>CAWUFW010000004.1:7631346-10551454 GCA_963921515.1 Calotriton arnoldi | reverse complement strand
AGGCGCTGGGTCTTTGGGGTTGCAGGTGAGGCAAGGGAGGGTGCTTTGGAGGGAGAGGCAACTGAGGACTGCGCAGTGCCCGTGGATGCGTGTGTGTGTACCAGGGCCCCATCCCCTGTGAGTCTGGTTTCAGTCCCCTGACTGTGCGTGCGTGTGCGTTTAGTTTGTGGCGTGTGTGTCTGTGTGCTGGATGTGTGTGTGCTGGTGTGTGCCTGTGCCGGTGTGTGTGTGCTTGGGACGGGCAAGGTGCTGGGGAGTGTGGATGGAGCAGAGGCAGGAGGGGTGAGGGACTGTCTGAGGAGGGACACTGCTGCCGTCAGGGAGGAGTCCATGGACCTGTTGCCCCTCTGTAGGTCAGACATGCCCGATGAGATGCCCTCCATGAACGACACCAGCTGAGTCAACAGTGCGGTGTGCGCATGGAGGACACTCAGCATGGCTGTCTGCCCTACATGGAGCTGGCGAAGGAGGTACACAGACTCCTCACTCAGGGCAGCAGGGGACACAGGGGCAGGGGGTGCGGTGCCTGGGCCAAAGGAGACACGCTCCCGAACATGGGAGCCTCCACGGACCTGGGGAATGGGAGCCGATGGGAGGCGGTGGTGGTGCTGGTGGTGGCGGGGACAGCAACACTAGCTGGGGTGTGGTGGCTGCTGACACCCGCCTCCACAAGGGAGTCATCCTCCGAGTTGCTCTGGTCCTCAGCTGAGGTGGATGGTGCTGAGGATTCCTCGGTGTGGCTCCCCTCGCCCTCCGTGCCACTGGGTCCCTCCGACCACTCCTCGGCTGCTGACCCAGTCTGGCTCTCTGGCTCCTCCTGGTCCGTGGAGCTGTCCCCTTCCGTGGCCGTGGATGTATCTGCAAACAATGGGGAAACAGACAGACATCAGTCACCTGCACCAAACGCACACACCACTGTGAGCACAGCACATCACAGAGCAAGCCCTGGCATCATTAGTTGTACATTGCTAAAAGTGCCCTAACTGAACAGGAGAAGCCAATTGTCAGTCTGATGCCAAGCATGGCACTCACATCCCACATGGCCTTGCACCCATCTGTCTGGTGTCTGTTGGATTGCAACACCCCAGTGTGGACACATGCACCAAGTACACAGTAGTTGGACAGTGCAGAGGACACGGTGTGGACACATCACAGCTCTTGCCACTGAGTCAGTACAGGTTTCCGGATGAAAGGGATGCCCAGAGTCAAATAGGAAATGCATGTGATGCATACCAGCGACAGACACCATGATGCACCCATGTCCTGATAGCCAGCGCCACTATGGTGTGCATGTAGCACATGTCACTCCCCTGCAGGACCACAAATAAGTTGACACATGCCATGGCAGAGGCATGACTGTTAAGTCATACATCACTGTCTCAGTGATGTATGACTTGGCAGCCAGACAACAACACTATGCACTGTGTCACAATAGTAGGTCATGGGGAATGCAAGTCCTGGAGCTGCACAAGTGCACATGTACATCCCCCACACAACACATCATCTCAACCCTCATCTGTCCAGGTCACACCTATTGGACATATGGGAGACCTGTGACACTACCCTCTGAACCTGAGCCCCTCACAATTTGCTGTGAATGGGGAACAGCTGCCTGAACATCACATTCGCATACCCCAGTCTGCACAGGCAGCTGATCAAACACCTATGTGACACACAAGTATCGTCTCCTATGGTCACATCTCCAGGGGCATGCTGAGCCCCTACCAAGAAACACCACAGCAGTCCTGGCAACTAATCCACAGCACACTGACACAGAGGCAGACACCGGAGGGGTCAAATCACTGTGCACAATGTGTCAGCTGATACACGGGAGTGGGAGTACAGAGTGCATTGCATGGCCTGGAGTAGGCATGACTGTCCTGCTCCACATGAATGAGGGATGTGCCCTGGACAGTGGATAGCTGGCTATGTATGTGTGACACACGTAATCTGCACACTCCTGGGGCACAAACATTGTTCCCACCCGCTGCATGGGCGTGTGCCACATACCCCAGGCACATGTGGTGGCTCAGCTCAGCAAGTGGACCACATATCAAAGCAACACGCAGATCACATGTCCAAACCCAGGCGTTGTGTGAACAATGGACCCACCCATGATGCCCACAACAGAGTCAGGGAAACAGATGCTGTCCCCCACCTTTAGTGAAGCAAACTGCAAGGACACAGTCCCAAGTGACACAATTCCCTGACTGTAAGGGCCACACCTGGGTATCAGATGAGCAGTGGGCAGTGCACAATAGAGGGACATGGCTCCTGGACAACATGACTGCTGCACTGTGGCAGTTGAACCAGGCCAGAGGAGGGCACAAAGCATGTAATACAGAGTTCACAGTGCAGTCTTTGACTCACCCCCTCCTTGCTGCTGTCTGGCCTTCAGCTGCCCATCCAGGTCTGGAAAGACCACCGCCAGGATCTGGAGCATGTGGGGGTCAGGGTCCGTGTTCCGCCCCTCCTGCGAGGAGGCGACAGCTTCAGCTGGACCCGTGCAATCCTCCGGGTCCAGCCCCGAAGGTCCTGCCACCTCTTCTGGCAGTTGCGGATCCGGCGCTTGTAGACCCCCACGGACCGGACAGCCCGGACGATGTCCTTCCAGATTTCCTGCTTCCGATGGGCATTAACCTGTGAGGATGACAAAGTGAAAAGGCCATTACCACACATGCAACATATCCGTGCATGACACAGTCGTATATACATGTCTCAAACACAGGGGCACATGATGTACACAGGCAGTGCAAAGCTGACCATGGACAGTTTGCCAGACGTCACTACATGGTATCATTGCATGGGAAGTAAAACCATGTTCAAATGCACTGTCACTGCACCATACCTGTCCAGTGCAAGTCACTACACACTATGGGGGTGACAACTACTCAGTGAGCCTGCTAGCCAGTGGCGTGCAGACTCTCAGCCTTGCTAGTCACACAAAATGCACATTCAGAAAGGCAGTGCACAGAACACTCACCTGCTCCCCTGGTGTCCCATACAGCTTGCTGTACTGTGGAAGTAGGCTGTCCAGCAGGGCCTGGTTCTCTTCAAGGCTGAAGGCTGGGGCTCTCTCCACAGTACGTGCCATTGCAGGGTCCAGAGGGGCAGAGACAGCAGCAGTGCAGTGGCAGATGTCGTCTTGGAGCATGTAGTGCAGGCAAGTGGGCTCTCAGGGGAACAGCCAGCAATATATATGTGCTGGAGAGGCAGATACTGTCCCTTGTGTCCAAAGTGATAGGTCCAAGTCGTTTGCATCTTCTGAATCTGGCCAATCCATGGAATAGCAGCACCAAAACACGCCCACAGCATCCTTCAAATCTTCAACTTCATGACATACATGATTTTGCAACATTGTTGTGGGTGACCAACTGATTTTCCAGCAACCGACTCGTTCGAAATTCGAAAACGCGTCCGTTGCCAGGCAAGCCCATTGTCAATGGGTGCGCACCGATCGGTCCATTGCGGTACAACGCGCACAGGGGTACAACGCGTACCCGCACACATTGAAAGCAATGGGCCGGCCGGAGGCACCGATCGGTCCATTGCAGTTCAACGCGCACAGGGGTACAACGCGTACCCGCACACATTGAAAGCAATGGGCCGGCCGGAGGCACCGATCGGTCCATTGCAGTTCAACGCGCACAGGGGTACAACGCGTACCCGCACACATTGAAAGCAATGGGCCGGCCGGAGGCACCGATCGGTCCATTGCTGTTCAACGCGCACAGGGGTACAACGCGTACCCGCACACATTGAAAGCAATGGGCCGGCCGGAGGCACCGATCGGTCCATTGCAGTTCAACGCGCACAGGGGTACAACGCGTACCCGCACACATTGAAAGCAATGGGCCGGCCGGAGGCACCGATCGGTCCATTGCTGTTCAACGTGCACAGGTGTACAACGCGTGCACCGCACACATTGAAAGCAATGGGCCGGCCGGAGGCACCGATCGGTCCATTGCAGTTCAACGCGCACAGGGGTACAACGCGTACCCGCACACATTGAAAGCAATGGGCCGGCCGGAGGCACCGATCGGTCCATTGCAGTTCAACGCGCACAGGGGTACAACGCGTACCCGCACACATTGAAAGCAATGGGCCGGCCGGAGGCACCGATCGGTCCATTGCAGTTCAACGCGCACAGGGGTACAACGCGTACCCACACACATTGAAAGCAATGGGCCGGCCGGAGGCACCGATCGGTCCATTGCAGTTCAACGCGCACAGGGGTACAACGCGTACCCGCACACATTGAAAGCAATGGGCCGGCCGGAGGCACCGATCGGTCCATTGCTGTTCAACGCATCACTGTACATGTGACTGGCATATGTCAGCATGCCTGTCTCAGATGGACATATGCCAGCCACAGATAGCTCCCAGGGAGTGAGGGGCACACCTACATCACGACAGCCTGTCCAAACCTTATCATAAGGCATGTAAGGCTGCATTTCCTATTGTGTGTATGTTGGTGTACATGTTGTCCTGTGGGTGTCACCTGTGGGCAGCCACCCCCAGGCTGTGCACGTGTTCATGGGGACAGGATCATGGGTGTTACGTGTACGTGACCACTGTGATGTGCAACTGTTCATATCTGTGCATGTGCCATGGTCACATTTCACGGTGGTGTATGTGTATGTCATGTCACATACCCCGTGAGTCCCATGTGGGACGGTATGTTTGAGCCAGGGTGTCCCAGTGGCACAATAGTGATGGTCCTCCACAGTCTTTGTGCATGTAGTGTTTACAATGTCTCTGATTTCATGTGCACAATGGGAGACAGTCTCCACATCCACGTTGTGTGTGCATGGACTCTGATGTTGTGCGTGTGTGTCACAGACGTCCATGTCTGTCCTGCCGTGGCAAGTGGGGCCACTACCTGTGGGGTTCATGGTTGTTTTGCTGTGGTGTATACATGATACTCCATGTAATGCCAGTGTCCATGTGGCATTACAGGGTCCCTGGGAATGTACCTGTCGTTGAGCTGTGGTGCCTGGGGCACATCTGTCCTCACATGTCACTGTGGGGGGTTATTGTGACACGGCAGCAGGAGATGGGAACTGTGACACGGCCTCATGATATCCAATGGGCCAACCTGGGACAAATTGATGCCACCTGTAGGACCGTGTTGACAGATGTTGGCCATGTATGTACCATACATGTCCTTCCGGTACTGCACACTTCATGTAGTTGTGCCTCATAATGATGTATGTTGGGATCTTGAGTGTGTTCAATGCCGCATATGTGGGGTGACTGACAATCTTGCTTACTTCTCCTCTGCACTGCAGGGCTCCTGCTGTCCATCGGCCATTCCCAGACCTGGCAACGATGGTGGAACGGGACAGCATCCGACGGTACCGCTTCACCAGGCAGCTGATTGAGGATTTGGCAGTGCAGCTGTCCCCACATTTGCAGGCTGGCCGGCCGTATCCTACAGCGCTGACCCCCAAGGTGAAGGTGATGGCAGCCCTACACTTCTTTGCCACTGGTACCTTCCAACATACTGTGGCGACTGCTGGTGGGATGTCACAGACCATGTTCAGCCGTGTGCTCCGCGATGTTTTGGCGGCAATGTTGCTCTTCCTGAACCGGTACATCTATTTCCCTAGACTGCGACGACTCACTGACGTGAAGAGTGACTTTTATGACCTGGGGAGGATGCCGCATGTCATTGGCTCCATTGATGGGACACATGTGGCTTTGGTACCACCACAGGCCCAGGAGCAGGCCTACAGGAACCGCAAGCACTACCACTCGGTCAATGCACTGGTGGTGTGTCTTGCAGACATGACCATCACACACGTGTGTGCCCGTTTCCCTGGTTCAGCACATGATGCCTTTGTGATGAGGAGTAGTCGCATCCCCAGGATGATGGCACAGATGCAGAACAAGCGTGCCTGGCTTGTCGGTGTGTACTGACTTTGTGCCATTGTGTGTGATCTGATCTGTAGTATTCCGCCCACTTTTCCAAGTCAGCTAATGTGCACTTGTCTGTCCATAGGTGACTCGGGATACCCCAACATGCCGTGGTTGCTGACACCCCTCAGGAACCCTGTGACACCTGCCCAGATGCGCTACAATGAGGCACATGGTCGGACCAGGAGAGTGATTGAGCGGACCTTTGGTCTCCTGAAGAGCCGCTTCCGCTGCCTGGACAAGACCGGAGGGTCCCTCCCATATGCCCCTGCGAAAGTGTGCAAGATTATCATCGTCTGCTTCATGCTCCACAACCTGGCAGTGCGGAAGGAGTTGCCTCTCATCCAGGATGACAATGACCAACATCCGCCACCTGTGGAGGATCCTGGCTTGGACCACGATGCCAGTGACGATGATGATGATGATGGTGATGGTGATGTCCGCACACAGCTCATCACCAACTTCTTTAGCTGAATGTGAGTATCCTGAGGTGTCATGTCAATGATGTGAGTTGGCATGATGTGTGGGTGGTGCTCTGGTGCTGTTGGAGTGTGTCCATGGGCTACTTGACTGGATGTGTGTTGCGATGTGTGGTGACAGGTGGTCTGTACTCCCCAACAGTGTTGACATGCTAACTTGGTTCTGGGTGGGTATCTTGTAACATGTATTGTGCATGAGTTTTGCTGTTCTGTCCTGTACTCCATTGCTTTTGACTGTGTGTCATTTCTGTCCTTCACAGGGTACTTTCAGATTCGTTTGGTCAACTGTGTCCACCGACGACGTGATTGCACATCCAGGCTGGTAGCTGTTGTGTCCCTACAGGTGATGTGCGCCACACCCATGGACTTCCTTCCGTCTACAGTTGTTGACTGTGTGCCCGCTGCCAGGTGGGGTTACCTTGCATCTGTAGTGGTTACGGCATGTTGCAACTGTGTAATAAACCTGTGCTTCACTTTGTGATGTGCGTTGTCTGTGGTCACACATTTGACTGCCATTTGCTTACTGCACCTGTGGGCTACTTGACTACAACTGGGAATGGGTGTGGTGTCTGTGCATTGCACCGTCTTCCCTGGCAACATCAGTGTAGGCAATGAGTCAGATGGCCTAGGTGTGTATGTGTCGTGTAGCCCTGGTGGTGTGTCTCCCTCATGTGTGTCACGTTGCCTGTACTCACATGCCTGTGTTGTCCTTGCTGTTGCTGTTCGCATACACAGTGTAATTTTGCAGTTCATCATCCCCATAACAGCACCCACGTTGGAATCATGACAGAGGCAAGTATGGTGTATTAGTGTGTTTATTGTGATACATTTGTGTTAATAGTGCATAGGATGGGTTGTGCTGTACATGAATCTTGCAATCCCAAGTTCCTAGGTGAATTGAAAGTCCGGGTAGACAGGATCCCCAGTATCGGGGCCACAGTTGTCTGACACATTGGTCCAACTTGTACTCCCCATGCAATGTGTGGGAGTAGTGTTGCCGTCAACAGGGTGAACAGTCTGTGCACAAAGGCGAACATCCAGAACAGGTTCAGGCTTCCTGGGAGTTGCGCTTGGCCATCGGCCTCTCACTTTTCCCTCCTCGGACGACCCCTCTTCTTGGGGGGGCCCTCAAGTGCAGGCTGCTGCGGTGCAGGGGACTCTCCGCCAGAGTCCTCCTCCCTCCCTGTGGCAGTTGCAGTTTGTTCGGCACCAGATGTTGTTGGCACACAGGGAGGTGTGGACTGGTTGCTGTTCATCTGGCGGAGGCATTGTAAAATGTCCCTGTGCACCGCCGTCATCTCATGCAGTGCATCCCACTTGGACTCCACGCGGGACATGTGTGAGTCCACACGGGACATGTGTGACTCCACGTGGGACATGTGGGAGTCCAAGCGGGCATGATGGGCAGCCTGCTGCTGTTTAATGTCTCTGAGGAGCCCCACTACCTGGCTGAGCTCTCCGGTGCTGGACTGGTACGCATCAGCTATGCGTACCAGTTGTGGGTCATCATGCACACCAGCAACGTCTGCAAGCAGCGACCTCTGTCTCCCACCCCTCCCACCACCCCTGCTGACATGTGCAGTGTGTGCAGTGGCACGCACAGATAACCCTGGTCCACCTTGGGGGTTGGTGGTGGTGGTGGTGGTGTCCATGGCCCCAGGTTGGTCCAGGGTCACTGTGCTGGTGTTGCTCCTTATTCTGTCCATGTCGGCAGGGATGGTATTCGTGGTGATAGTTGTTGTAGGGGTGGGTGCAGGGGGTGCAGCTGGTGGTCCTGCTGGTGCTGCAGCTGGTGGTCCTGCTGGTGCTGCATGTTGACTTGCACCGGATGTGCCAGGTTGTTCTTCATCGTCCGAGGAGGACAGAGGCTGTACGACGCCAGTGAGCTCGGCATCCTCTTGAGCCTGGGACTGGGACTCCTCAGCGTCTGCTGCTGTGTCCCCATCATCACCTGTTTTTGGGAGACACAAACAATGTATGTCATGTTTCTGCAGGCATCAATGGTTGACACACATGACAGTTGTGACTGTGCCTCTGGGTGCGGGCCTGTACATTGCATTGTCCTAAGTCGTCACAGTCAGGGGTTGATATTGGTGTGGCACATTGTCCTGCATTATTTGGGCATTTCTATGTATTTTCTGGGGTGTGAACATGGTCTGTATTGGTTGTGTTTGGTTGACAGCCGGCCCTCCTTCCCACCCACCCAGCCAGTCAGTTATCCCACCATGGAACGTGCTTGCGTTGCAGGGAGTGTAAGTTGTCTCTCAGGATGTCAGTCAGTGGTGTCCTGCTGTTTGTTGGTGCACAGTTGGCAGCAGGGCCTTGTGCTCCCCACAGCAGTAGCCAGTGTCAGCCATCTTGTGAGTCCTTCTCCACTCCCTGTGATGTGAGCATGGTTCAGGGTGGTGTTGATGGGCCAGTTGTGAGGCTGAGCAATGTCTGTGACTACGACTCCCATCATGCTATTGCCTCCACCCCCTTCCCAGCATGCCCATGCTTCCTTCCTTTTGACTCTGCTTCCCTGTGGGGTGGGCTGGCTGTGCTGACAGGATGGCTGGGAGTGTTGTCCTGGCAGTTGTTTGGCTAAGAGTCCCAAGAGTGTCCCTGTGCTTCACACAACATAACCCAGGGTGGTGGTGCTTTGTGGGATCTTGTGTTAGGATGGGGGGCATTGCATTCTACCAGGTGGGTTCTGTGGAGTTTGTGTTGGGGTGTGTGTGAGGGGAGGTGCTTGTGACTATGGTCAGTGCTGCAAGTCCCCCTTCGCACCCAGCTAGCCAGATATCCCACCATGGAACGTGCTTGCATTGCAGGGAGTGTAAGTTGTCTCTCAGGATGTCAGTCAGTGGTGTCCTGCTGTTTGTTGGTGCACAGTTGCCAGCAGGGCCTTGTGCTCCCCACAGCAGTAGCCAGTGTCAGCCATCTTGTGAGTCCTTCTCCACTCCCTGTGATGTGAGCATGGTTCAGGGTGGTGTTGATGGGACAGTTGTGGGGGTGACCAATATCAGTGACTACGACTCACATCATGCTATTGCCTCCACCCCCTTCCCAGCATGCCCATGCTTCCTTCCTTTTGAATCTGCTTCCCTGTGGGGTGGGCTGGCTGTGCTGACAGGATGGCTGGGAGTGTTGTCCTGGCAGTTGTTTGGCTAAGAGTCCCAAGAGTGTCCCTGTGCTTCACACAACATAACCCAGGGTGGTGGTTCTTTGTGGGATCTTGTGTTAGGATGGGGGCATTGCATTCTACCAGGTGGGTACTGTGGAGTTTGTGTTGGGGTGTGTGTGAGGGGAGGTGCTTGTGACTATGGTTAGTGCTGCAAGTCCTCCTTCCCACCCAGCCAGCCAGCCAGTTATCCCACCATGGAACGTGCTTGCATTGCAGGGAGTGTAAGTTGTCTCTCAGGATGTCAGTCAGTGGTGTCCTGCTGTTTGTTGGTGCACATTTGCCAGCAGGGCCTTGTGCTCTCCACAGCAGTAGCCAGTGTCAGCCATATTGTGAGTCCTTCTCCACTCCCTGTGATGTGAGCATGGTTCAGGGTGGTGTTGATGGGACAGTTGTGGGGGTGAGCTATGTCTGTGACTACGACTCCCATCATGCCATTGCCTCCACCCCACTTCCCAGCATTCCCATACTTACTTGCTTTTGTGTGGAGTTCAGTGTGTGTGGGTGTGAGAGCAATGGCAAGATGGCTGACAGTGGTGTCCTGCTGTTGGTTGGTGTGCAGTACCCAGCATGCCCTTGTGCTCCCCACGACACAGCAACAGTGTCAGACATCTTTGATGGGCCTTTCCACTCTCTGTGGGATGTGCATGCGTGAGTGTGAGCTTGCTGGGCCATGTGGTGGGGGATGTAGAGCTGTGACTACGACTCCCATCATGCTTTTGCCTCCTCCCCCTTCCCAGCATGCCCATGCTTCCTTCCTTTTGACTCTGCTTCCCTGTGGGGTGGGCTGGCTGTGCTGACAGGATGGCTGGGAGTGTTGTCCTGGCAGTTGTTTGGCTAAGAGTCCCAAGAGTGTCCCTGTGCTTCACACAACATAACCCAGGGTGGTGGTTCTTTGTGGGATCTTTTGTTAGGATGGAGGGCATTGCATTCTACCAGGTGGGTACTGTGGAGTTTGTGTTGGGGGGTGTGTGAGGGGAGGTGCTTGTGACTATAGTCAGTGCTGCAAGTCCCCCTTCCCACCCAGCCAGCCAGATATCCCACCATGGAACGTGCTTGCATTGCAGGGAGTGTAAGTTGTCTCTCAGGATGTCAGTCAGTGGTGTCCTGCTGTTTGTTGGTGCACATTTGCCAGCAGGGCCTTGTGCTCTCCACAGCAGTAGCCAGTGTCAGCCATCTTGTGAGTCCTTCTCCGCTCCCTGTGATGTGAGCATGGTTCAGGGAGGTGTTGGTGGGACAGTTGTGGGGGTGAGCTATGTCTGTGACTACGACTCCCATCATGCCATTGCCTCCACCCCACTTCCCAGCATTCCCATACTTACTTGCTTTTGTGTGGAGTTCAGTGTGTGTGGGTGTGAGAGCAATGGCAAGATGGCTGACAGTGGTGTCCTGCTGTTGGTTGGTGTGCAGTACCCAGCATGCCCTTGTGCTCCCCACGACACAGCAACAGTGTCAGACATCTTTGATGGGCCTTTCCACTCTCTGTGGGATGTGCATGCGTGAGTGTGAGCTTGCTGGGCCATGTGGTGGGGGATGTAGAGCTGTGACTACGACTCCCATCATGCTTTTGCCTCCTCCCCCCTTCCCAGCATGCCCATGCTTCCTTCCTTTTGACTCTGCTTCCCTGTGGGGTGGGCTGGCTGTGCTGACAGGATGGCTGGGAGTGTTGTCCTGGCAGTTGTTTGGCTAAGAGTCCCAAGAGTGTCCCTGTGCTTCACACAACATAACCCAGGGTGGTGGTTCTTTGTGGGATCTTGTGTTAGGATGGAGGGCATTGCATTCTACCAGGTGGGTACTGTGGAGTTTGTGTTGGGGGATGTGTGAGGGGAGGTGCTTGTGACTATAGTCAGTGCTGCAAGTCCCCCTTCCCACCCAGCCAGCCAGATATCCCACCATGGAACGTGCTTGCATTGCAGGGAGTGTAAGTTGTCTCTCAGGATGTCAGTCAGTGGTGTCCTGCTGTTTGTTGGTGCACATTTGCCAGCAGGGCCTTGTGCTCTCCACAGCAGTAGCCAGTGTCAGCCATCTTGTGAGTCCTTCTCCACTCCCTGTGATGTGAGCATGGTTCAGGGTGGTGTTGATGGGACAGTTGTGGGGGTGAGCTATGTCTGTGACTACGACTCCCATCATGCCATTGCCTCCACCCCACTTCCCAGCATTCCCATACTTACTTGCTTTTGTGTGGAGTTCAGTGTGTGTGGGTGTGAGAGCAATGGCAAGATGGCTGACAGTGGTGTCCTGCTGTTGGTTGGTGTGCAGTACCCAGCATGCCCTTGTGCTCCCCACGACACAGCAACAGTGTCAGACATCTTTGATGGGCCTTTCCACTCTCTGTGGGATGTGCATGCGTGAGTGTGAGCTTGCTGGGCCATGTGGTGGGGGATGTAGAGCTGGTACTACGACTCCCATCATGCTTTTGCCTCCACCCCCCTTCCCAGCATGCCCATGCTTCCTTCCTTTTGAATCTGCTTCCCTGTGGGGTGGGCTGGCTGTGCTGACAGGATGGCTGGGAGTGTTGTCCTGGCAGTTGTTTGGCTAAGAGTCCCAAGAGTGTCCCTGTGCTTCACACAACATAACCCAGGGTGGTGGTTCTTTGTGGGATCTTGTGTTAGGATGGGGGGCATTGCAATCTACCAGGTGGGTTCTGTGGAGTTTGTGTTGGGGGGTGTGTGAGGGGCGGTGCTTGTGACTATGGTCAGTGCTGCAAGTCCCCCTTCCCACCCAGCTAGCCAGATTTCCCACCATGGAACGTGCTTGCATTGCAGGGAGTGTAAGTTGTCTCTCAGGATGTCAGTCAGTGGTGTCCTGCTGTTTGTTGGTGCACAGTTGCCAGCAGGGCCTTGTGCTCCCCACAGCAGTAGCCAGTGTCAGCCATCTTGTGAGTCCTTCTCCACTCCCTGTGATGTGCGCATGGTTCATGGTGGTGTTGATGGGACAGTTGTGGGGGGCAATATGTGTGACTGCGACTCCCATGATGCTATTGGCTACACTGACTTGGCCAGCATACACAGAATTCCTTCCTTTGAGTGGTCTTCACTGTGTGTTGGTGTTGTTGTGGTGGCTACATGTGTGGATGTGTTTGTTAGTTCTATTTGTGCCACTGCCTAGCTGTAGTTGTGGTTGTGTTTGTACATGTGTTGGCACAGTTGGATGTGACTTTTTTGATGGCATGTGTTGTGTTTATCTGACTGACATACACATTTTGGGATGATTCTGTTCTAGTTGCTGTGTAATTGCTATGAGTGCATGGTTTGACTCTCCCCTTGACAGTGATGTGTGTGTTTTGTGGCAGTATATTGTGTACATTTGTTGTGTACTCACCAGGCTCTGGGATGTCCTCTAGTCCATATACGCTCACTGGCGGAAGGATGGCCCGCACCTTCTCCTCCCAGGGCCTGAGGTATATTGGCTTGGCAGGAGGGCCACTGCCGGTGTGTTGGCTGCTGATGTAGTCTTTCTTCAGCATGTCCCGTACCCTCCTGCGCACGTCATACCACCTGTTCTGGATGTCGGTCTTTGTGCGCCGACATGGTGATTGGGCGTTCACCCTGTTGATGATCCTCTCCCACATCTTGGTTTTCTGCGACATGGGGGTCTGTTGGACCAGTGTGCCAAACAGCTGTGGCTCCACCCTGAGGATCTCGTCTACCATGACTTCCAATTCACTATCTAGGAACTTGGGATTCTTCTTGGGGGGCATGGTGATGGGTGGTGATGGTGGGTGATGTGTGTGTTGGTGTGCAGGTGAGGGTGTGTGAGTGTGTGTTTTGCTGGGTGTATGTGAGGTAGGTATTTGTTGGTGTGCTGATGGTGTGTGGCTTGTGTGAGGGATGAGCTGTGGGTGTGTGGTTGCTTTCTCTTGGGTGCTGGCAGTGGAATGGCATTTGCAAAGGCTCATGGTAGTGATTTGTGTCCTTTATATAGGTGGAGTTGTGGGTGTGTCTTTGTTCTCTGTCCCCACCCCCCAGTATTTATTGGCTTGGTAATTGCTTGTTTGGCCTTTTTTTGTGTGATTTTTCCTTTGTGCTGTTTGTGTATGTTGGAAACGTTCTTGTGACCGAGTCGGACCCTGCATTGGTCTCGTACGGTGTTCTCCGTTTCGTTCACGCTGTGTTTGTGCAGTTTTCTATGCTGCGTACGCGTCGGTCGCGGTGTATTGTGTTGCTTCGGCTCGGTTTTGTATGCGTGTCGGTCGTACGGCTTGTCCTCCGTCCGACTCGCTCGTGGTTTTCGCGCCTTGCATCGTACTTTGCGGTTTGGAGTTAGCGTGTACGTTTCGGTCGGATTTGTTCCGGGTGCGTGTCGGTCGGTTGGATTCGCGTGTTTTTCCGGCCGGATTGCTGTTTTCCGTGCGGCTCGGTCGGTCGACTTGGTTTCGGTACGTGTCGGTCGGATTTTTCGCGCCTTGCATCGTACTTGGCGTGTCGTGCGCCACGGGTACGTGTCGGTCGGTATTTTTTCCGGATCCGAGTCGGTCGGTGCTTTTTCGGCCCGAATCGGAATCGACCCCTAAACATATAAAATTACTATTCCCACTGCAGTCAATATGAAGTGAGGGAAAATGCTGGACACTAAACAGATAAAATTACTATTCCCACTTCAGTAAATATTAAGTCAGGGAAGATTCTGGACTCTAAACATATAAAATTACTATTCCCACTCCAATAAAAATTAAATCAGGGAAGGTGCTGGACACTAGACATATAAAATTACTATTCCCACTTCAGTAAAAATTAAGTCAGGGAAGGTGCTGGACATTAAACATATATAAATTACTATTCCCACTTCAGTCAGTATTAACTCAGGGAAGGTGCTGGACATTAAACATATATAAATTACTATTCCCACTCCAGTGAGTATTAAGTCAGGGAAGATGCTAGACACCAAGGGCCCGATTCTGATGCGGGTTGGAAAAGCTTCCCGACCGAGGGCCTGATTCTGATGCGGTTAGGAAGGCCTCCTAACGGCATTTGCTCCTTCCAAATCGGATCGGGAACGTGTCTTCCCGACCGAGGGCCCAATTCTGATGCGGTTAGGAACAAATGTTCCCATTGAAGTCAATGGGAGTTCAACCAAATCGTATCTGGAAGCATCCGGATGCATCCTACTCCGCCGGTCGGACTTTCCCGATCCGAGTGGGTCGGACA
Organism: Calotriton arnoldi; assembly: GCA_963921515.1. Classification (NCBI taxonomy): domain Eukaryota; kingdom Metazoa; phylum Chordata; class Amphibia; order Caudata; family Salamandridae; genus Calotriton; species Calotriton arnoldi. Next base: position 10,536,746 of record CAWUFW010000004.1, on the reverse strand, counting down.
CCATTTCCCAACCGATTCGGTCGGGAAGCTTTTCCAACCCGCATCAGAATCGACCCCCAAATATATAAAATTACTATTCCCACTCCAGTAAAAATTAAGTCAGGGAAGGTGCTGGACATTAAACATATATAAATTACTATTCCCACTCCAGTGAGTATTAACTCAAAGAAGGTGCTGGACATTAAACATATATAAATTACTATTCCCACTACAGTAAATATTAACTCAGGGAAGGTGCTGGACACTAAACATATAACATCACTATTCCCACTCCAGTCAAAATTAAGTCAAGGAAGGTGCTGGACACTAAACATATAAAATTACTCTTCCCACTGCAGTAAAAATTAAGTCAGGGAAGGTGCTGGACACTAAACATATAAAATTACTATTCCCACTGCACTAAAAATAAAGTCAGGGAAGGTGCTGGACATTAAACATATATAAATTACTATTCCCACTCCAGTAAGTATTAACTCAAGGAAAGTGCTGGACATTAAACATATATAAATTACTATTCCCACTCCAGTAAATATTAACTCAGGGAAGGTGCTGGACACTAAACATATAAAATTACTATTCCCACTTCAGTCAAAATTAAGTCAGGGAAGGTGCTGGACATTAAACATATATAAATTACTATTCCCACTCCAGTAAGTATTAACTCAAGGAAGGTGCTGGACATTAAACATATATAAATTACTATTCCCACTCCAGTAAGTATTAACTCAAGGAAGGTGCTGGACATTAATCATATATAAATTACTATTCCCACTCCAGTAAATATTAACTCAGGGAAGGTGCTGGACACTAAACATATAAAATTACTATTCCCACTTCAGTCAAAATTAAGTCAGGGAAGGTGCTGGACATTAAACATATATAAATTACTATTCCCACTCCAGTAAGTATTAACTCAAGGAAGGTGCTGGACATTAAACATATATAAATTACTATTCCCACTCCAGTAAATATTAACTCAGGGAAGTTGCTGGACATTAAACACATAAAAATTACTATTCCCACTACAGTAATTATGAAGTCAAGAACATGCTGGACACTAAATATATATATTTTACAATATTAACAACTTTACCATTTTCCCCTAATAACCCAACATCCCAGTACTAAAAACAACTTACTATTTATATTTATAAATTACTTTATTTCTTCTAATTATTTGCAATTTATGAAATTTCTACTTAATAAATATTTTTAAAATATTATTTAAATAACACTTCCCACCCTTATCCCCTAATAATGAAACATCCCCTCCTAAAACAAAACATATATTTTAACTTTTTAATATAAATTTCGTTTTTTAAATTATTTTCTAATTTCTAAAAATTTTAAATTCATATCTAAATTTACACTGATATCTTTAAAATACTCCACACCCTTATCCCCTAATAACCCAACATCCCACTACTAAAACAAAAAATATATTTTACATTTTTAATATAAATTTCGTTTTTTAAATTAATTTCGAATTGCTAACATTTTTAAATTAATATCTAAATTTAAACTAATATTTTTTAAATACTCCCCACCCTTATCCCCTAATAACCCAACATCCCGCTCCTAAAAGAAAACATATATTTTACATATTTAATATAAATTTCGTATTTTAAATTAATTTCGAATTTCTAAAATTTTTAAATTAATATCTAAATTTACACTAATATTTTTTAAATACTCCCTACCCTTATACCCTAATAACCCAACATCCCACTACTAAAAGAAAACATATATTTTAAATTTTTAATATAAATTTCGTTTTTTAAATTAATTTCTAATTTCTAAATTTTTTTAATTTAAATATAAATTTACACTAATATTTTTAAATTACTCCCCACCCTTATCCCCTAATAACCCAACATCCCGCTCCTAAAAAAAACATATATTTTACACTTTTTATATAAATTTCATTTTTTAAATTAATTTCTAATTTCTAAAAATTTAAAATTAATATCTAAGGGGCCCATTACGATGGCGGGCGGAAGCACAACCGCCGTGCTGGCGGATGCAAAAAGCACCAGTTACCGCCGGCACGCAGCAGTCCACACGCCCGCCCAATTACGATGCGAAAAGCAGGCCAAACACCGCCGGCAAGCCAGCAACACCGTCCGCCATCAAAGTGCGCCCGTTCACGTAGCGGCGCAGCACAACTGACACACACCGTCCGACGAAACACGTCCCGCCCGGCGCATAAATTACGATGCCGCAAACAAACGGCTCCCACGGCCAAGAGACACCGCACGTGAAAGAGAGGCGGTAACACGGACGCAGAGCACGGACAACGAAGAAGCGGCACCCCAGGCATGAATCCAGCACTGCAGGCCCTTCCCATGCTTCTGCTGATGCACCACCAAGGACGCAACGTACCGCGGAGACGCAGGTAGGCACACACACAACAAGTGCACGCAAACAGCGCACACAGTGCAAGGGCGGAAAAAGCGGACAACCCCCACCAGCGCGTGTACACTACACATCCACCATTGCATCCACATATGACACACAGGCCAAATCCTAACATCGCGGAACACATGTGTACACACCACCTGGGACTAGGAACCAACCACCCCGTCACGGCCACAAAGCGCCGATGACGCCGCCACACATGCGCACAATGCAGAGGCCAACCGCAGCGCCATGCATGCGTCGCACACAGACACAGGGACACAACCAAGCAGCACACACATCAGCCCCACCCCGAACGCACATGACACGTGACAGGCCTGCCACAGACATGTCCCCAACACCCAATTCACGGACAACACCCAACGCCACACAACCGACGCACACATGTCAGTGAAGTCACGCAACAGCAGGACACACCCCAGTGTAACAAACATGGCGAAGCACACAGCGGCGGCAACACCAACTAGGAGAAGCAGGGCCCCTTCGGGAAGAGGAACGCCAGTACCACACTGAAAAACCCATACCACCCTGCACATATGAACAAGACACATGAAACGGAACACCAAAGAGCCCGGGGACCGACAATAGGTGGCCCAAGAATAACATCCGCACACAAGGCCCAACGCAGAGCGGAAAGGCAGCCTGCCGCCCACACAAGGGAGAGCAGACAGCACTGAATGACCTTCCATTCCAACTCCGAAACCACAGCCCTACGATAGAAGCCGGTGAATACAGCCATTGTCCAAGAATAGACCAACACAGGCATGCCGAGGAGACCGACCACAGGGCAGATAGCGCGTATCACAGAAGCACACAACGGACGGGGAAGAAAGAAGAAAACACTCCCCCATGTCGGCCACATGCAAGTTAATTGGAAGGAGTCACACAGCACTGACCTTGAACTGTCTGAGAAGCATGTGGGAAGAGGGCCCGTGTCCTCCAAACAAGCCAACAGAACACAAGTCCTGTCTCCCTACGACTACACAGAGCTCACAGCAACCCCGGAGCGTGCACATTGCAGACTGCACACACAGCCGGAGCACGCCACCTCAACGAACCGCTGCGAAATGGCAACCGCAACACACCTTCCCAACTACGCCGAACAGCTCAAGCTGTACAAAACCAACACGATACATACATTGGGATGCGATCTCCTGTCCCTGCTGAACGTAAGTTACCGACTGACTTACCGCATCACATTGTTCAGCTGCGTCATGCCCGTCTTCTACTGTCGGAGGTGTCCCTACCAGCATCCCGTCGAGATATGCCTCTCCAACCCGGCATGTCTGAAGGCGGACCTGCTACCACTACTCCTCCCTCTGGACGCACACGACAGGGCCTGCTCTGCCTATGGGGGCATGGCGTATGTGGCTAACATCGCACGCGCACTGAAATGGGACCACTGTGCCTCCACACGACGGATCATCGAGAACAGCTACATCGAATGTCACCCAGCATGCCCCATCATGGTCCTCCAAGGGACAACTTACGAACAACACCTTGACAGCCACCATCCGCTTCATTGGCTGGCAAACATGTACACCACCAATGACATGGAAGCCCTGCTGGACGGCATCGCATACCTGACAACCTGTAAATACGTCGGACCACAACGCAGGTTCCCCGAGTGACCTATGAAGTCCAACCCCGCACCCATGCTCAGCTTCCGCACGGACTGGCCAGTCACCACCACAACAGCCATACCAAACGACCGGCAACTGTAACCACACCATCAACGACATCGCCATGACATCGGATATGACCGGGACATGCACACCGTTCCCCATCACATCCAGGAACACCGCATGCATCGTGGGAGGCAGTGGCATGGGCTCTGTGTATCGCACCCACATGGACGGAACTGCACGAACAACCAGGACACGACATGGATCCAGCGCACATGGACACACACACCGCTCAGTGGACATGAATAGGTCGCCTGGAGTCTGTGGGTGCTGCACCCCTCCCACCCCCGCCCCGGGAATCCCATACCAGGACCTTTGCATGTACGACAAGTGCATACAACAACAACACGACCCCAGTGACTGTGACATGTCCAGTAACCACCACAGTGCAACAACAAGGGGCACGCCGCTGCATGCACATGCCCTGATGTCATCTCACATGCACGCGTGCATGAGGAACAACCGCAGCAAACCTGTCACATGGAACTGAGATGGACTGTGCCCATGATGCCGAGCGGTCTGGTAGGCTACATGTATACCGTCTGTGTCAAAGTCCGCAGCTCTGCAGCTATACGTAAATGTACATTAGCACAGCCTTGGCCAAGCAGATGTTACCCCACACCCTATCCCATTTGTGATCATGCTCAGTATATCCTCAACATGTATTCCGCTGCCAGTAGTGTCCACTATACTGCATCACAGAGGACAGAAGACTCAATATAATGTTTGAAACCAAAACTGTCTCCGCTGACTCATTTCACAAGTACGAATGAGAGAGGATGAGAGTATGTGAAGTAAACGGCAGTCGTGACATGACCATGTAGTCCACTGGTATTGGATGTCAACGCAAATGAGTAGCACTACTGTGGAAGACACACATGTGTCGTGTGAAGTCGTATGGACGCAGTGCTCAGGTGGGTGGGTGCGACGGGTAGATGCGCACATGCCAAGTTGGAGCACGCCGTGTTGGGAGGGGTCATGAACAGTACACCACCGCTTCCCTGGGCATTGTGAGAGGACACCTGTCGGGGGGAGTGAACACGTGTGTGCACAGCAGCCGGGCACACGTACAAAGCGGTACCAGGCGCACCTCAGCCCACCCTCTGTGGACAAGCTGGATCCTGTTGTGCGCCCGCCATGCCCCTTGACAAGGCACACACAGCCCCAGTCGACCAGGTGTAACCCCAACATAGTCAATCCGCACAGGCGATACAGGGCACGGGATGGCAGTGGAGCATGGTGTGTGAGAGGTCTCCTCGCGCTCCTCCTGGTCATATCACGCAGGCAATAGAACCTCAACGTCTAGCATGGCACAAGTCACATGGAAGTGTAGGGGGACGCACCACAGCACGAGCAGCACTGACGTCACGGGAGGTGGCTCGCACCATCCCATCCATTGCCCATCATACCAACCACGCCACATGCCATTGCGACTAAGTGCAAGCGCGTGCGCCACCACCCCCGAGCCCTCCCCAGAGAGGCCAAAGAGTGAATGTGTGGGCCATCAGCCACAGACGGACGCGGCATGGCCGCAAGGGCAGCCACAGCCACTGGGTGTCGCAGGTGGCGGATCCGGAAGGCGAAGACTGTGATGCATAGTCCATGCAGGCCGGGTCTCCATTTGGGGCACCACGCAGGTGGACGGCGTCCCGCCACACATCATACCCTGGACCCACACATACACTCCTTGCCCTCTCTGGTGCGAGCTTGGGGCTGCCTGTGCAAGCGCTAGCCTCGCAGGTGAGCATGCATATTGGGGGGCGAGGGAGGACATGAGGGCTGGGGCGAAGATGACTGTATCACTGTCAGTTAGTACAAGGGATGACCCAGATGTGGAAAGGAAGAGACGTGTCCCGTGTGTACTGCAACTAGTCGCCAATCCAACTACCCCCCCATGTCCGGAATGTAAGCCCGCACCTAGGCCCGCCCATCCGCCACATCGAACATACCACCAGCACGACAACCTTCCCATTCGAAACACTGACTGGGGGTGGCGACCAGTGAACAATCATGTGTAGCCTACCCACGCGTACATGTGGGCCCTCCATGATCCATGTCACCTGCGGCAAAGACATGACATGCGCAATGAGGGAAGTGAGGAGAGCTGTCCGCCCCACGCGCAGAAGGTGCATCAGCTCCACAGACCCAGCAGCGAGTCCAGCAGGGGTCAAATGTGCAGGGGCAGCTGTGCCTGGTGTGAAGGCACATGCATATAGACAGCACATCGACCAATGTGTAGTCTGCCCACATCCACAGTCCATCATCATGCGGACATTGGAATTGAACACAGGGCAACACATCTTAGTTGGTGCACCCACCGTGACCAACAATGCGCAATCATCGACGTACCCGCCCTGTGCATGGCCCCCCACCCAACGGAGGCACATCCAGTGCCACCATCCCACACACACAAGCCTTCCACGGAACATGCTGTGTCCAATGGTCAGTACAGAGTCAGCGCCCATCTGGTGGATCCTGAACAGGAGACACATGCACACACATGCCAGCTCCCACTATGTACGTCTGCCACCTGGCACGTGCAATGTAACCTCTCACCTGTGACGTGTGACTGCAAGCACACAGCCGTCTTGGCATGGGGCTGTCAATGTGGACACCAGTCAATGTTTCGGGAGCTGTGATCCGTACAGTGCTGTACATAGGGTGCAGTGCTGACACCTACTACTGTCTCATATCCCCTCGTGCCACAGGTCCCACTTGTATTGGCCGCTCAGCCCGTGCCCACATCGTCGTCGTCGTGTGCCATACTCATCCAGCCTCGGAAGCAGTTCCATGCTCAGCAGACACTCATGTTGCCGTGGCGTTGCCGCTTGACGAATATGCAGTCAGTCCCCATCAGCACGCCCCGCAAGTCATTGGGGCCTAGATCCCCATGTGCATGCACATGGCAGTGGTATGTGTCACTTGCCATTGCCATTGTTGGGAGACCTGTGTAAGTGTATTGTGGCCGTGCCGTCCCAGCTTGACAGCTGGGCTGTGGCTCATGTGCTTGCTCAGTCATGTCAGTGATGTGTATGCGAAATTGCTATGTGTCGTGTTGCTTTGACATGTGTCCTCTGCCATTTTCCCCAGGCGGAGACCGAACATTGACCGCCCATACCAATTGCTGGCGGACATGGACGATACAGAGGTGATCAGGAAGTTTCGGCTGGACAGGCCAACCCTGCATCGACTGTGTGCCATGTTAGAGCCCCATCTCCGTCCCCGCAGGGTGTATCCGACTGCTGTCACCCCCACGGCTAAGGTGATGGCCGCCATGCATTTCTTCACCACTGGGTCATTCCAGCACACAGTGGGCAGTGGAGGAGGGATGTCCCAGCCCATGTTCAGCAAGGTGCTGAGGGATGTACTGGCAGCCATGATGCTGTACCGGAACAGGTACATCAGATTCCCCAGGGCTCGTGAATTGGCGGCAGTGAAGGGTGCATTCTATGCCCTTGGCAGAATCCCACACGTCGTGGGAGCCATGACTGCACACATGTTGGCCTTGTTCCACCACAGGCCACTGAGCACCTGTACCGCAACAGGAAGCACACGCACTCCCTGAATGTGCAAGTGGTGTGCCTTGCGGACATGGTGATCACCCACGTGTGTGCCAAGTTTCCAGGCTCGGCACATGACGCACACATAATGCGCAACAGCATCTTGCCACGACTGATGGCCAATCTGCAACAGGATCGTGGCTGTATTGTCGGTGAGTATGTGGAGTGGTGTAGCGTGCTGGTTGTGCGATGCTGTCCCCTGTCCAGTTGGAATAGCAACGGTTCTCTGTGTCCCTCACACCCAGGTGACTCTGCGTATCCGAATGGGGCATGGCTGCTCAGTCCATTGAGGAATCCTCGCACCCCAGCAGACGATCGATACAATGAGGCACATGGGAGGACCAGACGTGTGGTCGAGCGTACCTTTGGCCTCCTCAAGTCCAGGTTCAGGTGCCTGGACCGCACCGGGGTGCACTGGCGTACTCCCCACAGAAGGTGTGCCAGATAGTGGTGGCGTGCTGCATGCTGCACAATCTGGCCATTCGGAAGCAGATCCCCCTCATTGTGGATGATGGAGATCAACCAGGGCCCCAGCCCGCAGACCAGGACAGCTCGAGTGAGGTGGACAGCGGAGAGGAGGGAGCTGGGAATGTGCGCCAGCAGCTCATCGCCCGCTACTTCACTTGACGGTGAGTGTCCATGTACGACGGATGATGTGTCTGTATCTGTGCAGGTGTGTGTGTGCTGTGTCAGGGTGGCCGTATGTTCACTGCGTGCAGTGTGTCAACGCTCCATGGCCAGGGTAGTATGCCACTGTTGGTGACTGTGGCATTGTGCCCTATTGCTCTGTGCGATGTGTGTACATTGCTTGTAGTTGTTGACATGTACTGTGTGATGGGTGTGTGACACACTCATTGAATGTGCTCCTGTTCTGTCTCCCACCCCTAGGTCCCTACAGGCCCTCCGGATTCCATTGCCATGCCACGCATCAGGTGCCTTTCCGCCCAAGGTGGCCGTTGTATTCCGTACAAATAAAACACAGGGCACAAACAGCAGTTAGTGAAAAAGGTGCATTTATTACAAACTGTGACATGTGATTGTGTGTAAGGTGATGACATAAGTGGTGCGTGCAGTGACAATGAGCTGTCGGTCATGGCTGCGTGAAGCTCAGGGTGTACCCACTGGTTCTATGTCCATAGTCCAACACACACATGCCATCCAGATGGCTGTGTGGAGTGGGATCGTAGAGCAAGTCAATGCAGTGGCTGGTCAAGGAAGGCTGGCGGAAGGCTGGCTGGCTGCCTCACTTGCGACTGGAGCGTGCGAAGTCCTCCCGGGAGATCTGTTTCCTCTTCGGACGGCCCCTTCCACGTTTGGGAGGGGGTGTGTGGTGGCGACCTGCTGGTGGTGGGTGAGGTGTGCTCACTGGCTGTGGACGCAGGGGAAGTGGACACTGCTGCCCGACCCTGCGCCCTAGCAGGTGGTGGCGGAGGTGGTGTTGCTGGCCTTGCCTGTGACCCCACCGCCACCACCAGCTGGCCCATGAGGTCCACGAGTTGGCCCATATGGGCGTCCATGGACCTCAGCACCCCCAGCACCTCCCGCGTGTCTGTAGCAGACCTGACCCATTGTTCTTGGGCCTCCTCATAGGCCCCAAGGACTCTGGCCATTTGAGGCAGGGCATGGCTCCCAGGGGAGGCTGGCGTTTCCCTGACCCTGCTCCTCCTACCAGTCCTGCTGCCACCGGCCTGCCCACTAGCCACATTGCACACCACGGTCCTCGCTGTGGCTCCCAGGGTGGTTCCAGTCTGCCGGGCCACCACCTGCGCTGGGGCTGGTGCCAGCGAAGACGTGGTGGTGGTGGTGGCGGTGGTGGTCGGTGCGGCGATGGTGGCGGTTGCGGCAGTGGTAGTGGCCGCAATGACCGTGGGTGTGGCCGCAACGACAGTGGCAGCAGGGGCTGGGACTGTTCAGCATCCCTGGATGATGGGTTGGTGGGTAGGAGGGGTCCTGGGGAGCAGCTGGGCCCTGCCACGCCAGATGGGCCTGCTTGGTGGTCCGTGTCCGAAGAGGATGACAGATCCTCCAGATCCGTGTGTCCTCGTTGGGGGCTTGTGGGCTGGCTGTGCTGGCTGCTGTCTCCATCCCCAGCATCCGGCAGTTCGTCACCTGTGGAGAGAATGAGATTTGTTATTGTGTTGCACCTGGCGAAGTTTGTATTTGTCGTCTGACATTGGCAGTTCGTGCAATCTCGTACATGGGTTTCCCGGAGGCGAGTGTGTGGCTGTGGCATCTGTAGTTGTGTGTGCTAGGCAATGGGACTGTGTGCTGTGCACATGTGGCATGGGACGGATTGGCCATGCCGATGGGTGTGTTGCAGTGCCCCTACTCATTGTGACTCTGGTGTATGCGGGCTCCTGGCCCATCCTGGGTCTGGTTTGTACTTTGCTTTTGGGGTTCACATGGAACGCTTAGGAACGCATATGGCAACATGGGGGCCATGCCCCAGATTCGCATTTGGGAGGGGATATGCTTTTGGGGTTCAAATGGAACGCTTAGGAACGCATATGGCAACATGGGGGCCATGCCGCTGATTCGCATTTGGGAGGGGATATGCTTTTGGGGTTCAAATGGAACGCTTAGGAACGCATATGGCAACATGGGGGCCATGCCCCAGATTCGCATTTGGGAGGGGATATGCTTTTGGGGTTCAAATGGAACGCTTAGGAACGCATATGGCAACATGGGGGCCATGCCCCAGATTCGCATTTGGGAGGGGATATGCTTTTGGGGTACATGCTGTGAGCCATGGGTGCCGAACGTGACATGTGTTGTGGCAGCATGACAGTGCATGGTTTGAGGTGTGTGCATGCTTGACATGGCCTGCATATTTGCTGTCTGTTGTGATTACTGGACATGGCATTGGACGCATCGTTATGAGTGAGTGATAATTGTGTGCCAGCCAACGTATTGCAGTTGTCCCATCTCCTTGGTGTGCGTGCTGCCCTGTGCCATGTGCATCACTGCAGTGCTCGGGGGGGTGTGGCCCATGTTGTGTGTTGTTGCTCACAGTGTGTCGTGCGCTTAATTGACTTCTGGCACATGGTTGGTCATGGGCATGTGTCTTAGCGTGACTGCTGTATGTGTGGCAGCTGTGCGGATGACATGCCTTTCATGAGACTGGGGCTGACGGATGGGATGGATGGTATGTTGTATGTGCATGGTGTGTCTGTGTGTTTGATGGGTTCAGTGGTGTTCGTGTGCATTTATGTTGTTCCGCTCTGTTGCGTCTAGTGTTGTTTGTCTTACATAGGCGTAGTTGTGGGGTGTGTGGTTGACAGGCAGTAGGGGCTACATGGACAGGACTTCAATGGTGTTTCGGTTGTGTGTGATGAGTTGCACAGTGGCTGCCGTGTGGGACTATATTCAGTGTGGCTTGTGCATGCAGACGTGGCTCCTTGGGTGTTGCTATGTCTGTGATGGGTCATGTGGGGTGTGAGTCTGTTGTTCATGTCCGTGTGCACATTGTTCACTTGTTCGTGACGGTGGGCGGTGCTGCGTGTTCGTCTGCTACGTGACATGTCCCATGTGTTGGTCGTGTTATGGTCCTCATGCCTCCAGTAATCCAGCCCTGTCCAGTTTCCCACCTGCAAGTTGTTCGTGCGTGCACTGTACTGGATGCCACATGGCTCTAAGCGGGGGTGCTCCATGTTGCAGGTCTGTGGGGGTGGGGGGGTGTTGTGGGTCGTGGGGGTGGCTGGACACCCACTGACACCGATTGCTGTGGACCGTGATGTCTGCCTTTCGGCTGTCGTTGTGCACTGCGGTGGCTGACACGTGGCTGTGGGGTGTGGGGGATGCTCCTCCTTGCTGTGCTGTGGGACTGGGGCCTGGTGTGTGTTGTACTTGGGCTGTCCACCCTCCCACCCACTGCACTTTGTGTTCCTGCCACTTACCTGTTACTTGTCGGTTAGTGCAGCTGTGGCGGACACATGGGTGTGGTGGGTGCTCGTTGTGGCGCTTCTGGCATATTTGGGGACCTGTTGGTGGTTACGTGGCTGGCTTAGTGTACACATGTCCCCACGCATCTTACAGTTGTTCGGTTTGGGCTGTGTGTGGTAGTGTCTGTTGCATGTGTGTGATGTGTTGTGTATTGTGTGCTGGACATGGGGGTGTTTGTCCCTGGGAGCTGTGGCATGGTGGTAGTGCATGTGAGTACATAGCGGTGTGCTGGTATACATTAGTTTGTACTTACCAGCCTCCACTCCCCCTGCTAATCCGGCGAGGATCTCCGGATGGATTACGACTCGCACCTTCTCCTCCCACGCTTTGAAGGTCTTAAAGAGCGCGGGATTCCCTCCGCCAGTGACGGCAGCCAGCTCTCTGTTTTTGCCCTCCTTCTTCTTGACCAGGCTCTTGACGTCATTCCAACGTTTGTTAATTTCTCCTCTGTTCCTGGGCAGGGTCCCGACTGCATTGACCTGGTCTACGATCCAGTTCCACATTCTGTTTCTGGTGGCTAGTGGTGTGTGCTGGACCATGTTCCCATAGATTTGTGGGTACACCTTGATGATCTCGTCGACCATGACCGTCAGCTCCATGGGCGTGAACTTGGGCATCCTTTGTGGTGCCATGGTGTTTGTGGTGCTGGTGCGGTGTGTGTTGTGTAATGTGCAGGGGGTTTGTGGTGCCGGGTGTGGTGGTGTTTGGTGGTGGTGGTGGTGGTGGTGGTGGTAGTGATGTGTGCGTTTCTGTGGTGTGCTGCTGTCCTTGCTGTGTCACTGTGTCCTCTCCTCTCCTCTCTGGTTTGCAATGTAGCAAGGGGTTGTGGTCTGTGGGAGTGCTGCTTTTGTACTCACCTATGTGGGTGTGTCCTCATGGTCTGTTGTTTTCAGGTGTGTTGTGTCTGGGGTTCTGGCCTTTGTATTTTTTGTTTGTCCGGGGGGTGTTTTCGGGATGTGTACTGTGCTTGTGTATTTGTGCGTGCCTTGCTGTGTGGACTTGTTGGCCATGTTGTGTGCTATTGGTTTTGTGTGCGGATGGTTTCTGTGCAGGTACGTTGGCGCCATGGCTTCTGCCGTGTCGATTCTCATCGGCGTTGTTTGCGCTGGCGGGCGGTATATTTGTGGTTTTTCCGCGCTCATGGCGGTGCGATCGTAATTTCACGTGCGGTGTGTCGGCCGTGTGGGCGGGCGGTTTTGTGTTGTCGTGCGTGTTTCCGTCCGTGGCGGGCGGTTTGACTCCGACTCGGACGATGGCGGGCGGTATTTTGTGTGCTTTTTCCGCCGATGGCGGTTTTCGGTTTGTGTAATCGTAATGGCGTGGTCGGTGTTCAGGCGGTGTGTGCGGGCGGATTTTTGCCGCTTCCATGCCTGGCGGATTTTTTTACGCCGGGTATCGTAATGAGCCCCTAAATTTACACTAATATTTTTAAAATACTCCCCACCCTTTACCCCTAATAACTAAACATCCCGCTCCTAAAACATATGTTACAATTTTTTTTTATACATTTTCACACTAATATTAAAACATTTTTAATAATACAAAATTAATAACAATACAAAATATTTAATTATTGACTAAAAATTAATATTTTACAGTTTCTATATTTTTTGTTCGATATTTTTTACAATACTAACAATTCGATATTATCTACTTACGATATTACTTATTCGATATTTTGTACTTCGATATTTTTTAAAGAAATAAAAATCGATATTTTTGATTGCGATATTCATGTATTCGATATTATCTAACATTCGATATTAAAACTTCGATATTACTACAATTCGATATTTATAATTCGATATAATGTCTATTCACCCTCCCAACGTGTGAGGCGCAAGCGCCGCACCCTGACCCCCTAATGGCCCGCATTCTTGCAGTGGCCTAACAAGCGCTTGATGGGCAGTTGAGGGTCCAACAGCAGCAACAAGGGGGTAAGTCTTATCACAGTTTCATGTGTTACATGACTCATTTTTGTTACATCCAGAATTTTTCCCATCAACATTAATGGTGACCCATGTCCAACACACAAGAAGAGTTCTTGAGGCTGCAAGTTTGCACAAGTGTATGATGATGTGTTTTGTCTATTAATTTGTTGGAAAGGATCCCACCTGATTCCTGTTCACAACCAATGGACTGTTCCGAGAAGACACATGGCTGCCTAAACTCCACATATACATCATGTTTTTTGATGCCTTGAGTGACAGTTGTACCGAACAAGCCAATAGTGTTTATTGTGTCAGGTGTAATGCTCCTTCACTTATGTGCATGATTTAATGGTAGCCCTGTTACATCTGAAATAGTATACTATGACATGAAATTAAATAGTTATTTATATAGCGCAACTACTGTCGGAGGGCATCTAGGCGCTGCTTGCTATAGAGGAAACAAATGAAAAAGACAACTGTGCCAAGCAGAGGACCGGTCCCAAAAGAAATAATAGATGAAAAAACCAAGTTTCCAGGCATTTTCTGAAAGCATGAAGGCTTCCACTGGCCTTAAGAGAGAGAGGCATGGAGTTCCATTGCTTCGCTGTACAATAGATAAAACATCTGCTACCCCAGTTAGCTTTTTTGATTTTGGGAACCATGACATTACATGCTGATGAGGAATGCAAGGCTCTAGATGGAGGGTACCAAATAAATTTTCCTTTCAGGTAGTCAGGGCCAATACCATTAAGAACTTTGAAGGCGATACAAAGGGATTTAAAATGTATCTACTTACGTATCGGCAACCAGTGAAGCAGGGCTAGAATGAGTGAGCCAGAATGGTATTTAGGAATTCTTAGTACCAATCGAGAAGCAGCATTTTACAAGACTTGTAGCCTAATTAGAAGTTTCAGCTGCAGGTTGATATAAAGTGCATTGCAATAATCTAACTTTGAGAGTATGAGAGCAGTAACCACCAGTTTTTGTTGATCTTGGGGAATGAAAGGAAAGATCTTCCTCAGCATTGTTAAGATGAATATAAAGGAGGAGGTCAATACACTGATGTTTTTCTCAAAGGTCAGTTTATCATCAAATATCGCCTAATTCTTGTGTCCACCAAGTGGGGGAACAGAAAGAAGTATTGTTGCCAAGCAACAATACTTCGGTGTTCCTGGAATTGAGATTTAGGCAGTTCTTGGACATCCAGTTGCTGATCACCTGCATGCATCCAAAGAATCTGCTAGCTGAGACTTCTGGATTACTGGACACGGAGACGATTATCTCGGTATCGTGTGCGTAACTGATGATAGAAAAACCTAGCTGTTTAATAGATGTGATTAAATGAGTGACATAAAGATTAAACAGCATAGGGTTCAAAGACGAGCCCTGCGGAACTCCACATGGCAGCATAAGGAGTTAGAAGAAAAGTTGTCCAAAGGATTTTAATAGGGCAAGAGCTGCATCACTGATGTCAATGGAATGGAGACTATGATACAGTGGATGTACCAAACATCACATTGGTAAGTTGGGATTCTGCACAAACAAGAGTGAGAATGTGATCCAAAATGACTAGTGACATCAGTATTAATGGCTACCTTTTGGAATCAAAACATATCCAAATTGTGTTTTGCATCAGAATTAGTGTAAAAATTTCGTGCTACAATGAAAGACAGCATATTTAGTAAAACAATTTCACTAAGACACAACAAACTTCAAATAACTATAGTTATTTAGGAGTGAAATGAGAAAATGTTTTTGCTTTGTACAGAAGTGTTTCAGAAATGATTCAAGGGCTATGTATTTACTTATGCTGTAGAAGTCATTTGTCAATCCCCCAAATCTTTGCTTCCGACTGTCTTCAACAGCCTACGTATCTACTTAGCATGTGATACAATGCTAAGTTACCTCAGTACAGAATTCATGTATACTTTTTGACAATTGACATACTTTAGTGACTTGGAGTGTTATCATTGTGAAATGCCCAAACAAAGGTAACCTGCTTTCAGTTTATGCTAATATTGGTACAACATTGCAGTATTTGTTGATACACATTTATTCATTTTTTTACGTTTTGAGAATGAAAAATAAACAGATTTTAGGGCCTTGTGAACACACTGTACAAATATATTTTTGGTTGATATCCTTTTTGGTGATATCAGTTCACTATTCTAAACTACATAGGACAACCATTCAGAGGTGTGAAGCAGTTCCTGGAGATACATAATGATGGATAAGAGACAATATCATACATGATATAGGAGCTATCATGGGGATTGAAATAACTGTAACCAAATGTTTTCTGAAAATATTGCGTACATGCCTGAGCTTATGCTAATGTTGAAGCAAAGTTTGAGAGCCTGGAAGCAGGTGAAATCTTGGAAACTGTTTTGTGATGGAAGGCCATGATCAGTTCTGTGTACACAGATTCAACAAAACTATTGCATATGCCATTTCAACATCATCAGTGGCAGGCGAAGGAGAAGGTGCCAACATCAGCAGGAAAGCAGCTGGCCACAGTGGCTTTGGTGGTGACACCACCGACACCGAGGGGTCCAGAGGCCCGGAGGATGAGGGGAGCACAATGGAGGTAACCAGGGACTTTACATCTTCTTCGGAGGCCTCCTCCAGTGAGCACTCCCTAGTGGTGGTGGACCCTACTGAATCTGTTACACCTGCATCCTTGTCTGCCACCCAAAGTACAATCTCCACCCTGCCTCTTGCTACCCCCAAGTTGGCCAAACCCGCCCCCCTAAAAGGGGTGGAATCTCCTTCGCTCCAGGCATCTCGCCTTCTGCCTCTGTCCCCCCGGCTGCGCTGAGTGAGGAGGCTATTGACTTCCTCAGGAATATATCTGTAGGTCAGACTGCATTACTGAATGCCATCCAGGGGCTTGGCTTCCACTTGCAACAAATGGCAGCCTACCTGGAAGGCATTTACAGTGCTATGTCTGGCCTGCAGAGGTCTTTTTAAGGTCTAGCCTCCTCACTGACCATAGCCTCCCACCCATCCCGACCTGGTGTCCTACCTCCCACCCTGTCCCCATCCAAATTCCCTATTACAGACCTGTCCCAGGCACAGTCACTCTTTTGCATGCACCCACTCACACAGGCACAAGCAGCACACCTACACACAAACACAACACAAAAAACACAGGTACGCATCCAAACAGACAGACACCACCCCCACCGTTAGCATAACCACAGACACTGCACCAATCACCACAGACACATCCAATACCACCAGCACACACCCAGACACAGCACCTACCACCACAGACATATCTTCCACCCCAGCACAACCACAGGCACAGCACCTACCACCACAGACACATCCACCACCACAAACACACCCCCATACACTGCACCCACCACCACAGACACATTCAACACCACAAGCACAGACACAGACACCACACCCACCACCACCACAGACACATCCACCACCACAAGCACAGCCCTAGATACCGCACCCAACTCCACAGCCACATTCAACACCACAAGCACAGACCCAGACAACGCACCCACCACCACAGCCACATTCACCATAAGCACAACCCCAGACACCACACTCACCACCACAGCCACATTCACCATGGCCACACCCAGCACCTCTACAGCACACACACCCATAAAACAGAAACGCCTACACTCAACCATACAACACACACCAAAAAAGCAAGACACACCCAAGCATTCACGAAATACACCGGACCCTTAGACACCCGCACTCTCAACATACACATGCACAACAGACACTTCCTCTCCCTCTCCCTCTACCTCCCAACCCCAACTCCCTCCTGACCTTCCTACCCATTTTCCACGTGAGAGTCTTCTGTTTGGCCTTGCCCTGAGCCCTGCCACACCCACACCTCCACCCACCCCTCGCAATCACACACCTACCCCTTCCACCCCAACCCATCCCTTCCACATACCAACTCACCCCTCAAAAGACAGGACCCACCCTTACTACCCCACAAGGTACCCCTAAAAAAGGCAAAGACCCCATCCCAAAAACAAGACCACCCCACCCAAAACCATCCCCCACCTCCCAAACCTAAGGGCATCCCTCTCAAAACCAAACACCCCCCTCCCAAGTAACATCTTTGAGGTGCCTGCTCTGCCCACTAGATGCACCTTCCTGGGAGGCTCCCCTGGCATTGCAATTGGAGGCAAGCAGAGTGCCACAGCACAACTGTGCACAAGACTTTGTGGACAGCATTTGGACTTGCATTTGCCTTGTTTAAAACAAGTTGAGAGCGTGATCGCATTGTGAATAAATCAATTTTTTTTTCACCAAGTTTGTCTTGGCATTAATTTTTCTTTGCAATTGTTTGATTCCTAGCAATTTTTCAGTGTAAAATGTGTAGTACATATTTTTCTTTAGCATTTTGGCTGGAACTACTACATTATTTTTTTAAATGTCTACTATGTTAAGTGCATACACTGGTTCATATGGTATTTGATGGTTATTTTAATTTAGGTGCAGCCATTCAACATAGTAGTGGACAATTGCACCCACTAATAGATGTTGAGATATTATTTAAGGATATTTTACTACAGTTGTGTTTGTTTCACCTTGATTACTGATAGGTATGTATACATATGCATTGCACCTTGTAATAATATGTGCACATTGAAATTGTACACAATACATGACTTGCACTACAAAAAGGGAAATGTTACATGGATGAATATGTAAACTGCTTCAAATGTGGGACTGCTATTGATTTTCTAGGTAATCTATGAGGTGCGGGGTACAGCTTGTCTAGTGCAATTTCTACATGAGCTTTCTTGCACTTATCCCAATTATGTGAGATGCATATGTTTTGATTGTGACAATTTTTTTTACTTTATTTCCATACACCTGTATGGTGAATTTTTGATTTGATATCCTTTTTTGTGCAAGTGTCCTTTTTTGGGAAGGCTGCTGGCACCAAATTTATGAACACAATGTGGTTATACATGTGTGTTACTTTAAATTTCACATTGGTATGCTATTACTTGCAGGAGTAATTTAATAATGCACGAGTCCTGAGCATATGTGAAAAGCCAAGTGAAAAAGGTAACAGGTAATGGGGGAGATTACCCTTGATGGTGTTGATTTGCATCGTGATCAGCCAGCAGCAGCAGAGGCAGGACGTGTAGGATCGGATCCATGGTGGTACAGGAAGTGGGAAGGTGAGTAAAGGTGAGTTTCTGTTTTATATGTATTCCATTCTGCCAACTCAGGTGTTGAGGTTTCCCCACCATAGTTGCATCAATGGGAAGTCACATCGTGATTGGCCCCGAAGAGAAACTGGCGGTCCTCCCTCCGACAGCCACTTTTGCCTTTCCGGCCGTCAACACGTTCGAGATTTCCTGGCGGTGATGGCAGGACCATGGTGGTCTTTCATCTATGCAATAGCCAAAATCTAAATAGGACGGGCGGACCACCAAGTCGGTAAGCGGGAAGACCGCCGAAAAAGCGACGGTGGGCCCTCATACGCAAAGATTTAAAACAGACTGTCTGTGTGTAGCATTGCAATGAGGAGTGTATATTACAATTTCTGCATTGAAATACTGTAGGAAATCAATCTTTTATGCATTCCCTGGATTAATTTTTCTTTTTTTGCCAAAGGCAATAACTGGTAATCTGAACCTTTTGGCAGTGAGAATCTTGCCAATCAAGGCATGTGCCTTTCCATAAAAAAACATGTAACCGTGTGTCAATTACCCATGACAACTGGCATATTTAACTATTTTTGAAAGTCATTCATGAGTGTACACAAATGCAGCAGACTGTTTAAAAGTTAAATACCACATAAGGCACAGTAAACTTTCTCCATTTACATAGAGTGTAATCCTGATGACTTAAGGAGAAAATCACCTATGTCACACTCCAGGTTAAGCTTGGAGGATAAAAAGGAAAACTTAATTCAGTTTTGCAATTTAGGTACTAAATTAGAAACTACATGAATCAGACTGCATTGTGCAATTCGAAAGTATAGCCAATTTGCATAGTGCTCACAGATAAAAAATCTCAGCTATACATATATGCATTGGTAAAGGGGCGCTATATAGCCTGAAGTATCATGTGAAGCCACACACTTTCACCTTGCACTCTGTCTAAAACTCGTGAATTCCAACTATATTTAGATGCTAAGAAGAGAAATCATTTTTATGGCACATAACTAGGTAAAGGACATGGAGGTCGCACATATCACAGAAGCAGTCAGTCAACCTCCTGAACTAAAGCACTGACTGAGATTGGAGACTTTAAACTGCAGTTGACCAATTCTTGATGTGTTTAGATCAGCAATCACATTTTTTGTCTCAAGCTCTTTTTAGAGCTAATCATTTGTGACACGGATTTTGATTTTATATTGGGGTGTACTAAATCTGTGTAATTTGCTTTCATGTGAATTATGCTGTATTTTGGCAAAAATTACTCAAAATGCAATTCCGTCATTTCGCAGTATATTTTAGCACAAAATGCTTCTTCAGTTTTTGACCTGACATTTTTGACAAGCTGCTCGCATTCTGTTGCTCCCATTCATTCACTGTAAATTTTTACCAGGAATGACACGTTCGCACCATATTTTCACCATAAACTGCACTGAATTTCGTGAAGTGGCATAATGACGTAAATTTGTGGATTTTGTGTAGGAAGCTAAATACAAAATTACGCGAATTATGATGATGTCATTTAAATTTCAGTGATGCCTAATTTATATGCATAACATATACATAACCTTTTATAAGTTTAGCGTAATGCTCAAAATCAGTTGCTGCTGTTCACTCTAATCATTTGTCCAGGAATGGGCTTTCTACAGCCCTTGAGTAATTAGCTTCTTTCATGTTTGAGACCTGCCGAGAACAAAAACCTCCCTGGCATGTCCTTCTGTTTGATAGTCATCTTCAAAAGCAGCTTGCATTTCTCAAATGCCCGCTTAGCAAGGGAGGAACTGCCAGGCTGTTAACACCTTTTGCCTCAGCAAGTTCTTGTCAATGGAGGTTTTAATATGCTCAAAATGAGAGCTCTCATAAAAGAACATCTTGCGTTTCATTTGGCAACTCAGGGTCTCAGTTATGGGGTTTTGACATAGGGCAGTACAGCAAGTCACCTTGCTGAGCTCTCCTACGTCAAAGTGAAAATGCAGAAATGCACCATAATTATCCAATATGGTGCATTCCTGTCCCTTCCCACTGCTCTGGTGCCATTTCAGCAGTCTAGCACGAATGCAGGTCCCATTGTACCATGATGCAAGGGTGTCTGTGTTGTAGGCAGGATTGTTTTTGCACAGGAAGGGGCAGGATTGTTTTTGCGCAGGAAGGGGCACCATCCTGCACAAAAACAATCCTGGGAGGCTTTTTCCTCTTTCCATGTGTTCTGCATCTGCACACATGGACTGAGGAAAAAAACAAGGATAAATAAAATTATTTCTCCTCGTTGCGCCTCCCTGGGGTGGCGTAAAGTTTTGGTGCATCCCCTGGTTCACATTGTTTTGTAAATAAAGTTATTTCTCCTCGCTGCGCCTCCCTGGGGAGGCGTAAGTTTTTGGCGCATCCCCAGGTTTACATTGTTTTGGAAATGTGGGGAAGCGTCAAACAATGGGATTGCGTGGGAACAACCACCGCAACGCACATGGAACGCCTCCCTAGTGCAGAGTAAGGCAATGCAGCAATTTGCACTGCCTAGCCTTACTCCATATCTATGAGGCCATTCAAACCCACACAAAGGGACTTTCTGTGACCTCATAAATATGATTTTGTAGTTTTCGCTGCAAGAGCATCACAAAAGGTGATGCACAAGCAGTGCAAAGTGCTCATACATATGCCCCCCAGAGTGCTCAGTGCCCTCACAGATGTACAGGAGATGTATTTCCAAGGAGGTGAAAGGCATGGGTATTTTTAGTTTTGTTCGTATAGTGGTTTGAAAAAGTTGGCTTTGAGCAATCATTGGCTTTTTCAAGTTTTTAAAACTAGCTCTGCCAATTAAAGATGTCAGTCCCTCCTGGGCCAGCTTCAGTACAAAGACAGCTTGTAGACTGTATTCCTTTCAAAACGAGTCATGGTTACACCTGCTATGTTGCTGTCCCTCCCTCGAGCACCAGAGAAAGCAGTAGAAAACCATAAGGTAATTACAATGCAGATTTGGTGCATTAACCAACAAAATTCAGATGTTATTCCCTTGAAATTCATGATAGGTGATCTTTATCCACCAATAAATAACGAACCCCGTGGTATAATTATTTACCAGATACGATAAATAGCACCTATACTTGTAATCAGGCCCTGTCATTTTTTGAATATATCGTCTGATCCGTCTATCAGATTTCCTTCACTTTTAGTTCATTTTTATTGTTGTGTTGTTTTTCTTTTATCTAAGTTTGGCAATTTTTGTATCGAATTTATTAACATTTTGCCACTACTGTACTTTTACCATAAGTACCTTTCACCAATTTACCAAGAGTAAGCTTGGGATTCCTCACAGAAACCATATTATACTTTTAGGTGCTAGATTGTTTTAACTTTGTGGGATCTCAGTCACGGCGCAGACAGACATTAGATCATCTAGTGCAAAGTCTAACAATCATTTTCCAATAGATAGCCTGTGTTAGACCTGGCATCCTTGGTGTGGTTTCCCCCTAACTTTTTGCCTTCAAGCCTCCTGTTTTGGCTGACTTTGTTTTTGCTGGCATAAGGACTCTTTGCAGTGTACCACTTCTAACCAGTGCTAGAGTGCTTGTGCTCTCCGCTTAAAACATGTTAGATTGGTCCATACCAAATTGGCATATTTAATTTACTTGTAAGTCACTAGTAAAGTGGCATTACCTGTGCCCTTGGCTTGTACATTAAATTCTACTAGTGTGCCTGTAGCACTGATTGTGCCATCAACATATAAAGCACTTTCAACATGCCTCAGGCCTACCATTGCAGCCTGTGTGTGTGTAGTTTCCATCTGCCATTTCGACTTGGAAACAAAATACCTTTTTGCCAGGCCCAAATTGTCCTTTTTAATACATATAAGTGATCCCTAAGGTAGGCCCAGGACAGCCAGGAGCAGGTTGAAGTGTATTTAAATAGTTGGACATGTACTTTTAAGTTGTACATATTGTGGTTGGGAATCGGTAACCCCTTCATGTTTGGTGTCTCTGGAATCACAATTTAAAATCCTGACTTATGGCAAAATCAGATTTTAATTACCATTCTGAAAATACCGCTTTTATTAAGTCAGTATTTTCTTGCCTTAGCCATTTGGTGCCTCCAGCTTGTCTCTGGGTGACATTACTGGGTGAAGTTGGCAGTTGGGCTTTGTGTATTCCTCCTAGACGGCCACATACAATGGGGAGCTTAAGTGTGACTGTATAGGCCATAGCTAGCAGGAATGGGAGGGAGGAGCTGGGCACAGTCCCACTTACACTTGAGTAGGCTGTGTACTGTCTCTACACAAAGGGCTGCATACCCCCTATGGTTAGTCTGGAGCCAGGGCCGGGAAGTAAGGGCACCTGTGCACTTCAAAGACATGCCTCTAGAAGTTTCCCCCACTTCAAAGGCAGAACTGGGTATAAATACTGTACCTCAGGCACCACCTCTTCAGCATACTTCTGGGCCTGTGGATACTCTGCCGGGAAGAAGGACTGCTGTGATACTGAAATGACTGCCACTCTGCTGGACTTCTGCTCTGAAGCAACTGTGCCCTGCTGTGCTGACCTGCTGCCTGCTGCCATCTTGCCTGGGTGAAAAGTATTGCACCTGCATCTGTTGAACCCAGAACCCAGAGTGACTCCAAGCGCTAGTTGGCTGGCCTCCAGATTTGAAGCCTCAGAGACATAAATGGCTTCTAACCATCCTGCATCTGCACCTGAACTCTACCATCTGTGATTCCACCCTGCCAAGTGGTGCCATCCCAGCCCTTGACCCTTGGAAGTGAGCTTACGGTGCTCTGCCAGCCCCTGTGGATCTAACGGAATCAATGTATCTCCTCTGCTGTGTGGCACAACCCAGAGGAGATGCAACGCCTCACCACTGCTGCATGTATTGGACCCATCCCAAAGAACTGCATCACTGTCACAACCCGCAATGCCTTCAGAACCGCCACTGCATGACACATCCTTGGTGCTGGCCCTCGCATCCCTTGTTGGCGGCAGCCTCAACAACGACGATGTACTCTGCATCACAGCTTCTCAGTTCTTCTTGACCAACGCATCACACCAACTGCATGCCGCATCCGCAACCCCGGACTTCACATTGCAAGTCCCATTGACTGGATCCTTGACGATAATGCAGACCCTCACGTTGCAGCCTTGTCACATCTTGGAACCGATCATTTAGGCTGCGGATCCTAACAATGCTCCTCAAACCAGGGTTTAAGGTTCTTTGCTCTGTGGGCCTAACTGGGCCTCTGTAGCCAGCCCACGTCCCATCTTGGTCAGCCTGAACTCGTGACTTTGTAACAGTCTGGTGCAATCAGATATCCAGAGTTGGCGCTTTGTGCTTTTTGGCCCTATTTTCATAAAAATCTTTACAATTGAATATCTCCGGTTGTACTAATTGGATTTTTGTTGCTTTGGTTTTGTTTTATTTATTAAAGAAAGTTCTATTGTTCTAACTTGGTGTGTCATCCTTTTTGTGTGGTGTTTTGCACTGTATTACTATTTGAAGTGTTGCACTAAGTTAAGCCTGACTGCTCTGTGCCAAACTACCAGAGGGTCATTATAGATTAATTTAGGGTTGGCTTGTGCCTCACCCTGACTAGGACTGTGGTTGTTGCTGGACCAGGCCTCACAGGATTCCTCACAGAAACTATTGTTTACTTTTAGGTGCTACATTATTTTAAATTTGTGGATCTCAGTCATGGCGCACATCAAGACAGAAGTTCATTCAACATAACTCTATTTTAATAAATCTATTTTCCAATAGATGGCCTGCAAGAACCAGCATGTCTTTGAATCATAAGTATATCATTTTGCTGACATACAGAGAAAAATGTAGCAACCGATTTTAGCTGTCTGAGCTGCAACATTTATCTATCATCCAAGTGCTTCTATATGGTATTTGAATTTCTCCAAGGGTTGAGAGGTGTATCTTTCTAGTGCCAATGCTTTAAGTGGTAATTGACAATACAAATGTCTCAGGTTTCGGCAAACACTAGTCCTGCTTCATCAATTACTTTTTGTGAGAATATATTTTGATTTCCATTGTTTTCCTCATTCTACTTCTTTAGAATTCACTTACCACTGTCACTTTTGGGCTGCTTCTTCCCGTGTTTGGTGACACACACTTAACAGATATTTTATATTTCTTCCCCAGTCAGAATTTTTAAATGTGTAAACTAAGTAGTTGCGGCTGGATTTCTACACAAAATAAGCTTATTTTCCTTCACTCTACACATACGTTGGTGAATGGGTGTATTTAGATCCACCTTCACTCTACTGATCCCAAAGGGTTTAATTCATCAAAGAATTTTTTACATACATAAAGTAATTTTCCTGTAGTACTACTTTATCTTCGCACAAATTCTATTCACTAAGTTACAGGAAGAGATCTCCACATATACCTCTTGTGTCCTTTCCACCATGATCATGGTGAACTCTGCACACGTAGGCATACGTATTTGGTGTCAATGTGGGAGAGACAAGGGAGTGCATGAAAAATGGAAAATATGCCCAACAAAATTCAATGAATAAAGGGAAAATTAAAGAGGGGCACAATGAGGGACATGCCTATAAATGAGTAAGACAATTGCAATACTTCAAGTTATACTCCCATCTTCTTCAGTAATATCACAGACTAAACAGGCTCAAAGCAACAAAGCTTTGGAGTAAGTCACAGAATATACATGGGTACTCTCTTCAAAAGAATCTTATTGAAAGCTATGGAGGCAGGTACGCTAATAGAACACATGGAAAACAAGAGCAGTTTATTAATTAAATCATGTAAATAACATCTGTATAATATTAAAAATAATTTAAATCTTGCCTTAACCCCCTTGCACATATGGTCCAGAGCAGACAGGCTTAACTTAGAAAAATATGTATAGCATTTAGTAGTAACAAAACAGTTACACATTCAAATCACAACTCAATAAAAACCCTTCAACAAATCTGGAAAAATAGATAAAAATCAAAGGAGTAAAATGAAATCAAAATGACAAAAATTCAATGGGGGAAACAGATATATGAATTTTTGAAGATGAAAAGCAAAAAGGGTCAAGAAAAAATAAAGCCCAGTCAGTAGTCACTGTTGATAGTTGACTGGAATCAAGGTGTGATTTGAGGCTGATCATGTTGGAGACCGGGACAGAGACAACAAGTGGGTTCGCCCTGGTCAAAGATTTTACCTTCTGACTTCTGGAAGTTGAAATCCTCCAGTGGGTCATGGTTGCAAGTTGCACCCACCAAAGTCCTCTCAAAGTTGTATAGCTGCTGGCCGAGGCCCTGCAAAAGTTTTTAGCTTTGGCTGGGAAAGTTGAAATTGGGGGAAATAAAGATTTTGTGATGACAAATTTCTCTCATCTTAAGGATACTTTTCACGACTTCGCCTGGAAAAGATTTCTATGTTCAGACTTTTTATGGAGCTCAAAATCCCCCAGTGGGGCAAGCCTGAAGCTGTATCCAACAAAGTCACATACAAATTGGACTCTTTTGTCGCGACGTCCTGCTGTCAATCCAAAAATGTACTAAGTACTAACTTTTCGTTTTTTCTGGAGCAGCTCTTCTTCGTCACTTCTAAGACTCCCAGGACCTCCGGGACAGCACTTAAGTGACCAATATTCACTCTAGCAGAGGCTACCAGTAGTGTCCAGTCCAGTTCCAGTTGTTACTAGTCAAGTCAGATGGGCACGTCAGGAAAAATCCTCTTGTAGCTTGTTGTGTTCCTATAGCAAAACAGGAGGGGGGCCAAGTGACCCTTGGAGTCACTTCTTAGTCCTGGGTACAATTGGGAGGAGGTCTGGCCCTTCTACTCTCCAAATGGGTCTTCTACCCTTCTGCAGGTCCAGAAAGTGTTGAGCTGGGGTTGTGGTACCACTTTTGTAGGAATTACTAGAAAGTGGGTGAGGGTGACTCCTGAACAATCAGGAAACCAATGAGGAAAGATTTCCAAGGACACCTCTTCCCCCTTTTGCAGCTCACCTCTGTAGCACACATAGAAAGAGGGAAACACCTTGTAGCATTGTTTTTGTTCAGAAAGATGCCCCTTCCTCCACAAAAGCAATTCTGCATACAATGGAGGCACACTTGCACCCTTTTCGGCACCGGCTAGGATGCCCAAACTGTGCTAGCGTAGGCAGGAAGGACAGGAAATAACTGTGGGCCAGATGTACATCGTTTTTGGCGGGCTCAAATGGGTTTTAGACCCGTATGCGCCCACAAAAAACCTGTGGGCCATGTACTAATCCTATTTTGCGTGTCGCAAATCAATTTCCGACTCGCAAAATAGGGTTAGCGACTCGCTATTAGGAAGGGGCTTTCCAAGGGCCTCCCTTCCTAATAGCGATTCCAAAAGGTATGTATGAATGTTTTGCGACTGCTCAGAAGGGTGGTAAACCATTCGCAAATGGGAGGGGGTCCCCAGGGGACCCCTTCCCCTTTGTGAATGGGTGCGCAAACATTTTTTCAGAGCAGGCCAGGGACCACTACCTGCCCTTAAAAAATGAAACAGAAACGTTTCATTTAAAAAAAAAAACGAATCCCGTTTTCCTTTAAGGAAAACGGGCTGCATTTAAAAAGAACTGCTTTATTTAAAAGCAGTCCCAGACATGGAGGTCTGCTGACCCCAGCAGGCCACCATCCCTGGGAGTGCCAGTCATTCCCAATGGGGTCGCAAATTGCGACATCCTCATTAATATGCATGAGGCATGCAATTAGTGACCCCATTGGGAATTGCAAATAGTGTCTCAGACACTGTTGTACATTGGAAATTGCGACTCGCAATTTGGCGCAATTAGCGAGTCGCAATTTCCAATGGTGGTACATCTGGCCCTCAATTGCTTAAATACGGTGCATTCCTGCCCTTTCATTTTGGCGTAGGACAGCGCAGCAAGGTGCATTGCTGGGCTGCCCCACACCAAAATGCCATAAATGATGCACCCAATGCCATCAAAAACTGCCTGCACCTCATCTATCACTGAATGTTCAGAAAATCTAATTCCTCCCTATTCAATAACAACAATGAGCATTAACTAGCCCACACCTGACTCAAAACCATAAACTGGATGGATTCAAAATGCAACTCTCAACCATCAACAAGTCACTCTCATTCACCTTGACACTGACCTCACCCTCAAAGAAAGCATCAGGGAGAAAATCACTTTGACTTGACACCAAGTGTTTCTACCAAGGGAAGTGAAACTGCTCCTCTCAGAAACCTACTTCACAACTGCTATCGAAGTTCTGCTCTGTGTGATCGAAGTTCTGCTCTGTGTGCCATAAAACTATAGACGGCCTCATCAAAGGCCTGAGGATGTATGGCCACGTCACATCCAAATGGATCTTTAGTGGCTTTGCTTGCCTACTGGCACCATATTCAGGGCCAACTTCATCATCTAAATGTTATTCTGACTGTCATGCCCACCTATTTTGCTTACAAGTGCACCATCTCTAATGGTCTCTGCACACCCACAGACAGGAAAATATAAGAATGGAGAGAAAGAAAGCCCAGAAAGAAAAATTATGTAACAGGCTTTATCAAACTACACACCAGGAATCTGCTAGGCATCGCAGTATCCATTGGGATACCCCAGCACTTTTATTTTAATGAAAAAGCTGAACACAAACAAATTTAAGGAACACTAAATAATAACATAGTAAATAGTACATACCCCTCTCAACCACAGCACTCATGCTTAGGTTCATTAGCCTACTGCATCTCTGCACTCTGAATCTGTACATTGCTCCACAACCTTGCATCTGGTGTTATGCTATACATATAACACATACATACAGGCGAGCTATCTTGAGTTTTATAGAGTCCTAGCTAAAAGCTAACTGTTCTACCCCACAGCCAACCATCAAAGTAAGCCTTGACTTTTCAACCTTGTTGCCCTCTGAAAGCCGAATCCTGAAAAGGCGGGTTCTTGGCAGTTCGGTAAGCTAATAGTAGTATATGGCATTTGTGGCTCCAGTGACAACAACCAAACGTTACACTGGGTTTTCCTGATGTAGTTATGTTCCCCATTTCCCAGGGAATGAGGCTGACACCTGCACATGATGGTTTGGACTAATTAGAAATTACCCATGGAATTATTTAAAATTGATGTAACAGGCCTGCAAGTGTTGGTAATCAGCAGGTTCTCCTGCTTCTGCAACCTGTTTCCAATAGAAGTATTCCTTTCAAAGTCAACCCTATAGGTTATTAAGTGTAGAGACTGTACATGATGGGCCTCTAAGAATTTCTGGCTGCATCAAAAGGGTCTAAGGGGGCGTGGAGCATATTTTGAGCCCCTTGCATCGCCGTAGCATCTATTTTTGTGAAGCTCTGGTGGTGTTAATTACAAAAACATATTTATGAGGTCACCCAAAGTCACTTTGAGTGGTTTTGAATGGCCTCATAGATATTGAGTAAGGCAAGGCAGCGCAGATCGTTGCCTTGCCTTACTCTGTGCTATGGAGGCTTTCTAGGTGCGTTGCGGTGGGTGTTCACACGCAACACCCATGGATTTTGATGTTTCCCCAGATTTACGAAACCATGTAAACCTGGGGATGTGCCTGACTCCTCCTCAGGGGCGATGCAACAAGAAGAAATAACTTTATTTCACTTGCTTTTACCTCTTTCCATGTGTGTTGCATGCTTCCAGGATTGTTTTTGTGCTTCCCCATGTTTACATGTTTTTGTAAATATGGGGCAGGGTCAAAATCCATGGTTGTTGCGTTGCAAAACCCATCACAATGCTCGTGGAATGCCTCCCAGGTGCAGAGTGAGGTGACATAGTGATTTGCGCTGCGTCGCCTTACTTATGATTTATGAGGCCACTCAAAGCCACGCAGGGTGGCTTTGCATGGTTTCATCTTTATGAGAGCCCTGTGTCATACATGTACCACTTTACGTAGTGAAAGTGAAGCAGAGCTCTCATAAATAAGCCCATAAGTTACTTCTAGTAAAGTCTTAGGGGCAGATTTACAAGCCCCTTGCGCCACTTTTGCGTCACTTTTCCCATGTTAAAAATGACGCAAAAGTGGCGCAAGGGGCTTGTAAATAAGCCCCGTAGTTGTATAAAATATCTTTCTGCGTGGTGCGGCTTCATCAAGATTTTTCTCATCCATATTTCAATACAGGCAGGTATGTGATACCATCTAAAGAACATGATGTAGCGTCATAAATGTCTGGATAAAATCCAGTAGCCTAATTGTACTTCTTCCTAACCAAAGCTTTACCATTTTGCCTTCAGCCTTGAAAGATTTCTGACTATCCACTGTGTCATCATGTGAGTTTCTATGTGATATTTGTTTTTCTGCCAAATACTGTATTACTAAAAATACCATCATACTGCCTGCAGTATGACTGCACACATTTGTCCCTGAAAATGCTACAGGAAATGGCAATTGCCTGTCGATTTTAATGGCAATTGAACCTCCCATAGGCGAAAACTCTGAAGGTTGTGGTAATACAGTGTCCCAGAATTACCAATACCCACAGTGTCAGAATGTGCAGACAGGTGTGGTATTACCACAGTGGGATCTCTGAGACTCAGAATGAAGACCATACGCAGTCCAGGCGAGATTATCACCATGCTGATGCAGTTCTATGAAAAAAACAGAAAGTAACCTTTTGGCGTTTTAAAGAACATTTGAAAGAATTGTCAACTACTGTGAACTTAATAAAGAATACCCTACACAAAAATATATTTTTAGTACCACTACCATTTAAAACTGTAAAGACGCCAGTCGTTCACAACACAATATAAAATCACTAAACAAAACAAGATAATTGAAAACCATTATGTGACATTTTGAGAAACATTGTAATATGAAAATTGCATAAACACAGACGGATATTTGAAATGAAAATGCCAGAAAAGTATTTCACAAATGAAGGGCGGCCGTGGGTTGCCCTTCAGCCATGTTTTTGCCTTTAATCCAGCTAGAAGAACCCATGAAAACAGCAGTCCTGTAAATTCTTAGTAAACCACGCCGCAGGTGGTAAGGCTTATGATTCAAATTCAAATTAATGTTGTAACTTTAAATGTGACCGACACGAATAAGCCCCGAGCTACTTCAAATGATTTCATATACCACCCTACTATTTGATGCATGTGTGAATTGTCGCTTTCTTTACTCATTACCACTTAAGAAAGAAGATCTGACAACTAAAGAGCCATTCTCTGGGCTATGTTGTTTTCCATTAGCAGCAAAAAAGAATCCCTTTGTATGACAGAAAGCTGGCTTTCAAGTCTACTACTGAGCTCTGAGCAGCAGGATTGATTAATAGTACTGCTTTCAGAACCTAAGCTTTATGTTGGTAAAAAATATAATTACAATTGTAGGAGAGGTAAATATATATTTCTTTTCCCATGCACCCAGCAATGTGATTACTGTGTTCAGCATTGCATGCATGTAATATTTTGGTCATTTGGACACTAACATCTGCTTCTAAGTAGACGTGTCCCGACTGTTACAAGACGTAGGCGTTCACTCCACACACAAACACTCTGGTGTAGATAATTTGAAATCATTCAAGTGTCCTCATATAACCTGCAGTTGTGGCTGGCATAGCTCGCGGGTATGGGGGCGGGAGTGGGGGAGCGATCGCGTTGGGGGAATCGGGTGTCACGCGGGAGGGGGAGGGTGGAACCGAAATTAATAAAATAAAAAAATAAAACTTACCTCGAGGCCGGGTATTGCGTCTTCTGTGCTCCTGCTTTCCCACTCTCCTGCCTCCGACGGGAACAGGAAGCAGGCAGCCAGGCTCCCACCCCTAAGCCAATCACAACGCTCCAATGGAGTGTTGTGATTGGTCAGAGCGCCGTGACACGATGCTCAGCCAGGGGCTATACGAATGGGCATGTTCTCCATGCAGGCTGTAATGCAGCCTGCATGGAGAACAGGGGAGTGCGCATGGTTGTTTTGGGCGGCCGGAGAGGGCCGACCAAACAGTCACTGCGCATTTAGGAGTGGGCAAACCACTCCGCACCTGCCCTGCGAGGAGAGTTGAGCAGCCTCGCCCACACGCCCGCCGCAAAGAAGCAGGACAAGAAACATAAAATGACAATAACTTTAAGTTATTGTCATTTTATGTTTCTCACTGCTTAAAAGCAGTGGGACGATGCTCCTCCGCTATAGCAGAGGAGCCGCCCCTGATAACCTGTGCTTTTACTCACACACACTCTCCACTCACACACGTGTATCACTATATAAAACCTTAAGTTAACAAATTCGAGAATCCTTTCATGGCCATCCTTCTCAATATATTACCCTGAAAATCGTCTCCAGTATCCATCCATTCATCCGTCCGTCCGTCTATCTATCTATCTATCTATCTATCTATCTATCTATCTATCTATCTATCTATCTATCTATCTATCTATCTATCTATCTATCTATCTGTCTATCTCTCTATCTATCTATCTATCTATCTCTCTATCTATTATATTACAATGGTGGTGGTAGCAACATTGTATTTATAGTTAGGTCAGAAAGACATTTCTGTTTCTTTAATAACTTTGGTGCCATTTGGGGAATCTGCAGAAATCTTTTAAAAAACGTAATCCATTTTGGCACTTTCCAGGAGCGTTCTGCGCTGATCGGTCAAGCGAGCCCAAGAACAAGGTGGAGTTCCAAAACTGCGATTTACCATGTCAGTTTCCACAGGAAACTTTACTCTCTCATACAAAAAAAATAGGTGAATCAAATTTCATCAAATTTGGCAAAAAGTTAGAACTTAAAATTTTGAACTTTAGCAGACAGCCTGTTTTCAGTATAAATCTGTTCAGTCATTTATTGAGAACTTAACATTTAAAGAGGGGCTCAGGTTGGCATGAAAGGGTTAATAGTCAGAAAACGTTAGGTAAACCTAGATGGTTGTTACCTTCGGTAATCACGCTGTACCAAACTACGGCCTATTGATTGACTGAGGGGGCTTTCTCTCATGCCCATCTTTTAGGTACCGCAGGACCAACGGATTTGATTAGATGGCTGCAACAATATACAAAATGATTTTTCACAGATTCATGTTTGAGGGTTGTGTATATGCGCTTGGCTGAAAAGCGTACTTTGTTGAGTTGTAGATGGTTAAGAGTGGTAAAAATTTGTAAAATATCACTTTGTCTTTCTAGTAATATTAGTACTGCCTAGTAGGTCTGCGGGTCCAGGAAGGGAGCTACCCTAGAAAATATAGGGAAAATAGTTTCTTTGTCAGTAGCTTTTTTATAAATGTTTGAGAAGAAATAGGATGTATTACAGTGAGAATTAGGTGGCTATAATAAGAGCCATCGCGTTGATATAGGTGTGTTGTGCACACTTAGCGGTAGAACTGAACATATTTATTTAAGTCGTTTAGGAGGATCCTTTCACTTCTGCTGTGAAATGGTATCCATCTCTTCTATAGCTACCAGGCATGTCAAAGAGAATGGTATTGTGGTGGATGGGCCCCATGCCATAGTCTGGGAGAAATGCAGACATTACTTTATTGACACTGTTTCCGGACAAAATTGATTGGCCCACTCCACTTTTACCTTAGACATGTAATGACATAGATTCATCAACTCTACCAAGGTTGCCTTCATTTAAATTGAAAGGGCGGCTCCTGTGATTGTCCCCAAATATGTTCCGCCGCAGTGCAGAATTATGACATCAGGGTGATAACAATTCAAAATGCTGTCAACCTTAGGTAGTTTTTGATGCCACTTCATTTCTCTATTGCCAATCCAAGCAATACCCACTTCAGGAAATCATAGACATATTTGTTTGCATACTTACGAGCCCAAAAGACAAAGGAATTCCTCACAATCCATATGTAAACCATAAATCTAATATTTTAGTGGAGGCCAGATATGGAGTCTGCGACAGAATGCCTCAATTTCCGCTGAATACCAAGTCACTTGGATTCACCCTGTACACTGGCATGACCCTCAAGAAACACATTGCCAAAATTAGAGATGGTCTGGTACTAGCTTTCTCTTCTAAGAGACTGAAGTCATTTCTTCCAGAAACCAACTTCAGTCCCATTGTTCAAATCTTCATACTCTTGCATATGAGTGGGGATATCTCCCAGCTCCATAGACTTCCAGAATCCAGAGGGGCCACCCTTAAGGGCATCATGGAAACAGCAGTAAGTCTCATCCAGAGCATGAAGAAATATGATTACGTTCCCACATCAGGATGTAACTCCATGGCTTGCCAGCCCACATCATCTTCAAAGCCAGCTGCATCAGCATAAAATCCATTATATCCAGCAATCCTGTTAGCTTACAGACAAGCTTACAATATCTGGTGTCACTTATCACACCTTCAGTATGGACATCAACAAACTAGAACAAACTAGAAACTAAGAGGTGTAAAACAGATAAAAACAAGGCAGCAGGTCATTTCCATCTATTCACGCAGTATCTGGAACCACATCATTGTGTCCAATTTAGGAGAGAGTTGAAGATGACCTCTTTAAAGAACACTGCAACATTCCAGTATTCATCAGAACCATGCCAACACTGCTCCAATTTAGGAGAAAGTTAAATAGGCACCTCTTTAAAGAGCACGACATGTATCACTTGTGTACCCTATGATTGCCTTTGACCAGAAACAGTGCTCCTTAGCTTTTCACCTGGGATTGTGCTATAAAAATACCACATACATACTTACAACATACATACATAAATAAGGCAAATGCAGAAATCCATATTTATGCAGAGTATACTGCAGCTATAGAATCAAATAAATTCACAGGCTCACACGATTGTCTATTGTTTTATCAACAATTTATTCATGAAAGATAACAATTTTAATTCCAGTTATCTGTACTTTGCAAAGAACAGCATTTTCAAAGTAACAATCCCAAAATAAACATGTAGGGAAAGATTCACAAAGGTAATTCACACATTTGAGAAATTTAAATTTTTGATTAGATTTATCACTTTTGGCTATTCACAAAACTAGTATAAATTTACTAAAAATTGTACCTTACATATGAAGGAAGGTGGTTTGTTAGTAGGTGCAGGTAGGTACCTACAGCTAGTAACAACACCACAATCACAAATAAGGTCCAGTAAAGTCTCAATAAATTAGCCCTTGCTCAACCCTGGGTAGCTTGGCTCATGAGCAATCAGGCATAGCTTAGGTGGCAGACGTGCAAAGCATTTAAAAACACAAATAACAGTAAATAACTATGACTCAACACACAACACAAATCTAAAACCAATTTATAAAAATAGGAAATATTTGTATGATTAAAATGACACCAAAAAAAAAAAGAACAATCCAGTATAGGGAACCAGAGATATGAATTTGTACAAATTAAATGTAAAAATGTGTCTTAAAAACTTAATGTGCCAACCGGTGATATTTTGTCCCGCTGAACCACGATCAAGTTAAAGTTTCAGGCTGACCGTGACAGAGCCCGGGTCGGAAAAAATTGGGTGGTTTGGGTCGGTGAAAATTTTACCTTCGCACTTAGTTATTTTTTGGTTCCTTTTCTCTTGATGTTGTGCGAGTCTCCCCTACACACCGGGTTGCAGTTTGACTACGGTGGCTAGCTTCAGTGCGAGGCCTTAGTGATTCCCGGAGGTCTTGATTCTCATCGTCAGTGGCAAAGAGCTCTGGAGCTTTCAGCTGGGCAAACCTGAAGTGCAGGCTGAGTCGCAGTTCAACGTCTCTGGCTTGACTCTCGATGACGGGTCAGTCAACTTATGGAGTATTTTACCCAAAATTCTCCAAATAATTCCACACTTCTGGATCTTCTTCCAGAAAGTCCTTTTGGTGTCTTCAGTGGTCCACAACACGAGCCAAGATTCCAGAAGCTCTAAGCTGCTTCTTGGAGAGTTGGGGCTACAATTCCAAAAACGCACCTGGTTAAATCCTTAAAGGTCCACTGGACGCTGGTCAGCTGGCCTGTTCTTGATGAAACTGATACAGGTAACTTCTTTTGTGCCTTTTGCTCTCAGGGAGTCCAGTCCTTAATCCTTTAAAGCAAGGCAAAGTCATCTTTTGTGAAGCCCAGAGGGTGCATCAGGCGCAGTCCTCTCTTGATGCAGCCCAGGGGTTCAGCAGGGCAGTCCATCTTTGCTTAATGTTTCCAGGCAGGGATCTGAGTTGCTAGCAAGCTCTCCCATATTAACCCAGGTTTCTGGGCACGCAAGAAGGGAGTTACCCCTGACCAATGGGGTGCAGGGTCCCACCCTCTGTGATGACCACTTCCTTAGAAGTGTGGCATTTTCTTGTCCCAGAAAGTGTTTTAAATAAATCAAAATGGAGAAAATATCTCTTGGAGGTTTAAGTCCGGCTAACCCAACCCAGAGGTTTTGGCTAACTTTTCCCTACACTTCCCTTTCAGTCCCTCTTCTAATTCAATTACAGGGGCTCCCACATGGCTAGGAGTGCAGGAGGTGGTCATGAGCCTGTTTCCTGTCCTCACTGTCTTTCCCCCATTGGAGAACAGTTTGGCTACCCAGGCCCCTTCCTGTCTGGCATCTGCTGTTGCAGATCTCCTCCCACCAGATGTCTCCTTTGTCTCAGTCCAGGCCACTTAAAACCTAATTAAGGCAGCTTAGCATAGCCTGTCAAAGGCTGGCTAATCAGAAGAGACTGCTACAGGTCTGATTTAGGCAACTTGAGGAAAGCAGTTCTAAAACTAGTTTCCTGCAAAGCATGGCCACCTTTAAAATGACAAAACCAAAGACGTGGGTCCCTTGCTCACTTTGCCACTGGATTCAAGATAGCCTGGCTGATGAGGGTTATGAACCCGAAACCGGTCCCAGGATGCTTGTTTCCGGTCCAGGGAAGACATGGCTTGGCAGTTAGGGCTGGACTGTTCCCATGAGGCACAGGGTCAGACTGATTTGTATATGGCCATGTCTGAACTGGGGTGGCGGAGTGAGCTAAAGAATGATGATGGATTAAACCCAGATCAGTTGACTGGGGGTGAGTGATTGCAATGTTCAACACTCCATCCATCATCCCCTTTGGTTTTGCTACCTTTAAAATGACAGCACAAACCATAGCAGTGCACACTTAAGTGCATTTAAATCTATTAGACCTCTAAACCTACATGCCCTGCCATATGCTAATGGCTTACAGGTAGGCTGTCAGTACCAATTGTAATTACACCTAATTACTATATACAATTTAAACAGAGCACTGGCCCTGGTACTGGTTAGCAGGGCTCAGGGCACTATCATAGTTAGTAACCACCAGTATCAGTTAAACAATGGGGGTTATCAGGGCAAAAAGGATGACTTTCTCACAACATGTCTCCTCCCCCTCAGTTGCCTGTAAATTTACTACTCGAGACTCAGGCAGACACTCTGCATTGAAGTGAATAGTCCACTGCATATGAGGCAGAATCTCTGTACAAAGAGACCTCTTCATGGTAGCGAACAGGAGAACATCTCAATGATTAGGAAAATGATATACACCTGTAAGTAATCAGCCAGCCCTGGCAAAGATTCACTTACGATCACATATATTCTGCCCACAAACTAGGTTCTGTTTCTTTCCTTTTCAGCATTTCCTCCTGCTCCTTTGTGTCCAGCTTGACTTGGAACCCTTATTTCAACAATGATGCTACCTGTGCAGGGGAGGAATAGAAATTTCACTCAGAAGGAGACAGCCCTTCTAGTCAACACTAATGTAGTGCCAGGTAAGATTTTACCCCAAAAACCCGAAACTCTCTCTAAAGTCAGTCGTTGTCTGTTTCATATCTGACTATGTAAGCCAATACATGTTTTATATATTGCATGATGTGACTTGTAGTACTAATTTTAATTAAATGTAAATAACATTACAAGTCTCGTAATTCTAGATAAAAAATAGGCTAGCTAGTCATGCATATAACTTGATAATGTGTCACATATGACTCAATCTGTCTATAAGTAAAGACATGCACTCACCCATCTCTGTACTTCACTTATACTTGCATTCCTTGTTGGCCCAGTTGTACTAAAGCTTAGCGCTGGGTTTGATTAACGTTAGTGAGAAACCTGGCACAAAGTGTTAGGGTGGAATTTACTATCCAATGTAAATTAGGATTTGCGTTGGACAGTACCCAAAGTAACTCAAATATGCGCTATGTGCATCTTTGCATTACTTTGCATCAAGGGCCTGTTCCATGGTGGTGCAAGACTGTTCCCATGCAACCACCCATTGGGTTTGATGCAAATACCTATCCACAAACATTGGAAGACAGGAAACCGTGCCAACATCTTACACCTCCTCGTAGCAGGTGTAACTGTTATACCATTCCTATTACTCTAGAAGGAATATGTATTTAGAACAACACAACTTCATAATAAAGAGACTAAGCCTCTTATATAAACAGTAAATGTTGATCTATTTGGATAGCTCACAGTACCACATCCAAACTCCTAAACCTCCAGAGGTATGGATGTTGTTAGTAACCTAGAACATGACCCTACGATTCCCAAGGAAATTGTGGAAACAGATCTAATCCTTTCGTTTGTCGCTCATGCATGCCCAGTGTCCATAAGAAAGATACATTATTGTGTTTTCAAACATCTTTTGAAAAGCCCTAATCTTTGCAAATACAACATGAATTGCGATTGTAAGAAATATTAAACATATTATAGCAATGAGCACTATTAGAATATTGAAAAATGCAAACAATTCAGTCATGATAACTGTTCATAATGCTGCTAATGTTAATGATGTTACGCCTATCTATTGCTGTCCTCTATGCTAAAGACAACATATCGGGATAACCCATTGTGCCTATTACTTTCAGGTAGTCCAGTCCTTAATCCTTTACAGCAAGGCAAAGTTCTCTTTTGTGAAGCCCAGAGTGTGCATCAGGTGCAGCCCTCTCTTGGTGCAGCCCAGAGGTTCAGCAGAGCACTCTATCATCTCTTGATGTTTTCAGGCAGGGATCCGAGTTGCTGGGCAACCCTCTCATATTTATCCAGGTTTCTGGGCTTCCAAGAAGGGAGGTACCCCTAACCAATGGAGTGCAGACTCCCACCCTCTGTGATGACCACGTCTTAGAAGGTTGGCATTTCCTTGTCCCAAAAAGCACTGTTTCAAAAAATGAAAATGGAGAAAATCTCTCTTGGAGGTTCAGGTTTGACTAACCAAATCCAGAGGTGTAGCTAACTTTTCCCTACACTCCCCTTCCGGCCCCTCTCCTAATTCGATTACAGGGGCTCCCACATGGTTTGTGGTGCAAGAAGTGGGGGTGGGCCTGTTTCCTGTCCTCACTGTCTTCCTCCAGTTGAAGACCAGTTTAGCTACCTAGCCCCCTTCCTGTTTGGCATCTTCTGTTGCAGATCTCCTCCCACCAGATGTCTCTTTTGTCTCAGTCCAGGCCACTTCAAACCTAATTAAGGCAACTCAGCTCAGCCTGTCAAAGGCTGGCTAGTCAGAAGAGGCGGCTACAGGGCTGATTTTAGGTAACTTTAGGAAAGCAGTTCTAAAACTATTTTCCTGCAAAGCATGACCACCTTTAAAATGCCAGCTGCCACCACAGCAGTGCACACTTAAGTGCATTAAAATCTACTGGGCCTCGAAACCTACATGCCCTACCATATGCAAATGACTTACAGGTAGGCTGTCAGTACCAATTGTAATTGCACCTAATTACAATAAACTCTTTAAACAGAGCACTGGCCCTGATACTGGTTAGCAGAGCCCAGGGCACAATCATAGTTAGTAACCACCAGTATCAGTCAAACAATGGAGGTGATCAGGGGAAAAAGGTTGACTCTCACAACATGTCTCCTCCCCCTCAGTTGCCTGCAAATTTTCTACTCCTGACTCAGGCAGAGAGTGTGCATGGTAGTGAATAGTCTTTGGTATATGAGGCAGATTCTCTGTACAATGAGACCTCTTCATGGTAGCCAACAGGAGAACATCTCAATGATTAGGAAAATTATATATACTTGTAAGGAATCAGCCAGACCTGACACAGACTCACTTACGATCACATATATTCTTCCCACAAACTAGGGTCTGTTTCTTTCCTCTTCAACATTTCCTCCCGCTCCTTTGTGTCCAGCTCAACTTGGAACCCTTATTTCAGCAATGATGCTACCTGTGTAGGTGAGGAATAGAAATTTCACTCAGAAGGAGACAGCCCTTGTAGTCAACACTAATGTAGTGCAAGGTAAGATTTTACCCCAATAACCTGATACTCTCTCTAAAGTCAGTTGTTGTCTGTTTCATGTCTAACTAGGTAAGCCAGTACATGTTTTATATATTGCATGATGTGACTTGTAGTACTAATTGTAATTAAATGTCAATAACATTACAAGTCCTGTAATGCTAGATAAAAAATAGGCTAGCTAGTCATGCATGTACCTTGGAAATGTGTCAGATATGACTCAACATGTCTAAAGGTAAACCTATGCACTCACCTATCTCTGTAGTTCACTTATACTTGCATTCCTTGTTGGCCCAGATTTACTAAAGCTTAGCGTTGGGTTTATTTTATGTTTGTGAGGAACCTGGCACAAAGTTTTAGGGTGGAATTTACTATCCAATGTAAATTAGGAT
Source organism: Calotriton arnoldi (assembly GCA_963921515.1). NCBI lineage: Eukaryota > Metazoa > Chordata > Amphibia > Caudata > Salamandridae > Calotriton > Calotriton arnoldi. The sequence goes on along the minus strand of CAWUFW010000004.1, from coordinate 10,496,581 downwards.
TTGTGTGAAATAGTACCCAAAGTAACTCAGATTTGTGCTATGTGCGTACTTTGCATTACTTTGCATCAAAGGACTGTTCCATGGGTGGTGCATGGCTGTTTCCATGCAACCACTCATGGGGTTTGATGCAAATACCTATCCATAAACATTGGAAGACAGGGAATTGCCCCAACATCTTACACCTCCTCGTAGCAGGTGTAACTGTTATATGGTTCCTACTATTCTTTATTTATTTTATTTTATTTATTTGCAAAGTTTTATATAGCGCTGGCTAGACCGGGAAGTATCAGAGCGCTTTACATGAGGATCAGCAAGTTACAGTTTACATAGCCAAGTATAGACATAGGAGAAAAAACATGAGATTACACAATAATATGAGTTATTAGCGCTCACACGAGTCTTAAGGGGAGTGAAAGGTAGAGGGGGACTGGTCAACAGGGGTAAGCAATGCAGGTGGAAGATACAACGGGGAGACGAGGAAAACAATGTCTGATGTTTGGCTGGGTAGGTGACGGCCGAGGGGTGAACCAGAGGCAAACTCCTCTATAGCTGCATAGGACAGCTCCATCGGGCATCGGCCAAGGTTGCTCGGGCACCGCGGTAAGTACAGACAGTTATGGTTTCCGCCCAGGGGGCATCGTCAAAGTTCCATTGAGAGCACCGGTCACAGAGTTACTGGGAAGTGCCGTCTGCCTCATTCTCCAGCTAGCCCCAAGGTCAAGAGTGGTGAGAGGAAGGGTGGAAGGGACAGTTCCAAAGTCTGCAGATCTTTCCCACTGCAAGTCATTAATTACACAGGAGGCCTTAGACACACAGGCATCAGATGAATCGCTGATTTGGCTGTCTGGGGTCCCGCTAGCATGATGGAGCAAGTGCTGTGAGGGACTACAGCACAGGTAAGAACTGAACACCACATGTTCTATGTGAGAAGTTGGCCTGGTATATGCTGTTCACTAATTAAAGTGGACACCTTGTACCAGAACAATTCGACTCTTATGGTAGATAGGTTTAAGACAACCATTATAGAAAGCTATCCTAGTGGTAGCTGTGGAGAGCAGCCTTCAGGCTAAGTCTTGAAGGAATGTAAAGCAGCTTGTTTTACCACACAATCTCTTGAATCACCAAATGAAAAGACACCACACAGGTATATATATCAAATATATATGTATTTATTAATAAACACTCTCTACTAATCTCTTTATGAGATTAGAGGTCAGGAACATATGTACAAGTCAAATGTTATCACAATAAGTTTAGCACAATCGAATATCACAATCTTAGTTTGCTAGACCTAGGTCTAGGGCATCTAGAATCGAGGGACCCCCAAGAACCACCCCAGGTAGTTGTAGGAGACCCACAGGGGACGGACGCGGTGACCTGGCACCGGTGCGAGTCCTGTGCGAGTCTATGCGCTCAGACGCGATTGGGATATCACTGTTAAAGGTCCCTTGCGTGTTCGAGGCGAACACACCGATCGGTCCTTGTACGAGTCGAAGGACGCGGTTTCAGATAGAGATGCAAGGGAGATGGACGCGCTGTGTCTAACACAGACGCGAACCTTGTGCGAGTCAGTGCAATGTAGATCTCAGAGTTACAGGCCCTTTGTGTGTTCGAGGCGAACACCGATCGGACTCAGTACGAGTCGAAGGATACAGTTCTAGCTAGTGTTGCAAAGGAGATGGACGCAGTGTGTCTAACACAGACGCGAACCCTGTACGAGTCAATGCAATTGTCGCACTTAGAAAGTTAGAGTTTTAGGACACTTCTAGGGAAGCTACAAGCAAGCCACTTACAGGGTAAGTTGTTCTAGGGCCCACACCCACAGGAGCACCGTAGTGCTGAAGTTACCTCACCCAGGGAGCCGGGTGCATAGGTGTTCTTTGGTGTCGGGTCGCGGCATCGTTTTCAATGGGAGCCAGTGAAGACTTGCTGCTTGCGGCGACAGGAGAAGTGTCCGGAGGAATCCAAGCCTGGATTCAGAAGATGGAAGACCTGAAAGCAGAGGGGACAGTGTTCAAAGTCACTTGGCAGTGACTCGGGGCAAGGAAGATGGATGCCCACCGTCGTCGCAAGATTCAGGTCGTTTGCGGTTGCCTTGACTCTTCAGCCACGAGGTCCAGGAGGCGTCGTCAATGACCAGGAGCTGGATTCAACGTATCCCACAATGTCTGCAGCTTACGGCGGTGTCGGCGACTCGATTGGAGCCACCAAGCCTTGGTAACAGCAAGTCTCAGGGAAAGTGTGAAGAGACAATGGCACAGACCAGCAAGGTCTGTGGGACTCACCCAGCGAGGGTAATTCAGGGCAGGCCTGGAGCAACCAGGGGAGCCCTTTGGTTTCTTTACAGAGTCTTTTGGGGACCCACAAGCCGGCTGGCAAGGGATCGCGAAGACGCCTCGGGAGGATCCGCTCACAGGGGCCCACAGGAGAAGTGTCCGGAGGAATCCAAGCCTGGATTCAGAAGATGGAAGACCTGAAAGCAGAGGGGACAGTGTTCAAAGTCACTTGGCAGTGACTCGGGGCAAGGAAGATGGATGCCCACCGTCATCGCAAGATTCAGGTCGTTCACGGTTGCCTTGACTCTTCAGCCACGAGGTCCAGGAGGCGTCGACGACAACTAGGAGCTGGATTCGGCGTGTCTCCCGATGTCTGCAGCTTACGGCGGTGTCGGCGACTCGATTAGAGCCACCAAGCCTTGGTAACAGCAAGTCTCAGGGAAAGTGTGAAGAGACAATGGCACAAACCAGCAAGGTCTGTGGGACTCACCCAGTGAGGGTAAGTCAGGGCAGGCCTGTAGCAACTAGGGGAGCCCTTCGGTTTCTTTACAGAGTCTTTTGGGGACCCACAAGCCGGCTGGCAAGGGATCGCGAAGACGCCTTGGGAGGGTCCGCTCACAGGGGCCCACGGTCACTCGGAACATGGTAGGCCTCTGATCTTAGGAGGGATTCCTGCTGGAGGCGGGGACCACATGTGGTCCAAAGCACAAGTTCGTGGAATGTTGTGAAAGGGTTGCACTTGACAATAGTGCACGGTACCCAGGGGTCGCGGTTCCTCGTTACTCTTGGGGTCCACTGGCCTCAGCTTTGCTGGGGACTCACGATGGCCTTTGCAAAGTCAGGAAATCTACTTCTTGGGCTGCAGGAACTTCGGACTCCGGCGGGAGTGGCGTAGTTTGCGACCGTCGTTTGCAGTTTTTGGTGCCTGGCAAGCAGGGGAGTCACTCCTTGACTCCAAGGGAGATTCTTCAGTCTTCCAAAGGTAGTGGAACGTCGAAGGTCCAGGATTCTTCTTCTAGAGCGTCGTCCAGGGAAATCTAGGGTGCAATGCACAGGTTCCCCCTCTTATACTAAAAGGAGGGGAGGGACTAGCTCTAGGACCCTACCTATGGGAGGGTCAGGGGAGTGGGTGGCTACACCCACTTCCCTTTGTCCAGTTTCACGCCAGAGCAGGGACAGGTAGCCCCTGAGCCGGTTTGAACTGGTATATGCACAGAGGAGCCTTCTGCTCCCCCAGTGCAGGACTTCAAAGCACTCTAAGAGTGCACCCACCCAGCCCCAATACACTAAACCCTGTCTGGGAGGTGGTCACACCCCCTTGGGACAGGATATCTATTGTTGGGCTTCCTCCACTGCGAGTGTTGGTCATCAGCAGGAGGGCAGGCCAGTGTCTGTGACTGGTGGCATCCATTTTGTGATGCCAGGGCTCTGCAGGATTCTACCGCGTTTCCACAGTAGGTACATGTCTATCCCTCTAGAAGGGTGGAATGCTACCCCCGCCGCCAGGACTGGCGGGGGGGTAGTATTCCAAGATGTTTGACACCAAACACGACATGTTTCGATGCAGCCATTCCAAAGTTAGCATTTTACCGCGAGGATATAATGCACTTAGAAGTATATGGTTTAACCGCATCCACAACCAGCACCAGAGAATGGACTCTGAGAGCTGCAGAGGGGCCCTGCTCAGGCAGAGGCACCCCTCACATAGAAGCCAAGCACCCTGCCCTCAGGATTGATAGGGCCTGCCTTAGGGGTGACTGATAGGGTTATATGTGTGCGCTGGGGAGATATAGGGAACCTATATCTCAGTGAGGGGTGCTAGCACTTCCTCACTCAGGCTGCAGTAGCAGGCCTGTGGTGTCAGATTTAGTCTGCTTCCCAGGGGTGGCATAATACATGCTGCAGCCCCTGGTAGGCCTGTGAAGTACCTATGCCCTTGGTACCTAAGGTACCATATACTAGGGACTCATAAGGTACCACAGTATCCAATCACTAGTGCACCTAGAGTGCACTCCAAATCGTTTAGAGAGAACAGAGAGGCTGGGGCCCTGATTAGCAGGGGCCCTGCCAGACTATAGCCAGAAACCAGTGTAAACATCAGAAAAAAAAGTGGGGGCAACATAAGAGGCAGATCCTACTCTCCTACATTCTAGTCACCATCTTGTCTGCAGTCTGCACTCGGTTGTATTCGGTTGCGTTTGCCAGCACGGGTCATAGATGAGTCACTCAGGCAGTTGTAGTAGTAGCAGTCATAGTTACAATTATAACAGAGCAGGGCAGAGCGCTGGTAAGTTGATGCACCGCCTTACACATAGCACATATTGCAGAGAGAAGAGTTCAGACGCGACACGATCGGGGAAATTACAGCCGCCATTTTGGAGTCAGGCTGTATCGCGGCGCCGATCGCCGTGTATGTAAGTGTCAAGCAGCGGAACAAAAACAAGGTGTACCTTGAGCAGAGGGGTGTAAAAGGCTTCCCTCATAAGCAGCAGCCACTCTGTGAAGGCAATAGAAGTACTACTAGGCTGGAGGTGACCGCAATCGGTGCACCCGCCATTTTGAAGCCGATGCCGATGCGGTGATACAATCCGGTAGGGGGCAAGGACTCGACTTTTGATGCTGTTCTGTGGGCACCGGCGTTTGTTTGCCCTATGGATGCCCTCCGCTCAGTGCCGCCGTGAGATCCTGTTGAGAGTCGATGACAGCCGCCATTTTGAGGTCAGGCAGCCCGAGGCCGACACCCCGCGCCAGTCTATTTCACCTCAAAATTGCCCCAATGCTTGCGGAGGCTGCATCCCGGGACCCCCGGTTCTCAGTGGGGTCACCAGCGTCACAACCCAAGGGTTCAAGAGTGCCCGCCTTCACTCTGGTGCCCACCCCGGCCAGGCCCAATCCCCCCATCACTCGGGTGTAAACTGACTGGGGGACGTAGGTCGTTTCACTCACCCCAGCCGATTGATGTTAGTATCGGGGGGGAGGCTCCCTCGCTTTGCGGCCATCGGGGCATCTGCTCATGTATAATCTCCTCATTTCTCCTTTCCTATGCGGCCCCGTCTCAGTTCTGTCATGGCCGCCCAGGCACCATCTTGACTCCCAGCCGGCCGGTCGCGATCAAACTACGACCGCGTCCGCAGTTTCAGTCCGGGAGCAGTGCGAGTGCACACAGTCAGCTCCTCACTCGTTCAGCTTCATCATGCTCGCCCGACGGGGCATCCACTCCCCCAGGAACCGCCTGAATGCTATAGAGGTGTGGCAGAGCTCCGCAGTTGCACTACCACATGGGCGCCATCCTGCTTTCTTTGATTCCAGTGCGAATATATTTCACTCAGAAGGAGACAGCTCTTGTAGTCAACACTAATTTAGTGCCAGGTAAGATTTTACCCGAATAACCCAATACTCTCTCTAAAGTCAGTCGTTGTCTGTTTCATGTCTGACTATGTAAGCCAGTACATGTTTTATATATTGCATGATGTGACTTGTAGTACTAATTGTAATTAAATGTCAATAACATTACAAGTCCTGTAATGCTAGATAAAAAATAGGCTAGCTAGTCATGCATGTACCTTGGAAATGTGTCAGATATGACTCAACATGTCTATAGGTAAACCTATGCACTCACCCATCTCTGTAGTTCACTTACACTTGCATTTCTTGTTGGCCCAGATTTACTAAAGCTTAGCGTTGGGTTTATTTCATGTTTGTGAGAAACCTGGCTCAAAGTGTTAGGGTGGAATTTACTATTCAATGTAAATTAGGATTTACGTTAAATAGTACCCAAAGTAACTCACATTTGTGCTATATGCTTCTTTGCATTACTTTGCATCAAGGGACTGTTCCATGTGTGGTGCATGGCTGTTCCCATCTAACCACTCATGGGTTTGATGCAAATACCTATCCACAAACATTGGAAGACAGGGAATTGCGGCAACATCTTACACCTCCTCGTAGCAGGTGTAACTGTTATACGGTTTCTACTACTCTAGTGGGAATATGTATTTAGAACAACACAACTTCATAGTACAGAGACTAAATCTTCTTATATGAACAGTAAATGTTGGCCTATTTGGCTAGCTCATAGTACTGCATCCAAACTCCTAAACCTCCAGAGTTATGGATGTTGTCAGTAACCTAGAACATGACTCTCACATTCCCAAGGAAATTGTAGAAACAGATCTAATCCTTTTTTGTTTGTCACTCATGCATGCCCAGTGTCACTAAGAAAAGATAAAATATTGTGTTTTCAAACATTAATTGAAAAGCTCTTATCTTTGCAAAAAAAAAAATGAACTGCGATTGTAAGAAAGATGAAACATATTATTGCAATGAGCGCTATTAGAATCATGAAAAATGCAAAAAATGCAATCATGGTAATTTTTCATAATGCTGCTAATGTTAATAATGTTGCGCCTATCTATTGCTGTCCTCTATGCTAAAGATAGCATATCGGGAGAACTCATTTTCATGGCCTGTTGGAATGTCCTAACCCCATACCTTTAGAGTGAATGTCAGGAAGCCTGGATCTGTGCATCCGCTGATGCACCTCCGAAGGTACAGCAATCTTCCTTCTCAGTAGGAAGGTCAGGGACAGCGGGCCTGCATCTCAGCAGCATTCCATGATGACTTGGGCAGAAGTGAACCTCTTACCAATATCAGCACAGATGCAATTTATATAATAAAACAGCAAGCTAATCAAACTGTGTCAAAGATGCAAAACAATGTTTTAATTAGACTGAAGCAGAAGAGTTGTCTCTTTCCTAGCACAGAAAATGAAACCATACCTCATGTTCTGAATTTGTGCAGCTATAGAGCGTCAATGCCTAACTGCAACAAATATGTGTAAGTCCATTCTTGCAATAGAAAATCATGTACAAAGCACCGTTAGAAAATGAGGATAAGTAAAAACAAGAACAAAAATGGAAGGCAAATGCAAGCTGCAAGCCTTGTGGTGGACCTTAGATCCTATTGTAAAGACAGTACAGACTTTTTGAAATGCATACACGATGTAAGGTGGGAGGACAGTTATTCCATTATAGCATTGGATGTATGCTCGCTATGTACATGTATCGATCAGAGAAGGGTGGTTGAAGCATGCATGCACTACCTGCGATGAAGAAGCATCTCGTTATGGGAACATACCGCAATGTTGGAAACAATGATGTAATATTGTCTTGGAACAAAATATATTCTTGTTCGAAAAATCGTTGTACCGACAGGTGTCGGGGACTGCCATGGGCACCTGTTTCGCCCCCAGCCTGGCGAATATATTTCTAGGCTGGTGGGAGGAACAGGTCGTATGTGTATCAGAGAATGATATGTACACTGATCATATCCCCATCTGGATCAGGTACATAGACGATCTTTTCCTAATCTGGGATGGGCCACAAAGTCTATCCGTGGAATTCATTAACAAATTGGGAAATAATTATATAAATCTGAGTTTCACGCATAAAATCAGTACCAATTACTGTGAATTTTTGGACATAGCCATCTCCATTGAAAACAAACGTATTATTACGAGCCTGTTTAGGAAAGAGACATCAGGGAATACCATTCTCCATGCTCACAGTAATCATCCAGCGCCCCTAGTCAATAGCATTCCATGCGGCAAATATATAAGAGCACGTCGTAATTATAATACAGAGGAGGGCTTTATCCGAGAGCAAACCATTATGGATACTAGATTCAAACAATGGGGTTATAGTACCAAGGCATTGGCTGCAGCCAAAAATAAACTGACAACCAGCACACGAGATGAGCTCCTATTTAAAAAGAAAGAAAAGAAGGGGGACACCAATGCCCCTAGAATGATCAACACATATAACAAAAGATCAACCCAAATTAACAAACTGATGAAATGACATTGGAGTCTACTAGAAACCAATCCAGTGATAGGGAAATATGTAGGTGAAAAACCACTTATCACCTATAGAAAACCAAGGTCGCTAAGGGACCGGCTGGTCCACTGCTACCAGCGGGACACCAGTACAGGTACTTGGTTAAACCCACAGAAAGGTTTCACCAAATGCCATTCCTGCAAAGCTTGCAAAAACAGTAAAAACGCAGTAGTTACAAAGATGAGCAGGGCAGGGTGAGGTCTATCAACAAATGTATTACCTGTACCAGTGATTTTGTTGTATAGGTCCTAGAGTGCCCCTGTGGCCTCAAATATATTGGGAGCACCAGGCTACAATTGAAACTCAGAATTTTACAACATTCACGTGCCATAACCAATAGGGATTTTAATTATCCTGTGGCAAGACATTTCTATGAACGACATGACAGTAACAGCAGTCTATTGAGTTTCTTTGGCACAGATAGAGTCATGATATACCCCCGAGGGGGAGACAGGGAAAAACACTTACGTATCCTCGAATTGAGATATATAGTTGATCTCAATACCAAAGTCCCTAATGGTCTCAATGGAGGGGAGGAACTGGCCACCCATATAAGATAACATGCATATGCCTGGCCATACATTAGGACTTCTCACAAATGTCTGGGTTATAGCTGCCCACACTGGGATGGGACCACAGTAGGGCTCTTCAGTTGAATATACCCAGGGACAGTACTATCTGTAACTCTGAATATAGAATCATGGCTTTCATACGTACATTTTAATCCACTTGGGGTTTATCACATGGAATTATTATTCTCACCTGGCACTTTATTTATATTATTCCTCCTTTTTAACATACATAGGTATAGGGTGATCAGGATATAACAACATGATCACAGCTCTACACTAATGCATATGGGTATATTGAGGAATTTGTCCATTACCCACATTTGCTTAAGCCTGTCTGCGTAGCGGGGATGCTACAGCATGAGAGAACAGATAATTGATTATATTGAAAACGAATCTTAATAATCAAATCGGATGGATTTTGTACTATCTTCTCCGTTTGTCCCAAGGGGCTACATAGTGAGAAATACCCGACCTTTCATACTCCTTATTTTTGTCTCACACTTATCGGTTATCGTATTCACATTTCTTGCACTTGATAGGGGTGACACTTTGCCGAACTAGATATTGAACGTATAAATTATACTCGTTGGCATAACACATATATATGCATCTTGTATTGCCCACTTTTGAACTTAACTTTATTGTTCCCCTTTGCAACAATGAGTGCAGCATTAATTGGTCGTATTCTCTCAATTTCCTGATATATTTACGAATGTAATATACATATGGAGTATCAATCGTCAGCATATGATAGGACGCAACTGTGTTCTTTCATTTTTAATTGTCGTGATCGGATTTGAATCAGGCAACTTTATTGAATGCAGCCAGGATATGGTAAATAGATACCGGGTACATGTCTATGTATAATTGTCTCTTAAAACATGTATCTCTGCGATAAGTAATTTAAAATTATGAGGAACAATTGCAATGAATACGCAGTAACAAAATGAATGTTTGAGTTCAAATTAGGGCGCATTTCAAATGTACGATAGTATGTTTTCTATGTCGATGAGTTACCAGGACTATTTCTAAAGGCACTTGGGCACTGTATTGTTACTCGAAAAGGCTTCTGCCGAAACCTGTCGTTTTAGAGCATAAATAAATCTTTTTATGCTGTCTGGAGGTGTGCCGCAGTGATATATATATATATATATATATATATATATATATATATATATATATATATATATATATATATATATAACAAAGGCTACAGGGATGTTACAGTTAGTAAATAGAATTCAAAGACTTAGAAATTCACTGAAAAAAACAAAGGTTAGAGGTACGTTATAGTTAGGATCAAATTTCACTCATAAAAAACCAGTGAAATTCAGCAGTTATAGCTACCTGAGCTAACTATAACTTATGCCCCCGCAACGCACTGCTTATGGTTTCACATACTACCTCACTCGTGACATGGTCAGTGACATCACTGATGACATCTTAAATGACACTACTGATGACATCATCCAGTGATATTGAGTATTTTCTAAAGGATTATGAGTGTTAAACATATATAATAAGGTACTACAGAAGTTAAATTACTGTAATTTGTGTATTACTAATAAGAGATACTTTTTCTAACATATAATATGTGAGTGGTTCTGTGACTGTGCGTATCAATTTGTGAGTTGATGTCTTAGTGGCTATATAGGTGTGTGAGTGACTCTATGGGTGAATAATTGGGTGTGTGATTAACTGTATGTGTTTGGGAGTGGCTGTGTGACTGCCTGTATCGGTGAGTGAGTTGGTGTGTGAGTGGCTCTATGAATGAGTGAGTGGGTATGTTAGTGTCTATATTTGTGAGTGAGTGGGTGCATGAGTAGCTATATGGGTGAGTGAGTTAGTGTATGGGTGGGTAAGTAAATGTGTGAGTGGCTATATGGGTTACTGAGTGGCTTGGTGAGTCACTGTATGATTGAGTGACTGGGTGTGTAAGTGGCTGTATGGGTAAGTGAGTGGCTCTTTAAATGCGAGTTTGGTAACTGATTGGTTGTGTGAGTCGCTGTATGTGTGAGTATACGTATGAGTGCTTGTATGGGTGTGTGAGTTGGAGTTTGAGTGCTTGTATGGGTGAGTGAGGGGCTCTGTCGAGAGGCTGTGTGGGTGAGTGATGAGGTGTGGCAGTGGTTATATGGGTGAATAAGTGGGTGTGCGAATAGGTGTATGGGTGCATGAGTGGCTGTGTGAGTGACTGTATGGGTGACTGAGTGGCTGTTTGAGTAGGTGTATGGGAATTGAGTGGCTGTATGGGTGAGTAAGAGGGCGTGTGAGTGGCTCTATGGATCACTGGGTGGGTGTATGAGTGGTTATATGGGTGTGTGGGATTACTGACAGAATATCGACAGTCAGAATATCGAGGTACAAATATATCGACACAAAAATATCGATGTCAAGAATATCAAAGTCCTATCTACATAATGGTAAGTACAAAAATATCGAGAAAATGAATATCGTTTTTAAAAAAATCTTTTTTTTAATGTTTAAAAAATAATGTAAAATAATACATATAATTAAAAGAAACATAGTTAAAATTATTTTAAAATGTTTAAAATTATTACTAATACATATAATGTAAAAATAAATTAAACATATATATGTATAAAATATAATATATATACTTAATAATATTTAGAAATAATTATTGTAATAACTTATAAATTGTTAAAAAACATAATACAAATTATAAATACATATATATATACACATACACCAATAATATAAATAAACATATAAAAAATATATCTAACAAATTAAAAAATTAGAAATGTTTTAATCTTTTTAAAATACATTATACATACCCTCAGCAATCATGCTCTGTGAGACTTACTGGAGGTAACAGAAGAGCTAGTTGGCCCCCAAGGACCCTCAGCATCCAAGGACACCTCATCCCCCAACCAGCAGTGTGACAGGAGGCTTTCCTGGTGTGTTGGACTTACTGGAGTTAACAGGAGGGCTTGTTGGCCCCCAAGGACCCTCGGCCTTCACCCCCCAACCAGCAGTGCACCAGGAGGCGCGTTTGCACAGTGGTGGAGAAAGGGGGCGTGGCCTTCGGGACTTGCAGGTTATTTTGCTTTCATTTTTCATTTATTCCGGGAGGGGGGGCCACTTGGCACCCCCTCCCTGGGCAGATTTTGGCATCGGGGACCCCATCCCGCAGGGCCCAGCCTTTTGTTTTTAATTTATTTAATAACTTTAAGGGAGGGTGGCCAAGCGACCCCCTCCTCAGGCCTGGGGATCCAATCCACTGGGGCCTGGCCTTTTTTATTTTGAAAAAAACTAAAGGGTGGGGGCTGAGCAGCCCCCTTTTCAGGCCGATTTCGGCCCAGGGGACCCCATCTTCTGGGGCCTGGTCTCTAGTGTGGGTACCCACTTAGATGTGTTGGGGACTACAGGGGGAGCCTCAAGGCCCCTACGGTCCCTGTCGGCTCCCCCACCTCCTACAGGAACCAGCATTGCTTTGACAGAGAGGGAGCGGCTAACAGCTTTGAGCAAGAGAGAGCAAAAGAGTGGTAAAGCTCCTCTCGTACTGCGGTGAAACAGATGAAAAACAGGAGCCCGGACCACAGTTTTGTGCAAAGCTGTAAGTTGATTATTTCAGCTCGATCAAACCTCAGCCATGACGCGTTTCGGGTCCGTAGACCCTTGATCATATGACGCGTTACACAGTTCTAGGTCTGCCTTAAAAGCCGTTTTTTTACCATTTTCTTAAAGTGACAAGTGCAAGATAAACGCAAGGAAAGTCAACATAAAAGAGTCACTACTATACAGGTAATGTTTTTCACAGATAAATATATAAATATATAGATATATAAATAAATATGTAAAAACCATAAAAATCATCATTTGTTCTAACCATCATTTATCAGAAAAATACCAGGGTTTTACATTGACTAAACTGGATAGCCCACATTTAAATCTGGCATTAATAGATATATATCACGTAATCATGATGTTTAGCCATTTACAAAATAAATAAATTAATTAAATTAAGGACCAGAGTTGATCTAAAATTGTCATGGTTTAAATACCTGACTTTGCTGCTATAGATCTATTGTAGAAAGTCATGCATCCCAGCAAACATTTTGGCATTAATGCTTAACTACAGTTGACGTGGTTAAATGTAAATGGCATTCTAGATGTTACTCATATTTCACCAATAATATTTAGACATGTAGCTATTATAGTCCAGTACAGAAACCCTTGCGTTGCTCAAAGAAACGTGCAAGTGCAAATAAATAAATAGAAAAATGTGTATGTGAACCCTCTATGTGCAAAAAGCTAAAACCTATTTAAAATGTAACTGTGATAGAGATATTGGGAGGCAGCATGTTAATACCCCTAATTATATTTTTACCGACTCAGTTTTGATAAAAATTATTATCAGAAATAATCACCTCAACTCAAGGTACTAGAGGCAGGTGTGTAAATCCTCTGTCCCGTTAAGACCCCCTGGATATTTGCTGTCCAATTCCAAAATATATCTAGTTTCCAACTTCCTAAGGGCCTTTTCCCTGTTGCCTCCACGTTTATTTGGAGGTATGGAGTCAATTAAAAAGTATGTCAAATCTTTGGGGTCTCCCTTGTGTAAGTCCTCGAAATGACGTGCCACTGGATAGGCCTGGTCACTGTTCTTGATAGCTCTAATGTGCTGCAGTATCCTTTTGTGGCCCTGTAGGATGGTACTTCCCACATATCTAAGGCCACACGGACACTCCAGCACATAGACCACGTATTCCGACTTGCATGTCAGATTTTTGTGAATAGGTTTCTCCTGATCGCTGAACGGAGTTCTATAAGAGGATTTATTGACCCCATGTTGGCATGCTTTACATACTCTACACTTAAAAAAGCCCTTACTTTGGGATAACCATGTGGATTTGGTACAGTTTCCCGGGTCATTGTGGACTAGCTCATCTCTCATAGAAGGCGCTTTGCTATACGTAATTCCTGCCCTTTTGGGTAGAAAATGGCCTATTGTGGGGTCGCTTAGGACGATAGGCCAATTTTTCTTGATGATATTACTGATGGCTCTTGCCTGTTTGCTTTAGCCAATTATGAATCTGAAGGTATCTGGGTTTTCCTTGTTGTTAAGGTCACCCTCTGATCTAATACATTTTGACCGAGGGGATAGTAGGACTGCTCTTTCTACCTCATTACTTTTGGTAATGGTTGTTGCAATCGTTTTTTTATTATATCCCCTTTCAAGAAACCTTCTTTGACTGACTAATTGGGTCAACAGTAAATCATCATCATTACTGCAAATGCGTTTTAATCGGAGCATCTCACCATAAGGTATACTCTGTATAAGATGTTGTGGGTGAGAGCTCCTAGCGTGCAGAACAAGACAAGCTGCTGAAGTGAGTGTCAAACTAGTTTTGAAAATTTGGCAAGGATTCGTCAAACGACGTCAAAGTTATTGGCAAATGAAAAAATGCTCTTCTAATGGGAACTACATCCTGACTGTAACTACACACACCCACCCACACACACACACACACACACACACACGCTCACACACACACACACACACACACACACACACACACACATATATATATATGGCTGTAGAGGTCGCAGAGCAAAAATAAAAATCTTGCACTATTTGGTGGTCCGTGCTCCGTTTGTGGTGAAGATTCCATGGGATTGATGGAGTTGCAGCTGATATATATACATATATATATATATATATATATATATATATAAAAAAATATATATATATGTATATATACAAGAATCTCGCCACCTTCAACTCCTTCGTGGAGAACAGCGAGCGTGGACCGCAATTCTGTGCAAGTATATTCTTTTTATTTATTTAACTCCGTCTGCCATAACGCATTTCGGCCTTTGCCGGCCTTGATCACATGACAACGCTGGCTCACTTGATCGGCTCTTTTAAAGTGACAGTGCTCAACAAACCATTAATGGATATTGACAACAGACTATATAACTGTAGGAATGTACCATTATAAAAGTATAAATACTGTTTCTACTAAACTGCATTACATCTGTATGATCACGTGCTATAATTCCACATTTGTACTGATCAATACCTTGCTAATCATAATAGATACTGCATTGTCCAAATGCCTTTTTCCATTCCTGTTCCTGTTAATTTCGTTCACATTCCACTAACTACCCAATCAAATCCTTCTTCGATTGTTTCAACAATTCTTCAGCATTTCCTCAAAGTGACTAGTGCTCAGAACGTTCCTATTATAGATATTGTACAATCTTGGATACAAATTCCACTTTTGGTCTAGACAGGGTAATATACTTGTATAAATACTGCTTTTATATACACATCGCAATCTCAAGCATGTGCATACTCCCTGCTCACTTGCACATGCCTGTACAAGAATTATAACATATGGCTTGAAATTCCCGTAATCCATAAGTATGAATCTATATGTTGGTTCCATATGTGGGTTATATTGATTGCAATGCAGTTTCATTCCTGTCTATTCATTACATTTTACGTTCATACTTGTGTGCAAATAACAATTACTAAATAAAGTGACTAAGTGCTCATAAATCCTTCCCAGCCAGGATTTAACAAAAGTGCATGATAAGAAAAAGTGCTCAATGCCTCCTAATGCTGCTGATACCTATATTAACCCGTTCGGTGCGCAGGACGGCCGGGAGCCGTCCTGCGCCACGGTGCTCGTGTGCGCAGGACGGCTCCCGGCCGTCCTGGAACATGGCACCGGAAATCCCTCTGGAGCAGGCACCAGAGGGATTTCTATTTCTCCCCTGTAGCCTCGGGAGCTGGGGAAGAGCTTCCCCAGCTCCCGAGGCCTCCCCTCCTTTCAGTGAAATAACGATTAGCGCGCACGTCGTGCTGACGTCATTTTACTGAAACCGAAACTGAAATGAGCCTTTAGGCTCATTTCAGTTTCACTTTCTACGTGCTCAGGGGGCTATCTCAGCCCCCTGAGCATGTAGAAAGACGGGAGAGGTATCATTAGAAAGGGGAGAATCTCCCCTTTCCGATGGTATCCCTCCCCAGTGGATCCCCGCTTGGGGATCGCCCCAGGAGGGCGATCCCCAAGCAGGGATCCACCACTAGACACCAGGGAAGGGGGAGCGGCCCCTTGGGCAAGGGCCTTTGCTCCCCTCCAAAGTTATATTGGCCATATTCAGTCTTTCTGGGGGCAGTAGCCCCCAATCTGCCCCCCCGGGGGGGGCAGAAAGCCCACTTGACGCCAGGGATTTTTTTGTTGCCATTTGTAATTAGGGTGGGGGCTGCCCAAAACGGGCATGTCAATGCCCCCACCCCCGCCACAATTACAGCCTTTCTGCCCCCCCTGGGGAGCATATGGGGGCAGTAGCCCTCAATCTGCCCCCCCCGGGGGGCAGAAAGCCCACTAGACACCAGAGATTTTTTTTTTGGGCAATTTTAATTAGGGTAGGGGCTGCCCAAAATGGGCATGCCAATGCCCCCAACCCCCCACCAAAATTACAGCCTTTCTGGGGGGCAGATGGGGCAGTAGCCCCCAATCTGCCCCTCCGGGGGGGCAAAAAGCCCACTAGATGCCAGGGATTTTTCTTTGGGCAATTTGAATTAGGGTGGGGGCTGCCCAAAACGGGCATGCCAATGCCCCCACCCCCCCCCTCAAAAATGACAGTCTTTCTGCCCCCCCGGGAGGGCAGAAAGGCCACTAGAAACCAGGGATTTTTATTCGTGTAGGGGTAGGGGCTGCCCAAAATGGGCATGACAATACCCCCACCCCCCCAGAGAAATTCCAGTCTTTCTGCCCCCCCAGGAGGGCAGATGAGGGCAGTGGCCCCTGATCCCCCCAGGGCAGAAAGCCCACTAGGCGCCAGCGTGGGGGCTGCCCAAAATGGGCATACCAATGCCCCCACCCCCACAAAAAATAGCCACAGTCTTTTTGCTCCCCTTGGGGGCATATCGGGGTGAACCGCCCTCCCCCGATTCCCCCCCAGGGCGGCAGAAAGCCCACTAGGCACCGACTTTTTTTTAGCAATGTGCCTACCTGTGGATTTTGGGCTGTAGCGGAGCTGGCACATAGGAAAACCTAGCAAACCTGTACATTTTTTAAAACTAGACACCAAGGGGAATCCAGGATGGGGTGACTTGTCTGGCTCTCACCAGGTTCTGTTACCCAGAATCCCTTGCAAACCTCAAACTTTGTAAAAAAACAACACATTTTCCGCACAATTCTGTTGTGGGAAAGTTCTGGATTCTGCGTGGATCCACAAATTTCCTTCTAAACAGCATTTCCCCAGGTCTCCTGATAAAAATGAAACCTCACTCGCGTGGGTGGGTGGGTCAAGTACCCGCGACAGGCAAGGGCACAAAACCTAGTGAGGCGACATCAAAATTACCTATGAGTGAGGCACCATTTTTATCAGGAGACCTGGGGGAACGCTGGGTAGTAGGACATTTGTGTCAGCCCAGTGATGTCACAACTTTCCCAAACAAAAATATGTGGAAAAAGTGATTTTTTCAACTAAATTTGAGGTTTGCAGGGGATTCTGGGTAAGAAAATGTTGGGGGATCCACGCAAGCCATACCTCCCTGGAATCCCCCGGGTGTCTAGTTTTCAGAAATGTGTGGGTTTGGTAGGTTTCCCTAGCTGGCTGCCGAGCACGGGGCCAAAAACCCAGGTGACCCGCCTTGCAAAACCAGGTCGTTTTGTGATAGGCAATTTTGATGTCGCCTCAATACCTTTTGGGCCCTTGCCTGTCGCGGGTACTTGGGCCTCCCGCACGAGTGAGGCACCATTTTTAACGGGAGACCTGGGGGAACGCTGGGTGGTAGGAAATTTGTGTCAGCCCAGTGATGCCACAACTTTCCCACACAAAAATGTGTGGAAAAAGTGATTTCTTTCAGCTAAATTTGAGGTTTGCAGGGGATTCTGGGTAAGAAAACGTTGGGGGATCCACGCAAGCCATACCTCCCTGGAATTTCCCGGGTGTCTAGTTTTCAGAAATGTGTGGGTTTGGTAAGTTTCCTAGCTGGCTGCCGAGCACGGGGCCAAAACCCAGGTGACCCGCCTTGCAAAACCAGGTCGTTTTGTGATAGGCAATTTTGATGTCGCCTCAATACCTTTTGGGCCCTTGCCTGTCGCGGGTACTTGGGCCTCCCGCACAAGTGAGGCACCATTTTTATCGGGAGACCTGGGGGAATGCTGGGTGGTAGGACATTTGTGTCAGCCCGGTGATGCCACAACTTTACCACATGAAAATGTGTGGAAAAAGGAATTTTTTCAACTAAATTTGAGGTTTGCAGGGGATTCTGGGTAAGAAAACGTTGGGGGATCCACGCAAGCCATACCTCCCTGAAATTCCCCAGGTGTCTAGTTTTCAGAAATGTGTAGGTTTGGTAGGTTTCCCTAGCTGGCCGCCGAGCACGGGGCCAAAAATCCAGGTGACCCCCCATGCAAAACCAGGTTGTTTTGTGATAGGCAATTTTGATGTCGCCTCAATACGATTTGGGCCCTTGCCTGTCGCGGGTACTTGGGCCTCCCACACGAGTGAGGCACCATTTGTATCGGGAGACCTGGGGGAACGCTGGGTGGTAGGAAATTTGTGTCAGCCCGGTGATGCCACAACTTTCCCACACAAAAATGTGTGGAAAAAGTGATTTTTTCAGCTAAATTTGAGGTTTGCAGGGGATTCTGGGTCAGAAAAAGTTGGGGGATCCACGCAAGCCATACCTCCCTTGAATCCCCTGGGTGTCTAGTTTTCAGAAATGTGTGGGTTTGGTAGGTTTCCCTAGCTGGCCGCCGAGCACGGGGCCAAAAACCCAGGTGACCCCCCTTGCAAAACTAGGTCCTTTTGTGATAGGCAATTTTGATGTCGCCTCAATACGTTTTGGGCCCTTGCCTGTTTCGGGTACTTGGGCCTCCCGCACGAGTGAGGCACCATTTTTATCGAGAGTCCTGGGGGGAACGCTGGGTGGTAGGAAATTTGTGTCAGCCTGGTGACGCCACAACTTTCCCACACAAACGTGTGGAAAAAGTGATTTTTTTCATCTAAATTTGAGGTTTGCAGGGGACTCTGGGTAAGAAAACGTTGGGGGATCCACGCAAGCCATACCTCCCTGGAATTCCCCGGGTGTCTAGTTTTCAGAAATGTATGGGTTTAGTACATTTCCCTAGCTGGCTGCAGAGCACGGGCCCAAAACCCAGGTGACCCCCTTGCAAAACTAGGTCGTTTTGTGATAGGCAATTTTGATGTCGCCTCAATACGTTTTGGGCCTTGCCTGTCGCGGGTACTTGGGCCTCCCACACGAGTGAGGCACCATTTTTAACGGGAGACGTGGGGGAACGCTGGGTGGTAGGAAATTTGTGTCAGCCCAGTGATGCCACAACTTTCCCACACAAAAATGTGTGGAAAAAGTGATTTCTTTCAGCTAAATTTGAGGTTTGCAGGGGATTCTGGGTAAGAAAACGTTGGGGGATCCACGCAAGCCATACCTCCCTGGAATTTCCCGGGTGTCTAGTTTTCAGAAATGTGTGGGTTTGGTAGGTTTCCCTAGCTGGCTGCCGAGCACGGGGCCAAAAACCCAGGTGACCCGCCTTGCAAAACCAGGTCGTTTTGTGATAGGCAATTTTGATGTCGCCTCAATACCTTTTGGGCCCTTGCCTGTCGCGGGTACTTGGGCCTCCCGCACGAGTGAGGCACCATTTTTATCGGGAGACCTGGGTGAATGCTGGGTGGTAGGAAATTTGTGTCAGCCCGGTGATGCCACAACTTTACCACACGAAAATGTGTGGAAAAAGGGATTTTTTCAACTAAATTTGAGGTTTGCAGGGGATTCTGGGTAAGAAAACGTTGGGGGATCCACGCAAGCCATACCTCCCTGAAATTCCCCAGGTGTCTAATTTTCAGAAATGTGTAAGTTTGGTAGGTTTCCCTAGCTGGCCGCCGAGCACGGGGCCAAAAATCCAGGTGACCCCCCATGCAAAACCAGGTTGTTTTGTGATAGGCAATTTTGATGTCGCCTCAATACGAATTTGAGGTTTGCAGGGGATTCTGGGTAAGAAAACGTTGGGGGATCCACGCAAGCCATACCTCCCTGGAATTTCCCGGGTGTCTAGTTTTCAGAAATGTGTAGGTTTGGTAGGTTTCCCTAGCTGGCCGCCGAGCACGGGGCCAAAAATCCAGGTGACCCCCCATGCAAAACCAGGTTGTTTTGTGATAGGCAATTTTGATGTCGCCTCAATACGATTTGGGCCCTTGCCTGTCGCGGGTACTTGGGCCTCCCACACGAGTGAGGCACCATTTGTATCGGGAGACCTGGGGGAACGCTGGGTGGTAGGAAATTTGTGTCAGCCCGGTGATGCCACATCTTTCCCACACAAAAATGTGTGGAAAAAGTGATTTTTTTCAGCTAAATTTGAGGTTTGCAGGGGATTCTGGGTCAGAAAAAGTTGGGGGATCCATGCAAGCCATACCTCCCTGGAATCCCCTGGGTGTCTAGTTTTCAGAAATGTGTGGGTTTGGTAGGTTTCCCTAGCTGGCCGCCGAGCACGGGGCCAAAACCCAGGTGACCCCCTTGCAAAACTAGGTCCTTTTGTGATAGGCAATTTTGATGTCGCCTCAATACGTTTTGGGCCCTTGCCTGTTTCGGGTACTTGGGCCTCCCGCACGAGTGAGGCACCATTTTTATCGAGAGTCCTGGGGGGAACGCTGGGTGGTAGGAAATTTGTGTCAGCCTGGTGACGCCACAACTTTCCCACACAAACATGTGTGGAAAAAGTGATTTTTTTCATCTAAATTTGAGGTTTGCAGGGGACTCTGGGTAAGAAAATGTTGGGGGATCCACGCAAGCCATACCTCCCTGGAATTCCCCAGGTGTCTAGTTTTCAGAAATGTATGGGTTTAGTACATTTCCCTAGCTGGCTGCAGAGCACGGGCCCAAAAACCCAGGTGACCCCCCTTGCAAAACTAGGTCGTTTTGTGATAGGCAATTTTGATGTCGCCTCAATACGTTTTGGGCCTTGCCTGTCGCGGGTACTTGGGCCTCCCACACGAGTGAGGCACCATTTTTAACGGGAGACCTGGGGGAACGCTGGGTGGTAGGAAATTTGTGTCAGCCCAGTGATGCCACAACTTTCCCACACAAAAATGTGTGGAAAAAGTGATTTCTTTCAGCTAAATTTGAGGTTTGCAGGGGATTCTGGGTAAGAAAACGTTGGGGGATCCACGCAAGCCATACCTCCCTGGAATTTCCCGGGTGTCTAGTTTTCAGAAATGTATGGGTTTAGTACATTTCCCTAGCTGGCTGCAGAGCACGGGCCCAAAAACCCAGGTGACCCCCCTTGCAAAACTAGGTCGTTTTGTGATAGGCAATTTTGATGTCGCCTCAATACGTTTTGGGCCCTTGCCTGTCGCGGGTACTTGGGCCTCCCACACGAGTGAGGCACCATTTTTAACGGGAGACCTGGGGGAACGCTGGGTGGTAGGAAATTTGTTTCTGCCCAGTGATGCCACAACTTTCCCACACAAAAATGTGTGGAAAAAGTGATTTCTTTCAGCTAAATTTGAGGTTTGCAGGGGATTCTGGGTAAGAAAACGTTGGGGGATCCACGCAAGCCATACCTCCCTGGAATCCCCCCGGTGTCTAGTTTTAAAAAATGTATAGGTTTGCTAGGTTTCCCTAGGTGCCGGCAGAACTAGGGTTCAAAATCTACAGCTAGGCACTTTGCAAAAAAAGGGTCAGTTTTCACTGTGAAAATGTGGTGTTTTGGGTCAGTTTTCACTGTGAAAATGTGGTGTTTTGGGCCATTTCCTGTCACAGGCACTAGGCCTACCCACACAAGTGAGGTACCATTTTTCTTGGAAGACTTTGGGCAACTCGCGGTGGGTGGAATTTTGTGGATGCACGCAGATTCCAGAACTTTCCACCACAGAAATGTGAGGAAAATGTGTTTTTTTTTTACAAATGTTGAGGTTTGCAAGGGATTCTGGGTAACAGAACCTGGTGAGAGCCAGTCAAGTCACCCCATACTGGGTTACCCTGGGTGTCTAGTTTTAAAAAATGTATAGGTTTGCTAGGTTTCCTTAGGTGCTGGCAGAGTTAGGGTTCAAAATCTAGAGCTAGGCACTTTGCAAAAAAAGGGTTAGTTTTCCCTGTGAAAATGTGGTGAAAATGTGGTGTGTCCACGTTACAAGTCCTATATATCCCACAACCAGAAACGTCTAGCGGATGTAATGGTATATTGCTTTCAAACAGCTGTCACAATTAGAAGAAGTTACAGGTGAAAACGTTGGCACAAATGGCTGTTTTTTTCAACTAATTTTCAATTTTTCCTATATTTAACTGTTAGTTTCTATAAAGAAACCTTGAAGGATCTACACAAATGACATCTTGCTAAATTCAGAATTTTGTCTACTTTTCTCAAATGTACAGCTTTCCAGGATCCAGTATTGCTTTCATACCCATTTCTACCATTAACTGGAAGGAGGTTGAAAGCACAAAAAATAGCAAAAATAGGCTATGTCCCAGAAAAATGCCGAAACTGTGTAAAAAATGTTGGTTTTCTGACAAAAGTCTGCTTGTCCCTAAAAGCTGGGAAGATGGTGATTTCAGCACCACAACCCCTTGTTTGATACCATTTGCAGGGGAAAAAACAGACGCTTTCATCTGTAGCCCTTTTTTCCCCCCCAAATTTTTTTTAGATGTATTTTGGCTAATTTCTGGGTCCCCTCCAGGGGAATCCACAAACCCTGGGTACCTTTAGAATCCCCATGATGTTGGAAAAAAAGGACGCAAATTTGGCCTGGATACCTTATGTGGTCAAAATGTTACAGGGGTCTAAGCGCGCCCACTCACAGACCCACTCTGACACTAATGCACCCAGTCACACACCCATTCTAACATTCATGCACCCGCCCACAGACCCACACAGAAACTCATGCACTCGATCACAAACCCACTCAGACAC
The DNA here is from genome assembly GCA_963921515.1 of Calotriton arnoldi. Lineage (NCBI taxonomy): Eukaryota > Metazoa > Chordata > Amphibia > Caudata > Salamandridae > Calotriton > Calotriton arnoldi. The sequence continues at coordinate 10,473,920 of CAWUFW010000004.1, read as the reverse complement.
TTATGTATCCACTCACAGATCAAACCAAAGCACTGATGCACCCACTCACAGATTCACTGACAAATGCATAGACCCACACAGACACTCTAAGACCCACTCACAGACCCACTCAGACACTCATGCACCCAATCACAGACCAACTCAGACATTCACTCACACATACTCAAAAGTTACAGGTTACACTTAGGAAATTCATTTAAAAACCTTTGAAATCCACTGTTAGACTTGGCCTATTTAGTGTGGTTTCCCCTGACTTTTTGCCTCTATCTACTGTATTTTTGATGCTGTGCTGGATTTCGTTTTTGCTGGCTGAGATGCTTTGGCCACTGTGCGACTGCTGATCAGTGTCAAAGGGCAAGTGCTCCCTGTGTAAATTGTTACCATGATTGGTTATCTATCATTGGCATATTAAATTTACTGATAAACCCCTAGTAAAGTGCATTTAAGGGCATGTAAATCAAATGTTACTAGTGGGCCTGCAGCACTGATTGTGCCACTTACACAAGTAGCCTTCCAAATGTAACTCAGACCTGCCACTGCAGTGTCTGCGCACACAGTTTTCCACTGCCATGTCAACCTGGCAAGTGCCACCACTTGCCAGGCCCTAACCTTCCCTTTTCTTACATCTAAGACACCCCTCAGGTAGGCCCAAAGTACCCCCATGGGCAGGGTGCAGTGTGTGTGAAAGGTCAGACATGTACTGGTGTGTGTTACATTTCCTGATAGTGAAACACTATGTATTTCGTTTTTCACTATTTAAAGGCTATCTGTCTAAAAGGCTAACATGGGAGTTACTTTGTAACATCTTACAAGTATAACTCGCCATTGGGACAAGATGGAGAAATGGAGTTTAGGCTCTCTGAACTCAGAATTTAATCTCACATCTTTTTAGGGAGATGGTTTTTGAATTGTGTGTTTGAAAATGGCACTTTTAGAAAGTAGGCATTTTCTTATTTAACAATTCGGTGTGCCTATGCTGGTTTGTGTGGTGACTGTCTGGTTTTGGAGTGACAGGAGCTGGGGATGTCCATTCACTGTAGACAGCCACCCGGGGGTGGGGGGTTTGAGGTGTGTGCTGCCTTTTGTATCGCTTTGGTCGCCCTAAGTTGGCGGGGGTATGCCCAGACGTGGGTCCCTTGCTCACTTTGCCACTAGATTCAAGCAAGCCTGGCTGATGACGGCTGAAATGCCAGAAACCGGTCCTAGGATGCTTGTTTCCGGTCCAGGGAAGACATGGCTTGGCAGTTCGGGCTGGACTGTTCCCATGAGGCACAGGGTCAGACTGATTTGCATATGGCCATGTCTGAACTGGGGTGGTGGAGTGAGCTAAAGAATGATGATGGATTAAACCCAGATCAGTTGACTGGGGGTGAGTGTTTGATTGGCTCAAACGTTCCGTCCATCATCCCCTTTTGTATCGCTTTGGTCGCCCTAAGTTGGCGGGGGTATGCCCAGACGTGGGTCCCTTGCTCACTTTGCCACTAGATTCAAGCAACCCTGGCTGATGACGGCTGAAATGCCAGAAACCGGTCCTAGGATGCTTGTTTCCGGTCCAGGGAAGACATGGCTTGGCAGTTCGGGCTGGACTGTTCCCATGAGGCACAGGGTCAGACTGATTTGCATATGGCCATGTCTGAACTGGGGTGGTGGAGTGAGCTAAAGAATGATGATGGATTAAACCCAGATCAGTTGACTGGGGGTGAGTGTTTGATTGGCTCAAACGTTCCGTCCATCATCCCCTTTTGTATCGCTTTGGTCGCCCTAAGTTGGCGGGGGTATGCCCAGACGTGGGTCCCTTGCTCACTTTGCCACTAGATTCAAGCAAGCCTGGCTGATGACGGCTGAAATGCCAGAAACCGGTCCTAGGATGCTTGTTTCCGGTCCAGGGAAGACATGGCTTGGCAGTTCGGGCTGGACTGTTCCCATGAGGCACAGGGTCAGACTGATTTGCATATGGCCATGTCTGAACTGGGGTGGTGGAGTGAGCTAAAGAATGATGATGGATTGAACCCAGATCAGTTGACTGGGGGTGAGTGTTTGATTGGCTCAAACGTTCCATCCATCATCCCCTTTTGTATCGCTTTGGTCGCCCTAAGTTGGCGGGGGTATGCCCAGACGTGGGTCCCTTGCTCACTTTGCCACTAGATTCAAGCAAGCCTGGCTGATGACGGCTGAAATGCCAGAAACCGGTCCTAGGATGCTTGTTTCCGGTCCAGGGAAGACATGGCTTGGCAGTTCGGGCTGGACTGTTCCCATGAGGCACAGGGTCAGACTGATTTGCATATGGCCATGTCTGAACTGGGGTGGTGGAGTGAGCTAAAGAATGATGATGGATTAAACCCAGATCAGTTGACTGGGGGTGAGTGTTTGATTGGCTCAAACGTTCCGTCCATCATCCCCTTTTGTATCGCCTTTCCTGGGTGACATCTACATGGCCCCCCTCGCCGCCATCGTTAGACAGCATGGACTCAGCATTGTATCCTACGCCGATGACACCCAGCTCATTCTCTCACTCATGAAGAATCCCGAAGACACCAGACTCTGCTTCCAGGAAGGAATGAAGAATGTGGCAGCCTGGATGAAGGACAGCTGCTTGAAGCTCAACTCAGAGAAGACGGAGGTCCTCATCCTCGGACCCCACACCTCCGCCTGGGACGACACCTGGTGGCCCTCCACCCTGGGAAATCCACCCACACCTACAGACCACGCACAAAACCTCGGCATCATCCTCGACTCCTCCCTCTCCATGAACCGCCAAATCAACGCCGTCGCCTCCACCAGTTTCAACTGCCTAAGTATCCTCCGCAAGACCTTCAAGTGGATCCCCCCCGACTGCAGAAAGACCATCACCCATGCGCTCATAACCAGCAGACTGGACTACGGGAACGCCCTATTTGCCGGAATCAACAGAACTCTACTACACAGACTTCAAATCATCCAGAACGCTGCTGCCAGACTCTTCCTCGGGACACCACGTCACAAACACATGACCCAACACCTACAAGACCTCCACTGGCTCCCCGTCAAGAAAAGGGTCACCTTCAAACTCCTCACCCACGCCTACAAATCCCTCAACAACATCGGACCCAAATACCTCAATGAGAGAGTATCCTTCCACATACCCAAGAGGAACCTCCGCTCCGCCGACCTCGCCCTGGCTGAGGTCCCCCGCATCCGCAGAAACAGAACAGGTGGGAGAGCCTTCTCCTACATCGCAGCCAAGACCTGGAACAAGCTCCCCGTGAACATCAGATGCTCCCCGAACCTGCACACGTTCAGGAAAGACCTCAAGACCTGGCTCTTCGACTGACCCAGAGCTGCCCCCCCCAAGCGCCTTGAGACCCTCACAGGTGAGTAGTGTGCCTTATAAGCCCCTGATTGATTGATTGATTGATTGACTCAGAGCTGAGCTGAATAGACCTTGGCTGAATTTAGAGTGGTGGGAGGAATTTCACTTACACCTAAATAGTCTCCTCTGTACAATGCTGTCTCCACCTCCTGTAGTGATGCTGCACTAGAGATGACAGAACTGGTTTGGACTGGGCTCAGAGACCTTTGCCACAAAGAGAACAAAGACAAAATGGGATATAAGTAGTGGACCTTAAACCCCAAAGAATTAGATCACTTCTCGACTCAAGAGGAACGTTTTGCCAAGGAGAAGAGCTGGAGAGCTGTAAGGAGGAGTGCTGACTCTTTGCTGTGTGCTTTGCTGGGTTGGCCTGCAGTTGCTGCTTCTGCCACGGAAGAGGACAAAGACAGGAACTTTGCTGTAAACCTGTTTGAAGAAGAATCTCCAAGGGCTTGTGTGTGCTGGCCTACTGTTTTGAAGTCTCAGGTACACAAATACTTCACCACCAGCTCTCCTGAACTCCACTGCTGGGAGTTCTGACCTACCAGGAGGTTCATGTTCCAGTTATGGGACTCCAGAGGTTGTTCTTGATGTTGGGAGCTGGAAGAAACTTAAAGAAAGCAAGAAAAACAATTCTGAATCTGCCACCTGTGATGCCACGAACTTCACTGAGGCCAGAGGCACTGCAAGTGAAGTGCAAAGTACACCACCCCGCCTGCATGCAGTTCCGATGCCCTTCGACACCTGCCGATGCCTGCAGTTATCGGCCTTCCACATGCCAGCGCTTGCACCGACGTGTCACTGCCAGCACCTGCATCCCGTTATCGCAGAGCCGATAACCATCAAGGGTGACTTCATGAACTCTCGGACTTCGTATCGCATCAAAAGAACTGATGCCTCACCACTGGCCCCACCATTCCCATGTCCTGGACTCGAGTCGTCACCTCCTTGTGGACACGACGCCTCGCCTCCCCTGTGTCAACCAGGGGACTGGCTCCAACCTCGGCACCGACGTATCACCTCCATGATGCTGTGCATCATCCATAGAGTTTGTTTTCCAAGTTACTTTTGTTTGGGGGTCCGTGTGACTCTGTGCCCGATGCCGCAGAACTTGCGGTTGGCACCGTACTTTGGATTTATGCCTGTCACAACATCGTAATAGCCAGAGGTGGACCTATTTGTTCCTACAAGTGACATTTCTATAAGTAACTGTTTTTAAGTGCTATTTTGATATATGTATGTTGGATTTTTTTTGTTTTGGTCTTGTTTGGTTTAGATAAGGATATTTTATTTTTCTAAACTGGTGTGGTGTCCATTTGTGGTGTTTTCACTGTGTCTGGAGTACAAATACTTCACACATTGCCTTTGGGATACACCTGTCTGCTCGTGCCAAGCTACCAGGTGGGTGAGCAGGGGTTATTTAAAGTGTATATCCCCTTTTCCCCTACTAGAAGCAAGGGTCCCTACTTGGACAAAGGTACATAACTGAGCCAACTAGAGACCCCAATTTCTAACATTGGTGGTCAGCGGTGAGGATAAACTTGTATTTGTATTTGACCCACAGTGATTAGTGTACATCACTAGACTAGGGCAGACCACTACACAACCACATACTGTGTTTTCTGGTTCTATTTTCTGATTTACCCTTGAAGTATCCACAAACCATGTCTCTAAATGGTAAACCAGCAGAAGATGTTTCAGAATTGGAGTTTGATATTGGAATGTTGCTTACATACAAAGTGGATCAACTCAGACAATTTTGCAAAAGCTTTGAAATCCCCATGAGGAGCGCCTCTAGAAAAGAGGAACTGCAGAAGGCCTTGAGTGCCTGGTGGGAGGCCAGAGAAGCTGGGGAGACAGGGAATGCAGTTGTGGATGTCGATTTGCCAGAAGGGGGCTTTGTGTCCCAGGATTTGCCTGTAGGAAGAGTAGCCTCTGTGGCTGGCAACAGGGTGTTTTCAAGAAATTTGTCTCCAGGGGAAATGGAGTAGAGGCAAAGGGTCAAAAATCATGAATTGGAGCTGCCGAACGTCCAGATGAGGAAACTGAAAATGGAAAAAGACAATGAAGCTACCCTTACCTTGGAAGAAAGGAAATTGCTTTTGGCACATGAACTGAGCAGGAGAGAGCTGGACATCAAAGCCAAACAGGCAGAGTCCAGTGCAAATGGTGGCAGTGTACAGCCAGTGCAATCTGGGGGTAAGGTCTACATTCCCAAAGAATTTCCAGAAGGAGGAGGATATTTATGTGTTGTTTGCATCTTATGAGGCAGCACTACATATGAATGAGGTCCCCGAGAAATATTGGGGGTCAGGCCTGTGGAAACACTTTGAGGCCAATGAGAGGAACACCCTGGCACATTTGGAGGAGGTGGGTACTCTCACCTATCCCAATATGAAGAAGGCTTAATGTCTCAGGTATGGGTTTACACCTGAGCAGTACAGGGAAAAGTTTAGGTCTTTTAAGAAGCTTGAGTATAACACTTGGGTGGTGTGTGTGAACCATTTTTGCGGAGCACCGGATGGTTGAATAAAGGGCAGCAAGGTAACTGATTATCAGGGGTTGTACAATCTGATTGGCTGGGACAACTTGAGTAGTCTTTGTGTTCCAGAGCTGCACCAGCATCTGATGGATAGTAAGCTGACTGACCCCAGAAAGCTTGCCCAGGATGCAGACCGCTTGACGAGTACTAGGGTCCACAAGGGGTATGTGGGAATCCCAGTCAAAGGTGGGCAGGGTCCCCAGCAGAAGAGTGGGGGGGCAAGGGTAACCAAAAGGAGTTACCTAAAGAGCCCCCAAATAGTTCCCAGAGTAAAGATGTCCAGCCCCCCGGTGGTTAGAAGCCATGGCCCCCAAGAGGGAAGCCAGATAGCAGGGGTCCTCGCACATGTTATGTATGTGGTCAGGTAAGTCACATGCAGGGGGATCCCAGGTGCCCCAAGGCAACACCGGCACCCACTGGTGCACCGTCACTGGGGTTAGTTAGTGTAGTGCTGGGGAAAGAGTTGGTTCCTAGTGGGGGGAAGCCAGCTGTGATGACCCTTATCTCATTAGGAGTTAGAGAGATGGTCCAGGAAACCTGCCTGCCAGATAACACTAAGAAGTACCTGCAATGGAGGACCATCAATGGGAGGCGGGTGGAAGCTCTGAGAGACACAGGAGCGAGTTTGACAGCTGTGAGGTGTCAGTGGGTGTCTGAAGAGCAGGTAATCCACACTGTGCTTCACCATGTAATTGCGGCAGACAACTCTGAGCGCCTGTGTAAAGTGGTGCAGGTTCCCTTTGAGTGGGGGGGTATCAGGTCCTTTGAAGGTCATTGTGAGTCCATCCATGCCTGTTGACTGTCTGCTTGGCAATGACTTCAAAAAGTGTCAGCAGTAATAAATAGCCCTTAAAAATATGGATATTACCGAACTTTAAAATGCTGGTCAACGATCTACATAAATAAAAAGGCTAATGTTAAGTCCATTATTATAAAGTGTCAGAGTCCATAAGGTAACCTGATTTCCATAGCCCTGATTGTTAAATGTTCGAGGTCATGGAGGATTTGTGGTCAGTGGACAGATATACAGAAAGTTTTGTTGTCCCAACACCCCATGCTAATGTGTCCAACAATATTTTTCAATTATATGTTGTTAATATCCAATGCCCTATTGACCACAATATCTTTAAGAAATCATAAAAAATGTAAAACATCGAAAATGACACACCTAAAAATATCTTAATTTCATAGATAGGAACATATGTAGAGTCTCTTTGTTGACCCATAGACACATCATCTTCAGATTCATTATACAAGTGTCCATGTCCCCAAATAGAATAGGGTGTGGGCTGTATATAGGGATCAAAAGATACTGATGGACCCCATGAAGATACTGAAGGACCCCATGACACCTCAGGTAATTTAAATATGAATGTACAGTTCAACATCAGTATTTAACCCACTGGGGGTCTCCGTACCCAGCAGAAGAATCTTTTTGGATTCTTCATGACGTAGCTCTAATTCCGTGTTACCTCCTCGTGGTTTTTTCTGTACATGTTTGATGCCATAATATTTCATATTTTCTGTTTTCCCATCAAGTCTTTCCCATATATGTTTCGCCATGGCATATTGCTAGTCCTTATTTGTGATGGCCCTCAGATGTTGTAATATACGTAGTTTAAGCTTATTGATGGTACTACCCACGTATTTGACACCGCATTGACATTCTAGGACATAAACTACTGATTCTGTTTCGCAAGTAATTTTCTACGGTATCTTGTTCGTTGAATCATAAATGGTTTTGTACTTGCTCTTGTTTATGCCATGTCTGTAGGCCTTGCATTTGGTGCATTTGAAAAAGCTATGGGTGGGAACTGGGAGTGATTAGAACTGGGGATCTCTAGTTGGCTGAGGTAGGTACCTTAGTCCAAAAAGGGACCCTTGCTTCTAGTCAGGGAAAGGAGGGACACACTCTTAGATAACCCCTGCTCACCCTCTGGTAGCTTGGCACGAGCAGCCAGGCTTATCTCCAAGGCAATGTGTAAAGTATTTGCAACCACACTCCTAGTAACACAGTGATAACACCACAAATGGACACCACACTGATTTTATAAAAATAGCGGTATCTTTATCAAAAGAAATACGATGATACCAACGATAGAAATCCAACATATGCGTATTCGTAATATTTCCCTTTGCAGGTTATTTAGGCCAACAATCACTTGTAGGTTCTTGCGGTATTAATGAGCAGTTCACGATGATCTAATGCAGTCCTAATGCAATGCTATGCAGTTCGTAATGCAAGAATAAAGTAGAAATAAGACAGTCCTTAATGCAAGTACTAATGCAGTTCGTAACGCAGGAATAATGTAGTTCGTAATGCAAGAATAATGCGGTTCGTAATGCAAGAATAATGCAGTTCGTAGCGCAAGAATAATGCAGTTCGTAATGCAAGAATAAGTGTTAGATCTGGGGGTCTCTAGTTGGCAGAGGTTGGTACCTTTGTCCAAATAGGGACCCTTGATTCTAGTCAGGGTAAGGGGGATACACACTGTTGATAACCCTGCTCACCCCCTTGGTAGCTTGGCACGAGCAGACAGGCTTATCCCCAAGGCAATGTGTAAAGTATTTGCACCAACACCCACAGTAACACAGTGCAACACCACAAATGGACACCACACCAGTATTATAAAAAATATAATTCTTTATATGACTTGAGGCAAGACCAAAAACGACATAAAGCCAACATACATAATTGATCCTTCCTTTAGAAATGTTCGTTGGAATGCTTTAGCAAAAATAAACAAACTTATAGTCTTGGTATAACGTGGGCTCAACAGTTCAGTTCTTAAAGGAAAACGGATGCAGAGATTATCCCTCTTGGTTATCTCAAGACAGTAGCGCTGATCCCTTTGCAAGCGCCTGCACTGTCCGGTTCGTGAGCCACGGACTTCCCCCTCTTTGGAATGCGGGCTCCAGTACCGCAGCTCTTAGTAAGAATGCTGCACTTGGTAAAAACAAAAGGACGCTGTCCTTCAATGTTGCCCCCGCTGCACTTTGTAAAAATAAAAGGACGCTGTCCTTCAATGTTGCCCCCGCTGCACTTTGTAAAAATAAAAGGACGCTGTCCTTCAATGTTGCCCCCGCTGCACTCGTAGCACCGAGAGTGCTGCTTTCAAGAGTGTGCCCGCACAGTCACTCGCAGCCCTCGCTGGCTCTCAATCCGCTCCCGGCCTCGCACAGACACAGCGCGGCTGGGAGCGTTTACCTGGGGCTGCTCTCACGTCGACGCCTCCCTCCTGGCGAACCTCAGACGGGATCCGTTCTCCCCCTGCGGCACGACTTCGGTGAAGGCGGGACTTCCTTCTTCTGCTCTGCGTCTTGATGACGTGGGCGCAGGAGTCCCGGTCGCTAGGCAACCCTCCGGCTTCGCTCCGGGCACAACGCAGCTCCTCTCCTCAGCGAACCCGGCCTCGGGCAGGCAGCTCGAGTTGCGGCAGTGATTTAAAAAATAACACGCAGCAATCCTGGGGATCGGGGGCCGGTGGTGATAAAATACCGGCCCTCACTACTTCACTCCAGTCACGGGCCGGCGGCGGTGATACATGCAGTGCTCTCGGCGCTTCTGGAGAGCGGAAAGGCGTGTGAGCAAGGCAGGATTTACGGCGGCACCAGCGACGTCCTGGGGGTACACAATTAACCCCAGAGACAGCAGAAACAGCGGAGCACGGTGCAGGGCAAATTATAGGAGGTTGGCAAAACTTTTGTATCCCTGAGTTTTCAACAGGAGGCCAGCTCTTCTCAGGCCCTTGGAGACAGGTTCACCTCAGAGGGACAAAGCACACAGCACAGTTCCTCTTCAGTGACGACACACACTTTGAAAGGCATGCACAAGAAACCCTACAACGCCTTAAAGATAGGGGGTATAAGGATCAAGTACTCAATCAGGCATTGGATAAAGTCAGACATGTTAAGAGAACTGATACCTTAAAACCAAAAGTGAGGGAGACAACTCAAAATAAAGAATGCTTGGCTTTTATTACCACGCACTCACAGCTTAATCAGGATGTGTATAAGATACTACACAGGCACTGGAAAATACTGATGGACCACTCCTAAATGATAAACCCTCTATTACCTACAAAAGATCAGGGACATTAAGAGAGACATTATGTCCCAGCTATACGGCAATAAGAACGAACAATGCTGAAATGTGGCTTAAACGTCCTAGGGGTTTTTTTATGTGTGGGAATTGTAATGTGTGCCATATGGGTATGAATAAGACCTCCCGTTTCACATACAATAGTGGACATCTATATGAGGTGAAACATTTCTTGAACTGTCAATCAACATATGTGATCTATGTAATTATTTGTAATTGTTTTAAAATATATGTTGGCAGGACAGTGAGACAACTACGGGTGCGCATCCAGGAACATCGAAGAGCGTGTTCCAGAAATGACGGTACAAATGCCCTTGGGGCCCACTTTTGTGAGTCTGACAATCCGAAAGCTAATTTTAAGTTTCATGCAATTTATCATGTCCTTCCCGACAGACGGGGAGGAAATAGGGAGTTGCGCCTTAGGCAATTGGAGGCTTTCTGGATATGTAAATTAAGGGCTGTTACATCTGGTTTGAACTCAGATAATGAGATGCACTATCTGCTGTAATGGGTGGTTTTGGGTTTGCCTTCCCATGACTGCTTCATGTATACCGTCCTGTATTTGATAATATTTGTTTTGTGTATATATAGGAACTGTATATTGAGATAAGTGGGCTCTAAACGTATCTTTTACCTGAAAGAAAAATGCTCAAACTAAGGGTTGTCACATCCGGTTTGAACTTAGATAATGAGATGTACTGTCTGTTGTGATGGCTGGTTTTGGGGTTGCTTTTCCATGTTTACTTCATGTATACCTTTCTGTATTTAATATTATGTGTATTGTACATATAGGAACTATACATTGAGATGAGTGGGTTTGAAATGTACTTTACATCTGAAAGAAAAATGTTCATATGAAGTGTTAAATGAAATGAACATTATGTCTTATTCATGATGTGTAAAAAAGAAATTGGAGGGGGTTTTCCCTTTCCTCCCTCTGTTTTGCTTATTGTTCTCTGATTTATACAATTTTACTATGTGAATGAGGAAATTTATTGAGTCTAATTATGTGACTAAATTGGGTGTTAGGACCTCGCCGTCTATGAGGTATTGCAAGTTTGATCTAATGGTGCGGTAAAAACAAAACAAAAACAATAAAAAAAATAAAAGGGGGCAAGCCTGTACTAGTATCCATGATGAGTGTACATGGCTAGTAGGGTTATTTTTGTCTTGGTCCCCTTGTGTGTTTAAATCCAATGATGATGTGTTACACTTTGAATTGTTTTCACTGAAGGTGGCACTACTTTCCATTCTTCTCCTCTCCTTTTTTTATATTGAATTATCAATAGATAAGGTGGTTTTTTAATTGGATGATATGGCCAAGTAAATATTTTGGAGTTATTGTAAAAAGTAACGGAGGATTTTGGGAAATTTAAATTTACGGCGCTTATCATGTGTGATATGCATAACTGTAGACATCCTGATTTGGGTAGGTTCGGATCAAGTGATGTTCTCATTACTGATAATAGATACCATAATGATCACTGTGTTTGCATACTAAGAAATGGTTATGTATATTGGTGTGTCGATATCGGAACACCAATGTTTAAACATTTTGACGAGTGTAAGTTCGCGGGCGCTTTTTAATAAAGTTTTTGTTGTGAGTTATGGAGCGCATACGTTACATTGAGCAATCAAGTATGCGTTCTAGTTACCAGTGAAGTTTGTTTTGCTCATGATATAAATTGTGGTGGTCATCGTGCTTGCATGTTAAGAAATGGCGGTGTACATTGGTGTGTTGATATCGGAACACCAATATTTAAATATTTTGACAATGTGTCCAAGTTCGCGGGTGTTTTTTTCAATAAAGTTTTTGTTGAAATTTACGGAGCTCATAGTTTACACTGGACAATTAAGGTTGCGCTCTAGTCATGTTATGGTGCACCACGTGAACGGAAGTCACGGCGATGGATACCTTTTTTGATTGGTTTATAACGAGTCATGTGGGAAGTGACTCGTTTCTGTTGGATTTTCGAAGGCTGGCGGCGAGTCGAGAGGCACGGCGTCCTACTGGGGCCAAAGATGAAGTAACTTTTAAGTAGGTGCTGTCGGTTACCAGCTAATAGCTTATATGTAGGAGGGGGGCTTAATGCATGCGTTTTTAACATATAATAATGTTCCTCTCTCAAGTATTTGGCTTGGTATCATCGAGACTGAATAAGGATTGATGCTAGTGAGTTAGTTCGATTTAGATATTTGCAAGCATTGCTGACTTATTGGTTGACTTTTATATGATTGTGTTTCTTGTATTAATAAACAAGCCGCTTTTTTTTCTTTTAAATTTGTTAAATCAATGCGGGCGTGATGTTATAAGCATCGCTCTGAAACTGATTTCGTTAAAATTTGCGCTACTTGTTGTGTCATCTTCGGTCGAAAAATGTATAGATATGATGTGGTATGCGGTTTTCGTCACGTTACCTCGGTTTGTACTATGCTTAGATCGCTTGATAGCGTGTATAGCATTCATGGGTAGAATGCTAAATACCTGTTTCTAAAATCCTGAAATTCCAATGAAGAATATCACGCTGTTTACATTGGCAGTTGTGATGTCCAAGGCATTACCTGGAATCCAGCATAATTAATGATTAAAGCCATTCTTGTAATTTTAATTTGGTATGGTTGCGGTAGTTCGCTTGTGATTCACGGAAAGCAGTGCTTTGAACTTGTAGAGACTGTGAATTTTTAGAGATGATTTAGAGATTTTATTTCAAAATAGGTGACCGGTCGTCATCCTGAAGGTGTTAAAGATGAGATTGACACTTATAGGGTGATTGCCAGCTTGTTGGGCTAATTATGAATAAGTTATAAATAAATAAAAATAATTTTTTTTTACAGTTCTTGGAGTGTCACCTATCATAGTGAACATGAGAAATTTGAACTTGGACTACGCCACACATACTGAGGATTTTATGTGTCTTAAGGGAAAAGATGGCTGGTGCTGTTATTAACAATATATGTACAATGGATTTTATACACATGTTGTGCATTGGGGGTAATTGTATGTATTCCATTGCAGCAACTGTGGACTATTGACAAAAAGTGTGGAATAAATTGAGGGCTTTCCGTGATAACTACTGGCATCTGAAGAAAGACTACGTATCGGTGCAAAGGTATTATTGAATTGTATTTTGTTTGTGACTATTTGGTGGTTTGTGAGTTAAAATAAGGCCATATCATTGACAGTATGCCTATACTACTGTTTTCATTTCTTTAGTGTAAGATATAGTGATCCTGTTACGTCAGTGACTACTATAAGATTGGAGGACTTTGATTATTGGTGAGGTTCGAGTTTGGTCCGTTTTTCTTTTGGGTATAAAGGGTAGATATTTTGCTTTTGTGCACGTTAATGTTGTGTTTAATTTTAGGATGGTGTGGTCAAATATGATTGACCATAGGAGCTCCTAGGAACTCGTATGGAACTGTCAATAAAGATTAATGTTTGATGTTGGTCTGTTTGTCGGGCTTTTCTCTTGAATTCTTCAAGAATTCACTGGGTGTTCTTAACTCTCTTTATTTCTTCTTTTTCTTGGGTCTTTGTGGTTTTTTTATTAGTATAATTTGATTCACTGATGTTTGGCACTAATGAGGATTTTATGTGTCTTAAGCAACTGTGGACTATTGACAAAAAGTGTGGGATAAATTGAGGGCTTTCCGTGATAACTACTGGCATCTGAAGAAAGACTACGTATCGGTGCAAAGTGTAAGATATAGTGATCCTGTTACGTCAGTGACTACTATAAGATTGGAGGACTTTGATTATAGCCCTGAGGAAGCCCCATTGGGGCGAAACGCGGTGGCTGTATTTTGGCTGCTTTGTCCGATCATCTTACGCCATGAGTGGTTCAAGAATCCATTAAAAAGAATATATCTTACATCACTGAAGAGTCCGGATTGATTTACCCACTGTGCATTTGTGCATTTTTGTAATAATTGTGTTGCCTCTCTGTGTGCTTTTTAGTGTACTATATTTGTGTGGTCTTATGGCAGTGGACCAGTGAGGTGGGCAACCTTAACCGAGAAGTACATTTACGATCTGTGTATAGCAAGGTGGTGCAGCTTTTATCCCTTACTGCCTATCCCTCTGTTTTTTGCGTATCTAATAAGGGTAGTTAGCACACCTATTTGCACGTTAAGTAATAATGAATTTTGACGATGGAAGAGAAGAGCTTGCTAAAGACCTATTTACTCCAGGCAAAACAGGGAAGTCAGGAATGACGTCTGTATCCACGACAGGAGAGGGGCTAAAGGCTAAATTCATAAAATTAGAACGCCTAAAAAAGGTTGAGCTCTCAAAGTGGTGGGACGGGGTTACTCTCAAGAGATACCTTGACAATAAGAAAATACCCCGTGGACTTCGAATTTGAACATTTCCCACTTTCGGCGATCTTGACCCTGATTTGCTTAAGGATTGGGAGGAAAATTTACAAAATTCCTCTTTTGTTATGATGAGGGTTCTGATAGAGCATTCAGATAGAAAGTGTCTGAGACTGAGAGAGGAAATAATTAAACTGGAGGAAGAAATAAAGGGGTTAAATCTGAAGGAGGCTACTGACAAAAATGATGTTATTCTTAAGGAACAAATTTCCAATCACCAACGATTTATTAAACAAAGGAAATTGAATAAAATAGCCAGGGATGATAGGGACTATTCCCAGGGGTGCATATACACTTTTACGTAAAAGTTTGATAACATTCAAATTCCTAAGCCCAAAGATGGAGACACCCAGAGCATAGGAAGTGCATGAAGTTTATTGAGTAGTTCCAATGCCTCCTCTATTGAGGAAGCTGGTGCGTCTGGAACTAATGTAACTGAACCAAATACCAATGCAATTACTTCCTCTTCTTTTTTAGAAGACTTATTAAGGTACCGTATAGGGAACAAACAGAAAAAGCCCATAAACAGACAAGACGGGGCGGGCGCTGAAAGATCAGACAAAGATTCCGGTGTACTCACCAGGAATCAGAGGAAGAAACTAAACAATTGAATGAGGTTTCATGTATAAGATCTGATAAAAACTTCTCTGATACTGATAATCTTGTCATTAACTTGTCGGACCGTATATTGAATATTACTGAATTGTCTTTATTGAATAAAGGGCTAGGTTTTTGTGCATCATACAAAGGTGTGTTTTCTGAAATACATGCTGATCTTTTTAAGTTTTCTAGGAGAGCTAAACTTAAATGTCATTTTCATCTCAATCAGTTCCAGAGATCACCATCTGTAACAAATGAGGTTGATTCTTCTTGTGCATCAGTTGAACATCTAAAACAGGTTTCTTTGTTATTGTCACTTGAAGACAATATGGAAGTCCCATTAGAGGGTGTAGCCCAGTAGTTAGATATTCAACAAGACCTTACTCTGGATAGTCGGCTACGCCCTAAAAGTAAGTTCATGCCACAAGGACCACATGTAACTAGCATTGATGTTTTTCATAAACTAGTAACTGAGGATCTATATAGACTAGAGGATAAGTTGATGAAAGGTAACGGCCGGAGGAATACTGAAAATTTGACCACTGCTGAACGAAGAGCTTTGTATAGTCTTAAGAATGATTCCTCCCTTGTCATCCGTGAGGCTGACAAGGGAGGCAATGTGGTCATCATGAATAGGTCTGATTATGATCGTGAGGCCATGAGACAACTTAATAATGAAGACTGTTACAAAAAAATGAGTGGTAATCCGTGTCCAGAACAATGATGATGATTAACATTCGTCTATCACATTGGAAAGAAATAGGACTTCTGTCAGACGCAGAATACAAATATCTCAAAATTGTATTCCCAAGATCAGCCTGTTTATACCTTTTACCTAAGGTCCATAAAAAGGAGAAGTTTCCTCCGGGCCATCCTATAATATCTGGGAACGGCTCCCTGACTGAACATCTGTCAGAGTTTGTAGACCTATTTCTTAAACCTTTTGTGGCCAACCTTCCATCATTCATTCAAGATACGAAGGATTTTTGAACAAGGTAGATGATGTACAGTGGGACGACTCTATGTGGTTGGTGACCATGGACGTGGAGTCCCTCTATACATGCATCAAAAAGGAGTTTGGAAGGATGGCAATGGATCATTTCCTCTCTACTAGAAGTGCTAGTTTACTAGAACATAATGGCATGATCCTAGAAATGATTGATATAATTCTAAGTAACAACTTTTTTCTGTTCAATCAAGACTGGTACCACCAACAACAGGGTGCGGCGATGGGATCTAAATTTGCGCCTTCCTATGCAAAATTATTTATGGGATGGTTTGAGAAAATCTATGTTTGGTCCCATCATGCAAGAAGTTGGACAGAAGATGTCCTTTTTTGGGGGCGTTACATAGATGATATCTTTCTGATCTGGACGGGCTCTGAAATGAACTTGTTACAATTTTTTGATTATCTAAATGATAATCCATTTAATGTACGCTTTACACTGAATAAATCTAGGACTACTATCCAATTTTTGGACGTGGAAGTATATGTGGAGCATGAGAAATTACAAACTTCCCTATACAGGAAGGAAACCGCGGTGAATAGTACATTACATTTTGAGAGTGCCCATTCAGCTAGTACTAAACGCGCAATTCCCTTCGGAGAACTGATTCGTGTTCGTTGCAATTGTATTGATGACACACACTTGAAAGGCATGCACAAGAAACCCTACAACGCCTTAAAGATAGGGGGTATAAGGATCAAGTACTCAATCAGGCATTGGATAAAGTCAAACATGTTAAGAGAACTGATACCTTAAAACCAAAAGTGAGGGAGACAACTCAAAATAAAGAATGCTTGGCTTTTATTACCACGCACTCACAGCTTAATCAGGATGTGTATAAGATACTACACAGGCACTGGAAAATCCTGATGGACCACTCCTAAATGATAAACCCTCTATTACATACAAAAGATCAGGGACATTAACAGAGACATTATGTCCCAGCTATACGGCAATAAGAACGAACAATGCTGAAATGTGGCTTAAACGTCCTAGGGGTTTTTTTATATGTGGGAATTGTAATGTGTGCCATATGGGTATGAATAAGACCTCCCGTTTCACATACAATAGTGGACATCTATATGAGGTGAAACATTTCTTGAACTGTCAATCAACATATGTGATCTATGTAATTATTTGTAATTGTTTTAAAATATATGTTGGCAGTACAGTGAGACAACTACGGGTGCGCATCCAGGAACATCGAAGAGCGTGTTCCAGAAATGACGGTACAAATGCCCTTGGGGCCCACATTTGTGAGTCTGACATTCCGAAAGCTAATTTTAAGTTTCATGCAATTGATCATGTCCTCCCCGACAGACGGGGAGGAAATAGGGAGTTGCGCCTTAGGCAATTGGAGGCTTTCTGGATATGTAAATTAAGGGCTGTTACATCTGGTTTGAACTCAGATAATGAGATGCACTATCTGCTGTAATGGGTGGTTTTGGGTTTGCCTTCCCATGACTGCTTCATGTATACCGTCCTGTATTTGATAATATTTGTTTTGTATATATAGGAACTGTATATTGAGATAAGTGGGCTCTAAACGTATCTTTTACCTGAAAGAAAAATGCTCAAACTAAGGGTTGTCACATCCGGTTTGAACTTAGATAATGAGATGTACTGTCTGTTGTGATGGCTGGTTTTGGGGTTGCTTTTCCATGTTTACTTCATGTATACCTTTCTGTATTTAATATTATGTGTATTGTACATATAGGAACTGTACATTGAGATGCGTGGGTTTGAAATGTACTTTACATCTGAAAGAAAAATGTTCATATGAAGTGTTAAATGAAATGAACATTATGTCTTATTCATGATGTGTAAAAAAGAAATTGGAGGGGGTTTTCCCTTTCCTCCCTCTGTTTTGCTTATTGCTCTCTGATTTATACAATTTTACTATGTGAATGAGGAAATTTATTGAGTCTAATTATGTGACTAAATTGGGTGTTAGGACCTCGCCGTCTATGAGGGATTGCAAGTTTGATCTAATTGTGCGGTAAAAACAAAAATAAAAAAATAAAATAAAAGGGGGCAAGCCTGTACTAGTATCCATGATGAGTGTACATGGCTAGTAGGGTTATTTTTGTCTTGGTCCCCTTGTGTGTTTAAATCCAATGATGATGTGTTACACTTTGAATTGTTTTCACTGAAGGTGGCACTACTTTCCATTCTTCTCCTCTCCTTTTTTTATATTGAATTATCAATAGATAAGGTGGTTTTTTAATTGGATGATATGGCCAAGTAAATATTTTGGAGTTATGGTTAAAAGTAACGGAGGATTTTGTGGAAATTTAAATTTACGGCGCTTATCATGTGTGATATGCATATCTGTAGACATCCTGATTTGGGTAGGTTCGGATCGAGTGATGTTCTCATTACTGATAATAGATACCATAATGATCACTGTGTTTGCATACTAAGAAATGGTTATGTATATTGGTGTGTCGATATCGGAACACCAATGTTTAAACATTTTGACAATGAGTGTAAGTTTGCGGGCGCTTTTTAATAAAGTTTTTGTTGTGAGTTATGGAGCGCATACGTTACATTGAGCAATCAAGTATGCGTTCTAGTTACCAGTGAAGTTTGTTTTGCTCATGATATAAATTGTGGTGATCATCGTGCTTGCATGTTAAGAAATGGTGGTGTACATTGGTGTGTTGATATCGGAACACCAATATTTAAATATTTTGACAATGTGTCCAAGTTCGCGGGTGTTTTTTTCAATAAAGTTTTTGTTGAAATTTACGGAACTCATAGTTTACACTGGACAATTAAGGTTGCGCTCTAGTCATGTTATGGTGCACCACGTGAACGGAAGTCATGGGGATGGATACCTTTTTTGATTGGTTTATAACGAGTCATGTGGGAAGTGACTCGTTTCTGTTGGATTTTCGAAGGGTGGCGGCGAGTCGAGAGGCACGGCGTCCTACTGGGGCCAAAGATGAAGTAACTTTTAAGTAGGTGCTGTCGGTTACCAGCTAATAGCTTATACGTAGGAGGGGGGCTTAATGCATACGTTTTTAACATATAATAATGTTGCCTCTCTCAAGTATTTGGCTTGGTATCATCGAGACTGAATAAGGATTGATGCTAGTGAGTTAGTCCGATTTAGATATTTGCAAGCATTGCTGACTTATTGGTTGACTTTTATATGATTGTGTTTCTTGTATTAATAAACAAGCCGCTTTTTTTCTTTTAAATTTGTTAAATCAATGCGGGCGTGATGTTATAAGCATCGCTCTGAAACTGATTTCGTTAAAATTTGCACTGCTTGTTGTGTCATCTTCGGTCGAAAAATGTATGAATCATGTGGTATGCGGTTTTCGTCACGTTACCTCGGTTTGTACTATGGTTAGATCGCTTGATAGCGTGTATAGCATTCATGGGTAGAATGCTAAATACCTGTTTCTAAAATCCTGAAATTCCAATGAAGAATATCACGCTGTTTACATTGGCAGTTGTGATGTCCAAGGCATTACCTGAAATCCAGCATAATTAATGATTAAAGCCATTCTTGTAATTTTAATTTGGTATGGTTGCGGTAGTTCGCTTGTGCTTCACGGAAAGCAGTCCTTTGAACTTGTAGAGACTGTTTTTTTTTTAGATGATTTAGAGATTTTATTTGAAAATAGGTGACCGGTCGTCATCCTGAAGGTGTTAAAGATGAGATTGACACTTATAGGGTGATTGCAAGCTTGTTGGGCTAATTACGAATAAGTTATAAATAAATAAATAAATTTTTTACAGTTCTTGGAGTGTCACCTATCATAGTGAACACGAGAAATTTGAACTTGGACTACGCCACACATACTGAGGATTTTATGTGGCCATCAAATAATTTGGCTTCCATGGGAGCTCGTTAATCCTATTGAGGAATTTCTGTGAGTCACGTAGGTAAGATGGGAGGTTCTTGACGTAGGGAAAGAGGAATATGTCAATAAATCTTGAGGTATTTTCCAACAGGGCACCAATTGAGCTGACTATCGGTCTGCCCGGCGGGTTGTTTAGATCCTTGTGCACCTTTGGCAGAAAGTAGATAGTTGGAGTTATCGGGTGTGATGTATTCAAATATTTGTATTCATCCATGTCTAAAAGTCCTCTTTCTTACCAGTCTTTTATTTTTAGGGAGAAATTAGCCATATGTGCTTAGATAGGGTTGTCCGGAAGTCTTCTGTAATGTTTTTTTGTTGTTGAGTTGTCTATTGGCTTTGGCTAAGTATTGTTGTGTGCTCATAATTACAATATTTCTCCCTTTGTCACTGGGTTTTATAATGATGTTTTTATCATTCTGCAAATTCCTCAGAGCTTCCCACTCTTTTTAATTAGATTTTGTTTGGCCATTTTCTTTCTCTTGTGTGGTCTAATGGTGTCTGTCATGACCATATTCTTCAGTTCGTCTGTTATGATTTCATAGAACAGATCGATTTTATTACCAACAGGTAACTGAGGGCAGAATTTGGGCTTCGGCTTGCATCCACTCCTGGATGTCATGTCTGTCGGAATTTCAAGATATTCGCACAGATCCATTTCCGATAACAGTTCGATTGGTGGACTTTCCAATCCCGATGCTTCTCTTTCCAGACTTGTTAGGGATTGTAATGTACTCAGATCACTGACTGTAATAATGGATGGTTCTACATTGGGTTTGGCTTTGTTAACCTTGTTGTCCCGTTCCTTGCTCTTTTGTGAATAGTATTTCTTGAGTTTCACCTTCCTCGTGAATTTACAAAAGTCTATTCTTGTGCCTACAAAGTCAAAACCAGCATTTGGACAGAAACTAAGTCCTTTTGTTTAAGAGGATCCTGTGGTTCTCGTCAATAGGTTTCTGGGAAAGTTTGATAATCAAGTTGTTGTCTTGTGCTCTTGCTTTTATACGTGCTTTTTGTGCTCCTCTTCCTCTTTTTGAACCTCCCCTTTGATCTTTTTGTTTTGCGGGGTTCTCCTGAGTCGTGTTTACTTTTCCTCTTCCTTTCTGTCTCGTTGTCATCTGGAAAAGCCTCATTTCCCCCGAGAAATCCAGCCGGGGGAGGGATGTAGTGGGCTCCTCGTCCCCCGAACTTGCTTCTGAGCTCTCTACAATCAAGGCCGCTGACCTGATATCTATATATATATATCACTGGGGGATAAGATAAAGTTACCGCAGGTAACTATAACTACTGATTTTCACTGGTTTTGTACGAGTGAAATCTGAGCCTAAATATAATGTCCCTGTAACATTTTCCTTTAAATCATTGATGCTTTTTATTGCAGCAAATCCACCATAATGCATTTTGGACGAACCTGGCCTTGCTCACATATATATATATACATATATATTCACTGTGGCCAAATCCCCTGATGCAGCCAACCACAGGGGTTGGCCGCAAGCCCTGACCTACAGCAAGGTCCTGTGGCCAACACCCTGCAAGCAGCCAACCTCAGGTCACACACAGCATTTGGCCACACGCTGCAGGAAGTTGAGCCTCTGCCACATGATGTAGGGTTGACCTTTGGGCCCCGGGGACACGATTCTTCAGATCAAAAACATATATATTAAAGGGAGGGGTTGTGGTGCCCCCTCACCAAGCATTTATTATCCGTAGGGACCCCATCCACTGGGGCCAGATTCAACCAAAAAGGGAAGTGGTCCAACACCCCCCCTCTCTGAGCCTTATCAGAACCCAGGGACCCCATCCCTCAGAGCAAAAGACAGTTAAAAATAGAAGGGAGCTCCCAAGCCTTCTTGAGGCCCGCGGACTCCAACCCCCAGGGCCATAGATCGCAAAAATAGCCAGGTGGGCCAGGGCCCTCCTCCCCAAGCCTTATTAGGCCCCGGGATCCTATTCCCATGGGGCCAAGCAATTAATAAAAGAAAGGGGCATGTGGCCCCCTCCTTGAGCCTTCTTTGGTGCTTGGGTACTCGGGACCCCTCATCCCTTGGACTACATATAGATAAAAGGGGAGGATGGCTGCATCAGCCCTCTCGCTGAGCATCATCAGGCCCTGGGGACACCATCCCCACGGCCATTTTTACTTTTAAACGGGGGGACCATGTGGCCCCCAGAGCCTCATGATGCCATGGAGACCAATCCCCCAGGGAAGTATCTATTTTAAAGGTGAGGGTGGCCATGGGCCCCTCTCACTGATCCGATCATTGCCCCAGGGACAATATCTCCCACGGCCCACAATATGTAAAAGTGGGGGCCACAGTGCCCATCCAGGGCACCTACCATAAACAATGTTGGTGGCCAAGGAGAGGCCTCCGCAGATATTGATGCTGCTCGCTCCAGGTGGGAGCAATCTGTTGATATGTTTGGCTTGGGGACAGGAGCCTCACACCCTCTTCCCCCCAAAAAACTTGCATCACCCCCCTGGGACATGGCCAATCCAGGGGGGTTTAAAAAGAAGTGCAGGAGCAGTTCCTTTTTTAAAAAATAATTTCAGCAGATCTGCAGCAAATTTGAGGCAAAGTATTTTTTTTAAATGTTGTGGTCAGTGTATCCCTACCCTTCCCCTTCTGTCTTTCTTTAGGTTTTTTTTAGAAATCAGGACATGCTTGACAGATCACCCTGACATGGTTCATACACAAATTAAACTAAAAGTTAGGGGAAAGGATGTAGCCTTACAGCTAGAGTGGTCGACCTCGAAGCTGGGGAACAGAGTTCGAGTCTTGGCAGGGACGCTTAACATCCTGTGATTCTGGGCAAATCACTTAATCTCCCTGAGCCTAACAAAAATGAATGTGTCCATCTGTAACGAAACTGGTGCTCATGTAAAGCGTTCTGATACTTGATATATTCAGGTCGAGTTCGCACTATATAAAACGAAAAAAAATAGACAAAAAAGAGCAGTTTTTGCAAAGTTTTGTGGCGATTCCTCTAATTTGTCCACAGTTATTAGGCACACAAAAAATGCATTTCATATGAAAACGCTGACCTAACTATAACTACCAAGTGGGGAACCACTCCATAAACACTGTGGGTTATTTTGATGCGGCGGTGGCGCAATGGGTTTGGCCATATTTATAAGGCCACGTAAAGTCACCCTGCATGACTTTTCATGGCCTTGTAAATATGGGCCCATTTTACGCATTACTCTGCATGAAAGAGGCATTCCATGGGTGTTGCTGTGGGTGTTCTCATGCAACATCCACAGAACTTGACGCATCCCCAGATTTACAACATTTTGTAAAACTGGTAATGCATCAAAATCCTACGCCTCCCCAGAGGAGGCGTAGGAATGGCGCAATGAGGAGAAGTACTTTTATTTCGCCTTGTTTATTCCTCTTTGTATGCGTGCTACATTCAGCAGCATGCATAGAAAGAGAAAAATGCCATCAATTATTATTTTTGCGCAGGAAGGTCTCCCTTCCTGCACAAAAACATTCATCCCCGCAGCAGCTCAGGCAACCTTGCAAAATGACACAGGGGTGCCTGTGCTGGCGTATAGCAGGCAGTTGTGCGTTAGCGTTGGGGAAAGCACAGGGATGCATTGTATTGTTAATCCCTGTGCTTAGAAAATGATGAAGCACAGTGCAGCTAAATGGCTTGCAGCGCCATGCTGCATCATGTTCTTGTAGATGAGTCCCAATGTCTAACATAAGTATTAATAATTTTTAAGGTTCTCTTATTTTTACTACTCTTCATAAAGCCAGAGTAGATGCTTATGCTCCGTGAAATTGCAGCAGGGCACCACACAGGGAACACCACGACCACCTACAAAGATCTATAAAATACCTTTGCTAACAAGATGTGTCTCTTTTGTTTAAACCTGCGAACATGTTCATTATGTGTCTTTAAAGGAGAGTAAAACCTATTCTTGGCATGTATACAGGTACAATACTATATGCTAATATTTCATTTTTTAATTTAATAGGCCCTGTGCATTCGTCCTATACATCATCTGCGAAGAGTGACTTCTTCTAACAGTGCTCCCATACCAGGACATGCACTACACACCATTCAGGCAGTAGACATTTGTTAGTTCTATAGCAACCCTTTTTCATCAGGCTTTAACATCTCGCCTTTATTCGTGACAGGGTTACTGTATGCCGTTAATCACACATCCCTCATTTCAGCATGCTCAATATTTCAGACTCTTATTTCACATGTTTCTTTCTAAATTTTTATTGTAAATGTAGGAATATAAGTCATGTTAGGGCTTGTTCAAGCTAGCATATTATCATTTGGTATGTCTCCCAAAATAAGTCTCAAAATGAGTAGTGAAAGCATGTACCTAGCATCTTCTTGTTTGACCTATAATAATTTATTTCACTATATATGTCTCCCTCTCCTGTCATCTTCTGTCAAAACATACCCTGGTGTCAATCTTAGAGACATCATCACCTACGACATCAGGGGACATCCTTGCAGCAGCAATTCGGCCCTCTACCATCTGTCTGTCAGTAGGTCTGGCAACCGATGATCTGAAATTCTACTTCTCCTAGATTAGACAATCACTAACTCTTTTTTCTCCTCTTATAATAAACTATAACTAAAACATCTAAATGCATTGATGGTGTCAAAGCTCCTGTGTATGTTTCTGTAGTGTATCTGCTTCTGTGTTCATGATTAACTATTGACTATATTATTAAACCTATATTTTAACTTTATAGCTGCTGGATCTAGATGTTCTGTGGCACATACAGCTACCAAGCCCTTGTTCAGCAGCTGACATCACAAGGGATCTCCAAACCACTCATTTATGTGGCTGAAGCAGGTGAGTTCACATTGTAAAGATGTAATAATCTCATCCATGGATCAACCCTTCAGTTCATAGGATGACTTTCCCTAACATGTTGGAAACTTTATTTTTGTGTTGTGAAATATCATCAAAGGTGTATTGTAATGTAATTTATCTGTTGCAATGTTCTTCTTCCAGGTACTGAGGACATTGAGCCAGACAATGATGCTGAACAAGGGCATCCCAGGAGAGAATCTGATCCTCCTCCAAGCAACAATATCTGTGGACAGGGCTGCTAAAGAAGAGGAGGAGGAGAAGAACAAAAACAAGAGGGAGCTGGTCAATGTCAAAGACTTGGATGAAGAGGAGGGTAATTTTACCTCCACACAAAAAATCCTGCACGGCGGGGCAGGAATGTTCATGCTAAAGTTCTGCTGAGGGTTGCTGTTCACCAGCCATCAGCCAAGCAGTCACGGAACCTATGTCTACCTACACAACAATCACCTCCACATAGCCCTCACATCACAGGTGTCTGTGTACAATCTCCTATACACTTCTTCTTTGAGGGTGAAGCTTTAGTCTTCTCTCAATCATTTGAAGGGATGAACTCCCCATACCTCCCATGTGCCACCCCTCTCTGTGTTGGAGGTAGAAATTGGGTTTCTGGTGGGCAGAGATACGCACCCTGTCCAAGCAGAAACCACAATCATAGTCAAGGTAAGTCAGACTCACAGGCTGAATGAACCTTTGCTCACCCTCTGGTTGATTTGCACACAGCAGTCAGGCTTAACTTAAGATGCAATATGTAAAGTTTATAAATGAAACAAATCAAACTGACAAAAATCCAATAAGTAGAAGTCGAGATATAAACTTTTAAATATTAAAAAGAGTGCTGAGAAGCAGAAAGCGCCTATGTGGGTAATCTGGCCATGCTGGACTGGGGCAGAGTCAAGAGTTCAGGATGATTGCAATGGAGCGCAGGTTGGATGCAAGAGTTATGGAAGGCCCACTGAACAAAGGACTTTGATCCTGGTTGAAACAGCGAGATGCGGGGCACAGACAAGAGATGTGTTGGTGTCAATGCTTTCAGTCAAGGCAATGTGCCGATTTTCCCTCAAGACCTCAATTTCTTTAAATAACGGCTTTTCAAAGCTCGAATACGGGGCATAATGAACTTTGTACTCCACACAGAATATGGTAATATTTGCAAATCTATGGGCTATGTTAGTAACAAAGAATCACTGTCTTCTGTCTACATCCCATTCTCTCTGAACTAAATTCTCTTTTTTAACCCACCTAAATCCTTTTTTTTCTACACCTGGTCAAGCACATTATTAATGTCATGCCTTGGAGGTAATATCCTCAACTTAAGACAAATGTTATGAAGTGGCACATTCGCTTGTTATATCAGTATATATTGGAGAAATGTAAAATATCTCCTGGGGTGTCTAAGAAAGCAGATAACATTGATCTTTTTCTCCTTTATATTTGCAGAATATTCTTCCCCCTCCTTCTACCCGTTATAAAGTAATAAATAACAGGTCCTGAAGAAGATGGTTTTTAAACAATATTACCATTGAAACGTACGCCGGCCAGAGATAGAGTGTGACACCCCAGCTATCAGCACAGCGACTGAGGGTTGATTTCATCACCCGGTTTCCATCTGTGCATGCAGTGTTGTTCTGGGGTGGAGAGTGTGAATGTATTGAGTGTAAGAGACATGAGTGGTGAGTTGAGAGAGGTGTGATTGTTTCTGGGGAGGTGTAGAATCAATTTGTTATCATCTCATTGAATGTGATCCTTAAAGTGTTGAAATCACGTGTATGTAATGTACAGAACTGTTCGGAAAATGATGACAGTCATTGTACTGTAATTGAAAAAATATATATTTATATACTAAACAAATTTTTTTTAAGATGTGAAATACGAAAAGTAAAAAAAAAAAGGGAAAAAAATGAAATAAAACATGTAAAAATAAGTAATTATTCTGTGTGGAGTACAAAGTTCATTATGCCCCGTATTTGAGCTTTGACAAGCCGTTATTTAAAGAAATTGAGGTCTTGAGGGAATCCTACTTTGGTAGTTTTGCTAGGTTGTTTTTTTCCCCCTGTTCCCTGACCTGCAAAGTTTTTTCTCTAGGGGGGTGCCTAGATAACTCAATGTGCCGATTTTCTCCACGCAACGATGGGGATGCACTGGTTCCAAAGATGAAGGGCCACAGCTGAGATGCGTTGGTTTCGAAGCGAATGCACCTGGTTTTTTCATGCAGTCGAGGGGATGTGTCGATCTTCTCACACTACAGCAGTGGTGATGCGGTGGTTCAGATGCATCGGGGCTTGGGGCGATGTGCTGTTTGCGAGTGCGATGCACCGGGTTTGTTCCCACAGCAGCGGCGATGCATCAATTCTTCTTCATGCAGCAGAGGATGCATTGATTCCACTGAAGTAACCACCTGGATCCACTTCCAATAGAACAGGCACAGGAAAAGGAAGTGGGACTTTGACATCCCTGAGTCTCAAAAGCGGAGGCAAGTCAGCCTGCCATTGGAGATCACTCTGGGTTCAAGCAAGAGCCCAGTTCTTCCTCAGCAAGGGCAGAGGCCAGCAGGACAGCACAGCAGAAAAGCAGTTCTTCCAGAGCAGAGATCCTGTAGAGTGGTTGTCCTTGTAGCAGCACAGCAGTCCTTCTTCCTGGAAGAGTTTCCTTACAGGTCCAGAAATGCCTTATTTGGTGGGGCTAGAGGTCCAGTACTTATACCCTGTTGTACCTTTGAAGTGGAGGTGATTGCAAAGATGGGCTTTGAAGTGCACAGCGGTCCACATTTCCCAGTCCTGGCTATCGTCTCACTACGGGGAGGTAATCAACCCTTTGTGTGGGATAGGACACTGTCCAATCAGGTGTGTTAGCTCCTCCCTCCGAACCTGCCCAGTTGAGCCATCAGAAAGCAGATGGGCACTCAGTCACACCTACCCTTCTTTTGTGTGTAGCTGTCCAGACGGAATGTACACAGTCCAGCTGTCACCCACCCCAGATGTGCATTGGAGACAGGCTGCAGCCACACATTTCTTTATTGCAGAGAAATGCCATCTTTCTAAAAGTGGCATTACTAAAATACTAATGTTAAATCCAAATTTGCCAGCAAAGAGGATTTATCATTACCATTCCAATGATGGTAAACATGACAGAGCTACTCCTTCTCAATCAGGGATTTCATCTTAAATGTTTACTAAGAAATTCCCAATGTTAACCTATCAGAGGTGTAGGCCTCTCAGTAGTAAAAAACAAATGTAGGTGTTTTTCACTAGAAGGATGCAAAACTTAAAGGTACACATCCCATCCTGTGGTCTACCCAGGGCCTACCTTAGGGGTGACTTTCACATAATAAAAGTGGAGTTTAAGGCTTGGCAAGGGGTTTTAATTGCCAAGTCAACATGGCAGTGTAAACTGCACAAACCAGCTCTGCAGTGGCAGGCCTGAGACATATTTAAAGGGCTACTTGTGTGAGTGGCACAATCAGTGCTCCAGACCCACTATCAGCATCTAATTTACAGGCTCTGGGCACATGTAGTGCACTCTACTAGAGACTTACTGATAAATTAAATATATCAGTTGTAGATAGGTCAATGAAACCATGTTTATAGGAGAAGAACATGCACTTTAGCACTGGTTAGCAGTGGTAAAGTGTTCAGAGTCCTAAGGCCAACAAAAAGGATACCACAAAAAGTGGAGGTAAGCAGGTCTAACAGCTGAAAGTGGGGTGAGCTACCCAACCTCTAGCGTGTTCTCATCACTAAGGTGGAAGAACCTGAAAAGACCATCAGCATTGGTGTGTTCTACCCCAGGTCTGTGTTCCACCCTAACGTGTATTCGGTGTAAGGAGATGGTCCACCTAAACAATTTTGTATTCTCAACCCTCATTTCCATTAGCCACCTGAGATCCTGTTGTTTTCTGAATCAGGAATTAAGTACCAAACAGGTATGGTCGCAAATTCTTCAGTGCCCACACCACAGCATAGGCGTCCCTTTCAATAGCACTCCAACTCTATTCCCTGGGAAGTAACCTCCTAGATATGAAGGCTACAGGTTTATCTAGGCCTTCTTCATTAAGTTGTGAAATGATTGCTCCTGTGCCATGCTCTGAAGCCTCTATCTGAACAATAAATTCTCTGGATCATTCATGGGCCTTCAGCACAGGGTTTGTGCACATAGCCTGCTTTAGGGAGTCAAATGCTTTTTGACATGCCTCTGTTTCTTTGAAGTTAGCTTTCAAAAGGATGCTACAATGGTGCCATATCCCTTGACAAACCTCCTGTAATAACCTAGGAGGCCTAAGAAGGCTTTCACCTCAGTCTCGGTGTTTGGGGGCTCTCATGCAATTACAGTCTCTATCTTGGCCTGGAGGGGCTCCTCCTTTCACCTGCCCACCAGGTGTTCTACATGTACCACAGACCCCTGCCCTAATTAGCATATACTGCCCCTGATACTTAGACCTGCCTGTTGGAGGGCCTGAAGCACTTTCTGCAGGTGAAAAAGATGGTCCTTACAGCTCCTACTGAGGACTGCAATGTCATCCACGTAAGCAGCACTGAAGGCCTCCATTTCAGCCAAAATCGGGTTCCCCAGTCTCTGGAAGGTGGTAGGAGCATTCTTGAGTCCAAAGGGCATCACTCTACACTGACAATGGCCCTATGGATTGGAGAAGGCTGATCTCTTCTTGGATCCTTCAGTTAGGGCAATCTGCAAGTACCCTGATGTAAGATACAAGGTGCTTAAGAACTGGACAGCCCCTAACCTATCAATCAGCTCATTAGCCCTGGGATGGGATGAGCATCAATCTTGCTGACTGAATTGAGCCCCCTGTAATTCACACAGAACCTGAGTTCAGTGTGGTGCCCAGTGGGGCGGTTTTTTGGTAACAGCATCACAAGGCTGGACCAGGGGCTACTGGAGGGTTCAATCACCCCCAACTCTAGCCTCTGAGGAAAATCATCTTTAATGCTGCCCCTCACCTTATCAGACAGCCTTTAAATTGTATTCTTGACAGGGAGCTGTCCCCTATGTCCACATCATGGGTACACAGGTGGGTAGTCACAGGGATGAAAGCAAACAGAGGAGTATTCCACAAAAACTGATGGCAGTCCCTCTGATCTTCAGAAGTCAGAGCAGGGAAAAGGTTCACACCCTCCACTGACCCATCCTTCTCTTTGGATGCTAAGAGGTCAGGGAGAGGTTCAGTCTCTTCATCCTCCCCTCCATCTGTCACCAACAACATGGTGGGCTCATACCTCTGAAAGTGTGGTTTGAGACGGTTGATATGGAGCACCCTGTGGGGGTGCCTGGGGGTCTTGAGGTCTACCAGGTAGGTGACCTACCCGTCCTCTCAACTGTCTCATAGGGCCCAGTCAAAGAGTCTTAGAGGGCCCTGGGCTCCCCAGGTTCCATCACCCACACTTTCTGTCCAGGTTGCAATTCCTCAGGGGTAGCTGTTCGGGCATACCATTGCTTCATTACTTCCTGGCTGGTCTCTAGAGGTAAATTTACTAGGAAATGATACAGCGCGGTGCTGCAAGCAATTGTGCAGCAGCGCACTGCGTCATCTCAAAAACGCTGGGATGCTCCGTATTCACAAGAATATGGTTCACTGCTGTGTTTTCTCTTGTGCCGGCACTAAAGATAGCTGCCTAGCGCCAGTGCAGACACCCTTGTGCCATTTTGCAAGGGTGCCTGCATTGCAGGGATGATTGTTTATGTGGAGGGAGGTGTCTCCTCCGGCACATAAACAATTGATAATAGCGAATAGCTACTTCTATGTGTGCTGCATTCTGCAGCACACATAGAAGTAGCACATCTCCACTAATTAATTATTGTTTTTGTGCAGGAAGGGACACCCATTGTCTATACTATACAGTATTTGAGTGCACATGGATTTTAGGAAGGACCTAACTGTCACCCAGGAGCACTAGGGTAACCTCACTGAACTCCCCGCCCACTTACTGGGACAAACTCCTCCCTAAGCCCTATGCTAACCACCACTGGTGTCTTTAATCCACTGGAAGGTTGTACTCTTTTGGGGCACTTGGGATCCTCCTTGTAGCGCCCATACTCAAAACACTAATAGCATTTGGGATTCTTTGGCTGACTCTTGTCATGGAAGCTCGTGTTCTGGTGGCCAGATTGGGAATGGGACCCTTCCCCTGTGAGTTGGTTTGGGGGCCTTGAGAGAACTCTTTCTTATTCTTCCTCCCCTCCTTCTTCTGGTGGGAACCCAGACCACCCTTTTGGAAGCCCCTTCTAGATGCCTTGTTGGACCCTCTGGTGCTCACCCAGATGTCCACCTCCTCAGCAGACTTCCTGAGTCAGTCAGCTTGCTGTCCACTAGGTGTTGGCACAGCTCTCAAAAACAAGTATCTGGCATGTGCTCCTTCAAACCTATGTTGTGCAGCCCAGAATAATCATCAATCTTGCTGCCCCTCACCAGCCCTTCAGTGCCTTGGTTACATAGTCAAATAAATCTACCCATATTTGTGAGGAAATCTTGTTGCCACACCAGAACTTCTGCCTAGACCTCTCAGGGGTTAGACCAAACTTACTAACCAAAATGGCCTTCATGAGGGTGTACAGGGTCTGATCTTAAACCTTCAATGTAAGGAGCGTGCCCCTCCCTACTGTGGGCATGTATCTCCACAGACTACCCACCCAGGACTCCTCAGGAACCTTGTGCAGCCATATCTTAGACAGAGAACCACTTGTCTATGCCATCCCCCACAACAAGACTAGGTACAGGGGGGGATATTAGCAACAACTTGCAATAATTATTGCAAACCGCGCCTAGCGCGTTTTTTTTATTGCCGCCTATCACTGGATATTATCGCGGAGATAACACGCTATTAGCAACGTTTATCTCCAATGCGATAAAATATCCAGCGATAGCGGCGAAATGCGTGAATATCGCTGGAAATCCAGCGATATTCACGCATTAACGCCATGGTGGACTTAGCCTGACAATCCACCTCCCATTCAACAAACAGGTAAGTCATGTTTTTAGCAGGTGTTAAATTCTAGCGATATTCGCGCTTAGCGCGAATTTTTTTATCGCTTCGCCTGCGTTGCTAATAGGGGGAAGTTGTGTTAGCGACTGTTTTCAGTCGCTTTTAGTTGGGAACGCCTACCTTGCATGTCATTAGCGATAATTATCGCTGGCATGCAAGGCGATGGGAAAACGGGCCGCTATCGCCAGAAAGCTGTCGCTAACGCCTGTTAGCGACAGCTTGCTGATAGGGCGATAAAAAAATCGCCGCTTTAGCGGCAAAAAGTGCAGCTAAAGCGGCGATAAAGCCCTTGCTAATATGCCCCCAAATGCTTTGGCATGTGAACCGTCTCTTCTGGGGAGGACACTATAGGTACGCTTCGCCACTACTGCTGGACTTCACTTGCATGGCTCTGATGTCCAGCTCTTTCAGGTTCCACTCATGAGCCAATCTCCTATCCTCCATGGCAATATTTTTCTCTTCTAGAACTTCCTCTTTCTCCATCTTCAATTTAGCAAGCTCTAGCCAGCTCCTCTGGGGACAGATTTCTAGAAGATACACTGCGGCCTGCTCTTGGATGGACTTCCAGTCCTGGGAGGATGTTACCCCCTCCTCAGTAGGCTTCATGACAAGACCTCCAGC
The DNA here is from genome assembly GCA_963921515.1 of Calotriton arnoldi. Classification (NCBI taxonomy): domain Eukaryota; kingdom Metazoa; phylum Chordata; class Amphibia; order Caudata; family Salamandridae; genus Calotriton; species Calotriton arnoldi. The sequence continues at coordinate 10,441,609 of CAWUFW010000004.1, read as the reverse complement.
CAGGTCCTGCTCCAACTCCAACTCCTCCTCATACTCTGACACTTCCTCCTCAGTATCTGGATTTGTCTGGCGCACTACTGCCCATGCTCTTATGGCTGTTTGAACTTCTGCCTTCTTGGCACTCCCCTTGATGCACAGCCTCTTCTCTTTGAGCTTGACCATTGTGTAAGTCCACAGATTGGCCAGCTGTAATTTCATCATGCCTGGTAAGGCCACATACATAGAAGAAAAAATGAGAATTGGGCAAAAAGACTTTTGGAAAAATCTAAGATGTCAATAAGGGATAATTGGTTCGAATTGGTCTAGATATGGAGTAGTTGTGTACACTAAGTCACTCTATGGCACTGCACAAACAAGTCCTATCCCACCACTGCCACCAGTGTTAGAAATTGGGTTTCTGGTTGGCAGAGGTATGCACTCTGTCTAAGCAGGAACCACAATCCTAGTCAGGGTAAGTCAGATACACACCCTAAATTAACCTGTGCTCTTGGCACAGAACAGTCAGGCTTAACTTAAAAGGCAAACAGTAACACAGTGAAAACACAAAAAGACTCCAGACCAGTTTAGAAAAATAGATTATGTTTTTATAAATAAAACAAGACCAAAATGACAAAAATCCAATAAGTAGAAGCCAAGAAATTAATAAAAAACAATTAAAAGTAAAAATAACGCTTAGAAGCAGGAAGTGCATATGGGGTTTATCTGGTTGTGCTGGACCTGGGCAAAGTCAAGAGTTCAGGCCGACCACAATGGACTGGGGGCCGGATACAGGAGTCACGCAAGGCCCGCTGAACAAAGTACCTTGATCCTAGTCGCATGTGAAATACTGGGTCGCAGTTGAGTGGTACATCAGTGTTGATTGCTACAGTCACGGCGATACACCGATTTTCTCCACACAATGGTGGCAATGCGCCCATTCCAAAGATGAAGCATTGAAGCTGAGATGCATTGGTTCCAAAGCCAATGTGCTCAGTTTCTCGACGCAGTCAAGGGGAACTGTTGACCTTCTCACGCTGCAGTGCCGGCGATTCGATGTATCGTTTCTTGGGGTGATGTGGTGGTTCTGAGTGTGATGCGCTGAGTCTGTTCCCGCAACAGCTGTGATGTGGCAATTCTGCTTCATGCAGCAGAGGATGCGTTGGTTCCACTGGAGCAAGTACCTGGATCCACTTCCAATGGACCAGGTGCAGGAGGTGAGACGTTGACATCCGTGAGTCTCAAACAAGGATGCAAGCAAGCATGCCCTTGGATATCTCTCTGGGTTCAAGCAAGAGTCTAGTTCTTCCTCAGCAGAGGCAGAGGGCATAAGACAGCAGGGCAGCACAGCAGAAAAGCAGTTCTTTCAGAGAAGCAGTGTGGCAGAGTGACAGTCCTTGTCACAGCACAGCAGTCCTTCTGCCTGGCAGAGTTTCTTTACAGGTCCAGAAGTGTCTGATTTGATGGAGTCAGAGACCCAGTACTTATACCCAGTGCCTTTGAAGTGGAGGTGACTTCAAAGAGGGGCTTTGAAGTGCACAGAGTTTTACACTTCCCAGCCCTGGCTCCAGACTCTCTACAGGGAGTGTAATCAACCCTTTGTGTGGGGAAAAGACACTGCCCATTCAGGTATGTCAGATTCTCCCTCCCATCCTGCCCAGGATGAGCGATCAGGATGCAGCTGGGCACTCAGTCACACCTGCCGTTCTTTTGTGTTTGGCTGTCTAGAGGGAAAGCCCAGCTGTCACCCACCCCAGACATGTATTGGAGACAGACTGCAGTCACACAGAGTTTTAAGAGCAGAAAAAGTGCCATATTTCTAAAAGTTGAAAACTACGGAAGGCTTGGGTCCATGCGCAAACTGTTACTAACACTTAGAATTAGAAGTACAGGTCCCAGAGCTGCACACATAGGCAGGAGATACTTTACACCTAAGGTCTGCACACCCCAGACATTCTCCGCCCCAGTGTGATTGTTCAGCTTTTAGTGTAGGACTGGTGTCTTATGCTTTGTTTATCAATGTGTACTTATTATTATTATTTTTTATGAATTGATGTATCACTCACGGATGTTTAATGTATGTATTGATGTGACAAACCATCTAAAAACTTGTTGGAATTGTGGTTTGTTCTTTTAGATGACATGATGTAAATGTATTCAAACATTTTTCTCAAAAGTAAAAAAAGAAAAGTGGAATAAATCACACGAGCTTGTGGATTAGCAACATCGGCTTGTCGTTTGTTTAATTCTTAATGGATTTATGCAACTAGATATTTTTTGTATATAAAATATTTCTAAAAGTGGCATTTCGAAAATAGTGATGATATTAAACATGATAGAACTACTCCTTCTCATTTAGGAATTACATCTTGAAAGTGTACTAAGGAATTCACAATGTTGATCTATGAGAGCGGTAGGCCTCATAGTAGTGAATAACAAATGTGGGTGTTTTTCACTACCAGGACATACAAAACTTGAAAATACATATCCTACCTTTTAGTTACACAGCACGCTGCCCTATGGGATACCTAGGGCCTACCTTAGAGGTGACTGATATGTAATAAAAAGGGAGTTTAAGGCTTGGCAAGGGGGTTTAAATGCCTAGTCTATATGGCCGTTTAAACTGCACACACATGCTCTGCAGTGAGAGGCCTGAGACATGCTGAAAGGGGTACTAGTATGGGTGGAACAATCAGTGCTGAAGACACACTATTAGCATTAAAGTTACTGACCATGGGTACAGGTAGTTCACTCTACTAGGTACCTACAGTTACATTTATTATACCAATTGTGGATAGGTCAATGAAACCATGTTTAGGGAAGAAGCACATGCACTTTAGCACTGGCTAGCAGTGGTAAAATGCTCAGAGTCCCACGGCCAACAAAAAGAATACAGAAAAAAGTGGAGGTAAATAGGCAAAAAGTTTGGGGAAGACTACCCAAGGCTGCCAGGTCTAACAGCCGGTCAACCTGCTAGTAATTAGAGACTGCCATGCAAGTGTGGGGTGTGGTTGACATGGGCACATTCCAGCCACAATGAGGATCAATTTTTCAAGCACAAAACTGATGTGCAGCAGGATATTTTTATAATGGGAGCTTGTCTGCTTGAAATTTCAGGATCACATAAAGGACTCCCTCAGAAGATTGACAAGCATGCCCGTGTTTTGGATATTGTTGTAAAATGTTACCAAAATATGGCAAAGTTGCACTAAAAGCAAATAAGAATTTTTAGGCTGCTGACCATCTGACCCTTGGGTCAGTGGTTTGGGGCCCTCCACCTGCAGGCACCTGCCTGCACCTCATCCCTGGTGATCTAGTGGAAAAGTGTCTCTGCTCTGCTGCTGGGCTACCCTCTGTCTCTTTTTTTCTGTCTTTTCTGTCCTTTTCAACCTTTTTTGCATTTTTTCTCTCGTTTTTGCATCTTTTTCTCCTTTTGCTTCCCTTTTGTGCTCTTCGCCCCTGCCACTGCAATCCCCGTGGCCCCACCCCCTTCCAGTGCCACCAACCCACCCCCACGTTTCCCACCCCCAGCTGTCCAGCCCTCCCCTCACACTACTTAATGGTGGCTGCACAGCGGGTGCCCAGCTCGCACGCCAAAGGCATGCCAAAGGCAAGTCTGTCTGCGCCTGTCTGCACCTGGACCGTGCCCAGTACCACGGACCCTGGTTCTCAGACCTTCCACCGATATGATGCCAGCACCCTTCTCACCCTCAACACCGGATGCCACACTGCTTGCCAACTTGCGTCACTGATGGACACCCAATGACCTTTCTCCTGCCACAGTACCCTCGCCAACCACCACACCACAGCTCCTCCCGCCGACCAACAGTGCACCCGACTGGGTCAGCTGCATCCTCCTCAATATGCACTTCCTTCACAAACACGCTCCAGAAATCTGGGCTCCCCTCGACTCTGTCTCTCCCGACATCGCTTTCCTCATGGAAACCTGGACGAACCCCAGCTCTGGCTTGGACATTGCCACTGCTATCCCCAATGGCTACAAGATCACCCGCAAGGACCGCACTGACTGACCAGGAGGAGGCACAGCCAGTGTCCACAAAAACACCCTCCGTCTGACCACCCACTTGGACAACCCAAGGATAACCATGGAACACTTTCACTTCCAGGTCCAGACCAACCCCAACACAGCCCTCCATGGTACCCTTGTCTACAGACCTCCTGGCCCCCGCCCGCCCTTCACCAATGTCATCATCGACTTTATCACACCCCAGATTCCCGCATCCAATGAGTACATCCAACTCGGTGACCTCAACTTTCACCTGGACAACCCCAATGACTAGAACACTGCATCCCTTCTCGAGAACCTCACCACCATCGGAGTCAAGTAGCTTGTCACCTTTCCGGTCCATGCAGCAGGACATACGCTCAACCACGTCTTCTTCGCCATCAAAAACATCACCTACACCCCCACCTCCGAACTCCTCTGGACCGACCACCACTGCGTGCACTTCGCCTTCACCAAACCCACCATACACCATGGCCTGCACTGACCCCTTGCCATAGCTGAAACAAGGTCACCAAAGTACATCTCACCGCCTCCCTCATCATTTCTTACCACCAACATCAACCAAGGCTAATACCTCTGCACGCAACCTTCACCGATGGATCTCCAATTGCTCTAACACTCTGCCACCCCTCAAGAATACACCCGGCAAGCAACACTCCAAGAAAGCCAGCTGGTTCACTACCGCCCTCCATGAGTCCAGACACACCTGTAGAAGACCCGAGAAGAGATGGAGGAACAACAAAATCCTGGAACCCCACTCAACCTTCAAAACTGCCGTCTCAGCCCACCACCTCCTCCTCAAAACCACAAAGGAAATGGCCATCCAAGACAGAATCAATGCCAACACACACATCAGCAAAGAACTCTTCGCCATTGTCAAGGAGTTTGCCAGGCCCAACAGTGAGACCATAGACGTCCCACCCTCCCAAGACCTCTGCAATAAACTCAGCACCTTCTTCCACCACAAGATCAGGCATATCTATGACAGCTTCGACACCCAAGACTCTCCCACCATGCCCAACACCACCGCACTCAACGAAAGCTGTACCCCTACAAATACTGCTCAATTGGGCCCTGTTCACCACAGATGACACACTCAAGACCATAAAGAGCATCCACTATGGAGCCCCCTCGGACCAATGCCCTCACCATATCTTCCATAGAGCAGCCACCGCCATCGCCTTCGAGCTACGCCGCACCATTACCTGCTCCATCGAAACCGCCACCTTGTCAGACAACTAGAAACATGCTGAGATCCACCCCCTGCTGAAGAAGCCATCCGCAGACTCGACAGATCTCAAAAACTTCAGACCCAAGTCCCTGCTCCCTTTCCCAGCCAAGGTCACAGAAAAGGCTATCAACGCCCAGCTGTTCAAGTTCATCGAAGCCAACCACATCCTAGATATCTCTCAATCTGCCTTCTGAAGCAACCATAGCACCTAGACCAGCCTCCTCACCACCACCAACGACATCCGCTCCCTAATCACGAGACTCCACGACGCCGGCATCTGCGACAAGGACCTGGACTCGATCCACTACTTCCTCTGGTCGAACACAGCAAGTCAGACTACCTCTGTTCCTCTCAGAACCCACAGATTAGGTGCGGAGTGCCCCAGGGCTCCTCCCTGAGCCCCACCCTCTTCAACGTCTACATGGCCCCACTCGCATCCATCGCCAGGAACCACGGACTCGAAATTGTCTCCTAAGCTGATGACACCCACTGATCCTCTCCCTCACCAACGAACCCACCACCACCAGAATCAACTTGTACAGCAGAATGAAGGCCGTTGCCACCTGGATGAAAGACAGTTGCCTCAAACTTAACTCAGACAAAACAGAAGTACTCATCTTGGGACCCACCCCCTCAGCTTGTGATGACACCTGGTGGCCCGCCACATTGGGAACCCCCCCACCCTCATGGACCATGCACACATCCTCTGCATCATAATGGACTCCTCGCTGACAATGAACCGCCAGATCAACGCCATACCCTCATCTTGCTTCCACACACACCGCCTGCTTCCAAAGACATTCAGATGGATCCCCACCAAATCCAGAAAGAGGGACACCCACACTCTCATCACCAGCAGACTCGACTACAGCAATGCACTCTCCACAGGCATCACCCAGAAACTCCTCAGGAAACTACAGAACATTCAAAATGCTGCAGCCAGATTGGTCCTCAACCTCCCTCGCCGCAGCCACATCACTGAACACCTTTGAGAACTCCACTTGCTCCCAGTCAACAAACAAATTACCTTTAAGCTCATCACACATGCCTACAAAGCCCTCCACGACACAGGACAAGCATATCTGAACCACCGCCTCTCATTCCACGTACCCGCCAGACACCTTCGCTCCGGCCAACTGGCCTTGGCCACCGTCCCACGGATCCACAAGACCAGAGCCGGAGGAAGATCTTTCTTCTACCTTGCCGCCAAGACCTGGAACACGCTGCCCCTCCACCTAAGGCAATCCCCGTCCCTAACCCAATTCAGGAAGGATCTCAAGACTTGGCTCTTCAACTGAACGCCAGCACCCAGATGAATCAGCAGCCCCCCCTCACCTCCTCTCAGCATCTTGGACCCTCACAGGTGAGTGGCCATGCTCTATAAATCCCTGATTGATTGAATGTAGGTGGGGTTAATCCCCCATATAGCGTTAAGCACTCGGCCTAGGAACAAGCCACACTATGCTGCTAACCCCAATTGCATGAGGCTATAGTCCGCACGCCATGGGTTTAATCATCCAAGCATGGTTGGTTGTAGTGTCAAAGGCCTGCAGCCAACCTGTGCTCTATGCAGTCAAAGGCTATTCACAGTGTGAGTTTGACCAATGCAGAGGGTTTGGTAAAGTGACTGGCCTGAGGTAATACCTGATGGGTGTGACTAAAGTCCTTCCATAGCAGGGTTTGACCACAGCAGAAGGTTGATTGAATGTCATGACTTGACCTTACTGATCACATTACAAATAATATTGTCAATGACATAACTTATGACCTCACTAATGCCATCACCATTGACATCACAGATGATATTATCGAATGATATTGTTGATGACATCATTTTTGCTTGTTCTAGTGATGTCACTGATGACTTTGTCATTGACATCACTTTTGATAAGGATTAAATCCTACTTTGTGATGAGATGTTTTTCAGTTGCGGACATAATTTTTTTTTTGTTTAAAAAGTACCGAATATTTACCCCCCACCTGGAGAGCCCGCCGGGGATCCCGTCCATGCCGGCCTGACAGCCTTTGAGAGCCCTGGATAGTGCAGCTTCTAGACCTGGTCCTGAGGCGGGCCAGTGAGGGAGCCTGAACGGACCGGAGCTGCCTGGAGGCCTGTTTGAGCGACTACAGATGCAAATGACCCTGGCGGGGGTCCCTGGCTGAGCCTCTCCCCCACCGGCCCTGCTTGGGAGGCCTCCAGAGACACTGACACTCACGCCAGCATCCTTCACTTGCTTTGGGGCACCCAGGACGGAACAGCACATCGCCAAGCGGCCAGCTTGGGCCACGAATACCACACGAGGCCCTGGCTCTGTAGGTGAAAGAAGGCCTCAACTCTGGCAGCCGGGCTGGGGAGGAGCCATTGCATCTGCAGCCCACGAGGCGCCCTACTATAGCTGTGCTCCCTGCGACATCCCCCCACTTGGAGAGCCAGACGGGGAACATCTCCCTGACGCCCCGACAGCCCTCCTGAGTCCAGGTCAGTGCAGCTTCTGGAGCTGATCCCGGGGAGTGTCCCGCGGAGAGGCGTGTGTGGACGGAGGAGCCTGGTGATACAACTTGGGCACGTATGCGCACACAGAGACGGACGGTTTCGGCGGGGGTCCATGGCTGAGCCTCTCCACTTCTCGGCCCGGCTTGGGGGGCTCCCCAGGATTGCTGCTAGTGACGCCGGCGTTCTTCACCCAGGTGGAGTGCCTAAACCGGAACAGCGCATTGCCAGGAGGCCTGGCTAGGCGGCGAGCGGTGATGCATGCAGGGAGGCTGGTGAAAGAGCTTGTGCAGGCGGAGCAATTTGTGGCCTGGCCCGGACATAGAGGCATCTGTGGGCGAAGGCGCCCCAGTGGGGAACTTTGGCGGTGCCTCCTCATCCGCTGGCCTTGTTCAAGAGTCCCTCCGGGACCACTACACCTCACGCCCACATCCCTTGTATGGAGTGGGGCCCCGGGGACAAATCAGCACATCATTAGGCGGCCCTGCCGGGAGGAAGGCGACACCGCAGCGGTGCTGGGACAGTGGGGCCCAGGCGGCAGGCCTCTAATATCCACAGCGTTCATACCCCACAGTGCCAGGTCTGAGGTGAAGAACCGGGGACCCGTGTGGGGGGGCACGCTATAGAGACCCTCCAATTGTGACGCCGCCTTTCGGTCTTCCCTCACGGCTTCCTACACTTGCTGATCCCTGTATACTCAGCCCTCACCTCAGCGGCGAATTCTACACATGCAGGAGTCATGGCTGCCCCCAAGAGCAGGAAGGACAGGTCAGTGAAGGACCTTTTGCTCAAATCAACGCAGCAATCAGAGAGTCAGCCAGGACCAGGGAGCGCAGACGAGACAGAGGGGAGTGAATGCTCAGAGGCTCCGGTCAGCCGATCCTTCCTGGAGTCGCTCTTTTCCTCTCTCCGAGACGATCTGTCCACAATTTATTTATTTAGAAGTTTATAAAGCGCTCAGCTACCCCCAACGGGGGTGTCCCGGTGCTATGACAGATGGCAGATGTAGGTACCAGGAAGGGTCTAGGGGCTAGAAAACAGCCAGGTCTTTAGGACACGTCGGAAGATAGTTTCAGACTCGACAGTACGCAGAGAGAGTGGCAGGCTGTTCCAGGCTTTGGTAGTGAGCACTGCAAAGGTTCTGCCACCCATTCTAGACCGGCGGAAACGGGGAGTCGCCAAGAGGCGAAGATGATTCGATCTAAGGGTACGGCTGTACTGGGAGTGCTTGAGTCGAGCTCTGAGATAAGCTGGACCACGTCCCTGAAAAGCCCTGAAAGCCAGGACGAGAGACTTGAACTGAATACGTTTGATCACGGGAAGCCAATGGAGCTTCCTCAAATGGGGTGTGATCGAATGGCGATATGGGATTTGGCATATCAGCCTAGCCGCCGTGTTTTGAACAATCTGCAGGCGTCTAATCAAATATGCTGGTGCCCCCAGATAAAGACTATTTGCATAGTCGAGATGTGAGGTGATCAAGGCATGAATAATTGTCCGACGGGACTCCAGGGGGAGGAAGTGAAGGATTTTGCGGAGCATGTGCAGTTTACCAAAGCAGGCAGTGGAGACCTGACTAATTTGGGATTTGCAGGACAGCTCATTGTCAAACCGGAACCCAAGGTTCCTAGCTGAGTCCACAGGTTTAGGAGGGGATTCAGCTTAGATGGCCACCAAAGCGATGGAAGAGGGGGGCTTTTTTTACTAAAGAACAGATCCTCGGTTTTGTCTGAGTTGAGCTTAAGTGTATTCAGTGACATCCAAGTGGAGATATTGCACAGGCAATGTCTGAAATTTGCAAATGCAGCTTCGGAGTGATCATCAAATGAGAACACCAGTTGTGTGTCATCGGCGTAGGAGATCACTCTTACCCCACAGGATTCTACCAGTGCTGCCAAGGGGGAAAGGTAAACATTGAAGAAGAGAGGGAACCCCACAACTCAAGGGTTTCTCCTCTGAGACAAAAGGCTGGAGAGAGACTTGTTGAGTTCGGCCGCTAATGTAGGACCGAATCCAGGACAAGTGGGTGCCTCGGATCCCAAGGTTGTAAAGTCTCTCTAGCAAGATCGAATGAGAGACCGTGTCGAATGCCGCGGACAGGTCAAAAAGCACTAGCATGGCTGCTTTGCCTGAATCCATGCATTTGCGAACGGTCTCGGAGACTTCAAGGAGGGCAGTCTCAGTACTGTAGCCGGATCTAAACCCGGACTGGGAATCGTGAAAAAGATGACGGGATTCAAGATAGCTTGACAGTTGTTCCTAAACTTTGGCTGGCGCTGGTAAGAGGGAAATAGGTCGATAATTTTTAAAGACCGACGGGTCAGCTTCAGATTTTTTAAGAATAGGCACTAGGAGGGCCTGTTTCCAGATTGAGGGGAAAGTACCAGTGCAAAGGGAGGAATTCCAGATCTGGTTCAAAGGAGAAATAATAAGGGTGGCTAAAATGCTAAAGAATTGCGCTGGGCAGGGATCCTTAGGGGAGCCAGATTTGCATGCGAGAAGTTTTTGAAGTGAAGTATCGATGGGGATGGGGTGGAAAGTAGTCAGCGCATCGCTGTTAGCCGCCCCGGTGTCAGGGATAGGGACAGTGATGATGGGGCAAACGTTGAATAAATATCAAGAATTTTATCGTAGAAGAAATCAGATAGCCCATTACATAGATCCTGGGTAGGAGGAACTGCGCTCGAGATGGCAGACGGCTTGGTGAAATCTTTAACAATTTTAAAAAGAGTTTTTGATGAGTTGCCGGCGATGTGAATTTTAGTGATGAAGTACTCTCTCATCGTAGAGCGCTTGAGTTTATGAAAAAAATGTTATGGCGGCTTTATAGACTGATTTAGCCGTGGGATCATAGTATGATCTCCAGCTGCGTTCAAGTTTCTTGCAGCGGCTTTTCTCGGCACGAAGCACATGGGTAAACCAAGGGGCTGATGGTTTTTGTCTTGAGGGATTAATAGGTTTAAGGGGGGCAACAGTGTCAAGGGCCGAGGAGAGCCAGCTATTGAAGTTTAATACATCGAGCTCCGGATCACCAGCCAACTGAAGGGGGGTAGAGGAAAGTGCAGGAGTCATGGAATTGCTGGTAATTTTAAACCATTGCCTCCTGTAATCCAGGGTAGTGGAAGGGTTAGAAGATCGAGGAGGTAGTGCCATGCTGATCGGAATTAAGAAGTGATCAGACCATGTAAGTGATAAGGGAGAAGCTGTAGCCAAATTGGGGTTGTTAGTGAAAAGTAAGTCAAGCGTATGACCGGCCCGATGGGTGGGGCCAGTAACCAGCTGGGTCAGATTAAGGCCCTCCAGTGTCTCTAGAAGCTGCAGGCTTTAGTGCAGTGTATATCTTCCACATGCACGTTGAAATCTCCAAGAATCGTGAAGTGGGGGTGTTTAAGCGACAGGTCAGCAACTATATTGTAGAGCTCCAATAGGTGATGGGGTGGGGGATTGGGGGGTCTATAGATTAGAATTCCGGCCATAGCTACATTGGGTGCTAATGTTATACTAAAGTACATAGCTTCTAAGGGTCCAATATTCAGGAGTTTCCTATACGAGATTTCCCAACTTGAGTGAAGGACCACTGAAACTCCGCCTCCCACCATTTTGTCAGCCCTATTTACCCCCGCAAATCGATAATCACTGGGAATGGCTAGGGTAAGGTTGGGATTAGAGTGGTCCCTGACCCATGTTACGGTAAGGAACATTAGGTCCCAGGCATGTGTTTCAAGGGAGAGCCAGATATCGTCTGAGTGGCGGGGGAGGGATCTGCAGTTAAGTAAGTAGGCTTTAATGAGGGGGGAGTGAGTCGCGTTCACGTTTGAGGTGCAAGAGGAAGTATGCGTTTCTGGGAGCAGTACTGAAGGATCTACCATAAAAGTGAATGGGCAGGAATCGCATTTAATCACAATGAAACGCGACCTGCAGGCAGACCTACGAGATGTCCGCCGCGATGTGGACTCCCTGGGAGAGCGAGTCCATACACTGGAGGAGCATGAAACAAGCCGTGATGAGGAAGTCGAGAACCTCCAACAAGAAGTTCTCAGTCTGCAAGAACAGAACCTGGACTTACAGGCCCACACCGAGGATCTAGAAAATAGGTCCCGGCGGAACAACATCCGCATCCGGGGCATGGCGCATGATGAGGGTGACGGCGACATCGAGGAGCTGGTAGCGGGCCTCTTCCACTCCATCCTCGGAGAACCCCCAGAATTCCCAGTTAAGCTGGATCCTACCCATAAGGTGGGGCCACGGAAAGCAGCCTCTATGCCCCCGGCAGACATACTGACCTGTGTTCACGACTATCAGCTGAAAGAGAGGATCCTTCCTGAGTCCTGGCGACGCCCAGACTTTACATACCAGGAGCAGAAACCCACGTTTTTCCAGGACCTGGCTGCCTCCACTTTGCTTAAACGCAAGTCCTTCCGGCCGATCACACTCCATCTCCGGGAATCTGGTATAAAATACTCTTGGGGGCACCAGTTCAGGTTGATCTTTCCATACAAAGGGGAATTGAGGCAAATTCGCTCACTCCCAGTGGCCTACAAGCTCTTGGGCATTGAAGAACCCGCTGCAGACCAGCTTAGCAAGGACTCTCGCCCCCGCAGACGCTGGAGCAGCCATGGATGGACTACCATTAAGCCCCCGAGCCCGGTGGCACGCCCTGATCCGGACACTATGGCCAAGGAGCAACAAGCAGTGCTGTCGTCCCTTGCAGGGGCATCTTTAGAGTGAGGCAGAACTCGCTCCAATTGCATTCTATACTTTGAACTTGCTCCCTTGCCCTGTTACGATGGTATTGATAATATATATTCATAGGCCTACCTGGTGGGAGTGGGGAGCCATGAGCCACGGGTACCCTTTCCTCTTTTTCCTAAGAGCAGGACGCTCTGGACATTGACTCTAGTTCTTTTGTAATATGTTTATGTTCTTGTTTCAATGGGGTTTTTGTTAATTTCATTATTGGGGTCTCCTCCTCCCTGCTGCGTCTACCCTGACCCGTGCACAGATACGCGATTCTGGTACACCATGGGCACTCTGTCTGGGACACTGGAGGACCTGGCTAGCGGTGGTTAGATTGGCCCTAATGCACTTGTAGCGTGCAACGCCCGCCCCACCTAAGTAGATGAGTGTCACAGTCTTGACGTTGAATGTGAAAGGGCTTAATAACCCCATTAAACGCAGAGCTATCCTGTCTTATTTGGAAAACTCGGGAGCCCATGTCTGTTTACTACAAAAGACCTACTTGCTGTCTAGTGATACACATAGGATGCACTCTAAGGCCTTCCCACAGCAATACTTCTCTTCCCTTCCCACTAAGAAGGCTGGGGTTGCCATTCTTATCACACGTACGTTCCCTGGGAAGGTGGGAGTCAGGGTCTCGGAAATCAGAGGGAGGCTCCTGGCGCTCTCTGTGACCATAGGTGAGCACACATTAACACTGGCCACTATTTATGCTCCTAACGAGGGCCAGGAGACATTTTTACCTAAGGCGATAGGGGACTTGACATCTACACCTGACTGGCAAATTTTTAAAGGGGGTGACCTAAACATCATGTTCGACAGTCAGCTTGACCGCTCTGCACAGAGGCAGGGACAGACGTGGGCTCTCTCTGACTCCAACCGCCAGTGGTTCCATGATTTGGGGTTGGTGGACCTTTGGCGGCATTTTCATCCCCATACACTTGACTATACTTTCTATTCTCACGCCCGGGGGACATATGCAAGGCTAGATTACTTTTTAACGACTCAGTCTCTCCACCCGATTGCGCAGAGCTCAGAAATCGAACCCCAAGCACTTTCAGACCATGCGGCCTTAACTGCAAAATTGCTGTTTCCCCCCACGTCTTGACCATCATACTCCTGGAGGCTCAGAGACACGCTCCTCCACTGCCCTGAAGTCGTGACACACCTTACCAAAACACTAGAAGTCTTTTTAGCCACCAACGACACTCAGGACACCTCAATCATCTCCCTTTGGGAAACCCTCAAATTAGTAGCACGGGGCGACCTCATAGCCACATCAGCCGCAGACAATAGGATAAGCAGGGAGAAGAGGGACGAACTCTCTAAGCAAGTATTGGAATTAGAAAGGATCCATAAGAGGACAGGGGCCGCTCGAATTTGGAGGAAACTAAAAGCGGCACGGGCTCAGCTGGCCAGCTTGGACCTCGATAGAGCGGAATACGCCGCCCTTCGCTTGAAGCATACATTTTATACTGGGGGGGACAAATGCCGCTTGTTGGCTCATAAATTGTGGGCACAGCGACAGGCGGCAACAGTCCCGCTCCTCCTGACTGAAGGGGGTGTGGAGCTTACACGAGGGGAGGATATAGCTAATGCATTCCGGGATTTCTACGCGAATCTATATACTGCTCAGCCCTTGCCTGATTGGAACCCCTCCAGGTACTGTCAGGGCATAACACACTCCAGGTTGACACCTGACCAGGCGGCTGCCCTGGATAGTCCCATTAGGACCGAAGAGGTCATCTAGGCCATAGCTCGACTTAAACTCCTTAAATCCCCGGCTCAGATGGATTCACCTCCATTTTTTATAAAACCTTTTGTTCCATTCTAGCCCCAATACTGACTCGGCTTTTTAATGCCATCCACGTCATCTTGGAGCTGCCGCCCACAATGCTCCTGGCATTGGTCGCGGCATTGCCTAAACCTGGGAAGGACAACAGATATTGTGCCTCCTACAGGCCGATATCCCTGTTGAACATAGATTTTAAAATCTTCACGGGGATCCTAGCATCCAGGCTGGGACCTATGATGCTGGGATTGATCGAACCGGACCAGGCCGGATTTGTTGCGACTAGGCAATGTAGCGACAATACCAGAAGACTACTGCATCTTTTGGATAAGTCCCATTGTCAGTCCGAGGAGCGCGTCTTCTTATCGATAGACGCTGAAAAGGCATTCGACAAGGTCCATTGGCCCTTTCTAGAGACCGTCCTGGAGGAGTTTGGGATTGGGCACCGATTTCGCCAACGGGTGTACATCGGCTATAGTCACCCCTCAGCCACTGTTCGGGTGAATGGCTTCACCTCCGACCCCTTCCATATCACCAGGGGCACGCAATAGGGCTGTCCGCTCTCCCCCCTCCTATTTGCTCTCTACATGGAGCCGTTAGCTCAGAGGGTTTGGGAAAATCAGCGGATCAAAGGGATCCTCTTCGGGGGAGAGCGGCATACCATCAGCCTTTATACGGATGATGTCATCGCTACGCTTGAGTCCCCCCAGACCTCAGTTCTGGCTTTTTTGGCTGAGCTAGAGGAATTCTCGGCAGCCTCTGGATTTAAAGTCAATGTGACTAAGTCCCAAGCGTTAGGCTTCTCCTTGCAGCAGACGACTGCCGCTACCTTAGCTCTTGGATCAGAAGGTCATCCCGTACCTGGGCATATTGCTGTCAGTCTCCACCGCTGAGACACTATCCCTGAACTATACTCGGTTGCTGCGACAGACCAGACAAGAACTAAAAAGATGGAGTCCGTTCAACCTCTCGTGGCTGGGCGGGTGGCAGCTCTCAAAATGATCATACTCCCCAAAGTCTTATATCTGTTTCAAACCCTTCCGGTAGAACCGCTCTCGCTTCAGTCCGAATTTATTGCTTTCGTCTGGGCAGATAAGCGACCGCAAATAAATAGGGACCTGAGCTTTAGACCCCATGACGAAGGGGGACTGGGTATTCCCGACCTCGACCGCTATTACAAAGTGACACAGCTACGAATCCTACTAGAATGGGCCCAAACGGAATCCGAGAAGAACTTGCTCTTTATGGAGCGCGTGTTAGCAGCAAAGTCTCTCTGGAAGGGCCCCTTCCTTTGCAAATCCGTCAGACCCCCTGGGCTGTATGGCTCACCTGTAGCACGAGCTACATTGAAAGCTTGGGATGCCACAGCCATACGCAACAGTCTGACAACTTTCCCATCACCCCTCACTCCTATTACCGAAAACACAAACTTCTCCCCGGGTCTTGACTGGGAGGCATTTCATCACTGGGACAAAGCAGGGCACAGGTCTATCGGGCATTTCTTTGACACAGAGGGCCCTCGATCCTTCGAGGATTTTAAATCTGACTTTGACATACTGGAAACTGAGCGCTATCACTATTTGCAAATACGACATTGGGTCATGCAGCTCCAGGTTCGTCCGGGAGCAGAGAGGCTCCTCACTCAGTATGAGCGCTGGTTGCTCTCGAAACAGTCCACAAAGCGACTCATTACAGAACTATATCACATCTTGCGTCCCCCAGAACAGGTGGTCAAGTCAGCGGGCCAACGACGATGGGAGGCTGAGCTCGGACGGACACTGACCCCCAAAGAATGGGCAGATGTTCATTACAGAGCCCAACACTCAGCACGCAACACTTCTAGCATAGAGACAGCCACCAAGATTATGATGTACTGTTATCTCACAGCCTCCCGACTCCACAAACGTGACCCCAACCGTTTACCCACTTGCTGGAGGGGTTGCGAGGCAGATGGCACGTTACTACACCTCTTGTGGGAGTGCCCCAACCTCACAACCTATTGGACACAAGTACTGGACGAGATTGACCGTCACTTTGATACCTCGCTATTACGCTTCCCTGCATATGTGGTCCTGGGAGTGTCTGACAGGCTTACCTTTCCCCTCAAGTCTCGTAAAGGCAAGCAGCTGGGTATAGCTCTAGGGGCGGCATTACAGAATATATTATCTCACTGGGGCACAGATAGAACACCAACCATACAGGGATGGCTCCACCGCCTGTGGTATGTGCTTGGTATGGAGCGCATTTCGTTCTTGCTTCAAGGGGATGGGGTTTCCTTCGCTGACGCGTGGCAACCCTTTGTCACTTTGCTATGCTCTGAGTTCCGCAAACTATCCTGCCCTAGATACTTGCGGCTACTGCGCCTTCCCACGCTGAACCAGGACGTGACCCAAATACCACCACACTGAGCAAAAATGTGCTGGGCTCTATGTCCAAGCAGCTCGAATGGGGGGGAGACAGGAGGGGGGAGGAGAGGGTAGGGGGAGGGAGGGCGGCGGGAAGGTTTATTTCAGTTTCATTTTGATGCTCTGCGAAGCAATAAAATGGCTGCCGGCCCATGACTTGGGCTTCATCTCTCACTGCATCTTGTTTGTTGTTAAACCAATAAAAAGATGTAACCCTGAAAAGTACCGAATAGACATTTATTGGATATGTATTTTCTTTTGCCATACAATGATAAATCTTTTGTTGTGGAGAAGTATTTATGTTTCTATGAAATTTTGGGTTTCGTTAATGTTATGGTCAGTATGATTATAGATTTAAGTACACCGGCTTGCCGCACACGACTGTGGCGGCCCTGTGCTGATCCTGACTCCGTCGTTTACACTGGATTGACTCCAGGCCTCCAGCTTTCTTCGCAACGGACGCACTTAACGTACGGCTTCATTCTCAAGCTGATAGCGGTTCGGGGCTCCGACCCTGTCCACGGCTTCTCCGCAAGCTGTGTGGCACACCGGCCTTGACTAGGTGCCCCCCCCCGTCCTGGACGCCCCTACCGGTCCCAGCCAACACACGTTCTCCAATTAGATTCCTACGTACCAACTGGACCTTTATTCGCTTTGCTGACGCCTTCTATCCTTGCGCTCCTCCCTGGGACTCCTCACCGTGGACATTATTGCCACCTACTCTGGGCAAGCCTCACTGCCCCAATTTCATAGCCTGCTACCTGTCCAGCACTTTCAACACGGCAACCCAGTCCTGAAGATGATCCTAAATGATTAAGGATCGAAACGCTGTCGACATCTCAGCGCAATTTATGGCGCTTATTCAACTATGGTTCATTCAAAAATGTCTTTAATAACATGACCAATCATTGCAAATAATATATATGAACCATATATTCCTGTACATATTAGTCACCTTTTTACGTTGCGCCTTCTGCTGTTCCTTTCACTTGTCACCTGCGCCGTTCACTTTCAAGTGTCATGAGCACATAATGCACAAAGTCTTTTTGGGTTGTTTTTTGCAAATTTTGCCTACAGTGCTGATACAACTGTTTCTTCTTATGCAAAATATATGATGCCTTGAGCACATTTTACAACAAACTATGAGTCTCCCTAATTTCTTCTCCTAGTAATGTCTTGTACATACTGATTAATGGTGGATGCATGAGTGTGACATAGTGGATTTGTTTGTGTAGGTTATGCAGTGAATATTAGTAGGGGGATGTTGGTACTTAATGTTAATTAATTAATGTTGTGTGTATTTGAATATAACGTTGGTACATTTGATATAAAATGGTTGATGAGTTAACAAATGTTAGAGGAGATGTGCTTAACTAGCAGTAGTTTTGTGACTGTTACATGGTCTATCCTTAGATAAATTTGTCAGGTTTTCAGATAAGATAGTAAACTGTAATGTACGTAATGATTTTTAATAGGAAGTGAACACTAGTGTTCTCATTCGTTGGAGTCATCATTACAGTCATCAGTGATATCAATTATGTTATTTGAGGTGTCATCAGTGTAAGAGATAAAAAGTAGTGCATGATGGAGCACAAGTTACGGTTAATGTAGCGAAATTAAGTTTTGATTTGAACTAGGCCACATGATATGCTTAATGTAGCGAATTTCAGTATTTTTTAAGTCTTTTGTACTTTATTTTTAGCCCTGAATCAACTTTTCAGTGAATAGGGGCGGGGCTCTTTCCAGAATATAGCTTTGCCTTTGAAAGTGAGGTTTTATCTGTACAATATGATACTGCTTCTCTTCTCTACTGTGAAAGAAACACAATTCATATAGACTCCACGAGACTCTACAAGACCTTTATACAGCACACTGTGACCAGAATTGCAATTATTCGCAGCACTGAATGAGAGAAAAAAGTTATTTTTCTTTCTCTCCAGCAGATCAATATGCTTGAACAAAATGTCAGAGACTCCATTGAAGGTAATAGGTTTAGATGACCATTACACTTGTATGCAATGAGCATAGCCTTTGTGTTCCATTTCTGTTTGAAAATCAGATTGTTTGAAAAGATTCATTGGCCAGCAATGCAGCAGAGCATATCAGCAAGCAACCGATGCCTGGAGTACCTCTTGCTCATATAATTTTTGCAATATTTCACCAAAAGGTTCAGCCAGTTTAATTGAATTGCACTGCAGTGTTAGAATAATAGCATTGTTTAACAAATTAATGTTTCTACACACAGTCAAATAGCATTAAGTCCAAGTTTTTCTTCACTCTGAAGACTCACTACACAATCCTTCTCGTCTTTTATTTTCTTCCTTTATTACTTTAAAGTTTATGTTACCCATTTCTATCACGGTGCTATATGACATTCAGGTTTCTATTCGTTCAGATGTGCTTTACTTTAATTGACTTTTACAGGGTCTAGATCCATGCCACACAGTGTTGTCTTTTAGGTGACACCAATGATATCTAAACACACAGACTGATCCTCAAAGCTTTTTTTCGATTCTCAGTTAAAAGAGGGCATTCAAAAAAGCTCATTTAAGATGCCAGTTTACCAATTTCCATTTGAAGAATGCAGATTAGTGGAATTTCACTGTTGTGAAAGGTATTTCCAAATTGGGAAATTCCGCCAGAATGTTAGTTTTTTTCTGTAATAACAAATTTAGGTTTAGGAGAGTACAGAACTGACAGACTTGAGATATTCACGATTGCTCTGCAAATTGTTTCCTACCCTGAAAGCGCATACAGACTTCCTCATGATAGGGCAATGATAATATGGTTTCGAAGGTAACAATAGAAAGAAGCACACCTAGGGAAAGTGGTTCTCCACCAGCACTATGAGGGCACTCAGATTGGAATTTATAGGTGAAACTAATTTACTTGACCACAATCATACATATCTGTCTCTCATTAACATTCCACACCCAAATATCCGGGCATATGCTCTGTGACCCGGGCTGTTCCTCACTCATAAACATCTTTTTTCCACCCAAGCTTTTTTTAAAGTTATGATTACATTAATCATTAAGTACGTTTTAAAGTCTCTTCTTTACAAGTGCACTGGCAGCTTTTAAAGGAGGAGGAGTACCATCTACAGTGCCAGGGCGACAACCAGGGCACGGGTCTCAACACGTCCGCCCAGAAAAACACCGGTATGGCATGCTTATGTTAATTACACCGTTCCACAATTTTATGCTTTTTTTTATCTTGGTTTTATATACAACAACACTAATATGATTGTATCTTTATTTTTCATGTGTATATTACATATACACATGAATTTACATAAGCCATAGGCTTATAATAAGATTTTTTATATCATGTCATATTGCTTTATGAAGGTGCCTTATTTTGTGCTAATTTGCCATCTGCCACAATCTTCCATTCTAATCCAAGCAGGGCATACATACATGCTGTGGCCAAGAACAATAGACAGATTGCCAAGACAGGTAAGTCTTTAGCAACATCATTTGCAGTACATATATCCATATTACTCCCTATTAATGGTCTTGAATTTCTCTAAACATTTTTGTAAAAACAATCTTAGTTCACTTGGTCGATGTGTATTAAGTGTGAAATTGTAAGCATAAGGTTATGCTTAAAGCAATTAAGAATTCTGATGCTGATTTCAGAGAACTATCAGCCCATGAACCAGGACCAACTAAGGGGGATATTCTCAAGAACGTGCGATAATCATCGCCAAAATAGGCTAACGCAATTTTTCATATCGCCGTCTATCGCGGGAAAATAACTCTGTGTTAACGTCGTATTCTCAACATGGCGGTAACATGCAATAGTTTCCCGATTACGCGTCAAATGTCCGCGATAGAATTACCGGGACGGCGATAAAAATCTAAACTCTAACGTGAAAAAAGTTGCAATGGGCCCAACTGCGATAAAAAATTCAGCGATAAGCAGCGCCAGGCCTGCAAGTCCCACAAGTCAGGCGGCAACAAAAAACACAAACAACTGCGAAGCATCATGGAGGTAGCCGGAGCAAGTACAGAGGAAAACCAGAACCCCACAAGCCCCACGGAGGACCAGCCTGGGACCTCGGGGTCAGGGAAGGGCAAGGAGAAGAAGAAGAGGAACCCGCGTTTCAGTACTCAGGAAAACCAGATCCTCATTACGGAGGTGATAGAACACCACCACCAACTGTTCATCACCTCCACTGTGTCATTGGCAACTAAAAATACAATATGGCAGTTAATCTTGGCCAAGGTGAATGAAGTCGGAGTGAAGAGAAGGGAAGTGGACGACTGCAAGAAGCGCTGGACTGATGTGAAGCGCAAAACCAAGCTGAAACTCACAGCCAACCTGAAAGCAGCAATGCAGACTGGAGGTGGGAGTCCAGCGACACACCAGGAGCTGGATGAGATGGAGGAAATGGTGACCCGAGTCATCATTGGGGAGACGGTGGCAGGAGTTGGGGGACCGGACACTGCACAACATGACCTGAGCCAACAGCAACAGGGTGAGTAACGACCAGGGACTGGGAGGACGGGGGGAGATGGGCACAATGGCACACATGCACAATGAAGTATAGCACATCTACGGACAAACCATGCCCAAGAGTCACAACTCCGACCAAGAGCCCAATTTACCCAAGTCTGCAATATCTCAGCACTGTATAAACACAGAAGTGAAAGGCACACCGCCTGAAAGGGATAAGGGTCAGCCAAATCAGAGCTGAAGGGGCAACACACCCACAATGCAGCACACACACATAAGAATCAGAGCTCCTCAACATTGACTACAATGTGGTACAAACTGCAACACTTTCACAACAGAACAGAGGACACAACTGCTGCCGCTTGTGTGCAGAAAATGGCCATTCGCATTTGGCATAGCAGGAAACTGTGAGATGATAATGTACAAGTACAACCTCACATCCCTGATGGTGTAGAAATGTCAACTGTCCCGCATCAAATAGGCATCTCCTCACAAACAGTCACAATGTACATTGTATTGCAGTCTGTTAGTAAATTTGTACAATGCGTGAACATACATGTGAACACAATGTCAATCTGCATCTCCCCTTCACACTGCATAGGGATAATCAACACCTCCTGCAGAGCAGACCCAACAACTCAGCACTGATGATGAAGAGGACCTCCCCAACATCGACACCGATGCCCTCCAACAGCTCATGGACAGCTTCGGCACCCCACCTCCAGGAGCAGGGCAGCCTAGCTGCATCGAGGAGACCCCACCCCCTGCACAGACCACACAGCAGGAAGCACCCACCACCACGGCTGTCTCCCAGGACCCCCACGACCAACACATGGCATTCCAACGCCGTGTGTTAGGGTGCCAGGAGAAGATGGCTGATCAGCTGCGGGTGGGGTTCGACCTCATGGCAGCCAAACTAGACGCCATACGTGGGTGTCTAAGTCCCATCAGGGACGACTTACAGTCCCTAACGGACACCTACTGTCCACTCCATGCTCTCCAACAATCCATGGCTGACATCGCTGGAGTCATGACTCTGAGCCAAGAACAACTGTCTAGTCAGAGTGGCTCCAGCGATGTCAGCCGGGAGTTGGGACACATAAGGAGAATGATGCAGAGCTTGGAGCGGATGCAGGCGGAAAGAATGTTTGGCACGGCTGCACACCAGCGCGATGTAGCTGTGATCTTCCATGCCCTGCAGATCCTCGTCATGGCATTGCCGCCACAAGGCCTGGGGCGGATGAATGCTGCTGCTACTAATCCATCCACATCTCCGCCCCCTGAAGTGTCAGTGCCACACAGTGTGGCAGACATTCCACCCCCGGCCCCTGATGTGTCAGTGCCACACAGTGATGCACACTAAACACCACCACCCACATGTGAGGCACCTGACACATCAGAGGACAAAGATGATGATGAATCTGGCTTTGTGGTAAGAATGAAGTGGTAGCATTCATCTCCGCCATATGGCCTGTATCAGCTTGGTTCTGCCCTCTGCATAATGCCCTGGAATAACACCTTCCACTGTCCCCCGATACACTCAGCGACACTCACCTTGGACCTTGACATGGACTGCCATATTTTGTTTGGTTACCAATGACACAGCAATCACACTGCGGACTGAAGTCTTCCTCTACCGATGAACTTGTCAATCCCTTAAGGACTCTGGCTGGCCCTCCATGGGGCAACAATGTAAAGTGGGGTTTGCATGGCCCTGTACTGGTCCAGCTTCAACACTCCACTGAATGCGAATAAAACATTCTAATTCACACAGATGTGTCATGGCTATGATCAATCAAGTATGAAAGTATGGATGAATGTAGGGACAGTGATTCCACAAAAAGGTACTCCCTGGGTAATGCTATCAATGCGCATGTATGGCTGTGACCCAGATAGGCAGTGAGACACACATTGTCATTCAAATCAACACTCATCACAGTTGAATACAAGTAAAGGTGCGTAGACTTTATTAGCATATGCGTGTCAGTACGGGCAAGATAAGTGCCACAACATGCAGACCAATGAAGCAGTATGTCAGAATGAGGAACGTTGCCAAGCGCCGCTGACCACTCCCGGGGAGTGCCTCACCTTTCACAGGTGTGTGTTAACCCGCATTGTTGTCCGCTCATGTATTCGGAGTCCAGGCGAATGCAGCCATGTCCACTGTTGTTGTGGGATATGTGACCAGATCTCTAAGATGCAACAAGGTGTTGGGACATGTGCAATGGGTTCCATTCTGTTGTGGCTGCAGGTACGTAGTTACTCGTCCATGAACGCGATTGCAACTTCGTAGGCTATCATTTCCAACATGAGGTCGTTGTCGACTTCATCAAACAGGACGGCGATGCAATCCATTAGCAGGTCTGGACAGATGTGCTGCGTCCACCCCCTTTCACCAATTAGCACTACAGCCCAATAGGGGAGCGGTTCAATGTGGTCACTGCCAAGTATCAAGGCATCCCATAAACGGGTATCACGGTGACACTCCTGGTCATGGGCCAACAGGGGGCGCACACACATGTCAAAATCCAGTTCAGCTACCGTCCTGTTGGATAGGCAGACATCCATGGACCACTCGAATATGCACGATCGACAATGCAACACAGGCTGGACACAGGTGACGTTGGCAAGGCGGAAGCTTAGCCGGTAACTGATCTGCAGCACTGCCAATGGCAGTGCCCCCAGTAAATGCAGCATACGTGCACGGTACAGTTCCACATGACAGGGGTTGTGCAAGTGTCCGTGATGGTCTGCCATTGCGTTAGTGGCTCTGGTTGAAGCGGCACTGTTCTGACCTGCGCCAGTTCTGTGGATGAAATGCCACAGCTCGGATCAATGAGTTGTTTTAGTGTGCAATGGTTGTACGCCTGGGATGGTGTGGGAGTAAGTGTGTCTTAGTGGTCCTGAAGAAAGCCTGGCCCAAATTGGGGGCCTTTTGGCTGAAACATGTTGACCATAATTTTCCATCTGACACGTGCGGTTTAAATCCATACCGCAGGTGCACTGTTTTTTTAATCCTGACAGTGAGAACTCCTGAATAAAGCCCCCTTTTCTTTGCTTGGTTCTCTCTAGTCAGTTTTAACATCACCTTATTCACTTAAAAAAAAATTTGCGTTGCTTTCTCACTCACACTAGTAGTCTCATTTGGAGGATCTAGCAGATCCAACTAGAGTAGTTGTAAAACATCCCTGAGCTCCTCCCTCTCAGCGAGGGGGTTGTAGCCCTCAGAGGAACTAGGAGTTTTCTCTGGGAGGAGAATCCCAAATGATGAAGCATGCCACCATAGGTGGGTGAGGGATTTCTTCCTAAAGGGATCTTTCTCCCGGTTAGGTTGTGTGATAGTGCCTTTCTGTTTGTTTGGTATGTTTGTACAGATAACTTAGACCCAAGGATTTGTGTTGTATTGCAGTAAGTGTGAAGGCCATTCCATGCAAGATAACTTCGAGCAAGGACTTCTGTGTGTGGGGTGTGTATACGTTGGTCTTTCGTCGAGCTGTACATAGTGTGGGAGTCATCATCAGCTGCTATAGTATCTGTCAGGGGGTGCCAGGCACATGCAACTCCGAGGTCGGAGGTGCAGATGTGCTTCCGCCTGATAGTTCAGACAAAGGAGCTTTCATCCCTCATGTTAGTTTGTCATCTGCTTGCATTCGGGAAATGTGATGTGGCTTGTTGGGGGTGGGGTGGGATGTGTGCGACTTTGGGATTCATGTTTGACATGTCTTGCATGTGGCAAATGAGCCGCATCACTGTGTGTTACATTGCCTCACAGCTGCTCCTCCCTCCCCTGAGCCTATTTACTTGTGTGCGCTGCGCGGTTGCATCACTTGCACTCCTACGGCACACCATTGTCATGCCTGTCTGCGCATGTCCACAAGCCTGACAATGACACTGTGATGTTGGCCGTTGAAGGTGGGCGACTACGTGAGTGTAGGCCTATGGTAAGGATAGGGCGGACACAGATGTAGAGTTCATGCATGGCTGAACTCGCGCTGCGATTAAGGCTAGGCATTTGGCTCATGCTGCGGCAATACAGATACACACAACACTTGGCATGTATGAGCCAAGACCCCGAGCGGTTTTGCGCTCCTTCATTACTCCGTTCGTGCGAGCCCACCCTCCGGGTGCATGCTACATTGCAACATTGTCGATTGCGGGCCGGGTGGCGCCGACACTACAACAGAGGCACACGCATTAGTCACTTCCTTGTCCAGGCCAGCACAGAGCCCCGGGCAAATTCTTCACACCCCTATGCTGGACTGGCGTACGCCGGCCCAGCCCACTCCGCTTACGCTTACAGGGGGGACGACAAAGCTACGTGTCCAAGGTCTTTCCCACTGCCTGAGGTGACATGATTGCGTCCACTGTCCAAAGCACAATGTAATGTGGTAGGGCCCGGGGCCATCATGCATACATAATGACCACACGGACACACTTAGATAGATAGTGGAACTGGCTACGGGCACGTGCGCCCGGCCCCTTTTTATTACCAGGGTTACATGTCCAGTGATGCCTGTGCTGGATGGGTGTGGGGTGAGTGTAAGCCAGCCCTCAGGGAGTGGTTGGTGCTGGCAACAACTAGAACAGTGATCATCGGATCACACACACAAGACTCAATCATAAAGGGTCCATGACTTTTGGTGCACTGAGGTGGGGCACCTGAAGAGCTGAGCAGGGTATCAAGCTGATGATGGCATCCAAGACAGGTGTGAGCAACTTTGATAGGCTGGCTGTAAGACTCCTCTGACTCTGGCAGTTGTTGGTTGGAGGTGGTCCTGGCGGTGGTGGCGGGTGTGCAGCCAGCGATGACGGCGTGTCCTTGCAGGTCAGGATTGGATTTGATATGTGTGAGCCCTGCTGACCGCAGTGTAGGCCGGAGGCAGCGGTCAGCAAGGGCCCAGAGCCATGTGGCATTGACTTGAGCTGCACAGTTAGGGGCACCCTCAGTGCTGAGCGGGTGTGCAGCCAGTGATGATGGCGTGTCCTAGCAGGTCAGGATTGGATTTGATATGTGTGAGCCCTGCTGACCGCAGTGTAGGCCGGAGGCAGCGGTCTTCAAGGGCCCACAGCCACGTGGCGTTGACTTGAGCTGCACAAAGTTAGTGGCACCTGAAGCGCTCAGCGGGTGCGCAGCCTGCAATGATGCGTCGTCCGGGCGGGCCGCACTGGAAGCAATGTCTGTTGCCTACTGGACTGCGCCATCAAAAAATCAAGACTCAATTTGAATTGGGGGACCTGTTGACCACAGTGTAGGCTGAAGGCAGTAGTCAGCACACACATAACTCCGTGGTGCTGTGCCGCTGGGTGCGCTGGGGGCCTGTGTCGCGGAAGCCAGCGATCGGCTGAGGAGGCTGGCAGACGCGTTGGCCATCCCGGAAGTGAACCACGCCCAGAGCCCCGGCCTATTTATTCACACTCCTACGCTGGACTGGCGTACGCCGGACAAGGCCACTCCGCTTACGCTTACAGGGGGGGGACACAGCTACATGACCGAGGTCTTCCCCACTGCCTGAGGTAACATGGTTGCGTCCACTGTCCACAACACTACAAACACCAGCAGTATATGTCCACATGGACATGTCTGTGCTCTGCATACTGAAGTCTGTCCAGCACATCACCGTCACACTTGGCATTGTGTACATTCTTATTCATGGGTGACTTGCCTCCTTCACACATACTTGGTTCCCACCTCTCCCCACATTCTGCAATTGTGTGGCTGAGGGGCCATGCCGTTTTCGGAAAGTCAGCTGTCTTGTTCTGCACTGCCTCTGTGGTAGTCGGGGAGGGGCGGGGGGGACCTGGGGGTGGTGGCGGTGGATGTTGTGGACCTCTTGGGTCTCCGAGCTGCATGATCAGTAGCTCCATGACATGTGTTGGCCTTCAGATGTGGCTCTGGGCTGGGCTCCCTTTCATACTGCAGGTTGTCGTCCTGCTTAACACCAGTAAAAGGCAGGTGTTAAATCCTTGCTGCTAACGCGCCGTATCGCTTGTTTTTGGATCGCATCACAGATCTGGCTGGTCGTTGAGAATATCGCAAAGTGGTGTTTTCGTGTGTTTTTGCACGGGAACGCCTACTCTGCATATCATTAGAGTTAGTTGTCGCTCTCATCCGTGGCAATGTTTTTTGCGGAAGCTATCACTGGAAAACTGGCGATATCGGCAGTTTGCACCAGCCTGAGAATAGGGCGATAAATCTATCGCCACTTTTGCAGTGCTAAAGTGCCGATAAATCGGCGATAAGTCCTTGAGAATATGCCCCTAAGATAGTGAATGCTCTTCAGGCAAAATATGGAAGCAAGGATGGAAAAATAATTGTCCACACAGAAAGCAAGAAACCAATATTATTGATATTACTGTGTGTTTTAGATGCAGGAGTCACAATCATGTGACTTCTGCCAAAAATATTTTTCTCAGACATATTATAAGTGTACTCATAGGGGGCATTTGGCGATTGTGTTAAAGTTCACGCAAATCTGTAATATCACAGGTGTTGTCATGGACAATGGAATGGATGGGGCTGAAAACACCAATAGTAATGTTGTGGGAGAGTTAAAGCCTCTTAGAAGGAAGTCACTGATTTTCAAGGTTATGGTTAATGGCGTGGAAATTAGTTTAATGGTCCCCATTTGCTTTAATTGGCCCTGAAGTGTTTTTAAATTGATGTGGAAAGCCAATTTGATGGGATATTTGAATTTGAGGCAAAATCTGCCCAAGGGGTGGTATATGTGGCTAAAGAGGGTTCAAACTAGTTTGGTTGGCATGATCAGGGCAAATCGGACATCATTCTGGACCCCAATCATTTTGATTGCATGATTCCTAGGTCCAAATTAATGCTTGCATGTATGAATGTTTCGTCTGGGATCCAATAGTGGACAAATTTCCTATGGTGTTCACAGAACAACTAAGTAAACTGGAAGGATTTTGGCATTCAATTGTGTTAAAAAGTGGATCCATTGCTGTGGCGCATAAAGTGTGATGTCTCTAAGAGGAGATTGCAAAATAATTTGGCCAAGCTATTCAAACTGGATGTTATAGAGCCTATTGAAAGTTCAGAATAGCACGATCCTGTGGTTTTAGCACAGAATGGTGATAATTTGATATGTCTGTGGGTAGATTTGCGAGGTCTCAACCAAAACATATGGGTTGATAGAGAACCATTATCCAACATCAATCAGATGTTAAGCACTTTGGAGGTGCCTCAGTGTTTACTACTTTGGACATGTCAGCGGCATGCCACCAGGTAGTTTTGTGTGAGGAGTCAAGACATCTACCTCATTTTTGACTTCTGAAGGTGCATTTTGCTTTAAGCATTTGCCATTTGGGTTAGCATCTGTCTCATCAGTATATCAGGGATTTATGAGGGAAAGGATTGTGATGGGGTGTGATACTTTCAGGATGACATACTAGTGTTTGGTCAGGGTTTGCAACAACACAATACACATCTAGACAGAGCTTTACACATCCAACGAGACAAGGGGCTAACACTTGTGGGATCAGTCCTAAAGCAAAATTGCAAACAAGGATCAGTTAAAATCTTTTTTAGGTCTGGCGGAATTTTATTTTTTGCCTCATTTCGCTGACAAAACTGCTCCTCTTAGGAACTTGCTGAAAAAGGTAGTATCATTTGTGTGAAGTGTGGAATGACAGGTTGCTTTCAATAAGGTATGTTCTGATATTATTTCTGCTGCTCCTCTAAAGCTATTTGAAACTAAGGACAAGAGTATTATTGTGACTGATGATAGCAATTTGGGATTGGGCGCTGACCTCATACAAAAAAGAAGCACTGGGAATGAGGAGCTGGTTGATTTTGCATCTAGAGCTCCCCGTGGGGCAGAGCATACCTATTGAATGATTGAGAAGGAAGCTTTGGTGTTATGGTGGGGTGCTCAGTATTTCCGCACGTATATATGGGGGTTTCTTGTATTCTGAGGACAGATCATACACCTAGGGTTGATTCGTTTAGTACCAGGGGCGGTGACAAAGCTACGCCTAGGATCGCAAAATGGCAGTATCATCTAAAATAATTCAACTATATTATTGAGCACATTCCAGGTAAAAGCAGAATTTTGATATGTAATAGCAGATTTTTTGTCAAGAATGCCTACGGACAGCTCTGATGAGGAGATTGTTGAGGATAATGATAGTGTTTGCATGGCAAATATCATCAGCAATGTGCTGAATGGGGCCCTGGAAGCGAGGGAATGGAGAGACGAGTTAAAAAAAGATGCAGTACTGAGCAATGTCATGTTGTGGGTTGTGCACGGGTGGCCCTATTCCAAGGATTTAGAGACGGGTCTAAGACCATATGTTCAGGTTGCCACTGAGTTAACTTGTGAAAATGGACTTCTACATAGGCTAGGGCAGGTGGTTGTACCTGCCACTTTGACAGAAAAGGTGTTAAGGTTAGCGCATGAAAGTCATGTTAGGATAAGAGCAAGCAAGCGTAGGGTACACAAAGATTTTTGTTGGCCTGGTATAGATAAGTCTGTTGAATGTTATGTGAGAGAATGTGGTCCATGTATTATGAGTGACGAGACTCATGTGATGCAACTATCCCTGATTGAGCCCGTGGAATCACCTTTGTTACCATGGACAAAGTTAGCTTTGGGCATTGCTGGTCCCATATTTGTGGCATTATTTGCTGAACTGTGGCAAATCATAACAATATGCAAAGTATCAGAAACATTGTCACAAGTGCACACAGGTAAATCGAAATCTTTGAGCCAGCCACTGTTAGAAAACATAAGCTGAGGAATCAAATTTAGCCTACAAAAGGTCATCAGCCTTTGATTGTAACTGGATCCATCCAAATTTAGGTAGGGTTCCATGCCGCTCAGATTTAATTAAAATAAAATAGTGCATGGAACGCTTGGTCAAAGCAAGGGCCTTGCACTCTGTTGCCACCTTGGAGATAAAGGCCCACTTAATCCAGGTGATGTCCGCTCAGACAATGCATCCCTGGATTATAGAAAAGTTCCAATCTCCCTAAATTTCTCAGGTTACACAAAGTATAATGCAGTCAGGGAATGTGTGACGTTATCCAGGCCCATGCAATCATGTACAATAAGCCTATTAAGCTCTAGCTCATCCTTCAGCTACACTGAAAACCAAAGGAGCAAGGGGCGGAGGCAAATAAAATCAGATATGTATCCCATGCCCAGTTCTTTGTGGGCAATCTCTGAGGGTATACTTTGTGTAAGCTTTAAAAACCCTCTAAAAAACTCGTTTTCTGCTATTTGAATAACTACAATTGGTGCATAGCAGCAGATCTCACAACCAACACTAACAATGGGGAAACATATAGCTTTAAAGAAATTCTAAGACAGCCTTCATATGTGTGTCCCCCAGCTGTTGTGGAAAATCACCAATACTGTGAGTGGCCCTATTGAAGAACATATGTTATGAGTAATCAAAGGTTGCCAATTAGGTAGGGGTGGGTGAAAATTCCGCTCGGCCGGCAAAGTTCGCTGAGTTTTGCCCACTCAGCTTTCCTCTTGGAATGCAGAGTTCTGGCAAAACTCTGCCAACAACCACATGCTGGAGCTTTTTCTTACACACGGCTCGCCAACTTTAAGCTGATTTTTAGGCGCTAGAACGCCGCCCTGTGAGAGTTCTCATAGCAGCCGTTCGCTGCAGGTCGTGACCGTTCACATTAAGTAAGCTGCCGCTCGAGTAGAAAATCTACTCGAGCGGCAGAAAGAAGCAGCGCCCTCTGCTGTGCCACGTTGTGCAGTTTGTGCTGATTTTTCAATGCAAGCTCCCGAAGCTAAAAATCAGTGCGAGCGGCGCAACATGCCAAATTCTGCTCACTCACAGAACTCCGTTCAATCTAGCTGACTTTTTCTGTAACTCAGCAGAACAATTAAGGCAGGTACCTACCAAAATGCCCAAATAACAGGAATTATCTACCTTACTAATGTGAATACGCTTTGCTACAAATTTCTGAGTTTTAGTGGTACTGAGACCAATCACAATAACGTGAGATTATGAATAATTAGTGGAGAGATCAAGACTATACATAAAACTGATAAAAAGATCTAAAAGACAGTGTAATCCCCTTACAATACATGCAATTCAAACCGTATCATCTGCATATAACAGTGTGGGCATAGAGAGAGCACCTACATTAGGGACATCCTGGTGCTGTGTTAAAACTGATTCAAGATGGTTAATGTGGAGGATAAAATGGATAGGACCCAGGAAGCAAACCTGACAAACCCCTCTCTTCAGACTAAAGTGCAATATTGAGCCATATCTTACAAAGGTCAAGAGACCATCGTGTAAATCACTCAAAAAGTGACAAGTGCAGGCTCGACCTCTATCGACTCCATCACAGCCCATAGCTTGGCTCTGTTTACTCTATCAAAATCCGAGCTGAGGTCTATGAAAGCCAGGTGGATTGCACCCCTCTTCACTTTATTATATTTGCAAATTAGCAAATAAACGTTAAGGCTTTGCTCATGGTACCCCGACCTGGTCTGAACCCATATTGCAGGTCCAACAAGATGTTGTGCTCATTAGCCCAACCCGTTAAGTGATCCAGCAACACAACCTATAATTTTCACCTTGCAATCCACCACTGAAATGGGTCTGTAACATGCTCTGTCTTCTCTGTTAACTTTCTTAAAAACTGGCACAATTACCGAATGATGCCACGAGGGTGGCAGAGGACCATGGACGGCTGCATTTAAGTGCAAAGTCAACAAGGGGGCTCACAATTTAACAAGCAACTTGTACAACTCACCGGGAATCCCATCAGGACTGGGGGTCTTTCCTGAATGGAGGGGAGAAATGGCTGTTCTCACTTCCTCCCACCAAAATGTAATTCTCTGAACCACCCGGGTACGGGGTGAGAAAAGATCCAAGCCCTCATGGTGACCTCAAAATGATCAGTCCCTGCCTGTGTCATAATAGTTAAGGCCTGATTAGACAATAGCTTGGAGTTGAATGAGAGTGGTTCATCACCCTCCGGAAAGCAGCACTGTCCCACAGACAGCTAGCAGCAAGTAAATTCTGACATGCCTCCTTCTTTAGATGACTCTTACACTCTCTGCAAACCAAACTATATATAGCCTTGGCCTTCCTCACCTTTTCCTGCATACTCATTTTTTTGTGCAGGGCCTCTAGCAGATCCTTATCCATCCACAAGCGCCTCTTGTGAAACCATTTGCCATGAGGTGGAGAAGACGGCATCCCAAACCTAGACAGAGCAGATTTGACAGATCTACAAATGATACAAAAAGCCGCCAGGATACTGGTGTCAGGGTCGTCCTCATTTAGATATGTTAGAAGGTCAGATTGACAGGTAGTAATCAAATCTGAAGTAAAAATCAGCTGGAGCGATCATAGCCCATCTAATCCTATGGCCCTTATTGGTTGTTCAAACCAGCTCATTTAATAAGCATGTCAAATCCACTGGCTTCTCAGCCCACAAAAAATGTGGTCATCAGAGGGTCATGATCTCTGTGAACATCCCATTCTACCTTAAAGTTTACAAGGGAGAAAAATACACAAGCATTAGCAAAAATATAATCAATAATAGAGCTAGTGCACCTCCCCTTGAACGTAGACATCCACTCTTCAACACACTGTTCCCCCATTTTTAATGGTTAACTAAATTATAATCTGTGATTATTTATCATGTACCCTTGCTGGGTGGGTTTAAGATGGACCTGATTGATGATTGGTGACAGATTATCAGAATCTTCATAAGTGTGACAAGCCGTACAGGGATGCAGGTTGAAATCCCTCAAGAACAAAATCATTGTGAATTTAGACAAAGAATGAAAAAAATCATCTCAAACCCATCTGAGACCTATGACATCATCATCTCTAACTGATACAGAATTATAAATATTCACAATTAACATCCTGTACATATTTGGGACAATCAGAAGAACACCAAGGATGTTAGGTGAGTTAGAGGTGATCAACTCTACTTTACAGTTCAGACCCAAGTTGATGAATGTCACTAGGCCCCTTTTGGCATCACCAAAAGAGGAGGGAATTGCAGTAGTGGCAAACGTGACATAGCCATCCAAATGCAAACAACCCTGAGCACCCCAGTCTCTTGAAGACAGATTATATCATAGGTACACATCATCTTAGTCCATCCCTGGTCAGATGTTTTGCCACGAACCCCAGCTACATTCCAGCTTATGACTTTGAGGACAATGGACGGGCAAGATACCTCAGGTATCACCAGGTTCCCTGCCTCGGAGGTTGGGATCCGTCAGTCAGCTCAAAGGCTCAAACGATTGCTGAGCAACAGACTATGGATCTTGCCCAGGTGCACAGCCCTTGGTGCGCCCTCCCTCAGCAAGAGCTTGGCAGTATAAGGCTGGCAAAAGTAAACCAACTGAAGTAGTGAGATTCTATTGCTCAGAGCAACACTCTTCCTAAGAGTATGTAAAATGTGACCCGCCCACATGGCATTGCAAAAGTTTATGATGATGCAGTCACCAGGGCATGATTTCCTAGAGGACCCAATACAACCAACTCTACGGACCATAATGATCCTTTTTGAATAAGAAATGTTCAGGTTTAAACCTGGTGGAGAACCATTGGGAGAACTTGTTTTTTTTCCCTCTGGGAACTCTCTGATTCTTTATTCTTAAAAGGGGGAACATTTGTCATTAGTATATAGGAAGTAGAAGCAGGGGGCAACTGAATAACCACGTCACTTGGATTCTCCCCAGTAATGGTCATTGGAGGGTGATCTTAAGCACCCACTGAACGGCTTAGGACTGAGCACCCAATGCTGTTATAAGGAGGGTTTCTACGGATACCATCACACAAAGAGACCACCTGGGGAGCAAACCGGGTATGGTGGGAGTGAGGGATTTAGCTGTCTGGCTTGATTCTAAGGAGCTTCGGCCTTATATTAGCTGCAAGAAAACTAGAAGGCTGAGAACAGCTAGGCTGACCCTGAGGGGAGACCTTGGGGACTTAAGAAGGAATGTTAGACAAGGGAAATAGTTTGCATAGGAGATTCTCCACTTGCGAATGAATACAACTCAGTCACCCCCAACTTCCCCACCATCTCCTCCAAAGTGGTAACTTGTGAACTAAATGTATCAAGAGCAGTTCAAATTTTCATGTCCAAATTGAGGAGTAGATCCTGATGACAACAATGCCCCTTGTGTGTCACTGGGACCTGGACCGAGTACTTCTTCACCCTTTTTCCAGCTTCACAACTTGGGAAATTTTGGCAAAACAGAGTTTTTCGTTTTTGCCCTAGTGCCTTCACTGCGGGTTCTGTCCAGGTTAGAAGTTGTTGAAGGCTGAGAATCCTTGGAGTGGGTTACCTGTGCAACCACATTCGCAGGACTATGCCACAGGTGAAAACAGTTAGGAGAAGCCTCAGAGGGCCTAATGGTAGGCGAAGCCTCTACTGGGCCTCTAGGGAAAGTAATATTCAACATTCATTATCTCTTCAGTGAGAACCCCTACAGTGTTATTGAGGAAGGACAGTATTGACTTGTTTGTCCTGGGTCTTTTGTCAACCACCTTGGAGGTCTCCACTTTCCTTTTACCCATGACTGAGTTGACCATGATGATACTGATAGGATTATCACCCAAATGTCACATGGCCCATATGCAAATGCAGCCAAATCAGAATACACACAGCCTGCCAAATGCACAGACACAAATGGTAGAGGGGTGGCCCTGCCAAGCCTCTTCCGGGCTCTGAAGGGCACAGATGGGCCGCTCTTGGCCAGGTCTTCACCCAGGCACTGTGATGTGTTGCACCCCGCTGCTCAGAGAGCGTCTGCCTGTTGAGTTCTGTGTCCCCCACCTCCTGAGGGAAGACTGGCTTCCAGCACGTCCCTAATGAGTATGTCACATGAGGCCCCGCCACACCCCAGAAAAACCGGGGGGCATGAGCAGGCCAGGCATCTCCCCAGTGGTGGTGTTACCAGAGCTCAGTAATAGTCCAGCATGCCAGTGCGACAAGGGCAATCTCCAGATGATCAGTTCAATCAGTGGGTGACAGTGGGTGTGTATATGGCTTCGCCTCACCCCAGGAGCACCGGGGGGCACAAGCAGGCCCAGACAACCTCCTGGTCAGAAGCCACTCACAAAGTGTGCTGCAGAGGGATGGTGCCCAGACCGTGTGCCCCTACACTTCAGAAAGAGCCCGCTGCCACCTGAATTCTCCATCAACTTCCTGGAGTAGGCTGCCCTAGAGCAGCGGCAGCTCCCCATTTCCATCCGCAGAGGTGGAGGAGCAAAACAAACTCACCCTGGCAGAGCCCGCTGGCCCAGAAGCAGACCAGCACAGCCCCGTCTCAATCCTTGGCAGAGCCCACCCTCAGGCACAGAAGCAGCCACAGGATTAGTTCCTTTAAGGCCTTGGGGCAAAGCTCACAGAGGGAGACGGAGGCAATCGAGATTCAATCATTCCATTTTTACACAATGTGTTCTTGAGGGAAAGATATTTTATGGAAATTGTAAGTGACAACGGTACCCAGTTAGTGTCAGAAGAAATTGAGTCATTCTTCAATGCCCATGGCATCAAGCATATTAAGACCTCTTTGTACCATCCGAGAAGCAATGGATTGGTGGAAAGTTTTAATCGTACATTGAAGGATCAGTTGGGTCAGTTACAGTTAGTGATGGTTAACAATCTTAATTGGAAGGTTGTGGTGGACGATTTGTTGTGGGCATACAGGACTACCCAAAATGCCTCTAGTGGAGTGTCACCTTTTGTTTTATTGAGTGATTGAGTGAGAGGGGTCCAAGTTCCTCAGGAGCAATACCCTCAGAATGCCCAACTTCTGGCACAGTGGCCAGATTAGAAGGTGGGATTTGGGGAGGGTACTGCGTGCAGGGAGATTGGCAAATAAAGAGCTTAGTGTGACAATACATGTACAAACACTTTCACAACAGAATTTTCTCAACAATTTAATAGAAAACACCTTTGGTGGAACTTCCTTCAGTATCAATCTAGCCGCCTTGTATTAGCATCACAAGGCTACAAAATGATCTGTAATGTGTTGAATACTATCCACGTAGGCTCAAAGTGGTTTTCCTCACCATGTGGCATATTCTATTATTCCAGGTCCAGAACTCTTGTGTATTCTATGATGCTAGCACTGCCAACTAAAGAAACGGAGCCGCTTCTAATACACTTATTATCTGGCATTGTGGTTAGGTACAATTACTAATTATGTCCTCCCACAATCTCATCATTTTCTGCATGACACGAGAGTAGCCAAGATCAGTGTATCTCCTTACCATGATTCATGAGAGTAAAGGTCCTGGTGGATCACCGACCTGACAGGGGAACACATAGACAGAGACTGAAGTGCACTACCGAACTGGAACAGGAGAGCTCCGCTGCAACCGTCAACTTCTGTGCTACTGCTGAGCTCAACCACTTCAATTACAAGCGGGATGGGGTAGGCAAGATCTCCTTTTATACAGGACCATTCCCAAGGCAATATGGAAGATGAGACTTCTGCTTCAGACGCGATCTTGCAAGAGTTCTCGAGCTATTGAGAAATAAAGAGACCCATCTATTAGACAAGGCACCTAAGCACAGGTAAGCAGTAACTGGGGTTGGAAAAGGTCCCTTCCCAATGTGGGGCCTCAAACACAAGCACAGGCATGGCAAAGTGCACTTACAACAATGAGGAGGAAACAATGAGGAGGGGTCTAAGATATCCTAATGCCTAAAGGCTACACTCAAAGATGTGTAGGAGTGGAAGGGTGTAATCCAGAACTTTATGGGCTTTACAGGTGAGGGGGCGAACGTGGCCAGCATGGGGAATGGTGACATGGGATTCTAGCTTGGGAAAGTGAACATACTCACACATCCTAAGTCTAGGAGAGGTGACATGATTGTGGATGCGGGGGAATGGCACCCCGGTGTCAAGGGTCCTGACATCGAGTTCTGGGTCTGAACTCAATAGGGAGTCGATGGAATGACATCATATTGATGCCACACGTTTGACTGTTGTGGTTGATGTCAGGGAAAAATTACAGAGGAAACATGAGGGTAGTTGCAAGAGAGCAGATCTATGACAAATAGCTGTGGGTAGTTGGGTCAGAACTAGAAGCCTGGTCATGTCGTTAAAGGTGAATCCTGATTTTCTGCTCCTGTGCAGGTCGTCAAAATAACCTTATACTTTGAATGGAAAGATTTGGAATAAAGACTGGGTTCCTGTTGTTACAATGAAAAAGTTGATTTTGTGTGCACTCAGTTTGGGGAGGCATCTGAGTAAGTGTATGGCAGTGAGCCGTATGTTAACCATGCAAGAGGTGAATGACGTAAACCAGTATGGTACAAGGATGACTTTTTCTGGTGACATTATTGTGAATGACTTTCCATTTTATATGCTCTTCATTTTCACATTATGATTTTTTTGTTATTACTGTTATTTATTTGATTTTTTTATTGGTTTTATATGTCATTACTTTATATACATGGTTTCATTTTTCTTTTGTCAATTTGTGGGAGGGGGATGTGTTGGGATTTCATCTTTAGGAAGGCTGGGTTTTGGTTATGGGGAGTGGGAGAATTCTGTGAGGGACGTTCGGATGTTAGGCGGTTGGAGACGGACTGGAGAGGTTGCGGTGGGATGGGCTGGTGTTACTTATTGAGATTTTATTGTGGAAATAAACCCCTCACCAGTCTTAGATGAGGTCTCCGTCTTCCTTTTATATGTACAACTCAGAGACAGCAGATCTTGGATCTGGCTGCTTCTGGCTCCCTGTGCAGTGGTGTAAGCGTGCGATACAGCTAATGTGGGTGGCAGGACACCGCTAGCTCATCCTGTGCCTTAAGTATACACAGTGTCAGAGGTTTTGCCAGTGCTTGAGGCCCTCTCTGACTTTATGCTTGTGTACCAGCATTGCACTGCAGCTCATAGCAATGTCCTTCCATATGTGGTTCTGCGTTGCCTTCCTGAACTGCTTGTCTGCCCTTCCATATAGCTGAGAATAATTTTGAACATCCCACTCTTGATGATTGCTAATTGTTCCATCGAAAAATTGAAGCACCTTTCATCACGATTCGCAGCCATTTTGGAGGAACATAGTACAAAAGGAGCAGAAGGATGAGAATTAAGTTGAGGTCAATGGATGGCTCAGGAATGGCCCACTTCCTTTTCCTGTATGTCATTTCCTATTTGTTGCTGTTGGTGTAGATCTCCACCCAGACAGCCGTTTCCGCCATATGTAGATGCGGCTCAGTAATTTGAGAAATACGTGGTGTAAAACATTGGGGCATATTTTATCGCAAAGCGTGCTTAGCGCTCATTTTCCTAACGCCGGCTATCGCAGGTATTTATCGCGGAGATATCGCGTTATTAGCAACGCGTATCTCCAAGGCGATAAAGATTCCTGCGATAGTGGGGAAATCGCCGTTTTGCATGGAACATCGCTAGTTTTCCAGCGATGTTCCCTGCAAAATGGCGATAACCTTGCTGATACGACCCTCTGGTCGTATCAGCAGAATCCACCCCTATGTTAGGGATGGTTAAGTCAGGATTTTAGCAGACGTCAGATTTTGGCGAAACGGCCGTTTTCGCCAAAATCTAACCTCTGCTAAAATCATGTGGGCTGCCTTGTAAATATCGCGATGTGAACATCAGCGATATTTGAACGTAGTCCATCCGGGGTACGCCCAGTAACGCCCACTTTGCATCTCATTGGAGATGCAAAGAGAGGCGTTGGGAAAAAGGGTGCTAACATGCGATTATGCATGTTAGCACCCTCTTGTTGATAGGGCGATAGTTTTATCTCCGTTTTTCTGGCTTTTAAAGCCAGACAAATGGAGATAAAGCCCTTGCTGATATGCCCCATTATTTCTGCCCATAATTACACCAGCTTAGTTCAGGAGCAAAAAAGCTTTTAGAGACATAGCTTTGAAATGTTGGGGTATGTGAATTATCACCTACACAGTTTCTGATATTTAATTGTATTTCCCTGTAATAACAGAGATGTGTTCGCAATGCTTTATTACCAATTACTGAAGAGTTTTCTAATCCTAGCCAACTTTGTCCCAGTTTTACTATGGTCAGAATGAGGATGTACACCTGCCCTCTAGCAGCCTTTAAAGCTCCTGAGGGAGCGTCAAGAGCTACAGTCCCCCAGGCATACACCAAAACGTAGGACTGGGCTGAACATAAACTGCGAATTTGATGGAAATACATTTAAATGGGAAACATGTCATGTAGATTTGTCATTTATTTTGCTGTTTTATATAGCTTGAAGGAGCCTGAATAGATGTGAGAGCGCTTTACAAAGGAAGGTGTTCATGCATGCAAACAGGTTACATATAAACATGGTTGCATAAAGTAACATATCCTGGTACAAGGAAGCATTGACTGGGTTCACAAGTTACATAAACAAATATGCCTAAAATGAAAGAGTATTTATCAGTAGCGGCCCGTGGTGAAAGTGCTGCCGGGCAGTGACGTGGGGCGGGGGAGGGGCAGGGTGGGGGGTAGTAGTACGGAATACAGCCGTATAGAGATAAGTAGACATATAAATAAATAAAACGAATTTCGTTGCGCGCTGCATCGCCAAATGCGATGCAGCGCGCGCAATGAAATTCATTTTATTTATTTATATGTCTACTTACCTCTATAAGGCCGTATTCCGTACTTTACTACCCCCACCCTGCCCCTCCCCCGCCCCACGTCACCGC
Organism: Calotriton arnoldi; assembly: GCA_963921515.1. NCBI lineage: Eukaryota > Metazoa > Chordata > Amphibia > Caudata > Salamandridae > Calotriton > Calotriton arnoldi. The sequence continues at coordinate 10,401,831 of CAWUFW010000004.1, read as the reverse complement.
CCGGCAGCACTCCCACCACGGGCCGCTACTGGTATTTATCTGCATTTGCACCATCTGGTTAGTGAAATTTTGTTTTCATAGTTTTCATAAGGTTTCCATTCATAGTTGTTGTTATCCGTATAGGAGGATGGCAGGCAGGCCATCACCTAACATGACCACCATGTCTCATGGTATTATAAGCAATGTCACAACCCTGGAAGTAGATTACAGAGAGTTTGAAAACTATTGCCATCATTAATGGGGTACTGCTGTGAAAGGTATGGCACTGAGAAACAGCTTGTTAGTATGACATGTGATACGAGGTGTGTAATCTACGCCCACTGCTAAATAATCGAGCCCATGTTCAAGACTTGCACTCAGCAAGCTCCGACTCAGCCGCTGTTCTTTAAGCTGAGCTTGAGATGATCATGGCTGAGCAGGTGCGGCCTCATTTACGGGGTATTAGCGCAGGTCCCTGCGTCAAAAGAAAAGTGCAGGAACGCGCCGTATCTATGAGCTATGGTGCATTCCTATTCTTTTCCCCTGCGGTGGCACACAATGTGCTGCCACTTATCCTCAGCCTTCGACACAGTCAAACACGACCACTTACTAGACCTCTTGAAACACAGAATGGGACTATCTGGAACGGTTCTTAACTGGTTCACTTCCTTCCTCCAAAACAGAACACAAAGATTCAAGATCAATCAATCGTTATCCAAGCCCACCCCAGTCACTTTGGGAGTACCCCAAGAATCCTCCCTCTCCCCGACACTCTTCAATTTGTTTATGGAACCACTCACCGAGCTTCTCAACTCCTCAAATATCCATTATCACATGTACGCAGACGACACACAACTCTACATTAAGGTCCACTCACTTGAAGACATCAAGTCCCTTAACTCAACGATCCAAAAAACACAGACCTGGCTGGCAAAAAACCACTTAAAACTAAACACCCTCAAACCAGAATTCTTCTTAATCGCTCCCCCCAGCCAAACAACCATCATCCGTGAGTGGATGAAGCACCTAACAGCTCTCAACGGTCAGCCTCTCATTATTGATTCTGCAAAATCGCTAGGAATAACTTTGGATAATAAGCTAAATATGCAGAATCACTAAAGGAGCAAATCTTCAGATGAACACCCTGAGAAGACTGAAACCCTTCATACCCGCAAATGACTTCAAACAGGCAGTTCAGACTCTAGTAATCCCTAGAGTGGACTATGGGAGTGTCACTCTCTGCGGCCTTCCCAGATCAACGACCGCCCCTCTAAGAGCCTCAATCAATGCAGCTGCTAGACTCATCACAGGCTCCAAAAGAAACTGTCACATTTCCCCTGACCTTTGTGCCCTCAACTGGCTACCTTTTGAGGCCAGAATCCATCTAAAAATCACCTGTATGACACACAATTCATTGCATCACAAAACCCCGAGATACCTAGCGGAGAAATTAGTACTATCGGGGGTAACAGAACTACTAGGAGTTCCGATAATCTTCTACTGAAACCACAACGATTTTCCAAGAAGAAAACTTACAACCGTACCTTCTCAGGAATGGCTCCCAGGATTTGGAACGCCTTGCCCCCAGAAACGAGACTGAACCCGTCCACAGCATTTTTCAGAAAACAAGTGAAATTGATTCTCTTATCCAAATTCACCTGAACTATTTTATACAATCTTGTAGATATGTGCCTGTCTGTAATAGTTTCCACCACTTTATTCACATAAGTTACTGTATTTTTATGTATATGTCTATCACCTATATCTGCCCTGTAAAGCGCTCTGATACCCCCAAGGGTCTTGTTCGCGCTATACAAAACCTTCAACAACAAAAAAAAGTGCCAACGCAGACACCCTTACACCATGGTGCAAGCATGCCTGCGTTGCAGGGATGATTGTTTTTGAGCAGGAAGGGACACTTTCCACCACAAAAACAATCAGGAGATGTTTGTTCCTCGTACTATGCAGCACACATAGAAAAAGGAAAAATGAGGAGAAATAAAGGTATTTCTCCTCGTTGCGCCTCCCTTATGTTTTCCCTGGGGAGGCGTAGGAATCTGACGCATTCCAGGCTTACAAAACCTTGTAAATCTGGGAATGCATCAGGTTCCATGGATGTTGCGTGAAACACCCACAGCAACACCCATGGAACACCATTTCACGCGGAGTAATGCGTGAAAGAGGGCCATATTTACAAGGTTGTGAAAAACCATGCAGGGTGGCTTTATGTGGCCTTTTAAATATGGGCAGGCACCCTATGCCACTGGTGCGTCAAAAAAAAGTGTGGTACGGATTGCACAATGGGATTGTAAATCAGCCCCCTGGTCCTCCAATGCTCGATCCAGGACTGGGATCACCAGACCAGTATGGAGGGAGACTGAAAGTGATGAGAAGTGGAGGACCTTCTGTTGCACAATGTAGATGCACTGGTGGCACACACACTAAACACAGACTACCTCTGATCACTGGTAGGTGGGCGTCTGCCATCAAGATCCTCCCTGAGACTGACATGAGGCTAAGATAGTCAGCTATACTCCAAACTATTGCAGTGGGATCTGAAGAAGAGAAGAGGCAATGGAGCCATAGAGGCAATGGCAGTGGTCAGCCGGTGGGGAACTCTGTGCAGGACCTCCTGCCCCATTATTGCCCTCAGAGCTATTACTGAAATGTAAAGAAAAGAACCCCTATTTAAGTGGGCCAATCGAAACTTCAAAGAACCATCAAAAGGTTTACGTATTACTCTGAGTATTACACGTCATCAGAAATGCTGTTTCTCTACATTGCATCAGAAATGACTACTTTGTATCTCAAAACTTTTTTTTATGTTAGTGCACAGCTTCAGCAAGCTTTAAGCTATCTAGTCACACACTTCCATTTGAAAATGAAAGAAATATTAAGGGGCATATTCTCAAGGAGCTATCGCCGAGTTAACGGCACTTTATCGCAGCCAAAGTCGAGATAAATGTATCGCAACATTCACAAGCTGGTGCTAACAGCCTATAACACCAGTTTACCTGCGAAAGCATCCGCAAAAACATCGCCACAGATGACCCCTGCAACTATCGCTAATGAGATGCAGAGTAGGCGTTCCCGAGCAAAAACCTGCGACAACACCACACCTCAACATTCTCAACAACCAGCCCGATCAGCGATAAAACCACAAAACAGGCGATAAGGCGCGTTAGCAGCAGGAAACTAACACCTGCCCTGACCTGGTGCAAAGTCGGAGCACAGCCTGCACCACAAAATGGAGCCCAGCCCAGAGCCACACCTGAAGGGCAACAGATGCCATGGAGCTAGTCACCATGCATCCCGGAGCCCCGAGAGGGCAACAACACCCACCGCCACCACCCCCCCACCCCCCGGACACCCACCACCCCCCGGACTAACACTGAGGCAGCGCAGACAAAGACAGCGACCCTCCTAAAATGGACCAACCCCACAGACCCAACACCAGAGAATGTCATTGCCCACTATATGCCCAAAGGGACAACCCTCCTCCGCATCCTGACCACCATAGCCCACAGGCTGACGGTACCAACACAGCGGACAACCAACATCCCACCGCAGACAAAGCTGCGGGCCGTGCTGCACGTGTTGGCCTCTGGTACCCTCCAACCAACCTCCACCTGAGACGGAGGAGTCACACAGCCTGGCCAATCCAAGTCCCCCACAACGGTCATGGATGACACCATCAGCTTGCTACCCCAACATCCATACCTCACACACACTACGCAGGAACAGCTGGAGACCAAGCAAGGTGTGTATGCCACAGCTGGCTTTCCGCACGTGTCAGGGGGTAAGTGACTGCACACATGTCCTACTAGTGGCCCCTTGCGACACTGCACCCAATAAGCGCAACAGAAAGCGCACAGATCCCACCAATGTGCAGGCAATAGTGGACCACCGTGGAATCCCCACCAACGACGTTGCCAAACACCCAGGCAGTGTGCATGATACCTCCACCTCCCGACAGTCCATCATCAACCTGCGCCACCAGGATGGCACCCACGGAAATGCACTGCTCGTTGGCCAATACCAAATGCACACACCACACACCTCAACTCCACAATCATGCAACACACAACACAGGAAATGCACACGTCACAAGCTCACATACAACATGCACACCCACCAGACACGACAGCACAACTCACTGTGGGAACCTGGCCCAGCCATGTACATAAGCCATCTACGGCATGGCACCTCGGACACACAATAGAAGAATGTCAGAAGAGGTGGGGACCAGGCATGTGCGAAGGAGGCAAGGGACCGATGAATGAGAATGTACACAATGCCAAGTGTGGCGTGGATGTGCTGGCCAGACTGCAGTATGCAGACCACACACATATCCATATCGACACACACCGCTGGTGTTTGGAGTGTAGTGGACAGTGGACGCAACCATGTCACCCCAGCCAGCGGAAATGTAGCTTGTGACGTCCCCCCCGTGAGCGTGAGCAGAGTGGGCTGGCCCGGCGTCCGCCAGGCCAGCGTAGGGGTGTGAATAAAAGGCATGTAACCCTGGGCGTGGTCCTCTTCCGGAATGCCCAACATCTCTTCCAGGGCAGCGCCCCTCACCCCGCCACGAGGCCGACACCGTGAGCGGTGTTGCCAGTGATCCTGGGCGCCTGCTGCACCCCGGGACGCTGGTCCCCGAATCAGTCCTGACCGCCCCTGCGCACCCAGGCCTCAATGCCCACCTTCCGACACCGGCGTGTGTCGATGAGGGCCCACCACGTGCCGGTGCAATCTACAAGCCCGAGGCCTGCGACCTTGGCAGCCTCCTCAGACCATCACGGCCTCCGCAACACAGGCCTGCAGTATTCCTTTCACATTGACGTACTCCACCGGCATGCACAGCGGACAAGTAGGTCACACATTTGGAAGTGAGTCTTGATTACACCAAGGCAGAGCACATAAATCATGGCTGAGTGTATGTCACTATACACCCTTTGATGTGGTGCCAACAGGTCTTAGTGTTACATCACAGCCGCAAGATTCTGAGGGCCCACGCGGACTACTGCTCTCGGCCTACGCTGCGCTCGAGTAGGTCACAGAATCGGAACTGAACATCGATTATTCAAAGGCAGAGTAGGAATCATTGCAAGCAAGGAGAGGCATACGAGGATGACACGTTGCAGTTGGGAGGAAAAAAGGACCATCATTACGGAGGTGATGTCACTAACTCTGTGCATCGCGAGCCTACGACACGTGGCTGTGGCCCACTGCTGACCGCTGCCTCCGGCCTACACTGCGGTCCAGTAGGTCACAGAGTCTAGAATCGTCAATGCCGGAGTTCATATCAGTGTACTGGCATCATCACAGACTGTATCCCCTCTCAGCCCCGGTGCCACTAAGTCTGTTCCCCGACATTCATGGGCACTCTCTGGTCGTACATTGGTAGCGTTTGAGTCTATGGACTAGGGGGTGGTTTTCATCCTCATGCAGCTGATACCGAATTGGTGGTGGCAAGGAGGCTGTCGCTTTCCACTCCTCCATTTGCTGCTTCCGGATAGCTTCTGCCCCCTGCATCATGCCCTGGAAGAACACCTTCCACTGTCCCCCGAAACACTCCGCGACATCCACCTCCGACATCGACGAGGACCCGCTCAGTCTGCGTGGCCCTACCTCATTGGACCGAAAGTCACCGTCCCGTGGCGGTGTGCCTGTGCCTGCCGCTGTGCACCCGGGGCCACTAACTCTGTGCAGCTCAAGTCCGGGACCCTGTCTGAGTGAATATTGGATGACCTCTTTGACGGTGGTCTTGGGGTCATCAACGCCATGTGCATGTGGCCCTGTACTGTCCGCTGCCTCCTTCCTCAACTGCGGACCACCAGGGCTCACACATCAAATCGAGTCCTGACCGGCCCTGACGTCGCATCACCGCAGGAGGCACACGCCACCATCGCCAGGGCCAACTCCAACCACCATCTGCCAGAGTCGAGACAGTGGTACTGGCAGACTGACGGAGTTGCTCAGACCTGTCGTGGATGCCATCATCTGCCTGATCCCCTGCTCAGCACTCCAGGTGCCACTGACTCAGTGCACCGCAACCAATGGACCGTTACTGATTGAGTTTTGTGATGTGGAGATGTTGCGCAGCAATGTCACCTCAGGCAGTGTGGGAGACCTGGGACGTTGATGAGGAAGTTGCTGCAGGTCTCACACACCCCACTGCATCTGCATCAGGAATATCCCGAATGGACACAATCCAAGTTATTTTCATCACATGGGCGCGCACAGCTCTAGTGCCCCAATCTCAGTGCACTGCAACTCACGGACACTTCTGTTTTTATGTTTGGTGCCTCTGTACTTGCTCCGGCTCCCTCCATGTTGCTCAGCAGTTGACTCTGTTATGCATGTGTTTTCTGTTTCCATTGCACTGGTGTCCACTGTTCAAGTTGTTGCCAGCACCGAGCACTCCGTGCGGGCTGGCTGATGCTCACCCCACACACATCCAGCACAGGCGTCACTGTACATGTGGCCCTGCCAATAAAGGGGCCGGGCGCACGTGCCCGTAGCCAGTTCAACATATCTGCGTGTATCTCTATGGCAGTGTGGGTCTCCTTTGTGGGGTGTAGGTGGTCCCTGAAGGGTGATTGACACCCACGTATGTGATCTAGTTCGCCTTCCATGGGTTGAGACCACACCCGCACCTATTCGGCCACCTCCTTTTGGTGTTCTGACACCTGGCATTGGGGTGCCATGTGTGGGTCGGTGAAGTATTGTGGGCCAGCCTTGCTTGCGTGTGCTTCATGCTGTGTGGTATGTTGCAGGGGCTGGGTTCTCCTCAAAGTAGCTTGTCTGCCCTGGTCCTGGTGGTGGGTTGCGTGGGATGTCCATGGGCTGTTGTAGGGCGTAGGTGTCGAAGGTGTGTTGGTCATGTCCTGCATCACTGATGGGTTGTCTGGTCTGACCTGCTGGAGGTGTTGTTTGTCCCTCTGCAATGTGAAGGTGAGATGCATGTTGACATCAAGAACTTCCGGCCCATCTCCCTGCTTCCGTTCCCAGCCAAGGTCATCGAGAAGATCGTCAACCAACAGCTAACCCGATACCTCGAAGAAAACAGCATCCTGGACCCATCCCAATCGGGGTTCCGCAGCAACCACAGCACTGAGACTGCCCTCATCGCCGCCACCGACGACATCAGGACCGTGCTGGACAACGGTGAGACCGCAGCCCTCATCCTGCTGGACCTCTATGCCGCCTTCGACACTGTCTGCCACCGCACTCTACGCGCACGCCTCCACGACGCAGGGATCCGAGACAAGGCCCTGGAATGGGCCACCTCCTTCCTCGCTGGCAGAACCCAGAGAGTCCGCCTCCCACCATTCCGATCCGAAGCCTCCGAGATCATCTGCGGCGTACCCCAGGGATCGTCCCTCAGCCCAACACTGTTCAACATCTACATGGCCCCGCTCGCACGCATCGCCAGACAGCACGACCTCAACATAATCTCCTACGCCGACGACACTCAACTGATCCTCTCCTCACCAAGGACCCCTCGCTGCCAAATCCAACCTCCATGAAGGAATGAAGGCCGTCGCCGATTGGATGAAGATCAGCTGACTAAAACTGAACACGGAGAAGACAGAGGTCCTCATCCTCGGCTCCAACCCCTCAGCCTGGAACGACTCCTGGTGGCCAACGACGCTGGGAGCAGCCCCGACACCCACCGACCACGCACGCAACCTGGGAGTCATCCTCGACTCAACGCTCTCCATGGCCAAGCAAGTCAACGCAGTCTCATCCTCCTGCTTCAACACCCTCTGCATGCTTCGCAAGATCTACAGGTGGATCCCGACAGACACAAGAAGAACAGTCACCCAGGCCCTCGTCAGCAGCAGACTTGACTATGGGAACGCCCTCTACGCGGGAGCCCCGGCCAAACTCATCAAGCGACTGCAACGCATACAAAACGCCTCCGCACGCCGGATCCTCGATGTACCACGCCACAGCCACATCACCCCCACCTGAGGAACCTGCACTGGCTCCCCGTCGACAGGAGAATCTCCTTCAAACTCCTCATCCACACACACAAGGCACTCCACAAGACTGGCCCAGCCTACCTCAACAGACGACTCCTCTTCTACGTCCCCAACCGCCAACTCCGCTCCGCCGACCTCTCCTCGCCAACGTCCCTCGCATTCGAAGAACCACCACCGGCGGCAGATCCTTCTCCCACCTCGCCGCCAAGACCTGGAACACCGTTCCACTAAGCCTACGACAGACCCAAGACCTGCTGACCTTCAGGAGGCTACTCAAGACCTGGTTGTTCGACCAGTAGCAGCACCCCCCCCCTTTTTTCCCCCAGCGCCTTGAGACCCTCGCGGGTAAGTAGTGCGCTTTACAAATTCTGTGATTGATTGATTGATTGATTGATTGACATTGTGTTGGCATTTATGTTGGCGCATTGTTCTTGTAGACATGCAGACTGTGTGAAAAAGTACATTGTGGCTGTTTGGGCCGCGCTGGTTATTTGAGGGGGGACAGTGGACATTTGGACTACATGACTGTTGTGAGGTTGTACCAGTACATATGCATCTCACAGTTCCCTGCTCTGTCAAATGTGATTGGCCTGTTTCTGCGCATGGGCGGACCCAGTTGTGTCCCCTGTTCTGCAGTGTCGGTATTGCACTTTGTGCCACATTGTCATGGGATGTGCTGTATTTGCCATGTGTGTGTGCTGCAGTGTGCCACGGGGATGGGGGACATGACCCTGGGTTATTGTGTGTGTGCAGTGTGCTAGACGTCGTTGTGCATGTGTGCCATTGTGCCCATCTCCCCCGTCCCCCCAGGACCTGTTCGTTACTCACCCTGTTGTTGTTGTGTCAGGTCCTCTCGAGCTGTGTCCGTACTCCCACCTCCTTGCACCGTCTCCACACTGATGGCTGGCCTCCATTTCCTCCAGCTCCTCCTGTGGCGCAGGACTCCCATCTCCTGTCGCCGTAGCTGCCTTCCTGTTGGCAGCGGCTTTGGGCCTGGTTTAGGTTTTCACATCATGCCAGCGCCTCTTGGCCTCCTCCATTGGCCTCCTCGGCACTCCGGCTGCATTCAAGGTGGTCTGAATGTGGGTCAGTTGCTGGTAGTGTTCTGTCACATCCATGACGCTGGTCTTCTTTTCCTACGGACTGCACCCTGTCTTCCTCTCCCTCTTCTCCTTGGCCTTTCCCAACCCAGTTGGTCCTTGCTGGTGGTCTGTGGGGCTTGTGGGGTTTGCGTTGGCCTCTGCGCTGGGTCAGGGTGCATCCATGTTGCTACGCACTTTGGATTGTTTCTGGTGTGTTGTTTTTGTTGCTTCTATGGTGCATTTTCCCACCCGACGTGTGGGATTTACAGGCCTGCCGCTGGTTTTCGCTGCTTTTTGTATCACGTTCGGCCTCATCGCAGCTTTTTTGGCGTTGGTGTTTCGCATTTTTGCGGCGTGGCGTTGGTTTTAACGCGGTCAGTTGATACGTTATCTGGAGACTATTGCATGGTACCACCGTGTTGTGAATACTTGGTTAACACGGCGTAAATGTCCCGCGATGGACTGCGATGTTGAGGGTTGCTTTAAGTCACTTTTGCGATGGTTATCACACGTTCTTGAGAATATGCTCCTAAGTGTATTAGTGAATACAGAGTGCAAATATTCACGACTGTCTAGCCCTGGAGTAGTGCAGCCTCAGTGCATGGTCACCTTAATTCCTGTGCATTCCAATACCCTTTGGATGTTGTCTTACCATCTTATGAGGTCTACCTCTAAAGATATTTGTTCAGGAGACCACTAAGTCCGAAAAAAAAAAAATCTTGAACTTGACCCGCTGCTTTTGTGTCAGACCAAGGTCGTTGAAAACAAACGCATCCCTCTTGAAATTATTTTCGCCTGCAATGTAAAAACAGAAATTTCCAGAACAGTATCAGAAGTAAGTTTGAATTAAAATATTTCTGACAAACAAGACCGTAATGATTTACAGTGTATAGAGTATCTTGGAGATAATGAAAGCTGAAAATTGAATCCTTTAGTAATAAGGAAAAGCACAGTGAACACAATTATGAGCATAACATTTAAATTACTATTTTGATCAGCTCAGCAATATCGAAGTCATCAGACAATTACTTTCTCCCAACAGCTATTCAGCACCAATTTCTCATGCCTTCACCACTCTGCACTTGACTAATTTTGAGTAAATTGACTGGAATTACAAAACTGGTTATCTGACACTGACCAAAGCTCTGAGCTGCTTCAAACAATACAATATTTAATTTGCCTAATGTGTGTCTGTAAACTTTTCTGTAGTTATTCTCTGACTCTAAAGTGCAAGACAAAAGCTTGCAGAAACCGGCATCCTTTTGAAAACGTCTATCCGTGCAGAAAACATCAACTGTGTATTTGGAGGAACTTGTATGTCAGAATATTGTTGTCAGAAATTGTGTCTGCCCTAAATATCGTGCCCTGCCTATCACTGGGTATAGATATGTTATTATTAAGGAAAAGAAGGCGATATTTTTTGCAAACACTATTTCGTACGCAATATTTATGCCAGAATATATTCTAACAACAGTATTCTGATGGTATACCCTTCTGATGCACATCTCTGGGAAACTCTGCTAGAACACCGGAGTGAGAAGCGCGTAACCATGGTAAAATAAAGTCAGGAAGATTCCAATGGGAGAGTGCAGTGCCTCCGAGATAGAACACAGATCATTCCATTGGGAGTGGGCTGCATCTTCGAGTTCGAGGTGGACCGTAAAGCCTTCCAATAGGGGTAGTCTGCAAGTGCTGGGTCAGAGTATAGCGACCTCTTGGGATTGTCCTATGAATGTTCAAACTTGGGGGTAGATTTTCCAACATTTTGCGCTGGGTTAGGGTCACAAAAGTGACGCTAACCAGCACAAAATATTTTTTTTGAGGAATTTACTTTCCAGCGCAAAGAATTGTGGACAGGATTTAGTGCCAAAAGCTAATGCCACTTCAAAGGAGGCGCTAACAGGAGAAATATTTGTATTTCTCATTTCTTTTCAGACTTTGTATTCGCGGTGCACTGTGCAGCACACATACAAAGTGCGAAAAGCTTCTAAACGTTTCTAGGTATGGTATTTTGAACAGGATAGGTACCCATCCTGTACAAAACCTATGCTAGACTCATGCACACACCTTAATGCTATGGCGCTAAGGTGTGTGTGTGGCGCTCGGCAGCTAAAATCAGCGCTGGCGCTAGGGAGAGAGGAGGAGAGAGCCATATCTCTGTTGATATAGCGCTCTCCAGCTCCCTCCCTGTCACTCAACGTAGTTCAGCCTCTTTGGGTGCTGCGCTGCGTTGCAAGTATTTTTTTAAAAATCTGGGGACAGATTTACAAGCCCCTTGCGCCACTTTTGCGTCACTTTTAACATGGGAAAAGTGACGCAAAAGTGGCGCAAGGGGCTTGTAAATCTGCCCCCTGGCCTTTAATGTCATGCAAGAGGGCAGGGAAGGTTCTTCTCGACATCCAGTGAATGATGGAAGGTGATTGGTTAGTGGCTCTTTGTAAACCGAGACCAGGCAGTTCTAAAAGTAGATGTACGGGAGATGAGTCATCTCAGAGTAGGAGGAGCAAGTGCTCAAAAGTTTTTGCATTGTATCAAGAGTGCCGGATGTGTCAGAAAAGCTGAAAAGAGTAAAGTTGAATTTTCCTCAGAATTGTGCGGCGGCTTCCTCCAAGATGCTCAGACGATGCTCCTTTGAAATGGACCAATGTTTTCTAAAATGATGTTTCTTCAACAGTAGCAGTGTTTATTAACTTTGCACAGCATGGACTAGGGCTTGCAAGAATTTTTCAAGAATGTTCATCAAATGGCCAAGTCCCTGCCGCACAATACTGGACGATGAATACTGCTAGTACCAATGAAGAGATTCACAGCTTGACATTATAGATTGAAACCCTCTCTTGTGGTTGGAGTACACTCTTAAGCCCTAATTTGTCTAGTGGTTAGCTAGCTGTATATCACTATAAACCCACGAGGACTTGGAGAACATCTAAAAAGCGTTCCCGTGGCTTTTTTCCCCGAGTACCAATACAAATGGCAATTTGTATCGGTACTTTCCAACAGAACCACGGCACCACGTTTTGTGTTGTAATTGATCAGAACCCTCTTCAAAGATAAATCGTTACTTTTCATGCTACAATAATACAAATTGTGGTGAGCTCAAATTCTAAATAAATCCAATTGTAATTACTATGTGCATTTTTCTGCATGTTTCAGCCGGATTATAAAAAAATGTGAATTCTACTGGGTATTTCGTTTCTAATCATTTTCCTGAGGTTTGTCTCACATATCAATTATACAAGAGACCAAAATGTCCATGTCTGTCTACTACTTGCTTCTTTGAAACCCGTTTTGCTTTTGTCAACTCTCAAATAATTTTGTTGTTAATAGATTCGGTCCCGGTTTAACTATGTGGACCAACAATACTGTTGGCCTTATCTGTGGATTTGATGGGATAATTTTGGATCATTAGTCGGAATTTGTGCAACCCCTAATTTCTGTTTGTGTCTTTTGTTTGACCCTTGTTTGCTGTTTATTTGAGACCGATACATACATACCTTTTTGTCTCATAGTCTAAGTGCCCATGCTCTGCCAGCCTATCCCCCATACCTAGTCTTTGGGCCCCTAAATTAGTATCCCTGTGTCCTCTTACTCCAGTGTCAGTGACCTTGTGTTCATATCCACGCTCATGTCTGTGACCCCGGGTCCCTGTGTCTCCATGTGCCCATGTGCTGCGTTTCAGTCTCTCAATTTCAGTGCCAGAATGTTTGTATATAAGTGTTAGACCTGGCATCCTTGGCGTGGGTCTCCCTTCCATTTTTTCGTAATGCCTCCACTGTTACCGATATGTTTTTGCTGGACTAGATGCTCATGGGCACTTTGCCGCTGCTAATCAGTGCCAAAGTGCAAGTGCTCCCTATCGTTAATTGATATATGTATTAGTGACTCCGTGATTGGATGATTGGTTTACTTGTCAGTCCCTAGTACAGTGCACTCAGTGTGCCCAGGGCTTGTAAATCCAATGCCGCTGGTGGGCTTGCAGCACTGGTTGTGCCACCCACAGAAGCGGCTTGTGTCTCAGGCCTGCCATCGCAGAGCCTGTGTGTAGCCTAGGGCTGCCATGTCGACTTGGTGAGTACACCCACTTACCAGTCCCTAAACCTTCCCTTTATTGCATGTTGGTCACCCCTAAAGTAGGCCCTAGGGCAGGGTGCATTGTAAGTATAAGGTAGGACATGCCCGGGTGTGTGTGGCATGTCCTAATAGTGAATTACAGCCATTTTCGTTTTTCACTATTGCAAGGCTACCTGCTCCCCATAGGCCAGAATGGGCAGACTGACTATTACACCTTATAGTCAGAACTGACCCAGGGAACATGGTAGAAAAACGAATTTAGTATGCCTGAACTCAGGATGATAAAATGCATCTTTTAGTGAAGTTGGTTTTAACATTCTGTGTTTGAAAATACCACTTTTAGAAAGTGGGTATTTTCTTGCCTAACTATCCAAGCCTGCCTCTGCTAGGTTGTGTATTCCTTGTCTGGAGATTGAGTGACAGGGGCTGGGGGTGGCTACAGGAGACAGGGTGAGTCAGCGCAGGGCTGAATAGGAAGATCTGCATCCAGAGTGGAGCGAGGAGTTGCACCTGGGTCTGAATAGGGCTGTGCCTGCCTTCCACAATGCTGGCTCCACCTCCTGCCGGGCGGCTGAGCACTCTGCCCCCATTCTGAAAGGAAAGAAGGAGTCAGAAAAACAAAGTGCTCCAGAACTGACCAGAACTGGTTTTGGACTAGGCAGAGGCCTCTCTGCCTCCAGAGAACAAAGAGAATCAGGGTATAAGAGGGGCACCCAGACCCCAGGAAAATTAGATCACTTTTGGGAACAAGAAGAAACCTTTGCTGAGGAGCGGAACCAAGAAGAAACTGAGGAGAGACTATCCCTAAGCCTGAAGTGCTGCTTGGGGGATTGGCCTGCAGTGGTTTGCCTGACTGCCAAAGAAAGGAGAAAGGAACTTTTGCTTTGCTGTGACTTTCATCAACTTGTGAAGGATCTCCAAGGGCTTGGAAGAGAGCTTGCCCCTGACCGAAGTCCCAGGACCATTGGACTTCACCCCCTTTGTGAATTGCTGCTGGAAACTCCGTTTCAGTGGCTACAGAGGTAGGGAGCTGTGACCGACTCTCACGACCGACTCGGTGTCCTGTAAGCACCGCATCGAAGCACCGTCTCGCCCTGCAACGCACGGCCCTGGTCTCACCGACTCCGTCAACGAGCCGCTGCCTGCACCGCATCGAGGGACAACGCGTCCTGCAACGCTTTGCTACGCCGAATCGAACTGGTCCGACCGACACGGTCACTGCTGCTGAGTTCGAGTCCTGTGACCGCACCGGAGTTGGGCACCGCTCTCACGCTTTGCGACGCACCGCCCGACTCGCACCGCTGTCCGGACTGATCGACGCCAGCTCCTGAATCCGGCTCCGTCGCCGCACCGCAACCTGGCAGCACCGCATCGAAGCACCGTCTCGCCCTGCAACGCACGGCCCTGGTCTCACCGACTCCGTCTCGACGCCGTCAACGAGCCGCTGCCTGCACCGCATCGAGGGACAACGCGTCCTGCAACGCTTCCATTTTTGCATTGTGACCGCGACGAACAGCCATCCGGCTCGCACGCCCGTGCCTGCCGCTTCAAGTAAAAGGTACTGTGACCGAGTCTGTCTACGCTGTGTTGGCCCGTCTTGACGCGGTCAGCTGGATTTGTTAGACTCTGTTTGTTCTCAACATCGCCGTAGCCGGAGGAGGCTACCGACTCGCACAGAACCTTGAATTAAGCCTTTTTGATCAGAACTAAGCACTCTTGACAGTATTGTGGATTATTTTTGTCGTTTATGGTCTTGTGATAAATCTATATAAAGTATACCTATTTTTATAAATATATAACCTGTGTGGTGTCCATTTGTAGTGTTGTCACTTGATTACTGTATGTGTTCACAAATGCTTTACACACTGCCTCTGAGATAAGCCTGTCTGCTCGTGCCAAGCTACCAAGAGGGTGAGCAGGGGTTATTTTAGGAGTGTACCTACTTTCCCTGACTAGACGCAAGGGTCCCTATTTGGACAAAGGTACCTACCTCTGCCAACTAGAGACCCCCAAATCTAACATTGGTGGTCAGCGGTGAGGATTCTGGACTTGCATTTGTGACTCATGTACAGTGATTGGTGAACACTACTTAGTGAGTGCAGACCAAAACGCAACCACATACTTTTACAGCATTTTTTCTGGGATTTCCTATTTTTGCAAATGCCAAGTTCAGTCACTATGGAGAAACCAGCATCAGTAGCCTCTGTTGAATGTGATTGGGAAGAAGAGAGGCTAGAATGCTACACCCTTAAGCAGCTCAGGCAATTCTGCAAAAAGTTTAAAGTGTCCATGACCGGGATCTCCAGGAAGGAGGACCTCCAAAAGGCGCTGAGGGCCTGGGTCGAATCAAGGAGTGCCCCTGTGGAGGGGGCTGAGAATGCAGAAGGGCAGCTGGAGGGGCTATTGGGTCTAGGGGCTAGAAGACCACCTTCCCCAGTAGGTAGCAGTGTTTCTGCCAGAGGACTGTCTCCAGAGGAGTTGGAGGACAGGAAAGAGAGTAGGATGCACGAAATGCAGCTGACCAAGCTCAAGCTGAATGGGCAGTTAGAATTCGAAATGCAAACTAGGAAATTAGCCCTAGAGGAAAAGAAAATGCAGTTTGAACATGAGAAAGTTTTGAGGGAGTTGGAATTGAAGGCCAAAAGCTTAGAGATTACTCCCTCTGGTGGCAGTGTACCGCCTGTGCCTGTTGAAGCTAGGGTGTATATTCCAAAAGATGTGGTTAAGGAATTTTTTAAAATGATGACATAGGGCAGTGGTTCAAAGCCTATGAGGTAGCCATGTCTTCCCACCGGGTCCCTGAGAAGGATTGGGGAGCGGGGTTGTGGGGACGGTTCCTCAGTGAAGGGCGGGATACCTTGTTGGATTTGCCCTCTGAAGTCTATAATTCGTACAGCCACATGAAGGATGCCTTAATGACTAGGTATGGTTTGACCCCTGAGCTTTATAGGCAAAGGTTCAGGAACTGTAGTAAGATTGAAAGCAGTACCTGGGTTGAATATGTGACCTTCTTTTGCAGAGCCTTGGATGGTTGGGTAAAGGGTAGCAAAGCGACTGATTTTCAGGCGCTCTTTGATTTGATTGCCTGGGAGCACTTGTCCGGTAATTGTTTTCCTGAGCTACGCCAGCACCTGATTGATAGTAAGCTGACTAACCCTAGGCAGCTTGCTGAGGAGGCGGACCGCTGGGTGAGTACCCGGGTCCACAAGGGACACGTGGGAGACTCCGCCAAGGGTGGGCAGGGTCCCCAGCAGAAGAGTGGGGGGACAAGGGTAAACAGAAGGAGTTCCATAAAGGGCCCCAAAGTAAACCCCAAGGGAACCAAGGGAAAGGTTCCCAGCCTCCCCTGAGAAGAAGCCAGTGGCCCTGACAGGCCCCCTGTTCACCAGGGACCACTGGTGTGTTACAAGTGTGGCGCCCCTGGCCACAAGGCAAACGATCCTCGTTGCCCTTTGCATGGAAAACCAGCACCCACCAGTGCAGTCCCCCGGCAGTTGGCTAGTGTAGCCCTGGGGGAGGAGTTGGGTGCCCAAGGTGGGGGATCCCACAGTGTTTTCCCTTGTCTCATTAGGAGACTCTGAGATGGTCCCTAGGACACCGCTGCCTGAGAACACTAAGAAATACAGGCAGTGGGTGACCATCAATGGCCATAGGGTGGAGGCTCTGAGAGACACAGGAGCCAGTGTGACAGCTGTCAAGTGTCACCTGGTGTCTAAGGAGCAGGTTATCCCTGATGCATTCTATCCGGTTGTTGCCGCTGACAACACAGAGAGTCACTGCAAGGTGGCTCAGGTTCCCTTTGAGTGGGGGGTCTCGGGTACTCTTCAAGTAGCTGTGAGGCCAGCCATGCCTGTTGACTGTTTGTTAGGGAACGATTTGGAGAGCTCACCTTGGGCTAAGGTGGAGCGGAGTGCGCATTTAGAAATGTTGGGCTTGCCTGATTGGGCATGTGTGACCACCCGGTCAATGACAGCTAAAGGTGTTCAAGAGGACCTGGAGCCTGAGAGGGAGGCCCAGGTGCCTGCCGGAGAGAGAGGAGGCAGGGGGCGCGGGAAACTGGCCCCCGAAGTTCCCACGGTCCAGGAGGAGGCAGATCCTGAGGGGGATGCCCTGGAGCCTACAGGGGAACAGGTAGCTGAACTGGGGGACCTACCTGAGCTGACCCATTGGCAGCAAGAAGGAGGACCCTCCAGGGAAGAGTTCTGCGAGGAGCAGAACACATGCCCTTCTCTCGTGGGTCTGAGGCAACAGGCCACAGACCAGGCAGCAGGTGATCAGTCTGGATCACATTGGATTTACTGGGAGAATGGTCTCCTGTATTCAGAGCCTAAGGTTGCTGAGCCTGGGTCAGCCCGTGTGCTGGTGGTACCCCAGCGCTTCAGAGCCTTCCTACTGGGGTTGGCTCATGATGTACCGTTAGCAGGACATCTGGGGCAGGACAAGACCTTTGACAGGCTTGTTACCCATTTCTATTGGCCCCAGATGCGCAGGAGTGCCGCCACTCACTGCAGGACATGCCAGACTTGCCAGGCAAGTGGAAAGAGTGGGAGGAAGCACAAGGCTCCTCTCCAGCCATTCCCTGTGGTCAGCACCCCCTTTGAACGGGTGGGTATTGACATTGTGGGGCCACTGGACCCCAAGACAGCCATGGGCAACAGGTTTATCCTGGTCTTGGTGGACCATGCCACCCGGTACCCTGAAGCCATCCCTCTGAGGACAGTGACGGCCCCCGTGGTGGGACGGGCACTGATGGGAATTTTCTCACGTGTGGGATTCCCTCAAGAGGTGGTGTCTGACAGAGGTACCAACTTCGTGTCCAAGTACATGAAGTCCCTGTGGCAGGAGTGCGGTGTAACTTACAAGTTCACCACTCCTTACCACCCTCAAGGAAATGGGCTGGTTGAGAGATTCAACCGGACCCTCAAGGGCATGATTATGGGTCTGGAAGAACCCATGAGGCGTAAATGGGACGTCCTCTTACCATGCCTGTTGTTTGCATACCGGGAGGTGCCACAGAAGTCTCTAGGGTTCAGTCCCTTTGAGCTCCTCTATGGACACCCGGTGCGAGGACCTCTGAGTTTGGTCAAGGAAGGCTGGGAGCAATCTCCCAGGAAACCTCCCCAGGATGTATACAGTTACATGCTGGCCTTCCGGAACCAGACTAGGCGTTTCAGAGAACTTGCTGAGGCAAATCTGGAAGCCAGCCAGGAGGAGATGAAGCGGTGGTACGACCAGAATGCCACTCTGGTAGAGCTTCAGCCTGGTCAGAAAGTATGGGTCATGGCCCTGTGGAGCCTTGTGCGCTCCAGGACAGGTGGACCGGCCCTTTTACGGTGGTGGAGCGCAAGAGTCCAGTTACCTATTTGGTGGACTTGCAGTCTCCCAGGAACCCCTTGCGGGTCCTGCATGTGAACCGCCTGAAGCCCCACTTGGAGAGGTCCCAAGTGGGCATGCTCTTAGCTACAGATGATGGAATGGAGGAGGAGACCGAGCCTCTTCCTGACCTCCTGTCAGCCCGAGAGCAAGATGGATCAGTGGAGGGAGTAAACCTTTCTACCTCCCTGACACCTGAGCAGCAGGGTGACTGTCGCCAACTGTTGGGACAGTTCCCTGACCTGTTCTCCCTGGTTCCCAGTGTCACTAATTGGTGCGTCCATGATGTGGACACTGGGGACAGTCTTCCTGTGAAGCACAAGGCTTACAGGGTGACTGACAGGGTCAGAGCCTGCATCAAGGAGGAGGTCTCCAAGATGTTTGCGCTAGGGGTGATTGAGTCCTCTAACAGCCCTTGGGCCAGCCCAGTGGTCTTGGTTCCAAAGGCTGCCGCGCCTGGTGCCACACCAGAACTCCGGTTCTGTGTGGACTACAGGGGACTCAATTCCGTCACCAGGACTGATGCCCACCCCATCCCCAGAGCTGATGAGCTCATAGATCGGTTAGGGGCTGCGCGGTACCTCAGCACGTTTGACTTAACGTCTGGGTACTGGCAGATCGCCTTGACTGATGGGGCAAAGAGAGGTCAGCATTCTCCACACCAGATGGGCACTACCAGTTCCGGGTGATGCCCTTTGGGATGAAGAATGCCCCTGCCACCTTTCAGAGGTTGGTCAACCAGGTGTTGGTTGGACTGGAGGATTTCAGTGCCGCCTACCTGGATGACATCGCAGTGTTCAGTTCCAGTTGGGAAGAACATCTGCGTCACCTCTGGGAAGTGTTGATGGCGCTGCGGAGGGCAGGCCTCACAATCAAGGTGAGTAAGTGCCAGATTGGGCAGGGTTCTGTGGTGTACTTGGGACACCAGGTTGGGAGCGGCCAGGTGGCGCCCCTCCAACCGAAAATTGATACCATTCTGGCTTGGGAGCCCCCAAGACCCAGACAGAGGTGAGAGCCTTCCTAGGACTCACCGGGTATTACCGGAGATTCGTCAAGGGGTATGGCAGCATTGTTGCCCCCTTGACCGAGCTGACTTCCAAGAAGCAGCCCAGGAAAGTGATTTGGACTGACGCCTGTCAGAAAGCTTTTGACACCTTGAAGACTGCCATGTGCACGGCGCCTGTGCTCCAGGCACCCAACTTCTCCAATGAGTTCATTGTTCAGACGGACGCTTCAGAGCATGGTGTAGGGGCTGTTCTATCACAGATCAATGAGGAGGGCCTAGACCAACCTGTAGCCTTCCTCAGTAGGAGGTTACTTCCCGGGAACAGAGATGGAATGCTATTGAGCGTGAGGCATTTGCTGTGGTCTGGGCACTGAAGAAGCTGAGACCATACCTGTTTGGGACTCACTTCCGGGTTCAGACAGACCACAGGCCCCTCAGATGGTTGATGCAGATGAGGGGTGAGAATCCAAAGCTGTTGAGGTGGTCCATTTCCCTACAGGGGATGGACTTTACGGTGGAACACCGCCCTGGTACAGAACACGCCAATGCTGATGGACTGTCCAGATTTTTCCGCCTTAGCGATGAGAACTCCCTAGGGGTAGGATAGTTCTCCCCACATTTCAGCTGGAGGGGACACGTGTTAGACCTGGCATCCTTGGCGTGGGTCTCCCTTCCATTTTTTCGTAATGCCTCCACTGTTACCGATATGTTTTTGCTGGACTAGATGCTCATGGGCACTTTGCCGCTGCTAATCAGTGCCAAAGTGCAAGTGCTCCCTATCGTTAATTGATATATGTATTAGTGACTCCGTGATTGGATGATTGGTTTACTTGTCAGTCCCTAGTACAGTGCACTCAGTGTGCCCAGGGCTTGTAAATCCAATGCCGCTGGTGGGCTTGCAGCACTGGTTGTGCCACCCACAGAAGCGGCTTGTGTCTCAGGCCTGCCATCGCAGAGCCTGTGTGCAGCCTAGGGCTGCCATGTCGACTTGGTGAGTACACCCACTTACCAGTCCCTAAACCTTCCCTTTATTGCATGTTGGTCACCCCTAAAGTAGGCCCTAGGGCAGGGTGCATTGTAGGTATAAGGTAGGACATGCCCGGGTGTGTGTGGCATGTCCTAATAGTGAATTACAGCCATTTTCGTTTTTCACTATTGCAAGGCTACCTGCTCCCCATAGGCCAGAATGGGCAGACTGACTATTACACCTTATAGTCAGAACTGACCCAGGGAACATGGTAGAAAAACGAATTTAGTATGCCTGAACTCAGGATGATAAAATGCATCTTTTAGTGAAGTTGGTTTTAACATTCTGTGTTTGAAAATACCACTTTTAGAAAGTGGGTATTTTCTTGCCTAACTATCCAAGCCTGCCTCTGCTAGGTTGTGTATTCCTTGTCTGGAGATTGAGTGACAGGGGCTGGGGGTGGCTACAGGAGACAGGGTGAGTCAGCGCAGGGCTGAATAGGAAGATCTGCATCCAGAGTGGAGGGAGGAGTTGCACCTGGGTCTGAATAGGGCTGTGCCTGCCTTCCACAATGCTGGCTCCACCTCCTGCCGGGTGGCTGAGCACTCTGGCCCCCATTCTGAAAGGAAAGAAGGAGTCAGAAAAACAAAGTGCTCCAGAACTGACCAGAACTGGTTTTGGACTAGGCAGAGGCCTCTCTGCCTCCAGAGAACAAAGAGAATCAGGGTATAAGAGGGGCACCCAGACCCCAGGAAAATTAGATCACTTTTGGGAACAAGAAGAAACCTTTGCTGAGGAGCGGAACCAAGAAGAAACTGAGGAGAGACTATCCCTAAGCCTGAAGTGCTGCTTGGGGGATTGGCCTGCAGTGGTTTGCCTGACTGCCAAAGAAAGGAGAAAGGAACTTTTGCTTTGCTGTGACTTTCATCAACTTGTGAAGGATCTCCAAGGGCTTGGAAGAGAGCTTGCCCCCTGACCGAAGTCCCAGGACCATTGGACTTCACCCCCTTTGTGAATTGCTGCTGGAAACTCCGTTTCAGTGGCTACAGAGGTAGGGAGCTGTGACCGACTCTCACGACCGACTCGGTGTCCTGTAAGCACCGCATCGAAGCACCGTCTCGCCCTGCAACGCACGGCCCTGGTCTCACCGACTCCGTCAACGAGCCGCTGCCTGCACCGCATCGAGGGACAACGCGTCCTGCAACGCTTCGCCGAATCGAACTGGTCCGACTGACACGGTCACTGCTGCTGAGTTCGAGTCCTGTGACCGCACCGGAGTTGGGCACCGCTCGCACGCTTTGCGACGCACCGCCCGACTCGCACCGCTGTCCGGACTGATCGACGCCAGCTCCTGAATCCGGCTCCGTCGCCGCACCGCAACCTGCCAGCACCGCATCAAAGCACCGTCTCGCCCTGCAATGCACAGCCCTGGTCTCACCGACTCCGTCTCGACGCCGTCAACGAGCCGCTGCCTGCACCGCATCGAGGGACAACGCGTCCTGCAACGATTCCATTTTTGCATTGCGACCGCGACGAACAGCCATCCGGCTCACACGCCCGTGCCTGCTGCTTCAAGTAAAAGGTACTGTGACCGAGTCTGTCTACGCTGTGTTGGCCCGTCTTGACGCGGTCAGCTGGATTTGTTAGACTCTGTTTGTTCTCAACATCGCCGTAGCCGGAGGAGGCTACCGACTTGCACAGAACCTTGAATTAAGCCTTTTGATCAGAACTAAGCACTCTTGACAGTATTGTGGATTATTTTTGTCGTTTATGGTCTTGTGATAAATCTATATAAAGTATACCTATTTTTATAAATATATAACCTGTGTGGTGTCCATTTGTAGTGTTGTCACTTGATTACTGTATGTGTTCACAAATGCTTTACACACTGCCTCTGAGATAAGCCTGTCTGCTCGTGCCAAGCTACCAAGAGGGTGAGCAGGGGTTATTTTAGGCGTGTACCTACTTTCCCTGACTAGACGCAAGGGTCCCTATTTGGACAAAGGTACCTACCTCTGCCAACTAGAGACCCCCAAATCTAACAATAAGTATCCACATGTCATCGACAAATTGTCAATATCCCTGTATCAGGGTGGGTATTCCCATGCATCCTTTTACCACCTTCAGTGTCTTTGGGTCTGGGTACAAGTGCTCTTCTCCCTGTTTTAATGTCTGTGTCATGGTTCTACAGTATTTATTCCATCGTCAGTATCTCCCAGTTTAAATGCCCCAATGTCTCTGTCTCTGTGGCCATGGGCCCCAGTGGCACAAAAGATTTCTAGATTGCTACTGAGCCAAGTTTAAGTATAGATTTCCATGTGATCATGTGTCGATCTATCAATGTTAGTGCTCTTGTGTTAGTGTCCCATTGTTAGTGTCCCTTTGTCAATGCCTCAATTCAGTATTAATGTGCAATGATTGGTGCCCAGTATCTGTGTCCCCATGGCAGGTTTCCTGTGTCAGTGTTGGGAATCTACTGAAAGCGTACCGTCAGTGGCCCCCTGCTGATGCCGTACTGTCACATCCTAGTGATAGTGTCAGATTCCATGAGTTGCGGCATGTTTGTGTCAGTGACCCAATTCTAAAGTCTTGCGTCAATGTCTCAGCATTAGTGTTTGTGTCCCCATGTCAGAGTTAGCCTGTAATTCCAATGCCCCATTGTTTTGGGCCCTGACAGTGTTCCAGTATCAATGTCACTGTCCCCATTTTCGCATCAACCCTTTCCCCACTGTCAGTGCTCCTGTGTAAGTGCCCCAGTGGCAATGCCCCATGTCAGTTCTTCTTTGTATTTGTCCATATGCCAATGTCAGCATCTTAAGGTCAATATCCTAATGTAAGTTTCAGTGCTTCTTTGTCAGTGTGCTTTTTTTCCTAGCGTCAGTGCCAGCTTACCCAGGCATGGTGGATTAGCATTAATCCTTGGCAGTGTTGCAGTTCCTTACCTTCGTGTACCAGTGTCAGTATCAGTGTGTGTGTCCCTAAATGCGACCTTGTTTCCGTATTAAAGTACCAGTATCCCTATGTCGGTAACCACAGGACAGCACCCCTATATTGTATCGCATCCTATTCAGTATCTTTGTGTTAATATTTGTGTGTTGTGTCACTGTCCTGGTGCCCAAGCTTCAGTAAATAAGTCTTAGTATCCTAGAGTCCCTGTGTCAGTCTCCTAGTGTCACTGACCTTTGCCATTGTCCTAGCATCAATGTTGATTCTGTCTGTGACAATTCCACTGTCACTGTCTACAAATCAACATCCCCATGTAAGTGTTGGTGCTCTGTGTGGTGCTCATGTGTCAGTGTCCCATTTTCGATGTCCCAAGGGCAGTGCCTTTGTGGCGTTGTTACTGCAAGGATGTTGAGGCTACTGTGTCAGTGTCCTACTGCCAATGCTGGTGCCCCACTGTTAATGTTCAAATTTGATCCATGTCAACACTTCAGTGTTACTATCCTCATTCACAAATGCACATATCACTTTTGGGGCTCCAATGTCAGTGTTCTAGTGACTGTGTCTGTGACAGTGTTTGCATGTCAGTGTCTGTCATTGCATGTCGGTGTCATTGTGTCAGTACCCCAGTCAGTGTCCAGATATCATTGCACTAGTGTTATGATGACCACCCCAGTCAATCATTTACAGCCGTATTGCCAATCCAATATGTCAGTATTCTTGGTTACCAATGTCTACATACCAGTGTCCAGTGAAACTTCCCCCTGCCAGTGTCTCAGCGTGGGAAACGGCCTTTACAACGTGGGCATAGCCGTGTTCCTGCAAGTGCAACCATGCTTGCTTTAACCATGCATATAACTTAACCACACGTATGCGTGGTTACGACAGTGAGCGGTCTAGATGTCGGAAACAGGAAGCGTTGGGACAGATAGCTCAACACGGACAGGTAAGAGGGGCTGGGGCTGGGTTTGTGGGGGTGGGGTGTTAGTTTTAGGGTTGTGGGTAGTTTTTAGGGTTCGGGTGTCTTAGTTGTTTATAGGGCAAGGGCCAGGTTTTAGGGGTCAGGGCAGGGGTGGAGTCGGGGTAGTTTTAGCTTCTAGGGATGGGGTAGTTTTTAGGGCTTACTGTGGATCAGGTTGTTTATAGGGCAGGCGCTCAAGTTTTAGGGCTCAGGGCAGGGGGGGTCAGGTAGTTTTAGATTTTAGGGATGGGGTAGTTTTTATGTCTCAGTGGGTCCAATTGTTTATAGGGGAGGGGCCAGGGTTTTAAATCTCAGGGCAGGGGGGGAGTTGGGGTAGTCTTAGGTTTTAGGTACGGGGTAGTTTTTAGGCCTCTGGGGGCATGGTTGTTTATAGGGCTGGAGCTAGGGTTTTAGGGCTCAGGGTGGAAGGATCGGGTAGTTTTAGGTTTTAGGGGTGGGGTAGTTCTTAGGTTTCGGGGGGTAGGGTTGTTTATAGGGCAGGGGGCCAGGATTTTAGTGCTCAGGGCGGAGGGGCTGGGGTGTGATCTTTACCATACATCCCTTTATCAAACATGCCTTTACACGAAAATGCGTGATAAAGGCATGCGTGGTAAACGCATTCGTTGTTAGGGCTGCGTTGTAGAGGCATGCGTGGGTTAGCCATGCGTGCCTCTGTCATACAACCTCCCAGCATTAGTGTCTGTGCCCCATGTCAGCATTCCAGTGCCTCTGTTCCTATGTCATTCTTGGTGCTCCGGCTGCAGTGTCTCCTATTCCAGTCTCTTAGTCCTAGTGGCAGTGTTGATTTGCCTGCATCAGTATTATAGTGGCAGTGTCCATTTGCCTGTCCCTTTGTGTCAAAGTGATCTTTAGCTAGTGTCTAAGAGTCAAAGCTTATTTGTCACTGTACTCACGTCAATTGTCTCAAGTCAATATTGGTGATCCTGTTGCAGTGTGCCAGTGACAGTGTTTCCCCTTTGCTGGTCCCCCTGTGTCATTGTTGGTGACTCTGTGTTATTTTCTAGTAACAGCATGATTCCTCCTGAACTAGCTTGATCCCATCAATAGATCTGCCTGAAACCTTTAGTGCCTCAACAGGTATTGTGCATCATGTCAAATGACTTCAAGATTGTTGGACTTGGCCCATTTTGCTGGGTTATCCCCAAACTTTTTGCTTCTTCCTCCTATTTTTTCCTGACCTGTGTTTGTTGGTTTTATGACTCTGGGCATTTTACCACTGCTAATCAGAGCTAAAGTGCATATGCTCCCTGTGTAAATTGTTATTATGATTGGTTCTCCCTGATTGGCATATTTGATTTACTGGTCAGTCCCTAGTAAAGTGCACTGAGTATGCCGGGGCTGATAAATCAAATACTACTAGTGGGCCTGCAGCACTGATTGTGCCACCCACATGAGTTGTTCTGAAACGGTAACTCACACCTGCCACTGCAGTGTCTGTGCGCAGCTGTTAACTGCCATGTCGACTTGGCAAGTGCACCCACTTGCCAGGCCCTAACCTGCCCTTTTACTACATGTAAGGCATCCCTATGGCAGGCCCAAGGTACCCCTTTGGGCAGGGTGCAGGGTATGTGAAACGCAGGACATGTACTGGTGTGTGTGACATGTCCTGATAGTGAAATACTGCCAATTTCGTTTTTCACTATTGAAAGGCTATCTTACCCCATAGGATAGAATGGGAGTTTATTTATATCATCTTATAAATATAAATTCCCATTGTGACAAGATAGAGAAATAAAGTTTAGGCTCTCTGAACTCAGAATTTAATAACACATCTTTTAGTAAAGATGGTTTTTAAATTGTGTGTTTGAAAATGCCGCTTTTAGAAAGTATTAAGTATTAAAGGGGTCAACCCTACATACTACCCAACCTGGGTCAATAGTGCAGTACGGACAAAAGTGGTCGAGGTAGGAACAAACTTTGAAGTAAAACAATATATAATAGCAAACACAGATGGTTCTAAACATGGGTCCTATTTATTTACTTCATTGGACCAAACAAATGCAATTTATATTCAAAGCATTAGTAACTAATGGCAATAACACTGCTCATTAAAATGCAATATATTTACAGTGCTCTTGGTGCGGTTGGGTTTCGACCCCTGTTTGTAGGAAAAATCGGTGTCCTTACGGTGGGGTCTTCATCAGGACTGAACTGTGAAGAGCACTAGTATAACGTGACGGGATGCCTCCGTCAGATGCTAAAGGTGGGCTTGGTGTAAGCTCTCCGCCTTGTGTTAACACATGCAGTGCTTGGTCAGTGGCTTGCAGTATGCTGGGAAGTCAGTCCCATGAGATCTGTCATTCCTGGCGCGAGCTCCTTCATTCTGCAAGCCGTTATACAAGTGCTCTTCACAGTTCAGTCCTGATGAAGACCCCATCGTAAGGACAACGATTTTTCCTACAAACAGGGGTCGAAACGTCGACAACCTACAGACACAAACTCTGACGACATTGTTTAAAATATACTTGTCCCATAAAGCTATGTGTGTATTCAGGAACATTTGACCTACCTCAGACTGGAAAAGTTTTGTCTTCATGCAACATTGATGTATATATGTCACAAACACCTTTTCCCTGTCCTTCACTTCAACACCCACTCCCTTCCTTCCTTCCCAACCGCACCAAGAGCACTGTAAATATATTGCATTTTAATGAGCAGTGTTATTGCCATTAGTAGCTAATGCTTTGAATATAAATTGCATTTGTTTGGTCCAATGAAGTAAATAAATAGGACCCATGTTTAGAACCATCTGTGTTTGCTTTTAGAAAGTAGGCATTTTCTTGTTTAACCATTCTGTGTGCCTCTGCCTGTTTGTAGGCCTGGGCGGTAAATTCCGTTCTGCTCACGGAATTTGGGTAATTTGGGTAATTTCGCATTCCACGGAGAACGCGGAATTGGCAAAAATTCAGCGATCCGCGGCTTCGCAGAATTTTTTGCTTGTTCGCGCTTTCAAAATGCGTGTTCGCGAGATATTTCTCCCCGAGCACGCACACAGCGTTCGCGAACAGGAAAAAAGCATCGCGAACGGGCGGAACAAGCAATTCCGCGTGTTCGCAGAACTTTTGCGTGCTCACGGAGATTTTTTACCGTTTTGCGGAGCTTTGCGTAGCGCGACTACGCAAATTCTGCCCACCCCTACCTGTTTGTGTATTGACTGTCTGGTTTTGAAGTGACAGGGGCTGGGGAGGTGCATTCTCTCAGACAGCCACCGGGGGGGTGGGGGTTGATGTGTGTCCTGCCTTTTCTGAATGAGTCAGGGCTGGGCTGACTAGACCTGGGCTGCATTCAGGGTAGGGGGAGGAGTTTTCACTGCACCTCAATAGGCTCGGTCTGCATATAGAGTGGTGGGAGGAGTCTGCCTTACACAATGCTGTCTCCACCTCATGCCGGGCAGCTGCACAAGAGAGGACAGAACTGGTTTGGAATGGGCTCAGAGACCCTTGCACACAGAGAACAAAGACATTTTGGGGTATAAGTATTAGACCTAAAAGCCCTGAACTTTAGACTACTTCTAGAATCAAGAGGAACCTTTGCCAAGGAGAAGAGCTGGAGAAACTGAGGAGAAGTACTGCCCTTGCTGTGTGTCTGGGGTTGGCCTGCAGTTGCTGTTTCTGCCAAGGAAAGGAGAAGGACTTTGCTGTGTGCTGTATCCCCTGCTTGAGGAAAGTCTCCAAGGGCTTGAGTAGAGCATGCCTCATGTTTTGAAGTCTCAGGAACACAAAGACTTCACCCCTGGCTTCCCTGGACTTCCTTGCTGGGAGTTCTAACCTGCCAAGCGGTGCCTGTGACTGTCTTGGGCCTCTGGAGGTTGTTTATGCTGTTGGGAGCTGGAAAAGCAACGCAACGACAAGGACATTGACGCATCGCTCTTCTTGCGACAGTTTTTCCAATGCAACGCCGTGGTGTGAGAAGAATCTCCCCGCATCGCCGCGTCGCTGCCGAAACCAACGCAGCGATTGTCCCCACGGCAAGAATCGACGCACCGAGGGATCGCGGCTGAAAAGGTCGACACAGCGCCGCCCGCCGCAGCCGCTTCATTCGCCGATGCATCCCGGATTTCCACGCATTGTCCCTGTGTGGCAAGTTTTCCCAGATGCATCACCTGCGGATCGGAGTCATCTCAGAATCGACGCATCACTTCCACCTACAGACCGGACCCGACGCACCGCTCCCCTGTGTCCAGCGGAACTGTCACATTGCATCCACGAAGGTCTCAGGAATCAACGGATCTCTTTGTTTTTCGACGCTTCCCATTGCGGCGGCTGTTTGGCTTGGTGAATTTTGTCGCAACGACAGGTACTTTGCAAGAAATCACGCATTCATAGTTTTCTATGGACTCAGTTTCTAAAACCTTTTGAAAGTCATTTTTCTTAATACTTGTATGTTGGGTTTTTGTAGTTTTGGTCTTGTTAAGTTTAGATAAAGATACTTTATTTTTCTAAACCGATGTGGTGTCCATTTGTGGTGTTATCACTGTGCTACTGTGAGTGTTGGTACAAATACTTTACACATTGCCTTTGGGATAAGCCTGTCTGCTCGTGCCAAGCTACCAAGGGTAAGAGTAAGAGTAATCTTTATTGTACAGTTAATTAAAACTCACAATTTAAAACTCACAATTTAAAACATTCAAACATTAAAATACATAAATCAGCCTTGTCTCTCTTTTATACATTAGTAATTAAGATTCGCACTTCCAAGTTAGCTTGTTGATGTTGTACTATGAACCAGAGTCCCAGCTCCATTGTCTATACTATCCTTCAAGTATGTAAGTCATGGACGAGGCGTGTTGAGCTTTGGGTTGCCTACTCAGGCCATTTTAAAAATGAGTAAGAGATAAGACATAATAAAGTGCTTGTGCTTCAAGGTGCCAAAACTTGGGCAAGACAATCCCGCTTTGGATTTGCTGTTGGCGTGCTCTATAAGGTATGATAGCTGCCTGCTATTCTGCTTCCGCGTCTTGCTGGTGCTTTAATCTTCCAGCCACTAAATTGAAGTACTTTGCAAGACGGCAGTTTAGCTGGATCTCTTCTGGGTTAAAACACAGTTTTACAGCCTGCCTGCAGGTCCTGATGCCCTTCTGGTTCCATTTTACTCGAAGTAAGGTGCGCCTTATGTCCATCAAACTTGGGCAAATACAGATAATGTGTATTAGATCCTCGTTTCCTGTTCTACAGAGACGACAGGACTGTTCTTCTTGTCTCCTTTTCCAAGATGCCAGGTGAGGGAGAATTCGTAAAATACCAAAACGCAACTTTAAAAACTTTTCATTTATCTTCTGTTTAATTCCCCTTTTCAAATAAGCTTGCGGCGTAAGAGCTTTATAGTCATTCAACACTATCCATCCATGAGCCCTCTTGGGCAAAGTTTCCTTATCTTCTGTTAAGGATATAATTTTCGTTACTTTGGTTACAACCTTTTTGAAGCTTTTATGATCTGTTGATGATTCCCAAAGATCGGTCAGTTCGAGGTTTTCTAATGATTCCAACAGATATTCCCTGGCAGGTGATTTCTCTCGTTGTGACAACTCGGTCCAGAGGTGGGCATTTAGAGATCTGCAACTCTGATCTTGTGCCAACATTTTATATAGGCACCCCTTCTTTCCACTGTTTGCTTCTGAAGGCCAAATTCGAGGCGTATTTGGGCAGGTGATACATAGTTGGGTAGCTGAAAAATTGCTCTGTATGTACTGCTAATCACTTTATCTAGGACCAATGCATCTTTTCCATGCATTTGTTCGCTCCCATATGTTAGCATTGGCTGCAGTCGTGCTCTGATCACTTGTAGGAGAGGGTCAAGTGTACTGTCTGGTAGGACTTTCTTCAGGGGCTTCATCGCAAGATAACTCGTGTTGCCCTTTTGACGCAGGGTCTCCAGTTGAGGTTTGAACGAGCCTCTGCCGATCAATAGTACCCCTAGGTACTTATAGCTAGTTACCTGATCCAGTTTCCACCCTTCCAAATACCAAGTATTTTTCCTGGACTTATTGTAGTTCACTGTCATAATTTTTGTTTTATTTAAATTAATGCTTAATCCGTTACATTGCGAGAATTTGCTAGTAGTATCCAGAAGGTGTTGGAGGCCAATTGGAGACCGGCTTATTAAGACCAAGTCATCCGCATATAGGAGATTGGATAGCGAGATTTTTCCCATTCGTGGGGCATGTGATGTAGTATTGTCCAGTTCCCCTGGAAGGTCTGCTAGGAAGAGATTGAACAGCATGGGGGCTAGAACGCACCCTTGTTTTAGGCCTTTAGAGGGGTTAATCCGCCTTGAGAGATGCGTCCCAGCTCCCAACTTGATCTTGGCCCAGGTGTTGGTATGTCATAAGATCAGCTGTTTCATAAGAGGTCTCGGTATTCCCCACTTTTCCAATTTTTGCCCGATCCACATGGTCAAACGCTGCGCTATAATCTATAAAACATAAAAATAGCGAGCTCTTTGCTGCTTTTGCCGCGTCTGTCAGCAGGGTTAGCGCCATGATGTTAGTTGTAGTGCCCTGTCCTCTGCAGAACACTGTTTGATTTGCGGGGATTATACGTTTTGACGATGCCCAAGATGTCAATTCCTCCAGGACTAGGCCCGCATAATACGTTGCCTCTATATCAATTAGGGCGACGAGCCGATAATTGCAAGGGTTGCTCCTGTCGCCCTGCTTATATATTGGACTTATTATCGAGCCTTTCCAAGATGCCGGGC
The DNA here is from genome assembly GCA_963921515.1 of Calotriton arnoldi. Classification (NCBI taxonomy): domain Eukaryota; kingdom Metazoa; phylum Chordata; class Amphibia; order Caudata; family Salamandridae; genus Calotriton; species Calotriton arnoldi. The sequence continues at coordinate 10,370,741 of CAWUFW010000004.1, read as the reverse complement.
TGGTTTCTGACTCCTGAATGCCCTTGAAAACTGGTACCAGTGTTTTACTCCAAAAGTCAATATCATATGTATACATTATTGGGGGTATTCCGTTTGGACCTGGTGCTCCTTCCGACTTGCCTTTTAATATTTGTGATTTTATCCGAGCGCTGATATATTCATACTATTTTCTTTACTGCTTGATGGTAATTTTGGGCTCGTTTTTCCTACCACATCATCGTCCTTTTGTTTTTGCTAGTCTCTTGTTTAGTCTTTCCTGTCTTGATGTCATTATTTTTAATCTTAGTGCCCCATGATTTCTCTTCAGTTAAATTCCCTTCTTGGTTTTTGTCGTTAAAGTGATTGTACAGATGATTTGCCCAATCTGCCTCTGCTATATGTGAGCTTATTCCGTGGTGACCTGGCCGTTGGAGACTATGGATTGTCCGCCAAAACCTGGCGCTGTTTTTCAATTTCGAGTCGTACATTATTTTTGCCCAGAATTCATCATTTACCTGCCTTTTCTTTTCCCAGATCACCTTTTTTAGCTTTGCCTTTAGGTTACGTAGCTCCCTTTGCAGGGCTTCGTTTTGTGGTTGTGTGCGAAGCCGTCTTAAAGTTTGTTTATTTTCCGTTTCAGTCTTTTTATCTCGGGTGAGTTTGCCTTTCCTAATAAGGGACCCTGAGAATTCCCTTTATAAATCTTTGGCTTTGTGGCATATTTTGTCCCGAGGGCCATTGTAAACTCCTCCCAAGCTTCAATTGGGTTTGTAGTCAGGTTGTTATCTTGATGAATAAGTTCCTTTGCACTTGTGGATAGCTCTTTGATCTTGTCCGGCTTACACCTTATTCGTATCGATGGAGCAAGGTCTCGGACATGAGATTTGCTCTGAAGCAATCTCCTCGATTTAACTTACTAGCGAATTACTAATGACATGTCTCGTGATTAATAATATGCATTTTTCATTATACGCGGAAAAAGAATGAAGCTTGCTTATGTGTTTACTAACTGCAAATAACACGGACGTAGGACTAGGACGCATTTAACATGGGATCTTTTCTGCGCATGCATCTACGTAGTATGACGTACTTTCGCTTGGAGGGAAATTCTGGCGCTTGCGCAAAGAGTTATAAAATGGCCGCTTGAAAGCTCACATGCATGGCACCTGCTTGCTGAAATTAGAAATGGATTTATAACTAACGCAGATGCAGAGAGAGAAATAACAAATGGTATGGGATAGAGTAGAGGTTGGAGGTATACAGTGAAACCATTTATTTTTGAGAATAACATTTATTTTTTTTACTTATTATTAGTGCGTATTTGGGCCTGTTAAAGTTGTCCGAGTCGAGCAAACCAATATGGCACGATGCATGCACCCTGACACGAAAGCCTGGGAGATGACTAAGAATTTGACACGAGTCCAAGGTCGGCGGAGATGTGCCCTGGGAACATGAGGATGAAGAGTTCATATGAAGGAACTTATTCAAGACATCAGCTACAAATGTATTTAATAAAGTTTAAAGATTTATGGGAAAGGAAGGGCGGAATAAAGTTTGATGAGAGGAGTTTGGAAAACAATGGTTAAAAGGGAATAAATGAAAATAAGTGTGGTGTGATGATCATCCCCCCCTAGCCGTCCAATCAGAAGTTAGTATTCTGTGCAAATGAAACATTAATGGGTGATACATGCCTATGGAAGGGTATAATTGAGGTAGTTTAGTTAGAAAAAGTGTTTTTCTGGTGGGCACATGCTGCAGAGTTATTTGGGAAAGTCACGAAGAAGCTTTGATGCGCGTTGAAGAAGCTTGACAACGGGGTGCTCTGGGGTGGTGCTCTGAAAATCTGATGAAGAAAATCGAATGCAGAATCATCTACCAGATTTGGGTGGGTTTAGAAGGGTAATTGCGGAAGAACAACGAGGAGGAAGAGAGTGTCAGAGAGGGGTGCAAACATAATGATCGGTAACTAGTGAGGTGAGGTTTCCTGTCCTGATTCCTGTCCTGAAACCTTTGTCTCCTGATCTGTCCTGGGAGGCCTATTCCAGCCCTTTGGCCAGAGGGTTGGTCTTCACACCATACTTTGGTAACTATGAGATTCATCGTTTGATAAATGCTCTTCTGTCTCTATCCTCTTCTTTCTGAGCAGAGTTATTGTGTGGATCTGAATTGATAAAGGTTTAACTGTGATATTTTGAATTGGCACTCCCGCAAATGAGGGTGTTTGTACTGAAACGCTTTGAGATGGTTCAAAACCCCTAACTTTAGATAAAAATGTTAAAACTTATTGAGTCTGTCATTATTTTACTTATTAAGGAATGCATAATAGGTTATGACAATTATCGCCATCAACTAGTTTTACCTAACTGGTCCATTGACCAGAGGAAAGAACTATTTGATCAGCAGAAGGTTTTAGTTAAAGAAGCAATAACTAGATCCTGAGGTATGAGTAACATATAAAACTAATAAACTCCAGTGGTTTACTTAGAGCGCAGCGGAAGAGAGTTGTATGGGCCCAAGAGAGTATATGGTAGTAGAGTATCTGTTGTTAGTAGACCGCTGGATCAGTTTTCTGGTAGCAGAGCTATGGTTGTTAGTAACTCGTTTGGTGATTAGTATAGATTATTGATGTTTGGTTAATGTTTTAACAAAAGAGTTAGTGTCCTGTTTTATGTTGTCTGGAAAATTCCCAGGGAATGTATAGCGGGTGGCGATAGAAACCACACTGCAATGAGGTTACTCGTCTGTTGGAATAACACTGTGAAGCTAGGTAGGGCTGGCAGTGTTAAACTAGGGACTATCTTTTCTGAACAAAAGTGAGAGTGGTTGAAAGCAAAGAGTTCGCTGATGAAACTTTAGGAGTTATATCACCTAGTAAGGGTAAACCTGAAGGAGTAGTAGGTTCTTCTAAGCTAGATAGATTGACAGCAAAAGGTGTTCGCTGGTGAAATACCGGTTTCAAAATTCCTTAACGGAAGATACCGGAAGAGTAGCAGGTTCTCTGGAGCTTAGGTGAAGAGTAAGCAGAAGGTTTTACTCGCAGTGGAAGAAAAGAAACTATCATTTTGGTTTAGTGGAACAGACAGAGTAGCAAATGTTTTTATGTTGTTAATAACAAAGAAGTTCAAAGAATTATGAAGAAATAAAATTTTCGTACTACCTTGCAAAGGGAGGGTCAGTTGCCGGAGTGGTACTGACGTCACAGAGAGCCGCGCTGGGATTGGTAGAAGCAGCGGGTGCGTGACAGGAGGGCTTGGTAAAGGAGGGGTGAGAAGTCGCCTGAGTAGGATCGACGTCACAGAGAGCCGCGCTGAGATTGGTAGAAGCAGCGGGCGTGTGACAAGAACAGCATTGTAAAGGAGGGGTCAGTAGTGAGGAGCAGAACTGACGTCAGGAAAAGGCCGCGCTGACATTGGTCAGAGTACGAGTGTGAGCCTGATTCCATTGGACACTTAGATAGAAGCCGCGCTAGGATTAAACTAGAGAAGGATTGTATGCGGGCTTTTGATTTGACTGTTATTGCAAGACGTACAGGTAGAAGATTTCAAGGGTTTGCGGAATACAATTTCTTGCACCGTTCTTCAAGAATGTATGGAGGGAAAAGAAAGATGTCAATTTTTAAAAGAATAAAGAATTTCTTCGTTAAGGATAAGCCTGTGTTGACTAGAGTGGGTATTCCTAGTCCGCCACCAAAGACACCAGCATCTTTCATGATGATGTAGAGAGGATATCATACTTGTGTATGGCTAGAAAACTGGGTAGAGTACATGAAGGACGATGGTGTGTTAGCGTTTCCTAAGGATGGTACATTTAATGGGAGGATTCTCCAGAATTTGAGATTGAAGATGAATGATTTAGAACCGAGACCTAGGTTAACTTAATATGAGGCTTTGGAAGAATGGGAGACTGAGTCATACGAAAGAGAGAAATGCAGAGGTGGAAGATATAGAGGATTCTTTCCAAGACTGCATGAGTCAAGAGAAGGACAGAAGAAACAGTGGAGGAGAGCGATGGTATCGGAAGGATTATATCCAGTGTTAATGGCTGAGGAACATTCTGGAGGAAAGTGTAAAGAGAAAACAAAACATATGAATTCGACAGGATATGGAGAGTCAGATAATGAATTGTTAGAGGATATTTTAACCCCTTCGATGCTCGTGACGAGCTCAGCTCGTCATGCTGCGCGGTCGCGCTGTGCGCATGACGAGCTGAGCTCGTCACGACCACACCCGCGATCGGAATGTCCAGCACCTGGGCGGAATTCCGATCGTGGTCAAGGGGTTAATTAAGAATCCACCACCGTATCAAGAAGCAGCTAGTAAGGTTGTCCCAAGCGCGCCAGTAATGGGAATACCATTAACACCACAGATTTTACATGAGACATCATACAACAGAGTGTTGCAAGATAATGAGAGAGAAACCCTGAACAAAACTAGGGAGGAACTAGTTCAAAGGATAGGTCAATTGAATTTAAACACGGAAGCTTTGACAGTACCCGTAACCATTGGTCCAGTAATCCCATTGTATGGGGATAATAAGGATACCCAGAAATCACAGCTTGTGACAGTTCCATTGAATAGCCCAAGAAAAGAGATTGTAATCGCGGATGACCAAGTTAGTGAAAGTGAGTCAGTTATTTCATTAATGGATCTCCCTATTGTGGAGCCCAATGTGGAAACTCAAAAGAGAGCCACACCTATGAATTTGAGAGAGAGAAGACCTATAGTTCCGGCTGGAACTTCGGGTACAACAATAGTTACCCCTGAAGATATAGAAAGGTGGGCTCAGAAAAGGGAAAATCAGATCACAAAACCACAGATTTTAGATATTAGCAGATTGAAAGTGGAATTGGAAGAGATGATGACAGGATGTGTGGGCACAGAAAGATTAAATGTTTATAATGATGAAGAATTGTTGTTTTTATGTAAGAGTATAACCAGGAGAGCAAGACTATTTCATGAAAGATTAACTGAGGTTGCTTCAGAGATTGGAATAGATATAAGGAAGTCGAAATTGTTACAGAAGCCCTATCGAGTGGATTTTACTGATAAAGACTTAGAAAGTGTGAATGCTTCAGGAAAAAGGTTACAGAAAAAAGAATTAATGAACATTTTGCGAAAATGGGGAGACATTGATAAATGGAGGATTAGGTGGATAAGGAAGAAAGAAGAAGTACAGGCAAGAGAGGCAATAGCTGCGTTTCCAATGAGAGAAACAGGAAAAGTAGAAAGGTTGTGTCCAATGAGAGAGGTTCCTGGAGGAGGATATGTTCATGTCCCTTGGAGTAGACAAGATATTTTATCATTTACAAATGATTTCCCAAAACTGAGAGAAAAGCCAGTTGAGTGGTATAAACAGGTAGAAAGGTTTGTAAAGGTCTCAAAGGTGTTACTGAAAGATCTGGATGGTCTATTTGACATAGTAGTACCTGCCGATTTATGGACAGAATGTAAAATCACAATTGATTGGCCTAATGAAGAGTATCCTAAAGATGCAAAAACAGGAGCACCGTCAGAAGAAGTGATGAAAAAGTATCATCAAGTGATTACATAATTGAAAGGGAAAATCCCTCCAAAAGAAACAGATTGGGTAAAAATAGATAGAACAACACAGGAACCGAATGAATCTGTACATGCGTATTATGAGCCATTGTTGCAGGTGTTCAAGCAGTATAGTGGTTTTGAGAACATTGGTGACAAGGATATGGGACATTTTGTGTATCGGTTTGTATATGGTCTGAAACCGGAAATTAGTCAGATTATACAGCAGCATATGTTGTGCTGGCAAAGTAAAACGGTGGATGAGATTTTGAAGTACGTGAAATATTGCAGGGATGACATAGAGGCCAGGCGAAGGAAGCTGAAAGAGAAAATGATGTGGGCTCAAGTTAAATTGGCAGAACAGCAGGAAGAGAATACAAATTAGCAGAATGGTAATCCAGTAAAAGAACAGAGTCAGAATAATCAAGGAACGAATGGTAATAGATTTAAAGGGCGAATGGACAGGGAAGAAGCGAAAAAGAAGTTCTGTTGTCATGCGTGCGGTAAGCTTGGACATTGGAAGAACCAGTGTAAGAGTATTCAGAATAATAAGAATAATAATGGGCCAAATCAAAATTTAATCCCACAGATGCAGAATGAAGTACTATTGAATGAGCAGCAACAGGTAGTCACTCCACAATATCAGGTACCACCAGCTCCTATGCCAAATTTTGTGAACCATCAAAGTTTCAGTTCGAACACCGGATTTCAAGGAGAAAGTGGTAAGAATAATAGAACAATTGCTCAATATTTTTTGCAGAATGATGAGGTATGTTCAGATGTTACACAATGACGTTGCCGGTAGATCGGTCAGGTCCATTTGTTGATGGGAGAGTAGAAGGTAAAGACATTACTTTCCTATTGGATACTGGTGCTACCAGGTCTACTGTGAGAACAGCAGACATCCCCAACCTACCCCTCTCGGGAGAGACAATCCAAGTTGTAGGTGTATCTAACCAACAGATTAAAACACCAATCACAAAGCCAATGGAGGTGCACATTGGAAGCTTTAAAGAAATGCATCGATTTTAAGTTTGCGATTCTAGTCCTGTAAATCTGTTGGGAAGAGATCTTTTGTGCAAAATGAACTGCACGATCTATTGTACACCGGATGGTGTCGCTTTCCAAACCCCTGATGAAGATGTGGCATACAAGATGATGCTGGCCAAGCAAGGAACAGAAGTAGATGAAATGTTTTCACTGATAACTGAAAATGAATTACCAGAAGAGTTGAGAACTACAGTTAATCCAGAAGTGTGGGATTTTACAGGGAAAGACATTGGGCTAATGAAAAATATAGACGCAGTTAAAGTGACAGTGAAAGAAGGTGCACTGTATCCAAATACCCGACAGTACAAAATGAGTCCAGAAGTAAAAGCAGGAATTATTCCGGAAATCGAACGGATGGTTAAACAAGGCATTCTGAAAGAAGTGATGAGTAGTCCCTGTAATTCACCAATAATGGGACTGAAAAAGCCTAGCGGAAAGTACAGAATAGTGCAGGACCTGCGAAAAATAAATAAGATTGTAATTCCCTGTTGTTCAATTGTGCCAAATCCAGCAGTGATTCTTTATCAGATACCATGGAAGGCAGGATGGTTTACAGTGATTGATTTGTGCCAAGCATTCTTTTCTATTCCTTTGCGCCCAGACAGCCAATATTTGTTTACGTTTAAATTTGAAGATCGTATTTACGCATGGTGTCGTGTTCCTCAAGGGTACACAGAAAGTCCTTCAATCTTTAATCAGATTTTGAAAAAGTGATTGGAATCATTGATTATGCCCAAACATTCTGTTGTGGTTCAGTACATTGATGACCTACTGGTGGCATCAAAAACGAGAGAAAATTGTGTTACAGATACAATTGCTTTGCTGAACCATTTGGCTGAAGGAGGATACAAGGTGTCTCCAGAAAAATTACAGTTCTATCGACAAGAAGTAAGATATCTAGGGCATAAAATAGAAAGAGGAGTTAGAAAAGTGAAACCGGAAAGAATAAAAATAATCAAAGAAATGCAATTGCCACAGACTCAGAAAGAGATGAGAATGTTTCTGGGAGTAGTTGTATGCTGCAGGCAATGGATAAATGGATTTTCTGTGTTAGCGAAGCCATTGATACAGATGATTTGGAAACGAGCGAAAAATCCGATTGAATGGAATGACGACTGCCTAGAAGCATTTGTGAGATTGCGAAATTGTCTGTGTGAGGCTCCTGCTTTGGGCATGCCAGACTATACAAAAGACTTTGCTTTATTTTGTTGTGAAAGAGAAAATTGTGCACTTTCAGTTTTAACACAGAGACATGGACTGAGTCGGCGTCCTATGGCATATTTTTCAGCTACATTGGACCCAGTGGCTTCAGCATTAACTGGCTGGTTAAAGGCAGTAGCTGCTACTTGTATGAGTCTGGAGCAAAGTGAGTCAATAGTGATGGGACATCCAGTAAAAGTATTTGTTCCACACTCAGTTGAGATTCTTTTAACCAGAACAAGAACACAACACCTTACCCCTAGTCGTTTGACAAAGTACGAAAGAGTAATTTTGGGAGCTGAAAATGTGACTGTGACAAGGTGTACAATTTTGAACCCAGCTACCCTATTGCCAGACCCCTGTGATGAGGAAGTAAAAGATGAAACTGATCATGATTGCTTAGACGTAACTGAAGTTTGCACAAAGCCCCGCCCAGATATAAGAGAGACACCCCTAAAAGAAGCAGATCATGAGTTATTTGTAGACGGCTCCTGCCTTACGACACAAGAGGGAGGTCTAAGTGCTGCATATGCTGTTTACAAAATTTCGGGGTAATTGAAGCATCCTCTTTACCTGGGGTCAAGTCTGCACAAGTAGCTGAATTGGTTGCCTTGACAATGACATGTAAAAAGGGGAAAAATTGGAGAGTAACCATATTTACAGATAGTCAATATTAGGGGTGGGCGGCAAATTCCGTTCCGCTCGCGGAATTTGCGAAATGTCGGCAATTCCGCGTTCCGCGCGGAATTGCCGAAAATTCCGTGATCCGCGGCGGAACTGAATGAGTAATAGAGGTATTGCACAAAACGGTGGCATCTTCTTGGATAAATGGCAATGCTGGGCAGGATTCATTCTGGCACGATGCTCCTGTCACAAAAATTAAACCTCAACAGGAAGCACTTACAGCAGGTGCCCAAGTTAAAGCTCAAAATCGGTAATGCATTAATCAGCCCCAAAAAATCGTGAGCTCGGTCGAGGCTGGGCAGGTGTGCTTTCTCCCCATATCTACCGTCATAAATTAGCTGTGATGCTTGATGGAGGTCTTTGCATCCATGACTTTCTCGAGCGCAATCCCCGTGTAGTTCCTGTGACAAGGAGGTTCTTTCTCCTCATCTGCTGCTCTGATCGGTCTCTGACCTTAAACAAGAGGCATGTGAACTTGCATAGAAGCCCTGCCGCACACACACTAGTGCTATGCAACGTCTTCCCGCCCTTTACACACTATGATGGACAGCTCACTCAAGGGACCCCGGCGCCTTTGGGCGCGGTGGCAAAGTTACAGACACACATGGTCACTGGAGACAACTCTTCTCTTCTGGCCCTTTATGCAGCTGTAGTGTAGGAAAGGTGCTATACATTTACCCAACGAGCTAGCACTTACTGACAGTGATTAGCCAGTAGTACTCCAGTTGAGCAGAGGTATTGCACAAAACAGTGGCATCTTCGTGGATAAATATGCTGGCCAGGATTCATTCTGGCACGATGCTCTGAGTCCTGTCACAAAAATTAAACCGCATTCCGCGAGCTCGCGGAATTCCGCATGCTCGCGGAGATTTTTTGCGGTTTCGCAGAACTTTGCGTAGCGCGACTACGCAAATTCCGCCCGGTTTCGGGATTGTGCATGACTTCGGCCAGCTCTGGAAGCAAAGGGGATTTCTGACTTCTTCAGGGTCTCCAATCAGAAACAGCAGAAATGTAAAAGATTTGTTGAAAGCATTACAATTGCCAAAAGAGATAGCAGTTGTAAAATGCTCTGCACATCAGTCAGGAAATGACTATGTGACTGCTGGCAATAATTATGCTGACCAAGTGGCAAAATACTGCGCTAAAAATGCAGTAGCCATAAACAGAAAAATTGAAACGGGGGAAACCAGATGCCAACTTATGTACTTCTCAGTGCCAGAGACATGGGATGAGATTAGACAATTGCAGGAAGAAGTTGAGGAAAAGGAAAAAGAAATCTGGATAAAGGCAGCCTGTACCAAGAGACCAGATGATGAAGTATGGGTGTATCTAGATGGAAGACCAGTCATGCCAGATTATTTGCTTTCAAAAATGGCGAGAGTATATCATGGAGCAACACACATAGGGAGAGATTCAATGATCAGACTATTCAGACAGAGTTGGTACAATCCAAAGTTCAGGGTAATCGCAGAGAGCCGTTGCCAAAGATGCTTAACCTGTCAACAGCAGAACCCAGGTAGAAAGACAGTGGTAAGCTGGGGAAAAATTGGAAAGGCAGAAGGACCCTTCACCAGATTACAGTTAGATTTCATTGAATTACCCCCTTGCAACGGATTAAAATATGTACATGTCATAGTGTGCCTTTTCTCAAGATGGGTGGAAGCCTACCCTACAAGAAGAAATGACAGTCTTACAGTTGCAAAATTGTTGTTGAGTGAGTTAGTGCCACGCTTTGGTTTTCCGGTCACTTTGGAATCAGATAGAGGTCCTCATTTTAATAATGAAATAATTTGATTAATCTGTGCTGCATTTAACATTGAACAAAAACTACACTGTGCTTATCGTCCAGAGGCTTCTGGAATTGTTGAACAAATAAATGGCACAATCAAGTCAAGATTGGGAAAGATGTGTGCATCCACAAGGCTGAAATGGCCAGATGCATTGCCCCTTGTACTAATGGGTCTCAGAAATATTCCAGACAGAAAAACAGGAATGAGTCCACATGAGGTACTCATGGAAGAGCAATGAGACAGGCGTTCATTCCTGGAAATAAACTAATGAGCATAACTGATGATCTGGTATTGGACTATTGCAAAGGATTGGCTGAAATGATGCATTCTATCTCTCACCAGGTTGGAGAAGACGCAGTTGAAAGACAGCCAGATCAAGTGCATGATTTGAATCCTGGAGATTGGGTGCTAGTGAAGAAGCACGCAAGAAAATCGTGTCTAGCACCAAGGTGGGACAAACCAAGGCAAGTCATACTAGTCACCACCACAGCAGTGAAGTGTGCAGGTTTGCCCAATTGAATTCACGCTAGTCATACCAGAAGAGTACCGAGCCCATTAGATCAACTAGAGCCACCACTGACTGAGCAAGCTGAAGCATCAGGAGTTGTAAGCTGTGAAATAGAAGAATCTAGAGTGATAGATTCTGAAAGACAACCATATGATGAACAGCCCGAGCTAAGTCAGGAAGAATGGATCACAGTGATTGAAGTAATTGATGATGCCATTGAGACCAGAAGAAGAACAGAACTGAAAAGACAAGAAAGTAGTCAGGAAGAGATAGAGGAAGAAGAACACACTCAGGTGGAAACAGAAAAAGACATAAACAAACCTGAGGAGGGAAATAGAGAAGAACACGTTCAGGCAGAAGAAGAAAAGTTTGAATTTAGACCTGAACAGGACCAGATAGAGTTAGAAAAACAAACTCAAGCAGAAGAAGAAAGATTTGAAGTAAGACCTGAGCAGGATCAGACAGAATTAGAAGAACAAGCTCAGGAAGAAATAGAACAGAACACAGTAGAACCTGAACAGGAAGAAGCAAAAGAAGGTACAAGTACAGAGAACAGAGAAATAGAATAGATTGTGCCCAGAATAAATTAAATAAAACGAACTTTACAAGGAGATAAGGAAGGTGAAAAAGCAGTACAAATCAAAAGAGTCAGAAAAGGAGACAATTGGCCAACTGGACTAAAGAAACTAAAATATCACCTGAGAAAATCTGAAAAGAAACCAGAGCAAGTGAATGAAATCAGAAGTCAAACAAGACCTAAGCAAACGTTAGCAAAAATAACTTGAAGAAGTTAAAGATTGAGAAACTTAAACAGAAAATACAAGGCTCCAGAGTGGACATACGTAATTCTTGAAGAATTTGAGTCCCTGGATCTGACTGATGAAACAGAAGAAGTCCATATTGCACAAATTGACGAAAGCCAATTGAAACCTCCTCAAGAATAAAAAGACAAAAGACTGTAAAGGAGAAAAAGATAAGAGAAAAGAAATTTTCTCAGAGACAAAATGGCCGACAATGACGTTAACGGAAAACCAAAAAGTGGAATTAAAAGAAAGTGTCTTAGATTTTGTTTTTGTAGTATTTTATTAGCAATATTAGGATGGTTATTCCTAACAGTAGGAGTACCTTTAATAATGGAAACAAGTGATAAGAATAATACAGATACTAATGTTGAAGTAGATAGATTAAGAGAAACTAAAATAGAAATAGGAGTGGAAGATGAGATAAATTATCATAATGAGACAGACTATAGTACGTCCTCTAATGTGTTTGTCAAATTATTGTTTCAGTATGTTAGCACCATGCAAATTAACAACTGCTATGTATGCATGAAGTTGCCCGCATCAGTATCAGAAGGTATGACATATCCCCATATACATTTAACGTATGGAGTATCATGTAGTATTTTGTCAAGTTTATTTTACACTACAGGGAGATTGCAGTATTATTATTCTAACTTAGATGTAATATTTCCTGAACTTCCTATTAGAAATAATATGAATCCAGTAGTTAGTAGTAAAAATGCACGATTTATGGGTGAATTTTTCATAACAATGAGTTCAATAGATTTAGTTCAGGCACATGAAGATAATTTAACATGTACATTAAGAAAAGAAGAAAAATAATTTTTAGATTTAGTAGAAGAAAGGAGACATGATTTAATGAAGAAGGCAACTACACAGAAAACCCATGTACCTCCATGGGTTGGGAAGGAGGGAATCTATGCAAGTGGCAAGGCTCATGCTGCGATGTCCCTGGACTTTGTGAAAAGGGAAAATTCTGCCTCCATAGATTAAAGACAGATTATAACAATAATTACATTGGTTCCAGTGAATGTGAACGTAACTTCCTAATATTAGGAGGATGGGGACTAAAAGGGGGAACTGATCCTGTGTTTCCAGGAGTGTATTATGTTTGTGGGAACAATGCCTATTACAGGTTACCTGCAAGATGGTACGGAAGCTGTTATTTTGGAATAGTTTTTCCAAAAATTTATCATGTAGATAAAATCAGTGGAACCAATGGAAATTCTAATGGACTAACACGAAGAAGAAGGGCTAGTTTTTCTGAAATTGTAGGAGATATTTTTAGTGTACTGATACCCTCAGTTGGAGTCATTCTAAATTCACAGAAAATTTGTAAGTTATCAACCATAGTTGATCGCCTTTCTACAGATACTGCAGGAGGATTTTTAATGATTAACACAGAAATGGTTGCAATTAGATCAATGGTTTTGCAGAACCGTCTTGCTCTTGACATATTATTGGCAAAAGAAGGTGGAGTTTGTGGCATGTTGAAAGTTCAGCATCGCTGTACCTATATTGCGGATAAGAGCAGAGAAATTAAAGGACATATTGAAAATATTACAAAAATGCATAAAGATTTGACCCAACCTGAAGTTGACAGTGTGTGGGGAAGACTAAAAAAAAGTATAACATCAATAGGGAAATGGTTTGTTGGGTTTGGGAAAAGTTTTCTAGGTCAAGTAATGATACCATTAGTAGTGATAATAACAATAGTGATGTTAATAATGATTACATATAGATGTTGTAGAAAAGGTACGAAAGGAAAAGTACACTTGAACAGAAGAGGAAAGGGACAGACACGCAAAAGGAAGTATGAAGAAATACACTTGGAAGAAATGAAAGGGAGATTATATAAGAAGATGCGAGATTTAGAAGGAAACGAGATAGTTGATGGAAGGTTGGGAGGCCAAGTAGAGAAAACTGAGAAGTGCTAAAGTTGATATCTGGGTTGGATGGGAATTTTGTGATGGCTTAATATGCCATCAGAGAGGGGATTGATGGAGCAAGGTCTCGGACATGAGATTTGCTCGGAAGCAATCTCCTCGATTTAACTTACTAGCGAATAATATGCATTTTTCATTATACGCGGAAAAAGAATGAAGCTTGCCTCTGTGTTTACTAACTGCAAATAACACGGACGAAGGACTAGGACGCATTTAACATGGGATCTTTTCTGCGCATGCGTCTACTGCATCTACGTAGTAAGACGTACTTTCGCTTGGAGGGAAATTCTGGCGCTTGCGCAAAGAGCTATAAAATGGCCGCTTGAAAGCTCACATGCATGGCACCTGCTTGCTGAAATTAGAAATGGATTTATAACTAACGCAGATGCAGAGAGAGAAATAACAAATGGTATGGGATAGAGTAGAGGTTGGAGGTATACAGTGAAACCATTTATTTTTGAGAATAACATTTATTTTTTTAACTTATTATTAGTGCGTATTTGGGCCTGTTAAAGTTGTCCGAGTCGAGCAAACCAATATGGCGAAACGCATGCGCCCTGACACGAAAGCCTGGGAGATGACTAAGAATTTGACATGAGTCCAAGGTCGGCGGAGATGTGCCCTGGGAACATGAGGGTGAAGAGTTCATATGAAGGAACTTATTCAAGACATCAGCTACAAATGTATTTAATAAAGTTTAAAGATGTATGGGAAAGGAAGGGCGGAATAAAGTTTGATGGGAGGAGTTTGGAAAACAATAGTTAAAAGGGAATAAATGAAAATAAGTGTGGTGTGATTATCATCCCCCTAGCCGTCCAATCAGAAGTTAGTATTCTGTGCAAATGAAACATTAATGGGTGGTCCATGCCTATGGAAGGGTATAATTGAGGTAGTTTAGTTAGAAAAATAGTTTTTCTGGTGGGCACGCGCTGGAGAGTGATTTGGGAAAGTCACGAAGAAGCTTTGATGCGCGTTGAAGAAGCTTGACAACGGGGTGCCCTGGGGTGGTGCTCTGAAAATCTGATGAAGAAAATCGAATGCAGAATCATCTACCAGATTTGGGTGGGTTTAGAAGGGCAATTGCGGAAGAACCACGAGGAGGATGAGAGTGTCAGAGAGGGGTGCAAACATAATGATCGGTAACTAGTGAGGTGAGGTTTCCTGTCCTGATTCCTGTCCTGAAACCTTTGTCTCCTGATCTGTCCTGGGAGGCCTTTTCCAGCCCTTTGGCCAGAGGGTTGGTCTTCACACCATACTTTGGTAACTATGAGATTCATCGTTTGATAAATGCTCTTCTTTCTCTATCCTCTTCTTTCTGAGCAGAGTTATTGTGTGGATCTGAATTGATAAAGGTTTAACTGTGATATTTTGAATTGGCACTCCCGCGAATGAGGGTGTTTGTACTGAAACGCTTTGAGATGGTTCAAAACCCCTAACTTTAGATAACATTTTTAAAACTTATTGAGATTGTGATTCTTTTAATGTGGGTTTTGCTCAGCATCACAAAGTTTTTGTAGATCCACATCCTTTTATTGATTCTCCAATATTTGACCAAGATTCATTTCTCTGGCTGCCTTGTAGTATGTTTAACTAGTTGCTTGAATGTTCTTTAAATTTTGTTGTGCTTCTAAGTAATAAGCTATGCCACTATTGACAAATGTTAGCATGTTAACTCCTGTTTCAAAAAGGTCATAAGATATTTTCTTGTTTTGGATCTTTGTTTTATGTTTCTATAATGTATTTTAGAATTCTAGCTCTTCAATACAATTGTGTTATACGCTTAAACATTTTCCTCAATGTCAAAGAAGGTAGATGATGACTGGTCACATGCAAGATGGTGATTGGTGAAGTTTTTGGAAGGTAAGCTAATTAAGCTAGCAAAGAAAATTCGGTAATAAGTTAACCTGATTATTTTTTCTATTCTGAAATTAGAGGTTAATATATAACTAATAGATTTTGTGTATTGAGATATTGGAATGTCATTAAAACTTTTAAATTTATCATTTCAGAATATGAACAAGATCTTTGCTATGGCAGAATTGACTACATATGGATCTTATACTTCTCCTGCCATTGTGTTTCTTCTACCCACCAAGGGCATATGTAATTAGGAGCAAAGTAGGATCCCATGGGTCTGTCGTGACCACAGGAACTCCTCAGGATCTGGGCGATGCTCAAAGGGGTCCACCTCTTGACATCCCCAACTCTGACTGAGTAGACACAGAGTATTGAGGCGATCAAGCGAGGGATAGGAATTAGGGTAGGAGCAGCAGGGAAAGGGAGACCTGTAACAAAAAACACAAGGTTAATATACCTGTCTATACCACTGTCTACTCTCATAGAGTCTCACTAGCGGAAACCAATACCTTTCATAGACTCCCACAGCTGCGATGAACGTCCTCTACTCTTGGTAAGATACCTTCCCTCACCTGGAGGATAAACTATCTACAAACGAGACAAAACAATTACTACTCCACTCTCCTTTTTAGTCCTTAAATCATAAGGAACAAGAAACCTCATACATACCCTTTCTCACATTCCCATAAAAGTAAGATGAAACCATATAGAGATGACAGGAAAGAACAAGAGATAATGTCCTGGTTAGTACTGCTGAAACTGGGATTCAAAGGCATTAACGGAAAGATGCTTTCAAATCCATTCCCTGGGAGACATCCTGAATGCAGTGAGGCCAAGCACAAAGGCACGTAAACCACAAGTAAACCCAGATGTCACCCAATAGTCAATAAACGAAATGAAAATTCAGACACCGAGCACAAACTGGTCCCAGCCAATGATTCACCGGAAATATACCAGCTTTCAGGGGAACTCCCGCTGACTCACTTGACCTCCTTCCGTGGTGACAAGAATCCTACGTCCGCCGACGAGGATCTCCATAAGTCTTTCCTTCTGCAGCCATAGAGCAGGAAACAGGAGCCGTACACCACCGCTCCTCCGGGCGGCTCGTAGACAACAAGATAGAGCCCCGAGCGGGACTGGCTCAAGGACTCTCGGGACTATGCAGCTCCGAGCCCGGACTGCACCAAAGACAGCGTGCACTCACCGAAAGGCACGTGAAGAAAGTCGGAGTGCCGAGCAGCCGCTGTAGTGTAGTTCCTATTTCCCTAATAGGATCTGCGCATTGGAATAATATTACCTATAGGTTTGACATAGGACTAAGGTATGTATGTCCCTATCGAGTATATTAAACTTAATTACTTGTGCCAGCTAGCTCAGAGGCCACTAGAAACTCCTTGAGAACAAGAAGGGAGTAATTTCTGGCAACCGAAAAACATGACAACTTTGTTTCCCTTTAGAATCGGAACACGTCTCAGAATCGTGGAAACAATAGATAACAGCTTCACTCAGTCAATCGTGCATGCTTAGTTTCTACAGAGTTACACAGAAAGGAAAGACGGGCGTTTCAATAAAAAGGGTTTTATTGAACAGTCTTGTTTCTCGTGTAAGAGATATGTGCTGTTATGATCACAAGAGAGTATGCAAGATAAATAATGTACAGCATAAGCAGTAGAAATAAATAATACTGCACTAGCATTATCTTTTAGCAGATATTCACGTACATAAATAACATGAGCTAAAAATGCGAATACTCATACGATGCGTCTCTAAGCTAGTTCTACCCCAATGTACCTAACCTAGTCTAGGTGTAGGGAAAGGTAGAAGTAGGTGGAGTATTCTCTAGTCTGGTATACTAAGAGTATAGTACGCCAAGTATGCCAAGAGTCCCTCTAGGATCTAGTCAGCTCCATACCTTGAGAATGAGAGAGGTAGGAATTTCTTGCCGGATCTGGAACTCTAACACCCCGCGAAGGGAGTCAGAATACTGGAAGCTGGATTCGTCTGCGTGCAGGAATGACAGCGTCTTTTCAGTGCGTCAGGCCGGGATACGGGCTCCTCTGAAGTCGAGGTCTCCTCTAACTTGCTTGGGCAAGGGAAGGTATATTTATACCTGGTAGGTGTCTTGGATTGTTTGACGTGAAGTCGGACAGAGGAAGACGTCAGGAATGAACCCTTAAGGTATAACGGTTCATACATAATAGATGAGTTCTTGGAGAAATAAATAGTCCTGTGCTAGGGAAACTCCCGAAGCTTAAGGGTCTGGTTTCTAAGAACTCGTTGTGACGTTAGGGTGGACGGATGTCGGTGACCATGCCTGTATTTGGAGTGCACGGTTAATGCCTAAATAAGGACAGGGATTCTATGACTATATAAGGGCAATGTGAATTGTGCCTATAAAAGGACATGATTCAGGAAAACCTATATACGGACCCCTAAAGCGGAATACAACACCCACTTTCGAATGAACGATAATACTAAATGCTAAACATTTAAATGCTAAACATAAAATTGAGTACCACATGTTGCTAAAAACATTTCTAAAAGCATTTTAAAAGAAGCTTAAAACTGTTGAAATGCAATAGATACTGTACATTTAAAGCATCGGTTTCATTCTAAGCATATAATGGAAAAAAAAATGCAACCTAAATGAAACAGAAATATATACATATGACGAAATGGTCGATAAGTTCTCAAAATCAAAGCCATTGCATATCATGGAATTAAATGAAATTTAGACAAGTAAGGTGACAATGTATAAGACTAGTTCTACTGTAAGCAGAGTGTTCTTTGCCATGTCATTTCAATAATTTAAAAAAGTTCAATTCTGGGAAAAGTTCCAAGTTTGAAAAATATGAAGGCCAAATTTCATTGTTGCCCTGGTACACTGTGAGCCGAATCAAAGTCAGTGTATGGGTCTGGCGTAAACATTAGATCATCTATTTCCATAGCCAAAATATCGTCCACCGAAGTTGGTGACATTTGGAACACCTCGTTCAGAAGGTTAATTGCACAGAGATGAGAAACATCGCCTTCAGCAGAAGATGCATTGTTCGCGTCCGTTGTTACCTGTGTGCCTGTTGATCCATCTCGTACTTCAGCAGCAGCCGGAAGCGTCTGTGAGATCTCAATGAATGCCGTCATCAGGATTGGTAGCCTCTGGGGACAACACACAGCAAGGGCCGTTATCGGGTCCAGCAGAGTATCGATATCCTTTGGTATGACTGATGGGAGTGTTAGACAGGTGTCTAGAACGCATTCTTCACCGCAAAACAGGCAGCGTAGAACAGGTAAGATGCAATCTTGCCAGATTGGTCTGAATGACAGAAACCACGTTGTATTAAGTTCCCGTAGACGAGGCATGCCCAAAAGCTGTACTATTCGCTCACAGCATTTCCGTTCAAGGAGGGCTCTCTCCACATCGCTCGGAGTGATGTTGGCGAAGAGGCTTGCCATAGCGTATTCGGACGAATAGAAACAGAATTCCTGCAACAAGTGCTAGAATTAATGGCACACCACCAAACACCGAATGTGCGAAGTTTGGGATGATTCCGAGGACAGCCTGGAAAGGTGCTAATAGTCCGGAACAGATGGTCTTAAATACATGTACAATTCCGCTTGTATCAGACATGTTAAAGATACGTCCTATAATTTCTACGAAATGTATAGGGCAGTTTGTACAAATTAAAGTCTGTATCTCTGCCGAAGTGCTTGCAACTTGTAGATGTTTGTTGTATAAGCATGGCTTTCATTCTGCTTAAAGTATCAAATCGTATAAAAGAGACATTCAACGAAGGCCACAAAGGCGACTCCCTGACTGTGTCTATTGGGGCAAACAATACTTGCATACAGCAAGTGACCCTGGAGTTGACCGTTACTAGATATGGGATGCCTGGCAACATGCCACAGCAACTCTGATCATTCAACATGAGGTAACTCCCATTAGAAAGTGGGCCAAACGTTGCATTAATCACAGCAGCTGGTGTACCCTGCTGGTGGCAGGAAAAATTTGCCACAGAACCATTACAAGCCCCGCGTAAAGATATGTCCTGACAAATCAGTGAACTGCTTAGTGCACTTTCATAGTGTGTACCGCTTAGAAACACTTCACGATCCCCACTCCAACATCTATATGTGTATGGTAAATTCCAGGATGTCTTAATGTATTCTTTACCCAACCTTTCATATTTGCCTGCTTGCATCTGTTTAAGGCAATACTGAAACTGAAAAGTAGTCACAGGTAGACTAATTTTGCCATGAATAAGCCATTCTGTAGCTGGTTTTTCTGCCACTGTGAATGGTAATTTTTCAAGTTTTTCAATGCTCAGTACTGTATACTTTGCTCCCCTTTGTGCCTGTTCGATCTGTTTATCAGTTAGATTGTATTCTGCAAACAGAGCCGTTGTGTTGATAAAACGCCAAGGCACATAGCCCGCACGCAAAGATTGCAGCGTCCAGCTTAATAACATAATAGAACGCAACTGAGATTGGCCTTGCTGTAACATGGCTAAATCTTGTTCCAGTATGTCGATAGCAGAGGATACAATACTGTCCAATGAATAAATTCTGGAGGACAAAGTTGTTAACCCATTGTCGACCACAGAGAGAGTTTTCTCTAAGTTAATACGATCAAGTTTACGTGTTCGTTCTGCGGCCTCCATCTGTGACACCTTCCTTTGTTGGACAGTGTCATTTAAAAACATTATTTGCTGAGGGACGATACAGGCTCTAAATAAAGCTTCTATCCCCTGCACTTGCCAATATTTAGTACCCCAGACTGATTTTGTGTCTATTGTGTCTTTCCATAAGTCGAAACCCTGTCTAGACAGTTGGGCAATAAATGCTGCAGTGTAAATCTGTTTTGTATTTGTTAACATAATTTTCAGTCCTGTTTTGTTTATATTTTTATAGTAAAATGTTTCTGGATCAGATGTATTGTACCCTGAAAAATATGGAAACTTTTTAGCAAATGTTTTTGAACTACCTTTTGGTGGTGTAGGACAATGCTCCCATTGGTTAAACATAAACACATTTCTAGGTGTTGCAGATTTATGCACAAAATGATGACCATAGTGGTTATAGCAATACAGCTGTTCATAGTCTGACGAACCCTCTAAATATTCATTATTAGAAAATGCAGCAGACTTTTCTAGGTCAAACATCATGTTATTTACAGTTTCAAAGTCCCAATCATCAGAGTAGGTACTGGATGAAACAAAATCACTTAGTGAGATCTTAAATAAATGTGGAATGTTCAAATGTTCCGTCGGGCCAAAAATATCGAAATCAGTTTTGTCCCACACTATACCATCCTGTATAGGAACGGCTGTGATGTTCACTGCAGACAAGTCTCTTGTTTCACGATGGGATGATTTGTGAGGTTTCAAAAGTAAGTTCACTTTTCTTTCAGTGTTCACATGGATATATCTGCCATTTATAAGCACGCTCATAGTCATTACCAAAGCTAGCCAAAGCAGGAAGAAAAATATTCCAGAAATAATCCATAGTTCAATCCACAGTGAAACCAGATAAGTCTTTTTCAGAAAATGAAGAAAGTCTTGTACTTGCTGTTTAAATGTTTTTGATGCTGGCAACGTCTCGGGCTCACTCAGATCCTCAGAAAATGTATCAAAGTTAATGAAATAGCCAGAAGCAGTTCTGTCAATTGTTGGAATTGCATCAGGATTTGTAGAAATCGCTGGAGCCAGTTGATCACTTGTTACATTGGTGTAGACAGGTGTATTTGGGCGAACTGTTACTTGAGTTTCAAGAGGGATGAGTTCCATAGCGTTGTTGCTCAGTCCTTCATCTGTTACTGCTGAATTCTTGATGGTTATCAGTCTTTCAGTCTGAACCTCTTGGATAGTAGCGAGAGGAGTGCGTCTGCTACTAGGTCGGAGTCCACGAGGCCTACTATTTAGTATTGGCCACATACTGTGGTTTGATGAGGTCGATGGACACAAATCTTTTCTCTTTTTTTCCAGCAAGGGGCGGCAGAAGTACTGTTCTTGTTCCGTGTGTTGCTAGGACAGGTACCTGTTGTCTGTAAGAAGGTCCAAATTCCTTCTTGTCCGCAATTTTCTCTCTGAATAGATCCCCAACTTTTGGAATCCAGACAGGCCTTGCTGGGACCGCCGGTTTTTCCCCAGTGGTGGTTGGCTGCAGGAATACGTTGCTTTGTTTTGATCTTAGTTCATTTAGATCCTGTAAAACAGCCAAACGATCTTTGATATCAAAGGGTTTATTTTCCACCACTGTGCCACTACATTCTAGATCTGGCACCCACATTCTTGTCCCAAATAGGACCTCATATGGAGTGACCCCCCCTAGAGAACTTCTTGGCAAATTATTTAATGAGCGTTGGACCCCATAAAGATGTCTGACCCACCCATCACCCGAACCTAATACCCTAGCTGTTATAGACTGCTTTATGTCCCAGTTTTTCCTTTCCACAACAGAATTTCCCTCAGGATGAAATGGAGAGGAGTACCGCAATGCAACGCCCAGACCGGCCATGGCTTCTTTGTAAGCCTGAGAGCTAAACGCAGGGCCCTGGTCAGAATGTAGCGTGCCTATTGCGTATGTGCCGATAAAGACTCGCAAATCTTTTATAACAGTTCGAGCGTCAGCCGAGCGCTGAGGCCATATACATAGGAACCTTGACTTAGTATTTGTGGGATTGCATTTGTCCAAAAGGACGCCTGCACGTAGTTAGTCTAATGCTGTCTAACAATGGTGTCTGTCCCTGGCATGTTACTTCGTAGCATGGTGTCTGGTGGCGTTCTGCATCTCGCTGTATCTTACAGTCTATGTAGTCGTTGATGAAGATGTGAATCTGTGTATTCATTCCAGGCCACCAGTACATCTCTTTTAATGTCAATATTGTTTTAGAGATCCCTTGATGTGACAGACCCTCTCCCAGATGTGTTTCATAAATCAAAGCTGCTCTACGTTCCATGTTTGGAATTACCCTATCCCCCACTCCAGGGATTCGAGCAAAGGAACGTTGTTCGCATCAATTACATAAGAGTACTTGAGTGGAAACTTTTTTGGTAACGCTGCACCACTGCCTTTGCTCGTAGCATTGACAGCCAACATTATCTCACTGTCTATTCTCGTTTTTGAACGAGTGATCGCAGCTACGGTAGCCGTCTGAACAGCCCCCTTTGCGGCTTTGTCAGCCAATGAATTCCCTGCAACGTGAACGCCATCACGTTGATGACTCAGTGTATGGATCACGTGAGCCTTTGGTAGTTCGCTTTTTAACTGAACTAATTGTTCCCAAAGCGTTTTATGCTTTATTGTGCCACCTTTTGCATCTTTGAAACCATTTTCAAGCCACGTTTGTATATATTCATTATATGACTGCACACAGTAGAAAGAATCGCACACTATTAGTGTGGGGAATTCTCGATCTGTACTTTCAAGTGCCAGTTTCAATGCTTGTAGTTCAGCTCGCAGAGCAGTACAATCTCCAAGAGATTGGGTTTTTGTGACCATAGGTCTGAAGTTGCCATCGCGCATGCGACCTTTAACGATTGCGCACGCTGCACTGTAAGCTTGCTTACTCCCTGTTGCGGGTTGTGCGGATCCGTCAGTGTAAATTATGAATTCGTACTGATCGAGAAACAGAATCTCAGTGGGCAGAGGACATTCATGTTCATATTGCAGGAACGCTTGTGTTTTTAAATCAGGATCAAAAACATATTCAACATCTGTTGCAGCAAGAGAATTAACCCATTGTATCCATCTAGGATGTAATGCTTTAGCATTCGGAATGCTCGCTTTAGTTACCGCCTCTAAGGCCGGAACTGGGGTTACGACAATAATGCGTTTCCCTTGGGCTAGAGCTCTTTCTTTTGCTACTGCAGTTTGAACTGCTGTCAGTATTTTTTCTGTTGAAGTAAAGCGCATTTCTGCTTGTGTATACAAATGTGATTTGTATGCAATTGGTAATTTTTCACCCTCATTAAATGTTAAGTAGGTGAATCCGCATTGACCCGAAATTATTCGGATCACTAAATTGCGTTGACTTACGCGTGTTTGTAAGTGATTTGTTGCTAACATGTTAGCTTGGAGTGAACGCAAGATTTATGTGTGTTCTTGTGTCCAATTTTTGATTGAAAAATCAGGTTTGATTAATGCGTAGAGAGGTTTAACCCTTTCCGCGTAATTTAGAATGTAAGTTCTTCCAAAATTTAGAAAACCCAGGATGGATTGTAAATTTTTCAGCGTCTTTGGAGGTTGGAGCAGCGCACACCTTTCTAAAAAGTTAGCTGCCAA
This sequence comes from Calotriton arnoldi, assembly GCA_963921515.1. NCBI lineage: Eukaryota > Metazoa > Chordata > Amphibia > Caudata > Salamandridae > Calotriton > Calotriton arnoldi. Next base: position 10,347,107 of record CAWUFW010000004.1, on the reverse strand, counting down.
GCTCTTGCCTTCACTTGAAAGCTCATATCCTAAAAATAGGACATTGAGATGGGCAATTCTGGATTTTTTGAAGTTGAATTTGTAGCCCTCAGAGGCGAAGCCCAGTATAATGGTGCTCACCCTGTTCAAGTGTTTATCCAGGTCATCGTCTGTCAGATAGATGTCATCGACATATGACAATGCCTCATTATCATAAATTTGTAGTAACTCCATTACCCTTGCTGAGAATAACCCCGGGCTGATTTTGAACCCTTGTAGGAGTCGACAAAATTGACGCTGGGTCCCCATTATTGAGAAAGCTGTTAAGTACCTGCTTCCAGGTGCTATATTTTGACAAAAGAAACCATTTGAGATGTCCAATGTGGTTTTATATTTTTTACGCACAATGTTATTCATTAATGCTGTACTATGTGCATTTTGTACTGCAAAAGTTTTTGAACAAGTGTTTAAGTGTCTGTAATCCAAAACTAGACGATATGTATTGTCTGGTTTGGAGACAGGAAACAAAGGATTGTTCATTGAAGAGGTGCATGTTTCAATCACCCTTGGTATTCAAGTTGATCTAAGATCTCCCTGACCTGTTTTTTAGCTTCTTGTTTTATTGGGTACTGCCTCTGTGCAGTAGGTTCATTTTTTAGATGTATTTTATGGTGAGGTGAGTCCTCATCCCATCCTACATGATTTCTGTATAATGCTGGAGCCTGGGCAACTGCCCATTTCCTGGCATAAGTATATTTTAGATGAATTGGAATATGGTTGGAGAAGGCAGGCATAATAATGTCCTCGCCATGTGGGCACTCCCTGACAAATTGTGGTGGCCAGTCTTTTTCTGCTAGAAGTATGTCATAGCCCCTTGAAAGTTTTTCCCAAAAGAGTGCTTTCACCTGTCTAGATATGTCTCCCTCCATCCGGAGTGTTATTTCATATAACTTTTGTGGAGTACTAACCCTGGTGTCTACAGTCTCAACTGTAATGTACTCATTCAAGTCCACTATCTCCAGAAGTTCCTTTAGGTTCTGGCGAGCTATTGTGACTTCTGCTGCACTGTCCAGCATTGTCTGAGCCCATTATCCGTTCTTGAGTTGTGTTCTCAGTATCCTCGGCATGTCTGATCTTCAGACCTGCTACTTTCTTCTTAGAGAATTGAGGTTTTGATTTGTTTTTCGGAACGTGTTTGTCGTCTTTCGATTTCACGCGTTCTTCTCTATGTTCTGACCGTCCTCTTCTTTCCGATGTCTGTGACGAGATCTGAAAGGTATGAGAGGAACGTGTATCAGTATCTTGATACCTGTCAGGCTTTTTCAAATTATCCCTATTCCTGAGGTTATACCTCCTTTCAGAGGGCTCCTTTTGAGGAGACCTACCTCGGGATTGAGAACGTTTCTCGTTTGAATTTTGTTTATTTGTTTCCCACTTCTTTGTAGAAGATGTAGGAGTTTGTTTAATAGAGTCCTTCTCAGGACTTTCAGATAGTTTTGGCTTCAATGGTCTTCCACCCAAACTATCTCTGCCTAATTCTGCATAAGATTGTTCTATTATTCTGGGTAGTTCTGTTTGATGTTCTGTAACATCGAATTCCCTTAATCGTTGGCAGATCGCCACTGCTGGTGCCTCCCCTTTAATATTAGATAATATTATTGTTGAGACCTGGTCGAAATTTTTCAGTAATTTCATACCTAAATTCAGAGCAGGCTCTGCCCCGTATTCGTTTTGAATTTGCTTCAGGACATCAGGTATTACTGCAATTGATGGAATACCATGTGTTTTTGTGTAGATGGCAGCAAAGACTGAGCCCCAAGTGGTGCAGTCTTCCAGTTGTGGTGTGATCCCCATTGGTAAACAGATTGTTAGTATTCTGTGTTTCTCATAAGGGCTAGTATTAGGAAATACTGCTTCTATTTGAGTAATTTTTTGAGCTATCCAGAATGGAATTTGCTCACGTTTTGTGGGCATTTTTCCCATGACTGCGTATAGAGTCTGTGGTGTAATTTTTAGTGTATTCCCCTGTTGAGGAATTTGATTTGGAATGGTTAATGGTGGTTGGACCGTGAAAGTCCGCATGACATATTGGACTAGTTGTCTGTAAATTTTTATCAACTCTGTAAGTTGAGTAAGTAATTCCTCGTCTGACATTATATCGAGGTCAGGATGAGGAGTGTAGCCGGCTAGAATCGGCCATGTTGCTCCTGGTCTACCTAGTGGACCGAGCCTGGTAATGTTTCTGTGATATTTTAGGGCGCCTTTAAACCAGAGCTGATGCTCCTGGTATGTTAGTGGAATTTCAATATCCTCGAAAGGAATATATTCCTCTGGTGGTTCATCTTCTTTGTAGAAGTGAAACATTCTTGTAACTGGATTTGATTCTGGGAATACTATCCATGAATAGAATACCTCTTTCTGGAAAGATTTGTGTGCCTCTATCACGATAACTGCTCTACCGCCTCTTGGTGGTAGGCCATGTTTTATACGTTTTAGAGTGATGGCTCTTCTTAAGTTTGGATGGATGTCTATAACACCCTCCTCGGTTTCAATTAAACCTGTAAAGTTAAAAGCTGTTACGACTGGTTGAGCCGCAGCTCCACCGGTGTTGGTGGCATCGTCCCCGTTTATGGACATTTGTTTTTTGAAAAATGTAGAACAAGATTCAAGGAAACAAAAAGATAAGGTGCACAATATTTTGGAACACTGTATCCTTCAACGTTGAACAAACCAAACAACTAATATATAGGGTGCTTCCCTATTTAGTTATGGCGGATATTTTAACCCTACCCACTCCAGACGTCTTATGGAGTATGTGAGTAGGGGTCTCTGAGAAAAGCACGACTGAGTTTACTCAGTATCTAGCGTTTAATTACTGCCTTACCAAATGGTTGGGCGCCATGTAGTGTAGTTCCTATTTCCCTAATTGGCTCTGCGCATTGGAATAATATAACCTATAGGTTTGACATAGGACTAAGGTCGGTATGTCCCTATCGAGTATATTAAACTTAATTACTTGTGCCAGCTAGCTCAGAGGCCACTAGAAACTCCTTGAGAACAAGAAGGGAGTAGTTTCTGGCAACCGAAAAACATGACAACTTTGTTTCCCTTTAGAATCGGAACACGTCTCAGAATCGTGGAAACAATAGATAACAGTTTCACTCAGTCAATCGTGCATGCTTAGTTTCTACAGAGTTACACAGAAAGGAAAGACGGGCGTTTCAATAAAAGGGGTTTTATTGAACAGTCTTGTTTCTCGTGTAAGAGATATGTGCTTTTATGATCACAAGACAGTATGCAAGATAAATAATGTACAGCGTAAGCAGTAGAAATAAATAATACTGCGCTAGCATTATCTTTTAGCAGATATTCACGTACATAAATAACATGAGCTAAAAATGCGAGTACTCATACGATGCGTCTCTAAGCTAGTTCTACCCCAATGTACCTAACCTAGTTTAGGTGTAGGGAAAGGTAGAAGTAGGTGGAGTATTCTCTAGTCTGGTATACTAAGAGTATGTTAAGTATAGTACGCCAAGTATGCCAAGAGTCCCTCAAGGATCTAGTCAGCTCCATACCTTGAGAATGAGAGAGGTGGGAATTTCTTGCCGGATCTGGAACTCTAACACCCCGCGAAGGGAGTCAGAACACTGGAAGCTGGATTCGTCTGCGTGCAGGAATGACAGCGTCTTCTCAGTGCGTCAGGCCGGGATACGGGCTCCTCTGAAGTCGAGGTCTCCTCTAACTTGCTTGGGCAAGGGAAGGTATATTTATACCTGGTAGGTGTCTTGGAATGTTAGCATTGACGTGAAGTCGGACAGAGGAAGACGTCAGGAATGAACCCTTGAGGTATAGCGGTTCATACATAATAGATGAGTTCTTGGAGAAATCAATAGTCTTGTGCTAGGGTAACTCCCGAAGCTTAAGGGTCTGGTTTCTAAGAACTCGTTGTGACCTTAGGGTGGACGGATGTCGGTGACCATGCCTGTATTTGGAGTGCACGGTTAATGCCTAAATAAGGACAGGGATTCTATGCCTATATAAGGGCAATGCGAATTGTGCCTATATAAGGGCATGATTCAGGAAAACCTATATACGGACCCCTAAACCGGAATACAACACCGCCCTGCAACAAACTTTCTGAAGCTCTCAGAGAATTACGCAAAACGCTCCGTGCGCTGGCCGTAATTTAACTAGACGTGGTCCCTCCCAGAAGGGCAGCCTTCTGGGAGATGTAGTTCTGTGCCATCCCTCCAACGCTTCACATAAGGCAGGCGTGACCTGTCAGCCTGACAGGGTGTGCCCCATTTCTGGGTGAAGATTACATTTTCTATCATGTTAAATTGCATATAGATATGTAGTACTTGTGGCAACAACACACTAAGGAGAACCAATTATATACCCAATTATGCAGCTGGAATCTGTTTTGTAATCTACCAAATGTAAGGAAAGTGCACCCATCATGATGGGTGATAGGATTTACATCATGGAAGTATAGAAGCATGGAAAGTATTTTCCAAATATTTTAGGTGATCAATGGAAACCATATCTACAAAGCCAAGTTGACACCTAAGGGTACCAGAAACGTGTTAAAAAAAATGTCAGTTTCTTTCCATGTAAGTGAGGTTGAAGGCAACAATAGAATGATCCAATCTGCAGTATCATACGTAAAGTAGTCTGGTGTTCTAACTCCTTTCATTGAATTGAAATGGTTTCGTGATGATATATAAAACCCATACCCTCATATTTTGCATCCTAAAACATTTGCCTTTGCTATATAAGATGTTGCATTACAATGACTATGCAATTGTTCGCTGTTAGAATTTCCACCACACATTTAAATATAAAAGAAATAAAATGCTGAGAATCATCTATAATGATGACCCTTAAATGAAAGCCTATATTATGTATGGCTTTGGCTAGGCACACTAGCATGAAAGCTAGATTCTAAATCTGGTTGTTTACTGCTATGATGTAGCAATAGTGGGATTCAAAAATTGCTTCCCACTGTCATAAAGAAATTTGAAGCCATGTTGACATGGCTCTCAGAGAGCCTGTCAGTGCAGCACTCTGCTCTGATGGAGAGCATTGAAAACCACTTTGAGTGGATGGATTATCTTTATATATGTGGGTGGGGAAGGGATAGATTGAAGATTGGGTTGTTTGGATGGGAGGCAGGTGCTAGTTGTTTTTTTTTGTTTAATTTAGGTAGGGAGAGGGTCATATATGCAGAGAATGATGAAGGTAGGTGACATTACACCACAGACTTTTTTTTATATTTGGGGGGAAGTAATGCTGTGCGAGGGTGACCGGATTCCTGGTACTCCTTTTGGGGGCTATTTAAGGAGGGGTGTGATGGTCAGAGGGTAGTTGTTCTTGCTGGCAGGCCACCTAGTGTAATCTGGGCACGGGGCTGATCAGCTTAGGCCATATTGTGTATGGCTCCCCCATGACTCCTCTACTCCTGCATAGCAATTGAAAGCAGGGGCAGATTAATTTGGCCGGGCTGTACACAATATGAAATTGTAGATGTATAACAGTGAATGATGGGGATGATTTTCATCTTGGGTTCATGGACCACTTAAGCTTTGCCTTGTTGTCTATTTGATGTCACTAAGAATACCTTGGTGGAAAACATCTCTATTATTCATTTTTACCCATCTATAATGTTACATATTTATAATGTATGGGTTTGTCTGAGTGTCAACCCCGCAGGTCATTGACTTTTTTTCTCTCATGTAAGAAATATTCCCATACATGATGTCGCCAGCACCGGATCATTTGAATGGCACATTGAGTGCTCCAACAACTGGACCAGCATTCATACATGTTAACCTGCACTGCTGCTGTCCTAGAATGCTTGATATGCCCAATCATGTTTGGAAGGGGACTCATTTTCTATCCGCACAGCTGAACTGTTGAGTTCTGCACCATTTATAATCCATAAAGAGAACAACACTTCTTCAGTAGAACTATAACCCACCACCATCACGTCATGCAAAACCACACACATGCCCTCATTCAGTGCCCCAATTTCCAGCTGTATCTCTTTCTGAATGTGCCCACTTATCTATTAATGCTTAGATGGCATTTTACGAAGTAAGGATGAACAGTACAATAACAGTGTAATATAATACACATGTCCATGAAAGATTGGTAATATTCTCAGAATACAAAATGCCAAATATTTGAAGGCATATGTGTTTGCCTGTATATTACAATGCTTATAATAATTGTGATTGTCTCCAGTGAATCATGTGCCTAGCTGTAACCTTGAAAATAGATCATATGTGTTTAATTCTCTGGAATCTTTCAAGCCTTATTAGGATTCTACTCAACCATGTTTAACATTTGAATCAGAATGTGGGCAGAGCTTGACTCCTGCAAAGCGCTGTATGTCCAAGAGAAAGCAGAATCTTATTGCTTAGAGTTGTGTTTACTGTTTCTCAATGCATCTTTCAAGAAGTCCGTGTACTGATCCTAACTCTAAATGCACAAATTCAGTCTCAGTAACTGGGTAAGTCTCAGTTCAGTGCATTAAGAGTGCACTATGATGGCTGCTTCCATGCTTGTGGTAGTGTATGGCGTTCCACACTTGGACACCTGGAGAGAAATGTGTCTGTTGCTAGCACCCATTTACAAATTAAATCTGATGTAATTAACTCAAAGAAATCTCTGGTCAAGCAAGCCATATATGCCTCTCTTTGAGTTCTACCCATCTGCATGACATCTGGTGGCCCAGCTGCGTGTCACGCCTTCTGCAACACACTGAATGAACCTCTCAACGCAATTACGTGGCCAGTGCCACGTTAGTTACTGTAGCATATATTAGATTGAACCAGCATAATATGATCAGATTTATGGAGCAACTTTAAACAACCAAGCAGTGCAATACAGCTGCAGCAGAAAACCTGATTCATGACACTGTCTCTAGACAATCACAGCTACAATAATGGCACATCTCAAGCCAACAGCAGTCTATGTTTTGCCATTCTACAAGCATGGATTTTTTTTGACTTGTTTTCCATTTAAAATGACAAATCTTGTCATAGAAGATCTGAGTCTTAATGCTTTATTGAAAAGATATCACTTTTCCAGCAGAGGTTAAAAAACTCATTTAGGTATAAGACTCCAGGGTGCAGATGAGGTCTTCCTTCCCTCCCCTCCAGACAGTTAATACAATTGAAAAGAAAAGCTGTTCTAGTCCATGGCGCAGGACGCTATCACACCAATCTAAAATTGCAAGCAGAAAAATAGAACTATCTCCCAGATTAAATTTGCAGAATGCTTACACCCAACTGAAAATAATTACATTAAACTGTTTCTTAAGTTGAACTTAAAAAAAAATGCTTTAGAGTTATACGGTCACAAAAATATTGTAGCTTCAACATATGCTATTGTGCACCATTGCATCAAATGCGTATTGTATGTTTATTCAAAATAATACCATGTATAAAAGCTCAATATTTGTTTAAATAAAGATGTTCATTCTACGGAATGTGAAACACATTAAATATGAGCCACGTTTCAAATACAAAAAAAACATATTACCTTTGGGCATTGCAGCACCGTAAGGAAAGCCTTTTAGGTCGAGCATTCGAGACCTCTTGTATATACTTTAGTATATACTTATATGTGTATGTACTTTGTGGCAGTAGCGGCCCATAGGGTGGGGGGTAGTAAACACCGGAATATGGATGAACGGAGGTGAAAATTACCATCTGTCTACAAAAAATCATAAAAATTTTTTTTTAGCCACTTTGTATGTTGTTGCACATCATGTCATTTAGGTTATCTGTTTTGTGTATTTTGGTTTGTCCTCAACTTTAGAAATTATGTTTATATGATATTCTTATGTGGTGTTTGTTATATGTAGGTATGGATTTGTATACCCCAATTTTTTACTTATATGAATAAAATGATCAACATTTTAACTTGTTGTTAGTACACTGAGTCTATTTGATTAACAATGTGTTATGTTTAGGACTTGATATTCACTTAGTCCATTGTTGCCTAGGAATGTTATTTTCTTATGAACGGAGGTAACTAAACATTTAAATAAATAAAACGAATTTCGCTGCGCGCGCTGCATTGCAAAATGCGTTGCAGCGCGTGCAACGAAATTCGTTTTATTTATTTAACTGTTTACTTACCTCCGTTCATCCATTTTCCGGTGTTTACTACCCCCCACCGTGCCCCTCCCCCGCCCCGCCTCACCACCCCACGGAACTCCCTCCACGGGCCGCTATTGCTTTGTGGGCTTTGGAGATGAGCCCTAGGACTTGTCTGCTTCCGCTTAGGGACTTTTTTTTCTGTTCAACTTTCTCTGTTTAACTGTCTTGATAGAAAATGGCCAGTAGAGGTCAGTAAAATACCAAAATCACTTTAGCATTCTCTAGATTCCAGTCCATAGCAATTGTCTTCCAACAGCACCCGTAGACAATAATATTTTTTTCAAATCTTGTATTTTCAGAGATATGACCACCGACGGCCATGATTTTATATTAAAAACAGAGCTTTGGACTATACCATTTCCCGCTGAAAGGCAATATTTCTCTCCATGTGTTGCCATACCTGGCGTGTCACGCAGTTTGGTGCTTACTTTCCCTCCATGTTGAAGAACAGTAGATCTTTCAGCACCCAGGCTAATGTGCTGCATAGCTAAATACATATAAGGTCCCAAAGGCGAGACCGATTGCATTGGAAATGCTTGTTTTTTGCCTGATCCCCCTCAAACTTTTGGACAGATGCTGCTGGATTTTCAACTCTAATGGTGCACTAAGTCCTGCCTAGAAACCGTCAGTGCCAGTTCTCTGACAGTTAAAACGTGTATGTCTAATTGGTTTACCCACAACTGGCATAAGTTATCTTATTCATAAGTCCCTAGTGCAGGGTACCAGGGATACTTTGGACCTGTAAGTTAGGTGTCCTTCATGGACTGAGGCACTTATTGTGCCGCCACGAGTGTAACAAAGCAAAGCATATCTCTGAGTCTGCCTATGTACACTGGCAGAGCGGTTTTTAAACTCCTAATTTGACTTAGCCATTTAAACTAATGGCAAAACCCAATCCTTCTTTTTTAATATTTATAAGTCACCACTAAGGCAGGCCTACTGAGCTCTAAAGGCAGGGTGCACTGAATTAAAAAGGACATGTGCTTTATTAACTTTACTTGTCATGACAGTAAAAATCCTACATTGTTTTTTTTTACTGTGGAAATCTTACTAGCCCCATTGGCCAGTATGAAGTTATATGATGAAAATTCAGCCGTGTTAACTTCCAAATGAGACTACTAAATATGGTACTTCAAGGTATCAAACAAATCAATGCATTAAGCCTGCCTTGTTGCTCAAGTCGACTTTGATGTTACTTTTGCCCAACTGACAACTTTAGAAAGTTGGCATTTTGTTGCCCAACGTTTCCAGGATCTGTTTATGGTTGCATGCAATCTGTTGTCCTTGAGGCAGCCTTCTGCCCTCATGGAAAAGATGAGAATGACTCTCAGGAAGAGGAAAAAGGGACCTGCCAAGGAAAAAGGTGTGACCTTCTCCTGGCAGGATGGCCAGAGTGGGTGTGAGCCCAATAGGTGAGCTTCAAAGAGGAAACTTCCTTTGAAGGGAAAATGGATTTCACACATGTAAAAGGCTACACTTAGAGGGAGAAGCAGTGTCAAACCATATTTTCAAGAGTAGTGTAGCTCAAAGGTAGCCACACCTTTGGGTTGGGCTAGGTAGTTCCACACACTGAGAGAAGGATTTTGCCATGCTGGGAGTGGGCAGAATAATGCTCTCTCAAATAGCTAAAGCCCACACTTCGCAGGAAGTCATCATCAGGTGGGAGGTGAGCTAGTAGCCCATAGGCTAGTTAGACGCTACACCCCGAGAACAGACAGTCCTGTTGTTTCCTGGCCCATTAAAGAGAGGCTGCACCATATACTGAACTGCATCTGTTTCAACTTGGACTAGCAAAGAAAGGACTGTGCCTGTGGTGGCCAGCTCATTTCAAAGTTGCCTACGAGTCCCAGACAGAGAAGCCAGTTAGATGACTCCTTTTTTCAGCCACAAGGTCAGGGCCATAAAAGCTGAAAGGTCTGCACCCTGGGGAGCCCAGCATCAAGAAACCTGAACACCACTGGATACCCAGGTGCAAGGTGGGAGACCAAGTCCTGCCCCTCAAAAGTTGCATTCGAGTCTGCTGGACCCAGAGCAGACTCAGAGTGCAGTTTGGTCACCCAGCACAGATGTTACTGCAAGGGAACCACTGACCTTGCTGTGACTGAAAGGCAGTAGACTAGTGGTAACTGGTTTTCTGCTAAATTCACCCTGACTTTGTGGGACATTGACCCCTGGGGCCACATTTGCCCCCCCTCCACGTCCAAGGATCAACGGTTGGCCACAGGAAGACCCCCAACACTGGATCAGCATCTGCAGCATCCTTTAGCATCTTCAGCATCCTGCATCCCTTGCATCAGGACCACTCCTTTGACTTCTATGGCGGTTCGCCCATAGGACCTGGAACTGGACTGGAGATGGATTAAACCAAGAAGTAACTGCTCAACTGGACCTGACTGGTACCTGGGACTGCTTCCCTATTGTAGTTAGACCCCACAAGGCCTTTATAGCCATTCTCATGTTACTTTTTGTGGCTGACCCTAAACCTTGAGCCACTTTAGATTACAAACATTTATTGCATTAGTTAACAGCAGTGATTTATAGTTTCTTCGAATATTCATATCTCCAGAACCCTCTGGTGGATGTTTTCCCATGAGGTGTCTATTTAACGATACAACCTCACACTATTTTTATAAATTGATGTCAAATTTTCATTGTGTTGCGTTTTAGTTTTATTCAACTGTTTTCATACTTCTTTGATAAAGCCTGACTGCTCTGAGCCACAGCTGCTCAGAACTGCACAAAGGTTTTACATGGGAACCTGACTGACCCTGAGATGGAATTGTGTCTTTATGACATGAGGAAATTGTACAACGGCAATGTAACAACTTTCCTCACAAAGATTTTATGCAAAAAGGAAGGCAAAAAAATGCAGTTATAATCACAAAAGTGCTTAATTCAGTTCCAAAGGGCCCTGTTTTGTGGATGTTGCATGCCAACATTTTCTGTTGCTTTTGTGGGTGGGGAGGTTTCTCAGACCTTTATTCAGACAAGCAAATTATGTGAAAAGCCTATCTGCTTTACAAAGCACACTAGGATTTACAAATATGAAAAAAGAACAAAGAAAATGTAAAATGCAAGTGAGCAAAACCATATGTCTTGCACAGTGAGACAAATGTGTTGAGTGAGGGGCCTAGCTGGCTTATTTGGGATAGGCAGTGCTCAGTTTGAGCAGGGAGCTGCAGGTGGGGCATTTTGGCTCTCATTTTTGGGAACCGGACTGTTGTATTCCTCTTAGGGTGTCCATAAAAAGCTTTCCAGTATCATGTCCTTATATAGGCACAATTCGCCCTGCCCTTATATAGGCATAAAATCCCAGTCCTTATTTAGGCATTAAACCGTGCACTCCAAATACAGGCATGGTCTCCGACATCCGTCCACCCTAACGTCACAACGAGTTCATGAAGAACAGACCCTTAGGCTGCGGGAATTTCCCTAGCCCAGGACTATTGATTTCTTCAAGGACTAATATATTATGCATGAACCATTATTCCTTAGGGGTTCATTCATGATGTCTTCCGCTGTCCGACTCACGTCAATGCTAACATTCTTAGGTACTTCTCAGGTATAAATATACCTTCCCTAGCCCCTGTAAATCAGAGGAGACCTCGACTTCAGAGGAGCCCGTTTCCCGGCCTGACGCACTGAGAAGACTCTGTCATCCCTGCACGCAGACAGTCCAGCTTCCAGTGATCTGACTTCCCTTGCGGGTGTTGGAGTTCGAGTCTGGCAAGAGATTCCCACCTCTCTCATTCTAAAGGTATGGAGCTGACTAGAACCTAGAAGGACTCTTGGCATACTAGGCATACTAGACATAACATACGCTTAGTATACCATAGTAAGGAATACTTCACCTACTTCATACCTCTCCCTACACCTAGGTCAGGTTAGGTACATTGGGGTAGAACTAGATTAGAAACGCATCATATGAGTACTCGCATTTTTAGTCTGTGTCATTTATGTAAATGCATATTTACTAAAAGATAATGCTATCGCAGTATTATTTATTTCTACTGCTCACACTGTACATTATTTATCTCACATACTGTCTTGTGATCGTATCAGCACATTTTACTTACACCAGAAACAAGACTGTTCAATAAATCTTTTATTGAAATGCCCGTCTGTTCTTTCTGTGTAACTTGGAGAAAACTAAGCATGCACGATTGAGCTGAGTGAAATAGTTATCTATTGTTTCCACGACTCTGGGACACGTTCTGATTCTAAAGGGAAACAAAGTGGTCATGTTTTGCGGCTGCCAGAAACTACTCCCTTCTTGTCGTCAAGGAGTTTCTAGTGGCCTCTGAGCTAGCTGGCACAAGTAATTAAGTTTAATATACTCAATAGGGACATACTGACCTTAGTCCTATGTCAAACCTATAGGATATATTATTCCAATGCGCAGAGCCTATTAGGGAAATAGGAGCTACACTACATGGTGCCCAACGTGATTTGCTCAACGTTGAAGGATACAGTGTTCCAAAAATATTGTGCACCTTATCTTTGTTTCCTTGAAACTTGTTCTACATTTTTCAAAAAACAAAATGCCTGACTCCGACAATGACGCCGGAAACGGTGGAACTGCGGATCAGCCAACTGCAACAGCTTATAACATCACAGGTTTTATTGAAACCGAGGAGGGTGTTATAGACATCCCTCAAAACTTAAGAAGAGCCATCACTCTAAAACTTATAAAACACGGCCTACCACCAAGAGGCGGTAGAGCAGTTTTCGTGATAGAGGCACATGAATCCTTTCAGACAGAGGTATTCTATTCATGGGTAATATTTCCTGAATCCAATCCAGTAACACACATGTTTCACTTCTACAAAGAAGATGATCCACCAGAGGAATACATTCCTTTCGAGGATATAGAAATTCCATTAACATACCAGGAGCATCAGCTCTGGTTTAAAGGCGCCCTAAAACATTACAGAAACATTACCAGGCTCGGTCCACTAGGTAGACCAGGAGCAACATGGCCGATTCTAGCCGGCTACACACCTCATCCTGACATTGAAGAAATGTCAGACGAGGAATTACTTACTCAACTCACAGAGTTAATAAAAATCTACAGACAATTGGTCCAATATGTCATGCGGACTTTCACAGTCCAGCAACCATTAACACTTCCAAATCAAACCCCTCAACCGGGGAATACACTAAAAATTACACCACAGACTCTATACGCAGTCATGGGTAAAATGTCCACAAAACGTGAGCAAATTCCATTTTGGATAGCTCAAACAATTACTCAAATCGAAGCAGTATTTCCAAATACTAGCCCGAATGAGAAACACAGAATACTGACAATCAGTTTACCGATGGGGATCACACCACAACTGGAAGGCTGCACCACTTGGGGCTCAGTCTTTGCTGCCATCTATACTAAAACACATGGCATTCCGTCAATTGCGGTAATACCTGATGTCCTGAAACAAATTCAAAATGAATACGGGGCAGAGCCTGCTCTAAATTTAGGTATGAAATTACTGAAAAATTTCGAGCAGGTCTCAACAATAATATTATCTAATATTAAAGGGAGGCAGCAGCAGTGGCGATCCGCCAAAAATTAAGGGAATTTGATGTTACAGAACATCAAACTGAGCTACCCAGAATTATAGAACAATCTTATGCAGAATTAGGCAGAGATAGTTTGGGTGGAAGACCAGTGAAGCCGAAGCTATCTGAAAGTCCTGAGAAGGACTCAATTAAACAAACTCCTACATCTTCTAAAAAGAAGTGGGAGACTAATAAACAAAATTCAAATGAGAAACGTTCTCAATCCCGAGGTAGGTCTTGCTACCGTGAAGTGTTTTTGAGCGGTACACACTGTAAAAGTGCACTGAGCGGTTCACTTATATGTCAGGACATTTCTTTACACGGGGCTTGTAATGGTTCTGTGGCAAATTTGTCTTGCCTTCAGCAGGGTACACCAGCTGCTGTGATTAATCCAACGTTTGGACAACTTTCTAATGGGAGTTACCTCATGTTGAATGATCAGAGTTGCTGCGGCATGTTGCCAGGCATCCCATATCTAGTAAGGTCAACTCCAGGGTCACTTGCTGTATGCAAGTATTGTTTGCCCCAATAGACACAGTCAGGGAGTCGCCTCTATGGCCTTCGCGGAACGTCTCTTTTATAAGATTTGATACTTTGAGCAGAATGAAAGCCATGCTTTTACAGCAATCAGTGCCTTTGACCTCGGCCAAAGAAACCCTCTGAAAGGAGGTATAACCTCAGGAATAGGGATAATTTGAGAAAGCCTGACAGGTATCAAGATACTGATACACGTTCCTCTCGTCCCTTTCAGATCTCATCACAGACTTCGGAAAGAAGAGGACGATCGGAACACAGAGAAGAACGTGTGAAATCAAAAGACGAAAAACACGCTCCAAAAACTAAAGCAAAACCTCAATTCTCCAAAAAGAAAGTAGCAGGTCTAAAGATCAGACATGCCGAGAATACTGAGAACACAACTCAAGAACAGAGAATGGGCTTAGACAATGCTGGACAGTGCAGCAGAAGTCACAATAGCTCGCCAGAACCTGAAGGAACTTCTGGAGATAGTGGACTTGAATGAGTACATTACAGTTGAGACTGTAGACACCAGGGTTAGTACTCCACAAAAGTTATATGAAATAACACTCCGGATGGAGGGAGACAAACCTAGACAGGTGAAAGCACTTTTTTGGGAACGACTATCAAGGGGCTATGACATACTTCTAGCAGAAAAAGACTGGCCACCACAATTTGTCAGGGAGTGCCCACATGGCGAGGACATTATTATGCCTGCCTTCTCCAACCATATTCCAATACACCTAAAATATACATATGCCAGGAAATGGGCAGTGGCCCAGGCCCCAGCATTATATAAAAATCATGTAGGATGGGATGAGGACTCACCTCACCATAAAATACATCTAAAACATGAACCAACTGCACAAAGGCAGTACCCGATAAAGCAAGAAGCTAAGAAACAAGTCAGGGAGATCTTAGATCAACTTGAATATCAAGGGGTGATTGAAACATGCACCTCCTCAATGAACAATCCTTTGTTTCCTGCCTCCAAACCAGACAATACATATCGTCTAGTTTTGGATTACAGACACCTAAACACTTGTTCTAAAACTTTTGCAGTGCAAAATGCACATAGCACAGCATTAATGAATAACATTGTGCGTAAAAAATACAAAACCACATTAGACATCTCAAATGGTTTCTTTTGTCAAAACATAGCACCTGAAAGCAGGTACTTAACAGCATTCTCCATAATGGGGACCCAGCGTCACTTTTGTCGACTCCCACAAGGGTTCAAGAACAGCCCAGGTTTATTCTCAGCGAGGGTAACGGAGTTACTACAAATTTATGACAATGAGGCATTGCCCTATGTCGATGACATATATCTGACGGACGATGACCTGGACAAACACTTGAACAGGGTGAGCACCATTATACTGGGCTTCGCCTCTGAGGGCTACAAATTCAACTTCAAAAAGTCCAGAATTACCCATCTCAATGTCCTGTTTTTAGGATATGAGCTTTCAAGTGAAGGCAAGAGCTTGGCAGCTAACTTTTTAGAAAAGTGTGCGCTGCTCCAACCTCCAAAAACGCTAAAAAACTTACAATCCATCCTGGGTTTCCTAAATTTTGGAAGAACATACATTCTAAATTACGCAGAAAGGGTTAAACCTCTCTACGCATTAATCAAACCTGAGTTTTCGATCAAAAACTGGACACAGGAACACACAGAAATCTTGCGTTCACTACAGGCTAACATGTTAGCAACAAATCACTTACAAACACGTGTAAGTCAACGAAATTTGGTGATCCGAATAATTTCGGGTCAATGCGGATTCACCTACTTAACCTTCAATGAGGGTGAGAAAATACCAATCGCATACAAATCTCATTTGTTCACACAAGCGGAAATGCGCTTCAGTTCAACTGAAAAATTCTGACAGCAGTTCAAACCGCTGTAGCAAAAGAAAGAGCCTTAGCCCAAGGGAAACGCATTATTGTCGTAACCCCGGTACCAGCTTTAGAAGCGGTCACAAAAGCAAGCATTCCAAATGCTAAAGCATTACTTCCAAGATGGATACAGTGGGTTAATTCTCTTGCTGCAACAGATGTTGAATATGTTTTTGATCCCGATTTAAAAACACAAGCATTCCTGCAATATGAACAAGAATGTCCTCTGCCCACTGAGATTCTGCCTCTCGATCAGTACGAATTCATAATTTACACTGACGGATCCGCACAGCCCGCAACAGGGAGTAAGCAAGCTTACAGTGCGGCATGTGCAATCGTTAAAGGTCGCATGCGAGATGGCATCTTCAGACCTATGGTCACAAAAACTCAGTCTCTAGGAGATTGTACAGCTCAGCGAACTGAACTACAAGCATTCAAACTGGCACTTGAAAGTACAGATCGAGAATTCCCCACACTAATAGTGTGCGATTCCTTTTACTGTGTTCAGTCGTATAATGACTATATACAAAACTGGCTTGAAAATGGTTTCAAAGATGCGAAAGGTGGCACAATAAAGCATAAAATGCTTTGGGAACAAGTAGTTCAGTTGAAAAACGAATTACCAAAGTCTCACGTGATCCACACACTGAGTCATCAACTTGATGGCGTTCACGTTGCAGGGAATTCATTGGCTGATGAAGCCGCAAAGGGGGCTGTTCAGACGGCTTCCGTAGCTGCGATCACTCGTTCAAAAACGAAAATAGACGGTGAGATAATGTTGGCTGTCAATGCTTCAAGCAAGAGCAGCAGTGCAGCGTTACCAACAAAGTTTCCACTCAAGTACTCTTATGTAATTGATGCGAACAACGTTCCTTTTGCTCGAATCCCTGGAGTGGGGGATAGGGTAATTCCAAACAAGGAACGCAGATTGGGACTAATCCTAGCAGCACACGAAGGGATAGCTTCTGCCCATGCAGGTGTTTCTGCAACAGTATCTTTACTAAAGCAAAGATATTGGTGGCCTGGCATTCGGAAACAAACTAAAAACTATGTTTTAGAATGTGATATTTGCCAACAGATGAAAGTCTCGACAGTGAAACGTCCTGCGCAGACACCCCTGTTAATTTCAGACAAACCATTAGCTTGTGTTTACCTGGACCAATGCGGTCCCTTGAAAAGGGACGGTAACTATAAATATATCATGGTTGCAGTGGATTCATGCTCTAGGTTCCTATGGATATGGCCTCAGCGCTCGGCTGACGCTCGAACTGTTATAAAAGATTTGCGAGTCTTTATCGGCACATACGCAATAGGCACGCTACATTCTGACCAGGGTCCTGCGTTTAGCTCTCGGGCTTACAAAGAAGCCATGGCCAGTCTGGGCGTTGCATTGCGGTACTCCTCTCCATTCCATCCTGAGGGAAATTCGGTTGTGGAAAGGAAAAACCGGGACATAAAGCAGTCTATAACAGCTAGGGTATTAGGTTCGGGTGATGGGTGGGTCAAACACCTTAATTGGGTCCAACGCTCATTGAACAATCTGCCAAGAAGTACTCTAGGGGGGTCACTCCATATGACGTCCTATTTGGGACAAGAATGTGGGTACCAGACCTTGAACACGTAGGCACAGTGGTGGAAAATAAACCGTTTGATATCAAAGATCGTTTGGCTGTTTTATAGGAACTGAATGAGTTAAGAACGAAACAAAGCAACGTATTCCTGCAGCCAACCACCACTGGGGAAAAACCGGCGGTCCCAGCAAGGCCTGTCTGGATTCCAAAAGTTGGGGATCTAGTCAGAGAAAAGATTGCGGACAAGAAGGAATTTGGACCTTCTTACAGACAACCAGTACCTGTCCTAGCAGTTCAAGGAACAAGAACAGTACTTCTGCCGCCCCTTGCTGGAAGAAAGGAGAAAATATTTGTGTCCATCGACCTCATCAAACCACAGTATGTGGCCAATACTAAACAGTAGGCCTCGTGGACTCCGACCTAGTAGCAGACGCACTCCTCTCGCTACTATCCAAGAGGTTCAGACTGAAAGACTGATAACCATCGAGAATTCAGCTGTGACAGATGAAGGACTAAGCAACAATGCAATGGAACTCGTCCCTCTTGAACACCAAGTAACAGTTCGTCCAAATACGCCTGTCTACACCAATGTAGCAAGTGATCAACTGGTTCCAGTGATTTCTACAAATCCTGATGCAATTCCAACAATTGATAGAACTGCTTCTGGCTATTTCATTAACTTTGATACGTTCTCAGAAGATCCGAGTGAACCTGAAACGACGCCAGCATCATTCAAACTCAAGCAGCAAGTACAAGACTTTCTTCACTTCATGAAAAAGACTTATTTGGTTTCTCCATGGATTGAACTCTGGATTATATCTGGACTATTTGTTTTCCTGCTCTGGCTAGCTTTGGTTACAACTGTGAGCGTGCTTATAAGTGGCAGATACATCCATGTGAACACTGAAGGAAAAGATGTAAACGTACTTTTGAAACCTCATAAATCTTCCCATCGTGAAGCAAGAGACTTGTCATCAGTGAACATCACAGCCATTCCTGTACAGGATGGTATAGTGTGGGACAAAACAGATTTTGACATCTTCGGCCCGACTGAACAATTGAACATTCCACATTTGTTTAAAATTTCACTAAGTGATCTAATTACGTCCAGTACCTATTCAGATGATTGGGACTTTGAGACTGTTAACGACATAATGTATGACCTAGAAAAATCTGCTGCATTTTCTAAAAATGAATATTTAGAGGGTTCATCAGACTATGAACAACTGTATTGTTATAACCACTATGGTCATCATTATTTGCATAAATCTGCATATCCAAGAAATGTGTTTATGTTTAACCAATGGGAACATTGTCCTACACCACCAAAAGGTAGTTCAAAAACATTTGCTAGTAAGTTTCCATATTTTTCAGGTTACAATACATCTGACCCAGAAACATTTTACTTTAGAAATGTAAACAAAACAGGACTGAAAATTATGTTAACTAATACAAAACAGATTTACTCTGCAGCATTTATTGCCCAACTGTCTAGACAGGGTTTCGACTTATGGAAAGACACAATAGACACAAAACCTGTCTGGGGTACTAAAGATTGGCAAGTGCAGGGGATAGAAGCTTTATTTAGAACCTGTATAATCCCTGAACAAATAATGTTCTTGAATGAAACCATCCAACAAACATCTTGTCTTGGATTAGCCAAGATCAAAGAGATGAAAACACCTTCTGTACCAACACCTGCAAGTGATAACGATACACAGGCAGTGGTGACAGTTGACAATATATTACAACTCAACAGATCTAATCCTGATTGGAAAAAATGGTTGATCTGGCCCACAGACACGAATAACTGTCAGGAAAGATTCCTGAATAAAACTCAGGGCTTTACTATTAATAGGCCAGACCCAAGATACGTCCAAAGACAGCATCCGGGGGTAGTAACAACATACAGTGTAGGAAAATTATGCCTCGAATGGCTGCATAAATCTACACTACAGGATGTGAAACAACACTTATCCTTACTTAAAGAGGACGCAGACCTTAGGGAATTCTTGCTTGGACCAAGAAGACCGCGTCAAAAACGTTTCATATATGCAGGCATTTATGCTGCCTATAATGAAGCATGGAAAGTGTCACAGATGGAGGCCGCAGAACGAATACGTGAACTTGATCGTATTAATTTAGAGAAAACCCTCTCTGTGGTCGACAATGGGTTAACAACTTTGTCCTCCAGAATATATTCATTGGATGGCATTGTATCCTCTGCTATCGACATACTAGAACAAGATTTGGTGATGTTACAACAAGGTCAGTCTCAATTACGTTCTATTGTGTTATTAAGCTGGACGCTGCAATCTTTGCGAGCGGGCTATGTGCCTTGGCATTTTATCAACACGTCAGCTCTGTTTGCGGAATACAATCTAACTGATAAACAGATCGAATTGGCACAAAGAGGAGCAAGGTATGCAGTGCTGAGCATTGAAAAACTGGAAAAATTACCATTCATAGTGGCAGAAAAACCAGCTACAGAATGGCTTATTCATGGAAAAATAACATTACCTGTGACTACTTTTCAGTTTCAGTATTGCCTCAGACAAATGCAAGCAGGCAAATATGAAAGGTTGGGTAAGGAATACATTAAGACATCTTGGGATTTACCGTATACATATAGATGTTGGAGTGGGGATCGTGAAGTGTTTTTGAGCGGTACACACTGTAAAAGTGCACTGAGCGGTTCACTTATATGTCAGGACATTTCTTTACACGGGGCTTGTAATGGTTCTGTGGCAAATTTGTCTTGCCTTCAGCAGGGTACACCAGCTGCTGTGATTAATCCAACGTTTGGACAACTTTCTAATGGGAGTTACCTCATGTTGAATGATCAGAGTTGCTGCGGCATGTTGCCAGGCATCCCATATCTAGTAACGGTCAACTCCAGGGTCACTTGCTGTATGCAAGTATTGTTTGCCCCAATAGACACAGTGAGGGAGTCGCCTCTATGGCCTTCGTGGAACGTCTCTTTTATAAGATTTGATACTTTGAGCAGAATGAAAGCCATGCTTTTACAGCAATCAGTGTCTTTGACCTCGGCCAAAGAAATCTATGATCTACAAGTAGCAAGGACTTCGGCTGAGATACAGACTTTAATACGTACAAACTGCCCTATACATTTCGTAGAAATGATAGGATGTATCTTTAACATGTCTGATACAACAGGAATTGTACATGTATTTAAGAGCATCTGATCCGGTCTGTTAGCACCTTTCCAGGCAATACTCGGTATCATCCCGAACATTTCACATTCTGTGTTTGGTGGCATACCATTAATTCTAGCACTTGTTGCCGGAATTCTATTTCTCTTCCTGCTATTGCGCTATGGCCAGCCTATTCGCAGACATCACTCCGAGCGAAATGGAGAAAGCTCTCCTTGAACGAAAGTGCTGTGAGCGAATAGTACAGCTATTGGGCATGAATCGTCTACGGGACCTGAATACCACGTGGTTCCTGTCATTCAGACCAATCTGGCAAGATTGCATCTTACCTGTGCTACGCTGCCTGCTATGCGGTGAAGAATGCGTGTTGGACACCTGTCTAACATTTCCATCAGCAACGCCAGTGGATGTCGATACTCTGCTGGTCCCGATAACGGCCCATGCTCTGTGTTGTCCCCAGAGGCTACCAATCCTGATGTCAGCATTCATTGAGATCTCACAGACGCTTCCGTCTGCTGCTGAGGTACGAGAAAGATCTACAGGCACACAGGTAACAATGGACGCGAACATTGCTGCGGCAACCTATGCAGAAAGCGATGCTTCACATCTCTGTGCAATTAATCTACTACACGAGGTGTTCCAACTGACACCAACTTCAGTGCATGATGTTTTGTCTATAGAAATAGATGATCTCATGTTTACACCAGACCCATAAACTGACTCTGATTCAGCATACAGTGTTCCAGAGATCCAGTAACAATTTGGCCTTCATTTTTCAAAAAAACTTGGAACTCTAACAAAATTGAACTTTTTCCCATTTTTCGAACTAAAATGGCACTTCAATCTGCTTAAAGTAGAACTAGCCTTATAGTACAGACTTCACGGTACTTCCACGGACACTTAGTCATCTTGTGTGTCTAAAACAGTCCATTAATTTTCATGACATGAAATGACTTTGATTTTTGAACAACTTATCGATCATTTGCTGTTACATGTAAATATTACTGCTTTTTCATTCCAATTGCATTTATTTTCGAACTTTATGCCTGAAATGAAAAGCATTGCTTAAGATGTACAGTACCTTTTGCATGTTTTACTATGTTTTTTTAATGCTTTTAAGAAATATTTTTTAAATATGCTGTACTCCATTTAATGTTTAGCATTTTAAATGTTTAGCATTTTAGTATTATCGTACACACGAAAGTGGAGTGGGTGTTGTATTCCTCTTAGGGTGTCCATAAACGGGCTTTCCAGTATCATGTCCTTATATAGGCACAATTCGCCCTGCCCTTATATAGGCATAAAATCCCAGTCCTTATTTAGGCATTAAACCGTGCACTCCAAATACAGGCATGGTCTCCGACATCCGTCCACCCTAACGTCACAACGAGTTCATGAAGAACAGACCCTTAGGCTGCGGGAGTTTCCCTAGCCCAGGACTATTGATTTCTTCAAGGACTCATATATTATGCATGAACCATTATTCCTTAGGGGTTCATTCATAACGTCTTCCGCTGTCCGACTCACGTCAATGCTAACATTCTTAGGTACTTCTCATGTATAAATATACCTTCCCTAGCCCCTGTAAATCAGAGGAGACCTCGACTTCAGAGGAGCCCATTTCCCGGCCTGACGCACTGAGAAGACGCTGTCATCCCTGCACGCAGAGAGTCCCGCTTCCAGTGATCTGACTTCTCTTGCGGGGTGTTGGAGTTCGAGTCTGGCAAGAGATTCCCACCACTCTCATTCTAAAGGTATGGAGCTTTAAACAAACCAGAAGAGGGGAAGAGGCTATAGCAAACCGCACCTGACAATACAAATTTTGAATATAACAGTTATTTCCTATTATTGCTGAGTGCAACGAACCTAGGAGCACTCCCCTTTATACTCCTGAATAGGGAAAAAATCCCTTAAACCATAACACACTGGGTTCAGCACCCTATAGATACTTATATCATAATTTATTAAACAATGTGTGCACAAAGAAGATTCCAGTTTGCAGACGCGATCTTTTCTTGTTTAAAACTGTTCTTTATAGTATTTTCATAAAAATTCACAAAGCTATAGCCAACGCGTTTCGTCTCACACAGAGACTTCTTCAGGGCGCAATAATAACTTGGCAGTGAAGACACGAGTCAGTTTAATATTCAAATGTTCAAATGTAAGATCCAAACCCTGATATTTGGCAAGGTAACAGAAAAGTGACTAAAACTCCATTCTTATATCAGGAGTAAGACAAAAAGACGGTTGTGGAGGTCAGCATTGATTTTTCGACCACTTTTGTGAAACCGATGCGTACGGACTTGATCGGCTACCATGCCGCTTTTTGGATATGAGGACGTTTGTGAACAGCTAACTTGAGCACACGCGCAAGTACCGATTTTACATATCTGGCGTTGTATTATACCAGGCTGATGGTCGAAAAATCAATGCTGACCTCCACAACCGTCTTTTTGTCTTACTCCTGATATAAGAATGGAGTTTTAGTCACTTTTCTGTTACCTTGCCAAATATCAGGGCTAAAGGTTTTATTTGGATCTTACATTTAAAGGTATGGAGCTGACTAGAACCTAGAGGGACTCTTGGCATACTAGGCATACTAGACTTAACATACTCTTAGTATACCATAGTAAGGAATACTTCACCTACTTCATACCTCTCCCTACACCTAGGTCAGGTTAGGTACATTGGGGTAGAACTAGATTAGAAACGCATCATATGAGTACTCGCATTTTTAGTCTGTGTCATTTATGTAAATGCATATTTACTAAAAGATAATGCTATCGCAGTATTATTTATTTCTACTGCTCACACTGTACATTATTTATCTCGCATAGTGTCTTGTGATCGTAACAGCACATTTTACTTACACCAGAAACAAGACTGTTCAATAAATCTTTTATTGAAACGCCTCGTCTGTTCTTTCTGTGTAACTTGGAGAAAACTAAGCATGCACGATTGAGCTGAGTGAAATAGTTATCTATTGTTTCCACGACTCTGGGACACGTTCTGATTCTAAAGGGAAACAAAGTGGTCATGTTTTGCTGCTGCCAGAAACTACTCCCTTCTTGTCGTCAAGGAGTTTCTAGTGGCCTCTGAGCTAGCTGGCACAAGTAATTAAGTTTAATATACTCGATAGGGACATACTGACCTTAGTCCTATGTCAAACCTATAGGATAAATTATTCCAATGCGCAGAGCCTATTAGGGAAATAGGAGCTACACTACAGGACTTATTGTTCATCATCAGACTATGATATAGGAACTTTGCTTTTAATTGTCGCTTGCACCAGGAGACATCACAGACAAACCCAGTGATGTCAGTCAACATGAAATATGACCACAAATGCCAAACCCTCTTTTGGTTACTGTTTAGTTACAGGTAAGGTCCACTTGCCTTTAACATGATGGACAATCCTTTTATTACCTGTAAATAGTTGTTACCTTAAGACATTTACTATTTCATATGTGTGCACCTTCTAGTTAGACTTTCATACTGGTGCTTAGTTGTTCCTAAAGTATATATCCTGTTAGTAACAATTTTTTAAACCAAGTAGCCTTTAATATCCTGCTTAATGTTTTCAGTCTCAGTCAACATTCCTGAGAAGGCAATCCCAAGGTGTGTGTCTACTGTGGAATGAATGAGCACTCATGCTGCCTGACCACTTCCAGGTGCACCCACAGAGTTATCATTTTTGGTCACCCTGGATCTCATTTCAGACTCTTCAGGAAAGGGGTCATGAAGTCAACCTTTGAGAATTAATACTTTTTCCCTCCATGCAGCATCCTCAATCACAAGAAGAGATATTTCCTTGATTAGCTGCTGTTTTGTACCTCTGTTTTCCTATCTTTCCAAACCAGTTAGAGGCTGGGTACCTTTCAAATAAGAAAATACACTCCCCGTTTGCCTCATGCAACAACTTGTCTCTTCATTTCTTTCAGGAAACCATGACATCATCATCCCCTGCTATAGCTTCCTGGCTCCTCTACTTAATGTTGAGCGATGTAGTTGATATTTCTACATTTGGCGCCCATTCATCTTGCTGTGCTTTCTTTGCAAGGTCTCTATGATAGGCTACAGCCTGGTTGAAATCTTAAAAATAGACAATTGGTTCAATAATTGCATCTCTGAGTCTTTCTACTTTAAATCCAAAGCACTGTTTCCTCTGTGATTTTGCATAAGCATTTTATAACTATGCCGCCTCAGGCTTACAATATATCCATGGCCTGGAAATCATACCATAATAAACTTTGCTCGGCTCAATAGAGCCATAAAAGTGCACAGGTCAGATACAACCAAAACATGTTACAACAGTAAGCAATAAAAATATTAGTAATTGTCACAAGGCACCCTAAAAGACAAAGTCAACTTCCAGGGATCCAACATTGCCCTGCCTAATTCTCCATACTTCCATTAGAAAATGGGTTGTGTCAGATCTAAAGATTCTGGAAAAAACCCTGAAGTCCCTAATCCCCATACTCCAGCAAAGTGGAAGTATCTACTTCTATCTGCTGTTTAAATAGCGCTGACAGAAAAATAATATATGATTAATGCATTCTTTCCCCTGGGGACAAAAGGGGCAGGTCAGATTTGGATCACTGTCACATAGCTTCCAATTAGCAGTGAAAGCTAGCAGGGGTAAAGTCCCAAAACAAAATTTAATTTACAGGGTTTTTGCCAATGTGGATTCAATGGAATCCATGTATTCTTCCATATGGAAGTTATCTTTGAATTCCAGGAAGGCTAACGTCAAAGTGCCCAAACTCCTGTTCCTACAAGCTTCTCCATATATGTAACTCCAGTACATCCCCTAAAGTGCAGCCTCTGACATACTGTTCATAGCTCCCGGGTTAGTCCATAGGAATTCACATCCCATCTTTATCAGGAAAGTCTTATATGCCCTAACCAGGGGATCCTGGAGACTGCAGGCTGCCGGAGGAGCTCCTCCAGTCCCGTCCAGTACGTGGCTAGGTCCACTGAGGCCCATAGTCGTCCCCAGTACAACAAAGGTCTCAGGGCTGCTTTTTGAGAAATGGATCTTTGGCCTAGGTCCAGCCGCAATGGCAGAAGCAGGGTACTGGTAGGGAGATTTGTCAGGGATCGAATGAATTGAATCTCGCCCACCTCTAGCGCAGTGACCTTCTCATGCCCCCACCGTTCTCCCCATACAGAGACCCGCCTAATGCTTTCAAGCTAATAATTTGGATGGCTAGGGATACAAGTCCAAAGTTGGAACCCTTAAAACCTCTCAAAATGTCCCCTGCATAGTGTTCAAGCTTCAACTTGCTCTTGCGGATCTGAGCATACCATCCAAAATTCTCCATCAGGGTGAGTACCAAGTACTTAAAGGAGCAGACACTCTCAAGGAGAACACCATGCAAGGACGGATTCAGATGGGTTGTGTGGCTGGGATTAAAACCATTTACTTAATTTTTTGAAGATTGATCTCTAGCCCTCTATGCTCGCATAAGGTAACAAACTGTTTCAGACGATTTTGAATGCCCATAGTGGATTTGGATATCAGTAAGGTGTCGTCAGAGAACAGGAGGGCTGGGGTCTTCATACCTGCTAGGCTTGTGGCATCATGTTTGTACTTCTCTAATTGGGCTACCAGGTCATTAATATATAAAAGGGACATGGTTGGGGAAAGAACCCAGCCCTGTTTCACCCCCCTGGTGACTGGTATTGATGTTGTCAGCTCCCCATGTTTGCCATATCTGACCTGCGCATAATTCTTTTGGTGCAGCCTCCTGATTACCTCTACTACATAACTTGGGGCACCCTGTTCAATTTGGACTTTCCATAGGGCCTCTCTTGGGACGAGGTCGAATGCTGTGCGGAGGTCAACAAAAATGACATAAAGCTGACCACCTCCCAGAAACACAAACTTCCAGTATACAAGTTGCGATCGAAATACCTGTTCTGACCCCTGCTTGTAGGGGGCTTATAAGATCTGCGTCCTCAACCCACATGCACAGGCTATCTAACAGCATATGACAGAAAAGCTTTTGGGAACTGTCTATAAGGCTGATTGGCTAATAATTAGATGCCAGGCACCGTAAGCCTTTTTTGTAGATTGGTACAAGCTCAGCCCCTGCTGAAGTGGGAGGAGTTGGTAAGCCTTCCAGAATACAATTAAAATACATGGCGAAGTATGGGCCCCAAATTGCCTTGTCCACCTTGAAAAGGTCCCCAGGTATCTTGTCTAGCTGTTTCCGGGGGCACCACCAGCAATAAAATATATACTTGAAAAAAGCCCTAGGGCAATATTGGGTGCTCCTTGCTAGGAGCAGAAATAATAAGTGAGTGGCCCTTGCTCTTCATTTTCCCCTTTTTTAGGTCTAGCCAGTAGGCTGCGCTCATGCACTGTCAATTGGGTGACCTATTGTAGCTGCAAAAAAAAGCTTTTAGCCTGCCTATATCTTACTATTTATTACCATCATTCTCATTCTTTTTTGCTGTCTTATAATTTGGCAGCACGTGCGAGGCATCACTTACTGCGTCACTTCCTTTTCATTCTGTGGTGCATGGACCAAGTAGAGATTTGAGTAGGCTTAATTCGTGTCCGTCTGCTGCTTGCTCTGTGAATTTTGCAAAAGAAACAATTGATGGACGGAATGCTGGACAATGCAAACATTCACCCCCAGTCACAAAGATCTGGGTTTAATCCATCATTCTTTTGCTCACCACATCACCCCAGTTTAGACCCAGCGATACGCAAATCAGTCTTGACCCTATTCCTTGTGGGAACAGTCCAGCCCAAACTGCCAAGCCAGGGCCTCCCTGGACCGGAAACAAGCATCCTGGGACCGGTTTCAGGACATCACCCTTCATCAACCAGGCTAGCTTGAATCCAGTGCTGTAGTGAGCACAGGACCCACGTCTGGGCATACCCTTCCCACTTAGGGAGACATATGCAAAAGAAACAATTGATGGACGGAATGCTGGACAATGCAAACATTCACCCCCAGTCACAAAGGTCTGGGTTAAATCCATCATTCTTTTGCTCACCACACCACCCCAGTTTAGACCCAGCCATATGCAAATCACTCTTGACCCTGTTCCTTGTGGGAACAGTCCAGCCCGAACTGCCAAGCCAGGTCCTACCGGGACCGGAAACAAGCATCCTGGGACCGGTTTCAGGGCATCACCCTTCATCAGCCAGGCTAGCTTCAATCCAGTAGTGTAGTGAGCACGGGACCCACTTCTGGGCATACCCTTCCCACTTACGGAGACATATGCAAAAGAAACAATTGATGGACGGAATGCTGGACAATGCAAACATTCACCCCCAGTCACAAAGATATGGATTAAAACCATTATTCTTTTGCTCACCAGTTTAGACCAGTTTAGACCCAGCAATATGTAAATCAGTCTAGACCCTGTTCCTTGTGGGAACAGTCCAGCCCAAACTGCCAAGCCAGGTCCTCCCTGGACCGGAAACAAGCATCCTGGGACCGGTTTCAGGGCATCACCCTTAATCAGCCAGGCTAGCTTGAATCCAGTGGTGTAGTGAGCACGGGACCCACGTCCCACTTAGGGAGACATATGCAAAAGAAACAATTGATGGACGGAATGCTGGACAATGCAAACATTCACCCCCAGTCACAAAGATCTGGATTAAATCCATTATTCTTTTGCTCACCACAGCACCCCAGTTTAGACCCAGCCATATGCAAATCAGTCTTGACCCTGTTCCTTGTGGAAACAGTCCAGCCTAACTGCCAAGCCAGGTCCTCCCTGGACCGGAAACAAGCATCCTGGGATCGGTTTCAGGGCATCACCCTTCATCAGCCATGCTAGCTTGAATCCAGTGGTGTAGTGAGCACGGGACCCACGTCTGGGCATACCCTTCCCACTTAGGGAGACATATGCAAAAGAAACAATTGATGGACGGAATGCTGGACAATGCAAAATTCACCCCCAGTCACAAAGATCTGGGTTAAATCCATCATTCTTTTGCTCACCACACCACACCAGTTTAGACCCAGCAATATGTAAATCAGTCTAGACCCTGTTCCTTGTGGGAACAGTCCAGCCCAAACTGCCAAGCCAGGTCCTCCCTGGACCGGAAACAAGCATCCTGGGACCGGTTTCAGGGCATCACCCTTCCTCAGCCAGGCTAGCTTGAATCCAGTGGTGTAGTGAGCACGGGACCCACGTCTGGGCATACCCTTCCCACTTAGGGAGACATATGCAAAAGAAACAATTGATGGACGGAATGCTGGACAATGCAAACATTCACCCCCAGTCACAAAGATCTGGATTAAATCCATTATTCTTTTGCTCACCACAGCACCCCAGTTTAGACCCAGCCATATGCAAATCAGTCTTGACCCTGTTCCTTGTGGAAACAGTCCAGCCTAACTGCCAAGCCAGGTCCTCCCTGGACCGGAAACAAGCATCCTGGGACCGGTTTCAGGGCATCACCCTTCATCAGCCATGCTAGCTTGAATCCAGTGGTGTAGTGAGCACGGGACCCACGTCTGGGCATACCCTTCCCACTTAGGGAGAGAAATGCAAAAGAAACAATTGATGGATGCAATGCTGGACAATGCAAACATTCACCCCCAGCCACAAACATCTGGGTTAATTCCATCATTCTTTTGCTCACCACACCACCCCAGTTTAGACCCAGCCATATGCAAATCAGTCTTGACCATGTTCGTTGTGGAAACAGTCCAGCCTGAACTGACAAGCCAGGTCCTCCCTGGACCGGAAACAAGCATCCTGGGACCGGTTTCATGGCATCACCCTTCATCAGCCAGGCTAGCTTGCATCCAGTGGTGTAGTGAGCACGGGACCCACGTCTGGGCATACCCTTCCCACTTAGGGAGACATATGCAAAAGAAACAATTGATGGACGTAATGCTGGACAATGCAAACATTCACCCCCAGTCGCAAAGATCTGGGTTAAATCCATGATTCTTTTGCTCACCACACCACCCCAGTTTACACCCAGCCATATGCAAATCAGTCTTGACCCTGTTCCTTGTGGGAACAGCCCAGCCCGAACTGCCAAGCCAGGTCCTCCCTGGACCGGAAAAAAAGCATCCTGGGACCGGTTTCAGGGCATCACCCTTCATCAGCCAGGCTAGCTTGAATCCAATGGTGTAGTGAGAATGGGACCCACGTCTGGGCATACCCTTCCCACTTAGTGAGACATATGCAAAAGAAACAATTGATGGACGGAATGCTGAACAATGCAAACATTCACCCCCAGTCACAAAGATCTGGGTTAAATCCATCATTCTTTTGCTCACCACATCACCCCAGTTTAGACCCAGCCATTTGCAAAACAATCTTGACCCTGTTCCTTGTGGGAACAGTCCAGCCCGAACTGCCAAGCCTGGTCCTCTCTGGACTGGAAACAAGCATCCTGGGACCGGTTTCAGGGCATCACCCTTCATCAGCCAGGCTAGCTTGAATCCAGTGGTGTAGTGAGCACGGTACGCACGTCTGGGCATACCCTTCCTACTTAGGGAGACATGTGCAAAAGAAACAATTGATGGACAGAATGCTGGACAATGCAAACATTCACCCCCAGTCACAAAGATCTGGGTTAAATCCATCATTATTTTGCTCACCACACCACCCCAGTTTAGACCCAGCCATATGCAAATCAGTCTTGACCCTGTTCCTTGTGGGAACAGTCCAGCCTGAACTGCCATGGCATGTCCTCCCTGGACCGGAAACAAGCATCCTGAGACCGGTTTCAGGGCATCACCCATCATCAACCAGGCTAGCTTGAATGCAGTGATGTAGTGAGCATGGGACCCACGTCTGGGCATGCCATTCCCACTTAGGGAGACAAATGCAAAAGAAACAATTGATGGACGGAATGCTGGACAATGCAAACATTCACCCCCAGTCACAAAGATCTGGGTTATATCCATCATTCTTTTGCTCACCACACCACCCCAGTTTAGACCCAGCCATATACAAATCAGTCTTGACCCTGTTCCTTGTGGGAACAGTCCAGCTCGAACTGCCAAGCCAGGTCCTCCCTGGACCGGAAACAAGCATCCTGGGACCGGTTTCAGGGCATCACCCTTCATCAGCCATGCTAGCTTGAATCCAGTGGTGTAGTGAGCACGGGACCCACGTCTGGGCATGCCCTTCCCACTTAGAAAGACATATGCAAAAGAAGCAATTGATGGACGGAATGGTGGACAATGCAAACATTCACCCCCAGTCACAAAGATCTGGGTTATATCCATCATTCTTTTGCTCACCACACCACCCCAGTTTAGACCCAGCCATATGCAAATCAGTCTTGACCCTATTCCTTGTTGGAACAGTCCAACCCGAACTTCCAAAAGAATGATGGATTAAACCCAGATCCTTGCGACTGGGGATAAATGTTTGCATTGTCCAGCATTCCGTCCATCAATTGTTTCTTTTGCATATGCTCTGTGATTTAGGCACTATTTTTCTAAACATTTTTACACAGCACATACTTGACCCGACCCGAAGGTACCGGAGTGCTTTAAATGAGCGCCAGTTACTTTACACAAGGACGCGTTCATTTTTGTTTTTAGGCACTGGGAGATTAAGTGATTTGCTCAGAATCACAGGATGTTGAGCCAACGCCATCCCTGCTTGTTTCCTTTAGTGTCGCTGGGACAGTGGCATTGTTAGTACAATAGAATATTGCCACTTCTCCCATGCTTTAAGCCTTTTCCTTAGAGGGAAAGATACATTAAAAGAAGGGGGCATTTTGTGTTGCCTTGCCTTTGTCCCAGGGAATACAGGCTGTGTCAAAATATATATACATTATGCAATTCATCTGATCCTGACAGAGCCCTTTCAGAGAAAGCAAATCTGTTTTGTTAAGGCTAAAATTTGCCTCACTGTGAGAGAGCCCCACAGGACAAATTTGAACACCTACTCTTTTTAGCTAATTGCTAAGAAAAACCTTGTGGGTGAGTGCACTAAATCACACAGTTTGTCTGCTCACCCATGAACCTGAACAATGCTTTTCTTCAGATGCTGGCTGTAAAACCCACTAATTGAGAATTTTACACTCATTACGAAAAGAAAAAGCTTGTGAAAGTGACAGTCCTTTCAGCAGAACAGCAGTCCTTTTTCCTGGCAAAGTCCACTGGTCCAGAAATGTAGTGAAAATTAGAATTGGGTCTAAGGGTCCAATGTGTATTGCTGGTGCCCCCTTTGACATAGAGGAAGTGTCTAGAGGTATTCACTACCCCTGAGGTGTCAGGCATAGCCTTCCTCTTTATCCTAGCCCCAGCTTGTCTGGGATCCTAAAAGACTAGTGAAAAACCCTTTGTGAGAGTGCTCAGACAGAGCTTTTGTGATGTGCAAGTGTGGTAGGTGATAGCTCCTCCCCCTCATTAACTCAGAGTGGCCGATTTTGCCAACACCTATCTTCCCTTTGTATCACTGTCTGGGACCATTACACAAAGACCAACTGCTAGCAACAGCTAGTCATGTTACAAAGGAACAGGCTGCAAGCACCAAATGGTTAGGACAGAAAAATGCGAACTTTCTAAAAGTGGCATTTTTAAAATTGTGACTTAAAATCTAAATTTACCAATAAAGAGGGCTTCTAAGTACAATTCTTTAGTCACCAAACTCGATATTCCAACTGCTCCCAGTTGAAAGCTAGCAGTTATTAAATGTAATAAGGTAATCCAATGTTTTCTTATGGGAGAGGTGGGCCTCCCAGTAATAAAAAATGAATGTAGGGGTTTTTCACTACCAAGACATGTAAAACTTAAACGTACAAGTCCAATGTTTTAAATACACTGCGACCTGTCCCCTGAGCTGTGTATGACCTGGCATATGCATTAAAAAGGGAGGTTTATGTCTGACAAGAGGTTTGTGTTGCCAAGTCGAAATGACAGTTTAAAACTAGACAAACAGGCTGCCATGTCAGGTCTGAGACATGTTTAATAGGCTACTAAGTGGGTAGCACAATGAATGCTGTGGGACCACTAGTAGCATTTAATTTACAGACCCTGGCTACATTTAGTACCACTTTACTAGGGACTTACAAGTAAATTAAAGGTGCCACATGGGTGTCAGCCAATTTCACCATGTTTAGAGGAGAGAATACATGCACTTTAGCATTGATTAGCAGTGATAAAGTTTGCAGAGTCCTAGAAGCAAACAAAATGGGTTCAGAAAACATGAGAGCAAAAACAAAAGGTTTGGAGATGACCCTACAGACTGGGCCAAGTTCAACACTTTTGAGAAAGATTCTCTGATAGAGGCGATGCAGAAAAGCTCTTACAGTTTGGCGGGATTTGAAATTTATGATCACGCAATCTCTATTTTTTTTTCATGTATGCTAATCCAGGGATTTCTCCTAGCGAAAGGCACATCTGAAGAAAGATCATTCGGCCATCCATAGTTGTATGTAAGCCAATGTACCGTCTTGTTTTCAGTGAGAAAAAGTTTCCTTTATAGATGGAGACAATTGATTCCACCTTTAATAAATGCTCTCCTTTCGTGGTTTGTAGTGGGCCACTTCCAAGGTATAGTTTATCCTTGTCATCACTGTGGAGTTTGTAGATGTATTGGCAAATCTAGGAGTGTTTTCCTCCTGGTATACCTTAGAACCTATGTACTGTAAAAGGACCTCTGGTGCTTGCGGCTGTGGATGGCAGGGTGAAGCGTCCTGTTGGTTGAGTTCATGTTGAGCTGAAGCTTTGAGTGAATTTAACATATTATGTACTACTTTTAGTTTCTCAAAAATCTAAGTACAAAAACTTTGAAACATGTCTTTCAATTTTGCAAAAGATTTTAAGCAGTGATCTGATATATGAGATTCCAGGTTGGTCAGGTCCTTCATGAAGACCCCCAAGGGTTGTGGTCTGAGCCTTTACAGTACCTCCGGGCTCCCTCTTTGTGAAACAGCAACTCTGCTTTAATACCCCTTCTCTCCCTCTTAGCGCATTATTGTTGGAAATGGCCCTTTCTGCAGGGTCATCCCCAAACTTGTTGTCTTCCTCGTTCCTTTTTGTTGAATTTGTTTTAGTTGGCTTTAGGACTCTGGGTGCTTTACCACTGCTAGCCATGTGCATGTGCTCTCTACTTAAAACATGGTAACATTGGCTAATCCACAATTGGCATATTTAATTTACTAATACGTCACTTGTAAAATGCGCTACATGTGCCCAGTGCCTTACATTAAATGCTACTAGTGGGCCTGCAACACTGATTGCACCACCCGCTTAAGTAGTCCTTTAAACATGTCTCAGGCCTGCCATTGCTGAGCCTGTGTGGGCAGTTTTAAACTGCCATGTCAACATGGCAAGTTAACCCTCTTGCCAGGCCCAAGCCTCCCTTTTTAATACATATAAACAGGGTGCAGTGTATGTAAAAAGTAGGACATGCACTTTAAAGTTTTCAGGACATGCACTTTAAAGTTTTCATGTTCTGGTAGTGAAAAACTCTTAAATTCATTCTTCAATACTGGAAGGCCTATCTCTCCCATAGGATAACATTGGTATTACCTTATTACAAGTGTGTTTCAAAATGGGAAGAGATTGGAACCCCAGGTTTGGTGTCTTTGGAATCACAATTTAAAATCACAACTTCTGGTGAAGTCAGATTTTAATACCTTCCGGAAATGGGTGCTCCGGAAGAGTATGGTAATAATGTCCCTGAAGGGACAGCTGACTACGGTCCCCCTCGTCACTTGAGCGAGTCCACCGGCTTGTCCCTGTTGGGGCATTACTACCATAGTCTTCCAGTGCACCCATTTCCGGAAAGTATTTTTGTACCTCACACATGATTTATTTTTTTCACACACACTAGGACAACTAGGGAATCCTGACATAAAGGGACGTGACTTTGACCTCTGACTCACATGACTTGCCATTCCCTTTTAGAGTAGACGAGGATTATAGGTCCTGATGAATTGCCAAGATCCTGTTGGACTTTTTAATAGGCAAAAAGCATGTTGACCCTTTGCACAACTCACCAGAACTGACACAGGTTTAATTTTTCCCTCTCAGTTCACGACTCTTTCAGTCTGTTTTTACTCATGGCCCAGGTACTCCTCGAATAAATTCCCTTTGGAAAATCCAGGAGCCATTTTTAAATCACACTCACATAGTCCCACCTCTACTCACTTTACACAGGTTCGCCCTCACACAATACCATCTAGCTTCACGACGGCAAAACCGAGAAGACCTCCGGCAAAGAGACCCCCCGGCAGGGCACGTTGGGCATTTCAGCGCCGGCCCAACGAGGAGCTGCCCTATGATGAAGCATGACACCACTCAGGGTGTGTGAGGGCCCTTGCTCCTTATTGGAGCTATCCCTGGACGAGCACTAACTTCCTTGCTCTCTCTAGCACCTACTATCAACTGCCATTACTGACGTGGCTTGACTCCTCTTTTCCTCCCGCTAGCCCCCTAGGAACAGCATACCTTTTGTCTTTAGCTTAAGATTGGGGCCCGTATGCTGGACCTATTAAGCCCCCGTCCCTCCCTGTGAGTTTTTTTACTTTTAGAAAGTTGACATTTTCTTACTTTAGCCATTTGGTGCCTGCAGAAAACACGTCTGGGGTGGGTGACAGCTGGGCTTTGTGCATTCTCTCTAGACAGCCACACAAAGGCAGCTTAGGTGTTGGACTGATTGGCCATCCAAATTTGCCTTGCTGGGTAGGATGGAAGGGAGGAGCTAACACTTACACCTGCATAGGCTGTGTTATTTCCCCACACAAAGGGATGCATACCCCCATCTAGTGAGTCTGGAGCTAGGGCAGGAAGGGCAGGGACGCTGTGCAATTCAAAGCCCTCTCTTTGAAGCCTCCCCTACTTCAAAGGCTTCAAAGGCAAAACTGTGCGTCAATACTTGACTTCTGACACCCCCAACTCAGTATACTCCTGGACCTGTGGATACTCTGCCAGGAAGGACTGCGGTGATGCTGAAAGGACTGTCACTCTTCTGGACTGCTACTCTACTGGACTCCTGCTCTGCTGTGCTGACCTGCTACCTGCTGTTCTGGATCTCACCAACCCAGAGCCAGAGTGACTCCAAGGGCTTGCTAGGTTGCCTCCTGATTGAAGTCTCAGGGGCATAAGGAACTTCCATCTCACCCTGATACAGCACCTGGACTCTATCATCTGAGAGTCCTGGACCCTTGGAAGTAGATATAAAGTGCTGCAACTGTCAAAATCCATGCATTGCCGTCATTGCGCAGCTTATAACCGGCGCATCTCCATCAACGCCGACGCATCGCTACCGCTGATAGGATCAGGCCCATCGCATCACCATCAGCGCTTCGCCATTGCTTCAAAGATTGAGTGCATCGCCGATGGCACGGTGTATCACCTCCATTCCCGATGCAACTCCGACTTTGTGCGGCTCGGAGTCGATGCATTGTCTATATCCAGAGGATCATCACATCACCTCCTTGCATTTTGTTCTCGGTGCAACCACGAACCAAGGTACTGTTTCAGAGGACCAAGGCTGGCCCTTGTATCTGACCCACACTCCATCGCGGTCAGCCTCAACTTTTTGATTTTACCCGGCCTTGCGCAACCAGATAGTCCGGTTGGTGCATTATGCTTTTAAGCACTACTTTTCAGTTTATTCTTTCTAAATTTCATAACTCCCATTATACTCATTGGAATTTTGTCATTTTGGTTTTGCTTTGTTCACTAAATTAAGCTTCATTTTTCTAACCATGTGTGGTAATTATTTGTGTGGTGTTTTCACTGTATTGTTGTTTTTTAGTATTGCACAAATACTTTACACATTGCCTCCTAAGTTAAGCCTGCCTGCTTTGCGCCAAGCTACCAGAGGGTGAGCACAGGTTAATTTATGGTGTGTATCTGAATACCCTGACTAGGGTTGTGGTTCTTGGTTGGACATGGTGCTCACCTCTGCCAGTCAGAATCACAATTTCAAACAAGTATTATCTTTTTTTTCTTTTTTCAGTGGAACGGAATGGGTTATTGGTGGGAGAAATACCTAACCCGTTCAGATCCATCCTCAAAGTCACATCACCATAGCCTCTCCAGTCTGCAATAACCACTCTACCAACATCTTTCTTTGTGATTTCAAACTCATAGGTGACACAACAAGTAAGGCCTTGAAGGAGGACTAAACGTTACCTATCAGAAACCGATAGGGTCCACCATCTCATCACTTTATAATCAATCCAAAAGTAAACATCCTGACCTACATCGGCACAGCTGGTGTCAATATCACCTGCTATGTACCATACCTTCTTGAATGGACTTGCCATATATAGTCAGAAGAAAATACTTCAGAGTAAACAACATGTGATTATGTTGCCTTCAACCCACAGGTTGTTAACTGTGATGAATAACTACTGTTCCACATAACCACAACTGTCCACAGAATTAAAATGCACTTCTAAAATAAAAAAAACAATGTTTGTACTTGGAAACGACTTTAGAACATTAGTGCCAATAGATGCACACCCTGCTTGCTCCATCCAAGAGTTGCAACTGTTTTCTTTACACCTCTTCCCAAAATGATGCTATTCCGGTGGAGGACAGCATTCATGATTGTGTGCCAGGGTCTGAAGGCTCTAGATGTTCAGTTGCTTGACCGCCTCAAAAGATTTTTCAACCATACTTTGCAGCCATATGCCTCTGCTTTACTACCGAAAAGACAGACTACATATCCCACTATATCAACAACATTTAGCCAATTAATTTCTAAATGCTAAATACCTACTCATGCAATAGCTGTAGCAATATGGAGCAAGTCTGCATTTTCTGCATGGTCACATTGATTTGTCACTTATTTTAGACCTTATTGTTGGGTCTTAGTAGGACTCTGTGCCCCATGGCACTGCTCTTCAGGACCACAGTGCATATGCTCTGGTCCTAAAATGGTACTGGTAAGCTTGGTTTCACCCAATTGTTCAATTTATATTTTTCCTTAACGTGAAAGTAAATGATATAGAACATGCACCATTTGCATGGAAGTTGAATGTCATGTGTGGGATGAGGTTTAGGGTTACAACACTCTCATATATGTCAAATATAAATGACTAACGGATGCACAAATGTGCTCTGTCTGGGCTTCAGTTTAAAGGTACTGCAGTGACACATGGCAAGGGAGAGTCTCTTTGTCTTGTAAGAAATTCTATTTGTATATGTCTATAAATCAACCCTATCATGTTCCCTTTAGCTCCACATGCAAGATGCCGAATGTATAAAAAAGTAGCACACTTTATTGTTGAAATCGGTGTCTGTAGAGGGATGAATGTCTAAAAGCTATTTTCCCTCTGAAGGTTTTGGCTAGATCTCACATAGGCAGACCTACGACAATCAATCAATCAGCATTTGTATGGCGCAGCACTGTCACCCCAGGGGCATCTGGGCGCTGAGGGTGCAGTGTCTCCATGGAAAAGCCAGGTCTTGATTTTTTATCTAAAGTTCGCCAGGGTGGGTGATGTTCTATGGTGGAGGGGCAGGCCATTCTAGGTTTTGGCGGTGGTCAAAGAGAAGGAGTGGCCCCCACTGTGGCTGCGATGAATGCGAGGGGGGTGAGCGAGGGTGAGTGAGGTGGAGCACAGATGTGTTGCGGGCAGGTGGAAGCTCAGTTGATGGTTGATGTAGGATGGCTCTTGCTCATCTAGAGCTTTGTATGCATGTTTGAGGATCTTGAACTGGCATCTCTTCTGGATGGAGTGCCAGTGGAGGTTTGTGAAGTTGGTGGTGGATGATGTGGGTCCATTTGCGGAGGTCCAGGATGAATCTGGCTGCAGTATTCTGTATGGTCTGGAGTCTTTTGAGGAGCTGGGTGGAACTCCTGGCATAGTGAGCATTACCATAGTTGAGGCAGCTTGTGATGAGGGCTTGCTTGACGGTCTTTCTGGTGTTGATTTGGATCGATCTGAAAATTCTAAGGAGCATGTGCAGGGTGACAGTCGGTTGGCTGCCGAGGATGATGCGGAGGTTATGTTCATGGTCTGTAGGTGTGGGTGTTGGTTCGAGTTCTGCTGCACACTAGCTGTGATCCCTAGGGGAGGTGTTCTTCTCAAAGATCAGTGCTTATATTTTGTTGTAGTTGAGTTTAAGGCAGCTGTCCATTTTCCTACATTTGTCATGGCATCACACAAGTTGGTTTTGGCGTTGGGTCCTCAGTGCGTGAGAGGATTAATTGAGTGTTGTCAGTGTAGGAGATTATGTTGAGTCCATGGGATCTGATGACATCTGCGAGGGGGGTCATGTAGACATTGAACAGGGTGGCCCTGAGGGATGATCCTTGGGGTATGCCGCATGCCATATTCTTGGGTGCGGAGGTGAAGGGGGGCAGTCAGATGCTCTGAGTGCATTTTGCTGTATGCCAATTCTGTGGAGTCTGTGGATGAGGGTGTGGTAGGAGATGGTGACGACCGCAGCAGAGAGGTCGAGGAGGGTCAGGGCCACAGTTCTCCACAGTCGAGGAGAGTTCTAATGTTGTCTGTGGTGGCAATCAGCACAGTCTCAGTGCTGTGGTGAGCACGGAATCCTGATTGTGAGGCATCAAATAGGTGGTTTTGTTCCAGGTACTCGGTGAGCTATTGGTTGATGGCTTTCCCGAGTATTTTAGCTGGGTAGCAGAGCAGGGAGATTGGTCTGTAAATTTTGAGTCGCTTGGGTCAGCAGAGTGCTTGTTTAGGTGTTAGCAAAATATTTATTTCACATGTCTGCTTGAGAAACTGCAAAAAAAATCTAAGCTATTCTCCCTTAGTTATTAAAATCTAACTTAATAATGAAATCAGATTTTTGATAATCTTAGTGGAAAAGTAACTTTTAAAAAATGTACTTTGTGATGTCTTTGGGCTGCCTAAGCCAAACATGTTCTAAACCCAATTCTTCACATCTCCATA
Organism: Calotriton arnoldi; assembly: GCA_963921515.1. Lineage (NCBI taxonomy): Eukaryota > Metazoa > Chordata > Amphibia > Caudata > Salamandridae > Calotriton > Calotriton arnoldi. The sequence continues at coordinate 10,307,410 of CAWUFW010000004.1, read as the reverse complement.
GGCCAATGCAAATTTCTGGTGTGAGTTAATGACTTTGCCAATGGACAGTAACCTGGGACCTGGATTTAGGAAAGGGAGTTGTCAACAACTGACCACTTAGCATGGATTAGCTATTTTTGAGGATTCAGGGATAGATAGCAGAATAAAGGACAACTTTACTCTACCTCTTTTGACTTTGATATACCAAATACCTTGGACCTTGGCACCAACCTCATCAGGAAGGAGAACCCGCTGGGAGCCTGCCAGACAAGAGTTCAGTTATCTTAGACCTCACCAACACCTCCTCAGAACATTCCTGGACCTGAGAAGACTACACCTGCAGAAGAACACCCTGCTGGAAGAAAGAAGACTCTTGATGGTGGACATGGCTGGCTGAGGGGAAGTGGCGTCTGTCAGGTATATATATCATTAAGAGGGTGCAGAGGCCAATAACCCACAGCACTGGAGAACCATCAGGATCCGATGAGGGGGCAGCATGGAGACCTTGAACCCCAAATGAGAGTGTTGGAGGAAAGGCTGGGATTCAAAGGCCCACAAGACCTGGCTGTGCACTGAGAGGCAGGCCCACCATCGTAGTGCTGGTCAGGTACTTAAGCTGCAGACATCCAGGCCTGGCTTGGGGGAGAGCAGAGAAGAGACCACATGCATCCATCACAAAGCGCAGGGTGCATGCCTGGGTGAAAACGTATGCTTACTCTTGTGGCCTGGCGATAGAGGCCCCCTCCACGACTAAAGGTACTTTTCCTACGTACCCACGTACATTCCCCTATTTGGTTAGGTCCTGGTCCAAATACCACACTTGAGATTGTAAAGAGGAAAACAAATGCCCTCAAGTCAATCATCAGACACTTGACAACCATGAGGGTGGCCAGTAATTCAGAATATAGCTCAGTCAAAGGCAGCATTGATTCTGTAAGGAAAATTCCCTCAACTGCAGAGCCAGAACCTACAAGCTCTGCATCAGCTCTGGAAAGTAAGAGGCAAAAGCAAGTGAGAGTACCACTGATATACACAGCCTCATAGAGAGTGAGAGCCATATCCTGCCTGAAGAAAAGTGGTCCTTTGGGTGGCGGAGATTGGTAATTGGAAGGGAAGACATTTTTAGGGGCTGTTAAATGCCTGTTGTAAAAGAGTGCAAGTCCAATGTTGATCTGAGGATGACTTCTATGTCTTCAAGTTTTTGGGATGTTGGTTAGTGTGGTGGGTGTTAAGGTCACTGGTGCTACGGTGTTACAGGTGTGTGTGGACTGTGTTATAGGTGTGTGTGGAAGTGGGGAAGTCAGGTAATAGTAAGTAAGATGGCTTCAAGGCAGTAGGATTAGAAGGTATTCTATATCTCCTGTGTGCAGAACTGCAGAGTATGTGCTGAACAGCATGAAATATTATTTGCGCTTAGTGTATTTGTTATATGTTTTGAGAGAAATAATAAGTTGTTTGGGTGTGTGTATGTGGGCATGGAATGTGATTATGAGTGTCTGTGGCCATGAGATTGTGGGAATAATACACAGAGCTATGGAGTATATGCACATTTAGAGTAAACAAAAAATTGGGCATGTGTGAAGAAGGATTGTTTGTCTCTTTCTGACACACAAGACCTTGTCAAACTGAAGTCTCCCTTGTCTTCATCCAGCCCTACCTGTAGACTCCCTTTGGACCTTCCTAATGAAGGGGCAGTGAGACCTTAATTTGTTTCCCCCTTGGTTTGGCGACTAAGCAGCAGTTGCCCTCTCCAAGGCCCAACAATATGCCACTCCATTGTGTTTGAGCCAGCAAATAAGGATGTTTGTGGTTGGACAGTCATGTGATACCAGCCAAGTAAGCAGAATTCAGACATGGACTCCTCTGCAAGAAAAACATTCTGTGGGGGCGGGGCAAATTGTGATAGTCCTCTTCCCAGAGGGACTAACAACCCATGATGACTGGTCTCTTAATTTCTTTCACTTATCTAGATTAATGCTTTTCAGTTAGGTATCTTAGTTGGTCACTGGTGTATTTATTTAATTCCCCACGTTTGTTTGGAAAATGTCATGCAACTTGTGGTTTATGTTTATTTGCATCAGTGTCTTGTCACAAGCACATGACACTACCACATTCCTACTCTCCCTCGCCTTCCCTAAGACTCTTAACAATGGAGAATACCTGCAGGCACCACCTTGAGAGTCATCCCTTCAGTTAGACTATTGGCCATATTTATCAAGGATTGCATTGCTTTTGCCCCACGCAACGGGGTGCAAAAGCAAAGCAACCCTTGAGCCACGCAAAGCCCCCTTGTGTGGCCCTGAGTGGCTTGATGAATGCAGAGTAATGCAATGCAGCGCAAATCCCTGTGTTGTGTTACTCTGCCCACGGAGGCGTTCCATAGGTGGTGGGTGGGTGTTCCCAAGCAAAACCCATGGATTTTGACGCATTACCATACATGGTACACCTGGGAATGTGCCAAAACTGCTACGCCTCCCCAGGTGAGGCGTAACAAGGATAAATATGTTTATTTCTCCTCGTTGTTTCCTCTGTCTATGTGTGCTGTATTCTGCAGCACACATAAAAAGAAGAAAATGTCTCAAGGGATTCATTTTGTGCAGGAAGGTGCCAGTTCCTGCACAAAAACAATCCTACTAACAACACAGGCACTCTTGCACCATGGTTAGGCAGCACTTAGTGCGCCAGCGTAGTGAAAAGGCGGGAATGCACCATACAATATTAAGGGGCTTATTTACAAACCCAGTGCGCCGCTGGAACGTCACTTTTAATGACGTTCTGGGGGCGCACTGGACTTATCTATATCTACGAGGCCACGTAAAGCCACCCTGCGTGACTTTTTATGGCCTTGTACGTATGGTGTGAGGTAACACAGCGGAAGTCACTACGTTGCCTCACACTACGTTGGGGAGGTGTGCCATGGGCGTTACGGTGGGTGTTGCCACATAACACCCAAGGCATTTGACACATTCCCAGATTAACGACATGCTGTAAACCAGGGAATGCGTCAAAAACCTACGCCTCCCAGGGCTATCATAAGGGTAGTTTTTGTGAGGGATGGTGTCCCTTCCCTCACAAAAATAACCTGATTTCAACACAGACACCCTTGCACCATAGCGCAAGGGTGCCTGCGTTGGCACATGGCAGCCATTTGTGCTCCAGCACTGGGGAAGAGGACAGGAATGCGGCGTATCTCATAGATACGCCGCATACCTGCCCTTTTCTTTTGATGTAGGGCAGCACAGCAGGAAGGCTTGTGGCACCGCCCTACTCCAAAATATAGTGCATTCCTGCCCTTTCCCTATCATGCAGCAATGTGACTTGCTGCACTGCGTAATATAATGATAAATATGGCCCTATGTCTTTAGAGTGATGCCTGCTTATTGCACAGAGCTAACCCCAGCAATCGGAAAAAGCCATATTGAACACACAGAACCGACGCAACACATTAACTCCATACATGTAATGCATGGCGTGCATGTAACTTTTTTCTAAAGTGTGATGTGCATCTAGAAGCCTTCAATAAATTTGCAAGTGAAGACGTCAGGTTTGGTTGGCAAGTATAATTCTCCGCATGTGTTAATGTATCTATTATTTAGAGGGTTTTTTCACAACTATTATGGGGCATATTATCAAGAAACGGCGTTAAAATTATCGCCGGTTTAGCGGCAGAAAACTGCCGCTAAAGCGGCGATAATGGGCTTGATAATATACCCTGGAGAATTCCAATAGAAGCCCATGTTCTGGTGTCAACATGGGCTTCTATTGGAATTCTCCAGGGCATATTATCAAGCCCATTATCGCCGCTTTAGCGGCAGTTTTCTGCCGCTAAATCGGCGATAATTTTAACGCCGTTTCTTGATAATATGCCCCTATCTTTGTTAATCTTTCTTCATACCCTGTGCTGAGTTCAATCGGTTGTAATAAGAAGAATTATTTTCCAACTTGCCTTTCTCCTTTCTATGCGCTGATACACCCTGCAAAGAGTCTTCCCTATGACGATTCTGACGCAACCGCAGATCGAATCATTTTTGGCCGAAAACGTGATAAAATGTCATTTAGGTTTTTATACAGAGTCGTATTTTATTTTGTTTAAAGTCAACTGTCTTAGTTCAGTAGTTCCACTGTTCAGTGTACTTTAATTTTAAGCACTCAAGTATTTCCGAAGCCGACCCAGAAGTAAATTTTCTTGCGAAAATTGAGCTCTGTCATGGATGGATTAGCGGTATAATAGCTGGTCACATATCTTGCATGAAACCATTCAGAGGCAAAGCAAATGAGAAGGAAATGAAATTCATTTCATACCTCTTCAAGCACGCTAAAAGACTTTCTCTCCAAGTAATCTGCGAAGTACCGCTCGCTTATTGGCGGCTCGCATAACTACCATTACATTATACCTTGTCACAATCTCATATATTGGGTGACTGCTTTCTCAGAACTGATGGCAGAAGAGGAGTGCTCTCGGCAGGCACCGAAAGGCGCGCGCTGCTTCTTTCAATCAAAACGTATGGGCTCGGTGAAAGGCATAAATAAAAGTAATTGAAGACATTGGTGACAGGGAGGTTAGAGGTGAGAGAATTCCCCACAGCAGAAATACAGTGGAGGTATCAGATGGGATGCTTGATCAATTGAGGGACAAAAAGTAGAGCAAAAATACACCAAGTACACATTTGCGGAGATATATTGGGAGAAAAAAAAATATACATTTTTTCTTATTAATGTAGCATGACAGGGATGCTGTTTGGAAGATAGTTTTCTGATTCGTTATCAATCATTTTATTTTTTGTAACAAGTAACAAGGCGATGGCAGTGCTTTTATGTGCAAACCCCGCATTGCATTTTCTGGGAAGTTTAAGCATCAGAGAAGTTGAAAAAGTGGTAATTTTTGGAATATAAACATTAATGTACATTGGACACGTGGAAGTATTGTGTTTTGTGTGTGTGTTTTTGTGTATGTGTATACAATATATCATTTTTTTCACTGAAAAAACAAAGGTTAAAGTGACATAGTTAGCTGAAAATGACAATAAAAACACACGTTTGAAAACCACTGAAATTCACAAGTTATAGTTATCTAAAGTAACTATAACTCATTGCCTAAAGTAACTATAACTAGGGTCCGCCATGCACGGTAATTTAATCAATGATGTCATTTCAGATGTTGCAGTGATGTTATCAATGATGTCATAGAACATGTCAAGAGATATGTAAAATGGGAAGTTAGCAGTGCATTGCAAGGGCATGATTCATATTTACTTTAGGGCATGAGTTACAGTTACTTGAGATAACTATTACTGGTGCATTTCAGTGGTTTTGTTAGTTTAAAACTGTATGTTTTAACGGATAGTTTCACCTAACTATAACGCCCCTTTAACTTTTGTTTTTTATTTTCAGTGAATTCCTAAGGTTTTTTTAATCGTAAAGTAAGATGCCCAACTCTGTGCGTGGCATGGGGTTAGGAGCAGGGCCTGGCCCGCCAATAGCCCACTGGGGCCAAAACCCCCACCTCGTCTGGCCTTCAGTCGCGCATGGTGTGGGTTTGGGCACAGCGCCTGGTCTACGCATGGCCTTTGGCGCATAGATGACTGTGATGTTACAATGTAAACATTGACATTTTAAGTAAGGCAGGCCTACTGACTTTCTCAAAGGGTCAGAACACCCAAATATAAAAAGTCACCGAATGGCTTTATGAAGAGGTCGGCATATCAACATATATAAAGCAGACCTGTAAGAAATTGGGCTGCTGGTTGAAGAGGTAAAACCCTTCTCAACCAAAAGCCACAATAACTGTCAGGGTGCAGTCACAAATAAACCCTAAATTAACCTGTGCTCAACCCCCTGGCAGTTTGGCACAGAGCAGTCAGGCTTAACTTAGAGGCAATGTGTAAAGTATGGATGCAGCATTTCAAACAGTAACACATTGAAAACACACTACAAAAGGATCCCACATCAGATTCAGAAAAAAAGTTATTCTTTAATAAATAGAGCAAGACCAAAACGACAAAAATCCAATCAGTAGAACAGGAGATATACAGGTTTAAATATTTCAGTAAATAAAGCACCAACAAAGACAAAGCACTAACTGTGGATATCTGGTTGTGCTGGACCGGGACAAAATCACAAGTTCAGGCCAACCACAATGGAGCGTGGGCTGGCTACAGGGACCAAACAAGGCCAGCAGAACAAGAGTACCTTAAATCCTGGTTTGCGGGACATTACTGAGGTCATGCGGCGAGGATGTGTTGCACAGTCAAGGTGATGCATCGGTTCCGAGGAGCTGTGGAGTTGTGATGCGAGGTTCTGTGTCATCATCAAGGTTGCAGTCGAGAAGAGATTTGCATTGCAAAACCCTGCTTCGGGAAGCTTTGCAATGGCAGCGGTTCCTATGCAGGATACAAAGTTCATGCAAGTCCTTTGTGTTGGGAGAACCGTCACATCAGAGGTGATGCGATGGTTCTGCTGGGGTTTGTGGGAAATAGCAGAGGAGATGGGTCTACAAATGGGCGGCAGAACACCTTCAGGCACCAACTTGGCAGGGTAGGACTCACAGATCGCAGAGTCAAGGTGCTGGTTTCAAGGTTGTTGGAGCCTTCTGCCCCTGAGGCCCTAGCCATGAGGCCAGCCAAATAGCCCTTGGAGTCACATTGGGTCCTGGGTTCAACAGATGCAGGTCCAGTCCTTTTCACACAGGTAAGAGGGCAGCAGGCAGTAGGTCAGCACAGCAGGGCAGCAGTCCTCCAGTGCAGCAGTTCAGCAGAGTGGCAGTCATTTCAGTAGCACAGCAGTCCTTCTTCCTGGAAGAGTACCTACAGGTTCAGAAATGTACTGAAGCGGTGGTGACTAAGGTCCAATATTTATTCCTGGTGTCCTTCCTCTGGAAGGTGGGAGACACTTCCTGCCTTCCCTGCCCTGGCTCCAGACAAACTAAAAGGGGTATTCAGCTCTTTGTGTGGAGGCAGGACACAGCCTTTTCAAGTGTACGTAGGGCTGTGCCCAGTTCCGCCCTCCCATCCTGCCAGTGATGGCTATTAAAGCACACCTATGCTGTCTTGTGTGTGTGGCTGTCTAGGAGGAATGCACAAAGCCCAACTGTCAGCTACACCCAGTCATGTGACCCAGAGCCAAGCTACAGGCTCAAAATGGCTAGGGCAATAAAATGCCAACTTTCTAAAAGTAGTATTTTCAAAATTGTAATTTAAAATCCGACTTTACCATGAGAGAAAATGTTCCGTTTGAATTCCAAATACACAAAACATGAACTGGTTACCTGCTTCCATTTGGAAATTATCATTTGTCTGAATGTAATAAGGTAACTCCAATGTTAGCCTGTTGGAGGGGTAGGCCGTGCAATAGTGAAAACCAAATTTAAGAGTTTTTCACTGCTAAGACATAGAAAACGTAAAAGTACATGTCCAACTGTTTACATACACTCCACCCTGCCCTCTGGGATGTCCAGGGAATGTCCTAGAGGTGACTAATATGTATATGCACACACAAGCTGCAATGACAGACCTGGGACATATTTAGAGGGCTACTTAAGTGGGTGGCACAATCAGTGCTCCAGGCCCACAAGTAGCATTCAATCTACAGGCCCTGGGTACGCATAGTACCTCTGTACTAGGGACTTACAAGTAAATTAAATATGGCAATTGGAGTTAAGCCAATCTTACCATACTTTAAGGAGTGAGCACATGCACTTTTGCACTGATCAGCAGTGGTAAAGTGTGCAGATTCCTAAGGCAAGAAAAAACGAGATCAGCAAAATAGGGGCAAAGACTACCCTAATGCTGAAAGGTCTAATAGGAACTATTTTCTTTGTGAGAAACTCATCAATAATTATAATCAAACATAAATTCTAATAATTCACACATTGCAATACTTAATAAAGTGTTTGTCATATCTTTAAAATAAAGCCTTATTTAAAAAAAAATGAACATAACATGTCTTTGAGTCTTTCGTTTACCATTTTTCAGCCTTTGACAATGGCTGTGCAGCCGAAACACAGCAGATCCCAATCGAGTTTGAATAAGCTCACATTAATGATTTACACCCTCAAGTGCCCATCATCTCTCCTGGTCGAGATATATATATATATATCTATATATATATATATATATAGATATATATATATATATCTCTTATCTACTGGCGGTCGCCAGTAGATAGTTATAGTTAGGACCTAGTTGCCATAGGAAACTCGTTTATTGTTTTCTCAATATCTTTGGCGCCGGTTGACGAATCTTCGCGAAATGTTCAAAACTCGTAGCCCGCTCCGGTCAGCTCCTGTCTTGAAAGTTTCGGGGTGATTCGGCAAGCGGGGGCCGAGAAAAAGGGGGTCCCAAAACGTGTTTTCTCCATGTTAATTCCCATCCGAAACTTTAGACACTGCTACAGCCCGAATTGCTGAACGGAATTACACCAAATTTGGCAAAAAGGTAGCCCTTGGTTCAAAAGAGACCTTTCTTTTAAATGGTGTAAATCCGTTCAGTAGTTCCTGAGAAATTCAAAAAATAGAGGTCGGAAAATCAATTTCCCAAAGGAAACTTTAGACACGGTTACAGCTGAAACTGCTGAACGGAATTACACCAAATTTGGCAAAAAGGGAGCCCTTGGTTCAGAAAGAGACCTTTTTTTTAAATGGTGTAAATCCGTTCAGTAGTTGCTGAGAAAATCAAAAATTAAAAGTTTCGATATATAGAGGCACAGTGGATCCGCGCACCCTCCTGACCACGAGCTGTATTCTAATTGGCTGTCAACACTCCAAACCAGGAAGTGTTGGCAGCCATCTTGTGCCTCGGTAACCGAGGCACAAGAAAAGAGAAAAAGATGCGCGAAAAACAAGAAAAGGGGGCAGGGTAGAAACACCCTGACCCCCTAGGCCTGCTCAGGGGGTCCCACAAGGACCCCCAGGACCCAAAACAGCATTTTTTTTAAAACAAAATCGGGCGAATTCACGCTGGGTGCGCGAATCCGGCCGAAAATAAAAAAAAACGAAGCGCGGGCTCCCGCACTTCGTTATAATTTAGCCCCCGGGTGGGCCAAGTCCCGGGGGCATGCTAAAATAAAATTACGGGGGCCCAGGGGGACCCCGCAGCCCCAGCTACTGCCACCCCCGAGTCTTTGATAAAATATTTGCGGGGGCACACGGCCCCCCCCGCAGCCCCGGGGACCGCCACCCCTGGGGCTTTTTGAAAATGTTTGGGGCTTTCATTAATTATTTGCGGGGGGCACACTGCCCACCCCGCAGCCCCGGGGACCGCCACCACCCGGGGCTTCTTTTAAAAAAAATATATATACCTGTGTGGGGGGGCTCGAGCCCCCCCACACGCCCCGGGGACCGCCACCTCCTTGGGGAACTAAAATGCTAATTTGGGGGTCCATTACGGACCCCCGAGCCCCGGGGACCACCACCTCCCCGGGGCTGTGCAGATGTTTGGAGGGGGGCAGCGCGGCCCCCCTCCTGGAGCCAGTGATGGCCCTGGGGACCGCCATCCCCCAGGGCCGGCTCTTGCAGTGTCCCGGGGTGCCCACCCCAGGGACACTGCAGTTTGCTATGGCAGGGCGGGAGCCTCGCGACTCCCACCCTGCCATAGCAAACTGTGGTTTGGGTTTTGAAAGCGAGAGCAGGAAACCTGCTCTCGCTTTCAAAAATCAAACCACATTGCTTTTCCACACGGGGAGCTGCATGTCAGCAGCTCCCCATGTGGAAAAGCAATGCCGGCTCCCGCAGGACTCGGGGAGCTGGCAGGGACCGTGGGGGCATTGAGGCTCCCCCCACGGTCCCCAACGAGAGGCCAGGCCCCGGAGGATGGGGTCCCCGGGGCAAGGAGTGGCCAGGGAGGGGGGCCACGCAGCCCCCCTCCCCAATAATAAAAATTATTTTGGAAAAAAACACGCAAAGGCCGGCCCTGGGGGATGGGGTCCCCGGGGCCATAAATGGCCTGAGGAGGGGGGCCACGCAGCCCCCCTCCAAAGATAATAAATAAAAATAAACACTGGCCATGCCCTGGGGATGGGGTCCCCGGGGCCGAATATGGCCTCGGGAGGGGAGCCACGTGGCCCCCTTCCATTTAAAAAAAATAATAAAAAAATAGGGGTCAGGCCGTGGGGGATGGGGTCCCCAGGGCCAATAAAATAGGAAAGGAAGGGGGGCCACACAGCTCCCCTTCTTAAAAAAAAAAAAAGACTGGTATCGCCGAGGCCCCGCCCCCTCCCAGCAACACTCTGCAAACGCGCCTTGTGGCGCATTTTAAGTTGGGGAATTAATTCACCTTCAATACTGGGGGTCCCTGGGGGCCAACTAGCCCACCAGGTACCTCCAGTAAGCGCCACAGGACTTTATCCCCCAACTTAAAACGCGCCACGGGGCGCGTTTGCACAGTGGTGAAGGGAGGGGGCGGGGCCTGAGGTGACATGTGTGCAAACACGCCCTGTGGCGCATTTTAAGTTGGGGAATTAACCCCCCTTCAATCCTTGGGGCCCCTGGGGGCCAAGTAGCCCACCAGGTATCTCCAGTAAGCGTCACAGGCCTGTGTTGCAGAGAGGTGGTCCAGGCCACGCCCCTTTTTACACCTCTCTGCAACGCAGCTCTGTGGCGCTTACTGGAGGTACCTCGTGGGCTAGTTGGATCCCAGGGACCCTCAGGATTCAAGGGGACTTTATCCCCCAACTTAAAACGCACCACGGGGCGCGTTTGCACAGTGGTGAAGGGAGGGGGCGGGGCCTGAGGTGACATGTGTGCAAACACGCCCTGTGGCGCGTTTTAAGTTGTGGAATTAATCCCCCTTCAATCCTTGGGGCCCCTGGGGGCCAACTAGCCCACCAGGTATCTCCAGTAAGCGCCCCAGGCCTGCGTTGCAGAGAGGTGGTCCAGGCCATGCCCCTTTTTACACCTCTCTGCAACGCAGCTCTGTGGCGCTTACTGGAGTTACCTCGTGGGCTAGTTGGATCCCAGGGACCCTCAGGATTCAAGGGGACTTTATCCCCCAACTTAAAACGTGCCACGGGGTGCGTTTGCACAGTGGTGAAGGGAGGGGGCGGGGCCTGAGGTGACATGTGTGGAAACACGCCCTGTGGCGCGTTTAAACTTGGGGAATTAATTCCCCTTCAATCCTGAGGGCCCCTGGGGGCCAACTAGGCCACCAGGTACCTCCAGTAAGCTCCACAGGCCTGCGTTGCAGAGAGGTGGTCCAGGCCACGCCCCTTTTTACATCTCTCTGCAACGCAGCTCTGTGGCGCTTACTGGAGGTACCTAGTGGGCTAGTTGGACCTCAGGGACCCTCAGGATTCAAGGGGACTTAATCTCCCAACTTAAAACGCGCCATGGGGTGCGTTTGCACAGTGGTGAAGGGAGGGGGCGGGGCCTGAGGTGACATGTGTGCAAACACGCCCTGTGGCACGTTTAAAGTTGGGGAATTAATTCCCTTTCAATCCTGAGGGCCCCTGGGGGCCAACTAGCCCACCAGGTGCTTCCAGTAAGCGCCACTGTGCTGCGTTGCAGAGAGGTGGTCCAGGCCATGCCCCTTTTTACACCTCTCTGCAACGCAGCTCTGTGGCGCTTACTGGAGGTACCTCGTGGGCTAGTTGGATCCCAGGGACCCTCAGGATTCAAGGGGACTTTATCCCCCAACTTAAAACGCACCACGGGGCGCGTTTGCACAGTGGTGAAGGGAGGGGGCGGGGCCTGAGGTGACATGTGTGCAAACACGCCCTGTGGCGCGTTTTAAGTTGTGGAATTAATCCCCCTTCAATCCTTGGGGCCCCTGGGGGCCAACTAGCCCACCAGGTATCTCCAGTAAGCGCCCCAGGCCTGCGTTGCAGAGAGGTGGTCCAGGCCATGCCCCTTTTTACACCTCTCTGCAACGCAGCTCTGTGGCGCTTACTGGAGTTACCTCGTGGGCTAGTTGGATCCCAGGGACCCTCAGGATTCAAGGGGACTTTATCCCCCAACTTAAAATGTGCCACGGGGTGCATTTGCACAGTGGTGAAGGGAGGGGGCGGGGCCTGAGGTGACATGTGTGGAAACACGCCCTGTGGCGCGTTTAAACTTGGGGAATTAATTCCCCTTCAATCCTGAGGGCCCCTGGGGCCAACTAGGCCACCAGGTACCTCCAGTAAGCTCCACAGGCCTGCGTTGCAGAGAAGTGGTCCAGGCCACGCCCCTTTTTACATCTCTCTGCAACGCAGCTCTGTGGCGCTTACTGGAGGTACCTAGTGGGCTAGTTGGACCCCAGGGACCCTCAGGATTCAAGGGGACTTAATCTCCCAACTTAAAACGCGCCATGGGGCGCGTTTGCACAGTGGTGAAGGGAGGGGGCGGGGCCTGAGGTGACATGTGTGCAAACACGCCCTGTGGCGCGTTTAAAGTTGGGGAATTAATTTCCTTTCAATCCTGAGTGCCCCTGGGGGCCAACAGCCCACCAGGTGCTTCCAGTAAGCGCCACTGTGCTGCGTTGCAGAGAGGTGGTCCAGGCCATGCCCCTTTTACACCTCTCTGCAACGCAGCTCTGTGGCGCTTACTGGAGGTACCTGGTGGGCTAGTTGGACCCCAGGGACCCTCAGGATTCAAGGGACTTAATCCCCCAACTTAAAATGCACCACGGGGCACGTTTGCACAGTGGTGAAGGGAGGGGGCGGGGCCTGAGGTGACATGTGTGCAAACACGCCCTGTGGCGCGTTTTAAGTTGGGGAATTAATTCCTCTTCAATGCTGAGTGTCCCTGGGGGCCATCAACCCCACCAGGTATCTCCAGTAAGCGCCACTGCGCTGCGTTGCAGAGAGGTGGGCCAGGCCACGCCCCTTTTTACACCTCTCTGCAACGCAGCTCTGTGGCGCTTACTGGAGGTACCTGGTGGGCTAGTTGGACCCCAGGGACCATCAGGATTCAAGGGGACTTAATCCCCCAACTTACAACTCACCAGGGGGCGCGTTTGCAGAGTGGTGGAGAAAGGGGGCATGGCCTTTGACTACCTCTCACCAATCCCACTGCGTGGGGCTTACTGGAGGTAAAAGGTAGGCTAGTTGGCCCCTAAAGGACCCCCAGCAGTGAAGGGGACTTAAATCCCCATCCAAGAGCGTGCCAGGGAGCGCGTTTGTAGAGTGGTGGGCAAAGTGGGCGTGGCCTGGTACGAGTACTTACCAGTGCTGCTGTGTGGGACTGACTGGAGGTAATAGTTTGGGAAGTTGGCCCCCAAGGATGTCCTTGGGGGCCAACTACCCCTCTTGTTACCTCCAGTAAGTCCCACACAGTGAGATTGCTAAGACGTCTTCGGAGGCCTTTCTCTACCACTCTGCAAACGTGCCTCGTGGCAGACTATGGGATGGGGGATGAAGTCCAATATAGTCCTGAGGGAGTTTGGGGGCCAAGAATCCCTCCTGGTACCTCCTGTAAGTCCTACGCAGCGGAATTCCTGAGCGTTGGTTGGACGCCCAGCACCCTTTCTCCACCACTCTGCAAACGCGACTACTAGTTAAAGTAGCATATTTCTGCACCTCTGACTTAGAGGTAGTTTTAATCCCCCTGCCTTATTATGTACTAGGGCCTTACAGAGGAGGTCATGCTAATCACAGGGGTACCCCAACGCATAGTGTTCCCTAGTGTATGTAGGTGTTTTCACTGTATTCTAAGTGACTTTTAGCATAGCACTGGCTCTAGGCCTGGTTAGTCAGAGTCAGTTACCACCAGTACCCGTCTGAAAAAGTTGTGGGCACAGGATGATTTTGCAACAAGGCCTCTTTCTGCTCCTCTGTTGGTTCTTTCTGCACATGTCTTGCTTCTTCCTGCACTTTTCTTCGTCTTTGTGGACTTCTGTTGCTTCTTTCTGCATTTCTTTTGCTTCTTTCTGTGCGTTTTTTCTTCTTTCTTCACATTTCCTACCTCTGTAGGCATAGCTAGAAACTAGCATTTAAAAAACCTTTGAAATTCACTTAAAAAACCATAGGTTTCAGGCACGTTATAGTTAGAAATTAGCATTTAAAAAACCTTAGAAATTCACAAAAAATACCATAGGTTTCAGGGATGTTATAGTTAGTTGGACTTTTCACTCGTACAAAACCATAGCAATTCCCCCGTTATAGTTAGTTCAGCTAACTATAACTCGCGCCCCCGCAATGCACTGCTGATGACGTCACATATTACATCACTCATGACATGGTCAGTGACATCACTGATGACATCACTGATGACATCTCAAATGACATCACTGATGACATCACTGATGACATCATCCATGTGATAATTTGATGCATCTTCTTACACCCTAATATAACCTTTGATACACCCACTTTAAATTACAGACTGATATTCTCAAAACCATAGACACTCCAACACCAATAACTAAATACCCACTCACTGATTCTTAGGTTTACACACACATCCACTCACTCACCCGTACAGTCACTCATACTTATGGTCACTCAGTACAGTACTATCATATGCACTCATACATATATATACACTCACACACCACCACTCATCCATAGAGGTACTGACACACCTAGTCACTCATGAAAATAATTAATCACACTGCCATTTACTCACCTATACAGTTATACACACACCAGCTCAATTACTCATACAAATACTAGCACATTCTTATGCTCTTATACTATCACTGATACAAGCACACACTCATCCATACAGCCACTCTCACAATCACACACTCTCACTTATAGCCATTTATATACTCCAACACACATATATACTGCCTTTCACATATGTAGTTACTCACATATGTACCACTGAGATATACATTCACTCACTAATACACCCATACACACACTCACCCAACCATACAGTCCATCACAGATGCACTCTTGAAACCATGCACCCAGTGAATCACCCACTCACACATCTATGCACAGAGTCACACACACCCCACCCACACAAACACTCAGGAAACCATACAGATACTCAGACAATCAATCAATAACCCATATAGACACTCATGTAGCTATTCGCAAACCCATGCAGCCGCTTACACACCAACAGACAGACGGATACAGACATTCACACAGTTTAGTCATTAACCCATGCATTCAGTAAGATATGTTTAATCACTCACTTATAGAGTCAGTCACGCACCTACTACATCATCCATTCAGACACTTATACACCCACTCATTCTTCAATACGCCTTTCCCTATATATATTAAACATATTTAAACTTTACAGAAACACACAGTCACTGGATGATGTCATCAGTGATGTCATCAGTGATGTCATTTGAGATGTCATCAGTGATGTCATCAGTGATGTCACTGACCATGTCATGAGTGATGTAATATGTGACGTCATCAGCAGTGCATTGCGGGGGCGCGAGTTATAGTTAGCTGAACTAACTATAACGGGGGAATTTCTATGGTTTTGTACGAGTGAAATGTCCAACTAACTATAACGTCCCTGAAACCTATGGTTTTTTCAGTGAATATATATATATATATATATATTCTCACCTGAGGACAATGATAGTCACATGGGTATATAATGGTGGACTTTCGTGGACAGTCTCTTTAAGCATGCAGCCTTTGAGAAAGGAAGTCCTCTTCCGAAACGCATCAGGCATCTGTTTGCTGTGTTGTGTGACTTACCAGAGCTGCTCTTTGTGGAATAAAGTTTGTTGAAAGAGTGCACTTCGCCTGGTGGTAACTCCTTCTTTCTACAAATAATACGGCTGGCTCGGCCATGAAGTGCACCACCGTGCCATCCCAGGGGGCCGCAGTCTGTTCTATTTGGGGCAGCAATGTGGATCGACAAACCCTTTGAAGAAGAGTGCTTGCTGGTGAGAAAGCACATTGGCAATTGAAAGCATTTTGAACATGCGACAGACTGGCAGCCCACAAGGGTATTATTCAAAAACCACCACTCCCAGGATTCATTGTACTTGCTTAATACTCACCTGAGAACAATGATAGTCACATGGGGATATAATGGTGGACTTTCGTGCACATTCTCTCTAAGCATGCAGCCTTTGAGAAAGGAAATTCTCTTCCGAAACGCGTCAGGCATCTGTTTGCTGTGTTGTGCGACTTACCAGAGCTGCTCTTTGTGGTATAAAGTTTGTTGAAAGAGTGCACTTCGCCTGGGGGTAACTCCTTCTTTCTACAAATAATTCGGCTGGCTCGGCCATGAAGTGCACCACCGTGCCATCCCAGCGGGCCGCAGTCTGTTCTATTTGGGGCAGCAATGTGGATCGACAAACCCTTTGAAGAAGAGTGCTTGCTGGTGAGAAAGCACATTGGCAATTGAAAGCATTTTGAACATGCGACAGACTGGCATCCCACAGGGGTATTATTCAAAAACCACCACTCCCAGGATTCATTGCACTTGCTTAATACTCACCTGAGGGTGTTCCCACGCAACACCCATGGAACAAGACACATTTCCTCATTTACAAGGAATCGTAAATCTGGAAATGAGTTAGAATGCTACGCCTCCCCAGGGGAGGCGTAGCGAGCGCAACGAGGAGAAATGTTTTCATTTCTCCTAGTTTTTCCTCTTTCAATGTGTGCTGCATTCTACAGCATGCATTGAAAGAGGAAAATGCCTGTAGCGATTGTTTTTGTGCAGGAAGGTGCCCCTTCCTGCACAAAAACAATCTCCCCATGACGCAGGCATCCTTCCACCATGGTGCAAGGGTGTCTGTGCCGGCGCATGTCAGCTGTTTGTGCGCCAGCACAGGGGAGAGCAGAGGAATGCAACATATTATTGTAAATATGTCGCATTCCTGTGGTTTGGAAGTGCTGCAGCGTGGCGCCGCCAAAGGGCTTGCGTTGCCAAGCTGCGGCACTTCCTTGTAAATCTGCCCCAAAGTTTCCATAGGAAAAGGGTTTTTTGTTTTGCCAATAACTTTGGCGCAGCTTGATGAATCTTCATGAACTTTTCACAAAATGTCTCCTTTTTCGTTCAACTGCTGTGTTGAAAGTTTCTGGGTGATCCGTGAAGCAGGGCCCGAGAAAAAAGGGGGGTCCCAAAATGCGTTTACCCCATGTTATGTTAATGGGGATTTTTCATTTTTTGAACACGACTACAGCCAAATTTACACCAGATTTGGCAGAAAACTAGATGTTGGTTACGAAAGCGTGCTCTTTGTGATTTGGTGTAAATCCGTTCAGTAGTTTCATAGATATTTACATTTTAAAAATGTAGATATCTGGGAGCCCAACAGCCTACTGAAACACTAACTGAAATTTGATTGGCTGCTAACACTTCATCCAGGAAGTCCTGGCAGCCATCTTGGGACTCGGTTGAACCAAGTCCCACAAAAAAGTTAAAACAAAAAAGAAAAGGGGGCAGAGTAGAAACACCTTGACCCCCTAGGCATCTTTGACGGTCCCACTGGGACCCCCAGGGCCAAAAAGAGCATTTTTTTGTAACTTTTCTGGCTGGATCCAGGGATTTGGTTAAAAATAAAAACAAAAAATGAAGTACCAGGTCCTGGGGCATTGTTTTAATAATGGAGGGGGGGGGCACATGGCCTCTGCCTCCTGAGGCTCACTATTACCCCAGAGACCACCGCATCCCTGGGGTTTCTTTAAAAAAAATAAAAGCGGGGAGGCCCGTACGTCCTCCCCTTCTGCCCTGGGGGCCAAATGTCCCCGGGGCTTATAGTTTTATAAATGGGGGGCCTCTTGGACCCCCCTTCAAGGCCCGGAGACCACTACCTCTCCGGGACTTCATCTATAAACAAAGCAAGGGGGCCACCACCTCCCAGGGGCTTTCAAATTAAATAATGTGGGGGATGTGTGGACCCCTCTGCAACCCCGGAGACTTACACCTCCCCGGCGCTTTAGCCAAAACCAATGCGGGGGAAGCGCATGTCCCCCTGCAGCCCAGGGCCCACCACCTCCCTGGGGCAAATTCAAACAAACAAGGGGGCTGCACAGGCCCCCTCCTGGAGCCTATAATGGCAGTGGGGACCGCCACTCCCCAGGGCCAGCTTCTGCAATGTCCTGGGGTGCCCACCCACAGGACATTGCTCTTTGCTATGGCTCGATGGGACCAGGGCAACCGCACTACAGGCCAGGCCCTGGGGGATGAGATCCCAGGGGCCGAAATCAGCCCAGGAGGGGTGCCACGTGGCCCCCTCCCTTTTTTTAATAGAAATTTAAAAAAGGGGCAGGCGCTGGGGTGTGGTGTCCTCGGGGCTGAAAATGGCCTGGGGGGGGCGCTCAGTCCCCCTTGCTTTAAATAAAAAATAAAAAGGAAAGGTCAGGACCCAGGGGATGGGTCCCCAGGGACGAGATCGGCCCGGGAGAGGGGCCGCGCAGCCCCCCTCCATTGCTTTATATATATTTTTCTTTTAAATAAAGGGCCCCCCTTCCTTTAAAAATTTAAAGAAAATGCTACCGGCATGATGCCGGAGGCCCCGCCCCCACCCCCAATCTGCAGCACTCTGCAACCGCGCCTCCTTGTCCACTGCTGGTTAGGGGATGAAGTCCCCTTGGCTACTGAGGGCCCTTCAGGGTCAAATAAATCTCCATTTACCTCCAGTAAGTCTAACACAGTGGGATTGCTGAGAGGTGGTCGGAGTCCACGCCCCCTTTCTCTGCCACTCTGCAAATGCACCTCTTGGCACACTGTTGGTGGGGGATGACATCCCCATGCCTCCTGAGGGCCTTAGGATTAAGTGGACTTCTTCCCCCAACCAGTAGTGCGCCAGGAGGTGCATTTGCATAGTGGTGGAGAAAGGGAGTGTGGCCTTCAAAGACCTCTCAGCAGTTCTGCTGTTTGGGACTTACTGGAGGTAACAGGAGTGCTTGTTGGCCCCTAAGGACACTCTAGAGCCAAAGGGACTTCATCTCCCAACCAGCGGTGTTCCAAGAGCCGCTTGTGCTTGTGTCGGCCCCTGTATAGGTGAGTGAGTACGTGTTAGTATCTGTATAAGTAAGTAAGTGGGACTGTGTGTACTTGTATGGGTTAGTAAGTGGCAGTGTGATTGTATGGTTGAGTGAGTAGGTGTGTGAGTAGCTCTAAGGGTGACTGACTCAGTGTGTGAGTGGCTTTATGGGTGTATGAGTGGGTATGTGAGTGGCTGAATGGGTGAGTGAGTGGATGTGTGTGTAAATCTATGAATCAGTGAGGGGGTGTGTAAGTACTGGTATGGATCTGTGAATGGGTTTGTGAATGGTTGTGTGGGTGTATGAAAGGAACTATGAGTGTGTGAGTGGGCGCATTAGTGATTTTGTAGATGATGTCATCAGTGATGTCACTGACCATGTCATAAGTGATGTAATATGTGAGGTCATAAGCAGTGCATTGCCGGGGCGTGAGTTATAGTTAGCTCAGGTAACTATAATTGCTGAATTTCACTGGTTTTGTACGAGTGAAAGCTGAGCCTAACTATAACGTCCCTATAACCTTTGGTTCTTTCAGTGAATTTATATATTTGTTTAACTAGCAGTCGCATTTGCAGAGTTGGGGAGAAAAGGGGTGGGGCCTCCGACCAGCTCTCAGGAATCCGGCTGTGTCAGAAATACTGGAGGTAAGAGGAGGGCTTCTAGGCCCCCAAGAACCCTCAGCATCCAAGAGGACTTCAGCCCCCAACCAGCAGGGCACCAGGAGATGAATTTTCAGAGTGGTGGAGTAAGGGGGCATGGCATCCAAAGACCTCTCAGCAATTCCACTGTGTGGGACTTACTGGAGGAAATAGAAGGGCTTGTTGGCCCCTAAGAACACTCTAGAGCCAAGGGAACTTCATCCCCAACCAGCAGTGCACCAGGAGACAGGTTTGCAGAGTGGTGGAGAAAGGGGGTGTTGCTTCTGAATTCCTCTCAGCAATCACACTCTGTGGGAGTTACTGGAGGTAACAGGAGGGCTTATTGCCCCCCAAGGACCTTCAGCATCCAAGGGGGCTTCATCCCTCAACCAGCAGTGCACCAGGAGGTGCGTTTGCAGAATGGTGGAGAAAGGGGTTGTGGCCTCCGGCGACTTGCCGTTCTTTTTTAATATTTTCTTTTATTCAGGGGGGGCTCATGGCTGATTTTGAATGGGGATAGGGGTTATGCGGCTCCCTCCCTGGACCGATTTCATCCCTGGGGACCCCATCCCTCAGGGCCCGGCCTCTAGTGTAGGTGCATTGGCCCACCCGGGGCGCGTACTGCCACTGATAGGGACCGCAAGGTCCCTGCCAGCTCCTCGCCTCCTGCGGGAGCTGGCATTGCTTTTGCACATAGGGAGCTGCTAACATGCAGCTCCCTGTGTGTAAAAGCAATTGTGTTCTGCTTTGAGCAAGCAAGAACAATATGCTCTCACTTGCTCAAAGCGGAGCACAGTTTGCTATGGCTTGGTGGGAGCAGTAAATCTCGTGCCAAGGCATAGCAAACAGCTGTGTCCCGGGGTGGGCACCCCGGTATATAGCAGACGCCGGCCCTGGGGGTGGCGGTCCCCATGGCCATCTAGGGCTCCAGGAGGGGGGCTGCGTGGCTTCCATTCCTTCTTCAATTTCACCCCGGGGCAGTGGTGGTTCACAGGGCTGAGAGGGGCTGGGCGACCCCCGTATTAAATTTTTGTGAGTCATTCGGTGTTTAAGTGGCTGTGTGGGTTAGTGAGTGGCTGTTTGAGTAGGTGTTTGGTTAAGCAAGCTGCTGTGTGAGTGGCTGTATTGGAGAGTGTGTGTGAATGGCTGTATGGGTGAGTGAATGGATGTGTGAGTGCTTGTATGGATGTACAAATGGGTTTGTAAGTGGTTGTGTGGGTGTGTGAGTGAGTGTGAGTGTTTGTATGGGTGAGTGGCTGTATTGAGAGACTGTATAGGTGAATGACTGTATCAGTAAATGAGTGGGTGTGTCAGTCGCTGTATGGGTGAGTGTGTGGCTATGTGAGTGGATGTACAGGTGAGTGACTGGTTGTATTAGTGGCTGAATGGATGAGTGAATGGTTCTGTGAGTGGCTGCATGAGTGAGTGGGTATGTGACTGCCTCTATGGAGGAGTGAGTGGGTATATGAGTACTGGTATGGATCTGTGAATGGGTATGCGAGTGATTGAATGGGTGTGTCAGTGGGCATACGAGAATTTCTATGGGGATATGAGCCGGTATGTGAATGGTTCTGTGGATGATGTCATCAGTAATGTAATTTGAGGTGTCATCAGTGATGTCACTGACCGTGTCATGAATGATGTAATATGTGAGGTCATAAGCAGTGCATTGTGGGGGCGTAAGTTATAGTTAGCTCAGGTAACTATAACTGCTGAATTTCTCTGGTTTTGTATGAGTGAAATGTGAGCCTAATGATAACGTCCCTGTAATCTTTGTTTTTTTCAGTGAATTTCTAAGGTTTTTTAAATTCTATTTCCCAACTGTAACGTTCCTGTAACCTTTGTTTTTTTCAGTGAATTTCTAAGGTTTTTTAATTTCTATTTCCTAACTACAATGTCCCTGTAGCCTTTTTTTTTCAGTGAATTTTTAAGGTTTTTAAAATTGTATTTCCTAACTGTAACCTGCATCCTTTGAAAATAAGTGTTTGAATGAGTGGTGTCAGGGCTCGGGTTGCAAGAACTCATGTGCTTTCCTGCACCAGCAAGACTCCAGTAAAACAAAACCTGAGCTCTGTGTCAATCTCCCGGAGACCACGGGTGATTGTGACCAAATGCCGAGCAATTGGACGGGCACGCCTAAGATGGAGGCGTGCCAGAGCAATCGCTGGTCTAGTTTCTCGCGTCGGGTTGCGAGTGCGAGGAAAGGACCAGCAGTGAAGTGCGGCGGCAGCGTTCTAAGCCGCGCACTTCACCAACGCTTTTCGGATAGGCAACATCTCATGCACATTCAGTGGTTAGTCAGGATTAGTTCTTAGAGTCTTTGCCAGTCTTAGGCGTAGGTTAGAGTTCCGAAACGTTTTCTCATCGGACAGTTAGTTAGGCAGTCACCGGAGAATAAGAAAATTTACTTATTAACTCGCAAACTCACCAGAGTCCAGAGTGGTTCTGAGGAGGCTGTTTCTCTTAGCGGGTTCGGCTGAATTCAGGGAGACAGTTTTTCCGACTGAGTCTTCGAACTGCCAGTATCCTCCTGTTGGAGAAAAGAGCAATTATGAGTGTTTAGGAGAATTGTTTATGATAATGCAATATTTAGAGAGAGAGTCAAAGTAATAAGTGATATACTTACCGCAATCCAAGGTTTCCTGCCCAGTGGAGTTAAGGATTCTGTAGACTAAAAAGAGGAAAAAAAAGAAGAATTAAAAGAAAAAGATCAATTCAGATAATTGTTTATCTATTAAACTCACGAAGAGTAGCTAACGCCTAAGGCTTAGAGGTTCACCCACCGCGAGAGAGAGTAGAGAGAGAAGCGAATAGCAGAAAAGAGAAGCTAAGAAGGAGAAGAGAGAGAGAGTGGAGAACCGAAGAAAAGCCAGGCAGTCTCTTCTTGTCCCCTACCCCTTTCCCCCGGCAGGATTCACGTGACCTCTAGTGTAATTGGGGTTCGTGGGAAGGCCTGTACGGTGAATTGGGCATTCTCGACATTCTGCTCCCGAGAGTACCGGAAATTGAAGTGAGTACGCATTGAGCCTTGACAGTTGGTGTGTGACTAAGTGTGTGAGTGTCTCAATGGGTGTGTGAGTGGATGTGTGAGTGTCTGAGTGGGTCTGGGAGTACCAGCATAAGTGTCTCACTTGATGTGTGACTGGGTACATGAGTTTCTGAGTGGGTCTGTGAGTGAGTGCATGAGTGTCTGAGTGGGTGCATGAGTGTCTAAGTGAGTGTCAGAGTGGGTCTCTGAGTAGGTGTGTGAGTCTCTGAGTGGGTCTTTGAGTGGATGCATGAGTGTCTAAGTTGGTCTGTGAGTGAGTGTGTGAGTGTCTGAGTGGGTTTTTGAGTGGGTGCATGTGTCTCTGAGTGGCTCTGTGAGTGGGCACGTGAGTCTGTGAGTGGGTCTGTGATTGGATGTGTGTGTGTCTAAGTAGGTCTGTGAGTAAGTGTGTGATTGTCTGAGTGAGTCTGTGAGTGGGTGCGTGAGTGTCTGAGTGGGGCTGTGAGTGGGTGCATGAGTCTCTGTGTGGGTCTATGAGTGAATCTGTGAGTAGGTAAGTGGGTCTGTGAGTGGGAGTTTGAGTGGCCAGGCCACATTCGAATGGGGGCCACGTGACACCACTCCCCAAGCCAATTTTGGGGACCGCATCCCCCAGGGCCTGCCATAATTGAGTGGAGGAGGAGGTCCACACAGACCTACTCCCTCGGCCAATTTTGGCCCCAGGGACCGCGAGGCCCGGCCATAAACAAATGGAGGAGGGGGCCACGTGCCCCCCTCCCAGGCCTATTTCCCGGGGCCTGGCCTTAATTTACATATATTAAACAGGGACGGTGACCACGTTGCCCCCTCCAGAGACTGATTTTGGACCTGGGTATTCCATCCTTGAGGTCCCGGCCTTTCTTTACATTTTTTTCAATGGGGTGCCACGCATCTCCCCTACCCTGGTTGATTTCTGCCCCGGAAATGCTATCCCCCAGGCCGGGACTTTTAATTATTTTTTTAATAGGGGAGGGGGCTGCACGGCCCCCCTCCCCAGGCCAATTTTGGCCCCAGGGACCCCATCCCACGGGGCTGGACCATGTCACCTGGGTGCCCACAGAGCACCCAGTGTGCAATGGGACTACGGAGGGAGCAGCAAGGCCACTGCGGTCCCTGCCAGCTCCCTGCCTCCTGCGGGAGCCAGTACTGCTTTCACACACAGGGAGATGCTAAACATGCAGCTCCCTGTGTGAAAGCAATTTATTTGTTTTCCTGCTCACGTGACAGCGGGCAGGTAAACAGATGAAAGCTCCGCTTCCAGCAAGTGAGAGCATTTCTCCCCTCTCACTCGCTGGAAGTGAAGTGTTTGCTGTGACTTGGTGGGAGCTGTCAAAGCTCCTGCCAAGCCACAGCAAACAGCTATGACCCGGGGTGGGCAACCCGGGACATACCAGGAGCCGGAAATGGGAGGTGGCGGTCCCCCGGGCTATTATTGGCTCCAGGAGGGGGCCTGTGTGACCCCCCACCATTGCTGTTCACAGGCCAGCCCCAGGGAGGTGGTGGTCCCCAGGGCTGTATATGGCCAGGGAGGGGGCCACGCAGCTCTCTTCCTACTATTTTAATCTATAGGCCCCGGGGAGGTGGTGGTCCCCAGGGCACAGGGGGGTCCGTGAGGTATGTGCCCGCTTCTTTTTTTTTTTAAAGCCTGCATGCCCCCAGGACCTGGCCCACCTGGGGGCTGTAATGTAAACAAACAGGGGCCCCCATACTTATTTTTTTTATTTTTTTGCTGCAAATTCGAAGCAATTTCTCTTTTACAAAAAATGCTTTTATGCCATGGCGGGGCTCCAGCGGAACCCCAAGACCAAGGCTTGGAGGTCAGGGTATTCCAACCATGCCCCCTTTTTTGAAACATTTTTATGTGGCACTTGGCTGAAGCCGAGTCTCAAGATGGCTACCAACACTTCCTGGTTGAAGTGTTGCCAGTAACCCTCGGCGGTGAACTCTGCTCCGCTCGCGGAGTTTGCAGAGTTTCCTGCACTCCATGTTACGCGGAGATCGCGGAGTTCTGAAAAACTCCGCTTTGCGTTGCGGAGCAGAGTTTTTTTCCTCACTCGCATTCGTCAACGTCAAGTTGGCGACCGCGAGCGAGGAAAATCAACCTCCCGGCGAGATTTTTCCTCGTTCGCGATTGTCAACATCAAGTTGGTGAGCGCGAGCGTGGAAAATCAACATCCCGGCGAGATTTTTCCTCATTCGCGATCGTCAACATCAAGTTGGCGAGCGTGGAAAATCAACATCCCAGCGAGATTTCTCAACGCGGGGGGGGTCAGGTTTCTCATTGCAAGTGGTCACGTATGTTCGCGACCGCTCACGTTGAGAAACTGCTCGTTCGCGTTGAGAAAGCTGCTGCTCGAGTAAAAATCTACTCGAGCGGCAGAAAAGGAAAGCTTGCGCTGTGCATGGTGCCGTTCGCAATGATTGCACAGTGCGGACAAGCATCCGGCACTGTGCACACCGCCAAAACCAACCTCCACGAAGGAAAGAAGGCCATCGCCGAATGGATGAGGAACAGCCGACTGAAGCTGAACTCGGACAAGACAGAGGTCCTCATCCTCGGATCCACCCCCTCGGCCTGGGACGACTCATGGTGGCCGTCCGCACTGGGAACAGCTCCAACACCCACCGACCACGCACGCAACCTAGGGGTCATCCTCGACTCCACCCTCTCCATGACTAAGCAGGTCAACGCCGTCTCTTCCTCCTGCTTCAACACCCTCCGCATGCTCCGCAAGATCTACAAGTGGATCCCCACCGAAACGAGAAGAAAGGTCACACAGGCCCTCGTCAGCAGCAGGCTGGACTACGGAAACGCCCTCTAAGCAGGAGCCTCGGCCAAACTCCCCAGAACGCCTCTGCACGCCTGATCCTCGACATCCCTCGCCGCAGCCACATCACACCCCACCTGAGAGACCTGCACTGGCTCCCCGTCAACAAGAGGATAACCTTCAAGCTCCTCACCCACGCACACAAGGCACTCTACAACACCGGACCAGCGTACCTCAACAGACGACTCAGCTTATACACCCCCACCCGCCAGCTCCGGTCCGCCGACCTTGCCCTCGCCACAGTCCCCCGCATCTGAAGAGCGACCGCCGGCGGCAGATCGTTCTCCCACCTCGCCACCAAAATTGGAACACCCTCCCCATCCACCCAAGACCTGCTGACCTTCAGAAGACTCCTCAAGACCTGGCTTTTAGAGCAGTAGCAGCACTCCCCACCCCCCTGCCCCCCCCAGTGCCTTGAGACCCTCACGGGTAAGTAGTGCGCTTTACAAATGCTATGCTTGATTGATTGATTGATTGCAACCACCGCGAACGGCATTTTTCTATTATAATCCGCCGCTCACGGAGCTCTGCGTCGTGCGACAGAGTTTTTTTTGCACTTCGCGGTGTTCCACGTAGTGCAACTCCGCGAACTCCGCCCAGGGTTAGTTGCCAGCCAATCACAGCTCTGTATTTACCTGCAGAAGCTCATTATTATTTGCAAAATCTCGTTGGCCACAGATATCACTATCTTGATTATTTTGAACAGATTTACACCAAATAACTGAAAGCGTGATCTGCGTAACCAAATCTATCTTTCTGATAAATTTGGTGTAATTCTGTCCAGTGCTTCGGGCTGAGGCTCGACTAAAGGTCCCATGAGAATTAACATAGGAAACGCACTTTTTTGACCCCCCCCCTTTTTTGGGCCCCACTGCACAGATCACCCCAAAACTTTCCATGCAGAACAAGATTCACCAGGACACTTTTTTGGGACAATTTTGTGAAGATTCGTCAAACGACGTGAAGGATAAAGGCTACTCAAAAATGTAATTCCTATGGAAACATGGTCCTAACTATATATATATTCACGTGGATTCGTCAAACGACACCAAAGTTATCAGCAAATGAAAAAACACTCTTCCTATGGAAACTACATCCTAACTAGCCGCCAGTAGGTTATATATATATATATTTTAACAAAGACCGTGGCTTTGGTTGAAAGGCGTTACCTGAACTGCTGTGAGCCAAATAAAGCTGCCTTGAAGAGTGAACTTGAGCGTTCTGGTGCTTGTTTCATATACGGAAAGCAGGCATGTTGAGGATATATATATATATATATATATATATATATATATATATATATATATATATATATATGTCTTTATGTCTTCCTTTGGCGTTCTTCCTCCTGAACACCCAATCCGGCGGCACCCGGCCGACAAACTCCACTATTCCATGGTGAGTTTTTTTACAAAATTCATATTTATTTGGCTTTCACATGACAAAAAATGCACAGTCCCTTGTCTCAACAATCTCGGACCGACGCTAATTACCTACTGGCGGTCACCAGTAGGTAGTTATAGTTAAAACCTAGTTTCCATAGGATAAGCATTTTTTGATTTGCTAATAACTTTGGCGTCGTTTGACGAATATTCCTGAAATTCTCCAAAACAAAAGTCTATCCAGGTCAGCTCTTATCCTGAAAGTTTGGGGGTGATTCGTAAAGCAAGGGCTGAGAAAAAATGGGGGTCCCAAAACTTGTTTTCTCCATGTTAATTTCCATTAGAAATTTTGCGACGAGCTACATCCCGAACTGCTGAACGGAATTACCCCAAATTTGGCAGACAGGTAGAGCTTGGTTCAGAAAGCGACCTTTTTTTAAATGGTGTAAATCCGTTCAGTAGTTTTTGAGAAATTCAAAAATAAGAGTCAAAAATCAATTTCCGAAAGGAAACTTTGTGCAAGGCTACAGCCAAAACTACTGAACGGAATTACTCCACATTTGGCAGAAAGGTAGTGCTTGGGTCAGAAGGCGACCTGATTAGAAATGGTGTAAATCCGTTCAGTAGTTGCTGAGAAATTAGAAAAATAAAAGTTTCGATATCTGGGCGGCGCCTAAGTAGCGTGCGCAAGCTTCACTGTGATTGGCTGCTAGTAGTCCAAATCAGGAAGTGTTGGCAGCCATCTTGTGGCTCAGTAGAAGCGAGTTACCCGAAAATGGAGAAACAAAGGTATAAAACAAGAGAAGGGGGCAGGGTAGAGAAACCCTGACCCCCTAGGCCTGCTCAGGGGGTCCCAGAAGGAGCCCCAGGGCCCAAAAAATCATTTTTTTTAAAAATTAAAAATTGGCAAAATGTGCGCTGGGGTCGCGGGTTCTCGCGTTTCATTTTAATGAGGCACTTGGGTGGGCTAGGTTCCGGGGGTATTTCTTAAAAAAATAATAGCAGGGGCTCGCAGGGGTTGCGGGGGTGCGCTGGGGTCCGGGCAGCCCCGGGGCTTCACTCATGTTGGGAGGGGGGTTCCGCGGCCCCCCTTCTGGAGCCTTCTATGTGCTTGTAACTTTGGCGTCGTTTGACAAATCTTTATGAAATTATCCAAAAGTTTTCTTTTTTGATTAGCTCTTATATTGAAAGTTTGGGGGTGAATGGTGTAGGAGGGGCTGAGAAAAAGAGGGTCCTAAAACGTGTTTTCTGCATGCAATTTCCATACGAAAGTTTACAGAAGACTACAGGTGAAACTGCTGAACGGAATTACGCCAAATTTGGCAGGGAGAAAGGTGATGGTCCAGAAAGCACGCTTTGTTTAAATGGTGTAAATCCGTTCAGTAGATTTTGAGAAATATCAAATTTTACAGATATCGATATTTGAGAAATCTGACATGTGATTGGCTGATGGGTTACAAGCACCAGCTTGCGGCTTATTGGCTGTGAATGGTTGAAACCAGGAAGTGTTGGCAGCTATTTTGTGATTTACTCCGTCAGCTCGCATCTCTCCATGTAGAAGCCATCGGGTTCATAGTTTTACCTCTGCGAGGCAACACTGGCATCTGTGTCTGTGTGAGATATGCCTTTCAGGCTGCCTCTCCTCATATCACCAGGTCGTGGCTATGCCTTTAGAAGCCCGTCCGTCGGCTCGGAGCTCTGTGAGTCAATCTGTCGGTATGATCCCCTACACTACCCAAAGACTACCCAAACACCACTGCACTGTCGTAAACTCTAAAACACTACCCCAGCATGATCCCCTACACTACCCAAACACCACTGCACTACCCTAAACCCTAAATCTACCCCCAGCACGACCCCCTACCCAAACACCACTGCACTGCCCTAAAGCATAAAACAGTACCAGTCCGTAGGTTCGCAGGTCTGCGTCTGTGAGCCGTCGTGTCCCTAGCTGTACATGTGCGAGCCAGTCCGTTAGTTGATAGGTGTGTCTCTGCTAGCAGGACCGTTGGCCCGTTGGTGTCCCCTTGCGAGTTAGACCTGAGCTCTCCCTCTGCGAGCCAGCACGCTGGTGTGCGATTGCGAGCCGACGGCCCGTAGCTCTCCCTGGCCGAGCCGAGCCGACTGGCCGCAGCTCTCACTCTGCGAGCCTGCCCGACGGCCCGCAGGTCTCCCTGTGCTAGCCGGATCGCAGCTGTCACTCTGCGAACCGATATTGGGAATATAAGGCAGCTCTAAAAAGAGCCCTTGTGTTTATTAGTTGGAGCTACATATAAGTGCGGATGCACAGCTTCAGGTTATTCAGAAAAACTCGATTTCCCTGATCTGTGAAGTGTACTCCATCACTTCTGTACATATCAGCCATATCAAAACGTATGTTGTTGTTGTAGATCGACCCCATTCTATGGTCTCTGAGGTATGCAGACACAGCTTTGTTGACATTCTTCCTAGATTTTTCAATCTGAGGACAAAATTGGTTTGACCATTTCCACTTCTGTCTTTGGCATATATTGGAATTTACAAAGACAGTTTGAGGCAAAAGCAACATCAATTGTCGAAAGGTGTCTTTCATTAGCTTTTCCAAACCTACACCAGTCAATGTGCCTAGGTCGTTTCCACCACAGTGCACAATCATGAGGTCAGGGTGTTGGGGATGCAAACAGGTTTTAACCAAAGGCAACAATTGGTGCCACTTCAATCCTCTCTATCCAAACCATTTAATGTCCACATTTTGTAAACCTAGGTCTAAGTCAATACGTCTCTGTTCTGCATACCTCTTGCACCAGAAAACATAGCTATGTCCTACGATCCACACTAGCATTTTGAAGGTATGGCTGGGAAGTATGGATAGATGTCTGTACTAGCTCATGCAGTCCGTTCGTAGAATAAGAGTTATGTTTAAAGGTGGTGAACTACTTTTTTTTCTCATTCAAAACAATAACTGATTGGGAGATGAAAAGCATTTTTTTTTAAAGTAGGGTGCACATTCGTTTTGTGGAAAAGCATCTTTGTGATTGGTTAAGAAAAAGCAGTTTAAACGTGGAGTACATATGATAGGAGAAAATTTGGTCAACTCAACCAAACCTGCTACTTGCATTTGGAAGGCACTGTTCGAACTTAAAACAATCGTGAACTTTTAACCTGCACGTGCCGTTAAATGTTCGAGAAAATGTTGCAAAAAAATATCGTTAGGTTTAAAAAAATTGATGAACTTTTAACCTGCACGTGTTGTAGAATGTTCTAGAAAGTGTGTTGATAGAATACGTTGCACTTCTGCCTTCTATGTGTCCTTGAATATTAAAAAAACTGTTTATATGGAAAATTCAAAAATAACCAATAGAGAGAAGTTTTGCAATCTAAAAGAATCAAGGAACTATTCTAATTTGTTCTTTACATGTATTTATGTGTGGAGTAACAAAATTACAGACACAAAAGCACCAGGAAGAGGAACAAGCAGGGAGTGGGGGGACGGGGGTGATGGGCACAATGGCACACTTGCACAATTAAGTACAGCACAAGTACAGACAAACCATGGCTAAAATGAAACACACCAACAAGGAGCACAAGTCACACAACCCGCCAACATCACACCACTGAACAAGCACAGAAGTGAAAACCACACTGCCTGAAAGGGAGAAGGGTGAACAATACCTCACATGAAGGGACATCTCACACAGAATGCAGCACACACACATAGGAAGCAGAGCACACCAACATCCAACACAATGTTGTCCAAACACAAACATTTGCACAATCGAACACAGAACACAAATGCACTCGCCTGTGGCGGATAAACTTCCAAAAGCGTCAGTACGAAACAGGCACATGAGAACGCATAAGTACAAACACACAGTCCGGATGGGGTAGCAATTCACGTATGGCAGGCAGCCAGAGAGTCCGTGACACACACATTGGCATACAAATGAAGACACAACACATTTGGAGACAAGTGAAAATGTGGAAACTTTATAAAAAAAGTGCGTGTCAGTACGGCCAAGAGTAGTGCCATGATATGCAGACAAATGCAGCAGCGTGCCTGAATAAGGAACGTAGGAAAACGTCCATGTTCACCTCGGGGTAGTCCATCACCAACACACGTCAGTGTCAAGCAGCGTTGGTTGTCCGCGCCTCGGACATGAGTCAACACCAATGCAGCCATGTCCACTGTCGTCTTGGGACATGTGACCAGATGCACAACGTGCAATGATGCGGCGGGACACGTGCAATGTGGCACATCGAGTCGTGGTTGCAGGTACCTTGTCACTCGTCCATGAACGCGAGTGCAGCTGCGTACGCCACTATCTCTAATGAATGATGGTTGGCCACAATGTCGTCGACGTAATCCATCAGCTGACCGGGACAGATGTGCTGACTCCAACCACTGTACCCAATGTGCACCAAAGCAGAATCGGGAAGTGGGTCAATTTGCTCACTGCATACTACGACACGTGCAATGTCCCAGGCCCAGTTCCCAACATGCATGCCAAACATCCATGCATGCCATAAACGGGCATCACCATGACACTCCTGGTCGTGGGCCAACAGGGGGCGCACACACCCGTCGTAATCCATGTCAGCTACGCACACGTTGGAGAGGCACACATCCATGCACCACTCGGATAGGCACGTGCAACATTGCAATACGGGTTGAACGCAGGTGACGTCCGCAATGCGGAAGCTCAGCCGGTAAGTGATCCGAAGCACTGCCAAAGGCAGTGCACCCAGGACATGCAGCAGACGTGCAAGGTATAGGTGGACGTGAATGGAGTCGACCAGGTGTTCGGGATGCCCTGCCATTGCGTCAGTGGCTCTGCTTGCAGCTGCTCTGGCTTGCCGTGTGCCAGTCTTGTGGATGAAATGGCACAGCTTGGTGCAATGAGCCGGGTCTGTGTGCAATGGGTGCAGGGCAGGGGTGTGGTGGGAGTACGTGTGAAGGCCATTTCACGCACGCTAACTACGACGAAGGACTTTTGAGTGTGGGATGTGTACTCGTTATTCTCAAATCGGGCAGTGCATAATGTGGGAGACGGATGCAAATATTATCGTATCTGTCAGGGGGGGCTGGCCACTTGCAAGTTCCTTCTCGGAGCAGCAGATGTGTTAGCGCAAGATAGCTCAGACAAAGAACCTTTCATCCCTACAGTAACTTCTCCAGCTGCATTCATACAGGATGTGTACAAAGGCCGGTCATGGGTGTTGTGGGATGTCTGCGACCCTGGTCATCATGGATGAGATGCCCAACATGTGGCACATGGGCGGGTTCACTGTGTGTTACGTTGCCAAACAGCTGCTCCTCCCTGCCACGAGCCCCCACACTTTTGTGCGCTGCGCTGTTGTATCCCATGCACTCCTACGGTACACCATTGTAATGCCTATTCGCGCATTTCCTACGGCATTCCAATCACACTGTGACACTGCCATTTGGAGGTGGTGCATGCCACTTTACAACATCGACTGCTGCGGCCCTTGTGGCGGCCACACCAGAACACAGAGACACACTTACCGCACTTCTTGCACACGGACATGTCCGAGACACCCCGTTCCCCTTGCCGGATAGGCACACCCTGCGCTGACCTGTGTACGCCAGACCAGCACACGCCGCTTGTGCATGCAGGAGAATGCGTGCGTAGCTACATGTCCAGGCTCACTGCCAACGCTAAGGTGACATGGTAACGTCCGCTGAAGACAGCACACTGTGATGTTGCAGGGCCCGTGCCCATCATGCTAACACAATGACCACATGGAGACACTTGCTCAGATGCGGGTTCGGGGGGCGTTGGCGGTCCTGGGGTTGTTGCGATGAGTGTTGTGGCCCTCTTGGGTATCCGTGTATCATGCTCATTGACTCTATGGCACCTGTGTGTGTTCCGGTGTGGCTCTTGGCTGTGTTCCCTTTCATGCTGCAGGTAGTCGTCGTGCTGAACACCAGCAGAAAACAGGTGTAAAATCACTGGTGCTAACGCGGCTTATCGCCGGAATTTGTTTCGCATCGCAGTTTTTGGCTTTCGTTGTGAAAGTTGTGATGTGGTTTTTTCGTGTACAGAAAAAAAAACGAACTGGGCAGTGTATCCCGTCAAGATTCAGCACCTGACCCACTATTCCCAATCAATATAAATACAATGAGATTTCTTCATTGACTTTGTGTGTACACTGTAAATGCACTCACTACCACAGTGCAATTCAATACAGTATTTTAGTATTTAGAATAAATCGCAAAGGTGCACCTCGTGTGTTTTTGCACGGGAACGCCTACTCTGCATCTCATTATCAGCACTTTAATGCAACTAAAGTTGAGATAAATCTAACACACTATTCAGAAGCTGGTGCAAACTGCATACATCACCAGTATTCCCGCGATAACTGTCCCAAAATTTAACACCATGGTGGACACCACTAAATAACAGTAATAAGAACGAGAAAGAGTCACACAGCACTTAAGTAACAACCAAAAACTTTATTGAAATTTTTTTTTTCAAAGCTTTATTTTTCCGTTCATATAGAGGATAAACTAAATTTAACAAACTGAACACAAAACAACAAGGCGGAAGGCTCCTGTCGGGTCCATTAATGTCGACGACACAGCCTGGAAAATAAAGCACAAAATAAGGACGTGTGTAATGCTCATATCAAAGGAGTGAGACACAGAGAAAGAGAAGGAAAAAAAAGCCAGAGAGAAAAAGAGAGGGAAGGAAAGAAAGGTAGTGAGAAAGGGAGAAGTGAGAGAGAGTGAGAGAGATAGAAGGAAAGGAAGGAAGAGAGTGAGAGAGAGAGTGAAGAAAGGGAAGTGAAAGAGAGAGAGAGAGACACTGCTGCCCCTGCGCATCCATGACCAAATAATTACCTGCTGCCACCGGAGTGTCTACCAGTGGGCACTCCACGTGCCTGTGAAAGCTCCAGTGCCCAGTCCCGCCACCATGGCTTGGTGGACATTATGTGGACCCACTCCGCAGCCCAGCAGATCCCACACATGTCGCTGAGTCCTGAGTCATCAATTGCGGAGACCACATTAGCTTTTGGTGCCGCTAACCCTGTGCAACGCAAGTCAGCGCCACGTGGTGGTAGGCCGCTGATGGCCATACAACTTAGGGTGCGACTAACCCTGTGCAACTCAAGTCCGCGCCACGTGGTGGTAGGCCCCTGACGGCCACATCGGCTTCGGGTGGCACTAACCCTGTGCAATTCAAGTCCGCGCCACGTGGTGGTAGGCCCCTGACGGCCACATCAACTTCGGGTGGCACTAACCCTGTGCAACTCAAGTCCGCGCCACGTGGTGGTAGGCCCCTGACGGCCACATCATCTTCGGGTGGCACTAACCCTGTGTAACTCAAGTCCGCGCCACGTGGTGGTAGGTCCCTGAAGGCCACATCAGCTTCGGGTGGCAGTAACCCTGTGCAACTCAAGTCCGCACCACGTGGTAGTAGGCCCCTGATGGCCATACAGCTCAGGTTGCGACTAACCCTCTGCGCAAGTTTTCATGACTCTTTATGATTGAGACCCGTGGAGCGTCCGCCATCCAGTCACCACCGGCAATAAAGGATGTGACGTTGTCGATCCATTATATTTGTGTGGTCACATGGCCTGTGACGCATGTGCCGGATGGGTGTGGTATGTGTGCAAACCTGCCCTCAGGGAGTGGCCGTGACATGTTGACAACTGACCACTGACCTGCACTGACCTGCACACCAACAGCGAGTACGCCTGCGACAGGTAGCTATGTGGGGGGGTGAAAACGTGTTTTCTCAATGGATTTTCCATAGGAAACTTTAGACAAGGCTACAGGTCAAACTGCTGAACGGAATTATGCCAAATTTGGTAGGGAGTAAGGTCTTGGTCCAGAAAGCGCGCTTTCTCGCAATCGAGTGAAAATATAAAAGAAAGGTCCCGTGGGCAATTTAATATACTGGAGCTCTGTCTGTGCAAGATAACCCTTTCACGCTCCCTCTGCCCAACATCACCACTTCGCCATTAGAAGCCAGTCCGTTGGCTCGCAGCTGTCTACCTTTGCGAGCTAGTACGCTGCTGTGCCTGTACCTCTGCGAGCTACTACGCTGCTGTTCCTTTGGGAGCGGACGGCTCATAGTACTGCATCTGTGAGTCGAGCGGACGGGCCGCAGTTGTCCCTCTGCGAGCCTGGGTGCGAACTGTTCATAAGTCACACTACATAAGCATTGAAAAGCCATTTTGTGATTCAGTCCGTCAGCTGGCATCTGTCCGAGGCATTTCTGAAAACATACCACATCAGCAGGTAACGCACCCTCTTCCCACATTAGCAACATACCACCTTGGGCCCGGAATTGTCCGTGTGCGGTTGGACAAACAAGAATCTTAGTCATGTATAGATTTACATATAAAACATTTTATTTAAACAAAACAACAACAAATAAAACTGAAGGGAGTCTGGTGCTGTGGTCGCTGCCACGAAGTTGGGGTCACTGGAATTCAGGGCTCAGGACACAGTTCCACATGTGGGATCGGCTTGTATTGAACAGGGTTAGTGGCACCACGTGTTGCGCCTTGTGTTGTACAGGGTTAGTGGCACCACGTGTCGCCGGCCTTGCATATGGAAATATGCCTCACTGATCGAAGGGAGTCTGGTGCTGTGGTCGCTGCCACAGACTTGGGGTCACTGCCATTCAGGACTCAGGACACAGTTCCACATGTGGGATCGGCTTGTATTGAACAGGGTTAGTGGCACCACGTGTTGCGCCTTGTGTTGTACAGGGTTAGTGGCACCACGTGTTGCCGGCCTTGCATATGGAAATATGCCTCACTGATCGAAGGGAGTCTGGTGCTGTGGTCGCTGCCACAGACTTAGGGTCACTGCCATTCAGGACTCAGGACACAGTTCCACATGTGGGATCGGCTTGTGTTGAACAGGGTTAGTGGCACCACGTGTCGCCGGCTTGTGTTGAACAGGGTTAGTGGCACCACGTGTCGCGGCTTGTGTTGAACAGGGTTAGTGGCACCACGTGTTGCCGGCTTGTGTTGAACAGGGTTAGTGGCACCACGTGTTGCGGCTTGTGTTGAACAGGGTTAGTGGCACCACGTGTCCAAAATTTGAATTGCGAGCTCTGCTGCCCGCAGTGTAGACTGCTAATGAGTGTTCGTTTGCACTTGAAGATGAATTTGGTGATTGTACTAAAGCTATAACTGATATAAAAAAAGTTCTTGAAGCAAGGATACTAAAAGGATATTATGTAGGTTTTAGGCCTGTGATAGTTACTTGCCTACTGGACTCTGTAATTAATGAATCAAGACTTAATTTTAATTGTAGGCCAGAGGTAGCGGTCATCAAGGGCCCATAGCCACGTGGCATTGAGTTGAGGTGCACAGTTAGTGGCACCAGAAGCTTTGAGAATGTATGAGCCTGTGATGCTGCTTGGTGCGGACGGGCCGCACTAGGAGCAACGTCTCTTGCCTACTGGACTGCCTCATCTGCAATCGCGACTGTATCTGAATTGTGAGCCCTGCTGACCGCAGTGTAGGCCAGAGGTAGCGGTGAGCAAGGGCCCACAGCCACGTGCATAGGTTGGTGGCCCAACCGGCCTGCGTAGTTCATGTTCAGTGGCACCACGTGTCGCCGGCCTTCCATATGCAAATACGCCTTACCAATCAAAGGGAGTCTGGTGCAGTGGTCGCTGCCACGAAGTTGGGGTCACTGCCATTCAGGAGTCAGGACACAGTTCCACATGTGGGATCGGCTTGTGTTGAACAGGGTTAGTGGCACCACGTGTCGCGCCTTGTGTTGTACAGGGTTAGTGGCACCACCTGTAGCCAGCCTTGCATATGGAAATATGCCTCACTGATCGAAGGGAGTCTAGTGCTGTGGTCGCTGCCACGGACTTGGGGTCACTGCCATTCAGGACTCAGGACACAGTTCCACATGTGGGATCGGCTTGTGTTGAACAGGGTTAGTGGCACCACGTGTCGCCGGCTTGTGTTGAATAGGGTTAGTGGCACCACGTGTCGCGGCTTGTGTTGAGCAGGGTTAGTGGCACCACGTGTCCAAAATTTGAATTGCGAGCTCTGCTGCCCACAGTGTAGACTGCTAATGAGTGTTCGTTTGCACTTGAAGATGAATTTGGTGATTGTACTAAAGCTATAACTGATATAAAAAAAGTTCTTGAAGCAAGGATACTAAAAGGATATTATGTAGGTTTTAGGCCTGTGATAGTTACTTGCCTACTGGACTCTGTAATTAATGAATCAAGACTTTTTTAATTGTGAGCCCTGATGACCGCAGTGTAGGCCAGAGGTAGCGGTCAGCAAGGGCCCATAGCCACGTGGCGTTGAGTTGAGGTGCCCAGTTAGTGGCACCAGAAGCATTGAGAATGTATGAGCCTGTGATGCTGCCTGGTGCGGACGGGCCACACTGGGAGCAACGTCTCTTGCCTACTGGACTGCGTCATCTGCAATCGCGACTGTATCTGAATAGTGAGCCCTGCTGACCGCAGTGTAGGCCAGAGGTAGCGGTGAGCAAGGGCCCACAGCCATGTGCATAGGTTGGTGGCCACACCGGCCTGCGTAGGTCAGGTTCAGTGGCACCACGTGTCGCCAGCCTTCCATTTGCAAATACGCCTCACTAATCGCAGGGAGTCTGGTGCTGTGGTCGGTGCCACGAAGTTGGGGTCACTGCCATTCAGGAGTCAGGACACAGTTCCACATGTGGGATCGGCTTGTGTTGAACAGGGTTAGTGGCACCACGTGTCGCGCCTTGTGTTGTACAGGGTTAGTGGCACCACCTGTAGCCGGCCTTGCATATGGAAATATGCCTCACTAATCGAAGGGAGTCTGGTGCTGTGGTCGCTGCCACGGACTTGGGGTCATTGCCATTCAGGACTCAGGACACAGTTCCACATGTGGGATCAGCTTGTGTTGAACAGGGTTAGTGGCACCACGTGTCGCCGGCTTGTGTTGAACAGGGTTAGTGGCACCCCGTGTTGCGGCTTGTGTTGAACAGGGTTAGTGGCACCACGTGTCCAAAATTCGAATTGCGAGCTCTGCTGCCCGCAGTGTAGACTGCTAATGAGTGTTCGTTTGCACTTGAAGATGAATTTGGTGATTGTACTAAAGCTATAACTGATATAAAAAAAGTTCTTGAAGCAAGGATACTAAAAGGATATTATGTAGGTTTTAGGCCTGTGATAGTTACTTGCCTACTGGACTCTGTAATTAATGAATCAAGACTTAATTTTAATTGTAGGCCAGAGGTAGCAGTCATCAAGGGCCCATAGCCACGTGGCATTGAGTTGAGGTGCACAGTTAGTGGCACCAGAAGCTTTGAGAATGTATGAGCCTGTGATGCTGCCTGGTGCGGACGGGCCGCACTAGGAGCAACGTCTCTTGCCTACTGGACTGCGTCATCTGCAATCGCGACTGTATCTGAATTGTGAGCCCTGCTGACCGCAGTGTAGGCCAGAGGTAGCGGTGAGCAAGGGCCCACAGCCACGTGCATAGGTTGGTGGCCCAACCGGCCTGCGTAGTTCAGGTTCAGTGGCACCACGTGTCGCCGGCCTTCCATATGCAAATACGCCTTACCAATCAAAGGGAGTCTGGTGCAGTGGTCGCTGCCACGAAGTTGGGGTCACTGCCATTCAGGAGTCAGGACACAGTTCCACATGTGGGATCGGCTTGTGTTGAACAGGGTTAGTGGCACCACGTGTCGCGCCTTGTGTTGTACAGGGTTAGTGGCACCACCTGTAGCCAGCCTTGCATATGGAAATATGCCTCACTGATCGAAGGGAGTCTGGTGCTGTGGTCGCTGCCACAAACTTGGCAATTTGCATCGGCACTAATCTTGAATTGTTAGCCCTGCTAACCGCATTGTAGGCCGGAGGCAGCGGTCATCAAGGGCCCACAGCCACGTGGCGTTGACTTGAGCTGCACAGAGTTATTGGTACTTGAAGCACTTAGCGTGTGCGCAGTCAGCGATGATGCATGGTCCGGGCTGGCCGCACTGGTAGCAATATCTGTTGCCTACTGGACTGCGTCATCTGCAATCGCGAGTCGCTCTGAATTGTGAGCCCTACTCACCGCAGTGGAGGCAGGAGGCAGCAGTGAGGAAGGGCCCACAGGCACGTGTTTTTGACTTGAGCAATGTCTCTTGCCTACTGGACTGCGTCATCTGCATTCTCGACTCCATCTGAATTGTGAGCCCTACTGACCGCAGTGTAGACCGGAGGCAGCGGTCAGGAAGGGCCCACAGCCATGTGTTGTTGACTTCAGCAATGTCTCTTGCCTACGGGACTGCGTCATCTGCAATCGCGACTCGATCTGAATTGTGAGCCTAGCTGTCCGCAGTGTATATCGAAGGCAGTAGTTTGTAGAGACATAAGTCTGCGGTGCTGTGCCGCTGGGGGCCTGTGTGGCGGAAGCCAACGATCGGCTGAGGAGGCTGGCGGTCATGTTGGTGGCCTTGTGGCAGGGTGAGGGGCGCCGCCCTGGCAGACGCTTTGGCCTTCCCACAAGTAAACCACGCCCAGAGCTCCGACCTATTTATTCACACTCCTACGCTGAAGTGGCGTACGTCGGACCAGCCCTCTCCGGTTACGCTTATGCTTACAGGGGGGGACGACACAGCTACATGACTGAGATCTTCCCTAGTGTTTGACGTAACATGGTTAGGTCCACTGTCCACAACACTACAAGCACCAGTTATATTTGTGCACATGGAGAGGTGTGAGTTCTGCATACTGAGATGTGTCCAGCACATCACCGCTACACTTTGCATTGTGTGCATTGTTAAACATGGGTGAATTGCTTCCTTCACATATAGTTTGTTCACACCTGTCCCAATATTCAGCTATTGTGTGACTGAGGGGCCATGCCGTTTTCGGACAGTTCGCTGTCTTGCTCTGTGCTGTCTCGGGGGTAGAGTGGGGGGCCTGGGGGTGGTGGTGGGTGTTGTGGCGTTCTTGGGTGTCGGACCTGCTTGATCAGTAGGTCTATGACATGTGTTGGTCTTCATATGTGGCTCTGGGTTGGGCTCCCTTTCATACTGTATGTAGTTGTTTAATATTTAAAAAACAAGAAGACATTATATAGTTTAAATAACAAATAAAAAAAATTACAGTAGGGAGAGGGGTGGTACGGGGCGGGGAGGTCCTGAGGGTTGTGTCAGTGGGTGCTGTGTCCTTCTTGGGTGTCAGAAAAAACTATAGGTTAAATAAACATAATTAGAAGTTAGCATTAAAAAAAACATTGAAATTCACTGAAAAAACCATACATTTCAGGGACGTTATAGATAGAAATTAGTATTTAAAAAACCTTTGAAATTCACTGAAAAAACCATAGGTTTCAGGCATGTTATAGTTAGAAATTGGCATTTAAAAAAACCTTTGAAATTCACTGAAAAAACCATAGGTTTTAGGCACGTTATAGTTAGAAATTAGAATTTCAAAAACCTTAGAAATTAACTGAAAAAACCATAGGTTTCAGGGACGTTATAGTTAGTTGGACATTTCACTCATACAAAACCATAGAAATTCCACCGTTATAATTAGTTCAGCTAACTATAACTCGCGCCCCCGCAATGCACTGCTGATGACGTCACATATTACATCATTCATGACATGGTCAGCTGAACTAACTATAACGGTGGAATTTCTATGGTTTTGTATGAGTCCAACTCATGTCCAACTAACTATAACGTCCCTGAAACCTGTGGTTTTTTCAGTGAATATATATATATATATATATACACAAGCAATCCCGTTCCTCCAACAAGTTTGAAGCAGATGCCTCCTACAGTTTGCATTTCTTTATTGTTCCTCTGCCATTCCGCGTTTCGACCGACTGGTTTTCTCATGGCATACACGCATACTGACAATGCATTACGCACTTAAAGTCATGGATATGGACACAAGACTCACATCCCTATTCATTGCAGAGGTGTGTGCATTAAATACAACATAGACAAAACGTGATTGCCACAGAATTACTATTTACAATTAATGTGGATCATGATCACTCTGGCGAGAGTTACAAATAATATTTTAAGTGTTATTTGCCATATTTTATGTTATTGTTTAGTATACCCTGTCGATTTTACTACCAACTCTCTTATGAGATAGCAATTTCTGTCATATTGCGCAATTTGCCCAGATAGCCCACTGCCCAATCTCATTCCAACAGCACATCTTTTATACACAGCTTGTGCTTCACAGTATAATTAAGCTTCTCATAAGTATATTTTACCATTTTCATTGATAAGCTGAATATACACAGTGTGAGTCCTTATGTGCTGATCTCAACCTGGTCTCATTGTGAATTAAATTACAATAAAGCCCAAGTGGGAAATCACTAAATCAGAATCAAATATTAACATGTTCTAATGCCCTCCATTTGAATTCCAACATCTAGGGTGAAAGGTTATGCATTTATGACTAATGAACCCACCTTATACTTTGTAAAATCTCATGCTAGTGCATCTTAGACCACATGCATTAAAATGTGCATATTTGTCCAACATACCTCTATTGATGTGGCAATAAAATTCCAAATTCAATGCTGGTAAGACCATTAAGGGCAAGAAAAGGAAATAAGAAAAAGGGGGAGAAAGAACGGAAATCTGGCCATGTGAGCATTCACACAGTCAACATGATTTACATGATTAGAGGCAGGAATGCAACTCCTCATTATAATTCAGACCATTCGGTGCTTGCAATTGAGACTTAGTATATACTTCATCTCAAGTTCCCTCAGTGCTCGGACACGGTCCCCACCTTTCCTGTTTAGGGGCACCGCATCAATCTCAAAATACCTAGGGGCAGATTTACAAGCCCCTTGCAACACTTTTACACCGCTGTTGCATCACTTTTGTGATGCAGCCGTGCCGTAAACAATGTGCCACGTTGTGACACATTTACAACGTGACGCATCTAGGGAGATGCGTCACATTGTAAAGCCCTGCGTCACATTATACCTGCGTCAGGTATAATGTATGCAGGGTGGGCGTTCCCACGCAAGAAAGCCTCATAAAAGTGATGCAGTGAAATCTACAAGATTTCACTGAGTCACTTTTACGACACCACTGCATCAAACCCTTACACCTGCTTGAAGCAGGCGTAAGAAGTGACACAGCACAATAAGTATAGGCCGCCGCTGAGCATTGCTGGAGCTGCGTTGCGCTTGCGACACAACTCCAGCAATGCGTTACCTTTACGTTGACAGATGCGTCACGGATCTGTCAATCCTTGCGCCACGGTGCACCGCATTGTAAATGCGATGCATCCATGGTGGCGCAAGGCTTTTTTTGCGTGATGCAAATTAACTGACGCATCTCTGCTGATTAGCAGAGATGCGTCAGTTCTTGTAAATCTGCCCCCTAATTTGATTAGGATCACTCTGGTGATATGTTGTGCAGTGTCTTGCAACCTGGTAAGTTTGATCAGTATTGGTAAT
Source organism: Calotriton arnoldi (assembly GCA_963921515.1). NCBI lineage: Eukaryota > Metazoa > Chordata > Amphibia > Caudata > Salamandridae > Calotriton > Calotriton arnoldi. The sequence goes on along the minus strand of CAWUFW010000004.1, from coordinate 10,265,319 downwards.
AGCACGCATGTGCTGAAATACCCTTTTGTAAACTGCTAGTGTAGTACTGCCTATGTAACACAAATTGCAAGTGCAGGTGGGTATGGGTGAGTGAGTGGGTGTCTGAGTGGCTGTGTGTCTGAGTGAGTGGGTGTGCTAGTGGCTGTATGAGTGAGTGACAGGGTGTGTGAGTGGCAGGGTGCATGATTGGCTGTATGTTTGAGTGAATGTGTGGGTGAGTACCTGTATCAGTGAGTGAGTACGTCTGTCAGTGGCTGTGTAAGTGAGTAAGTGGGTGTGTGAGTGGTGTATGGGTGAGTAACTGGGTGTATGAGTACCTTTATGAGTGAGTAATAGGGTGTGTGAGTGGCTATATGGGTGAGTGAGAGTTCGCATGAGTGGCTGCCTACTAGGTGAGTGAGTGAGTGAGTGAGTGACTGTATGAGTGCCTGCATTGGTGAGCGATTATGTTTGAGAGGTTGTATGGATAAGTGAGTGGATATGTGAGTGGCTGTATGGTTGAGTTAGGATCAGCTGCCAGTGCTCATGAAAGTGGTAATCAATTGCATGGGAGATTTCTAGCATCCCTATCTGGTAAAAGAAACTGGTGAGAAAGGAATTCAACTGCTCTTTATACATGAACACTCTCTGCATGAGTATGTCAAAGAAATATTTGTGCGGCACTAGAAGTATGTTCATACATCTAAACACGTATTACTCGAAAACCTGTTGTAAAACAAAAAGAATAGAAATATAAGTTAGTATTTGATTTACAAAATTCCACAAATATAATAGTACACTTTGCTTATGCTGTAACAGTATATCACAATATAGTAAAACATTTCATTTTCCCTTTCTTACTGTTCTCAGTTTTCATATTTTTACACTATAAACAATGTACTATATGAAGCTTCATCCCTGAACAGTGGGGAAAAAACAATCATATGGATTGTAGAAAAAAAGATGCAGAGTACATCACTGTAAATAAGTGACACTTTGCATTCCGCTCACTACAATTTGTTAAACAAGTGTTTTGTCTACACTTACTACACTAATGTAAACAAACCTACGTTAAAACATTTTCCATTATTATTATACCTGGGACACTACTAATAATAAATGTAAACCACACTTTTTATGGAGATCCTTTCTGAAAACTTCACCACTAGAATGTCAAACGATTAGGCCCGGGTGGAGATTGCGGAGTTGCACTACGTGGAACTCCACAAAGTGGCTAAAAAACTCTGCTGTGCTACGCAGGGCTCCGCATGTGGATGGAGTTTGCTGAGCTCCCGTTCATGTTGCTATGTGCAACGCGAAGTGCGTCCTTGCATAGCAAATCATGCGAGAATGGCCCTACACTGTTCTCATGTGCATCCTTACTTTGCTAATCACGCGCGAACGGCACCACGCAGTTCACATGGTTGCAGCCATCTTGTGTTTCTACTATTGGCTATGGTGCTGGGCCTAATTTTTAATCCCTCTTTAATTACTTTAATCATCAACGTATCAAACTTAACTATCCACATTTCTTTTTTTTTAAATTGTTTTTATTGGCATTTCTGTTATCTTACATTTGTTACAGTAGGGTAGTTTCAAGGTACACTACAAGATTATGGTATTTCAATGCATACAACATCTAAACAATCTGGCACATCAACTCTGTACATTAGGCGATGAGGACATTAAACAGTATCGTTAGGTTTCGACCGTTTACACATCTAGGCGCTTGGTGTTGGCATTGACAGTTTAGGTTTATAGGGTGTATGTTCACTCTGAAACATTCCTGGGGTGACACTGCTGTTTCGTGTGTGGGGGGCGTGCCACGTGGTATGTAGTGTTGGGATCATTTGTAAAGTGGTGTGTTGTATCAAACCAGCGGTTGTGCGCCTGTATGACGGGTGGGCAATGCGGCTAAATCTGGTTCCCCCTGGTCACGTGCCCTCAGCCATGTAAGGAAGGGACCCCATTTGTCTTTAGGTCTGGATGCGATAGGTATTAGTTCCCAAAAAGCGATGAGTTGTTCTTGGCAGAACGTAACATCCAGGGTCCTTCCTTAATTAAGGGGGGTCTTGGTCTGCCCCATTTCATAGCAATTCTACGTTTCGCTAATAGCAGCAACATAGCCAGGAGTCTGCGGACCTCCACCGGGGCATCTTTGACATACACCAGCAGACCTAGTAAGGGCGTGGGTTCTATCTGTATCATGAGTATTTCACTTATGTTGTGGAAAATCTTGCGCCAATACGTAGCGATCAGGGGGCATTCCCTTGCCAAGTGTAAAAAGGTTGCCTGATCTGCGTGGCACCTCCAGCATTCTGTGTTGACACATGCACCCATGCGTTGCAGCTGTATTGGTGTTCTGTAATATCTGTTTATGAATTTAAAATGTATTAGTCCGAGCTTGTAGTTGGGAGATAATTGTTCAAGTTGTGCGCAGCAAAATTGCCATTGTTCTTCAGTAATCTGTGGGATCAACTCTGTATTTCATTGTTCCCTATATTTGGGTGCTGTTACTGGATAGTGTTTTTGCATAGACGTATATAGCCTTGTGATTAGCCTGTGTGGGGAAGGAGTGATAAGTATGTGTCCTAGGGCCTGTAGGACTGGAGGGGGGTTAGGAAATGTACTGTGTAACTGATGACATGTGGCCCGTATGCAGTGATAGAATAATATATCAGAAAAGCTGGCAGGGGGTGTATCGGTCAGTGTTGGTGGTTCGAGAAACCCATTTTCAGGGTATAGGTCTGCAAATTTGGTAATCCCTAGTTTCCGTGCTCTTACATTTGCGCCCTGATCTTCCAACGGGGGCATTTGTGTATTTCTAGGTAGAGGAATTGAGGGGGCGAATAGTATCTCTAGATTGGCTTTCCTCCATAGCCCTTCCCATGCCCATCTCAACGTTTCTGTTGTGTCTATGACATGGCGGGGCATTTAAATGGTCTGTATAGTGCCACCTCTAGCTCAACCGCCACATGGGGTTGGAATGGGGTCGGGTGCACCCAGTAGTGGAGGAACTGGGCCGGTGCGCAGTAGGCGTATAGAGGAATGTCGGGTGCACCTATTCCTCCTTGACTTTGCGGGAGCGTTAGTGTTTCCCAGGCTACCCTGGCTTGTCCCCCTGCCCACACTAGGGAGATCATCAGCGAGCGCATAGTGTTAAAGAATGCTTGGGTAAGTGTAAGTGGGAGGTTTACAAAAATATACAGGAACTTGGGAAGGATTATCATTTTAGTTATTGCTATCCTGCCCGCAAGGGTCAGTGGCAATTTGGACCAAGCTTTGGTTTTCTCCTCAAGCCAGAATATAGCACGCCCAATGTTCATGTGCCATAGTTCCTGGGTGTCTCTGCTTAGCCAAATTCCCAGGTATTTGACCGGGCCATCAGCCCACCGGAGCGGGTATTCAAGCTCGAATGGTATGGTGCTGTCAGTCAGTGGGAATAATGTGGATTTCTTCCAGTTGATCTGGATACCAGACAAGACGCCAAATTTGGTGATCTCTCGGAGTGTCGGGAGTAAGTTCTTTTGGGAATTCTGATGTATAGGGTGATATTGTCTGTGTATTGTGATATTATTACTCCCCTAGATGAGAATCCCAGTCCTCTATCCGCGTGATGCTGCCTCAGTCGCGCCGCAAGGGGTTCCATCGCAATCGCGGCGAGTAGGGGAGAGAGAGGACAGCCTTGCCTAGTTGGTAAACGCATATGATATTTGACCGTTCGCTCGTATGCGCGCTGTAGGGTTTCAGTACAATAATTTAATTTGTTGTATAAAAAACGGGCTGAGGCCTAATCTGGGTAGTACTGTGAATAGAAATGGCCAGAGAAGGGCAGCCACCTCATGTTGTTGGGGGTCTAAATAATGAAGGATCGTGAAGAATGTGTGGAGGTTGTGAGCAGTTGATCTCCCGGGTATAAATCCTGATTGATCAGGTCTGGCGATGAGCGGCAGTAGTGGCTGGACTCTGTTGGCCAATAGCTTGGCGTATATTTTTGTATGTGTTGATCAGAGAGAGCGGCCGGTATGAGTCACAGAGATCTGGGGCTTTTTCAGGTTTCAGTAATAGCAATATGCTCGCTTCTCAAAGCGTGGGGGCAATGTGCCATTGTCAAGGGATGAGATGGGGAGCCAGGATTGATGCGTAACATTTATAAAATGCGGCTGGGAGGCCATCTAGCCGGGGGGCCTTGTTGCTTGGCAGGCTATTGATGACCTTTATGACATCTCCCTCAGTGAATGTTTCATCCAGATACGCTCTGTGTGCTCTGCCCAACCACAACAGTTCTGTCGAGTCAAAATAGGGTTGTACGTCCTCTGGCAGGCCTTTGTGTTGTGAGGTGTATAGGTTGGAGTAAAAGTGAGTGAGGTGGTTCATTATTTCTTGGGGGCCTCTTATAGGCTGTTGGGCATCATCTCTCAGTTCTGTGATGCAATCTATAGTGCGCAAGGGTTTTAGCAATGAGGCTAGTGTTTTGCCTGGTCTAACCCCTTCCCCATATCTTCTAGCATTTGTGTGTTTGCCCAGATATTTGACTTCTCTCTGTGCCTCCTCCTCCAACTCGGTGAGTGTGTTTCTAATGTGGTGGAGTAGCTCAGGGTCGTTGGATTGAAAGTATTCAAGCTCTAGCGTTAGGATCTGTGTTTCGATAGTTTGGAGTGTTTGTCTAAGAGCCTTGAGTACTCCAGCTTGTCTGGCTATGCATCGGCCATGAATGACTACTTTAAATGCCTCCCACAGAGCTGATGCAGAGGAGACTGACCCCTTGTTGAGTGAGAAGAATTTAAAAATGTCTCCTTTTATTTCCTCGCAGAAGGCAGCATCCAACAAGGCTCTAGACGGGAGCCTCCATTGAAATGCCCGGCTGGGCGTGGATGGTATCAGTAGGCGGAGCAGGCAGGGTGCGTGATTGGAGAGGGTTCTGGGGAGGTGTTGAATGTCTGTGGTCCATATGGCCACATCTTTGGAAAGCAGCCACAAATCAGTGCAGGACCAGGCTGAATGTTGTGTTGTAATACATGTGCCTTCTGCTATACCTGGGTGTCATTGTTTCCAAATGTCAACTAGCCCGTTCTCGCCTATTAGTGCGTTTAGTGTAGTGCTGGTATTGGGATGCAGCTTGCGAGTTGCGCCCCTGCAGTCTAAAGAATCATCGAGGACGGCATTGAAGTCTCCCCCAGATTACAGTATCACATCTAGATTGCGTTATTGCCCCCCAGAGCTCGTGGAAGAATTCAGGAGTGTCCATGTTGGGACCATACACTGCCACTAGTGTCACTCTTATGGTGACGAGTGTGCCCTCCGCCACGGTGAATCTGCCTTCCGGGTCTGACTGTGTTTTAATCAGGCTCCATCCCAAGCCCCTTCGTATAAGGATTGCGGTTCCCCTAGCGTAGTTTGAGTAAGTCGCTAAGTATATGTTACCCCAGTGCCTGTGTTGGATCTTGGCGCTCACAGTGTTTTGCAGGTGCGTTCCTTGTAGAAAGCATATATCAATTTTGTGTCTGATTAGGTATGACTGTATAAGCCTGGCTTTCCTGTTGTCGTTGAGCCCACGTATGTTCCATGTGAGACAATTATATGTGGTCATGTCCCAGTGGTGTGTATGACGAATGTATCAACGGTGCCTTGATGTGTGTGCCCATCTGTGTAGATCGCAGAATTGTCTCGCTGTTTGGAGATGCTATGTGCCACAGTGCCATGCACCTCGCTAGATGTATAGCGTGATTTGTGTGCCTTATATTGTAGCCGCCTTCCCCCTCCAAACTGATAACTCCCTCCCCTAGGAACCCATCCCCACCTGCTTCAACCCACCAATCAGGTTGAATCTGCTTTACCCTACCATCAACTAAGTCAACATAACAATACAAAGCAAAACAAACCTTCAAGTACAAGACAATTTGGAATCGTGGGATCTCTCCCTGGGGGCGTAGAGGCACTGGCAAACATCCCGGCTGTGAAACCGGGTGGCCGAGGTATATGTTAAGTGATGCAGGACATGCGCAGTGACTGCGCTAGTTATACTATCTCATCCCGCTCGGGGTAGCAAACCATGGGGGCCCTGGTGACCTTTAGAGGAAACATGCGCATAAGGGGTACATCAAAAATCAAGAATAGACACAGTTGAAGTCAGGGTTGAAAGTGATGTTGTTGCCTTTGTAGGAGATTTTCCCGCGTTCTCTGGCTCCTCTAAGTATAGTGTCTCTGTCTCGATCGTTCAGGATTTTAGCCAGTATCGGTCTGGGGGTGGCTCCTACTGAGGGGCTGGGGCCCAGGGAGCGATGTGGTGCAGCGGCCAGGGCAGCTGACTTCGGAGCACAGGGCTCACGGTTCGATCCCCGGCTCCGGTGGCAGATCAGCTCAGCACCATGTGACTCTGGGCAATAGCTCACTTAATTTCCACGACGGCCCCCAGCGCCTTGAGACCCGTAAGGGTGAGTAGTTCGCGCTTTACAAATACCGGATTATTAGTGTCATTGTTAATAATTGTCACTTAGACCATTGTCTGTGGATTGTGCTCTGTTAGTCCCAGTTGCTTGTTTCCTGGACCCCCCGATGTGTCTAGCAAATTTCAGAGCTGAATTTGCGCCTGTAAAGTAGTATGTATTATTGTCATGCGTGACTTTTAGCTTTGCGGGGTATAGTAGAGCATAGGAAATGTCAGCCTGTTGTAGCATCCGTTTGGTTTGGGTAAACTTGCGACGCGCCGCCTGGACCCCAGGGTTGAAGTCAGGGTTGAAAGTGATGTTGTTGCCTTTGTAGGAGATTTTCCCGCGTTCTCTGGCTCCTCTAAGTATAGTGTCTCTGTCTCGATCGTTCAGGATTTTAGCCAGTATCGGTCTGGGGGTGGCTCCTACTGAGGGGCTGGGGCCCAGGGAGCGATGAGCATGTTCAACCATGAACATAGTGGACAGATCTGGGCCAAATATGTCTTTTAGTAACTCTTCCACAAAAAGCTCCATTTTCCCTGTAGCTGTGGTCTCGGGAATACCTATGATACGTAGGTTGTTTCTTCTGGAAAGTGCTTCCAAATCATCATTTTTTGCCCTGATGACCTTTAATACTTTTTCTATGATGAGCATTTGCGGAATTCTTTCCTACCAAAGTACAAAACATCCTCAAGCATCTCCCCCAAAAAGGCTGCGATATTTCACCTGAGGATACAAATGCGAGTGGGCATACAACTAAACACCAATTGGAGACCTTTACCCCAATGACGCAGGAATCATTTTTAGCCATCCTGTCATCAGTAAAAAGTGGGTCGCCATTAGACCCTGCACCACCTAGTATCCTGAAACTGGTCGTACCCACAATTGCCGCCATTGCCACCTGCTTGATCAATGCCTCTCTGTCCACGGGCTTGGTACCTCCTGATTGGAAAAGGGCTATGGTCAAGGCGCTGCTAAAAAAACCCAATCTGGATCCAGCCGACTTGGGCAACTATTGCCCCATTTCCCTCCTTCCTGGAATCAGCAAGATGGCGGAGAAATACTTTAACCATACGCTCTCCGCATTCCTAGAATCCAATGATTTGCTCCACCCCTCCCAAACGGGCTTTCGCCTTTGTCAAGGCACTGAAACTGCCTTACTAACAGTAGTGGAAGAATCTAGAAAGATTCTGGACTTAGGAGGGTCATCAGCTATAATCCTCCTCAACTTAAGTGTGGCCTTCGATACGGTGAACCACCGTATTTTGGTTCACCGCCTCAGGAGTGCAGGAGTGAAGGGCATAGCCCTACTATGGCTACAATCTTTCCTCGAAGATAGATTCTTCCAGGTTTTTGAAGGCGACACCACCTCAAATCCTATTCCTTTACAGTGCAGAGTTCCTCAGGGTTCATCATTGAGTCTGACTCTTTTTAATGTCTATATGGCTCCGTTGGCGGATATTGTATCCCCCTTCGGAATTCATATAGTAACCTACGCCGATGATACACAGCTGGTTGTAGCATTGAATCACCCCGACCAGTCTTGTAACAATCTCCACGCCTGCCTCGAGGAAGTTGCTAAGTGGATGAGTTTGTCCCACCTAAAACCCAATGGCGATAAAACCGAGCTTATGGTTCTCGGTAACCCTCTAAGCTTTAAAGCAAGCACTATGTGGCCGGTCGCAAAAACAGAGATAAAAAGCCTGGGAATCTGGCTAGACCAAGACCTTACTTTTAAAGTACAGGCGAGGAAGACGGCTGCTTCATGTTATGGCTTGCTTAGAATGATTCGGAAAGTCCTCCCCCTTTTACCATTTCCAGCAAAAAAACTGTTGATCCAGGCATTAATCCTTTCAAGGATAGACTATGGCAATGCCCTCTTCCTAGGGGCACCGAAATCAGTGGTCGCTAAACAGCAGGTCGTACAAAATTGTGCAGCAAGATTGCTGACAGGGATCCCCAACCGCTGCTCAGCAAGGCCCGCATTATGCTCCCTCCACTGGCTCCCGGTGCAAGAGAGAATCAACTTTAAGGCCCGCTGCATTGCCCATAAGTCCTTGAAAGGGAGGGGTCCTCCCATCAATAAAGCCATGATCCTCCCCTACAGGGCGAATAGAAAACTTCGCTCTGATGAACTTCACCTAGCAGCTGTCCCCAGGATTAAGAAGGCCCGAAGTGGCGGTCGGCTTTTTTCATACAATGCCGCCAGACTCTGGAACACTCTTCCGCTTGACCTTTGTAGGGAGCCCAACCATCTCACCTTCCAAAAACAGCTGAAGACCTGGCTTTTCCCCTAAGGTGTCTGTGCTTCTAGTTACAGTATCAGCGCTGGGATGCTTCCGGGTAGCCATGCGCTCTATAAAAGCCATTTCATTCATTCATTTATTCCTTTGTTTCTACTTGAAATTCATGCACCTCTGTGTGCCGGTTTTCAAGCTGATCCAGGCGCTGTTCATGTGTGTCCACTTGTTTTTTAACCTGATCTATTTGAGTTGTGAGGATATCTAGTTTGGAGTCAATATTCTTAAGGCTGGTTTTCATTTCTAATAACAGGCTGCGCAAGTCGTCATTGCTCCCCCCGGAGTCCTCTCTTGTCCCGTGCTCATTTTCCATTTCTGCATCTGTGTCAGTTTGTCGTGTTTGTCTTTTATTTTCAAATGATAGTTTGGTCTGTTTCGCAACATTCTTGCCCATGATGTGAGCTCTGTGGGAGCCTGCTGGTCAGGCCGAGGTTTTGGTTGGCCTGAATAGTCCTTGTTTCCGAGTTTACCTCTTCTGAGCCGTTCTTCGGCTAGCGATTGTTCCTCACCTCACACTTGCGGTGATATTACCGTTGTTTACCCCCCCAGCTTATCATTGCTTTCCTTGTGGGCCAAATGTGTGCGTACGACTATGCTCTGCCTGTACCCATTGGGTGGTGTGTCACGAAGGGCCCAATGATCCAGTTGCCGGGTGAGCTCGACCCCTGCCCCAGCGGGCAGCATGACGGATGCTTTATCTCCCTGATTATCCGGCAGTTGCACTATGTCTTGGTGGGGGGGAGGGGGCGCCAAAGCCTCTGCCGCAGCGGGTCCACCCTGCGTCTTTCTCCCCAATCTGCAGGGTTCACGGGTCCACAGGGCGGCCCCACCCAGCCAGAGCGCCAGCCGGGCCCCACACCCCATCCCCGTCTGGTGTCCAGATGGCAGGCCCATTGTCTTATGACTGTGGGCTCATGTTTGTTATTAGTTGGTGCCTGGGGAGTGTGTCTTCAGTGGCCGTCTTCAGCCCGGGCCGTCCACTACCTCCCCGATGTTGCTTCTTTCAGTATACCCCTTTTAGGGGTGTCTCGGCACGAGTGGTGAGGGGGGCTAGATCTCGCCTTCTCTAATGTGTGTCCACAGCGCTTTGATTACCCCCTTGGCAGCTGCATCTTCGCATTCGCACATGGGCACCGGTAATTGTATTTACCATGACCGTTCACTCCTGACGCCTCGGTCAAGTGCGTGCCCCTGCCAGGCTCAGTGTTCACCGCGACTCTGGCCAGCGCATTGCAGTCGGGAGGGGGGTCTGCTGATCGCCAACAGCCGATTGTCTAGTAAGGCCTCCAAGGCCCAAATGTGCGCTTCGGCGGTGCGGTGCAGGCCCAGCTCCCACGTCCACGCTGAATTTCCTCTAGCACCCCCCTGGCGGCAACGCGAATGTCCACACTATTGGGGAGCCGGGTGTATGCGGCCGGTGGCTACCCACGTCCCCCACCTTACTTGGTTTCACCGTTGGGGTTTATTTCAATGCGGGGAACCGCCCGGAGGCCCTCGCTCTCCCTCGCCTCCCGTCAGTCGGATCCTCTTCTCAGGGGTGGGACTCTGGCTCACGCACGAACCTCGTCCAATCCGGCCTCGTCGCTCCTTCTACGGCAGGATCGGAGCCATCAGGGTTGCTGGTTTTAGGCTCTGTGGACTCCCTGGTGCTTCCCGCAGTGTGTGATGTGATTTATTTATCAATTTGTTGTGGTTACATCAGGATTCTTGTCAGATTATGCCTCGGCTGGCAGAGCCCTCTTAGCAAATGGCCATCTTGTTGCTCGGCGAGACCACGCCCCATCTATCCCACATTTTTATTTAAAATATTTGTGTGTGTGTCCTTGTGTATTTTATGTTTTTTTGTAATTTTGTGTTTTTTGTTCTGTGAATTTATGTATTTTGTTATTTTTTCCCTTACTTCCTTATTTCTTCTTTCCATTCCTTCCTTTTCCTTCTTTTCTCATCTTATCCAGGTGAGCAGCCCCAGACAATCTTTAGCGAGGAGGTGGCAGCACTAGTTTTTTTTGTGCAGCGCCACCTCCCCTCCATGCTGGCAGCAGGCCCAGCAGTGAATACCCCCTGCAGGAGCGTTGGCTGCACTGGGGGAGGTCTGGTGCCCAGCTGTTGCACCACTGGGCGGATGTCTTAGACCGGGAACATGACTTGCTTGACCTGCTAGGCATCAAGATTCCGGGGTTCGATGAACATTCATTATTTGTTGTACTTGTGTTCTACCAAGCTAACCTTTTTTTTTTTTTTAATAGCATGTACAATTATGTGACTGTGTTTGCCTGTCATAATAATTTTGTGGAGATTAACTGAATCTCCAATCATTTTTTTTTATCTTCTTCATTTCTTACATCAGCACCCAAGGGCAAGAAGAGGAACGTTGTAGAAGGTCCGAGAATAGCTGGTCAGCAGGAGGCGCCAATCGCCAGTGCCTCTGCCGAGGGCTCTGCTAACCCCAGTAAGTCCTATTATTTATTATTTCCCTAATGTTGGATTTTATGATTTTGGGGCTTAGGTTAGAATCATGGGGTATTCGAATGTCGGTGCTGGGTTCCAGGATGGGAGGTGCTGCCTGGAGGCTGGTGTTGCTGGTGAGAAATAAAGTTGCTCCGACACCCTTACCTGGCGTCTTCCTTCCACGTGGTGACGAGGACGGGATACAAACCAACTCATACAAAGCACAATGGATTCAATTTTTGTTTCATTCCTGTCATCCCTGCATTATTTTTTATTCCCTCATATTACATGGTTTTCTTTTTGGCAGTCTCTAGTCTCTAGCTCACTTATCTTCTGCTTTATTGGCAATCTTTCCCTCTCTCTTATATATCTTATAGTACTGTGAGAAATAGGAATAACACATTTTTGGTACTCTACTATCTACTGTGAAGATTGCAGGTGCAAGTAAGCTAGTATTATAAATAATATTCACCATGTATGTTTGTTGAAAAGGCTTTCTTATTCCTGCTCATGCTTTAACAGTTGAGTTCACGAAAGAGTGGTCATGGACCACCCCCCCCCAATGTTGTGTGCTGTGTCATTCATTCGTTTATACAGTATACCAGCAGTTTTCATGACAGTGCAGCATGGCTGGAAAAAAACGTATGAGGTCCCACTCCCATTGCAGTTGCCAACCAACACCATATGTCTTTCATTGACCATTACTCCACCCCTTGCTTGTTTAACATTGTGAACCAACCAAATGCCCAGAGTGATATTTTTGTTAGAAGATACTGCAGTGCTAACCGAACTGTAGTGATGTATTGCAGTTGTATTTTTTGATTGAAAAAATTAAGGGGTTGCGTATCTGGCATCTAAAAAATGTAGAATGTTTTATTCTAGCCACACAGACCACCAGTGATGCCGGCTCCAGTGCAGCTGCAGGAGGAGAGTCAGTTGGAGGGGGAGAAGTGGCGGTAGAGACTGGCATTGGTTAGTAACATAATTGCTTATTGACATTTACTATTATACTCACTAGCTAGTACCAGTGCATCATCAACTCATGACCGTGAACCCCCCAGCTTTACCAGCTGCAGTGGGGTTTGAGTTATTATGGCCTCTTCTATCTGCGATACAAAAGGGGATGATGGACGGAACGCTTGAGCCAATCAAACACTCACCCCCAGTCAACTGATCTGGGTTTAATCCATCATCATTCTTTAGCTCACTCCACCACCCCAGTTCAGACATGGCCATATGCAAATCAGTCTGACCCTGTGCCTCATGGGAACAGTCCAGCCCGAACTGCCAAGCCATGTCTTCCCTGGACCGGAAACAAGCATCCTAGGACCGGTTTCTGGCATTCCAGCCATCATCAGCCAGGCTTGCTTGAATCCAGTGGCAAAGTGAGCAAGGGACCCACGTCTGGGCATACCCCCGCCAACTTAGGGCGAACAAAGCGATACAAAAGGGGATGATGGACGGAATGCTTGAGCCAATCAAACACTCACCCCCAGTCAACTGATCTGGGTTTAATCCATCATCATTCTTTAGCTCACTCCACCACCCCAGTTCAGACATGGCCATATGCAAATCAGTCTGACCCTGTGCCTCATGGGAACAGTCCAGCCCGAACTGCCAAGCCATGTCTTCCCTGGACCGGAAACAAGCATCCTAGGACCGGTTTCTGGCATTCCAGCCGTCATCAGCCCGGCTTGCTTGAATCCAGTGGCAAAGTGAGCAAGGGACCCACGTCTGGGCATACCCCCGCCAACTTAGGGCGAACAAAGCGATACAAAAGGGGATGATGGACGGAACGCTTGAGCCAATCAAACACTCACCCCCAGTCAACTGATCTGGGTTTAATCCATCATCATTCTTTAGCTCACTCCACCACCCCAGTTCAGACATGGCCATATGCAAATCAGTCTGACCCTGTGCCTCATGGGAACAGTCCAGCCCGAACTGCCAAGCCATGTCTTCCCTGGACCGGAAACAAGCATCCTAGGACCGGTTTCTTGCATTCCAGCCGTCATCAGCCAGGCTTGCTTGAATCCAGTGGCAAAGTGAGCAAGGGACCCACGTCTGGGCATACCCCCGCCAACTTAGGGCGAACAAAGCGATACAAAAGGGGATGATGGACGGAACGCTTGAGCCAATCAAACACTCACCCCCAGTCAACTGATCTGGGTTTAATCCATCATTATTCTTTAGCTCACTCCACCACCCCAGTTCAGACATGGCCATATGCAAATCAGTCTGACCCTGTGCCTCATGGGAACAGTCCAGCCCGAACTGCCAAGCCATGTCTTCCCTGGACCGGAAACAAGCATCCTAGGACCGGTTTCTGGCATTCCAGCCGTCATCAGCCAGGCTTGCTTGAATCCAGTGGCAAAGTGAGCAAGGGACCCACGTCTGGGCATATCCCCGCCAACTTAGGGCGAACAAAGCAATACAAAAGGGGATGATGGACGGAACGCTTGAGCCAATCAAACACTCACCCCCAGTCAACTGATCTGGGTTTAATCCATCATCATTCTTTAGCTCACTCCACCACCCCAGTTCAGACATGGCCATATGCAAATCAGTCTGACACTGTGCCTCATGGGAACAGTCCAGCCCGAACTGCCAAGCCATGTCTTCCCTGGACCGGAAACAAGCATCCTAGGACCGGTTTCTGGCATTCCAGCCGTCATCAGCCAGGCTTGCTTGAATCCAGTGGCAAAGTGAGCAAGGGACCCACGTCTGGGCATACCCCCGCCAACTTAGGGCGAACAAAGCGATTCTATCTGCAACACACCAAAATCTCACATAATGAGCATTGATGGCTTGAGGAAAACGTGAAGGAATGGAAGGTTAAAATAAAGGAAAATGGTATGTGAGTAAAAGGGTGGGTGGGTGAAAGGGTGCATGGATGGGTAAAGTGATGGATAGGCACAAGGAGGGTTGGAAGAAAGGGTGGATAATGGATAATGGATTGAAAATGTTGGTAGAAAACTGGATGAGAGAAAGTAAAGCTTAATCATGGTGGCCATGGATGAATTAGAATGAAAGGATGAATGAATATTTGGATTGTTTGGATGAATAAGAAAGGCAGCTCTTCTCATGGAGAGGGGAATGCTGCTCACCCACTTTGCTTACTTTGTTTAAGTAGGGTTATCAAAGCTATGGAACAAAGTGGGGGGTATTTTTTTATTTTTTGTTCTAATCCCATGACTCACTATATTTGTTAAGTGAGCCAGATGTATCCCACCCATCATACATCAGCCGTCCTCCACGCCCATAGCATTTTTCCACCTATGAGCGAAGTGCATTATGGTTCAATTCATGACTGCAGTGTTGGCTATGCAATGTGCATCTGCTTCAGTTAATGCAGCATTTACAAAGTGTTCATTGCATTGCAAACCGAACACACAAGGTGTGTTTCCCTTCGCCCACTCAGTCACTTCTTAGTACTTCACTTCTTTATTTTTTCCTAAGTTCTTCAGCCCCAGCCTACCAAAAAATTGGAAAATCCATTCTTGGCATGTGTCACATTTGATTTTAGAACCATGCGAAGTGAAGTGATTCCAGAATATAAATATTTCATGGTTTCCCATAATAGATATATTTTACACATGTTCGGATTTTTCCCTTTCAACTATGTTGACTAGTACTGTGACTGAATAAGCCAAAGATGACAAATCGATGATCAGTGTAGTGACCACTCTATTCTAGATCAAAAGCTCTACCGCACAGACCTAATCCTTCTTACTCTACCCTTCAGTAGAGTAAGTCAAGTTTCCTTTCCTTACTTACTGCCCCGCGAATGAATTTGTTGGAAATAATATGTGGTGGTGGGTGAGGCAAGGGAGTACATTGGGTGTAAGTGCATGATTTGATATCAGGTTTGACATATGGGATACACTGTGACAAATGTGACAAACACATTGTATATAGCCCATTCCTTTCCCTGTAGTGCAGTGCATCATTCATTTTCCCTAATTTCTACTTACGGCAGACAGGATAATATCTGCATTTCATACGTGAGGTGTCTGACGTAGTATCTTATTTATTATTCACCTGTCTCTTTGGAGTCAGGATAGAAAGAGAAAGGCATTTGGAGAAGAGCATTGCCATTAGAATTAAAAATAGATAATTGTCAACTACAGCTGCCTCAGCTGCAGACAGTAGCAAAATACCTGACGCACTGACTAGCAATGACCATGGCTCCGTTAATTGAGCAAAACACACAACTTGTACGCCATTGAACATAATTACTTACTCATTAATGAGAGGTAATTTTTTTTTCCACTCAAAGTCTCAGTTCAGTTACTTGAAAAGTCTTTAGAAGAAAAAATAAATCAAAGCACTGTTTTTTTTAATCAATGTTATTCTGACTAATACTTTTCTACCACACAGCCAGAGCTTTTTATGTGAGGCATGTGTGGGTAAAACATAAAATTGGCCTTGTGACTCTCCTAATTGATTTTATTCGATTAACTTTATTTTGGCCACCAGGGCCATAAAAGTACATACACATGACTAAAATTCATGAATAAAAAAGCAAATCAAGTCAAATTAATTTTTACAAAAGTCAAACCCATGCATGAAAATAAATAGCTAAAAAATAGAAGAAAATACAAAAATATCCTCATTTAAAATTACATAAAACTACAGAGTCATCAAATAATACCAGGTTTACGTAGACAATAGTAATTTCCTGCGTAGTAGCAACATAGCCCCCAAACATTTAGCAAGAGAAATAGCATATAGAGGGGTACAGTCTGACCTTAGTATGCGAAGGGCAACAAGTTGGCTGTGCTGAGATAGTTGTTTATAGATAGGGACTAACCAAAACTTGTGTGGTTTAGCAGAAGCTGGGCAAGCAAAAAAAAGGTGTGCAAGACTCTCTATCTGTGTTTGGCATAAAGGGCAGGTGTTGATGGCCTCTTCTGTCAAACTCTTCATGAAGGCTCTCAAGGGGAGTGTGCCTACTCTGAATTGAAAGCAGTTTCCGTCGGAGGGAGCAGTAACCTTGTCCCAGTAGAGCTCATAACTAAATGTGGACTTGAAGTCAAGAAACTTTGACAATAAAACAGGGGGAGCTGCTCTTGCAGCTGCTTTGGCGTCTACCGCAGTCCAATATAGCTTTTTGAGAACTTGTTTAGAAGGGAAGGTTATGGTAGCAGCATTGATCCACAGTTCACCAAGTGGGATGCTGTGATAACATCCTGGTAAACTGATGCATTGTGCTCAAGTTCTGGAGTAGCCCACAGCCAACTCCATTATAACAATGGAGGTAGTCTGGCTTTATCTTGTGGATTCCTTATGCCCAGGTCCATGCGTAACGGGATCAAAGGTGTGCTAACAGGTAGTGACACCAATTTCTGAGTAAATTTATTCTCAGTTACTGTTAGAGTATTTGTGTTAGTATGAACCCAAAGTTATGACCCGTACAAGGTTGACCCTAGGGCCCTGGTTTCATATAGCTGAATAGCAGGCCAAATTTGTTTGGTAAAAGATTTTTTATTTCTTTAAGGATTGCTACAGTAGTTTGGTTAAGTTTTAATACTGCATTCTTCAGATGTGAATTCCACGCCATAGAGCTACTGAATGTTATCCCAGGATATGTGAAGCTATGGACAGATTCAAGTGATTGGGGAGAGGGGTGGGCATGTTGTGTGGGTGGAGTGGGTGGGTTTGTTTGCAAAATAATAAAGGGGAAACTATATTTTATCGAAATTTATACCTGAAGTAGTTTGTTTTACTTTTACTCTGCACTGCTGCCTTCAGTTTTTACACAATCTGTTTATGTGCTTGTAAGAGTGTACTGCTTAGTTATTGAGTTATACCTCTCTAATTATCTTGACTATTAGGGGGATGCTGTCATGACCTATATTGTCTACAACAACCTAGATAAATGATTACTTGTTGTGGCAGTTAGTTACTTATTTACTAAATTAACTAGTTCACTCCATAGTTGCCTTGCCTGAATATAGATGAAGCAATAACAGGGAAGGCGTCACAACTTCACAAGTGAGGTCCTACTTTCACCCAAGTGAGCTCTAACTGTGGGATTCATTGGAAGGATCATCCATTGAGGGCAACTAAATGGAAATAAAAACACTGTGTTAGTGGGTTATATCAAAGCTTTCCAAAGAATTGACACTAGACTACTACATGATGACAAAACAAGAATTCCTGATAGTGATAAAATAATAAAAAAAATATCAATAGTAGTTACTAGTAACTTATGAAATCCTCGAGTCATAAAAAACTGGACTTAAAGTCTGAAGTGGACAAGCATAGGTTAGGCATTATGATTACGCAACACAAGGCCTGAATGATGATGACTGATGTTCTTCGTTCTATATCTAAAATATGAACTACTTGTTATGGGGGGTAAATTGAGGAAAGTGTAGGCTATTGCAGTGAGTTGGTGTTGCTTTCACCACATCCGCCCCTCATGTGTGTGATCCATTAAATTAAGCCACATCTCAATAAATCACACAGCCCGGGGGAAGAGGGTTAGGGGTTTGATGAATGGATGTGAAAGGGGATTTGGGGAAAGGTTTAACAAAGACAAACACTACACGAGGACAACATTCATCTGGGCATGGAGCAGCACATCATTCGTCATCAATCTGTAGTGGAATGAAACGAAGGAATGAGTATGCCACAGTACAGTTAAATGCATTGAAAATAGTCCTTCTGCCTCTGAGACCCAAGTTATCAGATATCTAAAATGTTCTGTCTTCTTGGTTGGGAGTGAACCCACCCACCCAGATCTCCAAATAAGATTGTTAAGAGAAAAATGATACTGTATTGCACAATTAGGTGGTGCATCTGCATTCTCTTCGGGGATTTCCATCATTCTTGTGCCGGTCTGGACTGGTCTGGTGGGTAAGCAGGAGTGTTGATCTCAGCTTTCGCCTTTCGAGTATGCAGGAGACTAGAAGGCCTGCTGATTATAAAACAGAAACTATATTTTAGAGGAAAGGAGAAGGACATGAGGAAGGTAAGCTTCATGAGGAGTGTATCTGGAAGACTCAGAGCAAGAAAAACAAGAGGGGGACTCAGAGTTTCACTTTTGCCACCAGTGCAACTCACACACACACAGCCGCATTTCACAAATAAACACACCTCTCTCCGTTTCACATGCCTGAGGACTAGGCCTCAAACGCATGGTTAGTTCTTGCTTTTTTTTAGCTGTTGATGAGGTAGTCCCACTGCTCCTGCCCTGAGTTCTTCCATCCTCCTCCTGACTCTGAGTAACTCTGTTCCAGACCAGTTATGACCCGAGCAAGTTAGTCGTTTAGTGCCTTGCTGTTGTTTTTTTGGGAGGGAGTTTTATATAGCGTGAACTCGACCCAAAGGTATCAGAGTGCTTTACATGAGCAGCAGTTGCGTTACAGACAGACACTTTCATTTTGTTAGTCACGGGGAGATTAAGTAATTTGACCAGAATCACAGGATGTTGAGCATCCCTGCCAAGACTGAAACCCAGTTCCCCAGCCTTGAGGTTGGCCGCTCTAGCCGTTAGGCCACATCCTCAGAATTTTAGTATTTTGCATAGGCTTTTGTTTGTTAACTAAAGTGACTGTTCTGGTCTGTGTAGAACTAGAAAAAAGGAGAGGACCGTGCAAGTAAATCTGGCTAAGTGTGAAAGGGCCAATCACCTCCAGGGAAAAAATGATTTCCCATCACTCAAACCCCAAACATTGCAAATCAATCATCTCAAGCAAGTTCTCAAATTACAGTTCAACACCCTCCCTCACTGTCTGCCACCACATGAATCATCAATCATCATCACTCACACAATCACTCACTTATTATTGTGATAGTTGTAGTTACCTCTTAAAATCATAGCAAGGGTAGTGTAGGTATCAGGTATTCATCTTTGAAGCAGGCAATACATTGGAATTTGGTATTGGCACTCTTGTAAATCAACGATGTTCTGGAGCAGACCTGCTAGTGCTAAGTGATGCAAAAAAGGATAGGCAATAGGCATGCAAGGGGGGAAGGCATTATCTCCAATGTCATGAAGGAATTGTGGAGGCTTCATCAGTGCACACTGGTCCAACTGCAATCTGGCAATATATGTGACTAAAGAAATGGTGAGGGCAGAATAAATCTGACACAAAAAAAATAATGTTTCACCTGCTACTTTTTTTTTTGCAAACTTAGAATTTCAACAAGAAATAATTAAAAATTCTATGGGGGCACTGTCATACTTAGTCCAGAAAGTAGAGTTCATCCTCAAACTCAGGTGGCTCATCCAGATGTTGGTCAGCTAACAGATTTGATACTGACCAATCATCCTAATCCTCCTCCTGTGCTTGTCATAAGCCACTAACTTGGATCCCAGTTGATTCCAATCCATTCCCGAATCCTCTCGAGGCTTCCCCTCGGTTTACAGGAGGAGACACTGCTCAGTGGCAAATTCCAGGGGGGAAGAGGGTTTGGATGGAGAGAGCGTGTAGAGTCAAAGATGTTGTGGCTTGACTACTCAACAGCAACACTGCAGCAGGCATTCACACCAGTCTGATGAATGGTACCGGCAAATATGGTACCTATAAACAAACAAATAATAAGGCTTTAGTCTAGTATTAACTCTATCACTTAAGGTATCACCTCACAAAAGCTTTTCAAATCTCAACTAACCTTTAGTTTTGTTTTTGTTTTATTTTCATTTAGATTGTCCGTAGCAACTCCTTTATCAAAATTTTCAAAACTGTAGTGAGCATGATTTCAGCATCAAACCGACAAGCACATTTGGATGGAGTTAGCTTCACCCAAATTCTCTCTGGCTGAGCCCTGCCAACAGTATGTACAAGTTGAACAAAAACACTGGTTACCTTTGTTTGCAGCACGATGTTGAGACTGAGCTCAGCGCGTAGTAAAATCAAGTCTGTTAATGCGTCTTTCCTTTTTTTCTTGTTTTTTTTTCCTATCCAGGTTTAAGACTAATGCAGGACGTTCTTTGCAGTGAGGTCCAAGCAGAAGGATCAGGGGAGTTGGCAAGACAGAGTTCTGGAAGCCAGGAAACAGGTAAGAGTCAGGCGAAGAGGCTAAGCAACGGGGAGAAGTGTGCACAGTCTTTAAATAAGACTGCTTTAGAATGTTCATAAACGTCACATTCTAATTGTTTGTATAAAGGAACAAGTGCAGATAATTAACTTGATGAGGCTGCCTTCTAGAAGGTGCTTTAGAATGTTCACAAATGCCGCGTTCTAATTGCTTACAGCAAGGAACAGGTGCAGATGATTAATTTGATGAGGCTGTCCACTAGAAGGTGTTTTAAAATGTTCACAAAGGGCCCGTTCTAAGTTCTTATAGCAAGGAACAGGTGCAAATGATTAATTTGATTAGGCTGTCTTCTAGAAGGTGTTTTAGAATGTTCACAAAGGTCGCATTCTAATTGCTTATAGCAAGGAACAGGTCCTGGGGATTAATTTGATGAAGGCTGTCTTCCGGAAGGTTCGCATTGAGGTTATCTATGCCAGCTGCTAGTTGATTATTCTGGTGGATTTTCTGGATGTTTCTGTGGCGCCTGAAACCTGACCTTGCATATGCATGGTAAAACATTTGTAAAAACTATTAAGCCTTTTCAAACAAACCAGGTAACACCAGCTGCAGCTAGCTATTACCAACAGCATGTGATATGGTCAGAAGCCAAGGTACAAGACGTTTGTTCATTCATAAGTGTTGGGAGGAATGATATGAGTCATGCTGGTATATTGTGATAGCCAAGAGAGCTGAGCTGTGGCAAGAATCCCGACAGTGCTGTTTCAGGAACGTGTAATTGTGTGGCATGAAATGTTGTTTCATTTTGATGATAGTCAATCTCTCAATGTTTTGAGGCGAGAGACTAGCCCTTCTCACTGTAACTACCACACTAGCTGCACTGAACACACAATCAGCAGACACACTGGTCATAAGACAAGAAAGATACTTTATTGCCAGTCTGCTGAGCTCTGGCCATTGGCACATCTTCCCATACCCATACAGCAATGGATTTTGATCCACATAGACCTCTTTTGGATCATCAATATACTCCTGGAACACCCTGCGGATGGTAATTGGTGCTGCCACTTACTCAACCTCTTTTGCTATCACCTCTGCACTGGACTTAAGCCCTGCCGATTGAAACCAATACAATGCAGAGGTTGGGTCCAGTCCTTCTGTTGCTGTTCTGGTTTGATGGTGTTGTTGGCTGCTGTGAGACAAAACTGCCCTATTTGGAAGTTGAAAGTGGCACCCCAGAACTACGGGTGGGACTCGAAGTTCCAGCCATTCTTCTTACAGGTGCCCAGCTTCCTCAAGAATTCACCTCTTGTATTTTGAAACATCCTTTTAAGAAAAAGGAATGAAAGTGAGCAGCATTTGTTTATAAGGTGGATCAAGTAGTGTGGCACAGATGTACTCTTTGGATGCAATGATGTCATGTTGCAGCGTTGTATTACAAGCCAAGCGAAGGATTAAGCTCTCACCAAGGCAGGCACTTCTGTGTTTTCATTCACACCTGCAGGGGCAAACCTTTCAGACACCTTCTTTACCTGTCCCTGTAGCAGATGCAACATCGGGATACCTTGGTCCATCGAACTGTCCTCTTTGCTAATTTCCTGTGTGAAAACCTCAAAAGGGAGTAGCATCTGTGTCAGGCATTTGATTAGGTCCCTTTTGTCAGCATCCATGGTCATAGCTTTCCCAACTGCATTCCCTCCTCTTAGAATGACATGGTCATTGATCTGTTTGCACTGCTCAAAGAGACATTGCAATATGTAATAGGTCGAGTTCCAACATTTTGGCATCTCCTGTATCAGGGCTTTAACTGGTTCTCTGTTATTACGCTGAATAATCTGCAACTGCTTTTGGGCTTTAAAAGAATGGCTGAAATGAGTGCAGATTCTTTTGCAGGTGATCAGTATGTTGCTGACTATGTCTTCCTTTTTGAGAAAGTCTTGCACCACCATGTTGATGCAATGGGCCAAACACAGGACCCTGAAATAGCCTTCATCTGATATAGCCTTGACTATGTGTCTGCTATTGTATGTGGCAACAAATCCAATTCTGAGACCTCTGGGTTGCAGCCATCCATACACCTTGCTGTTAAATTCATCTAAGATGTTTACAGCTGTTTGTGATTTCTCCATGGCAAACATGACCACTGGTACATGCGCCCAACGCTCTTAAAACTTTTTCCAGGGCCAAGACCTGCAGATATCTTTTGCTTTATCCTTGCAAACGAGATCCAGTGTGCAAGTGATGCACATGTGATCTGTCACCTGACAACTGGTCCACACGTCTGGCATCAGGTAGATAGTGTGAACAACACTTTGCTGCAAAGCTTGTCCAACCAACCGCAGCACATCGTGATAAAGTGCTGGAACAGCATCTTTGACAAAATAGGACCGACTTGGTACCTTCTATTTCGGACAGATGGCTGCCACAAATTCTAAGAATCCCACTCCTTCCACAAAAGAAAAAGGGAGGAGTTTCAGCGCTAACATTTTTGCCAGATTCCCATTGTACAAATATGCGGTTGGGTGGTTCCACTCATAGGGTCCCTCCTGCCTAAACATGCCTGTAACACTAGCCTGGATTTTCTTCTTTTCTGGGGCCACTGACACAGGCATCTTTAGAGAAATAGATGGTAGTGGTAGACATAATGTGCGCTGTGGTGGGGCAGTCACTGTATGCCGTGGTGTCTCCATCTCACTCTGAGTCTTGTGCCATTGTGAAGTGGCAGTGGTGGGTGATTCTGCTGGTGCATTGCTGGGAACAGGGATGCTTTGAGTGAAGATGACCTTGGCTCTCCTCCCCACCACAACACGTTCAGCAATTTTTTTTAAGGTGCTCCTCTCACTTGATTGTCTGGTGTTCTTTCATATGGGCAATTTGGCTTCCAGTACCATAATATGCACGAGTCTTACCTCAACGAACATTTGTGTTGCAAATGCTGCATACTGCAATGTGCTCCCCCTCTTTGCTAACTGTAAAAAGTCCCAAACTGGGAAGAAGTATACTTTTTTACTGTGCCACCACCATTGCCTGAAGAAGAACTGTAGGCAAATGGGCATGTTGTTGACTGTCTCTCTGCAGTAAATACATCTTCTGAGGTAGCGGTTGGTGCGGGTCTCAGCTGGGGCTTTGCAAATATGGGAGCTGGCAGTGCTACCTGTGCCACATACCTCAGAGCAGGTTGAATAGCAATGTAAGACTCCTCTGTGTCTTCTTCCACAATGATTGCCTGTGGTCGTCATCCTTCTCATCATCCCCTTCCTTAAGACTGAGTATTTCAGGAATTTTTCTTTTCTCTTGCCTCTCCTGTTGTCTCTTGGACTCTGCCAGGGTCCACTCCATGTCCCTATCATCATCATCAGAAGTGGTGCTTGGAGAAGATGGTGGAGTAGTACCCTTCCTTGTCCCTGCTGGACATCCGGGAACTAATGATTCTAAAATAGGAGGTTCTTGCTCGGAAGGAAGCTCAACCTCCTTTTCTACACCAACATCAGGAAAATTTGCTATTGCTGGCTGTGGCTGGTGTCCACTTTGTTCTGTTTCCAGAAATGATTGTGTACTACTTTGCAAAAGGGACAAAACAAATTCAACGTCACTACTCGTCGGTGTCGACATGATTGCACTGGCTGCCTCACTGACAGACATGATCCTGGGCTTAGGTTGGGGTGGTGCTATTGATGCACGAGTGCTGCTCTCAGCTTGCTCCCTGGAGGCTGGTGTGACATGCACACGATGTGGTGGTCCAAAAAAGATTTGGGGTGATATGCCACTGGCGGGAAGCTGCTTCTTATCACTGACCACTTTCTTGGAAGCATCTTAAGCTCTCAGTTGGCAATTGCACCAAGCTGCACAAGTGGAAAAAGATTAGAGGACTGACCTGTGACTACACAGTCCTTCTGTTTGGCAGTACTGCAGGTGATGTCTCTTCTCTTGTGCTCTAAAAGCAAACAGGCAAGAAAAACATTTAATGTGAAATGTGGCATTGTTTGCAGTTTGAATAAGTACAGACAAAGGCAATATTAGTGTGGTTGTTTTGTTAACTTGGATAATCACTTTAAAGTCAAACCGCACCACCATACCATAATTCCCAATCAGAATAACACACAATATACAGAATCATAGAGCTCTTTTCTTTATGTCCATATATTCTAATGGAGACACCTATTGCACTCAGGGAACTGAATGGTAATCTGTTTAAAATTGGAGGTTAGTGTGTGCCTATGGCAGGCAATGTGGACCGGGGAATGGAATAATCATCATCATTATACAAATGCATGATGCTAATGTCTACTCTAAAGTGCACCACAGCCAGGGTGTCCAGGAGGAAATTTAATAAAAATATATACCTAAAAATCTGAATGCTGTGTGCCTATGGTGGATGGATGATGGATCGCCTGAGGTAAAACGTGAAAAAACTATTTACAATTAAATAAAATAATGAAAAACATTAAATGAATTTAAAAAAATTAAAATAAAATAATAATAAAGTAAAACGAAAAAATGTAACATTAAAAAATAAAATAAAAAATACATATAATAAAATGAAAAAATGTAACATTAAAAAAGATATTGAAAAACAATTGCAAATTAAAAATTAAAAAAATTAGTAATAATTAAAATTATCTTCAAACATATTAATAAACTGATATTTCATCCTTCCATGCAAGCCTATGGCAAGGACACACTGGCTGGATGCACAAAATGGCTGCCAGCCAATGCCACATGATCAACAGCAACACTTAGCAAGAAGGCATTGGGAACAAATAAGACATGGAGGCCTATGGCAAAAGCACACTGGCTGCCTACACAAAATGGACGCCAGCCACATGGTCACAACAGCAACAACCAGCAAGGAGGCATGGCCACAACAAAGAACACATTAAGGCCTATGGCAAAAGCACATTGGCTGAGTACACAAAATGGCCGCCAGCCATATGGTCATAACAACAAACAGGAGACCTGGAAAACAAAGAAGACATGCAGGCCTACGGCAAGAGCACACTGGCTGCCTACCCAAGATCTGGGTGCCATTTGAGGCTCTGATATTCTAGTCGACCAGAGTCAAAGTGACATGTCAATACAGTATTTGGCTCTGTTTGATATTGTATGGGGTGAGTCATACTTGACAATGCCCTGCCTTATTGGAGTGGAGTAGTGTTTAATGATAGATTGTATTGGATACCACTGGCTAGTTCCGGCTCAGCCAGGGTCAATGAAGCATAATTTGCATGTATGTGTTTGCCAAAGGACATTACACAATGTATTTTGCTCTGCTGAGGTGTACTGTTGCCCATTGCACAACAACAGTTTTGAGGCATCTTTGCCCATTTTTGTAACTTTGGTAACATTCTCTGTGTTTATGGATGTGGAATGTTTAGGTTAAGTTTTCCGAGATGGTTTATATGTATATTGGTAAGAGAATATAGATGTGTCATAGAAACCTGAATAGATGTCCATTGAAGTAGGAAATGCTTACCTAGCTATATGGCTAGTGTTCTAGTGTTATGTTGTGTACATATTGTTGTCTCAAGATGTTTCTAATTTGTAATTTTGCTGTACAGTGAGGTGTGAGCATAGCTTCATGGTATGTGCCATTGAGATGAAAAATGATTAGCCAAATATATGTGTTGGATATGTATTGTGCCTGTGTACATGCCCAGGGTTGCCTCTACTGTGCCCTGCTGGAATAGGATAAGGGGGAACTCTGCCTTGATAAAGGTGTGGCACTGACGTACGATATACTTAGCCAACTATGTGGCTTGAAGTTGTGCTGTGTGTGTTATGGTGTCATGGGTTGTGCTTAATGTGTGTTGTTTGCTTGGGGTAGAAGTTCTGCCCATAAGATCAACGGAAGGTAGGGTGGTGTGGCTTAGAATCACAAGAGGGTGCAATGCAGCTTCACCAGAATATAGACCTGTATCACACGAGTCATTGGTTAGGTTCAAGATACTAACACGCACTGCATATCAATGATTCATGTACAAGCTTCCCTCATTCCAATGCTAGCAGGACCCGTCAAGCCATTTACCCTCTCAAAGTACAGCTTCTCCACAGCACTCTTTCTCAGGACCTGTATTGGCTTATATCTTCTTATAGGCTGGTGTATAAAAGCTGGCATGCACAGAGTGTGAGGACCAGGGACCACCATAATGAGGCAAAGCAGTCTAGAATTGTGAAAAGCCACACCTGGCCCTTGGATCTCCAGATCAGCAACTCACACTGACCTTGCAGTGAAAAAATTAGACTGCATACATACAATTCAAATGGACATAGATGCCCCAGATAGCATCAGGGGAACAAGGAAACAAGGAAGGATGATAAATAGAAAAAGGGAAAATAAGTATGGAAGAGAGAGGAGACAACAGAGATAAGGTGTGGACAGAGTAAAATGATGAAGAAAGAAGAAGCAGAGAGGAGAAGGATGAGAAATAGAAGAGGAGAGAAAGGACAGATGAGAGAGAGGTAACAGAGGAAATGAAGGAGGAAGTAAGAGGAGAAACACAGGGAAGATAAAATGGCAATCCTAAACATAGGTGTTGAAAAGGAACACCCAAACAATGGAAGTCTTATTCTTTTTAATCCCAATATCCGGCCATTTACTCCCTGCCTCCCAACAGGTCATAGAAATCAGTAAACGGTACAGGCCCAATAATTGCAGTGCTACCTGTAAGACATCTAGGGCCTAGCTGACTCAGAAGCAGTAGGATTGGAAAATCATGTATTCCTCCTCCAAAATGTCCCAAACCATTTCTCCACTCTGGACTCTGTCCAGCAATACCACACCAATGATATCCATACTTCGTATGGTTTTTGTTCAGTAGGGTGAACTTATTCAGCTCAAAGTATAAATTATAAATGCATAATAGATATGTACATGGTAGAACTAATATGCAATACCAAGCAGGCCTCTTGTGGCTAGTCCAGAATATGGTGAGTTTTAGTGAGTAATACAAGTGAGGTAGGATGGCAATAGAATACATAAAATGTGATACTCCTCTATGGTGTAACAGAAATAGAGTTATATCTTGGTGTTTTGAGAAAATACCTGGATTTTACATATATTACAGGTTACATTGCATGAACAATCTCAAAAGTGATAGTTCAACAAACGAGGAAAGGACCCTCCTAGAAGCAAGATAGTGCTAACTCAGGATGCAGTATGTTCAAACTCTGAACCGCTGGAGTGATATTTTAGTGATTAATGTAAGAATGCAGATTCTAATCTGTGAACTCCCCTAGTTTTTCATTTTTGGACCTCTTTCTTTAGAGTTGTACTGTACCATAGTCTTGGACCTATTTGTTTTCCTTAACATGTTAATAATTTAGCCTATTTCCCTGGGACAGCCTTAATGAAATTCATATTTATAACTGCTCTGCTAGGAAAGTTAATTGTTTGAGTGACCCAGCTGTTCAGATCAAAGCCCCATGAATACAATGGGCACATTCTGAGGAGATTAGGCTTCTCCTGACATGAAAGAGGGTGGGGTGGAATCTTCATTGCTTCTAGCACATTCCCCTGTACGTTTTATTAGACGATATTCCCACATGGGGCAACAGGAGGAAAGGCCGACCTCTGGATCCAGTCAACATAGGACATTTATTTGAAAGTTGAGAAGGGAGAGGCCAGACCTGTGTGGGCAGTGATTCTTAGGTGATAAAAGTTGCCTTCTTGAAATTACCTCAGAGTGTAGCACAGTGGCAGTAGGTGCAGTAGTCCGGGTCATGTGGATAACATACAGAGGTGGAGAGATGATATGGCAACACCAAATCAGATGGATGGCCCACCAATAGAAAGAAACTCCACCTTCCTTTGAAACTTTTCTCTGGTCTGATGGCTCACAAGAGGACTGTGAAGACTGAGGAAGGACTTGCCTGAGATGACACTAGCCTGAGCTTACACACCAAGTCCAAAAGGGACACCCCCTGGTCCATACCCCAGACCTTTGTAGATTCTCTCAGGGGCTAGTTACACTAGCCCTCTGCCTCATCACAGGAACACTCAAGGATGTAACTAGCAGAGGCCCTGAAATAGAAGGTCCCCTGCACTTCTGTGGATGGTTCCTCTTATGGGTCCCCCAGGAGTGGGAACTATAGGCTCTTGCTGGACACAAAGCTATCTTGAAAATAGTGAGAAAGAGGGACTGTGGTACACTGTGAAGGACCTTGGGGTGCTTCTACTAGGAAACCCCAAAGGTGATAAGACCACCAGGACTTAACAGGATGGAAGGTCCAGGCCCCTAAAGGCAGCATTTGCTAAAGGGGAGAACATTTTAATGCTAGAGCTGTAGAAATGCATCAGAAATGCTCATCTGGAATTCTGACATTCTAGAGACCCCAGAAGTACATACACCTGGTGTCTGAGACACACCACTACCAATACAGAACACCAATCCCCACTGAAAATGACCCATCAAAACTAAAGACTTAAAACAAATGTGCAATGAAGGCATGGCTTTTCAGGCCCTCAACCAAATGCCCAAGTGTAGGGGATACCAGCCACAATTGATAGACCCCAAGTGGCAAGAGTGGTTATCCCCCATAATGCTGTAAGGAACTGATCCCCCTTGGGACCTTCATACCAATGCACTATGTTCTTTTTATCACCTTTCATTAGCGGTAGAGGAAGACCTTTGTGCCCTGTCAAATCAAGAAGGATTATTGAAAGTGTCCCAGGGGAGAATCCAGATATCATCACTAGGCCTGTCTACAAGCAGGTCTCCAATGTGAACCAGGAAGCAAGGGGTGCTGACTGCTTTGTTTTTCCACTTTAACTGCCCCGAGACCCAAGACTGGGCAGTTAGGGAGTGACGACATCTAGCTCCTCTACTTAGCACTAAAGAGAGGAGTGCAAAATTAGCTGGAACCCGATGCACTCCAGAGTAGCGAATGTGCAGGTACCTGGCAAAGGCAAAGGCACCTGCGATGGAGAATTGAAGGCCTAGAAGGTACATTAAAAAGAGAAAAGCTTCCCTTTCCTCCGGCCATATCAAAAGTAACTCCTCTCTGTGAAGGACAGTGCCATAAGCTGATGGGTTCAATACATTTGCATCTCATTCTGTGGTGGACCGGAAAGAAAGGAACAACAGCAAAGTGTTCTGTTTGTTCAGCAGTGGGCCCCTGTTAGTCCCCCTGTGCAGGGAGAAAGGAACCATCCTAATGCCCAGATTTTCAAAACTGTCATACAATGTAGCGCAGCACCCAACGTTTCTGAGTGGCATTGCGTGACAGGGAGAGAGTAGGAAAGCACTATATCTATTAAGATAGCTGTTAGATGGGTCCACAATTTTAGGAACAAGGTTGCTTTGATACAAGATGATTCACTAAAAGGGGAAAGATCAAATAAAATCTTGTGTGCAAGTGACATTGAACAGGTTACAGGCAGATTTTGCTGACTGACCTATAGCTGAGTTTAGAGTTAAAGGATGAATAAATAACCTCATGGTGGATTCTGGTTCCCTCTATACCATTATACCTAGGGATATGTTCCTATAGGAGTGGCCAAAGGTAAGGTCAAAGACATCATCCCGAGTCGGTAGCAAGGGAAACAAGTTACATAATGTAAATCAAGTTACAGAAAGATTCAAACCTCTGACAGCTTTCAGAACAATAGAAGGCACTTTCCAATTCACTAGGTTACCATTTGGGTTGCCATCAGCAGTGAGTGCCTCCCAAAGAAGTATGGGGAGGTTTTTAAGGGTATGGACAATGTGATATACTTTCATGACAAACCATTGAAAGTAAAACAATTACCCTGCAGCAAGTTTTGGACAGACTGGCAAAGCAGTCCTGACTCTTATTTTTTTTTTACATTTTCAGTTGAAGAAATTGAGGGGCATATCAGCAAGGGCCTGCGATAATTATCGCTCAGCGCTTTTAGCGCGAGGATAATTATCGCAGGCTAACGCTGGATTCTATCGTGGAGATAGCGTGCTATCAGCAACGCTTATCTCCCAAGCGATAGGAATCCATGCGTTAGCTGGAAAACAGTGTGATTATCGCTGGAAATCCAGCGATAATCGCACTGCGACCAGCGATACCTTGCTGATAGGGCAGGGTGGTTTTAGCCATGTAATCCACCTCCCATTGGATTACATGGCTAAGTCAGATTACAAGCAGGCGTAAGGAAAGTAGCGATAACTGTGGTTATCGCTACTTTTCTTATCGCTCTGCTTGTTTGCGTGCAGCTTGATAATTGGAGAAATGTCCGTTAGCGACATTTCTCCAGTTATTTTGGCATCGGAACGCCCACTTTGCATCTCATTAGAGATGCAAAGCTGGGCGTTGTAAGGGCGCTAAATCAGCAAAACACGCGATAGCGTGTCTTTGCTGATATGGCGATGAAATTATCGCCGCTTTTCGCCCGAAAACGGACGCAAAAGCGGCGATAATTTCATAGCGCCGCCTTGCTGATATGCCCCTAAGTAACTAGGGTATACATTGTCTAAGGCAGGTTTCAAGACAAAGAAAGAATTGTTGGAGACAATAAGACTTGCTGCTGCTCCCCGAGAAAAAAACTTAATTGAGGTCCTTTTTAGGTCCAAAATAAAATTATGTGAAGTTTGTGAGGAGTTTTGCAGATAAGAGTGAAAACTTAAACATTTTGCTAAGGAAAGAGATCCTGCAGATCTTGCTTCTTGCAGACCATAAACCATTAACAACATTAATACTCCCAAATGGGTTGTGGAAGGGCTGAGCTAGACTAGCCATTTGGCAAGACTAGCTTTGGGTGGCCTAATCTCATAAATTTAATGTTTACCATTACGTTGTCAACTTGTGGATAAAGATGCTGTTAAAGCACTTGAAGAGAGGGAGCGGTGGCAAATATATGTAATGTGACAGATGGAGTCATGAAGGCATAGCAAAAGAGGAATGGTATCAAGCTATGGAGATAGTGTTCTAAGTGGTGCCTTGAATATATATTTTTAAAAGGGTAGGAGACAAAGTGGTGTGCAGAGGCTTGGGCAGAATTATCTGAGAAAATCATGAGATGGGATAAGTTTGTTCCTCCGGATAGTCTTAAAAAGAAGTTATTTAATTTAGCATATGTAGGCCATTTAGTCTGGTGGCCAGGAATGGACAATGATGTAGCTGGAAAGTGAACAGTGTGCTGACTACATGGATTAGAGGATACAATTGAGGGTAGGGAAGCAAGTAGTAAAAGGAAAAATACAAAATCCTGGCAAAGGTTGGTACAGTGTTTTATGGACTTTGTAGGATCATTGAGAGGAGGCTGTGACGACTTGAAGTATTCATTGGCTATTGTTAATGTACACACTAAATGGTTGGTGGTGAATTTTCTCCAAGAAGCCTCCACGATGGCTGCCATAAGGGTGTTGAAAGAGATTTTTAAGGAAAAAGGTTATCCTTGTGTTCTTATTATGAAGGAAATAAAGTGTTTACAGTGTTGGGCATTAAGAGCTTGCATACAGCTTTGTACAACCCACAGGCATGGCAGAAAGGTCCAATCGTATGATGAAAGAAGCCATTCAGATAACATTAGCCAATAGAGGAGATGTTAAGCTAAAGGTGAGTGATTTGGTATGGGGGAATCACACTACCAAGAATTGTGAACCAATGAGGTTGCATTCGTTGTGATGAGGGGAAGTACATTCAGTACCAAGATGGTTCCTGCATGGATGAAGATGTTTATTGAAGACTGGCATATGGATTCTCCTGCAAAGTGTGTGGATATGTTTGGAGATTGGGTCAAAGTGAAGCCAGGACTTACTGAGAGAGAGATGAAGGCATATGGATTCTCCAGAAAAGTGTGTGGGTATGTTTGGAGATTGGGTCAAAGTGAAGCCAGGACTTACTGAGAGAGAGATGAAGAAGTTTTGTGTGCCTTTTGGGTGAAAGAAGTACTGGCATCAGAAGATGTTGAAAATTGGGATTGCAGAAGGGTTCTGTTGTATGGAAAAAATTAATGAGAGTGTTTGAACGAAGAAGAGGAGTTCGGTGGTTTCATGAATAGAAATAGACTAGAAGAATGACTATAAGGTTCTCGGGAGATCCAACAAGAGAGAGTGTCCCAAATTTATACTTCAAAGTGGTAATGTTGCTGGTGTGGAATGGTATTGTTAACAGGAGATTGGATGCAGAAAGAGACAATTGTATTTTGGAGGGGCATTGTCATGTGAGAGCTCATAAGTCATGCAGGCCTCCTGGGTATTTGTAAGATTATGTACAATGAGGCATAATTTGTTCTAACTGGAAAAAAAACGTTGTTATCTTCTTTGTTGCTTTATTTTCATTGCTAGAAGATGTGTTATGCCTTTAAGCTTTAGTTGCCTTTGCAAAGCCTAAAAATCTCATTTGTTCTAACATTAATGAGTTGTCCACTGGCTGGTGAGGGAGCACCATGCTTCAATCATTTCTATGAATAAACTAATTGTATCATAATTGTTGAGTCTCTTCATTTACAAAATAGACCAAGCTCACATCATTGGAAAGGACCAAAACTGTAACCCTGTGAAGTTTCATTAATATCACATTTACTTCACGAGATTCAAGTTTTGCTTGACTGCTGCTGTAGTCTACAGAACCAGTCACACAAAGTGGGAAGGCTAGTTGGTAAGCATTTTGTGGATCCCTACAGATTCTGGAACTTTCTCTCATAAAAATATGAGGAGAATGTGTGAATTTAGCTTAGGTTTTACAATTTCAGGGCTTTCTAGGTGACAAAATGAATTCTGATCCAGGGAACTCAAATCACCCTGCACTCCCTTGTGTGGCTAGTTATCAGAATATGTGGGTTTGGGAGGTTTCCCCATGAGGCAGCTGAGCAGAGTCCAGCTACTGCAGCTACCCACACTGTCCTAATGGGTCAAGGTTCAAGGCAAAACTTGATGCCTCCAGTTTTGAGGCCTTCACTGTCATGAGCGATAGAGCCAGACACACATTTCGGGTACTGTTTTTATCAAGAGAAGGGTGGGAATGGTAGGTTGGTTAGTGGTTTCGCCAACGTTTTCAGTCCACAGACAAATTGTAATGATTTTGTCTCCTTCTTCCTTGAAAAGACAAATAAGATTGAAGTTGATCCTCGGACAGCAATGAACCATCTGACAGTCCTATCCCCTATCAATCATTCATCCCCACTTCCCCCTCAGCCTCCTCTTGCACCAGGTCTCACACCAAAAAATAGCGCTTATTGGAGCCAATTCAAAAGTTTAGACGAAATCTCCATACTCAACATGCTTACAAAACTGAAACCCTCAAACCACTTCAGTGACCCTTTACTTTCAAGTTTCTTCAACGAGATGAAGACGTCCTTAGTCCTAATCGGGACCAAGATAGTAAATGCCTCCCTACTGCAATGTGTGATTCAGGACTGTCTAAAGTAGGCCTGGGCGGAAAACTACGCTACGCTTGCGTAGTTTGCGTAGTTTGCGCAACTACACGCTACGCGAATTGCACGTAGCACAGTGCAAAAACGCGTAGCGGGCATTTTTTGCTTGCTCGCAGTCCTCAACGTCAAGTTGGCGACCGCGAGCAAGCAAAATGACATCCCGGCGAGACTTTTTCCTCGTTCGCGATCAGCAACATCAAGTTGCCAATCATGAGCGTGGAAAATAAACCTCCCGGCGAGATTCTCAACGCGGGGCGGTCAGATTTCTCATTGCGAGTGGTCGCGTATGCTCGCGACCGCTCGCGATGAGAAACTACCAGTCCGCGTTGAGAAAAATGCCGCTCGAGTACAAATCTACTCGAGCGGCAGAAAACGACCGCTTGCACTGTGCAAGATGCCGTTTGCAATGATTGCACAGTGCGGACAATCATCCGGCACTGTGCAATCATTGCGAACAGCATTTCCTACTGCACTACGCAGTTCGCGTAGTGCTACGCGTAGCTTGCGTAGTGCGAAGTGCACTTCGCGTAGCTACGCGTAGCGCTACTACGCGAACTACGCCCAGGGTTAGTCTAAAGTCAGGGCACGTTACACCTATTCTTAAAAGACCCACTGCGGATCGCAACAACCTTAATAACTTTCGTCCAACACTAACATTCCAACTCTGTCGATGCTCCTAGAGAAATGTGTCCATGTCCAACTATGTAACCACATTGATCAATTCCAGCTTCTAGATCAATTCCAATCTGGTTTTCGCCCGGGTCACAGCATTGAAATGGCCCTTACTCACATAGTTGATGACGCTCTAAAAATGCTGGATCAGAACGAATCCTGCCTTATAATCCTCCTTGACCTCTTGTCAGCAATTGATACGGTCAAACATGACAGCCTCCATGATCTACTAGAACGCAGGATGGGACTATCAGGTTCAGTGTTAAACTAGTTCACCTTGTTTCTTCACATCAGAACACAAAGAATTGAAGTCAATCAGTCTCTCTCCAACTCTACTCCAATCACACTTGGGTACGCGCTCTCACCCAGGCTCTTCAACCTGTTCATGGAGCCTCTGACCGAAATGCTCAAATCATCTAACATCCACCATTATATGTATGCGGAGGACACCCAATTGTACCTGAAATTCTCCTCCCCTGAAGATATCAGGTCACTCTCAACACAACCCTACTCAAAACCCAACACTGACTGACTGCCAGCCATCTCAAGCTAAACTCTATCAAATCGGAATTCCTCCTTATCTCCCCACCTAAACAGTCTCCCATTATTGTCGAATATATGAAACACCTAATGGCTCTCAACTGTATACCACACATTATTGACTGTACGACATCTCTGGGAATAATTCTAGGTAAGGCCTTGAACATGCAGGAGCACATCAGCTCAGCTACCAAAGGAGCGAACTTCCAAATGAGCATCCTAAGAAAGATAAAGCCCTCCCTCCCCCCGGATGACTTCAAGCCTGCTGTTCAAGCGTTAGTCATTTCCAGGTGGGAGTAGGGTAGTGCAACTGTTTTGCGGTCTACCTAGCTACAAGTTGTCACCGCTTAGGGACTCTCTGAACTCAGCTGCAAAGCTCATCACAGGATCCAAAAGAAATAACCACATCACATCGGTTCTGAAATCCCTAAACTGGCTTGCATTTGAGGCCAGGATACATCTAAAAATTGCCTGCACAAAGCCCTTCACCTTAACACCCCTCTGTACCTTGCCCAAAAACTGGAACTATCGAGCAGTTGCAGATCTTCTAGGAGCTCCAGCACCTTGCTGCTGAAACCACAAAAATGTCAAAGAAAGAAAACTTTTAACTGTGCCTTCTCTGGATCTGCCCCAAGAATCTGGAAACCTTTGCCTCCGGAAAACAGATTGAATCCCTCAACTGCGTCTTTCAAAAAAGAAGTGAAACCACTACTGATGATGCTTCCGCTTCACACTTGTTTTTCCTCTTTTTATGAGCTTCCTCTCCCAGATTGGCGCTGCTACATCCTGTTTCATTCCTGAAGATATTGTTGTTTTCAACACCCTTATTTGTTATTGCTTATATATGTTCTTGTATATTTACTTTTCGGCGTTGCGATATATTGGTCCTCCTGTGAACTCCTGTATCTCGCATGTTGGTGTTGTTGTTTTGCCCTACTTGTATCCCTCGCTTTTGTCCCTGAATATTTGTAAAGTGCTCTGATACCCTCTTGGGTCATGTTCGCGCTATATAAAACTATAAATAAAATAAATAAGTACATTTTGTGGATCCATAAATGTTCTGGAGCTTTTCCTCACAGAAGTGGGATAAAAACAAGACGTAGTTTTGTTGGTGGCTATATTTAGAAAAAAAAACGTATTCTTGCACAGCACTTCTACTTTTATTTTTCCAAAGTAAATCCCGAAATTTGATGAATCTGCTTTTGGTACTCCAGTTACCATTTGTGCAGGTACCAAAAAAACATTTGTAGCTGTGGTTTTCTTTTTAAAAACTACAACAAATCAAACACAGAAAACGATGCCTGCAAACTTACTAGAACTTCCTCGTTGGAGAAAAATGAAAGAAGCAAGACAAATGTATAGAGATCAATACATAAAATGTCTACAACAAATCAAGGAAATTAATTACACTTGTTGATGGAACAGAAATCCTATTAAAGCGAACACTAGTTCAGCGTATACAAACCTTAAGGTGTTGAACTAAATGCATTTTTGTAATGGTTTTGTTGAGCTTTATTAAATTAAGTTTTCAAAATGAGCCTCATTCTTCTTCTCATTGAATTCTGTCTGGTTCACGATTTTGTTCTTAAACTTTCTTATTCTTGTAACCATTCTGTGCAGCTCATTTCCGTCTGCATTTTCATCTAGTGCTTATGCCAGACCCCCATTTATCTCATTCTGTTTAATTACAGGCTCCTGGCATTTGCAGTAGTGCTGGCAAAACAATTCAAGGAACCTAACAGCAGAGAACATAGCAGCTAACAAAGGTCATTTTGTATTCAGACTTAGATAAGGGGTTCTATCTATATTATGCCGCTGAGCTTAAAAACTTATTTAGATTTGTTAGTAAATACAATCTCTGAAACGTATTGCAAGCATATATTACAGGAATTGCCTTGTACTTATTACCAAAAACTGACAAGATGTTTTTAAGAATTAAACAAAAAATAATTATAATATTTTGTTTTACTTGAAGTAGTTGTACTGTAATGTTAGCAGAAGATATCAGCAGATGTCCTTATAGAACGTGTTCCACTTGATTTGTGCAGCAGGAAACCATGTCGGGTGTGAATATTACTCTATGGAGTCTTTCCAAAATTTGCTTTTGTCTTCTGTTATAAACATTTCTGTGCGATTTCTTTTTATGGTGGAATGTCATCTTGTATTTCCTGGATCAAATATTCTGCGGAATTTGTTCAATTTTCACCCTATAATAAGGCGTGAAATTTTGCATGATGTTGGCTAGTAGGAGACTTGTTAAAATAGAAAATGTCTCACAGAGAGACATTTTCTCCTTGAGCAAGACATTTTCTTCTCAAACCAGTGTCTTAGTGGTATTTTGTGTGACTTTTTTGTGCAAGCTATACCTTCACGAAGAAATGTTACTTGAGATGCCAGTGAAATTCATTTTGAGTAACTTGCATACATTTCCTAGAAATACAATCACAAATTTCGCAAACCTGGTTCCAACATAACAACCTACATGGTGCTCTCCTTTGGCCTGTACTTTGTAGGTCTCATAGAAGTATTAGTAATGTGACAAATATACATCTATATCAACTGCAGCTCCAAATGCTCTTCACAGCAACATAAACTGACTTACCTTCACTCTGTGCTATCATGAGCATCACCCAGCAATGAAGTTCACTTGCCTGCAGTGTCTAAGTATCTCTCCATGAAAAATCTAATGAACAATTTGGTGCCTGCACCTAGCGCTTAATTTGTAAAAGAGTAAGTGCTGGGGCGCACAGGATTGTTCAGAAGCCCACGGCTAGTGCCCAAAACCAAGGGAACTTAGGGCCTGGTTTAAATTCTGGCAGACTGACTATTCTCCATTGGCTCAAACGAGGACTTTACATCCATCAGGCCAATAATACTTTGCCTGCCAGAGGTATAAATGACTGCCAAGCAGGTGTTCATTTATAAAGGCATTGGCAGGAACCGCAATCACAGTGGTTCTCATCAAAACATTTTACTTTTTGCTACAGGGCACAGTTTTAAGGTCAGTATTCTTTTTTTTTCTTTTCAATAAAGAAAACAGGATTTTCTTTTTTAAAAGAAAAAAAGTAATGCTCCCCTTGTCATAGGAGGTTTCTACCATGGTGAGGGGAGCATTAGAATGGTTGTACTGTTCCTTACTGCCTAGCGGTAAGGAATAGAAAAAAAATGACTACATGTCCACCCATCTAAATTGGGTGGGTGGACATGTAACCATTTCTCCAATGACCCTGACTCCCCAGGGCCTTCGGTGGGGATTAATCACGGTGGAGATGGAGTAGTGTCTGTGGTGATTAACCCTAAGGTCCACCCGCATGAAAATGCAGAGGGCTGACCACCATATTGGCAGTGAGGGAACTCTGTTGCCGTTGTGACGGAGTACCCTCTCCGCCATTCTATAAATCAGGCCCTTAGTCCAGATTCCACATCATACCTCTTTCATCCACCACCAGACACTCTCTGCCTCTTAACTTACTCTTTTAGGTTCTATTTTGTAACAGGGGTGGCTGGCAGGGAACGGGGATGGTGGGGCGGGGGAGGGCGATTAGACAAAAAAATAAATTAAAAAAAACACTTACATTTTACCGGCTACCATCTCTCCCCTTCAGTCTCTTCACACCCCGCCTTCTCCTCAGCTTCGGTACCAGAAGCACACAGGCTCACTCCTCTAAGCTAGTCACAACGCTGCGACGCAGCGTTGTGATTAGTTTGAGCACCGTGATTTGGCGTTCAGATGAGGAATGGGAGGCTGGGCATATTCCTCACCAGGCTGTGCATTACAGCCTGGTGGGGAACATGCAAAGTGCGCATGACTGTTTGGTCGGTCCAAGAATGGCAAGAAAGATAAACAGTTCAACCATTATAACAGTATTATGTGATTATGCTCCTACCTAACACTACCTATACTATCGAGATTCTCTGTCACTATTTTTCCTCATTCATTCCCCCTTTTAAGTTTTTCAGTCCGTCTTGTTCTTGGTCAAAGTGTGATGAGGAAATACAACTGCTTGTCCCCAAGAATGAGTGATGGTGGGCCACAACTGCAACCACTGGATCAAATTAAGCATTACCTGCTACCCTTCCCTCCCTGCAAACTCACAGGGAATGCACACATAGGTGTACTCATGTTAATGCCCCAAAGTAGGTTAAATACTGGCTATCTTCTGTGGAATACTTGTGCTTTACCTCAACATTAAGAAAGCATTCTGGTGCAATAAGACAGAAGACTCTGTATGTCACTCACTTTTTCTCCTCAAGCTAAACTTCAAATAAGGAATAGGGTAAATACATGCTCCTGCAACCTGTTTAAGAAGAAGAGGAACTTGAACTACCCAATGTGCTCAAATGGAGGCCCTGGTGCATGATGACAAACAGTAAGGCCCAGCAGACTCAAGCTCTGGTAGAGGGTGCCTCAGTGAAGAGTCTTGCAGAAGCTATGAGGGCCATAAAACACTGCTAGCCAGATCTGAACCAAGCAATAGTACGATGTAGGAATCTGATGATCTCATGGTAATTTTTGGATGTCTTATTTTTATAAGTAACTCACTTTGTAAAGTAGATGACATTTAACAAAAATCAGCAACACTGTAAGTCAGCATCCTTTATTCTTTGCAGACTTCCATTTATGGTACAGTTGTCAAATATTTTGCTACATTATGTAACCTTGCTTAGGTTCTGGACTCCATCTGGAGCACAAACTAATTACTTCCTCAATTACTTTGCCTCTGCTAGTAATTGTCACTAAATCTTGGTTAACTAAGGGTAAATTCTATCAATCTCTCACACCACCAATAGACATTAATAGTACTGTCTGAGCACGGTCAATCCATGGGATTTCTATCAAAAAAGGATGTTTTGAGAAGAATGCATATCACTCTAGTCTAAGCCTTTTGCACCGCAAAAATCATACTAGCTG
Source organism: Calotriton arnoldi (assembly GCA_963921515.1). NCBI lineage: Eukaryota > Metazoa > Chordata > Amphibia > Caudata > Salamandridae > Calotriton > Calotriton arnoldi. Next base: position 10,225,710 of record CAWUFW010000004.1, on the reverse strand, counting down.
CAACCTCACAAATAGGATTTGGTTATCCAGAATTTCATTATGGTGGAATTCTCCCATGAGCAACTTTAACCGAACATTTGGGTTTTGGGGTGTGAACTTGTTTGAACTTGCTTCTTTTTGGGAGTGAAAAACACAGATGGGGAGGTCCCAGGGAAGTCATCACTTACTGAGCCTACATTGTGTCAACTGGGGTCTTTTACTTCCAGTATTCTGGTCCTCTGTATTGTGGGCTCTCAAACTTGTGATCAAATACTGATTTTAGCACTAGACGTTCAGGGTAGCAAGGCAGAGCAGTCCAACGTTGACTCTGGAAGACGCTGTTGGCTAGAACCTAAAAACTATGTAACACAGCAAATGACACTTAAGAATTCATTGCCTAGTGTGGGCTTTTATATTTTAAACAAAAGGACACGTAATACACAGGCAATTTATCGCCACAAGGGAAAATACTCATTTTTACAACATGGCAGATGGAAAACCAAGTGAAACCCTTCCTAAAGTTACCTTACAAACTACGGGGCTCATTCACAATGGTAAATCTACAAGTGTAGATTTACTACAAGTAAATTTAATCTTACACTTGTGAGTAACTTTTACTACTTTTGGTTACTCACCATCTATGAGTGTAAGGTTACTGAAAAGTGTGGACTTACATGTCCCCACTCCATCAGATAGGGGATGGAGCCAGTAAAAGCATCAGATATGACTGTATCATTTGTGCTAGCAGTGTCTTTACGGCCGTATTTGATGTTCTGCAAATTTGACGGAAATCTTCGCAACTGGGGGAAATATCTCATTATAGTAAAGTATTGGGAAAAGTTAAAACATTTATTAAACCTCTACAAATATATCTTTAAATTAGTATTAATGTTAATTATTTCTTGTATATGTATTTTAAGTATAGGGCACTATAAAATATTACAGCATGAATACCTTTATTTTAAACTAAAAACATATTCATTTTGAATATAATACATTTAAATAAAATATATTTTCCTGAGGTTTAAGTTAAATAATAATTCCACCTAAAGTAAAAAGTATGGAAATAATTTTTCTGCCCATCTGCAAGTCTGTGATGTGCCTCAAGAGAGTTGCGTTGTGGGAGGGTTTGAGTAAAATTAAGAGAGGTCTCAACTGCATGACGTAGTTGTAGATAGCGATAACATTGTGTCTTGTGCATTTCATAAGTGCCTATGAAAAATTCTAAATGTGCACATGGCAGTGCTCTGCTAGACGTCCCCCACCAATATTATCCCAGCCCCTGAAGCCCACCAGCAAGACTGTATGTCTGAGCCAGTTCCTGGTCCACAATGGCGCTTCCAGTTTCGGCACTCCATGCCACCGAACCTACTGTAGCGCCTGGTGCCAACAGATTAAAGAAGTCTGTGTTGCAGGTGGGAGGGTTGTTGGTGTATTGGCACCATAAAGGAGGTTGATTGTGCCATGTTGTTTAAGGGCGTGGAGCTCCAATGCCATAGAGGGGTCATGCTGCCTAGAGAATAGTCAGCCATTTATAGGAACTAGGTGGCTGGCCCAGTAGTTGAGTCTATAGCAGCAATCCCCAGAGGCGTTGAGAACACACTCACGATAGGGGATACATGGAAAACCTCCTGCCCAGAGGTATCTCACCAGGTTATCTCACCATGTCTGATTGTAGGGAGTGGAAAAAGTTGGGGTGTATGGGATGAGGGGAGTTCTGTGAAAAGTAAAGGACTCGAGGTAGCGCTATCATCTTGTTTAGCGGAAGGCTCCCCTAGAGGTCCAGCTCCCTACGCAACCAAGTTATCAGAGGTACCATATTCAGGTCCCGTGCCCACTGCTGAGTGAGTGTGATGTGCATCCCTAGATATTTCAAATGTTGAGTCGCCACTGCATTGGAAAGGTGGCCCTGATGTTGTCTTGGGGATTGGATAAGGGGATGCAGGTAGATTTGGGCCAAGTCATAGTAAGATCTGATATTTCCAACTAAACCTGCAGTTTAGATAAGAGTCAGGACAGGGATATCTTGGGGTCACTGACATAAATTAAAAGGTCATCGGCATATAACAACACTTTATCATCCCATGCCAGTGTAACCCGCTTAATTGCGTGTCTCGTCAAAGTCACTCCAGCAGCGGTTCAATGACTATAGCGAAGAGGAGAGGCGACAGGGGGCAGCCCTGTCTTGTTCCTCGTTCAATGATAAAGGTTGGAAAGAGTGTCCCATTCATCAAGAACCTCACCCATGGTTTTAAATATAATACTTTAATGTAACGGCGGAAGGGGGGGTCTGAAATTTATTTGATCCAGTTGGCGGACATAAATTGTGTCGGGACAGAATCAAATGCCTTTTTGAAGTCAATTGGTAAAAGGGCCCTGTGTTCTTTCCCATCTCTAGTCAAGGGTATTGCCTTATTAAGGTGGAGAAGGCAATGATGGGTACCACACCCCAACATGAAGCCATTCTGGTCCAGATATATCAAAGCTGAGATTGTCTTTGCCAGACAGTTTGAAAATACTTTAGCTAGGATCTTAGTCTCCATGTTAATAATAGAGATCGGTCTGTAGGACTCACAAATAGCTGGCAGGTTCTGGGGTTTTCATAATCACAGCAATTGTAGCTCCCCGTAAGTCATGCGGGAGCTCCCCTGTTTGCAAAGCATCATTGTACATGTAAACAAAGGGGGAATCAATTGTGATGTGTGCCTCTTGACCCGGTTGCCTTGCTCGGGAATGGGTGTTGGGCGTTCTGCATAGAGACAAGTGTAATAGACAAGAAATCCTTGGCTATGAGGGGGGGATGTCGTAACTGTCAAGTCCATGTCCTTAGACAGGCTGGAAACTAGTCATGTTCCCTATGTGCTATTCTGTGTAGGAATTTCATTGCCTTATCTCCCATATCGTATATATTGTATTGCGTAGTGAGGTGCACTATGATCACCTTATTAAGTAGTATCTGTCTGAGCACTAGCCTTCTCAATTCTAAGGTATGCCTCGCTTGGTTGGTGGGGATTTTCTCAAGGCCCCTCTCTTATGCCCTATTTTCTGTTCTAGCTCTGCTACGCTTTTACGAGTGTGTGCCTGGCTCCTGCTTGATAGATATGATATGTCCCCTTAAGGATGCCTTTAGGGCTTCCCAATGTATGATGGGCATGTTCACCATGTCATTGTTGGCGGTAAAATAATTCAACATCTGTTGCTGGAAGAAGACCTTAAATGGGGGGTCAAGAAGCCACCAGGCACGCAGACGCCAACGTCCCGGTTGTCTCTGTGTGATCAGTCAATGCACAGAAAAGGATCAGCGCCTCCAACAGCCCAGCAGCATCTGCCATAGGCAGGAGGGAAAAGGTTATGCAAGAGGAGGATGTGTGTGGATGCGAGTAAAAGGTGTATTCCCTGGTCTGAAAGTGAAGCAGACACCATGAATCTGCCATGGCCAGAGACCTGGCCCATGCTGCCAGGTCAATCATCTTACGTGTCGAGGGGTCTAAACTGGGATCCATAACTGAGTTGAAGTCGCCACCTAATAATGTTGGGATGGGGGAATGCAATAACGTTGTGGGTGCCTACAGTGTATTCATCACAGGTATGGGGGCAGCATATATGGATGCGATTGTCCAGTGTGCACACTACATGTCCCCTCCAGGACAACAAAGCAGCCTGGGGAGTCGCAATGATGTTTAGTGGCCTGGATGGGACGGTGCTTATGAAGGAGTATGGCCATTCCATTAGATGCATTAGTATATCCTGCATGGTACACCCTGGTGTATCCTCCCCATTTGAGAAAGAGACAGTTTTTTACCAGGCACACATGTCTCCTGCAGTAGCACCAGTGGTGGGGAATAATGCTTAAGGTATTCCAACACAACGTGCCTCTCTTAATTTTATTATTGAGACCATTGATGTTCCATGAGAGGGCAGTGATCTGTTCAGGTGCATCTATCATGGGGGTTTGTACGGAATATGTAGAGGACATGTGTGGAGCATTAGTGCAGCATGAATATTCATATCAACCAAACAAGAACAATGATACAACGATACAACCATTGCGGCATTCAGATCCCCAACAACCCTTCACATCCTCCCCAGAAGCATCTGTTGCCCCCACCCTTAACTAAAACTATGTTGTTCTGCAGTAACCAGGGGCACTCTGAGCTGGACTAGTGGGAAAAAGGATATAATGGTGCCGACATAAGAATTAAACGTAAACAGTCGGCTAAGATAGTTAGTAGTATGAAGGGACTGGTGTAGCCTAAGTAATGGTGGGGATGAAAGTGGCACAGGCCGCGGCGTGTCCATGAGGCACAGTGAGCATCAGCAGGATGGTTCTCCTCAGAGTCCGGCCGTCGCCAAGACAGGGAGCCCCATTGTTTTCACCTTGCTATTCGCTGGCGGCCTGCGGATGTTATCACCAGGTAATGTTCCTCTGCAGTGCAGGCAACACCCAAGGTGGCGGCAGGTTGCTCACAAGGAGCCACTGTTCAGTTGCCAAGGTCCAGGATGTCTCAGGGGTCTCAATGAATAGGGCTTTACAGTTGTAGATTACTTTAAGCTTCACCAGGAGCAGAAGCATATACTGGAATCCCTGGGCCCTGAGATATTGTTTGACCTTCGCGTAAGACCACTGTCGTTGTTAGACCAAGTGTGTGTATGAGAAACCAGGACCTGTTTGCAGTGTCCCTCCACTTTGTGCCCCCATTTTTAACTACTAGGTGCTGGTTTTCTGACTCTCATTGTGCCGTGGACTCTGCTAACCAGACCCAGGCCTTGTGCTCTGATTAAAAGTAAATGGTTAGGTATAATTATAATTGGCAATAATAGACCCCTGTAACTCCCTGGTGTAGGAAAGTAGGATCTGCTTTTATGGTTGCTCTCACTTTTTGCCTGGTGCTAAGCTGTTATTGACTAGTTTGACTGGGATCCAGCTAATCAGGACCCCAGTCTATCTGCTTTCTCCCTTAAATTGTTAAGTTCAGTACTTAGGTACATTCCAGATTGGATACTGGGGTACCCTTATCAGTCCCTAGTATATGCTACTAAGGTACCCAGGACATAGGTTCCCCAGAGGTCCCCCATGGACTGAAGCATGCATTATGCCACCCATGGGAGACCATTCAAAATGGAACTACAGGCCTGCCATTGCAGCCTGTGTAAGCTGGTGCTAGCACCACTTACTAAAGATATAGGTTTCCTATATCTAGGGTCACTGCACTTAAAACCAATAAGCCACCCCTATAGCAGGCCTTAGCAATCCTGAAGGCAGGGTGCTTGGTTCTAAGTGTGAGGGTGCCCCTGCATGAGCAGGACACCCCTACAGTCTATGGAGTCCATTCTCCCTGGTTGTAAGTGAACAGCCATATACTATATAGAGGGGCACCGCGTAATTATGCGATGACCATCTCCAAATTGGCTGGAACGAATCCTATCATGTTTGTTATCAAACATGTTGGAATCATACCAACACACCATAAACGGTGTGGGAGGTATAATTCCAAGCACTGGAAGAGCCCTCCGTTAGGCTCTCAGTGTTCCCGGTACCAGTCTTCTAGACCTGGACAGCACAAAATGGTTGCTGCCGACCAGAGACACGATTCTGCCCTCCTGCTGCTGAGCAACGCTCGAGCATGGGAAGGCAGAACAATAGGCATCCTGTCACAGGGAGGTGTTACCACCTCAAAGACAGGATTTAGTGTATTGGGGCTGTGTGGGTGCGCTTGCCAGTGCCACTCAGTCTGCATGAGGGGCACATTTGGTGTCCCCATGCATAGTCCAGTTTAAACCAGCTCTGGGAGCTGTTAGCTCCTGCTCTGGCGCGAAACTGGACAAAGGACATGGGAGTAACCTCCTCCCTGTTCAGACCCTCCCCTGGGAGGGTCCCCTAAATCGTCCCAACCCTTTCCTTACGGTACTTAAGGGCTTACCTGTGGGTGGGTCCCTAGATTCGTCGTGGGACAAGATTCAATTCAGACACCCCTACTACTTCTACCATCTGGGCACTCTGGACTTTGTTTGGGCTCAACTTTGTCCCCCCTTTAGTGTGCTGGATTGCCTGTGCCTGTGCACTGTACATGAACCTTTCAAGGCCTGTGGGCATCCAAGACACCTGAAGAAATCTCCCTTGAAGTGAAGGAGTCACTTCCCTGCATTCACAGGCACCGCAACTAAGCTGACCGGGTGCTGATCCTGAGCTCCTGCAGACTCCGAAAAGTTCTGCAACACAGGTGGTGGTTGTCCACAGCTCTTGAGGCCTGCCCTGCCCTCTCACCTAGTTTGAGGCAGGCATTCCTCGTGGGAGTTGCAGGAACCAAACCCCTGTGCATCGCGTCAACTTGCTGTTGTAAAGGATTGTTGGCTTCCTTCCAGCAAAATCTTTGGGCTCCAAGCAGCCCCAACCTCAAGCATCTCCAGTGACCAAAGTCTTTGTCCACATCACATCATTTGCCCTGTGGCCTGCATCTTTTGTTGAGCTGCTCGAGTTCCTCTTGCGCCTTCAGGGTCTCCAGCCTGTGGGTCCTGTTGAGGGTCATCTTTGCTTCTTTTGGGCTCCCCTGATAGCACGGGGCCAGCCCTGACTCCCCTGCTTGTGGTGAGTCCCCTGGACCTTGCTGCTCCCGACATTGACCTTTTTCGACTTCTGCATTGGTTGCATTTTCCAGGGCATGTTGGTGCTCCCGACGGACACTGACCCCTCAGCACTCGACACGCGACGTGGGACAGCTCGTGCACGGCTCCTGGTCTTCCTCAGCATAGCCTGGTCCTCACAGCTGCAGAGTCAAGGTCCTTGTCAACTCTCCTGCAACTCCCGGCATTGGTGGGCATTCGTCTTCGAGTTCTCTTGGTCACTCCTGAGTGACATAGACTCTGTCCCAATTCAATAGTACTGATTTTATTGACCTCAGATGGATGAAAGGCTGAGTGGACACGTCGGGATTTGAACCTGTGACCATGAGGTCAAACACAGGCCCCTGCAGTGGATGCATTAATGCACTGAGCCACCAGACCCGGCCCAAAGCAAGCTGCTTTACACGCCTTCTGGACTAAGCCTGAAGGCTGCTCTCCACAGCTACCACTTAGAGAGCTTTCTAAGGTTGTTCAAGACCTCCTAAATCACCATAAGGCTTGTCTGGACTGGTGCAAGGTGCCCACTTACATTAGTGGACATCATATACCAAGCCAGCTTCTCACACCTAGTATATTATAAGGAAAGGGGGATTCAAACTACCTATAAGTCCCTAGTATATGATAGGGCAGGGAGGTTTAGAGGACCGGTAGATTTCCTGCCCTAGAGTGTGCACTCTTGAGTTGCCTGCTGTCATTTTAACAGCCAGCCCTGCCTTGCAGGCTGCTTTTAAATTGTAATTATATGCAAATTCGACTTTGGAATTAAAGGTACTTCCAAAGTATCAAACTACCTTATCATTACATATAAGTCACCCTTAAGGTCTCCCCTAAGATGCCCCAGGGGTTGGGTGCCTTTTAACTATAAGAAGGGGCATTATAAAATATGTTTTATAAGTCCTGGTGATGGAAAAACTGTTCATTCCATTTTCCCTATTGCAATGAATGGCTCTATAGGCTCACATTGAGATATTTTATTTAAGTGTAAATATTGACAGGAGCCACCTAAAAATATATTTCAATGTATCTAATTAATAGTTAAGATAAATCCAACAACTTGCCACTGTTAGATTTAGAATACCTACTACAGAACAGAATGCATTAAACTTTCTTTTTTGTAAGCTAAAATCCAGCTTTTGAGCTGCCCTCTCCTGATTGGCCAGCCTTTCGCAGGCTGAGCCAGAGCTGCTTGATGATGTGTGAGTGTCCTGTCAGAGTAGAAAATGTATTTCCTGTGGCTGGAGAACTTTAGCTGCAGAAGTCAAAAGGCAGGAAGAGGGTGGAGGAGCCAAACTGGTCTTCAAATGGAGAATGACAGTTTGGGACCAGCACAGGCTGACCCCCACATCCTCCACCCTCAGCCACACAGGAGCCTCAGTAATTAGATTAGTCAGGGGGTTGGAAGGGGTGTGTTAGTTAAACTTAGCCACACCAGTGGGTTGGCTTGCCAGATCTAATCCTAAAGGAAAGACTTTCTCCATGTTGGATTTTGAGAAAATGGTGCTTTTTGGGTCAAGAATATGCTAAAGTTTGGAGAAAGTGGTCATATACCTGGGTGGCATCCTGCATTCCATTGGTCAGGGGTGCCGTTCTTGCTTGACGCCCAGAAACTGTGAATAAATATGGTAGAGCTGCATAGCATTTCTGATCTACTGTCTGAAACTACGAAGGAGTGCCCTGCTGGAATCTGGATCTGCACCCAAAGGACAGCACTCTGAAGGACTGCACCTGCTGCACAATCTGGTACTACAGCCCTAAGGACTTTGCCTTGCTTCAAGAAGGATTAAGAAGTAGACTCACTGCAAGCTGCAGGTTAACACAACCCACCTGCATCAGCTCCACCAAAAGTCCCTATCCTGGAGTGCATCCAGTAGACGTTTAAGGCTTTGGCCAGGTGTATTGTGGGAATTGCAGTCCAAACATCTCAAGGACCAACTAGGAGAATCCAGACCCTGGAATTTGTGTTTTGGGCACTTTGAACCCGCAAGAGGAACTTCAGGAAGAAATTCCAGAAGTTTGGTGAAGTTTGGAAACTTGTCAAAAAGCTCCATAAGGTGACTGACTCAACATCGAGAGTCAAGTCAGCCACCTTCAACCGCGACCCAGCCTGGATTTCAGGTTCATCGAAGTGAAAGCTCCGGATCTCCAGAGTTCCAGGATTTGACTGAGGCCTCACGGAGAAGCAATCCGACATTGAAATTGGCCTGCTGGAGGAGACCGCTTAACGTTGAGAGAAAAATCCTCCCAAAAAGGTTTCTACGTCTGAAGGTAAAATTTTGACCAAGGCCTCCAGGTTAGTGTATCTGACAAGGGCACCATTGCGGTTGGCCTCAAACGTTGACTTTGTCCTGGTGAAGCACAACCAGATGCCCAAAGTGGCACTAGGTTTTTAAGCACTAAAATTTATACCGATATCATTCTCCTATTATGTTCTGGGAGAGAGGGGTGTTAAGATGAGAACAGTTTTGATTAGATCTTTACTTTATAAGGGGGCTGGTGACTAATGCATATTGGAATACAAGGTTTAGTTGTTAATCTCAACTACTACATGGGTACAATCTCATGCTTTCCAGGTTGAGGGTTAATACTTATGGACTGCAGCCTGAATTGGTTATTTATTTCTCCTACAGGCTGTTGTTTTCCCTGCCTAACTGATTTACAACTTAAGCATTGCCTCGCTATGTGACGTCCCCGTTGCTCTGATGTGTTATAGGTAAGATGTCACATGGCAATGAAGGTGTTTGGGGTTGTAAGGATTAATTAGTTAATTTACAGTTTTCCCCACCAAGGTTATAATATTCTTTTAGGAAGTTTGCCTAAATGAGATCTGTTCTCTTGCACATGAAAGGGATATTACTGATCAGGGTTAATTATTTCTCTGTAGGTCTAGCGGTGTTATTTCTTGTACAAGTCCACCTCTCATCAAGTGGTGTCATCTCTTTTACCTCTAGACCTTCGCGTGATATTTTGAAGGTATGTGTTCCTTTATTAGGTGTTTTCTTTTAAGCAGGGTATTATGTAAATCATACTGATTTCCACTAGTTTAAGCAGAGTGGCTGTTAATAATACCCGCCATGCTTCCATGGGGCTTCTATGATGGATCTGTGATATCTCCTTTTTACTTTAGATAAATCCTAATAAGATTTGTTTTTGAACACCATCGCAATATAACCGGTCGGTATTGGATACCACTATTGTGGGATGTGTCTTTTATTCATTTCTTGGTCATGGCCTCCAAATAGATGGTTCTTATCCTTGATTTAATGTAATTTTGGACAAAATGGTGGCTGTGTTGTCAATATAGCTTCATTTATGTTATTTCCTGCTCAAAATTGTAATTGATATTGTATGCCGTTATTTATATTATAGAAACAAATCGGACGGGAAACAGCTTGTTAGCAGGGTATTCTATGACCTTTAACTCTATGGAAATGTTGGATCCTTCCATCATTTTGTGGTGGGTATTTATTTGTTTATTGTCCTTATTGATTCTCAAGGTGTCTTATTCTTCTCTTTTCTCCCCCCCTGCTGATCTGTAGAATATGGGGGCTTGAATTTGTTGATTAAGTTGTGATATTTTAACTCTTTATTTCGGGTACTCATATATGGAATTTGTATATATTGGGTCCTTGGTATGATATTTCATCCCGTTTAGGACTTCCAACTGTTCTGCTTTTTCTTGTATCTAAGCCCTGATGGGCAATTCCATTCTCCTTTTCTTCTTCCTTGTCTATTGTTGATTTGCTATTATTGACAATGTATTACAGTGTTCCTATCTCATGAAGTGAAGTGAGAATGAGATGAAGTCACTGGAGATAGGTAAAAATGAGAATATGTCCTGATAATGTTGTCCCAGTTGGGACTTCTAGGCCCTCATAATGTGTTAATTATTATTAAGCATTTCAGTATTTTTTATATAAATGTAAATAGAAGAATTCATAATAGTTTAATAGTTTGTCGGTCTGTAATTGTTGTGTATAATGTGTAAGTATGTAAATTAGTGTGTTGTGTTTATGGACTAGGAATTAGCCCATTGATTTTTATGTATAGGATGTCTTATATGTGTTGTAAGTGTTGTTTTTTTAATTATGTATATTTATTTGTTTGTATTCAACAGCCCTGAAGAAGTCCTGTATTAGGACGAAACGCGTCGGCTGTACTGTTTGTTGAGTCATTTGAGCTGGACTCTGTGTTTTTATCTACATTAAATGAAAATGGAATAAAAAGAAAGAAAAACCTGAAGAACTTTCGTGTCTGGATATGGACTTCTCTTATTGATTAAATTCTGCTGTGTGGTGCACCTGTGCTTTTGTTTTGAGTTTTTAAGCACTAGAAAGTGTTTGTCCTTTAAAAATTTGTATCTCCAGTTCCCTACATTGGATTTATGCCATTTTGGTGTCTATTTGTTCATAAAAATATAATATTTTGTGTCCTACTTATTTAATGTATTGGTTTTTTAAGTGTTTTGCACACCTTATCCTAAGTTAAGCCTGTGTGCTCGTTGCCAGTTACCAAGGGTTGAGCAAGGGAATAATTTATTGCGACCCTAAATTTACCTTTTATTGTGTTTGTGGCCTTATTATTAGTGGTAAGTCACTACTTTTCACTACTAATAAATTACTTTCCAACAGTGTGTAGTCCAGGAAAATCATGATGCCAGTTGCTTGGAATCGGATGTCCCCTGCATTACAAGCCTCTCCTACTATTGAGGCTCTGTCCCTATAGTTCAGGAATTTTTCAATCATTGGGTAAGGAAGGCCTCAAGGAGGGGGCCTCTGTGTCATGGAGCGGTGAGCTCTTTCCACCACGAATCAGGTAGAAAGCAGTGAGGGTGTCGTCCAGGTAGCAATCCAGCTTTCTCAAAGTTATTTGGGTACATTGCCCTCCACTCCCTCTGGAAACCCAATGAAGCAAAAGTTGCACCATTGGGCTCTACCCCCAGTGTCTTCGACGCAAGCCTCCAGTAGCTTAGATGTAAGAGAGAAGCATGAGAACATTGATTAAAGTTCTTGTATCGTGTCTTTTTAGCTCAGAGACACAGCCCTTAGCCTTAGTTACCCTCTCTGCCACCCTGTGCAAATCCTGTCGTGAAAAAGTAACCTCAACACCCACTTCACCAGTTTTGGACTCAAGAGCAGTGTGTGAGGCTTGAATGGCTTGCATGATAGTGTCTGACGGCCCGATGTGGGGAAGGCATTTGGACACTCACCCATTGTTGTCCTCAGGGGGAGTCCTCGATAATCCACTAGGCTAAGCAGTGCTGTATCCTCTCTAGGCTGCTCCCACTCTCTCTCCTCCAGTGAAGAGGGCAAAAGGGTGCACATGCACCTCGGCAGCAGGATATGCCCATCATCCAGGCCAAAGGCAGCATGCACTGAGTGCCACCATCTACATTTCGGAGGGGCATGGTGCCCCTTGGTGGCAATCGGATCAATGTTCAGTTGAACCCCTACACTTTGTGCAGAGAGCCAAAGATGAATCAACAGCAATGAACGCTGGAGTCCACAGCTGCCTCCCAGCTCCATAGCACACTGCAAGGGAAGTGGGCCGTGCCAGCGGACCGGGGCTGTGGAGGCGCAAAAGGATGCCCCCAAAGACTAATTGCCTTTGACAACATTTCAACACAGACCTAAAAGCAATGGAAAATGTACATTTCAACATCAATAAAAATCATATGAGTCTTTTGCTCTGCTAAAAGCAGCACTCTTGGTTTTGGCAAAGATGCTCTATTGACGTTGGCTAATAAGTCTTTTCTTGGGGCCCAAAACACATAGGGCCCTATCCTCAAAAGTAATTTTGGAATATGTAACACAGTACTATTATACAAACTCCAAAATGCAATTTATAAACCTCCAGCTGGAGAGAAGGTGGAGACTTCTAAGTCTAAATCCAGGCAGTGATCTATGCACTAAAATGGTGAAATCCAGGTTCGAGGATATTTCTTCCTAGTTGGAGATGTTCATATGCAGAGATCTCAGCAAGTAAACTTAGCTTTGTAAATAGGACAGCACCTCAAAACACATTCGCAGCACTCATGCCCTTCCTCTACATCAGAAGAAGCAGCCCAATTGATCATTATTTGCCCACCATGCCACCTCTGTTTGGACCAGCTATGTGCAAATCAGGCATTACCCTGCTCCTCATGGGAACAGTCCAGCCCGAACTGCCAAGCCAGGTCCTCCCTGAACTGGAATAGAAGCACCCCCAGGACATAAATTGTGATGCGGCCCGAGTGATTCAAAGTGGCTGAGATTAATTCAAGCATTCCACCCATCACCTAGTTGTTGTTGCAGCAAGATTCAGCAGGTTATTATGTCTACATAAAGAGCAGGAATTACGCTTGCTTCTTATAGTTTGCTTGTCAACAACTAATAAGATATGTGGAGATGTTTTAAAAAGTGTTTCATTGCGGACTGCTCTGGTAAATAATTCTGCAGTGCGGATTATATTGGGGTGTTCGCATTTCATTTAAAATATATCACAGAAGCCATCCTTGCCAAGTGCCTGAACCTTTCTCTCAATCTATGGATGTAAGTGGTTTGAGAAGTTCTATGAACGTCTTCCCTTTTTTTACACCAGAAAGAAACATTAACAGCAGTACTAGCTAAATAGACAGGCGTAGGGCCTGATTATGATGTCGGCAGTCAGACCGCCGACAGCCTGTCTGTGGTGGTCCGTTCACCTTTAAGTCTGACTGCTGTATAATGATACTGGCGATCGGACCCACAACTGTTGGATACAAGACCGCCGGCACCACCAGGATCCTTGATTCAGACGGGGTGGGGTCAGAGGAGCTTTCCAGAATGGCGGTGGCGCAGAGGCAGGCACCACCGTCTGGATTATGATATTCCTTTTCCACAGCCTTTTCATGGCGGGAACCCCGCCTTGAAATGGTTATCGGAAAGGGATTGGGGGGCCCCAAACAGGGTCCCCAGCCGTTGGACACCACTAAAAAGTGGCCCTGGGGGCACATGTAGTGCCCCCACTCACCTCCGTGCACTGGGTGCCATGCTGGACATGGCGCATGGCACACAGTGCAGGGACATGCGGGAGGTGCTGCATGGTAGAGGCATGTGCTGCGACCCTTTTCGAAGGCCACAGCATGCACCTGCCATGGTACCGACACCTTTTTGACCGCCAGTACGACGTTCGAATAAAAATGCAGGGATCGGACTGCTGCATGCTCGTTGGGCGGTCACCAGACTGCCTCTATAGCGGCCGGCGGTCCAACCACCTGACATCAAAATGAAGCCCATAGATATTTTCATTCTTGGCCATGTAGATCTGAATAGACTGGTATTAACGTTTTTTTAAGCTTAAGGTTACATTCTCTAATTCCATTTCATTTGTTTCATCTGAGTCTAGAATGCCAGGACTCATTTGTTCACCTTTTGCCTACCTGTTTATACCGTGTATCTGTAAAGATGATTGTGCACACATCTTGAAATCGTGATTCAAATTACCAGGCTTATTCTTAAATGGTATCCCATCCACTGTATGTCCCCTCATTTAGTTGCAGCTCCACACTCTGTATGATGGTTCCATGACACATCTCATAAGCGGTTGCATATTCTGAACGTTAAGAATATCACAGAATGGGGAGCGCGCGGCGGCGGTGACAAGATGGCCGCTACTTGAGGAGCTCCGTAACGCCGAGATTTTCTTCTCGCCGAAGGGACCTTTCTACCGCAGCGCTGCTACTCGCAAAGGGGTGTCATGTTCGTCGGAAACTGCCAGGAATGCTGAGGCAAGTTTTCCAACGGAAATTATGGGCGTTTTGACCCTCTTTTTTCGCTTGGCCGGCGCGCCTCAGAACATGTAATATTAACGGCCGCCATTTTGGGTTTCTCTATTCTTGCAGCGGTCCCGCAAATGGCTGTGGCACAATCTTTTGGATGATTTTTCTCTCAGGAGGTTGTGACTGCCTCTTCTTCAGCATGTATCAAATGTATGTTTGTGGCCAGTCCAGCAAAATATTGCAGCATTTTTTTGTGACATTATGCATTGGAACTTTTTCCTCACACAGTAACTGCGCCACTTCTTTGCATATGCCAAGTAGCTCTGCTACACCCTCTTCTGTCAACTGCTGGATTATCAGGGTCATGGTCATAGTAAAGCCGCCTTTCTTTTGACGCGTATGTCTGGCTCCTAGTCGCGCTTTACCAACGCTTTACTTGATTAGTACATTGACTGTACTCGGCTGTCAGGAGGTTTCAACTTGTCTGCTGGTGGCTGCATTTTCTTGTACCTGCTATGCGGTGGAGTTCGTCTGCCTGGAAGTCTCTTTTTCTACTGCATCCTCTGTTGCTCTGTGCTCTCAGGCTTTTGTTCTTCACTGGATATTTTTATTGTGGTTTTTTCGCCTTTATCATTTGCGCTATTGACTTTGACTCACTTGTCCCCTCACCATGGATCACACGCAGTCTAACAAAGTTCATGGGGCTGTGGGTGCTTCTTGCGGTGGGCGTAAAGACTCAGCAGCCACCACCAATAAACGAGTTAAGAAGGATCCCTCCTCTCTATCCAAATCACCTCTCCCCCTTACATTAGAGGACGTCATGGAAGAGTTGCGCCTTATTCGCCCCTTTATGTCAGATACTTCAGCTACACTCCAGAGAATAGAGGACAAGTGGTCCGGCCTTGATTTGAGACTTTCTGATGTCGAGCAGGAGATAAGCGACGCACAGGATGTTATTACTAGAGTCGACGGCTTAACCAAGGAAGTCGCCCAGCTCAAGAAGACTGCAGAGGACTTAGAAAACCGCAACCGGCCTAATAACCTACGCATTTATGGAGTTCCGGAAAACTCTGAAGGTTCTGACATGATTTCCTTCTTGAAAACTCAAGTTCTGCAGATCGTTGGTCTTCCAAAATCAATGGACTTTAACATCCAGAGAGCGCATAGATTGGGTCCTCAGTCTACATCCTCTCCCACCAAACCAAGAGGTATCATTGCCTACTTCCTGTTGTATTCTGACCTTATGGCAATCCTTAATGCTGCTAAACAGCACAAACAGATGATCTGGTCCGGCCACAAAATATTTTTCAGTCAGGATGTATCTAAGCCAACAGCTAGCAGACGAAAAGAATTCCTCGAACTCAGACCAGCCCTGAAATCCATGAATGCTCGTTATGGCCTCATACATCCCTGCTACTTCAAAGTGACTTATAAGGATAGAACATTTTCTTTCGACGACCCAGCCGACCTCCGGAAGTTCATTCATGATCATCGTGGAGAACTCATGGAACTCAGCAAACATTGATTGTCATGTCTTTGTTGTCTTCATTACTCTGTAACACATGTGTATTCTGTATGTAGATGTTAATTGTTTCCTTGTTTGTTCTTATTTGTATCTGTTAGGTCCTTACTACGTCGATTTGTTGTCGAAGATTCAAGTCCACTTCACCCTTGTGTTTATAATGTCTGACTCACTCCGTTGCTTTGTCCCCTAATGTATGGTAAGTTCCCTTCCTTCTTGTTTCAAGTGTCTAAGTACATGTTCTTGGAGTTCTTTTGTACTCCTTTTCCCTTATATCGTTATGGTATGACAGTTTGTTTTCTCTCGGTGTTGCTCCGTCCGGGGTGGCCGTCTTGGTTTTTGCCGCTCCCCCTCCCCCGTTATTGTTCTTTGTATTTTTGATTGTTATGGCCAAAGCTACTTGGCTTTTGGTCATCTTTTCTTTCCTATCCCTCCCATGGCGATTGGGTTCCCCTCTTCTACCTTCCCTCTTCCCTTTCCTTTCCTTTCTCTCTCCCTTCCCTTGCTTTTTCTTCCTGCTATACATACTTTTATATCTCCATCATCTCATTCCCTGCTTTTGGTACTCTATTGTTCACTCATTCTTATCTTTATTTGGTCTCTCTGCACAAGTCTTTCTTCTCTATTACGCCTTATGTTATCTTCTATTTTCCACCCTCTCTGTGCAGGTATTTGCTTCTCTCCTCTCCCTTCTTGGTATGCTTTCATTTTCTTCTCTATATTTACTTAAAAACTACCGATGACTGGTTTTCGTGTCGTCTCATGGAACGTCAAGGGTATTCGTAATCCTGTCAAAAAGCAACGTGTTTTATCCCATCTAGCAAGACTGAAATGTCATATTGCTCTGCTGCAAGAAACACACCTAAGGTTGCAAGATTTGTCTTCACTGCGCAAACAATGGGTGGGAGAAGTTTTCTGCTCCCCGGCAGTGAATAACAAAAATGGTGTTGTTATTTTATTTCATAAGTCTCTAAATGTTCAGATATTAAATGAATCTCATGATGATAATGGTAGATGGCTGTTTCTAAATACTAATGTTAATAACACCCAACTTTCCTTCTGTAATATTTATGGTCCCACTGGTATCGATTCAAACTTTTGGAAAGATTTTTCGACTCTCCTTTCCGCACATGCTGTAGATGATTTGATCGTGGGTGGAGATTGTAATCAGCTTATGGACCCCTTTTTGGATCGGAAATCACAAGCCAAATATGTTCCTAATAAGATGCAGAAAGCTTTTCATAAAGCCATTACTCTCAGAGGTTTAGCAGATTCATGGAGAACCTCCCACCCTGACACACTAGAATTCTCTTTTTTTTCCCCCGTCCATAAATCTCACTCCCGTATAGATTACATCTTTCTCACTCACCATGCCCTGCAATTTATGACTAATTCAGAAATTGGCTCTATTCTTATATCAGATCACGCTCCTGTTATCTTAGATATGGAATTCCCTTCACCCCTCCTAAATCCCGTCGTTGGCGCTTTAACAATTCTCTTCTCTTAGATTCTCAATTTGTTGACCAATTTATGCTTTTCATTGATGAATTTTTTCATAATAATCTTCCCTCATCTTCTCAATTTCACTTTTTCTGGGATGCCTTCAAGGCCTCCGCTAGAGGCTTTATTATTGATTTTGTTTCTCGTAAGAAGAAAAAAGCTCTTCTAGACTCTTCTCTTATCCTTAAACAAATTAAAGTTCTTGAGCACCAATATTTCACCTCTAACTCCACAAATTTCTTATCCTCTCTTATCAAAGCAAAAATGCAATATAACAAAAACTCCTGGGATTCTGCATGCAATAATCTCCTCAAATTTAATGCCAAGATGTATGGTGGACGCAATAAAGCCGGCAAATCTCTTGCCAATTATCTTAAAATCAAAAAGCAGAGATCCAAAATCGTAGCCATTACCGATAATTTCGGAGTTCGGCATACCACAGATGAAAAAATTCTGGATTGTTTTGTCCAATATTACACTACCCTTTATACTCCAGAGTCCACCCCTCCCTCTGCACAAATTGACTCCTTCTTTAATTCTATTCCGAAGCCCCCGGATCATCTTAAGGACCTCACATCCCTTGACGCTCCTATCTTGGAAAATGAAATATTTAATGCTCTCAATTTTCTACCCAAAGATAAAACGCCTGGCCCCAATGGTTTCACTGTGCGATTTTTTCTTCACTTCAAAAACATTTTAATACCTCATTTATTCTCATTAATCAATTATTTTCTTAACACAGGTGAATCGAAGGGATCCTTCACCCAGGCAATGTTATGCTTGATTCCCAAGAAGGACAAAGACCCCTGCTTCTGTAAGAACTATAGGCCCATTTCTCTAATTAATACTGATTGCAAGATCTTTGCTAAAATACTTGCCCTTCGCATTAATAAAGTTATCCCTGACCTCATTAATATTTATCAATCTGGGTTTATCAAAGGCAGATCAATCACCGATAACTCACGAACTTTCCTCAACATCATCCACCTTGCTTCTAAAATGTATTCTCCGGTGGCTGCCATTACACTGGACGCTGAAAAAGCATTCGATAGGGTTAGCTGGGATTTTATGTTTGGGGCATTGAGATGGCATGGTTTTGGTCCCCCTATTATCCAATATATCCAATTGTTATATTCAGCACCCTACCTCTATCTGGGCAAATGGATGTCAATCTAAATATTTCCCTCTTTATAGAGGTACTAGACAAGGTTGTCCCCTTTCTCCACTTCTTTTTATACTTGCTTTAGAGCCCTTTTTGGAAAAAATCAGGCGCTCCTCTTCCTACACAGGATTACAATTTCATGATATTGACATTAAATTTACCGCTTATGCTGATGATATTTTACTTTATATCTCCAATCCGTCCACTTCCCTGCCTTCTCTTTTCTCGTTACTACAAGAATATTCCCTCGTTTCTGGCTATAAGCTGAACATTGATAAGTCTGCAGTGTTACCCTTAAATACATTTTGCCTTTCTCATATGTTTCACGGCTCCGGCTTCGAATGGAATCCCAGAAATATCAAGTGTTTAGGTATTCTTTATGCCAATACCATTAGAGAAACAATTCGAATTAACCATGCCGAAATACTTAAAAAACTTTCTGTTCTTATTGAAGGTTGGTCTCCCCTTTTTTGTCCTGTTGGAGTAGACTAGCTACTATTAAAATGATGCTTCTCCCCATCATCAACTTTTACCTCTCAATGCTTCCTGTTTCCCTTCCGCTCACCTTTTTTAGCACCATTAATCGTTCTCTAACAACATTTTTATGGAATAATCGTAAAGCTAGGATCTCTCTTTCCCGCCTTCAACATCCCAAAGACTCGGGTGGAGTTAACTTCCCTAACCTTAGCCGATATCACTCTGCTTTCACGTTGAAGCAAATATGGCCTTTTTTAATAGATTCCTCTCTTCCTCCCTTAACGGCATGGAGTTCTTTAGAACATGTACAACTCCTACCCTTTTCCTTTTCTACAGCGACTCGCTTATCTCAACCTCCAAAGCGTTTCTCTACCCCTATTTTCAATCATTCTAAAGCCCTTGCTCTTTCTTTGTTTCGTTCCCATCTTTCTTTTGACGATTTTTTCTCCCTAACTCCCATCTGGTACAACAAATCCTTAAAGATTAATAATAAAGCGCTTTTTTGGAAGGAGTGGATTGACAAAGGTATCATCACGTTTAATCATATATTGACAGACAAGTCCCCGAGGGATTTTTTTGTTATTCGTGAAGCGTTTGGTATCTCAAACACGTATTCTCTCAAATACCCCTTATTGAAGGCCTCTTTGTCACATATTCTTGTTCAGAGGAGCCCTTCTGCAACCCCGGTTCCGGCTTCTTCCTCCCCACTCGATTTTTCTACCCCCATAAAGCTGCTGTCATTTATAAACTTCTCTCCCGTCCTTTAGTAGATAGATCTAAGTCTAATGTAGAGCTCTTATGGGAACGCGACCTTGCCCAGGAGTTCTCGTTCCAGACTTGGGACTCTATTTGGTCCAAAATACACACCTCTTCACGCTCCGCTAGCACCACACAGACTCTATATTTTGTCTACAACAGACTTTTTTATACCCCTGCTGAACTTCACAAATTTAGATTACTAGAGACCAAAAAATGTTGGTCCTGTTCTGCTGTGGACAGTGATTTCATTCACATGTTTTTTCATTGCCCAAGGGTTAAAACTCTATGGACTCGTATCTGGTCTAAATTAAATGATATCCTATCCACAGATTTCCCCCTTGATATTGTCCAAATATTTTTGGGAGGCTCCTCACCTTTGTGGGAGGATCAGAGCAATGTGCGTAAATTTATAGACCTCTTTTTTGCCATATCACTGCAGATCATCACAACTAACTGGAAGGATACATCAAAAATTTCATATTACGCATGGTGGAACCTGTTGTGTCATCACCACAGGCTTGATCGTGCCTTTGCCACTTCGGTTCCTCTGCTAATCAAAAAAGATTTGATATGGTTGCCTTTAACCACTTTTCTTTCCAGACCAGCTTCCTGAGTTGCCCCTTTCCTCTCCGAGAGTACCAAATGTTACTTTATTACTGGTTTATTACTAATTGTTTATAGAAGTAATTGTCATTTGTAAATGCTTTTCATGGCCTTCCCTCCCTACCCCTCTCCTTCTCTCTACTTTTCCCTTCTTTCCCCTCCCTCCTTGAAAATTTAAAAGGCATTTTTTTTCTTAGGTATAGTTTCTATTTCCCTCTTTTGGGAACGGTTTGCATATATTGCATTTTATTCCATCCTATTTTCCATTTAAGTGCATATGTTTTTGTACTAATGTTTTACTATGTTTACTAATTTCAATAAAGCTTTCTAAACATAAAAAAAAAAAGAATATCACAGAATCCCTATTTCATTTTCTGCTATGAGTAAATCCATGAGATCATTCTTAGTTTTATTCAGTAATCCTACATCCCACCTCCAAATATATACTCTTAGGAAGAATGTCTGTAATATCTTTACAAACTCTTCATCTTGTTTTAAACTGCTGAATATTCCTGATCATTATTAGCATAGAAGTGTATTATATCATCCCAGGTTAATATGGGGTGATAATTTGATAACATAATTTATGTAGCAATCGTATTCGATTGCTTCAGAAATCTGTTTATCTTATGAATATCATACAGCAGAAGATCTTTACGTCGCTCATGTTTACTAAATTTAACTTTGAACAAACAACAGAGGATCCAGTTTTTTGATTTCTTCCAGATCCTTCTTATTTTTACATATAAATAAAAATCAATCTGAGTGATGTGGAGTAAAACACATATTTTCTTATATTCTTTTATAGGGATCTCTTTCTAGTTCTGCAGTTGGTTGCATCATTTTGATGACTGTGTTTCACGGTAAAAGGTTTATTGTCGCTCTACAAAAATCATGTCCCTGTAGGAATGAAAGTCTCCAACAGTCTTCCGGTATGTAACTCGCAGCATAAAGTTTTCCTTTTGTCCTGAGATTCACCTGATTTTTTTCATTTTGGTATCCTGGAACAAAAAATCTTAGCGTTTTCGTGCTCGACTGCTTTCCGTGGGAGGGTATTCTTGAGCACGAAATTGTCTTTACGACCATTTCTTGTCTAGATTTAGTTTCTAGACTGCAAACCACTGCAGCCTTCTCTGCTGTAAGATAGGCCAGTGGCCTCAGTGAAATAGCCTTGACAGGGGAGAGAGAGCTGGCTATGGGGGTGGTAAGTGGCAAAAGCACTTTGACCCGCAGGAACCCATCCCATGAGTGACTACAAGCAGGTGCCCTATTTTAAGTTTGTAAAGATCACAATGTTTTGTGCGGTCTTCCTTTCTAAATTAAGCACATTAACATGAGTGGAAATTAATAATATGCAAATTGGTTTTGCAATAATAAACGCTAGCTTTGAAACACACATAAATGAAAAATCATTAGCATTTTCTCTTCCATTTTTATTTGGGTCAACGAGGACCAGAGCAGCTGCCCTATTCTTCCTTGTCCAACTAAATTCTGTGGGTCGACTCATGCTTAACTCACTTATGCATAATAAAGCATATGCTCTCCCACTGTCCTTCTTCTTCTGTTGTTTGTAACAAATGGAGTATTCTTTTGCAAATTATTTGTTCTGGTTCCATATCATTTCACAATGATGGAAAATATATTTTTGAGGATTGAAAAGCCTTTGATGTTTCTCTTTCCCCCTCCCCCTCCCCCCCCCGGGTCATTTCGGAAACTTTTTTCACCACCTCATTTAAAGGAAATCAGCTACTGCCCTCTGAAAATGTTTCAGATGGAGCACAGTCAAACATCATCATTGATGTTTGTAAATATTGGTAAAATGTATTAAAATGCTTCTTTGTGGATTCAAAATTTTTCCAAGGTCCTGGGTGGGATTTATTTGTGTCCCTTCAAGTCTTCCCTTGTAAGAACACCTCATCTGACCCCAAGGCTGGGGTTTGCGATCCTGAATGCATAGCACCAGGACGCTCTTAGGCGCATATTCTCAAAGACTTATCGCCGATTTATCGGCACTTTAGCGCCGTAAAAGTGACAATAGACTTTTCGCCCTATTCACAAGCTGGTGCAAACTGCCGATATCGCCAGTTTACCAGCGATAGCTGCCGCAAAAAACATCGCCACGGATGAGAGAGACAACTAACGCTAATGATATACAGAGTAGGCGTTCCCGTGCAAAAACACACGAAAACACCACTTCGTGAGATTCTCAACAACCAGCCAGATCTGCGATGCGACCCAAAAACAGGCGATAAGGCGCGTTAGCAGCAGGCATTTAGCACCTGCCTTCTGCTGGTGCTAAGCAGGACAACTACCTGCAGTATGAAAGGGAGCCTAGCCCAGAGCCACATCTGAAGACCCACAGATGCCATGGAGACAATGAACATGCAGCCCGGAGACCTAAGAGGGCCACAACACCCACCGCCACCACCCCCAGGATCGCCCCCCCTCCGTACTCCCCCCCTGGACTACCACCGAGGCAGCGTAGGACAAGGCAGCGGACGGTCCGAAAACGGCATGGCCCCTCAGCCACACAATTGCAGAATGTGGGGAGAGGTGGGAACCAAGTATGTGTGAAGGAGGCAACTCACCCATGAAGAAGAATGCACACAATGCCAAGTGTGGCGGTGATATGCTGGACAGACCACAGAATGCAGAGCACAGACATGTCCATGTGGACCTATACTGCTGGTGTGTGTAGTTTTGTGGACAGTGGACGCAACCATGTCACCTCAGGCAGTGGGGAAGACCCTGGACATGTAGCTGTGCCATCCCCCCTGTAAGCGTAAGCGCAGTGGGCTGGGTCGGCGTACGCCACTCTAGCGTAGGAGTGCTGATAAAAAGGCCTGGGCCCTGGGCGTGGTTCTCTTCTGTGATGGGCAAAGCATCTGCCAGGGCGGCGTACCTCACCCTGCCACGAGTCCGCCACCGTGACCTCCAGACTCCGCGACACAGGCCCCCAGCGCATCCAGCGGCACAGCAACACGGAGTCATGTGTGTGCCGGATACTGCCTTAGTCCTACACTGCGGTCAGCAGGTCCCACAATTCAAATCGTGCCACATTTCTGTTAATGGAAGAAACCACCAGTCAACAGATATTGCCCCCAGTGCGGCCCGCCCAGATGACGCATCATCGTTGGCTGCACATCCGCTGAGTGCTCCAAGTGCCACTAACTCAGTGCACCACAAGTCATCGCCACGTGGATGTGGGCTCTCGCTGACCGCTGCCTCCGGCCTACACTGCGGTCAGCAGGTCCCCCAAGTCAAACGACGCATCATCGACGGCTGCACACCCGCAGAGCGCTCCAGGTGCCACTAACTCAGTGCACCACAAGTCAATGCCACGTGGATGTGGGCCCTTGCTGACCACTGCCTCCAGCCTACACTGCGGTCAGCAGGTCCCCCAAGTCAAACGACGCATCATCGTTGGCTGCACACCTGCTGAGCGCTCCAGGTGCCACTGACCCTGTGCAACACAAGCCGACGACACGTGGCAATATTGAGGCAGAATTCAGTAGGCGAAAAACATTGCACCCAGTGCGGCCAGCATGGATGGCGCATCGTCGTTGGCTGTGCACCTGCTGAGCGCTCCAGGTGCCACTTACCCTGTGCAACACAAGCCGACGACACGTGGCAATACTGAGGCAGAATTCAGTAGGCGAAAAACATTGCACCCAGTGCAGCCCGCACGGTCAGTGCATCGTCGTTGGCTGTGCACCTGCTGAGCGCTCCAGGTGCCACTAAACCTGTGCAACACAAGCCGACGACACGTGGCAATATTGAGGCAGAATTCAGTAGGCGAAAGCCATTGCACCCAGTGCGGCCCGCACGGACGGCGCATCGTCGTTGGCTGTGCACCTGCTGAGCACTCCAGGTGCCACTGACCCTGTGCAACACAAGCCGATGACACGTGGCTGTGTGCCCTTTCTGACCGCTGCCTCCGGCCTACACTGCGGTCAGCAGGGCTCGCAAATCAAATTGAGTCTTGATTCATTTATGGCAGAGTCCAGTAGGCAACAGACATTGCTTCCAGGGCGGATCACCCGGACGACGCATCAGCGCAGGCCGCGCACCCGCCGACCGCTCCAGGTGCCACTAACTCAGTGCACCACAAGTCATCATCACGTGGCTGTGTGTCCTTTCTGACTGCTGCCTCTGGCCTACACTGCGGTCAGCAGCGCTCGCAAACCAAATCCAATGCTGAAATGCAAGTACACCCCATCATCGCTGGCTGCACACCCGCCACCACCGCCAGGACCACCTCCAACCAACAACTGCCAGATTTGGAGGAGTGTCACAGCCAGCCTATCTAAGTTGCTCACACCTGTCTTGGATGCCATCATCAGCTTGATACCCTGCTCAGCTCTTCAGGTGCAACTAACTCAGTGCACCACAACACATGGACCCTTCATGATTGAGTTTTGTGCTGTGGACAGCGGACGCAACAATGTCACCTCAGGCAGTGGGGAACACCTGGGACAATGAGGATGAAGATGAGGCAGGTGTACCACACCCCACTGCAGCTGCAGCAGGAATATCCCGAAGGGACCAAATCATTAACAATTCATTCACATGAGCACGCTCAGCTCTGGTGCCCCTACCTCAGTGCACTGCAAGTCATGGACCCTTTATGATTGAATCTGTCTGTGTGATCCGATGATCACTGTTCTAGTTGTTGCCAGCACCAACCACTCCCTGAGGGCTGGCTTACACTCACCCCACACCCATCCAGCACAGGCGTCACTGGACATGTGACCCTGGTAATAAAAAGTGGCCGGGCGCACGTGCCCGTAGCTAGTTCAACTATCTATCTAAGTGTGTCCGTGTGGTCATTATGTATGCATGATGGGCCAGAGCCCTACCACATTACATTGTGCTGTGGACAGCGGACGCAAGCATGTCACCTCAGGCAGTGGGTACGACCTTGGACACATAGCTTTGTCGTCCCCCCTGTAAGCGTAAGCGGAGTGGGCTGGGCCGGCGTACGCCAAGCCAGCGTAGGGGAGTGAAGGATTTCCCCAGGGCTCTGGGCGTGGTTCAGTTCTGGCCTGGACAAGGAAGTAACTAATGCGTGTGTCTCTGTTGTAGTGTCGGCGCCACCCAGTCCGCAATCGACAATGTTGCAATGTAGCATGCACCCGGAGGACGGGCTCGCATGAACGGGGAAATGAAGGAGCGCAAGACCGCTCGGGGTCTTGGCTCATACATGCCAAGTGTTGTGTGTATCTGTATTGCCGCAGCATGAGCCAAATGCCTAGCCTTAATCGCAGCGCGAGTTCAGCCAGGCATGAACTCTACATCTGTGTCCGCCCTATCCTTCCCACAGGCCTACACTCACGTGGCCGCCCACCTCCAATGGCCAACATCACAGTGTCGTTGTCAGGCTTGTGGACATGCGCAGACAGGCATGACAATGGTATGCTGTAGGAGTGCCAGTGATGCAACCGCGCAGCGCACACAAGTAAATAGGCTCGGGGGAGGGAGGAGCAGCTGTGAGGCAACGTAACACACAGTGATGCCGCTCATTTGCCACATGCAAGACATGTCGGACATGAATCCCAAAGACGCACACATCCCACCCCACCCCCAAAAAGCCACTTCACAGTACCTGAATGCAAGCAGATGAGAAACTAACATTAGGGATGAATGCTCCTTTGTCTGAGCTATCAGGCGGAAGCACATCTGCACCTCCGACCTCGGAATTGCATGTGCCCGGCACCCCTTGACAGATACTATAGCAGCTGATGACGACTCCCAGACTATGCACAGCCCGACGAGAGACCAACGTATACACACCCCACACACAAAAGTCCTTGCTCGAAGTTATCTTGCATGGAATGGCCTTCACACTTACTCCCACATTAACCCAGGTGTACAACCATTGCACACTAAAACAACTCATTGCTCCAAGCTGTGGCCTTTCATCCACAGAACTGGCGCAGGTCAGAACAGTGCCGCTTCAACCAGAGCCACTAACGCAATGGCAGACCATCACGGACACTTGCACAACCCCTGTCAGGTGGAACTCTACCGTGCACGTATGCTGCATTTACTGGGGGCACTGCCATTGGTAGTGCTACGGATCAGTTACCGGCTGAGCTTCCGCCTTGCCAACGTCACCTGTGTGCAGCCTGTGTTGCATTGTCGCTCGTGCATATTCGAGTGGTCCATGGATGTCTGCCTATCCAACAGGACGGTAGCCGAACTGAATTTCGACATGTGTGTGTGCCCCCTGTTGGCCCACGACCATGAGTGTCACTGTGACACCCGTCTATGGGATGCCTGGGTACTTGGCATACATGTTGGCAGCTGGACCTGGGAGATTGCAGAACTCCTCGTGTGCAGTGAGTAAATTGAGCTGCTCCCCTATTGGGCTGTAGTGCTAATTGGTGAAAGGGGGTGGACGCAGCACATCTGTCCGGACCTGCTAATAGTTAGCCTCGCCGTCCTGTTCGATGAAGTCGATGACGACCTCATGTTGGAAATGATTGCCTACGAAGCTGCACTAGCTTTCATGGACGTGTAACTACGTACCTGCAGAAACAACAGTTTGGAACACATTGCACATGTCCCGACAACTTGTTGGAACTTGGGGTTCTGGTCACATCTCCCACGACGACAGTGGACATGTCTGCATTCGCCTGGACTCCGAATACATGAGCAGACAACAACGCGGGTTAACACACACCTGTGAAAGGTGAGGCACTCCCCAGGAGTGGACAGCGGCGCTGGGCAACGTTCTATGTTCTGACATACTGCTGCATTGGTCTGCATGTTGTGGCACTTATCTTGGCCGTACTGACACGCATATGCTAATAAAGTCTACGCACCTTCACTTGTATTCAACTGTGATGAGTGTTTATTTGCATGACAATGTGTGTCTCACTGCCTATCTGGGTCACGGCCATACATGCATTACTGCACCATCAGGGATGTGGGGTTGTACTAGTACATTATCATCTCACAGTATCCTGCTGTGCCACATGCGAATGGCCATTTTCCACACACAAGCGTCAGCAGTTGTGTCCTCTGTTCTATTGTGCTGATTTTGCTGTTTGTTCAACATTGTTGTAAATATTGCGGTGCTCTGGATCTTATGTGTGTGTGCTGCATTGTAGGTGAGTTGCCCCTTCAGCTCTGATTTGGCTGGCCCTTATCCCTTTCAGGCGGTGTGGCTTTCACTTCTGTGCTTATGCAGTGCTGTGATGTTGCAGACTTGGGTAAATTGGGCTCTTGGTTGGTGTTGTGACTCTTGGGCATGGTTTGTCCGCAGATGTGCTCTACTTAATTGTGCATGTGTGCCATTGTGCCCATCTCCCCCCGTCCCCCCAGTCCCTGGTGGTTACTCACCCTGTTGCTGTAGTGTCGGGTCATGTTGAGCAGTGTCCGGTCCCCCAACTCCTGCCACCGTCTCCACACTGATGACTGTGGTCACCATTTCCTCCATCTCATCCAGCTCCTCCTGTGGCGCTGGTCTCCCACCTCCAGTCTGCATTGCTGCCTTCTGGTTGTCTGCGAGTTTCTGCTTGGTCTTGCGCTTCACATCCAGCGCCTCTTGACCTCGTCCATTGTCCTCCTCAGCACTCCGACTGCATTCCCCTTGTCCAGGATGGACTGACATATTGTATTTTTTGTTGCAAATGACACAGTGGAGGTGACGTACAGTTGTTAATGGTGTTCTAACATCTCTGTGATCAGGATCCTGTTTTCCGCTTCTTCCTCTTCTTCTCCTTGCACTTCCCTGACCCCGAGGTCCCAGGCTGGTCCTCCGTGGGGCTTGGGGGGTTCTGGTTGTCCTCTGTGCTTGCTCCGGCTACCTCCATGGTGCTTCGCAGTTGTTTGTGTTTTGTTTGTGTTTTGTGTTGCCGCTTTTATTGTTCTTTTTGCAGCCTGACTTGTGGGACTTGCAGGCCTGGCGCTGCTTCTCGCTGGATTTTTTATCGCGGTTGGGCACATCGCAACTTTTTTCGTGTTCGGGTTTGTATTTTCATCGCTGTCCCGGTAATGTTATTGCGGACATTTGACGCGTTATAGGGAGACTATCGCATGTTATCGCAGTGTAGAGAATACGACGTTAACTCGGAGTTGTTTTCCCGCGATAGACGGCGATATGGAAACTTGCGTTAACCTATTTTGGCGATGTTTATCGCACGTTCTTGAGAATATGCCCCTTAGCTTTTTCAATGCTTCTTCAGTGGTACTTTTGTGAGGGTGACAGCCCCCACCTGTATACGTTAATGTGAACGGGGCACTGTAATAGCTGTTAGTAATAGCTGTCTGCTTCCTAGGTCTGCGCAGCACTGGACTGCAGGTTGCCCTCTCAAGTTTATCTGAAACATTTACTAACACAAAGCAAACGCGGATGTGCGCTAAAGCCATACAACAAAACACAGAAAAATTATGCTTACTATACCAGGATGGGTATCTATATGTCATGACTTTGTCTGACCATATATTGAGTCTGGTGTGGGTCAATTTAATTACATATCAGGTCTAGGGCACTCTTCTTGCCTGTGAGACTTCCTGTGGCTCCAACTCTTGGTTCCAGCTCCCGGTTATGACTCTATAAAAGCCACACCAGGCCTTCAGGGGTGGCTCTTCCATTATGGCGGAGGTTCATCGCCCCACTGAAAAATAAAATGATAATAAAACCACTTTACTATCATTTTGTTTTTCATTACTCCCAGCCGAGGTTAGGGCGGGGCCATCCTGCCGAGAGTCACGCTACAGGGGAGTGCTGGGCACTTGTAAGTGCGCATGCCTGTTCGGCCGGCTGACTCAGGCGGCTAAACAGGCATTCACAGTCATGTTTCTCCAAACCCAGCTGTGTTGGAGAAAAACCCCAGGCTCCCTGGGCCTGAGCGAGCAACAAGTCAGCCTGCTCAGGCCAATCACAGCGCTGCTCTCATGCTGATACCAGCTTGAGACCAGTTCCCTGGGAGGTTGTGCAGCGTGACCTGTGTCGGAAGAGGAGCACCGAGGCGGCGGGCGCAGGAGCAGATACGTTTTTAACACATTTATTTTCCCCTCACCCCCAGCCCATCCCCGCATTGCCCCCCCCCTAAAAAAATTGGAGCCGTCACCACTGCAGGCCTCTTCCTTGACTAAAAGGAGACCAGAATGGTTCTGTTTCTTTCACGATGTTTGCTTTATATGCTGTGGTGAGGAGACGGCGTATTTTGTCTGGACTGCAGAGGAGGAGGATATAAGAAAGGCTTTTTAGGTTCCGCGTTACACTCTATAACAAAACAGAGGCGATTTAGAGCAAATACAGACTCTGTTGACCTTACAAATTAGTAAGAAGAAACAAACATAGAAGCCAAACATTCTGACACATATTCTGGTTTTGAGCTCCTTACACCTGTTGGCATCCGGCAGATATCAGGGTATTGTGGCTTTGGCAGGAGGAATATCTCAGAGTGAACTATCTAGCATCTTTAATCATTTTCTAGAAGCAATGCTACTTAAAATCAATTCATATATAGTATTTCCTAATACACCAGGAGAGCTTCTGGACACAAATATTGGATATTTTTTCGTTTAAACAACTCTCATAAGTTATTGGCTGCATATATGGAACACGTGCAGCAATAGGTCGACCTGCGAGAAGTGGCATTCTGTACCAGAATAGCAAAAATGATCATTATTTAAATATTATGGGGCTTATTTACAAGCCCCTTGCGCCACTTTTGCGTCATTTTTAACATGGGAAAAGTGACGTACGGGGGGCGCAAGGGGCTTGTAAATAAGCCCCTTAGGTTGTATATAATAGTGAGTGTGTCCTTACAGACATTAAAGACATTGTTGTGTACCCATGATTCGTATATGTTCTGCCACTGTGGCTACTACAACTGCCTTGGGTCTGAACAGTTTGGAGATATTTGTTAGGTATGTAATATCGATATAGTTTATATACTGATAACATAATATTTACTTAAGTAACCTAATAGTAAGGTTGTAGGTGGCAGTGCATATCCAATTTGATCATGGACAATGACCCTATACCTGAATCCGCAGTCTGCAAGGGAGAGAAGATACAATATAGCACAGGGGCAAAGAAGGTCTGTGATGAGTGTACCTAGGCTTATTAAAAGGATATTTCTGATGTAACCAAAGAAGTGGAGGAACATTACAATATGCACCACAAATCTGTGTAAAAACGTAGTATGCTGTACCATGCTGCAAAATATTGCTAAAAGAAAGAGCCTTTTATTGGAACCAATGGATTATGAAAGTGATGATGAAGAATTACCACCTCGTCGACAATACAGACTTTTTTTTAATCCAAATTGAGTAAAGGATGGAAGACTACACACACACAAATAACAAACAACTATTTCTGTAATAAGCCATATATATGTATGTCATTTGAATATATTTGTAGTGTAATGCATTAACTTTAAGCAAAATATTAATCTGTTCTTTTACAGATCTTCACAATACCAAACAAGATGAATTGTTTAGAACAATAGCTCTAAACTTAACATTTATAACAGAAATATACTAATAAGCATGTTTTGTGATGAATATCCAATTTCCAGAAAATACAAAATTATTCACAAACTCTTTGACTGCCTTTCATAACAGCACTCCTCTCAGTTGAATTTGTAGTTGCTGTGGTCTGTACCTCTGCACTTTGTCTTGTACTGCGCCTTAAAGTACTATCCTCTTACACAGACACACTACTGATGCTAGAAGTCTCTCTTTACTTTCTACATCCTGACCTCCTTCCGGACTAGAAGCATCTTCAGTTTGCATTTCATCAAACACATTTGTTGTAGGCACTTTGAAACAATCACTCTGAAATGCTCATTCTTGGTCTCTTTGAGACAGAATACCAGTAGCAGTAGCCAGACAATCCCCTGAGCACCCAAAACCATACAGTTTTGTTCCAAGATGACTCAGCCTGCGTTGTTACGACTCCACAGAGAGATGTGAGAGCCTCAGATAATGACTTTATTTCATGACACATGCCCTTATGTTATTCCTGGATGTTGAAAAACCCAGATGGCATGACTCTCTGTAGACCAGTATTTCTATTTCCCATAAACCACATACCCCACTTTTGCTCTTTTTGTCCTAACAGCATGCATCTCTCTATTTGTTGG
Source organism: Calotriton arnoldi (assembly GCA_963921515.1). Taxonomy (NCBI): domain Eukaryota; kingdom Metazoa; phylum Chordata; class Amphibia; order Caudata; family Salamandridae; genus Calotriton; species Calotriton arnoldi. Next base: position 10,194,247 of record CAWUFW010000004.1, on the reverse strand, counting down.
AATTGGCAAGCAGATATTATTTCTGTCTTTAGCAGTAGTCCTAGGTCTCACACCTACCCTGCGCCTGACTAATAGTGTATGAAGCACAAAGCCCATCTGCATGGATGAAGACGTTTGAAGAGTCGGAGTAGGTATTTGAATTACAATATTCGTTATATGACTACTTTCTACTCTGGATGCGGAAGCAGGATTTTTATCAGTGCTTTTTGGCAAAGGATGTTTCTTCCATTTCAAAATCACCTGCAATGTGTTCAAAGTCAACATCCTCATCCTGACATTCTTGTTCTATAGAGATACCTAAACAAAACAACATGTATTTTAGCAGTACATTTAAATATTCTTTTTACAGAATTAGATACATTTATATTAGTAAATATGTACTACATATCCTGTAATGCATTTCTTTCACAAAATGTTTTGTTAAAAATATTTTTCAATTTACTTTTACCAGCAAATATTTGTAATAAATTGCTAAATGTCCATAAAATGGTGCTTTGGGTGTTACAATTTTAAAGAATACTACTTTAAAAAGGCATTATCGGATAACTAGCTTATAAGGGAAAACAATTGTATGTATTTTGAAATAAAATTGACTAACAATCTTTATTGCTAATTACATATGGGATTATTACATTAATATAAAAGGTAATTAAATGTTAACTTTATAATAGTCTATAGCCTAACCTGCGCTTGGAGGTGGTATATTAGACATATCAATGTATGTGATGCCTGTCGCAGCCTCGTCGCCAAGGAGGATTCTATCATTTCCTCCATTATATTTTCAGAGGGAAGAGTCGAAGAGCCACCAGCAGTATGTATGACCTGTCTCAGTTCTTCTTTGTGCCAGCTTCTCTTTAGTATTTGACCCTAAGTCATACCAGCTATTTTTGATTTCGTTAACCCTGCATTCATTTGCTTTTTTTTGCTCAGCGAAAGAATTTTGGGTAGACTCTGGCACACTTGAAGGTGTTTTCCCAAAATGTTTATCATTATTTGTGACACAATCCTCACCCAGACCAGAATATTCAGCTCCTTATCTGAGAATGTGTGTTTTCTCTTGCATCTACCCTCCTCTCACTGTGGCTCCCAGCTGGACATTGTAGAAGCACCTCCAGAGTTCTCCAGCCTTAGTGATATGTGCGGCCTTCAAACTGAAAGCCAGAATTGTGCTCCAGGAAAGTTATTTCCCGGTCTGATGTCATCAGGAACTGCTGAAGCAGCATTTACTAGCTGCGAATATGCATTTGAAATTAGTGAAACACATTTGCAAAATGCGCCTGGAATCAAATCAACATTACACACACCTTAAAAGCAGATAACGAATCCTAAAGCATCACACACAAAAATATGGCTTTTAGTAAATATCCTTTTGCAATTACCGAATCTCAAAAACATATCTTAGTACATCTGGCCCTTAATTAGGCACTTCCTTTGATTATTAGGTTTATTAGACTTTCATCTAAATGTGTAGTCGACATTCGGCATAACCAGACAATTGGTTTCAAACAATTAGTGCTTTAGAACTCAAGTACTCTCAATTTCTTATCTCTGTGCACAATGTAATGCAGAAAGCCATTGGAAATTCCAGATCCTTGTGCAATAGCTTTGAATATTTCTGTACATTGTTTGCAAACCCTTTCACTGCCCTATTCATGTATATATATATATATGTGTTATGAAAGGGTCTCCACATATAGCCCCCATGATGTATATGCCAAAAGGCCAAAGGGGTGCCTGTGCTCCCGCAATCATTATTTATTTATTTTTGTCTCCGATCGTGGATAAGCTCCTCCTTGTCTAATCCTTTTGCGCCCAGGCAAACTACTAAATGAGCCTGCCGGGGCATCATAAATATGCATGTGACATCACTAGTGACATCCCACAAACATTGGCTGTGCCTGGGAAGGATTTTCCAGCTCTCCCAGTGCCATAGAAGGATTAAGCTGGTGGCCGGGGATATGGTAGGGTCAAAGGGCATTTATTACAGCCCTCAACTAGCTCCTCCCTAGCTAGAGACACTTTAGGGCCCATTTATGAGGCTATTTGTGTTGCTCTTGCACTATGCAACATTGTGCAAGAGCGACACAAACCGTAAGATAAACTTTACGTGGCTCTGAGTGACTCCAAAAATCTAGATTAACGCAACACAGCGCAAATGACTGGGTTGCATTACTCTGCCCTGGGAACGTGTTCCATCGGTGTTGCGAGGTTGTTGCCACGCAACTCCCATTGTTTTTAATGCATTACCAGATTACAAGAACTTAAACCTGGGAATGTACCAGAATCTTACACTTTCCCAGGGAAGGCATAACGAGGAGGAATATCTCTATTGCTCCTCGTTTCTTTCTCTTTCTATGTGTGCTGCACTCTGCAGAAAACATAGAAAGAGGAATATGCCTCCCTGGATTGTTTTATGCAGGAAGGTGCCTCTTCCTGCTCAAAAACACTCCTGCATGGAATGCAGGCATCCTCAAAGGTGCCTGCGTTGGCGGTTGGCAGCCAAAAGGGCGCCAGCGCAGGGGAAGGGACAGGAATGTGCCATATTGCTTTAAATCAGTGCATTCCTGCCCTTTTCCTGTCATGCAGTGCAGTGCAGCATGGTAACTTGCTGCACTGCACTTTGTGACTTCCTCATAAATAGGCCCTCTTTTTGGTGGGAGGGAAGGAGGTAGGAGAGAGGTGAGGAGAAGCATCCCAGCTCCTAACAAACCTTCCCACCTCACCAACAGAAGAAATTAACCTGGAGATTTCGATTGGATGGACTAGAAATGATCCTAGAACTTACCTGCCTATCCCACTTTCTGATTCAGTTTCATACAGCTCCTTTCTCTTCCAATGCTCTTCTGTCCAATAGAAGCATTAGAAAAGACAGGCACTTTATGTCTGTGCCCCAGCAAGGAGCCAGATGCAGCCTGGATGTCATTTAGCCCAAGAAAAGAAATGTTGGGGCATATTTACCAACTTTTCAAGCAAATGTTCACTCAACACAAGGCAGCAACTTTGTTATGTTAAAGGGACAGAGCAAAACAGCGCATATCTACAATGGTGCTGGAACAATTTTCAGAGTGGGGAATTGTGAAAAATCCTCATCACGCAAAGAAGTATAGCAAATGAGTCATACTTATCCAGTAGGAGAGTAATAACGGTGTGGTATGGAGCCAGTGGTGCCTCTGGAACACACCGTTGCAAATATATTCCTAAAGCATGCTGTGGTAGTGCAACGTCATTTCCACACAACACATTTGCCATTGAAATGGCCACACAATTCAGCCATTTTACTGATAAAACTGTAGAGGGCACAAAGGATAATGTTTGCAAATGTTTTTTGGCAAATATTTACTATTTGGACATCACCAAGTAAAGTGTCTTGATTTATTACATATCCTTTTAAAATCTTTGTTTCCATCACACTCAGATTTATAAACGATATGTGCTTCATTTGTTTTTCCCCAACTGCTGATATATTTTGAAATATTTGTACATTTATTTTACAGATATTTAAATGTGTGTTTGAATTGACATAATACATCCTTTTCTTTCACACTCTCTGTAACCCAGCAAGATTGTCAGGTAGATCACTTTACAAATTCTCTAACTTTGGAGTTAGAAAAAGAAAGTAAATTCCAATATCCGTGTTAAACAATTAAGTCAGAATATGTCAGAAGACTTAGCCTGATATTTGACCTCGGTCCTTGAACACAGAGCAAATGTAAAAAGATAAAAAAACTATTTAAAGCACCTTTATTTTCCGTTCCCCATCTCAACTTCGGCATGGTTATTTTGGGGATGCTGCAGCATTGCCCGCACCCCTACTTCCAACTAAGATATGGTGTTGTTTTACTCTCTCCCTCTGCTGGTGCACTTTAGACTGCCATCAGCCAACACACACCCTCACCCTCAATTGCAAAGGTATGTGTGTTCTATCAACCTAAGCTTTTTTTTTTACTAGAAGGGAGCCATTCCAGTACAAAACCTGTGCTTTAATAGGTTTCCCACTTTGCATTTGTGCTGTACAGTGCAGCAAGTTGGAAAAACCTGGAGTTTTAAATCTTGTTCCACAGTTACACATGTCTCGAGGAGGTGTATTTTTTGGTACAAATATCTGTTGTCTACCAATATTACTAAATAGGGATTTGTGTTAAAATCCATGAGTGGTTGTATGGGAATGCCCATGTACCACCCACGGAGCACTCCCTTGTCACAAAGTAGTGCAAAATAGTTCTGAGCTCTACTTTGCATTACTTTGTCCAACTTTCCAAATTCAAATTCAAATCATGATTTGCGTTGAAAAGTTAATACTAGCACAACACTATGCGGCAGGTTTGCATTACAAAAATAATGCAAACCCAGCACAAACTGTTAATAAAGCTGGGCCCCAGTGTTTGACTGCTTTCTGGAGCACAGACACAATGTTCTGCACCCCATCATTGAGCCAGAAGTCAGAGGCTCTTTGTATTGTTTTTATTCTAAGGAAAAATCCAGGGTCTGACTCCTTACTCAGTTGTAGACACAGATGCACATGTATGTGCCCAAGCGAATAGCTTGATGTGGTTTGGATTTTTTCTTAGGCTTGGAAAAAATTAAGACAGTGCCTGGCTTCTAGATGAGGTCCATATACACACACATCTGTACCCCTGTGAGGAGCCTCAATGCTGTTGTTTTTTTCTTAGACTCAGAAAAAACACAAGCAGTACCAGGCTCATTGCTGGAGTACAGAAATATATTTGTGCACAGTCTTGAGGGGATGCCACCCTCCACCTTTTCTTACCTGGAATTCTCTGAATATGTCAAACATTGGCAAGGACAAGTATTTCCAGGCATTTCTGTGGTGGAAAATCCTGGAATATGTGGGGAACAGCAATGTTCTTAATATCCATTGTTTTCACATTTCTAAATATACCTCAAGTGTGGGTGTGATACCCTAACTGATAGGAACAGGCCAATAATGTTACATCTTAGGGTCAATATATTGCCAATGTGGTCTTCAAATAGTCACAATGTTGCCTAGTCCTGTCCTGTTCTGGAGGCCCACCCACAATTGTGAGGCATTGCTTTTTTAAACATATGTGTTGCATTCCAAGGGTCAAATCCTCCCATTCTACTGCAGGTGGCTCCTCCATCTTCTCATCCTCTCGTGTGGTCTAACCTGGTACGGTATGAGCTTCTGCCAAGGCCCCCAGTGCCTTTTGCAACTCCACCTTCCTGATGGTGCTCTTGGCAGGAAGTCTAAACTCCTTGCAGAAGTTTTTGAGCTGGGCCACACTGTTGACGTTCAAGCTGGCCAGCTCAAATCCCATGCATGCAGATGCAGTTTCAGATCCGACAGACAGAGATATGATTTTGGAAAATGCCAATCAGGGATAATTTAAAATTCGAATTGTCTTAGGTATGGAATGGTAGTGTACACCAAATCACTGAATGGCGTTGCACAAACACAAGTTCTAATCTCACCGCTGATCACCAATGTTAGAAATTGGGTTGTTGGTTGACTAAGGTGTTAGCCCTGATCAAGCAGCAACCATAATTCTAGTCAGGGTAAGGTAAAAATAAACCCCAAATTAACACATGGTCACACTCTGGTAACCTGGCACAGAGCAGTCAGGCTTAACTCAAAGGTAGTGTGTAAAGTATTTGTTCAACACTTTAAACAGTAAAACAGTGAAAACACCACACAAAATGATTTCAGGCTGGTTTAGAAAAAGAGATCTGAATTTAATAAATAAAACAAGACTAAAATGCCACAAATCCAATTAGTAGAACTGGAGATATTGCATTTGAAAGTTTATACTGAAAAATAGTGCCAAAAAGCACAAACCGCTATTAGGGATATCTGGTCACGCCGGACCAGGACAAAGTCACAATTTCAGGCTGAAAGGAATGGAGTACAGGCCAGTTACAGGGACCCAGTTTTCGCCAGTGAACAGAGTACCTTAAATCCTAGTTGCCAAGCATTGCGTGGGTCTGCATCAAAGATGCGTTGCGCAGTCGATGCTGTGAGGCTGTGTTGTGAGGTTCTGGTGCGTTGATGTCTAAGGTCCCATCGACATGGCTTGCAATGCGAAGTCCTGTGTTGGGGATGCAATGCGCAGTTGTGGTGATGCGTCGGTTCTGATGAGTGATGAAGCTGATATCCAAAGTTTCAGCATAGTTGTCGAGGCTGCAGTCGAAAAGAGATGCGTGGGGCTGTGCTGGGGAAAGTGTCGTGCAGTGGCAGTTCCGAAGGCGATGCGTCGGTTCCAAGATGCGGGTTGCGGTGGTGACATAAGTCTTTTGCAACAGGTCCAATCCATGCAGCAGCGATGATGCACCTGTGCTGCTTGGGGGTGTGCCGCTTAGCCGTGGAGATGTGTCAGTTCTACTCGGGGATGTGTCACTCAGCAGATAAGATGCACTGGTTCCACTGGTAAGCACCTTAGGCCCGCTTCCAAGGGTTCCGAACCAGGGTGGAACCACTCAGCAGGGTAGACTCACAGATGGCAGAGTCCAGGTGCAGATATAAGAAGATTAGAAGCCTGCTATGCCCCTGAGGCTTCAGATCAGGAGGCCAGACAACTAGCCCTAGGAGACACTCTGGGTTCTGGATTCTAGAGATGCAGGTCCAGTACATCTCACCCAGGCAAGAGGCCAGCAGGAAGCAGATCATCAAAGGAAAGCAGGTCCAGTGGAGTGGCAGTCTTTCAGCAACACAGCAGTCCTTCTTCCTGGCAGAGTATCCACAGGTCCAGAAGTGTACTAAAGTGGTGGTGTCTGGGTCCAGTACATATACGCAGTGGTGCCTTTGAAGTGGGGGAGACTTCAAAGACAGGGCTACATACCCCCTTGTAGTGAGTCTGGAGCCATAGCAGGAAGGGAGGACCTCTGTGCACCTCAAAGACCCTTCTTTGAAGTTTCCCCTACTTCAAAGGCACCACTGAGTATAAGAACCGGACTTCAGACCCTACTAACTCACTACACCTTAGGACCTGCGGATACTCTGCCAGTAAGAAGAACTGCTGTGCTGCTGAAAGGACTGTCACTTTGCTTGACTGCCATTCTGAAGGAGCTGCTACCCTGCTGTACTGGCCTGCTGCCCTCTTGCCCGGGAAGAGGAAGAACTGTACCTGGAACACATTTTGAGCCCAGGACTCCAGATTGACTCAAAGGGCCTTCTGATCTGAGTCTCAAGGACATAACAGGCTGCCCACAGCTCCTGGATCTGTCTTCAATGAGTTCTTGACCCCTCAAGAGGTGCCTCTCAGCTCCCTGAACCCTTGGTGGATCTGCAGTTCTTAAAGGCAAGCTTTTGGGCTCTTCATGAATGAGAACAGGCCCGTTCGCTCCGGAACCTTGCTACTAGCTCGGAAATCCAGCACGAGTGGCTGAAAGTTCATCTCTTTGCACAGTAAGTATCACTGTACATGTCCGCAAGTCTGCAGTCCATCTGTCGGAGACGCTCAGCGGCTCTTTGGCCTCCGCAGACCACTGCCAGTGACGCTCTCCTTGCTCCCAGCAAACTTCTTACCCGCGAACGGGACACTTGGCACAATTCTTGAGAAGGTAAAACTTCAGCAAGACTTATCTGGGACTGTATCTGACCTGCGATGGATGTGAACTTTTAGATTTGACCTGGTCTAGTGCGACCAAATATCCCTGGTTGGCGCTTTATGCTTTTTATCACTATTCTACAGTTTATTCTTTAAAAAGTCATAGCTCTGGTTCTACGTATTTGATGTTTTTCGCTCTGGTCTTGTTTTGTTCATTAAATAAAGTTCTATTGTTCTAACATGGTGTGGAATCTTTTTGTGTGGTGTTTTCCCTGTTTTGTTGTTTGAAGTGCTGCACAAATACTTTACACATTGCCTCTTAAGTTAAGCCTGAATGCTCTATGCCAAGCTTCCACGGGGTGAGCAGAGGTTAATGTAGGGTGTGTTGTGTCTTACCCTGACTAGTATTGTGGTTCCTGCTTGGAAAGGGTGTATGCCTCTGCCAACCCAATTTCCAACACCAGCCAATCAGAATGAGCGAGATTCATCATACAGCAATAAAAATAAATATACATGTTTTTGGTATGTTTCCATAAAGTTCAGTGGTGATATATTTTACCTAAAGACAGGTTTCATAAACCAACATTTTGTTTGCAGTGCTTTCCAAATTTCCAAAATGTACTGCACCTACTTTATTACCTTTGGGAATCTTGAACCCAGAGAAAACCCATGCGTGCCTGCATCAAAGTGGGAGTCAAGCCTTGGTGGCAGGGATATTTTTCCTGTGTGACAGGGATTGGAGGGCATTATCTTGTTTTGTGAGCAAATTCTAATTAGCTGACAAATATTGTGCAATGTTCCAAAATTCTAACTAGCTGACAAATGTTGTGTAAAGTGCAATCCACTGAATCAGCCAATCAGAATAAGGAAGGTCTGTCTCTTAGAAATTAAAATCTTCAGATGTGTATATTAAAAATATGTAGTTATTGAATGTTTCCTCGTTTATGTCACTCTTGCACCACGCAACATGGTGCAAGAGCGAAACAAACCTTAAAACAGATTTTTGAAGACACACAAAGCCACTTTATGTGGCTCAGAGTTTCTCCAAAAATCTAGAGTAACGCAACGCAGTGCAGCACAAATCACTGCATTTCACTACTCCGCCCTGGGAAGGCCTTCCACGGGTGTTGCGTCGGTATTTCCGCGCAACTCCCATGGTTTTCGATGCATTCCCAGATTCACAAAAACATGTAAACATGGGAATGCACCAAAATCTTACACTTTCTCATGGAAAGCATAACGAGGAGAAATATCTCTATTTCTCCTCGTTTCTTTTTCTTTCTATGTGTGCTACATTCTGAAGAACACATAGAAAGAAGAATATGCCTGCCTGGATTGTTATTGTGCAGGAAGGTGCCCCTTCCTGCACAAAAACAACCCTGCATGCAACGCAGGCACCATGTTGCAAGGGTGCCTGCCTTGGCGCTAGGCAGCCAAAAGGGTGCCAGTGCAGAGGAAAGGACAATGGAGGGAATTATCATATTTTGTGAGCAAATTCTAATTAGCTGACAAATATTGCGTAAAGTGCAATCCACTGACCATCCAGTCAGAATAAAGAAGGTCTGTCACTCAGACATTAAAATCTTCATATGTGTATATTACAAATATATAGTTATTGTATGTTTCCTTGCAGCCTAGGGTTGACATCTGTGACCAAAGACAGGTACATATAACAGGTATTTATCTTGCAGCTACTTTCCAAATTTCTAAATGTCAATAAAGCCTTGCGCCCATTTTATCCTATGTGGCACCCTCAGCCCATAGACATCTCTGGTACCTCCTTTCTTCAGAAAGCATTTCCAGTTATTGGAAAACAATGCTACAAATCTGACAAATATCATGTTCAGGAGGATCTCCATGCCAGCCAGTAAGGGCAAGGGAGGTCTGGCACCCCACCAAAGAAACATTTGAGTGTGTTTATGTTACAAATATATGATGTATGTAGTATGGTATGTTTTCATACAGCTAGGGGCAATATATGCGACGAAAAGACAGGTACCATGAACCAGCATTTTGTGTACAGTTTCTTTTCAAATTTGCAAAATACATTGCATCCAGTAACCATCGGAAACCCATACATGTCTTCTATCCTTGTGCTAAGGAGAGCCAAGGAACAAACATTAGGGGTCAAGTTGTGCCATGACATACTTTGTGCTGTGGAGAATTGAGTGACTTATTATGTCTTAGACAATAAAATGATAATTGCTATAAGTTATGTTAAGTGTTTTTTCATGGCCAGCCAATGAGGGTGTGGGAAGACCTGGCTTGGCAGTTCGGGCTGGACTGTTCCCATGAGGCACAGGGTCAAGACTGATTTGCATATAGCTGTGTCTGAACTGGGGTGGCGAAGTGAGCTAAAGAAAGATGATGGATTCAACCCAGATCTGTGACTGGGGGTGAGTGTCTGAAAAGTTTCAGCGCTCTGTCCATCATCTCCTTGTGTTTGCTTTGTTCGCCCTAAGTTGGTAGGGTATGCCCAGACGTGGGTCCCTTGCTCACTTTGCCACTGGATTCAAGCTAGCCTGGCTGAAGAGGGGTGTTACCCCGAAACCGGTCCCAGGATGCTTGTTTCCGGTTCAAGTAAGACCTGGCTTGGCAGTTCGGGCTAGACTGTTCCCATGAGGCACAGGGTCAAGACTGATTTGCATGTAGATGGGTCTGAACTGAGGTGGTGAAGTGAGCTAAAGAACGATGATGGATTCAACCCAGATCTGTGACTAGGGGTGAGTGTCTGAAAAGTTTCAGCGCCCGTCAATCATCTCCTTGTGTTTGCTTTGTTCGCCCTAAGTTGGCAGGGTATGCCCAGACGTGGGTCCCTTGCTCACTTTGCCACTGGATTCAAGCTAGCCTGGCTGAAGAGGGGTGTTACCCCGAAACCGGTCCCAGGATGCTTGTTTCCGGTTCAGGGAAGACCTGGCTTGGCAGTTCGGGCTGGACTGTTCCCATGAGGCACAGGGTCAAGATTGATTTGCATATAGCTGGGTCTGAACTGAGGTGGCGAAGTGAGCTAAAGAACGATGATGGATTCAACCCAGATTTGTGTCTGGGGGTGAGTGTCTGAAAAGTTTCAGCGCTCCGTCCATCATCTCTTTGTGTTTGCGGTGTGGGAGGTATGCCACCCATCAATAGAAACTTTAGGATTTGTAGATGTTAAGAATATATGGTTGTGGTATGTTTCCATCCAGCTCAGGAGTGATACCTATGATAAAAAAGTACCTTAAACTGGTATTTCACTTACGATGGCTTTCCAAATTTAAAAAATGCCCTACACCCAGTTTATTGCCTGTGGGCACCCTTAACCTATAGAAAAGCCTTATAAACACAGAGGAACAAAGGTGACTGTCAAGCATTGGCAGGGCTCTATCTTTGCAAGAGAAAATCCTGAGGGAATTGCCATAATTTCGAGAAATGCTAAAAACCTGACAAACTAGAGGCTTGTTTCACAAACTGCATTTCATAGTATTTAAAGTAGTTCTAAAGTAGTGCTACCTACTGCAAAATGAAATTCACAAACCTACAAGTGTAATTATCCACCTCCAACTCCATCATTCCTATGGGGAAATATACTCGCACATGTAAGTTTACTACTTAGGGCCCGATTGCGATCTCGTTAGGAAAAGCTCCAAATGGGATTTGGAAAAAGCTAATACGATTTGGAGCCTATGTTTCTGAACGAACCGTCCCCCTTTCCGAAAGACCAAGTACAATGCGAGGAAGCTTTCATCGCTAACCGAATCGGTTCCAAACCCGAATCAGTCAGTCCGACTCATTCGGAGCCGAATCGTGCAGCTCAATGGGGGCGGTTTCCGAATGAGCAAGTACGATGACCGATTCTGACAGCCGTAGAGACTCGGTTATGCCGAGACGAATCAGCTGGCGGAATCGGACTTCGGGGCCGTAGCAGGTGCCCTCTGAATCAATCGCAGGAGGGTACCCATGGGTCCCCCCTTTCCATGCATGCACAGTGTGGCTGGCACCATGTAGTGCCCGCCACAGGGTGCACGCTTTTACCCACCCACCCCTTTTTTCAATGGGAGCCTGTGCTCATGTTGGGTACACAAGCTCCTATTGAATTCAATGGGAGTCTGACCAAAACCGAGTCCCTACACATACGGACACATCGTACTCGGTCGGTGGGACTCCCGGAGTGCGATTCGTACGGAAAGCATTCCTAACCTGATTCAGTGGGAATGCTTTCCTAACGAGATCGTAATCGGGCCCTTAGTAGTAAGTGTGGAAGGGACTGGGGGAGTGCCTGGAAAAGGGAATTACTTACTACTAAATGGGGGGGTTAGAGAGGGCTACTGAGGGGTTTAGGGAGAGCTACAGAGGGGTTTAGGGTGAGGCATGCAACATCCACAAAAGAGTAAGTCCTTTGCTATTCACGTACTGCACTTCTAAAGTTACTACGGCCAAAAAAGGACCCAAAGTAGTCATAAATATATTCCATCTCAGATCTGGAGTAAGTCCAACACCACACATAGCCAACCACCGGCACTGCAACACCCTACCATAGAAAATAATGAACGTCAAATTTAAAATTAAAATTGAAAGGAATTCATGTGAAAGTAAATTCTTTTTTGAACTATTTAAATTATAAGTAAATTAATTTTAATATTTAAAACACATCTAAAAATAAAGCATACTTTTTTGTTAGTTTAAACCTTTACTCTAACCATTTTTTAAATTGGAAAATGTATGAACATTATTGTTTACTAAAATATAGTTAAATTACTTTTACTTCATTCTATTCAACACTTTTAATCGTTCATAATAAAATACTTTTTATACTTTAGCTGGCGATTTTTTTAATAATTTGAACTTCAGAAAAATAATTTAAATTTAATGTATTCATATACTTAATGTATGTTATTCATTTTCTGGCATTCTTTTTATTTTGTTCTACATTTAAAATAAATATATAACATTTATTTACATTGATATTTAACAATGACATATGTTTAGAATTTTTTCTTGTGTAATACATTTTTATTTAATTTTCCTTACACTTTACCACACGGAGATCTCAACCACTCCTCTACCACCTCGGCTCAATCAAAGAGTCTAGCGAATTTCTGACTTCGAAATTGATTTTTCCAATGATGCAAATGTTTCCATTTGGGCTCAATAAGTTGGAGGTACCCAGAAAAATGCAAAGTAGGATGCAATGTTCTCAAACCTTAATCTTCAACAATTACAGTCAGAATCATATCCTTGCCACAATTGGATTTCACTAGTATTGATTTCCTGTCTGAGGAAAGGCTATTCTTTGTGAACATTTAAGCATTGGGTCCTATTGTCGGCAGATGTTTGGAAACAAGATTTATATCCTTTAAATGTTCTGAGGGTGGGTGCAAACGTTTATTTTATCTTTGTAATCTGTAGTGTACATCAAATTTTGCCCAATGGATATCTTCTTTTCATACTCTATAAACAATGGTGAAACACCAGTAGCAAGGTGTGTGAAGTAATATGGGTACCTCCTATATTTTAAGGTGCATGACCGCATAGACGTTCGGAAATCCCATTACTCATTGTTTCAGGTGGTGGACTAACTGTCCTGCAACTAGGACATGGCGCACTGGTAGTGCACCCCAATAGTGCACTTATGGGAGAGGCCTGTGGTGTCTCAGACACCTTTCTCGTTACCCCCCACCACAAGGTTCAGTCACACATCGAACCCATCTGGAGGGGTTTCCTGCACTTCCTTTCAAAAGACAGGACAAGACAGTCCACAGGCAGTGAACAACAGAACATTGCCACAACTCCTTCCCTCACTGATGTGCTTTTGCTAGCAATGGCAGAAGCTCTCTGCTTTTACTACTTTTTCATGATTTACCACATGGTCCCAGTCTGTGTCAGGTGACCTCGATGAATATGTACCCAGCACAGTCCTAGACATTTACCCTTTTACGATAATATGGCACAGGGAGCAGATTTATCAACTCTTTGAGGTGATCAAAGTCACACACATTGATGCAAACTGGAGGAAAGTTTTAATAAAGTAATTGCATTCCACTGCAAAGCTTTTTTGCACTGCAACATAGCCATAAAGGTAATGCAAACAGCACATTGTGCTACATTGCCTTACTTTGCGTCAAGTGTGTGTGTCGATTGCGCAGTAAATAGGCATTCCATCGCTACCACAAAGCATGACTCAAAACACTATCCACTGAAAAATCAACAAATACCGCCTCCTTGAGGCAGGCACGAAGAAGGAGAAATGTTTTTGTTTTTCCTAATTTTACATGCATTGTATGTGTGATGCACCACAAAGCACTTCATATGTGGGAGAGAATTTAAAGTATACCTTAGCATAGTCGTTTGTACTGAAAGGGTACTCTTCCCCAAGAAAACCTATGACAGACATCACACACACACTTTTGAACTCATACACACATCTTTGCAATCTGGTGCAAAGGTGTGTGCACCAGAGGAAAAGAGCAGCAGAATGATAACATATACGATATGGCACTGTCCTGCTCTATCCTCTCAACTTTGGTTGCTGCACCATGTTGCAGTATAAATTTGTAAATCTCTTCCCAAGTGTAGAAAAAATTAAACACAGTTTGAGGTGTATTTGCACCATGACATAAACTGCAAATGGCAGAATTTCAATGATAAAAATTCAGGAACTTAAGGGTTATAGGATACATAAAAATAATATATTTTTCACAAATTATTTTCATAGAATATTTGTGAAGGCTGCGGAATAAGTACCTTTTCAAAAGTCAGAGGCATTAGTCCACAACATTTCTTTGTTAACAGTTCCAATGTTATTTATTAACATTTTGGACAGTCCGTTTACTTCAATCCCATCTCAACATTTGTATCAGAATGTTGGGAAAGAATAATAGTACACTTTAAATATTAGACTAATCGTGAAATTTATTTCTGTGACCTCTTTTATTTGCATTTTTTTTTTTAAAATACTAAACGTTTAATTGGTCTTACATTTTTTTGTAGTCTCTGAATTTATTCTGAATATTGACCTTGTGGTGTGAGTCTTATACAAGGAATATGTCCCCAACTTTCTCTTACGGGGAACCAAGTACCCCATTGTTAAACTTGATTCCATCAGGGTAGTGAAACAGAACATTGCAAGCCCTACTTAGGGGAGTAGGTGTGGGCTATGGTTCACTGACAGAATATTGACCACAAAAATATAGGGGCATATTCTCAAGGACTTATCGCCGAGTTAGCGGCACTTTATCGCAGCCAAAGTGGCGATAGATTTATCGCCCTATTCACAAGCTGGTGCTAACAGCCGATATCGCCAGTTTTCCTGCGATAGCAGCCGCAAAAAACATCGCCGCGGAGGACACCTACAACTAACGCTAATGAGATGCAGAGTAGGCGTTCCTGTGCAAAAAGTCGCGATAACACCACTTCGCAATATTCTCAACGACCAGCCAGATCGGCGATAAGATCCCAAAACAGGCGATAAGGCGCGTTAGCAGCATGGATTTAACACCTGCTCTTACCTGGTGTTAAGTCGGACGACAACCTGCACCACAAAAGGGAGCCCCGACCAGAGCCACACCTGAAGAACAACAGATGCCATGGAGCTACTGATCATGCAGCTAGGAGCCCCAAGAGGGCCACAACACCCACCGCCACCACAACCAGACACGCCGCCCCCCCCTGGACCCCTGCCCCCCCCGGACTACCACAGAGGCAGTGCTGACAAAGACAGCAGACCTTCAGAAAACGCACCAGCCTCACAGACTTAACACCAGAGGATGTCATTGCCCACTACAGGCTCAAAAGGACAACCATCCTCCGCATCCTGACCATCATTGCCCACAGGCTGACAGTACCAACACAGCGGACAACCAACTTCCCTCCGCAGACAAAGCTGCTGGCTGTGCTGCACCTGTTGGCCTCTGGTACCTTCCAACCAACAACTGCCAGAGTCGGAGGAGTCTCACAGCCAGCCCTATCCAAGTTCGTCACACCTGTCTTGGATACCATACACAATTACCGCAACAGGAGGCACACGCCTTCCATCAATGTGCAGGCAATAGTGGACCACCTGGGACTCTTCACCAATGTCGTCACCAACTACCCAGGCAGTATGCATGATTCCTTCATCTTCCGACAGTCCATCATCAACCAGCGCTTTGAGGCTGGCACCGATGTGAATGCATTGCTCGTTGGTAAGTACCAAATGAACATACCACACACCTCAACTCCACAGTCATGCAACTCAAGACTCTGGGAATGCCCACGTTACAAACTCACATACAACATGCCAAACAACATGCCCACCTACCAGACACGACAGCACAACTTACTGTGGTAACCTGGGCTAGGCATGTACACAAGCCATCAACGGCATGGCACCTCAGCCACACAATAGCAGAATGTGGGGAGAGGTGGGAACCAGGCATGTGTGAAGGAGGCAAGTGACCCATGAATGAGAATGTACACAATGCCAAGTGTGGCGTGGATGTGCTGGCCAGACTGCAGTATGCAGACCACAGACATGTCCATGTCGACATATACTGCTGGTGTTTGGAGTGTAGTGGACAGTGGACGCAACCAAGTCACCCCAGGCAGAGGGGAAGATCGCAGAAATGTAGCTTGTTACGTCCCCCCCTGTAAGCGTGAGCGGAGTGGGCTGGCCCGGCCTACACCAGGCCAGCGTAGGGGTGTGAATAAAAAGCCTGTTGCTCTGGGCGTGGTTCTCTTCTGGAAAAGCCAACATGTCTGCCAGGGCGGCGCCTCTCAGCTCACCACGAGGCCGACGCCATGAGCGGCGGTGCCTGCGATCCTGTGCGCCTGCTGCACCCCAGGCTGCTTGTCACCAGACCCGTCTTGGCCGCCCCTGCGCAACCAGGCCTCACTGCTCACCTGCCGACACCGGCGTGTGTCAAAGAGGGCCCACCACATGCCGGTGCAAGCTCCAAGCCCGAGGCCCGCGACCGTGGCAGCCTCCTCAGACCATCACGGCCTCCGCGACACAGGCCCCCAGCACTCCTTTCTCGTTGACGTACTCCACCGCTGCCTCCGGCCTACACTGCAGTCCAGTATTTCACACATTTGGAACTGAGTCTTGATTTCATGATGGCCGAGTTCATATGTTAATGGCAGCATTTATATCACTGTACTCCCTTCGATCTGGTGCCACCAACTCTGTGCATCGCAAGCCAACGACACGTGGCTGTGGGCCCTTTCTGACTATTGCCTTCGGCCTACACTGTGGTCAAGTAGGTCACACATTTGGAACTGAGTCTTGATTATTCAATGGCAGAGTTCATATCATTGTACGCAAGGAGAGGAGTAAGAGGAAGACGCGGTTCTGTCCGGAGGAAAAAAGGATCATCGTTATGGAGGTGAACGAACACTACCAACAACTGCTCTGGTGCCACTAACTCTGTGCATCGCAAGTCAACGACACATGGCTGTGGGCCCCTGCTGACCGCTGCCTCTGGCCTACACTGCGGTCAAGTAGGTCACACATTTGGAACTGAGTCTTGATTTTATTATGGCAGAGTTTATACCATTGTACAGGCCTCATCGCAGACTGCATCCCCTTTCAGCTCTGGTGCCACTAACTCTGTGCCCCGAAATACATGGACACTCTCTGGTTGAACTTTGGTGGCGTCTGAGTCTATGGCCTGGGTGTTGTCTTCATCATCATGTAGCTGATACTGACTTGGTGTTAAAAATGAGTCTGTAGCATTCATCTCCTCCATATTTCCTGTTTCTGCTTGGTTCTGCCCTCTGCATCATGCCCTGGAAGAACAATCAATCAATCAATCAATCAATCATGTCACTTATAAAGCGCACTACATACCCGCGAGGGTCTCAAGGCGCTGGGGGAAGAGGGGGGTGGTGCTGCTACTGATCGAAGAGCCAGGTCTTGAGGAGTCTTCTGAAGGCCAGTAGGTCTTGGGTCTGTCGGAGGTTGGTGGGGAGGGTGTTCCAGGTCTTGGCGGCGAGGTGGGAGAAGGATCTGCCGCCGGCGGTCGTTTTCCGGATGCGGGGGACTGTGGCGAGGGCGAGGCTGGTCGAGCGGAGCTGGCGGGTGGGGGTGTAGAAGCTGAGTCGTCTGTTGAGGTAGGCTGGTCCGGAGTTGTGGAGTGCTTTGTGTGCGTGGGTGAGGAGCTTGAAGGTTATCCTCTTGTTGACAGGGAGCAGTGCAGGTCTCTCAGGTGGGGTGTGATGTGGCTGCGTCGGGGGATGTCGAGGATAAGACGTGCAGAGGCGTTCTGGATGCGTTGCAGCCGTCTCAGGAGCTTAGCCGTCGTTCCTGCGTAGAGGGCGTTTCCGTAGTCCAGCCTGCTGGTGACGAGGGCCTGGGTGACTGTTTTTCTTGTTTCGGTGGGGATCCACTTGAAGATCCTGCGGAGCATTCGGAGGATGTTGAAGCAGGATGAGGAAACGGCGTTGACCTGCTTAGTCATGGAGAGGGTGGGGTCGAGGATGACCCCTAGGTTGCGTACGTGGTCGGTGGGTGGCGGGGCTGTTCCCAGTGATGTTGGCCACCAGGAGTCGTCCCAGGCTGAAGGGTTGGAACCAAGGATGAGGACCTCCGTCTTGTCCGAGTTCAGCTTCAGGCGGCTGGTCCTCATCCATTCGGCGACGGCCTTCATTCCTTCGTGGAGGTGGGCTTTGGCGGTGTGAGGGTCTTTGGTGAGGGAGAGGATCAGCTGGGTGTCGTCGGCGTAGGAGATGATGTTGAGGTTGTGCTGTCGGGCGACGTGGGCGAGGGGTGCCATGTAGATGTTGAACAGCGTTGGGCTGAGGGAGGAGCCTTGGGGTACACCTTCCACTGTCCCCCGAAACACTCCGCGACATTCACCTTTGACATCGACGAGGACCCGCTCAGCTCTCGTGGCCCTACCTCAGTGCACTGCAAGTCACCGTCCCGTGGCGGCGTGCCGGTGCGGGCCGCAGTGCATCCGGGGCCACTAACTCTGTGCAGCTCAAGTCATGGACCCTTGCTGTTTGAACATTGAACTTCTGATTGTCTGATCACTGTTGTAGTTGTTGCCAGCACCAGCCACTCCCTGAGGGCTGGCTTACACTCACCCCACACCCATCCAGCACAGGTGTCACTGGACATGTGACCCTGGCAATAAAAGGGGCCGGGCACACGTGCCCGTAGCCAGTTCCACAAACTTTCTAAGTGTGTCCGTGTGGTTTATGTATGCATGAAGGCCCTGGGCCCTACCACATGACATTGTGCTGTGTACAGCGGACGCAACCATGTCACCTCAGGCAGTGGGGAAGACCTGGGACATGTAGTTGTGTCGTACCCCCCTGTAAGCGTAAGCGGAGTTGGCTGGCGTACGACAGTCCAGCGTAGGGGTGTGGATAATCAGCCCGGGGCTCTGGGTGTTGCTAAGTGTTGGCCTTGCCAAGGAAGTAACTAATGCGTGTTACTCTGTTGTAGTGTCGAGGGCACCCATCCCGCAATGGACAATGTTGCGATGTAGCATGCCCCCGGAGTGCGGGCTCGGCCGAAGGGATGAATGAAGGAGCGCAAGCCCACTCGGGGTCCGGGATCATACATACCAACTGTTGTGTGTGTTGCTATTACCACAGCATAGGCCAAAGGTCTACCCTAAACCGCATCGCGAGTTCTGCCAGTCATGAACTCTACATCTGTGTCCGCCCAATCCTTCCCGTAGGCCTACACACACGTGGCCGCCCACCTTCAATGCACAACATCACAGTCTCGTTGTCAGGCTTGTGGACATGCGCAGACAGGCATGACATTGGTGTGCCGTAGGAGTGCAAGTTATGCAACCGTGCTGCCCACACTAGTAAATAGGCTCGGGGGGAGGGAGGAGCAGCAGTGAGGCTACGTAATACACATTGATGCTGCTCATTTGCTACAAGCAGTATCTGTCAAACAGGAATCTTTAAGTCACACATATCACACACCAATGAACTAGTGAGCCTGCCAACACATCATGCAGAACCAACTTTTGACTCATGTCTCTCTGCACTGTCACAGGTGATCAAGGATATGCACTCTGCCCTTGGATGATGACACCCCTCCGAGCCCCGAACACACAGGCCCAGAGGCAGTACAATGCGGCCCACAAACGCACCAGGGGCATCGTGGAACGCACATTTGGCGTGTTGAAGTCACGTTTCAGGTGCCTGGACATCACAGGTGGAAGGCTCCTGTACAGCTCAGGCATCGTGTGCAAGATGATCGTTGCATGTTGTGTGTTGCACAACATATGTGTACGCACCAATGCCCCATGGCTACAAGTGCCAGATGCACCGGACAATGATGAGGAAGATGAGGCAGGTGGACCACACCCCACTGCAGCAGCAGCAGGAATAGCCCGTAGGAACACCATCATTGACAATTTATTCACATGAGCATGTCACATTGTCACAGTCCTTAGCAATCATGGGACAGTACAAAATGACCACAGGCACAGCATGTGCAAATTAATTCATTACAGCACACATTCCCTGTGCGCATGTTACTCCTCTGTAGAAGCACATCACTCTGACAAGTGTAAGTGCAACATGTAGTGCTAACAATCTCATAAATTGGAAATAGATGGTGGGTATGTCACCTCTGTACAGAGAGGCTGTTTAAGGTGTCACGTATTCGAAATGCCATTACTGTGTGTCAAAGATAGTATGGAATCCCACTCATCAGCGTTTCACATGTGTCCCAAATCATTGCATATAGGCTGTCATTTGTGACCTACAATTGACAACAGGGCTTCTTTTGGGGTCAAATATGTACCACCATGATGCAGGGATGCACCCTGTGACTCAAGTCCCACAACATGAGCCACATGGACGTAAGGGGGAATCACTGCCCCTACATTCGTCCATGCTTTTATACTTGATTAATCATAGACATGACACATCTGTGTGTATTAGAATGTATTATTCAGGTTCAGTGGAGTGTTGAAGCTGTCTTAGTACTGGGTCCTGCAGACAACACTTTACAATGTTGCCCCGTGGAGGGCCAGCCAGGGTCCTTTAGGGATTGACAAGTTACTCGGAAGGGGAAGAGTCCAGTCCGCAGGCTGATTGCTGTGTCATTGGTGAGCATACAAAATATGGCAGTCCATGTCGAGGTCCAAGGTTAGTGTCGCAGAGTGTGTCGGGGGACAGTGGAAGGTGTTATTCCAGGGCACGATGCAGAGGGCAGACCCAAGCAGAAACAAGCCATATGGCGGAGATGAATGCTACTGCTTCCTCCTTACCACTGAGGCAGATTCATCCTCATCTTTGTCCTCTGACGTTTCATGTGCCTCACATGTGGGTGGTGGTGTTTGGTTTGCAGCACTGTGTGACACTGACACATCAAGGGCCGGAGATGTGGATGTAGAAGTAGCAGCAGCATTTATCTGCTCAATGTCTTGTGGCATCACTCCCATGATGAGGATCTGCAGGGCATGGAAGATCCCATCTACAGCTTTCTCGTGTGCAGCCGTGGTAGCCATTCTTTGCGCCTGCATCCGCTCCATGTTCTCCATGACCCTCCTCATGTTTCCCAAATCACGGATGACATCGCTGTAGCCACTCTGACTAGACAGTTGTTGTTGTCTCTGAGTCATGACTCCAGGGACGCCAGCCATGGATTGTTGGAGGGCATGGGGCGGACTTTGGTGTCCGTTAGGGAGTGTAAGTGGTCCCTGATGGGACTTAGACACCCACGTATGGCATCTAGTTTGGCTGCCATGAGGTCGAACCCCACCCGCACCTGTTCAGCCAGCTCCTTCTGGCAGTCTAACACACGGCATTGGAACCCATGTGTTCTTCGGTGAGGTGCTGGGAGCCAGACGTGGTGGTGGGTGCTTCCTGCTGTGTGATCTGTGCAGGGGGTGGGATCACCTTGATGGTGCTGGGCTGCCCTACTACTGGAGGTGGGGTGCGGAGGTTGTCCATGAACCATTGGAGTTCGCCGTAGTTGATGTCCTGGGGGTCGTCTCCATCATCACCGACGTGATGTAGGGTCTGCTCTGCAGGAGGTGTTGATTGTCCCTCTACAATGTAAAGGGGAGATGCAGTTTCACAGTGTGTTCCATGTATGTTGACGCATTGGCGGAGTTTACATACAGACTGCATGACAATGTACATTGTGACTGTTTGTGAGGAGATGCCTATTTGATGCGGGACAGTGGACATTTGTACTACATCACGGATGTGAGGTTGTACTCGTACATTGTCATCTCACAGTTTCCTGCTAAGCCAGATGTGATTGGCCATTTTGTACACACATGCGGCACCAGTTGTGTACTGTGTTCTGTTGTGAGAGGGTTGCAGTTTGTACCACATTGTTGTCAATGTTGAGGTGCTCTTATTCTTATGTGTGTGTGCTGCATTGTGGGTGAGTCGCCCCTGCAGCTCTGATTTGACTGCCCCTTATCCCTTTCAGGCGGTGTGCCTTTGGCTGCTACAGTGCTGAGATGTTGCAGACTTGGGTAAATTGGGCTCTTGGTCGAGTTGTGACTCTTGGGCATGGTTTGTCCGCAGATGTGTTGTTGGCGTCAGGGGTTGTTTGTGCAGGTGGATGTGTCAGAGTGTGACATGCTGTTTCTATGTGTGCTGCAGTATGCCAAGGAGATCAGGGACATGATCCAGAGTCATTGTGGGTGTGCAGTGTGCTCTACTTAATTGTGCATGTGTGCCATTGTGCCCATCTCCCCCGTCCACCCAGTCCCTGGTCGGTACTCACCCTGTTGATGGTTGTGTCAGGTCATGTTGAGCAGTGTCCGGATCCACTAATCCTGGCACCGTATCCCGACTGATGACTGTGGCCACCATTTTCTCCATGTCATCCAGCTCCTGGTGTGCCGCTGGACCCCCACCTCCAATTTGCGTTGCTGCTTTCATGTTGGCATCGAGTTTCTTCTTGGTTTTGCCCTTCACATCATTCCAGCGCCTCTTGACCTCTTCCATTGTCCTCCTCAACTCTGCAACTGCATTCACATGGTCCAAGATAGTCTGCCATGTTTGCGTCTTTGTTGCCAATGACACGTTGGAGGTGACGAACAGTTGTTGGTAGTGTTCTATCACCTCCGTAATGATGATCCTGTTTTCCTGCGGACTGAACCGCATCTTCCTCTTCTCCTTGGCCTTCCCCAACCCCGAGGTTCCTTGCTGGTCGTCTGTGGGGCTTGTGGGGTTCGTGTTGTCCTCTGCACTCGGTCCAGGTGCATCCATGGTGCTACGCAGTTAAACTTTTTTTTTCTGCTTTCATGGTGCATTTTCCCACATGACGCGTGGGAATTGCAGGCCTGTCGCTGGTTATCGCTGATTTTTGTATCGCGATTTGGGGCATTGCAACTTTTTGGGCGTTTGTGTTTCGCATTTTTGGGCGTTGCGTTAATTTTAACGTGGTCATTTGGCGCGTTTCGTGAGACTATCGCATGGTGCCGCCGGGTTGAGAATACAACGTTAACACAGTGTTATTTTACCGTGATGGACTGCGATGTGCAAAGTTGCGTTAAGCTAATTTTGCGGTAATTATCACACGTTCTTGAAAATATCCCCCATAGATGTTAAAAATATTGAGGTAAAAATATAGAATGCGAAAATATTGACTCCCTGTACTTAAACATGTAAGTACAAAAATATGGAAAAAAAATACACCAATTACAATAATATAGTTGTATTAAAAATCAATTTTAAAATATATATATTGTAAAATATTAAAATACACAAAAGTTAAATACTAACTTTAATTTATAAAAAAATAATTAAATGTATATTTTAACAAATACAACAAATAAACTTATTTTTAAAAATGTCAACACATATATATATATATATATATATATATATATATATATATATATATATATATAGCACAAATCCTCTGTAGTCACAGGAGAAAGCTCGGACACTCAGGGGCCGATTCCGATCTCGGTCGGAGGCGCACCCAATACCATTCGGTCGGGAAAAAAGCCATGCGAAAGCCTGTTTCCCGACCGATCCGTACAGCACACCGAACGAGCAAGTACGATGCGCACAACAGCAAAAAATCCGGCCGAGCCGTACTCACCCAAACCAGGTCCTGTTCTCCGACCGAGGCGAATCCGGAAACGCCGAATCGAGTCGCACGGAAGGGAAAATGCAGCCCCGTCCGGCCGGACAAGTACGATGCGCTTCCCGTACGCGCCGAACCCGTCGCTACGCACGGCACGTTAAAGCATCCGGGAGAGGCGCACATAAGCTCCGATTCGCGCCACAACACGATCCACGGCTACGAGACGAACACGGCACCGACGAGGACGACGCGAAGCGACGAGGACGAGGCGAAGCGACGAGGACGACGCGAAGCAACGAGAAGGACGAACGACACGAACCAACCATGAATCCCTTCGTCCCGATCATACCAATATTCTACATCTACTACCGGAACAGGCACGGACGCGTACGGCGCAGAAGGTAAGCCAGACACCAACCACAAAACACATACAACACGTACACGACACATCACACACATACACGGGGATGCTGAATATACTTACACCAGCAACAGCAGCACCATAGGGGCGGGATGCCCATCACCAATGCCACATATGCACACAGGGGCCTGAATGCGCACCACCACCCCTACCCAGGGGGGCTGGATACCTACCACTACTACCACCCTCACCCAGGGGGGCTGGATGCCTACCACTACTACCACCCTTAGCCAGGGGGGCTGGATGCCTACCACTACTACCACCCTCACCCAGGGGGGCTGGATGCCTACCACTACTACCACCCTTAGCCAGGGGGCTGGATGCCTACCACTACTACCACCCTTAGCCAGGGGGGCTGGATGCCTACCACTACTACCACCCTTAGCCAAGGGGGCTGGATGCCTACCACTACTACCACCCTTAGCCAGGGGGCTGGATGCCTACCACTACTACCAACCACACCCAGGGGGGCTGGATGCCTACCACTACTACCACCCACACCCAGGGGGGCTGGATGCCTACCACAACTACCACCCACACCCAGGGGGCTGGATGCCTACCACTACTACCACCCTTAGCCAGGGGGGCAGGATGCCTACCACTACTACCACCCACACCCAGGGGGGCTGGATGCCTACCACTACTACCACCCTCACCCAGGGGGGCTGGATGCCTACCACTACTACCACACTTAGCCAAGGGGGCTGGATGCCTACCACTACTACCACCCTTAGCCAGGGGGGCTGGATGCCCACCACTACTACCAACCACACCCAGGGGGGCTGGATGCCTACCACTACTACCACCCACACCCAGGGGGGCTGGATGCCTACCACTACTACCACCCACACCCAGGGGGGCTGGATGCCTACCACTACTACCACCCTCACCCAGGGGGGCTGGATGCCTACCACTACTACCACCCTTAGCCAAGGGGGCTGGATGCCTACCACTACTACCACCCTTAGCCAGGGGGGCTGGATGCCTACCACTACTACCACCCTTAGCCAAGGGGGGCTGGATGCCTACCACTACTACCACCCTTAGCCAAGGGGGCTGGATGCCTACCACTACTACCACCCTCACCCAGGGGGGCTGGATGCCTACCACTACTACCACCCTTAGCCAGGGGGACTGGATGCCTACCACTACTACCACCCTTAGCCAGGGGGGCTGGATGCCTACCACTACTACCACCCTCACCCAGGGGGGCAGGATGCCTACCACTACTACCACCCACACCCAGGGGGGGCTGGATGCCTACCACTACTACCACCCACACCCAGGGGGGGCTGGATGCCTACCACTACTACCACCCACACCCAGGGGGGCTGGATGCCTACCACTACTACCACCCCCACTCATAGGATGGACAATGCATGACACAACAAGCACACCACAACCTAGGGAATGCAAGATAAAGACATCCCCCCACCACCATGACAAGCGTGTGTAGGCTGTGTCAAATGCCTACAACACCGAACATGACTTTGAACATACAATGTGACCCCCTAGCACATGTGCCACACATATATGTGTGTGGCACCCACAATGCAAGCAGCCCATGACCATTGTGGCAATGGGGCCTAAACCCCCATCATCACAGTGACCAAAAGGTAAGTGTGGGGTCCATAGCCAAAGCACATTTTGACCATTGTGGCAATGGGGTCTAAACCCCCATCATCACAGTGACCAAAAGGCAAGTGTGGGGTCCATAGCTGAAGCACATTTTGACCATTGTGGCAATGGGGTCTAAACCCCCATCATCACAGTGACCAAAAGGCAAGTGTGGGGTCCATAGATGAAGCACATTTTGACCATTGTGGCAATGGGGTCTAAACCCCCATCATCACAGTGACCAAAAGGCAAGTGTGGGGTCCATAGCTGAAGCACATTTTGACCATTGTGGCAATGGGGTCTACACCCCCATCATCACAGTGACCAAAAGGTAAGTGTTGACAAAGAAAGAGCTGCAACTGCCAAACTGCATGGATCATTCCTGGTCACAGAACCAAAAACTCATCTGTGGCAAAGTAGTGTATGTGTCCCATTGCAACATAAATTGGGGGAGCCAAATACTGCAGTGCAAATGAGACATTCCTTTGGCCATGTGCAGACAAACAACACCCATGGGGGCTGAGACCGTCAACAGTCATCAATGACACAATGACAGAAGTGACCATCAGAATGCAGAACCACATATTTGCACCAATGGGCACACAAATGCAGATATCCTGTGGAGACAGCAGATGTGAGGTGAACAGATACCATACCATGGCAGCAATGGGACACACAAACCATGATCACTGTGCTGACCGATGACCTAGGAGTCCCAGGGACAGCAGGGGAAACACACCAAACAACATACAGCCAATGGCACACCCAAGATATGCCAATGCAGTGGTGCAGATGCACAAACACAAACAGGCAGACCAACACTGTCATCATACACAGCAGGTGAGGGGTGGGGGTGCCAGTGTCCCCAGGCAACCACACAACACATGAGGAGAGCTGAATACCAATCATACAGATGTGCATACACTGCCACACTAAGGTAACTCATGGATCCAAATCCCCTATGTGGGCAAGCAGGCATTGTCAGATGAGAGGGAGCACAAAACACACATGTCACACAGGCACGTAGGAACAACAACTGACACAGCAAGACACAGACACACCACAGCACCACCCCCAGGGCCCCCACAATGTGGTGACCCTGGGCTGAATAAAAATCCCACTGTGATGACAAAGCTAAATGTCGTTCACACTGTGAACCACAGTCAGGTGTCCTGAGCAACAAACTACCATCACACCTACACAAGCACAAATCAATCAGCATGGCCAGTAAGCCAAGGCCAACATGGAGGCAGGGGACTAGCTGGGCAACAACTCCCATCTGCACACACTCAAGACCACACCCCTCGACCTCTAACAATGTGCAGCAGTGAAGTACACATGCACTGGTGACATTGCACATGCACCCATGACTATTCCAGGGTGGTGGGTGGGAACCAAGGTGCAGAAACACATCACACATGGCCACTCAACAAGACTCCTGAATGTCTGACACACTGCACACTACGCTGTACATGGACATGACGGCGATACCACACCAACAAATGGGATCCCAGCCACAGTCACACACCAATGAAGAAGCCAAGGTCACCCACAAAGAACACACATAGACAACAACCAACATTGCAGCCCGGACCCTGAGGAGTGCCAGCAGTCACACACACAACGTGTCACAATCACTGAAAGATAACACGAACTGAAAATCACATGACAGGGGCAAACAACAAGTGCCAAGGGGAAACCTGACTGTGACCCATCTGCGTCTGCACACAAACTCAGCCCTGACAGCAAACACACCTATGGGTGACACCCTGATGACCAGTAATGTGCCATGCACCCACATCACAGAGAACACAGGGAGAAGACTTTGGGGGAACATAGCTCAAGTCAGCAAGCATCACAAACAGGTACAACACTAGGGATCACAGCATGCGCAGATAAATGGAAGTGAACACACAGACATGCACATACAACACACACCTTGGGCGCAGGCAATGTCACACGTGTACACACTGCCATGAGGGGACTCCACTCCTGTGTGAGGAAAGCTGTGCCATATGTTGCCTCAGTAGGGCCCCATCATGTCAGCTGAGCACTTGGTCACACAATCAACAATTAGCACCAAATGAGGGCTCCCATCACATCAGCCTGGTCATGGATGTGCCAACGGAATCATCAGCACAGATCCAACACACTTGTATAGCAATGTTGCACTGACTACACGGATGAGTCCTTCCCCATTGATGCCCAAACCTGCATGTCCAGTGGAGATGGCAACACGGTCAGGGAAGTAGACAAATGCAACGATGGCAGGCACAACAGATGTGCAGGGGTGGAAGCCACAGATATGAAATTGCTAATGTAAGTAGGAAACCCATTGCCAAATACTGAACACATGACACCCTCAGATGCTGCTATTGATGACATGGATACACCACATGATAGGACACATTCCCCCTGGACCACATGGGTTCCTGCACAGTAACACTTCATAATCATGAGACCAGATATCACCATCACTGCAGCAAGGGCATGGTTAGCAGCACCAACAACATGTACATCTGAAGCATGAGCACTAGAGAAAAGAAAGTTGCTTTATTCAGCATATGTGTTGATTGAAAACGACGTCCAGAAAAAATAGAGCAAAGGCCAATGGCCAGTCCATTGTCAAAGTTCAAACAGGGTGACACTGGCAGATGTCACCCTACGCATGCCTGCACAAAACCAGGGACAATCCACTAGGAGGGGCAACCGGGGGGCAGGCCAGGCACCGCAGGGACAGGATCAGGGCTCACCAGGGGGAGTCAGGGAAGGGGTGGTGGGTGCTGGAGAGCCACTGACAACTGCAGTGGAGGTGTCTGACATGGTGTGTGCCGGCACAACTGGGGGGCATGACTCAGATGTCGTGGGTGCCGGCACAACTGCAGTGGACCCTGCAGATGGAGTGGACAGGTCCGCCACTGCAGTGCCCAAGTCAGACAGGGCGGTAGTGGACTCCACTGCAGTGCCTACCTCCAGGGGAGGAGAATGGGGAACAGGCAAGGTGGGTTGGACAGAGGGGGAGGACACCCTCACCACATCAGTGGCACAGACAAGCGCAGCGGGGGTGTGGTGCTGGGAGAGCAAGTGGCAGGGGGAGAAGGCCTGATCCTCTTGGGGATGGTATATCTGTGGGTGGGGGAACCTGGGGCAGGGTGTGGTGGGGGCACCTGTGCAGTGGGGGCCTGAGGGATGGAGGACGGAGACCTTGTGCCTGAGCTGCAGGGCGGTGGCGGGGTCTTGCTCTTAGGACTCCGGGGGACTTGCGGGTGGGGGCCTCAGTCCGTCTGCGCCTGGGGGAGGGTGTCCGGGGGCGAGGGGCACTCTGCTCCGTGTGGGTGGGCTTCCTCTTCCCCCGGGATGCTGGAGCAGCTTCATCGGTGGGGAAGAGGCCGAGGTCACAGAGGAAGAGCTGCTGTGACTTTGGGGTTGCAGGTGAGGCAAGGGAGGGTGCTTTGGAGGGAGAGGGAACTGAGGACTGCCCAGTGCATGTGGATGCGTGTGTGTGTTCCAGGGCCCCATCCCCTGTGAGTCTGGCTTCAGTCCCCTGAATGTGCATGCGTGTGCGTTTTGTCATTGGCGTGTGTGTCAGTGTGCTGGATGTGTGTGTGCTGGTGTGTGCCTGTGCCGGTGTGTGTGTGTGCTTGGGACGGGTAAGGTGCTGGGGAGTGTGGATGGAGCAGAGGCAGGAGGGGTGAGGGACCGTTTGAGGAGGGACACTGCTGCCGTCAGGGAGGAGTCCATGGACCTATTGCCCCTCTGTAGGTCAGACATGCCCGATGAGATGCCCTCCATGAACGACACCAGCTGAGTCAACAGCGCGGTGTGCGCATGGAGGACACTCAGCATGGCTGTCTGCCCTACATGGAGCTGGCGAAGGAGGTACACAGACTCCTCACTCAGGGCAGCAGGGGACACAGGGGCAGGGGTGCGGTGCCTGGCCCAAAGGAGACACGCTCCCGGACATGGGAGCCTCCACGGACCTGGGGAATGGGAGCCGATGGGAGGGCGGTGGTGGTGCTGGTGGTGGCGGGGACAGCAACACTAGCTGGGGTGTGGTGGCTGCTGACACCCGCCTCCACAAGGGAGTCATCCTCCGAGTTGCTCTGGTCCTCAGCTGAGGTGGATGCTGCTGAGGACTCCTCGGTGTGGCTCCCCTCGCCCTCCGTGCCACTGGGTCCCTCCGACCACTCCTCGGCTGCTGACCCAGTCTGGCTCTCTGGCTCCTCCTGGTCCGTGGAGCTGTCCCCTTCCGTGGCCGTGGATGTATCTGCAAACAATGGGGATACAGACAATCATCAGTCACCTGCACATAACGCACACACCACTGTGAGCACAGCACATCACAGAGCAAGCCCTGGCATCATTAGTTGTACATTGCTAAAAGTGCCCTAATTGAACAGGAGAAGTCAATTGTCAGTCTGATGCCAAGCATGGCACTCACATCCCACATGGCCTTGCACCCATCTGTCTGGTGTCTGTTGGATTGCAACACCCCAGTGTTGACACATGCACCAAGTACACAGTCGTTGGACAGTGCAGAGGACACGGTGTGGCATGTGGACATGCACACATCACAGCTCTTGCCACTGAGTCAGTACAGGTTTCCGGATGAAAGGGATGCCCAGAGTCAAATAGGAAATGCATGTGATGCATACCAGCGACAGACACCATGATGCACCCATGTCCTGATAGCCAGCGCCACTAAGGTGTGCATGTAGCACATGTCACTCCCCTGCAGGCTCACCAATCAGTAGACACATGCCATGGCGGAGGCATGACTGCAAAGTCATACATCACTGTCTCAGTGATGTATGACTTTGCAGCCAGACAACAACACTCTGCACTGTGTCACAATAGTAGGTCATGGGGAATGCAAGTCCTGGAGCTGCACAAGTGCACATGTACATCCCCCCACAACACATCCTCTTAACCCTCATCTGTCCAGGTCATACCTATTGGACATATGGTAGACCTGTGACACTACCCTCTGAACCTGAGCCCCTCACACTCTGCTGTGCATGGGGAACAGCTGCCTGAACTTCACATTCACATGCCCCAGTCTGCATGGGCAGCTGATCAGACACCTATGTGTCACACAAGTATTGTCTCCTATGGTCACATCTCCAGTGGCATGCTGAGCCCCTACCAAGAAACTCCACAGCAGTCCTGGCGACTAATCCACAGCACACTGACACAGAGGCAGACACCTGAGGGGTCAAATCACTGCGCACAATGTGTCAGCTGATACACGGGAGTGGGAGTACAGAGTGTATTGTATGGCCTGGAGTAGGCATGACTGTCCAGCCCCACATGAATGAGGGATGAGCCCTGGACTGTAGGCAGCTGGCTAAGTATGTGTGACACACGTCATATACATACTCCTGGGGCCCAAACATTGTTCCCACCCGCAGCATGGGTGTGTGCCAGATACCCCAGCCACATGTGGTGGATCAGCTCAGCAATTGGACCACAGTTCAAAGTAACACGCTGAATACATGTCAGAATACAGGCATTGTGTAAGCAATGGACCCACCCATGATGCCCACCACAGAGTCAGGGAAACAGATGCTGTCTCCCACCTTGAGTCAAGCAAACTGCAAGGACACAGTCCTAAGTGACAGAATTCCCTGCATGTAAGGGCCACACCTGGGTATCAGATGAGGAGTGGGCAGTGCACAATAGAGGGACATGGCTCCTGGACAACATGACTGCTGTACTGTGGCAGTTTAACCAGGCCCGAGGAGGGCACATAGCATGTTAGACAGAGTTCACAGTGCAGTCTTTGACTCACCCCCTCCTTGCTGCTCTCTGGCCTTCAGCTGCCCATCCAGGTCTGGAAAGACCACCGCCAGGATCCTGAGCATGTGGGGGGTCAGGGTCCGTGTTCCGCCCCTCCTGCGAGGAGGCGACAGCTTCAGCTGGACCCGTGCAATCCTCCGGGTCCAGCCCCGAAGGTCCTGCCACCTCTTTTGGCAGTTGCGGATCCGGCGCTTGTAGACCCCCACGGACCGGACAACCCGGACGATGTCCTTCCATATCTCCTGCTTCCGATGGGCAGAAGCCTGTCAGGATGACAAAGTGATAAGGCCATTACTACAGATGCAACATATCCGTGCATGACACAGTTGCATATACATGTCGCAATCACAGGGGCACATGGTGTACACAGGCAGTGCACGGCTGCCCATGGACAGTTTTCCAGAAGTCACTACATGGTATCATTGCATGGGGAGTAAAACCCTGTTCAGAAGCACTGTCACTGCACCATACCTGTCCAGTGCAAGTCACTACACACTATGGGGGGTGACAACTACTCAGTGAGCCTGCTAGCCAGTGGCATGCAGACTCTCAGCCTTGCTAGTCAGACAAAATGCACATTCAGAAAGGCAGTGCACAGGACACTCACCTGCTCCCCTGGTGTCCCATACAGCTTGCTGTACTGTGGAAGTAGGCTGTCCAGCAGGGCCTGGTTCTCCTCAAGGCTGAAGGCTGAAGGCTGGGGCTCTCTCCACAGTACGTGCCATTGCAGGGTCCAGAGGGGCAGAGACAGCAGCAGTGCAGTGGCAGATGTCGTCCTGGAGCATGTAGTGCAGGCAAGTGGGCTCTCAGGGGAACAGCCAGCAATATATATGTGCTGGTGAGGCAGATCCTGTCCCTTGTGTCCAAAGTGATAGGTCCAAGTCGTTTGCATCTTCTGAATCTGGCCAATCCATGGAATAGCAGCACCAAAACACGCCCACAGCATCCTTCAAATCTTCAACTTCATGACATACATGATTTTGCAACATTGTTGTGGGTGACCAACTGAATTCCCAGCAACCGACTCGTTCGAAATTCCAAAACGCGTCCGTTGCCAGGCAAGCCCATTGTCAATGGGTGCGCACCGATCGGTCCATTGCGGTACAACGCGTACAGGGGTACAACGCGTACCCGCACACATTGAAGGCAATGGGCCGGCCGGAGGCACCGATCGGTCCATTGCGGTACAACGCGCACAGGGGTACAAGGCGTACCCGCACACATTGAAGGCAATGGGCCGGCCGGAGGCACCGATCGGTCCATTGCGGTACAACGCGCACAGGGGTACAAGGCGTACCCGCACACATTGAAGGCAATGGGCCGGCCGGAGGCACCGATCGGTCCATTGCGGTACAACGCGCACAGGGGTACAACGCGTACCCGCACACATTGAAGGCAATGGGCCGGCCGGAGGCACCGATCGGTCCATTGCGGTACAACGCGCACAGGGGTACAAGGCGTACCCGCACACATTGAAGGCAATGGGCCGGCCGGAGGCACCGATCGGTCCATTGCGGTACAACGCGCACAGGGGTACAACGCGTACCCGCACACATTGAAGGCAATGGGCCGGCCGGAGGCACCGATCGGTCCATTGCGGTTCAACGCGCACAGGGGTACAACGCGTACCCGCACACATTGAAGGCAATGGGCCGGCCGGAGGCACCAATCGGTCCATTGCAGTACAACGCGCACAGGGGTACAAGGCGTACCCGCACACATTGAAGGCAATGGGCCGGCCGGAGGCACCGATCGGTCCATTGCGGTTCAACGCGCACAGGGGTACAACGCGTACCCGCACACATTGAAGGCAATGGGCCGGCCGGAGGCACCGATCGGTCCATTGCGGTTCAACGCATCACTGTACATGTGACTGGCATAGGTCAGCATGCCTGTCTCAGATGGACATATGCCAGCCACAGATAGCTCCCAGGGAGTGAGGGGCACACCTACATCACGACAGCCTGTCCAAACCTTATCATAAGGCATGTAAGGCTGCATTTCCTATTGTGTGTATGTTGGTGTACATGTTGTCCTGTGGGTGTCACCTGTGGGCAGCCACCCCCAGGCTGTGCACGTGTTCATGGGGACAGGATCCTGGGTGTTACGTGTACGTGACCACTGTGATGTGCAACTGTTCATATCTGTGCATGTGTCATGGTCACATTTCACAGTGGTGTTTGTGTATGTCATGTCACATACCCCGTGAGTCCCATGTGGGACGGTATGTTTGAGCCAGGGTGTCCCAGTGGCACAATAGTGATGGCCCTCCACAGTCTTTGTGCATGTAGTGTTTACAATGTCTCTGATTTCATGTGCACAATGGGAGACAGTCTCCACATCCACGTTGTGTGTGCATGGACTCTGATGTTGTGCGTGTGTGTCACAGACGTCCATGTCTGTCCTGCCATGGCAAGTGTGGCCACTACCTGTGGGGGTCATGTTTGTTTTGCTGTGGTGTACACATGATACTCCAGGTGATGCCAGTGTCCATGTGGCATTACAGGGTCCCTGGGAATGTACCTGTCGTTGAGCTGTGGTGCCTGGGGCACATCTGTCCTCACATGTCACTGTGGGGGGTGACTGTGACACGGCATCATGATATCCAATGGGCCAACCTGGGACAAATTGATGCCACCTGTAGGACCGTGTTGACAGATGTTGGCCATGTATGTACCATACATGTCCTTCCGGTACTGCACACTTCATGTAGTTGTGCCTCATGATGATGTATGTTGGGATCTTGAGTGTGTTCAATGCCGCATATGTGGGGTGACTGACGATCTTGCTTACTTCTCCTCTGCACTGCAGGGCTCCTGCTGTCCATCGGCCATTCCCAGACCTGGCAACGATGGTGGAACGGGACAGCATCCGACGGTACCGCTTCACCAGGCAGCTGATTGAGGATTTGGCAGTGCAGTTGTCCCCACATTTGCAGCCTGGCCGGCCGTATCCTACAGCGCTGACCCCCAAGGTGAAGGTGATGGCAGCCCTACACTTCTTTGCCACCGGTACCTTCCAACATACTGTGGCGTCTGCTGGTGGGATGTCACAGACCATGTTCAGCCGTGTGCTCCGCGATGTTTTGGCGGCAATGTTGCTCTTCCTGAACCGGTACATCTATTTCCCTAGACTGCGACGACTCACTGATGTGAAGAGTGACTTTTATGCCCTGGGGAGGATGCCGCATGTAATTGGCTCCATTGATGGGACACATGTGGCTTTGGTACCACCACAGGCCCAGGAGCAGGCCTACAGGAACCGCAAGCACTACCACTCGGTCAATGCACTGGTGGTGTGTCTTGCAGACATGACCATCACACACGTGTGTGCCCGTTTCCCTGGTTCAGCACACGATGCCTTTGTGATGAGGAGTAGTCGCATCCCCAGGATGATGGCACAGATGCAGAACCAGCGTGCCTGGCTTGTCGGTGTGTACTGACTTTGTGCCATTGTGTGTGATCTGATCTGTAGTATTCCGCCCACTTTTCCAAGTCAGCTGATGTGCACTTGTCTGTCCGTAGGTGACTCGGGATACCCCAACATGCCGTGGTTGCTGACACCCCTCAGGAACCCTGTGACACCTGCCCAGATGCGCTACAATGAGGCACATGGTCGGACCAGGAGAGTGATTGAGCGGACCTTTGGTCTCCTGAAGAGCCGCTTCCGCTGCCTGGACAAGACCGGCGGGTCCCTCCCATATGCCCCTGCGAAAGTGTGCAAGATTATCATCGTCTGCTGCATGCTCCACAACCTGGCAGTGCGGAAGGAGTTGCCTCTCATCCAGGATGACGATGACCAACATCCGCCACCTGTGGAGGATCCTGGCCTGGACCACGATGCCAGTGACGATGATGATGATGATGATGAGGGTGATGTCCGCACACAGCTCATCACCAACTTCTTTAGCTGAATGTGAGTATCCTGAGGTGTCATGTCAATGATGTGAGTTGGCATGATATGTGTAGGTGGTGCTCTGGTGCTGTTGGAGTGTGTCCATGGGCTACTTGACTGGATGTGTGTTGCGATGTGTGCTTACAGGTGGGCTGTACTCCCCAACAGTGTTGACATGCTAACTTGGTTCTGGGTGGGTATCTTGTAACATGTATTGTGCATGAGTTTTGCTGTTCTGTCCTGTTCTCCATTGCTTTTGACTGTGTGTCATTTCTGTCCTTCACAGGGTACTTTCAGATTCGTTTGGTCAACTGTGTCCACCGACGACGTGATTGCACATCCAGGGTGGTAGCTGTTGTGTCCCTACAGGTGATGTGCGCCACACCCATGGACTTCCTTCCGTCTACAGTTGTTGACTGTGTGCCCGCTGCCAGGTGGGGTTACCTTGCATCTGTAGTGGTTACGACATGTTGCAACTGTGTAATAAACCTGTGCTTCACTTAGTGATGTGCGTTGTCTGTGGTCACACATTTGACTGCCATTTGCTTACTGCACCTGTGGGCTACTTGACTACAACTGGGAATGGGTGTGGTGTCTGTGCATTGCACCGTCTTCCCTGGCAACATCAGTGTAGGCAATGAGTCAGATGGCCTAGGTGTGTATGTGTTGTGTAGCCCTGGTGGTGTGTCTCCCTCATATGTGTCACGTTGCCTTTACTCACATGCCTGTGTTGTCCTTGCTGTTGCAGTTCGCATACACAGTGTAATTTTGCAGTTCATCATCCCCATAACAGCACCCATGTTGGAATCACAACAGAGGCAAGTATGGTGTATTAGTGTGTTTATTGTGATACATTTGTGTGAATAGTGCATAGGATGGGTAGTGCTGTACATAAATCTTGCAATCCCAAGTTCCTAGGTGAATTGAAAGTCCGGGTAGACAGGATCCCCAGTATCGGGGCCACAGTTGTCTGAGACATTGGTCCAACTTGTACTCCCCATGCAATGTGTGGGAGTAGTGTTGCCGTCAACAGGGTGAACAGTCTGTGCACAAAGGTGAACATCCAGAACAGGTTCAGGCTTCCTGGGAGTTGCGCTTGGCCATCGGCCTCTCACTTTCCCCTCCTCGGACGACCCCTCTTCTTGGGGGGGGCCCTCAAGTGCAGGCTGCTGCGGTGCAGGGGACTCTCCACCAGAGTCATCCTCCCTCCCTGTGGCAGTTGCAGTTTGTTCGGCACCAGATGTTGTTGGCACACAGGGAGGTGTGGACTGGTTGCTGTTCATCTGGCGGAGGCATTGTAAAATGTCCCTGTGCACCGCCGTCATCTCATGCAGTACATCCCACTTGGACTCCACGCGGGACATGTGTGAGTCCACGCGGGACATGTGTGACTCCACGTGGGACATGTGAGAGTCCAAGCGGGCATGATGGGCAGCCTGCTGCTGTTTCATGTCTCTGAGGAGCCCCACTACCTGGCTGAGGTCTCCGGTGCTGGACTGGTACGCATCAGCTATGCGTACCAGTTGTGGGTCATCATGCACACCAGCAACGTCTGCAAGCAGCGACCTCTGTCTCCCACCCCTCCCACCACCCCTGCTGACATGTGCAGTGCGTGCAGTGGCACGCACAGATGACCCTGGTCCACCTTGGGGGTTGGTGGTGGTGGTGGTGTCCATGGCCCCAGGTTGGTCCAGGGTCCCTGTGCTGGTGTTGCTCCTTGTTCTGTCCATGTCGGCAGGGATGGTATTCGTGGTGACAGTCGTTGTAGGGGTGGGTGCAGGGAGTGCAGCTGGTGGTCCTGCTGGTGCTGCAGCTGGTGGTCCTGCTGGTGCTGCATGTAGACTTGCACCGGATGTGCCAGGTTGGTCTTCATCGTCCGAGGAGGGCAGAGGCTGTACGACACCAGTGAGCTCCGCATCCTCTTGAGCCTGGGACTGGGACTCCTCAGCGTCTGCTGCTGTGTCCCCATCATCACCTGTTTTTGGGAGACACACACAATGTATGTTATGTTTCTGCAGGCATCAATGGTTGACACACCTGACAGTTGTGACTGTGCCTCTGGGTGCGGGCCTGTACATTGCATTGTCCTAAGTCGTCACAGTCAGGGGTTGATTTTGGTGTGGCACAT
Organism: Calotriton arnoldi; assembly: GCA_963921515.1. NCBI lineage: Eukaryota > Metazoa > Chordata > Amphibia > Caudata > Salamandridae > Calotriton > Calotriton arnoldi. The sequence goes on along the minus strand of CAWUFW010000004.1, from coordinate 10,156,880 downwards.
TGTCCTGCATTATTTGGGCATTTCTATGTATTTGTCTGGGGTGTGAACATGGTCTGCATTGGTTGTGTTTGGTTGACAGCCGGCCCTCCTTCCCACCCAGCCAGCCAGTCAGTTATCCCACCATGGAACTGTGCTTGCGTTGCAGGGAGTGGAAGTTGTCTCTCAGGATGTCAGTCAGTGGTGTCCTGCTGTTTGTTGGTGCACAGTTCGCAGCAGGGCCTTGTGCTCCCCGCAGCAGTAGCCAGTGTCAGCCATCTTGTGAGTCCTTCTCCACTCCCTGTGATGTGAGCATGGTTCAGGGTGGTGTTGATGGGACAGTTGTGGGGGTGACCAATATCTGTGACTGCCACTCCCATCATGCTATTGCCTCCACCCCACTTGCCAGCATTCCCATACTTACTTGCTTTTGTGGGGAGTTCAGTGTGTGTGGGTGTGAAGGCAATGGCAAGATGGCTGACAGTGGTGTCCTGCTGTTGGTTGGTGTGCAGTTCCCAGCATGCCCATGTGCTCCCCACAGCAGTAGCCAGTGTCAGCCATCTTGTGAGTCCTTCTCCACTCCCTGTGATGTGAGCATGGTTCAGGGTGGTGTTGATGGGCCAGTTGTGAGGGTGACCAATATCTGTGACTGCCACTCCCATCATGCTATTTCCTCCACCCCACTTGCCAGCATTCCCATACTTACTTGCTTTTGTGGGGAGTTCAGTGTGTGTGGGTGTGAGAGCAATGGCAAGATGGCTGACAGTGGTGTCCTGCTGTTGGTTGGTGTGCAGTTCCCAGCATGCCCTTGTGCTCCCCACGACACAGCAACAGTGTCAGACATCTTTGATGGGCCTTTCCACTCTCTGTGGGATGTGCATGCGTGAGTGTGAGCTTGCTGGGCCATGTGGTGGGGGATGTAGAGCTGTGACTACGACTCCCATCATGCTATTGCCTCCACCCCCTTCCCAGCATGCCCATGCTTCCTTCCTTTTGACTCTGCTTCCCTGTGGGGTGGGCTGGCTGTGCTGACAGGATGGCTGGGAGTGTTGTCCTGGCAGTTGTTTGGCTAAAAGTCCCAAGAGTGTCCCTGTGCTTCACACAACATAACCCAGGGTGGTGGTTCTTTGTGGGATCTTGAGTTAGGATGGGAGGCATTGCATTCTACCAGGTGGGTTCTGTGGAGTTTGTGTTGAGGGGGTGTGTGAGGGGAGGTGCTTGTGACTATGGTCAGTGCTGCAAGTCCTCCTTCCCACCCAGCCAGCCAGATATCCCACCATGGAACGTGCTTGCATTGCAGGGAGTGGAAGTTGTCTCTCAGGATGTCAGTCAGTGGTGTCCTGCTGTTTGTTGGTGCACAGTTCCCAGCAGGGCCTTGTGCTCCCCACAGCAGTAGCCAGTGTCAGCCATCTTGTGAGTCCTTCTCCACTCCCTGTGATGTGAGCATGGTTCATGGTGGTGTTGATGGGACAGTTGTGGGGGTGACCAATATCTGTGACTGCCACTCCCATCATGCTATTGCCTCCACCCCACTTGCCAGCATTCCCATACTTACTTGCTTTTGTGGGGAGTTCAGTACGTGTGGGTGTGAGAGCAATGGCAAGATGGCTGACAGTGGTGTCCTGCTGTTGGTTGGTGTGCAGTTCCCAGCATGCCCTTGTGCTCCCCACAGCAGTAGCCAGTGTCAGCCATCTTGTGAGTCCTTCTCCACTCCCTGTGATGTGAGCATGGTTCAGGGTGGTGTTGATGGGACAGTTGTGGGGGTGACCAATATCTGTGACTGCCTTTCCCATCATGCTATTGCCTCCACCCCACTTCCCAGCATTCCCATACTTACTTGCTTTTGTGGGGAGTTCAGTGTGTGTGGGTGTGAGGGCAATGGCAAGATGGCTGACAGTGGTGTCCTGCTTTTGGTTGGTGTGCAGTTCCCAGCATGCCCTTGTGCTCCCCACGACACAGCAACAGTGTCAGACATCTTTGATGGGCCTTTCCACTCTCTGTGGGATGTGCATGCGTGAGTGTGAGCTTGCTGGGCCATGTGGTGGGGGATGTAGAGCTGTGACTACGACTCCCATCATGCTATTGCCTCCACCCCCTTCCCAGCATGCCCATGCTTCCTTCCTTTTGACTCTGCTTCCCTGTGGGGTGGGCTGGCTGTGCTGACAGGATGGCTGGGAGTGTTGTCCTGGCAGTTGTTTGGCTAAAAGTCCCAAGAGTGTCCCTGTGCTTCACACAACATAACCCAGGGTGGTGGTTCTTTGTGGGATCTTGAGTTAGGATGGGAGGCATTGCATTCTACCAGGTGGGTTCTGTGGAGTTTGTGTTGAGGGGGTGTGTGAGGGGAGGTGCTTGTGACTATGGTCAGTGCTTCAAGTCCTCCTTCCCACCCAGCCAGCCAGATATCCCACCATGGAACGTGCTTGCATTGCAGGGAGTGGAAGTTGTCTCTCAGGATGTCAGTCAGTGGTGTCCTGCTGTTTGTTGGTGCACAGTTCCCAGCAGGGCCTTGTGCTCCCCACAGCAGTTGCCAGTGTCAGCCATCTTGTGAGTCCTTCTCCACTCCCTGTGATGTGCGCATGGTTCATGGTGGTGTTGATGGGACAGTTGTGGGGGGGCAATATGTGTGACTGCCACTCCCATGATGCTATTGGCTACACTGACTTGGCCAGCATACACAGAATTCCTTCCTTTCAGTGGTCTTCACTGTGTGTTGGTGTTGTTGTGGTGGCTACATGTCTGGATGTGTTTGTTAGTTCTATTTGTGCCACTGCCTAGCTGTAGTTGTAGTTGTGTTTGTACATGTGATGGCACGGTTGGATGTAACATTTTTGATGGCATGTGTTGTGTTTATCTGACTGACATACACATTTTGGGATGATTCAGTTCTGGTTGCTGTGTAATTGCTATGAGTGCATGGTTTGACTCTCCCCTTGACAGTGATGTGTGTGTGTTTTGTGGCAGAATATTGTGTACATTTGTTGTGTACTCACCAGGCTCTGGGATGTTCTCTAGTCCATATACGCTCACTGGCGGAAGGATGGCCCGCACCTTCTCCTCCCAGGGCCTGAGGTATACTGGCTTGGCAGGAGGGCCACTGCCGGTGTATTGGCTCAGGAGGTAGTCTTTCTTGAGCAGCTCCCGGACCCTCCTGCGCACGTCATACCACCTGTTCTGGATGTCGGTCTTTGTGCGCAGACATGGTGATTGTGCGTTCACCCCGTTGATGATCCTCTCCCACATCTTGGTTTTCTGGGAGATGGGGGTCTGTTGGACCAGTGCGCCAAACAGCTGTGGCTCTACCCTGAGGATCTCGTCTACCAGGACTTCCAATTCACAATCTAGGAACTTGTGATTCTTCTTGGGGGGCATGGTGATGGGTGGTGATGGTGAGTGATGTGTGTGTTGGTGTGCAGGTGAGGGTGTGTGAGTGTGTGTTGTGCTGGGTGTATGTGAGGTAGATATTTGTTGGTGTGCTGATGGTGTGTGGCTTGTGTGAGGGATGAGCTGTGGGTGTGTGGTTGCTGTCTCTTGGGTGCTGGCAGTGGAATGGCATTTGCAAAGGATCATGGTTGTGATTTGTGTCCTTTATATGGGTGGAGTTGTGGGTGTGTCTTTGTTCTCTGTCCCCAACCCCCCAGTATTTATTGGCTTTGTAATTGCTTGTTTGGCCTTTTTTTGTGTGATTTTACCTTTGTACTGTCTGTGCATGTTGGAAACGTTGTTGTGACCGAGTCGGACCCTGCATTTGTCTCGTACGGTGTTCTCCGTTTCGTTCACGCTGTGTTTGTGCAGTTTTCTATGCTGCGTACGCGTCGGTCGCGGTGTTTTGTGTTGCTTCGGCTCGGTTTTGTATGCGTGTCGGTCGTGCGGCTTGTCCTCCGTCCGACTCGGTCGTGGTTTTCGCGCCTTGCATCGTACTTTGCGGTTTGGAGTTCGCGTGTACGTTTCGGTCGGATTTGTTCCGGGTGCGTGTCGGTCGGTTCGATTCGCGTGTTTTTCCGGCCGGATTGCTGTTTTCCGTGCGGCTCGGTCGTTCGGCTTGGGTTCTGTACTTGGCGTGTCGGGCGCCACAGGTACGTGTCGGTCGGTATAATTTCCGGCTCCGAGTCGGTCGGTGCTTTTTCCGGCCCGAATCGGAATCGACCCCTGAATGTAAAAATCACCCACACTAAAAGATGTATTTTAACATTCTGAGTTCAGGCATACTAAACTTTATTTTCATATCTTCTTCCTAGGGTCAGTTAGGATTATAAGATGTTATAATCAAACTGCCCATTCTGGCCCATGGGAACAGATAGCCTTGCAATAGTGTAAAACGAAATTGGCTGAAATTCACTATCAGGACATGCCACACACACCAGGGCATGTCCTACCTTTCACATACAATGCACCCTGCCCACAGGGGTACCTTGGGCCTACCTTAGGGGTGACTAACATGCAGAAAAGGGAAGGTTTAGGGACTGGCAAGTGTGTGCACTTGCCAAGTCGACATGGCAGTCCCAGACTGCACACAGGCTCTGCAATGGCAGGCCTGAGCCACATTTTTACAAGCTGCTTCTGTGGGTGGCACAACCAGTGCTGCAAGCCCACCAGCCACATTTGATTTACAGGCCCTGGGCACACAGGGTGCACTGTACTAGGGACTGACAAGTAAATCAAATAAGCCAATCATGGAGTCACTAATTCATTACATAATTTACATAGGAGAACACTTGCACTTTGGCACTGAACAGCAGTGGCAAAGTGCCCAAAGCATCTAGACCAACAAAAACATAGCAAAACACCGGAGGCAACAGCAAAAACAAAATGGAAGGGAGACCCACGCCAATGGTGCCAGGTCTAACACGTGTCCCCTCCACCTGAAATGTGGGGAGAAATACCCACCAACTTGGGAGTTCTCTTTACTAAGGCGGAAAAATCTGGACAGACCATCAGCATTGGCATGTTCTGTACCAGGGCGGTGTTCCACCATGAAGTCCATCCCCTGTAGAGAAATGGACCACCTCAACAGCTTTGGATTCTCACCCCTCATCTGCATCAACCATCTGAGGGGCCTGTGGTCTGTCTGAACCTGGAAGTGAGTCCCAAACAAGTATGGTCTCAACTTCTTCAGTGCCCAGACCACAGCAAATGCCTCACGCTCAATCACACTCCACCTCTGTTATCGTGGGAGTAACCTCCTACTAATGAAGGCTATGGGTTTGTCTAGGTCCTCTTCATTCATCTGTGAAAGCACAGCCCCCATACCATGCTCTGAAGCATCTATCTGCACAATGAATTCCTTTGAGAAGTTGGGCGCCTGAAGCACGGGCGCCGTGCACATGGCAGATTTCAGGGCATCAAAAGCTTTCTGGCAGGCATCAGTCCAGTTCACTTTCTTGGCTGCTTCCTGGAAGTCAGCTCTGTCAAGGGGGCAACAATGCTGCCATACCCCTTGACAAACCTCCTGTAGTACCCTGTGAGTCCTAAAAAGGCTCTCACCTCTGTCTGGGTCTTGGGGGGTTCCCAAGCCAGGATGGTATCAATCTTGGGCTGTAGGGGCGCCACCTGGCCGCTCCCAACCTGGTGTCCCAAGTACACCACGGAACCCTGCCCGATCTGGCACTTACTCGCCTTGATCGTGAGGCCTGCCCTCCGCAGCGCCATCAACACTTCCCAGAGGTGGCGCAGATGTTCTTCCCAACTGGCGCTGAACACTGCAATGTCATCCAGGTAGGCGGCTCTGAAATCTTCCAGTCCTGCCAACACCTGGTTGACCAACCTCTGAAAGGTGGCAAGGGCATTCTTCATCCCAAAGGGCATAACCCGGAATTGGTAGTGCCCATCTGTTGTGGAGAATGCTGACCTCTCTTTTGCCCCATCAGTTAAGGCGATCTGCCAGTACCCAGATGTCAAGTCAAACGTACTGAGGTACCGGGCAGCCCCTAACCAATCAATGAGCTCATCAGCTCTGGGGATGGGGTGCGCGTCAGTCCTGCTGACTGAATTGATTCCTCGGTAGTCCACACAGCACCTGAGTTCGGGTGTGGCACCAGGCGCGGCAGCCTTTGGGACCAAGACCATGGGGCTGGCTCAAGGGCTGTCAGAGGACTCAATCACCCCTAATGCAAACATCCTGGAGACCTCCTTCTTGATGCAAGCTCTCACCCTGTCAGTCACTCTGTAAGTTTTGTGCTTTACAGGAGGACTGTCCGCAGTGTCCACATCATGGACGCACCAATCAGTGACACTGGGAGTCATGGAGAACAGATCAGGAAACTGTCCCAACAGTTGGCGACAGTCATCTTGCTGCTCAGGGGTCAGGGTGGAAGAGAGGTTTTCATCTTGCTCTTTTGCAGACAGGAGGTCAGGAAGAGGCTCAGTCTCCTCCTCCATTCCATCATCTGTCGCTAGGAGCATGCCCACTTCGGACCTCTCCAAGTGGGGCTTCAGGCGGTTCACATGCAGGACCCGCAAAGGGTTCCTAGGAGACTGCAAGTCCACCAAGTAGGTGACATTACTCTTGCGCTCCACCACCTCAAATGGTCCGGTCCACTTATCCTGGAGCGCACAAGGCTCCACTGGGGCCATGACCCAAACTTTTTGTCGAGGCTGAAACTCGATCATAGTGGCATTCTGATCATACCAACATTTCATCTCTTCCTGGCTGGCTTCCAGATTCGCCTGAGCGAGTTGTCTGAAATGCCTAGTCTGGTTTCTGAAGGCCAGCATGTAGCTATATACATCCTGGGGAGGTTTACTGGAAGCTTTCTCCCAGCCTTCTTTCACCAAACTCAGAGGTCCTCTTACAGGGTGACCATACAATAGTTCAAAGGGACTGAACCCTAAGGACTTTTGTGGCACCTCTCTGTAAGCAAACAGAAGGCATGGCAAGAGGACGTCCCACTTACGCCTCATGGGTTCCTCAAGACCCATAATCATGCCCTTCAGGGTCCGGTTGAATCTCTCAACCAGCCCATTACCTTGGGGGTGGTAAGGAGTGGTGAACTTATAGGTTACACCTCACTCCTGCCACAGGGACTTCATATACTTAGATATGAAGTTGGTACCACGGTCTAACAGCACCTCTCTGGGGAACCCCACATGGGAGAAAATCCCCATCAACGCACGACTCTCCACGGGGGCTGTCACAGTCCGGAGAAGGATGGCTACCGGGTGGCATGGTCCACCAAGACCAGGATGAACCTGTTGCCCATGGCTGTCTTGGGATCCAGAGGCTCCACAATGTCAATGCCCACCCTTTCAAAGGGGGTGCTGACCACACGGAAAGGCTGGAGAGGAGCCTTGTGCTTCCTCCCACTCTTACCACTTGCCTGGCAAGTCTGACAGGTCCTGCAATGAGTATCTGAACTCTTGCGCATTTGGGGCCAATAAAAGTGGGTGACAAGCCTTTTAAAGGTCTTGCCCCAAATGTCTGCTAAAGGCACATCATGAGCCAGACCCAGTAGGAAGGCTCTGAAGCGCTGGGGTACCACCAGCACACAGGCTGACCCAGGCTCAGCAACCTTAGGCTCGCTATACAGGAGACCATTCTCCCAGTAAATCCAATGTGATCCAGACTGATCACCTGAAGCCTGGTTTGCAGCCTGTTGCCGCAAACCCACAAGAGAAGGGCACTTCTTCTGCTCCTCGCAGAACTCTTCCCTGGAGGGGCCCCCTTCCTGCTGCCAATGGGTCCCCCAGGCAGGTCCCCCAGTTCAGCTACTTGTTCCCCTGTAGGTTCCAGGGCATCCCCCTCAAGGTCTGCCTCCTCCTGGACCGTGGGAACTTCGGGGGCCAGTTTCCCGTGCCCCCCTGCCTCTTCTCTTTAAGGCAGGCACCTGGGCCACTCTTTCAGGCTCCAGGTCCTCTTGAATACCCTTACCGGTTGTCATTGACAGAGTGGTCACACACGCCCACTCTGGCAGACCCTACATCTCCAAATGAGACCTTCTCTTCACCTTAGCCCAAGGGGAGCTCTCCAAATCATTGCCTAGCAGACAGTCAACAGGCATGGCTACTTGAAAGGTACCTGAGACCCCCCCCCCACTCAAAGGGAACCTGAGCCACCTTGCAGTGGCTCTCTGAATTGTCAGCGGCAATTACAGGGTAGAATGTATTGGGGATCACCTGCTCTTCAGACACCAGCCGACAACTGACAGCTGTCACGCTGGCTCCGGTGTCTCTCAGAGCCTCCACCCTATGGCCATTGATGGTCACCCACTGCCTGTACTTCTTAGTGTTATCAGGTAGTTGAGTCCTAGGGACCATCTCACTGTCTCCTAAAGAGACTAGGGACCTCTCTGCGGGACCCCACCCACCTTGGGCACCCACCTCCTCCCCCAGGGCTACACTAGCCATCTGCCGGGGCGGTACACCAGTGGGTGCAGTGGTAGCTGGTTTGGGACACTTCGGATCTCCCCTGAAGTGACCCTCCTGACCACAGCTAAAACAGATTTTGGGACCCTTCTGCATGTCGCGTCAAAGTCTAAACCTCAGCCTGATCCAAGCATGATTCCACGGGAGCGAAGATGCTGTTCGCAAAACTTCCAGAAAACAGCACCTGGAGGAATATTTGGTAATCCACTCACAAGCAACTGTTCACTAAAAGTATGGGGAATAAATCAGAGTGACCACCACTCTTCCCCAGAAGATGACACAGGAAACTCTGTAGTGAGAAAACCGGATATGCAGAGTGCTGTAACAAAATGCAAGACTGATCTTACTATTGATGAATAATAGACAAAACAGAGTAGCATAGAACATTAATGCAGGTCAAGTTCAGTGATATACAATCCACTTACCCAGAGGAAAATCCCAGCACATCTTGAAAGAAATAGTAGGCAGTAGTTGATGTATCTAGGAGGTTTCTGTTTTGCATGTACTAAACAAATGGGACACTCTCATCCATTCACTCATGCCAGGTTTGTTGGAGGATATTGGGTGGTGGCGAATAAAACAACTGAGAGGGAAAGGGAAGGCTCAAGGGTCTATAGGTGAGCTTATAGGCCAGAAGGGAATGGGGTTAAATGACTGAGAAAACTAAAGAAAGTGCCTTTGAAGTATCGCGTGCTGACCGGCTCAGAGTATGGGGCAGAGCGGAGCAACAACGCGAGTGGGTACAGGCAACAAGTTCCCCGAAGCGTAGTGTGCTGGCCGGCTCAGCTTGTGAACGTGAGCGGAGCAGCAACACATACGCTAAAAAAATGGTAAATCTGAGGGGGCGACACCTAAGACACGGCGTGCTGACCGGCTCAGGAATAGGAGTGGAACAGCCACGCGCGTACAGTCGGAACTCAAGTGCAAAAGAATAGAAGGCTGGGGTGTCACGTGCTGGCCGACTCCAAGACCACAGGAGCGGAGCAGCAACGCGAACCAAGGCGAGAGGGAGATGCCAAAATTAAAGGCGTGACGCGCTGACCGGCTCAGAAGCAGGAGGAGCGGAACAGCAACGTGCACGCCAGCAGGAATGTTCTTCACTTGAAAGGGAGCCAAGGAGGTCCGCGGGAGTCCGGGGCCAAGGTCGGTTAATTCCCACAACCGTAGACAGGACTGGGACCTGGACAGAACGCCGAACGCGCGGCAACCAGGAACCAGAACGGAACAAGGGGGGCGTGGTCACGTGTCATGAACAGTAAGCCAAGCAACGGCTTACGTAGGAGACGGCCTTTTACGAGCCTTAGGGGCCGTCTCAAAAGTACCCACATCGGTGGATTTCACAATCCCTTGACCATGCATCAATGTCCTACCTGTTTGTAGTATTCTGATGGCGTTGCGCTAAACCTGAGTCCTAACACTGCACAGTCTTACCTGGCGGGACCTATGGTCTTATCTCAGCTGGAGGCTGGGAACCTTTCCCTTGGTTCCCTTGGGGATTACTTTGGGGCCCTTTCTGGAACTCCTTCTGTTTACCCTTGTCCCCCCCACTCTTCTGCTGGGGACCCTGCCCACCTTTGGCGAAGTCTCCCACATGACCCTTGTGGACCCTGGTACTGACCCAGCGGTCCGCCTCCACAGCAAGCTCTCTGGGCACAGTTAGCGTACTGTCAATCAGGTGCTGGCGTAGCTCTGGAAAACAATTACTGGACAAGTGCTCCCATGCAACCAAATCATAGAGCACCTGAAAATCATTCACTTTGCTACCCTTCACCCAACCATCCAATGCTCTGCAAAAAAAAGACACATACTCCACCCAGGTACTAGACTCCAGCTTCTTGCAATTTCTAAATTTCTGTCTATAAAGCTCTGGGGTCAATCAATACCTGGCTACCAAGGCTTCCTTCATGGGGGCATAGGACATCTGATCCTCAGTGGGCAGAGCTAGTAAGGTTTCCCTTCCTTCACCCGTAAAGCGGTTCCACAACCCCGCTCCCCAATCTCTCGCAGTTACCTGGTGGCACTTCATTGCTACCTCATAGGCCTTAAAGCACTGTCCAATGTCCTCATGCTTCATAAAGTCCTTAATAACCTCTTTGGGAATGTATACTTTACTTTCTACAGGCACTGACGGTGTGCTGCCACCAGAGGGAGTGATCTCTAAACTCTTTGCTTTGAGCTCCAGCTCCTCACTCACTCTCTCATGCTCTAAAAGCATCTTCTTTTCTTCCAAGGCCAACCTCTTATTTTCTAACTCCAATATCCCCTTTTCTATGTCATTCTGACTCCCCACCTTGAGCTCGGCCAGTTCCATTGCATGCACTCGACTCCTCTCCCTGTCCTCCAGCTCTGCTGGAGTAGGGCCCTTTGAAGAAACACTGCTGCCCACTCTGGAAGGTGCTTTCCCCCCATCCAGGCCCAATGGCCCGTCTTGCTGCTCCTCTAAATCCTCCCCCTCCACCATAGGATCTTCAGGGTGCTCACTGGCACTCTCTGCTTCCAACCAAGCCCTCAGCGCCTTTTGGTATTCCTCCTTTCTGGTGAGGCCCTTCATGGAGATTTTACATTTTTTGCAAACAGCTTTGAGTTGTGGCACAGTGTAGGTATCAACCATTTCTTCTTCAAAATCAAAATCTGCAGATGCAATGGATGCTGCTTTGCTCATGGTGAAAGAAAATTGGCAGTTCTCAACAAAAATAGAAGTTCCAAGGAAAAGAGTCTACCAAAAATGTATGTGGTCGCGTAATGGTCTGCACTCACTAGTAGTGTACACCAATCACTGTATGTAAGTCACAAATGCAAGTCCAAATCCTCACCGCTGACCACCAGTGTTAGAAATGGGGATCTCTAGTTGGCAATGGTTTGCACCTTTGTCCAAATAGGGACCCTTGCTTCTAGTCAGGGTAAGGGGGATACACTCCTAAAATAACCCCTGCTCACCCCCTTGGTAGCTTGGCACGAGCAGACAGGCTTATCTCAGAGGCAGTGTGTAAAGCATTTGTGAACACATACAGTAACACAGTGAAAACACTACAGATGGACACCACACCAGTTTAGAAAAATAAGTATTCTTTATCTAAACAAGACCAAACGACAAAAATCCACAATACAATATTAAAAATAAGACTTTCAAATGGTAGAAATAGTTCAGTTCAATGCAAGTTGTAAATGCGACACTTTTCCAACAAAGTACCTCAGATGCATCACGCAAAACAAACAAAAGGGTCGCAGGGAAGGTGATGCGCCGTTCCTTACACTCAGGGGAGTGGATGCGTCGGTTCCTTACTGCAGCGCAGGGGAGGTGATGCGTCACTTCCTTACTGTGTGGGGAGTTGATGTGTCAGTTTCTTACTGCGTTCCGGTTACGATGCGACAAGATGGCGCCTCGATGCGATGCGACGATCTGGTGTGATGCGACAAAATGGCGTCTTTGATGCGATGCGACAGCTTGGATACGATGCGTGCACGCCCGACGGCTGTGCGGCGAGATCGGTGGTTTCTTGAGCCGCGACAGGCCCTGCGACGCGCTTCTCCGGTGATGCGACAGCACCTTCTGCGGCGGCGGCACGCTTCTCCGGCGATGCGACCCACTTCTCCGGCGATGCGACGGCAACAGCTGCGGCGGCGACACTCTTCTTCCTCGTTGCATCGCGCTTCCAACTCCCAGCGACACGCAGTCTCTAGAGGTCCTAAAACAACCGCGGGCACCTCTCTGCTGGCAGAATTCCCAGCAAGGAAATTCAGGGGAGCTGGTGGTGAAGTCAGCTTCAAGCCCTTGGAGATCTTCCTCAAGATGACAAAGCAACAGCAAAGTCAATTCTCCTTTCCTTGGCAACAAGTAACCACTGCAGGCCAACCCCAAACAGCAAACAGCACAGGGGTAGTAATCCTCCTTCAGCTTCTCCGGTTTCTTCTCCATGGAAAAGGTTCCTCTTGATTTCCCAGAAGTGATCTAAAGTTCTGTGGTCTGGGTCCCCCTTTTTATACACACAAATCCTTTGTCTCTGAAGGCAGAGAGTGTCTGTAACCAGCCAAAACCAGTTCTGTCCTCCCTGGTGCAGCTTCCTGGCAGGAGGTGGAGACAGCATTGTTTAAAGCAGACCTGGCCCAGGTAGCTGAAAGGAAAACTCCTCTCCCTACTCTCTATTCTATGAAGGCTCAGGCAAGTGAAAGGAAATCTCCTCCCCCCTACTCTCCATTCTATGTGGGCCCTATTCAGCCCAGCCCTGACTCATCAGACTGCTGGAGCCAAAGCTCTCTCCAGCCCCCTGTCACTCACAAACCAGACATGGAATACACAAACCTAGCAGAGGCATACTGGATGGTTAGGCAAGAAAATACCTACTTTCTAAAAGTGGTATTTTCAAACACAGAATGTAAAAATCACCCACACTAAAAGATGTATTTTAACATTCTGAGTTCAGGCATACTAAACTTTATTTTCCGATCTTGTTCCTAGGGTCAGTTAGGATTATAAGATGTTATAATCAAACTGCCCATTCTGGCCTAAGGGAACAGATAGCCTTGCAATAGTGAAAAACGAAATTGGCTGTAATTCACTATCAGGACATGCCACACACACCAGGGCATGTCCTACCTTTCACATACAATGCACCCTGCCCACAGGGGTTCCTTGGGCCTACCTTAGGGGTGACTAACAAGCAGAAAAGGGAAGGTTTAGGGACTGGCAAGTGTGTGCACTTGCCAAGTCGACATGGCAGTCCCAGACTGCACACAGGCTCTGCAATGGCAGGCCTGAGCCACATTTTTACAAGCTGCTTCTGTGGGTGGCACAAACAGTGCTTCAAGCCCACCAGCCGCATTTGATTTACAAGCCCTGGGCACACAGGGTGCACCGTACTAGGGACTGACAAGTAAATCAAATAAGCCAATCATGGAGTCACTAATCCATTACATAATTTACAAAGGAGAGCATTTGCACTTTGGCACTGAACAGCAGTGGCAAAGTGGCCAAAGCATCTAGGCCAACCAAAAAATAGCAAAACACTGGAGGCAACATAAAAATGAAAGGGAGACCCACGCCAATGGTGCCAGGTCTAACAAGCACCAACAGTAAGAGTGTCTAAAAATGCTTAGGGGTTAGTACAGGGTGGCTCTGAATGCCACTATAGACATTGCCAAAGGGCTCCAGCAATCTGATAACTTTGTGCAAGAGATCAGGGCAGAACCGGTTTGTTTCCACAGTTAATGTGATGAATAAAAAGTCTGAGGGTGACAATAAAAAAAAGAGTGGGGCTTCTGACAAGAAGAAACCTTCTTTCCGTTGCTATCGCTGTGACAGCCAATCATACATAGGAAATTGACCAGAACTGGTGACAAACACCAGGGACTTCCTAAAAGTATCAATAACAGTGATTGGGAAGAATATCACATTAATGATAGCTTCATGTGGTTTAGACACTATCATAAGCAAACTATTACTGGATGAACTGTGTAAGGGCAGGACATTATTTAAGATTGATATAAGGCCTGAGGAGTAGACAAGGTATAGAATGAATCTCTCAGGATGTGTTGGACTTAGCCCTTTTTGCAGGGTCATCCCAGAACTTTTTGCCTTCCTTCTGTATTTTGTCTGACCTGTTGTTGGTGGTTTTAGGACTCTGGGCACTTTATCACTGCTGATCAGTGCTAAAGTGCATGTGCTCTCTCTTGTAAACATGGTAATATTGGTCTACACCTGTTTGGTATATTTAATTTACCTGTAAGTCCCTTGTACAGTGGTATCCCCTATACCCAGGGCCTGTAAATTAAATGCTACTGGTGGGCTTGCAGTGCTGCTTGCGCCACCCACAGAAGTAGCCTTTCAAACCTGTCTCAGGCCTCTGCCATTGCAGGGCCTGCACGCTCAGTTTACTGCCGCCATGACATGGCATGTAAAGTGGTTGCCACGTCTGCAACTCCCCCTTTACTACATATAATTCACCCCTAAGGAAGGCCCTAGCTATTCCTATGGGCAGGGTGCGGTGTAGGTAAAAGGTAGGACATGTGCCTTAACTGTGTGGCATATCTTGGTAGTGACAAACAGCCTATTTGGTTTCTCACTGCTGTGAGGCTACCCTCTCATAGGGTTGCATTGGGAATTACCTGATATGTGCCTCAGTGGTAATTTCTGATCTGAGAGGGGTAGCGTGATCAAGATTGGTATGTTTGGAATAGTAGTGATAAATCCTGCTTATTGGTGAAAGCAGATTTATTATTACTATTTTAGAAATGCCACTTTTAGAAGTGGGCCTTTCCATGTGCTTATGTGTCTTTTTCCTTCCTGGATGTGTATTGACCGTCTGGTTCTGACTGACAGGGGAGAGGAGATGTGCATTCATTCCAGCCAGTCCCAAGGTGGGGGGGTGGTTGAGGTGTATCCTGCCTTTCCTGGGTGACTCAGCGCTAGGCTGATTAGACCTTGACTGAATTTAGAGTAGCGGGAGGAGTTTCCCTTGCACCTGAATAGGCCTGTTCTGCATTTAAAGTGGTGGGAGGAGTTGCACCTGCACCTGAATAGGGCTGTGCCTGCCTTCCACAATGCTGGCTCCACCCCTCTGTGGTGTGTCTGGGGCCTGGGCTGGAAATGTGAATGAGAGTGTTGTGCACTTCAATATACTGTGTTTGAAGTGCCCCCAGAACAAAGACTTTGCCACTATAAGTACAGAGGCTGTGACCCATGAAAAAAAGAGAAGACACTGCATGAACTGCTGTGTGCCAGGAGGAACCGCCATTTGGGACTAACCTACTGCCTGCTGGGTGGTTAAAAGGACTGCCCTCTGCTAAAAGGCCCTGCGTGCTGGCCTGCCTGTCTTCTAATAGCGCGTGGTAAGAGCTTACAACTGAGTTGCCCAAGGAGTGGGCTCACTCTGTGTGGAAACTGGGAGAGGAGCGCTCTTTGCCCTACAGCAGGGGCAGCGCTGCACTCCCCTCTGTTGCCTGCATTTGGTTCTACTGGTCTGCAGCCGTGGCTCTGCTACGTGGCCCTGGGCTGCGAAGCTGTGCTCAAGCAGCAGGGAATCCCGGTCCGGGAGTTCCCTCTCACATCACAATGGGGGTGGGCCCCAGCCACACCGGAAGGGATCGGAGCCTTGCGGGCTCCCGATGGCAGTGCAGCAAGGGTCGCGTTGCAGACCACAAAACCCTGTTCGGCTCCCCCTTGAGACAGCGCGCATGGGAAGCTGCTGAAGGAGCCAGGGAAAGGAGAGGAGGACGGAGACTTTGCTCCATGTCTGCCCGGTCCTGAAGGGCCTGATCGGAGCACTGCCAGTGGCTGTCTCCCACTAGGAGCTCTGGGCCATTTGTCGCCATTAGCAGCAGACAGCTCAGCCCCCAGGGAGGGGTAAGTGGGGCTGAGCTTCATTACGTTAAGCCGTGGGGCTGCGCGCTCGCAGGGGCCAGTCCTTTGGGTGAAGGGAGGTCCCCGGCCAACGTGGGCAGAGCGCGTGCCTCCCCTACCTGTGGTACACATACCGGGGGCATTGTTGCATGATCGTTGGGATGGGGTGGAACCTCGACAGAGGCCCCGGATTCCCTGCGAGAATCCGACGCATTGCTGACAGTATCGCAGCTGCGCCGCATGGTCGCGGGCAGCTGCACGCTTACCTGCTGTTGGGGGGAAGCATTTTCATGGCTAGCATCACGGGGTGGAATCTCGCTGGAAGAAAACACCGATCCCTCAGGGGGAAGGAATCCCCAACAATTACCGCATTTCCGGGTATAGGCGGGCAGGTGGCCCAGAAGCCTACCGGGAGAGGGATAGAACTACCGCATAAACTGTAGTGAGATCAGAATGGCCGCTCTTAGTGTGGTTAAAGCTCATGGCCTACTGATGAATCGGATCACTGACTAAATATCGACAACAAAAATATAGAATGGACAGAATATCGACATCAAAATATCGAAGATCAAAATATTGACTCCCTATCTACAAACAGGTAAGTACAAAAATATCGAAGACAAAATATCGTTTGTAAAAAATATCGAATTTTTTAAATATGTTAAAAATAATATTAACTTAATGAAATAATGAATATAATTAAATAAAACATACTTAAAATTAATTAAAAAATATTAAAATTAATAAATAATATATATAATCTCTAAAAAATAAATTTTTCATCAGCGTTGGATAGTGGGAGGGTAAAATTTACTATTCCCACTCCAGTGAGTGCAACAGTAGGGAAAGCGTTGGATAGCAAGAGGGTAAAAATTACTATTCCCACTCCAGTGAGTACAACAGTAGGGATAGCGTTGGATAGCGGGAGGGTAAAAATTACTATTCCCACTCCAGTGAGTGCAACAGTAGAGAAAGCGTTGGATAGCGTAGGGGTAAAAATTACTATTCCCACTCCAGAGAGTGCAACAGTAAGGAAAGCGTTGGATAGCGTAGGGGTAAAAATTACTATTCCCACTCCAGAGAGTGCAACAGTAGGGAAAGCGTTGGATAGCAAGAGGGTAAAAATTACTATTCCCACTCCAGTGAGTGCAACAGTATGGAAAGCGTTGGATAGCGTAGGGGTAAAATTACTATTCCCACTCCAGAGAGTGCAACAGTAGGGAAGCGTTGGATAGCGTAGGGGTAAAATTACTATTACCACTCCAGTGAGTGCAACAGTAGTAAAAGCGTTGGATAGCGGAAGGGTAAAAATTACTATTCCCACTCCAGTGAGTGCAACAGTAGGGAAAGCGTTGGATAGCGTAGGGGTAAAATTACTATTCCCACTCCAGAGAGTGCAACAGTAAGGAAAGCGTTGGATAGCGTAGGGGTAAAAATTACTATTCCCACTCCAGAGAGTGCAACAGTAGAGAAAGCGTTGGATAGCGTAGGGGTAAAATTACTATTCCCACTCGAGAGAGTGCAACAGTAAGGAAAGCGTTGGATAGCGGGAGGGTAAAAATTACTATTCCCACTCCAGAGAGTGCAAGAGTAGGGAAAGCGTTGGATAGCGTAGGGGTAAACATTACTATTCCCACTCCAGAGAGTGCAACAGTAGGGAAAGTAATGATTTAATTTTTAAATAAAAATAAATTAATTATCAATACCAATAAAAAATTATTTAAAATTAATTAACAATTACAAAATATTTAATAATTAATTAATTATAAATCCCAAAAAATAGTATTTATTAAAAATTAATTACCTATTAATAATTAAGGGGCCCATTACGATACCCGGCGTAAAAAAATCCGCCAGGCATGGAAGCGGCAAAAATCCGCCCGCACACACCGTCTGAACACCGACCACGCCATTACGATTACACAAACCGAAAACCGCCATCGGCGGAAAAAACACACAAAATACCGCCCGCCAACGTCCGAGTCGGAGTCAAACCGCCCGCCACGGACGGAAACACGCACGACAACACAAAACCGCCCGCCCTCACGGCCGACACACCGCACGTGAAATTACGATAGCACCGCCATGAGCGCGGAAAAACCACAAATATACCGCCCGCCAGCGCAAAGAACGCCGATGAGAATCGACACGGCAGAAGCCATGGCGCCCACGTACCTGCACAGAAACCATCCGCTCACAAAACCAATAGCACACAACATGGCCAACAAGTCCACACAGCAAGGCACGCACAAATACACAAGCACAGTACACATCCCGAAAACACCCCCCGGACAAACAAAAAATACAAAGGCCAGAACCCCAGACACAACACACCTGAAAACAACAGACCATGAGGACACACCCACATAGGTGAGTACAAAAGCAGCACTCCCACAGACCACAACCCCTTGCTACATTGCAAACCAGAGAGGAGAGGAGAGGACACAGTGACACAGCAAGGACAGCAGCACACCACAGAAACGCACACATCACTACCACCACCACCACCACCACCACCACCACCAAACACCGGCACCACAAACCCCCTGCACATTACACAACACACACCGCACCAGCACCACAAACACCATGGCACCACAAAGAATGCCCAAGTACACGCCCATTGAGCTGACGGTCATGGTCGACGAGATCATCAAGGTGTACCCACAAATCTATGGGAACATGGTCCAGCACACACCACTAGCCACCAGAAACAGAATGTGGAACCGGATCGTAGACCAGGTCAATGCAGTCGGGACCCTGCCCAGGAACAGAGGTGAAATAAACAAACGTTGGAATGACGTAAAGAGCCTGGTCAAGAAGAAGGAGGGCAAAAACAGAGAGCTGGCTGCCGTCACTGGCGGAGGGAATCCCGCGCTCTTTAAGACCTTCAAAGCGTGGGAGGAGAAGGTGCGAGTCATAATACATCCGGAGATCCTCGCCGGATTAGCAGGGGAGTGGAGGCTGGTAAGTACAAACTAATGTATACCAGCACACCGCTATGTACTCACATGCACTACCACCATGCCACAGCTCCCAGGGACAAACACCCCCATGTCCAGCACACAATACACAACACATCACACACACATGCAACAGACACCACCACACACAGCCCAAACCGAACAACTGTAACATACGTGGGGACATGTGTACACTCAGCCAGCCACGTAACCACCAACAGGTCCCCAAATATGCCAGAAGCGCCACAACGAGCACCCACCACACCCATGTGTCCGCCACAGCTGCACTAACCGACAAGTAACAGGTAAGTGGCAGGAACACAAAGTGCAGTGGGTGGGAGGGTGGACAGCCCAAGTACAACACACACCAGGCCCCAGTCCCACAGCACAGCAAGGAGGAGCATCCCCCACACCCCACAGCCACGTGTCAGCCACCGCAGTGCACAACGACAGCCGAAAGGCAGACATCACGGTCCACAGCAATCGGTGTCAGTGGGTGTCCAGCCACCCCCACGACCCACAACACCCCCCACCCCCACAGACCTGCAACATGGAGCACCCCCGCTTAGAGCCATGTGGCATCCAGTACAGTGCACGCACGAACAACTTGCAGGTGGGAAACTGGACAGGGCTGGATTACTGGAGGCATGAGGACCATAACACGACCAACACATGGGACATGTCACGTAGCAGACGAACACGCAGCACCGCCCACCGTCACGAACAAGTGAACAATGTGCACACGGACATGAACAACAGACTCACACCCCACATGACCCATCACATACATAGCAACACCCAAGGAGCCACGTCTGCATGCACAAGCCACACTGAATATAGTACCACACGGCAGCCACTGTGCAACTCATCACACACAACCGAAACACCATTGAAGTCCTGTCCATGTAGCCCCTACTGCCTGTCAACCACACACCCCACAACTACGCCTATGTAAGACAAACAACACTAGACGCAACAGAGCGGAACAACATAAATGCACACGAACACCACTGAACCCATCAAACACACAGACACACCATGCACATACAACATACCATCCATCCCATCCGTCAGCCCCAGTCTCATGAAAGGCATGTCATCCGCACAGCTGCCACACATACAGCAGTCACGCTAAGATACATGCCCATGACCAACCATGTGCCAGAAGTCAATGAAGCGCACGACACACTGTGAGCAACAACACACAACATGGGCCACACCCCCGAGCACTGCAGTGATGCACATGGCACAGGGCAGCACGCACACCAAGGAGATGGGACAACTGCAATACGTTTGCTGGCACACAACCATCACTCACTCATAACGATGCGTCCAATGCCATGTCCAGTAATCACAACAGACAGCAAATATGCAGGCCATGTCAAGCATGCACACACCTCAAACCATGCACTGTCATGCTGCCACAACACATGTCACGTTCGGCACCCATGGCTCACAGCATGTACCCCAAAAGCATATTCCCTCCCAAATGCGAATCTGGGGCATGGCCCCCATGTTGCCATATGCGTTCCTAAGCGTTCCATTTGAACCCCAAAAGCATATTCCCTCCCAAATGCGAATCTGGGGCATGGCCCCCATGTTGCCATATGCGTTCCTAAGCGTTCCATTTGAACCCCAAAAGCATATTCCCTCCCAAATGCGAATCTGGGGCATGGCCCCCATGTTGCCATATGCGTTCCTAAGCGTTCCATTTGAACCCCAAAAGCATATTCCCTCCCAAATGCGAATCTGGGGCATGGCCCCCATGTTGCCATATGCGTTCCTAAGCGTTCCATTTGAACCCCAAAAGCATATTCCCTCCCAAATGCGAATCTGGGGCATGGCCCCCATGTTGCCATATGCGTTCCTAAGCGTTCCATTTGAACCCCAAAGCATATCCCCTCCCAAATGCGAATCTGGGGCATGGCCCCCATGTTGCCATATGCGTTCCTAAGCGTTCCATTTGAACCCCAAAAGCATATTCCCTCCCAAATGAGAATCTGGGGCATGGCCCCCATGTTGCCATATGCGTTCCTAAGCGTTCCATTTGAACCCCAAAAGCATATCCCCTCCCAAATGCGAATCTGGGGCATGGCCCCCATGTTGCCATATGCGTTCCTAAGCGTTCCATCTGAACCCCAAAAGCAAAGTACAAACCAGACCCAGGATGGGCCAGGAGCCCGCATACACCAGAGTCACAATAAGTAGGGGCACAGCAACACACCCATCGGCATGGCCAATCCGTCCCATGCCACATGTGCACAGCACACAGTCCCATTGCCAAGCACACACAACTACAAATGCTACAGCCACACACACGCCTCCGGGAAACCCATGTACGAGATTGCACGAACTGTTAATGTCAGACGACAAATACATACTTCGCCAGGTGCAACACAATAACAAATCTCATTCTCTCCACAGGTGACGAACTGCTGGATGCTGGGGATGGAGCCAGCAGCCAGCACAGCCAGCCTACAAGCCCCCAACGAGGACACACGGATCTGGAGGATCTGTCCTCCTCTTCGGACACGGACCACCAAGCAGGCCCATCTGGTGTGGCAGGGCCCAGCCGCTCCCAGGACCCCTCCTACCCACCAACCCATCATCCAGGGCTGCTGAACATTCCCAGCCCCCTGCTGCCACTGTCGTTGCGGCCACACCCACGGTCATTGTGGCCACTACCACTGCCGCAACCGCCACCATCGCCGCACCGACCACCACCGCCGCCACCACCACCACGTCTTCGCTGGCACCAGCCCCAGCGCAGGTGGTGGCCCGGCCGACTGGATCCACCCTGGGAGCCACAGCGAGGACCGTGGTGAGCAATGTGGCTAGTGGGCAGGCCGGTGGCAGCAGGACTGGTAGGAGGAGCAGGGTCAGGGAAACGCCAGCCTCCCCTGGGAGCCATGCCCTGCCTCAAATGGCCAGAGTCCTTGGGGCCTATGAAGAGGCCCAAGGACAATGGGTCCGGTCTGCTTCAGACACGCGTGAGGTGCTGGGGGTGCTGAGGTCCATGGACGCCCGTATGGGCCAACTCGTGGACCTCATGGGCCAGCTGGTGGTGGCGGTGAGGTCACTGCCAGGGACAGCAGCTCCCCCTCCGCCACCACCTGCCGGGGCGCAGGGTGGAGCAGCAGTGTCCAGTTCCCCTGCGTCCACAGCCAGTGAGCACACCTCAACCACCAGCATGTCGCAAGCAGGCACCCCCTCGCAAACGTGGAAGGGGCCGTCCGAAGTGGAAACAGATCTCCCGGGAGGACTTCGCACGCTCCAAACGCAAGTGAGGCAGCCAGCCAGCCTCCGCCAGCCTTCCTTGACCAGCCACTGCATTGACTTGGACTACGATCCCACTCCACACAGCCATCTGGATGGCATGTGTGTGTTGGACTATGGACATAGAACCAGTGGGTACACCCTGAGCATCACGCAGCCATGACCGACAGCTCATTGTCACTGCACGCACCACTTTTGTCATCACCTTACACACAATCACATGTCACAGTTTGTAATAAATGCACCTTTTTCACTAACTGCTGTTTGTGCCCTGTGTTTTATTTGTACGGAATACAACGGCCACCTTGGGCGGAAAGGCACCTGATGCGTGGCATGGCAATTGAATCCGGAGGGCCTGTAGGGACCTAGGGGTGGGAGACAGAACAGGAGCACATTCAATGAGTGTGTCACACACCCATCACACAGTACATGTCAACAACTACAAGCAATGTACACACATCGCACAGAGCAATAGGGCACAATGCCACAGCCACCAACAGTGGCATACTACCCTGGCCATGGAGCGTTGACACACAGCACGCAGTGAACAAACGGCCACCCTGACACAGCACACACACACCTGCACAGATACAGCCACATCAGCCGTCGTACATGGACACTCACCGTCAAGTGAAGTAGCGGGCGATGAGCTGCTGCCGCACATTACCAGCTTCCTCCTCTCCGCTGTCCTCCTCACTCGAGCTGTCCTGGTCTGCGGGCTGGGGCCCTGGTTGATCTCCGTCATCCACGATGAGGGGGATCTGCTTCCGAATGGCCAGATTGTGCAGCATGCAGCACGCCACCACTATCCGGCACACCTTCTGTGGGGAGTACGCCAGCGCACCCCGGTGCGGTCCAGGCACCTGAACCTGGACTTGAGGAGGCCAAAGGTACGCTCGACCACACGTCTGGTCCTCCCATGTGCCTCATTGTAGCGATCGTCTGCTGGGGTGCGAGGATTCCTCAATGGACTGAGCAGCCATGCCCCATTCGGGTACGCAGAGTCACCTGGGTGTGAGGGACACAGAGAACCGTTGCAATTCCAACTGGACAGGGGACAGCATCGCACAACCAGCACGCTACACCACTCCACATACTCACCGACAATACAGGCACGATCCTGTTGCATATTGGACATCAGTCGTGGCAAGATGCTGTTGCGCATTATGTGTGCGTCATGGGCCGAGCCTGGGAACTTTGCACACACGTGGGTGATCACCATGTCCGCAAGGCACACCACTTGCACATTCAGGGAGTGCGTGTGCTTCCTGTTGCGGTACAGGTGCTCAGTGGCCTGTGGTGGAACAAGGCCGACATGTGTGCAGTCAATGGCTCCAACGACGTGTGGGATTCTGCCAAGGGCATAGAATGCACCCTTCACTGCCGCCAATTCACGAGCCCTGGGGAAGCGGATGTACCTGTTTCGGTACAGCATCATGGCTGCCAGTACATCCCTCAGCACCTTGCTGAACATGGGCTGGGACATCCCTCCTCCAATGCCCACTGTGTGCTGGAATGACCCAGTGGCGAAGAAATGCATGGCGGCCATCACCTTAGCCGTGGGGGTGACAGCAGTCGGATACACCCTGCGGGGACGGAGATGGGGTTCTAACATGGCACACAGTCGATGCAGGGTTGGCCTGTCCAGCCGAAACTTCCTAATAACCTCTGTATCGTCCATGTCCGCCAGCAATTGGTATGGGCGGTCAATGTTCGGTCTCCGCCTAGGGACAATGGCAGAGGACACATGTCAAAGCAACACGACACATAGCAATTTCGCATACACATCACTGACATGACTGAGCAAGCACATGAGCCACAGCCCAGCTGTCAAGCTGGGACGGCACGGCCACAATACACTTACACAGGTCTCCCAACAATGGCAATGGCTAGTGATACAAACCACTGCCATGTGCATGCACATGGGGATCTAGGCCCCAATGACTTGCGGGCGTGCTGATGGGGACTGACTGCATATCCGTCAAGCGGCAACGCCACGGCAACATGAATGTCTGCTGAGCATGGAACTGCTTCCGCGGCTGGATGAGTATGGCACACGACGACGACGATGTGGGCACAGGCTGAGCGGCCAAAACAAGTGGGACCTGTGGCACGAGGGGATATGAGACAGTAGTAGGTGTCAGCACTGCACCCTATGTACAGCACTGTACGGATCACACCTCCCGAAACATTGACAGGTGTCCACATTGACAGCCCCATGCCAAGACGGCTGTGTGCTTGCAGTCACACGTCACAGGTGAGAGGTTACATTGCACGTGCCAGGTGGCAGACGTACATAGTGGGAGCTGGCATGTGTGTGCATGTGTCTCCTGTTCAGGATCCACCAGATGGGCGCTGACTCTGTACTGACCATTGGACACAGCATGTTCCGTGGAAGGCTTGTGTGTGTGGGATGGTGGCACTGGATGTGCCTCCGTTGGGTGGGGGGCCATGCACAGGGCGGGTACGTCGATGATTGCGCATTGTTGGTCACGGTGGGTGCACCAACTAGGATGTGTTGCCCTGTGTTCAATTCCTATGTCCGCATGATGATGGACTGTAGATGTGGGCAGACTACACATTGGTCGATGTGCTGTCTATATGCATGTGCCTTCACACCAGGCACAGCTGCCCCTGCACATGTGACCCCTGCTGGACTCGCTGCTGGGTCTGTGGAGCTGATGCACCTTCTGCGCGTGGGGCGGACAGCTCTCCTCACTTCCCTCATTGCGCATGTCATGACTTTGCCGCAGGTGACATGGATCATGGAGGGCCCACATGTACGCGTGGGTAGGCTACACATGATTGTACACTGGTCGCCACCCCAGTCAGTGTTTCGAATGGGAAGGTTGTCGTGCTGGTGGTATGTTCGATGTGGCGGATGGGCGGGCCTAGGTGCGGGCTTACATTCCGGACATGGGGGGTAGTTGGATTGGCGACTAGTTGCAGTACACACGGGACACGTCTCTTCCTTTCCACATCTGGGTCATCCCTTGTACTAACTGACAGTGATACAGTCATCTTCGCCCCAGCCCTCATGTCCTCCCCTCGCTCCCCCAATATGCATGCTCACCTGCGAGGCTAGCGCTTGCACAGGCAGCCCCAAGCTCGCACCAGAGAGGGCAAGGAGTGTATGTGTGGGTCCAGTTGCACGAGTGGGCTGTCTCAGGGTATGATGTGTTGCGGGACGCCGTCCACCTGCGTGGTGCCCCAAATGGAGACCCGGCCTGCATGGACTATGCATCACAGTCTTCGCCTTCCGGATCCGCCACCTGCGACACCCAGTGGCTGTGGCTGCCCTTGCGGCCATGCCGCGTCCGTCTGTGACTGATGGCCCACACATTCACTCTTTGGCCTCTCTGGGGAGGGCTCGGGGGTGGTGGCGCACGCGCTTGCACTTAGTCGCAATGGCATGTGGCGTGGTTGGTATGATGGGCAATGGATGGGATGGTGCGAGCCACCTCCCGTGACGTCAGTGCTGCTCGTGCTGTGGTGCGTCCCCTACACTTCCATTTGACTTGTGCCATGCTAGACGTTGAGGTTCTATTGCCTGCGTGATATGACCAGGAGGAGCGCGAGGAGACCTCTCACACACCATGCTCCACTGCCATCCGGTGCCCTGTATCGCCTGTGCGGATTGACTATGTTGGGGTTACACCTGGTCGACTGGGGCTGTGTGTGCCTTGTCAAGGGGCATGGCGGGCGCACAACAGGATCCAGCTTGTCCACAGAGGGTGGGCTGAGGTGCGCCTGGTACCGCTTTGTACGTGTGCCCGGCTGCTGTGCACACACGTGTTCACTCCCCCCCGACAGGTGTCCTCTCACAATGCCCAGGGAAGCGGTGGTGTACTGTTCATGACCCCTCCCAACACGGCGTGCTCCAACTTGGCATGTGCGCATCTACCCATCGCACCCACCCACCTGAGCACTGCGTCCATACGACTTCACACGACACATGTGTGTCTTCCACAGTAGTGCTACTCATTTGCGTTGACATCCAATACCAGTGGACTACATGGTCATGTCACGACTGCTGTGTACTTCACATACTCTCATCCTCTCTCATTCGTACTTGTGAAATGAGTCAGCGGAGACAGTTTTGGTTTCAAACATTATATTGAGTCTTCTGTCCTCTGTGATGCAGTATAGTGGACACTACTGGCAGCGGAATACATGTTGAGGATATACTGAGCATGATTGCAAATGGGATAGGGTGTGGGGTTACATGTGATTGGCTGTTGCATGTGGGATGTGGGCTTCAGAGTGACATCTGCTTGGCCAAGGCTGTGCTAATGTACATTTACGTATTGCTGCGGAGCTGCGGACTTTGACACAGACGGTATACATGTAGCCTACCAGACCGCTTGGCATCATGGGCACAGTCCATCTCAGTTCCATGTGACAGGTTTGCTGCGGTTGTTCCTCATGCACGCGTGCATGTGAGATGACATCAGGGCATGTGCTTGCGTGCATGCAGCGGCGTGCCACTTGTTGTTGCACTGTGGTGGTTGCTGGACATGTCACAGTCACTGGGGTCGTGTTGTTGTTGTATGCACTTGTCGTCCATGCAAAGGTCCTGGTATGGGATTCCCGGGGCGGGGGTGGGAGGGGTGCAGCACCCACAGACTCCAGGCGACCTATTCATGTCCACTGAGCGGTGTGTGTGTCCATGTGCGCTGGATCCATGTCGTGTCCTGGTTGTTCGTGCAGTTCCGTCCATGTGGGTGCGATACACAGAGCCCATGCCACTGCCTCCCACGATGCATGCGGTGTTCCTGGATGTGATGGGGAACAGTGTGCATGTCCCGGTCATATCCGATGTCATGGCGATGTCGTTGATGGTGTGGTTACAGTTGCCGGTCGTTTGGTATGGCTGTTGTGGTGGTGACTGGCCAGTCCGTGCGGAAGCTAAGCATGGGTGCGGGGTTGGACATCATAGGTCACTCGGGAACCTGCGTTGTGGTCCGACGAATTTACAGGTTGTCAGGTATGCGATGCCGTCCAGCAGGGCTTCCATGTCATTGGTGGTGTACATGTTTGCCAGCCAATGTAGCGGATGGTGGCTGTCAAGGTGTTGTTCGTAAGTTGTCCCTTGGAGGACCATGATGGGGCATGCTGGGTGACATTCGATGTAGCTGTTCTCGATGATCCGTCGTGTGGAGGCACAGTGGTCCCATTTCAGTGCGGGTGCGATGTTGGCCACATACGCCATGCCCCCATAGGCAGAGCAGGCCCTGTCGTGTGCGTCCAGAGGGAGGAGTAGTGGTAGCAGGTCCGCCTTCAGACATGCCGGGTTGGAGAGGCATATCTCCACGGGATGCTGGTAGGGACACCTCCGACAGTAGAAGACGGGCATGACGCAGCTGAACAATGTGATGCGGTAAGTCAGTCGGTAACTTACGTTCAGCAGGGACAGGAGATCGCATCCCAATGTATGGAACAGGTTGGTTTTGTACAGCTTGAGCTGTTCGGCGTAGTTGGGTAGGTGTGTTGCGGTTGCCATTTCGCAGCGGTGCGTTGTGGTGGCGTGCTCCGGCTGTGTGTGCAGTCTGCAATGTGCACGCTCCGAGGTTGCTGTGAGCTCTGTGTAGTCGTAGGGAGACAGGACTTGTGTTCTGTTGGCTTGTTTGGAGGACACGGGCCCTCTTCCCACATGCTTCTCAGACAGTTCAAGGTCAGTGATGTGTGACTCCTTCCAATTAACTTGCATGTGGCCGACATGGGGGAGTGTTTTCTTCTTTCTTCCCCGTCCGTTGTGTGCTTCTGTGATATGCGCTATCTGCCCTGTGGTCGGTCTCCTCGGCATGCCTGTGTTGGTCTATTCTTGGACAATGGCTGTATTCACCGGCTTCTGTCGTAGGGCTGTGGTTTCGGAGTTGGAATGGAAGGTCATTCAGTGCTGTCTGCTCTCCCTTGTGTGGGCGGCAGGCTGCCTTTCCGCTCTGCGTTGGGCCTTGTGTGTGAATGTTATTCTTGGGCCACCTGTTGTCGGTCCCCGGGCTCTTTGGTGTTCCGTTTTATATGTCTTGTTCATATGTGCAGGGTGGTATGGGTGTTTCAGTGTGGTACTGGCGTTCCTCTTCCCGAAGGGGCCCTGCTTCTCCTAGTTGGTGTTGCCGCCGCTGTGTGCTACGCCATGTTTGTTACACTGGGGTGTGTCCTGCTGTTGCGTGTCTTCACTGACATGTGTGCGTCGGTTGTGTGGCGTTGGGTGTTGTCCGTGAATTGGGCGTTGGGGACATGTCTGTGGCAGGCCGGTCACGTGTCATGTGCGTTCGGGGTGGGGCTGATGTGTGTGCTGCTTGGTTGTGTCCCTGTGTCTGTGTGCGACGCATGCATGGCGCTGCGGTTGGCCTCTGCGTTGTGCGCATGTGTGGCGGCGTCATCGGCGCTTTGGGGCCGTGACGGGGTGGTTGGTTCCTAGTCCCAGGTGGTGTGTACACATGTGTTACGCGATGTTACGATTTGGCCTGTGTGTCATATGTGGATGCAATGGTGGATGTGTAGTGTACACGCGCTGGTGGGGGGTTGTCCGCTTTTCCGCCCTTGCACTGTGTGCGCTGTTTGCGTGCACTTGTTGTGTGTGTGCCTACCTGCGTCTCCGCGGTACGTTGCGTCCTTGGTGGTGCATCAGCAGGAGCATGGGGAGGGCCTGCAGTGCTGGATTCATGCTCGGGAGCCGCTTCTTCGTTGTCCGTGCTCGGCATCCGTGTTACCGCTTCGGTTTGTCGTACGGTATCTCTTGGCCGTGGGAGCCGTTTGTTTGCGGCATCGTAATTTATGCGCCGGGCGGGACGTGTTTCGTCGGACGGTGTGTGTCAGTTGTGCTGCGCCGCTACGTGAACGGGCGCACTTTGATGGCGGACGGTGTTGCTGGCTTGCCGGCGGTGTTTGGCCTACTTTTCGCATCGTAATTGGGCGGGCGTGTGGACTGCTGCGTGCCGGCGGTAACTGGTGGTTTTTGCATCCGCCAGCACGGCGGTGGTGCTTCCGCCCGCCATCGTAATGGGCCCCTAATTAACAACAAATTAATTGTTAATACCAAAAATGTAATAAGTAATAAAAAAATTACCAATTAATAATGAATTAACAATACATTAATTAGCAATACACAAAAATAATTTCAATAATTTCAATAATAACCTAATTACAATTAAATTACTTCCCACCCTATTCCCCTATAAACCCACAACCCGCTCCAAATAATAAAATACAATTAACATAATTACCAATTAATCAATTCATAAAAATTAATTACCAATTAATAAAAATTAATTACCAATTAATAATTAACAATAAATTAATTATCAATACCAATAAATAGAAATAAATATTTACTTAATTACAATTAAATTACTTCCCACCCTATTACCCTATAAACCCACAACCCGCTACAGAACTAAAACTCAAAATTAAATTAAAAATAATTAATAATTCCTAATAAATCATATTTAATTTACTATAATTAAATTACTTCCCACCCTATAAACCCACAACCCGCTACAGAACTAAAACTCAAAATTAAATTAAAAATAATTAATAATTCCTAATAAATCATATTTAATTTACTATAATTAAATTACTTCCCACCCTATTCCCCTATAAACCCACAACCCGCTACGGAATTAAATTACGCAAAAATTAAATAACATAAAATTAATTACTTTAAAAAAATAAACATACATTACAAAAATAATATACACTTTTAACACATACACTAACATAAAAACACTAAAAAAAAATCGATATTATTAAAAATTCGATATATTTTAATGCCTATATTATGTACTTCGATATTTTGACAGTCGATATTACTTACCTGCATTTCGATATTATTAACCACTATATTATGTCCATTCGATATTATGTCCATTCTATATTTTGACTTCCATATTCTGTCCATTCTATATTTTTGATTCGATATTGTGTCTATTTACCGATGATTCATGTGTCATACCGTGCAGTTTATGCCCTGTTGTGAATATATGTGGAGTGACATTGCCAGTAAGGATATTTCCATAATGTGTGCAACATACAAGTGTTTACTGTAGTACACTGCTGATGATGGTAGGACAATTGCTCGATTGGCAAAGTAATCCCTGATGCCTGTATTGTTATGTAATGGCCCAATTGGCCAAGTAATTTATGTGATCCTGTGTGATGTCATGAAAAGTGCCTAGTGGCACAGTGATATATGTGATTGTGAGCTAATGTGTTTTTATGAATAATACAAAGGATATTTTTATATAACTTTGTGTGGAGTCTCTTTTGTGGTGTGCCTAGTGTGTCACTGTTGTGGGAGTGTGTTGCACAAACGCTTTACACATTGCCTCTGGGATAAGCCTGACTGCTCTGCCAAACTACCAAGGGGGTGAGCAGAGGTTATCTTCAGTGTGTAACTCCCTTGCCCTGACTAGAGTGGTGGGTTCTGCCTGGCTTAGGTGCATACCCTAGCCAACAAGAAACCCCATTTCTAACAGCTTGCTTTTGGGAAGATTTGGATTTTCAAGGGAGGCACACTAAAGGAAAGGTGTGTGTGGCAGATAAAGGGGAAGTGATACTGGGTTGATCTCACCAAGAGGATGGGCATCCAATTAGACCCAATTGCTAAGTCCCTGCTCATATTTTCAGTGAGGATTAAGG
This sequence comes from Calotriton arnoldi, assembly GCA_963921515.1. Lineage (NCBI taxonomy): Eukaryota > Metazoa > Chordata > Amphibia > Caudata > Salamandridae > Calotriton > Calotriton arnoldi. The sequence continues at coordinate 10,126,328 of CAWUFW010000004.1, read as the reverse complement.
CTAATACAAGGACTTTAAATGTTATCTTGTTATAAAAGTGAATGCTGTTCTAGTAAAGTATACGGTGAGGAATATACTGCTTACGTACAGAGGAAAATTGAAATAAATTCTGATTGATCTATGCTAGAAGAGGATTGTTATTGAAACTGTGGAGTCTTCACCATGGATTTCCCCATTAGCGGGATCTTTGAAAAGCTTGGCAGAGTTGAGATGTTGCACAGACTTGCACAGTTTCAATAAGTCAATTTCGGTGGACTGCCCTCCATTACTCAACTTGCATGAAATCAACCTCTCTACCCTGCAGCTGCTAAGGTTTTTTACATTTGAGATTTTGCCAGCACCTACCAGCAGGTTTTTTGGCAGATGAATCAAAGCATTTAATAGCTTTTGTCACCACAGAAGAGACTTTTTCAATGCTGCAGGTTTCCTTTTTGATTTGTCAGAGCTTCAGCTGTGATACAGCCACTAATGAAGGGGACTCTAGAAGGCATATTTGCTGCAGTTGCTTTTCAGGATGATATTTTGTCATATCGCAAGAACATGATTCTAATCTTAAAAACCTCCTTGATAGTTGGAAAACAAGGGACTAACTCTGAAAACTCTCTAAATGCAGGTTAAGCGGGAATGAAGTAAAATGCTTTGCGCATTGCATAAGTATGGATTGAATAAGGCCCAATCAAATTCATGTTGGGGCCTTTTTAGAAGCACCTGTTCCTAAAACGAAAGATCAACTGTCTTCATTTTTGGCCCTTAGTGGCTTCTATCCTAAGTTTGGTTAGTGTTATGCTAAGAAAGTTTAGTCTTTTGAGATGTTTAATGTAGAGAAAGGAAAACTCTTCTGGGGAAAGATCCAAAATCTATCTATTGAAGAACTCTAATGGGTAATAGTGCTCGCAGCATGTCCTAAATCATTTGAGACTGGCAAAGAAAACATTGTTGGCTTTGATGCAAGAAATTGCAAGAAATTGCAAAATTGGGAGAGTTTTTATGCAGCATGATAAGGGTAAAGATGGATTGTATCATTGAACTTTGAAGGCAGCCAAATGGTATTGTTATGTGGTAGAAAAAGAACTGATTGCATGTGTATGGGCTTCTGATAATTTTCTAATGTTTTAATTGGGTACCCATTTTTTTTTATTGAGAATGTGTCGAAAACATCAAGACAGACTCCACTTTACTTAAGTTATCCTTTTTCTCCATTTTCTTTTCTACATAACTTTAGCTGAACATGTGAAGGTCATGCTCACTTCTTGTTTAATGTCTTTGACGAGCAGCGCCACAAATCTAATATGGCCCCTTACTGTGAAGATCTCAAGGTTTTAGTCATGGATGCTTAAAATCAACATGTGGACAGAGTTCATGCACTTGTAGTCTGTTGCGAATCTCATGTCTTTGAGCCCTGATTTATTTTGTAAATACATGGTAAAATCAGTGGTCAACCCCTATATAAAGCCCGGGATTTGACCATTGATTAGGAGAGGTCTTTGCACATAAATTATGGCCAGAGGTCATGCCAGATTACCAGTTCAGCCACTCTCAATCAGTGAGATGGGTCTGAAAGCCTAGCAGAGGGTGTTCTTTCATCTAGAGCACAATTCCTCCCAAGTGGCAGCTGGTAGGGAACAGGGGGTGGCAGGCAGGGCTGGGGGTTGAAATATACACAATATACAAAAAAATCTTTTCCACTGTCTCTCCTCATCGTCTCTCCGCTTCTCTTCTCTTCTTGACTCCAAGTCCAGAAGGAGCAGGAAGCACACCAGCCCCCCTAAGCCAATCACAATGCTGCTTTTAGCAGCATTGTGATTGGTCTGAACGCCGTGGTCTGATGCTTAGACGGGGACAGGGAGCCTGTGCATGTTCTTCACCCAGGCTGTGTATTACAGCCCAGTGGAGAACATGTAAAGTATGCATGACTGTTCGGTAGGCCCAAGACGCACACTTATTGTACACAAACCACTCCTCCTCCCTGTGCCACCAGCCCCGCCCTAACCCAGCCCAGCACCTATGAAAAATAAAATGATAATAACATTGTTATTTTTCCCTTTTCCACTGCTCTGAGAGCAGTGGGGCGACACTCCTCAGCATTAGTAAAGGAGCCGCCCCTGTCCCTTCCCTCGCTGAACTCTGATAAAGGACAGCTGCATTAGTTATGAACAGGTATGATTAGTGATCTTCCTTAAGAAATTTGAGAGGCAAGTTCGCTATTAAATGCTATGACTTAAAATATAGTGTAGTGCTGATAAATATCTAGAGAGTGCTAGGATTCTAAGAACTTTCCTAAACATGCTAGAGATGTTCATTTTATTCTTGCTGCTTATGACATGCATAATTGCTTTCATATTTTCATGCTGTGTTGTTACTATGCAAGTACTAGATTAAAACTATTAAAATAAACGTTTTAAACAAATCCCTGTTGCGCCTAGTACTATTCTTGAGTGTGCTGTTCAAAAATGAAATATTATCTGGATTGCCACTGTGTCCCTGAAACTTGAACGGGACTGATAAGTAACTTGACAACACTGCCTGCGCAGGAGTGCCCAGTGTGTTAGTGACAGGTCTGCAGTCCAAATGGAAATTCTTAGGGCATGAAACTACGGGGCATATTATCAAGGGCAGTATCGCCACTTTAGCGGCACTTTTTGCCGATAAAGCGGCGATATTTTTATCGCCCTATTAGCAAGCTGTCGCTAACAGCTGTTAGCGACAGCTTAATGGCGATAGCGGCCGTTTTGTTGCCGCTTTGCATGTCAGCGATAATTATCGCTAATGACATGCAAAGTAGGCGTTCCCAACTAAAAGCAACTGCAAACAGTCGCAAACACAACTTCCCCTATTATCAATGCCCGCGAAGCGATAAAAAAAGTCCCGCTAACCGCGATTATCGCTGGAATTTAACACCTGCTAAAAACTTGACTTACCTATTTTCTCAATGGGAGGTGGATTGTGAGGCTAAGTCCACCATGGCCTATCATCAATGATTCCCCTATCGCTGGTGTTTTATCGCAGGATTTCCTGCGATATTCTTGCATTTTGCCGCTATCGCTGGATTTTTTATCGCCTTGGAGATAAGCGTTGCTAATAACGCGCTATCTCGGCGATGAAATCCAGCGATAGCCGGCGATAAAAAAAACAGCGCTAAGCGCGCTTTGCGATAATTATCGCAAATCGTTGCTAATATGCCCCTTCGTCCTTGAGGGTTATAAATTCGACCCCTGAGATATAGGAAATCCCAGAATCTACATCATTGATTACAGACCTTCAGTTAAATGATATCTCCACGGTTTACGGGGTGGGGAAGTGTAGTAAACACATGTTAACAGAGACATTAGCCTGGCTGACAGCTAAGTTGCAAGCGTTCTAGCACAAAATTGAGCACATTCCTGGTAACAAAATAATATCAACGTGGATTGCATGTCCAGACTGCCTTTATCAAGGGAATCTGATTAATGATACCACCCTTGATTTGGGAGTGATTCTCAATTCGGGAGTGAACATTATGGGTCTTGTGACTGAGTTAGAGAGGTTCATTGAGATGAAGAAAGATTCTACCATGAATGCGATATTTGAGTTTATCAGTAGTGATTGGCCAGAAGAATGCAAAGAGGAAGGAGAGTAGATGGGTTGTTTGGGAGTTCAAGAACTTATCATTGAGAATGGTATCCTGATCAAGGGTGACAAAATTATTCCACCTTGTGGTTTGAAGCAGAGGCCCAGGCAGACCTGATCAAGCTGTGACCCCAGCTATGAATTAGGCTCACCAGGAACCGAGTAATCCTCCTTTTCAACATCATCCTCACAGACCTGGTGACAACCAACTTAGATCAGGAATGTCAACAGCTAATGATGTCACTCTCCACCATGTGAGCTGCCATATTTGTTTGATCTTGAGGTCTGCACTCCTCCATACTGCCAACATTGATCTGGGCTTGCTGATTGAGTTCATTATTGCCTCTTACCCCCCACTAAGAGTTATGACTCCTCTGTGTCACTGTACCTTTGGAGGAACTCTTAATATTCGTACTTTCTGGCATTTACTGACTTGTTCGCCATGCTCCATCCAACGCACTTAGATTGAGACAACACTACCAAACGTTTTCACTGGAAGATGCAGCTTTAATGGAAACTGGACTGAAACTGGGTGCAACACATCTTTATGTTGGGCCCCAAATCCTCGCTTCCGCTTTTATTCCATGAAGCAATCACTGGGCACAAACATAACTTAGTGCCTGCGGAATCATCTTCAACCATGGCATCAGTCACACTTGAATCCCTGCTGGCTGAACTGAAATTCCTTTAATCCTCCATGATTGTGGTGGAACATTCAACTTCCAAGACCCACCGGGACATCGGCATAGGCACCCCGATGACCTGGAACGTAAAATGATAGATACACCGGACATGAGTACTGGAATATGGAACTTATAGGGAAAGTGACAGAATTAGAAGACAGAAGTAGGTGAAACAACATTATGGGTTTAGTACTTTTGTAAAAAGAAGAAGGTGACAAAATGATACAGTTTCTGTCTGCATTCTTGACAAAAGTATTAGATATGCCATTCAACCTGCCACTGGTTTTTTCAGAGGACACACCGGCAGCCCTCCTGCAAATCCTACACAACTGAAGCACCCAGACCAGTGATCACAGGCCTAACGAGACACCAAAAATGCAGCATATTATCCAGACTGACAAAAAACATGGTCCCTTTCAGTACAAAGATTATAAGATCTTGATTATCGACAATTTCTCACATGAATTCAGTACTCCTCACAAACAAATCCTGGCTCTATGGGGCAGCAAATTTGGTCTTTTGAGTCTGCTATGATGATTATTACTCTAGATGGTCACACAAAGGGATAATATATCCTGAGGAATAGGAACACTTTTTATCAACATTGAAAAATGTGGAGATGGACTCTGGCTCCTCCATTTCCACAATTACTCTTCAGTGACCTCACAACATGAAAGAAATGCCATCGGTCAAGCATTATTTGATTGTGGATTTCTAGATATCATATCTTGTTGTACTGTCCCAACGTCTCATCGTTACTGGATAACTACCTACACTCACACCTCATGATACCATAACGGTGACCTAGGGTGAACAGCTGACCTGACCTTTGCTACAGACTTATTGTTTTGGCACTCCCTCTGCAGTACAGAGTGCACTCCATCCTCTCATACCTAACAAATAATCGACTGTGCAAGCTCAGAACACCACCACGAAGGACTTAGAACTGTTATCACTCCATCTAAATGACCTAACCAGCCTTTTCAGGAGGAAAATATTCTCATATCTAGTCACAAAAAACCTGGTGTAGTTTTGATGCAAGAAACTCACTTATCCCAGCTAGAATCTACAAGATTTAAACAAGACTGGGTGGGTAAAGTGATCTCTGCATCCAGGTCTCCACAAATGAAGAGGGGAGTGGCCATTTTAATCCGCAAGAATCTGGTGCAAAGAAGTATATGATACGACCCATAAGGCCATTATGTTTTTGAAAACCTCTCTATCCAAAAGGCTGTTCTTGTGGCTGGGTATTATCCGACAGGGAGTAAGCTGGGCTTCTTCTCCCTGAGCAGACTCGTTTCACAAGTCGGCCATTCTATAGAAGCGATATGGCGCAGAATGTAGCCCTTGACCATGTCTTAGATTGTACATGCTACCCTGACAACAGTGCTTAATTTGTGCTGGTGCTTACCGGTGCTCAGCACCGGCACTTAATTGCCAGCACCGGGGCAATTGACTGTCTGACACATGGTAGTGGTGTCTGCCAATTTAGGTACGAGCACAACAACTCCTGTTTATTATTTCAATTTACATTTTCAATTATTAGTATTTGCCTCCGAAGCCATTCTTATAGCTTTGGGGGCCTGTAATAGTATGAATTGTCACACTTTCAAGAGTGTGATGATTAGTAGTGTGTTGGTGCTGTCATTGGCAGTGCTGCCAAGGGCAATGGATAGTGCAAGCTCTAGTGTCCTCCTGTCGAGGGCCCCAGTACCACGTTTTTTACAAATTAAGCACTACCTGACAAGCACTACAACACTGACTGAAGCCCCCTGTCGGACCCAATTGTGGACGCGTGGCGACTGACCCTACCATCTTATGTTTCGTATATGCCCTAATATAGACGCGATCAGATATGCCCTAGAATGGACATACTCGTATATGCCCTATTATGGTCATAAATCGTATATGCCCAATTTTGGTCGTATTCGTCTATGCCCTATTATAGTCATGATCTCCTATGCCCAAGTATAGGCATGATCTTTCACCTACATTAGTTCCCTACAGTACACAACGAGCTCTGAGGGCTGAACGTTATCTAGTTTGTGGTTTGAACACAGAAGGGTTTTCCCCAAACACAGGCCTACAATGTACTCATAAATTATGCATGAGCATTCACCAGCTACATCTCCCGCATAATATGTATGTACAAAGTTCACCCCTGACGTCTTCCTCATGTCCAACAAAGACCAATACAAATGATACTAAGGGACGAGACACTTTAGGGTATAAATACACCGCATCTTGCCACGGTAAGATAGAGGGAACAAAGACTTTGGGGCCGATTCCGATTCGGGCCGGAAGCGCACCTAACAGTATTCGTCCGGAAAAACTACCAGCCGAACGCGTGTTTCCCGACCGACTCGAACACTCTACCGAACCAACAAGTACGATGCGCATAACAGCCCAGATTCCGACCCAGCCGTACTTACCCAATCCAGCTCCTTTTCTCCGCCCGAGCCGGATCCGTAAACGCCGAATTGAGTCGCACGGAACCAAATACACAGCACCTTCCGGCCGGACTAGTACGATGCGTCTTCCGTACGCGCCGAACCCGTCGCTACGTCCGGCACGTTTCAGCATCCGGGAGAGCCGCACATAAGCTCCGTTTCGCGTCACTAAACGATCCACGGCTACGAGACGAACAAGCCAGCGACGAGTACGAGTCGAAGACACGCGAAACCCGAACGAGACGAACCAACCATGAATCCCATCGTGCAGGTCCTACCAATACTCTACATCTATTACCGGGACCGATTCGGACGCGTACGGCGCAGACGATAAGTCAAACACCAACAATACAAACTAACTACACGTACCTAAAATATGTCACACACACATAGGGATGCACAAATGACGTACACTAGCAACTGCACAATCATAGGGGTGGGATGGGCATCACCAATGCCATACACACCCATAGGGGCCTGGATTCCTGCCACCACCACCACCCCTACTCAGGGGGCCTGGATGCCCATCACCACGACCATCCCCACTCATGGGGGCTGGATGCCTATCACTACCACCACCCCTACTCAGGGGGGCTGGATGCCTATCACTACCACCCCCTACTCATGGGGGGCTGGATGCCTATCACTACTACCACCCCTACTCAGGGGGGCTGGATGCCTATCACTACCACCACCCCTACTCAGGGGGGGCTGGATGCCTATCACTACCACCACCCCTACTCATGGGGGGCTGGATGTCTATCACTACTACCATCCCCACTCATGGGGGGCTGGATGCCTATCACTACTACCACCCCTACTCAGGGGGGGGCTGGATGCCTATCACTACCACCACCCCTACTCAGGGGGGGCTGGATGTCTATCACTACTACCACCCCTACTCAGGGGGGGGCTGGATGCCTATCACTACCACCACCCCTACTCAGGGGGGGCTGGATGTCTATCACAACTACCATCCCCACTCATGGGGGGCTGGATGCCTATCACTACCACCACCCCTACTCATGGGGGGCTGGATGCCTATCACTACCACCACCCCTACTCAGGGGGGGCTGGATGCCTATCACCACTACCATCCCCACTCATGGGGGGCTGGATGCCTATCACTACTACCACCCCTACTCAGGGGGGCTGGATGCCTATCACTACCACCACCCCTACTCAGGGGTGCTGGATGCCTATCACTACTACCACCCCTACTCAGGGGGGGCTGGATGCCTATCACTACCACCCCCCCTACTCATGGGGGGCTGGATGCCTATAACTACCACCACCCCTACTCAGGGGTGCTGGATGCCTATCACTACTACCACCCCTACTCAGGGGGGCTGGATGCATATCACTACCACCCCCTACTCATGGGGGCTGGATGCCTATCACTACCACCACCCCTACTCAGGGGGGCTGGATGCCTATCACCACTACCATCCCCACTCATGGGGGGCTGGATGCCTATCACTACTACCACCCCTACTCAGGGGGGGCTGGATGCCTATCACTACCACCCCCCCTACTCAGGGGTGCTGGATGCCCATCACTACCACCCCCCCTACTCATGGGGGGCTGGATGCCTATCACTACCACCACCACTACTCATGGGGGGCTGGATGCCTATCACTACCACCACCCCTACTCAGGGGGGGCTGGATGCCTATCACCACTACCATCCCCACTCATGGGGGGCTGGATGCCTAACACTACTACCACTCCTACTCAGGGGGGGGCTGGATGCCTATCACTACCACCCCCCCTACTCATGGGGGGCTGGATGCCTATCACTACCACCACCCCTACTCAGGGGGGGCTGGATGCCTATCACCACTACCATCCCCACTCATGGGGGGCTGGATGCCTATCACTACTACCACCCCTACTCAGGGGGGGCTGGATGCCTATCACTACCACCACCCCTACTCAGGGGTGCTGGATGCCTATCACTACTACCACCCCTACTCAGGGGGGGCTGGATGCCTATCACTACCACCACCCCTACTCATGGGGGGCTGGATGCCTATCACTACCACCACCCCTACTCATGGGGGGCTGGATGCCTATCACTACCACCACCCCTACTCAGGGGGGGCTGGATGCCTATCACCACTACCATCCCCACTCATGGGGGGCTGGATGCCTATCACTACCACCACCCCTACTCAGGGGTGCTGGATGCCTATCACTACTACCATCCCCACTCATGGGGGCTGGATGCCTATCACTACCACCACCCCTACTCAGGGGGCTGGATGCCTATCACCACTACCATCCCCACTCATGGGGGCTGGATGCCTATCACTACTACCACCCCTACTCAGGGGGGCTGGATGCCTATCACTACCACCCCCCTACTCATGGGGGGCTGGATGCCTATCACTACCACCACCCCTACTCAGGGGTGCTGGATGCCCATCACTACTACCACCCCTACTCAGGGGGGGGGCTGGATGCCTATCACTACCACCCCCCCTACTCATGGGGGGCTGGATGCCTATCACTACCACCACCCCTACTCAGGGGTGCTGGATGCCCATCACTACTACCACCCCTACTCAGGGGGGGGCTGGATGCCTATCACTACCACCTCCCTACTCATGGGGGGCAGGATGCCTATCACTACCACCACCCCTACTCATGGGGGGCTGGATGCCTATCACTACCACCACCCCTACTCAGGGGGGGCTGGATGCCTATCACCACTACCATCCCCACTCATGGGGGGCTGGATGCCTATCACTACTACCACCCCTACTCAGGGGGGGGCTGGATGCCTATCACTACCACCACCCCCACTCATGGGGGGCTGGATGCCTACCACTACCCCTACTCATAGGACGGGTAATGCATGACACAACCAGCATACTCCCACATAAGGAATCACAGAAAATTACATCCACCCAAACACATGACAAGCGTGTGTAGTCCATGTCAAATGCCTACAACACTAAACATGACAATGAACATACAATGTGACCCACTAACACATGTGTCACACATAAAAGTGTGTGGCCTCCACAATACAAGCCGACCATGGCCACTGTGGCAATGGGGCCTAAAGCCCCATCACCACAGTCACCAAAAGGTAAGTGTGGGGTCCAAGGCTGATGGACCTTTTGGTCAGTGTGGCAATGGGGCCTAAAGCCCCATCACCACAGTCACCAAAAGGTAAGTGTGGGGTCCAAGGCTGATGGACCTTTTGATCAGTGTGGCAATGGTGCCTAAAGCCCCATCACCACAGTCACCAAAAGGTAAGTGTGGGGTCCAAGGCTGATGGACCTTTTGATCAGTGTGGCAATGGTGCCTTAAGCCCCATCACCGCAGTCACCAAAAGGTAAGTGTGGGGTCCAAGGCTGATGGACCTTTTGATCAGTGTGGCAATGGTGCCTAAAGGCCCATCACCACGGTGATCATAAGGTAAGTGTAGGCATGGTAAAAGCTGCCAAAGACAAACTGAATGGATGAATCCTGGTCACACAACAACTAAAACATCTGTGGCATAGTACTGCTTGTGTCCCATTGCAACATATATTGGGGGAGGCTAACAGTGCAGTGTCACAGAAACATCGCTTTTGTCCATGTGCATACAAACATCACACATGGGGGACCACATTGCCAACAATCAGCCGATTCCACAATGACAGAAGTGACCATCATGATGCTGACCCACATATCTGCACTTATGGACACACAAATGTATATAATCTGTGGAGACTGTGGATGTCAGGTGAACAAATACCATACCATGGCAGCAATGGGACATACAAACCATGATCATTGTGCTGACTGATGACCCAGGAGTACCAGGGAGAGCAGGGGAAAATCACCAAATCACATACAGCCAATGGCACACTACAGAAATGCCAATGCAGTGATGCAAATGCACTGACACAAACAGGCAGACTCACACTTCCTATCAAAGACAACAGGTGATGGGGGTGTGTGCCAGTGTCCCCAGGCAACCACACAACACATGAGGAGGCCTGAATCCCAATTACACAGATGTGTATACAGTGCCACACACAAGTAACTCATGGATTGAATTCCCCTATGTGGGAAATCTGGCATTGTCAGATGAGAGGGAGCCCAAATTACATATGTCACACAAGCTTGTAGGAACAGCAACTAACACAGCAAGAGACACACCCACCACAGCACTACCCCCAGGGACCCCACATTGTGCAGACACTAGCCTGCATGACAATTCCACTGTGATGACAAAGGTAGATGTTGATCACACTGTGAACCACAGCCATGTGTCCTCAGCTACAAACTACCATCACACCTACACAAGCTCCAATCAATCAGCAGGGCCTGCCAGCCAAGGCCAATATGGAGGTAGTGGTCTAGCCGTGCAACAACTCACATTTGCACACTCAACACCACACACCCTCATCTGCAACAATGTGCAGCAGTGAAGCTCACATGGACTGGTGACATTGCACATGCACCCATGACAATCCCAGGGGTGGTGGGGGAACTAAGGTGCAGAAACCCATCACACATGCCCACTCAACATGACTCGTCTATGTATGACACACTGCACAGTACGCCGTACTTGCGCATGATGTGAAATCCACCACAAACAATGGGATCCTGGCCATAGTCACACACCAACGAAGAAGCCAAGGTGAGATACAAAGAACACACGTACACAACTTCCGACATTGCAGCTCTGACCCTGAGGAGTGGCAGCAGTCACACACACAACGCGTCACAATCACTGAAAGCTAACACAAACTCAAAATCACATTACTTGTGTAAACAACAAGTGCCAAGGGAATCCTGAATGTGTCCCATCTGCGTTTGCCCACATCCCCAGCCCTGACAACAAAGACAACCTGGGATGACAACCTCATGAACATCAGTTTGCCATGCAACCACATCACGGAGAAACCAGGTCCAAGATGCTGGATGAACACATACCAACTCTGCAACCATCAGAAACAGGAACATCCCTAGGGACACAGCCTGTGTAGGAAAAGGGAAGGGGACATGCTCACACAACACAGGCACACGCAATGTCACCAGATTACACACAGCCATGAGGGCACTCCACTCCTGTGGAAGCTCCGCTGTGCCAAACCTTGTCTGTGCACGACTCAAACATATCAGCAGGACACTCCGTCAGTGAGTCAACAACTACAACACACAGAAGCCTCTGCTCACATCAGCCTGGGTACGGGAGTGTCACGTCAGTCATCTGCATACACCCAAAACACGTGGCAATCCAGTTGTACTGTATACACAGATGAGTCCTCCAAAATTGATGTGCAAAACTGCATGTCCAGTGGAGACGGGCACACAGTCAGGGTACTAGGAACATTGGACAGTGGTAAGCCCAACAGATGTGCAACAGTGTAGGACAAAGATGGTAATATACAAATGCTAAACGTACATCCCTGTGTCAAATGCTGAACATTACACCCTCAGACTGCAGCAAGGGATGCTATAGATCCAGACTAGATTAGGACACATATCCCATGGGCCACATGGAGTCCATCACAGCAAAACTTCATTTACCTGATCTGAACACAATTACAACAGCAAATGCATGATACTACACATCTACATCATGTACCACCAAAGATTAACCACAAGTAAACAAAAAGAGGCTTTATTCAGCAAGTGTGCAACTCAAATCAAAAGTCCAAAATTAACAACGGCCAATGTCCAGTCCAAATACACAGTCCCAACAGGGTGATGTGTGACTACTTGTCACAACTTGCTTGCCTGCACAGGTACCAACAGGGGACATCCCCCTTGGAGGGGCATACGAGGGGCAGGCCAGGCACCGCAGGGACAGGATCAGGGGATGCCAGAAGGAGGCAGGGAAGGTGAGGTGGGTGCAGGAGTGTCACCGGCAACTGCAGTGGAGGTGTCTGATTCAGGGGGCCGGCACCACCGCAGGGCTCAAGTCCGATGGTGTTGGTGCTGCAACCACTGCAGTGGGCTGGGCAGATGGAGTGGGCTGGGTCCCCAATGCAGTGCCCGAGTCAGATGGGGTTGTTGTGGACTCCACTGCAGTGCATGACTCCAAGGGAGTGGAAGGGGGGCAGAAGAGCTGGGCAGGACAGAGGGGGACACGGTCTCCACACCAGTGGCACATACAGGCAGAGCGTCTGGTTTGGGGGTGGAAGAGCAAGTGGCAGGGGGGAGGGCTTGAGCACTTTGGGGATGCGGTATCGGTGTGTGGGGGAACCTGGGGCAGGGTGTGGCGGTGGAACCTGTGGAGTGGTGGCCTGGGGGATGGAGGTGAGAGACTGGGTGGGTGACTTGCAGGGCGGTGGCGGGGTCTTGCTCTTCCGGGTCCGGGGGGACTTGCGGGTGGGGGGCTCACTCTGCCTGCGCCTGGGGGAGGGTGTCGGGGGGCGAGGGGCACTCTCCTCTCTGTGTGTGGACTTCCTCTTCCCCTGGTATGCTGGATCAGCGGGATTGGAGGGGAAGAGGCCGAGGTCAGAGAGGAAGAGCTGCTGTGTATGTGGGGTTGCAGGTGAGGCAAGGGAAGGGGTCTTGGAGGGAGAGGATCTTGAGGATTGCGGAGTGACTGTGGTTGCCTGTGTGTGTGTCAGTTCCCCATCCCCTGTGTGTGTGGAATCAGTCCCCTGAGGATGCTTGTGTGCACGTCTTGCCTTGGTTTTGGGTGGATGTGTGCTGCTCGTGTCTGTGTGTTGGTGTGATTGTGCAGGTGTGCATGTGATTGGACAGGTAGGGTGGTAGGAAGTGTGGATGGGGCAGAGGTGGGAGGGGTGAGGGACTGTTGGAGGAGGGACACTGCTGCCGTCAGGGAGGAGTCCATGGACCTATTGCTCCTCTGTAGGGCAGACATACCCGTTGAGATGCCCTCCATGAACGACACCAGCTGTGTCAACAGTGTGGTGTGTGCATGGAGGACAGTCCGCATTGCTGTCTGCCCTACATGGAGCTGCCGAAGGAGGTACACAGACTCCTCACTCAGGGCAGCAGGGGACACAGGGGCAGGGGGTGCGGTGCCTGGCTTGAAGGAGACACGCTCCCGAGCACGGGAGCCTCCACGGACCTCAGGAATGGGAACCAATGGGAGGGCGGTGGTGGTGGCGGGATCAGACAGAGTAGCTGGGGTGTGGTGGCTGCTGACACCCGCCTCCACAAGGGAGTCATCCTCCGAGCTGCTGTGGTCCTCAGCTGAGGTGGATGGTGCTGAGGACTCCTCGGTGTGGCTCCCCTCGCCCTCCGTGCCACTGGGTCCCTCTGACCACTCGTCGGACGCTGACCCAGTCTGGCTCCGCTGCTCCTCCTGGTCCGTGGAGCTGTCCCCTCCTGTGGCTGTGGATGTATCTGCAAACAATTAGGGAAACAGACAAACATCAGTCACCTGCACTGACCGCACACACCACAGTAAGTACAGCACATCACAGAGCAAGCCCTGGCATCACTATTAGAACATTGCCAAAAGTCATCACACAGATTAGGAGAAGCCAATTGTCAGTCTGATGGTCAGCCATGGAACAGACACCCCTCCTGCCCTTGCACCCATCTGTCTGGTGCCCGTCTGATGGTAAGACCCCAGTGTGGACACATGCACCACCTACACAGTAGTTGGACATTGCTGAGAACACGGTGAAGTATGTGAACATGCCCACCTCACATCACTTGCCACTGAGTCAGTGCAGGTGTCTGGATAAATGGACGGCCTGAGCCTAAAAAGAAATGCATGTGATGCATACCAGCACCAGACCCCATGAAGCACCCATGTCCGGATAGTCAATGCCACAATGGGGTGCCTGTTGCACATGTCACCACCCTGCAGGATCACCCTTAGGAAGTTTAATGCCATGACACAGGCATGCCTGCAAAGTCATACATCACTGTCTCAAGTCACATGGCCATGTTAGCCAGCAAACAACAGTCTGCACTGTGTCACTATCCTAGGACATGGGGAAGGCAAGTAATGTAACTGACAAGTGCACATGTTCATCCCCCACTAACCACATCCTCTGAACCAGTATTTGTACACTGCACACCATTTGGACAAATGGGAGACATGAAACACTACTCCCTGAACCAGAGCACCTCACAGTGTGCTGTGAATGATGAACAGCTGCCTGAAAGTCACAGTCTCATACACCTGTCTGCACAGTCAAGTGATCAAACACCTATGAGTCACAGAAGTCTTCTCTCTCATGGTCCAATAGCAGATGGCATGCTGACCCCTAACCGAAGGACATCACAGGAGTCACGACAACGTAGTCACAGCACAACGATACAGAGGCAGACACCTGAGGCAACATTTCACTGAGCACTGCATGTCAGATGATACACGGGAGTGGGAGTACAGAGTGTATTGTATGCCCTGTAGTAGGCATGACTGTCCGGCTCCACCTGCAAGAGGGATGAGCCCTGGTCAGTGGGCAGGTGGCTAAGCATGTGTAACACACTTGACATACATACTCCTGAGGCCCAGACAATTTACCCACCCGCAGAATGGGGGTGTGGCAAATACCCCAGGGACATGTGGTGAATTATATGTGCAAGTGGATCACATATCAAAGTTACACCCAGACTACATAGCACGACTCAGGCATTGTGTGAGCAACTGACCCACCCATGAAGGCAAACACAATGTCACGGGCACAAAATCTGTCACCACCTTGAGCAAAGCAAAATGCTAGGACCCTGTACCCAAGTGACACAATTATCCTGAGCGTAAGGAGCACACTGGCGCATCAGATGGGTAGTGGCCAGGTTACAATAGAGGGACATGGGTACTGGACAACAAGACTGATGTACTGGGGAAGTTTAACCAGGCCAGAGGAGGGCACATAGCATGTTAGACAGAGTTCACAGTGCAGTCTTAGACTCACCCCCTCCTTGCTGCTGTCTGCCCTTCAGCTGCCCATCCAGCTCCGGGAACACCACCGGCAGGATCTGGAGCATGTGGGGGCTCAGGGTCCGGTGTCCGCCCCTCCTGCGAGGAGGCGACAGCTTCAGCTGGACCCTTGCGATCCTCCGGGTCCAGCCACGAAGGTCCTGCCACCTCTTCTGGCAGTTGCGGATCCGGCGCTTGTAGACCCCCACGGATCGGACTGCCTGGACGATGTCCAGCCAGATGTCCTGCTTCCGATGGGCATCAACCTGTGAGGATGAGAAAGTGAAAAGGCCATTACTACACATGCAACATATCCGTGCATCACACAGTTGGAAATACAGGTCTCAATCACAGGGGCATATGATGTACACAGGCAGTGCAACGAGGGCTATGGACAGTTTGCCAGCAGTTACTACATGGTATCATTGCATGGGTAGTGAACCTTGTTTGAATGCACTGTTACTCCACTGTACCTGTTCAGTGCAAGTGACTACACACTTTGGGGGGTGCGAACTACTCAGTGGGCATGCTAGCCAGTGGTGTGCACACTGTAAATCCTGCTAGTCAGGCAACATGCACAATTAGTGAGGCAGTGGACAGCACACTCACCTGCTCCCCTGGTGTCCCATACAGCTTGCTGTACTGTGGAAGGAGGCTGTCCAGCAGGGCCTGGTTCTCCTCATGGGTGAAGGCTGGGGCTCTCTCCACAGTACGTGCCATTGCAGCAGCCAGAGGATGCAGAGACAGCAGCAGTGTAGTGGCAGATGTCGTCCTGGAGCATGTAGTGCAGACAAGTGAGCTCTCAGGGGAACAGCCAGCATTATATGTGTGCTGCAGAGGCAGATACTGTCCCATGTGCCCAAAGTGATAGGTCCAAGTCGGTAGCATCTTCTGAATCTGGCCAATCCATGGAATAGCAGCTCCAATACACGCCCACAGCATCCTTCAAAAATTCAACTTCATGACACCCATGAATTTTTAACATTGTTGTGGCTGGCCAACTGAATTCACTGCATCAGACTCGTTGTAAATTCAAAAACCGCATCCGTTACCATGCCAGGCCCCAGCCAATGCGTGCACACCGATCGGACCATTGCTGTACAATGCGTACCCGCTCACATTCAATGCAATGGTCCGAGCGGGCACACCGATCGGACCATTGCTGTACAACGCGTACCCGCGATACAACGCGTACCCGCTCACATTCAATGCAATGGTCCGTGCGGGCACACCGATCGGACCATTGCTGTACAACGCGTACCCGCTCACATTCAATGCAATGGTCCGAGCGGGCACACCGATCGGACCATTGCTGTACAACGCGTACCCGCTCACATTCAATGCAATGGTCCGAGCGGGCACACCGATCGGACCATTGCTGTACAACGCGTCCCTGTACAGGTCACACGCATGTGTCACCATGCTGGTCAATGGTGAACCTATGCCAGCCACATATACTTTCCAGGGACTCTGGGGCACACCTACTACACCACACCCAGTCCACACTGTATCTAAGGCATGTGTGGCAGCATGACCTTATCTGTGTATGGGTGTGTACATGTTTTTGGGCTGGCACTTGGGGGCAGACACACCCAGGCTGTGCACATGTTAATGGGGACAGGGTCCTTTGTGTGTCATGCACATGACCACTGGGATGTGCAACTGTTCATTTTTGAAGCATGTTGCATGGTCACATTTCCAGGTTGTGTATATGTATGACATGTCACATACCCCAAGGCTCATGTGGGAAAGCATGTACATCACAGGGTGGCCCATTGCCACAATAGTCATGTCCCTCCGCAGTCTGTGTGCATGTTGTGTTTCACATGTCTGACTCCATGTGCACAATGGGAGACAGTCTCCACATCCACGTTGTTTGTGCATGGACTTAGATGTTGTGTGTGTGTGTCACTGACGTCCATGTCTGTCCTGCAGAGGCTACAGGGGGCACTACCTGTGGGAGTCATGTTTGATTTTTCTGACGTGTACATGATACGCCATGTCATGCCAGTGTCCATGTGGCAAGACAGGCTCCCTGGGAATCTACCTGTCAATGAGTTGAGATGCCAGTGGCGCATCTGTCCAGACGTCACTGTGGTATGTGTGTGGAATGTGAGTGCAGTAAATGGGTTCTGTGACACAGCCAAATGGTTTCACATAGCATACCCTAGGCCCTGTTGTCCACACATGTTGAACAGAGATGTTACATGATGTCCATGTGGGTGCCATATGTGTCCAAACAGAACGAGACACACATCAAGTACTAGTGTTTGCTGATGATGTAGCATGTGAACTACAGTATGGTGAATGGCACATATGTGGGGTGACTGACAATCTTGACTTCTTCACCTCTGCACTGCAGGGCTCCTGCTGTCCATCGACCATTCCCAGACCTGGCAACGATGGTGGAACGTGACAGCATCCGACGGTAACGCTTCACCAGGCAGCTGATTGAGGATTTGGCAGTGCGGTTGGACCCACATTTGCAGCCTGGCCGGCCGTATCCGACAGTGCTGACCCCCAAGGTGAAGGTGATGGTAGCCCTACACTTCTTTGCCACCGGTACCTTTCAACACACTGTGGCATCTACTGGTGGTATGTCACAGACTATGTTCAGCCGTGTGCTACGCGATGTTTTGGTGGCGATGTTGAGATGCCTTAACCAGTACATCTATTTCCCACAACGTCACCGACTCACTGACGTCAAGAGTGACTTCTATGCCCTGGGGAGGATGCCGCATGTCATTGGCTCCATTGATGGGACACATGTGGCTTTGGTACCACCACAGGCACATGAGCAGGCATACAGGAACAGGAAACATTACCATTCTGTCAATGCTCTGGTGGTATGTCTTGCAAACATGACCATCACACATGTTTGTGCCCGTTTCCCCGGTTCTGCACACGATGCCTACGTGATGAGGAGTAGTCGCATCTCGAGGATGATGTCACAGATGCCGAACCAGCGTGCTTGGCTTGTCGGTGTGTACTGACTTTGTACCATTGTGTGTGTTGTGCTATGTTGCTTTCCGCACACTTTTCAATGTTGGCTAATGTGCAATTGTCGGTCTGTAGGTGACTCGGGATACCCCAACATGCCGTGGTTGCTGACACCCTTCAGGAACCCTGTGACACCAGCCCAGATGCGCTACAATGAGGCACATGGTCGGACCAGGAGGGTGATTGAGCGGACCTTTGGTCTCCTGAAGAGCCGCTTCCGCTGCCTGGACAAGACAGGAGGCGCCCTCCCATATGCCCCAGCAAAGGTGTGCAAGATTATCATTGTCTGCTGCATGCTCCACAACCTGGCAGTGCGGAAGGAGTTGCCTCTCATCCTGGATGACGATGACCAACATCCGCCACCTGTGGAGGATCCAGGCCTGGGCCACGATGCTAGTGGTGATGATGATGATGGTGATGGTGATGTCCGCACACAGCTCATCACCAACTTCTTCAGCTGAATGCGAGTATCCAGAGTGTTGTACTATCAATGAATTTGATTTGCATGATATGTGTGTGTGGTGCTCTGGTGCTGTTTGAGTGTGGCCATGTGCAACTTGACTGGATGCATGCGGAGATGTGTCCTTGCAGGTGGTCTGTACTTGCCAACAGTGTAGACATGCTAACTTGCTTTTGTGTATTTAACTTGTGACAGGTATTAGACATGAGTATTGCCATTCTGTGCTGTTCTTCTGTGCTTTTGAGTGTGTGTCATGTCTGTCCTTCACAGGGTGCTGCTGGAGTTGTTAGAACAACTTGGATCCCCCGAATCAATGATTCAACTTCCAAGGTGGCAGCAGTTGTTCCCCTACAGGTGATGTGCCACACACCCCTGGACTTTCTATCTTCTGCATTGTTTGACTTTGTGGCCACAGCCTGGTGGGATTAGCTTGCATTTGTAGTGGAAACAACATGTAGCAAATGTGTAATAAACCTGTTCTACATTTTGGGGTGTGCGTTGTCCGTAGTCACACATCTGAGTGACATTTGCTTACTGCACCTGTGTTGTAGTTGACACAGACTGTGAATATGTGTGGTGTCTGTGCATTGCACTGTATTTCCAGGCAACATCAGTGTAGGGGATGAGTCATATGGCCCTAGTGTGTATGTGTTGTGTGGCCCTAGTGGTGTGTTTCCCTCATATGTGTCACGTCGCCATGACTGCCATGACGGTGTTGGACTTGCTGTAGCAGTCAGCATGCACAGTGTCATATTTCTGATCACCATCTCCATGACAGAGACCACGTTGGAATCACAACAGAGGCAGATATGGTTTTTGGTGAGTTTATTTACAAAAGGTGTGGGGATGGTGCACAGGATGGTGGGTGCTGTACATAGAAATTGGAATCCAAAGTTCCCATGTGAATTGGAAGTCCTGGTAGATGAAATGTCCAGGGTATAGTCCACAGTCATCTGATGAATTTGTACAACTAGAGCTCCCCATGTCATGTGGGCGAGTTGGGTTGCCATCGACAGGGCGTGCAGTTTGCACACAGAGGAAAAGTTCCAGAACAGGTGTTGGCTTCCTGGGGGATGTAGCTGGCCATCGGCCTCTCAGTTTGGCCTCCTCGGACGGCCCCTCTTCTTGGGGGACCCTCAGGTGCAGGCTGCCGCGGTGCAGGGTACTCTCCGCCAGAGTCCTCCTCCCTCCCTGTGGCTGTTGCGGATGTAGTGGCAACAGATGTTGTGGGCGCACAGGGAGGTGAGGCCATGTTGGTGCTGATCTGGCGGAGGCATGTCAGTATGTCCCTATGCACCGCTGTGAGTTCTTGCAATGTGTCCCACTTGGACTCCATGCGAGACATGTGTGTCTCGACACGGGACATGTGGGAGTCCAAGCGGGCATGATGGGCAGCCTGCTGCTGTTGTATGTCCTTGAGGATCCCCACTACCTGGGTGACCTCTCCGGTGCTGGTCTGGTACGCATCTGCAATGCGTGCCAGTTGTGGGTCATCACGCAGTCCTGACCCCTCTGCAAATAGCGACCTGTGTCTACCACCCCTCCCACCACCCCTGGCAACACGTGCAGGGCCTGCGGTGCCACGCACAGGTGACCGTGTGCCCACTTGGGTGTTGTTAGTGGGCTCGATGGCAGCGGCTCCAGTTTGGTCCTGGGTCCCTGCGCTGTTGTCACCTGTGGTCCTTGGTGTGTCCGTGTTGGCAGGGGTGGCCTGTGTGTTGGCAGTTGTTGGAGGGGTGGGTGCAGGGGTGCAGATGTTGGTCCTGCTGGTGCTGCATGATGACTGGCACTGGAGGGTCCAGCTTGTTGTTCGCCATCCGAGGAGTGCAGAGGCTGATCCACACCAGTGAGCTCTGTGTCCCCGGAGCCTGGGACAGGGACTCCTCCTCATCTGCTGCTGAGTCCCCATCTTCACCTGTTTTGGGGAGAGACACAGATTGTATGGTATGTTTCTACAGGCATCAATTGTTAAAACACCGGACAGTTGTGACTGTATCTCTGGATGCGGCCCTGGACATTGCATTCTACTCAGTTATGACAGTCAGAGAGTGA
The DNA here is from genome assembly GCA_963921515.1 of Calotriton arnoldi. Taxonomy (NCBI): domain Eukaryota; kingdom Metazoa; phylum Chordata; class Amphibia; order Caudata; family Salamandridae; genus Calotriton; species Calotriton arnoldi. Next base: position 10,105,217 of record CAWUFW010000004.1, on the reverse strand, counting down.
TATTGGTGTAGCACATTGTCCTGCCAACCTGTGGCATGTCAATGTGAATGTTGAGGTGTGTGCCTGACCAGCATTGGTGGTATTTGGTTGCCATCCGGGCCGACTTCTCCCCCCAGCCCAAATATCCCACCATGGAACATGCTTCCATTGCAGGGAGTGCAAGTTGTCTTTCAGGATGTCAGTCAGTGGTGTCCTGCTGTTGGTTGTTGCACAGTTGCCTGCAGGGCCTTGTGCTCCCCCCAGCAGTACCCAGTGTCAGCCATCTTGTGAGTCAATCAATCAATCAATCAATCAAAATACTTTATTCGGCTTTAGGATTAAAACCATAAAAGTTACACAACTCCATATAACAGTTAAGACATATAATTCATAACAATAATGTTAAAACAAATTGTCCCCTAAAATACAGAGATATATACATCTAATACATAAAATTATATGGGGGGAACCACTACACCAGAGGACCAAATTACATCAATATGGATAGTAATGGGGGTACCTACCAACGTTAGAAGTTTACTATCTCTCCATACAAATCCTAGATCTCAGAGAGGATTTCAGAAAGCCTACTATAAAAGTCACACAGTCTAATTTCAACAGTTGTAAATAAAAAAGAGCTGGGCGGACCTGGGTAAAATTCAACTTCTTTAAAAGGGTGTTAAAAAATATCTGCGAGGTACATCATAAAATTTACAAAAAAACATAAAGTGTAGCAAATCCTGAGGAGACACTCCGTCGCAGCCACAGGATGCTAACACCTGGCCTCTGCGGCTCCCTTTTGGGACAGCTAATAACAAATGAAAATAATCCAATCGAAAGTTGGTTAATAAAAACCGCTCATGGGGCGACAATGGCCACAGAAGATAAGGCTCAATAGATGGGATTGTTTTAAGCATCACATATTTACGGACGCTTGATTTCCCAATTTCTAAATCGTCTCTACCATGCTTTTTAAGGTAATAAAGTTTTTTTTTACAAATTCCACATCCTTCATGGTAATAGAATCAGGCTTTAAAAAAGGTCCGGCCGCCCCAGCTCTTCAAAACAACCCCTAATATATTTTAACCATGGGATACGAGACATGTAATCAAGACTCATAATTTCTCTTAAAATCTGATGGTTGAGAACTAACTCCTTGTTTAACCAACAATTGAGCCAAAACAACAAGGGGCGCATGGCCAAGGTGTCGCATAAAAATGGCAACCCCAGTTCTTCATGTACCACCAGATTTGATGTTCCAGTGGGCACTCCTAGGAGACGTTTTAGAAAGGTGTTCTCCACCACCTGTAGAGCATCGGTTGCTACATAGCCCCAGATTTCACTCCCATAGCCAGCTATAGCAACACTTTTGGCCTGAAATATCTTCAACATTGCGGCAATTGGGCGCTTACCCATCTTCGCTGCAAAGTTGAAGATTGCCGCATTCGCCCTTGTAACCTCCCTTTTTTCCTCTGGATCAGGGCACCCCAATTCAGACGGTCATCTATTAGAACACCCAGGTAAGAGAATACCGAAGTCGTTGGTACTTTCTCATTACCTACTTTAAAATGGAACGATTTCTTCGGGCGAATCCCAACCTGCATAATATAGGATTTGGAATTATTAATTGCCAAATCACGGGCTTCCATAAAACTCCGAAAGGTGTCTAACAATGTCTGAAGTCCCCTTGCCGTCCTAGCAATGAGGACCGCATCATCCGCATATAGCAGGACGGGCAGACCTCTTTGCCCCACATATGGAAAATCAACCCGTTTTTATCAAAAAAAATTCCAGGTCATTGATATATAAATTAAATAAAAAGGGGGCCAAGATACACCCCTGCCGAACCCCCTCTCTATTTTAAAATCTCTGGATACACGAAGATCCTGTGCATATCTGATGTTAGCCTTTGTATCCCTGTGCAGATCCTCCAGGAAGTCAACCAAATTTTCCTCCACCCCCATGGCCCGCATTGATTGCCACAGTTTCCCCGATTGACACAATCAAAGGCAGAGGAAAGATCCATGAAGGCCATGTAAATTGTACCTTGGCGGGCAATTGTATACTTTCCCAGGATCAGATATAAATTAAGGCATTGGGCCAAGGTGGAGCGCCCTGAGCGGAACCCATACTGTATATCAGAGATGATCTCATTCTCTGCCGCCCAAGAGGATAATCTTCCCAGTAATACCCCACCCACAACCTTGACCACAGAGTCAAGAAGGGAGATCGGTCTATAACACAAAGTGCTATTACGATCGCCCTTCTTGAATACCGGCACAATGGTTGAGATGCTCCAGGAGTCCGGACAACCAATCCTGGCCGCTGCGTTAAGGACAGCCATCAATACTGGGGCCCAAAAAGATGGATTAGATTTAAAAAGGTCTGGAGGTATACCATCCGGACCTGGGGCCTTATTACACGTTAGCCCTAAGATGGCCTTCTCCACCTCTTTCTGCTCAAACACTATTGGAGCAGTGATATTAACCCTACTTTGGGATTGATGAGGCTCCATGGGGCGTCTAAAAATAGATTTAAAATGAGACACCCATTCATCCTCAGATATATTAGTGCCTACTTCTCCATCCCTAGCCTTTTCAAATAAAGGTCGATTAATAATGCCCCAAAACCTTGCACTGTTCCCCAAGGTGCTTGCCTCCAGTAAGTCCCTCCACATTTCCTCCTTCAGTTCGCCCTTACGGTTAACCAATGCCCGTTTATATTCACGACGACGGGCACATATCAGAGACTGATTTCTCGGGGTAGCTTTTAAAGCATCTTTCAAAAGTTTAGCTGCCTTAGAACACTGTGGATTAAACCATCTAGGGTCAGATAACACCGTCCCGATGAGAGGGGCACTTAAAAGTGCCCCTATCTTTAAAACAATAACATCAAAAGCCCCAAGAACCCCCCGGGTGGAAACCAAGTGACACACAAGAAGCTAATTCGGTAGCACACGATACTTGTACCTTGCCAAAAAATGAGTCTGGGGATATCTGTGACCATTTTAGGCGGCGTTTACCATCCACCGGTCTCAGCATACCTGGGAATGTCACCCTAGCTTGTGTTATCAACAGCCTACCTCCAAGGTGGACACAAATGGGATTATGATCGCTAAAAGCGCTATCCATGATGGTAAACCCACATAAACTAGACTGGAGTCCGGTGGAAATCAAGATGTAATCTATAAATGAACCATCACTACATCCTTTAAAAGAAGGAACGGACTGTGTGCTAAGGGGGTTAGCCAGAGACATAGATGATACCAAATCAAATTCATTAAGCAGACCATTCAATGCATCCCCTGAACGGAATGCTCAAAATGGAATCCCCGCATCCTGGCACATCCCATCTCAGCCATACATCTTATTTTAGGGTCTCCACAAGGATGAATATTAAAATCCCCTGCCACCATAAGATTATGAGCAACAGAATCACAGGACTGTCTTATAAGGCAGCCTAGCTGGGCAATCTTACACTCCCCCAGCACACTTAGTGCATTATAAAAATTAATGATGCCCATACAATCATTTCCTCTCCCTAGGACAATTACTTGAGAGTCCTTATTAGCAGTAGGAAGTTGCTGAATCCTACAGGTCACAGCCAACGATATGTAGGTCACTAAACCACCCTCGCTCTACCACAAGGTGACGGGGTTGCAGGGACAAAGAATGCTTTATATCCCTCCAGAAACAGGTTGCAGTTCACAAGCCAAGTCTCCTGGAGACAAATCACGGAGAATTGTCTAATGAACTGCATCCATACGGGATCCTGAAATTTTCCTAACAACCCTTGTGAGTCCTTTTCCACTCCCTGTGATGTGGGCATGGTTCAGGGTGGTGTTGATGGGCCAATTGTGAGGCTGAGCAACATCTGTGACTGTCACTCCCATCATGCTATTGCCTCCACCCCCCTTCCCAGCATGCCCATCCTTCCTTCCTTTTGAGTGGATTTCAGTGTGTGTGAGTGTGAGAGCAATGGCAAGATGTCTGACAATGTGGTCGTGTTGTTTGTTGGTGCACAGTTGCCTGCAGGGCCTTGTGTTCCCCCCCAGCAGTGCCCTGTGTCAGCCATCTTGTGAGTCCTTTTCCACTCCCTGTGATGTGAGCATGGTTCAGGCTGGTGTTGATGGGCCAATTGTGAGGCTGAGCAATATCTGTGACTACCACTCCCATCATGCTATTGCCTCCACCCCCCTTCCCAGCATGCCCATCCTTCCTTCCTTTTGACTCTGCTTCCCTGTGGGGTGGGGTGCCTGTGCTGACAGGTTGGCTGAGAGTGTTCTCCTTGCGGTTGTTTGGCTACCAGTCCCAAGAGTGTCCCTGTGCTTCACACAGTATGAGCCCGGCTGGTTGGTCTTTGTGGGATCTTGAGTTAGAATGTGAGGCATTGCATTCTCCCAGGCGGGTTCTGTGGAGTTAGTGTTGGGGTGTGTGTGAGGGGGGGTGCTTGTAACTATGGTCAGTGCTGTGAGTCCTCCTTCCCACCCAGCCAGATATCCCACCATGGAACATGCTTCCATTGCAGGGAGTGCAAATTGTCTTTCAGGATGTCAGTCAGTGGTGTCCTGCTGTTGGTTGTTGCACAGTTGCCTGCGGGGCCTTGTGCTCCCCCCAGCAGTACCCAGTGTCAGCCATCTTGTGAGTCCTTTTCCACTCCCTGTGATGTAAGCATGGTTCAGGGTGGTGTTGATGGGCCAATTGTGAGGCTGAGCAATATCTATGACTCCAACTCCCATGATGCTATTGGCTACACTGACTTTACCAGCATACACAGAATTCCTTCCTTTCAGTGATCTTCCCTGTGAGGTGGTGTTCTAGTGATGTCAATATATCTGGGAGTGTTTGTTGGTTCTATTTGTGCCACTGCCTTGCTGTATTTGTTGTTAGGTTTGTAGATGTCATGACACAGTTAGATGTCACTATGAGATGGCAGGTATTGTGTTAGTCTGACTAGCATTCACATCTTGGGATGAGTATGTTTTGTTTGCTGTGTATTTGGTAAGGGTGCATGGTTTGCCTATCCCTTTGAGGGTGCTGTGTGTGTATTGTCACACCATATTGTGTATATAAGTTGTGTACTCACCAGGCTCTGGGATGTCTGTTAGTCCATATACGCTCACTGGTGGTAGGATGGCCCGCACCTTCTCCTCCCAGGGCCTGAGGTATATTGGTTTTGCAGGAGGGCCACTGCCGGTGCGCTGGCTGATGATGTAGTCCTTTTTTAGTAGGTCCCGGACCCTCCTGCGCACATCATACCACCTGTTCTGGATGTCTTCCTTTGTGCGCAAACATGGTGATTGTGCATTCACCCTGTCGACAATCCTCACCCACATCTTGGTTTTCTGCGACATGGGGGTCTGTTGTACCAATGTACCAAACAACTGTGGCTCTACCCTGAGTATCTCGTCTACCAGGACTTCCAATTCACAATCTAGGAACTTGTGGTTCTTCTTTGGGGGCATGGTGATGGGTGGTGGTGGTGGTGATTGATGTGTGTGTGTGTGTGTGTGTGCGCAAGTGGGGGTGTGTGAGTGTAGGTTTAGCTGGGTGTGTGTGAGGGTGCTATTTGTAAGTGTGGTAATGGTGTGTGGCTTGTGTGATGTATGAGCTGTGAGTGTGTCTGTGGTTGCTGTGTGATGGTGTTGTTTGCTGGCAGGTCTGTGGCATTTGCAAAGGCTCATGGTAGGGATTTGTGGCCTTTATGTAGGTGGGGTTGGGGGTGTGTCCTTGTTCCATTTTTTCCCCCACCCCAGTATTTATTGGCTTTGTGGTAGCTTGTTTGGCCATTTTTTTAACTTTTTTCCCTTGGTGCTTTGGGTGCATGTAGGAGTCGTTCTTGTGTCCGAGTCGGACGCTGCTGTTGTCTGGTGCGATGTTGTCCGACTCGTTCCCACTGTGTTTCAGGTTGGTTTCATGTGCGGCGTACGAGTCGGTCGCGGAGTATTGGGTTGATTCGGCTGGGTTTTGTGTGCGTGTGGTCGTACGGCTTGTGCTCCGTGCGAGTCGGTCGTGTTTCGCACGCATAGCATCGTACTACGCGGGTCGGAGTTCGCGGGTACGTTTCGTTCGGTCGCTATCCGGGTGCATGTCGGTCGGTTAGTTTCGAGTGTTTTTCCGGCCGGATGGCTTGTTTCCGTCCGGCTCGGTCGTTCGTTTTGTATTCCGTCCGAGTCGGTCGGGTTTCACATGCATTTCATCGTACTACCCGGGTCGGACGGCGCCGGTTCGTGTCGGTCGGAATAAATTCCCGCACCGAGTCGGTCGGTACGTTTTCCGGCCCGAATCGGAATTGACCCCTTTGATGCTGACACACTGACCAGAGACGCTGAGGCTCCTGCATGCAGTCGCTCCAGCTGACAGCGGTGTAATCCCTTGCGGGATATCCAACTCGAGACCAGGACGGGGTCCCACACTGTCTGACTGAAGGTAATGGGGTTTGACTACATCCTAGAGCAGAGGTCTTCAAACTTTTTTGCTCTGAGCCCCCCCTAAGCAAAATGTTTTAAAGTTAGGGCCCCCTCCAAAACTATATTGCAAAGATTTGGATAAGTAGGAGGAGGAGGAGGGATGATCACATAGGGCGGCATTCATGAGATCATTTTTGTGGTGCTCATCTGTAGTTCTTAATCAACACTAAATGTGAGCTTATAAAAAAGCAACAGCATCAAACAGGAACAGAATTGACCAAAAACACTACCGCCCATAATTGGCGTGCTCTGGGCCCCAATGCACTCCACCTGCTGCGCTAATGATGGCCGTAGCCATGAGAAGCAGGCTCACTCCTCTTCTTTCACTCCTTCCCCACCATGTGTGACCATCACTTCAATCTTGAAACAAGGCTGGTTTCTTTCTGGAAGAAAATGAGCTACTGCACACTGCCCCCCCTTTTTTTGTGCCATCTGCCCTAATGCTAGCAAGGAAAATGAGCCCCCATGCCCAGTTACTATTGCAAAACATTCATAATTATGATGGAGTGGGCCCCTGGGTAAAGGTGTCACTGTGCCTGTTTCACTAATGATAGGTACTGCCTTGCTGTCGCCTCTGATGTTTGCTAACAACATGGGCTCCCATCTCTCACCATCCCTCTCCCTCCAATGTCTGATCATCCCTCTCCCCAAAGTGTCTCCTCTGCTTAATTTTTCCCTCCCTTGAGCCATTATTTCATTATTTTAAGGCTCAAAGAAACACTGGCCCAGCAAGTATTCCCTGAAACTGTAGCACCAATGATACCCACAGCTCTGCGAAGCAGGCTGTCTTCTCTGCCTAATAAACAGGGCCATTACTTTTAGGCCAGATGCCCAACGCAGGCTTTCTGCTTCCTTGTGTGAAAAAAACAACAAATAAAGTAAATTTAGCTCCCTCTGCCCCCCTGTTGCTTAGGCCCGGTTCTGTGCGTGCACAACACTGGTGACCTGGGCCCTAATGCTAACAAGGACAATGCACCCATATTCTTTTTCATAGTAAGACTGCCATAACTGGTGTCCGGTGCCCACTCACAGGTGGTGGAGAGGGCTCACGTGCTGTGAAACATATAATAGAGAACTAAAGAAGAAACATGCCTTCTCACGAAGGTGCCTGCTACCTGAAAGAAATGTAAATGTGTGCAATGGTTAATCACCACATATAAAGGCTGCTTTGGAGTCAGTGTAGCTTTTAATTAATGCAGTCACTCAACTTAATGGAATTCTGTGACTCTCTGGTCACACCCGAAGACATTGGCAGTGATCACATTAGCCAACTGAGGTTTCATGAGATAAAACAGTATATTACCCTTAGATTAGTTTAACCTGCATTTATTATTCAATTGAGGTGTGTGCATGTTTTTATGTGCAGTTACCTGAAGGTGAACAAAACATAATAAAATGCAGATTTTTTCTCCTTTTAGTTGTCTTTGACATTGAATTCACACTCACTGACCCTGCCCCATACCACTCAGTAGTACTCATTAGTATCATGTTTCATTTTCTTGTTTTCAAAGTGTTCGGGTGTTTTGATCAGTTATTGAACACAATCAATATATAACATTTATAGGTGTTGCCTTTGTATATTGTTGTACGGTCTTGCAGTAACATTCTCATGATGTATTATGTTTTGTGTGATTTGTAGGCATTTAATCGCCATTTTTACTGTAAATATAGTTGGACATTAGGAAACTTCATTAAAGTGCTATGTATTCACAAAAACTCACATTTCTGACTGAACATCCACATCGTTATTGCAACTATGATAACTTTGTTGTACTGTAGCTAGCCTCAGCTCTAAGCCACTTCTTTTCAGCTAGACCTTTGCTGCTTGTCCACATTCACCCAGAGAGCCAACACCAGTACTCGTAGCAAGCACCAGTACTCGCAGCAAACACCAGTACTCGCAGCAAACACCAGTACTCGCAGCAAACACCAGTACTCACTAGTGGCATAACAAAACTTGAGGGGTCCCCTCTGGAAACTACATAGTAGGGGCCCCCCATGCTCCAGTCCCAGTCCGGAGCTCTCAGGCCAGGGGCCTGCCAAGTGCCGGGCCCCCGCACCGACAGGGTTGCGGGGCTTGGTTACGCCACTGGTACTCACAGCTTTGATAGTTCTTGACTGTCCTTGCCATTGATAGGATTAAATAAAAAGTCTGACAAGCAGACACACATTTGTAATGAACCTTCTACATATATAGCACTCTCTTACACATACATACATGCATGCACACATGCACCTGTCCTCGCACACAGGAAATAACACTTACAAATATGTAGCTTTCTCTGAGACACGCATAAGCATGCACACATTTTAAATAACCCTGCTACATATATAGCTCTCTTTCATACACACCAACACCTGCACACACAAAGAATCAGAACCAGAATACATAACTTTCAGAAGTAAAGTGCAAGTAAAATTTGAAGAAGAAAAAAAACACACTTCCTCCACTGGAATACAGAGGAAAGCAATCCAACCCTTGAAAGAGAAATTAACAATTCCTTAGCGCAGTTTAAAGATTGTATCTATGGGCAGGCACAAAGGAGGAGAAATCACTCTCATAAGGGTGCAATCAGATTTTTAAATACTGGTCCTAGAACCTGTGAGAAAAGCAATCTTCCATCATGTAATTTAAGTGCTTTCGATGTATACCTTACAGTGCCTCATGCAGTCAATTTAAAAATGCTGCGCTAAACCAACTAACGCTTTACAGACATATACTAAGTATGTCCTAATTAATGAGGCGCTCCTCAAGTAAGATGAAAACTCGGCAATGCGCCATCTTTCCCTCTATTTTACAGGAAACAGCCCTCTTCTTAAAACAGAAAACAACAATAACTCATCACCATTGAAAACGACATCTAGGAGCGACTGTATGAAAACCATACCGTCCTCACACGTTTTTTTATGCGCAGTAACCGCTTCATGTAAATGAAGACAGCCTGGAAACGCGCCTTTCGCACTTCCAGGCTAGCTTCATTTACATGTAATTGCAGGCCCATTTGCGCCACCCTGGGAACACATCCACGACCCCCAGGGGGGCGCGCCCCACAGTTTGAAGACCTCTGTCCTAGAGGGATTCTTGGCCTTACACCTACTCATATGCTAAGTACACTTAGGTACATTTAGACAGGCATCGTAGGAGTACGCGCACTTCTTAGGTTGCACCTTTCTATGTGCATTTTATATTCATGTATGTATTCATGATTATTGCAATATGGTAGAACTGTACTATCCTTTCACTTTTATCGTACTGCTGATAATATATCTATGCTATTGTCTGCTGGTTGTTGCAGCACATATATTTTACACAAGAATAACAACTGTTCAATAAATACTTATTGAAACGCCCAGACTGTTTATTCTGTGTATCTCTCTGAGACAAACCGAACAAGTAAGCACGAGTGACTGAGCGAAAAGTAGTACATTGTTTCCACGATTCTGAGGGATCAGGGTTGTCATGATCTAAGGTTGCCAGAAACTAATCTCTCTCCGATAAGAGGAGATTCTAGTGGCACTGTGAGCTAGCTAATGCAAATCAGGCTAACATACGCAGTGGGGGTGCACAGAGCCAGTCTAGCACCAAGCCCACAGTTTGTTATCCAAACGCGCAGGTCCTGCAGGGGTACTATAGGAACTACACGACACGGCGCCCAACGTTGGTTGGGTACTTATTTAACAGTAGAATCTGAGTAGTTCAGTCATGCTAAAATTCTCAGAGACCCCTACTCACAAAACACCAGAGACGTCTGGAGTGGGTGGGCGCAAAACTCAGCCACAGCTGAGTAGGCGAGACATCCTATTTATTGGCTGTTGGTTAATCAAGCTTGAAGGACATTTAGTTCCTAAATTGTGCGTAAAACCTTTATCTTAGTTCTCTTGGAAAAGATTGTCTTTTCAAAATGACTGAGAGCGTTGAAGATAGAGTAGATCTGCATGTCTCAGCCGGAGAACAACCCGAAAATGCAATTGAAATTGCACCTAAATTCAGACATACGCTCAACATGAAACTATTAAAATATGGTTTACCACCAAGGGGTGGCATAGTAGCGTTTGTGATTGAGGCACATGAATCAAATAAAACAGAGGTATTCTATTCGTGGGTTACATTCCCAGCAGCAGATGCCATAACAAAGACATTTCACTACTATATAGAAGGAGATGCACCACAGGAATATTGCCCGTTTGAGGCCATAGAGATTCCACTCACTTACCAGGAACACTTATACTGGTTTAAAGGCGCCCTTCCCCACTTAAGAGCAAGAGTAAGATTCGGCTCTCTCGGAGGAGACAGGACCACATGGCCAATACTAGCGGCTTACACACCACACCCTGACATTGACACAATGCCACAGCCAGAATTACTCATACAACACAGAAATGTAATTAAAATCTACAGAAACTTGACACAGTTCGTCATGAGGACTTTCACAGTTCAACCAGTAACAGTTGCAACAAACGGGACCCAATACCAGGGTACAGCAACTAAAATTACTCCACAAACGTTACACGCAGTAATGGGCAAAATGCCTGCAAAACGCGAGCAAATACCATTCTGGATAGCTCAGAAAATAACTCAGCTTGAGGCAGTATTCCCGAATACTACCACCTGTGATAAACACAGAATACTAACAATCTGCTTGCCCATGGGGATCACACCACAAATAGAGGACTGCACCTCTTGGGGTACAGTCTTTGCTGCCATTTACACCAGAACTCATGGTATCCCGTCACTAGCAGTAGTACCTGACATATTGAGACAGATACAAAATGAGTACAGAGCAGAGCCTGCCCTTAACTTAGGGATGAAGTTACTAAATAACTTTGACCAGGTATCATCCATAATACTAGCTAACGTTAAAGGGGAAGCAGCTTCAGTGGCCATCCGCCAACGCCTAAGGGAGTTCAGTCCTTTAGAACAGGAGCACAAACTACCAAAAATAATTGAAACTGCGTATGCAGAATTAGACAGAGACAGTCTGGGTGGGAAAGCATTAAAACCACAACTGACGGGTGGTCCTGAAAAGGACACTACTAAGCAGACACCTGCTTCTTCTAAAAAGAAGTGGGAGAATAAAAAACAAAATTCTAAAGGAAGCAGATCCCAATCCCGAGGAAGATCTCCTCCACAGGAGCCCTCTGAAAAGAGGTATAATCTCAGGAATAGGGATATTAGGAAACCTGACAGGTATCAGGATACTGATACTCGTTCTTCTTGTTCCTTTCAGGGTTCATCGAAAAACTCTGAGAGGGAGGAACGGTCAGAAAGACAGGAGGAGCGCACAAAGTCGAGAGACAAGCAGCGCACTCAAGACTATACTTCTAAGAAAGAAGAAAAGCCAAAATCTAAACCACAGTTTAAGAAGAAGAGATTTGCAGGCATGAAAGTCAGACATGCCAAGAATTCTGAGGACACAACTCCTGAACGGGGAATGGGCTCTGACGATGCTAGACAGTGCAGTAGAAGTGACAATAGCTCGCCAGAACCTGAAGGAATTTCTGGTGACAGCGGACTTGAATGATTACATCACGGTGGAAACACCTGACAGAAGGATGAGCGTCCCACATAAGTTACATGAGATAACACTCCAAATGGAGGGGGACAAGCCCAGAAAAGTAAAGAGTCTCTTTTGGGAAAATCTGACATCTGGTTATGACATCCTGTTAGCAGAACAAGATTGGCCGCCTGCATTCATCATGGAATGCCCTAGGGGAGAAACGATAATTTTTCCAGCCTTCTCCGACCTCGTTCCCATACATCTAAAACATGCATATGCGCAGGAGTGGGCGGTTGCCCTAGCTCCGGCATTGTACAAAAATCATGCTGGTTGGGATGAGGATTCAACCCACCACGTGATCCCGTTAAAAGTTTCCCCAAATGCTCAAAGGCAATATCCTATAAAATAGGAAGCTAAAAAACAAGTCAGGGAGATCCTAGATCAACTAGAATACCAGGGGGTGATTGAAAATTGCACTTCACCTATGAACAATCCTTTGTTTCCCGTAATGAAACCTGACAGCACATATCGTTTAGTTTTGGATTACAGACATTTAAACACTTGCACAAAGACATTTGCAGTTCAAAATGCACACAGTGCCGCATTAATGAATAACATTGCGCGGAAAAAATACAAAACAACACTTGATATCTCAAATGGATTTTTCTGCCAAAATATAGCATCTGAAAGCAGGTATTTGACAGCCTTCTCAGCGCTAGGGTCACAGCGACAATTTTGTCGCCTCCCCCAAGGGTATAAGAACAGCCCGGGGGTATTCTCAGCAAGAGTAGCTGAGTTACTACAAAATTTTGATGAAGAAGCATTGTCCTATGTGGATGATATCTATCTGACGGACGATGACTTAAAAAGGCACTTGACCAGGGTGAGCACCATTATTATGGGATTCGCCTCTGAGGGCTATAAATTTAATTTCAAAAAATCAAAAATTGCCCATCTCAATGTCCTGTTCTTAGGGTATGAGCTGTCAAGTGAAGGGAAAAGCCTGGCAGCTAACTTTTTAGAAAAGTGTGCGCTGCTCCAACCTCCAAAATCATTAAAAAATTTACAATCAATACTGGGATTCCTAAATTTTGGCAGAACATACATTTTAGATTACGCAGAAAGAGTAAAACCCTTCTACGACTTAATAAAACCTGACTTTTCAATTAGACATTGGACCCAGGAACATACAAACATCTTACGTTCCCTACAAGAAGACATGATAGCTTCAAAACACTTACGGACATGCGTAAACGCACACAATTTGGTGATCCGCGTAATAGCGGGTCAATGCGGGTACACTTATTTAACCTTCAATGAAGGAGAAACCGTACCAATCGCATACAAATCACACCTGTATACGAACGCAGAAATGCGCTTCACTTCAACAGAAAAAATCCTGACAGCAGTTCAGACCGCGGTAGCAAGAGAAAGAGCCCTGGCTCTGGGGAAACGCATAATTGTCGTAACCCCGGTACCAGCTTTAGAAGCGGTTACAAAGGCTAGCGTTCCTAATGCAAAAGCCTTACATCCAAGATGGATACAATGGGCTAATTCTCTTACTTCAACGGACGTTGAATACAGATTTGATCCAAGTTTAAAAACACAAGTATTCCTGCAATACGAACAAGAATATCCTCTACCAAATGAGACTTTGCCTCTCGATCAGTATGAATATATTATTTACACTGACGGATCTGCTCAACAGGCCATAGGGAGTAAGCAAGCTTACAGCGCAGCGTGTGCAATCGTTAAAGGTCGTATGCGCGATGGAAAGTTCCATCCAAGTTATACCAAGACACAGTCTCTAGGAGACTGCACGGCTCAGTTAGCAGAGTTAAAAGCACTGATACTGGCACTTGTAAACACGGAACACAAATTCTCCACATTGTGTGTGATTCCTTTTACTGTGTACAGTCGTACAAAGAATATTTACATCATTGGGAACACAACGGGTTTAAAGATGCAAAAGGTGGCACAATTAAGCATAAAATGCTATGGGAACAGGTAGTCGAGTTGAGAAACGAACTACCAAGGGCTCACGTGATCCACACACTGAGTCATCAACGTGATAGGGTTCACGTTGAAGGGAATTCATTGGCTGACGAAGCCGCAAAGGGGGCTGTACGCACGGCTTCCGTAGCTGCAATCACTCATTCAAAAACGAAAATAGACTGTGAGATTATGGTGGCTGTCATTGCTTCGCGCAAAGGCAGCACAGCAGTACCGAAGAAATTTCCACTCAAGTACTCCTACAAGTTAGATGCACAAAACATTCCATATGCTCAGATTCCTGGAGTGGGGGATAGAGTAATACCAAATATGGATCGTAGGTTAGGTTTAATTCTAGCAGCACACGAGGGTTTGGGCTCTGCATACACAGGCGTTACAGCGACTATTTCTTTATTGAAACAGCGCTATTGGTGGCCAGGTCTAACAAAGCAGACTAAAGACTATGTCTTGAAATGCGACATCTGTCAGCAGATGAAAGGTTCCACCGTAACACGCCCGGCACAGACACCATTACTGAAATCAGACAAACCTCTTGCATGTGTGTATCTGGACCACTGTGGCCACTTACAAACTGATGGGGCTTACAAGTATATCATGGTAGCAGTGGATTCCTGCTCAAGATTCCTATGGGTATGGCCTCAGCGCTCGGCTGATTAAACTGTTATAAAAGATTTGCGAGTCTTTATCGGCACATACGTAGTTGGCACGTTACATTCTGACCGTGGCCCGGCGTTTAGCTCTCAAGCTTACAAAGAGGCCATGGAAAGTATGGGCGTAGCATTGCGGTACTCCTCTCCGTACCATCCCGAGGGAAATTCAGTTGTGGAGAGGAAAAACAGGGACTTAAAGCAATCTTTAACAGCTAGGGTATTAGGCAAGGGCGGTAGTTGGGTCAATCACATTTATGGGGTCCAGCGAGCAATCAATAACCAGCCAAGAAGTTCTCTAGGGGGTGTCACTCCATATGAGGTCCTATTTGGGACAAGAATGTGGGTACCTGATCTTGATTGTGAAGGCACAGTGGCGGATAAGAAACCATTTGATATCCATGATCGTTTGGCTATTTTACAGGATCTAAATGAATCCAGGGTACAACAAAGCAATGTCCACCTAAAACAGAATGCCACTGAGGAAGTCAAGGCAGAAATGGCAAGACTTGTCTGGATCCCAAAGAACCGGAGATCTGGTCAGAGAAAAATAGCGGACAAAAAAGAATTTGGATCATCATACAGAAAGCCTGTACCTGTCCTAGCAATTCACGGAAAGCAGCTGTCTGGGCCCATACGTATACCAACTCTACCCACCCCATAAACAGATTGGCATACGAAGGGGCAAATTTAGACCCCATAGCGGTCCCCTGCAATTGTTTGAACCAGGTATCGTCGTACAAAAAGTAGTTATTATCCAAAATCAGATGTATCATTTTGTTGTGGTCATAGTGACTAGCGCTTCGTGATGATAAAAAGTGCTCCACCGCTCTGCACCCTAGGTCCTCTCTTATGCATGTGTACAGAGATTCTACATCTAGGGTGCAGAGCCACAGTGAATCGTCCCACACAAGGCCATCCAGTTTGTTAAGCAAATCTGTTGTGTCCTTTATATAAGACGGAAGGTTTTGCACCATTGGCTGTAAAAAAGAGTCCACAAATTGAGCCATTGGTTCCGTGAGTGAACCTATGCCAGAAATGATCGGCCGGCCAGAAGGGAACTTCGTCTTTTTATGTATCTTTGGTAAAAGATATAAACACGGATATTTGGGGTATTCCACCAGTAAAAACTTGTATTCAACATCTGACAACAAGCGGCATTTAGAATGGTAATGGGTTTATATCTTACTTCTCTTCAGGCGGCTTTGCGTTAGAAATAATTATCCAAACTAGTATGAACTGACCTGGGACAACTCCCGGAGAAATCTCTCCACCCCCTCTATGAACTGTGTTGACCACTTATCTTGGTGGGTAACACTTTGTTTAATGTCTCCTCCTTAATTTGCCATCAAGGGCATTTCAGTTTTGCTTTTTACTGCTTTCTTTTTCTTTCTTCCTTTTCTCTCCTCCCCTCTTAGTTTGCCATTTCTTGATTTCATGTGGCTTAAAAATGTATATGTGTAAGCTTAAATGTTTTTTTCGTTATCTTTCGTTCATATGGTAACAATTCGTCTATACTTTTCACTGTGAGAGACTAGCCTCTGTATAAATCCAACTAGGTACTCAACTTCACAACTGTGTAAATTTATCACTGTGTATATCTTAAAGGACACCATTATGATCCTTGCGACAGAGACATTGTCTTGGTTGTACTATTCAGTAGTATCACGATTTAGGTTTTGTACTAAATGATTAATATTTTGTCCAGAGATATGCCTATGTATATCTCAGAAAAACAACATTTGTAAATATGTTTTTATCTGTATAGTTTTTTGATTATGTTTGTATTGGTATTTGCAGCCCTGAAGATGCCTGCATGGGTGAAACGCATTGGCTGCTGTGTTTTAAACATTGAATAAAAAGAATTTACAACACCATCCATGTGAAAGAACTACTATTTCTGTCATCATAGTCATCCTCTTGCTGTGGGATTTAAACTCTATGATTATTTGCCCAGTTATCAATGCCTCTCCCACCTTTTGTGTTTACGTTTTCACTGGATCCAAGCGAGCCGGAAACGACGCCAGCCCAAAAATCACACAAACAGAAACTCATTGACTTTTTGCACTTTTTTAGAAAGACTTACCTGGTGTCACCTTGGATAGAACTATGGTATATCACTGGGATTCTATTTTTTCTTTTCTGGCTAGGTTTAATTATAACTTTTAGTATGCTTATTAATGGACGATATCTCCAGCAGAGCTCTACAGCCCAAAGAGTCAATTTGATTTTAAAGCCACATCAGTCCTCACATCGTGAACAAAGAGACTTGTCTTCAGTGAACATCACAGCAGTTCCTATACCGGACGGTATAGTATGGGACAAGATTGATTTTGATATATTCGGTCCGACTGAACTTTTAAAACTTAAACATGTATTTAAAATTTCATTAAATGATATCATTACCTCCAGTACATTTTCTGATGATTGGGACACTGAAACTGTAAATAATATGATGTCTGATTTAGAAAAAACTGCAGCATTTCTGAACAATAAAATGTTAGAAGGTACTTCAGACTATGATACATTGTACTGTTACCAACATTATGGTCATCATTTCTTGCACAAATCTATAACACCTAGAAATCTATTTGAGTACCACCAGTGGGAACACTGCCCAACACCTCCAAAAGGTAGTTCGCAAAATTTTGCACAGAAATTCACATACTTTTCAGGGTTTAACACAACTGACCCGACGTCATTTTATTATAAAATGGCAAAAACATCAGCTCAGAAAATTATGTTGACAAACACCAAACAGATTTACTCCTTCCTTTGTGGCCCAGTTGTCTACACAGGGTTTTGACCTATGGAAGGGGACAATAGATTTAAAATCAATCTGGGGTTCTAGGGATTGGCAAGTCCAGGGAACAGAAGCGCTATTTAGAGCATGCGTCATTCCGCAGCAGATTATATTTCTGAATGAAACTGTGCAACAAACATCCTATCTTGGACTAGCCAAGAAGAAGGAACTGAACTCACCCGGATTTCCAACACCATCACAGATGGGCGGGGGGCAGAATTCAACTACACAAGGGGTAGGATTAGATGACATTATCCAGTACAACAGATCAGATCCTGATTGGACGAAATGGCTGATTTGGCCCATTGACACAAACACCTGTCAACAGAGATTTATGAATACAACCGAAGGGTTTAGTATCCATAGGCCAGATTCACGCTATGTACAGAGACAACACCCAGGGGTAGTGACATCGTATAGTGTTGGGAAGTTGGGCCTTGATTGGCTAGAAACCTCAACACTTTCTGAAGTGAAGCATCACTTGACCTTACTCACACCTGACATGGATCTTAGGGATTTTTTATCCGGTCCTAGGAAAACACATCAGAAACGTTTCATATATGCTGGCATTTATGCCTACTATAATGAAAACTGGAAAATATCACAACAAGAGGCTGCAGAGAGGATACGGGAAATAGACCGTATTAACTTAGAAAAGGCATAGCTGTAGTGGATAGTGGGTTAACAACTTTGACCTCCAGGATTTACTCCTTAGGCAACATTGTGTCCTCGGCAATCGACATATTAGAACAAAACTTGGCCTTGTTACAACACGGGCAATCTCAGTTACGTTCTATTATGATGTTAAGCTGGACGCTGCAATCTTTGCATGCAGGCTATGTGCCCTGGCGTTTTATAAACACTACGTCTCTGTTTTCAGAGTACAATCTAACTGATAAACAGACAGAAATGGCACAAAGGGGAGCCAAATATACAATGCTGCATATTGAGAAACTGGACAAATTACCATTCATCGTAGCGGAATCACCATCAACCGAATGGTTATTCCATGGCCAAGTAACTCTGCCAGTCACTACTTTTCAGTTTCAGTATTGCCTTGAGCAAAGGCAGGCAGGCAGGCAAATATGAAAGTATGGGTAATGGATACATTAAGGAAACTTGGAACTTACCATGTAGATATCGATGCCGGAGTGGGGATCGAGAAGTGTTTCTGAGTGGTACAAACTGCAAGAACGCTTTAAGCGGTTCTCTCATGTGTCAGGATGTTTCCCTGCACGGAGCATGTAGTGGTTCGGTAGTGAATTTATCTTGTCACATGTCAGGGACCCCAGCGGCCATGATCACGCCGGTTTTCCAGCTGCTCTCAAATGGGAGTTACTTGATGCTCAATGATCAAGGTTGCTGTGGGATGCTTCCGGGCGTCGCCTATCTGGTAACTGTTAACTCCAGGGTTACTTGCTGTATGCAAGTATTGTTTCCGCAACTGAACACAGTCAGGGAGGCGGCGCTATGGCCTTCGTTGAATGTTTCATTTATACGAGTTGATACTTTGAGCAGACTGAAAGCCATGCTTTTACAGCAACCCGTGCCCTTAACCTCCGCTCGAGAAACCTTTGAACTTCAGGTTGCAAGGACCTCGACTGAGATACAGGCACTTATACGTACAAACTGCCCCATTCATTTCGCAGAAATTGTGGGTCGTATCTTCAATATGTCTGATACGAGCGGTTTTGTACACCTATTTAAGACCATAGGGTCAGGACTATTAAGCACCTTTCAGACACTCCTCGGAGTAATCCCAAATTTTATACACTCCGTATTGGGAAGCGTCTTTGGAGGTCTCCCTCTTATCCTGTTCCTGATTGCAGGAGTCCTGATTGTGATATTACTGCCACGCAATGGACGGCCCAATTTCCGAGGAAATGGCGAACACGCTCATGGAGCGGAAGTACCGTGAACGCATGGTACAGCTTCTGGGCATACCTTGCCTACGAGAATTGAACGCCTCTTGGTTTCTATCGTTCAGACCAGTCTGGGTGGACTGCATCTTACCTGTTCTTCGATGCCTGTTTTGCGGAGAAGAATGCACGTTGGATCTCTGTCTAACGTTTCCATCAGATCTCCGGACATGGATGCTATGCTGGACCCCCTAAAGACCCATGCTCTGCGTTGTCCCCAGCGTCTTCCAATTCTGATGAACGCATTCCTTGAGAATCCACAGGTGCCGTTTGCTCCTGCTGGGTTAGGTGGCTCCTCCACAGGCACTCGGGTAACAACTGCCGCACAAGCTGCCGCAGCACCGACTGTTGGCAGTGCTGAATTCCATCTATGTGTGATTGACGTTCTCTGTGAGGTATTGGATTTGTCGTCTGCAGTTGCTAACACTGATAATGCTGTATCTCCCAGCCAGGACACTTAATCTTGA
The DNA here is from genome assembly GCA_963921515.1 of Calotriton arnoldi. Lineage (NCBI taxonomy): Eukaryota > Metazoa > Chordata > Amphibia > Caudata > Salamandridae > Calotriton > Calotriton arnoldi. Next base: position 10,085,422 of record CAWUFW010000004.1, on the reverse strand, counting down.
ATTGGCTCATCGTGTCCTGGGAAAGAATTCGGCTTCTCCACTTCGTTTCATAAATAAACGAACTAAATTTGGAACATTTCCTAAATTGACACTTTCACTTTAGAAAGCATGGCCTTCTTCTGCTTGTAGTAATGCGACTTTTATAGGTGAGACAGAATTGACTTTTTCAAGTGGCAACCAAAAATAGCTGATTTGTAACATTTTTAAACATTTTTTAAACGTCTTTTTAAAACCATGTTTTAGCTGTTTTTAAGAATATTTTTAAATTGTCCAGATTTTAAGTATGGTCATTGTCATCCAATTCGGAAGTGGAGTGGGTGTTATGTTTCGTATATGGCCTAATATAGACACGATCAGATTTGCCCCAGAATGGACATACTCGTATATGCCCTATTATGGTCATAAATCGTATATGCCCAATTATGGTCATCTTCGTCTATGCCCTATTATAGTCATGATCTCCTATGCCCAAGTATAGGCATGATCTTTCACCTACATTAGTTCCCTACAGTACCCAACGAGCTCTGATGGCTGAACGTTATCTAGTTTGTGGTTTGAACACAGAAGGGTTTTTCCCAGGCCCATGCCTACAATGTACTCATAAATTATGCATGAGCATTCACCAGCTACATCTCCCGCATAATATGTATGTACAAAGTTCACCCCTGACGTCTTCCTCATGTCTAACAAAGACCAATACAAACGATACTAAGGGATGAGACACTTTAGGGTATAAATACACCACATCTTGCCACGGTAAGATAGAGGGAACCAAGACTTAGATGCTGACACACTGACCAGAGATGCTGAGACTCCTGCATGCAGTCGCTCCAGCTGACAGCGGTCTAATCCCTTGCGGGATATCCAACTCAAGACCAGGACGGGGTCCCACACTCTCTGACTGAAGGTAATGGGGTTCGACTACATACTAGAGGGATTCTTGGCCTTACACCTACTCACATGCTAAGTACATTTAGGTACATCTAGACAGGCATCGTAGGAGTACGCGCACTTCTTAGGTTGCACCTTTCTATGTGCATTTTATATTCATGTATGTATTCATGATTATTGCAATATGGTAGAACTGTTCTATCCTTTCACTTTTATCGTACTGCTGATAATATATCTCTGCTATTGTCTGCTGGTTGTCGCAGCACATATATTTTACACAAGAATAACAACTGTTCAATAAATACTTATTCAAACGCCCAGACTGTTTATTCTGTGTATCTCTCTGAGACAAACCGAACAAGTAAGCACGAGTGACTGAGCGAAAAGTAGTACATTGTTTCCACGATTCTGAGGGATCAGGGTTGTCATGATCTAAGGTTGCCAGAAACTAATCTCTCCCCGATAAGAGGAGATTCTAGTGGCACTGTGAGCTAGCTAATGCAAATCAGGCTAACATACGCGTCTGGGTGCACAGAGCCAGTCTAGCACCAAGCCCACAGTTTATGTTATCCAAACGCGCAGGTCCTGCAGGGGTTCTATAGGAACTACACGACAATCTGAGAGACCATACACTTTCTTGTCATGCGTACATGGAACTGAAACACATATGGATTATTTCATTATCACCAGTTCACTACCCCCAATCTATGCTACTGCTTCATATTGGAGCGTGATATCTGAGATCACTCCAACTGCTCCAAAGTGACACTAAAATACAAAAATCCCAGTGACAAAAAGAAAATGCAAAACTATCTGAAAGACTATGAGATCATGACTGAACATTCCAGGTTCATGCTATCCAACACTCTGGGCCACTGACAAGGCCATTGAGAGGAGCCAGTTAATGAAAGACTCAACTCCATTGCAATAGATGATTACAAAATTAGACAAACTTGTAAAGGGAAAATAAGGAGTTGATGGCGGAATACTATACTCACCAATCTCCGGATCTTCTGAAAGATATTATAGAGGCAAAATCTAAACTTAACTCCATCTTCACCTTGAAGGCAGAGTAGGCCCTATTCTGAATTAAATCCAGACAATATGGACAAGGCTAAAAAACTGGTTGACTATTGGCTGCACAGTCAAAGCAGGACACCTCATCCGGGACAATCCCGCAGTTAGAAACAAGGATAGTAGATTAATGACCAACCAGATGGAAATTTCCATGGAGGTTGCATCCTTCTTTGCATCCCTTTATACAGCTGAAGCGGACTATTCACTCCAGCATGAAAATTACTTTTTGGGTAGTCTCCTCATTCCATGATTAAAAGCCATGGGATGGATTACCAATCAAGTTTTACAAGGTTAACCCACACGTTGTTGCTCCTGTGCTCTGCTAGGACTTTGCTGAAACAGTAGGAGAGAGTGTTCTGTGACTCAAATTCTACAAAGCAATCATCACCCTCATACCAAAACGAGGGAATGATTTACGGCCATGTGCCATTTATAAACCTATTTATTTCATATGTACCAACATGAAAGTATTGAGTAATGTGCTGACCACTAGAATACAAAACTCCATACCTCTACTGATGCACAGGAACTAAGCTGATTTTGTCCTTAGGAGATCTTACACACTTTACATGAGAATTCTTATGTACTTGCTGTGGAAACAGAAATGCACTGAAAGAGAGGCACTTGCAGTGTCTTTGGATGCGGAGAAAGCCTTCGATCAGGTTGATTGACTATACATGTTTTGTATACTGGCTAGAGCTGGTTTAGGACCCAAGTTCATTCAGAAAATTCTCTGGCTTTACCGAGAGCCTGCTGCAACCGTGAACTTTGAAGGTTTCATCTCCAACTTATCTAAATACAGAGAGGTATTAGACAGGGTTGCCTCCTGGCTCCCCTCTTCCTGTTGTAGCTTGAACCTCTGGTAGTAGTGATTAAAAAATCAGCAGGCGTGGAAGGTATAGATTGAGCAGTGGGAGGAATAAAATGGTCACTATGAGAGGTTGACATTTTACTGATGCTCTCCAATCTCATGCTCCTGCTTGCACAGGATTAGAGCTCATTTCCAAGTTTCCCAGATTCTATGGGTACAAAATCAATTAAGATAAAAGAAAACCCCTCTCCCTGAATTCTTCAGCAGCCCAATCATCAATCTCAGATCTCCCTTTTAAATGGCTACCAACCAAACTGAAGTATTTGGGAATTTGGTTAAACTAAAAACACTGCCATGATAATTGTGGGTAATTCCTCTGTTTTGCTGGACAGAACAAAACTTGATTTTGTTAAATGTAGTAAATTACAATTTCTGCTTTGAGAGAGAGAACAAATTATAAAGATGGTGGTATCTCCCTGATTAAACTATGTCTGCTACATCCTTTAGACCACACTCTGGTTGATGGGAGGCTGAAATGATGCAGTTTGACGCTGATAAAGGACAGGAGTTGAGATATTTACAGCTAAAACACTGCCTGACCAGTTAGACCAGTTAACTTGATAGAATACTTTTCAACATCCGGAAATCTCTGCTTTACTTATACCTCAAGTGATGGTGGATTAATTTCAGTAGCGGCCGGTGTCAGAGGAGAGTGGCAAGGCAGGGAAGGGTAGGAGACGCCAACGAAAAAATTGGGGAAAAAAAAGGAACTTACCTGCTGCCTGCAGCCCACTGGATTGCTGGTCTTCTGCTCCTCTCATGTCTCCACTGCAGGCACAGGCTTCCAGACTCCCCTATGGCAAATCCTGAAGGTGCTCTCATGCATGAGAACAGCTTCAGGATTGGCCTGAGCACCCTCGATTTGTGCTCCCAGGGAGACTGGGAGTCTGTGCTTGCTGTCTCCAACCCGGCAACACAGCTTGGGTTGGAGACAGCTTCAGTGGGCATGTCGGTTTGGCCGGCCTGAGACGGCCAGCTAAACCGACATGTGCACTGACATCAGTGCATAACACTCCCCGTTGGTGCATGTCATCCCCCTGACCCCGCCCCCAAGACTCAGCCTAGAAACTAAATAAAACGATAATAAACCCAGGTTTATTATCGTTTTATTTTTATTTATTTTTTATGCTGCTGGCGGGGGGTGGCACTCCTCTGCCATAGCGGAGGAGCCACTGCTGAGTAATTTCTGGTCGCTACAGCCAATTGATTAAAGATGTTCTTTCTAGACAACCGAGACCATATCTTGAAGAAGTCTGGCAAGCCAAGCTGTCCTCTGGGTACACCAATCAGGAATGGCTGGAAATACAAAAAACTCACAATGGAGAGACTACAGGAACCTCGTTTGAAGTTCCGTCTCCTTGTATTGTTATATGGGTGGCAGTGGTCTCCACTCAAATTCCTCAGGGCCAACTTCAGCCTCAACTCCAACAGCTGGAGATGTGGTGAACTGGAGGCGGTGAAAGTACACATAATCTGCTCTTGTCCTAACCAGATTGGACATATTCTGGCAAAAAATATGCCAGATTATGTGTAATCTGATATTTCAGCAGTTGAAATCTCAGTGAAAAGATACAAACTTGGAATTCAGATGGGCCTTACAACTCTGGTTACTGGGCCCATCGGAATTTGCAGCACACCTGTAATGAGGGCCTTAGTCTGACGGCCCCTCCCTCTCACTACACCTTACCTTTCTCACTGAGTCTTCCTGCCCTTTTCCTGAGTATCACTTTGACCCACTCAGGCATAACAAATGCCCTAACTTCCTTCCTTTCCTCTTCTCATCTTTCAAGCCCTTCTGGTCTGTCTCGGCCCCCTTACTTTTCCTCACTTATACCCAGTGGTCGAAGTGGGGAAAAAAATGTAGGGGAACTGTGGGCGGAGAATCAGAGGGCAGGAATAACCCGAGGATTGGAACAGTGGGCAGAATCAGAGGTGTGGCCAGAATGCGCAAAACATCCCAATTTTTAGTATATTGTTTGGCATTTCACTGACCAGTTACAGCTTAATATGTTATTTATTTCAATGGATACACATAATTATTTACGGTTTAATTTGAGTTATTGACATTAAAATACATTCTCAAAGTGGGATATGTTTCTAATCACAGAATGTCCCAAATACGCTTAAAAGTGGACGTACAAGCCATTTGTCTTCGAGCCATGGAGTTTCCGTCATCAGCTCTTCTCCCTTTTTCCACAAGAATAGTTCAAACATGAATGGCAAAATATTCTAGTTTGCAAATGTTTTTCTATATAATTATGGTTCTGCCATATTTGCCACATAATACAACATCTGCTGCATAATCTGACAATTCTAACTAATAAATTGTTTGTAGCTCAAATGGTTCAAAAATTACAAAAAATGTGACTTGTGTTGCGCGAAGGGGACGGCCCTTTGCAAAGATTGACTGATTACCTTTCTCACTGCTGCATTTGTATGTTACACTGGTACTAATAAGGCAACATCTTTCCAGAGACTGTTAGCATGTGTAAAGATGTAAAAATAATAAACTATCAGAAAATATTCTGCATTAAGCTGCAGCTTTTTTTTGCTGCATAATTTAGTTAACACTGCCGCATAATTTTGTCCTCCTTTGCTGCATAATTCCAGTGACCCCAAAGCAGGCAGCACACGTTAAAAGTGCTTGTGCATGAAGCAGAAAGACTGAAGTTTGCAAACTTAGTTTGGTGTGCGTTCAAATCCTGCATTGCCGATCCCTGGTGAGTTGGAGCTACTACTGCTGAAACAAGCCCAATGGAGATACCAATGGATGAGGTGGACTGGCCTCAAGGCAGGGCCGGCTTTACAGCTGGTGGCGCCCTGTGTAACAATGTTTGTTGGTGCCCCCCAGTGACCACCTCCGCCAAGGATTCTCTCACTACCACCCTTTAACAGTGCCCCGCAAGTCTCCATAACCACTCTCTTTCTCAGATGCATTTAATTTGATTTACAGCGCCACTCATACCAGTGTAGGGTTTCAGAGCACTTTACATCACATACACTACACAGAGACAATCATTTATATGTGTGTAAATCACTGTATAGGAAATGTTACATTAGACAACGGACTACAGGGTGTAGAAGTCACATGACAACCATACTAGTAGGCAGTATAATAGTGATTGGTCTGGAGAAACGCAAACTCAGAATTTAAAACGTAATACCATGTTTGGGGGTTCTCTTTAATAATCAGAATTGATCTCTATCCAAATGAACACTTTTTGCAACATTAGGATAATGAAAGACTTGGGGGGGGAAACTATAACGCTCCAATTTATACCTTGCAGTTTGCATGCAGCTCTTAGATGACAGTTAATAGCTCACTGTTCTATGTTAGGATTTTAACTTATAAACTACAAGTTACCAAAGATCTCTCTGACAAAAGCAGTAACCCACTGACCTATTTTCCTTACGTGCACTTTGTGATCTGCATGGTAAATGTTCTTTGCAGTATGCACATTAACCCTCTGCGCTACCTTTCCATGAGTCAAAACTTCCACTAGTCAAAACTCTGATCTCTCTCTAGGAAGAACATTAATCAAGGGACTTATCATAGCATCTGTATTGTTGCCAAAAATTGCTAGAGGCCAGGAAGGAGACAGCAAGCACTTTTAAAATCATAATATACTTGAAACACGATGCCCCACCCAAAGTCAGCGCCCGGTGCGATCACACCACCCTAGAGCCGGCATTTCTCAAAGGTCCTGTGACCTCAGTGACAGTCACTGTTGCTCTAGGGTGTGCTGCTTCATAAGACTGCGGCTAGACTGGAGGTGAACTTCAGTATGGATTGTGGTGAACAGGCCTTCAAGGTTAACCCACACTTGCCCCCACTAGGGTCCACCTGCTGGTGCTAAGACACCAGGGCTTCTAAGCTCTTGCGGGGCCTTCTAAGGTCTAGCATGGGAATGTGCTCCCTCAAGAGAGTGGTCTGGGGGACTGGACATGAAGGCTGAACCTGGTTCCCCAGTTCCAAATTCAGCAGCTCTGACCATAGCGCCACACCCTCTCCCCCACTGAACTCCATACGGCCCCACTCAGAAAAACTTGCACTGCCTTCAACTACAACCCAATTGTGCCCCACTATAAACATAGGGATGCGACTCAATTTAAATTATGCACTAGACAAGAGCAATATGCTGCCTAAAAAAAAGCAACAACATCCAGAAAAAAGTAAGCACTAATAGGGAATGCAAGATTAAAAAAGCATGTGAAATGGAAGCAGGTACAACATTGTTACCTTAACGCTTTTACACTCACTATTCAGAAATCAGTGAGTGCTTTTGCCTAAAAAGTTAAGGAAGAGACCCATTTCAGTGTCCATTGCTTATATCCTTACAAAAGGTAAGCAGTATGGTTTAAAAAGAACACATCTGTGAACACAGAGCTGTGGTACACATTTTATTTTCCAATTCACCCATCAATCAGGCATTGCAGTACCTTTAGGATTAGTGCACTTCCCCATACGGGAAAAACAATGACAAGACAAGAAAACAAAAGTAGCACTTCACTGGCAAACTCTGTAAAGTGACGTTGATGTGTTTGGGTGTGAATCAAATCTATCTGTTCACTTTACGACCACTCTGTCTTCCTTTATTTAATTATTTATTTTTCATATTTTGAACCTTTTATTCCCGAGGCTGCTCTTTGGATAGAAAAATGTCAGAAAAAGACTACATTTCCAGCAAAAGAGTTCTTCTTTTTTGGATCCATTTCACAGGGGAACAAATAAACAAAAGGAGGAAAGAGAGGGTGAGAACCGTTTCTTGAAGTCACGGTTTTCAGTAAGTGAGGAGGAGCTAGACAGAAAGAGAGGGAATAAGAGTAAGAAAGGGGGGGAGGGGGAGGCAGCTGCCAGTGGCAGAGCAGAAGTGGGCACTGTCCTTGTCTTCTCTGGGCAAGAAGGAAAAGGCAGAGTCCTTTTCCTTCCCTGCCAGCCTCGCCAGTCTCCGAACGGCCACGAACTCCAAGCCTTATCTACAGGCCTTGGCTATTTCTGCCGTCTTGGGATGCATGTTTAAAATAAAAAAGTTGGGGAACGGAATCTATTGATTTAAATAAGTAGGGGCACGCCGTGCCCTGCCGATCCCGCCCACTTCGACCACTGCTCATACCACTTCCCACTTTCCTCCCTTCATCTGACATGCCTTTTTCTCACTCTCTCGGCCGCCTCACCTCTTTCCCTCACTAATTCCAAATGCCCGGTAGTCTTTTCTTTCGTCTCCTCGTCTGCTATGCCTTATCTCTTTCTGTCTCATCCCTTCACCTTTTTCCCTCATACATGCCAACGTTTCTCTTTTCTCTTTCCTCTCTCCAATTCTCGTTCAACCTTTCACCACTCACTTTTTTCCTCACTGCACCACATGTCCCTTCGTCTTCCCTTGATTACATGACAAGACCGGAGGCTAGCATTATGCATATTACTTTTATTGCCATTACATCACCAACACAAAATTCCAGAACTTAGAATGTCCCTTTAACGTATATAAACTCTGTCAGAGCAGCCATCTTCCTCTTTTATCTGCTGCTCCTTGACAGATAAGTAAGTATGTGTGAATTAATTTAAAGATTTTATTGATCAATGTGGATTTTATGTATTGTAATGATTGTTATATTTAAGAAGGCTGATTATTGGTTATGTTGTTGTGAGTATTGTAAGTGGATTTTCATTTTTGAAGTATTTAAATATTCGTTAAATACCTAATTTATGGGTCTTGAGTAGGCCTGGGCGGTGAACTCCGATCCGTTCGCAGAGTTTGCGGAGTTTTCTGCACTCCGCGGAGCTCGCGGAGTGCAGAAAACTCCGCTTCGCATAGGGCAGCAGAGTTTTTTCCCCGCTCGCACTCGCGAACGGTAAGTTCACGAGCTCGAGTTGCCGTTCGGGTAGAATTTCTACCCGAGCGGCAGGAAGACTAGGACGAACGGCAGTTGGCACTGCACTCTGCATCTTGCGAACTTCGCAGAGTTTTTACTGTCACTTCACGGAGTTCCGCGTAGGAAAACTCTGCGAACTACGCCCAGTAGTTTAGTTAGCTACATCCGGATTAGGCAGGCACACGATAATGGTGAGTTTATTTGATTTTTAAATATAAGATATTTAAAATAGAAGAAATTTGTTTTACCGTTGCGCCGCGAGCGAGCGTGTCGCATCGGCTCGCGGCGTAGAGGAGAGCTCTTGTGCTTCTAGCACGAGCCGCACTGTATCCAACTCGTCGGATGCCACGGGGGTACAGTTTGTACATTGTGAGCGCACATAGTCTGAGGAGTGTCATTTGCAATGCAATAGGTCTCGCATTTACGCGAGTTTAAGCTATTGGCATTGTAAATGACGATGCCTTTTTTTTATATTTTAAAAACGAAAACAAAAATAAAAGGCATTGTTATTTGCAATGTCAATAGCTGAAACTCGCGTAAATCCGAGACCTATTGCATTGTAAATGCTTGTTAGATTAGTGAGTAGAAACGCTCCCTTTCGGCCCGCATGGTTAATTAATTAAATAAACAAGCGTGGCCGCTAAAGTGGACCGCGCTGCAAATAAAAAAAAAATAGTGCTTACTGACTTATAAAGGAGACCGTGTAACGCCACAAGTAAAAGATCCAGTCCTCATGGGAGGTAACAAATGCCGACAGGGCGGTAACAAGGAGGGACTAACAAGCCTCATTATCAAGCGGAAACCAGCATTTATCAAGGACAATGACACCAGCCAATCAAAAATATGGGTGGAGAGAACGCAAGACTTCCACAGCATACTCGACTACTGCATGCCTCGCAGAGTGAGCAGCACATGCGCGCTGCCGCTGGGCTCGACCTAAAAATTGTACAAGTGTAAGGGAACAATTAAAAAGAACAGCAGTCGAGTGGCTGCCGTTTGTGGCAATAGTGTTTTTGCACTTTTTAAAGCACAAAATGCATAGTCGCGTCTAAAATGTTAATTGCGATTTAGGCCAATTTCTGCATTTGGTACAATTATGTGCAATTTCATATAGATTTCCAAAAGTTTGCATAACTACATGAAAGTAAATTGTGTTAACTTCATACACCCCTACTTACACCTTCTAGTGCTGAGTTTACAGCCTGGTACCACCTGGGGGGGCTTGCAGCTCTTTTGTAAGGGAATTTCATACATTTCAAATGAAAATGGCCCATGCTCCCTGGGGCGAATGGGTGCTGCTTTGCTGAGGAGAGCATACAACTGCCATCAGTTCCAGCTGCAAATGGCTGACAGCATTTAGAGCATCATTTGTCCATGCCCAAGAGTAATGCATTGATCTCGTAATTAAGAGTTTGTTTAAAATGTATTTAGCTGTTGTTATTTGTAATGTTGTTTTATTTTATGGTGTCGTGCGAGCTCATCTGCCATTGCAATATGGCCATCAGTATAGGCATGGGTCTATATATTGATTTTAAATGGTTCGCTCGTTCTTCTTAGCTAGACCTATGTATAGCGTGCTTCGAGGGAACCTCAGGTCATTTAAATGTGGATTCATCAACCTCAACATACTGTAGGGGTCAATGGGTCAGCCCATTTCAGCCTCTGACTCTTGCACTTTAAATGACAGAGGGGCATATTCTCAACGTGCGATAATCATCGCCAAAATAGGTTAACGCAAGTTTTCATATCGCCGGAAAATAACTCCGTGTTAACGTGGCATTCTCAACACGGCGGTAACATGCGATAGTACCCCGATAACGTGGCAAATGTCCGCGATAACATTACCGGGACGGCGATAAAAATCTCAACCCGAACGTGAAAAAAGTTGCGATGTGCCCAACCGCGATAAAAAATCCAGCGATAAGCAGTGCCAGGCCTGCAAGTCCCACAAGTCAGGCTGCAAAAAGCACAATAAAAGCGGCAACACAAAACACAAACAAAACACAAACAACTGCGAAGCACCATGGAGGTAGCCAGAGCAAGTACAGAGGACAACCAGAACCCCACGGAGGACCAGCCTGGGACCTCGGGGTCAGGGAAGGGCAAGGAGAAGAAGAGGAGGAAGACGCGGTTCAGTCCGCAGGAAAACAGGATCCTGATCACGGCGGTGATTGAACACCATCAACAACTGTTCGCCACCTCCACTGTGTAATTGGCAACAAAAAATGGAATATGGCAGTCCATCCTGGACAAGGCGAATGCAGTCGGAGGGCTGAGGAGGACAATGGACGAGGTCAAGAGGCGCTGGAATGATGTGAAGCGCAAGACCAAGCAGAAACTCTGCAACAACCAGAAGGCAGCAATGCAGACTGGAGGTGGAAGTCCAGCGCCACAGGAGGAGCTGGATGAGATGGAGGAAATGGTGACCACAGTCATCAGTGTGGAGATGGTGGCAGGAGTTGGGGGACCGGACACTGCTCAACATGACCGACACAACAGCAACAGGGTGAGTAACCACCAGGGACTGGGGGGACGGTGGAGATGGGCACAATGGCACACATGCCCAATTAAGTAGAGCACATCTGCGGACAAACCATGGCCAAGAGTCACAACACCAACCAAGAGCCCAATTTACCCAAGTCTGCAACATCACAGCACTGCATAAGCACAGAAGTGAAAGCCACACCGCCTGAAAGGGATAAGGGCCAGCCAAATCAGAGCTGAAGGGGCAACTCACCTACAATGCAGCACACACACACATAAGATCCAGAGCACTGCAACATTTACAACAAGGTTGAACAAACAGCAACACCAGCACAACAGAACAGAGGACACAACTGCTGCAGCTTGTGTGTGGAAAATGGCCATTCGCATGTGGCATAGCAGGAAACTGTGAGATGATAATGCACTAGTACAACCCCACATCCCTGATGGTGTAGTAATGCATGTATGGCCGTGACCCAGATAGGCAGTGAGACACACATTGTCATACAAATCAACAATCATCACAGTTGAATACAAGTGAAGGTGAGTAGACTTTATTAGCATATGCGTGTCAGTACGGCCAAGATAAGTGCCACAACATGCAGACCAATGCAGCAGTATGTCAGAACGTGGAACATTGCCAAGCGCCGCTGTCCACTCCGGGAGAGTGCCGCACCATTCACAGGTGTGTGTTTACCCGCGTTGTTGTCCGCTCATGTATTCGGAGTCCAGGCGAATGCAGCCATGTCCACTGTCGTTGTGGGAGATGTGACCAGAACCTCAAGTTCCAACAAGGTGTCGGGACATGTGCAATGTGTTCCAAACTGCTGTGTCTGCAGGTACATATTTACATGTCCATGAAAGCTAGTTCAGCTTTGTAGGCAATCATTTCCAACATGAGGTCGTTGTCGACTTCATCGAACAGGACGGCGAGGCTAACCATTAGCAGGTCCGGACAGATGTGCTGCGTCCACCCCCTTTCACCAATTAGCACTACAGCCCAATAGGGGAGCGGCTCAATTTGGTCACTGCATACGAGGAGTTCTGCAATCTCCCAGGTCCAGCTGCCAGCATGTATGCCAAGTATCCAGGCATCCCATAGACTGGTGTCAGGGTGACACTCATGGTCGTGGGCCAACAGGGGGCGCACACACATGTCGAAATCCAGTTTGGCTACCATCCTGTTGGATAGGCAGACATCCATGGACCACTCGAATATGCACGAGCGACAATGCAACATAGGATGCACGCAGGTGACGTTGGCAAGGCGGAAGCTTAGCCGGTAACTGATCCGCAGCACTACCAATGGCAGTGCCCCCAGTAAATGCAGCATACGTGCATGGTACAGTTCCACGTGACAGGGGTTGTGCATGTGTCCGGGATGGTCTGCCATTGCGTTAGTGGCTCTGGTTGAAGCTGCACTGTTCTGACCTGCGCCAGTTCTGTGGATGAAATGCCACAGCTCGGATCAATGAGTTGTTGAAGTGCGCAACGGTTGTATGCCTGGGATAGTGTGGGAGTAAGTGTGAAGGCCATTACATGCAAGATAACTCTGAGAAAGGACTTCTGTGTGTGGGGTGTGTATACGTTGGTCTGTCGTCGGGCTGAGCGTAGTGTGGGAGTTGTCCTCAACTGCTATCGTATCTGTCAGGGGGTGCCGGGCACATGCAATTCCGGGGTCGGATGTGCAGATGTGCTTCCGCCTGATAGTTCAGACAAAGGAGCTTTCAACCCTAATGTCAGTTTGTCATCTGCTTGCATTCATGAAGTGTGATGTGGCTTGTTGGGTGTGGGGTGGGATGTGTGCGACTTTGGGATTCATGTTTGACATGACTTGCATGTGGCAAATGAGCGGCATCACTGTGCGTTACGTTGCCTCACAGCTGCTCCTCCCTCCCCCCGAGCCTGTTTACTTGTGTGCGCTGCGCGGTTGCATCACTTGCACTCCAACGGCACACCATTGTCATGCCTGTCTGCGCATGTCCACAAGCCTGACAACGACACTGTGATGTTGGCCGTTGAAGGTGGGCGGCCACGTGAGTGTAGGCCTATGGTGAGGATAGTGCGGACACAGATGTAGAGTTCATGCCTGGCTGAACTCACGCTGCGACTAAGGCTAGGCATTTGGCTCATGCTGCGGCAATGCAGATACACACAACACTTGGCATGTATGAGCCAAGACCCCGAGCGGTCTTGCGCTCCTTCATTTCTCCGTTCATGCGAGACCGCCCTCCGGGTGCATGCTACATTGCAACATTGTCAATTGCGGGCCGGGTGGCGCCGACACTACAACAGAAACACACGCATTGGTGACTTCCTTGTCCAGGCCAGAACTGAACCACGCCCTGAGCCCCGGGCTAATTCTACACACCCCTGCGCTGGACTGATGTACGCTGGCACAGCCCACTCTGCTTATGCTTACAGGGGGGGACAACAAAGCTACATGTCCAAGGTCTTACCCACTGCCTGAGGTGACATGCTTGCGTCCGCTGTCCACAGCACGATGTGATGTGGTAGGGCCAGGGGCCATCACGCATACATAATGACCACACGGACACACTTAGATAGATAGTGGACCGGCCCCTTTTTATTACCAGGGTCACATGTCCAGTGACGCCTGTGGTCGATGGGTGTGGGGTGAGTGTAAGCCAGCCCTCAGGGAGTGGTTGGTGCTGGCAACAACTACAACAGAGATCATCGGATCACACACACAGAGTCACTCATGAAGGGTCTATGACTTGCAGTGCACTGAGGTAGGGGCACCAGAACTGGACTCACACACATATGATTACATCATAAAGGGTCCATGACTTGAGCTACACTGAGTTCGTGGCACCGGAAGCACTCGGCGGGTGCGCGGCCTGCGCTGATGCGTCGTCCGGGCGGGCCGCCCTGGAAGCAATGTCTGTTGCCTACTGGACTGCGCCATGAATAAATGAAGACTCAATTTGAATTGTGAGCCCTGCTTACCGCAGTGTAGGCCGGAGGCAGCAGTCAGAAAGGGCCCACAGCCACGTGACGATGACTTGTGGTGCACTGAGTTAGTGCCACCTGGAGCGCTCTGCAAGTGCGCGGCCTGCGCTGATGCGTCGTCCGGGCGGGCCGCCCTGGAAGCAATGTCTGTTGTCAACTGGACTGCGCCATGAATAAATGAAGACTCAATTTGAATTGTGAGCCCTGCTGACCGCAGTGTAGGCCGGAGGCAGCGGTCAGAATGGGCCCACAGCCACGTGACGATGACTTGTGGTGCACTGAGTTAGTGGCACCTGGAGCGCTCGGCGGGTGCGCGGCCTGCGCTGATGTGTCTTTCGGGCGGGCCGCCCTGGAAGCAATGTCTGTTGCCTACTGGACTCTGCCATAAATGAATCAAGACTGAAAGTGACTTGGGGGACCTGCTTACCGCAGTGTAGGCTGGAGGCAGCGGTCTGAAAGGGCCCACAGCCACGTGGCGTCGACTTGTGTTGCACAGGGTCAGTGGCACCTGGAGCGCTCAGCAGGTGCACAGCCAACGATGATGCGTCGTCCGGGCGGGCCGTACTGGGGGCAATGTCTGTTGACTAGTGGACTCTGCCATAAATGAATCAAGACTGAAATTGACTTGGGGGACCTGCTGACCGCAGTGTAGGCCGGAGGCAGTGGTCAGAAAGGGCCCACGGCCACGTGGCATCGACTTGTGTTGCACAGGGTCAGTGGCACCTGGAGCGCTCAGCAGGTGCACAGCCAACGATGATGCGTCGTCCGGGCGGGCCGCACTGGGGGCAATGTCTGTTGACTAGTGGTTTCCTCCATTAGCAGAAATGTGGCACGATTTGAATTGTGGGACCTGCTGACCGCAGTGTAGGACTAAGGCAGTATCCGGCACACACATGACTCCGTGTTGCTGTGCCACTGAATGTGCTGGGGGCCTGTGTCGCGGAGTCTGGAGGTCACGGCGGCGGACTCGTGGCAGGGTGCGGTGCGCCGCCCTGACAGACGCGTTACCCATCACGGAAGAGAACCACGCCCAGAACCCCGGCCTTTTTATCCGCACTCCTACGCTAGAGTGGCGTACTCCGGCCCAGCCCACTGCGCTTACGCTTACAGGGGGGGACGGCACAGCTACATGTCCAAGGTCTTCCCCACTGCCTGAGGTAACATGTTTGCGTCCACTGTCCATCAACACTACAAACCCCAGCAGTATATGTCCACATGGAAATGTCTGTGCTCTGCATTCTGTGGTCTGTCCAGCACATCTGGAAACTGGCGATGTCGGCAGTTTGCACCAGCTTGTGACTAGGGCGAAAAATCTATCGCCACTTTTGCGGCGCTAAAGTGCCGATAAATCGGCGATCAGTCCTTGAGAATATGCTCCAGAATCGTTTCCCGATCATATGGGCATGTGCACCTTAAAAAAAGAAGTTAACTTCATTGCCAGAGTTGGTGGAACAATACTTTACTTTGACAATGTTTTTTCTTTTCATTCTTTAGCGCTTCTTATTTTTTAGTCATCCTTTTGTGTTTGATTATGTTTTCAGACTACAGTTATTTCAAGCCAATAGTACCTTTTCTTTGCACAGCTATTCTGTGATCATTAAAGCTAAGGTACTAAAAAATCTGTACCTGTTCTAATAACACATACCCACACAGCCAGTCTTTGACGCACGACTGACTGAGTTTGTAGGTTGCTTGATTAAAAGCATGGCACGTAATGCGATGAACACTAAGTTTTCTTTTCCCACTGCATAACAATTAAAATGTACAAGGCAATCAACAATGACGTTTATGCAAATATGAATCTGTCTAGCAAGTAATCACCGTAGGGTTAAAAGCAACATTCTACCATAGAGTTGGTAACCGTTCACTTATCAAGTTTTATAGATAAGGCTAACACCTCGATAGAAGGCTATAGGCAACATGTAAATGTTTCTTAATCTTTTATGACTTAGCTTTACTAGATACCTAGATGCAAAGTTTCAAGCGGGAACAAGTTACTCAGGAGTAAACTATTGCAAGCGTAGGTCACAACTTTCCATGAAAACAACAACCACATAATGAGTTGAAAATGGTTGTTAAAAACATAAAGAGCTTCTACAGGAATTGAGAGCCATATTGAGTGAAAGGGTTGAGGTGATTAGGGTAGGGAGGTTATGGTGGTGGAGGTGAGGGTAGTGGAAGCGGTGGTGACAGTTATAGTGGCGAGGGTGGTGGTGGTATTGAGGGTGATGGTACTGAGTGTGGGGGTGGTGAGGGTGCTGAAGGTGGTGGTAGTGAAGGTGGTGTTAGTGAGATGATGGTGGGATGGCTGGTGAGGGCAGTGGTGGTGAGGGTGGTAAGAGTGATGAAGGTGGTGAGGTGGTGGTGGTGGTGAGGGTAGTGAGGATGGTGGTGATGAGGGTAGTGGTTGTGACCATGGAGGTGAGGAGGGGGTGGTGGTGATGGTGGTGAGGATGATGATGGTCGGGTGGTGGTGGTGGTAGTTAGGATGGTGATGATTAGTGTGGTGATGGAGGTGAAGATGGTAGAGTGGTGGTGGTGGGAGGATGGTGGTGGTGATGGTGGTGGTAGTTAGGTTGCTGGTGATGGTTAGGAATGTGGTGATTTAAGGTGGTGGGTAGGGCGGTGGGGTGATTAGACTAGGGTGGTGGTTAAGGTAATGTTGTGGTAGTGCTTAAGATGGTGGTGGTTAGCGTGAATGTGGTTAGGGTAGGGTGGAGGTTAGGTTGGTGGTGGTGCTTAAAGGTAGAGTGGTGGGCACTGTAGTGGTAGGTGGTGGTGTTTGTGGTGGTACTAGGAGGTGATTGTAGGGGGTTGTGGTGGCAGGGTGGTGGTAGTAGGGTGGTGGTAGGTTGGTTAGATTGGTGGTGGCTAGGGTGGTGATGGTTAAGGTGGTGGTGGTGATGGTTAGGGTGATGGTTAAGGTGGTGGGATGGTGGTGTGTTGGTTATATTAGGGTGGTGATTAGAGTAGGGTGGTGGCTGTTAGGGTGGTGGTTAGGATGGTGGTAGAGTAGTGGTGGTTGTAGGGTGATGGAATGGTCTTTGGGGTGATGGTGGTGTTGTGGTGGTAGGGTGGTGATGGTGGTAGGGTAGTGGGGGTGGTTGTGTTGGTGGCAGGCTGGTGGTTGTGATAAGGTGGTGGTAGGGTGGTGAAAAGGTGATGGTGGGATGATCGAGGTGGTCAGGTGGTGGTAGGTTGGTGGTGATAGGGTGGTGGTGTTAGGGGGCGGTGGTTGTGTGGTGGTATGCATACTGACGCAAGAAGGGTAAAGGGGAGCAAGCAACAAAAAGACGATGGGGAAGAAAAAAGAAATAAAAGTATGTAAATCGCAGTGCGAGCAGTGAAAAGACACTGATCAAAAAGAAGCATTCAGTTCTTGGTCCATGCTCCACACCATGGAGGAGAAATTAAACCGGCATGCATTGACTAATCAGGAGCCAGCAAAAAAAGAGTACCAATGAAGCCAACAAATGGTAAGCAATGGGTGGGCTCCAAGCCCTTTTTTTTTTTAGCGAAATGTCTCGCAAGCACCAGCTGTCTCAGGCAAGACCTAAAAAGAATCCGTTTTTATTCAGACTGCTATTATTTTGGGACTTCTGTCTGTCCTGATCATGTTAGAAGAGGACCGTTGGAAGATGCCCACAATAGCCCACTTTACCCATGCTTTAAAACTTTTCTGTGCATTGGGTACTCACCTGGCTTCTCCTGGTGTGGTTTTGGTGGTTTCTTGTCGCTCTTGCCTCCTTTGTATGGTTTCTCTTTGCTGGGGGGCTGGGTCTTCCAGTTCTCCTCCTCCTCGCCCCTCTCCTCGAGTTCTTGCTCGCCCTCCACTGGATCACCATCTTCCACCTCTGGCCGTTTCTCCCTTTCCTCCATTTCTCCTTCACTAGCCCCCCCTCCTCCCACTGGCCTGTTTCTGTGCTTGGCCCTTCTGGGTCCGGGTATGCGTTGTTGTGATCTTGAGTTGGGATCTCCTGCATGTAGTAATCTGTGAGGCCTGGTAGTACTGGCTGGGCCCTCTCTGATAACAAAGGTGCAGTCAGAACCCCAAGAAGCAATAGAAACCCTTCCAACCCCCAGCAGCCCATCTTCTGGACGTAGGGGTCACTTAGAAGGGAAACACCTGTTTGATCTCAAAGTGACTCTCGGGCTGCAGCAAGTCTGTTCCCTCAAAGAAGCCCTGGGAGAGTTATCCTAGCGGAAAACACTTGAGTAATTCCAGCACAGATCACCTGGCTGTGTTCACAAAAGAGACTTCTTAACTGAGTGATTACAACAGAGACTGTCAGTATGATCTCAGAAGAGACCTCTTGTGAGATCACAGCAGAGACCTCTTATTCTGGAATCATATCCCCATAGATTACCCTGTCAGTGTGATCCAAGCAGAGACCTCCTAGGTGATCACAGCGGAGACCCTCAACCTACTGAAAAAGGATCCCCATAGGTACAGTGACTCGTTAATCGCACCTGAGACCCCTGAGTGTGTGACCCCAGCAGAGATCTGACTTTAATTTGAGGAAGGACCCTTGACTGCTGGTGACTCTGGGAGAGGGGGCTTAAGACTGCACAGGGTGAGAAGATGGCCTTAGAAAACTAGCACTGGCAGCCGCTGGTGACATCCAAGACAGGAGAGCGAGTCCAGGGGTAGAAGCTTCTATGGACATCCAGGAAAAATATAACCAGGACAGACACCACTGTGTAAATCCGTGGACAGATATTGTTGTGCAATCCAAGAGAACAAGCAACAGGGGAATCCAGGAACAGAGACCGCTGAGAGCAAATCCAAGATCAGAAACTGCTGGAAAATCCAAGGAAAAAGAGGACTAAGGGAAATCTTCAAAAAAGACTGCTACAGAAATCAAAGACCAGACACTGATGGGCAATCCAAGATCAGAGACTGCTGAAGAAAGCCAATAACATATACTGCTGGGCAATCCAAAACCAGAGACTGCTGGAGAAAGCCAATAAAATATACTGCTGGAGAAATCCAATTGTAGAGACGATGGTCAATTCCAAGAAAAGAGGCTGCCAGATCAAATCCGACAACAGACACCGCTTGTATGGCAAGAGATAGACTACTGACAGTCAAATTATGGAGACTTTTGGGTTCCAGGAAAGAGACCGTTCGGGTTCCAGGTGGACACACACTGCAGTTTATTCTAGGAGTAGAGAATGGTATGTATTCCAGGTGTAGAGCGTGCTGTGCAGTCCAGGAGCATAAGTGCAGGCTTGGTAGATCTAAGGTCGCGAGACGGTTCTGGATTTTAGTGGTAGAGCTGTTCTGGCAGCCAGCAAACCCATGCTCTTTCACAAGCTGCAGCTAGAGACTTGCACCCTGCCTGGAGCTACAGACAGCTGGGACAACTCACAGAAAGGACGTGTTTTCATCCAGGTGCCAGAAGACATCCGGTCTTGAGCCAATCTGCTTCCTTTTCCAGTGAAATACAGTAGCAGATTACTGCAACAGGCAGGGCTGTGTAGAGACTGCTTGTAGAAATAGGCCGGGATAAAGACCCCGTGTAGAGACAGCTAAACAGAGAGAGGTAGAAGAAGACTTCTCTGCAAAATGAGACGTTTTTCCGAGATAGGGGTCAATATAGACAGCTCTAGAGAAAGGAATCGATACTCTTTCCTAGATATGAATGATACAGTTTGCTGTTTAAACCACACAGCCAGAAATCCCGCAACGGAAAGAGACCGCATCCGTAAGGTTAAAGTATCCGAAGGCGAAAGCGCTCCAGTGCGCAGGTGCAGAACTGTTGCGGGTCTTTTAGACAGCTGTGTATTCACCACTGCAGGTGAATAGGTGACCAGGAATAGAGACAGGCTGCTGTCTTGGGAGAGAGACAGTCACATCTGTTCCTTCGTGCACAGACTGCCCTACAGAAATAGAGACAGACAGTACTCCTGGGATAAACACAATCTGCCCCAAGGGATGCAGAGACAATATGCTGCAGGGTCTGAGACACACTGCCCTCCCGGGACTGAAAAGGCTCTTCTGAGACCGACTGATCCTCTGTCTACAGGGAGAGAGCGCCTGTGGGAGGTATGGCCGGAAGGCTCGGACATCCAGTGTCGGGAGGCAGGAGGGGTATGCCACTGCTTGGGAAAAACTTCTAAAACTTTAAATCTTCAGATGAAAGTAACGAGAAGTTAAGAGCCAGCAAGGGGCAGAAAGAGGAGGGGGCGCGGAAGGCAGAGGGAAGACTAAAATAGAAGAGAGGCAGAGAGGAATCCATAACAATTAGAACACTTTGGCAATCCGTGTGAATAATAGGATATGCCAACTGAGCACGCGCCAGCCACAGTGAAGGGAACCCAGTCGAAAAGAGGGAGGGAAGAGAAAAAACAAGCATTTGCAATGCAATAGGGCTCGCATTTACGCGAGACCTATTGCATTGTAAACAGGAGTGCGGGCGGGGGGCAGGAGGGCGAGAAGGCACGAACTACAAGAGTGTGGGCGGGTGGGGGGGCGGGAAAGCATGGGAAGAAAATAGTGCTCACAATCTAAATAATACATTCCATGCAACACTCGAAGTAAAGGGGCCAGTAGCCATGGAAGGATACAAATGACGACATGGCCATCATAAGGAGGGACTAACAGCCTATAAACCAATCGGAAGGCAGCATTTAGAAAGGACAAAGACACAAGCCAATGAAAAAGATGGGCGGGGGAGTGGTCAGAGCTTTCACTCCATACTCTATTACTGCATGCCTCGCAGAGCGAGCAGCGCATGCGTGCTGCCGCTATCGGCTCGACCTAAAAAGGAAAATAAGTAGGATTAAAAAAAAAAAAAGTAGTAGTATGGTGATATTAGGTAGGAGTTAGTTACATATGTTTTAGAAAGGAGATATTTAGAAGTCTGGAGATTTAAAAAAAAAAAAAGAATTAAAATAAGTTCAAAGAAGGACATTTATTTAAAGAGGATAACGGAAAGTTAATTTGAGGAAATATATATATTTTAAGTTCTGTTTCATTAGTAGTATTATTATGGAAGTGAATGAGGGAGAACAGTCCTCAAGTTCGGGTGATGCCAATCTGAGGAAGATAGTGCAGGAAGAGGTGAAGAGCTCTGTGAAGGATGTTTTACAGAGCGTGCAAAGAAGGGCAGTGGAGTGTTCAGAGGATGAGTATTAGTCTATGGATGAGGAGGAAGGAAGTGAGGTGAAAGGTTATGGAAAGAGGTCTAGAAAGACGAAGAATATTGAATTGGGAGTCAGATTTCTGGCAAAAAGTAAAGGTGAGCCTTGCGCCACAAATGAGGAGGGTGTCCGACGTGACACAAGAGAAGGTGTCCTCAGCGGCACAAAAGTGGGTGAAATTTCACAGGAGGACCTCTCAGGGCAAGAATGTGAAGATGAAGCAGATGAGTTCGTTTTAGATGATTATTGCGATGACGGATGGGATATGGACACAGACAAGGTAGAAAAGGAAAGAAAGGAGAAACGGATCGTAAAGGATCCTCAGGGTGAGGACATGTTCAGTCCTGAGTTGATTAGGCACCACAGAAGCGCAGACTGGTGGCCGTTACCTCATGTGGCTGATTTCTTGAAACTTTGGATAAAGAGGCCTTTAGAAAAGGAGGCCAGAGCAGTCTTGAGGGTGGAGTGCTCTCGCCCTGTGGTTGATGTGAATGCTGCATGACACCAGATCTGGATCCAGATTTGATTTATTTTTTATTTAAGATGGGGCATGACTCCAGGAAAGGTTTGGAGAGGGTACTCAAGCAGTGCCAAGATCGCTTACTGGATGTGTTGAGGCCACTGGCCAGAATTTTAGACATGGCAGAAGAGGCCAGAATGAAAAGTGTGCAAGTAGATAATGAGCTACTAAGAGGCTGGTCGCAGAGGGTGATTTGTTTGCTAGGAAATGCAAACACAGCTTTATTGGCGGAGAGACGCAAAGCTATCCTAATGAGGATAAGTCCTAAATTAGGGGATTTTGCAAAAAAAGGAGCCTACAGAGGACACTAAGGGGTACTTGTTCGGGGAAGGTCTGGTGAAGGGGGTTGGAAAGTATGTTTCAACTTTAACCAGCCTGGACAAGGCCCAGTCATCCTTAAGAAGGGTCTTTGGAAGAGGTGTTTTTGGCCGGGGCAAGGGCCCATTTCCCCGGTCGGTCATACACGGGGGCTCATTACCAATCACAGGGACGTGCAGCGTTCAGGGGATTTCAGTCAGCAACTGGGTTTTATCCCCAAAGAGGAAGGGCAAGCAGGATGCGCCAAGCAAGAGGACGAGCTCAGTACACACAAGGATCTCAAGGTGAGTACGAGGACTGTTTTTGGTTCTACCCCAAACGGGGTAGAGGGAAGGTTAAAATGGTTTGTAAGCAATTGGGAGAATTTAACCAAGGACAGATGGGTAATTCAAACAGTAAAAGGTTATGTTTTAGAGTTTGAGGAAGTGCCAAAGCAGTTGAAGGGACCAGGTCAATTTGTTTTTCAAAAAGAACTTCAGGAAGTAGTAGGGAAAGAGGTGATGGAGATGTTGCAAAAGGGAGCGATATAGAGAGCATCGGAAAAAGATCGTGGGTTTGTGAGTACTACATTTTTGGTAAAGAAAAAAGACAAGGGTTGGAGACCCGTGATAAACTTGAGAGGTTTGAATCAGTATGTTGTTTTCAGGCACTTCAAGATGGAGGGTATCCATCTTTTGAGGGATATTCTCCAGGAGAACGATTGGTTGGTGAAATTGGATCTGAAAGATGCTTATTTCACGACTCCGATAGCAGAAGAGTCTCGCAGATTTCTTCAGTTCAGGTGGATGGGAGAGCTGTTTCAGTTTTCATCCCTACCGTTTGGGCTGGCATCAGCACCATGGTGCTTTACAAAGGTGTTGAGACCAGTAGCCAGATTTCTCAGGGAGAGAGGAGTTCGTATGATAATGTACTTAGACAATTTTTTGATAATGTCTCAGAGTCAAGAAGAGTTGAAGAAGCAGCTAGTTTTGACTATGGATCTTTTGGAAGGATTGGGTTTCTTGATCAACAGGGAATAGTCGGCTTTGAATCCCAGTCAATGAGTTTTTGGGTTTTGTGGTGAACACAATAGAGAAGACTAAGTTTACCGGAGAAGAAAGTGGTCAAGATAAGGTCAGAAGTGAAGGGAATGTTGAAGAAAGAGCAAGTCACTCTGAGATCTTTGGCAAGGGTGATTGGATTGTTTTCCTCTTCTATTCAGGTGATTTTTCCAGGGCCGCTTCATTACAGAGCCTTGCAGAGACTGAAAGCAGAAGCGCTGAGGAAAGGTTTCTGGTATGGGGATCACGTTTTTCTTTCAGCAGAAGCACAGGAGGAGTTGATTTGGTGGTTGGAGAACCTGGAGGCCTGGAATGGTTGGGCAATATTTGGAATATGCCCAGACTTTGTGTTAGAAACAGACGCGAGCCTGTATGGCTGGGAGGCTTGTTTGGAGGTTCAGGAAACAGGTGGAAAGTGGTCCTTGGAAGAGAGGTCAGAACACATAAATGAATTGGAGATCAGAGCAGGTCTTCATGCTTTACAGAGTTTTGGAAAGAAGTTACAGAATTTCAGTGTTTTATTGAAAATGGACAATGTTTCAGCAGTTTGTTACATAAACGGCTTAGGTGGAAGCAGATCAAGGAAGTAGATGGGTTCGTTCCAACAGGATTGGAGGAAGGTTCGGGGTATGCTTTTCCCCCATTTGCAATGATACAGAGGGTGTTGATGGTGAGTAGACAGAGATGACTAGTTATTGTGACGCATTTTTGGGCAGGACAGACATGGTTTCTAGGGCTGTAAGAGATGGCAATAGAGGAGCCATTCTTGATACCGGAGTCAGAGGACATACTTCTAGGGACAGAAGGAGTTTTTCATCCTTTAGATCTGGAAGGGTCTTCAAGCCTTCTTGTTTGGAGGATTTCAGGAGAGGAGTGCAGTTCAGAGGAGTTACTCAGGGAGTCTTGGGTACCAGGAACTAGGAAATGATATGTGGGAGCATGGAAGAAATGGGTTTGCCGTGCATGGAAAGGAGTTTGGACCCCGTGGAGGCATCTGCCATAGAATTGTCTAATTTTGTATCTTTTTTGTTTCAAAAGGGTTTGAGTTACAGAACTATTAATTGTTATAGGTCTGCAATGGCTGCAGGCCATGGTTTGGTAGGGGGTTGCTCTATAGGTATAGAGACGTTAATTTGTAGGGTTATGAAAGAAGTTAAATTGCGGAGACCGCCAAAGCCTAGATATGCTTGCTTGTGGGATGTCAACAAGCTTCTTCATTTGTTTGAGGGTTGGCCAGTAAATAAGTTTTTGAGTCTGAAACAGTTGTCGGGTAAATTGGCAACTTTACTGTGTCTGGTTTCGTTCAGGAGAGTTTCTGATGTTAAGGCATTGGATGTTAGTAACAGATGTTATAATCCAGACGGGGTAATTTTTAGGATTACTAAGAGAACTAAGTGCATGTCTTCATCAATATTTTAGTCACAATTTGAGGAACATCCTAAATTGTGTGTGGTACATTGCTTGAGAGAGTATGAGATTAAATTGTGCGAGTTCAGAAGGCATGGTGACAATCAGCTGTTAATTTCGTATGTGAAACCTTTTATGCCGGTAACGTCAGCAACGATTGCTAGATGGGTGAGGTATTGAATATTTGAGGCAGGTGTAAGTTTGCAGGAGTATGGTGCTCATTCGGTGAGAGGATCAATGGCAAGTAAGGTTTTCATGTCAGGGGGACGTTTAGAGAAAATTTTACATGCGGCTAATTGGTCAAATGCTGATGTGTCGGCTACATTTTATTTGAAGCCTATGGGTCATGTGTCGTCTGTGTTTTTGTCACAGCTTTGAACATGCATAATGCTAGCCTTCGCTCTTGTCATAAAATGTAGATTCTCCAAGTTTGTGTAGAGAGAACCAGGATTTCATTAAAGACACGGAGGCCAACATTATCCCTCTCACCCTCCCAGGTTGGAGTTTGGAGGGGGAGGTAGGTATATCGAGTCAAGTCTTGAATTATTTTTGCAAAGACTTATTGAGGATCAATTTATTTAAGATTTGTTGTTTCTTTCAGATATCCAGTAAAGGAGGGCATAAGGATTAAGTTCTTCGTTCAAATAAGTTAAAGGTTGCGAGTTATGGTTCCAGAGCAGCTTAAAAGAGGAAGATGTCTGCTCTTACAGAGTTTAAATATGTTAAAGGGACATTCTAAGTTCTGGAATTTTGTGTTGGTGATGTAATACTAATAAAAGTAATATGCATAATGCTAGCCTCCGTGTCTTTAATGAAATCCAGATTCTCTCGACACAAACATAGAGAATCTACATTCTTTTTTTCTGCCATTTTCTCTCCCTTTGGGCCCCTCAGCTCTTGCTCTTTCACACTGTATACCAATGTTCTTCCCTTTCCTCTCTTCGTCTGCGACGCCCACTCCTTTCTGGCTCTCTCTGACCCCTCACCTCACCTTCAGTCTGTCATCCCCATCTTCCCCCATGCAGGGGGCCCTGCTTTGGGACACTGTGATCCAGACCAGACTGACTGTAGCCGACCCAGGGCTTGTTTACAGTATACCTCCAGTGCTTACAGGGTACACATGTCTGGGAGGGGCACGGCCTGTTTGTTTAGCATTAGAAACACAACCGAGCCTTGTCTACGGATCTTCTACTGTCTTACCTGTCCTTGGAGGGGACTGGAAGAGCTCTGACAGGATCTCTGACAAAAAGTAAGTCTGTACGTTGTGTCTGTCAGTCTCTCATAGTATGTCGCCCACTAACCTCGCATGTTTCAATTTACTTATTCGCAAATTAATTCATTTTATTTTTCTGACTGGACCTATATCCTATGAGCATTCAGACACGTCACCATATACGTCGCGTGCTGCTGAAAGGCGTTAACATTAGTTTTAGGCTGCTGGGTCGCGCCATCTTTGGCTTCTCAGCGCTTGAGAGAGCACGAGAACGGTGTCCCAGTGCGGAGCTGTGTGTACTTGTAGGCCTCGAGGCATCAGCTCTGGGCTGCACCCGCTGGATATGATGAGAAGTGAGGAGGGGGGTAGGTGGGCTCCGCTGCAACTCGAGAGAGGACACAGATAAGAAAGGTGGTCCTTGGTGAAGCTGATTGGCTGAGTAAGCAAGGCAGTGAGTTCTAATCTCGGCTACGCCACATTGTGTGATCCTGGCGAGTTGGGTTATCTTCAGGCACCTGGGAGGCCTTAAGTGCAAAAGTGGGTATAAGGCAGCAACAGGTGCACGCTCAGTAATGCACTCTTAAAACCTGCAAATGTGCAATCTCTCTTATATAAGGGCTTGCTCACAATGCCCAAGGCACAAGCCTATCTAAGTACGATGCCCTAATATTGTTTGTTGCTGATAGGTTACTTTTGCAGTTATAGGTGGCTGCCTGGCATTGCCTACGCAAGAGGTCGACTTCCTCTCTGTATTCACCGGCATCTGCCAAGGATTGCTATTTGATTCTCAGTATCAGGACTTTCCAAAAGGCCTACTGTCCAGGAATCAGGAATGTCCCTAGTGTGCTTTTATGACAATGCTCCCTGCCCTGAGCTACCCAACTACCAGTCTGTATGGTATATTGGAATGTTGATGGCCCATGTGCGCCCCAGTCCTGTGTCTGCTCTGAGACCAGGGTTAGTGAGCGGGGCATTGTGGGCAGGAGGGGAGCTCCAAGTGTACCCTCACTGGGAAAAGAACTACTGTCCTCGTGTGGGTGACATACACTCGGCAGTGGTGGCAGCTTGTGTTTGCATCAGAGATGCAGGGTACACCTTTTCCATGTTCCTTGCGTTGACAAGGGACTTACTGGCCTAAAGTTCTGCCAAAGTTGTGTTGCCAAGTGGCCCAAGCCCTTTCTGTTTTTTTCTGTGTACATGACCAGTGCAGGTGTGTAAGATAGGTGTACATGACCAGTGCAGGTGTGCAGGATAGGTGTACATGACCAGTGCAGGTGTGTATGATAGGTGTACATGACCAGTGCAGGTGTGCAGGATAGGTGTACATGACCAGTGCAGGTGTGCAGGATAGGTGTACATGACCAGTGCAGGTGTGCAGGATAGGTGTACATGACCAGTGCAGGTGTGTATGATAGGTGTACATGACCAGTGCAGGTGTGCAGGATAGGTGTACATGACCGGTGCAGGTGTGCAGGATAGGTGTACATGACCGGTGCAGGTGTGTATGATAGGTGTACATGACCGGTGCAGGTGTGTATGATAGGTGTACATGACCAGTGCAGGTGTGCAGGATAGGTGTACATGACCAGTGCAGGTGTGCATGATAGGTGTACATGACCAGTGCAGGTGTGCAGGATAGGTGTACATGACCAGTGCAGGTGTGCAGGATAGGTGTACATGACCAGTGCAGGTGTGCAGGATAGGTGTACATGACCAGTGCAGGTGTGCAGGATAGGTGTACATGACCAGTGCAGGTGTGCAGGATAGGTGTACATGACCAGTGCAGGTGTGTATGATAGGTGTACATGACCAGTGCAGGTGTGCAGGATAGGTGTACATGACCAGTGCAGGTGTGTATGATAGGTATGATAGTCTGAGCCAGAGGAGCATGTGGACTGTATGGGAATTCCTCAAGGGAATCCATGTTGGATTGTCACTGACTGTTGCACAAAAATTGAGGATAGCAGGAGCCTGCCAGACGGACACTGCACACTGCTTGCATTCCTGAGGCTGTTGTGGAACAACAGACTCTGATATGTAGGAGGGTGGCGAAAGATCTGCCTAATGAAGTGCACAAGTGCCCACGTGCTGGGGTTCTGCCTATTGTCCCTCTCTACAGTACAACCATTACTCTGGAGGGAGGCTGCAGTATCTTTTGTAGGGCAGGATGAACCCTTCAGGCGTGGGCCTGCCTTTCACACCCCAGAGGCGCTGACCCAAAAGGCAGGTAGTTGTCTGGTGGGTGGGCTTCACTCCTCTTTGTGCTCACAACAGGAAGGCTGCCTTCCTTGTAGGCCCCCTCATCACCGCTCTGCTGCTAAAGCATCACTTGAAGACAGGCACTGTCTGCCCTCCAGGACTGAAAGACACACAAAGTAAGAGAACTGCTTCAAACCAGTTCCAGAACAGAGTTCTAAGAATCAGCAACCTGTGTCTGGAGAAGCAGCATAAGGGGAGTACAGACTAGACACAAATGTTCTAGATTTCTCTTGACCAGGATAGGTGACCTCCGCAGAGTGCCGGGGGAACATTCGGGATCCACAGGCAGTGTTGCCGAAAGCCAGTACTCCACAGGTGAGGAGACATCCCCTGAAGAAATCTGCAACTATTTGCTCGTAGTGAGCTGTGGGTCGGCTTTGGAGAGGAGGCTGCCTGGCCTGCTGAGAGAGAGTGGAGAGATTATCCATGGAGGAGGAAGTCTGCACAGAGGAGCCATCCAGCTACAGCAGCCTTGCAGAGCTGCTGCCCAGAAGAAGGGGACTGAACCTTACACATGCTGCCAATGATAGTAACAACATAACCACTAACCATCACACTCCGACAAGTGTGACAATTCGGACTATTTCAGTACCCCAAAGCTATAAGAATGGCTTGGCGACAGGTAATAGTCATTTTTATTGTATATTGAATTAATAATTAACTGTTGTTGTGGTCATCTCTAAATTAGCCAGACAGCGGCACTTTGTGGCAGACTGTCACATGCGCCGGTGTTGACAATTCAGTGCCGGTGCCGAGCACCGGAAACCACCGGTTCAAATTAAGCACTGCACCGGAAGCTCACTGACTGAGAAGAACTTGTGACTGGTCCCTGTGGTCCCTGTGAGTGCACCAGTGGCATGTTGCAAAGTGAAGATTCTTCCACCGCCGTCTCCAGTGCACTCTGCAGCCAATGCTCGTAGTCGCTTCCCTATGGCCCTTGACTCCCAGAGTCATGTGATGGAAACCATGGAGAGGGGGCTCCTGGGACCACCTCTAGTCCCTCTATGGGCTCTTGTAACTTCGCCAACATACCTGTAAGTGTGGTTTTCACCTTCGATAGAGTGCTGTTTTTTTTGTTTAGGACTGAATCACACTGGAGACTGAGGGCCCGATTCACAAAAGTAATCTGAGACAAAATCCTAACTTTACCACTTTCGGTATTCACAAAAGGCATTTAGGAGTAGTAAAGTTAGAATTTTGTCTTGTTTGTGTAAAGTTTTGGTCTTAAGACAAAATCCTAACTTAAGTTTAACTTAAGTTTAACTTAAGTTTAAGTTAAACTTAAGTTAAACTTAAGTTAAACTTAAGTTAAACTTAAGTTAAACTTAAGTTAAACTTAAGTTAAACTTAAGTTAAACTTAAGTTAAACTTAAGTTAAACTTAAGTTAAACTTAAGTTAGGATTTTGTCTTAAGACCAAAACTTAAGACAAACTTAAGACAAAATCCTAACTTTACTACTCCTAAATGCCTTTTGTGAATACCGAAAGTCGTAAAGTTAGGATTTTGTCTCAGATTTTGTTTTGTGAATCGGGCCCAGGGTTACTTCTCCAGCGCGCCTGCAGGAGCTGCAACATTGCTGCTCACATTCAGGAAGAGGCTGGGTCGGGTGCAGGAACCACAACAGCAGGAACGCTGCATAATGCAGGAATTCTGCAGGCAGTGACATTGCTCAGTAGGCTATTGGTGTCTCTGAGGACTGGTTCTTATTCTAAAACACTTAACTAGTGGCGTGCAAGCACAAGAGACGAACCTGCGGGTCCTAGTAATCTGCTTGCATTATCTACTGAGCGCCTACACCTGGGACGTTCCCTCGGCATATCCATTTAAATGCTTTTCCTGTACTTATACTCTGAGTTCCTTATCTTGCATTGCATAATTGGTATATTTAATTAGTTCATCTTTTTGTAAGAAAAACCTCTGGGCGTATGCTCGTTATTGAAAGCTATTGTGCTGAATGTTGAGTTTTAAGCAGTGCCTAATTTGTAAAAACATAAGTGCCCGTGCCGTCATCAGGAGGAGCTGCCACCATCCATTGCCCGTGCCAGCGCTGCCAATGACAGCACTAACACTACTACTAACCATCACACTCCTACAAAGTGTGACAATTCATACTATTCCAGGCCCACAAAGCTATAGGAATGGCTTGAGTGGCAGGTATTAGTCATTGTTAATGTATTTTCAATAAATAAACAGCTGTTGTTCATTCCTAATCTAGGCAGATAGCGCCCCCATGTGTTAGACTGTTATAAGTACCGGTGCCGAGCAGTGCAAACCACCGGCCCAAATTAAGCACTGGCTCTAAGTCTCTAAACAGACACCACCTCCCTGAGGAAGCTTTGGACTGCTCACGTCTCTACCCTGAGGGTCAAGCGCTAAAGGGGCAGACTTGGTGCTCAGTTATTAGTGGCCATAGAAGGTCAGGTCCTGGGACATCAGTGGTGAAAGGACTCGGCCCCCACTGTTGGGGCCAGCAGTACTGGACCGGCCTATCAGACAGTGTGTGGGCTAGTTTCTTGGCCCCATCATGGCACACAGGACCAACCAAAACCCAGATTGCCCACTGGCTCTTTGAAGCCGACCCATCTGGCAGTGCCAGCCTGCCTGGAACCCCAATCCAGCACAGGGGCCCAATAACCCCGGCATGTTCAGGGCCCCTGGGCGGATGTTCTGACATCATTTCCAACATTTGAGAGGAGCAACTGTTGACACCTTGTGCTCTCTCAGCAATGAGTAGTTGATGAATGGAATGTTTCATCGTAATGCCTTAGATACTAGTAGAGCTGCTGTGACGTGAGTCGGAGAAGCCAACGGAGCACTGAAAGGGTCAGTAATATTCAGAGTGATGGAGGGCTAAATTATGCACCACGGAAAGGCAAATTATGAAGCATAATGTGCCACATTCTGAGGCAGTGTTATTTCGCTGTTTTATTATGTAAGCACATATTATTACCATCTGGGCAAAGCCTGCACCTCATTAGCACGAGTTTAACCCCTGAATACATAACAGAAAGTTGACCAGGTAACTTTTAAAGAGCTGTCCTTTCGCTGCAGCGCGTACAGCTATTTTTGTTAGTGTCTTTTCATCCATTTCAGCTAGAAAGAAATTGTTTATGTTGAAATCGGCAAATGTAAGCAGCAAATGGAAAATCATGCGGCAAGTGCGGCAGGAAACGCCGCTGCCATATAATCTCATAATTCCACATTCCCATTGGCCTTCGTTTTATTTCACGCTCCCATGACTCCCTTTAAAGGCATCCCACCCCAAATACAACATTTTGAGGCACCTCCTGTACGCTGTGCTATGATCTTTCACTCTAACACCGTAGAAAGATAGGGGCTTATTTGCAAGGCCCTTGCGCCACTTTTCCGTCATTTTTAACATGGGACAAATGACGCAAAAGTGGCGCAAGGGGCTTGTAAATCTGCCCCATAGTTTTTATTTCAGTGAACATTTAACTGACAATGTTTCCGCTTTGGCGCGTGAAGCTGCATGAATGTTTGGGAATGAGGCGTGAGCAGTGTGCTGAGTTTCGGGTGAGAAGAGTTTGGAAATGAGCCGTATGTTTGCTAATGACATTAACAGAAGCTCCCATTACTGCACACATTATTACTTTGACGTGAGAAAACATGTGTGGGACAAGTACTGATCTCACCTTCAATATAAGTGAAGCAAGACTTCAACTCCCACAATGCATCTATTTCGAATACAAAACGAGTTTCCTGCTGACATGGAGAGAAGCGGCAATCCGGGTGCTGCAGCTGATTTTTAAGGATACCAGATGGCTCCTTGTCGCCAAAGGTACAGATCTCCACTTCAGGGTTTTCAGTTAAGAGCCAAATGCTTCCTGGGATTTGTAGTCTTGGCACAGTTCATTTGACGAATTAACCTGAAAAGAAAGATTTGCAAAGAAAGCACAGGGCTGGAACCCGGCATCTCTGTTGAGTCATCTGTGAACCTTAACGCGGCTTCACGTGCTATGGCCATCGACGTGTGGATATTTCTATACCTGGGGCTTTTAGGGCCTGGGACAATGTGGACACATATTTGTGAGTTATGATGGTGAACCCCAGAACTTTAGTTTTCGTGTCTTACTTTGGGGCTGCCGGGCTGGCCGAGTGAGCCGAACACTACGGACTAGATCATGCGGTCATCTGCAGGCCAAGGAGATCCAGCCTTTCATCTCTCCCTGGTCGATAAATTCAGAAACACTACATCGGCTAAGAGTAACACATGTTATTTATAGCGTATAGAAATAGCATAAGTGAGGTATGAAGCACTACATAAAAAGGCATAATTGCCTCATAGACTAAGGGAACTTCTATATGCCCTCCCTCCCCCACACCCCCTCCGTACGACGGTACGAGTCACTCTCTGCCGGGAAGAGTGGCCTCCAAACAGGGCTGGCGTCTTCTCCTTGTCTCACTGGTTGTGCCAACTATGCCCTAAAGTGACCCAGACTGGTACAGGGCTCTAATCAGACTGAACCTGAGGCCAGGGCTTTAAGTGGTCCGAGTCCCAATGGGGCTCGAGTTTTAATAGCTAGAAAATGCTGTCTGGGGGCAAGACCCTGCAGGGGCCCAAAATCAAGGCGGCCGCTACTTAACGGGGGTGGCGGGGAGTTAGATTAAAACAAATTATTAAAAAAAACATTTACCTGCAAGCCGGCGGCCGCCTCTCGGTCCTCTTTGGTTTTTCAGTGGTCTCCAGGAGCAGGAACCAGGAAGCACGTAGGCTCCCAGACTACCCTAGCCAATCAAAACGCTGCTATAGCAGCGTCGTGATTGGTCTGAGCACTGTGGTTCGGCGTTCAGAGAGGGACTAGGAGGCTGTGCATGTTCTCTACCCGGCTGTGCAATACAGGCGGTGGAGAACATGCAAAGTGTGCATGACTGTTTGGCCGGCCCAAGACGGCTGGCCAAACAGTCATGTGCACTTAAGAGAGTGCTCACCACTCCTCCCCCTGTTCCTGTGACAGCCAGCCTTGCCCCGCCCCTAACTAGCTTAGGCACGTCGGAAAAATAACATGATAATAACGTTGCGTTATTATCATTTTATTTTTACTTTTTTCAACTGCTCACAGAGCAGTGGGGCGACGCTCCTCCGCCTTTGCAGAGGAGCCGCCCCTGCAGCTGTTCCACTTCTCCCCCAAGAGTAAAGAGCCAGTAAAAAGAACGGTGCATCCCGGCCTTATGTGTGCTCATTGCCGTGGGTGACAATCATTTAACACCGTTTGTCAGGTGCATTTTGGGTAATGTAATGTTCTGGATGGGAGTGGAGAGGAAGCAGTGCAGCTGGTTGCTACTCCTTCCCTACCATGATACTCTCAGGTCCAGATTTATCAAAGTATTGCGTTGTCCCTGCGTCACGCAAGGGCAACGCAACACTAAAGTCAGATTTACCAAGCCATGTCAGGCCACCTTGCGCGGCCCTTCAGTGCTTGGTAAATCTGGAGTAACACAAGGGAGAGCAAGTCATTGCCTCGCGTTACTCTGCCATGGGAAGGCGTTCCATGGGTGGAGCGGGGGTGTTACCACGGATCCACCCATGGATTTTGTCACATTCCTAGATGTACCATAATTGGTAGACCTGGGAATGCATCAAAATACTACTCCTTCCCTGGGAGGCGTAACGAGGAGAAATACCTTTCTCTTCGTTTTCCTCTTTCTACGCATGCTGCCTTTTGCAGCCCACGTGTAAAGAGGAAAAAACCTCAGAGGACTGTTTTTTGTGCAGGAAAGTATCCCTTCCTGCACAAAAACAGTTGTGTCTGCAACGCAGGCACCTTTGCACCATCATGCAAGTGTGCCATCGTTGGCTCTAGGCAACCAAAAGTGCACCAGTGCAAGGAGCAGACAGGAACGTAGCATATACTGCTAAATATGGCGCACTCCTGCCCTATACCTTTTACCTAGCGCCGCAAGGTATCTTGCTGCGTTGCGTGAAATATTGATAAATATGCCCCTCTGTGTCGTATGTCAGATGATGACTCTAATATTAGCTCTTCTTACAGCACACAACACATTTTGTTTTTTTGGAACTTAATATATTCATTACTACCCAAATGAAAGTTGTTTGTTTTATTGCACCTAGGAAGAATGAAAGTTTTAACTAGCCCTGCAGAAATTCAAATGTTCCTTCTGAGCAGTTTCTGCAAGCCTTTGCAGCTGTGTATGTGTAACCAAGTGTAGCATTGTACAAAGAATGGAACTTGTGATCTACATTTGACACCTGCATCTCTGCAGCAAACGCATAAACCCACTTAGCTCTCTTACTAGGATGTCAGAGGAGTTGGCCTAACGGCTAGGGCGGTCGAACTGGGTTCGAGTCTCGGCAATGACGCTGAACATCCTGTGATTCTGGGCAAATCACTTAATCTCCCCGTCCCTAACAAAACAAGCATTTGCAATGCAATAGGTCTTGCATTTACGCGAGTTTGAGCTATTGGCATTGTAAATGACAATGCCTTTTATTTATGTTTTGCTTTTTAAAATATAAGTAAAAGACATTGTCATTTACAATGCCAATAGCTCAAACTCGCGTAAATGCGAGACCTACTGCATTGCAAATGCTTGTTTGTTAGAGGGATCATCTCCGCTCTCCTGGTATCTTTAACTTTAATGTCTTGTTAGTGGGAAGATATCTTGGTTCCTTCCAAAAATTTCATTTTTAAGATCGGGAACAGTATTGTCATTTACACAGCGATTGTTGCATACTACATCTCCCCCCCCCTCCCGTTCGTGCCTTTTCGTACATACCATGCAGGTTTTGTATCTTCGCAGGCATTTAGTAATTTGCTTGTCTAATAACGGCCTCTCTCGCGAGTCGAGTGTTCGCCCCTTGCAAGGACTTGTCACCAATATTTTGTGCTGGGCCACAATGCCGCAGATAGTGGAGGCGTTGATTGTGTTATGATGATCGGTTATACACATAGCACAGTCACTCAGATGCAAACATCAGACAGACATCGCACTGAGACACGGCTTGTCCACACATCCTCCATCTAAGACACTCTGCCCAATGAAGGCATGAGGACGTCCCTCACGCCACTCCTGGCTGCTGTCTTCCTGGTCGGGCTCGGAAAGTGTGTCACTGGTTGGTACCGGCTCTGCCCTGCCTGGGGTATGATCTCCAGCAGAAGCGTGAGACTTTTTTTTGTTTTCTTTCCTGAAACTTCATTCAGTCTCCCCGACATCCACTACTGCCTTTAGATTGCAGTTGACATCCAGTGGCCGGAACGTGTGCATTTCCGGCGCAGGAGGAGCATGCAAAAACAACATTATCCCCCCACCCCCATCAAGTACAATAGCCCAAACCAACCAGTCTAAATGAACACATTCAAACAACACGACAAGTGTGACACTTCCAGATATGCAAGTTCAGACTACCAGTTATACAAAAATAACACTTGAAATAAGTACAATGCAGTTATATAATATCCCTAATTTTTTGTGTAATGTAACTGGTGCTCATGTTCAGGGCTCCAATACCTTTTATTTCTATTTGCGCTATCTAAAACTGCACAAAAAAACTTAAACGTACACATTAAACAACAGTAAATGTTCTAGCACCCAAGATAATATGCTGCTTTGCCAAAAATGTGTAAGGTCCCAAAGGCGAGACCGATTGCATTGCAAATGCTTGTTTTCAGTGTCTCGCCCACCTCTAACAAGAACTGCTTAAAGTTAACCACAAAGGTTTTACGTAAATGTCTAAAAATATTTGATTGCTTTAACTATTCTCATTTTGCCCTCCTCAGAACGGAACAGGTCATTTTTGTTTAAAGAAAGAAAATGCAGCCAATGAGCTCCACATTATGCTACTGCTGTAAAGCCCTCTAATGCCTCCGGGCCATGTCCGCACTATATAAAATTGCATAAATAAATTCAAATTTGAGCTATGGGTTAAACTCAGTGACCCGAGTGCGTGGGTTAAAAAGATGTGTTCACTAGAAAGTAGTTGTGAAAAAAAGAAAGGTACCTCGAGCAGTGAGAAGAAAATCTGATGTACGCGCCTCTGAAAGCCAGGAGGCAGTGGCAGTCCTCGGTGTAATTCCCCAGCCTGCCGAGTGGAAGCAGATTCAGAGGGGAAACGAGGACACGGGAAGAGCCTGCCAGCTAACGATAATGAGGGAGCATTCGCCAGCTCGCAGTGCTTCACGAGCGCCGCACGATAGGCGCAGCCATGAAAGCTTCAGAATGGGGAGTTCAGAAAAGAGGAGCGTGAAATGTAAAGTAGAAGACAGGATCAACAAGCATCGATCTCTTATCTTTATGGGGCCATGTGTTTCTAATTAGCGTGGAGGCGCGCACTGCCCCCGACCTCTCAAAGGAAAAAAATCTTGACGAAACCAAGATTTGTTTCCTTTGAGAGGTCGGGGGCAGTTCTCCACGCTAATTAGAAACATATGCCTCATAAAGATAAGAAAGTGCTTTGCGACAGCCGCAAAGCAGACGACCCAGTCCGGATCGGCCGGACGAAAAGGCGAAAGGGCGTCACCAAAAAACCCTCATTTCCAATGGCAGGCCACCGTTTAACATAAACGGTGACGCCAGCCAATTGAAACGAGGGGCGGGGCTTCAAGTCCCCTTCTCAAATCTACTCTCCTACAAAATCTCTCGCCCAGCGAGCAGCGCTTTGCGCTGCAACGCCAGGCGAGACCTAAAAATGAATGTGTCCTAATGTAACGCAACTGGTGCTATGTAAAGCGCTCTGATACCCGATTCGGGTCAAGTTCGCGCTATATAAAACTCTATAAAAAAAAAAATGGGACCTGCAGCCTACACGCATCGCCCTACAGCAGATACAGTAACCACCTGGACTACCTTCCCAGCATTGAAGGCTAGGGCCAGCAGGGTGCACACAGATCTCTGCAGAGGAC
This sequence comes from Calotriton arnoldi, assembly GCA_963921515.1. Lineage (NCBI taxonomy): Eukaryota > Metazoa > Chordata > Amphibia > Caudata > Salamandridae > Calotriton > Calotriton arnoldi. The sequence continues at coordinate 10,048,469 of CAWUFW010000004.1, read as the reverse complement.
AGCTTACCCCACTGAGTTAGCCTACCACCTGATACATAGGATCACACCCTGTAACAGTTACGGTTGTTTAGTGGGCTAATGTTCCTGCTGCGGGCTACATGAAAGTCACACGTTCAATTCAGAATAAAGTACTATTTCTAGCTCGCTTGCTTCAATTGTGATGCTCCCAGAGTGGAAACGCCTCCTGACCCATCGGGGTGAGCCCCTGAGACATGAAGTAAAGCTGCTGAGAAAGAGAAAAGCAGCCCCCTCATTTTCATATGCAAGGAGTTTAGGACCAAGGCCTTCTCATTCCATTCCATGCATTTATCATGTCCTTTTATTCTCAAATATCTGAACAACTGCCTAAAGCTATGTCACATAGAAGTTTATACCATAAAGGGGTATCATGGTGGGCACCTCATTTTAGCCTAAAAGTTAAATAATCCAAATTTAGAATACGAGTGTTTACTCCAGAATATTGGGAATCAGTAAATACTATCTATCTATCTATCTATCTATCTATCTATCTATCTATCTATCTATCTATCTATCTATCTATCTATCTATCTATCTATCTATCTATCTATCTATCCATCCATCCATCCATCCATCCATCCATCTACTTGCACCTCACCCAGAGGCGCAACTAGAGTGAAATTTCGGGGGGGGGGTTAGGCTAATAAAAATTTCGGGTGGGGACTCATTCTTTCAGCAATGGGCAGAGTGAAGATGCAGGGGCTCTAAGAAGGGGTGAAAGAACAACAAAGCCTCGTTAACACGTAAATGGTCTTTTAAAGTCCTGTGAAGAGCTCGGGTGCGGCTGTGTGTGTGCCCGGGAAGCTGTCTGAGCCCGGCTGACACACACACGATGGGGGGGAGGGGGGGTGAGGAGGGGGGCTGAAGCCCTTTGAGCACGCCTGACCTCACCCCATCACCACTTTTCGCCGTTACGATTTACGGCGACTATTGGTCAGTTGTGATCTCTAATCAAGTCAGTTAGGTCTAAAAATTTACTCATATTTGAAAAAAATTGGCAAAGCATTTTGAACTCTATTGTGCAGGAGTATGTGTCTGCATTTGAAAATTCAAAAATATCCTTCCCAGATTTAGGAATTAATTAGAGAAATTAAAGCAGATTCAATGGTTGGTTGGTTTTACAGAATCAAATAACCCAGAATGCTTTTCTTATTAAGGGAAGTAAGGATGACCAACATTTTGTACGGTATTCAGTTGGTTGCGGCTCCTATCCGGACGCCTTCCCATTTGTGATACATCAATATATGAGATATTTCTAGTTCACAGATGGGCGGTCATGCACTATTCTTTTTCTCTTGACTTACAACAGAGAGGTCTGCACCTTTCATAAAATCTGTCCATTTATTCAGCAGCCGGCGAGCTGTCGTCAATACATAAAGTATTCTAATACCTAGTAATAACATATTTGTTTTATTGTACCGTAAAACCACCTAACCAGGACTAGTTTGATGGATTCTTCTGTCTTTTTAGGCTACTTACTACTAACTTATTAGCTATTTCAACGCCCTCATTAAATCTGCTTAATGCATTTTACAGCAAATTCCACATATCATCTAATAAGTGTGTTTAAACCAAACACACCAGGGTGCGTTGTAAGTAAACCTGATTTTGTGAAAAGGAGTCATTTTTTCCAAGGTGCTCTCAAGTCTGTTCTTATTGTTTCATTTTCCGAGGTGACTTTACATTTCCAGAAGTTTATTATTTCTTTCTGCTCCAGATTGACTAAACAATTTACAACGCTTTTATTCTTAATTTCTAGGATTATTGTTATAGTTCGTTGCAAAACTAATTTTTATCAATCTGGTGCAAGATGAGAGATCGTTTTTTGGATAATGTCACATCTTTGGCTACATTAAGAAGGGATCTTCAAATCAGAAAGTATTTTTTTGTGTGACTTTGTGAATAAGTGAGGAGAAACTGTAATCCCACTCAGTTTGGGGTTGTGTGGGGCCTATGTCTTCCAAGTCAACAACTCACTCCAGTACTCCTGGGGGGCTATTTGCAAACGGCAATTTGTAGTACGGTGACCACCTGGCATGGGGGCAAATTCTGAGCTCTGACTTAAAATTCAGGGCAAAAGATCAAAATTCAATACAAAAAATCAGGACAAACGGTCAGTTCTACGGACACATCTGAGTAGGTCTAGCAATAATATTAAATTTAAATTAACAGGCAACTGACTCAAGTAGAAGACAAGGTTTGTTTATTGTCTTTGGTATGTAATATTCAAAGCACTATTGAGCAAATAACCGTATGTAACTAGATTTATTTAAAGCTGAAAAACGAGCAAACGTATGCACAATACGCAACGTGTGACTGCCAACATAAACGACAGTGTCACTAGAATCTGCCCCCTTATCATGAATGATAGCACGAGAATCAGTGCTCTGTGAATGAGCATTGTAGAAGAAATGCTGGATTGCAGAATGATAAAATGTAAACAAGCAGTCCAATGCTGTCAAAAGCAATAAAGGTCTACTGCAGTGTAAAGCAATTAAAATCGGATTGTTTTATGTATACAATTCATGAACGTCATAGAGAATTTAACAGGTAATGACAGTGTGTACTTTTCAGTTGTAAAATAGTCCCTTGAGCATTTAACCGGAATTGGTAGTGTACACCGAAACAGCCAATAAAAAGAACATGATACTAAAATACTCCTGTGGGCAGATCAAAGATGTGATTGACAATGTCTCAGGCAAATGGCTGAAGATTCCAGAGACTTAGGGCCCGATTCACAAAGGGCCTCCACACTCGTGGTAAAGGCTTGTGGTGGAGGCCCTGCTGCTGTGGTGGGGGCCCTCACTGGTGGCAGGACCTCCGCTTTGCAGTTTCTCATTCCGGAGGTCCCGCCACAAGTGCGGGTCCCCACCATGACTGCAGGGTCTCCACCACGAGTACAGAGGCCCTTTGTGAATCGGGCCCTTAGAAGCTAATGGCTGAAGGAGGCTGAACCAAAGCCCCTCAAAGTAAGTGTCAAGTAGAATGTGCTCATCATGAATGGTACTAGAACCATTCCAGGTCAATCGATCAAGTAGCATTTGTATAGCCGCGTGACTGATCACCCCTGGGGGGGGGGGGGGTATCCAGGCGCTGTGCTGCGGGTATCAGTCGAAGAGCCAGGTATTGAGTCCCTTCCTACATTGGGTCAGAGAAGGTGCAGTGCGGAGGTGGAGGGGGAGGATGTTCCAGGCTTTGGCAGCGCGGTGGCAGAATGAGCGTCCCCCGGAGCGGCTTCGGCTGATGCACGGTATCTGAACGAGGGCGATGTTTTGCAGAGCGCAGGTTTCTGGTAGGCTGATGGAAGATCAGGCAGTGGTGCATGTAGGCTGGTCTTTGGTTGTGGAGGACTTTGTAGACGTCGGTCAGGAGCTACCTCAAACCTAAAAACATGAATTAGAGATTGAAAAAGAGCACATACAACATTAATTATCAAATCCTTCCTCAGCAGCTGGAAAATGTTATTAAAACAAAAAGCACAAGTTACTTTCAAACCACCAAGGCCAGGCACTGGCCATCACTCACCCATAGCCAGTAGTCAAGTGGCTGCAGAGAAACACACATTCTGTGTACTGTGCTCTCTCTGGCTGCAAGTCTTCTCTTGGTCCTTGTCTAACACAGACCATCACAGGCTGTCTTGCCAGCCGGTCAGCCTCCGAGGCAGCATGTCAGCAGTGCTGAGCGATGGTCTTTGAAATACAAGTTCAAAGCTAGTCCAGACAAGACTGCTGCACAAGGCATCTATTTAACATCACGTGACTCAGACTGGCTGCAGACTGGCAGCACAAGCCTCCTGTTTAACATCACGTCACTCCGACTAGCACACAGAGGCAGCTCCTCCACAGTGGCGGGGGAGAGTCACCCCACTGGTCAGAGACAGCAGCTATAAAATAAAACGATATTTCATTATTGTTTTAGTTTTAAGCCGCTGGCTCAGCCAGCATGTGCAGGGAGGGTCTTGTTCATGAGCCCTTCAGATGTTGCATACATGCAGCAATTTTCGGGCCTTATCATTAATACAGTCAGTGGTCTACCCAATCAAGGGAGATACAGCAGCGATGCACTGGACCTCAGGATTTAAAGTTGCAGCTGATGATTTTACATGCCTTGGCATATATGTATCACAGGATGAAAAGACTGAGGTGCAGGGAAAATTGGCTCCGCTCTTGGACGATGTCCTGAAAAACCAACTATACTGCTCCCACTCTGCGAATCCTTAATGGGAGGAGCCCCCTTATTCAAATAAGTGTCACTCTCTCAAACGCTTTAGCAACTACAAAATTATCCCCACCTCTTCAGTGTAACATCTTTAAATGGCTCAATGACATGTTGAGAATATATATATGGGATGGGCATAATCCCAGCTTGTCCATGGGTAAATGCATGATGTCCCCATAGGATTCAGGTTTGGATATAGCTAACATGCTATCAAATGTAAGTGAATAGGCAATTGATGTCTCCCAAATGGTGGTTGCCAATGGCTGGATATGCAGCCGCACCTCAGACCCCAGCGGTGGTCCATGGGGGAGTCTCATCCTATGTACTTTTATGAAGAGGCAACCCTCCAGTCTCTCGCCATTGACCTCCAAGGAAATGTGAATGTATAATGAAGCATAAAGTGGGATAGATGCACCACAAACAAAACTACGATGTGGCTGGACAAGTATTTAAAGAAGTTCAGTTCCTATCAGGTTTCAGGAGCTGTGACATCAAATGCATCTCCAAATTAGAGGACACTGTGTTGCAGAAAACTGCCTCCTCATTTTCAAACCTACAATCGGAATTCTGGCAACATAAACATCCTGGTCAGAGACTCTGCTCTCCGCCACAGCAGCTCCGCTGTTGTGCCGCTGCCCCCTACACCTCTCTGTAAAGGTAGGTGTTCGAGGCCTTCCTCCACCCACAGGCTCCTGCCTGCGCCTCATCCCTGGTGGTCCAGTGGGAGAGCCTTGCTGTTTTGCTGGTCTGCAGGTGTCTGTCTTCGTGTTTGTGCCTGTTTTTCTGTTTTTTGTCTGTCTTTTTGTTTTGTTTTTTGTTATTGTGCCTTTAATTTTCTGCCTTTAATTGTATTTGTCTCTGTACCTGTGCCCTTTGTTTGTGTCTTCCGTGCCCGTTTTTTGCCGTTCTTTTCCTGCCGCTGCTGCCTCCGCGCCCTCTCCCCTTTGCCAGTTCCCGACTCACACCTCCCAGCTGCACTTCCCTCCCCCTTCCCTATTTGATGGCGGCCGCTGCACGGCCGCACCACTGGCGCGCCAAAGGCAAGCCCGTTTGCGACCCGACCGCGACCAGCGCCAGGGACCCTGGTTCTCCGGCCACCCACCACTATGACTCAGCTGCTCTCCTCGCACTCAACCCCGGAAGGAACAACAACTGCCAGCTGTCTACGCTGAACACCACCCACAGCCAGTTCTCCTGCCAACACTGCAGACAAACTTTCACCCTCCTCCGCACCCCCACGAGCGCCACCCTAAGCCGAACGCTAGCACCCCCGAAGCCCTGAGGTGCATCCTCCTCAACGTGCGCTCCCTGCACAGACATGCTGTAGAGACCTGGGACCTCCTCGACACCCTCTCGCCAGACGTCGCCTTCTTCATGGAAACATGGACCAACCCCACCTCTGCCCCTGACATCACTACCGCCATCCCCAACAGATACAAGATCCAGAGGAAGTACCACCTCAACCGCCCAGGAGGAGGACTTGCCATCACACACAAGAGCTCCCTCCGACTCACCACTTCCAGCACGAGCGACCCCCGTCCACCACCAAACAGCTTCATTTCCAGATCAAGAGCAGCCCCAGAATGACCCTGCGCGGTACCCTCGCCTACAGACGCCCTGGACCTCGAACCGCATTCACCACTACCATCGCCTACCTCATTGCGACCCACGCCATCACCTCCATGGACTACATACTCATCGGAGACCTCAACTTCCACCTCGACAACTTCAGCGACCCCAACTCCACCACCCTCCTGGACAACCTCACCAACCTCAGACTGAAGCAACTCGTCACCATCCCTACCCACAAGGCAGGACACACCCTCAACCCGATCTTTGCAGGAGGCAACAACTTCCACTTCAGCCACACCACGCAACCCCCCTGGACAGACCACCACTGCGTACACTTCCACGTCGACAAACCCACCGCCCCCAATCCTGCACCACGCCCTCCGTGAAGGAACTGGAGCAACGTCACCGAGGAGCACCTTAACTCCACCCTCAACCGCGATGCCCCCACCTCAACCGACACCAACTCCACAGCCAAAGAACTTCACAGATGGATAACCAACTGCACAGACAAGCTCGCCCCCCTCCGCAACCCCGACAGACAGTGCCCCAGGAAGGTCACCTGGTTCACCGCCGACCTCCAAGAATCCAGACGCACCTGCAGACGTCTTGAGAAGAATTGGAGAAATAGCAAAACGTCAGAAGACTGCACCACATACACGAACGCCATGACAGAATGCCACCAACAACATCAGATCCACCAAAAGGACCTTCATCCAAAACAAAATCCATGCCAACGCCAGCAACTCCAAGGATCTCTTCAACATCATTCAGGAATTCACCAAGCCCCTCAGCAAAGCCATGGACGTTACACCCTATCAGGATCTCTGTGACAAACTCGTCTCCTACTTCCACCTGAAAAGTAGATCCCTCTACGACAACTTCAACAAACAGACTCCGGACACCCACTGCACTCCTCCCCCCAGCAATGACAACCGACCTACCATCTCCTTCTGGACCCCCGCCACCACTGAAGACACTGCGAAACCATGAAAGGCATTCACTCAGGAGCCCCCACGGACCCCTGCTCTCCGCACATCTTCCACAGAGCCGCCGCCACCATTGCACCTGAGCTACAACGCACCATCAACACCATCTTCGAAGACGGCACATTCCCCGACGACTGGAAACATGCAGAAGTCCAGCCCCTCCCCAAGAAGCCCTCAGCAGATCCAACGGACCTCAAGAACTGCCAACCCATCTCTCTCCTCCCTTTCATGGCCAAAGTCACCGAGAAGATCGTCAACGTCCAACTAACGAAATTCATCGAAGAGAACTCCATCCTCGACCCCTCCCAATCTGGATTCCGTTGCAACCACAGCACCGAACCCGCCCTACTCGCCGCCACAGACGAAATCCGCACCTTCCTCGACCTAGGCCACACCGCGGCCCCGATCCTACTCGCCCTCTCTGCAGCCTTCGACACCGTCTCCCACCACACTCTCACCGCCAGACTCCACGACGCCCTCGACTGGCTCCACTCCTTCCTCACGGGCAGAACCCAAAGAATCAGACTTCTGCCCTTCCTCTCCAAACCCACAGAGATCAACTGCGGAGTACCCCAAGGATCATCGCTCAGCCCCATGCTCTTCAACATCTACATGGCCCCCCTCGCCGCCATCGTCAGACAGCATGGACTCAGCATAGTATCCTACGCCGACTACACCCAGCTCATCCTCTCCCTCACTAAGGACCCCCTCACCACCAGACTCAACTTCCAGGAAGGAATGAAGGATGTCGCATCCTGGATGAGCAGCAGCTGCCTAAAGCTTAACTCGGAGAAGACAGAAGTCCTCATCCTCGGACCCTTCCCATCTGCATGGGACAATACCTGGTGGCCCACCGCCCTCGGCAGCCACCCCCACCCTCACGGACCTCGCCCGGAACCTTGGCATCATACTCAACTCCTCCCTCACCATGACCCGACAGATCAACGCCGTCGCCTCCACCTGCTTCAACACCCTCCGCATCCTCCGCAAGACCTTCAAATGGATCCCCCCTGAATCAAGAAAGACCATCACCCACATACTCATAACCAGCAGATTGGACTATGGAAACGCCCTCTACGCCGGAATCAACAAATCTCTGCTCTGCAAGCTCCAGACCATACAGACCACCCCAACTGTGGAGATCTACGCAACCGTCTGGCTAAGTTTTAGCAGTAGATGTAGGAGGGGCAGATGGGAGTAGCTGAAAAGTGGGGAATATTTATGATTAAAGGGGACAGTTTTAGGTTGGAGTAAGGAGGGGTTTAGGGATGGGTAAGGAGGGATTTAGGCAGGGCATGCACCCACCCCCAAAGAGTAAGCCCATTCCTCTTCAGAAGCTGCACTTCTATAGTTACTACAGACAAAAAAGACTAAAAACAGCAGTAAATGTACTCCAGCTCAGAACTGGAGTACTTCCAGTGTACACACTTAAAATAATACCTTATGAGAACTAATGTTACATTAAATTGAATTATTTCAGCTATTTAAAAATATTAATGTAATTTAATTAAAAAATGTAAGTAATTCATATTTGCTATTTTAATTTTTAAATGTTGCAATTACTTTTTTTTAATTTAAAAAAGGATGGTGATATTAATGTTTATTAAAATAATAAAATTACTTTTAATTAATTCTATGCATCACTACTCCTAATTTTTAATACATAATAAACATATTATTTCTACTTTGTGTGGGATTTGTTTTAAATTCATTTAGACCAGAAAAAGTATTTTATTTTAATTTAAGATATTAAAATTAGTTACATTTCTAATTTTATATTACGTTATTAATGCTGTATGTAGTAGATTAAAATACATATCTTTTTAACATTAATATTTAACGTATATTGTTTCTATTTTTTGGGTAAAGTTAAGTTTAATAAACTATTACACTTTTCTCTATACTTTACCATACGGACATCTCTGCCCCGATTGCCAAGTGTCCATCAAGTGTGCAGAGCTTCAATTACGGTCATAAAATCAATACTAGTAGTAACTTTACAGTTGTATATGACATTTTTTAGTGACTCATGTAAGCCTACACTTTGTAGTAAATTTACATTCATAAATGGGAAATAGCCTAAAGTAGTAAATTTACTGTGAACTGTAAGAGTATACTTATACGTGTAGATTTACTCAAGTGTAAGTTTACCTTTGTAAAGTGTTCTATTATGACATCCTCCTTCCTCCTAAAATGGGGTGAATTGGAGGGTGGCTATACAGATCAGGACCATTGCTTGTTGATGCTCTGAGAGTGAAGCACTCTTCAAGCCCTCAAGGGTGAGCCGTAATATATGTGTCCAGGGGAAGATCCATCCTTACTTCGCTGACTGACAGCAAGGATCTTAGCTGTGTGTGAGTGAAGTCAATATGACTAGCAGTGGCCTCAGTGGACTGTGTACGTGGCTGGAAGGAAGTGGTTGTGGTGACCCTGATGTGTAGAGGGTCTGGATGAATCTAGTCACAGGAAAATAACATGGTGTGTCATGGAGATACGAGAAGCTGCTGGGCAGGGCAGAGCCATATTGACAGCATTATAGGTCCCCGGGCAAAGTAGTGCACTGGACCCTGCCTAAACAACCACTCACAGGAATAAAAATGTTTCACCGAAAATTAGTGTTAAATTCTGGTCTGCATGGGCCCCTATGCTTGTGGGCCCCGGACAACTGCCCAGCGTGCCCATGCTTTAAGACGGCACTGGTGCAGGGTAGACCGTGTTGCATGGCCTACATCTCTGGCCTCCTAAAAGGGGAACGGAGGGCAGAAAGTTGTGATTCCCTCTGATAGAACCAGCCTGGGTTAGGCCCTACCAAGAGATAGGACTAGATCCCTGTGGACCCAAGAGCTGGGCGAGTCAGCATTAGGTTGCATCAAGGCACCGCTGAGCAGTTTCCTTTCGGGGTTCTAGGTCCCCAAATCACCTCTGCAGATTCAGAAAAGGTGGAAGATGAGGAGGAATCATACGGACCCAAGTCTACTGAACTCGTTTGAGGCAGTAAGTGCGTGACAAATTACAGGTTTGCCATCATAGGGCCACAAGCCCTGGTGTCGGACTGGGCATGGCAGGACAACACTCCATGTTTTGAGTGGGGTCTGTGCAAGTCTTCCACAAATCTATGTGCAGAGACAAGGCTATTAGGCCTGCCCATGCATCTGTAGTCTTTCTGACGGGGACATACAAAGGTTAACCCTCACACCTAGGTGGGTTAAGCTCTCAGACGCACTCACAGGATATATCAATGCTTTGTCACTGTGCTGCCCGCGCCCTAGAATATATCAGCAAGTAGCAGCGGTGGCTCTCTGCAAAGAAGTCAATGAGTTCAAGAGACCTGGGATCTGACTGTGCAGAGTCAGAGGGTCACCAGAGCCAGCCAGGACTGGCAGAAGTATGGATGATTCTCTCTGTATGTGTGTGTTGTGCACTGCTGTACCCTGGAAGCTCTGATAGCCCTGACCTTAGCCCTGGTATAAATATTGTATCCAATGACACATCCTATGCTGGGGCCCATTTGTTCAGAGATTTTCTTCTATGATTGAGACCTGAGAGGAGAATATTGTGCAGTGTGACCGTCTGTTCCTCAGGGTTGCGGGGTGAACGATACAAAGAACCATCCAAGGCCTACAGGTAGATTGTTAAAATAATCACAGGATGATCTGTTAGTTCATTCACATACATTTCAAATGAAAATGTCTATGAAGATTGTTTTTGTGCAGGAAGGTGTCCCTTCCTGCACTGTAACGCAAGCACCTTTGCAGCATGGCGCAAGAATGCCAGCATTGGCGCTAGGCTGCACTCAGTGCGCCAGCACAGACCGAGAGCGCGGGAATGCGCCATATCTTAGTAAATATGGAGCATTCCTGCTCTCTCCCTTAGACAGCAAGTTCTCCCATTGCATTGCGTCAAATGTTGTAAATCTGGGCCCCCAAAGCCTTAGAAACAAATCGCAGTTGTTCTGTATCGTTGTGGTTCTTACACAGTGTTACTTCTTGTTCAGCCCCATGTGAAGCAGGAGTTCAGAAACTTCCTGCCTGTCCAATAAGGCCCAAATCAAGATATCCTTTACATACGTGAGTCAATGTGGCAGCCTCCTAGTTGCCCTGAGGTACCATTATGAACTGGGTCCAAAGCGCAGGACTCCTCCTGACAGAAGAGCTCTCCCCAGTGCGAGGGTCCATCACATCTACCTGTCCGGCTGCAGGCCTGTGTCTCGCAGGCAGTCCTTGTGGGCTACCTACACCAAGGCCACCATTACTTATGGTCAGAAATAGCAGTGAGATCATTGTGTCTTCACATGCATCTCCTCTGCTTTGCTTAGAGCAGCCACCATCCCACATGGGATCAAGCAGAGGATTAGAACAGGTCATGTCTGCAGGGGTCACTCGGCAGAGGAAGGTCAGAGGGCTCCGATGTCGGAATCATCAGCCGGGTTGTTTGTTGCAATGCCAGTCCAAAGTGCACTTATATTTTCCAGAAGGCTGGCGGCCTATTGCCAGAACTATTGACTTTGCCAATGCCTATTTTCTTTGTATTCACTGTGAGGCAAATATAGTTTGGTACATCAACTTTTAAAACATTCTGCCAATGTGAACCAAAAGTATTTATAACCAAAGAAGGGACACGCTTTACCTCTTGCTCTGCATCATTTACAGTCACATAAAATATGTCCCTATCAATTAAATCAGTGGTTCCCAAACTGTGTGCCGTGGCTCCCTGGGGAGCCATCAAACCTAGCCAGGGGAGCTGCGCCCAAGCACTTTAATGCATTTAATGTTGAAGGGTCTGTTGGCTTCAGTTAAACTAATTAGACTTAAAAGCCTGATGTCGATGATTTGTAAATGACATGCCTAAAGCTGTAAACATAGTGCTTAATTGATGGCATGTCAAGGAAGATGACCTCCATGATTCACTGGATCCCCACGTTCCAACACTCCCAAAGTAAGCGGAAGATACCTGATTTATTTTGTTTGACTCGTTAATAGTTTTGTTTTTTTCCAAATGCATTTTATACCAATGCAAGTTATCAGGAAAGTACAGTTGTCCTGTCTATTAAACACACTAAGGGGCATATTCACAAGGAGCTAACGCCGAATTAACGGCACTTTATCGCAGCCAAAGTCGTGATAAATTTACCCCCCCATTCACAAGCCGGTGTTAACAGCCCACAGCACCGGTTTACCCGGGATAGCAGCCGCAAAAAACATCGCCACAGAGGACCCCCGCAAATATCGCTAATGAGATGCAGAGTAGGCGTTCCCGTGTGAAAAGTCGAGACAACATCACACCTCAACATTCACAACGACCAGCCACATCTGCGATAAGTACACAAAACAGGCGATGAGGTGCGGTAGCCGCAGGTATTTAACACCTGCCTCAAGCAGGTGTAAAGAAGGACGTCTACCTGCAGTAGGCAACGGAGTCCCGCACACAGCCATACCCGAAGAACAAACGACGCATTGGAGCTACTCTACATGCAGCTCGGAGCCCCAACAGGGCCACCACACCCCCCGCCACCACCCCCTGGACCGCCACCCCCCCCAGGACCCGGACCCGCTCCCCCCCCGGACCATCACAGGGGCAGCGTAGAGCAAGACAGCGGAGCTACCGTAAACGCACCACTCTCACAGACCTAATGCCCGCGGAAGTCATTGCCCACTACAGGCTCAAAAGGACAACCATCCTCTGCATCCTGACCCACATTGCCCACAGGCTGACGGTCCCAACACAGCGGAGAACAAACATCCCTCCGCAGACAAAGCTGCTGGCAGTGCTGCACCTGTTGGCCTCTGGGACCTTCCAACCAACAACTGCCAGAGTCGGAGGGGTCTCACAGCCAGCCCTATCAAAGTTCATCACACCCATCCTGGATGCCATCCTCAGCTTCATACCCCAGTACCTTCACTTCCCCAACACTGCGCAGGAACAGCTGGAGACAAAGCAAGGCTTCTACGCCATAGCCGGATTCCCGGCCGTGTTGGGGGCAATCGACTGCACACATGTCCCACTTTTGCCCCCTGCGGATACTGCACACCACTACCGCAACAGGAAGCACACGCATTCCATCAATGTGCAGGCAATAGTGGACCACCGGGGAATGTTCACCAATGTCATCGCCAACTACCCAGGCAGTGTGCATGATTCCTTCATCTTCCGACAGTCCATCATCAACCAGCGCTTCCAGGATGGCACATATGGAACGGGATTGCTCGTTGGTAAGTACCAACTCAACACACCACACATCCCACAGCCACCAACGCACAAGGCACAACTGTGGGGATGCACACGTGACCTAACCACATCCGACATGTTAAACTACATGACCCCCTACCAGACACGACTACACCACTCCATGGTCATCCTGGGCTACCCTTGCACCCAATACAGACTCTACATGGCACCACAGCCACACAACAGCTGAACGTGTGGAGATGCGGAATGCGGCCATGACACATGTGAGGCACTGCTCTGCCCCCATGACCCTACCCCGGTCTCCCGCAGGTCAGCGTCCCGTGGTGGTGGGCCTGTGTTGGCCGCTGTGCATCCGGGGAGACTAGCCCTGTGCGACTCGAGTCATCCCCCCTTGTCGTTCAGACATTGCATGTCTGTGTGCCTGATGACTGTTGGTGTAGTTGCCAGCACATGCTACTCCCTGAGGGCTAAAGACACACAATTGATGGACGGAATGCAGAACAAATCAAAACATTCACCCCCAGTCAAGAGATCTGGGTTAAATCCATCATTCTTTTACTCACCATGCCACCCCAGTTTAGACCTGGAATCAAGCTATCCTGGCTGAAGAGGGATGAAACCCCGAAACCGGTCCTAGGATGCTTGTTTCCAGTCCAGGGAGGACCTGGCTTGGCAGTTCGGGCTGGACTGTTCCCATGAGGCACAGGGTCAAGACTGATTTGCATATGGCTGGGTTCAAACTGGAATGGCATGGTGAGCAAAAAAATGATGGATTTAGGCCCAGATCTCTGTACTGGGGTGAATGTATGACATTGTTCTGCATTCTGTCCATCAACTGTTGTTTTTGCATTTGTCACCCCGAGTGGGACGGGTATGCCCAGACGTGGGTCCCGTGCTCTCCATGCCACTGGAATCAAGCTATCCTGGCTGAAGAGGGGTGAAACCCCGAAACCGGTCCTAGGATGCTTGTTTCCAGTCCAGGGAGGACCTGGCTTGGCAGTTCGGGCTGGACTGTTCCCATGAGGCACAGGGTCAAGACTGATTTGCATATGGCTGGGTTCAAACTGGAATGGCATGGTGAGCAAAAAACGATGGATTTAGGCCCAGATCTCTGTACTGGGGTGAATGTATGACATTGTTCTGCATTCTGTCCATCAACTGTTGTTTTTGCATTTGTCACTCCCTGAGGGCTGGCTTACACTCACCCCCCCCCCCACAGCCAGCACAGGCGTAACTGAATTGGTGGGCCTGCCATCACATCCTGCCGAACCAAGTATTGACTCTTTTCCCCCTGCACTGTCACAGGTGATCAAGGATATGCACTCTGCCCTTGGATGATGACACCCCTCCGAGACCCGAACACACCCGCCCAGAGGCAGTACAATGCGGCCCACATACGCACCAGGGGCATCGTTGAATGCACATTTGGCGTGTTGAAGTCACGTTTCAGGTGCCTGGACGGCACTGGTGGGAAGCTCCTGTACAGCCCGGACGTCGTGTGCAAGATGATCGTTGCATGTTGTGTGTTGCACAACATCTGTGTTCGCACCAGGGCCCCATGGATCCCAGTTCCAGAGGTACCGGACGATGATGGTGGTGATGGGGCAGGTGGCCCACATCTCACTGCAGCTGCGGCAGGAATGGCCCGTAGGGACTCCATCATTGCCACTTTCTTCTCATGAGCACGTCACATTGTGACCGTCCGTGGCATTCATGGGACAGTAGTAGATGTCCAATTGCACTGCATGTGTGAATAAAACATATTTGCAGGTCACAGGTTGGAATTGTACATTGTCATGTTACATGTCCCTGGGGTTTCAGATGTGATTTGCCATGTTGTGCACATTTTCCGAACCAGTTGTGTCCTGTGTTCAGTTGTGGAGGTGTTGCTGTTTGTACCGGGATGTTGTCACTGTCTGGGTGCACATCTGCTTATGTGCGTATGCTGCACGGTGGGTGTGTCGCTCCTGCGGCTCTGATTTGTCTGCCACTGGTCTCTTTCATGAGGTGTGCCTGTAGGTTCTGTTCTTCCACGGTGCGTGGATGTTGTGGTGTCAATGTTGTCCTCTGCAGTTGGCCAGGGTGCATCCGTGGTACTCGGCTGTTGATGTATTTTGTTCTGTGGCATTTTCCGTATGCTGTTCTTGTGCTTTTTCCCGCATTGCGCGTGAGTATTGCTGCCCTCGCGCTGGTTGTCACTGTTTTCTTATCGCGCTTTGGCCCATCGCAGCTTTTTTCGCGTTGTGGTTTGTGTTTTTCTCTCCGTCGAGGTGGTTGTATCGCGAGCATTGGCCGCGGTGTCGGCCAACTATCGCATGGTACCGCCTTGTTGTGAATTCCACGTTGACACGGGGTTATTTTCCCGTGGTAGGCTGTGTTATTGAAAGTTGCGTTACGCTACTCTTGAGGTAGTTATCACACGTTCTTGTGAATATACCCCTAAGTATTATTAAGTATTGACATTTGTACTTGAATCATAGGTACTTCCAGTACACATTTCTTTCAGTACACACACATTTCCGGACAGGCCTGCTCTCTCCTTGAGCACAGGGTAAAACACCATATACGGCATAATGCCAACATTTGGAAACAAGAAAGAGGGACAATTGAAAAAAAAATCAGAGAAATTTATTTTACTTGCATTGATTTGGAGGCAATTTTAGGGAGGAGACAGCAAAAATAAAGCTGTATGTGGTTTAAAAAATCGTGAGTCACCCTGCTGAGACAGGTGTGTTAGCACGTATGACATGGGTAGAAATGGAAGTGCATGCAAATATTCTTCAAGTGCAGAAACACTTTGGCAATGGGGCCTACATGCATAGGGGTGCTATCTAGCAATGTAAGTGGGATAAAAAGTTTGAGAGGGTACTCTAAAAAGGCATGGGCAAAGAAGTGTAACTAAGAATATTTTATTAGAGGCGCCACCTTAGTAATACGAAACACTCTATGTATTTGATTATAATACCTTCATCAGCTTCATCCCAATTATTTTCAGGGAGAAAAATGTAAGTACTCCCGAGGCCGGGCTTACACCCCCCCCCTACCCTCCAAAAAAAGTAACAGTGGGAAGCCACGGGCAATGGCCAATGGGTCAAGAGAGCCGAAGGTCGAAAATGTTTGGGAACCACTAAATTAAATATATTAATAGCACCGAAAATCCAGCTGATATCATGGTTGGGAAGATGTCTGT
Source organism: Calotriton arnoldi (assembly GCA_963921515.1). NCBI lineage: Eukaryota > Metazoa > Chordata > Amphibia > Caudata > Salamandridae > Calotriton > Calotriton arnoldi. Next base: position 10,032,299 of record CAWUFW010000004.1, on the reverse strand, counting down.
ACTTCCGTGCGACTCACAGCTCACTAGTGATAGAAATAAGAGCAGTTGCAGCCCTGCCAAGTACCATGCATCAGGCGTTAGACTAACGCATTTCAGTGCGGTGGTCCGTATCACCGCACTGAAATGCATTGTCACGCATTTATAGCGCCTCCTCAGCAAGTCGGAGCGCTGCTAATTAGCGCCACACTGGCTGAGCAAAGCTCTTAGCTGGCAGCGTGCTGTGTGCGTCAGGCTTGGGGGCTGGGTAACTCAGCTCGTTCTGGGCTGGCTACAATGTAACATTTCACCTGACCGGCACATTCAGGTTCACTGAGAGCTGATGTCGTGAGAGTAAGTCTCATCATGCTCGTCGTTCGCCCAATCGGTACTGACGAGGACAGCTGGACACACAACTATGGGCAGGCCCTGCCATGGCACAGTTTAAATTTGGCAGCCAGCTCAGCGGGGAGAGAGTCACTGGAGCTAGCAATGCGTTGTGCTATGAAGCCCGGCCAGGGCCCAGCGGCCAAATGATTCGGACCACGGCAGCCGCCGTCTCGCCCTACTGCGGTCCAGTGCAGCCTGGGGCTAATTTGAATGCCACTGCTACACGAGTCAGAATCATGTCCAGTCTTCTTCTGGACCTGCGCTGGCCGGGGGACATCGCGGCTGGCCTGTACCATCTATCAGGCCAGGATCTCGCTGACCACAGTAAGTGTCACTGAACTAAGTTCTTCCAAATTGAGCGCATCATCATTCAGCCTGCAAAGTAAGTTACAGCTGCTGAGCTCTGCATAATTGCACTGCAGTCACTAGTCTGCCTACAGTCTGCACAATCACATAATAAACGTCCTATACTGTACCACTTTTACAGAAGAGAGCGGCAGCCTCCGGCTCTCTCCTCGCATGCCAACCTGATCTGGCCCCGTGTTCTAGCAGCTGTACAGGTGTAATGTCTGTGTGCTAGTGCATTACTGTTGAGATGGGGGGTAGTGGAAGGCCCATGGTCAGACAATGTCAAGTGGCACCGTTTAGACTGATGAGCCGATGTGCGTATCCTGGCCTAGTCCAAGGTGCAGTCCGCCAGTCACCGCCGTGGCCAACCCACGCCCTTCTCTTCCACTGTTCATGACCAAAGCAGGTTTTGATTTGTTAGGCCCGTTAAGGACCCAGCGCGGTGCACATTCTGCCATCCTAAGTCATCCAATATGCATATGAGGTCACTCTCCAGCACCTCTCACTGGTCGCACCTCTGGACCTTTGCACCATGCAGGTCAGGCCACGTCCCACGGGGTCGCCCAATTGAGAGTTTCCTCTGCCAGCCTGCCTCTGTGGAGGGTCCAGCTTGCCCCCAGTACTTAATTGACTCCTGCAGAGGGCACAGCTCTAATTTGCGTTTCCCCCGCTTGGCTGCAGCTTACTTACCATATGTTACCTCCCGTGGTGCTGAGAGCAGGTCTGGATCGAAGCAGGCCGCCTGGTCTCTTCTTGAGCGGGTGCTCTGATGCTGCCGCCTGCCCATCCTCAGGTCGCATTCTTCATGTCCCCCTGGCCTTTGCACCTTCCTATCATCTGCACAGCTCCAGGCTCTTCAGCTCGTGTCCAGCTCCAATCAGGCGGGCCTGTGGTTTCTGAGCCTCCAAATCTTCATTGCTCAGGTGCACTATGGTGCAAAACTTGCCCATTTGTGTTTTCTCCATCTTTCGCAGTTATATGTTGCGTCTCTGCAGCTCCTTGTGTGTGTCTACAGGACGGATGTGGTCAAATATTAAGGGTGCAGAGGGAGAGTCTCCCTAACTCGTGTATGCCATGTTTGGCTGTTAGCCACTTCCCCCTAAGCTTCTAAAGGATAACAATGCTGCAGTGTCATGTTGTCACACATCTTTTTCCAATTAATTTACTTTTAGGAGAGCGCATGTCATCATTCAGCCCTGTTACTGTAAGCAAAGCATCTGAGCTCTGCATTGCAGTCACTGTCTGCAGTCTGCACAAAGTTGAGTTCAACATCACTGAGTCTGGCTCAGGCTCCACGCTGGGGCCTCTCTCACATTCTAGTTCCCTTCCATTTCTGGCGCTTTGCAGCAGTTGTAAGATCTGCTCAGATGGGCGTAATTTATGATATTTATAGGTTTCCCTCGTCTACATTGCTTGATTTTTGCTCATGAGAAAGTGTCACTCATAGTTGTTGAAATGTCACTCATAATTACACTGAAATTATGAAAATGTCACACGTAAGCAATCTGAAACCTTGGCAGCTATTGGGGCTGACGCCCCGCTGCAGCCAGCAGTCTGTGCCTCGCCCTGCACCTGTTCTTGTTCCAAGCCCTTTTATCTCAGTAATCGTGATAAACAAACTTCCAAGTCTGCAAGCGGTAAATAGGAGACGGAAGCAGTAGCGGTCGGTGGTGGGAGTGCCGCCGGGCGCTGACGTGGGGCGGGGAGGGGCAGGGTGGGGGTAGTAACTACGGATTACGGGCGATTACAGGTAAGTACACATATAAATAAATAAAACGAATTTCGTTTCTCGCGCTGCATCACATTTGGCGACGCAGCGCAGAAACGAAATTCGTTTTATTTATTTATATGTGTACTTACCTGTAATCGCCCGTAATCCGTAGTTTACTACCCCCCACCCTGCCCCTCCCCTGCCCCACGTCAGCGCCCGGCGGCACTCCCACCACCGACCGCTACTGGACGGAAGACAGAGTAAGGTCTCAACCTTTCCCATAATTACTTATATGTCCTGTAGGAGCAGCAAAGGGGGGTGGGTGTTTTACAAGATCAACTATTTTTCATTTTTCACTGTCGGAACGTGAAAACCTGTATCTCGGCTGCCACCACGTGGCCATCGTACGTACTGCAGCAGATACTAAAGTTCTGAGATTCAATTGGGGTGCTAGAGATGTTCCAAATATACCTCGTAGGGCTTGAATAACGACCATGGACAGCAGGAGAGGGTTTCTCTGATTTATGCGATGAAAAATAGGCTATCTTAAAGTACATGTCGCCAGTCATAGTAAAAAAAATTGAAAAGTTTCAGAGAAATAAGGACAAATGTGACTTCATGTGATACTTTGGGGGAGATTTACCTACTTTTCACGTAGCGCACTGCAGCAGCTGCAAATGCTGCACTGCACTACGTGAAAAGGAGAGAGGAGGAGAGTGTCCTATTTACTAAAATAAGGCACTCCCCTCTCACTAGCACCGGCGCTGAAATCGGCTGCCGTGCGCCAGGAGACACCTTTGCGTCGTGGTGCAAGGGTGTCTCCGTGAGTCTAGCATAGGTTTGGTACTGGAAGGGTACCCTTCCAGTACAAAATAATATGCTGACATTCACTTCAAACCTTTTCTCTCTTTGTATGCGTGCTGTACAGCGCAGCACACATGCAAAGTCGGAAAAGGAAGGAGAAATGAAAGCATTTCTCCTTCCTTGCCCCTACTTGAAAAGGGCGTATTTTTCTCATGCTAAACCTAATCTACTTTACTTAGTAAATTGGGTTTAGCGTGAGAAACCTTGGATGGTTGCATGGGAACACCTATGCTCCACCCTTGGTACGCCCCCATGGCGCAAAGTAATGCAAAGCAGCACTATGCGCTGCTTTGCGTTACTTTTCTGTTATTTCCAGTGCTAAACAAGTTTAGGGCTGGAAAGTAAATTGGAAAGAAAAGATTTTGCGCCAATTTGCATTACTTTTGCAACGCAAACATGGTGCAAAATCTTAGCAAATCTCTCCCTTCGTTTTTGTTACAGTATGATGTTTCTATGGAAGAGATAGTAATGTGCTCATATAAGTTAAAGGGTGTGAAATATGCTTAACACCCACAAGCTTATAGGCATAGTTAAAATGTTTATAATAACTGGAAAAACAGCTAAAAAAAATAGAGGTATGGCAATACCATGTCAAGAGATATATTGCCCAGTTGTCATGCCAAAGAAAATGCCCATCAAAATTAATCTGCAATGAGTAAGATTGTGTGCCAGTAGATAGAAAATTGCCACCAGGGGCGGCTGGGCTTCACCCCACTGCTCTCAGAGCAGTGAAAAAAGGAAAAATATAATGATAACATAGTTATTATCATTTTAATTTTCTTAGCTACGGGGCTAGGGTAGGGTGGGGCTGGGGTCACAGGGGGAGGAGCAGTGGGCACACTCTAAGTGTGCATGACGTTTTGGCCGGTCGTCTTGAGCCGCCCAAACAGTCATGCGCACTTTGCAAGTTCCCCACCAGGCTGTAATGCATAGCCTGGTGGGGCACATGCACAGGCTCATAGTCCCTGTATGAGTGCTGAACCACGGCATTGCAGCATTGTGATTAGCTTAAGGGAGTCTGTGTGCTTCCTGCTTCCGCTCCAGGACTCATTAGGAGGGAAGCGGAGGAGAGACGCGACCGGCCGAAGAGGTAAGTGTTTTTTTTATAGTTTGTTTTTTTCACCTCCTCACCCAGACACCCCCGTTCCCCCGCCAGCCGCCACTGATTGCCACGCCGGTATACCAATGCATGGAAGCCCGCTCCAATGAGCAATGTACGTAGTCATACTCCTAGTCGTAATGCTACCACTTACTCTAACCTCAGCCTAACACTCATACTCAAGTTAAACACCCATATCCATGACCTGTAGGGGCGTATTTACTAGAGAAGTGGCGGAGCATGGTGTTAGCCTCCTCGGCTTAACGCCACACTCCGCCACTTCTGAAACGCAGGGCTGCACCATATTTACAACAATATGGTGCAGCCCTGCATTTCCCCCTGCACTGGCACTAAATTTAGCAGCCTAACGCCAACGCAGACACGCTTGCACCATAGTGCAAGGGTGTCTGCGTTGAGGGGAAGATTGTTTATGTGCAGCAAGGTGTCCCTTCCTGCACATAAACAATCTTTAAATGGCATTTTGAAACTTCTATGTGTGCTGCTTAATCAGCACACATAGAATTTGCAAAATGCCATTTTTTTATTGATTGTTTATGTACAGGAAGGGACACCTTCCTGCACATAAACAACCAAAGGCCTTTTGCTGTTTCTGTGTGTGCTGCACAAAGCAGCACACATGAAAACAGCAAAAAAGAGGAGAAATTAAACATTTCTCCTCGTTGCGCCTGTTTAAGACCAGGTTTTCCCTGGTCTTAATTTTGGCACTGCCCCATATTTATGCCGCCCTTGTACATATGGGGCAGCATCACAATCAATGGGTGTTGCGGTGGAACGCCCACCGTAACACCCATTGCCCACCCCTTTCATGCTAAGTATAGCATGAAAGGGGGCCTTATATTACAAGGCAGCTTTAAGCCACGTTAAATGGCTTAAAGCTGCCTTGTAAATAAGGCGAAGCACATATCGCCACAGGAACGTCACTAAAAGCGATGTTCCTGTGGTGATAGGGGCTTGTAAATATGCCCCGTACTGTGTATGTTGGAAATGGCCCTTTTTGCAGGGTTATCCCCAAACTTTTTGCTTCTTCCTCCTATTGTTTCCTGACCTGTTGTTGTTGGCTATAGGACTCTGGGCACTTTGCCACTGCTAATCAGTCCTAAAGTGCATATGCTGTCTGTGTAAATTGATGTTACAATTAGTTCTCCCTGATTGGCATTTTGGATTTACTGGTAAGTCCCTAGTAAAGTGCACTGAAGTGTGCCAGGGCCTGTAAATCAAATGCTAATAGTGGGCCTGCAGCACTGATTGTGCCACCCACATGAGTAGCTCTGAAAAGGTAACTCAGACCTGCCACTGCAGTGTCTGTGCACAGTTCTTAACTGCCATGTCGACTTGGCAAGTGCACCCACTTGCCAGGCCCTAACCTTTCCTTTTCTTACACTTTTAGAAAGTGGGCATTTTCTTGTTTAACCATTCTGTGTGCCTCTGCGTGTTTGTGTATTGACTGGCTGGTTTTGGAGTGACAGGGGCTGGGGATGTGCATTCTCTCAGACAGCCACGGGGGGGGGGTGATGTGTTTCCTGCCTTTCTTGAATGAGTCAGGGCTGGGCTGAATAGACCTGGGCTGCATTCAGAGTAGTGGGAGGAGTTTTTACTAGCACCTGAATAGGCCTGGTCTGCAATTAGAGTGGTGGGAGGAGATTTTACTTGCACCTGGATAGGGCCTGTCTCCCTTGCACAATGCTGTCTCCACCCCCTGTCTTCATACTGCACCAGTGAGGACAGAACTGGTTTGGACTGAGCTCAGAGACCCTTACACAAAGAGAACAAAGACATTTTGGGGTATGAGTATTAGATCTAAAACCCCAGAACTTTAGACTAAGTCTGGAATCAAGAGGAACCTTTGCCAAGGAGAAGAGCTGGAGAAACTGAGGAGAAGTATTGCCCCTTTGCTGTGTGCTGTCTGGGGTTGGCCTGCAGTAGCTGTTTCTGCCAAGGAAAGGAGAAGGACTTTGCTGTGTGCTGTGTCTCCCTGCTTGAGGAAGATCTCCAAGGGCTTGAGTACAGCTTGCCTCCTGTTCTGAAGTCTCAGGGACACCAAGACTTCATCCCCAGCTCTCCCGAACTTCCTTGCTGGGAGTTTTGACCTGCCAAGAGGTGCCTGTGACTGTGTTGGGCCTCTGGAGGTTGTTTCTGCTGTTGGGAGCTGGAAAAACAACGCAACTACAAGAAAATCAATGCATCGCTCTTCTTGCGGCAGTTTTCCTGATGCAGCACCGCGGTGCGAAAAGAATCTCCACGCATCGCCGTGCTGCTGCCAAAACCGACGTAGCGCCTGTCGCCGTTGCAAGAACTGATGTATCAAGGGATCGCGGCTGAAGACCCCGACGCAGCACCGCTTGACCCCGCCGCATCGATGGCCGCGGCATTCCGGATTTCCACGTATCGTACCTGTGCGGCAAGTTTTCCCTACGCATCACCCGCGGACCAGAATCGTCTTGGAGTCGATGCATCACTTCCCCCTACAGACCGGACATGACACATCACTTCTCCAGCGTGCAGCAGAGCTGTCGCATCGCCTCCCCATGGTCTCAGAAACTGACGCATCTCTTTGTTTTTCAACGCTTCCCATCTCTGTGGCTGTTTGACCTTGTGGATTTTGTTGCAACTACAGGTACTTTGAGAGAAATCACGCATCCATAGTTTTCTATGGGCCAAGTTGTTTGAAACATTTTTAAAGTCATATTTTTATTAAATGTATGTTGGATTTCTGTCGTTTTGGTCTTGTTGAGTTTAGATAAAGATAATTTATTTTTCTAAACTGGTGTGGTGTCCATTTGTGGTGTTATCACTGTATTACTGTCTGTTTTGAGTACAAATACTTTACACATTGCCTTTGGGATAGGCCTGTCTGCTCGTGCCAAACTACCCAGGGGGTGAGCAGGGTTACCTAAAGTGTGTCTCCCCCTTACCCTGACTAGAAGCAAGGGTCCCTATTTGGACAAAGATACCTACCTCTGCCAACTAGAGACCCCCATTTCTAACAGTGTAGTATTGAGGTTTCTTTAATATTGAAGTATTTTCTTTTAACAAAGATAGATATCCAGTTATGGCTGTAATTGGTGAATCAGAGTGAGGATTATTGCGAGGCAGCAGAGGGGAAGAGCCACAGTCAATTGCAGGTGCAAAGCGAATCGGCAGCAGGAGAGCTGAACCGGGGGCTCTTGCTGCTGAAGTGGGTTCAGGGGGACCGTGCATTGAGGCCAGGAAGCCCTGATTGAACTGGACTGCACCGTTTTGGCAGAGCGCGCGGGTGAAGCGGTGATCTGACCCATCATGCTGCAAACTACACTGCCCCCCGGTGGCCAAACAACGCACCACACCGCACTCCACCAGCTCCAACAACCCGCGGCCAGAGCATCCTCCCTGCCTGTCCCTGTGGCCTTGGAGGCCTCCGAGGCCCAAGTACAAATTTGCTGCACTGGCAACTGATCTGCTGATAGGGGCAACCGGCACACCCACCGATGCAGCGAGCCAGGGGGGCTTATTAGAGGTGATAAGACACCCTGCAGGAGGGCAGGTGAGAGGGAGTGCGATGGAAGAGGCAGGTCCATACGGCAAGGTTGCCTGGTAGGGGAGGCCCCCACCTCGCGGTGACATCAGAGGTGGCCAAGCCGGGTCTTGGTCCAGCCTGCTGATCTGTGCTCTCTTCAGCTGCCTCCATCCTACCTCTCCCCAACATCTAATCACCGTCTAATCACTGCCCAAACACCGCCCAATCACGGCCCAGCACTCTCACCTCAGCCACTCCGTCAGCCCCCCCCAGGCCAGCTACAAGACGTACATGCTCGTGCCCCCCTCCCATCACAATAAGGCACTAAGGCACTCCGGCAGCTCATGGGAGGGGTGAGGCAGCACTGAACTGGCTGGGTCTCGAGACACCCACACCAAGAAGCAGGCACTACAAATCAGGCACAGATCTGGCTGAAGTTCAGCATAACAAAACAGCCCCTGGCAAGGCAAGGAGCATTTATTGTCTGCTGATACAAGACCTGGAACCCCACTCCTAACACTTTGAACCACCTTCTCTGGCAGGAGCTGCAGCACAGAAACACATCGCCTGCCAGAAGCTTCCTTCAGGAATTCCATGGAGGTACCGAGCTGCCGAGGTCTGGGGGGCTGTCCCAACTCTGGGACATCTCAGACAGTCATGCAGCCTTTGAAAAATTGGTCTGGAAATCAGTCAAAAGCCTCTTACTAGTAGAAGACAAGTCCACATTCTCAGGCCAAAGCCACGCCTGGATGACGATCAATGGCTATCGCACACTTTCACCTCAAAAATATTTGAGCCTAAGGTACTTTAGGAACACAAAGGAAAAATTATTGAAACAGCATCTGGGCATACTCCCGTCTGCTCCGCACCTTCCACCTTGGCAGAGGGAGCAAACCTCAACCTGCTGCCGCTTGTGTGGCAAAGACATGGAGGATCTGCTGCACTTGCTCTGCATCTGTAACGAACTGAAGGGAGAAAGGGCTTGACCGCTCAAAACTCAATTCAACTTAAGAGAGATCCGCACTCAGATACAGGCAGTGCTGGCCTGCTTCAAGCCAGAGGATCCGCTGCTTGACTGCAGGCTGGTAAAGTTTCTTGAGCTGGTAAAAAAGAAAATGCCAAGAGCCAACTTCACACTGCACCGTCGTTACATAAGTGAGCGGCCTGCATCCCACAATTCCTGAACTGGGCTTATAAGCACTGGACTTTTTTTCCCCACGATCTGGATCTTAAAACACAACCTCCCCCCCCCCCCCATGGAAACATCGACAGGAAACCCCCTCTACTTAATGGATGCATCGTACTTTGCACATTCCCAGTTCTATTACACAAAGAAGAGTCGGAGCACTGATAAATTGGTACCCCTGGCCTACAAGAGTACCATAATATTCTGCTCATACTCAGGCTTATTCACTGACCGGCATGCATCTCTCCTTTCTTATTTTTTAAAAAGAGCTCTACTCAATTTTAACCACTACTGCTACTACAATATTCTGCTCTATGTAATTTTAACTGCTACGCAATTGTGTTTAAGACCTATCTTTCAACTACAGTTTTTATAATGTATTTTATTTCTTTATTTTAAGCTTTGGTTGTATTGCACTAGCTTTAATTAAATATACAAAAAATAAATGACTACTACTAACTACTACTACAGTTATGAAGGGTTGTGTTAGCCAAGAAAGGTCAAGAAAGGAAGAGATTGCTGCTTGTACAAAATGGACCCACATATGCCTATGACAAATATAGGACTTGGGTCACTTCCTTCATGAAGTTATAAAGGAAGCCTGGAATGTCGTCACAATTGCAGAAGATGGAACATTCCCAAGGCTTCAAAAACCTTCTGGTTGTTAAGTACTTGTTTAGGACCAATACTAAGGGCTAGAGTTGTGGTACTGGATGAAATCCATTAAGGGTTACAGTGCAATAGTTTGTAGGCCTTGTGCGTGCATGCTTTAAGCATGCAGGTTTTGTGTGCTCAAGCTTAACTCACACAGGCCTTGCGCATGCATGCTTTGAGCATGCAGGTTTTGTGCACTCAAGTTTAAGTAATGCAGGCCTTGTGCACACAGGCTTTGATCATACAAGCCTTGTGCACACAGACTTTGATCACGCAAGCCTTGTGCATACATGCTTTGATCAAGCAAGCCTTGTGCACACAGGCTTTGATCAAGCAGATCTTGCGTACTCAGGCTTTGAGCATGCAGGTCTTGTATACTCGGGCTTTGGGCATGCAGGCCTTGTGCATGCAGGTTTTGAGTATTCAAACCCTATACATGCATGCTTTGAGAATGTAGGTGTTGTGCACTCAGGCTTTGGGCTTGCAGGCCTTATGCACTCAGGCTTTAACCATGCAGGGCTTGTGCACTCAGGCTTTGGGCATGTAGGTCTTGTGCACACAGGTTTTGAGCATGCAAGCCTTGTGCATGCAAGCTTTGAGCATGCAGACGTTGAGCACTCAGGCTTTGGCCTTGCAAGTCTTGTGCACACCAGCTTTGAGCATGCAGGTGTATTGTGCACTAAGGCTTTGAGCATGCAGGCCTTATGCACACAGGGTTTGAGCAAGCAGATCTTGTTCACGCAGGCTTGGAGCATGCACGTCTTGTTCACTCATGCTTTGAGCATGTAAATCTTATGCACGCAGGTTTGAGTATGCAGGCCTCGTGCATGTAAGCCTTCAACATGCACTCCTGGAACCAAAAAACACTGTGCTTCGAGAACCTTACTGGAGATTTCAGGACTGGACATGAACGCTTTGGAGCTTTTGGGGCTGGAGTGTGAAGGATGACTTGAGAGATATAAATGCACAAGCTGGAAGTTACAGTTCTTGCTTAATTTACATCCAGACTCCCACTGGTGTCCTTTTACTTCATGGTGATTTGGCTGGGCCAATTCAGGGGCGTTGCCAAATGAATCGTAACCACCCACCACCCATGACCACAGGAAGTTACATCGCTAGATCTCCCATCATCTGCTTTCTCAGGAAGTGACATCACTGAATTTCCCATCATCCATCTGGACAGGAAGTGACATTACTGGTTTTCCTGCCAAAACCGTCTTTAAAAGAAGAAGCCAAGCAAGAGGACTTAATTTCCAACCACCCATCAGCACAGGAAGTGACATCACTGGCAGGGCCGGACTGGGAACCAAAACCAGCCCAGGCAAACTGCTCGGCCAGCCACCCTGGGGGGAGGAAGGGGGTGCAGCCGAGTTGTTTGTTAGGGCTGGTTTTGGCCGATTTTGTTACGGGGGCCGATATTGCCGGCCCCCGGTAACAAAAATGGCCTCCCAGGGGCCCAAAACATGTCGGCCCACCGGAAAAACGCCCGTTGCCCGCTACGGCCAGTCCGGCCCTGATCACTGGATCTCTCCTCATTCACCTGCACAGGAAGTGACCACTGAATTTCCCATCATCCAGCTGGACAGGAAGTGATATTATTGGTTTTTCCGCTGAAACCTTCTTTAAAATACTTCATTTCCCACCAGCCATCGGGACAGGCTGTGGCAGCTGGTGACATTTGAAAGTGGTAGGGCGTAAAAGTTCTGGATGAGTTACCTATGGCGAGCAAGCATAGCGATCGAGCCCGACTGTCATAAGGGGATTTCAGAGGGGGGTTCTCCCCAAGAACATTTTGAAAAAAGAGTGAGCATATAGTGCATTTTCAAGCAAATTTGAGAAAGCAAGAAGGTTAGTAAGGCAATTGTTAAATGTGTAGTTATGACATCAATAAAGAGGTTTTATATGATAATGATGTAAGCAGTTGAATATTCAGTCTAATCACAGAACGCCAGTCCGGCCTTGGTGCCATCCCTTCGAATCTGTCACCAGGTCCTGTGTTTTTAGGTCTCGCCTAGTGTTGCAGCGCGCATGCGCTGCTCGCTCTGCGAGGGCTATAGTGATTGAGGAGATTTCAGAAGGGGACTTGAAGCCCCGCCCATCATTTTCATTGGGTCGCGTCAGCATTTATGCTAAACGCTGGCTTCCCATTGAAAAGGATGCTTCTTGGTTACCGCCCTGTCTCCCTTTTGGACGGCCCATCCGGACTGGGTCGTCTGCTTCACGGCTGTCGTGAAGCAATTTCTTATCTATAGGAGGCGTGTAGTGGCGGATCATGTTTCCGAAGTTAGTCTCCGTGGCCTTTCATTTATTTATTATTTACTTAATGCGACGCCCGCATGCCTGCAGTAGCGGCGCGTGTTTATTTTTGCATCGCGCTTTCACTTAAAGTGAAAGCGCGATGCAAATATAAACAAGATGCTGCTTTTATTAGGTCTGGCCCAATGCTGCAGCGCAAGCTGCTTTGCTTTGCGAAGCATGCTGTGCGTCCCCCACGGCTTATCGCGTTGTTTGGTGCTGCTTGTTCATTTAATGTGTGTGAGTTATATTTTATATGTATTTACCCTAAAGTTGAAAACGCCGACAAAATAGTTGCAGCATGTTCCGTTCTTCTTAGCTACGTCACTGCCCCCACACTCACTGATCCCGCTCCTGTGGCACTCTGGAATACAGTCCTCATACGTTTTTAATGCAGTTAAACATATGTAATGCGCCATGGTCAGAGGCATTGGCTCAGTGGGGCCGCCAGGATTGAAACTAGAGTAGGCTGTAGTCGCGCATCAACGTCTTGATTTAAATATTGAAGGCCACGCCCCACTGCCGCACACTAGCAGCATCGACTCCCTTGCTTACACCAAGGCAGCTTCAGGTGAAATCTCGGACCGCGAGGGCACCTGGATTCCATGCCTGCGAGTTTCAGGAAGGAATGTCCTTTGGCGCCCACAATCAGTTCATTGCCGGTACAGACGCTGCTCTGTGGCTGATGGGAAGATATGCCCCGGGCTGCTTCCAGGCATTAATCTCTCCGTGGCTTCAGAGCCCAGGGCTGCCTGCCTGCATGGCTCTATCCCGGCTCCACCCACAGCGTATTTCTAGAGGTAGAGGAACTGCCCTGACTCTCTCCGGAGGAGGCTGGGGGTGGGGTGCAGGCTCACACTGGTAAAGTCTGCATGGCTAGGACTGACGGCCGAGACAGACATCATTACACCTAGGCAGGAGCAGAGAGCACAACGAGGCGCCATCATCCCACCACTGGGTGCAGCTGGAAAGTAAGGAAAAGTCTTTCTGAATTGGATTCCCTGCTGGCTTGAATGGATCTCTGAGACAGGTAAGATGCGCTCGTACCATGGTCACCTGGGCAACACGTGCACATATATATGTCTCTATAAGTTAGTGGGCATCTAGTCTGAAAAGTTGCGTTAATCGCTTTTCCTACCAGCGGGCTTGAGGGAATATATTCAATTGTTCTGGTGTATTTACATTTTTCATTCTCGCCCCAGACTTGCACGTCATATGATTCCCCTCTATTGAGACCCTACTGCTTCCCTCTCTTAGCGCCAAGAAGCTGAATCGACTCTAAACGCAACTCCTGAAACTCCATTGCCCCTAAAAATCCCAATAATGTATGTTTATACCTTTGTATGGGTTGGGGTCTAATGTCCTGCCACTCCCCCCCCCTAATGGAGACGTATATGCTCCATTAGGTTCTCCTCCTCGACTCTATCGTCCCAATACTCCCTGCCGTGTTACGGAGACACGTATTTTATGGAGGGCACAAGGAGCTAAAGTCAGCCCCTTTGTAGACAATTAACGCAAAAAAATAATTGTCGCCTATTGGTCCTTGGGAAGGAGAGGTCGCCTAGCGGCTAAAAGGCACATCCGGATAAAAGCATCACTATATATCCCACCATTTCTCCTTTGACTGCATCGTGTGATCTTGGTCAATTGAACCATTCCTCCGTGCATACTTTTTATCAGTATCGGTAGGTCTTAGCAAATCAATAGATTAAGTAGCTATGATGTAAAACTGAACATTGACAACATATGACCTTTGAATTGAAGTCTAGCCCCTTGTGAATTTTCCTCCACACTTTTTAAGGTGGGAGGTGGCTTGAGCGCCGGCATTTTCACGCAGGAGCCTCACACTGCCCAAACTTTGGGAAGTAGCGACTTGCAAGGTGTTGGCTTTGTAAGGTTGCGGGAGTGGGGTGGGGGGTACATATACTTGACAGCAGGGTGCCCTAAAGTCCTAATGGACAGCTTGAGCAGTCTAGCCAGAAAGAACATTGTTGCCCCAGAATCACACATTCTGCCTGTGGGTGTGTTTTGGGGTCCTCGCCCAGCAAGCTGCTGGTTTTTCCTAGTTGTGTTATTATTCTAAAAGGTCATTGGAATAAAAGAAAGGCACCTTTTATTTTCGCCACATGTGAACAGCAAGCCCCTCCACCCCTCGCTCCCCCACCCCATCCAAAGGACAAACAGCGCAGACAGTCACTTTGAAGATGTACTGTCCTTTGTGAAAAGTGCAGGAACTTCGCATCTTGCGCCATCTATAGTCCGGTGAGAAGTGCGGGAACACATCGAGAGTACTTGCGGTCTGGTGAACAGTGCAGGCACTCACTATCTGACGGTGCCTGTGCTCTGGTGAGAGGTGCAGTCATTGAGGGTGCTCTTTCTCTAGTGAGAACTGCTGTTCTATCTGACAAGGTCTGTAGCCTGCTATACATTCCATCGTACATTGTAAGATCCTGTTTTTGTATTTTTATTCATCCATTCACACCTCTTTATGTTAAAATAGCCATAGCTTTACTGTACAGTTGCTATAAAAGCTTATAATATAGTATAGTGTGCACTTTTTTTTTTAAAGATAATCACTCCACTGCAAACAAAAAAAACATAAATAAAAAAAATTGCCATTTACAATGCCAGTAGCTCCAACTCCAACAAATGCGAGACCTATTGCATTGCAAATGCTTGTTGTTTATGTCCTGACAAATGGCTTGAATGTTATTGCTTGCATTTGGAAGACCCTGCTTTCATCAAACCATTTAATGTAGGCTGCAAGCCATTTGTCAGGCCATAAACAAACACAGTGCACAGGGTGGGCTGTAAACTATGCTGGACTGGAGGACGAAATCCTTGCCTTGATGCGGAGGCATGACACAGTCACAGCAGAGTCCACTGTCAAACTTACATTTGTACAATAGACATAAGGTGTCAGACCAGCGAGTCTCTTTGAACACAACAAGCCCTTGAAAAAGGTTTAATATGCATTGTGGAGCGGCCTGGATTTGAATGAATGCCCAGGCGAGGCACGGAACCACCAGCAGCCGGCCAGCGGAGAGCAGAATACGCCTACGTGAATCTTTAAACCATTTGTAGACGATGTGAGAAAATGAAAAATGCGCATTCTCTCGGCCTGCCTGCCTGCCTGCCTGGAAAAATAAATGAACTCACCCGTAGCACATTGAGAGATGTACCCATATTAGCCTTTAGCAGCTAGCAAAAGGTGTAAACTGCAAACAACTGCCCCCTCCCAGCTAAGGCAACCCCCAACTTCTTTACAAAGACAATACACTGTCAGGGACTAAAGATGACCCAGTGACAGAAGCGGACTTACCTCAAGGCACATGTTATTTGCATAGCGCCGGCCGCGAGGGTCCTCATTTACTTGGCCTCTTGGCGCAAGGCGCTGGCTGTCATCTGCAGTCTCAGCTTCTAGACGCCTTGTCAGATGTCAGCTGCTCAGCAGCAGCATGTGGCACAGTGGCAGATAGAGGTGGGAGAGCCAGGAAGTGTAGGCGCCTTGGATTGACTCTGGTGGGAGCCGAAATAGTGTGGGATATATTGAAAACAAAGAGGCGACATGACATATTCGAGAGTTGCAGCAGTATCGAAGTTCACAGACTTTAGTATGGCTTTCTTTGCATAATATATGAGTTCACATTTGTTGTCAACCTTTACAAACCTACAGACGTAGCATTACTAGTTCTCCCTCAATCTCCATCAAATGTCTCGCTTTCTTGCCTTTTTCTCGCCCCTTCCCTCAGCTCCCCTCTCCCTGTTCACCTCTAATTTCTCTCTCCCAGTGTGCCGCCTCCTCCTCTCGTCTCTCTTTACGCTCTGTGTCGCCACTCTCTTTTCTACATATCTCCCTCGCCTCTCTCACCACCTTACCTCTATTTTCTCCATTGTCTCTACCCTCATTTACTCACCTCTCTCATCTTCCTCTCACTCTCTTCTATTGCTACCCCTCCACTTCTTCCTGGTATCAACGCCTTCCTTCTCTCCTTTTATCTGTCTGGCGTCTCCCTGCCTGCTCTCTCCGTTCCTCAACTTTTCCCTTGCCCCTTGCCCCTTTTCTCATTATCTTTTTCCTTCTTTTGCTCGCCACTCCTCTCTCCTTTCTATGCTTGCGGCTGTCTTTTATCTTTCTTTCTTTTCTCTTTTTCTCCCTTTCTCTCCTCTGTTCCATTCTATCTTCTCTCTGTCTCCCCTCGCCTCCCTCTTACCTTTATCATCCGCCTATAAATCTCTTTGCAGCCTATTTCATATTGTTTCCCCTACTCTCTCACTCTCCGCTTCTTTTTCTCTCTCACATTCTTTCTTCCTCTTTTTTCCTTTATCCCCCTCTCCTTTTTGCTTTGTCGTCCCCTTTCTCCCCTCGCCAATCCCCCTGTCCTTCAATTCTTAGCCTATCCTCTCTCCCTCATTTCTTCACCCTGGTCCATATTTACCTCCTGTCTCCCTCTCTCCTTCTATTCTCCGTTTCCCATCTCTTATACTATCCTCTCTTCACCTTCACTGTCTCTTCTCTCTTTCTCTTCTCTATTCTCTTCTTGGTCCTCCATTACCTAGTTTTCCCTCTTTTATAGTTGTATCCACCCATTCCCCTTCTCTCCTCTACCCTCCGATGCTGCAGGCTCGGCACCCTGACAGGACAAACAAGCCCAGCCAGCAAAATCATGGTAAAGTGTGAGACAGGATAAGGGAGGGAGGGTGCAAAGGATGGAGTGGGTTGGGAGGCAGAAGCAGCCAGGGGCGGCTCCGCCACGTGGGCGGCGGATCGTCGCCCCACTGCTTTCTTGCAGTGCGAGAAGCAGAAACATCAAATGGTACTATGAATACCATTTTATGTTTCTGCTTCTGGCACTGCGAGAAAGCAGAAGGGTTTGGTTGGGGCCAGGTGGGTGGGCGGTCCTGCTCCAGGCAGGGGAGGAGTGGCTTGCCCACTGTTGTGGGCGCTGTTAGGTCAGCCCCAGGGCCGACCAAACCAGTCATACGCACTCTCCCATTTTCTCCATGTAGGCTGCATGGAGAAAACGACCTCCCCATAGACGCCTGTGTGGTCGGCGTACCAGACAATCACAACGCTGCCATTGCAGTGTTGTGATTGGCTATGGGGAGGAGAGGGAGGCTGCCTGCTTCCTTTGAGGAGCAGAGAGAGGAGACGCGACACGGGACCGGAGGTAAGTTTTATTTTTTTTATTTTTTATTTAACCGCCACCCCCCTCTTCGTGCGACCCCTAACCCCTCCACCCGCGAGTCATGCCAGCCGCGACTGGAAGCAGCCTGGCCCATTGGTGTCTAGTGGCTACAGTGTGTAACAGGCTGAAGGAGTAGGGAGCGGGTGGGGCGCAAGGGCGGGGGTCGAGGGGCTGGAGGGGTAGGGAGTAGGAGAGGTGTAAGGGCTGGGGCTGGAGGGGTGAGCAGCAGGAGAGGTGCAAGGGCTAATGTTAACTTTTTCAGGGAATTTTAAAATAGCAATGTATGTCCCGGGACACAGCCCAGTAAATGCGCTCCAAGGCTACTGTGTGGTGGTATGCAGCAATTTTTAAACCCCTCTCCCAAGTAAAATAAAGAAATAAAATGTGCCTGTGCGATTGTTAACCAGTCAGGGAGGCCAAGTGGAGCCAAACTGTAGACTGTGACACTTACCTAGCATTACTCATCCCCTGACACCCTTGATTTCCTGCAGGTGAATCCCAGCTTACAGCAGCTGTAAATCCACTTGATGTAGTGGAAGAGATGTTGGTGGGGAAAGATGGCCTTGGGGTTCTTGAGGCAGCAGTGCGCACCTAGAGCCTGAAGTGGGTTGCTGTCCTCCAGTGTGGCCAACTTGCGGTGCCCGCTCCTCCAGGGTTGACTCATGTGCAAGCACTGATTGTAATTGTAATTGTAAAACATTTGTAGAGCGCCTGGTTACCAAAGGCATCCCAGCGCTAGAGGCCGAATTCATAATCTACATCTCAGTCATGGAAACAGGAAGGTTTTTATGCGTTTCCGGAAGGCCAGATGATTAGTTTCACACCGAATGGCAAGGGGGAGGGAGTTCCAAAGCCTAGCAGCATTATATGAAAAGAGGCGACCCCCTGTGCGGGCTTTCCTAATTCTAGGAACAACAGCCAACTGTTTATTGCATGATCGCAGGGTTCTCTCAGGATGATAAAAGGACATGAGAGAACGTGTGATAGGTGGGCCAGAACCTAGCAAAACCTTGTGTGTGATACAGAGAGCCTTAAACTGCACTCTCTGCTGGATAGGCAGCCAGTGAAGGGCGGCCAGTGCAGCCCCTTCTGACTGTCGGCTGTGGATATTCAAGAGTTGTCGTGCCGCACAGTTTTGAACAATTTGTAGTTTCTTAATCGTGGAGCAAGATGTTCCTAAGTATAGAGTGTTGGCATAGTTGAGCCTAGAAAGTATAAGGGACTGGACTACCACTTTCCTTGCAGAAATAGGGAGGAGGGGAATGATTTTCCGTATCATCCTCATCAGCCCAAAATAGCTACCAGCAACCTTCCTTGCTTGTTCCCCAAAATCAAGGTTACGGTCTAACCAGACTCCCAAACTCTTGATATAATCTTTGGGGGAAGGGGGAGGACCGAAACAACTCGGCCAAGAGGATATTATGTTGGGTATAGAAGGTTTACCGGGGACATAAGCTCCGTTTTAGATCCGTTGAGCTTCAGGAATGAACCCTCCATCCATACTGCGATCTCTCGAAGACACATTGCCCAGTCCGGGACGATGGTGTTGAGCTGATTAAAAGAGACAATCAGCTGCGTATCATCGGCATATGTGATAATTTGAATGCCGAAAGGCTCCACAACACCTGCCAAGGAGCTCATATATACGTTAAAAAGAGTGGGAGACAGGGAGGATCCCTGAGGGCACTAGTGTAGCAAGGGGGGGGCGGAGGGGGCGGTGCGCCCCGGGCGGCACGAATTTCGGGGGTGGCGGCGGCCGCAAAAAGCATCGCCAGCACCCCCCCTCCCCCCTCAGCGCGGCGGCAAAAGGCAGGAAGGTAGGGACCGCCACGGGCGGCAGAGTGCCTAGCTACGCCACTGCCTGAGGGACCCCACATCGGAGGGGCAGAGGGTCAGAGATACAGTCTTCATGAAACACTTGAAAAGATCGGTCATCCGGAAAGGAAGAAATCCATTCAAGGGCCAGATCAGTCACTCCTATATCTCTAAGCCTCTGAATGAGCAACTGGTGATTAACCGTATCGAAGGCTGCGCTCAGATCTAAAAGCACAATGGCAGCGCAGCCCCCGTTGTCTAGGATTTTCCTAGTACCCTCAACCACCGCTAACAGAGCGGTTTCTGTGCCTTGTTGGGGCCTAAAACCAGTTTGAGATGGATGAAGGCAGTTATTGCTTTCCAAAAACATGGACAGAGCAATATTCACATGTTTTTCAGCAATTTTGCTGATCCCCGGTAACAATGAAATGGGGCGATAATTCCCTAACATTTCAGGGTCCAAGTTTGGTTTTTTCAGCAAGGCTTTAACCATTGCTTGTTTCCAAGGGAAGGGGACTATGCCTGTCCGGAATGTAGCATTAATCAAATCTAGGATAGTTGTAGACCCTGTATCAAAGATCCGATTTAAAATGAGGGGGGGAACTGTATCCTTGGGAGAACCTGACTTCAACTGATGCCCCGGGTACCTCCACAGCTCATGCAGGTCCGCCCTGCGGAGGTCATTGTAATCCACGTCAAGACCCATGTCCTCGGGCCTTCCTGCAGCCCAGTGCCAGGCAGACACAGAGTTGTGTCTGGGGTAGAGCGGCAGGGCCCAGGGCGCCTGGAGGAGGCAGAGCAGAGGGCGAGGGCGTCCAACATGGCGCGGCACAGAGGGCAGTGGGTGAAATGGCAGCGGTGTATCCACCCTTCCCTAAAATAGGCCTCTTCTGGCCCGCACAGACTCTCTGGCTGCTTGAACGACATTCACTGGAGGAATGCTTTCTACGGCTGATGGTCTGAACTGCCCGAACAATGCGCTGCCCATGTCGTGATAATCACTTCTATTTACACACCCATCGCGTATGTAAATGACCGGCAGCGCCTCTGAGGGGTTGAAAGAAACAGAACTTAAGAGAAGGAGCACTCCCCTAACTAATCCTCATGCTGTTTCCCAGCATGAGAGCAAAACCGGGATTGGTTGGAGTGGGCTAACTCACCGCTCATCCTGGCTCTAGGGGACTGTGCTGTATATCCACCCGGCTGTATAACAGCTAGGGCTGGAGAAGTTTAAAAGTGACATTACTGGTTTTCCCACCAAAATCATCTTTAAAAGAAGAAACCATGCAAGAGGACTTCATTTCCCATCACCCATCATCAGTCAGTAAATTACATCATGGCACCCTGGACAACGTCCCCTACCAGGACCAACTTAATGACAGCTGCAACACGGACAGGCAGAGGGTGCGCCGCTGGCGTGCCAAAGGCCAGCCCGTCTGCGCCCGTCTGCACCCAGCTCCACAAACCTTGGTCCGATTACTGCCCATCGATGCTCTGCAGCACTCCGTAAGTCGCTAGACCACGGAAACCCTTCCCCCAACTGCTGCAGCACCGCACCTCACACCACGGTAGGAGCTTTCACCTGTACCCACTGCTTGTTCTCCAGCAGCCACCCACCCACACCCCCCAAGCAAATGCTAACAATACCCTCACCATCCCCTTCCAACATACACACACCACACAAGCACCATCAACACTTACACTCCCATCATACACCACACTCCACAGTAAACCTGCATGTCAACTCCCACGCGCACAGATGCTTCTCAATACACAATCACTCAGCAAACACACAGCCAAAATATTGGTACTTCGGAGCAGCGATGCACCCGACATCCTCTTCATCACAAAAACCTGGCTCAACCCCTCATCGGCTGCTGACAACTCCACAGCAATCCCAGCAGGCTACAAGATCGCTCGACAGGACCATCTTCACAAGCCAGGAGGAGGACTCACCATCATCCACAAGGAATCCATCAAATGCACATCATCCACAGAGAACGTCACCCCATTCATGGAACACCTGCAGAAAAATTCATCCTGATCAGAACCCTCACATACCTACCAACCGTACCATGAAACACCTTTACCAACCTCATCACCGACGTTGTCACTCCACTCACCATTGACTTCAGAGCCAACATTCTCCTCTGTGACCTCAACTTTCACCTGCAAGACCGAAACAACCCTTGCTCCACAGCACTCCTCGAAAGCTTTAGCAACATTGGACTCAACCAGCTCGTAACAGAACTAACACACACCGCAGAACACACACTGGACCCCATCTTCACCAAAAGTGACAGCATCAAATATAGGTCCACCACACAGCTCACATGGACTGACCACTCCATCATCTACATCAACGCACCTCAAGTCAACATCTCTACCAGGTTCAGCACTCCAAACTGCAGCTGCAGCAAAATTATAGAAGCAGACTGGCTCAGTACCCTCAGCACTCATTAGCCTAGCACCACAGAAAAACTCGGCAAGGACCTCAACAACTTCAACTGCTGAATCAAGAACTGCCCAGACTCCCTCAAACCCATCAAACCACTAACAAGCATAGTAGATCAAACAAACAGGCTAGCTGGTACACAGAAGACCTCCAAAACACCAAACAACTCTGTAAACAGCTAGAAAGGAAATAGAGACCCAGCCACGATACCACCGACAAAACTACCTACAAGGCTGCACTGAGAGACTACCACCAGCAAATTAAAGACACCAAGAAAAAAGAACTAGTACACGGCTTGGACGGAAACTCTAACAGCTGCAAGGAAATCTTCTCAATCGTCAAGGATTTCACCTCGCCCTCAGCCACTGTCAACAATATTGTTGCCTCCCAACAACTCTGCAACAACCTATCCAACTTCTTCCACAGCAAAATCGCAAACATCTACAGCAACTTTACACACCAACCCTCAGATAACTCATTGCTAACCTACCCACCACCAACCAAAATGGCCACCTGACCGAATCTACAACCCTCACCAGAAACGACACAGCTGCCATCGTATGTACCATCCACTTAGGGGGCCCATTGGACTGATGCCCCCACCACATCTACAACCTGGGATCATCGCCAATCAGCACCACCCTGACCCACATCATCAACACCTCCATCATGTCCGCCACTTTCCTAGATGAATGGAAACTTGCAGAAATCAACACCCTCCTCAAGAAGCCCACAGCTGACTCGAATCAACTGAGCAAATTCTGACCCATTTCCCTGCTCCCCTATCCAGCCAAACTGATTTAGAAGGTCATTAACAAACAACTCTCAACCCATGTCGAACTTCACCATCTTCTAGACAACACACAATCAGGATTCAAAAAGAACTACGGAACAGAAACAGCACTCATCGCAGCCACTGATGACATTTGAAACAACCGGGACCGAGGAGAAGCATTTGCCCTCATCCTGCTCGGCCTTTCCGTGGCCTTTGAGGCTGTCTCCCAGAACACCATTGTCAAAAGGCTCCACATGATTGCCATACAAGGATCTGCTCTCAAATGAATCTGTTCCTTCCTCACGGGAAGAACCCAAAAGTTCAGGCTGCCACCCTTCAAATTCTAGACCAAGAAACTGATATGCGGTGTCCCACAGGGATCGTCCCTCAGCACCACTTTTTTCAACATATTCATGACACGGCTCCCCAACATCATCCAATCACAAGACATCGCCGTAATCTCCTGTGCCAATGACATCCAACTCATCCTCTCCCTGATGCGACAAGACAAATACCACAGAACCAACTTCACCAACTGCATGACCATGGTAGCAGACTGGATGCGAACCAACTGCCTGAAGTTCAACTTCAACAAGACACAACTACTGGTTTTCAGCAACAAGACTTCCCCATGGGATTCTACCTGGTGGCCGTCGGAGCTAGGACCAACACCCACAGACCACGCAAGAAATCTAGGACTCATCCTACATGAGAAGCTCAATATGACTGCTCAAATCAACGCAGTGTGCACTTGCTGCTTCCACATTCTACACTTTCTGCGAAAGATCTTCAAATGGT
This sequence comes from Calotriton arnoldi, assembly GCA_963921515.1. NCBI lineage: Eukaryota > Metazoa > Chordata > Amphibia > Caudata > Salamandridae > Calotriton > Calotriton arnoldi. The sequence goes on along the minus strand of CAWUFW010000004.1, from coordinate 10,009,230 downwards.
TGCCTTAGAGCACGAGACGGACCGTCATGCAAACACTCATCAACAGCAAGCTGGACTACAACACCACTCTCTACTTCGGAATCTCCAAACAACAACTATACAGACTTCAGATGATCCAGAATGCAACCACAAGACTCATACTCGACCTTCCATGCCGCACCCATATCACACTGCACTTCAGGAAGCTTCACTGGCTTCCCATTCACTAGCGCATCCAATTCAAACTTCTAACGCACACATGCAAAGCCCTACGCAACACAGGACCAGAATACTTGATCAGCCGCAATAACTTTCACCACCATGAGACACCTTTGCTCTGCCTCAATTTCACTCATCCACACACTCCCTGAATCCGCAAAAGCAAAATTGGCGGTCGCTCATTCTCTTACATCACACCGAAGAAATGGAACGATCTCCCTCAATACATCAGAGCCACCTTTTTTCTCCTGATAGGCGATTCCTATTCCTGAACTGTGCTATATGAGTAATCTGTGAACAGAGTGGGATCAGAGTGCTTATATGCATTCGTCCCTGAATCAGCCACGAGCAAGAGGCATACGAACAAGCCAGCGGTAAGTGTCATAGAATGAGCTATGGAGTGGCTTGAGCAGGAGAGCGCGTGCGCGCATCTTTGGTGTGAGCATGAGTGGCAGAACAGCGCTGAGAAGAGAGCTGAGTGAACATAGCACTCTGCTTTGTCATACTTGTTCTACTCTCTTCACCAAGTGCAGGTTTATCCAGATGCTCAAGGCTTAGGATGCATGAATCTGAAAACTGACTGATGGCTGATAGTTCAAGGTTATATCTAATTTACACACTTTGTTCTCCAGATCACAAGCCTCGTCTGAGGAGCCGGGCATGGGTGAGTACATACCCATCTCCTACATTACATCTAATCTAACTTTACTTGTAATTGTCAAACTCACAATATTCTGTATAAAGTTCATAATCAAAGGTTAAGGGTTGCATGCTCAGTGGGTCAGAAAGACAATTTCAGTCAAACCTTGCTCATCCTACGGTTTGCAGACGGTTCCACCCTCCTGCAGAATCATTTGTGGTTCCGCATTGACCCTTCGATGTTCATAGCAAAAGTGCCCACTTTTTCTGATACTAAACCATGTAGGGGTTTGCAGCAGCATGAAGCCGCATGGTTGACGTGGGCTTAGTACACGTAATAAAGACACAAAGTAATCCCCATGGTTCCCCTCCTTCCTGGTCGATTCCCCAATGGATCTGCCCTGCCCGTGCCTCTCCTCATCATCACCCAACGCAATTGCCACCCCAATTCCTGGAAGCTAGGTGGAAACACCGTAGAAATGGTAAAATCTCACACATATCTTGGTAGAGTGTTTTCCCAGGGTTGGATCGTAAATTACATCTCTCTCATTTAGGAAATATGGCTTTTGCACAGACTAGTGTTTTAAATAAATGTATACAGCTTCTGGAAGGAGACATTTGAATCATTTGATGGAAATGTACAGAATACAAATTCCACCAATGCTTACAAATGCACTTGAGTACGCTCCAACTGGGAAATGGACACCTTTGCATCAATATGAAGGGAAGGTCCTGCGTAAATTAACAAGAGTTTGCTATGCAGCTCCAGTCCAGGCGTTGCGCTTGGAACTTGTGCTAACTAGTTCTTTTGCTATTGCAATGGCAAATGTGGTACATTAGGCTTCCAGTCTATTGCATGCATCAGAAGCCACTCCAAGAGGTTTATTAAAGCATGAAACATGTGCAGTGCTCAAGGAAAGCTCAACTTTTATCAGAAACCTTGGAAAAACTGGATTACAAGATAGAATACTTGCAATCATGGACAAATCTGGCATTTAAAAAAAATGTAATCTCAAGATTCAGTTATACTGATGACAGTAATTACTGCAAGAAAATACTGAAAAGAAATAAACGTTTTATAGATAAAAGAGAGTGCAAGCGACCTCAAAAGTCTCTCTCATTTACACTAGACCATGGAGTCAGGCGTGTTGTGCTTGCACTTGGGTTAAGCATTCTCCCACTGAATTCACACAAGAGCCATTGGTTCATTTTGAAACGTTAGACTAGTCTGTGTGATCTGTGCCATGGTGGGGTTCAAGATTTAAAACATGCACTATCTGTATGTCCGGCGGTTGGTTGCCATACCTTGCAGCTGTTATTTAATTCCTTTGTATTTTAAATTTAATATAACAAGAGTTGATAAATTCATTGCTCTAATGCCGTCTCCATCAAATGAGAATGTCATGAGTATTCCATTATGTTTTAATACATTTTTGTACATTTTCGAATCTTTTTTAATTATCAGTGGTGATGATGCACGGAAATGAATTCACATGTTACAATGTTTTAAATTTGTATAATTGTTCATCTCAGTTGAGTCTAAAACAATAGACTTGATTGATCGATTGATTTTTTGTTAAAGAAATGTTTTTAAGACCATTGGTCGTTAAACATATATCATATACAACCATATCAACTTTGTATACTTATATCACAAAAAACAGCATAAAACCATTCATTATATAAAATCTTATAATCAATATACCTATAAAATATAACTCATCTGTAAGAAATCCAATTCCAAGCGTAGTGTAGATATCAAGTTTATTTGCAGCGACACAGCAAAATGCAGCCACGCAGGTGGAGGCAGCAAGACTAACTGAACTGGCTCTCAGCATTCCATAAGAAACATTCTCATGGAATGCAGGAACCATAAGAAAGTAAACACAGCACGCGCATGAAGGTACAACACGATGCAACACATCTCTCCCCTTAAACAAAAACCCCAAACAAAGAAAGAACAGAAAGAAAAGAGACAAAGAGGAAAAAACAAGGAGAGAAGAAAAATGAGCAGAAAAGGAACAGGAAAACCGAGGAAGAAAACAAAGAAGAAGGAAAGAAACAATTGGACACAAGCAAGAATAGAAAGTAATTACTTAACAAAATCAGCATAACGTTTGGGTAGCTGCCCGCTTTATAAATCTATAAATTAAAAAAACGTTTGGGAGCAGAACAATTCCTGCAGGCTTCTTTAATACGGGAAGCAACCGAGTTTTCAGACAATTCAGGCACCACAGGGGCATCTTGGAGAACACTGCTCGGAAGACCACTTGCCCCCGGGACCTTGAAACTCACTAGGAAATCACTACCACACCCATTACCACTTTCACTTCTCTGGCAATCATCCACAGATTTGTAGCACCAAGTGCTACACTTTAGAGCACGTTTATCTATTTTTCACTTTTAAAGCTAACTTAAGAATAACATCACAAACACCCCTCGGAGGGACACACTTACCCCCTTTGAATAATAAACCACCTTCCACCTCAAGTTCCTCAAACACCTTGTACAAGCCCTCCAGCACTAAAGGTGTACTCTTGGAGCTTGGAAGCCAACCTAGCGATACGTGCCGTAAAATTCCATCCACCACCAGGAGCCAAAATGTTGGCTAACGGCTTATGATCAGTCCTAAGTACGAATCTGCAGCCCCACACAAAGTTCCTATAGTGCTCCACTGCCCACACACAGGCAAGACGTTCCCTTTCTATGATTGCATACCTGCGCTCGGTCTCATTCAAAATGCAGGAAGCAAAAGAAACATTCCACTCCTCTTTGCCACACTTCTGGGATAATACTGCCCCAACACCATACAAGCTGGCATCCACAGTAATCACACACAATTTACCCATACAGAACGGTTTCAGGGTGGGTGCCTTCATAATGCCACACTTAATGTTGTCAAAAGCTAGTTGTTGAGCTTCAGACTACTCAAACTAGACATTACGTCTCAACAAAGCCCTCAGGGGTACCATCTTGGTGGCAAAATTGTCAATGAATTTGCTATAATATTCACACATACCCATAAAGGACAATAACTGATCCTTGTTGGTGGGGGCAGGAGCACCAACAATGGCTTCCACATTGGATTTTTTTGGCACTACTCTATTCCCAGACAAAGTGTGCCCCAAATATTCCACAGATCTTTTAAACAATTTACATGTATGCCTTTTGAGAGTAAGCCCATAACGCTCCAACCTACTGCATACTTCTATGAGATGCCTCATATGATCATTCTCATCTTTAGAAAAAATCAAAATGTCGTCCTAGAAACACTTGACATAACCATCAATATCTCTAAAAATATGAAACATGGCCCTTTGGAAAACTGAGGCGGCTGAAGCTACGCCGAAAGGCATTCTGATAAATTGATATAGGCCTTGTGGAGTGATGAAGGTGGTGAGCTGTTTGGACTCCTCAGAAAGTTCGATCTGGTGATACGCAGACCTGAGGTCCAATGTCGAAAAGATGCTGGCACCCTCCAACCTAGAAACAATCTCGTTGATTTTGGGAAGCTGATGACAGTCAATGACAATGTTAGCATTTAATGCCCTCAAACCAACACATAGCCTCAATTGTTGATCCGCCTTACATGCCAAAACGATGGGAGAAACCAACATCAACATCATTTTAAGTTTCCCCCCTCACATTAATGGGAACACCACGCAATCGTTGCTTCACAGGGACAGCGTCTTTTTAAAGTCTGACATTATGGGAAAAATCACGTAACTTTCCTAAACTTTCTGAGAACACACCATGAAAACGCTGTGCGACCTCCTCTCCACATGCACTCTCATCCACAGACAGTACTTGCAAAACATCAGTTTCCTCGCACAACTGGACGGGATCCTCAGCTCGCGGGTTAAGAATGATCCCCAACTTCCACTGGTCCCTCCAACCTAAAACGTTCACTCCTTTGGCAGTCACATACAATTTGACCTGAGCACTCCTGTTTTTAAACACTAGAGACACACTCACTTAACCATCCAAGTCAATGACCGACCCATCAAAACTCTCAGCTACCACACCCGGCGGTTCCAATAGTCCTTAGCTAAAAATATCTTGGAACCTCTTGCTGAAATACTCTCGAGTGATAATGGTCCAAGGAGACCCAGAATCCACCTTTAAGGTCAACTCTATACCAGCTATGGACACAACACACTTGGGAGAAGACTTGTTGGGCTGTTCTAATGCACAATTATTTGATCTCTTATCATCTCATCTGACATAGGACCAAAGTTGCCATGCATGGACAAACCCCTCAAAGCTGTAAGAAACGCATCAAACGATTTCTCCTCCTTTTGAGCCTGGTGTAAAACTTAAATCTGTTAAGCGCAACACTTGTGGTGGGTTTAAACCTCAGTTCCATCCTTAACATGGCCTCCCTGTAAACGTCCATATCGCCTTGCCCACTTGGACTAGAAGCTTGAGGTAAGGTCCTGAAAACAACTTGACCATCTAATCCCAAACAGTGCAAAAATATGCTCTTCTTGCGTTCTGCACCGATCCGTTCTCCATCTATGGCCTTCATGAATGTGGAAAACTCCTCCTTCCATATTGTCCATGGAATAGGAGGTTTTCCCTTGCTTTGAAGAAATTTAGCAGGTAGGTCGAATTTCATCACCACAGTCTCATACTCAGAACTTCCTCTGAGTGAATCCGAATGAAAAATATGGAACTCAATTTTCCCTGAACATATTTCAACTGGATAGTAAAAGTGAAGTTAATCAGGAATATATTAACAAAATAACAAGATATACCCTTAAGTGAAACACACATGACCCAAGGAGACCAACTTTCTGTCAATGCTTGGTGCGAAGTAAATGCCTTGAAGCAACCGGCGTAAACAATGCAAAGCCAGTAGAAGATGACAGTGCGACGCGTCAGAGCTGGAAGACAGTGCCGGTAGAAAACGTTGGTCCGAGTGGAAACAGGCAACAGCTCTTTTGAGGCGTCAGTGACACAAATCCGGCAACACGACTTTACAAAGATGGCCGCCAAGACGTGTTCATACAATGTGAGCACGTATGCTACAGCGGCGTCATGTGTGACGTAAAAGGACGGAAACACGCAGAGCACAAGAAGTGTTGCAGCAGAAAACGAAGAGCCCGGCGACCCGGCAGTAGAACTGTCGGAAAATCCTTTGCGTCACAGTCTGCTGGGAGGAATCCGGCGGCAGCCTCGAATTCGAGTTCCAAATATGACAGTGAGTGCCAGGCAACCAAGCCAGCTACCATTTGAAAAAAAACGGTAGAAAAGGAATAGTAAACCAAGCAAAGAAGGTCGATTTAAAGACAAAAATGGGTCAAACTTCACAGGCAAATTCCACAAACAGCGATCCACTCCTTCACAGTCGAATGGGAGAGACGGGCAAGGCACAAAGCCAATGAACAAATCCTCAAAAAAGTAGAAATGTGGGTAAAGGAAACGATCCATTCCTGTGTCGTGGCGATGATAGGAAGTTTCCTTTCAACTCGTCGCCATTGTAAGAAATCCAGTTCCAAGCGTAGTGTAGATATCAAGTTTATTTGCAGCGACACAGCAAAATGTGGCCACGCATGTCGAGGCAGCAAGACTAACTGAACTGTCTCTCAGCATTCCATAAGAAACATTCTCGTGGAATGCAGGAACCTTAAGAAAGTAAACACAGCACGTGAATGAAGGTACAACACGATGCAACACCATCTTTATGTCATCGTCCACCCATTTCATTCCATAAATACTATCATAAATTACCTATAAATTACTAATCTATATACCCATGAATACCTTTTTAACAGCAATCATAAACCTTCCTATAGCACACGCTACATCCCAAAATATGCATTTCAGTAAACAAATTTGTAGCCTGGGCGCGGTTTCTAATGCCATATTTTATAAAAATTGGACGTAAAAACGTTTTCTGTGTAATTAAAACTTTTAGACAATCCAATAAAATATGCAAAACATCACATTTCGTACTTAAGCCACATGTACAATTTCCCTCAGGATCAATCATGGTCACTTTTGTCTTTTCATTTCTATAGCGGGGGTTAATTTTGACCCTTAGCCCTAATAATTCTCTTCTACTCTTCTAATCTAAGAAGGGACCCTTCCTGCACAAAAACAATAATTGATGACATTAGCCTCTTTCTGTGCATGCTGTAGAATGCGGAACGCATAGAAAGAGGAAAAACGATGAGAAATAAAGGCATTTCTCCTCGTTGCGCCACTCCTGCGCCTCCCCTGGGGAGGCAAAGGATTCTGACGCATTCCCAGCTTTTCAAAACTTTATAAATCTGGGAATGTGTCAGGTTCCGTGTATATGTTCTGTAGGAACTCCTACAGCAACAGCCATGGAACGCCCCATCACGCAGAGTAATGGGTGAAAGGGGCCCATATTTACAAGGCCATGAAAAGTCACGCAGGGTGAATTTACGTAACCCTGTAAATATGGGCAGGCACACCGTGCCGCTGGTGTGTCCAAAAAAGTGACGCACTGGCGGCGTAATGGCCTTGTAAATGAGGCCCTGAGAGCCTCCATGAAAGGCAGAGCATAGCAGCAAGCAGAGTGTTCATCTCAGTTTCCTCTTATGTTACGGACATGTCACAAACACACTTTCTACCACTAGTAAGACTTCTTTGGTGTATTCAGCAGTCTAGCAGCTTTCCACAGGATTGTGGAGTTGTCATGGCACGCCACGGTCTGATTCAGCTGATGATGAAATGTTGAGCTGTGGGTGTAGATTTTGGTGCTTCAGCAATAAAAGGCCGATGGCTTTTTCAGTTGCGTAGGTTTCTTCTAGGTTATGTCATCTCTGCTGTTTTGAGTAATGAGTTCCTTGTTTTCTCTTTCCCTTCCAGAATCTTCTGCTTCCATGGTTGTGGATCGCTTTTACTATGGTGAGTCCCCCAAGCATGCACCACATAAGTGACCCAACGGCCCCTCGAACTTCCCTCCCCCCACATCTATCGGCTTCTGGATACACTCACTCCCTATTTGTTTTAAAATGCAGGCGCAAACGCAGTAAGAGATGAAATCTGGAACATTTGTGGTTAGGCCATTGTGATTGGCTGCTAGGCTTCCATTTAAAATGTGTACCAGGAGCAGCACGAGTCTCACTGGATTGTTTTTAGGTCGAGCCTGGGCAGCGCATGCGCTGCTCTGCTGGGTATGCTGTATTGAGGTAGGGACTTGAAGCTCTGCGCACTTTCCGCCCACATTTTTCATCAGCTCGTGTCATTGTCCACTGTAAACTGTGGCTGTTCATTGGTCAAAAGGGTTAGTAGTCCCTCTTTAGTACCGCCTTGTCTCATTTTGTAACCTCCCATGGCGACACCCCCTGTTACGTGTGTTGTTGCTCGGTAGGCTTTACTTACAGCCTCCGAGCACTATTTTCTCGAATAGCTTTGTCCGCTCTCTCCTAACGCTTTAAAAAAAAATTATAGCACACATTTGCAAGGCAATAGGTCTCGCATTTGCGAGAGTTTAAGCTATTGACATTGTAAATGACAATGCCTTCTATTTGATGGTTTTAAAAACAACACATAAATAAAAGGCATTTTCATTTACAAAGCCAATAGCTCAAACTCCCGTAAATGCGAGACCTATTGCATTACAAATGCTTGTTAGGTATCGCCAGCAGACAGCTGCCTGTCAGAGACCTCATGTTACTAATACAATACTACATGCATACAAGTACACATAGAGTACAGAGAGAGTGGGCTCTTTGTTAGACCCCTCCAGCCATTGGTTGTTGCCATTTTTTAAGTCTTGCCATTGGTTGGGTAGGCTGTAATTAAAGCCGTGCCTTTTTGTTGAAGGTTACATTGGGTGATGCCACACAGGCATGCTCGTACTTGGCCATCTTGTAATTATTTTTTCATACAGCTTCACCAACATTATTCCAAGATGGCTGCTGAACCTGCACACATGTGCATGGCCATGCTCTTATAGTTGTTCTTATGGTTTATGAAACATGATTACAACATGGCCGCTGTCCATGCATGTGTTCATTCGATGGCCATCTGGAAAAAAGATGGCAAAGCAATAGGAAGGCCCCCAGTATGAAAGGTGAGGCCTACTGGCTTTTCCAGTGCCTCTTCTGCTCCTGGCGGCACAGGCAGCTCAAACATGAGTAGTCTACCCACGTCCAGCAGTGGAATGCCATCTTTTTTAAGAAAGCCCATTCATGCAAACAATTTTGGCAGCATTCTTTTATTTTAAGATAGCTCCACATCGCTGGTGAATTAAAATGAAAAAAGTATTAGTGGTAATGGTTTGCACCCTACTAATATCCTGACCTTCTCAGGCCTGTGTCACACGTTCCACCATCGATCAGGACGAGGAAAAAAACATTACACTATGGTTAACAATGCATCACATACTGAACTCTCAGACACTCTCTCATTTGACGCTCTTTGCAAGCACTCACGCGGCACTTCCTCAAGTGCGCTTCACTCCCACCTTCACAAGATGGAGGATTGGGCTCTCAGACATTCCACACTGTAAACCAATGTGTACACATGTATATCTTGACTACGACTCCAAGGGTACTCTCCAGATAGTACAGGCCTCCACCTGTTCCTTTGATATCTGTAGTTCTTTTCGTGTAGGGTGCTGCAGGCATGAAGGTGTTCTGGATGAAACCTTTATCTTGAAGGGGGGGTTGCTTTCCATGCAGGGGTGTCCGTGGTGTGTGCTGGCTCTCTGCAGTCAGTCGCTGTAGCTGTGGCAGTGCGGGCGGGATCTATGCATGCCCTGAAAGCACCTATGCAACCCTATCCTGGGTGACCTGGCTCTTTCTTGTTCTAACACGTACACAGAAACCTGACCCTGTCAGGAGACACCCAGCCGGTGCCAGGCATTTAATAAAGATTTGTTGTACCTGGAACTAAACCCCTGTGGCGGGTGTCCTGTTGCGCTCTCTCCCTGCTGGTGTAGGTTTACTCCACACTTTTGATTGTTACACACCAGCATCGAGACTCAAAATGCTCTTTTCCAGTTATGCCAATAAAAGCAAAAAAAGAAAATAAATTCGGTTACATCTTGAAGGCAAAGAGACACTTCCTTGCTTGACAATCCCATACCCTTCTGTATCTGATGATAATTTTCTTCTCACTGGTTTTCACATCACAAAGAGAAGCAATTTTTCCAAAGACAGTCCTGTTTCTTTGAGCAAAGTAACCTAATCTTTCAGTCATTCGTCGCCCACTGTAGAGATAAAGAAAACACCCTCAGCCAATAATATTATACAGCAGAGAGAAAAATAACCGCCCCTCAGCCAATCATGTCCCACCAAAACAGGAGCAGTGTTCTTTCACGGCCAATTATGTTCTACTGCGAAAATAAAAACATTCATTTGTTCACAAATCATGTTCTGCCGCATAGAAAAATAGTCTGTTGCTCAACCAATCACGTTCCACTGTAGAGAGGAACAACCAAATCCTAACACATCAATAGAAAATAAATTCCCAATTTTATTATAGGATTTGGTATTTGCGCGCTTCACTTGGTGGTGCCATTGGTGATATTGTTTCACTTATGATCTAGCTATTGTTCCACCATAGTCCACGATGCAGCTGCCCCACCTACAGGAAACTGTGAACACTGTGTACCATTCTGTTAGACCCGGGATCCCTGGTTGGCTGAGGTAGGTTCCTTAGGCCAAATAGGGACCCCCGCTCTCACGTCAGGGAAAGGAAGGACACCTTCTCAGATAGCCCCCGCTCACCCCCTTGGTAGCTTGGCACGAGCAGCCAGGCATATCTTCAAGGCAAATGTGTAAAGTATTTGCAACCACGCTCACAGCAACCCAATGATAACACCACAAATGGACTCCACGCGAGTTTCATAAAAACGAGTATAAATTTATATAAAAAGATATACGATAAGACCACACGATATAAATCCAACATATGCGTATTTGTAATATTCTTCCTGGCCGGTTGTTAGGCCAGCCAGCCCTTGTAAGTTCTGGCGATATTAATGAGCACTTCTAAACGTTCCACTGCACTCCTAATGCAATGCTATGCAGTTCGTAATGCTAGAATCAGGCACTTTGCAATGTAGAAATAATGCAGTTCGTAATGCTTGAATCAGGCACTTTGCAATGTAGAAATAATGCAGTTCGTAATGCTAGCATCAGGCACTTTGCAATGTAAAAATAACGCAATGCGTAATGCAAGAATCAGGTATTTCGTTATGCAGAAACCATGCAATGCGTATTACGACAATCAGGTAGTTCGTTATGCAGAAATAATGCAAGGCGTAATACGCTAATCAGGTAATTCGTTGTGCAGAAATAATACAATGCGTAATACACTAATTACGTAGTTCGTTATGCAGAAACAATGCAATGCGTAATACACTAATCAGGTAGTTCGTTATGCAGAAACAATGCAATGCGTAATACGCTAATCAGGTAGTTCGTTATGCAGAAACAATGCAATGCGTAATACACTCCAGCACTGATCACGGTGCCTCAGGCGGTCTCTCTGCCATTCGTACTGACTCGCAGTCCGCCTCTGTCAACAGTTGCCCCACACGGGTATAGTGTAAACAAAAAGTGCAGCTCTGCACTCCGGCCCCGGTACTGCCACTCCTTTGGCAAGTACGGGCCGCGATACGAGCTGAAGCAGAGGCTCGTGCTGCAGGAATGGGAGAGGCCGAGAGCGTCTCCCTCCAAGCCCAAACCCCACCCAGGCGTCGACACACGTTACCTGGGGGGTGCGACCTCGCTCTCCTCCCGCGACTTGGGCCTCCGATGTAAACTTTGTGAATTCCGGGCAGTGGGACTCGGGCCCTCCCTCGATGAGGTTGGTTTTGAGGTCTCGCTCTGGCAACGGCGGGCTCGGGCTGGCGGCTCGGCTCCTCCGGGGCTGCCAGTCCGGGCCGCCGACACTACGAAGATCTCAGGCTGCAACAGGGCACACGCACACAGCGTCGCTGACATTCATTTGAGCTTCGGGTGGACGATCACAGGGCACTCCTACCGAAGGTCTCAGGCTGCACGAAGCACACGCACACAGCGTCGCTGAGACTCACTTGGACTCCGGGTGCACGATAACAAGGCTATCCTCACGAAGGTCTCAGGCTGCACAAAGCACACGCACACAGTGTCGCTGAGACTCACTTGGACTCCGGTGCACACGATAACAGGACAATCCTCACGAAGGGCTCAGGCTGCAAAAAGCACACGCACACAGCGTCGCTGAGACTCGCTTGGACTCCAGATGCCCACGATCACAGGGCAATTCTTACGAGGGTCTCAGGCTGCAAAAAGCACACGCACACAGCGTCGCTGAGACTCTCCTGGAAACTTTTGTGTTCCTGAGTTTCCACAACAGGGAGCCAGCTCACCTCGGGCCCTTGGGGATAAGTTACTTCCGGACACAGCACACAGCAAAGTCCTTCCAAGCAGGGGGACACAGACCACAGCAAAGTCCCTTTAGCCTCGCCTTGGTTAAAGCAGCAAACTGCAGGCCAGCCCCAGAACACACAGCAAGGGTCAGTCCTTTCCTTCAGTCTCTTCAGCTGTTTCTTCCTTGGCAAAGGTTCCTCTTGACCACAAAGTAGCTTCAGTCTTGTTCAATCTTGATCAATCCATTTCTCCAAAGTTCAGGGGCTTCAGGTCTCATAGTTATACCCCTAAATGTCTTTGAAGTCTTTGTGTTCCGGGGGGCACTGACCCCTGTTCAAACCAGTTCTGGGTGCCTCCCTGCCAGTGACACCTTATTCCTTTGATAGTGGGGGTCTGGATCCTCAATCACTCAGCAGGGGCCGGAGCCATTGGTTTATGGCTGCAGCCCAGGCCTCTTCACCTCTAGGGGCTACTCCTCCCCCCTACACTCCAGATGCAGGTCAGCCTGTTGCTGTCTCACCTCCTCCCCTGGGTCAAGACATTCCCCAGATCCTATCACTTTCAAATCCAGACAGTCAATCCACAACCAGGCAGAGACACACAGAAATGTTAGAGCACAAAACCCCAGCCACTTCTAAAAGAGTGGCTTCTAAACGCACAATGCAAAAACCACCCTCACAAAAAGATGTGTTATTGAATTGTGAGTTCAGGCATACTAAACTTCACCTCTCCATCTTAAGCCTTTGGGGAGATAGGCTGGAAAACATATGACACAGCCTTTCCCATTCTGTCCTATGGGCAAGATGGCCTTTCCACAGTGAAAAACGAAATGGAGATTATTTCACTGTCAGGACATGGTACACACCTTAGTACATGTCCTACCTTTCACATGCACTGCACCCTGCCCAGGGGGTACCTTGGACCTACCATAGGGGTGTCTGATGTGCATAGAAAGGGAAGGGTAAGGTCTGGCAAGTGGGTGCACTTGTCAGAACAACATGGCAGTTTAACAAACTGCGCGCAGGCACTGCAGTGGCAGGCCTGAGTTCCCTCTTTAAGGCTACTTGTGTGGGTGGCACAATTCGTGCTGCAGGCCCACTAGTAGCATTTGCATTACCAGCCCTGGCACACATAGTGCACTTTACTAGGGACTTTACTAGTAAGGCAAACATACCAATCATGGACAACCAATTACTATTACACTTTATACAGGGAGCACTTGCACTTTGACACTGATTAGCAGTGGCAAAGTGTCCAAAGCATCTAAGTTGGCAACACCATGTCAGAAAAAAGGTCTAGGGGGAAAGCAAAAAGTTTAGGGAACTTTAGCCAAAAAGGGCCAAGTCCAACACAACCCCCGCCCAGCCAAAAGCCAGGGTAGACCAATCAACTACCTTGATGGACTTCCCTACTTGGGGCGATAGAACTCGGACGCAGGCCCGCTACTGCAGGGACACCCTCCGGTTCTATGCCTTCCTGACCCCAGAGGATTCTCTTGGTCACTACTCCCTGGGCCAACTATGCCGCTTCATGGGTACTTCCTGGCAGTTGGGGCCTCTCTAGGGGTGCTGGTCCCTTGCCAACCCGCACCTAGAGCGGTACCCCTGGAAGACCCATCGGCCAGGATACTGTTCCCAGTTATCCTGTCCTCCAGGTTAGTAGTGGGTTTACCATGGTCACTCATAGGGGACCTAGCCCTACTGTCTGGACACGGTTGTGAGAAGTTGGCCTGGTATATGCTGTCCACTAATTATAGTGGGCACCTTGCACCAGTCCAAACAACCCCTTATTGGAGATAGGTTAAAGACAACCTTATTGAAAGCTATCCTAGTGGTAGCTATGGAGAGCAGCCTTCAGGCTAAGTCTTGAAGGAATGTAAAGCAGCTTGTTTTACCAGTCTACAATCTCTTGAGTGACCAAATGAAAGAGCACCACACCAGGTATATATTCAAAATATATGTATTTATTGCTAAACACACCCCTCTAGTCTCTTTATGAGGCTAGAGTTTGAAGTACATAAGTTAGAAGTTATTAAATCACAGTAATAGCACAAATACACGTTTGGGCCCTAGGGGCGTACCAAACCATATACCAATAAAGTGGTATGCGAACCACGACTGAACTAGACACTAGGCCTAGAGCCTCTAGAAGTGCTTGGACCACAAGGAACCACCCAAGGTAGTGACACAGGGGACCCACGGGAGACGCGTGCAGTGTAAATACACAACCGCGATACGCCGTTGACTTCTATGGAGAAAGTCGGGATCGGGAAATTAGAGAAAAGGGACACTTAAAAGAGGACTAGGACAAAACCCTTTGAGATCTAGGACTTTGAAGAGTCTCTACCCACGGGAGCACCGGAGTACTCGTGTTACCTCACCCAGGGAAGCCGGGTGCATAGGTGCCTTTCGGGGTCGGGTTTTGTCGTCGATTCGAATGGCGATCTGCGGCAAAGTGCTGCTGGCGGCCAAGAGAAAAGTGTCCGGGTGGATCCAAGAGTGGATCGGAGTTCTGAAGAACCTGAAAGCAGAGGGGACAGAGTCTGGGTCACTAGCCAGTGACCAGGAAGGCGATGGACAGATGCCCACCGATGTCGAGTGCTTCAGGTGCGTTGACGGTCGTCTTGACTCTTCAGCCACGAGGTCCAGGAGGCGTTGTCGGCGACCAGGAGCAGGATTCGGGCTGGTACACGATGTTTGTCGAGTGCTGAGGTGTCAGCGACCGAATTGGACCCAACAAGCCTTGGCAATGGCAAGTCTCAGTGAAGATGTAGATCGTCGATGGTGCAGACCAGCAAGGTCTGTGGAACTCACCCAGCAAGGGTAAGTGAGGGCAGGCCTGGAGCAACCAGGATGTTAAGTTAGAAAAGGATTGGCCTTCGTTAAGGGCTACTAGCCAACGGGCTAGCGACCGCGAAGGAGCCTCATGATGCCGCACGTGGATCTGGCTTACAGGACACTCGTGGAGTGGGGGCCAGTGATCTTCGGTGCAGTTGGTGCTGGAGGATAGGGCTACTCGGAGCCCAAAGTACGATTTCTGGGGAGACCCAGAAGAGGATGCACTTGCAAATGTGCTCGGTGTCCAGGGGTCACGGTCTCAAGTCACCCACGATAGCCACGGGCCTCAGCTTTGCTGGGGACTCAGGGTAGCCTCGGGGAAGTCTGAGAATCTACCTCTGGTGATGCGATGACTTCGGCGTCCGACGGGAGCTTCAGAAATGCGAACTGGACAGATGCTTCTTTGGTGCCTGCCAAGCAGGGGAGTCACTCCTTGACCCCAAGGGAGATTATTCTGTCCTCTAATCGTGAGTAGAGCGTTGAAGGTCCAGGATTCAGTTTCAGAGTTTCGTCCAGGTATAATCTAAAGTCCTAAGGACTGGGTTCCTACCTTTATACTAAAGATAGGGGTTGGACTACTCTGAGGCCCCACCTATGGGTGGGTCAGGGCAAAGGGGTGGCTACACCCCTTTCCCTTTGTCCAGGTCGCGCCAAAGCAGGGGCTGCAAGCCCCTGATCCGGTTTGAACTGGGGTATGCACAGGGACACCAAATGTGCCCCCAGTGCAGGACTTCAAAGCACCCGAAAGTGCTCCCGCCCAGCCCCAATACACATTATCCTGTCTGGGGAGGTGGTCACACCTCCCTGGGACAGGAAACCTATTGTCCAGGCCTCCCCTGCCGGAGTTTCGTCCAGCAGCAGGAGGCCAGACTCGTGTCTGTGGCAGCAGCATCCATTTTGTGATGCCAGGGCTCTGGAAAGAAGTTACCGGACTAGTCAGAGTTAACATGTCTTTCCCTCTAGAAGGGTGGAATGCTACCCCCGCCACCAGGATTGGCGGGGGGTAGTATTCCAAGATGTTTGACACCAAACACGACATGTTTAGGTGCAGCCATTCCAAAGTTAGCATTTTACAGCGAGGATATAATGCGCTTAAGAGTATATGGTCAGGCTGCACTACAAACAGCATCAGAGATGGTCTCCGAACGCTGCAGAGGGGCCCTGCTCATGCAGGGGCACCCTCTCACATAGGAACCACGCACTCTGCCTTTAGGATTGATAAGGCCTGCCTTAGGAGTGACTTATAGGTTTATATGTGTGTATGCATTTAGTGATATAGGTAACCTATATCACAGTAAGGGGTGCATGCACCACCTTACCCAGGCTGCAGTAGCAGACCTGTGGTGTCAGTTTGGATGGCCTTCCAGGGGTGGCATAATACCTGCTGCAGCCCCTGGCAGGCCTCTGAGGTACCTATGCCCTTGGTACATAGTATACCATATACTAGGGACTTATAAGGGCACTCCAGATCCCAATCAGTGATGTGCCTAAGGCACATGGAAACCATTTTAGAGAGGAAGCAGCTAGGCTGGGGTTCTGATTAGCAGGGCCCCAGCCAGACTAATGTCGAAAAACAGTGAAGCATCAGCAAAAAGTGGGGGTACCCATGTGAAGCAGATCCTACTCTCCTACACAACCCCCCCAAACGTAGGGACATTAAACTAACCTTGCCCAGTTAAGTCTTCATGTTCTAAGTGGAAATACCTAGAGAGTCCATCTGCATTCGCATGGTTACTCCCAGGCCTATGTTCCACTGTAAAGTCCATCCCCTGTAGGGAAATGGACCACCTAAGCAGTTTGGGGTTTTCACCCTTCATTTGTTTTAGCCATAAGAGGGGCTTATGGTCTGTCTGAACCAGGAAGTGTGTACCAAACAAGTATGGCCTCAACTTCTTCAGAGCCCAGACCACAGCAAAGGCCTCCCTCTCTATGGCTGACCAACGTTTCTCTCTAGGGGTCAGCCTTCTGCTAATGAAAGCTACTGGCTGATCCTGACCTTCTTCATTCAATTGTGACAGTACAGCCCCTACCCCCAATTCAGATGCATCAGTTTGAACAATGAACTTCTTGGAGTAATCAGGACTCTGCAGAATTGGAGCAGTGCACATGGCCTGCTTGAGGTCATCAAATGCCTTTTGACAGCTAACTGTCCACTGAACCTTTTTGGGCATTTTCTTAGAAGTTAAGTCATTCAGGGGTGTCACTATTGATCCATACCCCTTGACAAATCTCCTATAGTACCCAGTCAGGCCTAAGAAGGCTCTCACCTGAGTCTGGGTAGTGGGAGCAGTCCAGTCCATGATGGTCTGGATCTTGCTCTGCAAAGGTTGAACCTGGCCTCCACCCACAAGGTGGCCCAGGTACACAACCTGACTCTGCCCTATCTGGCACTTAGTGGCCTTGATAGTCAGGCCTGCCTTTTGCAGGGCCTGTAAAACATTCCTGAGGTGGACCAGGTGATCCTCCCAGGTGGAGCTAAAGACAGCAATATCATCTAGATATGCTGCACTATAGGCTTCCAGTCCTGTGAGAACTGTATTCACCAACCTCTGGAAAGTGGCAGGTGCATTCTTCAGACCAAAGGGCATTACCACAAATTGATAATGCCCACTAGGGGTTGAGAATGCTGTCTTGGGCTTTGCAGTATCAGCTAGTCTGATCTGCCAGTAGCCAGCTGTTAGGTCAAATGTGCTGAGATATTTGGCAGAGGCCAAAGTATCTATGAGCTCATCTGCCCTGGGTATTGGATGGGCATCAGTCCTAGTGACTGCATTGAGAGCCCTGTAGTCCACACAAAACCTCATCTCTCTTTTTCCACCACTGGTGTGAGGTTTCGGTACAAGGACCACTGGACTAGCCCAAGGGCTATCTGAGGGTTCAATAACTCCCAATTCCAACATTTTCTGGACTTCAGTCCTGATACAGTCCCTGACATGGTCAGGTTGCCTATAAATCTTGTTTTTAATAGGCAGACTGTCCCCAGTGTCCACTTCATGAGTGCACCAGGTGGTCTGACTGGGTGTCAGTGAAAACATATGTCTAAACTGATTGAGAACTTGCCTGCAATCAGTTTGTTGCTGGGTAGTGAGGCTGCCTGCCAAGGCTACACCATCAAATGACCCATCGTCAGGGTTCTGTGAGAGCAGGTCAGGGAGTGGGTCACTCTCTTCCTCCTGCCCTTCATCAGTAGCCATGAGCAAGCCCATGTCTGCCCTGTCCACATATGGTTTTAACCTGTTGACATGGAGAACCCTGTGGGGACTCCTGGGTGTTCCTAGGTCTACTAAATAAGTGACCTCACCCTTCTGCTCAACAATAGTGTGGGGTCCACTCCATTTATCTTGGAGAGCTGCTGGGGACAATGGCTCCAACACCCACACCTTCTGTCCTGGCTGGTAAACAGTCAGAACAGCCTTTGGTCATGCCAGGCCTTTTGAAGTTCCTGGCTAGCCTCAAGGTTTTTGGTTGCCTTTTTCATGTACTCAGCCATCCTGGAGCGGAGACCAAGTACATAGTCCACTATATCTTGCTTTGGGGGCTTGAGAGGTAACTCCCATCCTTCCTTCACCAAGCACAGTGGACCCCTCACAGGGTTGCCAAACAGAAGTTCAAAAGGGCTGTAACCAACCCCTTCTGAGGCACCTCCCTATATGCGAATAAAAGGCAGGGCAAGAGTATGTCCCATCTACGCCTAAGCTTTTCTGGGAGCCCTTTAATCATGCCCTTCAAGGTTTTGTTGAATCTCTCAACTAAACCATTGCATTGTGGGTGATAGGGTGTGGTGAACTTATAAGTCACTCCACACTCCTTCCACATTGCTTTTAAGTACCCAGACATGAAGTTAGCACCCCTGTCTGAGACTACCTCCTTAGGAAAGCCCACTCTTGAGAAGATTCCCAGGAGGGCCCTTGCCACCACAGGTGCTGTAGTGGTCCTGAGGGGAATAGCTTCTGGGTACCTGGTGGCATGATCCACTACCACCAGGATAAACCTGTGCCCAGAGGCTGTTTGGGGATCCATGGGACCAACAATGTCAATCCCTACCCTTTCAAAGGGCACCCCCACCACAGGTAGTGGTATCAGGGGGCCTTTGTAGTGCCACCTGCTTTGCCACTGGCTTGGCAGGTTACACAGGAGCGACAAAACTCCTTACTGTCTTCAGACATGTGGGGCCAGTGAAAGTGAGGGACAATTCTGTCCCAAGTCTTGTTCTGGCCCAGGTGACCTGCTAAGGGAATATCATGGGCTAGGGTCAATAGGAAGCCCCTGAACTTCAGAGGTATTACCAACCTCCTGGTAGCACCAGGCTTGGGGTCTCTACTCTCTGAGTACAGGAGTCCATCATCCCAATACACTGTATGGGGACCACTAGCTTTCCCAGAAGCCTCAGCAGCAGCTTGCTGTCTGAGGGGTTCAAGGGAGGGGCAGCTCTGCTGCTCCTGGCTCAGATCTGCCCTAGAAGGTCCCCCTGTCCCCAAGAACTCAACCTGGTCAGGTTCAAGTTCCTCTGGGACAGTTCCTTCTTCAGGGCTGAGTTCATCCCCCTCAAGGGACTGATCTTCCTCCTGAGCCAAGGGGGAAGGCACTGCCTTAACCCTACTACTCCTCCTCTTGGAAGGCACTTGGTCCATTCTTCCAGAATCCAAGGCCTGTTCAGTTTTAGACATTTTGGCTTGTGACCTGGTCACAGCAAACACATCTGCAGGGATCCCCAGCATTTCTGCATGGGTCCTGAGCTCCACTTCTGCCCAAGCAGAAGTATCTAAGTCATTGCCAAGCAAGCATTCGACTGGTAGGTTTGCACTTACCACAACCTTCTTAAGGCCAGTTACCCCTCCCCAGGAGAAGTTAACAACTGCCAGAGTATGGTCTGTTCTGACATTGCTACATCTCACCAAGCATAACTTGCCCAGGAAGCACAAGGTCTTGTGTCACCATTGTGACACTTGCCCCTGTGTCCCTAAATGCCAAAGCCTCACGTCCATTGATTAAAGGCTGTTGTCTGTACTTGCCCAGATTACTGGGACTCACAGTGGAGGTCACATCCATGCCTCCATCACAGACTAACACAGCCTGAGTCAGTTCTCTGACTAGGTCAGAGCCCAACTCAGTTCCCAGGGTGAACCCTACTAAACCCTTGGCTGGAGCACTCCCACCAACTGTACTAGGGGGAACAGGTGCCTTAGGGGCATTGGTGGGTGCTGGACTGGAGTCTTTGGACTTGGTGCAATCACTGGTCCAGTGGGTCTTTTGCTTACAGACCTTGCACCATGGTTTTCTTTGGCCTTTCCCTTTGGTAGACTGTGAATCCCCACCAGAAGAAGATTTTTGGGGGCCTGATGAAGACTTTTGATCTTTACCCTTCTCCCCACCCTTTTCAGAGTTCTTAGCATCTTGCTTCTTGGTTTCCCCACCTTGGTTCTGTACCTTCTGCTTCACCCTGGTTCTGACCCATTTGTCTGCCTTCTTTCCCAATTCTTGGGGAGAGGTCAGATCAGAGTCTACCAGGTATTGATGCAACAGCTGATTTTGACAGTTATTAAGAATCTGCTCCCTCATTATCAGATTGTACAATCCTGAGAAGTCACACACCTTACTGCCCATCAACCAGCCTTCCAGAGCCTTGGCAGAACAATCCACATAGTCTACCCAGTCTTGAGTCTGTGCTTTTTGGGTGTCTCTGAACTTCAACCTGTACTGTTCAGTGGTTAGGCCAAACCCATCAATAAGAGCACTCTTCAAGACCTTGTAATTATCAGCATCCTCCTCTCTAACAGTGAGGAGCTTATCTCTACCTTTGTCTGCAAAGGAGAGCCACAAGATTGCTGCCCACTGCTCCTGAGGGACCTTCTGTACCTTACAGGCCCTCTCTAATGCAGTTATCCATTTGTGGATGTCATCCCCACTCTGGTAGGGAGGGACAATCTTGCTCAGGTTCCTATGGTCATAGGACCTTTCCCTGTCTCTAGGGACATGGCTGCCACCATGGGACTCTAGTCCCAACTTTCTTCTCTCTCTAAGGAGATCTAGGGATTCCCTATCTAAAGCCAATTGCTTTTTTCTGATTTCCAGCTGAGTTTCCTCATACTGGACCTGTCTGTCTCTTCTCTCATGAGAGGATTCCCTCCTGTGAGAGGAGATAGAGCTCCGTATGGAGGTGCCAGAGTGGTTAGACTCCTGAGAAGGAGATCTAGACTTTCTGGGCACACTCTTAATCCTTCCTGGGGGACAAAGTGGGGATCATTCTGATCATCCTCATCATCTTCCACAGGAGGGATTGGGTTATCCAGGTCAGGGTCATTGTCACCCTCCTGGCCAGTCTCAGAGGGGGCTGGGGGTAGTGGTACCCCTGGCCTCCTCCTCTTCCTCTGCCCCACCCTCAGCTCCTACCCCTTCAGTCCCCAAGGGCTTACTAAGGTCATAAGCCACCAACAACTCTTTGAGGTGTTGGGTGGTGGGGCTTTGGCCTGTCCTTAGTTTTCTCAAGTTGCATAAAGCTCTCAATTCCAAGAATGGGAGTGTATCATACTTGGAGGGTGGAAGCTCAATGGCTTCCTGCAAGGATTCTTTAGATCCTACCCTTAAAGACATTACTAGTGTGGTGTGGTGTATGCACTACCTACTCTAGTGTGGCCTACTAAACTCTCTTGAGTTGTAGAAAGGGTTGTGCTATCCCTTAACACACAACTCTAAGTTCAGTAGAACTTACTGTATTCTAAGCTTAAATTATATGTACCTTAGGTACCTTTAGTGGTTTTCAGTTGATCAATTCAATTGAGATTATCTGGTAAAACAATAGCAAGCTGGAATCCCACACGCTGCACACCAATGTGAGAAGTTGGCCTGGTATATGCTGTCCACTAATTATAGTGGGCACCTTGCACCAGTCCAAACAACCCCTTATTGGAGATAGGTTAAAGACAACCTTATTGAAAGCTATCCTAGTGGTAGCTATGGAGAGCAGCCTTCAGGCTAAGTCTTGAAGGAATGTAAAGCAGCTTGTTTTACCAGTCTATAATCTCTTGAGTGACCAAATGAAAGAGCACCACACCAGGTATATATTCAAAATATATGTATTTATTGCTAAACACACCCCTCTAGTCTCTTTATGAGGCTAGAGTTCGAAGTACATAAGTTAGAAGTTGTTAACTCACAGTAATAGCACAAATACACGTTTGGGCCCTAGGGCGTACCAAACCATATACCAATAAAGTGGTATAAGAACCACGACTGAACTAGACACTAGGCCTAGAGCCTCTAGAAGTGCTTGGACCACAAGGAACCACCCAAGGTAGTGACACAGGGGACCCACGGGAGACGCGTGCAGTGTAAATACACAACCGCGATACGCCGTTGACTTCTATGGAGAAAGTCGGGATCGGGAAATTAGAGAAAGGGGACACTTAAAAGAGGACTAGGACAAAACCCTTTGAGATCTAGGACTTTGAAGAGTCTCTACCCGCGGGAGCACCGGAGTACTCATGTTACCTCACCCAGGGAAGCCGGGTGCATAGGTGCCTTTCGGGGTCGGGTTTCGTCGTCGATTCGAATGGCGATCTGCTGCAAAGTGCTGCTGGCGGCCAAGAGAAAAGTGTCCGGGTGGATCCAAGAGTGGATCGGAGTTCTGAAGAACCTGAAAGCAGAGGGGACAGAGTCTGGGTCACTAGCCAGTGACCAGGAAGGCGATGGACAGATGCCCACCGATGTCGAGTGCTTCAGGTGCGTTGATGGTCGTCTTGACTCTTCAGCCACGAGGTCCAGGAGGCGTTGTCGGTGACCAGGAGCAGGATTCGGGCTGGTACATGATGTCTGTCGAGTGCTGAGGTGTTGGCGACCGGATTAGACCCAACAAGCCTTGGCAACAGCAAGTCTCGGTGAAGATGTAGATCGTCGATGGTGCAGACCAGCAAGGTCTGTGGAACTCACCCAGCAAGGGTAAGTGAGGGCAGGCCTGGAGCAACCAGGATGCCAAGTTAGAAAAGGATTGGCCTTCGTTAAGGGCTACTAGCCAATGGGCTAGCGACCGCAAAGGAGCCTCGTGACGCCGCACATGGATCTGGCTTACAGGACACTCGTGGAGTGGGGGCCAGTGATCTTCGGTGCAGGTGGTGCTGGAGGCTAGAGCTACTCGGAGCCCAAAGCACGACTTCTTGGGAGACCCAGAAGAGGATGCACATGCAAATGTGCTTGGTGTCCAGGGGTCACGGTCTCAAGTCACCCACGATAGCCACGGGCCTCAGCTTTGCTGGGGACTCAGGGTAGCCTCGGGGAAGTCTGAGAATCCACCTCTGGTGATGCGATGACTTTGGCGTCCGACGGGAGCTTCAGAAATGCGAACCGGACAGATGCTTCTTTGGTGCCTGCCAAGCAGGGGAGTCACTCCTTGACCCCAAGGGAGATTCTTCTGTCCTCTAATCGTGAGTAGAGCATCGAAGGTCCAGGATTCAGTTTCAGAGTTTCGTCCAGGTATAATCTAAAGTCCTAAGGACTGGGTTCCTACCTTTATACTAAAGATAGGGGTTGGATTACTCTGTGGCCCCACCTATGGGTGGGCCAGGGCAGAGGGGTGGCTACACCCCTTTCCCTTTGTCCAGTTCACGCCAAAGCAGGGGCTGCAAGCCCCTGATCCGGTTTGAACTGGGGTATGCACAGGGACACCAAATGTGCCCCCAGTGCAGGACTTCAAAGCACCCGAAAGTGCTCCCGCCCAGCCCCAATACACATTATCCTGTCTGGGGAGGTGGTCACACCTCCCTGGGACAGGAAACCTATTGTCCAGGCCTCCCCTGCCGGAGTTTCGTCCAGCAGCAGGAGGCCAGACTCGTGTCTGTGGCAGCAGCATCCATTTTGTGATGCCAGGGCTCTGGAAAGAAGTTACCGGACTAGTCAGAGTTAACATGTCTTTCCCTCTAGAAGGGTGGAATGCTACCCCCGCCGCCAGTATTGGCGGGGGGGTAGTATTCCAAGATGTTTGACACCAAACACGACATGTTTAGGTGCAGCCATTCCAAAGTTAGCATTTTACCGCGAGGATATAATGCGCTTAAGAGTATAAGGTCAGGCTGCACTACAAACAGCATCAGAGATGGTCTCCGAACGCTGCAGAGGGGCCCTGCTCATGCAGGGGCACCCTCTCACATAGGAACCACGCACTCTGCCTTTAGGATTGATAAGGCCTGCCTTAGGAGTGACTTATAGGTTTATATGTGTGTATGCATTTAGTGATATAGGTAACCTATATCACAGTAAGGGGTGCATGCACCACCTTACCCAGGCTGCAGTAGCAGACCTGTGGTGTCAGTTTGGATGGCCTTCCAGGGGTGGCATAATACCTGCTGCAGCCCCTGGCAGGCCTCTGAGGTACCTATGCCCTTGGTACATAGTATACCATATACTAGGGACTTATAAGGGCACTCCAGATCCCAATCAGTGATGTGCCTAAGGCACATGGAAACCATTTTAGAGAGGAAGCAGCTAGGCTGGGGTTCTGATTAGCAGGGCCCCAGCCAGACTAATGTCGAAAAACAGTGAAGCATCAGCAAAAAGTGGGGGTACCCATGTGAAGCAGATCCTACTCTCCTACAACGGTCCCAAGGGTTTTCCCACGGGGGGACACCTTCCTCCCTTAACCTTCCATTTAGATTTTTGTGCCTGCCATTCAGGAATGGCACCCACAAACTTCAGGACCGAGGGAGCTCTGGTTACAGACGCCCCACGCCCTCCTGACGCTAGGTGTTCTTCCTCACACAGCTGGCAAGTAGGCGCTAGGCCTTCAACCTGGTGCTCCTCTAAGGAACCCTCCAGTCTCCGGGGTGGGGTGGTGAACCCCTGGGGACGCTGCTCACACTCCCTCCCTCTCTTTTAAGGCAGGGCACTAGCCCGCATGCCCCCCCATTACACTGGTACCTAACGGTTCTACTTCGCCTCTCTTCCCTCTCTAGGGCCTTTTCAGACCCTTGGACCCATGACCAGGGGTCCAGCTCTTGTGCCAGCTCCCGGGAATCAAAGAGCTCGCACCCTAACACGGGTTGGCGCAATCCTGGAAAACAATTACTGAGCCTAGGCTCCCTAGGGGCAAAGTTGAGCAGCCCCTTCAAATCATTCGCCATGCTCACCAACACCCAATCATCCAGTGCACGCTTGTACTCATCCACACTTGGCACTGGCTGTACGCTGGCACCATTCAAACTGGACTCTGCCTGTTTAACCTTAACATCCAGTTCCCTCATGCTTAACTCATGAGCTAAGAGAATCTTTTTCTCCTCTGCTTGCTTTTCACTTTCAATGAGCAACTTCTTCTCTTCTGCTTGAGCTTTAAGTTTTAAAACCTCCAACTCATGCTCTCTGACCCTTTGGGTTTCCTCCAGCTCCTCTGGTGAAAAACTCCTCCCTGAATGGCTACTACCAGCCCCTAAGCTGGTCCCTCCACTGGCAAATCCTGTGGACCAAATCCATTCCCTGGGTCATCCTCATCCACCTCAACATCACCTGTCCCTGAGCCCCTTTTGCTTCCCACCAGGCCCTCAAGGCCATTTGCAGCTCCTCCTTCTTGGCGCTACTTTTTATGGGACATCCCACAGCTCTGCAGAATTGCCTCAATTGATCAACTTTGTAGGTAAGCAATGCCTCAATGTCAAACTCTAATTCTGCAGCCTCACTGACTACTTGACTCCTCTGAGACATGATGTGTGGCTTAAAGGTCGCTCAAAAATAGAACCAACAAATTAAAAACACAATATGTGGTTGCGTTGTGGTCTGCGCTAAACTTGTGATGTACACCAATTACTGTGAGTGAATTTGCAAATACACGTTCAAATCCTAACCGCTGACCACCAAATGTTAGACCCGGGATCCCTGGTTGGCTGAGGTAGGTTCCTTAGGCCAAATAGGGATCCCCGCGCTCACGTCAGGGAAAGGAGGGACACCTTCTCAGATAGCCCCCGCTCACCCCCTTGGTAGCTTGGCACGAGCAGCCAGGCTTATCTTCAAGGTAAATGTGTAAAGTATTTGCAACCACGCTCACAGCAACCCAATGATAACACCACAAATGGACTCCACACGAGTTTCATAAAAACGAGTATACATTTATATAAAAAGATATACGATAAGACCACACGATATAAATCCAACATATGCGTATTTGTAATATTCTTCCTGGCCGGTTGTTAGGCCAGCCAGCCCTTGTGAGTTCTGAAGATATTAATGAGCACTTCTAAACGTTCCACTGCAGTCCTAATGCAATGCTATGCAGTTCGTAATGCTAGAATCAGGCACTTTGCAATGTAGAAATAATGCAGTTCGTAATGCTCGAATCAGGCACTTTGCAATGTAGAAATAATGCAGTTCGTAATGCTAGCATCAGGCACTTTGCAATGTAAAAATTACGCAATGCGTAACGCAACAATCAGGTATTTCGTTATGCAGAAACCATGCAATGCGTATTACGACAATCAGGTAGTTTGTTATGCAGAAATAATGCAAGGCGTAATACGCTAATCAGGTAATTCGTTGTGCAGAAATAATGCAATGCGTAATACACTAATCAGGTAGTTCGTTATGCAGAAACAATGCAATGCGTAATACACTAATCAGGTAGTTCGTTATGCAGAAACAATGCAATGCGTAATACGCTAATCAGGTAGTTTGTTATGCAGAAACAATGCAATGCGTAATACACTCCAGCACCGATCACGGTGCCTCAGGCGGTCTCTCCACCACTCGTACTGACTCGCAGTCAGCCTCTGTCAACAATTGCCCCCACATGGGTATAGTGTAAACAAAAAGTGCAGCTCCGCACTCCGGCCCCGGTACTGCCAATTCTTTGGCAAGTACGGGCCGCGATACGAGCCGAAGCAGAGGCTTGCGCTGCAGGAATGGGAGAGGCCGAGAGCGTCTCCCTCCGAGACTGCACCCCACCCCAGGCGTCGACACACGTTACCTGGGGGGTTGCGACCTCGCTCTCCTCTCCTCTTCCCGCGACTTGGGCCTCCGATGCAAACTTTGTGAATTCCGGGCAGTGGGACTCGGGCCCTCCCTCGACGAGGTTGGTTTCGAGGTCCCGCTCTGGCAACGGTGGGCTCGGGCTGGCGGCTCGGCTCCTTCGGAGCTGCCGGTCCGGGCCCACTGACGCTACGAAGATCTCAGGCTGCAACAGGGCACACACACAAAGCGTTGCTGAGACTCACTTGAGCTTCGGGTGCACGATCACAGGGCACTCCTCCCGAAGGTCTCAGGCTGCACGAAGCACACGCACACAGCGTCGCTGAGACTCACTTGAACTCCGGGTGCACGATAACAAGGCAATCCTCACGAAGGTCTCAGGCTGCACAAAGCACACGCACACAGTGTCGCTGAGACTCACTTGGACTCTGGGTGTGCACGATAACAGGGAAATCCTCACGAAGGTCTCAGGCTGCACAAACCACACAGCGTCGCTGAGACTCACTTGGACTCCGGTGCACACAATAACAGGACAATCCTCACGAAGGGCTCAGGCCGCAAAAAGCACACACTCACAGCGTTGCTGAGACTCGCTTGGACTCCAGATGCCCACGATCACAGGGCAATTCTTACGAGGGTCTCAGGCTGCAAAAAGCACACGCACACAGCGTCGCTGAGACTCTACTGGAACTTTTTGTGTTCCTGAGTTTCCGCAACAGGGAGCCAGCTCACCTCGGGCCCTTGGGGATAAGTTACTTCCGGACAGAGCACACAGCAAAGTCCTTTCAAGCAGGGGGACACAGCACACAGCAAAGTCCCTTTAGTCTCTCCTTGGTTAAAGCAGCAAACTGCAGGCCAGCCCCAGAACACACAGCAAGGGTCAGTCCTTTCCTTCAGTCTCTTCAGCTGTTTCTTCCTTGGCAAAGGTTCCTCTTGACCACAAAGTAGCTTCAGTCTTGTTCAATCTTGATCAATCCATTTCTCCAAAGTTCAGGGGCTTCAGCTCTCATAGTTATACCCCTAAATGTCTTTGAAGTCTTTGTGTTCCGGCACTGACCCCTGTTCAAACCAGTTCTGGGTGCCTCCCTGCCAGTGACACCTTATTCCTTTGATAGTGGGGGTCTGGATCCTCAATCACTCAGCAGGGGCCGTAGCCATTGGTTTATGGCTGCAGCCCAGGCCTCTACAAATCTAGGGGCTACTCCTCCCCCCTACACTCCAGATGCAGGTCAGCCTGTTGCTGTCTCACCTCCTCCCCTGGGTCAAGGCATTCCCCAGATCCTATCACTTTCAAATCCAGACAGTCAATCCACAACCAGGCAGAGACACACAGAAATGTTAGAGCACAAAAACCCAGCCACTTCTAAAAGAGTGGCTTCTAAACGCACAATGCAAAAACCACCTTCACAAAAAGATGTGTTATTGAATTGTGAGTTCAGGCATACTAAACTTCACCTCTCCATCTTAAGCCTTTGGGGAGCTAGGCTGGAAAACATATGACACAGCCTTTCCCATTCTGTCCTATGGGCAAGATGGCCTTTCCACAGTGAAAAACGAAATGGAGATTATTTCACTGTCAGGACATGGAACACACCTTAGTACATGTCCTACCTTTCACATACACTGCACCCTGCCCAGGGGGTACCTTGGACCTACCATAGGGGTGTCTGATGTGCATAGAAAGGGAAGGGTAAGGTCATGGCAGTTTAACAAACTGCGCGCAGGCACTGCAGTGGCAGGCCTGAGTTCCCTCTTTAAGGCTACTTGTGTGGGTGGCACAATTCGTGCTGCAGGCCCACTAGTAGCATTTTTTCTGACATGGTGTTGCCAACTTAGATGCTTTGGACACTTTGCCACTGCTGATCAGTGCCAAATTGCAAGTGCTCCCTGGTTAAATTGTTATTGTGATTGGTTATCCATGATTGGCATATTTGTTTTACCAATAGGTCCCTAGTAAAGTGCACTGAGTGTGCCAGTGCTGGTGATTCAAATGCTACTAGTGGGCCTGCAGCACTGATTGTGCCACCCACAGGAGTAGCCCTAAGATGGTGTCTCAGGCCTGCCACCGCAGTGCCTGTGCACAGTTTATTAACTGCCATGTTGACCTGGCCAGTGTCCACACTTGCCAGGCCTGACCCTTCCCTTTTTCTTACACATAGGACACCCCTATGGTAGGCCCAAGGTACCCCCTGGGCAGGGTGCAGTTTATGTGAAAGGTAGGACATGTACTAGTGTGAGTAACATGTCCTGATAGTGAAATACTGCCAATTTCGTTTTTCACTATTGAAAGGCTATCTTGCCCACAGGACAGAATGGGGAATGCTGTGTGACATGTGTACCGGCATAT
This sequence comes from Calotriton arnoldi, assembly GCA_963921515.1. Classification (NCBI taxonomy): domain Eukaryota; kingdom Metazoa; phylum Chordata; class Amphibia; order Caudata; family Salamandridae; genus Calotriton; species Calotriton arnoldi. The sequence continues at coordinate 9,979,930 of CAWUFW010000004.1, read as the reverse complement.
CTTCCCATAGCAGCAAGATAGAAAATTGGAAGCTGGTATCCCTGAACTCAGAATTTAATAACACATCTTTTAGGGAGGATGGTTTTTAAATTCAGTGTTTGGAAATAGCACTTTTAGAAAGTGGCTATTTTCTTGTTCAACCTTTCTGTGTGCCTCTGCCTGTTTGTGAATTGACTGTCTGGTTTGTGAGTGACAGGGGCTGGGGTGGCTCCAGGAGGCTGGGTGAGTCAGCACTAGGCTGAATAGACCTAACTGCATTTGGAGTGGTGGGAGGAGTAGCACCTGGGCCTGAATAGGGCTGTGCCTGCCTTCCACAATGCTGGCTCCACCTCCTGCGGTGCGTCTGATGGCCCTGGCCCACACTCACAAAAGAAGAAGATGTGCACTGGCAGAGTGGACCCAGAACAGGTTTGGACTGGGTCCAGGACCCCTCACACATGAAGAACAAAGACTTTTGGGGTATAAATATCAGAGCTGAAACCCCTAAACTTTAGACTAGGAAAACTTTGTGATCAAGAAGGAATCCCTGCCAAAGAGAACAGCTGAAGAAGATTGAGGAAAAGTGCTGCCATTGCTGTGTGTCTGGGGGCTGACCTGCAGTTGCTGTTTCTGCTGAGGAAGAGGACTAAAGGACTTTCTGCTGTGTGCTGTGTCCCTAATACTTGAAGAGGAACTGTGCTGTGTGCTTTGTCCCTCTGAGGTGAAACTGTCTCCAAGGGCCAGAGAAGAGCTGGCCTCCTGTTGTAAGAAACTCAGGGACACAAAAGTTTCTCAAGATCGTGCAGCTCGCACTTCCTGGACAGTGCTCCGCTCTCTATCCTGCCTCTGGGTGTAATTGGGTGCCCCAGGACGTTGCTGGTGCCCGCCGTGAAGCCCGCCCTGCCTGCACGTCTATCTGCTCTCCAGCAATCCCCGAGAGTGCTGCGTGCTTCACCGCCGCTGGCCCGTGACTGGAGAGAAGTGCTGAGGGCCGGTATTTCATCACCACCGGTCCCCGATCTCCCAACGTGCTGTGTGCCTGTTTTTCACCACCGCTACTCGAGCCGACTGCCCGAGGCCGGGTTCGCTGAGGAAAGGAGCCGAGTCAGAGCTGGAGCAGAGAGGGAGGGTCACCTAGCAACCAGGACTCCTGCACCCACATCAACACTATGCAGAGCGGAGGGCCGCCCGGAAGGAAGTCCCGTCCTTGCCGAAGCATCATCGCCGGAGGAGAAGGGCGCCCGTCGGAGGATCGTATAGAGTGGACACCAGCGCGAGATCAGCCCCCAGGTAATACGCTCCCAGCCGCGCTATTGTCTGTGCGAGGCCGGGAGCGGGTTGGGAGCCGGCGGGGCTGCCAGGGACTGTGCGGGCGCGGTCTATTGACTGTGTGAGGCAGCTGCTGATCGTGGGGGCCCTGGGTCTAGTGCCGGGGCCTGGCGGGGACTGCACCAACGTTTTAGCAAGTGCTAAGAGTTCCCTTGTTTCTTCCCTTTAAACACGCAAATCCGGCCCATACCGGCACAGCATACGAGCTGCGGTACTGGGGCCCACAATCAACAAGGGGGAAGTCCGTGGCTCACAAACCGGACGGTGCAGGCGCTTAGAAGGATCAGCGCTATTGTTACTTTATTGGGATAATCAAGAAGGATATAATCTCGGCACCCGTTTTCCTTTAAGAACTGAATGGTTGAGTCCACGATATTGATCTAAGAGAAATACAAAGACTACAAGTTCGTTTATTTTTACAAGAGCATTCCCAAGAACATTTCTAAAGGAAGGATTAATTATGTATGTTTGCTTTATGTCGTTTTTGGTCTTGCCTAATCAGATAAAGATATTTATATTTTTATAAATAATCTGTGTGGTGTCCATTTGTGGTGTTTCACTGTGTTACTGTGGGTGTTAGTGCAAATACTTTACACATTGCCTTGGGGATAAGCCTGTCTGCTCGTGCCAAGCTACCAAGGGGGTGAGCAGGGGTTATCAACAAGTGTGTTTCCCCCTTACCCTGACTAGAAGCAAGGGTCCCTATTTGGTCAAAGGTACCTACCTCTGCCAACTAGAGACCCCCATTTCTAACAGATGCTCTGTTTGGTACCAGTGGCATAGCAAGGTCAGGTGGTACCCGGTTAAAACACATATTTTTGCCATTTTGTCAAGCCGAGGGTGACAAGTGTCATCACTGAGGGGGGTGACAAAATGGCAAAAATATGTGTTTAAAACACATATTTTTGCCATTTTGTCACCCCCCTCAGTGATGACCCCTGGGGCGGCCCGCACCCTCCGCACTCCCCTTCCTACGCCCCTGTTTGGTACATGGCAATGTTTTACATTCTTCATCGTCTGTTATCAGCAGTATATATAACCCTGTATATAATTATGAACATCAACACAGTCACTGACAAAATGTGAGAATTCAAAGAAAATAACCAATTACGTTGTTTTCCCTTCAAAAATATGAGTTACTTTCACCAGTCGACAATGGTTGTCCAAAATGGGATAGCGTATTCTTTTTAAAAGGGGGCTGGGGTGCGGCTGAGCTGTTTGCTAGGGCCGGTTTTGGCCGATTTTCTTACAGGGGGCCGATATTGCCGGCCCCCGGTAACAAAAATGGCCCCCAGGGGCCCAAAACGGGCCCCCACCCTAGCAGCCCACCGGGAAACGCCCAGTGCCCGCTACGGCCAGTCCAGCCCTCTTTCTCCCTTTTTAGGTCTCGCCTACGCAGCGCGCAAGCGCTGCTTAGGAGGGGACCTTTACCCATCGCTCAGGACTTTGCTTGAAACTCGTGCATGTTTTGCATTGGTTTCAATTGCCACTCGTGCACGTTTGGCGTTTCCCTTGCGGGAGCGAGCAGCGGCACCATCTGTTTGTAATTATCGCGCTTATCGCTGCTCGCTCCCGTAAGGTAAACGCTGTGGATGTACTTTCACTTTCGCGGCCGCGGACAAGAGTTTCGAGGGCGGCTATTCCATTGCCACGGCGGGGGTATCTTGTTTTAAGAACATATTGGAAAGAGTGTTTAGCACTATTCGTTGCCTCGGTACACATTTAAAATATGACCTATTTGCTTCTTCGTCACTTCTTCATTCGTCTTGCATCACGGAAAGTATCAGACAAGAGTAGTTTGATTTTATGTGTGTAGCTTTTCATATTCTGTTGTGCGACTCGTTTCCTTTCTTTGTTTTTGTATGCCAAAGAGGCATGTTTATCCATGTAAATATTAGCCAACGTGCTAAATATTAATGAGTTGTTGAAACATAGGCTAATTCGATGACACACAGATTTGATTGTTTGTGTGATGTATATAATTAATGTATTGGGGTCTGGTTTGCTTACTCCTAGCATTTTCGGCCCCCTCCCAAGGGACCTCAGTGGATCAAACCCCGTTCTTGTTCAGACACTCTCCCTTCTGAGCACAGCCCCCCGCCCCCGTACCCACCACCCTCTGTGCTCCATCCTCGACTCAGACGCATTCTCAGCTTTGTGCCCGCAGCCGAGGAGCGCTGCGACTCCTGTGCGCCTCACTCAGGACCCGCGGGAAGTCAGACCCTCTTTCCTCCTCTTGCCAGCCATTAAAGGGCCGCCCTCAGGAGCTGCTGCCCTCGACGGTTTAGAGTGGGGGCGGCGGAGATCGTAGCATTGAAATAGTGTAGTATTAGGCCACAAAATAACTACGCATTTGCCATGTGGCAATAACTGTAAAAAAGAGCGAGAAACATTCAACCAGTGGTTGAATTGTACAACATCTAACGGGAAATTTGGGTTGAACTGACATAATCTTCTCTTGGCCATAATGTGCGTTCCTACACACACCACTTTACTTCGCTGTCTCAGTTTAACTGAGCGTCGGGCCGGAGGCCATCTTGAAGGAGTTCTAATCGGTGAAACCGAAGTTTTGAAGGGAGTCACTCTCCGTGCATGAATGCAGCCGTGTGGTTGAAATGTACTGCGATGCTCGACTGCCCTCTGCATGACAAGGCACTGCAGTACAGGTGGTAAGGACCAAGGTAGTGTTGAACAGAGACATTAATGCAGCAGACGATGCAGGGAAGCCACGCGCCACAAAGACATGCCTCTCCTAGCTCCACAGCATCGCCTCTAGCACACCCTAGGCTTGCAGAATTGACTGGGCAGCCGCCGAGCTGATGGGACTGGCAGAGAACATAGCTCCTAGGGTGCCTGCAAGCTCCACAACCTAAACCAGTTGGGTTCTTTCAGCTACGATCTTTTTACCTTACCTAATTATAACGTCACTTTAACTTTTTTTTTTTTTCAATGAATTTCTGTGTTTGTTTTATGCAACACTACAATCGCTTAAACTTAAGGAAGGGTTTAAAGATCTCGCCCGGTTGTTGTACTCACCATACTGCTTATAGCGCCGAGAGGCTAGTGAGGGAAAGGCACCAAACATGCAAATAAAAAACAGGGGTGTGTGAAATTTGCGTACCTTTTTAAAAAAAACGTAATTAGGTGTTCATTTCAGCAACATTACACAAAACGTGCATCCTAATTTTACGCTCTATTTTGGAGTGAAAATCATCCTTTGTTCATTTTCAATGCAGAAACACATTTTGCACTAAAAAAATTTGCAAAAAACGAAAGCACTACAAACAAGCATTGTCATAGTCTATAGGTCTCGCCTTTGGGACCTTATAAGTGTTTAGCCATGCAACAGTTGATGTTGTTGCACCAAGGATATTGTGCTGGATAACTAAACACTTATAAGGTCCCAAAGGCGAGACCTATTGGTTATGCCAATGCTTGTTCACTTTGTCTTTCTCTCTCTATCTTTTTAGGTCTCGCCTAGGCAGCGCGCATGCGCTGTCTCTCCGAGACATTTAGTAATCTATATGGGTGGTGAAACTCTGCCTATTGCAGGGTAGTTTCTCGCCGCTTGCCATTTGTGGACTTTGGCATTTTTTTTGTTAGCGGGCTTCTTATTGGATCTCGATCCGATACGTAACTTCCGTTTCTACCGGAAGCAGCACTGCCTCACTACAGTCTCATTACGCTTACACAGCGTAATTGTTATTTTATAAAATAGTGCGCATTAACATGCGCGCGCTACCTGTAGCTTCGCATGTGGCGGCCACGGGCCGCGCCTTTCTTTTGTACTGCAGGGCTGCCTCCTCTCCAGCTCTGCAGGCTCACTGTTGCCCTGTCTATAGAATGCTTTATACTTCTTACAGTGCGACATGCCGAGCTGTAGCTTTGCATATGGCGGGCAGCGCCTTTCCTTTTGTTTTGCACGTCTGCCTCCTCTCCAGCTCTGCAGACTCATTGCTTCCCCGCCTACGGACTGGCTACATTCCCGCAAAGAATGGCTCTTCATCCGCCCCTCGCGTCCATACCACTCTGCTGACTGACTACAGAAAGCTCGCATGCAGTATTAGAGCCCATTCATGAGGGTTTTGAATGGTTTTAATAATGGTAAGTGTGAATTCAGCAGCAGCCGTAACGCACCACTTTCAATTTTTAAAAGGTATCGTCCCTTTCGTGCTAATTATTTGGCACGGTTTTGCTACTCAATTATAAGTAGTTCCACCTTTAAGAAGGCGGGTCTTCCCCATAAATGTGCAACTTTCTCCAAAGCCCGGAGTTTCAAGCTGGCCTAGGGTGTCCGCTCCTTCCAGTTCCACAGGGTCTGCATTTTGGTTTTTTACCGTGGGGCTGTGACTTGCCGCCAGTGTCTGTGCCCTGAGGAGGAACTGGCTACATGCACCACAGGAGGTGCAGAGGTGTGCGTTACACCCCTGTTGAGACAGCTTCATTAATCCCCATAAAGACGCCAACCTGACCCCTGACTGTTTGTGCTCCAGCCCAGCAGCTCCATACAGATGTTAGTCATGAGACTTCCTTCCCCACAGCCCCTGAAGCCCCATGGAAACATGAGCCTGACGTGACTTACCCTGCCCCAGCCCTAACGCAACGAATTAACATGCAAGTCTTGAAGCGTTCCCGTATTCCTGACTATACTGCAGTTCGGCTGCACAGCAAACAGAAGAACCCCCTCTTGCACACTTTTATTTTACAGTTTTGATATAGCGCAAATTCAACTCTAAGCTATTGATTGGAACGCTTAACATGGCACCAGTTACATTGCACAAGGACAAATTCTGTTTTTGTAGGCACGGATAATAACGCGATTTCCCCAGGATCACAGGGGGGCAGATTTACAAGCCCCTTGCGCCACATTTGCGTCACTTTTCCCATGTTAAAAGTGACGCAAAAGTGGCGCAAGGGGCTTGTAAATCTGCCCCAGGATGTTTAGCTGACGCCAAGATTAGAACCTGGTTCCCTGGCTCAGAAATGGGTAGCCCAGACTGATGTCACATTCTCTCCCCATGGCCAAATCTTCACAAGCCTGTGTGAAATCCCGAGGGGAGCTGCGAGGTTGAAAGTGCCCCGCATTATCTTTCTGTAAAACACGCTCATTCATCTCCTGTTTCAGCTCTAATTGTATTGTACGATTGTTTCCTTTTAATAGTAGCTTCTCCTCTTTCTTCTTGACCTTTGTAATTGTAAACGTATGCACTGGCTCTGTTAATGAACAATAATAAAGAAAATGCAGGTCGCCAGCTCGTGCGTGTGGGGGCGATGTATGGGGTTTATTTCTTGGGTGGTACAGAGAGACCGAGCCGCCCCTGTCTTTATTTCAGGTACTCTAGAAGAGCACCCCATGAAATAAATAAACACCTGTCAGAAAAAAATAAAACGAATTGCCCAGTATATTAACAGTAGACGAAGAGGGATCGGCTTTTCAATTCCTTGAGCTGGAGGTCACTTGCGCAACTGCAACAGAAACAGTCGCAGCTGCTCTGGGCAAATGCTGCCTACTCTGCACTGGTGCAAAAACCGGCTTCAAAGGCAATAAAACAAACACAAGTGGCATCTACATCATAAAACAACATAATCTTCGTACCGGACACTTGCAACCTTCAGGAGGTTTATGATAAAAATTCTATCAGGCACAGCGCACTCTCCCACAGTGTCCACGAGCAGAACAATAAGGCATGCTGCAGCACAAACGGTAAATACGCTTTCTGTAACTTTCTTTAGTCTTTGACTGCATGTGTTAGTGTTTTCACTGCCGGCGCGGCTGGACAGCTCGGCGGGCTTATGTGACAAAAGTGAATACAAAGCGCATTTCATGTTTTATTATTTTTTTGTTTAATTTAGCACAGACACTGAACTGCTCCCTTCAACTTGCATGTATTCTCTGTGCTCTGTCTGTCATTGTTTGATTGTATACACACAATGGGCACTCGCCCCCCCACCCCCCCCGCTCTCTCCACTATCCACTAATGCATTAGGTCTCGCATTTGCGAGATTTTGTGCTATTGGAATTGTAAATGACAATGCCTTTTATTTATATGTTTAAAAAACATACAATAATAAAAGGCATTGTCATTTACAATGCCAATAGCACAAAATCGCGCAAATGCGAGACCTAATGCATTGCAAATGCTTGTTTTATTTGTCTCATTGCTGAGACTTCTGAACTTCCCTAATTGAACCTTGAGAATAAAGTTGTCTTTCACAGCAAATGTGTGATGGCGAAACTGTGCCCACTCCTACAACTTGTAACTTTGTCAATATTCATGACATTTTCAGACTATGAAACTCTGCGAAGAAATGGGTTGATCTTTGCTGCAGTCATGCTTATTATCGGCGCACTTATACTTGGTAAGAAAGTGGTAAATACATATTCCATACTCATCAATTTTCAATTATTTTATGTATGACATTCCTTTCTCTATCACACACCTCTTCTGCATGTACTTCTCCTCTCTCCAAGGTTTTTCATCAACTACCATTCCCCTCCTCTCTATCTCACTCATCTTCTTCTGCCAGATTTTTTCCTTTTTCTTCTCCTTACTTTCCTATTTTTCCCTCTAAATCACTCTGTTCTTTCTCTCCCCACATCTGCTGACACCCAGTATCTTCTCCTACTTATCACACGTCTCTCCTTCCTCTTTAGCTGCTTTTGTCTCTCTTCCAATCAACTTATTACCTTGAACTGCACTTCTTTTCAGCCCCGAATCATACTACATCCATTAGCCACTCCTTGCCAATCATTAAATGTTTAGTTCCACAGAGGGCCATACTAATCAATTTCAGTTGATTTAGGGAAAGAGCATTGGCCTTTAAACAATTAAATGTTGCTTAATGAGGGGAGATTGGCCATTCTCTTTTCAAATACTTCTCTGAGTAGCTGATGGAGGATTTATGTATATAAAATGAGCCGACCACAGACATTCTTTTCTCTGGATTTTATCATTAAATATTCAATACCTCAGCATCCATCCCCTGCTCATGAATGGGTTCCACCCCATCATATTAAGAGATCAATTGTCATAGCACCTATTTTAGTAGAGGACTATACAACCAGAAAACATATGCAGGACTAGATTGCAAGCTCTCAATACTGTTCTCCAGATGCACTCTCTGTGAGTCGATGCTCACTGAAAACTACAACAGATACTCAAGGGGCGAGCTAGTAAAAAGTAGACACTGGATTGGTGGCACTCTCTAAACCAAATTTCAGTTCCCGAAGGAGTCAAAATGCACAATATTTAATGAGTCCTACTGATGCTTGTACACAGCTAGTACACACCTGATAATCAGTCATTTATTTTTCCATTACCATCAGTTAAACTAGTAGTAGTTAGCTCTCGCTGAAAGTCAGTCCAGTTTTGAGAGCAAAATTATGTGACCGATCGATTAAACAACACCAAGGTGGCTGAGCATTTTCTTGTGAAGTTATTTGAATTAGGAATTCCTTGCCATTTGCGCTACGCTCGGCTCTGATGACTTCACATAAGTTGTGTGCTTTAGAAATTCTAGAAGTAAGTAAGTAAATAAATAGGTTGATCTAGAAGGAGATCTTCCTTTGCCTCAGAGACAGTGGCTCGCCATCTCCTCATGGTTTTACCAGTGTCATCCTAAAATATTTTGGGGCCCTGGACACAAATATCTGGGGCCAGAGATACGGAACATTAAGATTTAAAAGTGCTGGAAATAACATAGACAATGAAGACCGAGTGAAAAGTTAGCCCTCATACAGGAAAACGACTGGAATGGCATAGATTTAGGAGTTATTTTTAATTCTCGAAATGTAGGGTGAATTTCAAGAATTTCAGAACAGTTTTGCAGGGATGTCTTCACCTGTGTGAAATAAAGAGGCATCACCATCAAGCATGTGTGAAGAAATGTATTGTGCATTAGTAGAATGATGTGCTGGCAACCGTCATCAAGCAGCAACTGCCAGAGCATAGAAGACTCAACAACAGTTTCTTCAAGGTCCTACCTTCATATTCTAGAACATAACATAGGACATCAACTAAACCCAACACCTTTCTCCCTTCTACCCATCAGCCTAACTCCAAAACAAAATAATATAGGGGCATATTAACAACGAGGCGATAAGCAATTATCGCCGCTTTAGCGTCCGTTTTCGGACGGAAAGCGGCGATAATTCTATCGCCTAATCAGCAAGGTCACGCTATCGCGTGAATCCTTGCACTATCGCCCTTTCCCCCAACGCCCATCCTTGCATTTCTAATGAGATGCAAAGTGGGCGTTACTGGCGTACCCCGGATGGGCTACGTTGCAAATATCGCCGATGTTCACATCGCGATATTTACAAGGCAGCCCACAGGATTATAGCAGACGTTAGATTTTGGCGAAAACGGCCGTTTTCGCCAAAATCTAACGTCTGCTATAATCCTGACTTACCTATGTTAGGCATAGGAGGTGGATTCTGCTGATACGACCACAGGGTCGTATCAGCAAGGTTATCGCCCTTTTGCAGGGAACAGCGCTGGAAAACCAGCGATGTTCCCTGCAAAATGGCGATAACCTCGCTATCTCTGGAATTTTTATCGCCCTGGAGTAACGCGTTGTTAATAACGCGCTACCAGGGCGATAAATGCCAGAGATAGCCTGCGATAATATAATTATCGCTAAGCACGGCCAGCAATAATTATCGCTGGCCGTTGTTAATATGCCCCATAGTACAGTAAAATTTCAGCTTTAACACAATATTATGTCTCCATATACCATTTAAAGTACTTGGGAGGGACCTACGCACCAGATGGATGATGAGCGAGTTCATAATCAGACACTGACACATTGTCTCAACCAAGATGTTCACACACCTTCAGTCTCACTTCATTTGGTACCATGGATGAAGTACTCTAGATAGTGGTTCTAGATTTGACCATCATCCAATGCCACATCACCTTGGTTATCCCTCCAGACGTATAAAACTTGCCTTCACCCTATCTAACCACATAGCCTCTGCACCCCTATTTAGGGAAACAATACAAATAATAAACAATACTATGTCTTCACAATCCCCACATTCATTGATGAACAAAGCTTCAAAAACTACAATGCTGGCATCAGTCAATAATATATATTTACCCTGGGTGTCAATCATTTTCAACAGTGCCATACCTGCTATCTTGGACTCACAGAATCATGTAACCTATTTGGTTTTTTTTAAAAAGCACCTGCAAAGGTGATTTTGTTTCTGCTAAGTGTTGTTCAACGTTTCAGCATAAAATTCCACAAGTTCATGATATGACCTCACTTGTTTCTTGCTTTGCAGTTCATATGCCATCATTATTACTCTGGTCAAGCCTTTCTTAGGCTTGAATCATTTGCTGGAAATCTTATGTCCCAAATAGTTAACTCCCTTGCACTGCAATACTGCACTTTTCCTTCTTGAAGTTATTCCCTATCCTTCAACCTCTCCAGCACATGAATCAACACCCTATTGTACTCCACTAAATCAGCTTCAAACATTATCCTGAAAGTCTGCTGCACCCTCTGCATCCTTCCTTATAGAGGACATGCATTGTCCTCTGAAAGACTTTAGAGGCTGATGTCAATACAAATGGCAGCTATAAGAAACCTGTATGCCTCCTCTGAGGTCGCAAAGGCCCCAAACACCGGGGCGCATTGTGAATCTCTATTAGGAGAGATTCTGCAGACATAAGTAAGGTGGTGAAGATGGTTGGCCCTTTTCCTAATGCTGATAGCTCAGTAATGATGGGTAGGGGGTGATCCACCCAGATGTTTGCAGTGAGGTTGTGTAAGTCCTCACACATTCTAATTACCCTTTTGGCTTGCATGCTGATACTAAAGGTGCTAAGCATTCTGAGATTTCAGTTTCCTTAATCATAACCTGATTCACCTTCAACTGCTCCTCAAACTTGCCCTTAAAGGTGATTTTGTGACAAATTTGTTTTAACTTCCCCAATCTGTCACAAAACACCTCAGAATATCTCTCCACTCACGCACTCTCGCTTTCTTGTACGTTCAATATTTCACTTGCTGATAATACCTGCTCAGGTTGGTTAGGATCGAGAATGATAGCCTTCTGTTCACCCCATCCTAACAAACAAAATCAGCTTTTGCAACACACACACACCCTTTGTTGCGTTCTCTTTGAAACTAAGGGCCATATTTATGACCTGGTTTGCGTCGCTCTTGCACCACGCAATGTGGTGCTAGAGTCCCGCAAACCTTAAGTCATATTTTTGATGCCACGCAAAACCACCTTGTGTGGCTCCAAAAATATAGAGTAACGCAACGCAAATAGCTGCGTTGTGTTACTCTGACCTGGGTGAAATGAAATGAATGAAATTCGTACTTGTAAAGCGCACTTATACCCCCAAAGAGGTGTCCTGGCGCTGTACGCATACCGCTGTGGAACCCTTCCTGGCTTTTCCCTGTGAAATGTCCACTCCTGGGCACCCCCAGGGTGAAGCCAGGCATCCCAGCGCTGTTGGGGCCGTTGTGGAGATTAAGCAAGCTATTGCCCAGAGTTGCAGAGTGGGACCCATGATTAGAATAGGCACCGAGGTGAGAATTATCAGGTCCGAGGAAATTGAGCCCAAGACCCGCCGAGGCGGGAATTGAACCCTGGTCCCGGGCCAGATCTCTGCATCAGGGTCTGCCGCTCTAACCATTGAGCCACACTTCTCCACTGTGGGCATTTCATGTGCTTTGTGTGGATATTCCCATGCAACTCCCATGGTTTTTGACGCATTGCCAGATTTACAAGACCTTTGTAAGCCTGGGAATGCGCCAAAAAGATACGCCTCCCCAGGAGGGGCATAACAAGGAAAAATAGGTTTATTTACCCTCATTGTTTCCTCTTTCGATGTGTGCAGCAGACATAGAAAGGGAAAAAAAGCCTCGCAGGATTGTTTTTGTGCAGGAAGGTGCCCATTCCTGCACAAAAACAACCCTGCTTACAACACAGGCACCCATGCACCATGTCTGCATGTCTGTGCAATTTTTAAATCTTTCCCAAAGTCAGGGAACTGACTAACATAACATAACATTACATAATATAACATACCATAATATAACATAGTACAGAGTAACACTCACAAACAAATATAGGCACAATGCTAATAAACTCGTGTTTATGTAATTGGTAGATAAGTAGCCTGTGACACCATCTGAAATATGAAATCTGCGCAAACTCCATGTGCTGTTATCAGCCCTCTGTGCTTGACTGTAAAAGCACTGCACCTGCTTCCAGGGGCGTAGCTTAATCAGTAATATTCAGGGGGGAGGGTGGAACGGTTTTCCAGCCATCACTGCCATTGAAATGGCAAAATGGATGAATATAGTATTCAATTTAAAAAACATCTCTGCACAACATAAGAGCCATCCAGCCCTTTGTTTATTCTTGGCCTGGTTTGTGTGAGAGGGAAGAGGAGGGGTGATTGTACACAATCTCTGCAAAGTTACATGGAGACGTGTATCTGTGCTACAAGGGCTGCCAATCCGAGTGGAAACCCTACCACAGACACTGCTAACCCGAATGGAGGCCCCTGGACCCAACTGCACACACCAGAATCCATATATTAGAGGGGTGTCACACCCTAAACACCCCCCCCCCTGCCTGCTTCTAACAGGGTGTCACTCCTTCATGCACAAGTGCAATTCCGTTCCCCCCGCAGATTCAGTATTCCCATTCTATGATGCAAGCTGATGTTATCAGTATAATTGGCCACCGTCCAGAGAGTTGTAGGCTCTCGCGAGATGTTGCAGCACTTGCATGTTTTGCACCATGACCTATCTTAGCGCCTGATATAACTGACTGCCTCGCACTGCAGCTAAGCGCACCGCACTTCAGTCTCTAGCCTGACTTTGCTGCTGGTTGTCAACTCGTGCTCAGTTAATTATATGGTTGTAGCATCCCGGCAGACAGCTGTGAATTGTCAGTCATGGCGAACGAGCACACCACTTGTACCGCTCTTACTTTACACAAGCTTCATCAGCACCATTCTTCCCAGCAAAAAGAGTTTGTGCCTGATCAGACAAGTATAGCTGGTGCTTCTTTGACACCAAAGACGTCTTGACGTAGAAAGTGGTGATAAGATAACCCAGGACACTTGTTGAGTCTGTTTCCATTGAGTAAACTCCTTAAGTACAAAGGTGCGACTCATCATGGCTCAGGGAACTCAGAGAATCTTCTGTGTGTGTGTTGTGGTGCCTGTAAAAAGTGTACTTGTTGCAAGTGGAATAAAGAGATGTAACCATTAACTAGAATAAATGACAATGCCTTCTATTCATGTGTTAGTTTTTAAAACATAAATAAAAGGCATTGTCATTTGCAATGCCAATAGCTTAAACTCTCGCACATGCGAGACCTATTGCAGTGCAAATGCTTTTTTATCTATGGTCCATACAAACAGTGTGACATTTACAGTGCGGCCCGGCAATGATCACATGCATTTTACGTAACAGTCCTTATTTTAATAGATTTCACCTCTTGCGATTTTATCTTTTTTTTCTAGCACACTTTGTTTAAATAATTTTAAGGAGCTTCATATGTAGATTATTTTATATTTGTTTGCACTTAAATGCATTAACTGGCACTATTTTGCCCCGAAAATTAATGAATTTTTTGTAATTATTTTATGGTATTAGAAGAAATGGTTTCAATTAACTGTAATAAACATGAACGATGTGTGAGGGAAACAAAGGTTGAACGAGGCGGACCTAAGGCCCACCATGTGTGTATTGGAATGTTACAATATATAGCTGCACTGTCAAAACCAATACCTAAAAAGCCACAAACCTCACTTGCAGGAAGGGGATAGTGAGAGGCAGTTAGAAATAACAAGAGAGGGGTATCAGACATGGGCGTGCTTGGCCAGTGCACCCACTGGCGCCTTGAACTAGGACCGGAGTGGGCACTGAGGTGACAGGTGAATGCCTCAGAATAACCACTTCCCACCCGGGTAATCGTGCTCTATGACCCTTAACTTTCAAACTACGTCCTAACTATGACGGAAGAAATGTGCTGGGTGTGGCCGGCAGCCCTGAGGACTCGTGTCGTCCATTCTTGGAGGTCACGACTGCAGTATTGTTCTCTAACAATACAGGCACTGGGGCCACGTGAGGGATGACTGGGATAGTCCATCCAGGCAGGGAGCGGTCTTCTGCCCTCCTTCAAGTTCGTGTTTTCTCCTCTCCAAGGGACGAAAGAGAGAAGGGAGTCAGAAAGAGTCGTGGAGAGGTGGACCAGGGAGCACAGTGGCAGCAGTAAGAAATGTGGGCATAGCGACGGTAGAGGAGGCAAGCAAGAAAAGCTGTGGAGAGAGGGACGAGGGGAGAGCAGTGAGAGCTGTGCAGATGGGCAAGAGGAGAGCAGAAGGAGGGAGAGCTGTGGAGAGACGGGCGAGAGGAGAGTGGAAGCAGGGAGAGCTGTGGAGACGGGCGAGAGGAGAGTGGAAGCAGGGAGAGCTGTGGAGAGACAGGCGAGAGGAGAGTGGAAGCAGGGAGAGCTGTGGAGAGACGGGCGAGAGGAGAGTGGAAGCAGGAAGAGCTGTGGAGAGAGGGACGAGGGGAGAGTGGAAGCAGGGAAAGCTTGTGGAGGGAGGGGCGAGAGGAGAGCGGAAGCAGGGAAAGCTTGTGGAGGGAGGGGCGAGAGGAGAGCGGAAGCAGGGAGAACTGAGGAGAGGGGGGCGAGAGGAGAGCAGAAGCATGGAGAGCCGTGGAGAGAGGGACGAGGGGAGAGAGGGACGAGGGGAGAGCGGAAGCAGGGAAAGCTGTGGAGAGAGGGGCGCAAGGAGAGCGGAAGCAGGGAGAGCTGTGGAGAGAGGGGCGAGAGGAGAGTGGAAGCAGGGAGAGCTGTGGAGAGAGGAACAAAGGAGGAGATGCCGAGCAGGAACACCTGTAGAGTGGGCCCATAGTAGCGAGGGAGAGCTGAGAAGGCGGAGAAGAGTGGGATGATAAAGGTCAGGGAGAGCAGGAAGAGCTGTGGACAGAGGGACTATCATCAGAACCACTGGAATTGTGCAATTCTGCGGTTTTGGTGTTTTCCACATAATTATGGATGTGCCGCATTTGCACCAAAATCCATCATCTACAGCATAATCAGCAGATTTTAATAAAAAAATAGTTTTTAGCTCAAGTGGATGGAAAGTTGCTAAAAACGCAGTGACCGGTGTTGTGCAGCGGAAGGCCGTTCACAAAGGCTGACCGCCAGCATTTTATTGCTTAGTGCTGTAATAATGAGGTGAAACATCATGTGTAAAACTGACAAACCAATGAAGTGATACCATCCCCCAAAAAAGCTGCCTACACACACATATAACGTTATTATCCAAACGCTGCCAAGTTTGCATCTGCAGCAAGGGGCTGGCGACGTTTACACCCAAGCTGAAGGGCTTTTAGATGCTTAGGAGCATTCAGGGTAAGGTTTGGTGTCAGAATAGGAGGTGTGGGGTCTTTCCATGCTGGCCACTGAGGTGCTTGGGTAGGGTCAGGAGGCTGATTGGAGAGCTTAGATTCCATGCCCATTCCGTAATTGACCTCTCAGCTTTGACCATCAGCAGGTGCCCCGACCTTTCTCACAATGGTGCCAATGATGGTGGTTCTCTGGGGGCTAAGGGGACAGTTCAAATGAGAAAGTGGAAGCTTGTAAGAGGGAGTGGCTGTGGGGGCTGCTGAAGGTGACAGTAATGTCCACAGGTGGAAACTAATGTGAGAAAAGCAAAGGGGAACACATTGTTAGTGGAGCATGACTGTTGTGCTAATATTAGTGAGTCCGTGACACACTGCTGCTGTTCATGTAGCACTTAAGTGCCTCTTTCCCAGAGTTTGTGACTCAACAGACCTCTGCTCCAGTGCCCGGGTCACACAGGCTGTGTCTCTGTAGTTGTACCGTGTCGCAGTGTCCCTCAGTCATTTTCCACGACTTGGGTTTAAGAGGCCATGAAGGGCCCAATAACATCAATGCAGGGCACCTGTTAGTGAAGGCTGAGGGCATGCTGCTGGGACCCTAACCCTGAAGCTTGTGTGTCTGCTCACCGGTTGTGCTCGGGGTAAGGAGGTCAAGTAAAGTGGCGTTTGGGGCCCCAAAGGCCAGAAACACCTGCATGTACTCACAAGCCTGGGTCATGCAATAACCCTGTGCCTTTCTTTGGCTGTACTCATGTTCCAGGGGCAGGTACCTCTATTCACAAGGTGTGTTCCACACTAAGGGTTACAAGCCAGGTTCGGGAGCACAGTGACCTGCAGGAGACGCTTTGGTCACAAGCTGTAAGTGTGGAGCCAAAGGCCCCTGGTGCTAGCGCCTCGGGGCACCAGAAACTTCCAAGTCTCCAGCGGCTTAGGGCCTTGGCGCAGGAGCCTCTCTTTGGTCACAAGCTGCAGGCGTGGCCCAAGTGCCTGGGAAAGATGACTGCACACAAGAGATACACCAGCACCTAACACGGGGCGGAGAAGGGAGGAAGGGAGGTGGGTATCAAACCTTGCTCCTGTTTCAAGGGTCCTGAAGTAAGTGTCTCTCTGCTCGGGTTCCCAGGGCAAGTGTCCCTGGTCACAAGCTTCAGACAAGGGCCGGGCCCCTGCGAGCAGGCGACCCCGCACACAACGATACCCAGCACCCTAACACGGGGAGGTGTCATGTGTCGAGCTGTGCTCGGGGCCCCACGGTATGTGTCTCTGGCCACAGTTTGCAGACTGGCCCAAGGCAGGTGAATCTACTCACAAGCGACATCATGGCCCCTAATACGTCGGGGGGGTTGTTTGCATGGTCTCAAGCTGTACTCACGACGCAGGGCCGTGGGGTAGGGGTGTCTGTGCTCGGAGTCCCAGAACCAAGGGGCCGGTGCTTCCGGTAAGCCCAAGAGCCCTAATGGCAGAGGAGTGCACACGAGCGATATGCGGGCCCCAACCACGGGGGCTGGGAGTGCCGTAGGTCTCATGTTTACAGCATCCCGAGGTAAGTTTCTCTGCGCTCAGGGTTCCGTGGCCCTGAGGCAAGTGTCTTTGGTCACAAGCTGCACGCGAGTGCCCAGGCGTATGCACACAAACGACACCCCAGCCCCTGACACGTGTGGAAGGGCTGGGACCGCGAGCAGTGCTCACGTCCACAGCGCCCTGAGGTAGGCACTTCTGGTCTCAAGCTGCGAATGATCCGTGCCCCAGCAGCACTCGTAGCCGGTCACCTTTATTAATTCCTGGCTGTCCCCCGGCACTCACTAGCTCCGTTTTAATGTCCCCACATTTCATTATTATTAATGGAAGAGCCGCAATGATCTTTCACAAAAGTTCAGAAAAAGTTCAGAGAGTCTATAAAGACGGGTGGGCGGGGCATAAGGGAGACAGCCTCTCAGAGAAGGGGGGCTCGAGCGTGAGGCAAGGACACAACGCACGCATGACGAGCAACAGACGACGGGTGGGCAGGGCCTAAGGGAGACAGGGCGGACACCAACCCCACTTCCAAAGAGGCCCGACTCAAAACCAACGACAATAGATCTCGCAAGCGAGCAGCGCATGCGCTGCAACGCAGGCGAGACCTAATAAAACGAATTACATTGCGCGCTTACTAACCCCCACCCTGCCCCTCCCACACCCCGCCCCATCGCCCCGCAGCACTCCCTCGAGGAGCCGCCACTGTGCGTAGCACCAGCGCAGGCACTCTTACACCATAGTGCAAGGGTGCCTGCATTGAGGGAATGATATTATATATGCAGGAAGTGTTCCTTTCTGCACACAAACAATCCAGAATGCAGATTTGCAACTCCTATTTGTGCTGCATTATTCAGCACACATAGAAGTTGCAAATCGTCATTTTTTAGGTCTCGCCTAGCGACGCAGCACGAAGCGCTGTTGCTAGCGAGATGTATTGTTACCGACTTGCTTCGGAAGGGAGACAGGAGATGTGCACGCGCAGGACGGACTGCAATTGTGAACACGCCCATGAACGTGAACACGCACGTACAGACACGCGATGTGCACATCTCCTGTCCCCCTTCCATCCTCGCCAGCCGCAAAACATGAGGCTGCCCCGCTCCTTCTCCGTGCAGCTTCACCAGGAACCTAGTGTCCCGAAGACCGGAGGAGCCCCAGGCCGGTGCCAGCCTTGCCTTTTAGGATTGCCGTGGTTACAGCTCATGCTGAAAAGAATAACATAAATGATGGTAAACAATTACCATAGCACTGAAATGATACAGTCCGCGACACGGCACGTGCCCTGGTCCACCCTGAATGGATGTCGTCAGAAAACGAAGCCCTGTTTTCAGCTTGAACCCCAATATTTAGGGGCTTGAGTTGGGGTACATGAACGTGTTGCTGTTGTGGGGGGAAGGGTGCATGGAAGAGCGCTGTCAGTCCTGGTTTGTTTTTTTACATTCTTGCAAAACAAGAAAAAAACTTGATAATGAAGGGAAACGGGTCTTGCGAAAGGTGGGATGTGTTTGCTCCATAGGTGGAGAAGTCCCTCGATTGTTCATCAACCCGTTTTGTGGTGTTTTCCGGAGTAGTAATTACTCGGCCCCCCGGGACTCGGGAGGGTACATTAGGGCCCGGCCCCGCTGCCTGGGAGCTCTTCACCGGGAGGGCGTGGGGCGTGACAAGGATCCGGCGCTAGAGGCCCTGGACCTGCTGAGATATCCGGAGGGGCTGAAAACACAGTTACCCGAGTCCAGAAGGACACAGAGGAAGAGTCAACACGCCTCAAGGGGGGCTCAGTATGTGCAGATCTTAGAAGGTAAGGTGGCTTTGGTTTCTCTTTCAAGGGCTGTCCAGCTCTGACCTTTGGGACTCAGTCAGGGGTTTCTGTCCTACTGATGTCCTATGTTTATCTCCACTATGAATGTATCTTAAAATCCTGCAGTGCTCCAGATGCAATAGCGTAACATGGATGCTGTGGATGCCGCCAGGGGCCCTGGTCCAAGAAGAGAAACAAGCATTTGCAATGCAATAGGTCTCGCATTGACGCGAGTTTGAACTATTGACATTGCAAATAACAATGCCTTTTATTTTTGTTTTCTTTTTAAAAACATAAATAAAAGGCATTGTTATTTACAATGCCAATAGCTTAAACTCGCGTAACTGCGAGACCTATTGCATTGCAAATGCTTGTTAAAATTATTGTTAAAGTGCAGGAAGAGACACCTTCCTGTACATAAACAATCATTCATGGTAATTTGCTGTTTCTATGTGTGCTGCACAATGAAGCACACATAGAAACAGCAAAAACGAGGTGAAATAAAGCATTTCTCCTCATTTTGCCAGGGTAAGACCAGGTTTTCCCTGGTCTTAACTTGTCGCTGCCTCCTATTTACACCACCCTTGTAAATAAGGGGCAGCGTCAAAATCAATGAGTGTTGCGGCGGAATGCCCACTGCAACACCAATTGCCCATCCCTTTCACGCTAAGCATAGCAGAGCATAGCACAGTGGGTCTCCAGCAGGGATCGACTTTTGATGAAGTAAGTCTTAATCCTCTTGAAAAATGAGATGCCGAACTTACAGCAGTTTCGTTCCCCAAGGGGACTCCTCCCTCCAGCAGAAATCGCCTACTGTGACTAATTATGCTGATCTCTCTTTTTCTTTTCTTTGCCTTCTCCGCTACGTCCTCAGAGTGTGACAACAAGGCCTCCCCCTCTAAGCTCCTCGTTGGGAGCTAACGCCCTGTTTATCCCGGGGTGAGTGCCACAACACACCACCTCTTACGAATCACGACACTCACAAAACAGAACCCACCCTGCATGTGTGTGTGACACTGAGTAGCATCATTATTGCGAATGGCACAAAGGAAATTAACTCTGCTTGCACAACTTACCCATATAATTTATGGATGACCGACAAACCGTGAATATGTTCTCTGGTATAATATCTGTTTTATGAACACCAGATTCAACCACTTCCTGGTGCTCCTCACACAGTACCAGGCACTCTCACGGCATGTTGCCTAGGGGGACAACGATAGTGACTTCTTTCTCTGCAACAATCAGCCTCACTCGGGCTTCACGGCACATATGTTACAAAATTTGTCTATGTGTTTTTCTTGTTCTTTTGTGCTTTTCTTTGCAGGTAATCCCTCCAACAAAACAGTGGCCGGTATTAGACTTGCCCCTTCTTTATCTTTTTAATACAATCTCCAAGTGTGATACATGTCAATTGCATGACCACTACGCACTCACGTCTTTTGGGGGAAGTTACCTCTTTGCATCCCACCCTGACGAAAGCTCAGGACCATTTCATAGGCCAATAGCAAGGGCTGAAACATGTTGGTGTCTTGCTTAGGGTCATAGGACCATCATATCCTCCCACCCTAACATAGTCAGTTTTTAATCTTCCCTCCCTTACCACCAATAAAGGACACTTTAGGAACGGGAGAGGAATTTTACCTTAACGTTACGTCCCCATACACAATATCTTTATAAGTGCTCCCTGAAACACGTTTGAGCCCACCCTTACCTTTAGGGGTCGGGGTGAGCCCAATGATGAAGCATGTCACTATTAGAGTGAGTGAGGGCTATAATAAGAAAAGGGTCTTTCTCCCTTTCCACCCTTGAGTCAAGGGAGGTTTCAAGAACTAGGGATTCTCCAGACCTGATTAGGTGTTTCTCACACCTAATACACTCCATCCCTCACGTGTTGTTTATTTCCCCGCTCCTTCCACTCATAAGGGACCTCCCAGGTTCCAGAAAGGATATTTTTTTCGTGACTTAAAGTATACATAGGGAGGATATATCCCTTCCCACCGCCTCAGTGAGGACCTCTCTACCCTCTCGAGACCCTTCTGGGCCCCGAATCTTGTGATAATGATCACTAGTGCAGCATACAGCTGTAGGGTAATCTATTTTCAGGACCACTGAGCCCTACCTTACCCCTTCTCATTCGTGCCCCCTGCCACACACC
Organism: Calotriton arnoldi; assembly: GCA_963921515.1. Taxonomy (NCBI): domain Eukaryota; kingdom Metazoa; phylum Chordata; class Amphibia; order Caudata; family Salamandridae; genus Calotriton; species Calotriton arnoldi. The sequence continues at coordinate 9,958,757 of CAWUFW010000004.1, read as the reverse complement.
TCCCCCTTCTTCAACACATCACCGAAATGGCAGAACAAATGGGATTAGCATATACATTCGAGATGGCCTCTCTCATCCTAGCGAGCCCCTCTCTGTTGCCAGATACCAACATCACCCAAAGTCTGGCACAAGCCCAAAACTGGGACGAATTGAAAGAACTAAAGAGGGAACAAATGAAGACTCTGCTACACAGGGTCATCATGACGGAATATTTTTACGGGGCAATGTAGCACCCACCGGACTGATTGTGACAAATGAACCCCGCATCTTTCTCCAAGACCCCCTGTTTAGAAAGGAATGGTCATTAATCGCGTGGCGTTGCACCCGCGACTGGCTAATCCTTATAATTAATACAGCAAAACGCATTTCTGAGATAATGCTGATTAAAATTAAAACAAGCGAGGACGCTCTGAGCACCCAGATCAAGATTACCCTATATAAGAAGAAATTAGAAGAAGTCAACAAAGAAATAATCGAACACAAAGACTTCTTGCTCCAAAGCAAAATCACCAAACTCCAAAAAGATCTCAAGAAGTTCTCACACGAACGCATATACCCATACGCAAAAGATGACTATAACAAGAAAGACGAATCTGATGTGGACACATCAGGAAGAAGCGACACGGGCTCAACCTATTCAGACACAGACGAATGGTCAAGCGACAATTTATCATCTAATCAATCGAGGAGATGACGACGGAGGCAACAAAGAAGAAATTTCTTTAATCCAGCCTTCCAACACCAACAAATTATGTTCTGGCCAGGTGGATATGCCCCACCACCCTTTCACGGTGGACCCATGCTGCAACCCATGCCCTTCTACCAACCCAATCACCCCAACCAGCATTTTTTAGGATTTGGCAACCAACGAGGGAGAAGAGGCCGGAGAGGAGGACGGCACGTTCAATGGAGGGACAACACCAGGAGCCGAACCAGGGAGCAGACGCAACCAGGACCAAGCAACCAGTGAACATAGTAGTGAACCTATCCAGTGAACCTATCTGAGAAGACGAGCTCACAGTCCTTAACAAAGGACTAGGTTTTGTACCCACAACAGAAATGGACAAGTTCAAGACCAGATGTGAACTTGCAGAGTTCTTCAGAAAGATCCCTGGCCTTCTTCAAGAATAACCCCCCAGTCCAACAGGAAGAAAGTCATACCGACCTCAAGAAGAAGTCGACCTATCTACCTCCTTCATCCACCATCCCCCCAGAAGTACAAACTTTTGAAGAAGCAGTCACAAAAGACATTGAACTATATAGACCCAGAGCCAACACATTTCACAATCTATCCAAGCGTGAAACTACTGCTCTCAACTCGCTCAGCAAATAAGAAGACATCGTTATCAAACCTGCGGACCGAGGCGGAGCCATTGTAATCCAAGACAGGGAAGACTACAGAAGGTCATGCCTTTCACTGCTACAAGATGACAGGAATTACAGACTCCTCCACACCGACCCAACAACCAGAATCCAACATGAGATAAAACTACTACTTGAGGAAGCAAGTGAAAAAGGATGGATTAACAATAAGGAGAAATAATTCTTGACCACCACAGAGTCCAGTACCCCGCGCTTCTATACAGTGCCTAAAATACACAAAGGAAGGACCCCACCACCCGGCAGACCGATTGTCTCAGGCATCGGCTCGGTCCTCGAACCACTGTCACAATTTGTTGACTGGTACCTGAGGGCCTTGGTTACCAGGGCAAAATTCTATGTCCAGGACACCACACATCTTCTAACGACCAACAGAATGAGACACTGATATGCCTGGATGTGGAAGCACTCTACACCAGCATCCCCCAGGAAGAAAGTCTAACGGTAATTCACGACCTACTAAAAACCCAGGAATGGAATTGGAAGGCCCCAATAGAGTGGATCATGGAATTAGCTAGGCTAGCCCTCACCGAGAACTTCTTTAGCTATGAGGATAAACTCTACCTACAATGCCACGGAACATCAATGGGCAGTACTTTTGCCCCCAGTATAGCCTGTCTATACATGAGTTGGTTCGAGGACAATAACATCTGGGCGAACAACCCTTTCGGCAACCAGATATGTCTATGGGTCAGATACATTGACGATATCCTAGTGAGTTGGCAACTCAACAACAGCACCATTGACCCTTTCAATGAATGGATAAACAACAAAAACCTGTTCCTTAAATTCACAATGACACACAACAATAAGCAGGTGTCCTTTCTAGATGTGAATATCACAGCTGAAGAGGGAAGACTTTGCACTTCTCTGTACAAAAACCAACCGACCGTAACAGTCTCCTCCATTTTGAAAGTGCTCACCCCAGTGCCCTCAGAGAAAACCTCCCAGTAGTAGAATTTATGCGCATCAAACGCAACTGTTCCAAAACAGAAAACTATAAAAAAGAGGCAGATAAATTGACCAAAAAACTTCAAGACCGGATGTACCCAGCAAAAATAGTGAACAAAGCTAAGAAAATAGTACGCAACATCCCCCGAGACAGTCTCCTTGAAAAAACCAATAAACCTGAAATCCAGACGTTAATCTGTGACACAACATACAACTCTGGGTCCAACCTCATTAAAAGAACAATCAACAAACACTGGTGGATACTCACATCCAACCAACTAGATTTTGAGAAACCCCTTTTTTCTTTTTTTTAAAAACGCAGCCTTCGAGACAGGCTGGTACACAGCAACACCTCCAGCACAACAACGGACAGACAAGCAACTCTATGGGACCTTCCACCGGTGAAGGGCCATTTCCCCTGTGGAAACTGTGCAGAGTGTCACCTTACAACACAGACTAAAAGCATTGACCGGGGACTCACGACCCCGTGGGAACAAAGAACCCACACTAATTGCAACAGCACAAATGTTGTATACATGATCACCTGCCCATGCAATCTCAAGTACATCGGCATGACCACCAGGATGATTAAAACTAGGCTTAGCAAACACAGAAGCACCATGTGCTGTAAGAAAAACATGACCAAGCTCACAACCCTTTTCTTAGAAGCAAAGCACAGTGAAAATGACCTGAAATGGACAATCATAGAAAAAGCAACCGCATACAACGGAGCCAACAAACGCTCCTACTTAAAGAACAAAGATGGGTGTATCGACTACAGACACATAAAACAGGTCTAAATGAGGACATTCCATGGAACCAGCTAAATAATATGAATTGATAACTGCCCGGCACTGTGCCTCCAAACCATAGCATATGCCCTCCCCGTGATTTCCACTTACTGTCTACAGGAGATTCATAGACCTGTACATTCGTACACTAACACTCCAATGATGGGGACAATTTCCTACATCTACACCCATGTCTCTAACACTTACACTAGGTGTCATCATGAGACACCTACAGGAGTGATGTGCATGCATCAGTATTTTTGAGAAACAGTACTCAAAAGCGACCTAACACTTTTTGTACTGTCCGTATGTCCTTACAGTGACATCAGTCTTAGACAGTCCAAAAAACTAGATGTTCCCTCGACCTAAGCACAGTAAAGAGCTCCTCATGTACTAACATTTCTACGGTCCATAGGTACTCCATCCATCTTCCATGGGCTATGAGCAAGGACTCACAAGTAAGATAGAGGATAAAAATAAGATAGGGGCTGTATTTTCTGACCCCGTCTCTTTCGGAATCATACATCTTTCCGATCTTGTTTTTTCACAATAACTTTATTGCTCTCACTAAAGTAACTTCAAGATATTCCTTTTTACAACCCCCGGAGTGGGAACCTTTACCCTCCGACTCCAAAACAGCTGAGTTTGTTCCGGATACTGGATCCCCCCGACCGTACGTACGTGAGGTCGGGCACCGGTCACCATTGTGCACCCAATCACAGCGCGACCTTGGGGAGCCAGCAAGGCGGGGCTCCTTTGCCCCGTGACCGGCTCGCGCTCTCGAGTTGAGTATTTCTAAAGCCGGATCCTCACTCCAATTCTGGTCAAGCAGGGGAGCAGAGCACAGTAGGTCTCCAACAGGGAGTCTTAATCCTCTTGTAAAATGAGACGCCAAACTTACAGCAGTTTCGTTCCCCAAAGAGACTCCCTCCAGCAGTCTCCGAAATCGCCTACTTTGACTAATTATGCCGATCTCTCTTTTTCTTTTCTTTGCCTTCTCCGCTACGTCCTCAGAGTGTGACAAAAAGGCCTCTCCATCTAAGCTCCTCGTTGGGAGCTAACGCCCTGTTTATCCCGGGGTGAGTGCCACAACAACCGCCTCACGAATCACGACACTCACAAAACAGAACCCACCCTTGCATTTGTGTGTGACACTGAGTAGCATCATTATTGCGAGAGGTACGAATGAAATTAATTCTGCTTGCACAACTTACCCATATAATTTATGGATGACCGACAAACCGTGAATATGTTCTCTGGTATAATATCTGTTTTATGAACACCAGATTCAACCACTTCCTGGTGCTCCTCCTCACACTGTACCAGGCACTCTCACAGCATGTTGCCAAGGGGGACAACAATAGTGACTTCTTTCTCTGCAACAATCAGCCTCACTCGGGCTTCACGGCACATATGTTACAAAATTTGTTTATTTTGTTTTTCTTGTTCTTTTGTGCTTTTCTGTGCAGTTAATTCCTCTAAGAAAACAGTGGCAGGTATTAGACTTGCCCTTTCTTCATCTTTTCAATACAATCTCCAAGTGTGATACATGTCAGTTGCATGACCACTACGCACTCACGTCTTTGGGGGAAGTGACTTCTTCGCATCCCACCCTGACGAAAGCTCAGGACCATTTCATAGGCCAATAGCAAGGGCTGAAACATGTTGGTGTCTGGCTTAGGGTCATAGGACCATCATATCCTCCCACCCTAACATAGTCAGTTTTTAACCTTCCCTCCCTTTCCACCAATAAAGGACACTTTAGGAATGGGAGAGGAATTTTACCTTAACGTTACGCCCCCATACACAATATCTTTATAAGTGCTCCCTGAAATACGGTTGAGCCCACCCTGACCTTTAGGAGTCGGGGTGAGCCCAATGATGAATCATGTCACTATTAGAGTGAGTGAGGTCTATAATAAGAAAAGGGTTTTTCTTCCTTTCCACCCTTGAGTCAGGGGAGGTTTCAAGAACTAGGGATTCTCCAGACCTGATTAGGTGTTTCTCACACCTAATACACTCCATCCCTCACGTGTAGTTTCTTTCCCCGCTCCTTCCTCTCATAAGGGACCTCCCAGGTTCCAGAAGGGATATTTTTTTCGTGTCTTCAAGTAAACATAGGGAGGATATATCCCTTCCCACCTCCTCAGTGAGAAGCTCTCTACCCTCTCGAGACCCTTCTGGGCCCCAAATCTTGTGATACGGAAACTTAAAAGGATCCAAACAGGAAAAAAACACTTATTGTATCATCATATTCTGGCTGCCTGGAGTGCTGCAATGATCATTGCTCTACAAAAAGACGGTGTGTCGGGAGACAACAGGCTAATTTCATAGTGAACATTTCATATACCTTGCATTACTCAGCCCTGACTGCCTCTGTCACACTTCGACCCCCCTCCACCCCACCCACTGTCCATCCCTCGGACACTGACATGTCAGAAACCCTGCACACTCTTGATGCACCTATTCTGAGAAGCCCTTTCACTCGATGCATTGATAGGACCCGGATATGGTCCACACATCTTCTGGATCCCAATGGTTTCCCAGATGGTCTGGCATGTATTTTTTGCCTTTAAATACTAGTTTATAGAGATTCCACCTAAAATATTGAGCTGTAATTGATGTTGAACTGCATTAGTTCCTGCCAGCCCGGCTCTCTCCTTCCACCGAGGTCTATCACACCCGTTTTCTCCACCTGTCCTTCTGGTGCCTTCCCCTGTCCAGCCGCTTGGACCATCTCCACCTGTTTCTTTCTCCACGCCTCTTCCCCGCCTACTTCTGCAGTTTTTCCTATTAACTAACCGCAAGCTTCCACCTCCCCTTTAACTTTCTCTGTTTGAACCCATTCCTCGTGAACACTCAACATTTTCACCCATTGATCTCTCCTTTATCTCCCCACTTGGTACACTGCTATTATTTAGTACAGTTTTCATTTAAATTGTTTTTTTCTAATGAATGGAAAGCTTTTTAATGCTCTGATTTTTTTTTCTGTTTCTTTACCATGTTTGCACCTATTACCTTTCGTATGTCAAAAAGCATCACTGATGACTATAAGAATATAACCTCATTTGATAATTACTGGTTTCTTTCTATTACAGCGGATTACAGTTTTCTAAAACGGATAACCAGGCAGGTAAGGGTGATGTCCTAACTTTTTTCATCCATCCTTAAAAACGTCTAATTCTCCTGGACCCATCTTGTAGGACCCTTTCCAAACTTTGTCTGAAGGCTGCTCCCTCCTGTATCCCTACATGGACATTGAGCAGCCTTTCCTTCCTCAAGCTATCGTATGCAGCTGCGGCCCGTGCAGGTAAGAGCAGTGGGGGCGGCGGGGCCAGATGGGGGGGATTTCGACAGACAATGACGAGGAAAAATTAAATAAATAATACATTTTCCCTTGTCATCGTCCATCGAAATCCCCCCACCGCCCACCCCTCTTACCTGCACGGACCGCGGCTTGTCCTATGCTGCTTGCACTCAAAAGGTTCCCACCAGGCCTCTCTTGTGCCAGGCTCCACTCACTCTCCTGTGCCATCTCCCCTGCAAACACCTTGGGCCTTTGTCTCAGGCTGTGCACCCCTGAATACCCTTGTAGCATCCTCCCCAGCCTCCCCCTCCCCTTCCCAGGCATCACCCACTACTGCCTAAACCTGCAGTATCTTCCCCTCATTTGTATCTGGAGGGCCGTTCCCGTCCTCACCTATCCCAGCCCCACGTACACAACCTGGAGGAAATTACTGTGTGTACCTGGAGGGCCCACACCATCCTCGCCTGCCCCAACCCCCTGTACACAACATGGAGAACCCATCTGCTTGTACTTAGAAGATCCTCACCTGCCCCAACCCCATGAAGGACATTCCTGTGTGTGCCTGGAACCTCCTCCTCAGTCTCACCTGTCTCGGTCCCATGTACACATCATGTAGAACATTAGTGTGCGTACACAATGGCTGCTCCTATCCTCATGGGGTTCATTGTTGCATATACCTGGGGTTGCCTCCCTGCTCCCCTTAACAAGCCTCTTGCCATTCAACCCTCTCCAATCCTTATGAGGACATGATTGTTGGCGCTGAGAAGACTGCAATCTTTGCACACCAGGACAGGGTAAAAGGCAAAGTGCAAATGAGCGCCATGCTTGGGTGAGGGGATCACCAAAGAATGATCTGGGAGACAACTTGGTGAAGCCATAGGACAAACTGTGGTTCACAGTGTCGAATAGGTAGAAACATGGAAGTGAGAGGCTTCATCTTGATGCAACGATTCTCTACTGTAGAGCAGCACCCCATGATCAGAGCCATTCACATCCTGGGAGGGTTTGTGGTGCAGGGGCACCACCACAATCACACAGTTCCCTTGCTTTGGAGGAAGAGCTGGGATTCGTCCTCTGCTGGATCCTACAGTGTATATCTTTGACATGGAGGCCCCACGTCACAGTGAGGTCACACTGACGATCACTCCTCCCTATTTAAGGCAGAGTTACATAAGTGTTTATCCCTGCGCTGTACTCCCATGAAAGACATGGCGTTCCCATACATGTGGTTTCTCAATCCACCCGACCCAGTTCAAGAAAGAAAACCCAATGCATGCCCGGGTCCTTCATTTTTTGTTTTTCTCTCTATGAGGATTTCTTGAATAAATTTGTCGAGAGGGCACAACAAATATGGTGCCTGCTCATCAAAGCTTCACTTCCTGCAGCAGTGGCTCAACGGAAGGCAGCGAGATCCCTACATTAGGCGAGCAGTCCTCTGAAATGGTGGACATCTTGCATTACTCAAAACCACGCCCTTTTCTCCTGACAACCAATGTGCTTTACACTTTGTTATTTGTTCTATGTAAAGAACATTGTAGAGTCTCTCACTGCTCCAACGTGGTGGAAAGGTGATAAATTAATGCTACCTGAAAACCAAAGAGTAAATAAATACATCTCTTCTCCCATTCCTTCCCCAAGCCTCTCCTTTTATTAGTAAATGGAAGAGAATATGTTGGTGTACCAAAGACCAAAAGTAAAATAATTAAACATCCTGTACTCTTGTTTTAGTGCAAAGCCAGGAAGCCAGCTGCATCCCGAGATGAGAAAGGCCGCACCTCAGTATGAGTGAACACCATGTCTCTAAGAGGGTCACAGACTTTCAACCAATTATCAGGAAAGAACTGTTGTATAATTTGACAGGCAACCTTCTTTTCGCTCAGAGAAAATACTTAATAATATCTTCAGATAAACCTCCATCAATGCTTTCAAGTGGATCAATGGCAGCACAACATAGATGGCGCTCCACGACACTCTCTACTAGAAATCCACCATGATGACCTTGGATTAACCCTCATCGATGTCAAGACGCTTTTCATTGACTGCACTTGGTATGAACCTTTGTGATACTCTAAAAGGTTTGTTCTTTGTGATAATCTAGGATTAAGCTTCCTTCATCAAAGCTTTAAAGCAGTTCCTTGGCTGTACCTGGTATATGAGCTCAGAGACACTCTCTATGGGTAGTTCATGGTGAAGTTCTTGTATTAATCTTCTAGGACAACAAGCCATTCGTTGGAATATGACTTCTGTGAAAGCCTGAAGCGATTATCCTTGGTGATGTTCTTGGAGGAATCTTCATTGATGCTGTGAAGCACCTTCTTGCCTATACTTGCTATATGAACCCTGTGACACTCTCTACAGGTTATTCTTGGTGATGTTCTTGGATGAACCTTCGTCAATGCTCTGAAACAGTCCTCTGGCAGTACTTGGTATAGGAACTTTGTGGTCCTCTCCAAGATTATTCATCATGATGTTCTTAGATGAAGCTGTATTGAAACTGTGAAGTAGTTCCTTGGCTGTACTTGCTTAATGAATCCTGTAGCGATCTATTAGGGGTATTTGTATTGGTGATTCTTGGGGATGTTCTTCAGTAAACCTTCAGCTATGCTCTCAAGCACATCATTGGCAGTACCTGGTATATGAATCTTGTGACACTCTGTAAGGGTAATTTTGGATATGTTCTGGGATATATTTTTATTGATGCTCTGAATCATTTCAATAGCAGCGTTTGGACTATCAGTCTCTTTATTGTTGCTGTTGGAGCCTGGGCCCAGTCAAACATTTATCTCCAGAGGGGCGACCTTTCTAGCAGCATGAGAGGTAAAAGGAGAAAACTATCACTTGTTAACATCTCATTCCAGTGCAACCCATGTGGCCACACAATACTCCACTCGACAACTTAATCTGAGTTTGGTAGGGTTTAATTATAAATTTAGAAAAAAATCAATATAGACCAATCCCAATATAATCATATAAAAGTACACAAAGACCAAGATAAGACCAAATCTTGTGAAGAGATTTACCCAATATAATACAATGCAGACGACTAGCTCTATGACGATGATGCAGATAATCAGTAAAAATAATTCAGTATTAAATTTCATCTGATGATTCTCCTTAATAAGCATGATCTTTCCCTAAATTATCTTAAAAGGGCAACCCTAAACTAAGAAGCATTTGGTGAGGGTGAAATCAGAAAGGTGTCAGCTGTCGGACTCTTCAGTAGAAGGCACTCCAACCATAGGTCAAGTAGCATAAAGCCGCAGAAGCACAGGTCTGCTCCATGTGAAAACCTAAGATGACTCTCCTTTTCCCCGCTTCGTCCAGCATAAAATATAAGTTGCAGTCAGAGTAGACAATCCTCCGCCATGAGCCCTAAAACCGACCCCCACCCCTAAAAACGATCCCCAAACCCAGCCTCATCCCCACGTACCTGATCACGACCAGAGCTTCCATACCCAATGCTTCCTGTTCTTCTTCACGCCCATTTAGACATCTGGGCTGCTGTCTGCCTGTATCACGGATATGTGTGGTTAAAGAAGATGTGTTGTTCCGCTTGTGGGGAAATGGCACGTGTGGCTCAGCCCATGTCGTAAAGGCTATTTCCCTTGTAAGCCTGATGTAGATAGATCTTTTTCAGTTGCAAAATCTGTGATTAACAAAATCACAGGGCTTGCATCAGCAAAACTCAAAAAACAAAACAAAAGTTACTGACTTACATAATGGATTTTACAAACCATTGTAAATTACAAATAGAAGTGGGCATGAAAGGTTCGTTCCACTTCCTGTTTGAGAGATGCAGCAGTATGTATCAGTGGTTTACAACTGCAGATGCAATCAGAAACATTTGAAATGCATCAACATGGGGTCGTAAGTGATGTGTGAAAGGAAAGCTGTTGCCAGGGAATTGCTGCTCATTTGGGAATCATGCCAGACGACCTCTGCAGCAGCACACAGTGGTCCAGGGGACCATTTTATACTGCCACCAATGTCTTTGCTTTAAGCAAACAATTTGTTTTTAAAAGTGTCCCATGACCCTTTAAGGAACATGTTCACATTGAAGGAGGTATGGAGGGTTGCTGTCCCTTGCATCCCTGTGTATACAGGGATTCTCAGGTGGTCTCCAAATGCCTACTGCCTTATAAATGTTCATGAAGTAACCTTCTGCGATTGGCTATTTGGCAATGCAATTGATTAGTGCATTGATCGCATTGTAAAATGCTGGAATGAATGGTTGCAACAAGTCGGTGTGAAGTTTGCCCATACTGGTTTACGACCAGTGATAAATCAGGCCACATGATCCATGCTGCTTCTGAAGCCATACATTTAAGAGATGCATGTGCGGTCAAGGCAATTGCTAATTATGGTTTTCCTTGGATGCCTACATTTCCAAAAAGTATAGCGCTGTTACATTTCAGAAAGTACAGGAACCTGCTGGGCTAAAATATTTTAGATATTTCACTCTGGAATTGAAACTATGAAAACTGCCATAAACACACCTAATAAAGGGCGGGGGTAAATTTATTAAAAAACCATACAGCGCAGCGAGGCAAGCCACCTTGCTGTGCTGCGTGATTGGGAAAGGTCAGGAATATGCAGCACTTAACAATATACAGCGCATTCTCGTCATTTCCAACGCTGGCCAGCCGCAGCCGGTGCAGGTAAGAGTGGTGGGGTGGGGGTAGTCGATTGACGACAATGAGGGAAACTAAAATAAAAAGCAAACCACTTAGCTTGCGCTCGCCGCATCGCCGGCGATGCGGCTAGTGCAAGGTGTTTTTATTTTTTTAAACATTTTATTTCACCTCTGTCGACTCCCCCCTTCCCCACCGCTCTTACCTGCACCGGCCATGGCTGACGCACATTGGACTGCCTAGCGTCAACGCAGGCACCCCTGCCCCTTGGTGCAAAGGTGCCTGTGTTGTCAGCAGGATTGTTTCGTGCAGGAAGGGAGAGCTTCCTGCACAAAAACAATCCCCTGAGGCAGTTTCCTCTTTCTTTGTGTGCTGCAGAAGGCAGCATGCGTAAAAAGAGAAAAATATGAGGAGAAATAAAGTCATTTCTCCCTGTTACACCTCACCTGGGGAGGCATAGCATTTTGACGCATTCCCAGGTCTACTAGTAATGTTAAATCTAGGAATGTGCCAAAATCCATGGGTGGTGCGTGGGAACACCCAAGCTCGACCGATGGAAGCCCACCCTGGGGCAGAGTAGCATAACGCAGCGATTTGCGCTGTGTTGCGTTACTCTAGATTTATCAAGCCACGCAGGGCAACGCAAGGTGGCCTTATGTGGCTTGATAAATTTAACATAAGAGTAGCGTCACTCTTGTGCCCCATTGTGTGACGCAAGGGTGGCGCAACCCTTAATAAATAGGCCCCTCAGTGCATTCCCTATCCCATGGCTTACTAGAAGACAACCATGGCTGAAATGTACAAAGGGTTTGCGCGGACACTTGCACGATGAAGCACAATTTTAAGCTTAACCGCGGGGCCTTTATAATGTATCAAAGATCGCTGCACCGGTTGCGTACCTTTGCATCTTGTGAGCGCCTGGGAAAAACCTTTGCAAATTTAGGATCATGTTTCTTACCACGAGAACTGTACCATGTTCACTTTTAGCGGCAATAGATGTGTGTATGCGACAGATGTAAATGTGCAGAGGAGGTGTTCATGTGAAAGCTACTTTGGCATTATAGGTAGGAAAAGATGTGTAAAAGATGTTTCATAAAGGAAAATGATCATTTTCTCAGTTCCTCGAGCTGTCCAAGTTTACCACGTCCTGCTAGCCCCATGGAGAGCAATCTCAGAAAGTTCACTAGGAAATTTGATTAAAAAGAATTGATACTGTAGAGCATGTGTCACTAAACGTAATTGTTTGTAGGTAAGTAAATACTTATAAATTCTAAAACATAAGTCCATTTGTAAAGCTGCCTTGAAGGTGTTTCATCCTAATATGAATTTGATGAAGGCAGACATGGGCAGCCTATAGAGTTCCTGATAAATGGACATGATCATTTGCAATCCCTTGTTGACTCTTGAGGTCACGTGAAGGGTGTTCTTCAAACCTGAATGTCTGACACGTCAGCAAATATGGTTTCAAATCTGAGCTTCTCCTGAAGTATTGCTATCCGAAATGTATGAATGTTTGGTATGGTTTCTATTGCAACTGAAACAACTTGTAAACACAGAATGGTTGAGGTAAAGTGAACTTTCCATAGGTTTTCAAATACTAAACACAAGTCTCCAGGACATGCCCATGTATCCGGAATGTGTGCAGCTTTTGTCGGGGGAGGGAAACTGCAAATGTGTCATTTGGTCAAAGATCCCACCTGGCATGGAGGTGTTTCTAAGTTTTATTATTTTTTGTCCTACAAACCCACATGTTTAGTATCGTTCTTACTTACTGGGAAGAGTATTTGAAAATAAAATTGCAAGATGTTCCTTGTCAACTCTGGTTTCTATTGATTTTAGAGGTATTTATGTATGGAAACGTGGGCATGAATGCATTTTGGTAAAAGGGACCAACAGCTTATGGAGTTATGCATTTTCTTCAGCGACGGCTCCTCTGCAATGGCGGAGGAGTATCACCCCACTGGCTCAGAGCCAGCAGCTGAAAAATAAAACAATATTTTTTTATAATTTTATTTTTCAGCAGCTGGCTGAGCCAGCATGTGTGGGGAAGGAAGGGGCCGGACCATGGCAGATGAGGTGGAGTGATGTGCACTGCTAACTGTGCATGTATGTTTGGCCAGCCGTCTTAGGCTAGCCAATCAGACATGCTCAGTTAGGTTTCTTTAACCCAGCTGTATTGCACAGCCAGGTTGGAGAAACAGCATAGACTCCCTGTGCCTGAGTGAGCGTTATAGGCCAATCCCTGCACTGTTCCCATGCTACATGAGAGCAGTGCAGGGATTGCACAGGGAGTCTCTGATGCTGTTCCAGGGACTGCTGGGACCAGGAAGCAGAGGAGCACAGAGGCACGAGGTGGCGGAAGCAGCATCAGGCACGTTTTTTTTTTATTATTCCATCCCTGCACTCCCCCCCCCCCACACTCCCCTGCACCCCCTCCACCGTTCCTCACCACTGTTTATATGCATCGGCCGCCACTGATTTTCTTGGATTTGGGGAGGAGACATTCCTGCCCTTTCCTTTTGACACATGGCAGCGCAGCAGTGACTTACTATGCTGCTCTGCATCAAGAACTTGTAAATGAGGCTCTATGTTTTTTAGAAGTACTTAAATATTAACATCGAATTTTATTATTTTTGAATGGAATGGGGATGTCAGTCATTAGGTAATGAAATATAAGTGTGATCTATCTGGGGCAAGCTATCCAAAGAGGTAAGGGAACTCCAGTTATGGCATGTCAGTGCCAAGATATTGATGAGCTAATATTACAGATGTTTTTTTATTTTCTGTATATGTTTTTGATTTCTTTTGGATAAAAGTGATGGTTATTTTCGTGGTCTGGCTTCCAGCGCAACTGTAGTCAGACATTATGTGAGTCACTAGAGAGGGGCTTTGGTTCCGCCCACTTTTTGGGGCCAGGAGTACGTTTTGAGTGGGCTGACGTTGTGTGCTTCCACAAAAAAGTACTAGCTGTTCAGATCCAGACAGCTGTGATCATTTTGTTTATTTATCCAGCTGCCTAAGTTTGAACTTTCAGGAGCACACACTTGATGTTGGAATGCTGTTAAAATGTCTTAGATAATGTGATCATTTCTGTTTTTTCCCCTAACAGAAGCACAGATGATAGGAGGGCAATCATTTACATGCATTGATTTTTACGTCTGGCTTGACAGTGTAACTGTCACCTGATTTTCCAACCTACACTAATATTATTCTACAGTTCATTGCTACCACACAAATACATATTCATTCCCATGCTATTTACTTGGAAAGCTTCACAGTACCATACAACAAAGCAGACCTATTGGCATTGCCAATGCTTGTTGTAGAAGTTGTCATTTGACGCTGGGTGAATTTTTGAGGCTTTTTGTCTATTATTTGGAAACGTGTAACTATGGACGGTTTAGATATGTCTTCCCTTGTCTTTTAAAATGATTAGAGTTGTGTTTAAGCCAGCAACAATGAAAAATTCACAACTCTGTTAGAGATCCAATGCACATATTAAAATAGACTGAAGGGGCAAATTGGGATCATCTGGGTCAATAAACCTGCCGCGTTGGCTGCCTGCGACTAGACCAGTCAAGGTCAGAACAGTGGCTGCTTCACGAAGCTGACCATCAAACTGGTTCAATATTTAAATCCAATATTATCTGACGCACACTGCTTTCTGCCCAACACAGACTGTAGCAAGATGTTTCAACTGGCAAGACAGCTCAGAAACCTAGGCCCTTGCTGCTGGCACTTAGTAGGTACCGCAGGTCACGAGTTCAAATGCTAGCAGGGCTGACTCGGCCATTTATCCTTCCGAGATTGATTCATTGATTGCCATTAAATTGGTAACGGTAATAAATCGTCTTTACAGCTCTTCGAATTGGCAAGCTGCTGTATTAAGCACTGTAGACGTCATAAAGCCTCACTATCCACAAGGTAGAGCTTTTTGAGTGCAAGCTACCCAGCCATGGAAGGCTCTGCTGGGCAAAAGAGGCCACGTGGATGAACTTCAGGAAGTTAGCAAAAGCCACGTACATTTAAGTGATGCATTGCCTGGAAAAACGAGCGGGGGAAAGGAAAGGAATGTATGAGCCGGAGCCAGAACAGCCTGACACACAGGGGAAGACCCTCGTTGAGTTAACTCTAGAAATGGGCCCTGGGACCAGAAGAGGGGCGTCAATTCACCAAAAAGCCAGGATGTCAGAAGTGACATCATATGCCATTTTGCCCCAATGATATCAGAGGAAGTGATGTCATACAACCTTTGACATAGCTGTCCGTTTCTCATATGATGGTATTATCTCTCTCTCTCTCCTGTTGTCGCTTTCTCTCCCCTCCTGTCTCCTCCTTTATAGCAACTGTTCTTTCACTGCTCTACGTATAATATCTCAGGTCTTCCCCTCCCTCACCTGACTTTCTCACCTGCTCTATTTTTCAGCTCTCTTTCCCCTGTCTCCCGCCCCTTTTGTTCCCTCGTCTATCTCTTTCTCACTGTCTCAATATCACCCCCAGATTTCCCCGCATTTCGTTCTTTCTATAGTAACCTCTCTGTCTTATCGCTTCTTCTCTCTTTCTCTCTCTCTGCTTCCCTTTACCTCTCAGATCCCCACCTGTCTCTCCCTCTTGATGGAGCAAGGTTTCGCAAATGTAACTTGCTCGGATGCAATCCTTCTCATAGTATTAATGTATTAAAACTTGTATTGTCCCTATTAATCCTTGCACACATTACATGAATAGCGAGGATGCTTGCCTATGTGTTTTACTAACAAATAACGCTTGTTCCTAGTCTAAAATGGCCGCTTAAGCGCGGGATCTTCTCTGCGCATGTCGCAACCTGATCACATGGTGTGACGTCTTTCTTTGCTTGGTGGGAAATTTCTGCTTCTGCGCAGTGTGCATTAAAATGGCCGTTCAATGTTCTCACATGCTTAAGCTTGCTCTCGTGTCATTACTAAATTGTCGTTTCTTAACGCAATTAATGCGGGATAGGATTTATAATTAAATGGGATTAGAAATAAGAAAAGTAGTATACAGTGAAACTTTTTATTTGTGATTTTAATATTTCCTTCTTGCACTTTTAGTAATTCGTAATCTTGGGCCTGGGTTGGTGACTTGAAACTCGAGAAGCAGAAGTGTTCTGCGCATGTGTCCTGAATGACTGCCAAAATGAAGTCAACTTGGACGCTCTACAAGGCCATAACCTATTGACCGAAGCGGATGTACCACATGTATTAAAATTGTTGCAAAATTGATACACACAATGTAGAAAATGTAGAAAATCTGTCGTGAGACGGGTGGGAAATAAAGTGAATGTATTAATTTGAAGGGGCGGGAACATAAGAACAATAGGCTTCACAAATTAAGCCAAATTTGTCATGGTGCGAGAATCCACCTCCTGTCCCTGTCCAATCAGAGGTAGTGGTCCCATATTTTAGCAACATTAAGGGGAGGTACATGGGCGTAGAAGGGTATATTAGAATATAGCATTAGTTAATTAGTCAGAGCTATATTCCAGAGAAGAGAGAACATACAGAAGAGCTCCAGGCTGCCATGCTGATCGGTTGCTGACTGAATCCCTATCCGGAAGAGGTCCTGAGGAGGGGGCGGCGGAGTCCATTAGACGGGAGAATCGAGGAGAAGTCGAGTGACAGAGAGGGGAACGGCGCAGGCGTCGTTATAGAGAGGTCACCAGTCCTGTCCTGATCCTGAAGAAGGTCCTTGCTCTTCATCCTTCCAGGGTCCTATTCTTTCCAACTCCTTGGCTAAGGGGCTTGATTCTCGCATCTAGGTAACTATAATGCAACCTTTAGTTGCGCTGCTGTCTCTATCCTCTCGTATTTCCTTAAAAACTGCCAGTTATTAGAAAATTCATTCTTATGCTTCCTCTTGGGTATTCTGATCAAATACCGTATTTTCTGTATTTTACTCTGCTAAAACTTTAGATAAACATTTTAAAACTTCCTGACTCAGTGGTTATTTCAGGATTATGTACTATAGTGAATGTCACTCATTTTAAACTTCCCAATTAGCAAAGGATCCATTGGTAAGTTATTACTCTTCAATCAGAAGGTAATTGGTAGCAGGGAAATTTGATATAAGAGGACATCTGACACCCAGCGTAAGTATTAGCGTAGTGTGAATGTATGGGCCTAAGTGAGTATATGGTGTATGTATGCTGTTTGCTAATATCGCGCTGGAACAGTTTTCTGGTAAGCAGAGGACGGTTTGTGTTACTCTTTGTTAATTGGGTAATGAGAATTTTACTTTGTATTTTTATGAATTAATACCCGTTAATTTTTAATATTGTTTTATGTTGTCCAGAATACCCCGGGGGAAAAGAATAGTGGGTGGCAAGTGGAAGCCATACTGCAGTGAGGTTATCTGTCAGGCAGAAATAGTACTGAATAGTTGAGCAGGACTTTCAGTACTTGTTAGGGATTCTATGTGTGTAAGTATAGCCAAAGGAGTACACTAGTGAAAATTTGATGTTATATCACCTAGAAAGGGTAACATTGAAGAAGTAACAGGTATTTCGGAAGCTTGTGTGAAGAGTAGACGGAAGGGTTTTACTCGTAGTGTATGTTTTAGTAAACGGAAAGGTTTTACTAAGTGTGTAAGAGAAACTATCTTTCTGAATTAGAGAAACTGGCACGATAGCGAATGTTTTATGTTGTTACTGAATTTTAATTAAGAATTGTAGAAGAAAATAAGTTGCGTAAGATTTTTGTAAAGGGAGGGTCAGTTGCCAGAGAGGGAGCTGATGCCACAAAACGCCGCGCTAGGATTGGTTAGATCCGCGGGCGTGGGAAAACCCTTGTAAAGGAGGGGTCAGTAGTCAGGAGTAGTACTGACATCACAGGTACCGCGCTGGGATTGGTTGAAACAGCGAGGGACAGAAAAGCGCAGATTGTAAAGGAGGGGTTGACAGTAAAACGTCACAGAAAAGCCGCACACGGTTTGGTTCAGAGTTAAAAGTTAGCAGACATTTGATTGGTCAGAAATTTAAAAGTGAAATTTTTAGTGGATAAAGGATTGCATGTTAAAACGCGATCTAACTTTAATAGAAAATCGTCCAGATAGGAGGTATTTAGGCTTTAAAGAATATAATTTTATACATCGGTACTTGCCTAAGATATATGGAGAAAAGAAAAAGATGTCAGTTTTACAAAAGATTAAGAATTATTTCAAAAAGGACAAACCAATCAAGACTAGGGAAGGAATTATTATTCCCCCAGCGAAAACGCCCGCATCATTTATGATGATGGAGAGAGGTTATCATACTTGTGTATGGATAGAGAATTGGAGAGAATATACCAAAAATGACGGGATACTAGAATTTCCTGAAAATGGCACATTCAATGGGCGAATTCTTCAAAATTTGAGACAAAGGATGAATGATTTAGAACCTAGACCCAGATTAACTCAATATGAAGCTTTAGAAGAGTGGGAAACTGAGGCATTTGAGCGTGATCGATCTCGAAGTAATGGAAGGTATCCAGGATTTTTTCCCAGATATTTACGTGAGAATAGGGAAGGTCAAATGAAGCAGTGGAGAAGGGCAATGCTTGTTGAGGGATTATATCCCTTATTTACAGAAGGAGAGAAAACAGGAGGCAAGTGTACAGAGAAGACTAAACATTTAATGAGACATGAAGACTCAGATGATGAGTTTATGGAGGAATTATTGAGAAATCCTCCACCGTATCAGGCAGGATCAAGTGGACTTTCTCCTAGTGCCCCACCACAAACACCAATGATACCCCAGGTACTGCATGAATTCACCCCGAATAGAATACTCCATGACAAAGAAAAGGAAGCCCTAGAAAAGACCAGAGCAGAATTAGTACGGAAAATATCCCATATAAAAACGCATCCTGATTCATTAACCATTCCTGTAACGATTGGTCCAGTGGTGCCATTATATGGTACACAAGGAAATTGTCCTCCTCTAATACCCGTGTCTTCTCCTATGAATACTCCCGAAAATTCTCAAAAACCTGAAGCTCCAGTTATAATTGAAGATCATTTTAGTGACTGTGACTCCACAATATCTCTCATGGACTTGCCTGTTAGAGGACCAGTAAAAGGTACTCCCAGAAAAGAAATACCTGAAAGACCAAAAGATGTAAGTTTAATAACTTCATCAGGGGCAAAATGTGCCACTATAGTAACACCTGAAGATTTAGAAAGGTGGATACAAGAATCAGACAAGCAGTGCACACCTTCAAAAATATTAGACATTCAGAAATTAAAAGTGGAATTAGAAGAAATGATAGCAGGAAATGTAGGGGTGGAACGGTTAAATACCTATAATGAAGAAGAATTGCTGTTCTTATGCAGGAGTATCACTAGAAATGTAAGGTTATTTCATGAAAAATTGTCCAATTTAGCCCTACAGATGGGAATCGAAATAGGGAGATCAAAAGTATTACAAAAGCCCTATAGAGCAGATTTCTCAGACAAAGACATGGAAAACATGAATGCTTCTGGAAAAAGACTACAAATACGTGAATTAATGTTAGTTTTGCAAAAATGGGGAGACTTAGATAAGTGGAGAACTAGGTGGGCAAAGAAAAAGGAAGAAGCTCGCTCAAGTCGAACAGCTTCTGAATATGTGATGAAGGAGACAGAAAAAGCTGACAAATTGTACCTGATGCGTGAAGTTGCAGGAGGAGGTTATGTGCATGTCCCATGGAGTAGACAGGATATTTTATCATTTACGAATGATTTCCCGAAGCTGAGAGAAAAGCCAATTGAATGGTACAAGCAGGTTGAAAGGTTTGTAAAGGTGTCAAAAGTATTGTTGAAGGATTTGGATGGTCTGTTTGACATAGTGGTACCTGCAGACTTATGGACAGATTGTAAGATCACAGTGGATTGGCCAAGTGATGAGTATCCCAGAGATCCAAAGACAGGTGCCCCGTCAAGTGACGTGATGAAAAAGTATCAGCAGGTGATAACATACCTGAAAGGAAAAATACCACCGAAAGAAACAGATTGGGTAAAAATAGATCGAACTACCCAAGAAGCCAGTGAAACAGTTCATTCGTATTATGAGCGCCTCCTGCAGGTGTTCAAACAGTACAGTGGGTTTGAGGACATTGGAGACAAAAACATGAGTCAGTTTGTATACTGATTCGTGTATGGTTTGAGGCCCGAGATTTGCCAGATGATTAAGCAGCATATGCTTTGCTGGCAAGGGAAACCCATCGACGAGATTTTGAAATATGCAAAATATTGTGGAGATGACATTGAGGACAGGCACAAGAAATTGCAGGAAAAGGTAATGTGGGCACAGGTGAAAATGGCTGAAAAACAGGGAATTAATTTAGACAATCCCCATGAAAAACAAGAAAAAGATTCTGGAACGAATGGTGATTCTGGAAATGGTGGAAGAATGAAAGGACGAATGAGTAGAGAAGAGGCTAAAAAGAAATTTCCTTGTCATGGATGCGGAAAATTGGGGCATTGGAAGGACGAGTGTAAAAAGATTCGGAATAATAATGGCCCAAATCAAAATTTAAATTCTCAAACACAGAATGACTCACAGCAGGGGGTAAATCCTCAGAGTCAGTTACCATCTCCACCTGTTCAGGGTAATGTAAGCAGAGCAAAGCACGGTACAGACATCGGATACCCAGGAGGAAGTGGTAAGAATGATTATATGAATTCACAATTTCTCTTGCAGGATGAAATTTGCAGGTTTGATGCATGACGGTGCCTAGGAGAGGGGGAGAAGGAATGCGTACTTGGCGCATCCTTGCAGGTAGATCAGTCAGGTCCACATGTTGAAGGAAAGGTAAGAGGTAATGATATTACTTTTCTTTTGGACACTGGTGCTACCAGGTCTACTGTAAGAACAGCAGACGTCCCAAACCTTCCTCTCTCTGGTGAAGATATCCAAGTGGTAGGTGTTGCTAATCAAAGAATTAGAACACCCCTTACCGAACCAATGGAAGTTAAAATTGGAAATTTCAGAGAAATGCATCAATTTGTAGTGTGCGATTCTAGTCCAGTGAACTTGCTAAGTAGGGATTTATTGTGTAAGATGAATTGCACAATTTTCTGCACACCGGATGGTGTGGCAGTACAGACACCAGATGAAGATCATGTATATAAAATTATGGTTGCGAAACAAGGAACAGAAGTAGATGAAATGTTTTCATTACTAACAAAAGATTTGCCAGAAGAATTAAAAAGTACTGTAAATCCTATAGTATGGGATCTTACGGGAAAGGAAGTAGGACTTATGGTTAAAATAGACCCAGTTAAAGTCACTGTAAAAGAAGGTGCGATCTTTCCAAATACTAAACAGTACAAAATGAGTGCAGAAGTTAAAGCAGGTGTCATTGAAGAAATCAACCGGATGGTCAAACAAAACATACTGAGAGAAGTGATGAGTAGCCCATGTAATTCACCAATAATGGGTTTAAAGAATCCTAGCGGAAAATATAGGATTGTACAGGATTTAAGAAAGATTAACAAAATTGTGGAACCATGTTGTCTTATAGTGCCAAATCCTGCAGTAATTTTGTACCAGATTCCTTGGAATGCTGGATGGTTCACAGTCATAGATCTGTGTCAAGCATTCTTTTCAATTCCGTTACATCCAGACAGCCAATATCTATTTTCATTTAAATTCGAAAACAAAGTCTATGTATGGAATCGTGTTCCTCAGGGGTACACGGAAAGTCCTTCTATTTTTAATCAGATATTGAAAAAGTGCCTTGAAAAACTAGTGATGCCAGGAAGCTCAGTCTTAGTCCAATATATCGACGACTTATTGGTGGCATCGAACACCAGAGAGGACTGTGTTGTTGATACTATAGCACTCTTGAATCTTTTGGCAGAAGAAGGGCATAAAGTTTCACCTGAGAAATTACAGTTTTGTACAACAACTGTTAAATACCTGGGACATCAAATTGAGAGGGGAAAAAGAAGAGTAACCTCTGAAAGAGTAGCATTAATAAAAAGAATGCAAATGCCAGTAACGCAAAGACAAGTAAGAATGTTCTTAGGAATAGTAGGTTACTGTCGACAATGGATACCAGGATTTTCCATGTTGGCTAAGCCCTTGATTAACATGACCAAAAAGAAAGCAAAAGATCCTGTTGAGTGGGAGGATGAAAGTGTAGAAGCTTTTGTAAAATTGAGAAACTCCCTTTGTTCAGCACCTGCCTTAGGCATGCCTGACTATAAAAGAGAATTCACATTATTCTGTCATGAGAGAGAAAATTGTGCACTTTCTGTCCTGACTCAAAGACACAGACTGGACAGACGTCCTATAGCATATTTTTCTGCTACATTGGACCCTGTAGCATCTGCATTGCCAGGATGCTTGAAAGCAGTAGCTGCAACTTGCTTGAGCATTGAACAAAGTGAGTCTATTGCGATGGGACATCCTGTAAAAGTCTATGTTCCACATGCAGTTGTGATTCTGTTGACAAGAACCCGAACGCAGCATCTCACTCCTAGTCGGCTGACTAAGTATGAGAGAATAATAATGGGTGCTGAAAATGTGACCATGGTAAGATGTACAATAATAAATCCAGCAAGCTTACTACCAGATCCATATCATGAGACAAATAAAGATGACGAAGAAGATGAACATGATTGTGTACAGATTACAGAACTATGCACAAAACCTCGCCCAGATATAGAGGAACAGCCTCTTAAAAAGCCAGATAAAGAACTGTTTGTTGATGGCTCTTGCCAGAGACATGAAGATGGTAAGCTAACTGCTGCCTATGCAGTATGTGAATTAACTGGAATAGTCGAAGCATCCTATTTACCAGGTGTAAAATCTGCACAAGTAGCTGAATTGATTGCACTGATAAAAGCATGCAAAATTGGGAGAAATCAGAAAATAACCATATTCACTGATAGTCAATATGGTTATGGGGTTGTGCACGATTTTGGCCAACTGTGGATGCAGAGGGATTTCATGACTTCTTCAGGATCCCCTATTAAAAATGGACAATTTGTAAGGGAATTGCTAGAAGCAATACAATCACCAAAAGAATTGGCTGTGGTGAAGTGTGCTGCACATCAGTCAGGAGATGACTGGGTGGTAGTTGGCAACCGATATGCAGATCTGGTGGCTCAACATTGTGCCAAAACCAGAACATCAGTCAATAAGAGGGTGGAAAGAATGGGAATCAGCTGCCAACTTATGTTATTTATGCCACCTGAAACTTGGAACGAAGTGAAAAGATTGCAAGATGAGGTTGATGAGGTTGAAAGAAACTTGTGGATCAAAGTGGGTTGTTCTCCAAGAAGAGAGGATGAAGTATGGGTCAGTACAGATGGCAGACCAGTCATGCCAGATTGTTTACTCTCACAAATGGCCAGAATGTATCATGGAGACACACACATAGGGAGAGATGCAATGATTAGGCTGTTCAGACAAAATTGGTACAATCCCAAATTCAGAGCTGTTACAGAGAGTCTTTGCCAGAGATGTCTAATTTGCCAAATGCACAATTCAGGCAGGAAAACAATAATTGGATTTGGGAAGATTGGGAAGGCAGAGGGCCCATTCATAAGACTCCAGTTTGATTTCATACAGTTACCACCATGCAGAGGGTTGAAATACGTACTAGTCATAGTATGTCTGTTTTCAAAGTGGGTGGAGGCTTATCCAACTAGGAGAAATGACAGCATTACAGTTGCAAAGCTGTTACTAAGAGAGCTCATACCTAGGTTTGGTTTCCCAGTATCTTTGGAATCAGATAGAGGAAAACATTTTAACAACAAAGTGATCCAGATAATATGCGAAGCATTTCAAATCAAACAGAAACTGCATTGTGCATATCGTCCAGAGGCTTCTGGAGTAGTTGAACAATTAAATGGCACTATAAAGTCGAGGTTGGGAAAAATGTGTGCATCAACATCATTGGAGTGGCCTGATGCATTGCCACTTGTTCTGATGGGACTCAGAAGCATACCTGATAGAACGACAGGATTGAGCCCACATGAAATTATAATGGGAAGAGCAATGAGACAAACACATGTTCCCACAAACAGACTGGTGAATATTTCTGATGATATGGTGTTGGACTACTGTAAAGGATTGGCTGACCTAGTGCGTTCTGTCTCTCACCAGGTTGGAGAAGACGCAGTTTCCAGGCAGCCTGAACTAGAACATGATCTGAATCCTGGTGATTGGGTGGTGGTGAAGAATCACACCAGAGAAACGTGTCTATCACCCAGGTGGAGCAGACCTTGTCAAATCATATTGACCACGAATACAGCAGTGAAGTGTGCCGGATTTCCGAATTGGATTCACGTAAGTCACACCAAGAGAGTACCAGACCCTGAAGAAGAGAACACTCAGACGACGCCAATCACTGAAGAAGCTGAAGGTTGCCAAGCTGAAGAATCTCAGGCTCGAGGTTCAAGAGAAGCTGACAGAGAACAACCGAGCACAAGTCAGGATTGGATACCAGTGGTCGAAATTCCTGAGGTTTTCCACCAAACAAGAAGTCAAAAGAAATTAAGAGCAATTGAAGAGGATCAAATAGGTGAAGAAGAAGGGGTTCAGGATCAAGAAGACAAGCTAGTAAACGACCCTGAACCAAATCAGATAGGGAAAGAAAACTGGACTGAAAATAGTGAAGATTTTATATAATTTGAACAGGGAGAGACAGGTTTAGAAGAAGCAGGTCAGGCTGCAGAAGTACACGGTGCAATAAGCCCTGATCAGAAGCAGTTAGGTCAAAAAGAATATACAGAAGAAAAAGAGACTGATAAAATTGAACATGAAAATTTGAACACAGAACAAAGTGAATTATTGGAAACTCACAGTGGAGCTGCAAATGAGAAACCAATAAGACCAGAGAAAGAACAATCAAACAAATCAGAGATTACAGAAAACAAAACAGTACCAACCAGTGAAAATAAAAAGATATCTGAAGACGAAAATAAAGAAACAGAACAAACAGAAAAGCCAAGAAAAGGAGATCATTGGCCAAGTTTCATCAAAAGAGTGAAGTGCCACATAACAACCAGAAGTGAAGATCCAGATCAAGTACCTGAAGTAACAAGTCAAACCAATCAAGAGAAAAAGTCTGGGAAGAGAAAAAGTAAAAGATTAAGACTTGTGAGCAACAAATTCAAGGGTCCTGATTGGACGTATATCGTTCTTGAAGACTTTGAAAGCTCAGAGTCAAGTGACAGTGGTGGTGAAGGAACAAGTGCAGAATTAACGTACGAAAAAGAAACAAAAGAATCCACTGAAGAAAAGGAATAGAGATAAGAAGAGCAATCTTCCTTGTCGAAAAATGCCTGATGATAGAGTTACTGGGAGACCAAAGAGAAAATGTTGTAGAAGATGCTGTGCAATTTGCATATGTAGTCTAGTATTGGTGCTTATAGTATGGTTAGTCCTGATTGTAGCAGTTCCTTACCTGATGATAATAGATAAAAAGGTCAATAATGAAACAATAGGGAGGACAGCAAACATGAAGGGCAATAGAGTAGAGCTAATGGCAGAAGATGATGCAGGAATTCATCATGAGATAGCTGATAACGACACTAGTTTAAATGTTTTCACAAAGTTATTATTTCAATTTGTAGACACAATGGAAGTTAGTAATTGTTATGTCTGTATGAAGTTACCTGAATCAGTAGCAGAAGGATTAACATACCATCATTTACCACTGACATATGGCATTTCATGTAGCGTATTAACAAGTTTATTTTATAGTACAGGTAGATTACAGTATTACTATTCAAATATAGATGTTGTATTTTCTGAGGTTCCAATTCGCAAGAGTATGAACCCAGTGCTTAGCGCCTTAGATGCACAGTTTATGGGAGAATTTTTCTTAACAATGAAATCAATAGACTTAACACATGCACGTAGACACAATCTAACATGTTCTTTATTAGAAGAAGAGAAAATATTTTTGAATTTAGTAGAAGATAGAAGACAGGATTTTCAAAAGAAAGCTACAGAACATAAGGCTCATTTACCACCTTGGGCAGAGAAAGAGGGAAGTTACACACCTGGCAAAGCTCAAGCTGCTATGGCTCTGGATTTCGAAAAGAAGGGGAAAATTTGTCTTCATAGGTTAAAGACTAACTATAACAATGTTTTCATCGGTACCAGTGAATGTGAACACAATTTTTTAATACTGGGAGGTTGGGGACTCAAAGGAGGAACAGATTCAGTTTTTCCTGGAATCTATTATGTCTGCGGGAATAAGGCTTACTTTAGGCTTCCTGCACGGTGGTATGGAAGTTGTTACTTTGGAATAGTTTTTCCAAAGATATACCACGTAAAAAGAAACACTGGAAGCAATGAAAACAATGGTGAATTAATACGTAGTAAAAGAGCTAGTTTTTCAGAAATAGTAGGTGATATATTTAGTGCATTGATACCTTCAGTGGGAATAATTCTGAACTCAAGGAAAATATGCAAATTGTCTACAGTGGTTGATCGTTTATCAACGGATACTGCTGGAGGTTTTCTAATGATTAATGCGGAAATGGTTGCGATTAGGTCTATGGTGATGCAAAATCGACTTGCTCTTGACATAATACTGGCAAAAGAGGGCGGAGTCTGTAAATTTTTGAAGACAAAACACTGTTGCACTTATATTCCTGATAAGAGTGCAGAAATTGGAACGTATATTCAGAATATAACTAAACTTGAGAAAGAACTTAAACCACTGGAAGTTGATAGTGTATGGGAAAGATTGACAAATAGCATATCGTCAATTGGAACCTGGTTTGCTAATATAGGTGAAGGACTTATAGGTAAAATACTAGTTCCCTTAGCAGGGATAGCAATAATAGTTCTGACAGTAGTATTTTGGTGCAAATGCTGTAGAAAGAATGGAACGTATAAAGTGACAGAAAAAGGGAAGAAGAGAAAGAGGGACGAGATTGAACTGGAAGAATGGAAAAGTGAATTATACAAAAAGATGAAGGGAGATTGTAAAAGTAGAAAAGCTAAGAATGAAAATGAGAATGAAGTGGTCTGCTAGAAGTTGGCATCTGATTGAAGGTAGTTTTTGATGGCTCAGAAACGCCATCAGAGAGGGGATTGATGGAGCAAGGTTTCGCAAATGTAACTTGCTCGGATGCAATCCTTCTCATAGTATTAATGTATTAAAACTTGTATTGTCCCTATTAATCCTTGCACACATTACATGAATAGCGAGGATGCTTGCCTATGTGTTTTACTAACAAATAACGCTTGTTCCTAGTCTAAAATGGCCGCTTAAGCGCGGGATCTTCTCTGCGCATGTCGCAACCTGATCACATGGTGTGACGTCTTTCTTTGCTTGGTGGGAAATTTCTACTTCTGCGCAGTGTGCATTAAAATGGCCGTTCAATGTTCTCACATGCTTAAGCTTGCTCTCGTGTCATTACTAAATTGTCGTTTCTTAACGCAATTAATGCGGGATAGGATTTATAATTAAATGGGATTAGAAATAAGAAAAGTGGTATACAGTGAAACGTTTTATTTGTGATTTTAATATTTCCTTCTTGCACTTTTAGTAATTCGTAATCTTGGGCCTGGGTTGGTGACTTGAAACTCGAGAAGCAGAAGTGTTCTGCGCATGTGTCCTGAATGACTGCCAAAATGAAGTCAACTTGGACGCTCTACAAGGCCATAACCTATTGACCGAAGCGGATGTACCACATGTATTAAAATTGTTGCAAAATTGATACACACAATGTAGAAAATGTAGAAAATCTGTCGTGAGACGGGTGGGAAATAAAGTGAATGTATTAATTTGAATGGGCGGGAACATAAGAACAATAGGCTTCACAAATTAAGCCAAATTTGTCATGGTGCGAGAATCCACCTCCTGTCCCTGTCCAATCAGAGGTAGTGGTCCCATATTTTAGCAACATTAATGGGAGGTACATGGGCGTAGAAGGGTATATTAGAATATAGCATTAGTTAATTAGTCAGAGCTAGATTCCAGAGAAGAGAGAACATACAGAAGAGCTCCAGGCTGCCATGCTGATCGGTTGCTGACTGAATCCCTATCCGGAAGAGGTCCTGAGGAGGGGGCGGCGGAGTCCATTAGACGGGAGAATCGAGGAGAAGTCGAGTGCCAGAGAGGGGAACGGCGCAGGCGTCGTTATAGAGAGGTCACCAGTCCTGTCCTGATCCTGAAGGAGGTCCTTGCTCTTCATCCTTCCAGGGTCCTATTCTTTCCAACTCCTTGGCTAAGGGGCTTGGTTCTCGCATCTAGGTAACTATAATGCAACCTTTAGTTGCGCTGCTGTCTCTATCCTCTCGTATTTCCTTAAAAACTGCCAGTTATTAGAAAATTCATTCTTATGCTTCCTCTTGGGTATTCTGATCAAATACCGTATTTTCTGTATTTTACTCTGCTAAAACTTTAGATAAACATTTTAAAACTTCCTGACTCAGTGGTTATTTCAGGATTATGTACTATAGTGAATGTCACTCATTTTAAACTTCCCAATTAGCAAAGGATCCATTGGTAAGTTATTACTCTTCAATCAGAAGGTAATTGGTAGCAGGGAAATTTGATATAAGAGTACATCTGACACCCAGCGTAAGTATTAGCGTAGTGTGAATGTATGGGCCTAAGTGAGTATATGGTGTATGTATGCTGTTTGCTAATATCGCGCTGGAACACTCTCTCTCTATCTTTTCCTCTATCTGTATCATAACTCTTATATAGTCATCCCCTCTAACGGGTCCTGCCAATCGGCCGTCTCTTTGTCACATGCCAATGGGCCTTTCACTCTTACTTTTTTCACTCTCTTTCCCATCTATCTATATCTCCCACATCTGCCACCTCTCTCCAATGCCTCTCTCTCTCTCTCTTGCTCTCGCACGCACACACACGCGCACACACACACACACACGTCTTTGTCTTCCTGTTCTTCCTTTCATTATTTTCCCCTTCTAGTCTTTCTCCTCCCCCCCTCTCTTTCATTATCTCGCATTTCGTGCTCAATCACATGCTCAGGGGCTGTAGGAGACACGGAGATGCACAATGTAGCTGAGGGACACAGCCTTGATTAACTTCTATTGTTGACACTGCCCTTTCCACCTCTGTGTCCAGGGATCGCAATGACAGTGCCAGGGGTAGCTGGAGGCAAGTCAGGGGTAGCAGCTGCGACCTCTGTCGACCCCTAAATGACGCCCATGCACCAGAATGGCAGGAGGGTCCCTTACACTGTAAAAAAAACAGCACGTGGCAAATACCAATACAGGCAAAGCATCTGAACTTACAAGAAGAGAAGGGAGCAGCAAGGCAAGGTATAAACTGAAGACTGCATGGGTGTGTGGGAGAACAGACTGCACCAGGCCAGTGAGACTCCCTTGGACTGGTAACCAAACGGAGCAGCATCAGCTGATGGCTCCTGGGCCCTTAATACTCCCAGAGGAGGGGACCCGCACTACTGGGCACTTAATACTCCCAGATGAGGGGACCCACACTACTGGACCCTTAATACTCCCAGAGGAGGGGACCCGCACTACTGAGCCCTTAATACTCCCAGTTGAGGGGACCCACACTACTGGACCCTTAATACTCCCAGAGGAGGGGACCCACACTCCTGGGCCCTTAATGCTCCCAGATGAGGGGACCCGCACTACTGGACCCGTAAAACTCCCAGAGGAGGGGACCCACACTACAGGACCCTTAATGCTCCCAGAGGAGTGGACCCACACTACTGGACCCTTAATACTCCCAGAGGAGGGGACCCACACTAGAGGACCCTTAATACTCCCAGAGGAGGGAACCCACACTACTGGACCCTTAATACTCCCAGAGGAGGGGACCCACACTACTGGACCCGTAATACTCCCAGAGGAGGGGACCCACACTACAGGACCCTTAATACTCCCAGAGGAGGGGACCCACACTACTGAACCCGTAATACTCCCAGAGGAGGGAACCCGCACTACTGGACCCTTAATGCTCCCAGATGAGGGGACCCACACTACTCGACCCACACTACTGGACGCTTAATACTCCCAGAGGAGGGGACCCGCACTACTGGGCCCTTAATACTCCCCGAGGAGGGGACCCACACTACATGACCTTTAATACTCCCAGAGGAGGGGACCCACACTACTGGACCCTTAATACTCCCAGATGAGGGGACCCACACTACTGGACCCTTAATACTCCCAGAGGAGGGGACCCGCACTACTGGACCCTTAATACTCCCAGAGGAGGGGACCCACACTACAGGACCCTTAATGCTCCCAGAGGAGTGGACCCACACTACTGGACCCTTAATACTCCCAGAGGAGGGGACCCACACTACAGGATCCTTAATACTCCCAGAGGAGGGAACCCACACTACTGGACCCTTAATACTCCCAGAGGAGGGGACCCACACTACTGGACCCGTAATACTCCCAGAGGAGGGGAGCCACACTACAGGACCCTTAATACTCCCAGAGGAGGGAACCCACACTACTGGACCCTTAATACTCCCAGAGGAGGGGACCCACACTACTGGACCCGTAATACTCCCAGAGGAGGGGACCCACACTACAGGACCTTTAAAACTCCCAGAGGAGGGGACCCACACTACTGGACCCTTAATACTCCCAGAGGAGTGGACCCACACTACTGGGCACTTAATACTCCCAGATGAGGGGACCCACACTACTGGACCCTTAATACTCCCAGAGGAGGGGACCCACACTACTGGACCCTTAATACTCCCAGAGGAGGGGACCCACACTACTGGACCCTTAATACTCCCAGAGGAGGGGACCCGCACTACTGGGCCCTTAATACTCCCAGAGGAGGGGACCGACACTACTGGACCCTTAATGCTCCCAGATGAGGGGACCCACACTACTGGACCCTTAATACTCCCAGAGGAGGGGACCCGCACTACTGGACCCTTAATACTCCCAGAGGAGGGGACCCACACTACAGGACCCTTAATACTCCCAGCAGAGGGGACCCGCACTACTGGACCCTTAATGCTCCCAGATGAGGGGACCCACACTACTGGACCCTTAATACTCCCAGAGGAGGGGAATTAATACTCCCAGAGGAGGGGAATTAATACTCCCAGAGGAGGGGACCCGCAATACTGGGCCATTAATACTCCCAGAGGAGGGGACCCACACTACAGTACCCTTAATACTCCCAGAGGAGGGGACCCACACTACTGGACCCGTAATACTCCCAGAGGAGTGGACCCACACTACAGGACCCTTAATACTCCCAGAGGAGGGGACCCACACTACTGGACCCTTAATACTCCCAGAGGAGGGGACCCGCACTCCTGGGCCCTTAATGCTCCCAGATGAGGGGACCCGCACTACTGGACCCGTAATACTCCCAGAGGAGGGGACCCACACTACAGGACCCTTAATGCTCCCAGAGGAGTGGACCCACACTACTGGACCCTTAATACTCCCAGAGGAGGGGACCCACACTACAGGACCCTTAATACTCCCAGAGGAGGGAACTCACACTACTGGACCCTTAATACTCCCAGAGGAGGGGACCCACACTACTGGACCCGTAATACTCCCAGAGGAGGGGACCCACACTACAGGACCCTTAATACTCCCAGAGGAGGGGAACCACACTACTGATCCCGTAATACTCCCAGAGGAGGGAACCCGCACTACTGGACCCTTAATGCTCCCAGATGAGGGGACCCACACTACTGGACCCACACTACTCGACCCACACTACTGGACCCTTAATACTCCCAGATGAGGGGACCCGCACCACTGGGCCCTTAATACTCCCAGAGGAGGGGACCCACACTACAGGACCTTTAATACTCCCAGAGGAGGCGACCCACACTACTGGACCCTTAATACTCCCAGATGAGGGGACCCACACTACTGGACCCTTAATACTCCCAGAGGAGGGGACCCACACTACAGGACCCTTAGTGCTCCCAGAGGAGTGGACCCACACTACTGGACCCTTAATACTCCCAGAGGAGGGGACCCACACTACAGGACCCTTAATACTCCCACAGGAGGGAACCCACACTACTGGACCCTTAATACTCCCAGAGGAGGGGACCCACACTACTGGACCCGTAATACTCCCAGAGGAGGGGACCCACACTACAGGACCCTTAATACTCCCAGAGGAGGGAACCCACACTACTGGACCCTTAAAACTCCCAGAGGAGGGGACCCACACTACTGGACCCGTAATACTCCCAGAGGAGGGGACCCACACTACAGGACCCTTAATACTCCCAGAGGAGGGGACCCACACTACTGGACCCGTAATACTCCCAGAGGAGTGGACCCACACTACTGGACCCTTAATACTCCCAGAAGAGGGGACCCACACTACTTGACCCGTAATACTCCCAGAGGAGGGGACACGCACTACTGGACCCTTAATACTCCCAGAGGAGGGGACCCGCACTACAGGACCCTTAACACTCCCAGAGGAGGGGGCACGCACTACTGGACCCTTAATGCTCCCAGATGAGGGGACCCACACTACTGGACCCTTAATACTCCCAGAGGAGGGGAATTAATACTCCCAGAGGAGGGGAATTAATACTCCCAAAGGAGGGGACCCGCACTACTGGGCCATTAATACTCCCAGAGGAGGGGACCCGCACTACTGGGCCCTTAATACTCCCAGAGGAGGGGACCCGCACTACTGGGCCCTTAATGCTCCCAGAGGAGGGGACCCGCACTACTGGGCCCTTAATACTCCCAGAGCAGGGGACCCACACTACTGGACCCTTAATGCTCCCAGATGAGGGGACCCACACTACTGGACCATTAATACTCCCAGAGGAGGGGACCCACACTACTGGACCCTTAATACTCCCAGTTGAGGGGACCCACACTACTGGACCCTTAATACTCCCAGAGGAGGGTACCCACACTACTGGACCCTTAATACTCCCAGAGGAGGGGACCCACACTACAGGACCCTTAATACTCCCAGAGGAGGGAACCCACACTACTGGACCCTTAATACTCCCAGAGGAGGGGACCCACACTACTGGACCCGTAATACTCCCAGAGGAGGGGACCCACACTACCGGACCCTTAATACTCCCAGAGGAGGGGACCCACACTACTGGACCCGTAATACTCCCAGAGGAGGGGACCCGCACTACTGGACCCTCAATGCTCCCAGATGAGGGGACCCACACTACTCGACCCACACTACTGGACCCTTAATACTCCCAGAGGAGGGGACCCGCACTACTGGGCCCTTAATACTCCCAGAGGAGGGGACCCACACTACAGGACCTTTAATACTCCCAGAGGAGGGGACCCACACTACTGGACCCTTAATACTCCCAGATGAGGGGACCCACACTACTGGACCCTTAATACTCCCAGAGGAGGGGACCCACACTACAGGACCCTTAATGCTCCCAGAGGAGTGGACCCACACTACTGGACCCTTAATACTCCCAGAGGAGGGGACCCACACTACAGGACCCTTAATACTCCCACAGGAGGGAACCCACACTACTGGACCCTTAATACTCCCAGAGGAGGGGACCCACACTACTGGACCCGTAATACTCCCAGAGGAGGGGACCCACACTACAGGACCCTTAATACTCCCAGAGGAGGGGACCCACACTACTGGACCCTTAATACTCCCAGAGGAGTGGACCCACGCTACAGGACCCTTAATACTTCCAGAGGAGGGAACCCACACTACTGGACCTTTAAAACTCCCAGAGGAGGGGACCCACACTACTGGACCCGTAATACTCCCAGAGGAGGGGACCCACACTACAGGACCCTTAATACTCCCAGAGGAGGGGACCCACACTACTGGACCGGTAATACTCCCAGAGGAGGGGACCCGCACTACTGGACCCTTAATACTCCCAGAGGAGGGGGCCCGCACTACTGGACCCTTAATGCTCCCAGATGAGGGGACCCACACTACTGGACCCTTAATACTCCCAGAGGAGGGGAATTAATACTCCCAGAGGAGGGGAATTAATACTCCCAGAGGAGGGGAATTAATACTCCCAAAGGAGGGGACCCGCACTACTGGGCCATTAATGCTCCCAGAGGAGGGGACCCGCACTACTGGGCCCTTAATACTCCCAGAGGAGGGGACCTGCACTACTGCGCCATTAATGCTCCCAGAGGAGGGGACCTGCACTACTGGGCCCTTAATACTCCCAGAGGAGGGGACCCGCACTACTGGGCCCTTAATACTCCCAGAGGAGGGGACCCACACTACTGGACCCTTAATGCTCCCAGATGAGGGGACCCACACTACTGGACCCTTAATATACCCAGAGGAGGGGACCCGCACTACTGGACCCTTAATACTCCCAGAGGAGGGGACCCACACTACAGGACCCTTAATACTCCCAGCAGAGGGGACCCGCACTACTGGACCCTTAATGCTCCCAGATGAGGGGACCCACACTACTGGACCCTTAATACTCCCAGAGGAGGGGAATTAATACTCCCAGAGGAGGGGAATTAATACTCCCAGAGGAGGGGACCCGCACTACTGGGCCATTAATACTCGCAGAGGAGGGGACCCACACTACAGTACCCTTAATACTCCCAGAGGAGGGGACCCACACTACTGGACCCGTAATACTCCCAGAGGAGTGGACCCACACTACAGGACCTTAATACTCCCAGAGGAGGGGACCCACACTACTGGACCCTTAATACTCCCAGAGGAGGGGACCCGCACTCCTGGGCCCTTAATGCTCCCAGATGAGGGGACCCGCACTACTGGACCCGTAATACTCCCAGAGGAGGGGACCCACACTACAGGACCCTTAATGCTCCCAGAGGAGTGGACCCACACTACTGGACCCTTAATACTCCTAGAGGAGGGGACCCACACTACAGGACCCTTAATACTCCCAGAGGAGGGAACTGTTGTGATTAACAGCTCGTGTTGAGCTGTAGAATGTGGAATGCCTCACCTCTATGGATTGTTGAGGCGGCATTCTGGCTAGGACGTGAGGCTGTGTACATCCCTGCCCTGTCGGTGGTTGCTTCTACAATAAAGCCATCTTCCCAAGATACCTGCATCTGTGGCTTTTATTACTGGCGACACTACTGGACCCTTAATACTCCCAGAGGAGGGGACCCAAACTACTGGACCCGTAATACTCCCAGAGGAGGGGACCCACACTACAGGACCCTTAATACTCCCAGAGGAGGGGAACCACACTACTGAACCCGTACTACTCCGAGAGGAGGGAACCCGCACTACTGGACCCTTAATGCTCCCAGATGAGGGGACCCACACTACTGGACCCACACTACTTGACCCACAGTACTGGACGCTTAATACTCCCAGAGGAGGGGACCCGCACTACTGGGCCCTTAATACTCCCAGAGGAGGGGACCCACACTACAGGACTTTAATACTCCCAGAGGAGGGGACCCACACTACTGGACCCTTAATACTCCCAGATGAGGGGACCCACACTGCTGGACCCTTAATTCTCCCAGAGGAGGGGACCCGCACTACTGGACCCTTAATACTCCCAGGGAGGGGACCCACACTACAGGACCCTTAATGCTCCCAGAGGAGTGGACCCACACTACTGGACCCTTAATACTCCGAGAGGAGGGGACCCACACTACAGGACCCTTAATACTCCCAGAGGAGGGAACCCACACTACGGGACCCTTAATACTCCCAGAGGAGGGGACCCACACTACTGGACCCGTAATACTCCCAGAGGAGGGGACCCACACTACAGGACCCTTAATACTCCCAGAGGAGGGAACACACACTACTGGACCCTTAATACTCCCAGAGGAGGGGACCCACACTACTGGACCCGTAATACTCCCAGAGGAGGGGACCCACACTACAGGACCCTTAATACTCCCAGAGGAGGGGACCCACACTACTGGACCCGTAATACTACCAGAGGAGGGGACCCGCACTACTGGACCCTTAATGCTCCCAGATGAGGGGACCCACACTACTCGACCCACACTACTGGACTCTTAATACTCCCAGATGAGGGGACCCGCACCACTGGGCCCTTAATACTCCCAGAGGAGGGGACCCACACTACAGGACCTTTAATACTCCCAGAGGAGGTGACCCACACTACTGTACCCTTAATACTCCCAGATGAGGGGACCCACACTACTGGACCCTTAATACTCCCAGAGGAGGGGACCCACACTACAGGACCCTTAGTGCTCCCAGAGGAGTGGACCCACACTACTGGACCCTTAATACTCCCAGAGGAGGGGACCCACACTACAGGACCCTTAATACTCCCACAGGAGGGAACCCACACTACTGGACCCTTAATACTCCCAGAGGAGGGGACCCACACTACTGGACCCGTAATACTCCCAGAGGAGGGGACCCACACTACAGGACCCTTAATACTCCCAGAGGAGGGAACCCACACTACTGGACCCTTAAAACTCCCAGAGGAGGGGACCCACACTACTGGACCCGTAATACTCCCAGAGGAGGGGACCCACACTACAGGACCCTTAATACTCCCAGAGGAGGGGACCCACACTACTGGACCCGTAATACTCCCAGAGGAGTGGACCCACACTACTGGACCCTTAATACTCCCAGAGGAGGGGACCCACACTACTTGACCCGTAATACTCCCAGAGGAGGGGACCCGCACTACTGGACCCTTAATACTCCTAGAGGAGGGGACCCGCACTACAGGACCCTTAATACTCCCAGAGGAGGGGGCCCGCACTACTGGACGCTTAATGCTCCCAGATGAGGGGACCCACACT
Source organism: Calotriton arnoldi (assembly GCA_963921515.1). Lineage (NCBI taxonomy): Eukaryota > Metazoa > Chordata > Amphibia > Caudata > Salamandridae > Calotriton > Calotriton arnoldi. The sequence continues at coordinate 9,922,004 of CAWUFW010000004.1, read as the reverse complement.
ACTGGACCCTTAATACTCCCAGAGGAGGGGAATTAATACTCCCAGAGGAGGGGAATTAATACTCCCAAAGGAGGGGACCCGCACTACTGGGCCATTAATACTCCCAGAGGAGGGGACCCGCACTACTGGGCCCTTAATACTCCCAGAGGAGGGGACCCGCACTACTGGGCCCTTAATGCTCCCAGAGGAGGGGACCCGCACTACTGGGCCCTTAATACTCCCAGAGCAGGGGACCCACACTACTGGACCCTTAATGCTCCCAGATGAGGGGACCCACACTACTGGACCCTTAATACTCCCAGAGGAGGGGAATTAATACTCCCAGAGGAGGGGACCCGCACTACTGGGCCATTAATACTCCCAGAGGAGGGGACCCACACTACAGGACCCTTAATACTCTCAGAGGACGGGACCCACACTACTGGACCCGTAATACTCCCAGAGGAGGGGACCCACACTACAGGACCCTTAATACTCCCAGAGGTGGGGACCCACACTACTGGACCCGTAATACTCCCAGAGGAGGGGACCCACACTACAGGACCCTTAATACTCCCAGAGGAGGGAACCCACACTACTGGACCCTTAATACTCCCAGAGGAGGGGACCCACACTACTGGACCCGTAATACTCCCAGAGGAGGGGACCCACACTACAGGACCTTTAAAACTCCCAGAGGAGGGGACAGACACTAATGGACCCTTAATACTCCCAGAGGAGTGGACCCACACTACAGGACCCTTAATACTCCCAGAGGAGGGGACCCACACTACTTGACCCTTAATACTCCCAGAGGAGGGGACCCTCACTCCTGGGCCCTTAATGCTCCCAGATGAGGGGACCCGCACTACTGGACCCGTAATACTCCCAGAGGAGGGGACCCACACTACAGGACCCTTAATGCTCCCAGAGGAGTGGACCCACACTACTGGACCCTTAATACTCCCAGAGGAGCGGACCCACACTACAGGACCCTTAATACTCCCAGAGGAGGGAACCCACACTACTGGACCCTTAATACTCCCAGAGGAGGGGACCCACACTACTGGACCCGTAATACTCCCAGAGGAGGGGACCCACACTACAGGACCCTTAATACTCCCAGAGGAGGGGAACCACACTACTGAACCCGTAATACTCCCAGAGGAGGGAACCTGCACTACTGGACCCTTAATGCTCCCAGATGAGGGGTCCCACACTACTGGACCCACACTACTTGACCCACAGTACTGGACGCTTAATACTCCCAGAGGAGGGGACCCGCACTACTGGGCCCTTAATACTCCCAGAGGAGGGGACCCACACTACAGGACCTTTAATACTCCCAGAGGAGGGGGCCCACACTACTGGACCCTTAATACTCCCAGATGAGGGGACCCACACTACTGGACCCTTAATACTCCCAGAGGAAGGGACCCGCACTACTGGACCCTTAATACTCCCAGAGGAGGGGACCCACACTACAGGACCCTTAATGCTCCCAGAGGAGTGGACCCACACTACTGGACCCTTAATACTCCGAGAGGAGGGGACCCACACTACAGGACCCTTAATACTCCCAGAGGAGGGAACACACACTACTGGACCCTTAATACTCCCAGAGGAGGGAACCCACAATACTGGACCCGTAATACTCCCAGAGGAGGGGACCCACACTACAGGACCCTTAATACTCCCAGAGGAGGGAACCCACACTACTGGACCCTTAATACTCCCAGAGGAGGGGACCCACACTACTGGACCCGTAATACTCCTAGAGGACGGGACCCACACTACAGGACCCTTAATACTCCCAGAGGAGGGGACCCACACTACTGGACCCGTAACACTACCAGAGGAGGGGACCCGCACTAGTGGACCCTTAATGCTCCCAGATGAGGGGACCCACACTACTCGACCCACACTACTGGACCCTTAATACTCCCAGATGAGGGGACCCGCACCACTGGGCCCTTAAAACTCCCAGAGGAGGGGACCCACACTACAGGACCTTTAATACTCCCAGAGGAGGCGACCCACACTACTGGACCCTTAAAACTCCCAGATGAGGGGACCCACACTACTGGACCCTTAATACTCCCAGAGGAGGGGACCCACACTACAGGACCCTTAATGCTCCCAGAGGAGTGGACCCACACTACTGGACCCTTAATACTCCCAGAGGAGGGGACCCACACTACAGGACCCTTAATACTCCCACAGGAGGGAACCCACACTACTGGACCCTTAATACTCCCAGAGGAGGGGACCCACACTACTGGACCCGTAATACTCCCAGAGGAGGGGACCCGCACTACAGGACCCTTAATACTCCCAGAGGAGGGAACCCACACTACTGGACCTTTAAAACTCCCAGAGGAGGGGACCCACACTACTGGACCCGTAATACTCCCAGAGGAGGGGACCCACACTACAGGACCCTTAATACTCCCAGAGGAGGGGACCCACACTACTGGACCCGTAATACTCCCAGAGGAGTGGACCCACACTACTGGACCCTTAATACTCCCAGAGGAGGGGACCCACACTACTTGACCCGTAATACTCCCAGAGGAGGGGACCCGCACTACTGGACCCTTAATACTCCCAGAGGAGGGGACTCGCACTACAGGACCCTTAATACTCCCAGAGGAGGGGCCCGCACTACTGGACTCTTAATGCTCCCAGATGAGGGGACCCACACTACTGGACCCTTAATACTCCCAGAGGAGGGGAATTAATACTCCCAAAGGAGGGGACCCGCATTACTGGGCCATTAATACTCCCAGAGGAGGGGACCCGCACTACTGGGCCCTTAATACTCCCAGAGGAGGGGACCCGCACTACTGGGCCCTTAATGCTCCCAGAGGAGGGGACCCACACTACTGGCCCCTTAATACTCCCAGAGGAGGGGACCCACACTACTGGACCCGTAATACTCCCAGAGGAGGGGACCCACACTACAGGACCCTTAATACTCCCAGAGGAGGGAACCCACACTACTGGACCCTTAAAACTCCCAGAGGAGGGGACCCACACTACTGGACCCGTAATACTCCCAGAGGAGGGGACCCACACTACAGGACCCTTAATACTCCCAGAGGAGGGGACCCACACTACTGGACCCGTAATACTCCCAGAGGAGTGGACCCACACTACTGGACCCTTAATACTCCCAGAGGAGGGGACCCACACTACTTGACCCGTAATACTCCCAGAGGAGGGGACCCGCACTACTGGACCCTTAATACTCCCAGAGGAGGGGACTCGCACTACAGGACCCTTAATACTCCCAGAGGAGGGGGCCCGCACTACTGGACTCTTAATGCTCCCAGATGAGGGGACCCACACTACTGGACCCTTAATACTCCCAGAGGAGGGAATTAATACTCCCAAAGGAGGGGACCCGCATTACTGGGCCATTAATACTCCCAGAGGAGGGGACCCGCACTACTGGGCCCTTAATACTCCCAGAGGAGGGGACCCGCACTACTGGGCCCTTAATGCTCCCAGAGGAGGGGACCTGCACTACTGGGCCCTTAATACTCCCAGAGGAGGGGACCCACACTACTGGGCCCTTAATACTCCCAGAGGAGGGGACCCACACTACTGGACCCTTAATGCTCCCAGATGAGGGGACCCACACTACTGGACCCTTAATACTCCCAGAGGAGGGGACCCGCACTACTGGACCCTTAATACTCCCAGAGGAGGGGACCCACACTACAGGACCCTTAATACTCCCAGCAGAGGGGACCCGCAGTACTGGACCCTTAATACTCCCAGATGAGGGGACCCACACTACTGGACCCTTAATACTCCCAGAGGAGGGGAATTAATACTCCCAGAGGAGGGGACCCGCACTACTGGGCCATTAATACTCGCAGAGGAGGGGACCCACACTACAGGACCCTTAATACTCTCAGAGGAGGGGACCCACACTACTGTACCCATAATACTCCCAGAGGAGGGGACCCACACTACAGGACCCTTAATACTCCCAGAGGAGGGGACCCACACTACAGGACCTTTAAAACTCCCAGAGGAGGGGACCCACACTACAGGACCCTTAATAATCCCAGAGGAGGGAACCCACACTACTGGACCCTTAATACTCCCAGAGGAGGGGACCCACACTACTGGACCCGTAATACTCCCAGAGGAGGGGACCCACACTACAGGACCTTTAAAACTCCCAGAGGAGGGGACCCACACTACTGGACCCTTAATACTCCCAGAGGAGTGGACCCACACTACTGGGCCCTTAATACTCCCAGAGGAGGGGACCCACACTACTGGACCCTTAATACTCCCAGTTGAGGGGACCCACACTACTGGACCCTTAATACTCCCAGAGGTGGGTACCCACACAACAGGACCTTTAATACTCCCAGAGGAGGGGACCCGCACTACTGGACCCTGAATGCTCCCAGATGAGGGGACCCACACTACTGGGCCCGTAATACTCCCAGAGGAGGGGACCCACACTACAGGACCCTTAATGCTCCCAGAGGAGTGGACCCACACTACTGGACCCTTAATACTCCCAGAGGAGGGGACCCACACTACAGGACCCTTAATACTCCCAGAGGAGGGAAACCACACTACTGGACCCTTAATACTCCCAGAGGAGGGGACCCACACTACTGGACCCGTAATACTCCCAGAGGAGGGGACCCACACTACAGGACCATTAATACTCCCAGAGGAGGGGACCCACACTACTGGACCCGTAATACTCCCAGAGGAGGGGACCCGCACTACTGGACCCTTAATGCTCCCAGATGAGGGGACCCACACTACTCGACCCACACTACTGGACCCTTAATACTCCCAGAGGAGGGGACCCGCACTACTGGGCCCTTAATACTCCCAGAGGAGGGGACCCACACTACAGGACCTTTAATACTCCCAGAGGAGGGGACCCACACTACTGGACCCTTAATACTCCCAGATGAGGGGACCCACACTACTGGACCCTTAATACTCCCAGAGGAGGGGACCCACACTACAGGACCCTTAATGCTCCCAGAGGAGTGGACCCACACTACTGGACCCTTAATGCTCCCAGAGGAGGGGACCCACACTACAAGACCCTTAATACTCCCACAGGAGGGAACCCACACTACTGGACCCTTAATACTCCCAGAGGAGTGGACCCACACTACTGGACCCGTAATACTCCTAGAGGACGGGACCCACACTACAGGACCCTTAATACTCCCAGAGGAGGGGACCCACACTACTGGACCCGTAATACTCCTAGAGGACGGGACCCACACTACAGGACCCTTAATACTCCCAGAGGAGGGGACCCACACTACTGGACCCGTAACACTACCAGAGGAGGGGACCCGCACTAGTGGACCCTTAATGCTCCCAGATGAGGGGACCCACACTACTCGACCCACACTACTGGACCCTTAATACTCCCAGATGAGGGGACCCGCACCACTGGGCCCTTAAAACTCCCAGAGGAGGGGACCCACACTACAGGACCTTTAATACTCCCAGAGGAGGCGACCCACACTACTGGACCCTTAAAACTCCCAGATGAGGGGACCCACACTACTGGACCCTTAATACTCCCAGAGGAGGGGACCCACACTACAGGACCCTTAATGCTCCCAGAGGAGTGGACCCACACTACTGGACCCTTAATACTCCCAGAGGAGGGGACCCACACTACAGGACCCTTAATACTCCCACAGGAGGGAACCCACACTACTGGACCCTTAATACTCCCAGAGGAGGGGACCCACACTACTGGACCCGTAATACTCCCAGAGGAGGGGACCCACACTACAGGACCCTTAATACTCCCAGAGGAGGGAACCCACACTACTGGACCCTTAAAACTCCCAGAGGAGGGGACCCACACTACTGGACCCGTAATACTCCCAGAGGAGGGGACCCACACTACAGGACCCTTAATACTCCCAGAGGAGGGGACCCACACTACTGGACCCGTAATACTCCCAGAGGAGTGGACCCACACTACTGGACCCTTAATACTCCCAGAGGTTGGGACCCACACTACTTGACCCGTAATACTCCCAGAGGAGGGGACCCGCACTACTGGACCCTTAATACTCCCAGAGGAGGGGACTCGCACTACAGGACCCTTAATACTCCCAGAGGAGGGGGCCCGCACTACTGGACTCTTAATGCTCCCAGATGAGGGGACCCACACTACTGGACCCTTAATACTCCCAGAGGAGGGGAATTAATACTCCCAAAGGAGGGGACCCGCATTACTGGGCCATTAATACTCCCAGAGGAGGGGACCCGCACTACTGGGCCCTTAATACTCCCAGAGGAGGGGACCCGCACTACTGGGCCCTTAATGCTCCCAGAGGAGGGGACCCACACTACTGGACCCTTAATACTCCCAGAGGAGGGGACCCACACTACTGGACCCGTAATACTCCCAGAGGAGGGGACCCACACTACAGGACCCTTAATACTCCCAGAGGAGGGAACCCACACTACTGGACCCTTAAAACTCCCAGAGGAGGAGACCCACACTACGGGACCCGTAATACTCCCAGAGGAGGGGACCCACACTACAGGACCCTTAATACTCCCAGAGGAGGGGACCCACACTACTGGACCCGTAATACTCCCAGAGGAGTGGACCCACACTACTGGACCCTTAATACTCCCAGAGGAGGGGACCCACACTACTTGACCCGTAATACTCCCAGAGGAGGGGACCCGCACTACTGGACCCTTAATACTCCCAGAGGAGGGGACTCGCACTACAGGACCCTTAATACTCCCAGAGGAGGGGGCCCGCACTACTGGACTCTTAATGCTCCCAGATGAGGGGACCCACACTACTGGACCCTTAATACTCCCAGAGGAGGGGAATTAATACTCCCAAAGGAGGGGACCCGCATTACTGGGCCATTAATACTCCCAGAGGAGGGGACCCGCACTACTGGGCCCTTAATACTCCCAGAGGAGGGGACCCGCACTACTGGGCCCTTAATGCTCCCAGAGGAGGGGACCTGCACTACTGGGCCCTTAATACTCCCAGAGGAGGGGACCCACACTACTGGGCCCTTAATACTCCCAGAGGAGGGGACCCACACTACTGGACCCTTAATGCTCCCAGATGAGGGGACCCACACTACTGGACCCTTAATACTCCCAGAGGAGGGGACCCGCACTACTGGACCCTTAATACTTCCAGAGGAGGGGACCCACACTACAGGACCCTTAATACTCCCAGCAGAGGGGACCCGCAGTACTGGACCCTTAATACTCCCAGATGAGGGGACCCACACTACTGGACCCTTAATACTCCCAGAGGAGGGGAATTAATACTCCCAGAGGAGGGGACCCGCACTACTGAGCCATTAATACTCCCAGAGGAGGGGACCCACACTACAGGACCCTTAATACTCTCAGAGGAGGGGACCCACACTACTGGACCCGTAATACTCCCAGAGGAGGGGACCCACACTACAGGACCCTTAATACTCCCAGAGGAGGGGACCCACACTACAGGACCTTTAAAACTCCCAGAGGAGGGGACCCACACTACAGGACCCTTAATACTCCCAGAGGAGGGAACCCACACTACTGGACCCTTAATACTCCCAGAGGAGGGGACCCACACTACTGGACCCGTAATACTCCCAGAGGAGGGGACCCACACTACAGGACCTTTAAAACTCCCAGAGGAGGGGACCCACACTACTGGACCCTTAATACTCCCAGAGGAGTGGACCCACACTACTGGGCACTTAATACTCCCAGAGGAGTGAACCCACACTACTGGACCCTTAATACTCCCAGAGGAGTGGACCCACACTACTGGACCCTTAATACTCCCAGAGGTGGGGACCCGCACTACTGGGCCCTTAATACTCCCAGAGGAGGGGACCCACACTACTGGACCCTTAATACTCCCAGTTGAGGGGACCCACACTACTGGACCCTTAATACTCCCAGAGGTGGGAACCCACACAACAGGACCTTTAATACTCCCAGAGGAGGGGACCCGCACTACTGGACCCTGAATGCTCCCAGATGAGGGGACCCACACTACTGGGCCCGTAATACTCCCAGAGGAGGGGACCCACACTACAGGACCCTTAATGCTCCCAGAGGAGTGGACCCACACTACTGGACCCTTAATACTCCCAGAGGAGGGGACCCACACTACAGGACCCTTAATACTCCCAGAGGAGGGAAACCACACTACTGGACCCTTAATACTCCCAGAGGAGGGGACCCACACTACTGGACCCGTAATACTCCCAGAGGAGGGGACCCACACTACAGGACCATTAATACTCCCAGAGGAGGGGACCCACACTACTGGACCCGTAATACTCCCAGAGGAGGGGACCCGCACTACTGGACCCTTAATGCTCCCAGATGAGGGGACCCACACTACTCGACCCACACTACTGGACCCTTAATACTCCCAGAGGAGGGGACCCGCACTACTGGGCCCTTAATACTCCCAGAGGAGGGGACCCACACTACAGGACCTTTAATACTCCCAGAGGAGGGGACCCACACTACTGGACCCTTAATACTCCCAGATGAGGGGACCCACACTACTGGACCCTTAATACTCCCAGAGGAGGGGACCCACACTACAGGACCCTTAATGCTCCCAGAGGAGTGGACCCACACTACTGGACCCTTAATGCTCCCAGAGGAGGGGACCCACACTACAAGACCCTTAATACTCCCACAGGAGGGAACCCACACTACTGGACCCTTAATACTCCCAGAGGAGGGGACCCACACTACTGGACCCGTAATACACCCAGAGGAGGGGACCCACACTACAGGACCCTTAATACTCCCAGAGGAGGGGACCCACACTACTGGACCCTTAATACTCCCAGAGGAGTGGACCCACACTACAGGACCCTTAATACTCCCAGAGGAGGGAACCCACACTACTGGACCTTTAAAACTCCCAGAGGAGGGGACCCACACTACTGGACCCGTAATACTCCCAGAGGAGGGGACCCACACTACAGGACCCTTAATACTCCCAGAGGAGGGGACCCACACTACTGGACCGGTAATACTCCCAGAGCAGTGGACCCACACTACTGGACCCTTAATACTCCCAGAGGAGGGGACCCACACTACTTGACCCGTAATACTCCCAGAGGAGGGGACCCGCACTACTGGACCCTTAATACTCCCAGAGTAGGGGGCCCGCACTACTGGACCCTTAATGCTCCCAGATGAGGGGACCCACACTACTGGACCCTTAATACTCCCAGAGGAGGGGAATTAATACTCCCAGAGGAGGGGAATTAATACTCCCAAAGGAGGGGACCCGCACTACTGGGCCCTTAATACTCCCAGAGGAGGGGTCCCGCACTACTGCGCCCTTAATGCTCCCAGAGGAGGGGACCTGCACTACTGGGCCCTTAATACTCCCAGAGGAGGGGACCCGCACTACTGGGCCCTTAATACTCCCAGAGGAGGGGACCCACACTACTGGACCCTTAATGCTCCCAGCAGAGGGGACCCGCACTACTGGACCCTTAATGCTCCCAGATGAGGGGACCCACACTACTGGACCCTTAATACTCCCAGAGGAGGGGAATTAATACTCCCAGAGGAGGGGAATTAATACTCCCAGAGGAGGGGACCCGCACTACTGGGCCATTAATACTCCCAGAGGAGGAGACCCACACTACAGGACCCTTAATACTCCCAGAGGAGGGGACCCACACTACTGGACCCGTAATACTCCCAGAGGAGTGGACCCACACTACAGGACCCTTAATACTCCCTGAGGAGGGGACCCACACTACTGGACCCTTAATACTCCCAGAGGAGGGGACCCGCACTCCTGGGCCCTTAATGCTCCCAGATGAGGGGACCCACACTACAGGACCCTTAATACTCCCAGAGGAGGGGACCCACACTACTGAACCCGTAATAATCCCAGAGAAGGGAACCCGCACTACTGGACCCTTAATGCTCCCAGAGGAGGGGGCCCGCACTACTGGACCCTTAATGCTCCCAGATGAGGGGACCCACACTACTGGAGCCTTAATACTCCCAGAGGAGGGGAATTAATACTCCCAGAGGAGGGGAATTAATACTCCCAAAGAAGGGGACCCGCACTACTGGGCCATTAATACTCCCAGAGGAGGGGACCCACACTACTGGGCCCTTAATACTCCCAGAGGAGGGGACCCGCACTCCTGGGCCCTTAATGCTCCCGGAGGAGGGGACCCACACTACTGGACCCTTAATGCTCCCAGATGAGGGGACCCACACTACTGGACCCTTAATACTCCCAGAGGAGGGGACCCGCACTACTGGACCCTTAATCCTCCCAGAGGAGGGGACCCACACTACTGGACCCTTAATACTCCTAGAGGAGGGGACCCACACTACAGGACCCTTAATACTCCCAGAGGAGTGAACCCACACTACTGGACCCTTAATACTCCCAGAGGAGGGGACCCACACTACTGGACCCGTAATACTCCCAGAGGAGGGGACCCACACTACAGGACCCTTAATACTCCCAGAGGAGGGGACCCACACTACTGAACCCGTAATAATCCCAGAGAAGGGAACCCGCACTACTGGACCCTTAATGCTCCCAGATGAGGGGACCCACACTACTGGACCCACACTACTCGACCCACAGTACTGGACGCTTAATACTCCCAGAGGAGGGGACCCGCACTACTGGGCCCTTAATACTCCCAGAGGAGGGGACCCACACTACAGGACCTTTAATATTCCCAGAGGAGGGGCCCCACACTACTGGACCCTTAATACTCCCAGATGAGGGGACCCACACTACTGGACCCTTAATACTCCCAGAGGAGGGGACCCGCACTACTGGACCCTTAATACTCCCAGAGGAGGGGACCCACACAACAGGACCCTTAATGCTCCCAGAGGAGTGGACCCACACTACTGGACCCTTAATACTCCGAGAGGAGGGGACCCACACTACAGGACCCTTAATACTCCCAGAGGAGGGAACCCACACTACTGGACCCTTAATACTCCCAGAGGAGGGGACCCACACTACAGGACCCTTAATACTCCCAGAGGAGGGAACCCACACTACTGGACCCTTAATACTCCCAGAGGAGGGGACCCACACTACTGGACCCGTAATACTCCCAGAGGAGGGGACCCACACTACAGGACCCTTAATACTCCCAGAGGAGGGGACCCACACTACTGGACCCGTAATACTCCCAGAGGAGGGGACCCGCACTACTGGACCCTTAATGCTCCCAGATGAGGGGACCCACACTACTGGACCCTTAATACTCCCAGAGGAGGGGACCCGCACCACTGGGCCCTTAATACTCCCAGAGGAGGGGACCCACACTACAGGACCTTTAATACTCCCAGAGGAGGGGACCCACACTACTGGACCCTTAATACTCCCAGATGAGGGAACCCACACTACTGGACCCTTAATACTCCCAGAGGAGGGGACCCACACTACTGGACCCTTAATACTCCCAGAGGAGGGGACCCACACTACAGGACCCTTAATGCTCCCAGAGGAGTGGACCCACACTACTGGACCCTTAATACTCCCAGAGGAGGAGACCCACACTACAGGACCCATAATACTCCCACAGGAGGGAACCCACACTTCTGGACCCTTAATACTCCCAGAGGAGGGGACCCACACTACTGGACCCGTAATACTCCCAGAGGAGGGGACCCACACTACAGGACCCTTAATACTCCCAGAGGAGGGAACCCACACTACTGGACCCTTAAAACTCCCAGAGGAGGGGACCCACACTACTGGACCCGTAAAACTCCCAGAGGAGGGGACCCACACTACAGGACCCTTAATACTCCCAGAGGAGGGGACCCACACTACTGGACCCGTAATACTCCCAGAGGAGTGGACCCGCACTACTGGACCCTTAATACTCCCAGAGGAGGGGACCCACACTACTTGACCCGTAATACTCCCAGAGGAGGGGACCCGCACTACTGGACCCTTAATACTCCCAGAGGAGGGGACCCGCACTACAGGACCCTTAATACTCCCAGAGGAGGGGCCCGCACTACTGGACCCTTAATGCTCCCAGATGAGGGGACCCACACTACTGGAGCCTTAATACTCCCAGAGGAGGGGAATTAATACTCCCAGAGGAGGGGAATTAATACTCCCAAAGAAGGGGACCCTCACTACTGGGCCATTAATACTCCCAGAGGAGGGGACCCACACTACTGGGCCCTTAATACTCCCAGAGGAGGGGACCCGCACTCCTGGGCCCTTAATGCTCCCGGAGGAGGGGACCCACACTACTGGACCCTTAATGCTCCCAGATGAGGGGACCCACACTACTGGACCCTTAATACTCCCAGAGGAGGGGACCCGCACTACTGGACCCTTAATCCTCCCAGAGGAGGGGACCCACACTACAGGACCCTTAATACTCCCAGCAGAGGGGACCCGCACTACTGGACCCTTAATGCTCCCAGATGAGGGGACCCACACTACTGGACCCTTAATTCTCCCAGAGGAGGGGAATTAATACTCCCAGAGGAGGGGACCCGCACTACTGGGCCATTAATACTCGCAGAGGAAGGGACCCACACTACAGGACCCTTAATACTCTCAGAGGAGTGGACCCACACTACTGGACCCGTAATACTCCCAGAGCGGGGGACCCACACTACTGGACCCGTAATACTCCCAGAGGAGGGGACCCACACTACAGGACCCTTAATACTCCCAGAGGAGGGGACCCACACTACAGGACCCTTAATACTCCCAGAGGAGGGAACCCACACTACTGCACCCTTAATACTCCCAGAGGAGGGGACCCACACTACTGGACCCGTAATACTCCCAGAGGAGGGGACCCACACTACAGGACCTTTAAAACTCCCAGAGGAGGGGACCCACACTACTGGACCCTTAATACTCCCAGAGGAGTGGACCCACACTACTGGGCACTTAATACTCCCAGATGAGGGGACCCACACTACTGGACCCTTAATACTCCCAGAGGAGGGGACCCACACTACAGGACCCTTAATACTCCCAGAGGAGGGAACCCACACTACTGGACCCTTAATACTCCCAGAGGAGGGGACCCACACTACTGGACCCGTAATACTCCCAGAGGAGGGGACCCACACTACAGGACCTTTAAAACTCCCAGAGGAGGGGACCCACACTACTGGACCCTTAATACTCCCAGAGGAGTGGACCCACACCTCTGGGCACTTAATACTCCCAGAGGAGTGAACCCACACTACTGGACCCTTAATACTCCCAGAGGAGTGGACCCACACTACTGGACCCTTAATACTCCCAGAGGTGGGGACCCGCACTACTGGGCCCTTAATACTCCCAGAGGAGGGGACCCACACTACTGGACCCTTAATACTCCCAGTTGAGGGGACCCACACTACTGGACCCTTAATACTCCCAGAGGTGGGTACCCACACAACAGGACCTTTAATACTCCCAGAGGAGGGGACCCGCACTACTGGACCCTGAATGCTCCCAGATGAGGGGACCCACACTACTGGGCCCGTAATACTCCCAGAGGAGGGGACCCACACTACAGGACCCTTAATGCTCCCAGAGGAGTGGACCCACACTACTGGACCCTTAATACTCCCAGAGGAGGGGACCCACACTACAGGACCCTTAATACTCCCAGAGGAGGGAAACCACACTACTGGACCCTTAATACTCCCAGAGGAGGGGACCCACACTACTGGACCCGTAATACTCCCAGAGGAGGGGACCCACACTACAGGACCATTAATACTCCCAGAGGAGGGGACCCACACTACTGGACCCGTAATACTCCCAGAGGAGGGGACCCGCACTACTGGACCCTTAATGCTCCCAGATGAGGGGACCCACACTACTCGACCCACACTACTGGACCCTTAATACTCCCAGAGGAGGGGACCCGCACTACTGGGCCCTTAATACTCCCATAGGAGGGGACCCACACTACAGGACCTTTAATACTCCCAGAGGAGGGGACCCACACTACTGGACCCTTAATACTCCCAGATGAGGGGACCCACACTACTGGACCCTTAATACTCCCAGAGGAGGGGACCCACACTACAGGACCCTTAATGCTCCCAGAGGAGTGGACCCACACTACTGGACCCTTAATGCTCCCAGAGGAGGGGACCCACACTACAGGACCCTTAATACTCCCACAGGAGGGAACCCACACTACTGGACCCTTAATACTCCCAGAGGAGGGGACCCACACTACTGGACCCGTAATACACCCAGAGGAGGGGACCCACACTACAGGACCCTTAATACTCCCAGAGGAGGGGACCCACACTACTGGACCCTTAATACTCCCAGAGGAGTGGACCCACACTACAGGACCCTTAATACTCCCAGAGGAGGGAACCCACACTACTGGACCTTTAAAACTCCCAGAGGAGGGGACCCACACTACTGGACCCGTAATACTCCCAGAGGAGGGGACCCACACTACAGGACCCTTAATACTCCCAGAGGAGGGGACCCACACTACTGGACCGGTAATACTCCCAGAGCAGTGGACCCACACTACTGGACCCTTAATACTCCCAGAGGAGGGGACCCACACTACTTGACCCGTAATACTCCCAGAGGAGGGTACCCGCACTACTGGACCCTTAATACTCCCAGAGGAGGGGGCCCGCACTACTGGACCCTTAATGCTCCCAGATGAGGGGACCCACACTACTGGACCCTTAATACTCCCAGAGGAGGGGAATTAATACTCCCAGAGGAGGGGAATTAATACTCCCAAAGGAGGGGACCCGCACTACTGGGCCCTTAATACTCCCAGAGGAGGGGTCCCGCACTACTGCGCCCTTAATGCTCCCAGAGGAGGGGACCTGCACTACTGGGCCCTTAATACTCCCAGAGGAGGGGACCCGCACTACTGGGCCCTTAATACTCCCAGAGGAGGGGACCCACACTACTGGACCCTTAATGCTCCCAGCAGAGGGGACCCGCACTACTGGACCCTTAATGCTCCCAGATGAGGGGACCCACACTACTGGACCCTTAATACTCCCAGAGGAGGGGAATTAATACTCCCAGAGGAGGGGAATTAATACTCCCAGAGGAGGGGACCCGCACTACTGGGCCATTAATACTCCCAGAGGAGGAGACCCACACTACAGGACCCTTAATACTCCCAGAGGAGGGGACCCACACTACTGGACCCGTAATACTCCCAGAGGAGTGGACCCACACTACAGGACCCTTAATACTCCCTGAGGAGGGGACCCACACTACTGGACCCTTAATACTCCCAGATGAGGGGACCCGCACTACTGGACCCGTAATACTCCCAGAGGAGGGGACCCAAACTACAGGACCCTTAATGCTCCCAGAGGAGTGGACCCACACTACTGGACCCTTAATACTCCCAGAGGAGGGGACCCACACTACAGGACCCTTAATACTCCCAGAGGAGTGAACCCACACTACTGGACCCTTAATACTCCCAGAGGAGGGGACCCACACTACTGGACCCGTAATACTCCCAGAGGAGGGGACCCACACTACAGGACCCTTAATACTCCCAGAGGAGGGGACCCACACTACTGAACCCGTAATAATCCCAGAGAAGGGAACCCGCACTACTGGACCCTTAATGCTCCCAGATGAGGGGACCCACACTACTGGACCCACACTACTCGACCCACAGTACTGGACGCTTAATACTCCCAGAGGAGGGGACCCGCACTACTGGGCCCTTAATACTCCCAGAGGAGGGGACCCACACTACAGGACCTTTAATACTCCCAGAGGAGGGGCCCCACACTACTGGACCCTTAATACTCCCAGATGAGGGGACCCACACTACTGGACCCTTAATACTCCCAGAGGAGGGGACCCGCACTACTGGACCCTTAATACTCCCAGAGGAGGGGACCCACACAACAGGACCCTTAATGCTCCCAGAGGAGTGGACCCACACTACTGGACCCTTAATACTCCGAGAGGAGGGGACCCACACTACAGGACCCTTAATACTCCCAGAGGAGGGAACCCACACTACTGGACCCTTAATACTCCCAGAGGAGGGGACCCACACTACAGGACCCTTAATACTCCCAGAGGAGGGAACCCACACTACTGGACCCTTAATACTCCCAGAGGAGGGGACCCACACTACTGGACCCGTAATACTCCCAGAGGAGGGGACCCACACTACAGGACCCTTAATACTCCCAGAGGAGGGGACCCACACTACTGGACCCGTAATACTCCCAGAGGAGGGGACCCGCACTACTGGACCCTTAATGCTCCCAGATGAGGGGACCCACACTACTGGACCCTTAATACTCCCAGAGGAGGGGACCCGCACCACTGGGCCCTTAATACTCCCAGAGGAGGGGACCCACACTACAGGACCTTTAATACTCCCAGAGGAGGGGACCCACACTACTGGACCCTTAATACTCCCAGATGAGGGGACCCACACTACTGGACCCTTAATACTCCCAGAGGAGGGGACCCACACTACTGGACCCTTAATACTCCCAGAGGAGGGGACCCACACTACAGGACCCTTAATGCTCCCAGAGGAGTGGACCCACACTACTGGACCCTTAATACTCCCAGAGGAGGAGACCCACACTACAGGACCCATAATACTCCCACAGGAGGGAACCCACACTTCTGGACCCTTAATACTCCCAGAGGAGGGGACCCACACTACTGGACCCGTAATACTCCCAGAGGAGGGGACCCACACTACAGGACCCTTAATACTCCCAGAGGAGGGAACCCACACTACTGGACCCTTAAAACTCCCAGAGGAGGGGACCCACACTACTGGACCCGTAAAACTCCCAGAGGAGGGAACCCACACTACAGGACCCTTAATACTCCCAGAGGAGGGGACCCACACTACTGGACCCGTAATACTCCCAGAGGAGTGGACCCGCACTACTGGACCCTTAATACTCCCAGAGGAGTGGACCCGCACTACTGGACCCTTAATACTCCCAGAGGAGGGGACCCACACTACAGGACCCTTAATACTCCCAGCAGAGGGGACCCGCACTACTGGACCCTTAATGCTCCCAGATGAGGGGACCCACACTACTGGACCCTTAATTCTCCCAGAGGAGGGGAATTAATACTCCCAGAGGAGGGGACCCGCACTACTGGGCCATTAATACTCCCAGAGGAGGGGACCCACACTACAGGACCCTTAATACTCTCAGAGGAGTGGACCCACACTACTGGACCCGTAATACTCCCAGAGCGGGGGACCCACACTACTGGACCCGTAATACTCCCAGAGGAGGGGACCCACACTACAGGACCCTTAATACTCCCAGAGGAGGGGACCCACACTACAGGACCCTTAATACTCCCAGAGGAGGGAACCCACACTACTGCACCCTTAATACTCACAGAGGAGGGGACCCACACTACTGGACCCGTAATACTCCCAGAGGAGGGGACCCACACTACAAGACCTTTAAAACTCCCAGAGGAGTGGACCCACACTACTGGACCCTTAATACTCCCAGAGGAGGGGACCCACACTACAGGACCCTTAATACTCCCAGAGGAGTGAACCCACACTACTGGACCCTTAATACTCCCAGAGGAGGGGACCCGCACTACTGGACCCGTAATACTCCCAGAGGAGGGGACCCACACTACAGGACCCTTAATGCTCCCAGAGGAGCGGAGCCACACTACTGGACCCTTAATACTCCCAGAGGAGGGGACCCACACTACAGGACCCTTAATACTCCCAGAGGAGGGGACCCACACTACTGGACCCGTAATACTCCCAGAGGAGGGGACCCACACTACAGGACCCTTAATACTCCCAGAGGAGGGGACCCACACTACTGAACCCGTAATAATCCCAGAGGAGGGAACCCGCACTACTGGACCCTTAATGCTCCCAGATGAGGGGACCCGCACTAGTGGACCCGTAATACTCCCAGAGGAGGGGACCCACACTACAGGACCCTTAATGCTCCCAGAGGAGTGGACCCACACTACTGGACCCTTAATACTCCCAGAGGAGGGGACCCACACTACAGGACCCTTAATACTCCCAGAGGAGTGAACCCACACTACTGGACCCTTAATACTCCCAGAGGAGGGGACCCGCACTACTGGACCCGTAATACTCCCAGAGGAGGGGACCCACACTACAGGACCCTTAATGCTCCCAGAGGAGCGGAGCCACACTACTGGACCCTTAATACTCCCAGAGGAGGGGACCCACAC
The DNA here is from genome assembly GCA_963921515.1 of Calotriton arnoldi. Classification (NCBI taxonomy): domain Eukaryota; kingdom Metazoa; phylum Chordata; class Amphibia; order Caudata; family Salamandridae; genus Calotriton; species Calotriton arnoldi. Next base: position 9,903,775 of record CAWUFW010000004.1, on the reverse strand, counting down.
TACAGGACCCTTAATACTCCCAGAGGAGGGGACCCACACTACTGGACCCGTAATACTCCCAGAGGAGGGGACCCACACTACAGGACCCTTAATACTCCCAGAGGAGGGGACCCACACTACTGAACCCGTAATAATCCCAGAGGAGGGAACCCGCACTACTGGACCCTTAATGCTCCCAGATGAGGGGACCCACACTACTGGACCCACACTACTCGACCCACAGTACTGGACGCTTAATACTCCCAGAGGAGGGGACCCGCACTACTGGGCCCTTAATACTCCCAGAGGAGGGGACCCACACTACAGGACCTTTAATACTCCCAGAGGAGGGGCCCCACACTACTGGACCCTTAATACTCCCAGATGAGGGGACCCACACTACTGGACCCTTAATACTCCCAGAGGAGGGGACCCGCACTACTGGACCCTTAATACTCCCAGAGGAGGGGACCCACACAACAGGACCCTTAATGCTCCCAGAGGAGTGGACCCACACTACTGGACCCTTTATACTCCGAGAGGAGGGGACCCACACTACAGGACCCTTAATACTCCCAGAGGAGGGAACCCACACTACTGGACCCTTAATACTCCCAGAGGAGGGGACCCACACTACAGGACCCTTAATACTCCCAGAGGAGGGAACCCACACTACTGGACCCTTAATACTCCCAGAGGAGGGGACCCACACTACTGGACCCGTAATACTCCCAGAGGAGGGGACCCACACTACAGGACCCTTAATACTCCCAGAGGAGGGGACCCACACTACTGGACCCGTAATACTCCCAGAGGAGGGGACCCGCACTACTGGACCCTTAATGCTCCCAGATGAGTGGACCCACACTACTGGACCCTTAATACTCCCAGAGGAGGGGACCCACACCACTGGGCCCTTAATACTCCCAGAGGAGGGGACCCACACTGCAGGACCTTTAATACTCCCAGAGGAGGGGACCCACACTACTGGACCCTTAATACTCCCAGATGAGGGGACCCACACTACTGGACCCTTAATACTCCCAGAGGAGGGGACCCACACTACTGGACCCTTAATACTCCCAGAGGAGGGGACCCACACTACAGGACCCTTAATGCTCCCAGAGGAGTGGACCCACACTACTGGACCCTTAATACTCCCAGAGGAGGAGACCCACACTACAGGACCCATAATACTCCCACAGGAGGGAACCCACACTTCTGGACCCTTAATACTCCCAGAGGAGGGGACCCACACTACTGGACCCGTAATACTCCCAGAGGAGGGGACCCACACTACAGGACCCTTAATACTCCCAGAGGAGGGAACCCACACTACTGGACCCTTAAAACTCCCAGAGGAGGGGACCCACACTACTGGACCCGTAATACTCCCAGAGGAGGGGACCCACACTACAGGACCCTTAATACTCCCAGAGGAGGGGACCCACACTACTGGACCCGTAATACTCCCAGAGGAGTGGACCCGCACTACTGGACCCTTAATACTCCCAGAGGAGGGGACCCACACTACTTGACCCGTAATACTCCCAGAGGAGGGGACCCGCACTACTGGACCCTTAATACTCCCAGAGGAGGGGACCCGCACTACAGGACCCTTAATACTCCCAGAGGAGCGGGCCCACACTACTGGACTCTTAATGCTCCCAGATGAGGGGACCCACACTACTGGAGCCTTAATACTCCCAGAGGAGGGGAATTAATACTCCCAGAGGAGGGGAATTAAAACTCCCAAAGGAGGGGACCCGCACTACTGGGCCATTAATACTCCCAGAGGAGGGGACCCGCACTACTGGGCCCTTAATACTCCCAGAGGAGGGGACCCGCACTACTGGGCCCTTAATGCTCCCGGAGGAGGGGACCCACACTACTGGACCCTTAATGCTCCCAGATGAGGGGACCCACACTACTGGACCCTTAATACTCCCAGAGGAGGGGACCCGCACTACTGGACCCTTAATCCTCCCAGAGGAGGGGACCCACACTACAGGACCCTTAATACTCCCAGCAGAGGGGACCCGCACTACTGGACCCTTAATGCTCCCAGATGAGGGGACCCACACTACTGGACCCTTAATTCTCCCAGAGGAGGGGAATTAATACTCCCAGAGGAGGGGACCCGCACTACTGGGCCATTAATACTCCCAGAGGAGGGGACCCACACTACAGGACCCTTAATACTCTCAGAGGAGTGGACCCACACTACTGGACCCGTAATACTCCCAGAGGAGGGGACCCACACTACAGGACCCTTAATACTCCCAGAGGAGGGGACCCACACTACAGGACCCTTAATACTCCCAGAGGACGGAACCCACACTACTGCACCCTTAATACTCCCAGAGGAGGGGACCCACACTACTGGACCCGTAATACTCCCAGAGGAGGGGACCCACACTACAGGACCTTTAAAACTCCCAGAGGAGGGGACCCACACTACTGGACCCTTAATACTCCCAGAGGAGTGGACCCACACTACTGGGCACTTAATACTCCCAGATGAGGGGACCCACACTACTGGACCCTTAATACTCCCAGAGGAGGGGACCCGCACTACTGGGCCCTTAATACTCCCAGAGGAGGGGACCCACACTACTGGACCCTTAACACTCCCAGTTGAGGGGACCCACACTACTGGACCCTTAATACTCCCAGAGGAGGGTACCCACACTACAGGACCTTTAATACTCCCATAGGAGGGGACCCGCACTACTGGACCCTTAATACTCCCAGAGGAGGGGACCCGCACTCCTGGGCCCTTAATGCTCCCAGATGAGGGGACCCGCACTACTGGACCCGTAATACTCCCAGAGGAGGGGACCCACACTACAGGACCCTTAATGCTCCCAGAGGAGTGGACCCACACTACTGGACCCTTAATACTCCCAGAGGAGGGGACCCACACTACAGGACCCTTAATACTCCCAGAGGAGTGAACCCACACTACTGGACCCTTAATACTCCCAGAGGAGGGGACCCGCACTACTGGACCCGTAATACTCCCAGAGGAGGGGACCCACACTACGAACCCTTAATGCTCCCAGAGGAGTGGACCCACACTACTGGACCCTTAATACTCCCCGCGGAGGGGACCCACACTAAAGGACCCTTAATACTCCCAGAGGAGTGAACCCACACTACTGGACCCTTAATACTCCCAGAGGAGGGGACCCACACTACTGGACCCGTAATACTCCCAGAGTAGGGGACCCACATTACAGGACCCTTAATACTCCCAGAGGAGGGGACCCACACTACTGAACCCGTAATAATCCCAGAGGAGGGAACCCGCACTACTGGACCCTTAATGCTCCCAGATGAGGGGACCCACACTACTGGACCCACACTACTCGACCCACAGTACTGGACGCTTAATACTCCCAGAGGAGGGGACCCGCACTACTGGGCCCTTAATACTCCCAGAGGAGGGGACCCACACTACAGGACCTTTAATACTCCCAGAGGAGGGGCCCCACACTACTGGACCCTTAATACTCCCAGATGAGGGGACCCACACTACTGGACCCTTAATACTCCCAGAGGAGGGGACCCGCACTACTGGACCCTTAATACTCGCAGAGGAGGGGACCCACACAACAGGACCCTTAATGCTCCCAGAGGAGTGGACCCACACTACTGGACCCTTAATACTCCGAGAGGAGGGGACCCACACTACAGGACCCTTAATACTCCCAGAGGAGGGAACCCACACTACTGGACCCTTAATACTCCCAGAGGAGGGGACCCACACTACAGGACCCTTAATACTCCCAGAGGAGGGAACCCACACTACTGGACCCTTAATACTCCCAGAGGAGGGGACCCACACTACTGGACCCGTAATACTCCCAGAGGAGGGGACCCACACTACAGGACCCTTAATACTCCCAGAGGAGGGGACCCACACTACTGGACCCGTAATACTCCCAGAGGAGGGGACCCGCACTACTGGACCCTTAATGCTCCCAGATGAGGGGACCCACACTACTGGACCCTTAATACTCCCAGAGGAGGGGACCCACACCACTGGGCCCTTAATACTCCCAGAGGAGGGGACCCACACTACAGGACCTTTAATACTCCCAGAGGAGGGGACCCACACTACTGGACCCTTAATACTCCCAGATGAGGGGACCCACACTACTGGACCCTTAATACTCCCAGAGGAGGGGACCCACACTACTGGACCCTTAATACTCCCAGAGGAGGGGACCCACACTACAGGACCCTTAATGCTCCCAGAGGAGTGGACCCACACTACTGGACCCTTAATACTCCCAGAGGAGGAGACCCACACTACAGGACCCATAATACTCCCACAGGAGGGAACCCACACTTCTGGACCCTTAATACTCCCAGAGGAGGGGACCCACACTACTGGACCCGTAGTACTCCCAGAGGAGGGGACCCACACTACAGGACCCTTAATACTCCCAGAGGAGGGAACCCACACAACTGGACCCTTAAAACTCCCAGAGGAGGGGACCCACACTACTGGACCCGTAATACTCCCAGAGGAGGGGACCCACACTACAGGACCCTTAATACTCCCAGAGGAGGGGACACACACTACTGGACCCGTAATACTCCCAGAGGAGTGGACCCGCACTACTGGACCCTTAATACTCCCAGAGGAGGGGACCCACACTACTTGACCCGTAATACTCCCAGAGGAGGGGACCCGCACTACTGGACCCTTAATACTCCCAGAGGAGGGGACCCGCACTACAGGACCCTTAATACTCCCAGAGGAGGGGGCCCGCACTACTGGACCCTTAATGCTCCCAGATGAGGGGACCCACACTACTGGAGCCTTAATACTCCCAGAGGAGGGGAATTAATACTCCCAGAGGAGGGGAATTAATACTCCCAAAGGAGGGGACCCGCACTACTGGGCCATTAATACTCCCAGAGGAGGGGACCCGCACTACTGGGCCCTTAATACTCCCAGAGGAGGGGACCCGCACTACTGGGCCCTTAATGCTCCCGGAGGAGGGGACCCACACTACTGGACCCTTAATGCTCCCAGATGAGGGGACCCACACTACTGGACCCTTAATACCCCCAGAGGAGGGGACCCGCACTACTGGACCCTTAATCCTCCCAGAGGAGGGGACCCACACTACAGGACCCTTAATACTCCCAGCAGAGGGGACGTGCACTACTGGACCCTTAATGCTCCCAGATGAGGGGACCCACACTACTGGACCCTTAATTCTCCCAGAGGAGGGGAATTAATACTTCCAGAGGAGGGGAATTAATACTCCCAGAGGAGGGGAATTAATACTCCCAAAGGAGGGGACCCGCACTACTGGGCCATTAATGCTCCCAGAGGAGGGGACCCGCACTACTGGGCCCTTAATACTCCCAGAGGAGGGGACCTGCACTACTGCGCCATTAATGCTCCCAGAGGAGGGGACCTGCACTACTGGGCCCTTAATACTCCCAGAGGAGGGGACCCGCACTACTGGGCCCTTAATACTCCCAGAGGAGGGGACCCACACTACTGGACCCTTAATGCTCCCAGATGAGGGGACCCACACTACTGGACCCTTAATACTCCCAGAGGAGGGGACCCGCACTACTGGACCCTTAATACTCCCAGAGGAGGGGACCCACACTACAGGACCCTTAATACTCCCAGCAGAGGGGACCCGCACTACTGGACCCTTAATGCTCCCAGATGAGGGGACCCACACTACTGGACCCTTAATACTCCCAGAGGAGGGGAATTAATACTCCCAGAGGAGGGGAATTAATACTCCCAGAGGAGGGGACCCGCACTACTGGGCCATTAATACTCGCAGAGGAGGGGACCCACACTACAGTACCCTTAATACTCCCAGAGGAGGGGACCCACACTACTGGACCCGTAATACTCCCAGAGGAGTGGACCCACACTACAGGACCTTAATACTCCCAGAGGAGGGGACCCACACTACTGGACCCTTAATACTCCCAGAGGAGGGGACCCGCACTCCTGGGCCCTTAATGCTCCCAGATGAGGGGACCCGCACTACTGGACCCGTAATACTCCCAGAGGAGGGGACCCACACTACAGGACCCTTAATGCTCCCAGAGGAGTGGACCCACACTACTGGACCCTTAATACTCCTAGAGGAGGGGACCCACACTACAGGACCCTTAATACTCCCAGAGGAGGGAACTGTTGTGATTAACAGCTCGTGTTGAGCTGTAGAATGTGGAATGCCTCACCTCTATGGATTGTTGAGGCGGCATTCTGGCTAGGACGTGAGGCTGTGTACATCCCTGCCCTGTCGGTGGTTGCTTCTACAATAAAGCCATCTTCCCAAGATACCTGCATCTGTGGCTTTTATTACTGGCGACACTACTGGACCCTTAATACTCCCAGAGGAGGGGACCCACACTACTGGACCCGTAATACTCCCAGAGGAGGGGACCCACACTACAGGACCCTTAATACTCCCAGAGGAGGGGAACCACACTACTGAACCCGTACTACTCCGAGAGGAGGGAACCCGCACTACTGGACCCTTAATGCTCCCAGATGAGGGGACCCACACTACTGGACCCACACTACTTGACCCACAGTACTGGACGCTTAATACTCCCAGAGGAGGGACCCGCACTACTGAGCCCTTAATACTCCCAGAGGAGGGGACCCACACTACAGGACTTTAATACTCCCAGAGGAGGGGACCCACACTACTGGACCCTTAATACTCCCAGATGAGGGGACCCACACTGCTGGACCCTTAATTCTCCCAGAGGAGGGGACCCGCACTACTGGACCCTTAATACTCCCAGGGAGGGGACCCACACTACAGGACCCTTAATGCTCCCAGAGGAGTGGACCCACACTACTGGACCCTTAATACTCCGAGAGGAGGGGACCCACACTACAGGACCCTTAATACTCCCAGAGGAGAGAACCCACACTACTGGACCCTTAATACTCCCAGAGGAGGGGACCCACACTACTGGACCCGTAATACTCCCAGAGGAGGGGACCCACACTACAGGACCCTTAATACTCCCAGAGGAGGGAACACACACTACTGGACCCTTAATACTCCCAGAGGAGGGGACCCACACTACTGGACCCGTAATACTCCCAGAGGAGGGGACCCACACTACAGGACCCTTAATACTCCCAGAGGAGGGGACCCACACTACTGGACCCGTAATACTACCAGAGGAGGGGACCCGCACTACTGGACCCTTAATGCTCCCAGATGAGGGGACCCACACTACTCGACCCACACTACTGGACTCTTAATACTCCCAGATGAGGGGACCCGCACCACTGGGCCCTTAATACTCCCAGAGGAGGGGACCCACACTACAGGACCTTTAATACTCCCAGAGGAAGTGACCCACACTACTGGACCCTTAATACTCCCAGATGAGGGGACCCACACTACTGGACCCTTAATACTCCCAGAGGAGGGGACCCACACTACTGGACCCTTAATACTCCCAGAGGAGGGGACCCACACTACAGGACCCTTAATGCTCCCAGAGGAGGGAACTGTTGTGATTAACAGCTCGTGTTGAGCTGTAGAATGTGGAATGCCTCACCTCTATGGATTGTTGAGGCGGCATTCTGGCTAGGACGTGAGGCTGTGTACATCCCTGCCCTGTCGGTGGTTGCTTCTACAATAAAGCCATCTTCCCAAGATACCTGCATCTGTGGCTTTTATTACTGGCGACACTACTGGACCCTTAATACTCCCAGAGGAGGGGACCCACACTACTGGACCCGTAATACTCCCAGAGGAGGGGACCCACACTACAGGACCCTTAATACTCCCAGAGGAGGGGAACCACACTACTGAACCCGTACTACTCCGAGAGGAGGGAACCCGCACTACTGGACCCTTAATGCTCCCAGATGAGGGGACCCACACTACTGGACCCACACTACTTGACCCACAGTACTGGACGCTTAATACTCCCAGAGGAGGGGACCCGCACTACTGAGCCCTTAATACTCCCAGAGGAGGGGACCCACACTACAGGACTTTAATACTCCCAGAGGAGGGGACCCACACTACTGGACCCTTAATACTCCCAGATGAGGGGACCCACACTGCTGGACCCTTAATTCTCCCAGAGGAGGGGACCCGCACTACTGGACCCTTAATACTCCCAGGGAGGGGACCCACACTACAGGACCCTTAATGCTCCCAGAGGAGTGGACCCACACTACTGGACCCTTAATACTCCGAGAGGAGGGACCCACACTACAGGACCCTTAATACTCCCAGAGGAGAGAACCCACACTACTGGACCCTTAATACTCCCAGAGGAGGGGACCCACACTACTGGACCCGTAATACTCCCAGAGGAGGGGACCCACACTACAGGACCCTTAATACTCCCAGAGGAGGGAACACACACTACTGGACCCTTAATACTCCCAGAGGAGGGGACCCACACTACTGGACCCGTAATACTCCCAGAGGAGGGGACCCACACTACAGGACCCTTAATACTCCCAGAGGAGGGGACCCACACTACTGGACCCGTAATACTACCAGAGGAGGGGACCCGCACTACTGGACCCTTAATGCTCCCAGATGAGGGGACCCACACTACTCGACCCACACTACTGGACTCTTAATACTCCCAGATGAGGGGACCCGCACCACTGGGCCCTTAATACTCCCAGAGGAGGGGACCCACACTACAGGACCTTTAATACTCCCAGAGGAGGTGACCCACACTACTGGACCCTTAATACTCCCAGATGAGGGGACCCACACTACTGGACCCTTAATACTCCCAGAGGAGGGGACCCACACTACAGGACCCTTAGTGCTCCCAGAGGAGTGGACCCACACTACTGGACCCTTAATACTCCCAGAGGAGGGGACCCACACTACAGGACCCTTAATACTCCCACAGGAGGGAACCCACACTACTGGACCCTTAATACTCCCAGAGGAGGGGACCCACACTACTGGACCCGTAATACTCCCAGAGGAGGGGACCCACACTACAGGACCCTTAATACTCCCAGAGGAGGGAACCCACACTACTGGACCCTTAAAACTCCCAGAGGAGGGGACCCACACTACTGGACCCGTAATACTCCCAGAGGAGGGGACCCACACTACAGGACCCTTAATACTCCCAGAGGAGGGGACCCACACTACTGGACCCGTAATACTCCCAGAGGAGTGGACCCACACTACTGGACCCTTAATACTCCCAGAGGAGGGGACCCACACTACTTGACCCGTAATACTCCCAGAGGAGGGGACCCGCACTACTGGACCCTTAATACTCCTAGAGGAGGGGACCCGCACTACAGGACCCTTAATACTCCCAGAGGAGGGGGCCCGCACTACTGGACGCTTAATGCTCCCAGTTGAGGGGACCCACACTACTGGACCCTTAATACTCCCAGAGGAGGGGAATTAATACTCCCAGAGGAGGGGAATTAATACTCCCAAAGGAGGGGACCCGCACTACTGGGCCATTAATACTCCCAGAGGAGGGGACCCGCACTACTGGGCCCTTAATACTCCCAGAGGAGGGGACCCGCACTACTGGGCCCTTAATGCTCCCAGAGGAGGGGACCCGCACTACTGGGCCCTTAATACTCCCAGAGCAGGGGACCCACACTACTGGACCCTTAATGCTCCCAGATGAGGGGACCCACACTACTGGACCCTTAATACTCCCAGAGGAGGGGAATTAATACTCCCAGAGGAGGGGACCCGCACTACTGGGCCATTAATACTCCCAGAGGAGGGGACCCACACTACAGGACCCTTAATACTCTCAGAGGACGGGACCCACACTACTGGACCCGTAATACTCCCAGAGGAGGGGACCCACACTACAGGACCCTTAATACTCCCAGAGGTGGGGACCCACACTACTGGACCCGTAATACTCCCAGAGGAGGGGACCCACACTACAGGACCCTTAATACTCCCAGAGGAGGGAACCCACACTACTGGACCCTTAATACTCCCAGAGGAGGGGACCCACACTACTGGACCCGTAATACTCCCAGAGGAGGGGACCCACACTACAGGACCTTTAAAACTCCCAGAGGAGGGGACAGACACTAATGGACCCTTAATACTCCCAGAGGAGTGGACCCACACTACAGGACCCTTAATACTCCCAGAGGAGGGGACCCACACTACTTGACCCTTAATACTCCCAGAGGAGGGGACCCTCACTCCTGGGCCCTTAATGCTCCCAGATGAGGGGACCCGCACTACTGGACCCGTAATACTCCCAGAGGAGGGGACCCACACTACAGGACCCTTAATGCTCCCAGAGGAGTGGACCCACACTACTGGACCCTTAATACTCCCAGAGGAGCGGACCCACACTACAGGACCCTTAATACCCCCAGAGGAGGGAACCCACACTACTGGACCCTTAATACTCCCAGAGGAGGGGACCCACACTACTGGAACCGTAATACTCCCAGAGGAGGGGACCCACACTACAGGACCCTTAATACTCCCAGAGGAGGGGAACCACACTACTGAACCCGTAATACTCCCAGAGGAGGGAACCTGCACTACTGGACCCTTAATGCTCCCAGATGAGGGGTCCCACACTACTGGACCCACACTACTTGACCCACAGTACTGGACGCTTAATACTCCCAGAGGAGGGGACCCGCACTACTGGGCCCTTAATACTCCCAGAGGAGGGGACCCACACTACAGGACCTTTAATACTCCCAGAGGAGGGGGCCCACACTACTGGACCCTTAATACTCCCAGATGAGGGGACCCACACTACTGGACCCTTAATACTCCCAGAGGAAGGGACCCGCACTACTGGACCCTTAATACTCCCAGAGGAGGGGACCCACACTACAGGACCCTTAATGCTCCCAGAGGAGTGGACCCACACTACTGGACCCTTAATACTCCGAGAGGAAGGGACCCACACTACAGGACCCTTAATACTCCCAGAGGAGGGAACCCACACTACTGGACCCTTAATACTCCCAGAGGAGGGAACCCACACTACTGGACCCGTAATACTCCCAGAGGAGGGGACCCACACTACAGGACCCTTAATACTCCCAGAGGAGGGAACCCACACTACTGGACCCTTAATACTCCCAGAGGAGGGGACCCACACTACTGGACCCGTAATACTCCTAGAGGAGCGGGACCCACACTACAGGACCCTTAATACTCCCAGAGGAGGGGACCCACACTACTGGACCCGTAACACTACCAGAGGAGGGGACCCGCACTAGTGGACCCTTAATGCTCCCAGATGAGGGGACCCACACTACTCGACCCACACTACTGGACCCTTAATACTCCCAGATGAGGGGACCCGCACCACTGGGCCCTTAAAACTCCCAGAGGAGGGGACCCACACTACAGGACCTTTAATACTCCCAGAGGAGGCGACCCACACTACTGGACCCTTAAAACTCCCAGATGAGGGGACCCACACTACTGGACCCTTAATACTCCCAGAGGAGGGGACCCACACTACAGGACCCTTAATGCTCCCAGAGGAGTGGACCCACACTACTGGACCCTTAATACTCCCAGAGTAGGGGACCCACACTACAGGACCCTTAATACTCCCACAGGAGGGAACCCACACTACTGGACCCTTAATACTCCCAGAGGAGGGGACCCACACTACTGGACCCGTAATACTCCCAGAGGAGGGGACCCGCACTACAGGACCCTTAATACTCCCAGAGGAGGGAACCCACACTACTGGACCTTTAAAACTCCCAGAGGAGGGGACCCACACTACTGGACCCGTAATACTCCCAGAGGAGGGGACCCACACTACAGGACCCTTAATACTCCCAGAGGAGGGGACCCACACTACTGGACCCGTAATACTCCCAGAGGAGTGGACCCACACTACTGGACCCTTAATACTCCCAGAGGAGGGGACCCACACTACTTGACCCGTAATACTCCCAGAGGAGGGGACCCGCACTACTGGACCCTTAATACTCCCAGAGGAGGGGACTCGCACTACAGGACCCTTAATACTCCCAGAGGAGGGGGCCCGCACTACTGGACTCTTAATGCTCCCAGATGAGGGGACCCACACTACTGGACCCTTAATACTCCCAGAGGAGGGGAATTAATACTCCCAAAGGAGGGGACCCGCATTACTGGGCCATTAATACTCCCAGAGGAGGGGACCCGCACTACTGGGCCCTTAATACTCCCAGAGGAGGGGACCCGCACTACTGGGCCCTTAATGCTCCCAGAGGAGGGGACCCACACTACTGGACCCTTAATACTCCCAGAGGAGGGGACCCACACTACTGGACCCGTAATACTCCCAGAGGAGGGGACCCACACTACAGGACCCTTAATACTCCCAGAGGAGGGAACCCACACTACTGGACCCTTAAAACTCCCAGAGGAGGGGACCCACACTACTGGACCCGTAATACTCCCAGAGGAGGGGACCCACACTACAGGACCCTTAATACTCCCAGAGGAGGGGACCCACACTACTGGACCCGTAATACTCCCAGAGGAGTGGACCCACACTACTGGACACTTAATACTCCCAGAGGAGGGGACCCACACTACTTGACCCGTAATACTCCCAGAGGAGGGGACCCGCACTACTGGACCCTTAATACTCCCAGAGGAGGGACTCGCACTACAGGACCCTTAATACTCCCAGAGGAGGGGGCCCGCACTACTGGACTCTTAATGCTCCCAGATGAGGGGACCCACACTACTGGACCCTTAATACTCCCAGAGGAGGGGAATTAATACTCCCAAAGGAGGGGACCCGCATTACTGGGCCATTAATACTCCCAGAGGAGGGGACCCGCACTACTGGGCCCTTAATACTCCCAGAGGAGGGGACCCGCACTACTGGGCCCTTAATGCTCCCAGAGGAGGGGACCTGCACTACTGGGCCCTTAATACTCCCAGAGGAGGGGACCCTCACTACTGGGCCCTTAATACTCCCAGAGGAGGGGACCCACACTACTGGACCCTTAATGCTCCCAGATGAGGGGACCCACACTACTGGACCCTTAATACTCCCAGAGGAGGGGACCCGCACTACTGGACCCTTAATACTCCCAGAGGAGGGGACCCACACTACAGGACCCTTAATACTCCCAGCAGAGGGGACCCGCAGTACTGGACCCTTAATACTCCCAGATGAGGGGACCCACACTACTGGACCCTTAATACTCCCAGAGGAGGGGAATTAATACTCCCAGAGGAGGGGACCCGCACTACTGGGCCATTAATACTCCCAGAGGAGGGGACCCACACTACAGGACCCTTAATACTCTCAGAGGAGGGGACCCACACTACTGGACCCGTAATACTCCCAGAGGAGGGGACCCACACTACAGGACCCTTAATACTCCCAGAGGAGGGGACCCACACTACAGGACCTTTAAAACTCCCAGAGGAGGGGACCCACACTACAGGACCCTTAATACTCCCAGAGGAGGGAACCCACACTACTGGACCCTTAATACTCCCAGAGGAGGGGACCCACACTACTGGACCCGTAATACTCCCAGAGGAGGGGACCCACACTACAGGACCTTTAAAACTCCCAGAGGAGGGGACCCACACTACTGGACCCTTAATACTCCCAGAGGAGTGGACCCACACTACTGGGCACTTAATACTCCCAGAGGAGTGAACCCACACTACTGGACCCTTAATACTCCCAGAGGAGTGGACCCACACTACTGGACCCTTAATACTCCCAGAGGTGGGGACCCGCACTACTGGGCCCTTAATACTACCAGAGGAGGGGACCCACACTACTGGACCCTTAATACTCCCAGTTGAGGGACCCACACTACTGGACCCTTAATACTCCCAGAGGTGGGTACCCACACAACAGGACCTTTAATACTCCCAGAGGAGGGGACCCGCACTACTGGACCCTGCATGCTCCCAGATGAGGGGACCCACACTACTGGGCCCGTAATACTCCCAGAGGAGGGGACCCACACTACAGGACCCTTAATGCTCCCAGAGGAGTGGACCCACACTACTGGACCCTTAATACTCCCAGAGGAGGGACCCACACTACAGGACCCTTAATACTCCCAGAGGAGGGAAACCACACTACTGGACCCTTAATACTCCCAGAGGAGGGGACCCACACTACTGGACCCGTAATACTCCCAGAGGAGGGGACCCACACTACAGGACCCTTAATACTCCCAGAGGAGGGGACCCACACTACTGGACCCGTAACACTACCAGAGGAGGGGACCCGCACTAGTGGACCCTTAATGCTCCCAGATGAGGGGACCCACACTACTCGACCCACACTACTGGACCCTTAATACTCCCAGATGAGGGGACCCGCACCACTGGGCCCTTAAAACTCCCAGAGGAGGGGACCCACACTACAGGACCTTTAATACTCCCAGAGGAGGCGACCCACACTACTGGACCCTTAAAACTCCCAGATGAGGGGACCCACACTACTGGACCCTTAATACTCCCAGAGGAAGGGACCCACACTACAGGACCCTTAATGCTCCCAGAGGAGTGGACCCACACTACTGGACCCTTAATACTCCCAGAGGAGGGGACCCACACTACAGGATCCTTAATACTCCCACAGGAGGGAACCCACACTACTGGACCCTTAATACTCCCAGAGGAGGGGACCCACACTACTGGACCCGTAATACTCCCAGAGGAGGGGACCCACACTACAGGACCCTTAATACTCCCAGAGGAGGGAACCCACACTACTGGACCCTTAAAACTCCCAGAGGAGGGGACCCACACTACTGGACCCGTAATACTCCCAGAGGAGGGGACCCACACTACAGGACCCTTAATACTCCCAGAGGAGGGGACCCACACTACTGGACCCGTAATACTCCCAGAGGAGTGGACCCACACTACTGGACCCTTAATACTCCCAGAGGAGGGGACCCACACTACTTGACCCGTAATACTCCCAGAGGAGGGGACCCGCACTACTGGACCCTTAATACTCCCAGAGGAGGGGACTCGCACTACAGGACCCTTAATACTCCCAGAGGAGGGGGCCCGCACTACTGGACTCTTAATGCTCCCAGATGAGGGGACCCACACTACTGGACCCTTAATACTCCCAGAGGAGGGGAATTAATACTCCCAAAGGAGGGGACCCGCATTACTGGGCCATTAATACTCCCAGAGGAGGGGACCCGCACTACTGGGCCCTTAATACTCCCAGAGGAGGGGACCCGCACTACTGGGCCCTTAATGCTCCCAGAGGAGGGGACCCACACTACTGGACCCTTAATACTCCCAGAGGAGGGGACCCACACTACTGGACCCGTAATACTCCCAGAGGAGGGGACCCACACTACAGGACCCTTAATACTCCCAGAGGAGGAACCCACACTACTGGACCCTTAAAACTCCCAGAGGAGGGGACCCACACTACTGGACCCGTAATACTCCCAGAGGAGGGGACCCACACTACAGGACCCTTAATACTCCCAGAGGAGGGGACCCACACTACTGGACCCGTAATACTCCCAGAGGAGTGGACCCACACTACTGGACCCTTAATACTCCCAGAGGAGGGGACCCACACTACTTGACCCGTAATACTCCCAGAGGAGGGGACCCGCACTACTGGACCCTTAATACTCCCAGAGGAGGGGACTCGCACTACAGGACCCTTAATACTCCCAGAGGAGGGGCCCGCACTACTGGACTCTTAATGCTCCCAGATGAGGGGACCCACACTACTGGACCCTTAATACTCCCAGAGGAGGGAATTAATACTCCCAAAGGAGGGGACCCGCATTACTGGGCCATTAATACTCCCAGAGGAGGGGACCCACACTACTGGGCCCTTAATACTCCCAGAGGAGGGGACCCGCACTACTGGGCCCTTAATGCTCCCAGAGGAGGGGACCTGCACTACTGGGCCCTTAATACTCCCAGAGGAGGGGACCCACACTACTGGGCCCTTAATACTCCCAGAGGAGGGGACCCACACTACTGGACCCTTAATGCTCCCAGATGAGGGGACCCACACTACTGGACCCTTAATACTCCCAGAGGAGGGGACCCGCACTACTGGACCCTTAATACTTCCAGAGGAGGGGACCCACACTACAGGACCCTTAATACTCCCAGCAGAGGGGACCCGCAGTACTGGACCCTTAATACTCCCAGATGAGGGGACCCACACTACTGGACCCTTAATACTCCCAGAGGAGGGGAATTAATACTCCCAGAGGAGGGGACCCGCACTACTGGGCCATTAATACTCCCAGAGGAGTGGACCCACACTACAGGACCCTTAATACTCTCAGAGGAGGGGACCCACACTACTGGACCCGTAATACTCCCAGAGGAGGGGACCCACACTACAGGACCCTTAATACTCCCAGAGGAGGGGACCCACACTACAGGACCTTTAAAACTCCCAGAGGAGGGGACCCACACTACAGGACCCTTAATACTCCCAGAGGAGGGAACCCACACTACTGGACCCTTAATACTCCCAGAGGAGGGGACCCACACTACTGGACCCGTAATACTCCCAGAGGAGGGGACCCACACTACAGGACCTTTAAAACTCCCAGAGGAGGGGACCCACACTACTGGACCCTTAATACTCCCAGAGGAGTGGACCCACACTACTGGGCACTTAATACTCCCAGAGGAGTGAACCCACACTACTGGACCCTTAATACTCCCAGAGGAGTGGACCCACACTACTGGACCCTTAATACTCCCAGAGGTGGGGACCCGCACTACTGGGCCCTTAATACTCCCAGAGGAGGGGACCCACACTACTGGACCCTTAATACTCCCAGTTGAGGGGACCCACACTACTGGACCCTTAATACTCCCAGAGGTGGGAACCCACACAACAGGACCTTTAATACTCCCAGAGGAGGGGACCCGCACTACTGGACCCTGAATGCTCCCAGATGAGGGGACCCACACTACTGGGCCCGTAATACTCCCAGAGGAGGGGACCCACACTACAGGACCCTTAATGCTCCCAGAGGAGTGGACCCACACTACTGGACCCTTAATACTCCCAGAGGAGGGACCCACACTACAGGACCCTTAATACTCCCAGAGGAGGAAACCACACTACTGGACCCTTAATACTCCCAGAGGAGGGGACCCACACTACTGGACCCGTAATACTCCCAGAGGAGGGGACCCACACTACAGGACCATTAATACTCCCAGAGGAGGGGACCCACACTACTGGACCCGTAATACTCCCAGAGGAGGGGACCCGCACTACTGGACCCTTAATGCTCCCAGATGAGGGGACCCACACTACTCGACCCACACTACTGGACCCTTAATACTCCCAGAGGAGGGGACCCGCACTACTGGGCCCTTAATACTCCCAGAGGAGGGGACCCACACTACAGGACCTTTAATACTCCCAGAGGAGGGGACCCACACTACTGGACCCTTAATACTCCCAGATGAGGAGACCCACACTACTGGACCCTTAATACTCCCAGAGGAGGGACCCACACTACAGGACCCTTAATGCTCCCAGAGGAGTGGACCCACACTACTGGACCCTTAATGCTCCCAGAGGAGGGGACCCACACTACAAGACCCTTAATACTCCCACAGGAGGGAACCCACACTACTGGACCCTTAATACTCCCAGAGGAGGGGACCCACACTACTGGACCCGTAATACACCCAGAGGAGGGGACCCACACTACTGGGCCCTTAAAACTCCCAGAGGAGGGGACCCACACTACAGGACCTTTAATACTCCCAGAGGAGGCGACCCACACTACTGGACCCTTAAAACTCCCAGATGAGGGGACCCACACTACTGGACCCTTAATACTCCCAGAGGAGGGGACCCACACTACAGGACCCTTAATGCTCCCAGAGGAGTGGACCCACACTACTGGACCCTTAATACTCCCAGAGTAGGGGACCCACACTACAGGACCCTTAATACTCCCACAGGAGGGAACCCACACTACTGGACCCTTAATACTCCCAGAGGAGGGGACCCACACTACTGGACCCGTAATACTCCCAGAGGAGGGGACCCGCACTACAGGACCCTTAATACTCCCAGAGGAGGGAACCCACACTACTGGACCTTTAAAACTCCCAGAGGAGGGGACCCACACTACTGGACCCGTAATACTCCCAGAGGAGGGGACCCACACTACAGGACCCTTAATACTCCCAGAGGAGGGGACCCACACTACTGGACCCGTAATACTCCCAGAGGAGTGGACCCACACTACTGGACCCTTAATACTCCCAGAGGAGGGGACCCACACTACTTGACCCGTAATACTCCCAGAGGAGGGGACCCGCACTACTGGACCCTTAATACTCCCAGAGGAGGGGACTCGCACTACAGGACCCTTAATACTCCCAGAGGAGGGGCCCGCACTACTGGACTCTTAATGCTCCCAGATGAGGGGACCCACACTACTGGACCCTTAATACTCCCAGAGGAGGGGAATTAATACTCCCAAAGGAGGGGACCCGCATTACTGGGCCATTAATACTCCCAGAGGAGGGGACCCGCACTACTGGGCCCTTAATACTCCCAGAGGAGGGGACCCGCACTACTGGGCCCTTAATGCTCCCAGAGGAGGGGACCCACACTACTGGACCCTTAATACTCCCAGAGGAGGGGACCCACACTACTGGACCCGTAATACTCCCAGAGGAGGGGACCCACACTACAGGACCCTTAATACTCCCAGAGGAGGGAACCCACACTACTGGACCCTTAAAACTCCCAGAGGAGGGGACCCACACTACTGGACCCGTAATACTCCCAGAGGAGGGGACCCACACTACAGGACCCTTAATACTCCCAGAGGAGGGGACCCACACTACTGGACCCGTAATACTCCCAGAGGAGTGGACCCACACTACTGGACACTTAATACTCCCAGAGGAGGGGACCCACACTACTTGACCCGTAATACTCCCAGAGGAGGGGACCCGCACTACTGGACCCTTAATACTCCCAGAGGAGGGGACTCGCACTACAGGACCCTTAATACTCCCAGAGGAGGGGGCCCGCACTACTGGACTCTTAATGCTCCCAGATGAGGGGACCCACACTACTGGACCCTTAATACTCCCAGAGGAGGGGAATTAATACTCCCAAAGGAGGGGACCCGCATTACTGGGCCATTAATACTCCCAGAGGAGGGGACCCGCACTACTGGGCCCTTAATACTCCCAGAGGAGGGGACCCGCACTACTGGGCCCTTAATGCTCCCAGAGGAGGGGACCTGCACTACTGGGCCCTTAATACTCCCAGAGGAGGGGACCCTCACTACTGGGCCCTTAATACTCCCAGAGGAGGGGACCCACACTACTGGACCCTTAATGCTCCCAGATGAGGGGACCCACACTACTGGACCCTTAATACTCCCAGAGGAGGGGACCCGCACTACTGGACCCTTAATACTCCCAGAGGAGGGGACCCACACTACAGGACCCTTAATACTCCCAGCAGAGGGGACCCGCAGTACTGGACCCTTAATACTCCCAGATGAGGGGACCCACACTACTGGACCCTTAATACTCCCAGAGGAGGGGAATTAATACTCCCAGAGGAGGGGACCCGCACTACTGGGCCATTAATACTCCCAGAGGAGGGGACCCACACTACAGGACCCTTAATACTCTCAGAGGAGGGGACCCACACTACTGGACCCGTAATACTCCCAGAGGAGGGGACCCACACTACAGGACCCTTAATACTCCCAGAGGAGGGGACCCACACTACAGGACCTTTAAAACTCCCAGAGGAGGGGACCCACACTACAGGACCCTTAATACTCCCAGAGGAGGGAACCCACACTACTGGACCCTTAATACTCCCAGAGGAGGGGACCCACACTACTGGACCCGTAATACTCCCAGAGGAGGGACCCACACTACAGGACCTTTAAAACTCCCAGAGGAGGGGACCCACACTACTGGACCCTTAATACTCCCAGAGGAGTGGACCCACACTACTGGGCACTTAATACTCCCAGAGGAGTGAACCCACACTACTGGACCCTTAATACTCCCAGAGGAGTGGACCCACACTACTGGACCCTTAATACTCCCAGAGGTGGGGACCCGCACTACTGGGCCCTTAATACTACCAGAGGAGGGGACCCACACTACTGGACCCTTAATACTCCCAGTTGAGGGGACCCACACTACTGGACCCTTAATACTCCCAGAGGTGGGTACCCACACAACAGGACCTTTAATACTCCCAGAGGAGGGGACCCGCACTACTGGACCCTGCATGCTCCCAGATGAGGGGACCCACACTACTGGGCCCGTAATACTCCCAGAGGAGGGGACCCACACTACAGGACCCTTAATGCTCCCAGAGGAGTGGACCCACACTACTGGACCCTTAATACTCCCAGAGGAGGGGACCCACACTACAGGACCCTTAATACTCCCAGAGGAGGGAAACCACACTACTGGACCCTTAATACTCCCAGAGGAGGGACCCACACTACTGGACCCGTAATACTCCCAGAGGAGGGGACCCACACTACAGGACCCTTAATACTCCCAGAGGAGGGGACCCACACTACTGGACCCGTAACACTACCAGAGGAGGGGACCCGCACTAGTGGACCCTTAATGCTCCCAGATGAGGGGACCCACACTACTCGACCCACACTACTGGACCCTTAATACTCCCAGATGAGGGGACCCGCACCACTGGGCCCTTAAAACTCCCAGAGGAGGGGACCCACACTACAGGACCTTTAATACTCCCAGAGGAGGCGACCCACACTACTGGACCCTTAAAACTCCCAGATGAGGGGACCCACACTACTGGACCCTTAATACTCCCAGAGGAAGGGACCCACACTACAGGACCCTTAATGCTCCCAGAGGAGTGGACCCACACTACTGGACCCTTAATACTCCCAGAGGAGGGGACCCACACTACAGGACCCTTAATACTCCCACAGGAGGGAACCCACACTACTGGACCCTTAATACTCCCAGAGGAGGGGACTCACACTACTGGACCCGTAATACTCCCAGAGGAGGGGACCCACACTACAGGACCCTTAATACTCCCAGAGGAGGGAACCCACACTACTGGACCCTTAAAACTCCCAGAGGAGGGGACCCACACTACTGGACCCGTAATACTCCCAGAGGAGGGGACCCACACTACAGGACCCTTAATACTCCCAGAGGAGGGGACCCACACTACTGGACCCGTAATACTCCCAGAGGAGTGGACCCACACTACTGGACCCTTAATACTCCCAGAGGAGGGGACCCACACTACTTGACCCGTAATACTCCCAGAGGAGGGGACCCGCACTACTGGACCCTTAATACTCCCAGAGGAGGGGACTCGCACTACAGGACCCTTAATACTCCCAGAGGAGGGGCCCGCACTACTGGACTCTTAATGCTCCCAGATGAGGGGACCCACACTACTGGACCCTTAATACTCCCAGAGGAGGGGAATTAATACTCCCAAAGGAGGGGACCCGCATTACTGGGCCATTAATACTCCCAGAGGAGGGGACCCGCACTACTGGGCCCTTAATACTCCCAGAGGAGGGGACCCGCACTACTGGGCCCTTAATGCTCCCAGAGGAGGGGACCCACACTACTGGACCCTTAATACTCCCAGAGGAGGGGACCCACACTACTGGACCCGTAATACTCCCAGAGGAGGGGACCCACACTACAGGACCCTTAATACTCCCAGAGGAGGGAACCCACACTACTGGACCCTTAAAACTCCCAGAGGAGGGGACCCACACTACTGGACCCGTAATACTCCCAGAGGAGGGGACCCACACTACAGGACCCTTAATACTCCCAGAGGAGGGGACCCACACTACTGGACCCGTAATACTCCCAGAGGAGTGGACCCACACTACTGGACCCTTAATACTCCCAGAGGAGGGGACCCACACTACTTGACCCGTAATACTCCCAGAGGAGGGGACCCGCACTACTGGACCCTTAATACTCCCAGAGGAGGGGACTCGCACTACAGGACCCTTAATACTCCCAGAGGAGGGGGCCCGCACTACTGGACTCTTAATGCTCCCAGATGAGGGGACCCACACTACTGGACCCTTAATACTCCCAGAGGAGGGGAATTAATACTCCCAAAGGAGGGGACCCGCATTACTGGGCCATTAATACTCCCAGAGGAGGGGACCCACACTACTGGGCCCTTAATACTCCCAGAGGAGGGGACCCGCACTACTGGGCCCTTAATGCTCCCAGAGGAGGGGACCTGCACTACTGGGCCCTTAATACTCCCAGAGGAGGGGACCCACACTACTGGGCCCTTAATACTCCCAGAGGAGGGGACCCACACTACTGGACCCTTAATGCTCCCAGATGAGGGGACCCACACTACTGGACCCTTAATACTCCCAGAGGAGGGGACCCGCACTACTGGACCCTTAATACTACCAGAGGAGGGGACCCACACTACAGGACCCTTAATACTCCCAGCAGAGGGGACCCGCAGTACTGGACCCTTAATACTCCCAGATGAGGGGACCCACACTACTGGACCCTTAATACTCCCAGAGGAGGGGAATTAATACTCCCAGAGGAGGGGACCCGCACTACAGGACCCTTAATACTCTCAGAGGAGGGGACCCACACTACTGGACCCGTAATACTCCCAGAGGAGGGGACCCACACTACAGGACCCTTAATACTCCCAGAGGAGGGGACCCACACTACAGGACCTTTAAAACTCCCAGAGGAGGGACCCACACTACAGGA
The DNA here is from genome assembly GCA_963921515.1 of Calotriton arnoldi. Taxonomy (NCBI): domain Eukaryota; kingdom Metazoa; phylum Chordata; class Amphibia; order Caudata; family Salamandridae; genus Calotriton; species Calotriton arnoldi. Next base: position 9,881,030 of record CAWUFW010000004.1, on the reverse strand, counting down.
CCCTTAATACTCCCAGAGGAGGGAACCCACACTACTGGACCCTTAATACTCCCAGAGGAGGGGACCCACACTACTGGACCCGTAATACTCCCAGAGGAGGGGACCCACACTACAGGACCTTTAAAACTCCCAGAGGAGGGGACCCACACTACTGGACCCTTAATACTCCCAGAGGAGTGGACCCACACTACTGGGCACTTAATACTCCCAGAGGAGTGAACCCACACTACTGGACCCTTAATACTCCCAGAGGAGTGGACCCACACTACTGGACCCTTAATACTCCCAGAGGTGGGGACCCGCACTACTGGGCCCTTAATACTCCCAGAGGAGGGGACCCACACTACTGGACCCTTAATACTCCCAGTTGAGGGGACCCACACTACTGGACCCTTAATACTCCCAGAGGTGGGAACCCACACAACAGGACCTTTAATACTCCCAGAGGAGGGGACCCGCACTACTGGACCCTGAATGCTCCCAGATGAGGGGACCCACACTACTGGGCCCGTAATACTCCCAGAGGAGGGGACCCACACTACAGGACCCTTAATGCTCCCAGAGGAGTGGACCCACACTACTGGACCCTTAATACTCCCAGAGGAGGGGACCCACACTACAGGACCCTTAATACTCCCAGAGGAGGGAAACCACACTACTGGACCCTTAATACTCCCAGAGGAGGGGACCCACACTACTGGACCCGTAATACTCCCAGAGGAGGGGACCCACACTACAGGACCATTAATACTCCCAGAGGAGGGGACCCACACTACTGGACCCGTAATACTCCCAGAGGAGGGGACCCGCACTACTGGACCCTTAATGCTCCCAGATGAGGGGACCCACACTACTCGACCCACACTACTGGACCCTTAATACTCCCAGAGGAGGGGACCCGCACTACTGGGCCCTTAATACTCCCAGAGGAGGGGACCCACACTACAGGACCTTTAATACTCCCAGAGGAGGGGACCCACACTACTGGACCCTTAATACTCCCAGATGAGGAGACCCACACTACTGGACCCTTAATACTCCCAGAGGAGGGGACCCACACTACAGGACCCTTAATGCTCCCAGAGGAGTGGACCCACACTACTGGACCCTTAATGCTCCCAGAGGAGGGGACCCACACTACAAGACCCTTAATACTCCCACAGGAGGGAACCCACACTACTGGACCCTTAATACTCCCAGAGGAGGGGACCCACACTACTGGACCCGTAATACACCCAGAGGAGGGGACCCACACTACTGGACCCTTAATACTCCCAGAGGAGTGGACCCACACTACTGGGCACTTAATACTCCCAGAGGAGTGAACCCACACTACTGGACCCTTAATACTCCCAGAGGAGTGGACCCACACTACTGGACCCTTAATACTCCCAGAGGTGGGGACCCGCACTACTGGGCCCTTAATACTCCCAGAGGAGGGGACCCACACTACTGGACCCTTAATACTCCCAGTTGAGGGGACCCACACTACTGGACCCTTAATACTCCCAGAGGTGGGAACCCACACAACAGGACCTTTAATACTCCCAGAGGAGGGGACCCGCACTACTGGACCCTGAATGCTCCCAGATGAGGGGACCCACACTACTGGGCCCGTAATACTCCCAGAGGAGGGGACCCACACTACAGGACCCTTAATGCTCCCAGAGGAGTGGACCCACACTACTGGACCCTTAATACTCCCAGAGGAGGGGACCCACACTACAGGACCCTTAATACTCCCAGAGGAGGGAAACCACACTACTGGACCCTTAATACTCCCAGAGGAGGGGACCCACACTACTGGACCCGTAATACTCCCAGAGGAGGGGACCCACACTACAGGACCATTAATACTCCCAGAGGAGGGGACCCACACTACTGGACCCGTAATACTCCCAGAGGAGGGGACCCGCACTACTGGACCCTTAATGCTCCCAGATGAGGGGACCCACACTACTCGACCCACACTACTGGACCCTTAATACTCCCAGAGGAGGGGACCCGCACTACTGGGCCCTTAATACTCCCAGAGGAGGGGACCCACACTACAGGACCTTTAATACTCCCAGAGGAGGGGACCCACACTACTGGACCCTTAATACTCCCAGATGAGGAGACCCACACTACTGGACCCTTAATACTCCCAGAGGAGGGGACCCACACTACAGGACCCTTAATGCTCCCAGAGGAGTGGACCCACACTACTGGACCCTTAATGCTCCCAGAGGAGGGGACCCACACTACAAGACCCTTAATACTCCCACAGGAGGGAACACACACTACTGGACCCTTAATACTCCCAGAGGAGGGGACCCACACTACTGGACCCGTAATACACCCAGAGGAGGGGACCCACACTACAGGACCCTTAATACTCCCAGAGGAGGGGACCCACACTACTGGACCCTTAATACTCCCAGAGGAGTGGACCCACACTACAGGACCCTTAATACTCCCAGAGGAGGGAACCCACACTACTGGACCTTTAAAACTCCCAGAGGAGGGGACCCACACTACTGGACCCGTAATACTCCCAGAGGAGGGGACCCACACTACAGGACCCTTAATACTCCCAGAGGAGGGGACCCACACTACTGGACCGGTAATACTCCCAGAGCAGTGGACCCACACTACTGGACCCTTAATACTCCCAGAGGAGGGGACCCACACTACTTGACCCGTAATACTCCCAGAGGAGGGGACCCGCACTACTGGACCCTTAATACTCCCAGAGGAGGGGGCCCGCACTACTGGACCCTTAATGCTCCCAGATGAGGGGACCCACACTACTGGACCCTTAATACTCCCAGAGGAGGGGAATTAATACTCCCAGAGGAGGGGAATTAATACTCCCAAAGGAGGGGACCCGCACTACTGGGCCCTTAATACTCCCAGAGGAGGCGTCCCGCACTACTGCGCCCTTAATGCTCCCAGAGGAGGGGACCTGCACTACTGGGCCCTTAATACTCCCAGAGGAGGGGACCCGCACTATTGGGCCCTTAATACTCACAGAGGAGGGGACCCACACTACTGGACCCTTAATGCTCCCAGCAGAGGGGACCCGCACTACTGGACCCTTAATGCTCCCAGATGAGGGGACCCACACTACTGGACCCTTAATACTCCCAGAGGAGGGGAATTAATACTCCCAGAGGAGGGGAATTAATACTCCCAGAGGAGGGGACCCGCACTACTGGGCCATTAATACTCCCAGAGGAGGAGACCCACACTACAGGACCCTTAATACTCCCAGAGGAGGGGACCCACACTACTGGACCCGTAATACTCCCAGAGGAGTGGACCCACACTACAGGACCCTTAATACTCCCTGAGGAGGGGACCCACACTACTGGACCCTTAATACTCCCAGAGGAGGGGACCCGCACTCCTGGGCCCTTAATGCTCCCAGATGAGGGGACCCACACTACAGGACCCTTAATACTCCCAGAGGAGGGGACCCACACTACTGAACCCGTAATAATCCCAGAGAAGGGAACCCGCACTACTGGACCCTTAATGCTCCCAGAGGAGGGGGCCCGCACTACTGGACCCTTAATGCTCCCAGATGAGGGGACCCACACTACTGGAGCCTTAATACTCCCAGAGGAGGGGAATTAATACTCCCAGAGGAGGGAATTAATACTCCCAAAGAAGGGGACCCGCACTACTGGGCCATTAATACTCCCAGAGGAGGGGACCCACACTACTGGGCCCTTAATACTCCCAGAGGAGGGGAACCGCACTCCTGGGCCCTTAATGCTCCCGGAGGAGGGGACCCACACTACTGGACCCTTAATGCTCCCAGATGAGGGGACCCACACTACTGGACCCTTAATACTCCCAGAGGAGGGGACCCGCACTACTGGACCCTTAATCCTCCCAGAGGAGGGGACCCACACTACTGGACCCTTAATACTCCTAGAGGAGGGGACCCACACTACAGGACCCTTAATACTCCCAGAGGAGTGAACCCACACTACTGGACCCTTAATACTCCCAGAGGAGGGGACCCACACTACTGGACCCGTAACACTCCCAGAGGAGGGGACCCACACTACAGGACCCTTAATACTCCCAGAGGAGGGGACCCACACTACTGAACCCGTAATAATCCCAGAGAAGGGAACCCGCACTACTGGACCCTTAATGCTCCCAGATGAGGGGACCCACACTACTGGACCCACACTACTCGACCCACAGTACTGGACGCTTAATACTCCCAGAGGAGGGGACCCGCACTACTGGGCCCTTAATACTCCCAGAGGAGGGGACCCACACTACAGGACCTTTAATATTCCCAGAGGAGGGGCCCCACACTACTGGACCCTTAATACTCCCAGATGAGGGGACCCACACTACTGGACCCTTAATACTCCCAGAGGAGGGGACCCGCACTACTGGGGTCTTAATACTCCCAGAGGAGGGGACCCACACAACAGGACCCTTAATGCTCCCAGAGGAGTGGACCCACACTACTGGACCCTTAATACTCCGAGAGGAGGGGACCCACACTACAGGACCCTTAATACTCCCAGAGGAGGGAACCCACACTACTGGACCCTTAATACTCCCAGAGGAGGGGACCCACACTACAGGACCCTTAATACTCCCAGAGGAGGGAACCCACACTACTGGACCCTTAATACTCCCAGAGGAGGGGACCCACACTACTGGACCCGTAATACTCCCAGAGGAGGGGACCCACACTACAGGACCCTTAATACTCCCAGAGGAGGGGACCCACACTACTGGACCCGTAATACTCCCAGAGGAGGGGACCCGCACTACTGGACCCTTAATGCTCCCAGATGAGGGGACCCACACTACTGGACCCTTAATACTCCCAGAGGAGGGGACCCGCACCACTGGGCCCTTAATACTCCCAGAGGAGGGGACCCACACTACAGGACCTTTAATACTCCCAGAGGAGGGGACCCACACTACTGGACCCTTAATACTCCCAGATGAGGGGACCCACACTACTGGACCCTTAATACTCCCAGAGGAGGGGACCCACACTACTGGACCCTTAATACTCCCAGAGGAGGGGACCCACACTACAGGACCCTTAATGCTCCCAGAGGAGTGGACCCACACTACTGGACCCTTAATACTCCCAGAGGAGGAGACCCACACTACAGGACCCATAATACTCCCACAGGAGGGAACCCACACTTCTGGACCCTTAATACTCCCAGAGGAGGGGACCCACACTACTGGACCCGTAATACTCCCAGAGGAGGGGACCCACGCTACAGGACCCTTAATACTCCCAGAGGAGGGAACCCACACTACTGGACCCTTAAAACTCCCAGAGGAGGGGACCCACACTACTGGACCCGTAAAACTCCCAGAGGAGGGGACCCACACTACAGGACCCTTAATACTCCCAGAGGAGGGGACCCACACTACTGGACCCGTAATACTCCCAGAGGAGTGGACCCGCACTACTGGACCCTTAATACTCCCAGAGGAGGGGACCCACACTACTTGACCCGTAATACTCCCAGAGGAGGGGACCCGCACTACTGGACCCTTAATACTCCCAGAGGAGGGGACCCGCACTACAGGACCCTTAATACTCCCAGAGGAGGGGGCCCGCACTACTGGACCCTTAATGCTCCCAGATGAGGGGACCCACACTACTGGAGCCTTAATACTCCCAGAGGAGGGGAATTAATACTCCCAGAGGAGGGGAATTAATACTCCCAAAGAAGGGGACCCTCACTACTGGGCCATTAATACTCCCAGAGGAGGGGACCCACACTACTGGGCCCTTAATACTCCCAGAGGAGGGGACCCGCACTCCTGGGCCCTTAATGCTCCCGGAGGAGGGGACCCACACTACTGGACCCTTAATGCTCCCAGATGAGGGGACCCACACTACTGGACCCTTAATACTCCCAGAGGAGGGGACCCGCACTACTGGACCCTTAATCCTCCCAGAGGAGGGGACCCACACTACAGGACCCTTAATACTCCCAGCAGAGGGGACCCGCACTACTGGACCCTTAATGCTCCCAGATGAGGGGACCCACACTACTGGACCCTTAATTCTCCCAGAGGAGGGGAATTAATACTCCCAGAGGAGGGGACCCGCACTACTGGGCCATTAATACTCCCAGAGGAAGGGACCCACACTACAGGACCCTTAATACTCTCAGAGGAGTGGACCCACACTACTGGACCCGTAATACTCCCAGAGCGGGGGACCCACACTACTGGACCCGTAATACTCCCAGAGGAGGGGACCCACACTACAGGACCCTTAATACTCCCAGAGGAGGGGACCCACACTACAGGACCCTTAATACTCCCAGAGGAGGGAACCCACACTACTGCACCCTTAATACTCCCAGAGGAGGGGACCCACACTACTGGACCCGTAATACTCCCAGAGGAGGGGACCCACACTACAGGACCTTTAAAACTCCCAGAGGAGGGGACCCACACTACTGGACCCTTAATACTCCCAGAGGAGTGGACCCACACTACTGGGCACTTAATACTCCCAGATGAGGGGACCCACACTACTGGACCCTTAATACTCCCAGAGGAGGGGACCAGCACTACAGGACCCTTAATACTCCCAGAGGAGGGAACCCACACTACTGGACCCTTAATACTCCCAGAGGAGGGGACCCACACTACTGGACCCATAATACTCCCAGAGAAGGGGACCCACACTACAGGACCTTTAAAACTCCCAGAGGAGGGGACCCACACTACTGGACCCTTAATACTCCCAGAGGAGTGGACCCACACCTCTGGGCACTTAATACTCCCAGAGGAGTGAACCCACACTACTGGACCCTTAATACTCCCAGAGGAGTGGACCCACACTACTGGACCCTTAATACTCCCAGAGGTGGGGACCCGCACTACTGGGCCCTTAATACTCCCAGAGGAGGGGACCCACACTACTGGACCCTTAATACTCCCAGTTGAGGGGACCCACACTACTGGACCCTTAATACTCCCAGAGGTGGGTACCCACACAACAGGACCTTTAATACTCCCAGAGGAGGGGACCCGCACTACTGGACCCTGAATGCTCCCAGATGAGGGGACCCACACTACTGGGCCCGTAATACTCCCAGAGGAGGGGACCCACACTACAGGACCCTTAATGCTCCCAGAGGAGTGGACCCACACTACTGGACCCTTAATACTCCCAGAGGAGGGGACCCACACTACAGGACCCTTAATACTCCCAGAGGAGGGAAACCACACTACTGGACCCTTAATACTCCCAGAGGAGGGGACCCACACTACTGGACCCGTAATACTCCCAGAGGAGGGGACCCACACTACAGGACCATTAATACTCCCAGAGGAGGGGACCCACACTACTGGACCCGTAATACTCCCAGAGGAGGGGACCCGCACTACTGGACCCTTAATGCTCCCAGATGAGGGGACCCACACTACTCGACCCACACTACTGGACCCTTAATACTCCCAGAGGAGGGGACCCGCACTACTGGGCCCTTAATACTCCCATAGGAGGGGACCCACACTACAGGACCTTTAATACTCCCAGAGGAGGGGACCCACACTACTGGACCCTTAATACTCCCAGATGAGGGGACCCACACTACTGGACCCTTAATACTCCCAGAGGAGGGGACCCACACTACAGGACCCTTAATGCTCCCAGAGGAGTGGACCCACACTACTGGACCCTTAATGCTCCCAGAGGAGGGGACCCACACTACAGGACCCTTAATACTCCCACAGGAGGGAACCCACACTACTGGACCCTTAATACTCCCAGAGGAGGGGACCCACACTACTGGACCCGTAATACACCCAGAGGAGGGGACCCACACTACAGGACCCTTAATACTCCCAGAGGAGGGGACCCACACTACTGGACCCTTAATACTCCCAGAGGAGTGGACCCACGCTACAGGACCCTTAATACTTCCAGAGGAGGGAACCCACACTACTGGACCTTTAAAACTCCCAGAGGAGGGGACCCACACTACTGGACCCGTAATACTCCCAGAGGAGGGGACCCACACTACAGGACCCTTAATACTCCCAGAGGAGGGGACCCACACTACTGGACCCGTAATACTCCCAGAGCAGTGGACCCACACTACTGGACCCTTAATACTCCCAGAGGAGGGGACCCACACTACTTGACCCGTAATACTCCCAGAGGAGGGGACCCGCACTACTGGACCCTTAATACTCCCAGAGGAGGGGCCCGCACTACTGGACCCTTAATGCTCCCAGATGAGGGGACCCACACTACTGGACCCTTAATACTCCCAGAGGAGGGGAATTAATACTCCCAGAGGAGGGGAATTAATACTCCCAAAGGAGGGGACCCGCACTACTGGGCCCTTAATACTCCCAGAGGAGGGGTCCCGCACTACTGCGCCCTTAATGCTCCCAGAGGAGGGGACCTGCACTACTGGGCCCTTAATACTCCCAGAGGAGGGGACCCGCACTACTGGGCCCTTAATACTCCCAGAGGAGGGGACCCACACTACTGGACCCTTAATGCTCCCAGCAGAGGGGACCCGCACTACTGGACCCTTAATGCTCCCAGATGAGGGGACCCACACTACTGGACCCTTAATACTCCCAGAGGAGGGAATTAATACTCCCAGAGGAGGGGAATTAATACTCCCAGAGGAGGGGACCCGCACTACTGGGCCATTAATACTCCCAGAGGAGGAGACCCACACTACAGGACCCTTAATACTCCCAGAGGAGGGGACCCACACTACTGGACCCGTAATACTCCCAGAGGAGTGGACCCACACTACAGGACCCTTAATACTCCCTGAGGAGGGGACCCACACTACTGGACCCTTAACACTCCCAGATGAGGGGACCCGCACTACTGGACCCGTAATACTCCCAGAGGAGGGGACCCAAACTACAGGACCCTTAATGCTCCCAGAGGAGTGGACCCACACTACTGGACCCTTAATACTCCCAGAGGAGGGGACCCACACTACAGGACCCTTAATACTCCCAGAGGAGTGAACCCACACTACTGGACCCTTAATACTCCCAGAGGAGGGGACCCACACTACTGGACCCGTAATACTCCCAGAGGAGGGGACCCACACTACAGGACCCTTAATACTCCCAGAGGAGGGGACCCACACTACTGAACCCGTAATAATCCCAGAGGAGGGAACCCGCACTACTGGACCCTTAATGCTCCCAGATGAGGGGACCCACACTACTGGACCCACACTACTCGACCCACAGTACTGGACGCTTAATACTCCCAGAGGAGGGGACCCGCACTACTGGGCCCTTAATACTCCCAGAGGAGGGGACCCACACTACAGGACCTTTAATACTCCCAGAGGAGGGGCCCCACACTACTGGACCCTTAATACTCCCAGATGAGGGGACCCACACTACTGGACCCTTAATACTCCCAGAGGAGGGGACCCGCACTACTGGACCCTTAATACTCCCAGAGGAGGGGACCCACACAACAGGACCCTTAATGCTCCCAGAGGAGTGGACCCACACTACTGGACCCTTAATACTCCGAGAGGAGGGGACCCACACTACAGGACCCTTAATACTCCCAGAGGAGGGAACCCACACTACTGGACCCTTAATACTCCCAGAGGAGGGGACCCACACTACAGGACCCTTAATACTCCCAGAGGAGGGAACCCACACTACTGGACCCTTAATACTCCCAGAGGAGGGGACCCACACTACTGGACCCGTAATACTCCCAGAGGAGGGGACCCACACTACAGGACCCTTAATACTCCCAGAGGAGGGGACCCACACTACTGGACCCGTAATACTCCCAGAGGAGGGGACCCGCACTACTGGACCCTTAATGCTCCCAGATGAGGGGACCCACACTACTGGACCCTTAATACTCCCAGAGGAGGGGACCCGCACCACTGGGCCCTTAATACTCCCAGAGGAGGGGACCCACACTACAGGACCTTTAATACTCCCAGAGGAGGGGACCCACACTACTGGACCCTTAATACTCCCAGATGAGGGGACCCACACTACTGGACCCTTAATACTCCCAGAGGAGGGGACCCACACTACTGGACCCTTAATACTCCCAGAGGAGGGGACCCACACTACAGGACCCTTAATGCTCCCAGAGGAGTGGACCCACACTACTGGACCCTTAATACTCCCAGAGGAGGAGACCCACACTACAGGACCCATAATACTCCCACAGGAGGGAACCCACACTTCTGGACCCTTAATACTCCCAGAGGAGGGGACCCACACTACTGGACCCGTAATACTCCCAGAGGAGGGGACCCACACTACAGGACCCTTAATACTCCCAGAGGAGGGGACCCACACTACTGGACCCTTAAAACTCCCAGAGGAGGGGACCCACACTACAGGACCCTTAATACTCCCAGCAGAGGGGACCCGCACTACTGGACCCTTAATGCTCCCAGATGAGGGGACCCACACTACTGGACCCTTAATTCTCCCAGAGGAGGGGAATTAATACTCCCAGAGGAGGGGACCCGCACTACTGGGCCATTAATACTCCCAGAGGAGGGGACCCACACTACAGGACCCTTAATACTCTCAGAGGAGTGGACCCACACTACTGGACCCGTAATACTCCCAGAGCGGGGGACCCACACTACTGGACCCGTAATACTCCCAGAGGAGGGGACCCACACTACAGGACCCTTAATACTCCCAGAGGAGGGGACCCACACTACAGGACCCTTAATACTCCCAGAGGAGGGAACCCACACTACTGCACCCTTAATACTCCCAGAGGAGGGGACCCACACTACTGGACCCGTAATACTCCCAGAGGAGGGGACCCACACTACAGGACCTTTAAAACTCCCAGAGGAGTGGACCCACACTACTGGACCCTTAATACTCCCAGAGGAGGGGACCCACACTACAGGACCCTTAATACTCCCAGAGGAGGGAACCCACACTACTGGACCCTTAATACTCCCAGAGGAGGGGACCCGCACTACTGGACCCGTAATACTCCCAGAGGAGGGGACCCACACTACAGGACCCTTAATGCTCCCAGAGGAGCGGAGCCACACTACTGGACCCTTAATACTCCCAGAGGAGGGGACCCACACTACAGGACCCTTAATACTCCCAGAGGAGGGGACCCACACTACTGGACCCGTAATACTCCCAGAGGAGGGGACCCACACTACAGGACCCTTAATACTCCCAGAGGAGGGGACCCACACTACTGGACCCGTAATACTCCCAGAGGAGGGAACCCGCACTACTGGACCCTTAATGCTCCCAGATGAGGGGACCCGCACTAGTGGACCCGTAATACTCCCAGAGGAGGGGACCCACACTACAGGACCCTTAATGCTCCCAGAGGAGTGGACCCACACTACTGGACCCTTAATACTCCCAGAGGAGGGGACCCACACTACAGGACCCTTAATACTCCCAGAGGAGTGAACCCACACTACTGGACCCTTAATACTCCCAGAGGAGGGGACCCGCACTACTGGACCCGTAATACTCCCAGAGGAGGGGACCCACACTACAGGACCCTTAATGCTCCCAGAGGAGCGGAGCCACACTACTGGACCCTTAATACTCCCAGAGGAGGGGACCCACACTACAGGACCCTTAATACTCCCAGAGGAGGGGACCCACACTACTGGACCCGTAATACTCCCAGAGGAGGGGACCCACACTACAGGACCCTTAATACTCCCAGAGGAGGGGACCCACACTACTGAACCCGTAATAATCCCAGAGGAGGGAACCCGCACTACTGGACCCTTAATGCTCCCAGATGAGGGGACCCACACTACTGGACCCACACTACTCGACCCACAGTACTGGACGCTTAATACTCCCAGAGGAGGGGACCCGCACTACTGGGCCCTTAATACTCCCAGAGGAGGGGACCCACACTACAGGACCTTTAATACTCCCAGAGGAGGGGCCCCACACTACTGGACCCTTAATACTCCCAGATGAGGGGACCCACACTACTGGACCCTTAATACTCCCAGAGGAGGGGACCCGCACTACTGGACCCTTAATACTCCCAGAGGAGGGGACCCACACAACAGGACCCTTAATGCTCCCAGAGGAGTGGACCCACACTACTGGACCCTTAATACTCCGAGAGGAGGGGACCCACACTACAGGACCCTTAATACTCCCAGAGGAGGGAACCCACACTACTGGACCCTTAATACTCCCAGAGGAGGGGACCCACACTACAGGACCCTTAATACTCCCAGAGGAGGGAACCCACACTACTGGACCCTTAATACTCCCAGAGGAGGGGACCCACACTACTGGACCCGTAATACTCCCAGAGGAGGGGACCCACACTACAGGACCCTTAATACTCCCAGAGGAGGGGACCCACACTACTGGACCCGTAATACTCCCAGAGGAGGGGACCCGCACTACTGGACCCTTAATGCTCCCAGATGAGTGGACCCACACTACTGGACCCTTAATACTCCCAGAGGAGGGGACCCACACCACTGGGCCCTTAATACTCCCAGAGGAGGGGACCCACACTACAGGACCTTTAATACTCCCAGAGGAGGGGACCCACACTACTGGACCCTTAATACTCCCAGATGAGGGGACCCACACTACTGGACCCTTAATACTCCCAGAGGAGGGGACCCACACTACTGGACCCTTAATACTCCCAGAGGAGGGGACCCACACTACAGGACCCTTAATGCTCCCAGAGGAGTGGACCCACACTACTGGACCCTTAATACTCCCAGAGGAGGAGACCCACACTACAGGACCCATAATACTCCCACAGGAGGGAACCCACACTTCTGGACCCTTAATACTCCCAGAGGAGGGGACCCACACTACTGGACCCGTAATACTCCCAGAGGAGGGGACCCACACTACAGGACCCTTAATACTCCCAGAGGAGGGAACCCACACTACTGGACCCTTAAAACTCCCAGAGGAGGGGACCCACACTACTGGACCCGTAATACTCCCAGAGGAGGGGACCCACACTACAGGACCCTTAATACTCCCAGAGGAGGGGACCCACACTACTGGACCCGTAATACTCCCAGAGGAGTGGACCCGCACTACTGGACCCTTAATACTCCCAGAGGAGGGGACCCACACTACTTGACCCGTAATACTCCCAGAGGAGGGGACCCGCACTACTGGACCCTTAATACTCCCAGAGGAGGGGACCCGCACTACAGGACCCTTAATACTCCCAGAGGAGGGGGCCCACACTACTGGACCCTTAATGCTCCCAGATGAGGGGACCCACACTACTGGAGCCTTAATACTCCCAGAGGAGGGGAATTAATACTCCCAGAGGAGGGGAATTAATACTCCCAAAGGAGGGGACCCGCACTACTGGGCCATTAATACTCCCAGAGGAGGGGACCCGCACTACTGGGCCCTTAATACTCCCAGAGGAGGGGACCCGCACTACTGGGCCCTTAATGCTCCCGGAGGAGGGGACCCACACTACTGGACCCTTAATGCTCCCAGATGAGGGGACCCACACTACTGGACCCTTAATACTCCCAGAGGAGGGGACCCGCACTACTGGACCCTTAATCCTCCCAGAGGAGGGGACCCACACTACAGGACCCTTAATACTCCCAGCAGAGGGGACCCGCACTACTGGACCCTTAATGCTCCCAGATGAGGGGACCCACACTACTGGACCCTTAATTCTCCCAGAGGAGGGGAATTAATACTCCCAGAGGAGGGGACCCGCACTACTGGGCCATTAATACTCCCAGAGGAGGGGACCCACACTACAGGACCCTTAATACTCTCAGAGGAGTGGACCCACACTACTGGACCCGTAATACTCCCAGAGGAGGGGACCCACACTACAGGACCCTTAATACTCCCAGAGGAGGGGACCCACACTACAGGACCCTTAATACTCCCAGAGGAGGGAACCCACACTACTGCACCCTTAATACTCCCAGAGGAGGGGACCCACACTACTGGACCCGTAATACTCCCAGAGGAGGGGACCCACACTACAGGACCTTTAAAACTCCCAGAGGAGGGGACCCACACTACTGGACCCTTAATACTCCCAGAGGAGTGGACCCACACTACTGGGCACTTAATACTCCCAGATGAGGGGACCCACACTACTGGACCCTTAATACTCCCAGAGGAGGGGACCCGCACTACTGGGCCCTTAATACTCCCAGAGGAGGGGACCCACACTACTGGACCCTTAACACTCCCAGTTGAGGGGACCCACACTACTGGACCCTTAATACTCCCAGAGGAGGGTACCCACACTACAGGACCTTTAATACTCCCAGAGGAGGGGACCCGCACTACTGGACCCTTAATACTCCCAGAGGAGGGGACCCGCACTCCTGGGCCCTTAATGCTCCCAGATGAGGGGACCCGCACTACTGGACCCGTAATACTCCCAGAGGAGGGGACCCACACTACAGGACCCTTAATGCTCCCAGAGGAGTGGACCCACACTACTGGACCCTTAATACTCCCAGAGGAGGGAAACCACACTACTGGACCCATAATACTCCCAGAGAAGGGGACCCACACTACAGGACCTTTAAAACTCCCAGAGGAGGGGACCCACACTACTGGACCCTTAATACTCCCAGAGGAGTGGACCCACACCTACTGGGCACTTAATACTCCCAGAGGAGTGAACCCACACTACTGGACCCTTAATACTCCCAGAGGAGTGGACCCACACTACTGGACCCTTAATACTCCCAGAGGTGGGGACCCGCACTACTGGGCCCTTAATACTCCCAGAGGAGGGGACCCACACTACTGGACCCTTAATACTCCCAGTTGAGGGGACCCACACTACTGGACCCTTAATACTCCCAGAGGAGGGTACCCACACAACAGGACCCTTAATACTCCCAGAGGAGGGGACCCGCACTACTGGACCCTGAATGCTCCCAGATGAGGGGACCCACACTACTGGACCCTTAATACTCCCAGAGGAGGGGACCCACACTACAGGACCCTTAATGCTCCCAGAGGAGTGGACCCACACTACTGGACCCTTAATACTCCCAGAGGAGTGAACCCACACTACAGGACCCTTAATACTCCCAGAGGAGGGGACCCACACTACTGGACCCGTAATACTCCCAGAGGAGGGGACCCACACTACTGGACCCGTAATACTCCCAGAGGAGGGGACCCACACTACAGGACCCTTAATACTCCCAGAGGAGGGGACCCACACTACTGGACCCGTAATACTCCCAGAGGAGGGGACCCGCACTACTGGACCCTTAATGCTCCCAGATGAGGGGACCCACACTACTCGACACACACTACTGGACCCTTAATACTCCCAGAGGAGGGGACCCGCACTACTGGGCCCTTAATACTCCCAGAGGAGGGGACCCACACTACAGGACCTTTAATACTCCCAGAGGAGGGGACCCACACTACTGGACCCTTAATACTCCCAGATGAGGGGACCCACACTACTGGACCCTTAATACTCCCAGAGGAGGGGACCCACACTACAGGACCCTTAATGCTCCCAGAGGAGTGGACCCACACTACTGGACCCTTAATGCTCCCAGAGGAGGGGACCCACACTACAGGACCCTTAATACTCCCACAGGAGGGAACCCACACTACTGGACCCTTAATACTCCCAGAGGAGGGGACCCACACTACTGGACCCGTAATACTCCCAGAGGAGGGGACCCACACTACAGGACCCTTAATACTCCCAGAGGAGGGGACCCACACTACTGGACCCTTAATACTCCCAGAGGAGTGGACCCACACTACAGGACCCTTAATACTCCCAGAGGAGGGAACCCACACTACTGGACCCTTAAAACTCCCAGAGGAGGGGACCCACACTACTGGACCCGTAATACTCCCAGAGGAGGGGACCCACACTACAGGACCCTTAATACTCCCAGAGGAGGGGACCCACACTACTGGACCCGTAATACTCCCAGAGCAGTGGACCCACACTACTGGACCCTTAATACTCCCAGAGGAGGGGACCCACACTACTTGACCCGTAATACTCCCAGAGGAGGGGACCCGCACTACTGGACCCTTAATACTCCCAGAGGAGGGGGCCCGCACTACTGGACCCTTAATGCTCCCAGATGAGGGGACCCACACTACTGGACCCTTAATACTCCCAGAGGAGGGGAATTAATACTCCCAGAGGAGGGGAATTAATACTCCCAAAGGAGGGGACCCGCACTACTGGGCCATTAATACTCCCAGAGGAGGGGACCCGCACTACTGGGCCCTTAATACTCCCAGAGGAGGGGACCCGCACTACTGGGCCCTTAATGCTCCCAGAGGAGGGGACCCACACTACAGGACCCTTAATACTCCCAGAGGAGGGGACCCACACTACTGGACCCTTAATACTCCCAGAGGAGGGGACCCGCACTACTGGACCCTTAATACTCCCAGAGGAGGGGACCCACACTACTGGACCCGTAATACTCCCAGAGGAGTGGACCCACACTACAGGACCCTTAATACTCCCAGAGGAGGGGACCCACACTACTGGACCCTTAACACTCCCAGATGAGGGGACCCGCACTACTGGACCCGTAATACTCCCAGAGGAGGGGACCCAAACTACAGGACCCTTAATGCTCCCAGAGGAGTGGACCCACACTACTGGACCCTTAATACTCCCAGAGGAGGGGACCCACACTACAGGACCCTTAATACTCCCAGAGGAGGGGACCCACACTACTGGACCCTTAATACTCCCAGAGGAGGGGACCCACACTACTGGACCCGTAATACTCCCAGAGGAGGGGACCCACACTACAGGACCCTTAATACTCCCAGAGGAGGGGACCCACACTACTGAACCCGTAATACTCCCAGAGGAGGGAACCCGCACTACTGGACCCTTAATGCTCCCAGATGAGGGGACCCACACTACTGGACCCACACTACTCGACCCACACTACTGGACGCTTAATACTCCCAGAGGAGGGGACCCGCACTACTGGGCCCTTAATACTCCCCGAGGAGGGGACCCACACTACATGACCTTTAATACTCCCAGAGGAGGGGACCCACACTACTGGACCCTTAATACTCCCAGATGAGGGGACCCACACTACTGGACCCTTAATACTCCCAGAGGAGGGGACCCGCACTACTGGACCCTTAATACTCCCAGAGGAGGGGACCCACACAACAGGACCCTTAATGCTCCCAGAGGAGTGGACCCACACTACTGGACCCTTAATACTCCGAGAGGAGGGGACCCACACTACAGGACCCTTAATACTCCCAGAGGAGGGAACCCACACTACTGGACCCTTAATACTCCCAGAGGAGGGGACCCACACTACAGGACCCTTAATACTCCCAGAGGAGGGAACCCACACTACTGGACCCTTAATACTCCCAGAGGAGGGGACCCACACTACTGGACCCGTAATACTCCCAGAGGAGGGGACCCACACTACAGGACCCTTAATACTCCCAGAGGAGGGGACCCACACTACTGGACCCGTAATACTCCCAGAGGAGGGGACCCGCACTACTGGACCCTTAATGCTCCCAGATGAGGGGACCCACACTACTGGACCCTTAATACTCCCAGAGGAGGGGACCCGCACCACTGGGCCCTTAATACTCCCAGAGGAGGGGACCCACACTACAGGACCTTTAATACTCCCAGAGGAGGGGACCCACACTACTGGACCCTTAATACTCCCAGATGAGGGGACCCACACTACTGGACCCTTAATACTCCCAGAGGAGGGGACCCACACTACTGGACCCTTAATACTCCCAGAGGAGGGGACCCACACTACAGGACCCTTAATGCTCCCAGAGGAGTGGACCCACACTACTGGACCCTTAATACTCCCAGAGGAGGAGACCCACACTACAGGACCCATAATACTCCCACAGGAGGGAACCCACACTTCTGGACCCTTAATACTCCCAGAGGAGGGGACCCACACTACTGGACCCGTAATACTCCCAGAGGAGGGGACCCACACTACAGGACCCTTAATACTCCCAGAGGAGGGAACCCACACTACTGGACCCTTAAAACTCCCAGAGGAGGGGACCCACACTACAGGACCCTTAATACTCCCAGCAGAGGGGACCCGCACTACTGGACCCTTAATGCTCCCAGATGAGGGGACCCACACTACTGGACCCTTAATTCTCCCAGAGGAGGGGGATTAATACTCCCAGAGGAGGGGACCCGCACTACTGGGCCATTAATACTCCCAGAGGAGGGGACCCACACTACAGGACCCTTAATACTCTCAGAGGAGTGGACCCACACTACTGGACCCGTAATACTCCCAGAGCGAGGGACCCACACTACTGGACCCGTAATACTCCCA
The DNA here is from genome assembly GCA_963921515.1 of Calotriton arnoldi. NCBI lineage: Eukaryota > Metazoa > Chordata > Amphibia > Caudata > Salamandridae > Calotriton > Calotriton arnoldi. The sequence goes on along the minus strand of CAWUFW010000004.1, from coordinate 9,862,683 downwards.
GAGGAGGGGACCCACACTACAGGACCCTTAATACTCCCAGCAGAGGGGACCCACACTACAGGACCCTTAATACTCCCAGAGGAGGGAACCCACACTACTGGACCCTTAATACTCCCAGAGGAGGGGACCCACACTACTGGACCCGTAATACTCCCAGAGGAGGGGACCCACACTACAGGACCCTTAATACTCCCAGAGGAGGGGACCCACACTACTGGACCCTTAATACTCCCAGAGGAGGGGACCCACACTACAGGACCCTTAATACTCCCAGAGGAGGGAACCCACACTACTGGACCCTTAATACTCCCAGAGGAGGGGACCCGCACTACTGGACCCTTAATACTCCCAGAGGAGGGGACCCACACTACAGGACCCTTAATGCTCCCAGAGGAGGGGACCCACACTACTGGACCCTTAATACTCCCAGAGGAGGGGACCCACACTACAGGACCCTTAATACTCCCAGAGGAGGGGACCCACACTACTGGACCCGTAATACTCCCAGAGGAGGGGACCCACACTACGGACCCTTAATACTCCCAGAGGAGGGGACCCACACTACTGGACCCGTAATACTCCCAGAGGAGGGAACCCGCACTACTGGACCCTTAATGCTCCCAGATGAGGGGACCCGCACTACTGGACCCTTAATGCTCCCAGAGGAGGGGACCCACACTACAGGACCCTTAATGCTCCCAGAGGAGTGGACCCACACTACTGGACCCTTAATACTCCCAGAGGAGGGGACCCACACTACAGGACCCTTAATACTCCCAGAGGAGGGAACCCACACTACTGGACCCTTAATACTCCCAGAGGAGGGGACCCGCACTACTGGACCCGTAATACTCCCAGAGGAGGGGACCCACACTACAGGACCCTTAATGCTCCCAGAGGAGTGGACCCACACTACTGGACCCTTAATACTCCCAGAGGAGGGGACCCACACTACAGGACCCTTAATACTCCCAGAGGAGGGGACCCACACTACTGGACCCGTAATACTCCCAGAGGAGGGGACCCACACTACAGGACCCTTAATACTCCCAGAGGAGGGGACCCACACTACTGAACCCGTAATAATCCCAGAGGAGGGAACCCGCACTACTGGACCCTTAATGCTCCCAGATGAGGGGACCCACACTACTGGACCCACACTACTCGACCCACAGTACTGGACGCTTAATACTCCCAGAGGAGGGGACCCGCACTACTGGGCCCTTAATACTCCCAGAGGAGGGGACCCACACTACAGGACCTTTAATACTCCCAGAGGAGGGGCCCCACACTACTGGACCCTTAATACTCCCAGATGAGGGGACCCACACTACTGGACCCTTAATACTCCCAGAGGAGGGGACCCGCACTACTGGACCCTTAATACTCCCAGAGGAGGGGACCCACACAACAGGACCCTTAATGCTCCCAGAGGAGTGGACCCACACTACTGGACCCTTAATACTCCGAGAGGAGGGGACCCACACTACAGGACCCTTAATACTCCCAGAGGAGGGAACCCACACTACTGGACCCTTAATACTCCCAGAGGAGGGGACCCACACTACAGGACCCTTAATACTCCCAGAGGAGGGAACCCACACTACTGGACCCTTAATACTCCCAGAGGAGGGGACCCACACTACTGGACCCGTAATACTCCCAGAGGAGGGGACCCACACTACAGGACCCTTAATACTCCCAGAGGAGGGGACCCACACTACTGGACCCGTAATACTCCCAGAGGAGGGGACCCGCACTACTGGACCCTTAATGCTCCCAGATGAGTGGACCCACACTACTGGACCCTTAATACTCCCAGAGGAGGGGACCCACACCACTGGGCCCTTAATACTCCCAGAGGAGGGGACCCACACTACAGGACCTTTAATACTCCCAGAGGAGGGGACCCACACTACTGGACCCTTAATACTCCCAGATGAGGGGACCCACACTACTGGACCCTTAATACTCCCAGAGGAGGGGACCCACACTACTGGACCCTTAATACTCCCAGAGGAGGGGACCCACACTACAGGACCCTTAATGCTCCCAGAGGAGTGGACCCACACTACTGGACCCTTAATACTCCCAGAGGAGGAGACCCACACTACAGGACCCATAATACTCCCACAGGAGGGAACCCACACTTCTGGACCCTTAATACTCCCAGAGGAGGGGACCCACACTACTGGACCCGTAATACTCCCAGAGGAGGGGACCCACACTACAGGACCCTTAATACTCCCAGAGGAGGGAACCCACACTACTGGACCCTTAAAACTCCCAGAGGAGGGGACCCACACTACTGGACCCGTAATACTCCCAGAGGAGGGGACCCACACTACAGGACCCTTAATACTCCCAGAGGAGGGGACCCACACTACTGGACCCGTAATACTCCCAGAGGAGTGGACCCGCACTACTGGACCCTTAATACTCCCAGAGGAGGGGACCCACACTACTTGACCCGTAATACTCCCAGAGGAGGGGACCCGCACTACTGGACCCTTAATACTCCCAGAGGAGGGGACCCGCACTACAGGACCCTTAATACTCCCAGAGGAGGGGGCCCACACTACTGGACCCTTAATGCTCCCAGATGAGGGGACCCACACTACTGGAGCCTTAATACTCCCAGAGGAGGGGAATTAATACTCCCAGAGGAGGGGAATTAATACTCCCAAAGGAGGGGACCCGCACTACTGGGCCATTAATACTCCCAGAGGAGGGGACCCGCACTACTGGGCCCTTAATACTCCCAGAGGAGGGGACCCGCACTACTGGGCCCTTAATGCTCCCGGAGGAGGGGACCCACACTACTGGACCCTTAATGCTCCCAGATGAGGGGACCCACACTACTGGACCCTTAATACTCCCAGAGGAGGGGACCCGCACTACTGGACCCTTAATCCTCCCAGAGGAGGGGACCCACACTACAGGACCCTTAATACTCCCAGCAGAGGGGACCCGCACTACTGGACCCTTAATGCTCCCAGATGAGGGGACCCACACTACTGGACCCTTAATTCTCCCAGAGGAGGGGAATTAATACTCCCAGAGGAGGGGACCCGCACTACTGGGCCATTAATACTCCCAGAGGAGGGGACCCACACTACAGGACCCTTAATACTCTCAGAGGAGTGGACCCACACTACTGGACCCGTAATACTCCCAGAGGAGGGGACCCACACTACAGGACCCTTAATACTCCCAGAGGAGGGGACCCACACTACAGGACCCTTAATACTCCCAGAGGAGGGAACCCACACTACTGCACCCTTAATACTCCCAGAGGAGGGGACCCACACTACTGGACCCGTAATACTCCCAGAGGAGGGGACCCACACTACAGGACCTTTAAAACTCCCAGAGGAGGGGACCCACACTACTGGACCCTTAATACTCCCAGAGGAGTGGACCCACACTACTGGGCACTTAATACTCCCAGATGAGGGGACCCACACTACTGGACCCTTAATACTCCCAGAGGAGGGGACCCGCACTACTGGGCCCTTAATACTCCCAGAGGAGGGGACCCACACTACTGGACCCTTAACACTCCCAGTTGAGGGGACCCACACTACTGGACCCTTAATACTCCCAGAGGAGGGTACCCACACTACAGGACCTTTAATACTCCCAGAGGAGGGGACCCGCACTACTGGACCCTTAATACTCCCAGAGGAGGGGATCCGCACTCCTGGGCCCTTAATGCTCCCAGATGAGGGGACCCGCACTACTGGACCCGTAATACTCCCAGAGGAGGGGACCCACACTACAGGACCCTTAATGCTCCCAGAGGAGTGGACCCACACTACTGGACCCTTAATACTCCCAGAGGAGGGGACCCACACTACAGGACCCTTAATACTCCCAGAGGAGGGAACCCACACTACTGGACCCTTAATACTCCCAGAGGAGGGGACCCGCACTACTGGACCCTTAAAACTCCCAGAGGAGGGGACCCACACTACAGGACCCTTAATGCTCCCAGAGGAGTGGACCCACACTACTGGACCCTTAATACTCCCAGAGGAGGGACCCACACTACAGGACCCTTAATACTCCCAGAGGAGTGAACCCACACTACTGGACCCTTAATACTCCCAGAGGAGGGGACCCACACTACTGGACCCGTAATACTCCCAGAGTAGGGGACCCACACTACAGGACCCTTAATACTCCCAGAGGAGGGGACCCACACTACTGAACCCGTAATAATCCCAGAGGAGGGAACCCGCACTACTGGACCCTTAATGCTCCCAGATGAGGGGACCCACACTACTGGACCCACACTACTCGACCCACAGTACTGGACGCTTAATACTCCCAGAGGAGGGGACCCGCACTACTGGGCCCTTAATACTCCCAGAGGAGGGGACCCACACTACAGGACCTTTAATACTCCCAGAGGAGGGGCCCCACACTACTGGACCCTTAATACTCCCAGATGAGGGGACCCACACTACTGGACCCTTAATACTCCCAGAGGAGGGGACCCGCACTACTGGACCCTTAATACTCCCAGAGGAGGGGACCCACACAACAGGACCCTTAATGCTCCCAGAGGAGTGGACCCACACTACTGGACCCTTAATACTCCGAGAGGAGGGGACCCACACTACAGGACCCTTAATACTCCCAGAGGAGGGAACCCACACTACTGGACCCTTAATACTCCCAGAGGAGGGGACCCACACTACAGGACCCTTAATACTCCCAGAGGAGGGAACCCACACTACTGGACCCTTAATACTCCCAGAGGAGGGGACCCACACTACTGGACCCGTAATACTCCCAGAGGAGGGGACCCACACTACAGGACCCTTAATACTCCCAGAGGAGGGGACCCACACTACTGGACCCGTAATACTCCCAGAGGAGGGGACCCGCACTACTGGACCCTTAATGCTCCCAGATGAGGGGACCCACACTACTGGACCCTTAATACTCCCAGAGGAGGGGACCCACACCACTGGGCCCTTAATACTCCCAGAGGAGGGGACCCACACTACAGGACCCTTAATACTCCCAGAGGAGGGGACCCACACTACTGGACCCTTAATACTCCCAGATGAGGGGACCCACACTACTGGACCCTTAATACTCCCAGAGGAGGGGACCCACACTACTGGACCCTTAATACTCCCAGAGGAGGGGACCCACACTACAGGACCCTTAATGCTCCCAGAGGAGTGGACCCACACTACTGGACCCTTAATACTCCCAGAGGAGGAGACCCACACTACAGGACCCATAATACTCCCACAGGAGGGAACCCACACTTCTGGACCCTTAATACTCCCAGAGGAGGGGACCCACACTACTGGACCCGTAGTACTCCCAGAGGAGGGGACCCACACTACAGGACCCTTAATACTCCCAGAGGAGGGAACCCACACTACTGGACCCTTAAAACTCCCAGAGGAGGGGACCCACACTACTGGACCCGTAATACTCCCAGAGGAGGGGACCCACACTACAGGACCCTTAATACTCCCAGAGGAGGGGACCCACACTACTGGACCCGTAATACTCCCAGAGGAGTGGACCCGCACTACTGGACCCTTAATACTCCCAGAGGAGGGGACCCACACTACTTGACCCGTAATACTCCCAGAGGAGGGGACCCGCACTACTGGACCCTTAATACTCCCAGAGGAGGGGACCCGCACTACTGGACCCTTAATACTCCCAGAGGAGGGGACCCGCACTACTGGACCCTTAATGCTCCCAGATGAGGGGACCCACACTACTGGAGCCTTAATACTCCCAGAGGAGGGGAATTAATACTCCCAGAGGAGGGGAATTAATACTCCCAAAGGAGGGGACCCGCACTACTGGGCCCTTAATACTCCCAGAGGAGGGGACCCGCACTACTGGGCCCTTAATGCTCCCAGAGGAGGGACCCACACTACTGGACCCTTAATGCTCCCAGATGAGGGGACCCACACTACTGGACCCTTAATACTCCCAGAGGAGGGGACCCGCACTACTGGACCCTTAATCCTCCCAGAGGAGGGGACCCACACTACAGGACCCTTAATACTCCCAGCAGAGGGGACCCGCACTACTGGACCCTTAATGCTCCCAGATGAGGGGACCCACACTACTGGACCCTTAATTCTCCAAGAGGAGGGGAATTAATACTCCCAGAGGAGGGGACCCGCACTACTGGGCCATTAATACTCCCAGAGGAGGGGACCCACACTACAGGACCCTTAATACTCCCAGAGGAGGGGACCCACACTACTGGACCCGTAATACTCCCAGAGGAGGGGACCCACACTACAGGACCCTTAATACTCCCAGAGGAGGGGACCCACACTACAGGACCCTTAATACTCCCAGAGGAGGGGACCCACACTACTGGACCCTTAATACTCCCAGAGGAGGGGACCCACACTACTGGACCCGTAATACTCCCAGAGGAGGGGACCCACACTACAGGACCCTTAATACTCCCAGAGGAGGGGACCCACACTACTGGACCCTTAATACTCCCAGAGGAGTGGACCCACACTACTGGACCCTTAATACTCCCAGATGAGGGGACCCACACTACTGGACCCTTAATACTCCCAGAGGAGGGGACCCGCACTACTGGACCCTTAATACTCCCAGAGGAGGGGACCCACACTACTGGACCCTTAACACTCCCAGTTGAGGGGACCCACACTACTGGACCCTTAATACTCCCAGAGGAGGGTACACACACTACAGGACCTTTAATACTCCCAGAGGAGGGGACCCGCACTACTGGACCCTGAATGCTCCCAGATGAGGGGACCCGCACTACTGGGCCCTTAATACTCCCAGAGGAGGGGACCCACACTACAGGACCCTTAATACTCCCAGAGGAGGGGACCCACACTACTGGACCTTTAATACTCCCAGAGGAGGGGACCCGCACTACTGGACCCTTAATGCTCCCAGATGAGGGGACCCACACTACTGGACCCTTAATACTCCCAGAGGAGGGGACCCGCACTACTGGACCCTTAATACTCCCAGAGGAGGGGACCCACACTACAGGACCCTTAATACTCCCAGAGGAGGGGACCCACACTACTGGACCCTTAATACTCCCAGAGGAGGGGACCCACACTACTGGACCCGTAATACTCCCAGAGGAGGGGACCCACACTACTGGACCCTTAATACTCCCAGAGGAGGGGACCCACACTACTGGACCCTTAATACTCCCAGAGGAGGGGACCCACACTACAGGACCCTTAATACTCCCAGAGGAGGGAACCCACACTACTGGACCCTTAATACTCCCAGAGGAGTGGACCCACACTACTGGACCCTTAATACTCCCAGAGGAGTGAACCCACACTACAGGACCCTTAATACTCCCAGAGGAGGGGACCCACACTACTGGACCCGTAATACTCCCAGAGGAGGGGACCCGCACTACTGGACCCTTAATGCTCCCAGATGAGGGGACCCACACTACTCGACACACACTACTGGACCCTTAATACTCCCAGAGGAGGGGACCCGCACTACTGGGCCCTTAATATTCCCAGAGGAGGGGACCCACACTACAGGACCTTTAATACTCCCAGAGGAGGGGACCCACACTACTGGACCCTTAATACTCCCAGATGAGGGGACCCACACTACTGGACCCTTAATACTCCCAGAGGAGTGGACCCACACTACTGGACCCTTAATACTCCCAGAGGAGGGGACCCACACTACAGGACCCTTAATACTCCCACAGGAGGGAACCCACACTACTGGACCCTTAATACTCCCAGAGGAGGGGACCCACACTACTGGACCCGTAATACTCCCAAAGGAGGGGACCCACACTACAGGACCCTTAATACTCCCAGAGGAGGGGACCCACACTACTGGACCCTTAATACTCCCAGAGGAGTGGACCCACACTACAGGACCCTTAATACTTCCAGAGGAGGGAACCCACACTACTGGACCCTTAAAACTCCCAGAGGAGGGGACCCACACTACTGGACCCGTAATACTCCCAGAGGAGGGGACCCACACTACAGGACCCTTAATACTCCCAGAGGAGGGGACCCACACTACTGGACCCGTAATACTCCCAGAGCAGTGGACCCACACTACTGGACCCTTAATACTCCCAGAGGAGGGGACCCACACTACTTGACCCGTAATACTCCCAGAGGAGGGGACCCGCACTACTGGACCCTTAATACTCCCAGAGGAGGGGGCCCGCACTACTGGACCCTTAATGCTCCCAGATGAGGGGACCCACACTACTGGACCCTTAATACTCCCAGAGGAGGGGAATTAATACTCCCAGAGGAGGGGAATTAATACTCCCAAAGGAGGGGACCCGCACTACTGGGCCATTAATACTCCCAGAGGAGGGGACCCGCACTACTGGGCCCTTAATACTCCCAGAGGAGGGGACCCGCACTACTGCGCCCTTAATGCTCCCAGAGGAGGGGACCTGCACTACTGGGCCCTTAATACTCCCAGAGGAGGGGACCCGCACTACTGGGCCCTTAATACTCCCAGAGGAGGGGGTTCACACTACTGGACCCTTAATGCTCCCAGATGAGGGGACCCACACTACTGGACCCTTAATACTCCCAGAGGAGGGGACCCGCACTACTGGACCCTTAATACTCCCAGAGGAGGGGACCCACACTACAGGACCCTTAATACTCCCAGCAGAGGGGACCCGCACTACTGGACCCTTAATGCTCCCAGATGAGGGGACCCACACTACTGGACCCTTAATACTCCCAGAGGAGGGGAATTAATACTCCCAGAGGAGGGGACCCGCACTACTGGGCCATTAATACTCCCAGAGGAGGGAACCCACACTTCAGGACCCTTAATACTCTCAGAGGAGGGGACCCACACTACTGGACCCGTAATACTCCCAGAGGAGTGGACCCACACTACTGGACCCGTAATACTCCCAGAGGAGGGGACCCGCACTACTGGACCCTTAATGCTCCCAGATGAGGGGACCCACACTACTGGACCCTTAATACTCCCAGAGGAGGGGACCCGCACTACTGGACCCTTAATACTCTCAGAGGAGGGGACCCGCACTACTGGACCCTTAATACTCCCAGCGGAGGGGACCCGCACCACTGGACCCTTAATGCTCCCAGATGAGGGGACCCACACTACTGGACCCTTAATACTCTCAGAGGAGGGGAATTAATACTCCCAGAGGAGGGGAATTAATACTCCCAGAGGAGGGGAATTAATACTCCCAGAGGAGGGGACCCGCACTACTGGGCCATTAATCCTCCCAGAGGAGGCGACCCGCACTACTGGGCCCTTAATACTCCCAGAGGAGGGAACCCGCACTACTGGGCCCTTAATGCTCCCAGAGGAGGGGACCCGCACTACTGGGCCCTTAATACTCCCAGAGGAGGGGACCCGCACTACTGGGCCCTTAATACTCCCAGAGGAGGGGACCCACACTACAGGACCCTTAATGCTCCCAGAGGAGGGGACCCAAACTACAGGACCCTTAATGCTTCCAGATGAGGGGACCCACACTACTGGACCCTTAATACTCCCAGAGGAGGGGACCCACACTACAGGACCCTTAATGCTCCCAGATGAGGGGACCCACACTACTGGACCCTTAATACTCCCAGAGGAGGGGACCCACACTACAGGACCCTTAATACTCCTAGAGGAGGGGACCCACACTACAGGACCAGTAATACTCCCAGAGGAGGGGACCCACAGATTTATGTTAACAGATGGTACAAAACTGGGGTGGCAGATCAAAATACAGAAAATGGAGACCAGCTAAAAAGAGATGTTTGAAACACTTGAAAGCTAAGCTGGTCTAATCAGTATTAGAACATTGGAGAGTTGGGAGCTCCATTGAAAACAATGGAGTGCTAAGGGCTTCAAATGGCCGGTAGAAGCCCAGAACATCAACATTCCAATCTTTGTTCACAGCTGTAGCTGTGAACAAAGGCCTCACGGAGCCCAAGTTGTGAGACTTTTATTTTATAAATTAGAGCATTCTGCCCTCTACGGGCGTAATGATCTAATAGCCCATCGTAGCGGGCTCTACCGGCCATTAAAAACCCAATCCCTTTAATGGCCAGAAGAGCCCGCTTCAGCGGTCTTAAGGCTATATGAGATGACGTCAACGAGTGCTAGATAGCCCTAAGAATGTCAGCCTCAAAGGAGAACAGGCTTCTCTGGGTACAGTTGCCATGTTACAGAAACACCCTCCTCTATAAGACTACTATCAAACTTTCACACCTTCTGCCCATGATTGACAGCAGCTGAAAAAATCACACTGTTTTCTAAGATCCAGCACTCGGACTCAATGCAACCCTTACTTCCTGATTGGTAGATAATCAAAGCTGCAATGCCCTGATAAAAAAATAAGCCATAGAATGAATATTGAGAGATGTTCACACTGAATTTGTATGACTCAAATGCCTGGCTGTCCCCACTTTACTCAAAGGTTGGTCTGTTCAGAATCTGTTTGGGGGATTACTGACAGTTGCCTTCATGAAACAAGATCTATTAGAACATTGGAATGTTGAGCGCTCCATGGAAGACAATGGAGTGCTCCGGGCTTCTAATGGCCGGGAGAAGCCCAGAGCATCAACATTCTGTGTCTTTGCTTGAATAAAGGCCTCATGGAGCTCGAGGGGATTTCCAACCCCATTGGGCTCCGTGAGGCCTTTGTTTTACAAATTAGAACATTCTGCTCTCTAGCGGTGGAATGTTCTAATTGCGTTAGAGCCCTACATAGCAGGCTCTACCGGCCATTAAAGGCCCGCTCCCGTGTTAATGGCCCTCGCCGAATCCTGGAGCGGGCCTTTAATGGCTTGTAGAGCCCGCTACGTTGGGCTCTAAGGCTATATTAGATCATTGGAATGTGGAAAGTGCCATTGAAGAAACTTGAGTGGCTCCGGGCTTATAATGGTTGGTATAAGCCTTCTGTTCCAACATTCCAATGTTTGTCTTTCTGTTTCTCTCTTTTTAATTTAGACCATTCTACCCTCAGTGGGTGGAAGGTTCAAACATCCTTATACTCCTTCTGCCTCAGGCTATACCAGTTGTTAAATGCCCTCTACCTTGTTATAGGCCCTTGCCTGCGGCTCTGGCCTATAACTCGGGTCAAGGGACTTTAACAACTGGCATAGCCCTGAGCAGCAGGCTATAAGGCTATAGTAGTGCACCACGGGGCACAGTACTGTATTGCCAGAGTACTGTTCATGTGACCAATCGAGAACAAACAGCTATGACCGGTTTCATTAAAAACTTTACCAACTATTTGTGAAAGAGATCTGTCTTCTGTGGAGCTGACACACCAGTTTCCGCCCGGTCCCATAACTACCATTTCAGTACCTATCTTCCTTCCGACACCTGTAGGCTGTATTGTCATGGGAGTGATAGATCCATGCAGTTGATGAGTAGAAGGGAGGTCATGGACCTTTACCTCTGTGCGTGCGGCCAGATGGTATGGCCGTACTACGTGTAAAAGGCAATAAAAAGCCTGTTTGCCGCGAGGCTGCCAGGCCCCAATGAGTATACCGGCTGTGAGTGTGCGTTATTCCAGCTCAGCCACTTGCCACCACCACAAAACCACACAGAACAAGATTTACAAATGTATCACACAACCCAGGGCAGCAAGCAAATTTGCTGGGCTAAATTGTGTGATAAGCAGGGAGCAGGAAAACACCATATCTACTAAGATATCGCAGTATTCAACTCTCTCCCTAGAACCACGCACACACATTTGCACCTAGCGCAAAACTGTCTGTGTCATGTCTAGCATAGGTTTTGTATAGGAAGGATGCCAATCCAGGACAAAATACTATGCTTGGAGAAACTTTAAAACTTTCCTCACTTGGGATGTGTGCTGTACAGTGCAGCACATATGCAAAGTGAGAAACATTATGAAAAATAAAAGCATTTCTCCTTTTTACGCCTCAAAGTGGTGTTATCTTTGGTGAAAAAGCCTATTGTTAGTATATAGGGTTTCATGTCAATAAGCGTGGGTAGTTGAATGGGAATGCCCATGAACCACCCATGGAATGCCCCCTTCACAAAGAATAAAGCAAGTTTGTGTTGGAAAGTAAAAAACATAGGGGCATATTAACAACGGCCAGCGATAATTATCGCTGGCCGTGCTTAGCGATAATTATATTATCGCAGGCTATCGCTGGTATTTATCGCCCTGGTAGCGTGTTATTAACAACACGTTACTCCAGGGCGATAAAAATTCCAGAGATAGCGAGGTTATCACCCTTTTGCAGGGAACATCGCTAGTTTTCCAGCGATGTTCCCTGCAAAGACGATAACTGCTGCTGATACGACCCACAGGGTCGTATCAGCATAATCCACCCCTATGTTAGGGATGGCTAAGTCAGGATTTTAGCAGACGTTAGGTTTTGGCGAAACGGCCGTTTTTGCCAAAATCTAATGTGTGCTAAAATCATGTGGGCTGCCTTGTAAATATCGCGATGTAAACATCAGCGATATTTGCAAGGTAGCCCATCTTGGGTACGCCTAGTAACGCCCACTTTGCATCTAATTGGAGATGCAAAGTGAGGCGTTATGAAAAAGAGGTGCTAACATGCAATTATGCATGTTAGCACCCTCTTTGTAAATAGGGCGCTGGTTTTATCTCTGCTTTTTGGCTTTGTAAGCCAAAAAAGCGGAGATAAAGCCCTTGTAAATATGCCCCATTCTTTCTGACACAAACCTAGGTCAAAATGTTGGTAATTCTGGATCACAATTTATTCATCTAAGTAGACATGGCAACTCTTCTTTTTTGGGAGGTAGCAAATAATGGAAAACAATAGCAATCCATTCAATCCATTGATCAGCAGCCTGTAACACTTCAGGCAATCATGAAAGAGATTCATTTGACTGGGTCCAACCTGCGAAATATAGGCACAGGGGGCCAGACTTACTAAGATTTCACGCAATGCAGCACAGCGAGGAAAGTAGCTGTGCTGCGTTATGTAAAAGGGAAAGAGCAAAACTGTGCCATATTTACAAAGATATGGTGCAGTTCTGCTGTCTCCTAGCACTGGCACACTTAGGGCTGCCGAGTGCCAATGCAGGTACCCTTGCGCCATGGCGCAAGGGTGCCTGAATTAAGGTCGAGATAGTTTTTGCACAAGAAAGTGCACCTTCTTGCACAAAAACTATTCTTGGGGGTTACTCCTCTTTATATGTACACATGCAAAGAAGAAGTAACGAGGAGAAATAGAGTTATTTTTCCTCGTTACGCCAGCTTTGGGAAGCTACACTATTTTGGCACAAACCCATGTTTACAAGACTTTGTAAATATGGGTTTGCATCACAATATATGCACAGATGCACGGGAACACCTTTGATCTACCCATGTAATGCCTACCTGATGCAAGGTAGCGCTATGCACTGCTTTACCTGCTTTACTTTTTTTTTTTTTTTACAAAGCCTTTCAAATTGGGGTTTGCGTGTCTTTGTAAATCATTACATAGATTTTGCTTCAGGGATGCAACAAAACAGTGATGCAACCCTGACACAAAATCTTAGTAAATCTAGGCCTGGATTGCTTGAACTGACCTCGGAGATCAAAACCATGCCCAATGACATGACATTCTGCCATATCAGTCTGATAACCATGGAGAAAAGGGCTCAGGATACCGATGGACGTCTGAACAAAGATCTGGACGGAAGCCAGAAAATATGGCATCTATCCTAGAAGGTGGTGGACATTGGAGAACCGATTGAGGTGAGAGAAGGTTTGTTTCTACTAAGTCCCGGAACAATTGAAGAAGGAAGACAAGAAGACTCTCCTGATGAATATCTTTCCAGGCTTGATGAATAATACAGCCTTTGTTCAACCTCCAGAATTAAAGTCAACCAAGATCTTTATGTGAGACCTCACGTCCTAGATAATACTAATCTGCTCTCTGAGCAATAAACAGGCCAACAAGTCTTTCAAGTGGCACATAAGCATGGTCCCTACACCTTGGAGGGCCATACCATCCAATACATTAGCACATTTTTCCATTGAGACTAATATTAAAAGAAAGACATTCTTCATCCTACAACCCAGGCTATGTTCATTGAACATCAAATTTGGCCTTCTAAAACTGGTGATGGAGAATCCTCAGACTACACCCAACCGGAGGACCTCAAAAGACTCCTTGATGCATATGGTAACCATAATATCACAGAGAACCAGGGATCACTCACATCCCACCACCACTTAGACAAGTACATCAGAGCCACAAGAAACAATGCCAGCACTGGAAACTATTGATAGAGAAAATGTGCTTTGTATTGTGGCCACTTTAGTGAAAGACCGAGAAAGGCATAAAACAATATCACCATTGAAATCCTGAGACATTGAACAGCTGGCATCGCAGCGGAATATGTGAGGGACAGCTATATGACACTCTTCAGTCTTACATGCTTCATGCCCTTCCTGACCACACAACTCCAAGGATGTCCCCTGATGGGCCATCTATGTCAATAATTACTGTTGGCTTGTCACACTGGCTATACCCTCCATGCAGACTCCTATCTACCCCCTTCCCTTGTTTTGTGGCCAAATCATTCCTTCCCCTCCTCCTTTACATAGATTCCAACATGTGCATACAGCCCAGTACACCCAGTTTCCTATTGACTCGTGATGCTTTCCCTCCCTCTCCTCTTCCAGCGTTCCTTCCTCTCTCCCCCAGTAAGCTAAAGGCCCCACATGTGGATAAGGTCAGGATGACGTTTTCACCAGTTCTCCTTTCCTTCCTTCCTTTCTTTATTTTCCTTCAATTCCCACTCTCACCACAATGCAATTGTTTCAAAAGACCACCCTTCTTATTTGGCTCCTCACTTGTTACCAGCCCTTTTTTGTTTGAGATCACTATCTGGCTAGCACAACCTATGCCTCTTCTCTGAATCCAAATACCTTGCCCGTGAGCTGATTTACTAAGGACTTGCGTTGTCCTTGAATGACGCTAGTCGTTGCAAGGCAACATAAGCCCTTAAATGGGATTTACAAATGCAAGAAGCTATTTTTGATGCCTTGTGAGATTTTGTAATGCGTTTTGTTACATTTCCTTGTGGTAGGCATTCAATGGCTGGAGCATGGCAGTGGCCTAGCTAGCGCTTTTGCCGCCCTGGGCGATCTTAGAGTTTTCTGCCCAGATGTGGCCGGTGGAGGTAAGAGCAGGGGGCGCGGTGCTGACAGACGATGATGAGGAGGGGGCGGTGGCGACAGGCGATGACGAGCGGGGGGTGGTAACAGATGACGGCGAGCAGGGGGGAGGTGACAGATGATGATGAGGGAGAGAAAACTGAGAAAACTTACCTTGCGCTCGCCGCTGCCCCCATAAAAATGCCACCTGGGGTGAACCACTACCCCCACCTCCCCTAGGTACGGCACTGGAGCATGGGCATTCCCGTGCATCCACCCATGTAATTTGATGCAATTTAAGATTTACTAAAGGAAGTAAACCCCAGATTGTGCCAAAATAGTGCGTCTACTACAGAGAGGGTTAACAAGGAGAAATATCTTTATTTCTCCTCGTTACTTCCTCTTTCTAAGCGTGATGCATTCTGCAGCACCCTCAGACAGAGGGAATTGCCTCTTATGATTGTTTTTGTGCAGGAAGGTATGCCTTTCTGCACGAAAACAATCCTGCCTATAACACAGGTACTTTTGCAGCATGGCGCAATGGTGCCTATGTTGGCGCTGGGCAGCACACAGTGCCCCAGTGCTAGGAGAGAGTAGAAGTGCCCCGTCTCTTAGTAGGTATGGCACATTGCTGCTCTCTCCCTTTCATACAATGCAACACAGCAAGTTGCCATGCTGCGCTGCGTTAAATATTAGTAAATCTGCACTCCGATGTCCTATCCTGTACTCAAGGTCTAGTGTTTATATTGGCATTGGTTCCTTCCCCCTTTTACATACAGACTTATGTTGTTGGGCCTCCCCGTGTTGCCCACTGTGCCAGGCATGACTGGGAAATTAACCCCGCAGGCCAAAACTTGATTTCTCGAAACCGAGTAGCATCCTATGCTCTACCTGACAATTTCTCACATTATCCTTGATATGCTACCCCTTATTCTTCCCACAGACACCTGGGACACAATGCATCTTGGTCCTCCTTGACACACGATCCTGCTGGGTTGGCAGGATCTTTCCCTCTCTCAGCAGGCAGGCGAGCTTCTAGGCACTTCAGGACATGTATACAGCTCTTTCAGCAGGAGGACAGACTCAGATGATTTCATCTCTGGGAAGCTGGTTGTCAGACATACACAAGCTCTGGTTGTACAACAGTCCGCTGAGTTGTCTGTGGAGTATTTCATTCCTTGGCCACAGAGGACTTGGGACTAGAACAACAAGTGGGTTAGTGGGGGTCATGTTTTAAATCAGACAGTTGGTTTGCATCCACTGTCTGCATCTTCAGAACTTGTCTGAAATGGTTCTCATTCAAGTGTCCTTTCCCGGCTGCTCTCCAGACACAGGTTTTGTTATGAACCTGGCTATTATCAGCCAAACTGAAAGTGTGATCAAGGAAATACAAAAGGCTGGGCTTAACCTAGGGGTCTCCTTTACTTTGCACAACAGAGTCTGCAGTCCAACAGTCACCCCTCCCATCCCGAAATGGCAGTGTTCAGAAAAATTCATCAGTGGCTCCTTTCCAAGCACTCCTCGCGTCAGTGTATAGTTTTCCTTCCTCCAAGAATGTCAGCAAGGCCCTTTCACTGAAAACAACCTCAGCTTCATCTTGGGCAAAAGGCCAGTCCTGGGGAATATAAAATGGATCTCAAAGGCCTCCATTACTTTGGCTCACTCACACACAATACATGCTCAACACACAAACACGTACACCAAACACTTGAGATGTTCATGCTGGGAGTCAGATAAGTCATGGTCACAGATAACAGCATCAGGATTGCCGATGATAGACACCTCTACTAGAAAGTCTGCTCTGCTTCAGACATCCCAGGCCTTAAACACTGCCTGCAGGTCACCTAGAACTGGATGTCCAGAATCAACCTGGAGCACAACCCAATCAAGACAGAATTACTGTTATTTGCCTAGAACAAGAAACAAGAAACAGTGCAAATGTGTCTAAATGACATTAACCTTGGCGGCTTCGAACCCCAACCTTCACTGAATACCAAGTTACTACAAGGATGCCTACCTCATTCTCAAGGAACACATTGCCAAAAAGGCAAAGTAGTACTGGTTGCAAGAAAGATCAAGGGGTATTTGGGTCCAGTTTGTGCCTTGCCTTTTTATTTATGAGTCTGCTTCCAGTTGCTCTCGGAAATGGGAAGGACCCTTGACCCATTTATCTTTAAGAGTTTATAAGAGTTGTCCTGTGCAACAGGGTACTTAGTAAATTCGGTTCTTGATTGTAAAATCATCCAAAATATATCGTGCAAGTTTGACACCGTTTAGTGCTGTTCATATATATTCTAATTAAATATATGATAGTAGAAAGCTACTTCACAACAGGTCAGTCAACACATGTTTCGCCACATGTGGCCCGCAAGCCGGGGCTTTCTCAAGGCGTAAAGGGTAAAAAACGTTCTTTTTATTCCTAGTTATCTGTACTTCCAGTGAGAAGGTAGTCCTTTCGTAGTGCTCTCAGTGCTAGAATATATCACCATCCGTCTCTCTTCCGTTAGGTCCTCTTTTGCTTGCGTAGTAGTCTGTTATCGTCTAAGTCTGTAGGCTGCTAGCACTGAGAGCACTACGAAAGGACTACCTTCTCACTGGAAGTACAGATAACTAGGAATAAAAAGAAAGTTTTTTACCCTTTACGCCTTGAGAAAGCCCCAGCTTGCGGGCCACATGGGGCGAAACACGTGTTGGCTGACCTGTTGTGAAGTAGCTTTCTACTATCATATATTTAATTTAAATATATATGAACAGCACTAAACCGTGTCAAACTTGCACAATATATTTTGGAAAAAGAAGTACTGATGCCAGCTCTCTCTACTAATGATAGTAAAACTATTTTTTCCAGAAAGCTACGTCTGAACTGCTGTTCAGACTCTTATATTCATGAAGCTGGATGGTGGAAACACCCTGTTCCATGGCCACACAGACTTCACACTGGCACCCCTTAAGGGTATCCCAAATTCTGCAGCAGTCTCCTGCATGGCCTGAAAAAATATGATTATATCACCTCCATCCAGATGGAACTCCTTTGACTCCTCTCGTTGTCCTGCGCCATCTTTAAAACTAGCTGCATCATTTACAGAGCTATCACCCCACTTACCTTGCAGACGAGCTCACAATCTCTGGCAGTTCTCAGCCCACCTGCAGCAGGACACCATTAGATTGCAGACCAAGAAATGTAAAAAAGAAGAAACAAGGTGGGAGTGTGTTTCCATCTATGCACCTAGGACATGGAACAACATCTCCATATCTATCAGGATGTCCCCAACACTGCTTCAATTTCAGAACGAGTTGAAGACACACCTTGTTAAAGAACACTACATCACAATGCATTACGAGTCCACAAATCTACCTCTCCTATCACTCGTTGACTTTATGCTTGTATTTCACACGGTACACTGCTCCGCTCACTTTTGGCTACGTTTTCACTATAGAAATACCACATGCATACATAGAACTGCATAGAAGCTAAGCTTTTCACAAGTAAGCCAGTAGGCCTCCAATTTAGTGACACAGATAAAACACGGTATGCTGCCACCACCGCTCTATGTGCTAAAACCATGCTAGGGTCAGCAGTCCACTGCCTGTCAATGAGGCCCCTGCACCAGTCATTTTTGAAAAAAGTTTCTGCTGCCTGTGCTGAGGGTGTCATGTGACTCAAGTTCGAGTTTGCTGTATCTGTCCTTCCTGAGTAAACCCGCACTTGCTGCTGCTTGTGCTGGCCTACGTTATTATATTTTACACTAGTTCTGCCTGTGCCTTACGCTTCCTATGGCAGGGAACATTGCACAATTGCTTTTCATGTTGCATACATTTTAGATGAGTGAAGCTTGCCATTTTGCTGGTTGTACAGCAGTGGGTCAGCCTACTCGGACATACTCCCAGAGCAGCTTGTAGGTCTGAGAGGAGGCCATTTGCTGGGTGCAGCTCTATATTGGCAGACCCTATTGGCCCTATTTCATGTGGCAAGTGTAGGCATAGCTTCTTTCCCCTGAACTATTCACGCATTATTAGTTCAGTCCACAAACAGGGTCAGAGGGAAATTAGAGCAGCATTGGTGAACGTTCGTCCCTTGCACAAACATGCTTTAGATGTATATGATTTGTTAAAGGAGGAGACCCTGGATATACCTTTTATGACTGAAACGTGGATGAAGGAGGACGCTTGTCCCAATTTTCACTTTGCTATCCCGGAGGCTTATGTATGTGTGCATGAAGATAGAGTGGGAAGAAGAGGGGGTGGGGTGGCAATGGTCTTTAAAAGGGCATATGAGTGTAAGACCTTCAAACCATAGGGGATAAAAGGCTCTGAAACTTTGGGCTTTAGCTTAGCCATTGATGGACTGCATTGTCTGTCTGGGATATTAGGCTACCACCCCCCATGATATGCAGGAGATTTTATTTCATCCTTGCATCATGTATTAGCCCCTAAATACAACTTCCCCATGCTTGGGGATTTTAACATTCAGCTAGATATGCCTGAGGAGCCTTTAACTAGGCGCCTAATGGAAACCCTAACCTCCTTTAGTTTAGTGAGAATCCCCATGGGACCTACACACATCGCTGGTCACTCCATCTACGGCATGTTCTCTAATGCAACATTAAGTGCGGGTTCCCCCCAGCAAGTACCATGGTCGGACCATTTCCTCCTGTCTTTTGCATGGAAGTTTGATTATCTAAAGGATCCCCGTCCTTCTTTGACGCAGATTGAGAACACATGTTGGAGTAGGGTGCCCTTGGATGTGTTAAGGAACACTCTGCTGGGCTCCAAACCCATGATCCCTGACTCAGTAATGGATGGGGACATGGCGATTGGCTCATGACTCAGGAAGGCAGCTAATCCTGAAGCCCCCGTCTCAGCTTCAAGAAAAGCTACAAAAACTATATCAGCTCGCTGATTCTGGCAGGAATTAGTTCAGGAAAGAGCAGCATGCAAGAAGTTAGAAAGAATATGGTGGCATGCGTATTTGACGCTGACAAAGCCAATTAAAAATTGGCCCTGAAGGCTTAACATAGTAACCTTAAGAGGACTCGCAGCACCTTCTATACGTATTGTATCGGGGAGGCTGAGAATGAGGAGAGGGAGATTTTTAAAATCGTAACTCAGTTTACTGATCCAAAAGTTACGTCCTCCCCCCCCATTAGAACCTAGTCAGTCACTTTTCTCCAGATTGAGTGACTTTGTTGAGGAGAAAATCATCAAAATTCAGACCAACCTGTCAGGGATGGGAGGGAAGGGGGAAATAATGACAATAATTTGGGAGAAGGGGATCGAAGAGATCTAGAGGGTCAAACACTACATTCAACATTGGCAACGTTTGTAGTGCCAACTTTGGAGGACATGAGGACCTCTTTTTTGTAGGTCAGGCTCACCAACGGATCCCATACCCCTTCACATATTGAAGTCTATTTCAGTTTTCATCACTCCGATGTATCAGGAGCTATTTGCTATCTCTTTCTGCTCATGTGAATACTTGATGTTTGGAAAAAGGCTAGGGTGATTCCTTTATTAAAAAAGCAAATACTGACCCTGAATCCTTAGCAAATTTCAGGCCAGTCTCACTCTTACCAGTATCATCAAAGGTGCTGGAGAAGTTGGTAAATCAGCAACTCGCTACTTTTCTCATGGAGAACATCTTACTTCACCCCTCCCAATCTGGGTTAAAAGCCCGCCACAACAGTGAGACCACACTATTGGAAGCATCTGAGTCCATCAAGCTCTCTTTAGACTCAGGACTCAATGTGGCTCTGGTGCTGCTAGAGCTGTCAGCAGCATTTGATACAGTGGACCATAACATGTTGCTGCACAGGCTAGAGAGGGAATAACAGGCTCTGCATTGTGCTTTCTAGGCTCTTTCCTCAAAGGACGTGAGCAGATGGTATGGATGAAGTTGTATGCCTCAGGAAGTAAAGTGTTGAATTGGGGTTTGCTGCAAGGTTCCTCCCTCAGTCCCACGCTCTTCAAAACATACATGTCTCCTTTGGCATACTCGGTGGAATCCTTTAACATCAAGATAATCTCATATGCTGTTGATACCCAGCTGAAACTCACGTATGATGGGGATCCTGTGAATGCAAATGCAGCGTTTGCTAGCTGCCTGGTGGCACTGCTAGATTGGCTGAAGGCTAACAGATTACAGTGTAATCCCGATAACACAGAAATCTTAATGTTTGGACGGGATCCTCTCCTGGGCCGGTGTGGAGCTTGGGCGGATAACGTCCCCTCCCCGGCCCCTCCAACAGTGGTAGCCAGAAATCTGGCTGTTTGATGACCAGCTTTCATTTGGAGCACAGGTGTCAGCAGTGGTGAAATCATGTTTCTGGATTTTTCACATGTTGAAGAAAATTCTTCACCTGCCACCCTCTGAGGCCCAAGTGACAGTGGTTAGGTCACTGATTTTATCTAGGCTGGACTAGGCCAATGTCCTATACCTTGGTCTCCCAGATCATTTTATCCAGCGGCTATAGGCCAAGCAGAATATGGCAGTCCGTTTATTGTTTAAAATCCCGGAATGTGCCTCGGTGTCATTTTATTGGGACAAACTTCACTGGCTGCCAGTCCGTCAGCTCATTAAGTAGAAAGCACTGACGCTAACTCATCAAGCCCTACACAACAGGGGCCCGAGGTACCTAAATGAGCGCATTGAGGCATACTGCCCTGGGAGGCTCCTGCGCTCCAGTTCTGTGGGCCTCATTGTGATTCCTCGTTTTCAGAAACAGCGGAGTGGAGGCTTCTCTTTCACTGTTAAAGCAGCAAGCCTCTGGAATAAACTCCCTGAACATCTGAGACTTCTATCTGAGGAAGGTAAATTCAAAAAGGAACTGAAAACATTTTTATTTAGACTCTAGAGGTGAACATGGGCGGACAAATCCTCTGTTTCACCCACTTTGGTAGTACTAGAAGCTCCAGGACACTCTTACAAGTAGCCGTGTGCTATAAAAATACCCTCATTTATTCAAGCTTGCACAGCTGCCGGCTATGCTATACTTAGACTACTGGGGGGAAGCTTGCAAGTGCTGTACCTGTCCTCAGTTAGTGAAGCATGCCCTGCTGCTATGTGCCTATGCGTTCTGTACCTCTTTGCATGAGGGAAGCTTGCACAGCTGCTGTCTATGCTGTACTTGGACTGCTGGAGGGAAGCTTTCAATTTCTGTACCTGTCCTCTGTTAGTGAAGAATGCACTGCTGCTATGTGTCTCTGTGTTCTGTACCTACTATGCATGGGGCAAGCTTGCACTGCTGCTGCCCAGGCTATAGTTAGACTGCTGGAGGGAAGCTTGCAAGTGCTGGAACTGTCCTCTGTTGGTGAAGCGTGCCCTGCTGCTATGTTTCTATGTGTTCTGTAGCTACTATGTGTGAGGGAAGTTTGCACAGCTGCTGCCCAGGCTATAGTTAGACTGCTGGATGGAAGCTTGCAAGTGCTGTGTCTGTCCTCTGTTAGTGAAGCGCGCCCTGCTTCTATGTTTCTATGTGCTCTGTACCTACTATGCGTGAGAGAAGCTTGCAGTGCTGCTGCCCAGGCTATAACTAGACTGCTGGATGGAAGCTTGCAAGTGCTGCACCTGTCCTCTGTTAGAGAAGCGTACACTGCTACTATGTGTATCCGTGTTCTGTACCTACTATGTGTGAGGGAATCTTGCACTGCTGCTGCCTCTGCTGTACTTAGCCTGCTGGAGGGAAGCTTGCAAGTGCTGTACCTGTCCTCAGTTAGTGAAGCATGCCCTGCTGCTATGTGCCTATGCGTTCTGTACCTCTATGCATGAGTGAAGCTTGCACAGCTGCAGTCTATGATGTACTTGGACTGCTGGAGGGAAGCTTTCAAGTGTTGTACCTGTCCTCTGTTAGTGAAGCTGCCCTGCTGCTATGTGTCTCTGTATTCTGTACCTACTATGCGTGGGGGAAGCTTGCACTGTTGCTGCCTTTTCTGAGCCTGTCCTGTATAAGGGAAGTTTGCACAGCTGCTGCCTATGCTATACTTAGACTTCTGGACGGAAGCTTCCAAGTGCTGTGCCTGTCCTCTGTTGGTGAAGCGTGCACTGCTGCTATGTGTCTATGTGTTCTGTACCTACTATGCATAACGGAAGCTTCCACAGCTGCTGCCTATGCTGTACTTAGACTGATGGAGGGCAGCTTGCAAGTGCTGTACCTGTTCTCTGTTGGTGAAGCGTGCCTTGCTGCTATGTGTTCTGTACCTACTATGCATAACAGAAGCTTGCACAGTTGCTGCCTATGCTATACTTAGACTGCTGGAGGGAAGCTTGCAAGTGCTGGAACTGCCTCTGTTGGTGAAGCGTGCACTAATGCTATGGCTCTATGTGTTCTGTACCTTCTATGTGTGAGGGAAGCTTGCACTGCTACTGCCCAGGCTATAGTTAGACTTCTGGATGGAAGCTTGCAAATGCTGTGTCTGTCCTCTGTTAGTGAAGCGTGTCCTGCTGATATATGTCTATGTGTTCTGTACCTACTTTGCGTGAGAGAAGCTTGCACTGCTGCTGCCCAGGCTATAGCTAGACTGCTGGAGGGAAGCTTGCAAGTGCTGCACTGTCCTCTGTTAGAGAAGCGTACACTGCTGCTATGTGACTATGTGTTCTGTATCTACTATGCATGAGGGAAGCTTGCGCTGCTGCCTATGCTGTACTCAGACTGCTGAAGGGAAGCTTGCAAGTGCTGGACATGTCCTCTGTTGGTGAAACATGCACTGCTGCTATGCGCCTCTGTGTTCAGTACCTACCATGTGTGAGGGAAGCTTGCACAGCTGCTGCACATGCTATACATAGACTTCTGGAGGGAAGCTTGCACCTGACCTCTGTTTGAGAAGCGTGCACTCATGGTA
The DNA here is from genome assembly GCA_963921515.1 of Calotriton arnoldi. Taxonomy (NCBI): domain Eukaryota; kingdom Metazoa; phylum Chordata; class Amphibia; order Caudata; family Salamandridae; genus Calotriton; species Calotriton arnoldi. The sequence goes on along the minus strand of CAWUFW010000004.1, from coordinate 9,838,709 downwards.
TGTGTCTGTGTGTTCTGTACCTACTATGCATGAGGGAAGCTTGCACAGCTGCTGCACATGCTATACATAGACTTCTGGAGGGAAGCTTGCACCAGACCTCTGTTTGAGAAGCGTGCACTCATGGTATGTGTCTATGCGTTCTGTACCTACTATGCATGAGGGAAGCTTGCACAGCTGCTGCCAATGATGTTCTTAGACTGCTGGAGGGAAGCTTGCAAGTGCTGCGCCTGTCCTCTGTAAGTGAAGCGTGCACTATGCTGTTATGTGTCTATGTGTTCTGTACCTACTATGTGTGAGCAGCTTTCACTGCTGCTGACCAGGCTACAGTTAGACTGCTGGAGGGAAGCTTGCAAGTGCTATTCCTGTCCTCTGTTAGTGAAGCATGCGCTGCTGTTATGTGTCTATGCGTTCTGTGCCTACTATGTGTGAGGGAAGCTTGCACAGCTGCTGGCAATGCTGTTCTTAGACTGCTGGAGGGAAGCTTGCAAGTGCTGCGCCTGTCCTCTGTAAGTGAAGCGTGCACTGTGCTGGTTATGTGTCTATGTGTTCTGTACCTACTATGTGTGAGGGAAGCTTTCACTGCTGCTGACCAGGCTATAGTTAGACTGCTGGAGGGAAGCTTGCAAGTGTTGTATCTGTCCTCTGTTAGTGAAGCGTGCCCTGCTGCTATGTGTCTAAGCGTTCTGTGCCTACTATGCGTGAGGGAAGCTTGCACTGCTGCTGCCTATGCTGTACTTAGGCGGCTGGGTGGACCTTGCAAGTGCTGTACCTGTCCCCTGTTGGTGAAACGTGCACTGCTGCTATGTGTCTATGTGTTCTGTACCTACTATGCATGACGGAAGCTTGCATTGCTACTGCCTATACTGTACTTGGACTGCTGGTGGGATGCTTGCAAGTGCTGTTCCTGTCCTCTGTTGGTGAAGCATGCACTGCTGCTATGTGTCTCTGTTTCTATACCTACTATGCATGAGGGGAGCCTGCACAGCTGCTGCCTATGCTGTACTTAGACTGCTGGAGGGAAGCTTGCAAGTGCTATACCTGCCCTCTGTTAGTGAAGCTGCCCTGCTGCTATGTGTCTATGCGTGCTGTACCTACTATGCGTGAGGGAAGCTTGCACTGCTGCTGCCTATGCTGTACTGCTCTAGGGAAGCTTGCACGTGCTGCACCTGTCCTCTGTTAGGGAAGCGTGCCCTGCTGCTATGTGTCCATGTTTTCTGTACCTACCATGTCTGAGGGAAGCTTGCACTGCTGCTGCCTTTGCTATACGTCGACTGCTGGATGGAAGCTTGCAGGTGCTGTACCTGCCCTCTGTTGGTGAAGCGTGCACTGCTGATAGGTGTCTATGTGCTCTGTACCTATTATGCATGAGGGAAGCTTGCACTGCTGCTGCCTATGCTGTACTTAGACTGCTGGAGGGAAGCTGCAGGTAATTGTGCTATACCTGTCCTCTCAGAGGCTCCTGCACGTGCTGTATCAGTCAGTTTTTAGTGATTTTTGCACTGGTGTTCTTTATGCTTTTCTTGCCCCTTGGGTGGGGAGGGGCAGGGGGGGCTCTGTTAGTTTGCTGTGTGTGTTGCCCATGTCATGGGTGATAGGAACGTTGCTTGCACTGCTGTTGCCTTTTCTGAGCCTGTCCTGTGTGAGGGAAGCTTGCATAGCTGCTGCCTGTGCAGTCCATGTCTTTTTTAGGGATTTTTTGTCCTAGTGCTGTATGTGCTTTATGTGTCCTGTAGACCAGGTACCTCAATATATACTGATTACTCACCAGTAAACATACATAGATTGAAACCGCAAGAACACAAAACATGAACAAAGAAGCATTATTAAATCGCAGCCCCATATTATACCGTTGTTTAAATGTGAACATTTATACAAAGATCATTTATTAGAAAATGTTTGATACATTAGTAGCAACGAATACGATTCATTTAGGATTTTTGTCCTTTTAAACCTTTTTCTTATCTACAGCTCTCCAAGAATTATTTCTAAATGGGTTAGTCCGAACCTTCCTTGGGAGGAAACCCAAATGTCTGTACTTTCAAGGCAGAAAGGAAACTGTCCCTCAGTTTAAATTCCACAGCATTATACATCTCCCAGAGGAGGGAAGAGGCCAGTTTCTGCACAGTTCAGCTCAGAGATTGTCCACTGTAGTGGTTGGTCATGTCGGCCACTCTAAGTTTCACACGTCTGATCTGCAGGGTGACAATTCAGTTCCAAACACAGACAGAAAGGCCTACAGGGAATGGGGGGTTTCTTAGCAGGTTGGGGGCCTTTGTACCGCCGTCGTGCTGGTTCAACGACATTGAAAAGTGAAGCTTGACTCTCTGGACCCAGTGGCTGATTAAAAGATGTCCATGGTACAGCTCGGACACTACTATCCGGAACCACCCAGCATGCCTTTGGTTCTGATGCAGGCCAGCATTCCCCGATGGGGAACTCTTCCATCCAGTGATTGAGGCAACAAGGCTTGGTGGAAGGAAAGAGTTACATCCTCGTCCCCATGAAGGTTCCACCTGAGCAGAGTGCTCAAGTTTCGAAAATGATCAAAACTGAAAAGTATTTAGAAAACTTCACGACATCACATGAAGTGAGAACAAACAACGTTTGGCATCATTGACAAAAGTGGAAGTGACAGTGAACTGCTAAAGTAAATAAACAAGTAAAGTGAATAGAATAACACCTTAAATTCAGCAATGTAGACTCGTGGCTTCCCAAAGCAGTGGAGCAGCATTCAGGTGTGTTCAAAGCAGTGCGTGCTGTCACAAGGTGTGGTTTGTGGCACGGCGGGACACCACACCGAAGGCGCCACAGCTTCCTTAAACTGTTCTGCACACAGAAGAGCTCTGAACAGAGTCCCACTTAGAATTCCAGGTGTAGATTTTGGCACCAAGTGTGACATTTAACAGACTGCGAGTGAGAACTGTGAGTGATACCTCAACACATCCTCCAATCTCAATTGCAATGAACACTGGTCCATAACCCTGGCCCAGCATACCTCAACAATCGCATCTGCTTTCACCAGACACCTAGGCTCTTCTGGAATCCTATTTGCGCACGTCGCACGCATACGGAAAACCAGACCTGCCAGTCAAGCCTTCTCCTACGTCACTCCTAAAGCGTGGAAAGACCTGCCCCTTCACAGAAGAGCCTCATCCTCACTTCTTGAATTCTGCAAGAAGCTGAAGACCGGGCTTTTCGAGCAGTCCTACTAGGCCTAGGTTTGGCTAGACTCACACCTGCTCAGTGCCAGGATACCCTCCCGGGTGGTACAAATCTGCATAACATAACATAATAAATGAGGCTTGAGGTTTCTGCCAGTGTAGGCTGAAAACTGCAGATAGAGTAGGACAATCCTCTTCAAATGGATGTCTAATGCAGTGTATCAATTCTTCCCAAGACGGAGATCCACAGGATCATGCACCACGTTAACCAGCTTCACACCATATTTCACTGATAAAATATTCAATCGGTTATTTTGAAAAACAACTAAAAGGCGAGTGTGTCTATCATAGCAATATTAGACATTCTTGTTTGTCCCCTGGACCTTTTCCTTAGTTTTAATACTCAATGGGCAAGTTATGGTATTGGTTTGTATGCATTTTGGTAGTATCTACAATGTGCTTTAAACAAATTCACTGAATTTTGAGCTCTAAAACTCCACCGCTCTTGGCAGGTGATTTCTGAAAGGACACATGTTTTGCTGTGGAGGCTTGCACCAATGTTAAAACCTGTTGTTCCAGTTACCCTGGCTGTATATCTTGATTGAAGGTGGCAGTGCTCCTTGCTTGCCCCATTGTTTTACATTATAAAGCTATAGGCGTTGGAAGGCATGGTTGTTGTGATAGCAGGTAAAATTGATCTACTAAAAGAAAAAAGAGTTAAGGCAAGCCACCAAATCTAGTGACTGCAGATCATTTGAATCGAAAACACAAGACTCAATTTCTACATTGAATGCTTTTTTGAACTCAGTGTGCCTGTGGTTTATAATGTGTTGATTGTGACCCTTGAGGTTTCTTGTGTTGGAAGTCTGCCTCATCAGGAAGCAGAAAAGAAACTTAAAATGAGCACACTTTGCCACTAATGTTGGCTTTGACTGAACTCCATAGTTGTCATGATCATAGCCACTGTGCCCACTTAGCCCTTAGCTGGACCAGGTCCTTTCAGACACTCAGGTCAATAACAATGTGCCTGTATATCTGTGTCTTTCCCTTAAAGCTGGAGGCGAAGATGAAGTCACGGTAGTCCACAGCTAAATGCGTGAAGGACCGCGGAGACTGGACATTCAACTCCTGGAAGCTGACAAATGTGGCTTTTTTGGCATCATAGCGGTACACCTGACTGAGCGAGTAGTCATTGCCAAGGATGGCGTAGCGGTGCTCATCAATGGTCAACGGCTGGAAGACCATAGAGCCACGAGAGGGGATGCGTTGGATCTCCTTGAACATGGAGTTCTCCCACTTCATCACCTTGGAGTCTCCAATGAACCGTGTTAAGCACACAAAGACATCATCCTTGGCCTTGAAGTGCTTGACCGCAAAGACGTCCTCCATCTCAGGGATGTCAGTACGCAGAACAAACTGTTTGGTGCCTTTGTCCCACTGGTAGATCACTGGACGCTGGGAACTGCTGGAGAGAATCAGATGTGGCTTGTTGTCAATTTCCAGGTACTCCACATCTGTGTCCCGGTACCAGAGGTGCAAGGACTGGTGAGAATAGAAGCCATACCCGTTCCACTTGTAGACTGTAGTAAACCCTGCCTTTGAGCTGTCAGCCACCACGAAGTACCACTCACCCTCCACCTGGAAGGTCTCAATGTCGTTTGGTTTGCGAACCTTGCGGATCTCAATGTCCTGGATCTTGACAAACGTTTTGGAATCTGCATCCCTCTTGTAGATGTAAGATCCCCCAAAGAGCTGGGCAACAATGACATAGATTTTGTCATCAATTACCAGGGGCTTGCAGGCCACAGTGGAGACACCTAGGGAAAGAGAAGGAGACACAAAGGGGTTAGGGAATTGATCATTCAGAGACAGTCAGCTGTCTTTAGGAACACTCCTGAGTCAACTCATATACCTTGGGAATTTATAAGTAAATGAGGATGAGAATGGTGGAATTACATATAAAGTGACAACTGGAGTAATAATGGGAAATTATGGTGTGGATAGTAAACAGCCAATGAACTAACTGAAAGCAAATGAATGGAATAGTGAAGGAATGCGAATGAGCGAAAAGTCATACTTAGAGTGAATAAGAAAGAGCCTGGTGAATGAGCAAATGGATGAGGAAAGGAATGAAATAATCAATATGTGTGTCATTAATTAAAGTAAATCTTACTGAACACACGAAGTGGGCCTCCTAGTGGTATTTACATTTCCATAAAGAGGAGATACTACACACTCTGGGAGGGAGGTTTGCATTATAGATTTCTTCTGTAGTGTCACAGATTAGAGAAAGTTAGCAAATCACAACTCATTTATACTGTATCATCCTCCTGTAAGGAAAGATGGAATTTTTTTTCAACTGAGAGTCTTTCCTAGTGGAGATTTCCTGACAGACTGATGTCTGTGCAGCAGAGCTGGACTAGAATCACCATTGCAGTGGCACCAGCCCTTTGGGAATTGCAGTTGCTTTGTGGCCCAGTTCTCCTTGGTGACACACAACTGCAGGGCAGTTTATATAAGGATGCAAAGATGGAAATAGAGAAGCAGGGCTGTAAGACACCTCTATACTCTTACAAGTCAAATCAGAAAGACAAGACCAAATTCTAGGTACCACATTAAGGAGTGTACACTGAGTGGTGAAGAGAGCATAGAACCAGGATAAGGGAGCATCAAGCTTTGGAGTGTTCTTATTGTTAGGTTCAGCAGCATAACTGTATCCTGGAGCCTGACATCAGTGAGCACCATCTTATGCCTGAGAGCACATGGTCAGAAGTGTTTTGGGATGAATGTCATTGTCTCATTAGATTCCTTGTGTGGTTCATGTAGACCATGACACAGTACAGCATTAGCAGGATTGTGAACACTGCTGTTATCAGGGATGTTCCTAGTAATTGGGTTTAGAACATAGTACGCAGGGGTATGCTGTCTGGAAACTGACTCTACATGCCTTTTCACTATAATAGTGTGGTCAAAATATTGTGAATACAAAAAATCGAGGGACATAATATCAAGTGTGAATAAATAGTTTTTTGCAATAATATCATTGCTTAAAATATTAAACGTTGTGATATATAATATAGTTGTTTTTTCAAGCTGTAATTTTAATATTAAGTAATTTAATTTTTTTAAAAATTATTTTTAATGAAACCTTTTAGTTTGGTTCTTTCTTTTTTAATGAATTATTTGTGCTGGGTTGTGGGTTATTGTAAGGGGTAGGGTGAGTAGTGTTTATTTAAATGCATTTATATACATTTAAAGTATTAATGCATTATTCAGATTTAGAATAATTTCTGTGATTTTTATACAAAACATTATTATTGTTAAATTTGTTAAATACATTTGGATATATTTATTTTAGGATGCATATTTTAGATTTGTTTTATTATGACAGGTTGGGGGTTTATTGTGTGATGGGGTAGTGTTTTTGTTAGGGGGATTGTAGTCTAATTTTGATATTTGTTGTTGTTCATGAAATTAAAGAAATGGGAATCTTTTTGGAGGGTATTATTTTTGTTTTTTAGATAAATTATTTAATTAACATGTTCAAAGTGCAACTACTATTCGTAATTTAAATATTTAAAAATCTGTGTATTTTTTAAAACGTTGGCTCTGCAAATTAATTATTTTAGTTATATTATGGGTTGAGTCGGTTACTGCTGGATTGGGTAGGTAATTTTTTAAAGTTAATATTATTTGATTATTTTACTTTTTTAAATACTTGTTTTGTGGTTTTCATTAAAAATCAATTACTTAAAATGGACAGACCTTTTGCTGTGTAATGCTCCAAAATCGAAAAAATAAATTTTTATAATTAATTTATGTAGTATACGTTTTACCATTTTGTAGTTTGGGTTGTTGTTTATTCATTTTACTATCAAAAATATTTAGTTCATTTGTATTGAAAAAATAGAACAGTACGCTCAGCCAATACATGTTGAATAAAAGGGAAAAGATATTTAATCATATATATTTTATTTTACCATGATCCTAACATTTTCATAATTTAAAAACTTTTTATTACTCTAATTTAGGAATAATACATTTCACCTTCATCCCTCAACTTTACACATTTTGCGCAATATTAAATCACACTTCTTTCATGCATGCACTTTTCTGTGTGTTGCTGTATTGGAGTTTGAATGTTAATTTTGCCCTTCTGAATTATGCAATTGCACAATGTTTGTTACATTGGAGTTAGAATAGTAAATATCACCCCTTATATTTATGCATTTTCCAACATTTTATTTGTATTGGAGTTCGAACATTAAACCGTACCCTTGTTACTTAAAGACTTTTCCCGAATTTTAGTTGGATTTGAGTTAAAATAGTAAATCACACCTTGACTAATGCATTTCCTGATGTTTGTGAGGTTGGAGTTGGAATAGTAAATCCCTCATCCTGATGGAACTCCATTGGCTCCCCATGCCGGCCCGCACCATCTTCACAAACCAGCTGACTCATCACAAAGCCATTAACAAAACAATCGCAACCTGAACACCCTCCTATCTTGCAGACCGGCTCACCATTTCTTGTGGCTCTTGGCACCCTGCAGCCGGGACACTATCAGACTGCAGACTAAGAAGTGTAAAAAAGAAAAAAAAAAGATAGCAGACCTTTTCCATCTATGCACCTTGGATCTACAACACTAATCTCATACCCATCAGAACTGGCCCAACACTGCTTCAATAGAGGAAAGAGTTGAACACTCACCTCTTTAAAGCCTACTACATCACAATGCATTAACCGTCCACAAACCGGCCACCTCCCCGATCAATTGCTGACTTTTTGCTTGTCTTTGGCTATGTGCAGTGTGCTCTGCTGCCTTTTGGCTAGGTTTGCACTATAGAAATACCATGCATAAATACATACACACATACATACGTAAATCTCAATCCCTATTTTATTTGGATTAGAGTTAGAATAGAATATCCACCATTTTGATAAATGCACTTTAATCAATATTTCTGAAATTGAATTTAGAGTAGTGTATCATGTTCTCCAATTAATGCTGGATTATAGATAGAATAGTAAATCTTACCTATTTTATATATGCACTTTCCCCAATTTTAATTGGATTGGATTTGGAATAGTAAATTACACCCTTTTATGTACGCACTTTTTCTGAGTCTTGCATGGATTGGAGTTAGGATAGTAAAAATCACCCTTCTGATCACTGCACTTTCCCCAGAGATTTTAAGGTTGGAATTGGAATAGTAAATCTTACCCTCTTTTTTTAATACATTTTCTCCAGGTTTATTTGGATTAGATTTGGAAAATTAAATCTCAACCTCCACTCCACCCCTAATAAATTCACTTTCCCGAATGTTTGTGGGACTGGAGTAAAGTAGGTAATCTCACATTCTTTAAATTATGCACTTTCTACAATTGTCACACCTGTTATTTATGTAAGTTCCTAACTTTTCGTTTGATTGAAGTTAGAATGATTTTCACCAAACTGATGTGTGCACTTTATTCAGTGTTTGTTGGCTTGGAGTTAGAATAGTATATCTCAACCCCATCATAGTAAAAATATTGTTTAATGTTTGTAGGATTGTAATTAGTAAAGTATATTTTAGAATTATTTCACTCTTATCCGCTAAGAATGGTCATATCCTGGGGGAAGGGTACGGCCTGTGTCCGCACTTGGCTGAGAGCGGAGGCATTGTTAGATGGTCCATTCCATGAACAAATCAGCACACACATTGATCAATATTTTGTATGAAATGAGGGGTTGGCAATGGACCACACAGTTATGGTTATATGTGTGCACCTTGATTGTAGGGAGTTTGTGGTACCCAGGAACCTTGAAGGTGATGAAGCGGGTAGGATGCTTGCCTGGCTCTTAAGGTCAGATGCATCTAGAACGCCAATAAGTGCGATCAGAGCCCCAAATGAAACCATATTAGACATGCAGGGTGCCATTAACAATGTATTTACTAATCACTGCAAGTCATTGTAGGCATCAGGGGTGGGACTGGAATCAGAATTACTACAGAATTATATTGATGACATTCAAATCTGTGTGATCAACCCATTGCAATAGTAGGAACTTGAGGACCCCTTGCAGAATGAGGAGGTTCAAGCAGCCATTGACGGCAGGAAACAAGAAGGCTGGCAAGGACGGTCTGCCAGCAGAGTTCTATGCCACTTATAGGGCTATTATTGCCAACTGTTTACTAATAACGTACTACGCCACTGTTGGAAAGTGGATTATTGGTAGGGGCAAATGTAGGTCTGCCACTGGCAATAAGGCCACTAACACATGATAGGACTCAGCATAGGTCTTAGAAAATTATTCCCATGCTCAACCCTTGGTAGCTTGGCTGCAAGCAGGCAGGCTTAACTTCAAAGACAGGTATGTAAAGCATTTAAAAACACCAATTCAGTAAATAATTAAGACACAATACATAATAAAAATCCAACACCAATTTATAAGAAATAGGAAATATTTTTATCTTTAAAATGACACCAAAATGACAAAAATCCAATATAGGGAACCGGAGATATGAATTTTTAAAAATTTATCACTTTATAGCAATTAGAAACATATAGCACCATATTGGGATATCTGGTCGCGATAGACCGGCTCAAAGTCAAAGTTTCAGGCTGACCGCGATGGAGCCCTGAGCAGCTACCCCTCGCAGTAGGTCCCGGACACAGTTTTTACCTTCGGACTTAGAAACGTTTCTGGAGCTTTTTCTCGCAGGGTCCCTTGATGCTCTTCACCAGGCCAGATTCGGTGATCGTTCGCCGGCCTCGGATTTCTTCTACTCCCGGTAAAACTCTGGAAGTCGGACCTACGGAGCTTTCAGCAGGATCGAACCTGGATGGCTTGGCCGGCTCGCGGTTGAAGGCAGGCGGCTTGGCTGGCCAGGTTGAGTCGGTACCCCTATGGAGCTTTTTTTCAAAGTTGCTCCAAAGTTCTCCAAACTACTGGAACTTCTTCCTGAAGTTCCCCAAAGGGTACCAAAGTGTCTCAAACTCACTCCAAGGGTCTGGAAGCTCCAAGATGGTCCTTGAAAGTTGAGGACTTCAGTTCCCACAATCCACTTGGACAAAAACCTTACAAATCCACTGGTAGTTCTCCAGGTTGAGGATCCTTGGTGGTGATGTTCCAGGTGAGCTCTGTTAACCTGTAGCTTGCAGGGAGTCCACTCTTTAGTTCTTTTACAGCAAGGTAGTCCACAGGGCTGTAGTTTCAGCTGGTGCAGTCTTCAAAGGGCAGGCCTTAGAATTTGCACCCCAACTTCTCAGCGTGGCAAAGTCTTGCTTTCTTAAGTTTCAAGCAGCAGATCTGAGAGACTCTGCCCCTCTCAGATACTTATTCCAAGTTCTCTGGGTCAAGCAGGAGGTCACTCCTGACCAATGGGACCAGGGTAACTCCCCAAGGATATGACCACATCCTGTAGAGTGTGGCATTATTTTGTCCCAGAGTGCACCAAATCTTCCAAATTCATAATGGCTGATTTTCCAGCAGGGAGGTAAGAGCTGGCTAAACACACCCCTAGGATGGCTACTTTCCATAGACTCTCCCCCTTGCATCTGCTCATTCTTTCCTTAATCCTAGCTCTGGCTTTGGGTCAAAAGAGTAGAGTTGTAAATGACACTGAGCCTTCCCCTTCCCTTTGAAGACCATGGTTTGCGGCTCCTCCCCCTGCTCTGGCATTCCTGTGTAGCAGCACACTGCCCTCCCAGCAGAGCTGGTTAGCTCCAGGGGATCTTTATCACCTCTTCAAGGCAGCCTGGCTAATCCACTTAACTCTGACCAATCAGGACAGACCACTGGAAGGCTGAATCTGGACTTACAAACAAGAAAGTCTTATAACTTCTTGTCTGTACATTTTAGGAAAAATTCAACAATATGATATTGTTGGATTCATCACTACCATTCTGGGAAGTCTTTGAATGGAAGTTCTATCATTCTCCTATCATGAGTTATTAGCTAATAACGTCTTGCCATGTTAACCTATGTGGCAGGGGATTTGCAATGGGAAAAATGACTTGGGCCATTTTTCCAGCACTAGGGCTTATATAAACATATTTTCTAAGTACTTCGCTTATATCTACAGGATCCCCACCCCATGGTTCAACTAGGGGAGACTTTAGGGGATCTGAATCTGTAGAAATATTGCAGATCTTCCCTCCACAGTGCTCCTAGCATCACAGTCGAATTTGGGCAGCACTTTATCACAATGTGGGGAGTGAAATGTGAAATTTCACTTAACCCAGGGCAAATAAAACTCATTTTATAAGGGTCCACCTTATAAATACCTGACCCCCCACCCCTGGGACACATAGGGGGGACCCTGGGGGTTCCTAATATGCCAAAACATTGTAGGTTATCCATTTTTAAGTGCCCCCAAACACCAAAGTCGGGTTTGGGCACAATTTACTTTTTAAAAGCAGTCATGGAACCCAGGGCTGCTTTTAAACTGACCTCAGGCTTCAGCAGTGCACACATGCAAGTGCAGAAAAGGCTGCTGGCCTCTAAACTGCCATGCCTTACTATATACTAGGGACTGATAGGTAGTTTCAATCCCCTGCCCTATTATGTACTAGGGTCTTATAGGGTAGAGTCATGCCAATCACAGGGGTACCCCAACCCTAGTGTATGTAGGTGTTTTCACATTATTCTAATTGTGTCTCTTTCAGCATAGCACTGGCCCTGGGCCTGGTTAGGCAGAGCCCAGGGTCAGTCGGAGTCAGTTACCACCAGTACCATTCAGCAAAACGTTGGGGGGTGCCCAGGGCACAGGATGACTTTGCAACAGCCACCAAGCAAAGAGGTGAGCTGCTGAGGTCTATGAGGGAGTTCAGGCTCATGACTCCCTCCGAGAGATCTATTGTTTATTTAAACTATTGATCACTCAGGTTCCCAGAAATACAGGGTTTGCTTCTAGAAGTCTATGAGGGAGGCACAGATAATGGGAACTCTTAGATGTTCAGTTTTATAGACCACTTTGAATATAGCCTTGTAACCCGCTACTGAGGGCTATTCCAGTTGTTAAAGGCCCTGAACTGCGGCTCAGGCCTATAATGAGGGATAGGGCCTTTAACAACCGGTATAGCTGGAGGTTGAAGGGCTATAAGGCTATTAGAACATTCCACCCAATGAGGGTAGAATGTTCTAAATTAAAAAGGGAGAAAGACAAACATTGGAATGTTGGAGCAGAAGTCTTATACCAGCCATTATAAGCCCAGAGCCACTCCAATGTCTTCAATGGAGCTCCCAACATTCCAATGTTTTAATCGGAATTATAAGATTCTGAGCCCAATTTCAGCCAATAGTCTCCTTTCAGATCTGCTAAGGGTGATCCACTCACACCAAAATGGGTTCATCCTATCTTGTAACACTTTTATGAATATTAGAAATCTATTTCTACTGATGGATATGGGTATAGATAGAGAGAAATTGTTTGTTCGGCATCTCTGGATATAGAAAATGCCTTTGTTACTGGATTGGCCTTACCTTATGTCGGTTCTTGAAAAAAGGGGTTAGGTACAGGTTTTATAGGTACAGGTTTTATATTTGGGACCACTGGCCTGGGTATCGAATGGACAGGTCACATCTGGGAGTTTTGGGGTTGTCAGGGGCACACAATACGGGGCCACCTTTCTTCCATCATTTTTGCCATGGCAATAGAGCCCCTGGTGTGCCTGCTGCAACAGAGAAGCCAGAGTAGGGCATAAGTATTAGGGGCTTCTGGCATATAATATTGTGGTAGCCGGACAATGACCTTGTGTATCTCTGAAAACCCTGGCAATCCCTGACAGCACTTATGATCGATACACCAGTTTATTTTCGGCCTCAAGATAAATTGGGCCAATTCCTGCCTGTTTCCTCTTAGATGGAACACAGCAATGGAGCATTCGGCTATGACTCTCACTAGACTAGAATGGAAGGAAGTCAATTTCAGATATTTGTGGTAAATGTGTACCAAGCTGAGAAGGATCTAATAAAAGGCAAGTTGAGCAGAGTTCTGTTAACATCACGGCAATCAGTGTCCTTCTGATGCACACTCCCACTGCCCCCATCGGGTCACATAGCAATAGCCACAATGTTAGTGGTGTTACAATTACTGTACCTAGTCTTGGCTATGCCGTGGATGCTTATAAAAAACTTTTTTTATGCAGTTGAGGGCCTTGCTTTCATACCTTCTATGGGGCAAGGGATGGAAGAGGGTCGCTCTGCTTAAAAAGCAGCTACCGTTATTGGAGGGAAGCCTGGGCTGCCCTAAGTATGAGTGGTACTATGTGGCAGCACAGCTTCAGTGGCCCAGTAGGTGGCTGGGGGGCAGGGACAGTCCGGACAAGGCGGAGCTCATAAACGCTCTTGGTCATGATACTGGAGTGTTACGGTTCCCTTGGGTGCTGCGGGGGGTGCCGAGCGCAACGCTGCCATATGCGTGGCGCGGGCTACCCTCCGCTCTTACCTGCAACATGGGGAGCGGCTTCATACAGTGTGGCGCTGTGTTCAAACAGCGAACGGCTCCTGCGCTCTTCCCGCACTCCGACGGATGGAACGTGCGTGATGACGTCAACCCGGAAGAGCTCAAAAGAGGCTTCCGGGTTGAAAACGATGCAGATTATTTTGCTTCAGCATCGTCGCTACACGCTGTGAAGGAACAGCGTCTTCTGGTGCGGTAAGGTGGCGGAAAAGTGTTTGTGTGGATTACCGTGGTTACTCTGCAAAGTTACCTTGAACTATATTCTTTGTGTAAGGTATCAGAACTATTGTTGGGCACTTATCTCACCGGAGAAGCTTGCTGCCTTGAAGTACAAAACATTATTATTTTGGAATTGCATCCTACTATGACACTCATTGTTTCACTGTTGGCAGTTAACCCTCAAAGAGGAAACAAGTTATGTTGATGGTCTATTGCCTCGATTGACCGGATAAGACTTATTATTGGTTAACTGCAAATACAAGATCACAGTCTAGGATTCCTTGTTACTTCCAGCACTTGGTGTATAATTGTTCTTTACTGTTTCCTAACAGGGGGTCATGAGATCTTTCTAGGGTTCAACCCCTGTGACGCTTGGTCTCATTTATTGTTGGTGGGTATTGTGTGTGTGTGTGTGCTTGATGGAACTACAAATACTGATGCAGGTCTCACACAGATATGCGCTGGCAGTTACTGGTTAGTTCTTTCTTTCAGCTACCCTTACCATCAACCCTTGGCAAAACAAACACAAAATAAAGGAGAATAGGACATTCCTTGTGTACTCTTGTACAGAACTGTTAAATTATTTTCTTTACAGGTAATAAGAGAAAAGAGATTCTGTTTATCATTGTGGTGATTAATATCCTATGTTCAAAGTGTTGGTTCTTGTTTCAGGTCTCCTTCCCTGCTGTCCCCATCCTTTCCTTCCCCACTTGATCACCTTAATCTTCTGGGCTGTTATAGCATTCAGAATTGAGGCTATCAAGGGGTGGACCCACTTGAGCCACGAATCGAGTCCCGAGGATTCGACAGGAGAAATCCGATAGATGACAAAATAATCTGCCCAAGTATCTATCATTCTCTTGGTCGATTCGGGGAAAAAGATGGCCACCTTGGAAGACGTATTAGCAACCTTAGCTATTGTTCAACAGGAAGTAACGGCTTCTAGAGCTGAAACAGCAGCCTTACAGGAGCAGTTTAATAGGTTTCAAAGAAATCCTTTTGACGCCTCCTCTACCCAACCTAACGTGGGAGGGTTATGGCCTAACAGAGGAGGGTTTCAGACGATTCCCCTATATCTGTGGAGGTTCCGACGCCCATTCCATTAGCTCCCCCCGAACGCTATTATGGGGACGTTAATAAAGTGCAGGTCTTTTTGACACAAGTTTTGCTACACTTCTCTTGCCGACCCAAGCCCTTCCCTTCTAACCAGGCCAGGGTTGCCTTCATGATATCTTACTTGGCAGGTGACGCAGCCTTATGGGCAGTGCCATTGGTAAAAATGGACGATCCGCTGCTATACGATTGGGATGAGTTCAAAATTGAATTCGAAAAGGTGTTTGACCGAAGAGCCACCACCCTATCTGCTGATAGGGAATTATTGGAATTAAAACAAGGGTCACGAGAATTGGTGGTGTACATTAACTCCTTTCAAAGGCTTATCGCTGAAACCCAGTGGCCGGAACAGAAGAGAGCAGCCCTTTTCTATCAAGGACTGAAGGACGACTTGAAGGACGTCCTGGCCCAAATCGATCCCCAACCTTCTTGTTGCACGGATTTAATTAATCTCACGTTGCGACTGGATCACCGTTTAACTGAACGGAGAGGGATAAACGTAGAACAGAAAAACCGTACCTTAGAACAGACAAAGGCCGGGTATCGGGAGGTAGTAATGCTACTCTACCTGAACCCATGGAAATAGGTACAGTGCGAGCCTCTTTATCCACTGAAGAGAGAGAACAGAGAAGAAAGAATGGCCTATGTTTATATTGTGGGCGTAAAGGCCATTTTTTGAAGGATTGCATGGTAAAACCTAAGTTTAGAGCAGGACTTAATAGACCTATGTTAGAAGCAACTGAGAAAAAGGCGGGAAACTGACGTGCTCAAGAGTAGAAAAAGGGGAATTCTTGGGCAAGACTACTATCCCTTCTATGAGTGACCTAACACCCACTATATACGAACACTTCCTTCTATCACTTTCCATCCTTACTAACACAGGGTGGAAGGATACAAAGGCCATGATTGATTCTGGGGCTACAGGCCTTTTTATGGATGAGAGTACCTCAAAAAGGTTACAAATTACGTTAGAAAGAAAAGAGCAACCTGAGGAAGTATGTACAGTTGACGGTAGGGTCTTAGTGTCCGGTCCCATTTTGTTTTGTACACAAAAGTTAGAAATGGTGTGTGATGGTCTACATAAGGAAGAGATTAGATTCAATATTATCAAGGCCCCCAGTACGGGATCATATTGGGATTGCCTTGGTTAGTCAAACACAACCCTAGTGTGGACTGGGTTTTTAGAACCCTGACCTTCGATTCCTCCTGGTGTAGAAAGAATTGCGGAATGGCCTTGCCTTTATCGGTTACTGCCCTAGCCAATAAGCATACCATAGCCACAGCTGCTGAACAAGACATCACACTTCCTTCTTGTTATCACGAGTTTCAGGACGTTTTTGTGAGAGCCAGGCAGAAGTGCTACCCCTCACAGACCATATGACTGCCAAATCGATCTGGTCCCAGGGGCGAAAATACCATGTGGGCGGATCTATGCCCTCACTGAGCCTGAAAGCCAACATCTCAGGCAATATCTGGATAGATATTTATTGAATGGGTTTATCCAACCTTCCAAGTCCCCTGCAGCTTCGCCTTTATTTTTTACATCCAAGGCAAACGGCGACCTTAGAACACTCCTCGATTACCGTGCTCTCAACTCTATAACGATAAAAAATCGATACCCCCTACCTTTGATCCCTGTTCTTCTTGACCAAGTGAAAGAAGCCAAGATTTTTACCCGATTGGACCTCAAGGGGCATACCACTTAGTGCGCATGAGAAAAGGCGATGAGTGGAAGACGGCCTTCCGTACTAGGTATGGTCTCTTTGAATATAATGTGATGCCCTTTGGGCTCTGTAATGCCCCTGCGGCGTTTCAATTCTTCATAACAGACGTCCTCAGGGAATTCCTGGATGTTTTTGCTGTGGTGTATATAGATGACATTTTAATTTTCTCTGCTGATGAAGACATTCATCGCCAACATGTCAAGTCTGTGTTTCAAGCCCTACGCAACAATGGATTGTACTGTAAAATCAGCAAATGCGTATTCCATGTACAGGAAGTGGAATTCTTGGGAGTTATGTTAACACCAAATGGACAGGAAATGGCGAAGCACAAAGTCCAGGCCGTTAAAGAGTGGGGGTCCCCTTCCTCGGTGCGAGAAGTACAGTGTTTTCTTGGCTTCGCCAACTTTTATAGGCGGTTTATACATCAGTTCTCCAAGATAGTGTCTCCCATCACCAAACTCCTGAGAAAAAACGCAGCCTTCCACTGGTCGGTTGAAGCCGAACAGGCCTTTGAACGTCTCAAAGAAGCTTTTACATCCGCTCCCAAATTGGCTCACCCTGACCCAAAAAAGCCTTTCATTGTAGAGGCTGACGCCTCTGACATTGCCTTAGGGGCTATCCTATCTCAAAGGGATCAAACCACAGGTCAAATGCACCCGGTAGCATACATGTCCCACAAACTGAATGAAGCAGAATGCAACTACTCAGTTGCTGAAAAGGAGTTGTTGGCAATAAAAAGGGCATTTGAAGTATGGAGGCACTATTTGCTAGGTCCTCAACACATGGTTACGGTGTACTCTGATCACCGCAACCTTCAGTTTATGAGGTCCGCTCGTACGTTATCCCCACGACAACTGAGGTCGATGCTGTTCTTCGAGGAATATAACTTTGTGGTTACCTACCGACCAGGCTCAGAGAACAAAAAGGCAGATGCTCTCTCTCGACAGGATTCCGCACAATGCAAAAGGACAAAGAAGTACACTCCATTCTGAAACCTGTTCAAGTCATCGGAGTTGTCCAAACAGAAGCATTCCTCCAAAAAATAAAAGACGCTATTCAACAACCCTATTGGAAGGAATGGTTAAGGGAACACCACCAATGGAAGGTGATACAAGGATTGCCTATGTGTCACAACCAGTTACTGGTCCCCACAAAGGCCAGACAGCAGGAGGTAATCCAATGGTGTCACCATATACCCAGTGCAGGACACAATGGAGTGGAAAAACCTTACACCGAGTGTTAAGGAATTTCTGGTGGCCTTCAGTCCACAAAGACGTCCAACAAGTCGTTCGCAACTGCACAACTTGTATTCAAGCCAAGACAGATCATGGAAAACCAGCAGGGTTGTTACGACCTCTGCCCACCCCTGAAGAACCATGGGAAACCATTTCAGTGGATTTTATCGTTGGTCTACCTAGAGATAAAGGATTCTCCGCTATTCTAGTGGTAGTTGACAGCTTAACAAAAATGGGACATTTCATAGCCTGTACAAACGTTCCTAGTGCAGGACAATTGGCCCAATTGCTCCTGGTCCATATTGTGCGCATACATGGATTACCGAGAACCATAGTCTCCGACAGAGGGTCTCAATTCACCGCTCAGTTCTGGACGACCTGGTGCAAGGCACTACATATGACCTCTGCAAAATCCACTAGCTTCCACCCCCAGACAGACGGTCAAACTGAGCGCCTCAACCAAACACTAAAACAATACCTGAGGTGTTATGTGGAAGAAGGCACCGACTCATGGGTGGACTTACTATGGATAGCTGAGATGGCGTATAATAGTGCTCAACACCAATCCACTTCTATGGCTCCCTTCTACAGTAATTACGGTTTTCACCCTAGGATAGTTCCCTTTCTTCATCCCAGGGTAAACACTAAGATTCCAGATATTAATCAGAGAGTATTACACATACAGAAAACCATCAATGACACTAAAAAACATCTTAAGGCAGCCAAGACACGATATAAGACACAAGCTGACAAACACCGTAAACCGTGTCCTGATTACAGACCAGGTTCTTTTGTTTGGTTATCCACCAAAAACCTCCGGTTCCGAAAGTATAGTATTTTTAATCCTAAATACATAGGTCCGTACAGAATCAAAAAATGTATCAATCCAGTTTCTATGATGTTAGACCTGCCTAAAACACTACGCATACACCCAGTGTTCCATGTCTCCTTGCTTAAACCTTCATACGCCACCCCTCGGAAAAGGCCCCCTCCTGTGTGGGTGAATGACGAACCAGAATATGAGGTGAAAGGAATCCTAGATTCAAGAAAAAGGGGTACAAAGATGTGGTATTTAGTTTCCTGGAAAGGTTATGGGGCTGAAGAGAACTCATGGGAACCAGCCTCAGGCATTCATGCTCCTCAGTGTATTCGTAAGTTTCATAGACTACATCCGTCCAAACCACGCCCATGTCAGCGTTCCTCGGAGGAGGGATGTGCTGTTACGGTTCCCTTGGGTGCTGCGGGGGTGCCGAGCGCAACGCTGCCATATGCGTGGCGCGGGCTACCCTCCGCTCTTACCTGCAACATGGGGAGCGGCTTCATACAGTGTGGCGCTGTGTTCAAACAGCGAACGGCTCCTGCGCTCTTCCCGCACTCCGACGGACGGAACGTGCGTGATGACGTCAACCCGGAAGAGCTCAAAGAGGCTTCCGGGTTGAAAACGATGCAGATTATTTTGCTTCAGCATCGTCGCTACATGCTGTGAAGGAACAGCGTCTTCTGGTGCGGTAAGGTGGCGGAAAAGTGTTTGTGTGGATTACCGTGGTTACTCTGCAAAGTTACCTTGAACTATATTCTTTGTGTAAGGTATCAGAACTATTGTTGGGCACTTATCTCACCGGAGAAGCTTGCTGCCTTGAAGTACAAAACATTATTATTTTGGAATTGCATCCTACTATGACACTCATTGTTTCACTGTTGGCAGTTAACCCTCAAAGAGGAAACAAGTTATGTTGATGGTCTATTGCCTCGATTGACCGGATAAGACTTATTATTGGTTAACTGCAAATACAAGATCACAGTCTAGGATTCCTTGTTACTTCCATCACTTGGTGTATAATTGTTCTTTACTGTTTCCTAACAGGGGGTCATGAGATCTTTCTAGGGTTCAACCCCTGTGACGCTTGGTCTCATTTATTGTTGGTGGGTATTGTGTGTGTGTGTGTGCTTGATGGAACTACAAATACTGATGCAGGTCTCACACAGATATGCGCTGGCAGTTACTGGTTAGTTCTTTCTTTCAGCTACCCTTACCATCAACCCTTGGCAAAACAAACACAAAATAAAGGAGAATAGGACATTCCTTGTGTACTCTTGTACAGAACTGTTAAATTATTTTCTTTACAGGTAATAAGAGAAAAGAGATTCTGTTTATCATTGTGGTGATTAATATCCTATGTTCAAAGTGTTGGTTCTTGTTTCAGGTCTCTTTCCCTGCTGTCCCCATCCTTTCCTTCCCCCACTTGATCACCTTAATCTTCTGGGCTGTTATAGCATTCAGAATTGAGGCTATCAAGGGGTGGACCCACTTGAGCCACGAATCGATCCCGAGGATTCGACAGGAGAAATCCGATAGATGACATGGAGTGGCTTATGGCGTCAGCCCGGAGAGCACCCGGGATAAACAGACTGTATAGGGTGGCCATGGTCTGTTAGGGTAGGTACATGCAGCCTAAGGGAAGGTCATATTAGTATACTCCACAGCTGCCACTGTAGGTATTACTAGAATTCAAAGAAATTGACACAATGTATAATAGGAGGCCATGGTCTGATGCAGGAGTCCTCCCACTGGGAGACATACATGAATAGGATAACCTTAACAACTTTCAGGGAATGGTTCAGAAATATTGGTTAGGGCATCGTCAATTCTTGGCGCACAATGTACTGGTGCATAGGATGTGTCCCCCTTGGGCCCAAAGGAGCCGTCACTGGAGCAACACTGCAGTGCCTGCTAATGCACGGCAGTAGGTGAAAGGGTGTCATGATGTTGTATAACGCCCTGCAATCACTATTGTCACACAACTGTGTTGAAGTTCGGAATTGATGTTTCAACTGCATGAATCTGGAAATGATGGGCAAACAATGGGTGGCAGTGAAGGAATCACTAAAAAGGTGTCCCATAACCCTAAATTCTAGTTTATCCAATTTAATTACCTGCATCAGACCTATCTTACTACGAAGCGCAATGGATGTATGTTTGTAGGGGCATCTTCCCAGTGTCCTAGATGAGGTTAGCAGGAGGCTCACTTTTACCACATGGTGTGGGAGCGCCCAGTGGGAGTGCAGATGGGGAGAGGTCTTGATGGTAGTTTCCAAATTAGTTGGGACGGATTTGGAACTGGATCCCCATCCTTGCGTGCTGGGTGTGTTGTCCAGGCTCAAAACAAACAAACAGGTCTTGCCCACTCACACCAAAATGATGGTCTGGATATGGCGGGAGTCTATAGCACATCTGGGCTGGAGATGGAAACTTACTGCGGAAACGTCACTGTGGGACAGTGACATGCTATCAGCCATAGGAAACTTGAGGGGCTTTGCCAAATGGGACTTAATAGACATAACTAAGCTAGTGATCTGTCTACAAGGGGGGACATGATTGACCTAGAAACTCTCCATAAGAAATATCACTTATCGGCGAGTGAATCTTACCTACAGGTTAGAAATGCTCTGGCATCCCACATCATAAAAGGGGCGTAACTACCTGACTCCTCGCTGTTGGAGGAAAGTGCGCTCAAAGGGGCCATATTATTCCTCTATAAAAAAAAATTGTGAACAACCTCCCTGATCCCCTACAGACCCTCTGGGAGGCCTGCGAGGGTGACCTCGGGCCTTTGAGGATAGGGAGTAGTAGGAAGCGCTGGAGGGACCACAGGTTATAGCCAGTGGCACCTCGTCCGCTAAGACGGAGGAGCGTCGCCCCATTGTCTTGATGCAGCAAAAGAAAGGAAAAAATTAAATGATAACAACGTAATGTTATTATCATTTTAGTTTGTCCTCCTGCTGCGGTAGCTGGCTTGATGAGTCAGGGGTCAAGAGCAGTGTACAACCCTCCTAAGTGCGCAATGACTGTTTGGTCGGCACTCTCGGGCCTCCCAAAACAGTCATGCGCACTTTCCCTGTTCTCCATGCAGGCTGCATCACAGCCTTCATGGAGAACATGCCCACCCCTCCAGCCCCTGGCTGAGCGCCGTGTCACAGTGTTGCATGGAGAACGTTGGTGCTAGGCTGCCAAAACGGCGCCAGCGCAGGCAGAAAGGACAAGAATGCACAGTATTGCTTAATTACGGTGCATTCCTGCCCTTTCACTTTGGCGTAGGGAAGCGCGGCAAGGTGCCCTGCTGTGCTGCCCTACGCCAAAATGCCATTAATGAGGCCCTCAGTGTCTAAGACTATGGACTCGCTGCCTGACCTCCCCCTCGTTGGGGGGTCTTCTGCTCGACAAGGTGGTGCCGTAGGCTCGGAATGGGGGGGCTCCTAAATGCTATAGTGGTGGGCCGTTCGTGTATTAATATGGTGACCTATCTTACTTGACAGAAGTAGGGGTTACCCCGAAGGGGGAAGTGTGATGTTAATTATACTCTTATGTGATCTGGGGTGGTCGGTGATATCAATGGTTCCGAAGGACGCTTCAACGTCCAGTGGCATAAACATGAATGCCAATAAGGTCTTCTGTTACTGTAAGTTTTAGTTTACTGTTAATGCTTAGCTGGCAAGAAGCCTTAGGTGTGCCCCTAGGCTTGTCTGTACAATACATGCCCATAACGTGAGATGTTTTTCTCTTTAACTGCTGACTCCATGTGTTGAAGGCTAATGTGTATGTTAATCACAAAAACTAGTTAAGAAACATTTAAAAAAAGGAAAGTTTTACTTGGTTTTGGTATTTTTTGTTGTTCTTGACTTTTGTAATAATTTTATAGATATTTGTGTTATTTAGAAATGTATTTGAAATAGTTAGACTCTTAATAAATTATCATTTACATTTTGTACACTAGTTGGTTGAATATTGAGTATGTGCATTGATACACACACTCATATATATGTATATATACATACATACATATAACACATACTCAATATTTTCTATAGTATGACATAATAACGTGCACAGGACTTGTAGAGTGCCTACTCTGCAATCTTATGTTCACTGGCAAACAACGAGTATCTTAGTTGTAATTTACGGCTAGCTGTAGTATTACTGACCGATCCTCTGTCTGGAGTTACTCGCCATGTCAGCGAAAACAACAGCAACTCATCCGACATGTTGGTACTAAAGGCCAGTCTGTATTTTTATTGCTTTCCAAAGAAGACCCCCAAAGCGGGTTTTGCATATGAACAATTCAATGCCTCTGACGCGCTGGGAACTTTTCCCAGGGTGCAGGGAGCTCTTTCCCTCTCTGGATCATGGATTCTGTCAGATGGCGGTCTAGTGCTTCTGCACTGGTACTTTTCTCCGAGCGCATGGGCAGCATGCTTTGTTTCATTTTTGGTACGATTTGCAGTGCATGCCAGTCACAGACAGTAATAAACAACAGCTAACATGACATCAAAAGGCCCGCTTATAGAACGGGCTTTCCGGTGCCATGCCAGCTTGTCGTCCAGCACCAGTAAGGATGTTCTGACGGTGGAACCAGATGGGGAAACACAGGACTTTCCCTCCTTCTAAAAGAGATAGGGGGGCCCAGATCTGGGTGGACAGAACATCCATCACGTTTTGGCCAATGTCTCATGAATTCTTATCTTGAAATGAGATCATGTGATATATATGGTATATGAAAGGGGATATTTATGAAGGTGCAGCCCTATGAAGGCTGTCCACTGGAAGTGTTGTACCAGTCACTCGCAGCCAATAGTATCTCATCTCTGCTCCAACACCTGGCTGAGTACACGAGAGAGGCTGGTTGAGATGGTCAGTAGCTAGACTCACAGTGAGAAAACAGAGACAGAAGAAAATATACAGATACCCATTGGATGGGAGTATATCCCCAACAAAAAAGTTGTGGTTGACCTTCTCACAAACGTGATAGCAACTTTTGCATTCAGTCTTGTCAATATACTACTCAATGAGACACACCTTGATGGTATCAACTGTAAACATCCCACGGAAATGGGACTGGAAGCTCCCCTGATGATGCCAATGACAGCACCTATGTTGAATCAGATGTGATGATCTTGGTAAAAGCTGTGCATAGACCTTCTCCATAGTCTACTGATGGCACTCTAGCATCTCCTTAGCTGAACATTAGAGTACTCAGTGAAGAATTTAGGGGCATGTTTATAAAATGCCCCAAAAATGTTGACACTCTGGTGGCACAGTGTGCTGGCACATATTCACAAGGTGACACAAAGCCATCCTGCACGGCTTTTCATGGTCTTGTAAATATGGCCCACTTTCACGCATTACTCTGCGTGAAAGGGGCATTCCAAGGGTGTTGCTGTAGGTGTTCCCACGCAACATCCATTGAACCTGAAGCATTCCCAGATATACACAGTTTCGCCAGGGGAGGTGTAAAAGTGGCACAACGAGGAGAAATACCTTTATTTCTCCTCGTTTTGTCCTCTTTTTATTTGTGTGCTGCATTCTGCAGCACACATAGAAGGAGGAAAACACCATCAATGACAGCTTTTATGCAGGTAGGTGTCCCTTCCTGCACAAAAGCAATCATCCCTGCAACGCAGGCACCCTGGCACCGTGGTGCAAGAGTGACTGCGTTGGTGCTAGGCAGCCTATTGTGCACTAGCACAGAGGAAAGCACAGGGATGCATCATATTGTAAATACGATGCATCCCTGCACTTTCCTATTTTCGAGGTTTGGTGCAGCAAGATGGTTTGCAGCACCACGCTGCATTGTTATTTTGTAAATATGCCCTGTAGCTGCTTGCATGCTTTCGTTCTTCCATTGGGGTAGAACCCAGATGAATATATTATTTGTTGCTATTAATAAAGGTTTGAACTGCTCTGGCCTGCTAGCAGGGTTCTTCTTGATATTAATGAGAATTGCCTATGGAGATGTTGTTATAGTGTAC
Source organism: Calotriton arnoldi (assembly GCA_963921515.1). Classification (NCBI taxonomy): domain Eukaryota; kingdom Metazoa; phylum Chordata; class Amphibia; order Caudata; family Salamandridae; genus Calotriton; species Calotriton arnoldi. The sequence continues at coordinate 9,814,005 of CAWUFW010000004.1, read as the reverse complement.
TCAAATTGCCCCACTTTCTGGGTCCTGGGGTTCCTGTTGATTGCCAGACAGCTCTTAGGTGAGCAGGGGATTTGCATCTCCCAATTTTCCTTTGCTATCCTATATCAGAGAATAATATACAGATGTAAAACATGTAATGGACTTCAGGGGCACTGACTGGTATGGATTGTTGAGGGAGTAAGTGACTGAGTGAGTGAGATATTGATTGAATGTGAGAGTGCAAATGAGTCAGTGAGCAAGCGAGTGAAAGAGTGAATGGACGTATATACTACGACAGAATTAACCATTTTTAGTTTGCCAATACCTGTGATGTTGTCGTAGCTTCTAAATACCATCTCCACGTGGTCCCACTCCAGGAATCCGCACCTCCCACTGAAGGGCTGGGCAATGACCACATACTGTTCATTGAGGTACGTGAAAGCATCGATGGAGAGAGACTCATAGGGTAATGTCTGGTACAGCCTCAGCTCTGGAAAACAAAGACAATCATTAGGTTACTGGAAAGAATGGAAGAACTATCATGGGGGTCTGAAAAGTTCAAAATTCACGACGGCCTACAAGAGTATGTAAAAGAGTTCTCCTGTAGTACTTCTTCCTGTTCTCATAAATGCGTTTGTAAATCAACTGCAAACTGTTGCAACATATCATTAATAAATCCCTTAAATTGTGTCACCATCATAAAAACCAAAGGAAAGAAGTTGTTTTTCCATTTATCAGTGTATGGACATAGCTGCTAAGTGACCCATGACACATTCAGTCTGTTCTGATGTTTTTAGCCAACATAGCATTGGATTCTAGGACTTGCAGTTTTGATTCACCACAGTAAGTGTGGACTTAAAAATACCTCATGACAAAATGTGTGAAGACAGGACATGGCTCCACTTGACAGCTAAGCAAGTGTAAGTGAATGACTGTATTTAGGATGTGTGTGCCTGAATGTATGCACATTAATGCTGTCTGTGTATATGGGTGTCTCTATGTTGCTTATGTGCATGAATGACTACATATGTGGCCAAACAAAAATGACACCTGTCGGAAATTCGGGTTACTGGTTGTAGGGGGTGAAACCCTACTCAAGCAGCAGCCATAGTCTCTGTCAGGTTGAAAGTCAAGCAAACTCTAAATTAGCCTGTACTTAACCCTCTGGTAGCTTGGTACAAAAGCAGTTAGGCTTAACTTAGAGGCAATGTGTAAAGTATGTATGCAGCCCTTCAAACATTAATAAAGTGAAAACACAACACAAGAAAAATCCCAAACCAATTCAGAAAAATAGGGAGAAATGTAATAAATTATTATTATTATTATTACATATTTATAGAGTGCATGGCTATCCAAAAAGGGTTTCCCAGTGCTGAGCCCCTCATTTTAACTCAAGTAAAGCTAGCACTGCATATCGAATCAGAACAGCCAGATTTTTAACAACTTGAGACCAAAATGACAAAAATACAATCAGTTGAACTGAAGATATGCAATTTTAAAGATTAAAGGTAAGTATAGCACCTCAAAGCACCGCTCGTGGCTATCTGGTCGTGTGAGACTGGGTGAAAGTCACAGGTTCAGGCCGACAGAAATGGAGCCAGGGCCGGATACAGGAACCAAGTTAGTCCCACTGGAAAAGTTACCTTCCAGAGTCTGGCGCGAGACGTCCAGTTCGTGGTGGAGGAGGCCACAAGGAGCAGGGAAAGCGTCATGGATGGTCATCGCTGTAGCGCCAAGAGCAGGCCAGGCAACACAGACGGTCATCGCTGTAGTGCAAAGATCTTGTTGAGCATCGCAGATGGTCACTGCTCAAGGTTCGCATTGTTGGCCATTGCGGGCAGTTGATGCTGTAGCGCAAAGTGCTGATCTCTCATTGCCGGTTGTCGCTTGTGGTCACTGTAGCAGGAATAGTCAGGTTGATTGGAGCTACGCGCTGGCGAGCGGCAAGATCTCGGTGCTGACAAGCCCGTTCACAGTCATGAAGGGCACAAACGGTCAGGATTTCTCCTTCCTATAAAGTGGGGAGCACAACTGATGCCACACCAAGGGTCCAGGACCTGAGGGGCACCTCTTGGGGTCTTGAGCTCACTCCAGCAGAGCCCACAGGGCTCAGGCAGGTCCAGTTGCAGGTCCAGGCAGCAGGTCAGCTGGGCAGTTGCAGGGAGGACTCTGGAGCTTGTTATGTCTCAGTAGCTCAGAACAGGAGGTCAGTCAGTTGACCCTTGGAGTCTCTTCAACCTGTGAGCAAGCAGGGCAGCAGGACAGCAGAGTAAAAGCGCAACAAGATAGCAGTCCATCTGGAAGCACAGCAGCACAGCAATCCTTATTCTGTAGTTTCCACAGGCCCAAGAGTGTACTGAAGAGTTGAGTCTGAGGGTCTATAATTTTATACCTGGTGCCCCAGTTGAAGTAGGAAAAGTTTCTAGAGAAATCCCTTTGAAGTCCTTGAAGTTTATGGCCTCCAGTGTCCTGGCTCTAAGCTGGCTGCATGAACAATGCAGTGGTGACAAGTCCTTTGTGTGAAATCAGGGCACAGCCCATTCAGCTGCAAGTGGGACTGTGCCCAGGTCTGCCCCCCATCATGCCAGTTGATGGCCATCCAAGCCCAACTAATCTCTCTGTTGTGTGGCTGTCTGGGAGGAATAAACAAAGTCCAGTTGCCAATTACATCCAGTCATGTAGTCAAGAACAGACTGCAGGTACCAAATGGTAAGGACAGGAAAATGCCAACTTTCTAGTTGTATTTTCAGAGTTGTGACTTAAAATCCGACTTTACCATTAAAGAGGGTTTCAAATTACAATTCCATAGACACTAAACTCATATTCCCATCTGCTCCTAATTGAACATTACCACTCATTAAATGCAATAAGGTAACCCAATGCTATCCTATGGGAAAGGGAGGACTCACAGTAGCGAAAAACAAATTTAGGAGATTTACACTGCCAGTAAATGTAAACCTTAAAAGTACATGCCCAACTTTTTAAATACATTGCACCCTGCCCTCTATGATGTGTAGAGTCTACTCTAAGGGTGACTTACATGTATTAAAAAGGGAGGTTTGGACCTGGAAAAAAGTTTATCCTGCCAAGTCGAAATGGCAGTTTAAAAAAGCAGACACCGGCTGCAACGGCAGGCCAGAGACATGTTTAAAGAGCTACTTAAGTGGGTGGCACAAGCAGTAACTTAACTAGTTATTAGTAATTGAACTCACAGGCTCTGGGTACATGTAGTACAACTTTACTAGGGACTTACAAGTAAAATAAAAGTGCCAATTGGAAGTTAGCCAATGTTACCATGTTTAAAGGAGAGAGCACTGGGTAACAGTGGTAAAGTGCCAAGAGTCCTTAAAGTCAATAAAACCTGTTCAGAAAACAGGAGGGTGAAGGCAAAAAGTTTGGGGATGACCCTGTAGAAAGGGCCAAGTCGAACAACGCCCTAAGTCTTTACTACTACATGCTTGTCATGTTCATGAATTTCAAGTTTGGTTCTTTAAAAAGAGATATTTAGTCCCAAAATGTTTTATCTGTAAAGTACCCTGGCTCCTATTTTGCAGTAAATTGTGCTACATATTTAAATGCTCCTGGAAAACCTTTTAAATGTTAAAGATCATAAATATACTTCAAACCTAAATGGAACCTAGGACAGTAGATTTAATATTTGTTTTTGTGACTCCTTTCCCAAGGCAGTAGCAGTTAAACATTCTCAAACCAGTAACATTGCAGTGACACTAAAGAAAATATGAGGGCAAACATTGTACCAGCTGGGATGCAGTCTTCTTTGGTCAAGTCCCCTCACCTACCTGTGGTGATGCAGCTGAAGTCCTTGGGACTAATGTCATTGATCTTGCGCCTCTGGAACTCTTCGGGACCTGCGCAGTAGATGGACTCCACAGTGGTGTTGGAGCTACGCAGCCAGACCACAAGCCACTTCAGGCCACAGTCGCAGTGGAAAGCATTTCCTCGGAGATCCCTGAGAACACAAACATCCACAAACATCACTCATTGGTCCGCAGCCTGCACTGCAGCCTGAAGAAGCAGAATGCGTAGCGAAGATGCAGTAGACCATCACATATCTCAGAATGTCTGCATGGCATTACCACTGCCCAGCTATACAGTGAAATTCAGATGTTAGTTTCTACCCTGGAATCAAAGGTGGACCGATCAATAAAGTAATGCCAGAGATTGCCCAATGCACTGGTACCTCTCAGACACCTCTGCAGTGTAGTTTGAGTCAGACAGATCATAGTCTTGACTTCCACAAACTCAGCCCTGTAGAATGCTCCCCCAAAGCCCTGTAAGAAGACTTGGGCTTACACTATATTTACTTGGATCAGATTCACAGTGCCCGATTTACAAAGCTTTTTCCTTGAGGATTTGATTCTTACTCCTGTATTAACTGTGAATTACACATTAACATCCAGTTCTGAATGCAAAACAGTTTCTGTAAGTGGTTGTTTCTTACTCCTAGTTAACATGTGACATTGGGGAGTTATGGCCTAGTGGCCAGAGCTGCCCACTTTGGAGCCAGGGTACCCAGGTTGGAATCCTTGCCTCGGTGCTTGTCTCAACATTAGGTTAAGACGGAAGGGGGTTATTAATTCTGACAGGTGATTTTGTTGGCGCTAAACCTAATAACGTGATCAGTATAGATCCAATTCAAAATTAAACGGTGCTATAGGCGGGGGAAATAACCCCATAAACCCCCAAACCAGGACACGGGTCCTAAACAATATGTAACAACCAATCCTATGCACACGCATACAATATACAAGGTAGTGATGAAACACTGTCCTAGAGGTACAAAATAACAATGAAGTCCTTAGCCGGTGTGGTTCATTTTAATATTCAGGGTTTTCACAAAACCAGCCAACACGTGTTTTGTCAGTGGGTAATAACCCTTGACTTCTTCAGGGCTTAATTGTAGTCTGGAATACCAATCAGACCTCTCAACCGGTGATAATTCCAACCCGGCGTTTACGTCCTCATATGAATAAATCATTCACGTTCTCAGATCCAGCATATCGTGTCTGGTCCGAGCTTTTCAGAAACAATCAGTATTCCCCAAATGCGGCGCTCCTCATCCGAGTGCCTGTCACACACCAACAGACGGAAGACTAAGCCGTCTGTAACAACCAAATATCGAACCTTGGCGAGTACGCCAACACGTCCTGTCAGTTCCCGGGATTTAAGTCAACCGGATGCGGTTATTACCCACTGACGAAACACGTGTTGGCTGGTTTTGTGAAAACCCTGAATATTAAAATGAACCACACTGGCTAAGGACTTCATTGTTATTTTGTACCTCTAGGACAGTGTTTCATCACTACCTTGTATATTGTATGCGTGTGCATAGGATTGGTTGTTACATCTTGTCTCAACATTGTTTGATTTTGGGCAAATCACTTAATCACTGTGTGATAAAATGTGAAATGTTATGTATGAATTATGTTTGTGCAATTACCACTTAATGTATACAATCTTATAGATTGTCTCAAATTTCCCCAAGTGATGTACAGTGCCCCATCGCTTCCTAGCTAGGTCAGTGCTATATAAATATCGAACATACATACTCATACATTTCTATGATTAAGACATGCTTGCTCATGTGAGTGATCATGTCTGTCTTTTTTGTTATAATGAGACATTACCTTCAGACCAACGTGTAAATTACCAATTACAGGGACTTTGGAACAACATATTTTGATGTTGTAGTTTACTACCCCAGCAGGGCAGCAAAGGATTTTAGGTGAAATATGGAATACTGTGATGCTGTACTGTTCAGACCACAGCACCTGTTGTTCTCTTACAGACTCCAGGAGCCACAGCACAAAATATGTTTAACAGGTGCTATTTCATGTCCTTGGTGGTTCGTTAAGGCCATGCTTGCTCCAAACACCTTTTACCACCAGATTGTGTAAACAGGATTTTGTAGGTGGTAATGTGTGACAGGGACATTTGTATACATTTGTGTGTGATATCTTTTTGTGGTGGTGATGTTTTATGTTGTTTTATTGTGCTACATTGTCTTTGCACTGCATTATTACAATGTGATGCGTGTGTAATGTGGTTGTTGGGCTGCCTTCTCTTTTCACTGTTTTGTTGTGCCCTATTATGTTGTTCTCAATATTATAACACTTTTGGTAAGTTATTGATTTATGTTCTGTTGTTTACTTTAGACATATCCACAAATACGGTTACATTCCTATGAAAAAGCAACACGTCTTTAAACTTCATGTGGCAAGCAACCATTCACCACTGTGTAAGGTGATAAAATAACACTGTGGGAGCTCTTCAAATATTTAAGGCTCTGATCCATTCAAAGTGGTGGCGGAGGCTGGTGTTAATTTAGCACTTTCAGGGTTCATTTCATGTGATACGGCCCCAGCAGTGCATATGGGAAAAGCGATGCTGCTGCGCTGCTTTTTTCAACCACTACTGCTGCCTGCTTGAAATCTGCATTTTTTCAATTATAACCTCAAAGGAAGTCATGGGCTTGCTGTATGTCAATCAATCAATCAATCAATCAGGGAATTGTGAAGCGCACTACTCACCCGTGAGGGTCTCAAGGCGCTGGGGGTGGGGGAGGTGTGCTCCGAGTCAGCTGAAGAGCCAGGCCTTGAGGCTCTTTCTGAAGGTGTGCAGAGTGGGAGAGTGTCTGATGTTGATCTGGAGCTCGTTCCAGGTCTTTGCTGCGATGTAGGAGAAGGCTCTTCCACCCGCTCTTGTTCTGCAGATGCGCGGGGTTTCAACGAGGGCGAGGTCGGCGGACCGGAGGTTTCTCTTGGGTACGTAGAAGGAGACTCTGTCATTGAGGTATTTGGGTCCAGTGTTGTGGAGGGATTTGTAGGCATGAGTGAGTAGTTTGAAAGTTACACTCTTCTCAACAGGGAGCCAGTGGAGGTCTCGCAGGTGTTGGGTGATGTGTTCATGCCAAGGGATGCCGAGGACGAGTCTGGCCGCAGTGTTCTGGATGGTCTGGAGTTTGCATAGCAGGGATTTGTTGATTCCGGTGTAGAGGGCATTTCCGTAGTCCAGTCTGCTAGTTATGAGTGTGCGGGTGACGGTCTTTCTGGATTCGGGGGGAATCCATTTGAAGTTCTTGCGAAGGATGCGGAGGGTGTTGAAGCAAGTGGAGGCAACGGCGTTGATCTGGCGGTTCATGGTGAGGGAGGAGTCGAGTATGATGCCGAGGTTCCAGGCGTTGTCCGTGGGGATGGGGGGGTTCCCGAGGGCTGTGGGCCACCAGGTGTTGTCCCAAGCTGAGGGGTGTGCCCGAGGACGTCTGTCTTCTTCGAGTTGAGCTTCAGACAGCTGCTGCTCATCCAGGATGCAACGTCTTTTATTCCTTCCTGGAAGCTGAGTCTGGTGGCGTTGGGTTCCTTCATGAGGGAGAGGATGAGCTGGGTGTCATCGGTGTAGGATACTATGCTGAGTCCATGCTGTCTGACGATGGTGGCGAGGTAGATGTTGAAGAGCGCGGGACTGAGCGAGGATCCTTGGGGTACTCCGCAGTTGATCTCTGTGGGTTCGGAGAAGAAGGCCGGGAGTCTGATTCTTTGGGTTCTGCCGGTGAGGAAGGAGCGGAGCCAATCGAGGGCGGTTCCCTGTATGCCGGCGTCATGGAGTCTGGCGGTGAAGGTGTGGCGCGGAGAGGTCTAGAAGGATGAGGGCTGCGGTGCGGCCTTGGTCGAGGAGCATGCGGATGTCATCTGTGGCGGCAAGGAGGGTGGTCTTGGTGCTGTGGTTGCTGCGGAATCCGGATTGGGAAGGGTCGAGGATGGTGTTCTCCTCGATGAAGTTGGTCAGCTGGGCGTTGATGATTTTCTCAGTGACTTTGGCCACGAAGGGAAGGAGAGAGATGGGTCAGTAGTTTTCAGGTCCGTTGGGTCTGCGGAGGGTTTCTTGAGGAGGTGCTTGACTTCTGCACATTTCCAGTCGTCCGGGAAGGTGCCGGATTCGAAGGTGGTGTTAATGGTGCGTCGTAGCTCGGGTGCTATGGCGGCGGCGGCTCTGTGGAAGATGTGCAGCGGGCAGGGGTCCGTCAGTGTTCTTCATGGTCGTGGCGGTATCTACAATGGTCCAGGTGGCGATGGTAGGCTGGCTGTCATTGGCTGGCTGTCATTGCTGAAGGAAGGAGTGGTTTCTGGAGTCTGTTCGCTGAAGTAGGAGCTGAGCTTGTTGCAGAGGTCCTGGGAGGGTGTGACATCCATGGCTTCACTGGGGGGTTTGGTGAATTCCTGGATGATGCTGAAGAGATCCTTTGAGTTGCTGGAGTTAGCGAGGATTTTGTTCCGGATGGAGGTCCTTTTGGTGGATCTGATGAGTTGGTGGTATTCTGTCATGGCGTTCTTGTAGGTGGTCTGGTTTTCAGTGGTTTTGCTATTCCTACATTGCTTCTCAAGACATCTGCAGATGCGTCTGGATTCTCGGAGGTCGGTGGTGAACCAGGTGGCCTTCATGGGGCGCTGTCTGTCGGGGTTGCGGAGGGAGGCGAGCTTGCCTGCACAGTTGGTGATTCACCAGTGTAGTTCTTTGGCTGCAGAGTTGGCGTCGGTTGAGGCGGGAAGGGGATCATGGTTGAGGGTGGAGTTGAAGTGCTCCTCTGTGACCTTGCTCCAGTTCCTTCGCGGTGGGCGTGGTGTAGGTCTGTGAGCGGTGGGTTTGTAGAAAGAGAGGTGTATGAAGTGGTGGTCCGTCCAGGGGGTTGTGTGGTGTGGCTGAAGTGGATGTTGTTCCCTCCTGCGAAGATGGGGTCAAGGGTGTGTCCTGCCTTGTGGGTGGGGGTGGTGATGAGCTGTTTCAGTCCGAGGTTGGCGAGGCTGTCCAGGAGGGTGGCGGAGTTGGGGTCGCTGAGGTTGTCAAGGTGGAAGTTGAGGTGCTTACAATTTATTACAAATGTGGGCCTACAAAATAATGTAGACCCACATTAGTGATGTCTTACAATCACACATGAGCAGCCCATCGCTGTTCATTTTCTTATAATAGTGAAACAACCATTTTAAAATATTCAGTAGAGGCTCAAAGACACACCTGCTCTTTAAGTAAAAGCACAAACCTAATGGACTCTAATACCTGTTGAATGCATGGCTTTGGTACCTGACTAAAATACTCTATAAGCATTGAAGAAACACTTTGCACTTACACTTTCATTAAGGGGCCACTGCAAGTTTTCATTTCTTTTCATTTTTATATCGTGCAATCGTGACCCAAGGGCATGGTAGTGCTTTTCATGAGCACCAGATTACAATACATAAGGTCAGATTTTGGGCCTGATTTAGATCTTGATGGACGGGTTACTTTGTCACAAAATGACGGATATCCCGTCTACCAAATAAAAATCTCATTATGTCCTATGGGATTTATATTTCGGTGGACGGGATATCCGTCACCGTTGTCACGGAATAACCCGTCCGCAAAGATCTAAATCAGGCCCTTTGATTTTTAGCACTGGGAGAGTAAGTGATTTTCCCAGAATCACAGGATGTTGATCCGAGGCTGAGACTCAAGCAATCCCCAGTTCCAAAGTCAGCAGCTCTGGCCATTAGCCATCAGGATAACCCCCACATTGCAACAGACCGATCTAGAGGAAACATCTTGCTTCCATCTAATGCAGCACTGACATGCTATGTTGTGACCCATACCTTAGCCCTGAACAGTGTTAGCCACCAGGATACGCCACCAAAAACAAAACCCAGCCTATCAAATTGACCCCCAAAACTCAGCTAAAGCTTCACCATCACCTCAGTATACCAAAGGCGTTGTGCTGAACACTTGAGTTAACTAGCCCCATCCCAAATATCTCAGTGTCAGCAGAATGTAACAATTTGCAAATCCTTCAAAAGAAAAACTAAATAAATGAGATAAAATACCCCTTGCCCTACATTGTCAGGATATTGCAAGACAGTGAGGAGTTCCGTGAACATATAGAGGAACGAGGCCGAAGGCCGATTTGCTTTACAAGGTCATAGAACTCTGAGGTGACTTGCAATAGCCTTATAATGTGTGGCAGAGGGTGTATTTTACTCCGTATCATACATGACCACTATCACCCTTACATGCGAAAGAGATATAATGTTTGTAAACATGAGGAATACAATTTAAATCTCTAATGCAAAATTAAACACACCAAGAAGAAATTAGATATTTGTTGCAAAAAGCTATTATTATCAGTTAATAAAGGACAATTTAAAAAAGGCACTCTAGCTTAGGAAGTGTAGAAACATGCAAAGAGGTTCTATCCTTCGTATAAATACCTAAAGCATGGAAAAATATACATGTTGCCATAAATATCTCCTTTCTGCTTACCATTGTTCAGCTAGAAAAACAGAACAGAAGAAAAGGCCACATTTTGTTTTGGTTTTTAAACTGCAGCTTTAATTATGCTCTGTCACTTACCCTTGCCTGCAGGCAGCAGGCATTGAGATGTCAGAACTTGCCTGTAGTAAGTTTTACATTAGAGTGGCTATGTCATTTCTTTATTAGAGGCAACTAGAGGCTATACAAGTTGACTGTAATCAGAAATTAGAGCTAGGCTTTTACCCAAGGATTGCAGGCTCCCATGTATTAAAACAAATAAAATCACAGAAAAATAGGCATATTGTATAATCGAAGTGTAGAATAATTTGAAGAGTTTGTCATCCAACAAACTATTCCTTCATCTTTAATTTAGGGTACCGATAATGAAGCTTTGGATTTTAGAAGCAGATGGTTTTGAAGTCTAGCTTCTGGTTGAATATATTTGCTTCTATTGTGTCATGGAAGGGACTTAGTGACTATGCATTACAATTGGATTTATATAGCGCTTCTACCCCAGATGAAGCATTGAAGGGCTTTACAGGTGAGTAGCATGCTATTGTGGAACCCAAGGTTAGTGGTTCATATATTGGCTATTGATTATTTTTGGTTATTGTAATTATTTGTTTGCTCTCAAGAAAATGATTCCATGAATTTCGCCTAGTTTCTTTGTGGTAGATTAGATTAATAAGAGTTAGGTGTGGTCATTAGTGGGGGTTATGTGAGTCCATGCAAGTGGTAGGTGGTGAGAACAGAGAATCTAGTGGAGATTTAGGGGTCAATTCCGATCTCGGCCGGTAGGGCACCGAATCGGATTCGGCTTAACCGGATCCGATTCGGAGCCCTATTTCCCGACCGATTCGTACGTGCGTCCGGGCGAGCGAGTACGATGCGTGCGCTCGCGAAATCGCCGACCGACTCGTTCGCAGAACCCGACCGCTCCGACCGACTCGCACGGACACGACTCGCACCGCACAATGGAGACGTTCTCCGGCCGGGTAAGTACGATGCGCGCCTCGAGCAGTCCGACCGACTCGCGCAGTCCGGCTCCAAAGAGCAGTCGGAGCCGCACTTTGGGGGTCCGTGTCGGACCCCCCTGTATGCGTAGCCGCGCGAGTCTCACACAGGGGGGACCCATGGGTCCCCCCTACCTGTGCATGTATGGCGCGAGTCGCTTCGACGCGTACCCGCTGTAGGGGGCGCCCTTGTTTACCTCGCACCCATGGAGTCAATGGGAGCCCGCGTACGCGTTGTACGACCGGCTCCCATTGACTTCAATGGGAGTCCGACCGAATCGAGTCCGATTGCATGCGAATGCATCGTACTCGTTCGGTCGGACTGCTAGGGTCCGATTCGGTCGGAAATCTCTCCGGGTCCGGCTCGGTCGGGGAGATTTCCGGCCCGAATCGGAATCGGCCCCTTCTTCGCTTCATGGATGTGGTTTCAAAGAAGGAGAGGCTGTGATCTATGAAAAGAGGTGTATGCAGTTTGCAAAAATACAATGAAGGAGATTAGGGAAGAGAGGCATGAAATTTAGAGAAGGCTATAAAATGTACAAAAGATGAAGCATCAATAAATTACATATCTAATAAAATGGCATTAGCTTGGTGGATCCATAACCTAACTACTGTCATGTCTACTTGCCCTGGAGGCAGGTAAATAAAGGCAAACATCCCTAAATCAAGGAGCAACCTGCCGGAACCCTGTATGGAAGGGTTTATACATATGTAGAGGATACTTCTCACGCATCTGATATTCAGAAACAATACATATAAGTGTATAGAAACGATCACAATCCTTTGTTTCATTTCTTAATGATATATTACGTACTTATTTTTAGCAAAAGAAATATTGCAAAATAAGTTAGCATGGGAGAAATTTAAATTCAAAGATTAAATTTGCATAATTTGCGAATTTCACGTTGCACAAAATTTTCAAAATGTCTCCAAATTTTGCATTATACAGTTTTGTGTATTTTGTTTGCACATGGGACGCTCATTCATGCAGAAAATATCTTGGAAAAAGATATTTTCTGCTTGAACCAGGCTCCTGCCCGGATCTGGCAAGAGTTTTAAACCAAGAGAACGCTTTTGTGAAAAAAAAAAAAGACGCGCAAGCTCTTCGCATAGCACATTTTGGTCCTTTTCATGACATTGTGATGGAATTTCATGACATTACACAAAAAAAGTTGGGGGATTTCACACACCCATAGAAAGGTAAACTCAAAACAAAAAACAAAAGCTATATTGGGACTGTTACTACCTATCAGACAATGGCACAGGATAGTTTAGTGACAGTTTTGAACATACTATGTGAAGGTGAACAGTACACACAGGAAGTTCATTTGAGATGATGCCACTTACACATGCCCCAGCGTTGAGAGGCCTTGGAACAAGTCCACTGGGAGCGTCTCCAGGTCGTTGTTTGCCAAGCTCCTAAAAAACAAGATGATAGGCACTTTTAGTGGTGCTAGCCCAAAGGGGTGGGTAGAATAGGGAAGGAGCAGGGACCCAGCCAGACCAATAAGGGAAAACGTAAACGAGATCATCAGGTTAAAGGTAAGGGGTACTGATACAAAACAAGCCACAATGGTGGTGGTATAGATAGGGCAAAGGTAGGGAATGTTAGGGTGTCCTGGCATGGAACAAGTCGTAGTGACGGAGGTAGGTAGGCCAAGAGTATTGAACCAATGAGAATGGGGTATGGAGATAGACAGGTACATTGGAAAGAATGAAGAGGGAGAGAACTGTCCTGGAACCACTCACAATCAGAGGAATAAGAGAGTAGTGCAAGGAACTAGTCACAATGTGGAGTAGGTTGATGTAGAGGAGGGAGTACTGGCATAGAACTGACTACAAAGCAGCACGAGGGCTCTGTACATAAAGGAGCGGAACTGAGTACTGGCATTGAACTGGCCATAATGAATGACAGAAAAGTGAAGGAGAAAAAGTGTATATGCATCCAGCCACAATAAGACTGAAATGTAACATTTTAAATGAAGAGAATGACCCACGGACGTCCTTTGCACTACTTCCGCAATATAGAGGACATCAATGGGTCATTCCCTCACCGGAACCCTCCCCTCATGTGCGCACCTGGTGGGGCTGCTGTGGAATCGCTTCCCTGTGAGCCCCACCCCTCTCCTGCCCAGTGCTCTGCATGAAGGCTGACATCACAGATCCCACCAGACGGCATTATAAGGAGCAGGTGAGTGCAACTCCACACTCATTCGCTGCGATATCTCCACCTGGCCCCCACATTACTGGTTGAGGGAGGTATTGCAGGAAAGAGACACCCACTCTCCAGCGATGCCTTTTTCTAATGGATCCGTCCTCATGGATCACAGGAGCACCACGATCCACAAGCTGGGATCCCACTAGACACATAATATACATGGGGTTCGCCCAACTCACCCTCCACTGTCTGGGCAGCAAATATCAACACAAAAAACAGTGATGTGGAGGAACAAATAAACCCAAAGTATTCATAGGGTACATACAATTACCCCTAAGCAGTGGTACCTAGTCCCATCTCATTAATATATATTTTTTGACAAAGTCACAAATCATCGCTTACTCCTGATCGTAACCAATATTTATTTCTTTTCATTGTTTACTGATTAAGATCAGTTGTTCATTTTCCTTAATTCATCATTCATTTAATCAACATGGAACAATAACACTCTACAACATAAACACAAATACATACATAATTATACAAAAATTATGCAAAAATCATTTCCTAACCCCCTAATTACAAAAAAAGTGTCCGCTTTCTCAGTTCACTGCGGTCCACTGTGAGGTAATCCTTTGCACACTTGAGGTACCCTATCCACCTCTACATCTTTTTCAGGTGTGCATGTCCAATTTTAACACAATCATTATGTTTTTAACGGATTCCTCCTTCCTTGTCTGTCGACGCGTTTCAGCCCTGTTACTTGGGCCTCATCAGGACAGGGGTGTAAGGAACAACCTAAAACAAAATATCACAAAACATGACTAAAACTATTCCACTTCAGTACCTACACCACGACAACGAGATGTGCTGATCACCCGAGTGTCCACCAGAAAGGGTGTCAATGCTGAGGTTCCACATGCAGTGCATATAATCACTCATTATTGGTGCCAGGCCCTCCAATCACTACTTGCACCTCCTCAATGTACACTTATCAAGCCACAACATATAATTGGTGCATACCCTAACTACGTGTGAAAGTAAAACGTGAATCAAACTAAAAATAAAATCTAATGAAATACCCATAAAAGACAACTTCATACACATTTGCATGCCTTACTGCATGTGTACTTGTGTACCCTCATTCAAGTGGATCACGTTAACCAAAGGAAACCCCCACAGGGTCCCAATGCACTTACTATGCAGTACTGTCCCAGATGCGCCAATACTACAATGCCATCATCTCAATTTGTAACGGCCGCTTCTCGCCTTATGCCCGCTACCAACTAAAGGGAAAAAAACAACCAATAAACTTCCCAAACGCCTCCAAGGCTCGAAAGTGCACCATGTCAAATAAGTGTGCTGGTATAATACCTCAGGACTTCCTTATGCCGCGTACATTTCTGTCAAACTGTTGCGCCCAATGTCAGCCGCATTTAACGCTGCATGAAAATAATACCGCAATATTAAAATGTAAACTGGCAAATTACCAACAGAATCACCGGCAGCGTAATAGACCAAAATGGCTGGCTAATGAAGACCAAAAAACCATCAATCATTGGCCCCCTATTCAGCAAATAAAGGGCAGAGCCTGGCACAAAATACGCTCAGTTGAATTAGGAGAGGCTATTACCTCCACCCCCTGTCAATTGGGGGATAATTTGGAGCAAAATGTGGAGAATTTTTCTCACTGGCTAAACACCGCATTGGACATGGTAGCACCAACTACATACAAAAATGCAACAACAAAAAATGTCTCAGCCCTGGTACAATGAGAATCTCAGGCTATCTAGGCAGGACTGTCATAGACAGGAACAAAGATGGAGAAAAAACTATGAGGCAGAGGAAAAGATCATATATAAAGCTAAACTAGCAAAGCATAAAGAGGGTATCTTAGCAGCAAAGACCGCGTACTACTCAGAGCACATAAAAGCCGCCTGTGATGCAAACAAAACTCTCTTCTCTGTAATTAAGAAGCTGGTTACCCCAACTAGTGCCAGTCACGTTGGAATAAATCAAGATTTTTGTGACACACTAGCTAGTTTCTTTCAAGAGAAGGTTGTTAATATCTATAACAAATTTGCGGCAAACAAAGCAGATTATCATCAGGCTGAGCATACGCCACCTGACCTAGAAGGCAAAATCAGCTTTTCCACCTTTAAGAACCCTTCGGAGGAACAACTCAGAGACCTAATTCTGTCAATTAAATCAGGCTCTCCATATGATCCCTGCCCGCCAAATATAATGCACTTGATACCTGCCCAAGTGGCAAAAAATCTGGGACAAATTCTTAACAATATGTTCACCAGTGGGACTTTCCCCTCCCAGTGGAAACGTGCCTCAATTCTCCCACTTCTGAAAAAAGACAATTTGGACACTGCAGAGCCGAGTAACTACCGCCATATCTCGAGACTCCCTTTTGCTGCTAAACTGGCAGAGAAAATTATGAACCAACAAATCTCAGAATACGTAGTAGTGAACTCGTTGCTAGATGACACACAACACGGACTTAGGAAAAATTATAGTACTGAATCTGCATTAATTATAGCAACGGAAAAAATACGGGAAGTTCTCGACAGAGGGGGGGACGGCAGCATTGGTGCTGCTTGACCTCTCTGCGGCTTTCGATACGGTCAGCCACGAGATCTTGGTTGACCGGCTCTATGACTTGAGGAAAAAAGGAACGGCAATAGACCTCCTAAAATCATTTCTAACAAATCGACAGCAAAACATGGCAATGGGGAAGTTTGTCTCTAACCAGTTCTCCCTACTATGTGGAGTCCCACAGGGCTCTGCACTGAGCCCCACACTCTTTAATCTTTATGTTACGCCACTGGCGTCGATTGTTAAAGGCGCTAGTTTTACCTTAGCCTCGTATGCAGACGACACCCAAATTGTGGTGTCTCTGACAAACGGGGAAAACAGCCCAGGTGAGGCATTCAGCTCATGTATGAGGAAGGTGAGCGATTGGATGGACTGCAATTGCCTGAAGCTGAATGCCTCAAAGACTGAGGTTATCATCTTTGGCAATAAACCCTCCCTCTGGACGCCGGAGTGGTGGCCGCCAGAGCTGGAAGCACTGCCCACACCCTCAACCAAGGTAAAGAACCTGGGGATCATGATAGATAGTGAACTGAAATTCAAAGAGCAAGTCAATAAAATTACATCTGCATCCTTCTGTTCCATAAGGATGATAAATAAAATCAAAAAATATCTACCTCCTGAACTTCTAAAAACAGTGACCTTGGCAATGGTCCTTACACGGATTGACTACTGCAACAGTGTCTATCTCACTCTTGCATCAGGTCTTTTGAACAGACTTCAGATTTTGCAAAATGCGGCAGCTCGCCTCATTTTTAAAATTCCAAAATACGAATCAGCAAGAGAAGCCATCAGAAAACTACATTGGTTGCCAGTTAGACAACGATGTAAGTTCAAAGCCCTCTACCTGGCTTTTAAATCTTTGCACGGACTGGGGCCTGACCAGCTTAATAGCAAACTCAAATGGTACATGCCGGCAAGAGCACTACGTTCAGGTTCTGCCAAGAACATGATGGTTTCCCCATTTAAAAAGGCAACATGGGGAGGTAGGAGCTTTTATAGGACAACGGCAACGCTCTGGAATAAATTGCCATATACTCTAAAAACAGCTCCTTCTTTACTTAGTTTCAGAAAAGGCTTAAAAACCTGGCTTTTTACACAGGATGGATAAAATCTTCTTAGCTCTCCGTCTATTGCAGCGGCTTCCTCTGCTACACTTGTTCAGAGTTCTACAGCGCCAAGACGCCCTCGGGCAATAGCTGCGCTTTATAAATTTTATTTACATTACATCGAGGACACACTACGTCAGTCGCTCAGCCTGTGCATCTCTACTTAAAAAGTCCTAACCAGCTTAAAGTCCCAAGAGTGAACCCTGAAGCAACAAAATAAACAAAATGTGGCATAGTTGGGGAGAGGATGTAGCCTTACGGCTAGAGCGGTCGACCTCGAAGCTGGGGAACCGGGATCGAGTCTCGGCAACGATGCTCAACATCCTGTGATTCTGGGCAAATCACTTAATCTCCCTGTGCCTAACAAAAAAAAAACCGAATGTGTCCATCTGTAACGAAACTGGTCCTCATGTAAAGCGCTCTGATACCTGATGTCTCGGGTCTAGTTCGCGCTATATAAAACTCTAAAAAAATAAATAAAAATAGTTGCGTGATATTAAAATAAAGCGTAAAAAGTCCCCAAAGCTTCTTATTCTTTCATAACGCCGTGTGCCACCTTCATCAAATACTCAGCACATCTCGAGCCCAAATTGGTGTTGATATGTCCAGATAAGCATATAAAAAAAAAAGTATATTTAAAACAGTTATATCAAGCAGAAGAGGCATCAGTAACGATTACCATGGGCTAAACCAGAAACACTTGAAATATCAAATATCATAGATATGTCGGGCAGTCGCAGCGACATAACCTCTAATACAACACGATAGCTCTCAAGGCAACATTGTAACAATCTCAGCTCCCTAGTAACGTTGTTAACACCATTGGTATCATCAAGTCATTTTGCATTTGCCACATCAGACATATGTATTCTCGCCCTATTTCCCACAATGGACTATTCTAATCCTCGCGGACAAATCTTAGGTGGGAGAACATTACATCATATTTACGTACATTCAAGCTCCTCCTTACCTAAATCAGTGCCCATATTTCATCTCGATCATTCAGCCCATGCACTGCTGTCCTATACTCAGGGGCGTAGCTAGGCCTTAGGCTGCCCGTGGCGGCCCCTGCGTTTGACGCCCTCGGCAAAACGATTGAAGAACGGGGGGGAGAGGGTGGGTGGGGGTAGTGGCCGATTCTTGCGGCCGCAACGGCCGCAGGTAAGAGCGGGGGGAAGGGGGGCCGGCTGCCGCCCCAAAACTCGTGCCGCCTGGGGCGGTCCGCCCCCATCGCCCCCCCCTAGCTACGCCACTGCCTATACTTCTCAATCATCCGGGCCTCCTATCTGTTAAGTAAGGCTTGCAAAACCGCTCGGTTGCTATGCTTCACCACCAGTAAAACCGACCAAACCATGTCGTTCTCATCATGGTTGTGTGTTTGGTAGTGCTCCACCAATGGGGCACCTTGAGTTTTGCACCTCACTCTCGATTTGTGTTGTAAGATACGCATTTTGACCGATTGGGTTGTCTGGCCTATATAAGTCTTGCCACAAGGACATGTCACACAATAAATAAAATTTTTCGTGTTACAATTCGAGAAGTCATATTGAACATGTTTCTGATCGTTCATTATAATGAATTTAGAGTCCTTCCTCATAGGGCATGCTGCACAGTTATTTGTTCCTCTACATCACTGTTTTTTTGTGTTGGGATCCCACTAGACAGAAGAGATTTGTGGTTTGATTTTCAGGGGTGCCCCTCAGATAGCTCAGTCCCCCCAAGGGGCCAAATAAGATTTATTGATTTTCCCTTCCCTTGTGGGCTGATAAGCCCTGAGGGGGTGCAATGATCCTCCCCCCCCCACCCGGCCCCCCAAGGAAAGGAAAATTGAATGCCCATTTTTTTGTCTTTGTGCTCCTGGGCTTTTCTGGCACCCATGGGCAACACAGCATTTGAAGAGGCATTGCTGGAAAAGGGAGAGTCTCTCCTTTAAAATGAAGCCTCTTTCAAACAGATCCCTGCTTGTGAATAGCAAGTGCACCATGATCAGGGAGCCCTCTAAACACCAGGGATTTGTGTTTCGTGTGTCGGGATGATTTCTTTTTCCTGGCTGAGGGGGGGCTGGTTGGGGCCGGAGGGGAGGTTGAAGCCCCAGGCATTAGAGTAAATAATTAAATAAATGAGGGGGGCATTTCCCCCATGAATTATGATGGCTGAAGAGGTCTCACCCATTTCCTCAACAATATATGCTGTGCTGGGTGGAAGTAGCATGTGAATGGCACAATAACTGACCAATTGCTGAAGTGGACTGATACATCGTCCTATGCTGTGGTGGGTAGAAGGAAACTGAGAATGGCTTAATAAGTGATCAGTGGCTAAAGTGGGTTCACCCACTGCCCCATGATGCATATTGTGGTGGATGAAAGTAAAATGTGAATGGCACATTCCTGATCAATTGCTAACTTGGGCTGACTCACTGCCCTACGCTTGATGGGGGCAAATTGGGAATGGCTGAATAACTGTTCAGTGGCTGGAGTGGGCTCCCCCATTGCCCAATGATGTATGCTGTGCTAGGTGGAAGTAAAATATGAATGACACAATTAGTGATCAGTGACTGAAGTGGGCTGACACATTGTCCTATGCTGTGGCCGCTGGAAGCAGAAGGTCACATGGTGCACATGGCTAACTTTATTGTGGGTTACCCACATTCTGCTCTTTCGCAAGGAGCACGTCTCACAAAGAAGCTTTTCCTGGCATCAGGAAAAATTGGGCATAATGTACTTTTGCCTTATTGGGTGTGTGGCAACTTGAAATAATAGTTGATATTGTTCTTTTTCTGTTAAGCTTTTTGCAGAAGTCCTTTGCAGCGTCGAGTCAGATAAGTGTTTTTTTTCCATTTTTGAGATTGTTGTTGTTGTAATCACACTTTACTACACTCTTCCGCCCACAGCATTGCATTGCATTCTTTCAGTTCATAGCACACGCACAGCATTTATTTCTACGAGTACCTCTGCATTCTACCTAAGCCATAAAATTGTAGACAAAAAACAGAGATGGTGTCTCATTGGATGACTCCTTCCGGGGCTCTAATTCAATTATGGAGGAGAGTTTTAAGGCAGGGTCTGATTCTGAGACAGCATCTGGGGTGGAGGGTCAAGTAGTAGAATCTGGAAATGATTTTCCAGTTGGAGTCCCTTCCGATAATGACTTGTCTTCCAGTGATTCTGAGACATATGCCCATGTCAGTCATGATATCCCATCACAAGCACAATCTGTGCAACAGAGAGCCAATGAATGTGCAGACTAATGCAGAGTGCAGGCAGGCACTGCAGCGGGCACAGGCAGAGTGCTCGCTTTACAACCTCATAATTTAATTCAGCCACAAATTCCTCCATTCTCTGCAGATGCTGGGTGTAAGGTCAATACTGCAAATTACTTGCCAATTGACTACTCCCACCTTTTTCTGGATGCAGGCTTCCTTGTGGAAATTGGGCACCAAACAAATGTATGTGCCAAACAGTTTCTGAGGAAGCATGGAGGCTCTCTGGTGCCTCACTCAAGAGCTCACCCGTGGACTCCCACTTCACTTGGGGAAGTGAAATAAATTCTGAGGCTCTGTGAGTCCTGCCCTCCCGAGTGGTACCACCCCAGTCCTGGACCCTTGGAAGTGGGCCCGAAAGTGCTCAGCCACACCAACTGTGGCGCATCACCTTGGCTGCTCAATGCATCTCCCTTGAAACCGACGAACTGCCTGCTGTGTGGACTTTACGGACGCAAGGACTTCACATCGCCCATTGCAGTCCATCGGAGGCGACGCACCTCCATGCTAGGACATTGCCTCGCCCAGTGCAGCCCGTCAGAACTCCCGCTGCCCAACCCTCACATTGCCTCTGCTGCTCGACACATCCTCAATGCAGGGCTTCGCATCTCTTCGTAATCAGGATTAAGGTACTGTGTTCAGCGGGCCTAACTGGGTAACTGTACCCAGCCCGAACTGTATCACAGTCAGCCTGAACTTGTGACTGGTTGAGTGGCATTGGATCTGTGCATCAGTCCTGTGGGTGTATGAATGTAATGGGCCCTTGAATGGTGGGGTTTTGTTGATTTAAGTGTTGTGTGTTTTGGGCCTGTGGCTGGTGGTCTGAATGGCTATGTATGCCATACATAAAAGTAGGGGTGGGTGTAGTGGGCATAGCGGGGCTACGCGGAGTGCCACGGAGACGGAACCAATCTCCGCACACTCCGCGTAGCTCTGCTACGCGCCACCCGCCTCCCGCCCGCACTATTAAAACATTATAAATAAGAATTTAAAACACCTTACCTTATTGGCGGCGTCCCCGGGCTTCCCTCCTTCTCCATTGCGTCTTCTTCTGGAAAACTGCATGCGCGGGCACCCGCGCATGCGCATTCCTCGCGAGAAATGCGCAGTTTTGAAGAAGAAGTCACAATGGAGAAGGAGGGATGCCCGGGGACGCCGCCGATAAGGTAAAGTGTTTTAAATTCTTATTTATAATGTTTTAATAGTGCGGGCGGGAGGCGGGCGGTAGGCCAACTCCGCTCCGCCCCGAGTGTGCGGAGATTTGCCTGTTCCGCCTACTTTGCGGAACGCGGAACAGGCAAAATTCCGCACATTCCGTGGGCTGAACGGAGTTGTCCGCCCACCCCTACATAAAAGGTGTGTGAATGGACCATAAAGTGGTTGATGTCTTTACATATCTTTATGGCTCACTACCACGAAGTAATGAGTTTAGCATTCTGATACTGTTATTATAATTTACCCTTGGATCCTGTGTCTGCTTGTACTACCAAAACCAAGTCTGATGTACTCTGGAGGAACAATAACAAACGCCGGGGTAGTTCAGAGAGGTGTGTCTTGCATGGACCCCATTTTTTTACCAACAATGCTGTGCAAATCTTAACTTTTGCCTAAAGTCATGCATATTCTTCACATTTCTGTGACAGAAGTATCTGGAATCTGAGATTTGTTATACTTTTCCCTAAAACTCCACTATTTAGCTATATTTGTTGGTGCCTTAGAGGGAAATCTTCAAGCCCCAGGTGCCTTTAGAATCCCCAAGAGTTTAGGAAACAACGCTGTAAATTTGGTGTGGATACCATTTGTGGAAAAAAGGTTATGATGTGTTAGCGCAATGTATCTCAAACACCAAAAATAAGTCTGAGCACTGTGGGTGGAAATGCGTCAGCAGTTATGGGGTTAAACAATAGGTAAAGGAGAGAGAGAGAATAGTGGAATGAAACCAGCCACAGTTTGGGCAGAAAACCCTATGTGAAAATTCCAGTTCAACAATTACAACTGCTTTTTACTGAACCCAGTTTAGTACATGAGCTTTGAATAAATGGGTTGTATCTGTTAGTGTAAAAAATAAAAGAAATTCTACTGGTTAAATCAAATGTGAACTGACACTAATTGTGAGCACTAAGAGGCAACTACATTCTACTGGAATTCTCTCCATATCAGCCGAGTAAATGTCAAAAAAGACAAATGTCAAAACCTCCAGCAACTAAATACAGTCATAACCATTTGTTATTCGTCAACTGACGCTTTCACCAGAGATAAGGCGCAGAGATAGCTGGGAGTATGTGATAGTGAGATTGATAGGTGGAGGGAAAAGGAAAGAAGACTGGAGCGGCTCACAATGGGCATTATTCGCAAATTATAAAATATTTACTAACGTTTTTTGAATTAAAAAAATAATGGAGCAATAATTTTTGTGGATTATTTATTTTTTAAATATAAAGAGCCCGATTCACAAGGGCAATCTGAGACAAAAGTCGAACTTTACGACTTTTGGTATTCACAGAGCTCATTTACGAGTCGTATCTTTACGTCTGCAGTCAGGCCAGAATCTCCTGCTCAAACCGCACTCTCCGGCTCAAGCCGTACTCCCTGGCTCGGGCTAGAATCTCCGGCTTGGGCCGGACGAAGTGTAATCAATGTGCCAGAACGCATTTTTTACCGAAAGGAACATTAGGACAGTAAGATAAATGGTAGAGGAGGTCTTGAAAATCAGTTTGGGCATGGAAAAGTTGTGGCCAGACACTGCATCACATCCCAGAAAAGTTTGCTCCTTTGCATAATGGTACATGCAGTCCACAATTTGTGCTCCCCTCAGTGTTGACTGTAGTGTTACACCATACTCAGTGTTGACTGTAGTGTTACACCAAACTTTGGTGTAACACTACAGTCAACACTGAAGGGAGCGCAAATTGTGGACTGCATATGGAATGATGCAAAGGCGCAAACTTTTCTGGGTTGTGATGTAGTGTCTGGCCACACCCTTTTCCCTGCCCAAACTGATTTTCATGACCTCCGATACCATTTATCTCACGATTCTAATGTTCCTTTTTGCAAACATTGTGTTCCAGCTCATTGATTACACTTCATCCGGCCCGAGCCGGAGAGTAAGGCTTGAGCCGGAGAGCATGGCTTGATCCGGAGATTCCAGCCCGACTGCGGATGTAAAGATACAACTCGTAAATGACCTCTGTGAATACCAAAAGTTGTAACGTTAGACATTTGTCTCAGATTGCCAGTCAGCAGTGATAAAGTGCCCAGAGCCATAAAACCACCAACAACAGGTCAGAAAAAAGTACAGGAGGAAGGCAAAAAGTTCTGGGATGACCCTGCAAAAAGGGCCAAGTCCAACACACACTTATCGAAAACCAGATCCAGAGGTCATGAAAGGACCTGCCACTACCCATAAGAGCCTCTTCCTCACTTCTTGAATTCTGCAAGAAGTTGAAGACCCGGCTCTTTCGAGTAGTCTCACTAGACCCTGGGTTTGGCTAGACTCACGTTGCCTCCACGCCAGGACACCCTCCAAGGTAATTGTGCGCTCTACAAATCTGCATAACATAACATTATGAAAAAGGGATCACGATGATATTGTGTCAAGTGGATGGCGTGTTTGGTGTCCTCCCCCTTGCTGAAGTGTAAATAATATGTGTAGAATATTTATTAAATTGTGCTGTTTGTGGTATGCTTCTTGTGGGGATCATTGTATTATGGATGCTAGTATTGTCTTAGTGCGTAGAAGAAATTGGAAGCACCGCCCCCTTTTAGGTAGGAAAAGAATGTGCATCTAAATGTTAAATTAATATTGGTGTCTATATTGAAGTATTTCCAATAAATGTGTAGGTTATTTTTTTATGTGGTAAACAAAAGTAGTAATAAACACTCTTGCACACTGATTAGTCTGTTACTAGAGGCAACATTTTGAATATGTCGCCTATTGAACCCAGTGCCTCATCCCGAGGGACAAAGAAAAGCAACAGGATGGTATGAGACAAGAGTGACAAAATAGTCCATATGCAAATGGAAGCAAGGGTCTTTACAGGGAGAGAAAACTGAGAGGCTAAAGCACTGGCTTGTGGAAATATCTCTGGCCGAAAGAAATCGAAAAGAAAAGGAAGAAAGTAGCAGAAATACAAGAAAAATAGAAGACATGAAACAAGGAAGAAGCCAAGACACAAGGGACAGATGGTGTGGTGGATAGAATCTGACAGAAGCATTGCACTGCCCCGAAGAGCTGGCCATGATGGCTGATGTGCTTTTTCAGCACTTCTGCTTGTACTGCCACTGCCACCATTGACCCAGAATTATCCCATTTCGGATTTGGAAAGCAATGAATCTAGCCTCTCCATTTCAAAAGATGAAATATAGCTCCCATCAACAGTGGAGTTCAATTGCCTTGAATCATAGAGGAAAACACAGATTGCTATTGCCACACCACTGCCAAATACTGAGAAAGGTGTACCAGACACGCGCAGAATACATTTATTTTCATTAACTCTGACCTGTCTCTTTTGCAGAGTAAAATAGTTTGGGCAAAACATATACACTGTTGCAATGGCTTTTAGTAAAAGGTGTGGCTCTTTAATTCTATGCACAGTAGAGCTCTTTCTGGTTTATTCTGTATTCACACCACAGGGCCTAGCTGGTTGCCATGGAAGGTGAACTATTACATGCAATGCTTAATTTGTAAAAATATATGCGCCAGGGCCCTCGTCGGCAGGCTGCTGCAGCACTGCAGCTTGCGCCATCCATTGCCCTTGCCAGCGCAGCCAATGACAATACAAACCCAACTTCTAACCATTATACTCTAACAAGTGTGACAATTCATACTATCTCAGGCCCCCATAGCTAAAAGGATGGCTTGGGTGGCAGTTATTAGTCATTGTTAATGTTTTTTCAAGTAATAAACAGCTGTTGTTGGGCTCATCCCTAATTAGGCAGACAGCTCCACCATGTGGCAGACTGTTATAAGAGTCAGTGCTGACATTTAAGTGCTGGTGTCGAGCACCAAAAAACACAGACTCAAATTAAGCACTGATTCCAAACCCTCTCCCAAAGAGAAGGAGTTTAAAATATATGTTGTTAGCAGCTTAAAGGTCTCCTGCATGGCACTGGAGAGCGTGTGCCCCTGCCTCAAGTTCACCAAAGCAAACTTCAGGTGTTTTACTTTTGAGTCAACACACAGAATTATGCATGTACTAATGGCTTCCTGTATCAATGGTTGCGGCATAGAGCAGTTTTCAATGGCCTGGTGGGGAACACCAGGTGCACCCTCCTTTTAACTGAGCGTGAATGCCATCAGCTCACCAGACTGCTGAAGACTGATAGTGGTGGCAGCAACAAGAATTCTGAGGCAGGGCAAACTTTTTTACTTGTTGTCTGCCAGGGGGAGTCACCTAACAGTGCCCTGTACATGTTTAAATTGGTCTGCAAGTTCAGTGCAACCAAGTCCTTCGCTCCATCCAAGTGTTACATGAATAATGAATGTATATGCATGACTTCTGTTTGTAGAGCTTGTACGTGGAAGTGTGTATGACACATATGGCCACATTTGAATGCATTTTGGTTTTCCCTCTTTTCAGTGGTCCCTAAGATGGAGGATAGAGATAGCCTTAGACCGCAATGTGAATTGAAGGGCTCCTTCAGACCATTACAGAGACACTTGTTAGTGGGTCAGACTTTAGAGAGAACATGCAGAGGGCCTTTTCCAGCTCATGGAAATTCCCCTACCCTTTCTTGCCTAGAATTCACTGGAATAGCAACACCCACAGGTTGACGAGTAATTAAGAAGGACAGACCCTCCCTCTTGTGTATCCTTGTTTTGGGTCTTCCCTTGACAGGACACTCCCAACTCAACTCCACCTTCCTGCTTATACCTGAAGAAAAAGACTATGCTTAGACCAATCTGGGAGGAATAATCGAAAGGCAGGAGCTGCCTGCAACTGGTACCAGAGCTGAGGACATAGAAGACACAAATGGTGTCTGCATCTTTAGTATAAAGATGGAATAGAATCTTCCAGCTGGTGTGTCAAGATTTGTCTACCAGAATCTAGGGTCCTACCCCTGTGGCAACAGAGAAACAGTTTTGCCTGGTCGAAAACAGAATCTGGGAATATGAAAACCTGCCAGCAGAGGCTGCCTTGAGGACTACCTTAAAGGAAGGAGTTGACTGACTGTGCAGAAGAGCAACTGGAGGTGCCCTTTAACAAGGAAGATGCTGCTAGAAGAGATGAAGCTCAGGTGGCAAGTATGATTGTCAATGCAACCAGGAGAGGACCTGCACTGCTCACGACAATGAGTGCGGTCCAGTTCACCAGAGTGTTCCTCTAGCATTGACTGTGCCTTGGAAGTGCATATGGTTTGGGGGTCTTCTGGAAGATCAACAACATACCATGCAGGTGATCCGGTTGAACGAACATAGTGTTAAGAAGCATGAGGTTCTAATTGAGTTCCAAAACAGTCCCACCTAACTGACCTGCGTCTAGGAGGATTCTGTGATCTGGGTGGGCCTCATACAGTGTTTGCTTGTGGCGGGGGTGCTTGACCCTGAGGCCTAGGTAGATCCACTGAAGCAAAATCCACTGGACCACCAGCAGCGCAACGTACGCACAGCCACTCAATCGACAGTACTGCATCTGCCGATTCTCATCTGACCAAGTGTGTGCATGTAGCCAGACCATGGAAAGCAAGAACATTGGCTAGGTTAGGGTACAGATCGTTGGGCCATGCACAGAGCACACCATCCCCAGTGGAACTGAATCCACCGATAGCAGACATGCGCAGGCCCTGCCTGTGCCTCACAAACTGCACCAATGGGTAGAAAAAGTTGTACGTCATCTTGGATTCTAGCCAGATGGAAAAACCTTGCCTTCTCAAACTTGACCCATCCGGCTCCAGGACAAGGAGAGGTCAACCAGGGAAAAGGGAAAAGAGGCACGACAGAGACCATTTCCCCTGGAAATCTCCCCCCACCCCATATGAAGGCTCTCTGTCCATTTTGCACATTTTACAGACTGATCCAGGAACAGCAGGGGCTGTCCCCTGAACTGAATCCTGGCCTAGCACTATGATATTGGTGTAACATGTAAAGTACTCTCTGAAATTAATGCGAAGTGTTAGACCTGTCAGCCTTAGGGTGGTCTTCTCCCAAACATTTTGCCTGCTTACCTCCCCTTTTTGCTGATTCTTTTTGTTGGACTTAGGACTCTGAGCACTTTACCACTTTGCTGACCAGTGCTATAATGCATGTGCTTCTCCCCTACACATAGTTACATTTGGTATATCCACAATAGGTATATTTAGTTCCTCTATAAGTCAAATCAAATCAAAAATGTATCTGTAGAGCACTGGAAATCACCCATGAGGGTATCCAGGCGTTGAGAAAACGGGTGCCAGGGAGGGTTCAGTTGAACAGTCAGGTCTTCAGTCCTTTTCTGAATTACAGCAGAGAGGTTGAAGCCCAGAGGTGAAGTGGGAGGTCATTCCAGGACTTTGATGCGAGGCAGAAGGAACTTCCTCCACTATTGCTGCGGCGGATGCAGGGGTTGAAAGCGAGGCAGAGGTTGGCAAAGCGCAGGTGTTTGGGGGAAGGTGGAAGTTCAGGCGGTGGTTGATGTATGCTGGTCTTTGGTTGTGTAGGAATTTGAAGAAGTGGATCGACAATTTGAACTGACATCTCTTCTGAATGGGGAGCCAGTGCAGCTTCCTGAGGTGGGAGGTGATATGGGTCCACTTGGGGAGGTCTAGGATATCCGGCCGCTGAATTCTTTATGGTTTGCAGTCTCTTCAGGAGCTGAGAGGTGATTCCTACATAGACTGCGTTGCTGTAGTCCAGTCGGTTGGTGAGGAGGGCCTGGGTGACGGTTCGTCTGGTGTCGATGGGGAGCTACTTGAATATCTTGCAGAGCATGCGTAGTAGAATAAGGAAATAGGTGGAAAAGACGGTGTTAATCTGTCTTTTCATGGTGAACTTGCTGTCCAGGATGATGCTGAGGTTGCCGGTGTGGTCGGTTGGAGTGGGTGAGGGTCCTAGTTGGGAGGTCACCAGGCGTCGTTCCACTGGGAGGTGTTGTTCCCGAAGTTCAGCACTGCTGTCTTGTCTGTTTTGAGCATAAGTCCCTAGTAGTGTGCACTACCTGTGCCCAAGGCCTGTAAATTAAATGCTACTAGTGGGACTGCAGCACTGATTGTGCCACCCACACAAGTAGCCCTTTAAACCTGTCTCAGGCCTGCCACTGCGGAGGTTATGTGTGCAGTTTTACTGCCACTTCGATGTGGCATTTAAAACCTGTTGCCAAGCCTTAAACTCCCCTTTTATTACACCTAAGTCACCCCTATGGTAAGCCCTAGGTAGCCCATAGGGCAGGGTGCTGTGTAAGTAAAAGGTAGGACATGTACTTTTACGTTTTGCATGTCCTGGAAGTGAAAAACACCTAAATTCGTTTTTCACTGCTGTAAGGCTTACTCCTCTCATAGGTTAAAATCGGGAATTCCTTATTACACTTTTAAGCTGTAATTCCTGACTAGGAAAGAGTAGCTTTGTCATGAATTATATCTTTGGAATAGTAATAATAAATCCTCTTTACTGGTAAAGTTGGATTTAACATCACTATTTTAGAAATGCCACTTTTTGAAAGTGGACATTCTCTGCTCTTATAGCTCTGTGTGCCTGCAGCCTGTCTCCAATACACGTCTGGGGTGGCTGACAACTTCACTTTATGCATTACCTCTAGACAGCCACAAACACAAGAAGGTTAAGTGTGTCTGCTTGTCTATCTGCATGCTGATGGCTCATCCTGGGCAGGATGCGTGGGAGGAGCTGACACTTACATCTGAATAGGCAGTGTCCTGTCCCCACACAAGGTCTGATTACCCCCTATAGAAGGTTTGGAGCCAGGGCTGGGAAGAAAGGACTTCTGTGCACATCAAAGACCCTTCTTTGAAGTTGCCCCCACTTCAAAGGCACTACTAGGTATAAGTACTGGATCTCTGACCCCTCCAAAACAGACACTACTGGACCTGTGAAGAACTCAGGAGGAACGACTGCTGTGCTGCTACAAGGACTGCCACTATGCTGAACTGCTGCCCTGCTGCCTGCTACCCTATGCCCTGCTGAGGTAAGGACAGGACCCATTTCACTTGAACCCAGAGTGACTCCAAGTGCATGCTGGCTTGCCCCCTGTTCTGAAGTCCACAGGACATCAAAGATTTCCTGAAACCCTGCAACAGCAACTGGACTCTGCCATCTGTGAGTGCTGCCCTGTCAAGTGGTGCCAGTCCAGACCCCTTGGGAGTGGGTTTTTCTGTACTGCAACTATTAGAATCCTCGCATCGCCTCCGTTGCGCCAATCGGAAGAGGTGCATTTCACCCGACGACAGCGCATCACCTATCTTCAGTGCTGCTCGATGTCAGTGCATCCCTGAGTGTTTGGCTCGATGGTGATGCATCGCATACGAATCCTACGGATCAGAGCCAACTTATCACCTCCCTGCATCTCGTCCTTGATGTTGACGCAGCCCCCAACCAAATGTACTGTTTCAGCGTGCCGAGGCTGGTCCCTGTATCCGACCCTCACTCCATCACGTTTGACCTGAACGTTTGGATTTACCCCAGCCAAGCACGACCAGATATCCCCCTTGGCACTTTAAGACTCTAAGCACTATATTCTGGATGTTCTTTAATAATTCATAATGCGGTTCTACTCATTGGCTTTTTGTTGTTTAGGTCTTGTTCTATTCATAAAATTATTGTCTATTTTTCTAACCCAGTGTAGAGTCTTTTTGTAGTGTTTTCATTGTGTTACTGTGGGTTGTGTTGCACAAATGCTTTATACATTGCCTCTTTAGATTAGCCTGACTGCTCTGTGCCAAGCTACCAGAGGGTGAGCACAGGTAATCTTTTAGTGTATATCTGACATACCCTGTCTAGGACTGTGGTCCCTACTTGGACAGGGTACATGCCTCAGCCAAATAGAGACCCATTTTCTAACACACAGGTGTTGTTTTATGTTTGAGATTAAAGTATTATATTTATTTGTCAGCAAAAGCACTGGTTGGACATTGATTTGATTTCTGAGTATCTTACCCCACAGCTCCCTAAATAAGTCTTAGATTTCTTGACTTTGCTACCCTACGGGTAAAGTGCTAAAGAGGAGTGGTAGTTGCTCTGTTTTAAGCTCAATAGTTAGGTTAAGCCCCAGGACACCAGTGATAAGAGGCTCTGATTAACACAATGTAAGTCCAGTAACCCTTCAATGAGCTAGGACTTCTGGAAAAAGATCCCACATGTACACATTTAAAACAAAATAAATATTCATCTACAAACTTTTATTAACAAGGTGTGTCTTCCTCCCATGTTAAAAACGGTGCCAAGGATGAGTCAGACTCAATGTAATGAAGATTTTTCAATAGTAATTAGGCCATTTTATAGTAATTCCTAAAGGCCGAAACTACACAAAAGGTCTAGAAAGTTCAAATAAATATTCCCTTTTGGTGCCTCAACTTACAGTTTTGTATTCAAGAATATCAGTAGCCTCTTAAGCCTTTAGTTTTTTTTATTTGGGTGGCCTAGATAACACTTGCTTTTTGCCACTGAAGCTCTCAAAGCGAGAGGCCTGTTTTTGATGTGGCAATTATCACATTGATAAAATGTAAAACCAAGGTATTCAAAATTTACTGGATTCGATAATAATCACTGTTGGACTTGGCCCTCTCTGCAGGGTCTACCCCAAACTTTTTTGCCTTCACCCTTCTGTTTTCTGAACCCATTTCTGTTGGTTATTATGACTCTGTGCGCTTTACCACTGCTAACCAGTGCTAAAGTGCCTGTGCTCTCTCCTGGCTAACATCCATTTGGCACATTTAATTTACATGCAAGTCCCTAGTAAAGCAGTCCTACATGTACCCAGGGCCTGTATATTAAATGCTAATAGGGGTCCTAACTAGGTCCCTGTATCTGGCCCATGCTCAATCATGTTAATCAAAAACGTAAGACGGCCCCTGAATGAGCAGATAGCAGGTAGAAAGAACAGGGGAATAAGAGTATACACATAAACAGACTGCCTGATAAAATCAATTGACAGAATATCTCGCTGTATTTTGATAGATGCTGATTAAGTCATCTGGGAGTCATGGTGTATATAAATGTACTTTCAACAATGCTTAAAGCAAAAGTAATAAGAGAAAAATAAGAAAAACACGATTTTCTCATTCAAAACATTTTTATCAAAAAATATATATTTTATTATAGTCATATAAATAATCTTATGTTCTTAGATCTCACATTACAGGGCATAACATAAGTCCATCAATATAAAGAGAAAAGATAACTGAACCTACAGAGATAAGAATAACATCTCCCCCACTGGTACTCCAACTCATCAACCATACCATTCATACCACATTCATTCAACGGACATGCCTTTTCACATATCAGAGAAACCATAAACCCACAAGACATTGATCACCTGTAGATAATACAAAATCCATGAATGCTGTACAAGTGAAAGATTAAACAATCTTCAGATATTATTTACATATATATGATTATTTCTTTCAAACACCATGGTCATTCAGCATATTATCCATTGGGTTTCCTAATACTCGTGTCTTGTGGTCTAATGATGCGCAGACGCGCGTTTTGGTATGGACCCACAATCCAGGTCAACACCTTCTTCAGGGAGCTAAACAACTCTACTGAAGGAGTAACCAGGGGAGTATCCTGAGGGAAATCTATCTGCTGGCTGGCTGCCCTCAAATAAAATTAGGGTTCTTCTCTGGAGTCTTATATATAGATGATATAAGCAATATGCTAAATAGCAGCCTCCAACCACTGTCTTCATATGTGAAAAATTATCCCACCTGGCAATACCATTATCGAGAAAATTAAAGGCGGATATAGTCATACGTTGATCAGGCGGAAAGGATACAGGAGTGCAGAGCGTCTATTAGCATGGTTTTCTGGTTAGGACCTTAATAACCCATCAACTCTTGGAATTCAGTGGTAGAATTTCACAATATTCTATCAGGGGATTGTGGCGTATGAACTTGTGACTTTGTCCGGCGTGTGAGAAGTTGGCCTGGCATATGCTGTCCACTAATTATAGTGGGCACCTTGCACCAGTCCAAACAACCCCTTATTGGAGATAGGTTAAAGACAACCTTTTTTGAAAGCTATCCTAGTGGTAGCTATGGAGAGCAGCCTTCAGGCTAAGTCTTGAAGGAATGTAAAGCAGCTTGTTTTACCAGTCTATAATCTCTTGAGTGACCAAATGAAAGAGCACCACACCAGGTATATATTCAAAATATATGTATTTATTGCTAAACACACCCCTCTAGTCTCTTTATGAGGCTAGAGTTCGAAATACACAAGTTATAAGTTATTTAAACACAGTAATAGCACAAATACACGTTTGGGCCCTTGGGGCGTACCAAACCATATACCAATAAAGTGGTATAAGAACCACGACTGAACTAGACACTAGGCCTAGAGCCTCTAGAAGTGCTTGGACCACAAGGAACCACCCAAGGTAGTGACACAGGGGACCCACGGGGGACGCGTGCAGTGTAAATACACAACCGCGATACGCCGTTAACTTCTATGGAGAAAGTCGCGATCAGGAAATTAAAGAAAAGGGACACTTAAAGGAGGACTTGGAGCAAACCCTTTGAGAACTAGGTCGTTCTAGAGTCTCTACCCACGGGAGCACCGGAGTACTCATGTTACCTCACCCAGGGAAGCCGGGTGCATAGGTGCCTTTCGGGGTCGGGTTTCGTCGTCGATTTGAATGGCGATCTACTGCAAAGTGCTGCTGGCGACCAAGTGGAAAGTGTCCGGGTGGATCCAAGAGTGGATCGGAGATCTGAAGAACCTGAAAGCAGAGGGGACAGAGTCTGGGTCACTAGCCAGTGACCAGGAAGGCGATGAGCGGATGCCCACCGATGTCGAGTGCTTCAGGTAGGTTGACGGTCGTCTTGACTCTTCAGCCACGAGGTCCAGGAGGTGTTGTCAGCGACCAGGAGCAGGATTCGGGCTGGTACACGATGTCTGTCGAGTGCTGAGGTATCGGCGACCGGATTGGACCCAACAAGCCTTGGCAACGGCAAGTCTCGATGAAAGTGAAGAATGACGATGATGCAGACCAGCAAGGTCTGAGGAACTCACCCAGCAAGGGTAAGTGAGGGCAAGCCTGGAGCAATCAGGGAGCCCAAGAAGAAAAGGATTGGCCTTCGTGAAGGGCTACTAGCCAACGGGCTAGCGACCGCGAAGGAGCCTCAAGATGGTGCACGTGGAGCTGGCTCACAGGACACTCGTGGAGCGGAGGCCAGTGATCTTCGGTGCAGTTGGTGCTGGAGGGTAGGGCTACTCGGAGCCCAAAGCACGACTTCGTGGGAGACCCAGAAGAGGATGCACTAGCAAATGCGTGCGGTGTCCAGGGGTCACGGTTCCATGTCACCCACAACAGCTACGGGCCTCAGCTTTGCTGGGGACTCAGGGCAGCCTCGGGGAAGTCAGGAAATCCACCTCTGGTGATGCAAAGACTTCGGCGTCCGACGGGAGCTTAGGCGATGCAGACCGGACAATTGCTTCTTTGGTGCCTGCCAAGCAGGGGAGTCACTCCTTGACCCCAAGGGAGATTCTTCTGTCCTCTAGTCTTGAGTAGAGCGTCGAAGGTCCAGGATTCTGTGTCAGAGTTTCGTCCAGGGATAATCTAAAGTCCTAAGGACTGGGTTCCTATACTTATACCAAGTTTAGGGGTTGGACTACTCTGTTGCCCCACCTACGGGTGGGTCAGGGCAGAGGGGTGGCTACACCCCTTTCCCTTTGTCCAGTTCGCGCCAAAGCAGGGGCTGCAAGCCCCTGATCCGATTTGAACTGGGGTATGCACAGGGACACCAAGTGTGCCCCCAGTGCAGGACTTCAAAGCACCCGAAAGTGCTCCCGCCCAACCCCAATACACATTATCCTGTCTGGGGAGGTGGTCACACCTCCCTGGGACAGGAAACCTATTGTCCAGGCCTTCCCTGCCGGAGTTTCATCCAGCAGCAGGAGGCCAGACTCGTGTCTGTGGCAGCAGCATCCATTTTGTGATGCCAGGGCTTTAGAAAGAAGTTACCGGCCAGGCCAGGGTGAACATGTCTCTCCCTCTAGAAGGGTGGAATGCTACCCCCGCCGCCAGAATTGGTGGGGGGGGGGTAGTATTCCAAGATGTTTGACACCAAACACGACATGTTTCGGTGCAGCCATTCCAAAGTTAGCATTTAACGCGAGGTTACAATGCGCTTAAGAGTATATGGTCAGGCTGCACTACAAACAGCATCAGAGAAGGGTCTCCGAACGCTGCAGAGGGGCCCTGCTCATGCAGGGGCACCCTCTCACATAGGAACCATGCACTCTGCCTTCAGGATTGACAAGGCCTGCCATAGGAGTGACTTATAGGTTTATATGTGTGTATGTATTTAGTGATATAGGTAACCTATATCACAGTAAGGGGTGCATGCACCACCTTACCCAGGCTGCAGTAGCAGACCTGTGGTGTCAGTTTGGATGGCCTTCCAGGGGTGGCATAATACATGCTGCAGCCCCTGGTAGGCCTCTGAGGTACCTATGCCCTTGGTACATAGTATACCATATACTAGGGACTTATAAGGGCATTCCAGATTCCATTTTAGAGAGGAAGCAGCTAGGCTGGGGTTCTGATTAGCAGGGCCCCAGCCAGACTAAAGTCGAAAAACAGTGACGCATCAGCAAAAAGTGGGGGTACCCATGTGAAGCAGATCCTACTCTCCTACACAACCCCCCCAAACGTAGGGACATTAAACTAACCTTGCCCAGTTAAGTCTTCATGTTCTAAGTGGAAGTACCTAGAGAGTCCATCTGCATTGGCATGGTTACTCCCAGGTCTATGTTCCACTGTGAAGTCCATCCCCTGTAGGGAAATGGACCACCTAAGCAGTTTGGGGTTTTCACCCTTCATTTGTTTTAGCCATAAGAGGGGCTTATGGTCTGTCTGAACCAGGAAGTGGGTACCAAACAAGTATGGCCTCAACTTCTTCAGAGCCCAGACCACAGCAAAGGCCTCCCTCTCAATGGCTGACCAACGTTTCTCTCTAGGGGTCAGCCTTCTGCTAATGAAAGCTACTGGCTGATCCTGACCTTCTTCATTCAATTGTGACAGTACAGCCCCTACCCCCAATTCAGATGCATCAGTTTGAACAATGAACGTCTTGGAGTAATCAGGACTCTGTAGAATGGGAGCAGTGCACATGGCCTGCTTCAGGTCATCAAATGCCTTTTGACAGCTAACTGTCCACTGAACCTTTTTGGGCATTTTCTTAGAAGTTAAGTCATTCAGGGGTGTCACTATTGATCCATACCCCTTGACAAATCTCCTATAGTACCCAGTCAGGCCTAAGAAGGCTCTCACCTGAGTCTGGGTAGTTGGAGCAGTCCAGTCCATGATAGTCTGGATCTTGCTCTGCAAAGGTTGAACCTGGCCTCCACCCACAAGGTGGCCCAGGTACACAACCTGACTCTGCCCTATCTGGCACTTAGTGGCCTTGATAGTCAGGCCTGCTTTTTGCAGGGCCTGTAAAACATTCCTGAGGTGGACCAGGTGATCCTCCCAGGTGGAGCTAAAGACAGCAATATCATCTAGATATGCTGCACTATAGGCTTCCAGACCTGTGAGAACTGTATTCACCAACCTCTGGAAAGTGGCAGGTGCATTCTTCAGACCAAAGGGCATCACCACAAATTGATAATGCCCACTAGGGGTTGAGAATGCTGTTTTGGGCTTGGCAGTATCAGCTAGTCTGATCTGCCAGTAGCCAGCTGTCAAGTCAAATGTGCTGAGATATTTGGCTGAGGCCAAAGTATCTATGAGCTCATCTGCCCTTGGTATTGGATGGGCATCAGTCCTAGTGACTGCATTGAGACCCCTGTAGTCCACACAAAACCTCATCTCTCTTTTTCCACCACTGGTGTGAGGTTTTGGCACAAGGACCACTGGACTAGCCCAAGGGCTATCTGAGGGTTCAATAACTCCCAACTCCAACATTTTCTGGACTTCAGTCCTGATACAGTCCCTGACATGGTCAGGTTGCCTATAAATCTTATTTTTAATAGGCAGACTGTCCCCAGTGTCCACTTCATGAGTGCACCAGGTGGTCTGACTGGGTGTCAGTGAAAACATGTGTCTAAACTGATTGAGCAGCTGTCTACAATCAGTTTGTTGCTGGGTAGTGAGGCTGCCTGCCAAGGCTACACCATCTACTGACCCATCGTCAGGGTTCTGTGAGAGCAGGTCAGGGAGTGGGTCACTCTCTTCCTCCTGCCCTTCATCAGTAGCCATGAGCAAGCCCATGTCTGCCCTGTCCACATATGGTTTTAACCTGTTGACATGGAGAACCCTGTGGGGACTCCTGGGTGTTCCTAGGTCTACTAAGTAGGTAACCTCACCCTTCTGCTCAACAATAGTGTGGGGTCCACTCCATTTGTCTTGGAGAGCTGCTGGGGCCACTGGCTCCAACACCCACACCTTCTGTCCTGGCTGGTAAACAGTCAGAACAGCCTTTTGGTCATGCCAGGCCTTTTGAAGTTCCTGGCTAGCCTCAAGGTTTTTAGTTGCCTTTTTCATATACTCAGCCATTCGGGAGCGGAGACCAAGTACATAGTCCACTATGTCTTGCTTTGGGGGCTTGAGAGGTAACTCCCATCCTTCCTTCACCAAGCACAGTGGACCCCTGACAGGGTGGCCAAACAAAAGTTCAAAAGGGCTGTAACCAACCCCTTCTGAGGCACCTCCCTATATGCAAATAAAAGGCAGGGCAAGAGTATGTCCCATCTTCGCCTAAGCTTTTCTGGGAGCCCTTTAATCATGCCCTTCAAGGTTTTGTTGAATCTCTCAACTAAACCATTGCATTGTGGGTGATAGGGTGTGGTGAACTTGTAAGTCACTCCACACTCCTTCCACATTGCTTTTAAGTAACCAGACATAAAGTGTGCACCCCTGTCTGATACTACCTCCTTAGGAAAGCCCACTCTTGAGAAAATTCCCAGGAGGGCCCTTGCCACTACAGGTGCTGTAGTGGTCCTAAGGGGAATAGCCTCTGGGTACCTGGTGGCATGATCCACTACCACCAGGATAAACCTGTGCCCAGATGCTGTTTGGGGATCCATGGGACCAACAATGTCGATCCCCACCCTTTCAAAGGGCACCCCCACCACAGGTGGTGGTATCAGGGGGGCCTTTGTAGTGCCACCTGCCTTGCCACTGGCCTGGCAGGTTACACAGGAGCGACAAAACTCCTTGGTGTCTTCAGACATGTGGGGCCAGTGAAAGTGAGGGACAATTCTGTCCCAAGTCTTGTTCTGGCCCAGGTGACCTGCCAAGGGAATATCATGGGCTAGGGTCAATAGGAAGCCCCTGAACTTTAGAGGTATAACCAACCTCCTGGTGGCACCAGGCTTGTGGTCTCTACACTCTGAGTACAGGAGTCCATCATCCCAATACACTGTATGGGGACCACTAGCTTTCCCAGCAGCCTCAGCAGCAGCTTGCTGTCTGAGGGGTTCAAGAGAGGGGCAGCTCTGCTGTTCCTGGCTCAGATCTGCCCTGGAAGGTCCCCCTGTCCCCAAGAACTCAACCTGGTCAGGTTCAAGCTCCTCTGGGACAGTTCCTTCCTCAGGACTGAGATCATCCCCCTCTAGGGACTGATCTTCCTTCTGAGCCAAGGGGAAGGCACTGCCTTTACCCTACTACTCCTCCTCTTGGAAGGCACTTGGTCCATTATTCCAGAATCCAAGGCCTGTTCAGTGCTAGACATTTTGTCTTGTGACCTGGTCACAGCAAACACATCTGCAGGGATCCCCAGCATTTCTGCATGGGTCCTGAGCTCCACTTCTGCCCAAGCTGAAGTTTCTAAGTCATTGCCAAGCAAGCATTCGACTGGTAGGTTTGCACTCACCACAACCTTCTTAAGGCCAGTTACCCCTCCCCAGGAGAAGTTAACAACTGCCAGAGTATGGTCTGTTCTGACGTTGCTAGCATTGGTCACTTGGTACATCTCACCAAGTATAACTTGCCCAGGATTCACAAGGTCTTGTGTCACCATTGTGACACTTGCCCCTGTGTCCCTAAATGCCAAAGCCTCTCGTCCATTGATTAAAGGCTGTTGTCTGTACTTGCCCAGATTACTGGGACTCACAGAGGAGGTCACATCCATGCCTCCATCACAGACTAACACAGCCTGAGTTAGTTCTCTGACTAGGTCAGAGCCCAACTCAGTACCCAGGGTGAACCCTACTAAACCCTTGGCTGGAGCACTCCCACCAACTGTAACTGTACTAGGGGGAACAGGTGCCTTAGGGGCATTGGTGGGTGCTGGACTTGAGTCTTTGGACTTGGTGCAATCACTGGTCCAGTGGGTCTTTTGCTTACAGACCTTGCACCATGGTTTTCTTTGGCCTTTCCCTTTTGTAGACTGTGACTCCCCACCTGAAGAAGATTTTTGGGGGCCTTGTGAAGACTTTTGATCTTTACCCTTCTCCCCACCCTTTTCAGAGTTCTTAGCATCTTGCTTCTTAGGGTCACCACCTTGGTTCTGTACCTTCTGCCTCACCCTGGTTCTGACCCATTTGTCTGCCTTCTTTCCCAATTCTTGGGGAGAGGTCAGATCAGAGTCCACCAGGTACTGATGCAACAGCTGATTTTGACAGTTATTAAGAATCTGCTACCTCATTATCAGATTGTACAATCCTGAGAAGTCACACACCTTACTGCCCATCAACCAGCCTTCCAGAGCCTTAGCAGAACAATCCACATAGTCTACCCAGTCTTGAGTCTGTGCTTTTTGGGTATCTCTGAACTTCAACC
Organism: Calotriton arnoldi; assembly: GCA_963921515.1. Taxonomy (NCBI): domain Eukaryota; kingdom Metazoa; phylum Chordata; class Amphibia; order Caudata; family Salamandridae; genus Calotriton; species Calotriton arnoldi. The sequence continues at coordinate 9,774,718 of CAWUFW010000004.1, read as the reverse complement.
TGTATTGTTCAGTTGTTAGGCCAAACCCATCAATAAGAGCACTCTTCAAGACCTTGTAATTATCAGCATCCTCCTCTCTAACAGTGAGGAGCTTGTCTCTACCTTTGTCTGCAAAGGAGAGCCACAAGATTGCTGCCCACTGCTCTTGAGGGACCTTCTGTACTTTACAGGCCCTCTCTAGAGCAGTTATCCATTTGTGGATGTCATCCCCACTCTGGTAGGGAGGGACAATCTTGCTCAGGTTCCTATGGTCATAGGACCTTTCCCTAACTCTAGGGACATGGCTGCCACCATGGGACTCTAGTCCCAACTTTCTTCTCTCTTTGTAGAGATCTAGGGACTCCCTGTCTATAGCCAGTTGCTGCTTTCTGAGTTCAAGCTGAGCTTCCTCATATTGAACCAGCCTCTTTCTTTTCTCATGAGAGGATTCCCTCCTATGAGATGAGACAGAGGTCCCTATGGAGGTGCCAGGGTGGTTAGACTCCTGAGAAGGAGACCTAGACCTTCTGGGCACACTCATAATCCTTCCTGGGGGGACAAAGTGGGGATCATTCTGATCTTCCTCTTCATCGTCCACAGGAGGGATTGGGTTATCCAGGTCAGGGTCATTGTCACCCTCCTGGTCAGTTCCAGAGGGGGGGCTGGGGGTACTGCTACCCCTGGCCCCATCCTCATCTTCTGCCCCACCCTCCGCTCCTACCCCTTCAGTCCCTAAGGGCCTGCTGAGATCATAAGCCTCCAACATCTCTCTAAGATGTTGGGTGGTGGGACTCTGTCCTGTCTTCAATTTCCTCAAGTTACATAATGCTCTCAATTCCAAGAATGGGAGTGTATCATACTTGGAGGGGAGAAGCCCATGGGCTTCTGGCAAGGACTCACTGGGTCCTGGCTTTGAAGACATCACTAGTGAGGTGTGGTGTATGCACTACCTACTCTAGTGTGGCCTACTAAACTCTCTTGAGTTGTAGAAAGGGTGTGCTATCCCTTAACACACAACTCTAAGTTCAGTAGAACTTACTGTATTCTAAGCTTAAATTATATGTACCTTAGGTACCTTTAGTGGTTTTCAGATGATCAATTCAATTGAGATTATCTGGTAAAACAATAGCAAGCTGGAATCCCACACGCTGCACACCAATGTGAGAAGTTGGCCTGGCATATGCTGTCCACTAATTATAGTGGGCACCTTGCACCAGTCCAAACAACCCCTTATTGGAGATAGGTTAAAGACAACCTTTATTGAAAGCTATCCTAGTGGTAGCTATGGAGAGCAGCCTTCAGGCTAAGTCTTGAAGGAATGTAAAGCAGCTTGTTTTACCAGTCTATAATCTCTTGAGTGACCAAATGAAAGAGCACCACACCAGGTATATATTCAAAATATATGTATTTATTGCTAAACACACCCCTCTAGTCTCTTTATGAGGCTAGAGTTCAAAGTACACAAGTTATAAGTTATTTAAACACAGTAATAGCACAAATACACGTTTGGGCCCTTGGGGCGTACCAAACCATATACCAATAAAGTGGTATAAGAACCACGACTGAACTAGACACTAGGCCTAGAGCCTCTAGAAGTGCTTGGACCACAAGGAACCACCCAAGGTAGTGACACAGGGGACCCACGGGGGACGCGTGCAGTGTAAATACACAACCGCGATACGCCGTTAACTTCTATGGAGAAAGTCGCGATCAGGAAATTAAAGAAAAGGGACACTTAAAGAAGGACTTGGAGCAAACCCTTTGAGAACTAGGTCGTTCTAGAGTCTCTACCCACGGGAGCACCGGAGTACTCGTGTTACCTCACCCAGGGAAGCCGGGTGCATAGGTGCCTTTCGGGGTTGGGTTTCGTCGTCGATTTGAATGGCGATCTGCTGCAAAGTGCTGCTGGCGACCAAGTGGAAAGTGTCCGGGTGGATCCAAGAGTGGATCGGAGATCTGAAGAACCTGAAAGCAGAGGGGACAGAGTCTGGGTCACTAGCCAGTGACCAGGAAGGCGATGAGCGGATGCCCACCGATGTCGAGTGCTTCAGGTAGGTTGACGGTCGTCTTGACTCTTCAGCCACGAGGTCCAGGAGGCGTTGTCGGTGACCAGGAGCAGGATTCGGGCTGGTACATGATGTCTGTCGAGTGCTGAGGTGTCGGCGACCGGATTGGACCCAACAAGCCTTGGCAACGGCAAGTCTCGATGAAAGTGAAGAATGACGATGATGCAGATCAGCAAGGTCTGAGGAACTCACCCAGCAAGGGTAAGTGAGGGCAAGCCTGGAGCAACCAGGGAGCCCAAGAAGAAAAGGATTGGCCTTCGTGAAGGGCTACTAGCCAATGGGCTAGCGATCGCGAAGGAGCCTCGAGACGGTGCACGTGGAGCTGGCTCACAGGACACTCGTGGAGTGGAGGCCAGTGATCTTCAGAGCAGTTGGTGCTGGAGGCTAGGGCTACTCGGAGCCCAAAGCACGACTTCGTGGGAGACCCAGAAGAGGATGCACTAGCAAATGCGTGCGGTGTCCAGGGGTCATGGTTCCACGTCACCCACGACAGCTACGGGCCTCAGCTTTGCTGGGGACTCAGGGCAGCCTCGGGGAAGTCTGGAAATCCACCTCTGGTGATGCAAAGACTTTGGCGTCCGACGGGAGCTTAGGCGATGCAGACCGGACAATTGCTTCTTTGGTGCCTGCCAAGCAGGGGAGTCACTCCTTGACCCCAAGGGAGATTCTTCTGTCCTCTAGTCTTGAGTAGAGCGTCGAAGGTCCAGGATTCTGTGTCAGAGTTTCGTCCAGGGATAATCTAAAGTCCTAAGGACTGGGTTCCTATACTTATACCAAGTTTAGGGGTTGGACTACTCTGTGGCCCCACCTATGGGTGGGTCAGGGCAGAGGGTGGCTACACCCCTTTCCCTTTGTCCAGTTCGCGCCAAAGCAGGGGCTGCAAGCCCCTGATCCGGTTTGAACTGGGGTATGCACAGGGACACCAAGTGTGCCCCCAGTGCAGGACTTCAAAGCACCCGAAAGTGCTCCCGCCCAGCCCCAATACACATTATCCTGTCTGGGGAGGTGGTCACACCTCCCTGGGACAGGAAACCTATTGTCCAGGCCTTCCCTGCCGGAGTTTCGTCCAGCAGCAGGAGGCCAGACTCGTGTCTGTGGCAGCAGCATCCATTTTGTGATGCCAGGGCTTTAGAAAGAAGTTACCGGCCAGGCCAGGGTGAACATGTCTCACCCTCTAGAAGGGTGGAATGCTACCCCCGCCGCCAGAATTGGCGGGGGGGTAGTATTCCAAGATGTTTGACACCAAACACGACATGTTTCGGTGCAGCCATTCCAAAGTTAGCATTTAACGCGAGGTTATAATGCGCTTAAGAGTATATGGTCAGGCTGCACTACAAACAGCATCAGAGAAGGGTCTCCGAATGCTGCAGAGGGGCCCTGCTCATGCAGGGGCACCCTCTCACATAGGAACCACGCACTCTGCCTTCAGGATTGATAAGGCCTGCCATAGGAGTGACTTATAGGTTTATATGTGTGTATGTAATTAGTGATATAGGTAACCTATATCACAGTAAGGGGTGCATGCACCACCTTACCCAGGCTGCAGTAGCAGACCTGTGGTGTCAGTTTGGATGGCCTTCCAGGGGTGGCATAATACATGCTGCAGCCCCTGGTAGGCCTCTGAGGTACCTATGCCCTTGGTACATAGTATACCATATACTAGGGACTTATAAGGGCATTCCAGATTCCAATCAGTGATGTGCCTAGGGCACATGGAAACCATTTTAGAGAGGAAGCAGCTAGGCTGGGGTTCTGATTAGCAGGGCCCCAGCCAGACTAATGTCGAAAAACAGTGAAGCATCAGCAAAAAGTGGGGGTACCCATGTGAAGCAGATCCTACTCTCCTACACGGCGCAACAAGATACCCACAGTTGGAGCTTTGCGCTTTTAAACACTTTCACTGAAATCTTTAGAATTGCATATCTCTGATTCTACAAATTGGATTTTTGTCATTTTGGTCTCAAATAATTTATTAAAATGTACTTTATTTTTCTAAACAGGTGTGGGATTTTTCTGGTGTTCTGTTTTCACGTTATTACTGTTTGTGTGCTGCATAAATACTTTACACATTTCATCTATGTTAAGTCAGACTGCTTTTGTGCCAAGCTACCAAACCAATCAATCAATCAGGGTTGGTAAAGCGCAGCTAGTCACCCGCGAGGGTCTCAAGGTGCTAGGGGGGGCGGCTTTATTGAGTGCTGGGATTATCTGAAGAGCCAGGTCTTGAGGTCCTTCCTGAACTGGAGCAGTGTAGGGACTTGCCAGAGGTGGAGGGTAAGGTCATTCCAGGCCTTGGCTGCGAGGTAGGAGGAGAACTTTTCTCCTGTTCTGGTCTTGTAGTGGGATGGTGGACAGAGAGAGGTCAGCTGATTGGAGGTGTCTCTTGGGTGCGCGGAAGGAGAGGCGTTTTTTTTAGGTATGCTGGTCCGATGTTGTGGAGGGCCTTGTATGCGTTGAGCATAGACTAATTTGGAGTTTGCTTGTGTTTCACCCCGACAACAATTGTGGTTGCTGCTTGAGTAGGGGTCCACTTCCCTCAACCAGTAACCCAATTTCCTACAATCACCTATTATGAGTCTTGCTCCTAAAATTGGACATACCATGTGGATTTTGATACATACTGGACCAAAATCTACATCTCAGTATTTTTCTCCTTTTAAACTCTGGTAGGTTTGATCTACCAAAAGGGGATGTGTTTTTTATCACACCTGGTAGGTATTGGGTGAGCTAAATTGTGCGGTATAAGGAGTTACCAAGGAGTATAGGTCCACTCATAATGAAGGCCTAAGACTTATCCCAATGTCGGTAAATACTAGAAGCTGCTTAGAAAAGTCTTTACTCCACACCTCATGTACACACCTGTGAAAGTTTGGAGATTGTTGCTCTACATAAGGCACACATTTTGATTTCACCGATCAAGAAACCATGGCAGGAATGAAGACAAGGAGCTACTTACAGGTGGACCAGCGACTTCAGCCCCCGGAAGGCTTTTCTGGAAATTGACTTAATAGTGTTATTTTCGATGAATCTGCAAAGGGAATAACAGAAAGATCATACATCATGATACTTATCGGGGACAAAATCCACACTCATTTGCCTGATTATGCTCAACCTTTCTCTTCACCCATGCAGAAATCCATGACCACAATCGCCCTAACACAGAAATGTCTAAAACGGCTTCTTTCAAGGGCAACGCTATGGAGTTTCTCACTGCATTCATAATATTCATTTGGAAAAAAGACATCTACTTCACATGTTGCTACATTTATTCTTTAATTCTTTCTAGTAACGTTTTATTACAATATTATACACAGTGGGGCGGATTTACGAGCCCTTGCGCCACTTTTGCGCCGCCGTTGCGTCACTTATGTGACGCAGCGGCGGCGCAAAACATGCGCCACGTTGCGCAATATTTACAATGTGACGCATCTAGGGAGATGCGTCACATTGTAAACCCCTGCGCCACATGAAACCTGCGTCAGGTTTCATGTGGGCGTTCCGGCGCAGGGTGGGCGTTCCCTCGCAGGTACGCCTCGTAAAAGTGACGCAGTGAAATCTACAAGATTTAACTGAGTCACTTTTACGCCCATGCTGCGTCAAAACCCTGCGCCTGCTTGAAGCAGGCGTAAGGATTGACGCAGCATGTTAGGCATAGGGCACCCCGAGCCTTGCTGGAGCCGCGTCGCGCTTGCGACGCGACTCCAGCAATGCGCCGCCTTTCCGTCAGGGGATGCGACACGCATCTGCCCATCCGTGCGCCACGGCGCGCCGCATTGTAAATGCGGCGCATCGGCGGTGGCGCAAGGGCAAACTTGCGTGACGCATCTTCCCTGGCGCATCCCTGCTGATTTGCAGGGATGCGCCAGGGAACGTAAATATGCCCCAGTAAATCACCAGATAGCTCTGGTTACCTGACTCCACGTATTCATTAAGATCGATAGTTGAAAGCAAATTGGTTTGAACCAAAACATTGAAGAAATAGCTTGAATTGTGTTTGGTCAACACATAGGACAAAATAGTTAAATTAAAAAATATGCATCACAATAAATGCCTAGAAACAGCAGTAACTGAAAGTTTCAAAGCTAGATCCTGCTAAAAAAACAATACTTTTATTGCACATTGACCGTAACGCTGACGTGGTTTTTGACACATCTGTAAGCCTGCATCTACCCTAAACATAACATTGACCCTAAACCTAACCTTAACTCTAATACACTGATGTGTTTGTTTCATTATAAGTCTTACGAACTTTCTTTCCAACTATTCATCTAACAGAACTTCAATCCATTAACCCGCTTTTTTATTGTTCTGTAGCTCAAATGTGTGATACCCGTTTTGCAAACTTTGTTTGGTTTGTAACAAAACACAAACGAAAAAACAGCAAAATAACTTTTGCAGAAAATAGCTCTGCAAGCACTCACTTTGAGTGGAAGAGTGATCTCGTTCAACAAGTGAAGTTTCATGAAATTTAGAAGATTTTGAAGTCGTTCCAAAGTATGATGTTCGTGAACTTTGCAGTGTCAGCCACGCCAAGGTGTACCTATGTGTGATTTATTTTTTCTCCTGTCTTTCGAAGAATGGTTATGTTTGTCTGGAGGACTCTCTGGAATCAGCATGGGCTTGTTAAGGGAGAAATCGGTAGATTTGCTGGAGCTGGATGGGCTGGAGCTGTTAGTCACAACAGGCCCATGGAATTGTTCTCCTCCAGGCTCACTGACAGTCTTCCAGAAATGTCCATACTGCTCTGTACACCAGTCGCCTGTGTCTATACACACAGGCCTTTTCCTTACATGGTCATTACCCATAAAAGGCGGTAGCTGTTTAAGGCCATCTGAATTTGCTCTGTTGAGTTTTTTCTAGAGTGGCGTCCATCTAAAATGGCCGACAGGAAGTCAGGCGACAATGGGCCTTCTCTTTAAGTGAATACAAAAATCCCCAAACACAAAGCGCTTTAACACTAATTTGGCCTTTGGATGGTACGTAGTTTGTGGACAGTGAAGCGGCCTGCTCATTGGGGAAGCCCACTCCACACCCTAGAGACCACATCCACTTTCCCCAGGTCAGTGCTGGCCTATGACTCAATGGTATGTCACATTTATATCTCCCTCATACGTCACATCATTATGGAGAAGGTGATAGTTATTGGATAGGTGCAATGAACCTCTTGAGGAAGTGCTGCGGCAGTCAACATGAAGGTGTGTTCCAGTGGCGGCTGGTGACATTTGAAAGTGGTAAGGCGTAACCATTAGGCATGACTTTTATAAAGTGAGCAACGTGAACAGGTTTAATGGACAAACCTGGGATCCAGGGTGGGTCCCTCTCCCGAGAAAGAAATGAAAAAAAGGTTCCCAAATGGTACATTTCAAAGCAAATGAATGTAGTGATAAAGCAAGGCTTATAAAAGCAGTGGGAAAGTATAGTCTTGAAATATTAAACACATTAAAAACTGCCCCATATCTTACTGCATTAATATGTTAAGCAGTTAATGTAATGTGTAAATTGTACAGCGTGACAACTTTTACACATTAAAATGTATGCTTGCCCACTGTCTAGCACTACATGCAGCATTAACTTTGGAACATAATGCTCTAACCACCAGGCTTCGGGAAGCACCCACAGCTGCTGACTCCAACCAGTCATATAGAAATATGTGCAGACAGGTCTTTAAGTGGGATCAAAAAAGTAGGGGCTCTCTAAAAAGGAACGTCAAATACATTTCTGTGATTCACATAGTGTGCCAACCGACCAGTATTTTGGTTTACTGGTTTCTCTCTGAGATGTAATTGTATCCAGATAAATGACATAACAACTGATCTACACCTAAAACCTTTCATTACTATTGGCTTTGTCAATGGGTGTTAGCTGTTTAAAATAAATGAGTAACAACAATGATTTGTTATAAATAATTAACATTGGAAATGTTTCAATTATGAGATAGTGAGTCTGTGAATTAAATAGCATTGAGGCCTGTGGAAGGAGTTTTAGCCTTCAGTTATGTGTGCTTCATGTTAGATATGTATCCTCTTTTTCTCTGCATATCTTCTCCATCTGCACATCTTCAATCACCTCTCTTTACTCTTCAACATCCTCTTTTCACTTTTCCCTGAATGCACTTCCTTGCATCTCTGTCACTTCACTGCCCCAAGCATACACTGCACTCCCTCAAATTTAAGCACTATATTTTCTCTTACTTTTGCCTTGCAAATATTTTTACATCTGTGTACCACTTTACACACACATCCACACAATTTCAGTTGCGTATGGAATACATAAACATTGTTCTATGTGCTCGGCAGAGAGCCCAACCCACTGACAGGCACTTTGTTTGGCTTCAGCCTTAGCGCCTGAGCGCTCAATCAAAGCCCCTCATAAACACCTGGCATGACTCAAGCCTCAAAGTATGCACAGAAAAAAATACAGATAAACAACAACATTATAAAATAGCTAACTCTTGGGGAATGCAAGATTACGTAAAGTATGAGGAATAAGAGAGGATCTAAATCACTGAAATGTATTGCCTCAATGTTTTTAACATTCATTGTTTGCAAGTCAATCCATGTTTTTGTCATCAGTGTTAACTTAGGGGCATGAAGCCACGGGCAGTTTTAATGTCACGCATCAGAGAACTGTCCACTGTAAGCACATATTTCTCGCCTTGCTTGACTTGGATGTTTGGATCAACTTTGCAAGGGAACAAGAACGAGCCCTGCTCCTTATTTGGATCCATTTCGCGGTGGAACAAATGCTGTAGCTCCACTTCTAACGGGGCCAGCTAAGTGCAGTCAGGGCCTGGGGTGTCACAGAGGGGGAGGTTAGCGTGATGCGGGGTCTCAGCACAATATACATAACACAACTTTAGCTTGCAAACACTTACGATTACCTAGAACAAGGCACCGGATCAGACGTGCTTGCATCCACTCTCAAGTATGACGAAAGGGTGGGATCTACGCCTTTTGAATGACGGACGTCTGAAGTCACGCAGGGATGAAGTCTCCCACGCCCGAAACCATGACACTAATTGCGTCACTGGCCTACAGAGTGCATGCAACCATAGACCCAATGGCAATGAAGGGCTTTAAAACAGAATTGATTTACTGCCTGGCTTCAGTTTCCTGCTTCAGAGTGAGGCGGGGCAGGCAGCCTGAAACACACAGCCCAGCCCAGACTTAAATATATCGATTTACTTAGAGATACAATCGTATCTCTAAATAAATCGATCTATTTAATATGTTGTTATGTAAATGTGTAAGAATTTCATAGGGGCGCAGCCCCACAGCCCTAATGGAGAAACCGCCCCTGGTGTGTTCAGCATGTGCTGCAATTCTTTGTCGCACTCTACTAAAATTCATAACATAATGTGTATTTGCAAAGCACACGTTCACCCAAGGGTATCTTGACGCTGCATTACAGATGTTTATTGTTACCCAACTCAATGGTACTCATTTTATTAACCTTAGAAGGATAAAAGGCTGAGTGGACCTAGCAGTATTTGAACCTGTAACCATGAGGTTAAACACAGGCCCATAAAGTGGACACATTAGTTCACTAAGCCATCAAACCCGGGACTTTTCCTGCAACAAAACTGCAGAAAAGGCAAAAGTGGCAACAGAGGCAAGATCAGAAGAGGATAGTTCGGGGGAGGTCCTTCCCAACACGTTTACCACGGACCAAGAGCCAGATGTGCTAACGTTTTTTGCGGGCGCAAATGGGTTTTAGACCAGTTTGCGACCGCATAAAACGTGTGACCCATGTACTAATCCTATTTTGCGAGTCGCAAATCAATTTGCGACTCGCAAAATAGGATTAGCGACTCGCTATTAAGAAGGGGCCTTCCAAGGGTGTCCCTTCCTAATAGCGACTCCTGAAGCTATGTATGACTGTTTTGTGACCGCAATTGAGGTCGCAAAACAGTCGCAGTTTACCACCCTTCATAGAAGGGTGGTAAACCACTCGCAAATGGGAAGGGGTCCCCAGGGACCCCTTCCCCTTCGTGAGTGGCTCTCAAAATATTTTTTAAGGGAAGGCAGTGGTCCCAGGGACCACTGCCTGCCCTTAAAAAATTAAACTGAAAAGTTTCATTTTTATTTTTTAAATGCATCCCGTTTTCCTTTATGGAAAACGGGCTGCTTAAAAAAAAAAAGACTGCTTTATTTAAAAGCAGTCCCAGACATGTTGGTCTGCTGACCCCAGCAGGCCACCATCCCTGGGAGTGCCAGCCATTCCCAATGGGGTCGCAAAATGCAACAGCCTCATTAATATGCATGAGGCATGCAATTTGCGACCCCATTGGGAATCGCAAACAGTGTCTCAGACACTGTTGTGCATCCCAATTTGCGAGACGCAAATTGCGAGTCGCAAATGCAACGCAATTTGCGACTCGCAAATTGGTGGGTCGTACATCTGGCCCCAAGTCTTGGAAGTGTCACTGGGTTTCTATTTGGGTAGAAGACGTGAAAGGACAGAAAGAACCATTCCAGAAAACCTTTGAGTTCATGTGGCTTAAGAGATGTTGCTGTAGAGGTACCCATCACCCAGGGGAGTTTCTGTAGTGACCCTGCCTTGATGCCCAACTGGGGAGCAGTGAGAGCTGTTCAGATAAAGTAATTAATGGATCGGGCTGTTGGCTGCCAATCAGTCTGGTTGCACCAATGTGGAGTGAGCATATTAGGGGAGATGAGCGAGGAAGTCATGCTAATTAGAATAAAGAGAAGTAATTTCAGGGAACAGTTTCATTGGGAAAAGGAAACAAAGTTCAAATTTGCCATATGGACATCCAAAATGCTCCAGGGCTCATGCTCTGAAATTATTGTGTCTTCCTGAAACTTTTCTACTTACAGATACTCAAGGTGCAGGAGTCCAACGAATGCATTGTCCCTGATGAAGGCAAACGTGTTGTAATTGAACAACCTGGAAAATGAGAAAAAAACAGGTTATGGTTTGTGTTGAAACTCATACCATGCTGTCCATGAGGTCTAAACACCATAAAATGATATGTGGGAGTCATGAGGTGTCTCCTATGACATTTTGCTTTCTTTATAAATGGGTTGCGGTTTACCATTTAGCATTTTGTGTGCCTTTGTTTCCTGCTGCTGCTGCCCCGCGGCCCCTCCCACCGTCACAGCCCCCGCCTCCCTACCTGCAGTCCCGCCCCCCTCCCCTACTTAATGGCGGCCGCTGCGCGGTCGCGCCAAAGGCGCGCCTAAGGCAAGCCCGTCTGCGCCCGTCCGCGACCCGACCGCGACCAGCGCCAGGAACCCTGGCTCTCCGAGGCCGCTACGACCCCACCAGCCTCCACGCACTCAATCCTGGAAGACACACCGACTGCGTAAGATCCGCGCCGAACACCACCCATGGACAGTTCTCTTGCAGAGCCTGCCGCAGATCGTTCACAATCGACAACACCCCCACTACCGCCGAAGGCCCGCCTGACGCACACACCACAAATCCCCTGACATGCATCCTCCTCAACGTGCGCTCCCTGCACCGACACGCCGTAGAGATCTGGGACCTGATCGACACCCTCTCGCCCGACGTCGCCTTCTTCACGGAAACCTAGACCAACGCCACCTTCGGCCCCGACATCTCCACTGCCATCCCCGACGGCTACAAGATCCAGTGAAATGACCGCCCCCAACGCCCAGGAGGGGGAATCGCCATCACACACAAGATCCCCCTCCGACTCTCCACATCCAGCACAAGCGACCCCCACTCCAACACAGAACACCTCAACTTCCAGATCCAGACCAGCCCCAGGCACCCTCATCTACAGACCTCCGGGACCTCGCACCCAGGCCGCAACCACCATCGCCGAGCTCGCCGCACCCCACGCAATCACCTCCACGGACTACATCCTACTCGGGGACCTGTACTTCCACCTCGACAACGGCAACGACCCCGACTCCATCACTCTCCTCGACAACCTCGCCAACCTCGGACTGAAGCAGCTGGTCAGCACGCCCACCCACCGAGCCGGACACACCCTCGACCCAATCTTCGCGGGTGGAACAAACATCCGTTTCAGCCACACCACCCAGCCCCTCTGGACAGACCACCACTGCTTCCACTTCACCTTCAACACTACCACTGCACCCAAGCCCGCCCCGCGACCACCACGAAGGAGCTGGAGCAAGGTCACAGAGGAACTCCTCATCACCACCCTCCTCCAAGACCCCCCCAGTGCCACGACCAACACCAACTCCCAAGCCACAGAACTTCACCGCTGGATCTTTCGCTGCACCGACAAACTCGCACCCCTCCGCCACCCCGCCAAACAACGCCCTCTGAAAGCCGCCTGGTTCACCACAGAACTACATGAAGCCAGACGCTCTTGCAGACGCCTAGAGAAAACCTGGCGAAACCAGAAAACCGCGGAAGCACGGAACAACCACAGGAGCGCCCTGAAGGAATACCACCAGCGCATAAGAGAAACCAAACGGACCTTCATAAAAGACCAAGTCCAGACCAACGCCAAGGAACTGTTCAACATCATACAGCAGTTCACAAAACCCCCCAGCGAAGCCCCGGACGTCACACCTTCCCAGGAACTCTGCGACAAGCTCAGCTCATACTTCCATCTGAAGATCAAGGCCCTCTACGATAACTTCAACGAACAGACACAGGACACCCCCCCCCCCTACGCCACCGATAAGCCAACCATCATGACCTGGAATCCCGCCACCGTCGAACACATCACCGCTACCATGAAGAAAACCCACTCAGGAGCCCCAACGGACCCCTGCCCACCGCACATATTCCACAGGGCCGCCGCCGCCATTGCACCCGAACTTGGTCTGACCATCAACGCATCCTTCATGTCCGGCATCTTCCCTAATGACTGGAAGCGGGCGGAGGTTAAACCCCTCCTCAAGAAACCCACGGCCGACCCAACGGACTTGAAAAACTACCGGCCCATCTCTCTCCTCCCTTTCGCGGCCAAAGTCACAGAGAGACTCGTGAACGCCCAGCTGACCACCTTCATCGAAGAGCACTCCATCCTAGACGCATCCCAGTCTGGATTCCGCAGCAACCACAGCACCGAGACCACCCTCCTCGCCGCCACTGACGACATCCGCATGCTACTCGACCAGGGTCACACCGCGGACCTCATCCTTCTAGACCTCTCCGCAGCCTTCGACACCATGTCTCACCGCACTCTCGCAGCCAGACTTCACGACGCGGGGATACAAGGAACCGCCCTCGACTGGATCCGATCCTTTCTCGCCAGCAGAACCCAGAGGATCAGACTCCCTCCCTTCATCTCCAAACCCACCGACATCAACTACGGAGTACCCCAGGGATCATCGCTCAGCCCCACGCTCTTCAACATTTACATGGCCCCCCTCGCCGCCATCGTAAGACAGCATGGGCTCAGCATTGTATCCTACGCCGACGACACCCAGCTCATCCTCTCACTCACGAAGAATCCCGAAGACACCAGACTCTGCTTCCAGGAAGAAATGAAGAACGTGGCAGACTGGATGAAAGACAGCTGCTTGAAGCTCAACTCAGAGAAGACCGAGGTCCTCATCCTCGGACCCTGCACCTCCACCTGGGACAACACCTGGTGGCCCTCCGCCCTCGGGAATCCACCCACTCCCACGGACCACGCTCGAAACCTCGGCATCATCCTCGACTCCTCCCTCTCCATGAACCGCCAGATCAACGCCGTCGCTTCCACCAGCTTCAACTGCCTGCGCATCCTCCGCAAGACCTTCAAATGGATCCCCCCCGACTGCAGAAAAACCGTCACCCACGCGCTCATAACCAGCAGATTAGACTACGGCAACGCCCTATACGCCGGAATCAACAGAACCCTACTACGCAGACTTCAGACCATCCAGAACGCCGCTGCCAGACTCGTCCTCGGGACTCCGTGACACGAACACATGACCCAACACCTGCGAGACCTCCACTGGCTCCCCGTCGAGAAGAGGGTCACCTTCAAGCTCCTCACCCACGCCTACAAATCCCTCAACAACATCGGACCCAAATACCTCAACGAGAGAGTATCCTTCCACGTACCCAAGAGGAACCTCCGCTCTGCCGACCTCGCCCTGGCAGAGGTCCCCCGCATCCGCAGAAGCAGAACAGGTGGGAGAGCCTTCTCCTACATCGCAGCCAAGACCTGGAACGAGCTCCCCGTGAACATCAGACGCTCCCCAACCCTGCAAGCCTTCAGGAAGGACCTAAAGACCTGGCTCTTCAACTGATCCTTAGCTACGACTGATCCGGAGCTGCCCCCCGCCCCTCCTAGCGCCTTGAGACCCTCACGGGTGAGTCGTGCGCTTTATAAACCCTTGATAGATTGATTGATTGAAAGTAGGCACACCTGGTAGAATGAATGCTGCAACTTCCTACTGGACTTGTTATGGTGGCTGCTACCAGCGCTTGCCCATTGCCAACCTCGATAAAGAGAGTAACACTTGTGGATAACACGTCTTGAAGGTGAATGGATTCCACCCCTCGATTTGGGAGAAACCATGCCCAAGGCCTAAGAGGATGGACCTCTGAGGACCCAAAACCCAGTCTGGGGGTGAAAGTCAAGAGGAAATATAAGAGTTGATTCGTCCTAGATATCCAAATGGGAACCCAATCATATGTTGAGTTGAATCTATCTGACAACCTTTGTATGCTAAGCAATTTTACCACTAGCAGATGCACTCAAATTCAAATTATTGTAACAATGAACAATGACGGCAGCAGCAAGGATATGATAGATGAATTTAGTTTCTAAAATACATTGCAACTGCTGGATTTGTTGTTTTGTAATAATAGTGTCCATGGTGCAATGATTTTCAGCACTCACACAAAATAGAAATTTGGCTGCTTGAGCTCTCCTCGTACATTTAAATAATGAAATGTTCAGGGCTTTTGCAATAGTTAGCCATCACCTCACCGCTTGCTGGCACCACAAGACTCACTGACTGCTTCCTTGAAGTGAAGCAACCACAAGCAGAGGTAGAAGACACATTACGACAAGTAGCCCATTCCTAAAACCAGAGTGCCAAAGGCACAATTCACAACATTTTATATAGATCAACTTGTGCTACATCTGAGAAACTTATCATTTCTGCATATGTAAAGTATGCATGATTCACAAAAATACTTAACATGTATTATGGGGAAGATACATGGGGGTGGTATGGGATACTGAACATTCACTTTCATTAATCAGTTCAAAACAAAGTTTATTTACACCAGGTGGTCCTTAAACATTTAAAACCACATTAATATAAATCCTAAAATCACTTTCATTAATGTAACTGTAACTTGTTTTGGACCTGTTTGCGGCTCATGCTAAAAATGCCCATCTCTGACATTCTAAGCTTCCTTTTCAGATCTTTTCTCCTGAGAAGAGAAAACTGCTACACTATACAATTTGAAGTTCATCTTCTTCTTTAGTCATGACTTCTATTTTCAGACATTCCATAAATTTGTGCTTTACCTTTGCTTGTTGAGCATGCTCCAACACAGCTTGCCAAGGGACCTTCAACTTAATATGTGATTCACTTATTTTTTTTTTCTTTTGTTAATAAACAACTCCAGACTTTGATTGTGTGAGCAGATTTTCTTTAACAACCATATAGATGTGTGTAGGGAGGGAAGGCAATCACTGGATACATATTTTTAATGAAAAATAAGTATTCATGTAGGAAAAAACAAAATCAGATAGATTTCCTAATTTTACAAACGGGCACTGTCTGCAGTGTGAAAAATGCAGACATGAGATGAGGGTATGCAAAACAGACGGAAGTCATCAATGGAGGTGAATAATACACGTAAAGGCGGGTAAACTACAGATAGCATACATAATAAAGCACAAGTAGATCTTAATGTTTATAAATCAAACATTTGTAAATTACGACCAGATATAGATCGTGCATGCCATAGCTGCCGAATTCCTTCCTTACATGAATTGATCCCTATAATCACAAGTACAACACACGAACAACAGAAAAAGCGCACTAGATAATAAGTAGAACCAATGAGAGATCTGAGGTCTTACACAAACAAGAGATATAGGAGAGTAGCATTTTCCTTCCTATGGGACACTTGAGGTGGTCACTGTGCGTGCCACAGAACCAAAGGGGAAAGAAATGTAAATCCAGTAAGTAGCAGCAGCTCAGATATAACCAAGTCCTTTTTAGCATTTTAGCGGTAGTTTTCCAATTGCCCACATGATGGCGATACCGTACTGAGAATGTATTTTGTTGTTTTCGTTTTCATGCCCTGGGAATGTGTACACCACAGATAGCTCAACAAGAGCTCTTTAAGAGAGGTCAGACCCGAATTACATTGGACAGGTGCTCTCCGTAAATCGGGTTTGGCCTAGGGTGACCAGAATTTTAAAGCCAAAAACCGGGACATTTCACAAAAATAGAAGAAAGACTAAAATTTTACTTCAAGCTTTACCTGGTGCAAGCAAAGGGATGGCAGCTTTCACTACTATTGGTGCAGTAAAATATAGCAATTGTCAGGGTTCAATGGGCCCCTTAGGGCTTTGAGTCACGGTGCCACTTCACTTCCCATCTCCTCCCTCCTGTTAACTATCCGCCCTGTCTCTATTTCTACTTCTGTCTCTGTCCCATCCTCTTTTTAGGTCTCGCCTAGTGTCGCAGCGCATGCGCTGCACGCTCTGCGAGATGTATTGTAATCAAGGCGATTTCGGAAGTGGAGTGGAAGCTCCGCCCATGCTTTTTATTGGCGCGCGTCACACTTTATGCTAAACGCTCGCTTTCTATTTGAAGTGAGGCTTGTTTGTTCCCTCCCTGTCTCCTTTTCGGCTCGCCCATCCGGACTGGATTGTGCACTCGCGGCGTAACATGGTGGGATTTATATGTTGGTTCAGTACTATTTTATACACACACTGTTTGGGACAATGGCAGCTACGCTGCATTTTCCGGTACAGGTATGAGGAAATATAATCTATTGGTTGTGGCAAAGCGAGGTCGCTCACCTGCTTCAGCCCGCCGCGTATAATTAAAACTACCAACGATCGGTTTCCCGCTTTGTAACTTTCTTTATTTAATCAGAGTCCCTGTGCTTTGTCGTTTCTCAGGGTCTGACCCCATCTCCGGGCTGTCCGGGGCTTGTGGTTTAGAGAGGGCAGGATGCACACTACACCGCCCCCCCTCCCTTTTGCTGCAGGTGTCGTCGACAGTCCTAGATTCGAAGACCTCACGCTTCGCGTCCCGAGCCCCCTCCCTCCGTCTCTGAAGGCCTTTGAAAGGATGAAGCGTTCCTTCTCCGGCCGCAGACATCGGGCTGGCGTGCATCACGTCACAAGAGCTCTGCTTGTTAAGGCAGCATTAGGTCTGCAGCCTAATCCGGTGCATAATCCCTTCCGCTATGCCTGCTGCTTCTCAAGGGCCGAGGCTTTAGCGCTTTTATTCCATCTTTCCTCAGACATCAATAATTCCAGCCGCAGATTGTTTCCGAGGGTATTTATTTGGGCAGGCGTTGGTTCCGGCATTCTCTGCTGCTCCCCTCCCACCCCCCCCATAACCTTTATTAATCAGCAGCAGCATGGTGGGGGCTCGCAGCCCTGTCGGTGCATGTGCTCCTACTTGTGTCTGGATGACACGTTTGTCTAGTGTTGCTTGAAGGCGAGTGGTTGGAGTCGCGGCAAGCCCCGTGAATGAACCGGTGTGTCCAGCTGCGAGCAATCACTTTACCAAGCGCAGCATGCGCCGCGCCGGCATTGTTGATGAGGTTCGTGTATGGCATGGTGTTTGCCTCAGGTGCAACATACGTGGCGGGGGTCGCCCCCAGCGCCATCCTTTCGGGGTTTGGGGGAAGATTCAGAGCGCCGCAGTATTAAGGGGACACAAGCATAGGGAATGTGGTAAGCTGCTTTGATTCACCATTGACATTTCCTATTAGGTGGCATAGGAAACAACGCGGACCTGTCGAGCAGGCCGAAACTCAGTACCAATCTCAAGGGAACGAATAGCCTTCTAAATTCTACGCAGAGCACTAACTAGTGGCCTCGTGACCCTTTGACTGGTACAGGCTAACAGATGAAGAGTCTAAGGTTTGGATTGGGTAGGGGCTGCAGGCTGGATTTAATTAGTATCATGTTGCAGGGGAAAGCTTCTACTTTTACACTTTTCCGGCACACTGCACGGTTGGCAAAGATTGATCCCGCCCGCCTGCCCGAGTTATTGTGCGGCCGGCGACCTCCTTGCCCACGGAGCCCATGTTACCCAAAGAAACGCTTTTCTCGTGGTCGGGCGTTTGCTGGGCTTGGCGCCATCTTTTCCACACCGCCCCCATGTGAATTGACTCCGGGGCAATAGTGCCCCTAGTGTCCACGAGTGTAGGCGTGCCGGACACGCCGTCTGGTCTTGCGCCGTGCTGGTTTTATCTCTGATACGATCGGTGACCGGCCTCATTGGCGTTGTGGCGGCCTCCTTTGCCCCCGCTGGACATGCTGTGTCTACAGCGCGCCGCTGGTGTCGTGTACCCGGGACCAAGTGGTTGGCGTCGTGCGCGGTGAGTTTGGGGGGCAGGGAGGACCTTTGGGGGCTTTCTTGGCTGCTGATCATCTTGGCCAGGGGCGAACAGGCCTGCCAGTCGTGCACTGGGCTCCAAGCCTCAGGCTTGTATTGGCCGAGAAGGAGGTTTGCAGTGGTACTTGGGGCGGGTTGCTCGGCCCTCGGTCTGGCAACGCGTGAAGTGTGCATCCATAGGTTCCACGCCGTCTGGTCAGGCCCTTTCGTGCCGCCAACACGTCGGGTCAGTAGTCGCCTTCAGCGCGTTTGGCGGTGAGGCGCCCCCCCCCCCTTTATGGTATGGGTGTCATTGTCCGCGGGACACGCTGGCCTGGCGCAGGTTTTGTTGCCGGTAGTGCCCGGGCATTAGCTCCCCCCCCCCTGTGCATTCCCTGAGGCCGGAAGGTGTGTTGTGCTGCGTGGGGGGCGGCATGGGGAGGGCCCGCGATATGGTCCTGCATGGCCTTAGCGCGCCCTTGGAGGGGGAACATTTGAGGTAAATTGAGCGTGCATTCCTGTTAGGGAAAGGGCATGCTTACCAACCAAATAAGGATAAAAATAGGTGTTCACACATGATGGTTCCTGTGAGGACTGTTATACGCTACAAGCGTAAATGCGGCAAGAATATGTAATAATATCGCCCATGTAGTCCTGTATCATGATGTGGAAAACAGTTTTCGAGAGCCAAGCTTCTAAGTAGATAGTAAATAGAGTAATGTGTTTTGTGCAAAAATGTAAATTAAAAAAAAAAAAAAGGCATGTGGCAATGTGGTTATTAGGGAAATCCGACCCCTAATGTGATGGTAACCAAGGACTCTGTATTCAGCGTTTCCCTGAGCAGTGGGTAAGGGCTGCGTGCACTGAGTGTGGGCATGCACAGTCAGTGTCTCGGAGCAACAAGTGAGATCCCTGCAGTTAGTGAGGACTGTACAAGGAGGGAGATCTGTGGGAGCTCTTTGTGGCACATAGAGCATGGAAACCCTTGGGTCGAGAAGAACGTCAGTTCCGGTCCCAGTATGCCAGTGATGTATGTTCCTGGTCTCAATATGTCTCTCCATGCGCCGATTTCTTAAGATCCCTTTTCCAGTGTCATTTATCAGCCTATTTCCCCCCTCTCTCCCTCTGCCAGTGTATTCTCTGACCTAGTTTCAGTGTGCTGCCTGTCCAAGTATTAGTATATTCAGTGTCACTGTGACTGTTGTGTATCCCTGGCTGTATGTGTTGCCTGTACACGCATTCCTCTATAACCAGGGCCTCTGGAATTATGCGGCAGCGGACGATCAAATTATGCGGCAGATCTGACTAAAATATGCAACAAAAACGGCGAATCGAGCGGCGTAATGCAGCACATTTTGTGATGGTATTACTTCATTATTTTGTCATTTGTTCTCAGGTTAACACTGTCTGGGCAAATGTTTTACCTCATCAGTATCAGTTTAACACCCAAATAAAGCAACACGTCACCGCTTTTTGTTGTTGTTGTTTTATTTATGCTTTTATTGCAAAGAACCAAGTCAGCAACATATGAAATAATAAAATATATTGTGGATCAATGCAACATAGACAAATACTAGATTTGTTTAGCATACCCATTAGAGGCTTCTCTGCCCCCATGTTGCTGCATTTTTAGTAACTTTTGATCTGCTTGATCTAGACATTTTTTTGACAAAATCTGCCGATTATGCAGAAGATCATGGATTGTGTGCTAAATTAATAATTTATGCGGAAAACGCACTAAGCACAAAAATCACATAATTCCAGTGGCCCTGTCTATAACCCATATCGGTGCTGGTATGTGGCCAATCAAGTTTTGGAGAGAGGTTTATGCATATCATCTTCATTTATAAAACTGTTGTTATACAAAAACTAAACATATAAAATTAAATATATTCTGTTTCTAATAGAGCCTGGTATAATTAGGAGTGTTTGTACTACAAAATGCATTAGGCTGTAAAGCACACAGCAGCATTTTATGAACAAGCATTTGCTATTGCAATTGCTATAGGTCTCGCATTTGCGAGAGTTTAACCTCTTCGGTGCTCAGGACGGCCCCCGGCCGTCCGACGTCACGGTGGGCGTGTGCGGAGGACGCCCGGGGGTCGTCCGAAACACGCCTACTCATTAATTCTCCCGCACAAAGCGGGAGAATTCGCGCAGCGTCGAAGGGGTTAAGCTATTGCCATTGTAAATGACAATGCCTTTTATTTATCTGTTTTCAAAACCAACACATAGATAAAAGGTTTGTCATTTACAATGCCAATAGCTCAAATTTTCAAAACAAACACCTAGATAAAAGGTTTGTCATTTACAATGCCAATAGCTCAAACTTTTGCAAATGCGAGACCTATTGCATTGCAAATGCTTGTTTCCTCTGCCACCCATTCACCCCGTGGTACGCATCACAGGGTTTACGCTGTGTCAGGAAGAGGCCATGAAAGATCAACCTCACTCTTCCCCTGGTAGTGGGCACCACAAGCCTCTCTATCTTCTGCCAGTTGGAACCACAAATCCCCAACCCTTACCACCCTCCCCCACTGTCACCCTCAGGGCCGATTGGTAAGGCGGGCACTCGGGCAATGCCGAGGGGCCGGTATCCGAGATCCAGCTGTGGGCTGCTTTTTTGGGCAGTATGGGGGCCGATTTGGGCTGTGTCTGTGTTATTTGGATGCCGCCAACGGCCCACTGGGGGCCTGAGTGGCCTTCCTGGAGGCAGATATGCCTCTGTTACCTTCCTTTGACCAACGGGCGGGCGGAGGTGTCACTTCCTTTCTCTCACTGGGCCGGCCTATGAATGTATGCAGATTGAGCAGGGGCAGGGGGACCTGAGCAGAAGTGGCTCCACTAATCCGTGCAAAAATAGTGCCGGCAGCATTTGCCTTTTTTTAAAAATCTAAGTGGAAGTTAAGAACACATGCCACTTTCAGAGACCCACCCTCTTCTTTTCCTAAAACTTCACCGAAGCAGTGTTCTGCGGAAAGGCAATACGCAAATGTGGGCCACTTTTTTTTGGCGTGCCCGGGCCTATTTTGTATTCCAATCAAACCCTGGTCCCCCTGGCTATTTCATCACAAGCTTATCTCTCCTGGCAATAGACACCACGGGGCAAATTTACAATGAATTCACACAACTCACAGCATCAACCAAAGTTGCTGCGCTGCGTGAAAGGGAGACGACACAACCACCAGCGCCATATCTATTAAGTGGTACTGTTTTTCTCTCGCATTGCACTGAAGCACTTTAGATTGCCTTTCACCAACACCAAGGGTGTGGGCATGATGTCGAGCATAGGTATCCTTCCAGTAGAAAAAACTATGCTTAGTAAAAGGTTGTCTAACTTTGAATGCTTGCTGTACATTACAGCCCACATGAAACCTTCTGAGACAAAAATATGTTTTTCGCACATTACGCCTGCTACTAGAGGGTGTAATATTTTGATGTAAATCCCTGTCTACCCATTTTAGTAGATAAGAATTTGCATCAAAAACCATGGGCAGGCGCATGGGAGTGTTTATATACCAACCATGGTATGCCTACTTGATGAAAACTAGTGTAAGGTAGTGTAAAGCACTGCTTTGCATTACTTTATATGTACTTTCCAGCAGAAAATCATGTTTTTCAATTTAAAATAAATCCAAAAATCAGTTCTTTGAGCTGATTTGCATCACACACATTGTGGATAAATGTGGCCCCCCATGTACCCACTTCTCTCACTGGTGACCGCCACTGATTATCTCTCTGCTTGGTTGTGGGTTCCACTTCCCTCATCAGTGGTGCAACCTCAGGCCTCCCATGTACTCCCCAAGTGTGGGCTCTGCAGGTCTCACTCTCTCTCTCTCCCCCACCACGTGCAGGCGCCATCAGTCACCCTGCTAATAATGAGCATCTCGCCTCCCACTATCACCTTGCTGTGGGGACCACAGATTTTCCTCCCTCATACTTGATGATGGACACCCCATGCCTCCATTCCTGTCTTGGCAGTGAACACCACAGGTCTCCCTCCTAGCCACTCATGATTAGTAGCTAAGTTCTACATCCCCATGTCTCACTGTCTTCCCCGATCGGGCCGCCATGTCTTACTCTCTCAGGAGTGGGCCTGATATATACCCCTCGCTGCATCTAGCAGCGGGCACCACAGGTCTCTATCCACTTTCATTCACTGGAAATAGTACAGTTCTCCCTTTCCTCTGGAAGTGGGCAGTACAGGTCTTCCTCTGTTCCCTACTAGTGGGAACCACAGGCTGCTCTTCCTGTGGCAGGTGGTGAGCACCTTATCTCCGTCTTGAGTCAGGGCCCTGACAGGGCTCTCTTCCAATGTCATGGGCAAGCCTCTAACACACAGCATTTGTAAAGGCACTTTCATCTCCAAGGGCATGTTGGCCATAATGCCACATTTTATTTTTGCTACCCTACTTAATAAAACAATTTTCGTCGACCTGAGGAGCATGAACGGCAGAGTGGGATTTGAACCTATGACAATGGGATCAAACACAGATCCATGCAGGGGATGCAATAGTAGGCAGAGTCACAAGACCCGGTGAGGCAGAAGGAAACATCACAGCGGAGAAGCAAAGTAGGCTGAGTAGATGAGGCAGAGCCAGTCATATACGAGACCAGACATGTGACTGACTCTGCCCCAGGCCTGCTCACTCTTCGTTCAGGCACCGACCTCTCACCAGGCCTCCCCATCACACACAGAAAGTAAGTCTGCCATTCAGCATCACACATCGCAGTGAACCTCACAGAAGCTGCAGCCTGGGTAGGTGGTAAAAGTTCCCCTCTTCGATGTTGCTGATCCCGGACCGCACAAAGGATCTGCAGAAAGGAAACAAAAGAGAGGCGGGATGAAGTCAGGATCTGCAGAATATCACCACATGGCTGCAATTTACATATCTGTCAATTGCAGTTTTTAGTGTAGAACGCCTACTGGCCTACTTTTTACATTTTCATCATTCAATTTGTACATGCTATTATTGAAGGCTATTTTATATATAGAATTATAGATGGGCAATAACGGGGGTCCTGGGTGACGTCAAATAGACAAACAGACATTCAGGGAGGAGATAAAAACTTGGCTATGTAACCTCTGAAACTGCTTCTAGCTTGCCCTCTCAGATAGCGCCAAGACACCCTTGGGTATACCCGCGCTTTAAAAAATTCCTTAACATAACATAAAAATGAGAGTGAAGCTTGAGTTGTATTTTTTTTTTTGTCGCAGTTTTATAGCGCAAACTCGACCCGAAGGTATCAGAGCGCTTTACATGAGCACCAGTTGCATTACAGACGGACACATTCATTTTGGGGGGGGGGCACATGGGGAGATAGAGTGATTTTCCCAGAATCACAGGATGTTTGAGCCTCCCGCCAGACATGAACTTGGTTCCCCAGCTTCAAAGTCGGCCGATATGATGTCACTCCGAACCCTGAGGTGAAAAACATCCCCATTATTTACTTTGTATCTAGGTTTTATGCTAAGCATATGCCACAAAAAAGAAGAAAAAAAAGAAACACAATGCCACCCAAACCAAACAATTGCAATAAAAATTTTAAATAAAAAAATTTAGCAACAGTATACAATTTTAATATAACAGTACTGCGCTTCCTTGCAGGCAGGTGTATTTAGAATAGACATGGAAAACATTTTTAGCATTAATGCGTATCACAAGAATATATTCTTATTGGTTTAAAAAACATGTGAAATCAGCTTAACATCACTAAACCTGAAGAGATAGTTCAAACACACATGGTTCACTGAAACGAAAATAAAAGTAATGATAAAGAATGAAAAGAAAAAGGCCTTGGCAAAGTAAAGTATTGGTGCACCATCCCTGGAACTGAAGGGCACTTATTTTTAGAAGGTGCGAACAAGGCAAACAAGCATTGGCATAGCCAAAAGGTCTCGCCTTTGGGGCGTTATAAGTGTTTAGATAGAGCTATTGGCTTTGTTAACGTTTTTAATATGGGTGGTGTACAGTAGTTCTTTTATTTGTACATTTTTGGTGTGCTGCGCAGCCTCAAGGTGCTACGTGTTCCAAACTTTGCAAAGCAGTAATCATTTTGAAGGGAGGACGACTTTCCGAGTGTGTGACCCCAATGCCTTTGCCATTTTCAAAGTTCCGGAAGATGGGTGGCAACTTGTCTGTTTTTCAGTCGGTGCTCCTTTTTCTAGGATGAATCCTCTAACATTAACAAAAGGAAAACTCCAAGGTCGTTAAATATAAAACTCAGTTATTCCGCATGTGCATCTTCGGAAAAGAGGGGTTTAGGGCGTAGTGTTTGCCCTGCCAGTTGTGTAGCGCTCAAACTCTGGCAAAACAAGGCGCTAGGATAAAGTGACAAAAATGGAATAGGTGCTGATTGGCATAAGCATAGATAAGTCTACAGCGAAGTGTTCTGCTGCACACGTCACACCTGCATCATCCAGCGAAGTCCTATGGAAATAAGCAAGCAGGTGTGTATACTGCACGTTGAGGACCGACCTGCTTCGAAGCGCTTGTGCGTTTTCCTGTAAAGACTGGACTCCCGAAATAAGACAAAAGCAGATTTCCCAACATGGAAATTGGGATGGTTTCCTGGCAGGCCTTTAATTGTAAAAATGCAATAGGGCTGGGGAGAACAGCGACAACAGCACAGTACATCTCAGGGCAGGATATTAACCCCGAACTCTGACTTGCTCTGCCTCAGCCCCGTCAGCCTTTCAGAAGCAATGTCCTGTCCTGATTTGCCTAGACCCCCTGTATCCATCGACAACTTTCACTGTGAAACAAAATGTGTTTTTGTACAGCAGCAGCACGCTAGAGGTCTGATACTGGTGTTCATACCTTTCCTCATTTTAAAACTCAGGATAAAAGTGTAAGCGAGCCTGTGGCGCGAGAGAGCTATATTTGGCCACAAAGGCCCCCAACCTGAGGTATGGGAGCACAGATCTAGAAAACAGGAGAGGACAAGCAAGAACAATACCTGGTATCAACAGAACTATATCTGAGGTCATAAGATCCTGGCTCGATAATAGGCGCAATGCTCTTTCATTCATGGAAATCAAGTTCCATTGATGAACGCGGTCTGCTGAGGCAGGTGCCCCGCGGCATGCTTGGTAATGCATACATGGGAGGCAGATTAAAATACAAAACAAGCATGGGATTCTCATTCAAATCCCCAGGAGTAAAAAGCGGGCATGCACTGTTGTGGAATTGGTAAGGTGGTGTGGGCATGGGCACGGGGAGATTAAGAGCGGCACAGCGGGTGCCGAAAAAGGCAGCGCCGATGAAGGTTTCGTGGCAGGGAAATGAGCAGAGCCAGGCAAATGTAAACAAGCGCGGCCACGCGGCAGCGAAAGTGAAAGCGACAGCGCTAATTTCAAACATGATCCACAACAGATGGCACCCTGTACCCGCCGGGATTTCAACCTATGACAATGGTTCTCGCTCCTACAAGCTGGATGTCGTGGGAGTAAACATTTACTGAAAAAGGTGGGACATGCACCCGCCTTTGGCCAATTGCGTGCTTTAATTTTTGAAAGCCACACGCAAAGGCCAATACAATGTGTGGAAAATCTAAAGCCACACGCATGAGTTTTCAGAAAGTCTGGAGTGATTCCAAGAGGCCCTCTCCTAGACCTAAAAAAGGTCGCTCACAGTGCAAGTGAGCTAGCTGACACGCCAACCCTTCCGTGCTGTATGATGTGGAGGGTGGAAGCAAAATGTGAATGACAGCTGAACCAACCAATGGATGAAAAGGGTTGACCCAGAATCCCTCTGTGTATACATATGAATTATTAAACAAACTCAACCACATTTATGAATTCCACTGATAAACTGCTCACAATGAGAGGATTACGTTGATTGTTCAGTTTAGTATGATGCACTGGATAGCACATTTTCTCTCCCTGATGGAAGCATAGTAAAATGGTTTTTTTATGATTGAGGGTTCTTTCTAGCAGGAACTTGCAGCTGAGTGGAATCAGCACGAACCAGGTACCAAATGGAAACAAGTACCTTTTAGCTTTTATACATTCACATTCATGAATGGATTTGCGTAGCTTTCTAACCACCTCAGAGAACTATGGGTAAGAGGTGGAGATCAACCCTAGCCACTGGAGAAGATTTCTATGAGCGACTGCACTTGTTGAGCCCGAACAGAAGTAACTGAGATGGGTCATTGAAGTCCATAGTCAGAGCTCAAGGTGTGTTGTCATGAGTACTGGTTCCAGATAGAGAAAAGACAGAAGGCAGTTACCGAGAGTGAAGCCCTACATTGTCTTCTTCTGTAACACCTGCACATTATTTTAGTGATGAACATCAGGCTTGTTGATGCTAGCAGAAGACATCGGGATGACTGGAAGGGTAGAAACACTCTGGACAGATGTTCTCATGAGATGCCACACACTGCTTTTTTATGACAAAAAGAGAGCTTTAAAGTCAGCTCACGTGTTCATTGTTAGGGTTCTTCACTGCACAGAAAGGGTTGAAGTCCTTTAAGTTGAAGATAAAAGAATGTCTACATTTTCGATTCTCTAAGGCTTCAACAGAGTTTCTAAGTAAATGAGGTACCGTTAGGTGTTCCAGGACAATCTCACTGCATGGACCATAACTGGTCATGGTTATGAGCAAGTAGGACCCACTCGTTGTAACACCATTAATCTGCAGCATGAATGAACAATTGGCATCAAACTTAAACTCCAAGTTGTAAACTTTCAGTGTGGGTGAAGGAAGAGTGCCAATGAGCGATGACTAAGTAAGTAAGGATTTCACTCATCGCAGGAGTGATATCTTTGAAGGGGTTAGCCACAGCCTGTTTGTAGGGAAACAGGGCTTTTTGCAGATGTCCACCTACCTTTTGCCTGCAATGGACTACTAGATTCTGTTTTTCGACTCTGACAGTGCTCTGAAGCCTGCTAACCAGGCCTCAGAGCCAGTGCTCTTTCCCTAAAACTGTTATGTGTGAATTGCCAATCTAAATTGACACCCTTATAACTCCCTAGTATATGGTACTAGGGGTACTGTTATACCTGTCAGCCTTAGGGTGGTCTTCCTCCAATCTTTTTGCTTTTTGCCTGCATGTTTTGCTGAATGTTTTTGTTGGCCCTAGGACTATGAGCACTTTACCACTGCTAATCAGTGCAAAGGTGCATGTGCTTCTTCCATAAACATGTATGTAATTAGTGCATACCTGACTGACCTATTTGATTTACTTGTAAGTCCCTTTTAAGGTTGTGTACCGTACACCCAGGGCCTGTAAGTTAAATGCTATTATTGGGTGGCAGCTCTGATTGCGCCACCCACAAAAGTGGCCTTTAAAACCTGTCTCTGGCCTGCCACTGCAGTTCCTGTGTGTGCAGGTTACTGCCACCTCGACTTGGCATTTAAAACTACTTTCCATACCTTAAGCTTCCCTTTTATTACATATAATTCACGCTTAAGGTAGGCCCTAGATAGCCCTAAGGGCAGGGTGCTATGTAAGTAAAAGGTAGGACATTTACTTTTTTGTTTTACATGTCCTGATAGGGACAAACAGCCTATTTCGTTTTTGACTACTGTGAGGCCTACTCCTCTCATAGGCTAGCACTAGGAATTCCTTAATACACTTTTAAGCTGTAATTCTTGATCAGAGAGGAGTAGCTTTATCATATTTTATATGCTTGGATTGGTATTGATAAATCCTGCTTACTGGTAAAGTTGGATTTAACATTGTATTTTAGAAATGATACTTTTAGAAAGTGGACATGTTGGACTTGGCCCTTTTTGCAGGGTCATCCCAGAACTTTTTGCCTTCCTCCTGTATTTTTTCTGACCTGTTGTTGGTGGTTTTAGGATTCTTGGCACTTTATCACTGCTGATCAGTGCGAAAGTGCATGTGCTCTCTATGATAAACTTGGTAAGATTGGTCTACACCTGTTTGGTATATTTAATTTACCTATCAGTCCCTTGTACAGTGGTATCTCATATACCCAGGGCCAGTAAATTAAATGCTACTGGTGGGCTTTCAGCACTGCTTGTGCCATCCACCTAAGTAGCCTTTCAAACCTGTCTCAGGCCTCTGCCACTGCAGGGCCTGCGCGTACAGTTTACTGCCGCTGTGACGTGGCACATAAAGTGGTTGCCACGTCTGTGAATCCCCTTTTACTACATATCAGTCACCCCTAAGGGAGGCCCTAGCTAGCCTTATGGGCAGGGTGCGGTGTAGGTAAAAGGTAGGACTTATGCCTTAACTGTGTGGAATGTCCTGGTAGTGACAAACAGCATATTTGGTTTCTCACTGCTGTGAGGCTGCCCTCTCATAGGAATGCATTGGGGATTCCGTGATATGTACTTCAGTGGTAATTCCTGACATGAGAGGGGTAGCGTGATCAGGTTTGGTATGTTTGGAATAGTGGTGATAAATGCTGCATATTGGTGTTCGCAGATTTATTATTACTATTTTAGAAATGCCACTTTTAGAAGTAGGCCTTTCTGTGCGCTATATGTCTTTGGTCCTCTGCTAGGATGTGTATTGACTGTCTAGCTTTGAAGTGACAGGGGCTGGGGAGGTGCAGTGGCTCCAGAGAGTCTGGATGAGTCAGCGCTAGGCTGAATAGGCCTGGTCTGCATTTGCAGTGGAGGGAGGAGTAGCACCTGCA
This sequence comes from Calotriton arnoldi, assembly GCA_963921515.1. Taxonomy (NCBI): domain Eukaryota; kingdom Metazoa; phylum Chordata; class Amphibia; order Caudata; family Salamandridae; genus Calotriton; species Calotriton arnoldi. Next base: position 9,745,568 of record CAWUFW010000004.1, on the reverse strand, counting down.
ACTGAATATTGCTGTGCCTGCCTTCCACAATGATGGCTCCGCCCCCCTGTGGTGTCTGGAGCCACGCCTTACACTTTCAATGGAGGTTGTTGTGCACTTGCATAGAACTGGTTTGGACTGGGCTTAGAGCCTGTGCCAGGGGGAGAACAAAGACGGTAATACTATAAGTACTGGGGCAGTGACCCCTTGTCTGTTAAACTGTGCTTACTTTGGAACTGGAAGAAAAGGATTGCTGGGCGCCAGGAGGAACCGCCAATAGGGACTGACCTGCTGGCTGCTGGGTGGCTGAAAGGATTTCCACTCTGCTGGGTGACCCTGTGTGCTGGCCTGCCTGTGCCTAGCTCTGTCCTGTGTGTCTTTTGGGACTTAGTGCTAGGCGGGCGCTTTATTGGGTCAATGAGAGCGTTGTGAGCGCTCTACTTCTGATGCCCTGAAGTGCTCTGGGGTGCAACAGAATGTGCAGCCCTCCCCTGCCTGCGGGATTTTTTTTATCATGGGCAGCGCGAGTGGAGCGATGTTGTGGTGAGGCCCCAGCAAGTGCTCTGTCCAGCGTGTGAAGAGCGCTCTGGGGTGTCGACAGTGCATGCAGCACTGGCCTGTCTTCATGGTTCTGTTGGGCGCCTGGCTTCGCCGAGGGGATCGTGCCAGGAGGAGGACCAAGACCCGACAGAGACCTCGCTCCGTATTCTCGGCCACAAGAAGCTACCGGAAGTCAGGCAGTGTCGAAGCTACCGGAAGTCAGGCAGTGTCTAAGCCTGACTGTGGGCGGGGCCCACGGCCGCGAGCAGGAAGAAGCTAGAGTCGACGGAGACTTCGCTCCGTGTGTGGATGGCAACGAGTCTCCTCTGTCCAGGTGGGAGGCCCTAACCCAGCATAGGCTCCTCGTTAAGCGAGAGGCCTGACAAGGTCCCAACACGCGGGGAGGACCGAGCGAGGCCTCCCCGCCAATTTGGCAAATCTGTGGCATTGAGGAGTTCTTTTGAGGACTCAAGGAAATCCGTCTGTCTGCAGCTGCCGCGCGGGTGCTGGGCAGCTGCCTGTTTACGTGCCTTCAGGACGCGGCTGAGTCCTAGCGAAAGGAGAATCCTCCACAGAGGTCTCGCTCCACTAAAGTCATATGGTAGTGCTGGAAATAGGTACGCAGGCCTCCCTGAGCAAGGTCAGTAGAGTGAGGTCATGTAGCTCTACACGCTACGATCAGCATTGTACGGCCTGCCGTTTCCAATGGCCTCTATGTGGGACACGCAGACATGTTTACTGTCTTGCTGATGTGGCTATAATATGTGTCATACTGTGCAGTTATACCTAAGAGGGGCATGAGATGTTTATGGAATGTGCACTGCTGGCAGTGTTTGCTATGGTGCACTGTTGCAGATGTTTAGGCATAATGTGGTATGCTAAGTACAACCCTACCAGTAAGTACTGGGTAGTCCAACTGTAAGGTTTATGACAGTGGCCCGATTGGCCCTGTGATTTATGTAAATCCCTGTAAAGTCCTGGTGCCACAGAGTATATATGTGATTGTGTTCTAATGTGTTTTTATGGATAATACAAAGGCTATTTTTATATAACCTTGTGTGGAGTTTCTTTTGTGGTGTGCCTAGTGTGTTGCTGCTGTGGGAGTGTGCTGCTCAAACGCTTTACACATTGCCTCTGGGATAAGCCAGACTGCTCTGCCAAGCTACCAAGGGGGTGAGCAGGGGTTATCTTCAGCGTGTAACTCCCTTGCCCTGACTAGAGTGGTGGTTTGTGCCTGGTATAGGTGCATGCCCTAGCCAACCAGAAGTCCCATTTCTAACAAGACATCTCTCTGCACTTAGTGCTGACAGCCTGTTTCCAATACATGTCTGGGGTGGGTGACAGCTACACTTTGTGCAGTTCCTCGAGACAGCCACAATACAGGAAGGATAGGTGTGTCTGTGTACCCATATACAGACATCTGCATTCTGAAGGCCTTACCTGGGCAGGATGGAAGGGAGGGGCTAACACTTCACTTGAATAGGTAGAGTCCTGTCCCCACACAAAGGGCTAATTTACTCCCCATATACAGCCTAGCAAACAGGACTAGGCTGAAAGGGGAACCTTTGCACTTCAGAGAGTTGCTCTGAATTCACCTCCACATTAAAGGCACTTTTGGGTATAAGGACTGGGTCTCTGACACTTCTGGATCTAGAACTGAACCTCTGTCAGAAGGACTGCTGTGCTGCTTAAAGGACTCACCTCTGGACTGCAGATTTGGAAAGCCTGCCTTTCTCTTGTGTTGCCCTGCTGCTCTCTGACTCTGCTGAGTGTTATGTTATATTACTTCCGCTTGTATAGCGCACATTCACCAGACGGTCATTTGGTGCTAGGTAACTGTCCCAGCACGGCTCACAAAACGTATTAATTGGCTTTCTTAAAGAGTTAAGTCTTCAGCATCTGCCTGAACTTCCTATAATTAACGGTGGTCCTGAGTTCCAGGGGCAGGGAGTTCCAGACACGAGGAGCAGTGACTGAAAACCAAGACCTTTTACCGACTTCTTTAGAGAGGTAGGAGGGACCAACTGATTGGGCCAGAAGGAGAGATTTGAAAGGTCGGGCTTATTTTTGATAGCTACTATCTCTGTATTGTTGGAGCTTAGTTTCAAGTGGGGGCTGTTCATCCAATCGCGGATGAAAAGCATGGTGTCTTGGAAATGCAGCTTAGAATTTGGAGTGCTGAAAATCGTGAAGAGGAGTTGCATGTCATCGGCATAATTTAAAAAAAGTACTTTCATGTTTTTGAGAGAGTGAACCAGATGGCGGATGTAGAAGTTAAAAAGATGAGGGGAGAGAAGAGCCTTGTGGAACCCCACAGTTCAATTGGACTTTAGGAGAATTGAAGGGGGAAAGTCTAACTGACTGAGATCTGTCCTTGAAAAAGAAGATAATCCAGTTGATTGCTAAGTCCTGGAGTCCTGCAGCCCTGACACAATCAGTCAAGAGGTCATGGTCTACTGACAGATCGAGGAAGACTAGAGCTTGAATGCTGCCTTTATCCACTTCTTCTTGCATGTCATCTACTACTGAGTGGATCACTGCCTCTGTTGAGTGAGCTGGGCGAAAGCCAGCTTTGCAGGGATCAAGGAAATCTGAGGTCTCTATAAAGAAGCAGAGATGTCGAGCTATATGTCCCATAAGCAATTTTGCCAAATAAGAGAGGAGAGAAAATGGCTGATAATTTTGCAGATTGAGGGGGTCCTTATCTGCTTTCTTTTGTGAGGGGACTACAACTGCCTTTTTAAAGGAACTGCGTACTATGCCTTGTTTGAGAGACAGATTAAGAAGAGATAACACCAAGTCTGGGAAACGAGTCAATACCAATTTTAAAATACTTGTATGACAGGTATCATTGGGTGCCCCTGATTTAACTTTTGTCAATAGGTCCATGAAGTCCTCTTTATTGAGCTTGGGTAAAGACGAAGGATTACTTGCATTTCTATCGTCAGAAGACAGCGTCTTGTGCAGGGGACTGAAAGGGTTACTTTTTTGATGGTCTCAATCTTATTGATAAAGAAGGAATTGAGAGAATTGCAAAGTTTTTGAGAGGGCGTGATGGGTAGAGTGATGCTGTCTGGGTTTGAGAGTTCAGAGACAATTTTGAAGATCTCTTTGGCTTTGTTGGGGGCATTCAAGACCTTACTTGTAAAAAACCTAGCTTTACCTTGCCTGATCAACTGTTTATACTCTTAAAGTTGACGTGTGAAGATGTTTTTGAGATCAAGGGAGTAATTTTTTGCCACTCTCATTCAGAGCACTGAAGTTCTAGTTTAGCTGTTTTTAGATATTCTGAAAACCATTTATTGGCATCCTGGCATCTCGTCTGTTTAATTTTATTTAGTTGGGGCATGAGTATTGCTGGCCTCCAAGAGCCATTCTGTCATTGCTTCCTCATAGTTCTTTATATCTACCTGAGGTGATGGCAAGGATGTTCCAACTGGTTAAAAAAGGACATCAGATCAGCTCGAGACCAATTCCTGGATAAAATGCTAGGACAGGTCACAGATTTGTGAAAGGAGATGTCTGATAATGAGAATGAGATCAGAAAATGATCAGACCATACACAGGGAACAATCCTTAAATTTCTCAAAGGAAATTTAGTAGTCCAAATTTGGTCCAGGGTATGGCCTTTAATATGCATGAGCTGATGTACCTGCTGTTCTAAGTTCAAACTTCTGAGGGTGTCCGTAAGGTCAGCTGCTTGTTGCCCACCTTTTTCCTCATTGGCCCAATAGTTCAAATCATTGATTAACAGTACTTTGGCTTGGTTGATTATTAAGGGTGAGACTGACTCTGCTAGGATATAAGGGAAGATTTGCACATAATTAGGAGGTCTATACAAGAGAACGCATGTCAAGGACGAGGTGGGAAATTCAAGTTTGATTACTAAGTTCTCTACTGATGGAAGATTTAGTAAAGTCAATTTAGTGAATTTGAGATGCTTCCTGATTATTGCCGCAATGCCACCACCCACCTTCTCTGCTACTCTGTTGGTTTGTGAAAGCTAATAATCGGTTGGAAGGGCCGATAAGATGTCCGGGGATGAGTCATCTGTGAGCCAAGTCTCAGTTAGTAACAGCAAATCTGGTGCTTCAGTATCTAGTAAGTAAAATATTTCTGTCTGGTGCTTAATCAGAGATCATGTATTCAAGTAGGTCACCAGGAGTTGGTTGGAGTTTGGTTTGTGGATTGTGGTGGTAGGACTGTTAAGTCTGAGTGGTGGTAAGGATTTTTCAGAATTGTAACTGGTAGAGGTAATATTGTGGGTATTTAATAGATCTAAATTGCGCAGTTTCATAGTAAGGAAAGGGGATATGTTTTGACTTACTGAACTGAAGTCTTGTAACTCTTCTGAAGAGTAAACTATGATTTAGGTATGGTGGCTGGCCCCTGGTCCCACATAGACACAGACGGGTGCAGATGGGCGTGCCTTTGGAGCACCTTCAGCGCGCAGGTGGCATGCCCACTGTGCATGTCCGCTATGGATCCGCACTGTGCTTAACATTAAATAGCCATGGAGCGAAGCACCGTGGTGTGCCGGCTACTGACAAGGCTTCTGATTGGTTCCCCCCTTTAGCCAATCAGATTGCAATTATGACACTGAGGTTGGAAACCAGAGGAATTAAAGTGATTCGGTAAATCAATAGAATACAAATTTAAAGAATACACAGCTAAACGATTTCTCAATTTCAATTTCAGCAGGTACAGTTTTAAAAAACACAAAGTGCAGGTGCTATCAATTTTAAAAGCAGGTACTGCTAGAGCAGAGTTACCAGCGTGTCCGCGCTGTGCTTAACATTAAATAGCTGTCGAGCCAAGTACCATGGTGTTCCAGCTGTGACAAGGCTTATGATTGGTTCTCCCCTTAGCCTTTTAGCCAATCAGATTGCAGCTATGCCCCTGAGGTCTGCTGAAGGTCCATCTGAAGGAGAGCTGGACTCTGCCTTCACGCCAAGTGATCTCCATGGGCTTGTTGGTTTGCCTCCTGTTGCTTGAGACTCTGGGAAATGAAAGGGGCATATTTACAATAGAAGTGGTGGAACGCAGCACTCGGCCACTTCTGAAATGCAGGGCTGCACCATATTTACAACAATAAGGTGCAGCCCTGCGTTTTCCCCTGTGCTGGTGCTAAATTAAGCTGCCTAGCACCAACGCAGGCACCCTTGCACCATAGTGCACGGTGTCTACTTTGCAGAGGAAGATTGTTTATGTGCAAGGAGGTGTCCCTTCCTGCTCATAAATAATCTTTAAATGGCGTTTTGTAACTTCTGTGTGTGCTGCTTAATGCAGCACACATAAAAGTTGCAAAACGTCATTGTTTTAAATGATTGTTTATGTGCTGGAAGGGACACCTTCCTGCACATAAACAATCAATGGCCTTTTGCTGTTTCTATGTGTGCTGCACAATGCAGCACAAATGAAAACAGCAAAAACAAGGAGAAATTAAACATTTCTCCTCGTTGCACCAGGGTAAGACCAGGTTTTCCCTGGTCTTAATTTTGACACTGCCCCATATCTGCCCCATATTTACGCCACCCTTGTAAATATGGGGCAGCGTCATAATCAATGGGTGTTGCGGCGGAACGCCCACCACAACACCCACTGCCCTCCTCTTTCAATCAATCAATCAATCACAAAATTTGTAAAGCGCACTACTTACCCGCGAGGGTCTCAAGGCGCTAGGGAAAAAAGGGGGGGGGTGCTGCTACTGGTCGAACAACCAGGTCTTGAGTAGCCTCCTGAAGGTCAGCAGGTCTTGGGTCTGTCGTAGGCTTAGTGGAAGGGTGTTCCAGGTCTTGGCGGCGAGGTGGGAGAAGGATCTGCCGCCGGTGGTAGTTCTTCGAATGCGAGGGACGGTGGCGAGGGAGAGGTCGGCGGAGCGGAGTTGGCGGTTGGGGACGTAGAAGAGGAGTCGTCTGTTGAGGTAGGCTGGGCCAGTCTTGTGGAGTGCCTTGTGTGCGTGGATGAGGAGTTTGAAGTAGATTCTCCTGTCGACGGGGAGCCAGTGCAGGTTCCTCAGGTGGGGGTGATGTGGCTGTGGCGTGGTACATCGAGGATCAGGCGTGCGGAGGCGTTTTGTATGCGTTGCAGTCGCTTGATGAGCTTGGCCGGGGCTCCCGCGTAGAGGGCGTTCCCATAGTCAAGTCTGCTACTGACGAGGGCCTGGGTGACTGTTCTTCTTGTGTCTGTCGGGATCCACCTGTAGATCTTGCGAAGCATGCGGAGGGTGTTGAAGCAGGAGGATGAGACTGCGTTGACTTGCTTGGCCATGGAGAGCGTTGAGTCGAGGATGACTCCCACGTTGCGTGCGTGGTCGGTGGGTGTCGGGGCTGCTCCCAGCATCGTTGGCCACCAGGAGTCGTCCCAGGCTGAGGGGTTGGAGCCAAGGATGAGGACCTCTGTCTTCTCCGTGTTCAGTTTTAGTCGGCTGATCTTCATCCAATCGGCGACGGCCTTCATTCCTTCATGGAGGTTGGATTTGGCGGCGAGGGGTCCTTGGTGAGGGAGAGGATCAGTTGAGTGTCGTCGGCGTAGGAGATTATGTTGAGGTCGTGCTGTCTGGCGATGCGTGCGAGCGGGGCCATGTAGATGTTGAACAGTGTTGGGCTGAGGGACGATCCCTGGGGTACGCCGCAGATGATCTCGGAGGCTTCGGATCGGAATGGTGGGAGGCGGACTCTCTGGGTTCTGCCGGCGAGGAAGGAGGTGGCCCATTCCAGGGCCTTGTCTCGGATCCCTGCGTCGTGGAGGCGTGCGCGTAGAGTGCGGTGGCAGACAGTGTCGAAGGCGGCGGAGAGGTCCAGCAGGATGAGGGCTGCGGTCTCACCGTTGTCCAGCAGGATCCTGATGTCGTCGGTGGCGGCGATGAGGGCAGTCTCAGTGCTGTGGTTGCTGCGGAACCCCGATTGGGATGGGTCCAGGCTGCTGTTTTCTTCGAGGTATCGGGTTAGCTGTTTGTTGACGATCTTCTCGATGACCTTGGCTGGGAACGGAAGCAGGGAGATGGGCCGGAAGTTCTTGAGGTCTCTCGGGTCCGCCTTGGGTTTTTTGAGTAGGGCGTTGATCTCTGCGTGTTTCCAGCTCTCTGGGAAGGTCGCGGTCTCGAAGGAGAGATTGATGACGTTGCACAGGTGGGGTGCGATGGAGCTGCTGGCTTTGTTGAAGATGTGGTGCAGGAAAGGGTCTTACGGGGAGCCGGAGTGTATTGTGCTCATGGTCTTGATGGTGTCCTCGATGTTCACGCTGGCCCAGGCTGGCAGGGGGTCGTGGTCGATGGTGTGCGGCGGGTCTGGTGCATCGATCTTAGTTGGGGCTGTCTGGGTGTTGAAGCTGTCGTGGATGTCCGCGATCTTGCGGTGGAAGAAGGTGGCGAGGGAATCGCACAGGGGTTGCGACGGCGGGATGTCGTTGGTGTTGGAGAGTTCCTTCACGATGTTGAAAAGCTCCTTGCTGTTGTGTGCGTTGTTGTCGAGGCGGTCTTTGAAGGAGATTCTCTTGGCGGACTTGATGAGGTGGTGGTGGTTACGGATGGCGTCTTTGTGGGCTGCGTGGCTGTCCGGTGTCTTATCACTGTGCCATTTCTTCTCTAGTTTCCGGCAGGTACGCTTGGAAGCTAGGAGTTCCGAGGTGAACCAGCTGGCTCTTTTGGTGGTGTCACTGTAGGTGAGTTTTTCAGCGGGGCGAGGGTGTTGGCACAGTCGTCCATCCATCGTCTGAGGTTGCAGGCAGCGTCGTCGGTGTTCGATGGGTCGGAGGGAGGGCTGAGAGCGAGGGTTGCCCGAGTTGGTCTTCGGTGACTTTGCTCCAGCAGCGGCGTGGGATCTGTTGGGTGCGGTGGTGTGTGGTGGGTTTCTGGAAGGTGAAATGGATGCAGCGGTGGTCGGTCCAGAGGAGTTCCGTGGTGTGGCTGAAGGAGATGTGGGAGCTTGAGGAGAAGATGGGGTCAAGCGTGTGGCTGGCGGAATGGGTCGGTGTTGTGACGAGCTGGCTCAGACCGAGGTTGGCGAGGTTGTCGATCAGGGTGGTGGAGTTGCTGTCGTTGTTGTTCTCCAGGTGAAAGTTCAGGTCTCCGAGGAGGATGTAGTCGGTAGAGGTCAGGGCGTGCGTGCTGATTAAGTCGGCGATGGAGTCGCTGAACTGGGGTCGGGGCCCAGGGGGTCTGTAGACAAGGGTGCCTCTAAGGGTGGTGTTGGGGTCCGTGTGGATCTGGAAGTGCATGTGTTCGGCGGTGCTGAGAGTGTCGTCGGTGCTGGTCGAGACCCTGATGGTGTTCTTGTGGACGATGGCGATTCCTCCTCCTACTGCGTTGACGCGGTCTCTGCGGGTGATCTTATAGCCGTCTGGGATGGCTATGGCGATGTCGGGGGCGGAGGAGTCGTTCATCCAGGTCTCTGTCAGGAAGGCGACGTCTGGTGATGATGTGTCGAGCAGGTCCCAGAGCTCGACGGCGTGTTTGCGTGCGGAGCGGGTGTTCAGTAGGATGCACCGGAGGTGGTTGAGGTCCTTCTTGGCGGGCGCCTCGGTGGCTCTGAGGCTGGTGTAGCTGCAGTTCCGGCAGGTGAAGGGACCATGGGTGCGTTTCGGGGCGGCCTTGAAGCAGTTGTGCGTCCGTCCGGGGTTGAGAGTGTGGAGTGTGGTGGCATCGTATTGGCGTCGGTCCTCTAGGCTGGAGCGGGGGGCGCACGGCCCAGGGGTTCTGGCGCTGGGCGCGGTCCAGGCGCAGACGGGCTTGCCTTAGGCGCGCCTTTGGCGCGCCAGCGGCGTGGCCGCGCAGCGGCCGCCATATATGGGGAGGTGGGAGGGAGGAGCAGCTGGGAGGCGGGAGGCAGGGGCAGCGAATGGGCAGTCAGGGGGCGGGGCCGCAGGGGACGCAGCGGCGGGAGTGGAGAGAGGCAGCGAGGGGCACAGAAGGCAAAATGGACACAAGGGAGGTGAGGGCAGCGAGGGAAACAGAGGAAAAAACGGGCACAGTACAATGGGGGCAGCGAGGGACACAGAAGGCAAAATGGACACAAGGGAGGTGGGGGCAGCGAGGGAAACAGAGGAAAAAAACGGGCACAGTACAATGGGGGCAGCGAGGGACACAGAAGGCAAAATGGACACAAGGGAGGTGGGGGCAACGAGGGAAACAGAGGAAAAAACGGGCACAGTACAATGGGGGCAGCGATGGACACAGAAGGCAAAAAGGACACAAGGGAGGTGGGGCAGCGAGGGAAACAGAGGAAAAAACGGGCACAGTACAATGGGGGCAGCGAGGGAAACAGAGGAAAAGACGGGCACAGTACAATGGGGGCAGCGAGGGAAACAGAGGAAAAGACGGGCACAGTACAGTGGGGGCAGCGAGGGAAACAGAAGGCAAAATGGACACAAGGGAGAGGGGGCAGCGAGGGAAACAGAAGGAAAACGGGCACCGAGGCCACAAGCAGAGGGGCGAGCTTACCAGCAGCAGCAGCGGGCGGACAACACAGGCGGAGCTGTGTGGTGGGGGAGCGACCTACCTGGCAAGGTCAAGGGTCGCTCTCCTCACCGCGCGTTAGGTACAGCGTGAAAGGGTGCTTTATTTACAAGGCAGCGTCACGCAACGTTAAAGTGGCTTAACGCTGCCTTGTAAATAAGGGGAAGCCCCTATCGCCACCACAACGTCATGAAAAGTGATGTTGTGGTGGCGATAGGGGCTTGTAAATATGCTCCAAAGTTTCTACCCCTGCTCCTGTGCCTGGCTCACTGAAATTGGCCCAGATACTTGCAGCACGGATTTCAACACATCTTCTATCAGCTGCTAGCATCGACTCGGTTGTGGGAGTAAAATCGGAGCATCGCATTGGAGCCAGCGCCTTGCCTCCCAATTTCGACGCATCGGACAGCGTATCACTGCCACTGCAGCTAGGTGAGATTGACGCATTCCCCTCAACTGTTTGGCAGAAACCGGCGCATCGCTCGACACCTCTCAACTCCGGCACCCGTCTTCAGAACTGATGCATCACCTTCACTGCATGGAGAAGATCGGCGCATCTCATTGCTTGCGACTAGGAAAGTTACTTTGTTCACAGAGGCCTGCGTGGGTACTGTAGCAGGCCCGCTGTACCACAAGGTTGGCCTGAACTTTGACTTTGCCCTGGTCTAGCGCAACCTAAAGGAACCTTTTTAGTGCTAATTGCTTCTAAGCACTTTTATTGCATTTATTCTTTTAAAGTTCAGTATCTCAACTTATGTACATTGGATTTTTGTTGTTTAGGTCTTGGTTTGTTTAGAACATAATAATCTTTTTTTATAAACATGTGTCAAATCTTTTTGTGGTGTATTCATGGTGTTACTTATGTGTGTTTGTTGCACAAATACTTTACACATTGCCGCTTTAGTTTAGCTTGACTGCTCTATGCCAAGCTACCAGAGAGTGAGCACAGGTAACTTTTTAGTGTGCATCTTACTTGCCCTGACTAGAATGCTGGTTCCTTCCTGGCCTGGGTGCATACCTCAGCCAACCAGGAATCCCAGTTCTAACAGGTACCCAGGACACAGGTGGTAAGGGGGTCCCCAGGGATGCAGCACAGTTTTGTGCTACTCTAGGTGACCCAAGCAAACTACTGACAGCAGGCCTGCCATTGCAGACTGTAGGAGCAGTGCAAACTGTTCCAACTTGATTGTGGCCTTACAACGTGTGGCACAGTAAAATGCACTGCTTTTGGTATATACCAGTCACCCCTAGAGAAGGCCTCCTGTGCTCAGGAGGCAGGGTGCAGTATATTAGGAGTGTAGATATGTAAGTGAAAGCTTATATGTCTCTATAGTGTCTTTGCCATTAAAGTACACTATAAGTGATAGGCGGCCCATAGGATAACATGGGACTAGCACTCGGATAGACCCGAGATTCTATCTCCCTTCCTGTACCACCTAAATATGTTGAGTTTGGGGTCAAACAACCTGCCTTCTCTCTCTCCAGACATGAATCTGATGTCAAGGGAAGGCTGGCATGCACCCAGATAGCACCTTAGAGGTTACCCACCTGTTTACTCCAGCTTCATTGAGCTCTGGCTGACCAGCCCACGCTTTTCCACACCTGCTGCTGCCAAGACAAGATTCTGACCACCTGACAGGGAGTATGATCATTCCCAGTAGTCAGGAACAAAGGCTGGGCAGGAAGGAGGTCACACCTCCCTCCTCCCCAGCAGGCTACTGAAGTGACACACCAGAGTGGTGAGCCTCAAAGACTGCGCCACCTCTGATTTGCATCTGGGCTGTCCCCCTGAGGAGGACACAGACCTCCCTTGCTCCAGGTGCGCTTGCACCCGGGTAAGGTGGGAAATTAGGTATGCAGGAGGTGTACACCTCCAGTAAGGCTTCTCAAACCTACTAGGGTGAGCACCCTGATCTGTATGCCTAAAAGAGAATTCTGCAATATTTAGGATGGCAGAAATAGTGGGTTCTGGGTAGAAAAGGTGACGTACCCCACCATATGAGGTCACCTCAGGGACAGGTTCGCTGCAGGGACTAGCGGCCCATTGGCTACTAGCTCCCACACCCCTAAATCCCCAAAATCTAGTATTTAAGGGTCCCCCTGACATCAGAACCTCAGATCTGAATAACTTACTTCAAGGAAGGACCAAGAGGAGACCTGTGTCGCTGACAATAGGACTTTGCCCAGAGCACCAAAGCAAAAGAGGGATACTGAGTGGACGACCCTTGTCCTTGGCTAAAACTCGACATTCCCGAAGAGAGGGACCCTTGTGAAAGCCAGAGGCACCTTCAGTCTCCCCTGGACTAGTGGCTCTAGTCTCCTGCAACCTGCAGGTTAAAACAGTCATAGTGTCCAAATAATCTCCGAGGGATCACCCAAATCCTGGTGGTCCAGTGCATTGTGGGAGTTGTAGTCCCACCTGTCCAGAAGTTTCAGGCTGCTACCTCACTCCCCCAGATCCAGTGAAGCTCCAGAAGCTGTTAGTTGTGCTTACCGCTGCCAAGGCTGGTTGGTCACCAATCCGGTAACTGACCCCCACACTCGACACTGAATCTACAGGGAACACCATGCAACCATCATCCAATGTCAGCAGCTGTGTATCTGTTGGTTTTTTTGCATTCTGTTTCTTCAAAATAACTCGACCTGTAAGTGACCGATAGTAACCAGTGGATTTTGGATTGACCGCAATGTTATTTTATCTATGTATTTTTCTGCACTTATTTAATATTGCTTCAAAAATCTAAAACTCAGGTTATATGTATGCTATTCCGTTCGTTTTGGTGTCTAAATTAAGATAAAAATACACTATTTTTATAAATTAGTGTCAGATTTCTCTCGATTCGTGTCAATTACTTATCATCTATGTTGTTACTCAGAAATGCTTAACACATGCTCCTCCAGTAATGCCTGACTGCTCTGTGCCACACTACCAGGACTGAGCTAAGGATTGATTAGTGTGAATCCAAGGACCATCTTTGGGGTATTGTGATAATTATATATGGTAAGGCCACCATGCCATACCACATAATATTCCACTTTCCTACACTGTTTGACTCTGAATATGTTTAAAGTAGACTGATCTATTTTCTGGTTCTTGTAATTTTAGTGAAATTTGCGTGCTGTACACAAGGGTAGTCGAGTTGTTAACGGTGCCTCAGGAATGTTGGTGGGGCCCATTTATATATAGAATAGTTTATGTGACAGCTATCGACATCGAGGCATCATGTATTTGTATGTTGGGGATCTGGTTTTGTTCTAGATAATGGGCAGCATATGTTCACTGATGATATTGGTCTGCAATTTAAGGACCTTAAGGAATCCTCTTTTTCACTTAAACCTTTATTGGACAGAAAGAAATGAACAGAAAGGTAATTACAGAGCCAAACATAGTCTCCACTTTAGTATTACTCCTATCATACATGAAAGAAAAAACCTTTATTTCTGAGGGCCCCAAACATGGTGCTACCATCCAAAGATGAAACTCTGAGCACCAACAAATGAGTCAAGCATAGTTTGAGTTCTAACCAGTATTCCTCACATACTTTGCTGTTGCAGACCTTCTTTAAAAGCTGAAAGCTATAAAAAAAAACAATTTTGCGGAGTTTCCTGAAGCACGCAGGATTAGGGTCTAAAATCAGGGCTCGGTTGGAGTCATTCTAGAATGTGAGATCAGGGACAAACAGTGAACAACCTCAAAATTTGCATCCAGGCTCATTGGCGAATCATGTGTCAATCAGACAGCCACAATTGTCTGGCTGGAGTGTATTCAGAAAAAACGAAAAAAGAATAGTTCCTTCAGAAACAGAAATTTACAAAACTTGGAAAAGATGAAAATACAAGTAAGAATAAAGACGTATACTCATATTTAAAGAATGAGGTTCATGATAAACCTTTTTCTAACAGAATATAAAGGCTGCTCAAAAATGATATATTATGTTTTTGGAGACATTTCATCAGACTCAGTAGAAGACAAGCATTCTATCACCTGCCAAAACAAATGAGTGATAGGACAACAACCACAAACATTTTTAGGAAGAGTTGCTAAAATAGAGAGTGGAGAACCCAGGCAAGACAACTTAAGAACAGAGTTCTGACAAGTTCAGAACTAATAGATGAGTCTATAAATGATAAAGCAATCATTCTGGCCATGCACTTACTAAGCCACAGAGAGATAAATTGTTGGTACTATCCTGCGTTCCAGCAAAAAGGACAGATTTTACCAAATCAAAACTGGAGACACTGAAATTCTCCAGAAAACTAACACTGAAGGTTTATTCTCACAGCAAGCAATATACTGATGTGAAGGATGAATCCAAGCTCAGTAAAAAATCTAATGTTAACACACACCCAGAGGCTAATCCACTGCAAACATTCACTGACTTTTGAAAAACATTAATGGCTGTAATCGACCGCCTGCAAAGTAGAAAGAAAAGTTACAAGTCCACTTTATCAAGGCATCAGAATGATGCACTTACATGACAACAAACACAACCCAAACATTGACATTAAATAAGTGGACAAAGGAGAAAATACAATGGTCTTAAATAATGAGGACTAGGGGGCATATTTACAAGCCCCTTTCGCCACTGGAGCGTCACTGTTTTTGATGCTCCAGTGGCCTAGAGCCATTTCACATGTTTACAAGGTGGCGCTAAGCCACTTAACGTGGCTTAACACCACCTTGTAAATATGCCTCTTTCCGCCGCAGTCCTCTGCGGCAAAGAGGCGTGCAATGGGTGTTGCTGTGGGCGTTCCCACTTTTTGACGCTGCCTCAGACTTACAAGGCTAAGGCAACAGCAAAAACTAACGGCAGGGAACACCTGGTCTAAGCATGGCGATACGAGGAGAAATTATTAACTTCTCCTCGTTTTTTGCTCTTTCCATTTGTGCTGCATTCTCCATTGCCTTTACTGATTGTTTATGTGCAGGAAGGTGTCCCTTCAGCGCAGGCACCCTTGCCACATGACGGGTGGATGCCTGCGCTGGCGCTAGGCAGCTTTTTAGCACCAGCACTAGGGGAAATGCAGGGGGCCTGCCATATTCTTCTGAATGCGGCGCATTCCTGCATTTTAAAAATGTCGGCGCGCGCTTTGCCAAATTTGACGGAAAGCTGCGCTCCGACCTTTTTTGAGTAAATATGCCCCTATGTCTCAGGAAGGCAGAGGCAAACCAACAATCAAGAACACTATTGGTGTCTTTCATACAATTTGACTGCCAAATATATGGATCAAATCAAAGTACTCATGAATGAGGGACGTGAAGAAGGATGAATAAGCCAGAGACAGTATGAGTCTTTGAATAATGTGAATACAAAAATACCGACTTTGTACCCTTGTCGAAGGTGCATAAGCTCCTAGCAAATCCACCAGGATGCCCTGTAGGGTCTGGCTGTGATTCATTACTTGTGCCAACATCTACACATGTGGATGTTTTCTTGAAACTATCTGTATGTGAAACAACAGCTTATGTTAAAGACATAGTGGACATCAGCAATGGCGTAGAAGGAGCCACATTCAATGTTACCGAGCAGAGGCTTCTCCTACTAGATCCTTGCACACTGACATCCCTCAGGAGGAGACTATTGAAGTAACTGAATTTTATCTGGACAGAAGAACCAGACCCCATCCGTCCCCACAGAATTCATTCAGTTTAGCACTACTGGTGCTTAAGAAAAGAATACGTTTGACAAATTAAGGGTACCCCAAGTGCTGTTATTTTGCACCAGAACTGCATATTTATATATGGTTCAATATGAAGAATAAAGCATTTTTCAGGATTACCCTTTCTAGGAAAACATAACAATACGGCATAGGTATACTGAGCCTAATTTATGGAACGGGAGCATAGAGACACTTGGGGAATTTGTGAAGAAGTTCAATCACAGAATTCTGTAAACCTTGTTTGAAATATACTGGAATAATAATGCAATCCACATCCTTGACATATGGACTGAGAAGGAAGAACTCTATATAACAAATAGATAGACGAATACAGTTTGCAGTATTACCAGAATCTTTTTCTGGTGACGCCTGAAAAATAACCTCACTTTTTCGACGTTTCTTAGTATCAGATGGAACTCTTCAAATAAGGAACACCTTGAAACATTTGTTAACAAGCTCAGAGACAGAGGATATCAATAGTAATGAACACCCACAAGAGGACATAGTTTTAACCACAATAAGAACTGCTCAAAATAAGTGCCAAAGAGGGAGAAAGAACCCTAGTATCCATGATTACATTCAGCCAAATGACAAGTGTTTTCACAAGCAATAGAATGCTGACTGGAAATACTCCTATTTGCCCTTGAGAACTACAGCAGTCTCAGATATAAATTCAGGAGATCATATCTACCAGGGAACAAACTTTGAACAAAAGAACCTCTCTGAAGTTTGGAATTGATACCTTTCAGAATTCATCATTGGTGCAGGATGTGTTATAAGTGTGAGCAAACCCTGACAGTGGGCATAATAATTTATAATGGGGTAACTGTACTGCCTATCCGATTCCCAAACAGCAATCCAAAAATGTCATGTATGCAATTCTCGTCAAATGTTATAAGACACATTTTGATGGAATTAACCAAAAAGAACAGAAAACAATAATGCAAACCAAAACTAGGAGTAGATGCAGAACAACTACAGTACCAGTTGTTAATCACTTTCTGGTTAATTCACATACAGACAACAATCTAAAGTGGACCATCATGGAAAAGGTACAACAAAAGGCAAGAGGGGGCAGTGTGTAGCAGTTACTGCAGAAAAGGAAAGTGACATTTACCCTGAAGCTCCAAGTACTTTGGATGGACTCAATGAGGATGTAGAAATGCAGAACATAAAATTATCAACCACTGTCCTCAAACCTCTTTTCCATATTAAGGACTAACATTCTTAGACCTGCCGCTGTTTTCATCAAAGAAAGTTACAATTTGGGAGAATGACCCTGATCAAAGAAATCTCACAGCTCTAATTAGTTGGAAGACAGAACACACATCTCCAAAGAAACCAGCCAGCTGTCAGGAAAACAAAAGTCATACAGAGCAGATGCCCTGGAACATATATGCCTCAATGACAACTAAAGATGGCGAATGTGGAGGTGGGCGGCAGCGGCGAACCAAAATGGCCGCTCCGTGAATCAGCTCCGCGACACGGAGGAACGTTCGGAGCCGAAGGGCTTTCCTTTTTGTTCGGTGCGGAGAAAAAACAATTGATTCTCCCGTCGGAAGCTATGCTGAGTGCTGGGGCAAGTTTTTTTAGACCTTAAAATGTCTTTTTGGTTACTTTTTCCTCTTCTCTCTCCTGCCTCATTCAGCCTCGCACTGCAACCGCCATTTTGTTTGCTCAATACCCGCATTTACCTCAGCGGGCAACAATGCAGTAATGTTCCTGTGACTGATGTTTTCTATCCAATTTGGGACATTTCAACATGATTGATACAACTTAATGGTGAGATGGTCATAATTATCACCGGATGTCCATTTATACATTCATCTCTCCTACTGTGTCACTAAGGTTACTCAGCCAGCATTTTTCAGTCAGGCTTTCTACAGGGTTTGTCGGCGCAACCTCTAGCTAGCTTGTATTGGGTGTGGCCTTGGAGTTTTGTGCCTTACAAGAGATTTTCTGTAAGCTGCGTTGGTGCACTGTGTTCCAGTCATGGATTCTCCACACTCAAACAAGCCCCATGGGGTTGCTGGTTCAAACTCTGGAGGACGCGAAGACTCAGTTGGTAGCACCAACAAACGCGCCAAAAAAGATCCGTCCTCCCCAACGAAATCACCTCTTCCTTTGACGTTGGAGGATATCATGGATGAATTGCGCCATATTAGACCCTTCATGACGGATACTACTGCAACACTTTAGAGAATTGAAGAGAAGTGGTCCGGTCTGGAATCAAGACTTTCAGATTTGGAACAAAAAATCAGTGACGCACAAGATGTTGTTGCCAAAGTCGATATCCTCACTCGAGAAGTTACGCAACTGAAGAAAGCTACAGAGGATTTAGAAAATCGAAACAGGCGCAACAACCTACGCATTTATGGAATTCCGGAAGGTTCCGAAGGCTCGGATATGATCTCCTTCTTGAAGGTTCAAGTTTTGCAGATTGTTGGTCTATCGAAATCTACTGATCTTAATATTCAATGGGCGCACAGGATAGGCCCCCAGAACGCATCTTCCTCAACTAAACCACGGGGTATTATTGCTTATTTTCTACTATATTCTGATCTCATGGCAATCCTCAACGCTGCCAAGCAACATAAACAGATGCTCTGGTCCGGCCACAAAATCTTTTTCAGTCAAGATGTCTCTAAGCCGACTGCTAATTGTCGAAAGGAATTTCTAGACTTCAGACCAACACTGAGATCCATGAATGCCCGTTATGGTCTCATTCATCCATGCTTCTTTAAAGTAACTTATAAAGACAGAACTTTCACTTTCGAAGACCCTGACGATCTTAGGAAATTCATTCAAGTTCATAAAGGAGAAGCTATGGAACTGAGCAAATCTTAATTGTTCTCTTATATGCTCTCTCTCCTGTCTCTTAGGTTTTCCCCCCGCAATTTTTGATGCTGACGTCCTTATCTGCGTTGTCCATTTGTTTTGTTATGTATGAATCACTCCGTTGCATTGTCTTCCCCACTGTTTGGTAAGTTCCCTTCCATTTTGTTGCTTAAGTTTACCTTTATTGACTTTAATTTTTGGTCTTATTTCTTCTTTTATTAGTAAACCTGTTCTCTCTCGGTGTACCTCTTTGGAGTGGCCGCTATTCTCTTCGCCCCCCCCCCCTCCTTTATTAATGTTCTTCTTGTCTGTGATCATTATGACTAAAGTCTTCTGGCTTTTTGTCATCACTTCTTTGTTTACACTCACAGGGCAACTGTGCTCCCCTCTTGTTTTTCTCTTCTATCTCCTTTTTTCCTTCCTTCTCTTCCTCTCTTTTCCTCGTCTCTTCACCCTCCATTTCATTGCATTCTCTTTCTTTCTTTATATACATATGGTATTTCACTATTTTCAACCTGGCATGTCTCAGTGGATACATCAAGCTAGCTACTCTATTTTCCTTCCTTTCTGCCATTTCCTATCTTCCGTTTCTTTTTGGCTCATGCATGTCTCTATTCTATCTGGTTTTGCTTCCTTTCGGTACTTGAATTACTCATTGTTACTCTTCTTCTGGCACCTTTCTTATTACACATTCTTTAAGTTTTATGCATTTCCATGTTTAACTTTGAATAGGTTTTTCCGATGAATGGCCTCGCATTGGGGCGTTGCCCCCCGCCCGCAGCTCCCTCGGCGTCTCTGAACTTAAGTAAACTCTCAGTTTACTTAAGTTCAGAGATGCCGAGGAGAACTGACAATCATGTCAGTCAGCATGACGTCGGACCGCCCACCCCTTCAGAGTCTGAAGGGGGTGGGCGGTCCGCGTCATGTTGACTGACAGGCATTGTCAGTCAGACCGTCACCAGGGGCATGCAGCAGCACAATGCACAAGTGCGCATGAGTGGGGAAGGTCGGCGAATTTTTCCGCCGTGCCCAGTCATGCGCACTAGTGGCTGCACAGGCTGGCGCATGCCCATTAGGAGAGCGAGGGTTGAGCAAAGGCTCAAACCTCGGTCTTCTAATGGGCAGGCGGGCGGAGAGTAACCGTGCCCTAAGTCAATCCTGGCACTGCTGGCAGCGCCAGGATTGGCTGAGAGGGGTTGCCACCCACTTGCCAGCAGTGATGCGGCTGTTCCGTTCCTGTAGGCGCCAATGGACCCGAGGCGGCGCGGACCTGCTCAGGTAGGATTTTTCTTTTCTTTTAAAACTCCCCCCCACCCCGGCCCACACCCCCCGCGACACCCCCCCGCACGACACCATACCCCCGCGAGCCGCGACTGTATTTATTTGTCGTCGTACTTTCATGAAAGACCTAACGTCCAGGTGTGTTTTTTTGTTCTATTTGGCCTGCAAAGCCCATAGTATTTTCTGTATTGGCTTAATATCTCCCTCGGTTTTGTGCAATATAAGAATAGTTACTTCCTCGTGTAATAGTTTTATTTTGACTGGAGAGTATTTTGCGACCGACAAAGGTGTGATACACACTCTACAACAATGCACCATTAAAATAGCAGAAATTATGTTGACGCAGGAACACTGCCTCTTGTGCATTTTAGGGAACGTGGCATTGTGATTAGTGGTGAATACGCTACATTACGTGTTCATTAAGATATGGGAAACTGGTGAAACATTTCTCATGTGTAGGTGATTCAAACATTGTGTGTAACTAGACATCACGAGCGCCATCTTGTGGCTTTTCTTGCGTAGTTGAAAATGTTTGCAGTGTTCTCTTCCCGTCATCCATGTTGCAAACGCTCATCCACGCTGATTTGCTAAAGATTGGGATTGTAACACAATGTTGGAGTTTTTAATTAGTGTACCAGTTTTCAGTGGAATTCAGAAAATCGGAATTGTGGGTCCGACGCCTAATTACCCGCAGAGCTGATAATCCGCGCTCATAAAATAGCACAAACGCACATTTATTTTCCTCTCTTTTTCAACGTGGAAAATATCTTTTCATGAGGATAAATCCCTGACGCTTTCCCCCCACAAGATATGGTTTAGCTCCTTTATCATCCAAATTGTGCCACTTACGCCTCTATGTTTACTTGTGCAGTTATGGCGGGGAATGCATTGCAAATGTTTGTGCATAACCCCAATGTTGCTGTTTTGTCAGTGCTGCTCGCCACACTTGCAGTGGGCACTTCTGTGGGAGCCCCCGCTGCCCGGGAAGATGAAAGAACAGGGAGCTGTGCCTTTAAAAAATGCGGCTTGCAGCACCGGTCAGAGGCTTTCAGGGCCTGGCTAAGAAAAATGAACGTGAAAAATCTCCTTCATAAACATAAAGCCATTTAGTTGATCAATGGACCCCAGCAGTAAACAAGGATGGTTAATCCATAGAGCAGCTGATTGGGTCTGCAGCCCGCTGCCTGGGCGCGAGGGCTGCCGTGACAATAGGGAAGAACAATGTTTGTGATTGACCCGGCGCAGAGCACTGCCTGGAAAATTAAAACTGCTGAAGAGAGGGAAAGCAAAGCGAGACGGCGAGAGGGGGAGAGCTAGAGGTAAAGAAGAAGGCGAGGACACGACAGAAGGAGAGAGCAAAAAGGAGATGAGAGGGACAAGGGAAGAAGTGGGGTTGGGATAAGATGGAGGAGGGAAGGGGTGACAGATAAACTGGAGGGAGAACATGTGTAAATAAAGGAGGTAGGGAGGAAGAAATGCACAAGGAAGTAAGCAAAGAAATGGACTATGGTGGGAAAGAAGGGCGAAGGAAAGAAAAGGGTAAAGAGAAATAGATGGAGGAAGGGGGTGTAAATGAGAAAGTTGTGAAAGAAAAGGAACAGAAAGAGAAGGGAAGAGGGAAAAAAACCAAAGAAGGGGTAAATAGAAGTAAGGGAAAGAGAGGATAGTAAAGATGGGATGAAGAAAGTGAAGTGAAAGAAAGGGTAGTGAGAAAGAGATGGGACAGGTGTGATGGCAAGAAAGGAGGGAAGGAAGAAAGAAAAAGAGCAAGAAAGAACGCAAGACAGAAAAAGAAATCA
Source organism: Calotriton arnoldi (assembly GCA_963921515.1). Taxonomy (NCBI): domain Eukaryota; kingdom Metazoa; phylum Chordata; class Amphibia; order Caudata; family Salamandridae; genus Calotriton; species Calotriton arnoldi. The sequence goes on along the minus strand of CAWUFW010000004.1, from coordinate 9,724,016 downwards.
TCTGAATGAGAGCAACAGAGAAAGTAAACGAAGCACATATGTAAATAAAGAGAAAGTAAAGTCGGAAACAAATAAAGAAAAGTAGCATAGAAAGAGGATGCCAGGAGAGAAAAAGTAAAGGAACTGAGCTCTAGGTGATGAAATAGACAAATGGAAGTGAGGGAAAAAAGCACAGATAGAGACAGTGTAGAGGACAAAGGGAGAGGGAAAGAAAGAGTCAACAATAGGCTTAGGAAAAACCAACCATTCTGAGAGCACCTACAGTCAAGATCCTTCACCTTGTACATCAGTTAGAAGGCCTTAAGTCTACGTACAACTGTTAACATATCACTACATCTTTGGGAACACATAGTCTCAAGTGAAGGATCTTGACTGTAGGTGCTCTCAGAATGGTTGGTTTTTCCTAAGCCTATTGTTGACTGAACATTACGTGCTCTTGGCCATAGTACTTAGTGTGTACATCTTATCTTAAGCAACATTTCAGCACTCCTTGTTTTGGAATACCTTCTACTCTATTTAAAGGTATTTTCTGTATTCCTGGTATGAATGGCTCCAAACTAAATGGCCAAGAATGAGTTCTGGTGTTGGAATATGCAGAAGGGTTCAGGTTTGTGCAGTAGACTGTGATGAATTTTCAACTTCCAGAGAAAATATAGAGAGGACATGAGATGAGAGAACTCTCTTAAGGGCATACTTTTTGAGGAGGCCCTCTGCTTTTGATTGCAGTGGCTCAGTTTATTTGGTGATTCACAATTCCAATCATGGGTAAAACATGGCTTGTTGAACATAGATGAGATGTACTTGCAAATTGTTGGATTGTGTATTGCATTTCAGGTTTTCAATTTGACCAATCTTTTGACTTCTTACCAACGAAATATGAGTGTCTTCCTGGTCGAGGACCACACTGCTTTTTCTCTTATCTGTCTTGTATCAAGACCCTGCTGGACTATGGGGTGAAAGAAAGCTTGAATAAGCAGCTACCTATCTTATATGACATCTCTTTATTAATGTAATAACTGCACTTTCACAATTGCTTTATTAACCTTCCTGCTTTCTCAAATTTGCTTGAAAATGCACCATTTGTACACTCTTTTTTCAAAATTTTCTCGGGGGGAGAAACGCCCCGAACCCCCCTTAGGTTGTTCGGGCTCGCTCGCTCGCTGCGGTGCAGTATGCCAATCATTTTACGCCCCACCACTTTCAAATGTCACCAGCCGCCCCTGGTTAAAGGTATCCGCAATCCAGTTAAAAAACAGCGAATTTTGTCTCATCTTGCTAAATTGAAATGACATGTAGCATTTTTACAAGAAACACATCTTAAATTGCAAGATCTGCCTTCCTTGCGGAAGCTATGGGTAGGAGATGTTTTTTGCTCCCCGGCAGTGAAGAACAAGAATGGTGTAGTAATTTTGTTTCATAAGTCACTAAATGTTCTTTTACAAAATGAATTCAAGGATACCAATGGTAGATGGCTTCTATTGAATACTAAAGTTAACAATACCCAACTCTCTCTTTGTAATGTGTATGGTCCCAATGGCATTGACTTATCTTTTTGGAATGATTTCTCCACTCTTCTCTCTTCCCACGCCTCCGATAATTTGATCGTGGGTGGCGACTGCAATCAACTCATGGATCCCTTTCTAGACCGGAGATCTCAAACGAAATACATCCCCAGTAAAATGCAAAAGACTTTTCCTAAGGCTATCACTTCTAGAGGACTGGTAGATACATGGAGAATCTGCCATCCTGATGTCCTAGAATTCTCCTTTTTCTCCCCTGTTCACAGGTCTCACTCCCGCATAGACTATATTTTTCTCACACAACCATCTCTTCAATTCATGACTAATGGAGAGATTGGCTCCATTCTCATCTCAGACCATGCCCCTGTCATTCTAGATATGGATTATCCAACACCAGCACCTACTTCTCGCCGATGGCGTTTTAATAATGCCCTTCTTCTGGACTCTCAATTTGTAGAACAATTTACACATTTTATACAGTAATTTTTTAATAATAATCTTTCCTCCGCTTCCCAATTCCATTTTATTTGGGACGCTTTCAAAGCTACCGCTAGAGGTTACATAATAGACTTTGTTTCCCGGAAAAAAAGGAAAGCACTTATGGAATCAACATCCACTCTAAAGCAAATTAAAGCTCTAGAGCACGAATACTTTACCACTAACTGCCCCGACACACTGTCCAATCTCATCAGAGCGAAAATGCAATACAATAAGCAATCCTGGGACAACGCTTGTAACAATCTCCTTAAATTCAATGCCAAAATGTATGGTGGCTGGAATAAAGCAGGTAGATCCCTAGCCAATTATCTTAAAATTAAAAAACAAAAATCCAAAATTGTTGCCATCACAGACAACTTAGGAATCAGACACATTACAGATGCTAAGATTCTTGATTGTTTCACTGAATATTATACTTCCCTCTACACCCCAGAGTCGACCCCTTCCTCTGATCAAATTGATTCTTTCTTCCAAACCATTCCCAAACCCCCTGAGAGCCATCTTGATCTTACATCCCTGGATAATGCAATATTAGAACAAGAAATCACAAATGCCATCAATCTTTTGCCCAAAGATAAAATGCCTGGTCCTGATGGTTTTACCGTACGTTTTTCCCTTCACTTCAAACAATTTCTGGTCCCTCAGCTGTTAGCCTTGATAAATCATTTTCTTACCACCGGCGAAACACGGGGGTCTTTCAGTCAGGCGATGCTATGTTTGATCCCTAAAAGAGATAAAGACCCCTCTCTTTGTAAAAATTACAGGCCCATCTCCCTGATTAACACGGATTGTAAGATCTTCGCCAAACTACTTGCTCTTCGTGTTAATGAGGTAATCCCGGACCTGATCAACATATACCAATCAGGGTTTGTTAAAGGGCGGTCTATCACAGATAACTCTAGAACTTTCCTTAATATTATCCATTTAGCTTCTAAGGTAGAATCACCAGTCGCTGCAATTACATTAGACGCTGAAAAAGCATTTGACAGAGTAAATTGGGAATTCATTTTTGCCGCATTGAAATGGCATGGCTTTAGCCCTCCTATTATTAAATACACCCTCTATTTGGGTGAACGGATGTCAATCTAAATATTTTCCAATCCTCAGAGGGACCAGACAGGGGTGTCCTCTATCCCCTCTCTTATTTATTCTTGCCTTAGAACCCTTCCTAGAGAAACTTAGACGTTCATCACAATACACAGGTTTCCAATTTAAACATATAGGTATTAAATTTACTGCATATGCAGATGACATTTTGTTATACCTCTCTAATCCCACTACTTCTTTGCTGGCATTTTCCTCTTTGTTAAAGGAATACTCTCTAGTCTCCGGTTATAGATTGAATGTTGACAAATCCGAGGTCATGCCTCTAAATAAGCATTGCTTCTCGCATATGTTTCATGACACAGGATTTGAATGGAATCCCAGAAGTATTAAGTGCTTAGGTATCCTTTACGCTAATAGTATTAAAGAAACCGTTAAAATCAATCTTGCAGACATACTTAAAAAACTCTCTGCACTCATTGATTGTTGGTCCCCACTTTTCTTGTCCTGGTGGGGTAGATTAGCTACAATTAAAATGATGCTTCTTCCGATCATCAATTTTTATCTCTCTGTGCTCCCGGTCACTCTCCCACTCTCCTTTTTTAGCACTATTAATCGCTCCTTAACCAAATTCCTATGGAACAACCGCAAGGCTAGGATTTCACTGATTCGTCTCCAGCAGTCCAAAGATTTAGGAGGGGTTAGTTTTCCTAATCTTAGACGTTACCACTCGGCATTCACCCTGAAACAAGTCTCGACCTTTTTAACTGAATCCCCACATACACCTTTAACGGCCTGGAGCTCGTTAGAACAAGCTCAATACGCACCTTTCTCTTTTATGGCAGCCACTCGTTTATCCCAACCCCCTAGGCGTTTCTCCTCACCTACCTTCACTCACTCCACAGCAGTCGCAACCTCCCTGCTTAGAATTCATCTTTCCTATTCAGACCATCTTGCACACACTCCAGTCTGGTATAACAAACACTTAAAGATTAATAACTGAGCTCTATTCTGGAAGGAATGGATTGACAAAGGCATCATTACATTTAAACAATTGTTAAAGGATGGGTCGTTTATGGACTTCACGGAGATCCGGAAGATATACGGTATATCCTCCCTATATGCCCCTCATTACCCCCTGCTCAGATCATCTCTAACTCATCTCTTTTCTCAGAACTCTTCCTCAGTTTCACCTGATCAGGCTTCCACCCCCTCACTTGATTTCTCTACTCAACTCAAAGCATCTGCCATATACCAGATATTATCTCGCCCCATTGTTTCTAGAATCAAATCCAATATAGAACTTCTCTGGGAAAAAGATTTGGCTCAGGAATTTTCATTTCAGACATGGGGCTCCATCTGGACAAAAATTCACACTTCCTCACGCTCAGCTAGCACAACGCAGACTCTATACTATTTTATAATAGGCTTTTTCTCACCCCTACAGTTCTGCATAAATTCAACTTGTTAGATTCCAAGAAATGCTGGTCTTGTCCACATGAGAACAGTGATTTTCTTCACATGTTCTTCTTATGTCCTTTGGTTAAGTGCTTTTGGTCTCTCATTTTGAAGAAATTGAATGAAATATTATCTACCAATGTTCCTTTTGATATTGTGCACGTTTTTCTGGGTAGCTCCTCTGCTATATGGGACGCCCAGAGAAACGTGGGTAAATTTATTGATTTATTCATAGCTATTACTTTTCAGATCATTACCACCAACTGGAAGGATACAACCAAAATTTCATATCAAGCTTGGTGGAACCTGCTTTGTCACCATCACAGACTAGATCGTGCTCACGCCACTTCACTACCTCTTTTGATTAAAAAAGATTTACTTTGGTTACCATTAACCACTTTTCTTTCCAGGTTGGCTATTTGATCTTTTATGTATTCATAGCGCCAAATTTCTTCTTAATTGTTACTATGTTTAATTGCTTCTCACTATTTTACATAATTGTTTTATTTTCTGATTGTAATTCCCCCCCTCCCCATCCCTCCTTTTCCTCCCTTCTTTTAAAATCCCAAAATGTTAAAATGCATTTACTCTAAGTACAGGTTTTCGAAGGTTTTATTGGTCTTGTTGATATACCTATTTTCTCCCTTTTTATATTTATTATACTTTCATTTTGCATTTTTATTAATCGACCTTTGTTTACATAATAATGTACTGATGTTTTACTTTGTTTTCTATTTCAATAAAGCATTTTAAACTTTAAAAAAAAGATGGCGAAGGTGCACCACGTCAACATGCATTAATGAGAGGTGCCAGGACATAATCACCCATCAAAAGACCATGTGAGATGCCAAAAATAGAGAGTCATATAAAGGCGCTGTCCTGTAGTAATGAGGAGGCAGAATTGCAAGACATGTTTCCTACACAAGGCATACTTCAATCAACATAATGTAACAATATGTGGAGAGTGACAGGCACATTCTTCCGGGTCATTTCATTTCAGTAATTATTTGTATTTACTTTCTTTCTGGTCCCTGACAGAAGTAAACAAACAAGTGGCATGCTGTGATATTGGATGTAACACATTAAACTGTTATCTGTTCCAGAATATGGTACCAGCATATTGTCTCCTATATACCAATTCACAAAAGTATTGTGTTCTAAATAATTTTTACAGACTATTGCCCTACTGTAGTTAACAATAAAAAATCTACACTCAAAGAAGCACTATTTGAGAACTTGAAATAATAAAAGGATTGACTATTAATCTCTAACTTCTAATATAGGATACAAAATGCAATTTGGCCTATGTCCTGAAGAAGTCCTCAACAAATAGGGTTTAAAGGGGATCAAAATGTGCTTGTAACTCTATGGGGTCATGACTAATTACTAGTTAGAACAGTACCAGCCTGGAGATAGATAGAAGAGATGCCTGCTTATCCCTTATCAAAAAGAAGTAATATTGTGTATAGGAAGGAAATAAATGAGAATTGTATTGCATTGTATTCCTGATTATGCATGTGGGACTAGTACATATGGAAATTAATTTGCATTTTCTAACAAGTTTCAGTGTTTACATTGTAGTTACTATTTGACTATTCACAAAAGAATTCACACTCATGAGGTCAGGGTGGTTGCTCACTTCACTTGACATTTTCTTTCATTGTTTACATACATTGTTGTCATTGTATATGTTGACATTTTTCTTTAATCTTTCAAAATACAAAGCAATATTTCATAAATATGCTGATGGTGGTTGTCTCCTTTAGGAAGAGTTGCAATTGATAACAATTGTTTTATTTTATTTATTTATTTTAGAGGTTTTATATAGCGCTGGCTGGACCAGAAGTATCAGAGCGCTTTACATGAGTATAGGCTAGTTACAGTCACAAGACAAAAATCAGCAAAAATCAACAGTAGGGAATAATAATAGGTTACAAAAGGGAGACAGATTGAAATTATACAAATACAGGTATAAGAGCAGGAGCAATTTACAAATCTAAAAGGCAAGATAGGAAAATGGGATAGGGTAAGACCCCCAGTATTTGTTGAGGAGGTGCACTTTGAGGTCCTTTTTAAAGCTGAGATAGGAAGGGTTGCATCGCAGGTCTTTGGGGAGGGCATTCCCGGTGCTTGGGACACTACCGGAGAAGGAGCGGGATTGAGTGGATTTCTTTTTGAACAGGGGTGGGACAAGGAGGAGAGCGTTTGTACTTCTCAGAGCGCGGGAGCTGCCCGCTATGCAGAGTTTGTTGGCGAGGTAAGGCGGAGTGTTTTGGTGGAGGGCTTTGTGTGTGATGCAAGCAATTTTGTAGGCGGACCTGCCTTCGATAGGGAGCCATTTAAGAGTTTTGAGGACTGGGGAGATGTGGTCGAAACGTATGCAGTCGGTGATGAGTCTGGCTGCAAGGTTCAGAACAGATTTGAGAGGAGCTAGGTGGATCTTAGGGATTCCGGTGAGGATGGCATTGCCGTAATCAATTCTCGAGAGGATCAGGGATTGAACTACTAGTTTAAAGTCTTCTGATGGAATAAAGGGCTTTATTTTTTTGAGATGGCGGAGAGTGAAGAAGGCTCCTTTTGCTGAAGCTTTGATGTATTTGTAATTGTATTTGAAAGTTACAGCTTAATGCACTCCCGGGAGACAGGGGGGCGTATGCATTTGTCAGAAGAGTAGAAAATACTTTGATGGGAATTTTTCGAATTCTACTACTTGGTGATAATGAAGAACACCTTTTACAAGTGACTAAACTGTTAGTTTTATTGTGTTGCTTAGATGGTGTGGGTTTTAATTTGATTCTCGACTCAATTGAAAGCCAGTAGAGTGTTTCTTTAAGGTCAGTTTTGTGTGGCTAAGTTTCCAAAGATTTAGAAATGATTTGGCTAACTGGCAGGTTAACCTTTGCAGCCCATCTGTATGTTATTTTAGAAGCACGGTATAGGCTGTGGTACAGCTGTCAGATATCCCATCACCAGAGCCATGCTAGCTCAATCTTGCGACTGGCTGCGGGATCTGGATGATTTTTCAGAGTAAGATCGGTGGGAGACTGACATGTTTCCCTGCAGCATTGGTCTTAAGGGCTTTCAATAAAACAGTAAATCTCACAATAAAATGGTAGCAAATTTATAGGAAGCCAGTTAACGTGCAGGCCATAGACCATTTGGAAAATAGACCAAGGTAAAGTTAAAAAGTGAAGTAGGACCATGCTGCTAAAGAAGCCCTTTCACGTTCATTAAAGTTTTAGACATTCTCTTCAGATGTCGCTAAAAACATTTCTTTTACCCACAAGAAATAGGAGACTCTTTCTATTCTTGCAAGGGGTGGCCCTGGTGCACAAGGCACTGTCTTAAGTTAGAAAGTACCAATTTAAAATTTACAATTTCAAGGGTGGTAGGATTAGGTTGGTAAAATGTAACAATTTGGGAAAGGATTAGTTATAAAGGATGATTTTGGGTGGCACAGTGCACTGGACCTGGAATGGCACTTTGAGGAAATGTTTTTGAAACAATTTTGTTTTAACTTTGTGGTGAAAGTAGAGATGGTCATGGAGTGTACTGATTTCAGTAGGAAAGGATTTCTAGACCAAGGATTCATTCTCCAAGAAGCCCTGGTGAGGGGTTAATTCCCAGCTAAATGTTTTTAATATATGTAATTATTTAAATTGCGTACAGTGTGGATTTAACCGCATCAAGGAGCATCAAACAGATGCAAAGAACTGAGAATGGACTCAACATGATTTGCAGAAGACCCCTTTTGCCGGCCACCTAAACAGAGGAAAGGACTGGTTCTGGTGAATGTGAAGCAGTTAAGAAATCTAAGCTTTAAGGCCAAGAACAGTGAAACTACTGTCATGGGAAACAGCCCGCAAAAGTGTATCCACTGATCGCAGGGATCAGGAACGAGGAGAAGGGCCATAACAGCTATGTTTAACTTCCATATAGCATGCTCCCAGTCCATTAAGATTATAACACATTTGACTTCACAGCCAGTGCAATATTTTAAAGAACACGTGACTGGTTTCCATTACTTCAGACCTAATATTGTCTTAGTGTTCTATTCTAAGTGCTCTGTAAACATTAGAACTCAGAAATATATTGAAAGGGGACACTGTAGAGGTCCATCTTGCAGTCAACTAAAGGGCACAGCACCGCTTAATGGGACTCTTTGGGTAGAAATTAAATTATATGGTGAAGCTGACAAATATTTTGTTATGAGTCTGTGTGACCTACTCTTGTGTTACACCTGGCTTACGCCTGAATTCCATGAGTAAATCAGGAGTGCCACTGGTGCACACCTGGCTTACTTCTAGAATGGCTTAAATCAGCCATCAAACTGAAACCGTGGCTTTCTTTGTCCAAAAAAGTTAGAAGAAAGCCCAAAGACAGTGGGATCTTAGGAAGTGTTGCATGATTAGCAATAAAATATCAAGGACACATCAGCTTCACCTCAAGTATTTCAGCTAGAGCCTCAGCTCAATTTCTCGCAGGCATTCTGCTATTTTATTCATATCAACCTCAGTATAGTCATCATGAAGGCGCTAACAAGCTGATAGTCTGTTAGTTTATCCACGCATGATTGATATTAAATGCTCTGACCCCTTATAATGGCTATTAATGGCCTGAATATTATTAAATAAGTTTAGAGAGTGATATCGGCCCTGGGATGGTTCGCCTCTTTCCTTGCTGAGAGAACCTTCCAGGTGGCGGCCCCCCTTTCGCCTCCCTGATACATACTGTGAAACAAGGGGTTCCACAGGGCTCAGCGTTGAGCCCTACGCTATTCAATCTGTATGTCCAACCGTTGGCGGCTGTGGCCAGGAGCAGAGGACTAACGGCAGTATCATATGCTGATGATACTCACTGTCCGACGACTCCATACAGGATGCCCTCAAGTTCCGGAGCGATCTTGCAGCTGTCGCGAAGTGGATGTCTGCTGTCTCCAGCTTAACGCCAGCAAATCTGAGGTTTTGCTGGTAGGGAAAGACTCTGAGCTCTGGAGCGAGCGCTGGTGGCTGGCGTCCCTGGGATGTGCACCCGCCCCCAAACAGGTGGTTAAAAATCTGGGTGTATGGGTAGACTCGGCCCTCAGTTTCCAGGTCCAAACCAAAAAAGTTGCGGGGACCTGCTTTGGACTCCTGCGTGGGCTTAAACGGTTTATTTATTTATTTTATTTATTTATAAAGTTTTATATAGCGTGAACTTGATCCCGAGGGATATCAGAGCGCTTTACATTTTGAGGGAAAGGAGGTAACAATCAAAACATGAGTCTAATAGGGTGAATCTAATGGATATTGAAACATATAATGCACACATAACATATCCTTCATGAACCTGAATAAACTGGGAATTGGCTAAACGATGGAGCAAAGAGAAGTAAGTGAGTAAATACAATAATCATATACAGAGAATAACCAATATCAAAACGTTAAACAGAACATAGGTCAGGTGGGGAGTCTAATGACATTGAATCAGATGGTGAACGTCTACCAGATCAATTATACCCCTGGGAGAACGAAGAGTGGGCTATACGATGGGGCAAGTGACATAGGTGAGTAACTACAATAATCATATACAGAAATAAAGACCAGTACCAAAACAATATACAAAATATGAGTCAAATGGGAAGTCTAATGGCATTGAATCAGATGGTGAACAACTACCAGATCATTTATACACATGGGTGGACAAAGAGTGGGCTGGGCGATGGGGCATAATGACTTCAAAGGAGTAAATGCAATAATCATGTACAGGAGTGATAACCAAAACAAAATAATAACCATATCCAGAAGATAATAACAAATATTATAGTATGACCGATGCGTTTAGAGCTAGCAAATGTCCCTCATGTTAAGGTAAGAACTTATTCATGAGGAATCTTTTTGCTTCCAGTTTGAAAGTATCTTTTGATGAGATCCTCCTAATTTCCGGAGGAAGAGAGTTCCAAATTTTTGGAGCAGAGCCCGAGAAGGCTCGTTGGCATGTTCTTTTTTTGCGGAAGATCTGTGGTTTTAAGAGGAGGGAATTTGCACTCCTTGACGGTCTACCCCCTCCAGATAGTTCTGCTAGGTTTCTTCGATCCTTCCACTCATCAAGTCATCATCCAGGCCACCATCATGTCTAGGTTAGACTATGCCAGCTCTCTTTACCTGGGGGTTAACAAGGCTGAAATTCTACGACTGCAGAGGGTTCAAAATGCGGCTGTTAGAACTCTCCTTGGCCTTCCTAGAACTTGTTCCACGACTAACGCCATCCGCCGACTCCATTGGTTGCCGGTGGCTAGGCGCGTCGAGTTCAAGTCCCTCTGCATTGCCTTCAAAATTATGAATCCCTCCTCCCCTAGCATTCTGGCAAACCTGCTCTTACCCTATACACCTACTCGCCAACTTCGATCTATGGGCCAGCATCTGGCGGTTGTCCCTCGGGTGAGGAAGGTGCGCGCAGGAGGACGTTCCTTCCGCACTCTGGCGGCTAAACTTTGGAACTCTCTCCCGGTCCACATCCGCAGTATGGACAACTACCTGGCTTTTCGCAAAGCCATTAAAACTCACCTTTTCCCTCTGACTTAGGATCTGTCCTCTTTTTGCAGCCTCCCAATTTCTTGCCGGTCAGCGCTGGGCCGCCCCTTTGCTGGGGCAGCTATGCCCTATATAAAACCCTGTAACATAACATAACATAACATATAGACAAACCCTGCCTCACACCACAGCCATCGGGCATTGGAGATGACGAATACTACTTCAAACCTGAATCACCTTCCGCAGTTCATGGACCGCAACTACTCCTGAACTCCTGTAGTAACAGAAGAACATGATGAACCAAGAGGACCAACATGACAAAGAGGGATAACTCTCCCAATTCTTCGCATGAGAGAACATCATCCCAGACAGCAACCAGTGCCATCTGCTTTCCAGGCCAAAGGCAAAAACCAGATGATGGTGGTTAAAACGTTCAGTGAACCTCTGGAGTTGTTGAACCGCAAGCATCTTCAAGACCTATGAAAACACTGTCAGGTCAGCAATAGGATGAAAGATTTTTAACAGCATGTAATAGTACTCTAAATATAGCAGACATGATCCTCCAATGAATTCTATTTGTCATAGAGACGTGGCTGACAGACAATATCGCCCCTCTGCTGTTGAGCTTTGCTACCTTATACCTAAGACGCGTAGATGCATGACACTCGCGCTAGTTGCGTTTTAATCCTGTAACTGAAATTGAATTTGTATACTGTTTTTTAAACTGTTTTAATCAATTGCTGGACATTGCACTTTTGGGGTATTGTGTTTGAAGGGCTTCTACCTCAGCTGGTTTTTACCTTGTTGCCTCCTACTCCGGTCCACCGCGGGTTCGCCCGTTTGTGGTGGAGAGTAGAGTGGATTGCCGGCTTCCCTATTTCCGGCTGCCTCGGGGGGTGGTACAAGCGGGTTAGCGCACTAGCTCCTGCATACTATTTAAACCTGGCATTTCTGTCGCGCAGTGGGCGCGCCGCTGGCAAGCCCGTCTGCGCCCGTCCGCGCCTGTTCCGCGGCCAGCGCCAGCCATGCTGCTGGATGCCCCTCCAGTGCTCGAATTCTCTGGTCCAGGTCGCAAATTCTTGAAATAAGAGATAAGTGTTGTAGTTGTAGTGCCTCGACCTTATGTAAATTTACTGGGCCTCTGTCTCAATTTAAATGTGCTAGTTGTCCATTTATTTTTAAGCCAGATCCCGTAGCCCCTCCTAGACCACATCCAACGCGCCTTGGATCCACAAAGGAACATACTGGTCCTTCATCCCCCATCAAAGCCTGCTTACTGAATTGCAGATCGCTACCCCGCCATTCAGAGGACATCTGGCTCTCCCTTGCAACTCACGCTTGGGATATAATGTTTCTTACTGAAACGTGGGTTAGAGACTTTTCTAACCCCGACCTCAATCTGGCCATACCCCCTGAATATCGTTTTGTGGGAATAAATAGGGCTAACAACAAGCTGGGGGGTGGGATTGCAGTGATCCTACGTTTGGGCTGGGATATCTCTTCTAGGAAAATCCCTAATATCAGCCCCTTAGAAGCTATGTATTTCAGCATTTCTGCTGCATCGAATATAGTTATGGCTGGAATCCTTATTTACAGACCCCCTAGCTCCCCACCTCAACATCTCACGGATTTCTATAATATTGTGGCTGATTTGTCGCTTAAACATTCACATTTCATAGTCCTTGGTGACTTTAACTTACATGTGGATGATACTCGGTGCACTAAAGCTGGCCAGCTCTTAGAAACTCTGGAAGGCCTTAATCTAACCCAGAGGGTGAGAGGCCCTACCCACCGAGCTGGCCATACGCTAGATTTACTGTTTACGAACAACCCAAATTTATTCACGGCACCACCTTTACCGCTTACATGGTCAGACCATTTTTTAATCCCGTTTAGTGTGGCTACTCTCTCTCAATACACTAAGTTGAATATATTGTGACACGCATCCACAATGCGGACCACGCCAGTACAGAGGTTTTCAAAGTAGTCCAAACCTTTCTCAAACCCAAGGCAATAGAGACTGGAATAATCCCGTCCCTAGCCTTGTGTGAAAAAATTGCTAGTCATTTTGATACCAAAATTTTAAAGGTCTACGACTCCTTTTCACCCCCTGAGGCAACTGAGAAATCGGATCTCCCACAGGGTATGGGTGAGGTTCTTCTGTTCACCAACTTCACACCGATTTCGCCTCAGGATGCGCTAGCTGAAATCCAAAAATGCCGTTCTGGCGCCCCTGATGATCCTTGCCCTCCCAAATTGTGGAAAATGCTAGCCCCCTGCCTGTTGGGAGGATTATTTCATATTTGGAACACCTCCCTAGATACAGGCATCTTCCCTGATCAATGGAAGCATGCTACACTTCTCCCTTTGCGAAAGAAACCAAATGGTGACCCAGGCGACCTCAGCAATCTTAGACCCATCTCTCTGCTCCCCGCCCCAGGAAAAATGCTGGAGAAGCTGGTCCAGCGCCAACTGTCCACTTTTATTGAGCAGAATAGTGCTCTGCACGACACACAATCTGGTTTCCGGGCGGGTTTCAGTACGGAGACCGCTCTCCTTGAGGTGGCAGAGTCGGTAAGATGGTCATTGGATTCAGGAGCATCAGCTCTGCTGGTGCTCCTGGATCTGTCCGCCGCGTTCGACACGGTCGACCACTCAAAATTGACCCAGAGACTACAAGGTGTGGGCTTTGGTGGGAAAGTGCTGACCTGGTTGACATCCTATCTGAGCGGGCGTACTCAGCGAGTTGCCCTTCAACCGTTTGAATCTAAACCAAAACAGCTCTGGTGCGGTGTCCCCCAGGGCTCAGCTTTGAGCCCTTTGCTTTTTAACCTATACCTAACTCCACTGTTTTCCCTGATTGCCAACTGGGGTGTGAAAGCGATTTCCTACGCTGACGACACCCAGTTGGTCTTTCCGTTTAAAGAGCGGACGACAGAGGCTTTCAAGAAGTTCAAGGGATGTCTGCGCGATATAGCTTTATGGATGAACTCAAATAAATTAAAACTTAACGCTGGGAAGACAGAGGTTCTGTTCTTCGGGAAAGACCCAGTGCCAGACTCTGATTTATGGTGGCCGTCAGAAATGGGTCCACCACCATCCCCTGCCACACGTATCCGAAATTTAGGGGTGAGATGGGAGGTGGACCTCTCTTTCTCAGCCCAAATACAGCAGGTTTCTGCAACCTGTTTCAGTAAATTAAAAAATCTTACGAAAATCCTACACTTCCTACCGGATGATTGCCGCAAATCAGTAGTCCATGCCACAGTTACATCTAGGCTGGACTACGCAAATAGCCTATATCTTGGCCTTCCCAATTACTCCATTTGTCGCCTTCAGATGATACAGAATGCGGCTGCGAGGCTGGTTCGTCGCATACCTTTTCGACACCATGTCTCTCCGCATCTAAAGAAGCTTCACTGGCTTCCAGTGGAGAGGAGAATTAAATTTAAGGCCATGACACTGGCCTACCGGGCCCTCAACGGAAAATGCCCTGGTTATCTGAAGGATAGACTGTGCCTCTATAAGCAAAATCGTACGTTGCGATTCAATTTTCATAATTTGATGCGCACCCCACGCTTTGCAAAATCACGCCTGCGCGGCAGAGCATTCACAGTCAGAACGACTTCACTGTGGAATGCTCTACCGGGGTCCCTGCGACAGGCCAAGTTAGAAGCCTGTTTCAGAAAGGCCCTGAAAACGTGGCTCTTTATGGCAGATCAATAGGGTTCGTTGGACCCCGGTGCTCGCTCCGGTCGCAATTACCTGCTGCTTCAGCGCCGGGACACCCCTGTTAGGGGTAGCTGTCGCGCTTTATAAGCTTCAGTATTATTATTATTATTATTATTATTATTAAGTCATCTTTGGCTCTGGATCAAAGTAGGAAATGGTTTAAAATTACTTGTAATACATTGGCCCCCGCCCTGTCTCGTTCCCAGCTGCAGTTGGTGGGGGGATTTGGATCTAGACGTCTCTAGTTTCAATAATTGGCTCTCTTCTGCCCTCGATATGGTTGCCCCTGTTCAACCTACTGTCTCTTCGAGACAAAAACCATCGGCCCCCTGGTTTACTCCCGCTCTGCGCGCTGAAAAAAGTCGGTGCAAGAAACTTGAACGGAGCTGGAGACTAGCCTTCGATATGGAGGCTAAATCAATTTATAGAGCTGCGATTAAGAATTTTCATAAACTAAAGCGCTCAGAAATGAGAGAATACTTTGTCAAGAAGGTGAACTCCGCTGGCAACTCTTCCAAAACCCATTTTAAAATGTGAAAGATTTAATAAACCAGCCGCACTTTCTAGTATGACTCCCCCTACTCAGGAACTCTGCGATGGTCTATCGGACTTCTTTTATGACAACATTTTAGACATTTTCTCCACGTTTGGTCCTACCCGAGACTGCCCGGTTCAAAACTCTGTGGCTACCAATAGAGGCTCATTTACCTCCTTTATCCCGATCTCCAACGAGTTAGCTCTTCAAAAATGGCTTGCCTGTAAATCAGGCTCCCCAAGGGACCCCTGCCCGGCATCACTATTTAGTTATGTGGCTCCCCTCATTATCTCTCCCCTGAATTCGATCTGGAACTCCTCATTGCGAACTGGGGTTTTCCCCTCAGCCTGGAAACAGGCCATGCTAATACCTATTTTTAAAAAAAACAGATGCTGATCCTTCTGTTTTTAAAAACTATCGCCCTATCTCCCCATTACCTAAACCAGCCAAAGTCTTAGAAAAAGTAGTCCAGGAGCAATTATCCAGCTACCTTGAGTCATGCCATCTTTTACACGACTCACAGTCCGGGTTTAGACCCGGATATAGCACAGAGACTGCATTGCTGGAGGTTTCTGAAACCATTCGTGAATGTGTGGATACAGGTGAAGCGGCAATGCTGGTGCTTCTCTACCTGTCCGCGGCATTCGATACGGTCTCTCATGCTATTTTGCTTGAGAGACTACTCAGCCTCGGGATTCAGGGTACCCCCTTTATCCTGGATCAGATCTTTTCTAAATGGTCGCACTCAACAGGACTCCGTTCAGCGTTGAGCCCGCTATTTTTTAATATATATCTCTCTCCTCTGGCCTCAGTGGTAGAATCGTGTGGAGTCTCCTATGCTGATGACACCTAATTGGTGTTCTCATTTAGGGATCACTCTGAAGCAACCTTCTTAAATTTTAGATGCTGCCTGTGCAATATCTCCACTTGGATGGCCCTAAATACGCTCAGACTCAACTTTGATAAAACTGAGGTGTTATTTTTCAATCAAAAAAACCTTCCTCCACCCCTACTATGGTGGTCATCAGAGTTGAACCCCCCTCCGGAACCGGTGGATTCAGCCAGGAACTTTGGATTCCGGTTCAATAATGAGTTATCATGTAAAGCGCAAATCGATCAGGTTTCCGCGGCCTGTTTCGGTAAATTGCACATGATTCGCAAAATTCTCCCTTTTCTCCCTCGGGAATCTTGCCGGACCATTGTTCACGCGCTGATTACCTCACATCTGGACTATGCTAATAGTCTGTACGCTGGGGCTCCTGCTTACCTGATCAGACGCTTACAGATTGTTCAGAATGCGGCAGCCAGGTTGATCTATAATATTCCTTATCGTCACTCGATCTCTCCTTACCTGAAGAAGCTTCACTGGCTTCCAGTGACCAAGCGCATTCAGTTTAAGTCAATGGTTTTGGCTTTTAGAGCATTGCAGGGTAGGGGCCCGGCCTACCTTAGAGCTCGACTTAAGCATGCTCAGTCTAACCGCTCACTCAGATCTAACCATCTTCGCCTTCTGGTGACTCCCCGTTTTTGCCGCGCCAGAATGGGCGGCAGAGCTTTTGCAGTGTTCACCGCCAAAACTTGGAACAGCCTGCCATTGTCCTTGCGGATGGCTGAATCTGAATCTATTTTCCGACGTGACTTGAAGACCTGGCTTTTTTCCAATTCTTAGCCTGCTGTGAGTATTCTTATCTATCGTCTGTCCTAGCGCCGGGACACCCCCGTTGAGGGTAGCTGCGTGCTTTATAAGCTTCTAATAATAATAATAATAATTTAACAAGCTGAGATTGTGAGGTAGAACATAAGTCTAGTTGGTATGGGAATGTTCCCTGCAGGATTTGTGGGCATAAGCCTCTGCTCTTAATGACCCACATGTGATTCGCTGTCAAGTTTTGCATTTCTTTTCGGTCTCAGCACACACAATAATCATGCATGTGTACTGACATCCACTGCAGGTGACAGTGTAAAGTGCTGCGACCCAAAGGGGGCTTCCGTGGGCTGGCGGATGCACCAAGGGCTCATTCCTTAGCGAATGGGGCTACTATCTCTGCATCGGATTGTTAGGTATTGACAGTGGTGGCTGCATGAATAGTTAGTAATAAAACTTTTTTCCTGATATCTACAAAGGCGAGTGGCCTACCGGTCTTGTCATGTAAATTGTCTGGGCTTTTTTGTACAACCCGGTCCTACTATGCATCCCTGTTTGCATGAGTGTACTATGTGCAAACCTTCAATGTCTTCCAAAAGCGTGCAAGGAGTATGTCTGCCGTGTTAGCCTATGGACAACGTAGAATGCATTTTGATTCCACTTGTTGAGTACAGTATACAAAATGCATTATGGAGGTCAACTACCAGGCAATGTGCATGAACTGCAGAACCCTAACTCTAACCTAGTCTTTTGGTAGTTAATGACATCACCGGATATGGGAGGAGAGAACAGTATCTTTGAAGCACAAGAGTGCTTCCTGAGTATGCCCTGCCTTGTGTTTCCCCAGAGGTGCTACAAACAAGTGTTAACTGACTGATGAAGCCTGTCCCCTTCTTTGTACGCCAGTGTTTTGGGTAGCTGTGAGAGAGTTCCCTCCCCCCAACCCTCATTCCTGCTCTCATCTGAAGAATGAATAAAGACTGTGTCTGACTTGTCTGGAACCTATGGTGGAACTCTCTAGACATTTTCTGTGGCCTCAGACCCAGAATCAACTAAACAGAAAGTATAAAGAGTGGTTGGAGCTTCCACTGAGTGTTTCAGGATTTATCGAGACAAAGGTAGATTGCACCCACTGGGGTGCCAGAGGACTTCTGTGATCAAGGGGTGAAGATTCTGACTGCCAGCTTCCCAAAGAGGTGAAGGGCCATCACCTCAGAGCACTGCAACTTGCTGGTGAGGGTCTGCCTTGGAAAAGGGGCTTCCTAGCTCAGAGATGTTTCTGTGAAGCATCTGTCCAGATCAGAAACCCAGCGAGAGCCCAGTGAAACCCACCCTGCTGGGAGGCGGCACTCCAGGCGGACACTACCCGGAGGAGCGAGTTGTGCAGTTGCTGTGCTAATAGTTTCTAACTTATGGTAGGAGGTAACTTCAAAGCATCTAGACCTTGTTTCATACATGGCCTATAGCATAGATCATATTTAATATTTTTATTGCACTAGGCTCGTCCGAGCCTGCCTTTGCCAGAACATAACATGGACTATGTAACAAAACAACACTTGGGAAGCCTAGAGAAAAGAATCTTGAAACCTGTAACATACTTAGGCAGAAACCATCAGAAGGAGATTGTCATAGACATTATGGGTGTCTGAAAATATTTTAACATCTCTCTACTTTGGAGAGGAGAATGGCAGAGACGCAGGAGAAATGAAAGGAAAGTCAGTTTCAAAGCAAGTATTAACATTAGACTTGCTAACTAAAATTCCTCTGTTGGTTCTTGCTTGTGGTAAGGATTTCTCAAAATTTAGAACACTATTTGCCTCAGCAGGCACGGGTATGATTGGACAACAAGTGCACAATGAGCGAAGGGGTACACAATTAAAAACTCTGATACAACTCCACCGGGCAAACAGGTAAATACCATGATCAATTCAAGAAAATAATTTAGCAAGGCGAACAACAAATCCAATTGCAAAAGACAAAAACAAAAGGACACAAACTGGATACAAGTGATGAAAGCATGTGTGCAATCTATGGCACCTATCAACTTACAGAGAGCAAAAAGAGGCATGCCCTCGGGTTGGCCTTCGGCTTGGGAACAATTATAATTAGGGCTCCCGGTTTTATGGTATTTATTTTTTTGCCATTTCCGTCTGTATTTATCCATATTTATTTTTTGGGCATTTTTTCTGTATTTATCCACATTTATTTTTGCCACAAGCAAAAGATGACGCTACAGCTAGTATTTTTCCACATTTATTTAAATTGACAATGCACACATGCGCTCAGTTGTTATTGGTCAACACTATACATTCATCTGAAAACTTAGCACTTTTAAGCATATTTGGGTCATTCTGCAAATGGCAATCACAAGCCATTTGTCTCAGAGCCTCCCAGTTTCTGTCATCGGCAGAGTGCCACATCCTCTCCCCCACTGAACACCATACTGCCCCACTAAGAGAAACTCACACTGCCTTCAGCTGCAACCCAATTGTGCCCTGCTCTAAACACCTGGAAGCAATTCAATTCAAATTATGCACTAGACTACAGTAATATGCTGCCTGAAAAAAAGTAACAACATACTGGAAAAAAGCAAACACTCATAGGGAATACAACTTAAAGCTTTTACACTCATTATTCAGAAATCAAGGAGTGTTTTTGCTTGAAAAGCGAACGAAAAGAAAAGTAGCGCTTCACTGGCAAAATCTGTAAGGTGGCGCTAATGTGTTTCAGTGTAAATAAAACCAATCTGGCCACTTTGTGACTACTCTGTCTTGCTTTATTTAGTTATGTATTTATTGTTTGTATTGTAAAACTTTTTTTTCTCTCCTCCTGAGGCTGCATTTTGGAGTAGAAAAATGTCAGACAAAGACATTTGCAGCAAAAGTGTTTCTTCTTTTTTTGGATCCATTTAATTGTGGTGCTTAAATCGACTCGCCTCTTGTCTCCTTTCTCAGCCCACCCACAATAAAGCTCTTTGTTTGTTTCTCCTTATCTCGAAAACTTCTCTTAATTCTCCCCCCCCCCCCCAATTCCTGGTTGGACTACACTGAGCGTTTGTTTATTCACGGCTTCGCCTCCAGCACACAGGCAGCCCCTGAGACCCGTCTCCCTGAGTGCCGGTGTGATTTGCTTACTGCTGTTGCTCTGGCTGTAACTGAAGCAGTTCCAGCGTGGGTGTGGACTGTAAACTGGCTGGTTTAATATACTGCATCAGCCCTTTTTAACCTACCACCTGTATGTGCGCGCATCGCAAGCTGCCCTTGTAAAACCCAGTCTGCAAGGAAAAGACGGGTGCTGGTGCAATCGGCAGAGTGAAGAGGCAGGGGCTAAGGGGTGAAAGAACAAAGCCTCATTAACAAGTAAATGGTCTTTCAAAGACCTGTGAAGTACTCGGGTGCGGCTGTGTGTGCCCGGGAAGCTGTCTCAGCCCGGGCTGACACCTCTTAACCCTCTAAGGAGGGGGAGACACCAGATGGTTGGGGGTGTGATTCTATTGATGTCAATGACAAAATGTACTAGTATTTTCCCGTTTTTATATATAAATACAGATAAAGGAAAACTTGTTTTCCGTCTGTATTTATATGTAAAAATCCGTTTAAACGGAAAACCGGGAGCCCTAATTATAATATAACAAGATATGACTCGCAGGTTGCCAGTGTGGGAAATTATAAAAAAATCAAAATGTGGTGTATTATCTAGATTTTGGATCCATAGATATCTCTTTGCCACTAAGTCTAGCATAAGTTAGGTTGGACCAGATGAGGAATTATGATTAACTGAGGCCTGTATTATATCAATGTGTAGGAAAATTTGGATTTTTTTCAAAAAAGGTAATGTAATTAGATGATAGGTACTTTATCCTTTATTTTAGAATTGCACATGCAATTTGTAATAGCCATTTTATCCTTTAATTGTTATTTAATAATAAATGAATCCTTATTCGGGTGTGATCGCAACCATAAAAGATACAATCATACAATAAGAAAACATCCTTACAGATCCAGTTAAAAGTTAAGAGTTAAGATAAAAAGCAACTCCTGGTCACGGGTAATTAAAAAAACAAGAAAAAACAGTGCAACAGATGAAGAAGGCCATTCAACAATCAATCGAGTCTAGAGAGTCTTGATCTATAGGCGGCCCGCAAGAAGTTTGCCATTGCACAAAGTATGAGAGCGTTAGGCAAAAGCTGCAGGTACATAAGCGCCACTTGGACTTGCCTAAACTTCATAGATTTTAAACGGGGCTGAAGAAACTGCCTCCTCGGGTAGCTAAAATATTTACATAAAAGGACAAAGTGTAACGTGTTCCTGTGGAGACCTGGAGTCGTAGCCACAGGGTACTCTCACATTTGGGGGAACAAAACCAGACGGGGACGCCAGGAGATAGTGAAGCAGGTTGAGCCTAAAACGGGTTACTAAAAACCTGTCGGTTGTGCTTGTAAGGAGAGAGAGATCGTTTTCCCTGCCCTGGACTGACTTTAACAAGGCATGTCCCCTCACTGCTGGTTTCAAAAGCTTGGTGTTTTCACGGTGGGCAGTAGCGTGTTTGAAGAACAATTCTTTTACTGTGTTAAGGTCCTGAGGCCTTACTGAGTTACGTGTAAGAAACATATCTGCCTTACCTAGGGCAAAAACCAGGGAATTTTAAGAGCATGCTCTAGTGACAGGCAGTCTGATATGATCAGGCGGTTTAAATCCTTGTCCTCCTTGGACCATATCTTCAACCAACACAACAGAGGCATAACTGCCACCTGGTCAGCTAAATAGTTAATGCCAAGTTCTTCGTGTATGGAGAAGAAGGGAGTGCTTTGTGGAACCTTCAAAATCCGTCGCAAAAACTTATTTTGGGCCACCTGTAGCTTATGTGCTGAAGTATACCCCCAGACTTCACTACCAAATAAGGCCTTGGAGGTGCATGTAGACTGGTACAACTTTAAAATCACGTCTGGTGACCATGATCCCAGTCTGTGGGCATAGCTGGCAATAGCCCCTATAGATTTATTCAAGTCCCTCAGCTTTCCCTACATCAATTTTTTCCAGTTTAATTTTTCATCAAATAGGATTCCAAGGTATAGACTAGTCAATTTGTTGCGGAACCTAGAACTCATTGTAATACAATTTCTGTGAGTGGATTGTTATTGAAATTTTTCCGTAGAAAACGATGGTGAAAAGTCTAGCACTCTATGATGAAGCGTTAATCCAATATGGCGGATTTTTCAAAATGGCTGCCCATTATTTGAGATATAGGGTATAACTGTTTATATGCCCATGTGTGGTATCATTTTATATGTTTTTAGGGACGGGAAAGTCAAAAATAACATCAAAAATTGTTTCTGATGACCATAATATCAAATAATCGCAGAATATGTCAGATAGACAAAGTTTGTATAATTTTTTCGTTGACTTATATGACAAAGTGTGAAGGAACGTAAATATTACAATTAACTTTTGAAATAAAAAGTTTGCTATTGTTTGTGTTTTGTTTTGTAACTTTGTTGTTATTGTTTTTTTTTTATTAATCAAAAATGTTTCATTTATGTGTTACAGGTTCTTGCGAGTTGCTGTGAGATACAGTGAAAATGGACGTAGAAAAGTGTTTCATTTGTGATGTGGTGTTTCATGAAGATGACGATGTATCTGTACTCACTGAAAGAGGAGTGACTGGAATTCAAAAAACATGCAAGGAGAGAAAAATATCTAAGTTTCACGTTTGTGTTTGGCAGAAAGTTCACAAGAAATGTAGAGCGCGTTTTGTTAACTTGAAAACTCCGTTCCAGGAGAAAGAATCAGATCCCACAACTTCTCGTGTTCTACGGTCGTGTGAAACCCCGTTTGATTTTAGAAAAAATTGTTTTTTCTGTGGTACTGAGTTAAGTTTATACTTCAGGGAGAGGAAAAAAAATGCGTTGTTTAATGCACGAACAGTTGAATTCAAATCATCAGTTTTACAAAAATGCAACGAACGCAATGATGAATGGGCAGACAAAGTTAAGAGACGTATCCAAAATGTGTCTGATTTACATGCTGTAGATGCATGCTACCACAAACAGTGTTACGTCAATTTTTATACTGGAAAATTCATTCACAGGCAGTTCACTGAAAACCCTCCAATATCTTCAGGTCGACCAGAGGACTCAGTTCGCCAGGAAACCTTTCTTCAAGTAGTTAAATACATGGAGGAAAATGGTGAAGAACAAACTACTGTTAAAGAACTTGTTAATAAAATGCGAGAATTACTGCCAGAAGATAGCGAACCATACAGTTCAAAGTATATGAAACAAAAACTCAAAGAGCATTTTGAAGATGAAATCTTCATAGGAACAGTTGCAGGGACTGCTGATGTCGTTACTTTTAAAAGTACAGCTGCTCATGTATTGCAAGAGTACCACAGTCATAGCCATGAAGATGTTGAAGAGAATCGAAACAATCTCCTTATGGCAGCTGCTGAAATAATGAGAAATGATATTAAAGATATCCCTGTAGAACCAGAAACATATCCACCCATTGAAAACATGAGTAGTGTTGACTATAATGTGAGCTATATTCCTGATTCGTTAAGGCTCTTATTATCAGTTTTTGTTACTGATAAAACCAACAGAGAGAAAAGTAGCTTCTATAGGACAGGCAATTATGCAAGCTGTGCGCCCACGAGTCTTAGTTGCACCGTTGCAGTTAGGGCTGGCAGTTCAATTACATGACAACACAAGCTCGAGATTTGTAGTTGAAGCAGTAAATCATATGGGATTCTGCAGCTCCTATTCAGAAGTTCTACGTTTTGAACGTTCAGCTGCAGCAAATGGTCAACATCCTGAAACAATTCTTAAAAGCTGAAAGAACAGGAAATTGGCATCTACATCTTGCAATGGTAAAGGAGATGCTACCTTTTTTTGCAGCATGTGGCCATAATTTATATGCCAGTTCTGCACGACTGTATTATGAGAGAATGGTTGAGTTTGAATTTGAAGCTCCTGATGTATACACGGCATTTACAAATGGTCTGCATGTTGTCCGAAGAAGTGATAGGTTTTGGGGTGGCCTTTCCACTGATTTGGTAATTGAACAAGTTCTAATGAAGAATATAAAAGGATTCGGCAGAATGACCCATGGAAAAGGTATGACAGAACAGCAGCAGCTTGTCTGGGTTATGTCACGCCCTATTTGCGCCCATTTGAATGAATGCATGCAGGACTTTGCTTCAGTGAAGCATGCAGCAAGTGAGCAACATGTTACTATGACCAGTTCAAGAATTGAACGCGATAAAGGAGATACACAGAAAGTACTGGTATATGTAGAACAGCTCAATGTTTTTGAGCAAGACAGCAACCTGCGTAACATTGTCACGGGTGTTACTTATGGCAGTGATGTTAATCCTGAACTTGCAGAAGAAATTGGAAATAGAATTCTTAATGAGATGATGGACAAAAGAGTCTCTGAGTTCTCTTTCAGAAAAAGCAACCAGGTGAAGGTAATGAAATCAGTTCAATCTGTTAAATTGAAAGAAGAAACCTTTGTTATGGATCCTGAACTATTGTTTCAGCGCTTGTTGCTTTGTGCTCAGACTAGTGGCGTGGATTTGCAGGAGGTGTTTCGTTATGAGCTTTGCTTATACCCAGCTAGTTTATTCAATAAGCATGGACTTATGAGGGAATCTGGGAAGTCGCAGCTTGCCAATTATATTAAAGAGCAAGTACCAGCCGTTGCTAACATGCCCGAAAATATGCAGTTCGTCATTGATGGTGGGTGGTTACTACATCGCCTTCCTTGGAGTCCGAATCAGACATTCCATGAGCTGCTTTGTGCCTATGAGAGATATGTGCTAACAAAGTATGGCCAGGCAATAATAGTATTCGACGGATATGGAGATACGTTTTCTACAAAATCAGAAGCCCATCTAAAAAGAAACAGAGGTATTGTAGGACCTAAAGTAAATTTCATAACTTCTACCTCCATCGCCATCCAGAAACAATTATTTCTGAGTAATAATGGAAATAAACAAGCCTTCATTGATCAATTATCGCAAAAGTTACAAGAAGCTGGGTGTAAAACAAAGCAAGCTCATAGTGATGCAGACTTCATGGTCGTTTTGGAGGCTATTGAGTCGGCCAAAACTCATCCTACAGCCATTGTTGGCGAGGACACCGATCTTCTCATACTACTCCTTCACCATTTTCAAGAAAACCAATTTGATATTTTCCTTTGCCCAGAACCTAAGAAATCTTCCAAAAACATAACTGTGTATGATATTAGGAAATTAGCAAAAGCTTTAGGTAATGACGTCTGCTCTCACATCTTATTTGCTCACGCCGTATTAGGATGTGATACCACCTCCAAACCATTTGGATTAGGAAAACGTGACTCCATAAAGTTGCTAAGAAAATCAGGCAGCTTCAAAGAAAGTGCTGCCGTATTCCAAACTTCACAAAAATCAACAGAAGAAATTGAAAATGCTGGTCTTCATGCTATTATAGAGTTGTATGGAGGAATAACAGGAGACAGTACACTACATGATATGAGACTTCGAACTTTCACTTCAAAGGCAACAAAATCAACAATACATGTGAAACCAGAAGTCTTGCCTCCTACAGAGGATGCCTGCAAATTTCATTCGCTCAGAGTAGATCATCAGGTGCAGCAGTGGATGGGTATTCATATGGATCCATTACAGTGGGGATTTGAAGTGAAAGATGGAAGATTGGCTCCCATTAGAATGAGTCAAGCACCAGCACCAGATCATTTATTAAAATTTGTGAAATGTGGCTGTATCAAGAGTCAATGTGCGACTCTGCAATGTATATGCAAAAGACAGGGAATAGTGTGCACAGATGCGTGCACGGATTGTCGAGGAATAAGCTGTTGCAATTCCATGGAAGTGGACATGGACGATGATTGAAATCATACTATTCTTATACTGAGGAGTGCTGTTTGAATTTTTCTCTTTAACAATTTTCTTTTGTCAGTGTCATATTGAGAAGTGCTATATTATCTAGTTGAAATTTGTTTATCCTTTTCAAATGATGTTAAAAAAATGTAAATAAAAAATAATGTCAAAACTATGTTTGGCATATTAACATATAATTATCGTTGTTTATTGTATTAATACCAATTTGATGTTATAGTCATCAGAAACAATTTTTGATGTTATTTTTGACTTTCCCGTCCCTAAAAACATATAAAATGATACCACACATGGGCGTATAAACAGTTATACCCTATATCTCAAATAATGGGCAGCCATTTTGAAAAATCCGCAATATTGGATTAACGCGTCATGATAGAGTGGTAGACTTTTCACCATCGTTTTCTACGGAAAAATTTCAATAACAATCCACTCACAGAAATTGTATTACAATTAGTTATAGGTTAGCCCATTTTTTGAACTAATTTGACTAGACTAGTAGGAGAAGGCCGGGACCTTCTCAAGGGTATGGGATCCCGCTTTAAAAGTTTTAGACCGGAGCGCCCGAGGGCCAACTTCCAAAACGTAGGACTTTGTAAAGTTAACTGTCAGGTCCAGACTATCCATAAAGGCAACGAACCGAGCAATTAAAACCTGCAGGCCCAGAGCTGTGTGAGCCATAAGTACCGCATCAGCGGCATATAATAAAACTCGCAGGGATTTCCTGATGATTCTGGGGCAATCAGACTGTAATGGCAAGAGGGCATCTACTAGACCATTACTATAGATAGTGAATAAAAAAGGGGCAAATATGCAGCCTTGGTGGACCCCCCTGGAGCAATTGAAATGTTCAGTAAGGCCCCCTCCCTGAGCGTATCTAACTGGCGCCGTAGTATGGGCATGGAAATTCATTATTAGGGATACAGTGGCGGACTTGATGCCCAGAGAGATCAATAAGTCCCACAGTTTCTTCCTGTCAACCCGGTCAAAGGCCGACGTAAGGTCCATAAAGGCTAAAAATAGGGCTCCCGGTTGAGCTACCGTGTATTTTTTTACTAGTAAGTAAAGATTAAGGCATTGATCAATGGTTGACTTGCCCGGGTAAGAGCCAAACTGGACCTCAGATATTATTCGATTAGTGTCAGCCCCTGTTGAGAGTCTAGTTAATAGAACCCGACCCAGAACCTTGACTACGGAATCAATTAGGGAAATGGGGTGATAGCATTGCGGGTTGTATTTGTCCCCCTTTTTATAGATTGGTATAATGGTGGTTGTTGACCAAGATGGCAGCATCCCTTTCCTCCCTGCAGCGTTTAATACTAAAGTCAAAACCGGGGCCCAAACTTCAATATTGTCCCGGAAGAGATCTGGAGGGATCCCATCAGGTTCTGGCACCTTGTTCCGGGACAGTGCCTCAATGCCCTTGTGGACTTCCTCCAGCGTGAAAGTGACTAATGTGCCACCTGAGCTAGGGGCAATCTCGTTGAGAGTCCCTTCATGATGACCGAAGTTATATACACCATCAAAGTGGGTGACCCACTGTTCAGGGGTGATGTTGTGGCATAAGGCAGGCTTTGTTGGTTCGGAAAAGCAAGGTCTATTAATAATCTGCCCAAAGAGTGGGCTATCCCTCAATTCAATGGTTAGCTCAGCCCATGCCTGTTTCTGTAACACATGTCTCCATTCTTTCAGAGCCCCCTTACAGACACGACGGCAGTTTGCAACCCATTCCCTAACTTGAGGAGACTGCTTCAGGGCATTCTTCATGAGGCGGAGAGCCCGGGAGCACTCGGAGTCAAACCATGTGGTATGTTCCGGGCAATGACCAGCTGCGGAAGTCGTTAGTAGTCCAGAGACCGACTGGGCGATGGAGGCAAAGTAACTTAAAGTCTCCTCGCCAGGCGCTAAAAGGCCCAGGCAGGTTAGTAACTCCTGCTGGCAGTCTGCGAAAAGTCTGTAGTTAAAAGCCTTGGCTTATATTTGCGACCAGTGTAAGTGCCTCCCCTGGTCAGTTAGAGATAAAGTTCCTGGCGGCTTATGAAAGCCCTCCTAGTGGTTTCCAACCACCTCCATGGTCAGAGACAAAGGGTTATTGTCACTGAAGGTGCAATGCAAGATATTAAAGGAAGCAGGGGGCCAACCCATACAAGCGGAAACAAAGATAAAATCAATAATCGTGGTGCACCCCCTTCCTTTATATGTCGGGAAGATTTGGGGTTTAGACAGGTTAATCAGCTTGTCTAATGTGGAAGCCAGATTGTGAGTATGAAGGAAGCTATTTATCTCAGCACCTTCTGTAGTATGCTCCATGTGCATGTCCTCGGAGATCATGCAAGATTCTGTACTGGGTGATGCGTGTAGAGAGTTTGGGCCCAGATGACTATTTAAATCCCCTGCCAAAATAAGGTTCGCGTAACCAAGGCACTCCCCCTTTAATAAGTCCAAGGCACCACTTAAGGTTACAAAATCTGAGGACCGTCACGCACCCTTTTTGTGTTATAATAATTAATTAGTACCAGAGGGAGAGATCTCCTGACATGCAGTTTAAGGCCCTGGAACATGGAGGAGTCCCACTTCATGGTCTTCATGGAGCCACAATACTCAAGAGCTACAAAAATGATAAGGCTCTCCCCCCCCCCCCTCGCTCTGCCAGCGCTAGAACCCACCGCTGGACAGAAGATGGTCTTATACCCCTCAAGAAAAAATTATTCTTGACTTCCCACGTCTCTTTTAGGCAAAGGATATTAAAAGACATGATAAACTGTGATAGAGCGAAATGTTCTTGTGAATTGTAGGGGTGCATCATAATCACTGATAGGCCGCACCCACATGTATTCAGACATATATTCGTTTATATTCATTGTATACTCATGTATGTTTAGCAAAGAATGAATAGTTCACTGAATTGAAGTGAACTCAGCAGTATAATGGTGTTAGGATAATGATGTAATGTAATGCTTTTTGAATTGTGTGAACAAAATGCATAGAGGAATTAGTTCGTGTGTGTAATGTAATTGCAGTAGTTTAAACGTGCACCATATTAAAGTTGCACATGTAATTCATTGTTTGCATAATGAATCGTAATGAATATGCGTATAGGGAAAAGTAAGATGTGTGTTTAAAAGTTATATGTAAGGGCCTGACTACATATATGCTTAAGGAAGGCCTGGTATATTCTTATGTTAGCTTATAAGGTAGGCCGAAAAGGGTTTCTCTTGGAAAGGCTCTCTGGGCACAAACGGTAGACTTAATTAGCACAGTAGAAGGTTTCTGTTGAACGTATCTTTTGTTGCAGGTGCAAGGACACATGTCTCGTTAGTAAAGACTAACTCTTTGTTTTCAAAAGTTAGAAAGATGGGAGGCATGGTACGGGGAGTGCAATGGAATTTAGGGATGATACTTTCAGCGGAGAAGGCGCCTGGGACTCAAGGTCAACGAAACCGTCCAGGATGAAGTCACCGTTTCAATGGAAAAGCACAAGAAAGAAGACCTGGCCAAGAGGGCGTAAACAAGGCGTGTACCTTTGTAGTATGGTATTGTATTAGGGATAGTGCCCTGAGGGAGGAGGCCAGAGAAGCGGTAGGGGAGACCTGAGAGAAGGACAGAGCTGAGCTTAGGTATATGGTGATTGCACTTCTTAGGAAGCCTTCACAGCTGACACCTTTTATTCTTTCTTGCCTGGGAAAATCGTTATGCAGGGATGTCACTTAGCGTTAGTGTAGGGACAGCAATTGATTTTAAGCTTGTTTAGGCCCATGAAGAGCAACTTAGAAATAGGAGCAATCATAGTCTGGTTGGTCCTCCTAGAACTTTCTATTCTTCTTATTCTGAGTCGGATGAGACTCCTGCGTAGATTATTATTTGTATTAGTGCCCATCTATTTCTTTAACCTCGTGTTGAGGTGCTTGCACGTTCAGTTATTTTTGGCGATAATAAATTCTCAAACTTGAATTCGGAGTCAGTGGTCCTTTCAGACAAAATGAATGCTGATATCTAACCCGATGAGATTCTCTCCTTTACACTATTCAACAGGTAAAAAGATCTTGGCGGCCAGAAGGTTCTTATAGATAATTAGATAAGAATCGGCGTTATCAGTTGGTAGCAGAGTAGGATGGTTACCTTTGATGGTAAGGGGAGATCTAGAGCAAGATAAGAGATTAGGTTGCCCCATAGAGCCCGAGTGACGCAGATCCAGAGAACCACGAGAGACGGATGTCGGAGGGTATGGAAAACTGACGGAGAGTGACGGTGCGGCGGAAGTAGCAGTTCGTAGTAGAGTGAGTATGAAAAGAGTGATGTTTGGTAGATTGCGGTGTTATATTGTTGTGTGATGTCTTGCGGAGTTGGAACGAAAGTTGAGTGATTGAGAAACGGACCGTGAGCGCGCGCGGGACCGGGAGATTTATTGTGGTGTAGAATACACCCAGAGTTGAGAAAGTTGACCAGAGTTGTGGGGGTCACGAGACGTCATTGACAGACCCACAGAAGATAGGGACACATGTGTGAGTGTGTGAATAACCAACGCAGGTCGTAGGTTATTGTGTGCAGAACATCGAGTGATTGAATCCTATCGAGTGTATTAGAGGCGATTGTCCGGTCGTTCGTGGACAGACGGTTGCCAGATTGAGGTCAACAAGCTCAAGAGACTGATCGGTCATTGGTAAGACTGACGGTCAGAGAGGTAATTGTTCGGTAGGACGGACATTATTTCAGAGTATAGTTGGGACGAATGCGAGTGAGAACAAGTGAATTAGAAAGGAGGGGAACTGCTGCGAGCGGAGGAAAAGTGACGTCAGACAAGAGCCGCGCTGCGATAGGCCGGTTGGTGTGAACCGCGCTGGGATTGGAGGATTGAAATCAGGAAGTAAAAGCGGACATTTTGAGTGCAAATACAAAGTTGATTCATCATGAAATGTTTTAAAGCTTTAAGGGAACTTTGTAGAGGTGATAGACATGTGGTTGTTCGGGAGGGAGAGGAAGCTCCTCCTGAGGACACACCAGCACATTATATGGCAAAGAATGTAGGATTGCATACTATAATTTGGCTCGAGAATTGGCATAAAATGACAGAAACAGAAGGAGATTTGTCGTTCCCTCGATATGGTACTTTCAGGTTAGAGGTGCTGTACCAGCTCAAGAGTGTAATGGCTTCAATACGACCACTACCTAGACCGACACAGTTTGAGGCACTACATGCGTGGATAAGAGCAGCGTATGATAGAAAGAAGGAAAGGTGTCAAGAAAGGGTGAAGAAATCGGTCAGGGCATTCCAAGATGCAAGGTGGGATGCATTGGAGAAAAAGTGGAGAGCGGATACGATCGACGGAGATAAGTTATACCCACTGCTGATACAAAATGGAAAGATTACAAGAATCGATGAGGACGACAGTGATTTAGATGACAGTCTGTTAGATAGGATGTTGGCAGAGAGGCCACCACCATTTAACCCAGATTCAGAAGAGGGAAAGACAACCCCAGCAGTGGCAATAGTTGATGAGAGCCAGAACCAGACTAGCATGAGAGTAGTGGGAAGAATTTCCACAGGAACGGAGGGGGCTACGGCGTCTATGATAACACAGCCTCCTGCGGGGAACACAAGATTACCGGACTCCTTGACAGTACCGGTTACCATTGGCCCTATAGTACCGGTATATGACCCAGACCGAGTGAGAGAAGGGAGCTCCGTGCCGATGAGAAGGGAAGAAGGAAACAGCGAGAGTGGGAATGGGTTTGGAGTAAGGGTGGTTCATTTCCCAAGACCAATGGAGACAAGTACGCCGTTACCGGCTACTGCGGACTCTTCATGTGGGCGAGAAGAGGAGAGACCGGAAAGACCGAGGTCTTTACGGGAATCTAAGTCAGCTTTGAGGGAGTGGACACCAACAGTAACGAACCAAGAGGATAGGATGCAAAGAGATAGGGCACAAAATGTCTCGGAAGACAGACCAGGTTCCAGGAATATGGAAGGGAATAGGTCACAAGGACAGAATAGTGACTGTGATGAGCGGGACGGCTCAGGTTGTCGAGATGTACTGAGGAGTGCAGTACAGGCAAGGTTGCTAGACGTAGTGAGGCTGAAAGCAGAGGTAGACGAAATGATCAGTGGGGGTCTGCCTTTGGAAAGGATAGAAATCTATGGATCAGATGAGCTGCTGTTTGTAGCAAAAGATGTGACTCGAAAAGCTAGAATGGCACATGATAGATTGAAGGAATTGGCCAAAAGATATGAGGTGGACCTGAACAAAACTAAAGCGTTACAGGGACCACACAGATTGCATTACAGTGATCAGGAGTTGGAGGAGAAAAGAATCACAGGATTAAAGACGCACACCAGAGACCTGATCATAGGAATGAGAATATGGATTTTGTTGGACAAATGGGAAGAAAGGTGGTCCAAAAAGAAACCAGTAAAGAGAGCAGAAGGGGAAACGCCGCCGCCAGGAGGGGGGCGACGGGTGTTGGAAATTTTCCTTTACGGGAAGTACAGAATGGAGGGTACGTGCATGTGCCGTGGAATAGAGGTGATTTGGCTGCATTTACAAATGATTTTCCTCGGCTGAGGGAAAAACCGGTGGAGTGGTACAAGCAGGTTGAGCGGTTTGTGAAGATTTCAAAAGTATTGTGGATTGATTTGAACACTTTGTTTGACATAGTGGTACCAGGAGATTTGTGGACGGCATGTAAAGTCGCTATTGAGTGGCCGACTTCAGAACCGAAAAGAGAGGCGGTTACAAATGGTCCATCACCTGATGTCATGAAAAAGTATGAGCAGGTGATTACATGGTTGAAGTCGAAGATTTCACCTCAGGATATAGATTGGGTTAAGATAGATCGGACTGTACAGGAACCCAAGGAAACGGTGCATGAGTATTACGAACGACTTCTGCAAGTTTTTAAACAGTATAGTGGACTGGATGTGTTGGACCCTAAGGATATGGGACAGTTTGTCTCAAAGTTTGTAACGGGTCTGAGAGGGGAAATCAGCCTCATGATACAGCACCATTTGATCTGCTGGCAGAACAAGCCACTAGATGAAATTTTGCGGTACGCGAGGTACTGTAGTGATGAGGTGGATTCGAAACACCGAAAGCTAAAAGACAAATTGATGCTTGTCCAGATGCAGACAGCACAGAATCAGCCTAGTGGAGGGACCTTGGGGAGAAAGCAAGGAAATTTCCAGGGAAACCAGAATGGGCAGGTACAGGGAAAGGGAAAACCAGTAGACCCCAAGACAGGAGTGGACGTGGCCACACTAAAGAAGACCACTGCGTGTCATCTTTGTCGCCAGGTCGGACATTGGAAACGCGAGTGTCCTTTGAACCCAGCTAATCAGGTACAGGAAGAGGAAGAGGGGGCTCAGGCACCCGCGCAAGAGGTGGTTAACACAATAACGAGACCTAGAACGATGAAAGGGGGGTTTACAATTCTCAAGCTCAGATTCCCCAAGCTCCAAGGTTTTCACAAGGAACACGAACATACCAACAGATGCCCCTGTTCGAACGATATGCTGAGGATAGCTTAGACCCTTTATCCTGACGGTGCCTGAGGGGGGAGGAAGACTGCACACTGGGAGCGGTCTTGGAGGTAGACCAGAGAGGACCTTTTGTAGAGGCAGAGATTGAGGGCAATCCTGCAACACTTTTGGTTGATACTGGAGCTACCCGGTCTACTGTAAGATCTGCAGTAGTCCCTAACCTACCCCTCTCGGGACAATCGATCCAGGTTGTTGGAGTAGCGAACAAGAAGATGAGCAGCCCATTGACAGAACCTATCTTAGTAAAGATAGGTACTTTCCAAACTAGACATCAGTTTGTAGTATGTGACACGAGTCCAGTTTGTCTTTTGGGAAGAGATCTGTTGTGCAAATTGAACTGCACGATTTATTGTACACCACGAGGAGTGGAGGTCCAGACGAGAGATGATGATGCTGACTTTAAGATGGCCAATCAGCATCTGTGTATAGATCTGTACCCAATGGTGACTGTGGAAGAACTTCCACATGATCTGAGAGACGCAGTGTCGCCTGTGGTGTGGGATTTCGCAGGAGACGAAATAGGTTTAATCAGAGGGGTTGAACCAGTGCGGATTGAGGTGAAACAGAATGTTGATTTCCCAAGAACACCTCAATACAATTTATCGATAGAAACAATTGCAGGAATAAAACCTGTGATCGAGACTTTCATTGAGAAGGGTATTTTGAAGGAGATCAGAGGTAGTCCCTGTAATTCACCCATAATGGGAATACAGAAACCGAGCGGGAAATACAGGATCGTGCAAGACCTGCGAAAGGTCAACATGATAGTTGTCCCTTGTTGTCCAGTGGTACCAAATCCTTCAGTAATACTGTTCCAGATCCCATGTGAAGCCGAGTGGTTTACGGTTATCGATTTGTGTCAAGCCTTCTTTTCGATACCGCTCCACGAGGAAAGCCAATTTCTTTTTGCATTTAGGCTAGAGAATCGCGTGTTAACATGGTGTCGTATCCCTCAAGGGTATACGGAAAGTCCATCGATCTTTAACCAGATCCTGAAGAAGAACCTTGAGAGTCTTGTGTTGCCGCAGAACTCAGTTCTCGTGCAGTACATAGATGACTTGCTCATTGCCTCAGAAACAGAAGATGCTTGCAGAATCGACACAGTAGCCTTGTTGAACCACTTAGCAGAGAATGGACATAAGGTGTCCCCGAACAAGCTGCAGTACTGTTTGAATGAGGTACAGTACTTGGGACACAGATTAGAAAAAGGCAAGAGGAAGGTGTCACCAGATCGAATTGAGGCAATAATGAGCATGGCGGTACCCACTACACAGAGGGAAGTTAGGATGTTTCTGGGAATGGTTGGCTATTGTCGACAGTGGATTCCTAGTTTCTCCTTGAGAGCAAAGCCTCTGCAGAGGCTTACGCACAAGGATGTGAGTGATCCGGTACCATGGGACGAGGAGTGCTTGATGTCATTCCTGCAGTTGAGAGATGATTTGTGCAGGGCTCCCGCACTGGGAATGCCTGATTACAACAAGGCCTTTTCATTGTTTTGTTACGAGAGAGGAGGATGTGCATTAGCAGTGTTAGCTCAGAACCATGGAGGTGTCCGTAGACCAGTTGCTTATTTTTCAGCTACTTTAGATCCAGTAGCTTCTGCGTTGCCCGGATGTCTAAGATCCGTTGCTGCAACAGGTGTCAGCATTGAAAGATGTGAAAGCATTGTAATGGGACATCCATTGACTGTACATGTACCACATTCGGTTGAGTTATTAATGACCAGGACCAAGACCCAGCACCTAACGAACAATAGGTTAACAAGGTACGAGCAAGTCATACTTGCCGCAGAGAATGTGACTCTGAAAAGGTGCTCCATCTTGAACCCTGCGACATTGATGCCTATACCGAACACAGATGATGAAGATTGTGAGGACCATGATTGTCTCGATGTGACCGAACTTTGCACCAAGCCGAGACCTGACATTGTCGATGAGCCATTGGATGACCCAGATGAAATTTTCTTTGTCGATGGTTCATGCTTAAGAGACAGTGTGGGGCAATTGAGAGCAGCGTTTGCTGTATGTACTATTTCAGGAGTGGTCGACGCCGCTTGCATAGAAGGAGTACGCTCCGCGCAGGTAGCTGAGATCATTGCCTTGACCCGTGCCTGTTTGGCCGCTGATCGAATTCGAATCACGATTTACACAGACAGCCAATACGGCTTTGGCGTGGTGCATGACTTCGGGCAGTTATGGTCTCAGAGGGGATTTTTGACATCATCTGGCTCACCCATTCGTAATGGAGAATATGTAAGACAATTGTTAGAAGCATTACAGCATCCGAAAGAAATTGCTGTTGTAAAGTGTTCAGCCCATGGGAAGGGGGAGGACTTTGTATCCTTGGGTAATAACTACGCAGATGAGGTAGCCCGCTTCTGCGCAGAACAAGGATGCATATACACAGGCAGGGAGATAGAAGAGAGCCAAGAGGGAACCGATCTCAGCATAATGTTGACCATGGCAGACACTTGGGAAGAGCTTAAGAGATTGCAAGATGAAGTCTCAACCAAGGAAAGAGAGGGCTGGATCAAAGCTGGGTGTGTGAAAGGAGACGTGGATGTGTGGGTATCAAACGATGGGAGAGCTGTGTTGCCGGAAGAATTGCTGAGTCCGATGGCAAGATTGATACATGGACAGGCACACCTGGGTAGAGACGCAATGATGAGGGTATTCAGACAGACGTGGTATAACCCACGGTTCCGAGCAATGGCTGAGACGGTATGTCAGAGGTGTGTTACATGTCAACAGATGAATGCTGGAAAGAAAACTGTAGTTACACTGAGTCATATTGGAAGGTCAGGAGGGCCCTTCAATAGACTACAGCTGGATTTCGTGGAGATGCCTAGGTGCAATGGCTTGAGGTACATTCTAGTGATAGTATGTATATTCTCACGGTGGGTGGAGGCATACCCCACACGAAGGTGTGACACTCTGACAGTGGCTAAATTACTGTTGAGGGAGCTCATCCCTAGATTCGGGATCCCGACCTCTTTGGAATCAGATAGAGGTGGGCACTTCCATAGCGAAATCATGAAGTTACTTTGTGCAGCATTGAACATTGACCAGAGACTCCACTGTAGCTACAGACCAGAGGCTTCTGGGATGGTGGAACAAGTTAATGGAACTTTGAAGGCCCGGATGGCAAAAATGTGTTCTTCAACATCCCTGAAATGGCCCGACGCCTTGCCACTGGTGCTCATGAGCATGCGAAGTGTCCCAGACAGAAAGACCGGGTTGTCCCCCCATGAAATAATAATGGGGAGGGCAATGAGACTGCCAGCAGTACCAGCTACAGCCTTGATAAGCATCACTGATGATTTGATTCTCGATTATTGTAAAGGACTCTCTGATGTGGTCCGTTCTGTATCCCAGCAGGTGCAAGCAGCTGTGGTTCCAGCCTCGAGTGATCTGTGCCACGACTTGTGTCCCGGTGACTGGGTGCTCGTCCGGAAGCACGTGAGGAAGAGTTGTTTGGATGCCCGTTGGCGTGGCCCGTATCAGGTGATACTTATCACGAACACAGCAGTAAAGTGTGGAGGATTGCCGAACTGGGTGCATGCTTCCCATACCCGCAGAGTTCCAGCACCCTTGGAAGAAACAGCTCCTCTCGCAAATGAAAATCCAGCTGATGTGGCAGGGCCACATGAGAGGACAAGTCAAGCTGTAAGGGTCGCTGACACAGCTGGTGGTGCACTAGAGCAAGCTGAAGGGGGTTCCCACAGTTCAGGCACCGAAGAAAGAGAAGGTGCAGTGGGCGGAGAAGAGTCAAATGCAGCAGAAAGAGGAAATAGTGCACTGGGTATAGAAGGGGAAGGCAGACGAAAGAACAGAAGTGCTGAAGGTTGGCCTGAAAGACAGAGGCGACTGAACCTGAGGTTAGCACCTGAGAGAGACCTTGCTCCAGTGTCCGAAGTATCTGAAACCGAAGCAAGCGACGAAGACCAAGCACAAGACAGTCGGCGAAGGTCTAAGAGAACAAGAGTGCCTTGTCGCAGATACTCTACCCCTGAGTGGACTTACACTGTGTTTGATGCAGGGGGTGGTGAATACAGGGAGACTGAAGTCAGTGGAAGTGTTCAGTCGGAGCCCGAACCTGGTGGTGAAGGTGGTGCTGCGGATGCCAGGGTTCGAGATAGATGGAACACTGACACTCACGATTCCGAATCCCCCACTTCTGAGTGAAGTCCGAAAATTGCTTTTGCATCGAGTCGAATTCCCGCCTTTCGGAGCTGAGCCGTTTTCACACGAAGTGCTGGTTTTGCGTCTTGAACTTTTGTATCACGTTCTGGTCGTGCTTAATGAGGATCTCATTATGGATCAGTAATGAACTGTAAATAAAAGTCTAAAAGAAGAAGATAACCTAGGTCCGAGTGGAAGAAGAATAAACTTAGGGACTTTCCACAAGAAGAGGAACGAAAACTAGGGAAGTCTTTTTCTGGACTGTGTAAATAAGTTGTGATCGGAAAGGGAAAGCCCGGAGATTTCATGGTTGCTCGAGCTGGTTGAGCAAGTCATAAATAAAGGACAGAGACTTTTCTGAGTTCTTTGCGATAACCAAGACTTTTTGAGAACTTTCGAAATCATGGAACCGGGAAATCCCAATCGTAGAGCAAAGTGGATTATAGGCATTCTTATAAGTAGTGTGATAATTTCTATAATCATAGTAGTTGTAGTCTCATATACTGGTTCGCATGAGCCAGAAGTAGAGGTAGTGACAGGGACACCGACACCTATCACACCTAGCCAGAAGGGGGTAGACAGGGCAGCTGATAGAGCTATGATATTAGAAGAAAGCCGTAGACTACATGTAGATTTGTCTAAGGGTGATTTTAAGCTTAATGCGTATGCTAAGTTGTTGTATGAGTATGTTGACGTGATGGATGCGAAAGATTGTTATGTGTGTATGCAGTTGCCTACTTCGGTGGATGAGGGTATTAGGTATCATCATCTTCCACTGACTTATGGTATTTCATGTAGTCTTTTGCTTAGTTTGTTTTATGAGAGAGAGCAGTTCGAGTATTTCTTTTCCAATTTCGACGCAGTGCTTCCTGAAGTCCCAGCCTACAAGCATTTGAATAAGTATGACTATTATAAGACTGAGGACAGACTGAGGAAGTACTTCATACCGAGTTTGGAATTGGATACAGCATTCGCACACAGACACAATCTGACTTGCTTGATGTCGGATGTAGAGAGGAAGTTTGTAGATCAGGTTGAAGATAGGTATAGAAAGCTGACTGAATCCCGAGATTTAGGGCATCACAGGACAGATTGGACAGAGGAGGAACGGTTGCATAAGACCAAGGGAAGCTATGGTCCTATAGCGTTGGATAAGGAGCAGAGGGGTAAGTTGTGTATAAGGCGTTATCAGACTTACTACGAAAAGGTTCCAGTGGGACAGAGTACTTGTGATCACGTTTTCACCATGGCAGATGAGGCAAAAGATTTTCTCCAAGGTCCTGTACAAGTGATACCTACGGTGTATTACGTATGTGGAAAGAATGCTTATGTGAGGTTGCCTGCAAATTGGTATGGAACATGTTATTTGTCAATAATATTTCCAAAGATTTACCATACAGAAGACTTAAATCTTCTGGAGGGTGGAGAGCATTCAAGAACGAGAAGAGCTGCAAGTGCAGGAATCGTTGTGGGGGATATCTTTGGAGCTATGATACCTAGTCTAGGAGTAGTCTTGAATGATGTGAAGATCCGGAGGTTAGCGACGGTGGTGGATGAATTTTCGATGAACACAGCAAAGTCGTTGGTGTTGGTGGAAGGAGAGATGTTGTCGATAAGGGGTATGGTTTTGCAGAATCGCCTTGCTTTGGATGTCCTATTGGCAAAAGAGGGCGGAGTCTGTAAAATGCTGAAGGTTCAAGAGTGCTGCACTTATATACCAGACCGTAGCAAGGATCTGGAGAAATATATAAGTAACATCACTATGATCCACACAAAGATAGCGGATTTGACCGAAGAAGGGGCCTGGGAAAAGGTCGGAAAGGGTTTTGGTCAAGTGGGAGGTTGGTTTGCGAACCTAGGAAAGGGATTCCTTGGGTACTTCCTGAGACCACTCCTTATTTTGGTGGTTTGTGTGGCTGGCTTGTGGATTATGATCAAGGCCTACAAATGGTATCGAGCAGGCAGAGTCAAGAGAGCTTTGAGGGAAAATGACATGAGATTGGCAAGATTGCAGGACAATCAGTATCAAAGGCTCAAGAGCATGGAGAACTTCAGATCAGGGAAGATGGGAACAAGTTCTGTTTAGGTCGGTTCCTTCTCCGAGGGAGTAGAATGAGATGTGATGACAGGAGTCATCAAAGGGGGGAACTGATAGAGCGAAATGTTCTTGTGAATTGTAGGGGTGCATCATAATCACTGATAGGCCGCACCCACATGTATTCAGACATATATTCGTTTATATTCATTGTATACTCATGTATGTTTAGCAAAGAATGAATAGTTCACTGAATTGAAGTGAACTCAGCAGTATAATGGTGTTAGGATAATGATGTAATGTAATGCTTTTTGAATTGTGTGAACAAAATGCATAGAGGAATTAGTTCGTGTGTGTAATGTAATTGCAGTAGTTTAAACGTGCACCATATTAAAGTTGCACATGTAATTCATTGTTTGCATAATGAATCGTAATGAATATGCGTATAGGGAAAAGTAAGATGTGTGTTTAAAAGTTATATGTAAGGGCCTGACTACATATATGCTTAAGGAAGGCCTGGTATATTCTTATGTTAGCTTATAAGGTAGGCCGAAAAGGGTTTCTCTTGGAAAGGCTCTCTGGGCACAAACGGTAGACTTAATTAGCACAGTAGAAGGTTTCTGTTGAACGTATCTTTTGTTGCAGGTGCAAGGACACATGTCTCGTTAGTAAAGACTAACTCTTTGTTTTCAAAAGTTAGAAAGATGGGAGGCATGGTACGGGGAGTGCAATGGAATTTAGGGATGATACTTTCAGCGGAGAAGGCGCCTGGGACTCAAGGTCAACGAAACCGTCCAG
Organism: Calotriton arnoldi; assembly: GCA_963921515.1. Lineage (NCBI taxonomy): Eukaryota > Metazoa > Chordata > Amphibia > Caudata > Salamandridae > Calotriton > Calotriton arnoldi. Next base: position 9,683,629 of record CAWUFW010000004.1, on the reverse strand, counting down.
GATGAAGTCACCGTTTCAATGGAAAAGCACAAGAAAGAAGACCTGGCCAAGAGGGCGTAAACAAGGCGTGTACCTTTGTAGTATGGTATTGTATTAGGGATAGTGCCCTGAGGGAGGAGGCCAGAGAAGCGGTAGGGGAGACCTGAGAGAAGGACAGAGCTGAGCTTAGGTATATGGTGATTGCACTTCTTAGGAAGCCTTCACAGCTGACACCTTTTATTCTTTCTTGCCTGGGAAAATCGTTATGCAGGGATGTCACTTAGCGTTAGTGTAGGGACAGCAATTGATTTTAAGCTTGTTTAGGCCCATGAAGAGCAACTTAGAAATAGGAGCAATCATAGTCTGGTTGGTCCTCCTAGAACTTTCTATTCTTCTTATTCTGAGTCGGATGAGACTCCTGCGTAGATTATTATTTGTATTAGTGCCCATCTATTTCTTTAACCTCGTGTTGAGGTGCTTGCACGTTCAGTTATTTTTGGCGATAATAAATTCTCAAACTTGAATTCGGAGTCAGTGGTCCTTTCAGACAAAATGAATGCTGATATCTAACCCGATGAGATTCTCTCCTTTACACTATTCAACAGGTAAAAAGATCTTGGCGGCCAGAAGGTTCTTATAGATAATTAGATAAGAATCGGCGTTATCAACTGTATCCGCCTTGCCTCTAGGAATTTAGCGGACAAGCCTGCCACATTCCAAGAGATGTGTCTTAGGTCCATCCAGGGTCTTTGTATGGGGCCTACGGGGGAAGTTGTAGGGCCGGCTGGCGAGTTAGAAACCCCCATGAGATGTGAACTACCAGGACAATGCTCTGAACTTGAGGGAGATATAGAGAGATAGATTAACTTTGGGAGGGGGGGGGGTAAATCCCCATTATCTACCGAACCCTGTGATGGTGTTCCCAATTGATGGGCCTGCAGAATGCTTTTACATTCTCTCTCTGGGAGTCAATCCAGATCATTAAGATCTGCCATGAGGCCATAACGATTTTTAAAAGGCCTGTTGTCCACCCAATGCGCTCTCTGCGCCAAAACGGCCCAAAGACTGGTCTGCACTTAAGGCACACGGGGGTCTATAAAAGAAACCCAACGGGAGTGGTTTTATACAGGTGTCTAGATGGTAGGATTTAGAAAAAACGCTCAAAATTCTTTGCGCCATTTCGATAACACAATCTCCCTCTAATTATTTCCTAGAGGGCCCTTTCCATGAGACCCTCCGTGCTATCAGAATATTTTTATGGTCCCACACAATATATTTTGTGTATTTACCTAACCAATGAGAGACCTTGTTAATCATTTGGCCTGTGGTTTCCAGATTGTAAGTGGCGAGCCCAGGGACCCCAGTCAAGACTACAGTGTAGGGAGAACAAGCTGGGGAAAGATTGATTACCGGTAAGGGGAGCCAGTGTATGTCGGACCACCAGGTTAGGCCTCTTCTATGGGGTTGCATGCCAGGGGAGGCTGATTAGTGGAGGCCAAATCGTTGGCAAAATGGTGGGATTCAAGGGGCCCAGTGAGAGTATTCTGTCTCATTGCAAAAAGGGACATGGAGTTACTGGTACAAGGCTATGTACAACTAGGGTGATCAGTAATGGACATATCAGTAGTTGTGACTTGGATCTATGGGAGTAGGGAGGGGGAACCCTATCCCTGGCTGTTAAAATTCTCTCTGTTCAACTTAACAGTTCCCTGGAAACTGCCTACAGATTATCAAGCCTGTCCCAAAGAGGGGCCAATAAGTCAGTTGAAGAGACTATGGGGCATATTAGCAAGACCCACGTTAAAATGATCGCCTTTTTAGCGGCAGGAAACTGCCGCTAAAACGGCGATAATGGGCTTGCTAATATGTGTTATGGAATTCCAATAGAAGCCCAGGTTAGATGTGCAGGACATCTAACCTGGACTTCTATTGGAATTCCATAACGCATATTAGCAAGCCCATTATCGCCGTTTTAGCGGCAGTTTCCTGCCGCTAAAACGGCGATAATTTTAACGTGGGTCTTGCTAATATGCCCCTATGATTTTTTGTAGTATGGGAGCCAGATAGCCCTCCGTGTCCTCGGGGCAGTTTCTCGCATGTGCACCCAAAGTCCCCTTCCGTGTATCCGGTACGTCGTCTGACTTTTCAGCCTTCTGCTTCCGTTTGGGGGCTGGAAGGATCACCAAGTCAGTACTGGGAGATGAGAGTAGAGGGGCCTTGGATGTAGAGGGACCAGGAGAATGAGCCTCAGGAGCTGGAGTATGTGTGGGGCCCACTGGTTTTGATAGAGGAGCAACTGAATCAGGCCCCTGTTAGTTTGGCGCGTCCGTAAGCAGGGCAAAGGTAAGGAGCCTCCAGATCCGACAGAATGTCGTCTTTCAGCCCAGTCAATTTCTTTAGAGATGGCCCCACGGCTTTTGCCAAAAATGAGTCAATGGTTGTGCGGCTTGGGCCCGTGGGTGATGTAATAGGTAAGGCTCTTGCTTTCCCCATGGTGCGACATGGCAGTATTGCGAAAACAAGAAACAACAGGGAGCAAGGCACAGGCTTCACAGAACCACAATATTGGAAGTAGATAGCAATAGGGAAGTTACTTACTTCACTGATATCTAATCGCCCCTGGTTCATGATATGCCACTTTTGCTGCCGCCGCAGGATTTAAAGCACCAGCTTAGCCAGGAGGACCAAGAGGCCAAGAGAGTGGGCCTAGCCCAGCCTCATCCAGCTGCGGACGGGCGCAGGCGGGCCTGCTCTTGGCCCGGTCTTCGTCCGGGCACGTCCCGCGCAGTGGGAGCCCTATCCCAGTTATTCAAACGCCTCTGAGCGTGGTCAGTACGTAGGCGGCTTCCTGCCGCTAGAGTGACTGGGGCTTGTGGTTTGCCGTGGTCGCAGATGCGGTCTCCTCCCCTCTGTTATTTGTATTTTATGAGTAATTTGAGAGCTTTGTGCGGTAAACCAAAATAGCATTTTATTAGACTGTCAGGCAGAACTTCAATCATAACTACCATAATGTCTGGTGAGGAAGGGATTCTCAACTAATGGAAAGTGGAACATTCCTTTTATGTCCTTTTACATTTTTGGCAAATTGTCAGCTACTTGGGATCAAACTCACTGAGTTCCCTCTTTCACACAGGGCCGCTGAGAACCTTGGACAAAGGGCAGCCATTTCATAGTACAATGGATGCCTTGTATCATTCTGTCTGACACAGTCTCATTGGGAAACATTGCTCATAATAAAAAAGTGAAACGCAGAGCCCTTCCAAGATGAGCAAGGACTTGTGGTTTCAGGCAAAGAGACGTGTATTTCCCATGACCCCAATGTCACATTTGAGGTTGTGTCACCACCAGAAGATGCCTTTTGTTTTTCTGCACATATTTATTTTAACTGTTCTATATCTATGTATTGTTGTTATAAATAGAGACACTATTTCTAAAATATTGCTCTGGTAGGACAATTACAGTGTATTATTAATTTGTGCAATACCTTAATATTGCATCTGAGTTTCAAACCCTCATCACCTCCCGAAGTAACTTTTGAGTTCCCCTTTAAAAGTCAAGGTCTTAATAGGCATCCACTGAACAGCACGATAATATCCAAGGTCCCGGGACATAAATAGTAAATAGCAGGAACTCATTGGAGAACTGCTTGTTAAGCCCTGGATGCCCCATGACATGGACAAAGGGCTGACAGGCTGAAGTCTCATCTTGTAGAGTGCTCGGTGCTGTATGTGTGCAGAGAGGTGTTTGTTCATGGATCTGACAGTTCCGTTGGGTGCAGGAGTCGGTCCCACAGCGAGGAATTGTGGGGCTAAGTGGTCTCCACAGAAGCTATGAAAATATTGATCCTGTGTTTACATTCTCATGTGTAACTCACAGGCCCCTTCCTCTCGATAATTTTTAGTTTAAACTAACACTCTTCCAGCGTCCTGTAGGGATTATGTTGACAATCTTGATGCATTAGCTTCTCTCTTTTGATTGCTCCCCTTTCGTCTCATTTCCTCTTGTATCTTCCACCTCCTTTCACCTCCCTCTGCTTTTCCCTTCACTAAACCCTGACACCCCTCTCTTCTCTCCTCCCTTTTCACCATTCCTCACCCCATCACCATTCTACTATTTCCTACCCTATTTCCTTCATCCCATCAATTCCACACCCTCACTATCACTTTGCCCAACATCTCCTCTCCACATCAGCTTAGGTCTCTACTTTTTCTAACCCCATTTCTAACTTTCGGCACACTATGTCTCTCCTGTCCTCATCACCCCACATATGGCTACTCCGCTAAATCTCCTGCTCCCTACATCCCTTCATGTCCCTCGCGCTTTATGCCTCTTTTCCCCATTGGCCCAAATCTCACACTTATTCTGCTACTATATCACCTCTACCTCTCTTCCCTACTCTCCTCGCACCTTTAACTGATCACCAAGCCTCCTCCCACCTTACAATTCCTACTATGTTGCCCCAACACTATATCACCATAGTACCTGCTCTCACCTCATTACTGCTACATTCTTCACCCCATTAGCTCTTTACCATACCTTAGTCACACTCTTCCACCAGCTCCCTGCTGATCACGCAACCTCTTGCAGCTTATCACTACCTCCTTCCTCGCTCTTCAACTCAGCACCGTGCTCTTTCATCATCTCATCGCTTCCACTTCCTTACAATCTCTCTACAACACCATAGTGTACCCCTCCATAGCATGTAAGTGTACCATTTACAAAACGCATATGTAAAGATTTACTGCACATCACACTACTCACGTCCACACCGGGTCACACCTCATCACATCGCACGAGGCCACGCATTACTGACATAAACACACCCAACACCAAACACCACCATAAAACGTGTTACAAGAAGGGAGAACACCCTGACTTCCCCAACACCCAACCTCTCCCTCTGGGAAATGTTTTAAAAGAAAACAGGCAAAGGTTACTGTTAGAAATGGGATTTCTGGTTGGCTAAGGCTTGCGCCAAAGCCAGGCAGAAACCACCACTCTAGTCAGGGCAAGGGAGTTACACGCTGAAGATAACCCCTGCTCACCCCCTTGGTAGCTTGGCACGAGCAGTCAGGCTTATCCCAGAGGCAATGTGTAAAGCGTTTGCGCAACACACACAGCAGCAACACACTAGGCACACTACAAAAGAAACTCCACACAAGGTTATATAAAAAATAGCCTTTGTATTATCATAAACACATTAGAAACATAATCACACATTTACACTGTGCCAACTGGCACTAAGCAATATTCACAGGGGATTATATGCAGGACCAGGCCAATCGGGCCACGGTCAGAACCATCAAAATGCAGGTAAGTAAATGCAAAACACAACCAGTAACCACTGGTACCATAATGACATAAGCATTATCACATTAGCATTAGACACCATCCTAAAATATCATAGCATGACATTAGGCATATCCGCATTAGGCCCAAACCTCATTAGCATAAACACATTACGCACTAGGACCTCAGCAGCCCAAACACATTAGGCAATAATCATGGTGCATAAATCACATTTGTCCTAGGCATCACATAAATGACATGGGGCAATAAATCACCAACAAAGCCACATTTCGCAATAGGCATCATAAGCCTAAACAGGGCACCACAGTAACACAGCACCTTAGGCATAACCCACATTATGCATCACATCACAGTAGGGCCCACCTTAGAAACTGACCCCAGGCCAACTGGCCTTTTCTAGGGCTCCAATGCCCTATGTCCAGCAAAGTCAGGGCTCAGCTGCCAATGCAGCGAAAACACACCATGCGCACATGCGCTGGGGCATGGGGTACACTCACCCCCTGTCTCACCTAGAAGAAATGGCCCACAACGAAAAATGGCACTGGCACTACTGTGCCTGGTGAGCCCCACTCTGGGGCTCTGTAAATAACTTTGCCCCACGTTGCAGCTGCCCGCTACGGCGGCGCAGCTGAGGAAACCAACCACCAAACAAGCACTGGCACTACGGGGCCCCCAGGGAGCACCGACGCGGCTCCAGGCACCGACAATGTGCCTCGGTGGAGCCCAGATTGCCCCCAACGTTGCAGCTGCCCTCTGTCAAGCAGGGCAGCTGAAGAAAAATGAGCCCTGGCACACAGTGCCCTGAGAGCCCCACTCCGGGACTCTAACTTGCCAAATTGCTCCCAAAAAGAAATCAGCGCCGGGAGCTCTATTCACTGGGCTCCTTCCGGTGCACTTCCGGGCCCCTGCGAGTCCCTCACGTTGGGACCCTAATCATCACAGTGCCCCCTTCCCCGGGGCACCTCTGGGGCAACTCATGCCTTAGAGGAAGACCCGGCTCCTTCACAGCCCCACTCACCGGGGCTTTTGGTAGACATTTAGTGAATGGGGCTTCTACTGTTTATATTTTTAGCACGCTGCAAGTAGCCCGGCGCTGCTTAAATACACTAACAGGATGGCTGGGAAAGACGAGATTATGTAGCCAGGTACGTGCTAGTTTATTGCCGGTTCTTGCAAAGACGTAATGGGATTTTGGAGAGATCGCCAACACACTCTCCTGTTCTGTTTTAGATTGAAACATGGAACAGTATTCTGGCTGGAAAAAGAAACTTAGTTAAAAGGAACAATCATCCTGCCTTCCCAAGTGAGGTAGGTGCCTTCTGTAGGGCGCATTATTTTTGAGTCAGTAGGTGACTGATGAGGTGAACATTTCTAAGATGTCTCTCGCCTTCCTCTTTTATTCATGTTTGAATAGGTTAGCTCTCGGTCCGTTTAGGAATTGACAGCAGCCAGACTGATGGAATTAAATGTCCACCATCAGGTAGGATTTCTTCCTCCCCCCTTTTTTAGGTCTCGCCTACGCAGCGCGCATGCGCTGCATAGGAAAGAGACCTCTTGAAAACGATTCAGCTTTGCAGGCAAAAACGTGCACGCGTTGCATTGCTTTCAATGCAACGCGTGCACGTATGGCGATTCCCTTGCGGGAGCGAGCGGCGCCATGTGTTAGTAATTATCGCGCTCGCTCCCGCAAGGGAAACGCTGCCTGCTCTCAGCCGCACCCCCTACTTGCGCGAGGCGCGCTCGCTTGTTATTTCCGTAATGGTGGCCTTCGCCTTCATGTGCCTGTGTGGGCTGTGTAACCGGCTATGTCGATCTAACACAGAGCGACACACAAACAACATAGAATCTGGGCGGCCCCATGATGCACCGGTGTCGCCGACAAACTCTGGACCTCTGTCTGTCCCTATAACTCCACAACAGGAGAATTTTGGAGCGCCACCGCCCTACAGTGAGGTAAGCGCTGCAGTCATGCGTTCTGTTGAAACTCAAAGTGTGATGTAAGTTTGTTGAGGAAGCTTGCGACCATTACAGTCGTAGCGGGAAGGATCACCGTTTAGGCGCCCGTGCTGCAGGAGGTCTTCGAAGTGTGTGACGCATGTTCTTATCCCTCTTATGACCTCCTGTGATAAGTGACTTGAGCATAAGAGTCTAGAATGTGCCTTTGTTTCAAAGGGGCGTCTGATCTCTAGATCACCGGTGCTGGTTCTTCTCAGTGGTCCATTAGTGCTGGTGCCTAAATTACCACCTCTCTTGGTTGTGGAAGTGGGTCATGAGCATCCTTGAATGTCCCTTGTTTTATGATTGAGAGGAGCTGAAGACTGTGTCACAGTGTTTTTACACTGTATACAGCACACTAGTCCTTGTAGTGCTTCCCAGGTAACCCTTGGGTTTAGTGTGAAAATGTAAATGTCAAGCATTGTCTCTAGACTCCCCTTACCACACACATAGCCCCCCCCCACCCTTTTTCCCGGTACACTTAGATTTCCCTAGCTCCCCAGATTTGGGGATATAACTTTTTCTTTCCGTCTTCGAGAAAGAGAAAACGGACAGGCACCTAACCTCCCTCCCCATAGGCTATACACTACTGCAGGAGAGATGTTTGGAGGACAATAGACCTGCGAAGGACTTTGCAGGTTTTGTGAGGGGCTTAAATCAGGACACCCACAAAGAAGTAATTATATCCAAACCTATTGTATAATATGTGCACATCAAAATTGCAGTAACTTTAATACAAATACTAGCAAAAAACGAAATTAGCAGTAGTAATGTAAAGATTGCAAACCACATAGTTTGTTGGCAAAATTCTACGCTACATTATTTCTGTGATCTGCCGAAATATATAAAACTCTCACGTCATACCTTTGTGCATTTAACATGACTGGGCTGCTGGCTTGTCAGTAAGAAAGCACCCTTGGGAGGGGCACGGCTCTCAGACTAGCAGAGATGGTCCTCCTCAAAGATCCCAAAGCTGAAGAAAGCCATAAACTCCTCCTGTCTCTTCATAAATAGGCTGAAACATGTGGACCTGAACAAGGGGGATGATAACCACCCCTTTTATCCTCCAGCAGTGGTCATCTGTCTTGCACACCGGGATAAGATTAAGGTGTCTACCAGTAGGTCATTTTACGAGACTAAGGATCCCCCTTTTCTTTTTTTTTCTTGTTCTTTTTAAAATTATTAATACAGCCACTGTTGCTACTGGGGTAGCATTTCATTCTCACACTAATGGAAATAAATTATTGAAAAGAGCTCTGAAACTTGAGCCAATTCGAGCAATGCAGACTTGTCTTGGTGAGGAGCATAGACCCTTTGATGAAATACCCCCACGGTGGGAAAGGTCCTTGTGTCTTTTAGACAAAAGTGTTTGTTGGTGTAACCCTGATTAGTAACAAATTCTTCCAAAAAGACGCACACTCTGATTTCACAAATCTGAGTCAGTCACACTTTTTTTGTTGAATGTAACATAGGTGGTGAGGCAGTATGACTGTCCCTACTAACACCTCTCTCCTCATAAATTCTTAGGATTAGAATTTTGCCAAAGGTGCCCACATTATGCAAAGAATAACCTTCATTATCCCAGGGGAACCATACATTGTCAGGGTCCGCACTATACCAGAGATGGTCACAGCCGTGCCAAAAATGGCCATTGTTCTAACAGAGTGGACCTATCTGCAAAAGATTGTTGCTTTTCCTGTTGTGGTCCACAAGATGCATTGTCAACCACTAAGGGGAACATTGCTAGGACAGGTCGAAAGACAGTCCCTTGTGCAGAGGCGCACACATACAGATGTGCAAAGATACTTGTAAATATCCCCACCCTGCAGCTCCCTAAAACAGCTGAAAATTTGTATTTTACTCCTTTGTTTTCATGCTGCTTCCACTCTGAGTCTCACTGTTCTGCTGTACATTGTTCTTCCTCACACCAGGTGCCACCACCTTATTTAACTCCGGAGAAAGCAGTCTGCAACAGCCACTACCCATGTATTGCATGGGTGAGCTGTGCAACAGCATCTCCTGCCAGCTTGTTGCGGCTGAAGCCTCTGGTGTCGGAGTCTAAGAACTATAGGTGGCGAATACAGCTCTTACTGCCACACCTCTCGATGTGCATGTAGCCAGGCTCTGCCTCTGAAGGGATGTGGCCTGGCTCATGGCTCAGTGATGGAGGGCTGCATCATGACTGGGCCATATCGCGACCATTGATGGTGGAGATCACTGTGCTGCCTCACAGTCCGAGCAGGTGATATAGACGAGCCAGCAATCGGATCCTACTGGGCAGGGCGAGTGGCAAGAAGCGATTCACTATTGCTCTGGTGCATGGAAATAGGGCGTAATTCGCCTCCTCGTCTGAGGCTTTCCATGTAACTACTTTTGACAAGGATTTATAAGCACTACCGGAGTACTTGGCTAGCACTACTCTTAGCTATTACTTCATAATGTAAAGAGCAATACAGCTGAATTAAAAATGCTTCAGTATTGCTTTGCTGCGGTGGCAGCCATCTTAAAAATGGAGAAGGCCAGTTTCCAATACATAGATTAGAAATGTGTGACGATTCTGCTGAACTAAAAAATAGGAATGCATTGCTGTCCCTTTTATAGCCGCACGCGACTTGGCATGGGGGATGTGCATGTGACGCTTTGTCCCACATCAGTTCAGAAATCAAAAGGTGAACACGCATTTTGTTTCTTGGGTCTCGGCTCTAGACCGCGCATGCGCTGTCTCAAAAGACACATGTTGTATATACTTTGTGGGCTTCAGCCCACCCATAGGCTTCCCATTTACTGGCTCCATCGTCGCTCCCCTAATCTTTCTCCCCATTTGTCCATGACATGCATGCGTCAGGCCTCTTCCTGTGGTTAGCCCTCCATGAGAGCATAAACCAATTACTACTGTCCATCCACTCCTCCCATTTAATGACCATTTTAGGGACGTCTTTTTAGGTCGAGCCTAGCGCAGCGCGCATGCGCTGCTCTGCAAGGCTTCTTGTAACTACTCAAAACTACTCCGTGTTGGTCTGACTGCCCCTCCCACCCCCCATGCTTAGGATTGGCTTTTGCGTGTGTCTTTCAAGAATGAAAGCACGCAAATGGGTAAAGGCAGGTGCATGTCCCACCTCTTTTTGTAACGTTGACTCCCACGGCGTTTTGCTCTCGGGAGCGAGCAGTGGCACGCAGGGCAGCAGCTGCATTCCTGTGCTCGCCCCCACCACTCCTCTTGAGCTGCTTGTTTTCATTTGCTGCCTGCGCTCCATGTTTGCACCCCCTCCCACTCTTCCTCATTTGTTATTATCTGTAGCGCGGTCCGCTTTCACTTTGGGGACCGCGCTTGTTTATTTAATTAATTTTCAGCGCGATTTGCTTTCACTTTTGCAGCCGTTCTTGTTCCTTCTGTTTTTTTACAGCGCATTACAAGCGCCACAACTTTCTGGATTGAAAGTTAACTACATAACTTCTAGTTAATTAGATATCCCAGCAGCGCACACATATTCACAGTTCCTTATCATATTCATACTTTTTCAAAACTAATCAGTGAAACGGCATAGCTGGCATGTCACGGGCTACACAAAGCTTTCAAAGTTATATAATTAGCAGACTTCCTAGATTAACACAAACGTACATCTTTTGCTCGGCTTTACCTCGCCACTGCTTACCGCTACTTTGTGTGACCACTGTCCTTACTCTCAAAAAATGCCTGTTTTTGAGAAACCCATGTTAATCATTGGGCAGTTTTGCGAAATTTCTCCCAGCACACGCTGGTAGGCCGCATATGAAAGGGTCCTTGTGTAACGTAACTAGAGCTCATGTAAGCGCTCCAAAACCTTCGGGTCGAGTTTGCGCTATATAAATCTGCAGGAAAAAAAAGAGAAATGACCTGCCCCTGTTCCAATGCAGGGAGAGGCATACTGTAAACGGCGCTACAGGTGAGGCCTGCAGCTTCGTGGCGCTTTGAAGCACAGCCCTGTGACCGCAGCGCACCTAATGCTACCGCGAACATGTGAAGTCATATTTTGCAATGGCATTATTATAGAAATATTAAGATATTGCAACTGTAAATATATCTAGGAAACGTCTATAAATGTACATTATAACTACTATTTTTTTTCAGCTCAACTAAATTCATACTAATAAAAATGTTACGGACAAACATCATGCAAAAAAAATTGCAAATAAAAACGTGTCAGTTATTCCAGTAAATATATAAGAAATAATGTTACTACCCAATAACTCTTTTATGTGCCAGATAAATTCACTTCCATTCAGTAGATACTTTCTACATTTGTCCATCCGTATAATAGGTATTTTATGTCCCAGGCAACTGGCACTATTACAAATATTATACACCCCCTAACTATTTTGGAGCTTTATTGCAGAACATTTTCAGATTCTAATTGCTTTCAAATAAAGCCTTTACATAGCCATATAGAAAAATAACACACAACTAACAAAACAATGTATTTGATTTTAAAAAGCTTACAAAAGACATTAACCGCATCACACTACGCACATAATTAATATCATTACAATTGTTTTTTGGGGGGGGTGTAAACTTGCATATACCACCAACATACACACCAGCAAAAAATACTAAACACAAACATACCACCAACACACATCATATCACAACTCACCACTACATTCCACACCATGCCACTGCCCTAACGTCACTACACTAGGCACAACTTGCACACAAAATTTACAGTATTGACCACAGCAGCTACATTGCTTTACAACATACCTTAAAAACATTGCCAATATCTCTGGCTAAACACTTATAAGGTCCCAAAGGCGAGACCTATTGGCTATGCCAATGCTTGTTTCTTCTTTTTTTTGTGCTGAAGATTATACAACGTTGCAGAATAGGGTGCACATTTAGTGATTGTGTATTTTTGTTTTTTGTTTTTTTAGATCATACCAATGTTATTACATAATTAAGAAGCCTTGATGAGGCAGTGGCACTAACAGGCAGTCGAATGAATTTGGATATTATAGGCGCAACTTCGGTGTTTTGTGTCAATTTGACGTAATTTTTTTATGTCAATTTGAAGATGTTTCAAGTATCAAATGTTGACATACAAATTTGGCTTTTGACTCCGGCTAAGAATTGATTAGCTGGGTTACATTGGTTATTGATGTTATTGCAAATATATGTTTTTGTGTTAAATGTTGTTAAATAATTCTAAATGTTGTTAAATAATTCAAATGTATGTAAATATATGTGATGTTGCTATGTGTCCTTTGTTGATGGACTAATGGTGGTTCTTATCCACATGTTTCTAAAATGTACATAAGGTAATAAGCTGAAAATATCTTTTGATGGATATGGTTTAATAAATAACCAAATCAGATGAAGCAATTTTTACTCTGGTTTTTTGCACAAAAGAAATTGCAGTAAATTACAGGAATACCGGGTCCTCTCTCTTTTTTTCTCCTAACTTCTAAAAGTGGCATTTCTAAAATAGTTATAATAAATCTGCGCACACCATTGCGCAGCATTTATTATCACTATTCCAAATATACCAAACTTGACCACGCTGCGCCTCTCATATCAGGAATTACCACTAAAACACTTATCAGGGAATCCCCAATGCATTCCCATGGGAGGGCAGCCCCACAGTAGTGAAAAACCAAAATGGCTGTTTGTCACTACCAGGACATGTCACACACTTAAGGTACATGTCCTATCTTTTACCTACAATGCACCCTGTCCATAGGGCTAGCTAGGGCCTACCTTAGGGGTGACTGACATGTAGTAAAAGGGGGGTCACGGACATGGCACACACTTTAGGTGCCACGTCACAGCGGCAGTAACACTGCGCGCACAGGCCCTGCAGTGGCAGAGGCCTGAGATAGGTGTGAAAGGCTACTTTGGTGGGTGGCGCAATCAGCGCTGCAAGCCCGCCAGTAGCATTTAATTTACCAGCCCTGGGTATATGGGATACCACTTTACAAGGGACTGACAGGTAAATTAAATAGGCCAAACAGGTGTAGACCAATATTACCATATTTATCACAGAGAGCACATGCACTTTACACTGAACAGCAGTGCTAAAGTGCCCAGAGTCCTAAAACCACCAACACCATGTCAGAAAAAAGGCTAGGAGAAAGGCAAAAAGTTTAGGGATGACCCTGCAAAAAGGGCCAAGTCCAACAGTTACATTTAACAGCACAATTTTCTATCTAATTTGTTTAAAAATCCAAGGGTCCTGAAGGAGCCCTAAGGAAATGTCCAGCCCGACTCTCCTCATAGGTTATGTAAAGAGGCATATGCACTTCATGCAAATGTGTATGTACCATGTTACTTGGCCTATCGGTTTTTAATATGTATGTAAAATGTATGTAGTAACTTCCTTTACTGTTCTATCCCCACCAAATTGATTCTCAATCACTAATACCAAACTTGAAAGAGGCAGAGTTGACGTATACAAATTTCACATTGAGAGGCCATAGACAGTAGAGCAAGTTACGTTCTACAGGTTCATGCAGCGTATGTACTGTATGTACAGCATATGTATGTTACTTCTCAATTACATGGAATTTACAAGATTAGGAGGCTGACAGGCTAAACCAATCTTAATTTCTCAGTCTTCAGACAGCCTTAATAATAATACCGTAAACAGCTTTGTCAATATACTTGAGAGAACTATCCACACAAGAAATAAAATAACTGTGGGGTTTCCTTTACAAATAACTAACATGCTACGGAATTTATATATCAAGGGGCCCAGGCCCTGGTCTTTATAAATTCTAGTCTAGCAGGGATGGTCGATATAAAGCGGGGAACCCGGCAGGGCTGTCATTTATCTCCTGTGTTGTTTACTTTTTTTATCGAACCACTGGCCGCCAGGATCAGGGATAATTTGGAGATAAAAGCACCAACAGCAGGTATGCCCAAATTAAAATTGTTCGCTGACAATATAATTCCGTATCTTAGACCTGAAAAGCAGAATATCGAAATAATGTTGACAGAGTTCGCACAGTATGAATCAATTGGGGGATACAAAATTAATCAAAACAATACAGAAATTCTGCTGCTTATTACCGGCTGTGAAATTCTCCTGTGTAATCCTCAAAGGCAAGCTTGCTCCCCTGAGCCAATTCGATACCTGGGGATATATGTCACCAATCGTTATGCGGAAATTTGTAAATTGAATTTTGAGGCAATGCTCAAAAAATCAAAAACTTACTAGATAGATGGACACTTCTCCCTCTTACATTAATTTGCCGTGTAGCTCTTATAAAAATGTCTATTTTACCGTTATTAATTTTTCTTTTTTCAAATATCCCAATTAAAATTAACACTTCATGTTTTAAAGAGTTAGAAGCAATTTTTCGACAGTTTATTTGGAGCAAGAAGGTCTCAAGGTTAAACTTTCCAGTGATTCAACTGGATATTAGTCAAGGGGGCTGGCACTCCCCCAAGTTCGTATTTATTATGAAGCTTCTTTTTTAGATATAATAGTTCGCTTGATTGACTCTAAGAGATCTTTAGAGAGCTTCTTTCTTGATAAGATGGTGCAGGAAGCAGGATCTCAGATTCCGGTATTTATTAAGAGTGCTAAACTTCCAAAAAAACAGGTTTCCGCATGGCGGATCATGTAGCAAGGGAAATGGAGCATATGTCACTTTTGTACGTTGTGTGTTTATCTTGAAACCAATAAAGAAATATAAAACAACAAAAAAACAGGTATTAAACACTACAGGAGTATTGCGCCAGACTTCAGGCATTTTATTCTATGAAGACTCACTCCGCAGGATATGAATATTTGCAGCTTACAGAATGTAAAAGCCTGGGCCTCCAAATCCAGAATAGCCAGATAAAGTTTTGGAAAAGTAATGGTTCCAAGGAGTTGGCCTATTTTATAGTTGGAAGGAAATATATTAATCTGCAGGAGGTCCAGGCTAGGTGTGGAGACCGGTGCAAGCTCTTCTTTCCAGGGTATCTCCAGATTATGCTTCTGCTGAAAAAATACTGCCCCCCCATCCAGCATAGCCTCAACATCTGTACTGGCTTCTCTTTTCAGAACGAAGCTAAGGGTGGTGGGAAATTGGTACAGACTTTTACAGAGTCAAGGGGAGTACCTCGTAGTAAAAAGCTTTTTAGATAAGATTACTCAAGCAAAGCAATGTACTTTCTCATTGGTTGAGTGGCAGGTGATTTCGCAGCTTGGCAGCAAGGCATTAAGAGCAGCAAATTTTAAAAGAATGTCCTTCTTATCATGCTGGATGGCATAATATACTCTTTCAACGTTGCATAAAATGTATCCAGGAATAGAGGATAGATACTTTCAGTGCCATCAACTGAGAGAGGGAGGCTGGCTTCATAGTTTCTTTACCTGCCCGATGTTAGCTCAGTTCAGGGAGAGAGTTTTCTCTGCCCTACGCCATGGCCTACAGAGAAGATTAGAACCAGAGGCAGAAATAGCACTTTTTGGCTTAGTAAGGCAGAGGCAAAACTTGCCAATCTCTAAAGGAGAGGAAGCTTTCATAGCAATAGCCTCTCTAGTGTCACAGTCTTTGATTCTTCAGAATTGGAGGACAACTTAAGTGCCAGCCTATCAAAATTGGCATAATAAAATGATTTGAGGAGGCCTACGGAAAAAAGGTAGGCGCCACTAAAAGATTTACTGCGGTATGAACATGGATGAAGTAGAAAGGCAAGTAGTTGACTCAGGTTCGATTTCTTAAGTGTGACAACGGGGGCATAAAAACCAGGGAAGGAAGGGAAAAATAAAGAAAAGAAAAAATGTTGATGCACTCTATTAAGATTCAGATCATTTTATTGGAAGGCAGGGATAAATGCACTTTATGGGTAGTTAAATACACTGCCTTTTATCAATAGCACCTTGTTTGCCCGAATCTAGCAACTAAGATGTGAAGAATGCTGATTAGGCACACATGAGTGATTCATGGTCGGAAGTGAGATATGAATTGAAGCACTTTATTAAGATACAGAACAAAAATGTTTTTATTTTTTTGGGGGGGGGAGTTTAAGCACTGTATTAAGATCTAGATCAATTTTTTTAGGAGACAGGAAGAAAAGCACTTTATGGGAGCTGAACGCACAGGACTTTTATTATGAAGAAGTATTTCGAATATTGCTCCTGCACTTTGCATTTTTACTTCAGGCTAAGAAGCAATAGGGAATATATAATTGAAGGGATAGTAGATACCACCTTTACAAGCTAAAAATAATGATGTTTAATGGTGAAACCGACATCGTGACTATATATATGATGTAATGGCTGTCGTTCTGACTTTGTTTAAGCGTGACAACGGGGTTAAAAAATGTTGATGCACTTTATTAAGATTTAGTTCAATTTTATTGGAAGGCAGGGATAAATGCACTATATGGGTAGTTGAATGCACAGCAATTTATTGATAGCACCTTGTTTTTCCTGAATCTAGCAACTAATGTGACGAAGAATGCTGATTAGGTATATTTGTATTTTATATCATGAGCGATTTATGGGCAAGAGTTAAATATGAGTTGAAGCACTTTATTAAGATATAGATCAATTTTATTGGGAGTTGACACACTGTATTAAGATAGCATGACCTATCATTCACATATCAGCTCTATATATATTTCAGAAATAAAATCATTTACTCATTGACAGGACATAGACAAGCAGAGCTGGCCACATCCTAAGGTTCAGTCTGCAATTTTACTTCTAAATTATATGTCACAAGAGTTGGATGCAGACAGGTTACACCAATCTCAAAGTCTCAGGCCTCAGATAGCCATAGTAATATTACCATAAACAACTTTATCAATATACTTGAGAAAACGTAACCACACAAGAACTGAAACAATACCCATAGCAGTAAGTGCCCTCTGCTCCAAAATCAGCAACACGCCTCCAAAGTCAGGATATATTATCATTCAAATATCATCTCTAAAGATATTTCAGAAATAAAACCATTTACTCTGAAAATACAGACAAACTGTTTATTTTGGGTACAAACTTCGATCAGAACTAAGATCATAAGAAAACACAGTAGTTATGTCCAAAAATATCAGATTGTCAACGATGAGACACTATAACTATAGGGATCGCCAGCATGTCACTAAATAGTCCCCTACAATATCGCAGATAGACCACTTGTATGGTTGGGATAGCAATAATATTACCAGGATTTCACACAATATGCTAAGGTCACTGTTATGCCAGAGATAGACAGAAGGTTGGTAAACATGCCAACACAATGTAAAGGATAGAACACTATTGTGCCAGGGATAGCAAGAATGTCATACAGAATGCCAACAGTGTGCCAACAATGAGGCCAGGATAAGCAAACTTACCCCCAACCATACCCCAGTCTACTTTTTCCACCTCACCACCACAAAAGTGCACATAAACCCAACCACATCCATCCCTGTATGTCTATATTCATAAACATGCACATAACCATGTGCACACACACACACACACATATGCACAGACACAAGCACGCAGACACACATGCATACACAAACATACACACACACATACACACACACGACTAACCCCCTCCCATCTTACCTTTCTAAGCCTGGAGGCACTGCAGACAGTCCTCCACAGGCTTCGCTTAGGCCAGGAGCAACAAAAGCAGAGTTACAGCAAGGACAGGTGGAAGGTGTCATGATTGATGGCTTCTGGTCCCTGCCTGATCTGTCAATCGGCATAGGGGAGGGATGTCTTTGTCTGTGCAATGGCTGATGCCTGTCTCAAACTTTGCACAGTACAGCTGTGTTCTGCATTGTGTACCTGCTCACTGCATGTAGGAGATGTGTGATACTTCAGCTGCTGTCATTCTATGTGCAGTGTGCATGTGCAGGTGATTGATTAGCTAAACTGGTCCATGCCTTTCCCTTTGCTAAATACTCCTTTGGGTGGTGGTTGCAGGGTGGTGTGACTAAACCAACTAAGTCCTAATGGGCCAAATGGGCCAAGAGCCCCTGAATGTTTAAACACCAAGTGACAAAAACACAACACCCTAGATTATACCATCACCCACGCCACTGCAAACCCCTTGCAACACCATACCACACTTTGCCCCCAAACCACGTCACATCAAAGTTCCATTACTTAACACACAACCACAGCATAGACAATACATCTTGAGCACCATGCCACATGGCAACCCACACTAAAAATGTTCACTTTTTATTTTTTATTTTACGGAGTTTTATATAGCGCGAACTTGACCCGAAGGTATCAGGTATCAGAGCGCTTTACATAGCACCATTTGCGTTACATGAGGACACGTTAATTTTTTTGTTAGGCACGGGGAGATTAAGTGATTCACTCCCACCATAACCATCAAACGTCAGGCAAACTATTGTTAGGCTCATAGATGTTTCGGTGAAGACAAAAAGGACAGTGCAAATAAATAAGTTGTGTATAAACAGCACAAAAGAACTACTAATATATTCGCATTAGACACTCCCTAATGCATGTCTGGGACACCAGAGGATACCAAGACGCCCATAGGCGTGGACGCTGAGACTATTTGTGATGAATAGTGGCCATCACTGCCATCCAAAGAAATGGGATTAGTTGGGGGGTGGGGGGTAGAACCACAACAACTACTAGTAGATCAGAGGGTGCCACACCAACACACCAAGATAAAAGACATAGATCCTAAGCGACACCATACAGCATTGAATGCATGTCACCACATCATAGTCGAGATATCAACATGACAAAATTTTGTATCCACAATGCAGTCTAAAACTATATTTAACCAAGGTAAGTATATGTAAGGAGGTACAGATTCACTTTTTTTCATTTTTATTTTTGGAAGTGTTATATAAGTGCGAACAAGGCCCCATAATGTAGTCTATACAAGCTCTGCTGCCTCTCTGCTTTTTTTGTGCTGTAGAAATAGCAAATTCATACACACATACATACATACATACATACATACATGTATCTACATACATACATTCTAACAGAAGTTCCTTGGTTTAGAGTTAAATATTTGGAGAAGGCTATGTACAAGAGAAACAAAGTTTAAGCAAGTTGAATGATGAAAAATGTCAAATATTGGGATATTTCTCAAGTAAGTAAGATTCCAGTCAAGTGCTAAAATAAATTGAAGGAGTTGGGACATCTAATGGACAATCGCAAGACTTTATATACCCCAGCTGTGTGCCCTGAGACAGAATGGTCAAATCAGTGAGGAATCTGGAAAAACAGAAAACATTCACTGTCATACAACAAATGTTACAGAAATAGATGAGAAAGTCGACGTTTCGGTCTGTTGTAGCAATTGTCTGTCAGACCATCTTCAGGACGTACAGTCGATTGTTTTAAAAAAAGCCCCTTAGCATTAGTCCGCTTTTCATTTAGGACCCATTATTTATGGAGACAATCTACTGGTTGGTTTGTTCAGATCAGTTCACTCAACGAACTGTGATGCTTGTTATCCAATTTAAAGCAAAAAATAATTGTTTGATGTTATTTGTTATCCGATTTAAGGCAGAAAATAGTTGTTTGTGCATGCAATTAGTCTGAAAATACGAGGTAAAGGTTTCCACTTGAAAAATGTGGAATGGTTGTTACTCGCTTTTCGAGTCGAGTCAAGTTCGGCTTGACTCCGTAGAGTGTCCTTGAATTCACCGGGAGATTTAAAAACAATCGACTGTACGTCCTGAAGATGGTCTGACAGACAATTGCTACAACAGACCGAAATGTTGA
Organism: Calotriton arnoldi; assembly: GCA_963921515.1. Taxonomy (NCBI): domain Eukaryota; kingdom Metazoa; phylum Chordata; class Amphibia; order Caudata; family Salamandridae; genus Calotriton; species Calotriton arnoldi. Next base: position 9,663,659 of record CAWUFW010000004.1, on the reverse strand, counting down.
CTTTCTCATCTATTTCTGTAAAATTTGTTGTATGACAGTGAATGTTTTCTGTTTTTCCAGATTCCTCACTGATTTAAATATGTGGAGTAGATGATTGTGCTCATGAGTTGTAGGTAGTTTCACACATCCTCGATCATGTTGTGTTGTTGTATTAGAATGTACCCCTTTTGATTTTATCAATATTAAAAACTTTTGTACTTTTGGAAAAAGATTCTCCCGTGCTTTTGAAATTATCATTTACTCATTTACTGTATATCTTTATATAAGTCTAGATTGGGTCATAGGTTTAAGACCATTTGGGTTTGAACACAGAAGTGATTATATGTAACTCATACTAGAGTAAGAATTTTCAACAAAATCCCTTGTAGGCATCTTTTTACTCATTATCATAATGATTGCCCAAGCCTCCAAGGGTATATTGGGTTCCCCACTTCCTTATACTGAGACAGAATGGGCAGAAACTTTTCTTAAAGTGTTTACTTTTAGGCAAAGTTTAGTGTCAGGTCATGAGAGAGAACCTAGAGATGAGGTCAGATTCTGCAAGAGATATTTGGCATTTCTAGATGTAGTGTCCTGCAGACGAATCAAACTGATTTGTAAATAGATCTCTCCTTCATTGTGAGCCCTTTTAATGAGAAGATGGCTGTTGTTATCTGGTCGTATGTGAGAGAGTTTGAAACATGACTGGCCCCAGCACGCAGGACCAGCTTTAAAAACGTAAGGCAGTTTTGTGGAAGTCCAGTGAGGAAGGCATTTCCATTGTCAATGCAGGAAAGAACGACAGATTGTACAGTAGTTTTAAAGGTATTTGGTTGTAAGAAAGGTTTGCAGTTACAGGCTGGCAGATGAGGGTAGGTCCCGGGCTAACACACCACGTGGTCCACTTCTTTCCCTCAGCTAGTCGCGGTTTTCTACCTTACCTAAGGGGCACGATAACTTACAATAAGGTCGGATCTCCCTCTCCTGCACTGCAGAAGGTGCAGTAGAATTGAACATTGTGTGATTTGATACTCTTTTCCCACTACTCTAGGTTCCAATCCTTTGTAGGGTAGGTATACTTACCTGGTCCTGATGAAATGCCACTGACCGTCCAGGCATTGAGATATGAAACATGTTGACCTTTTAAACACACCTGTTGAAGCTTTCATGGTACGTTATCACCTAAGATAACTACCCTGTTTTTATCTTGTCAATGGGACCACTTTACTATTAAATTCCTTTCACCAAGTTTCAAGACACAATTGTAGAAAAAGACAGGTTGTGCTAATTATAACTCAGTTCTTGGAATAAATGTCCCATTATCATGTATATAGTTCCATGTTTATTTCAAACCAAGTGATCATGGTAAGGGAACAGCTGACACGAGTTTCGCTCATTTGGCTGGCACGCCAAGGACTTTTTCAGGGCATATATATGAACAAGCATTTGCAATGCAATAGGTCTCGCATTTATGCGAGTTTGAGCTATTGACATTGCAAATGACAATGCCTTTTATTTATGTTTTAAAAACGAAAACAAAAATAAAAGGCATTGTCATTTGCAATGTCAATAGCTCAAACTCGCGTAAATGCGAGACCTATTGCATTGCAAATGCTTGTTTTCCATGCAGAGATGTCACTTACGACTAAAGAAGTTCCACCGAGTCTGGACAGTTGTTTTCCATGTAAAAAACAGACAAATAAACATAATTGTAAAACTCTAACCATTCACGTGCAGATTTATTTATGATGCTGACTTGCACCAAAAAAAGAGAGTGGTACACCAGCAAAAACTACGACAATCTTATATGTACCTTCTGTGTGCCCCGGGCTTCCGTGAATAGGGCGAGATGTTGGAAATCTACACAAGTCATACGTGCATGACCACATAATTGTAAATTCTGTCTATAATTCATGTGAAATCGTGGCCTATTGCAGCTTCTCCTAATACTGTGATAAAGCGCTTAGTTAATGCTCTTTCTAACCAGGGTAAATGTTATCAATTATTCAAGCTCCAAAAACACAACTAGACGCTACTGCACTGGAGTGAGAAGGGAGTGAGCAGAACGTTGCAGCCTCTGATCTGATTTTTCCGTTTTGCTTCCAGGTGCCGTGTTAGACGAAGACACTGGTAAAGTACTGGTTGTGCAGGACAAGAATTAAGTACGTTTAGCACGAGCTGTTCTTCCCCTGCCAGAAGGATGGCTCTGAGCGTCTTCTCTGTGCCAAGAAGTTGAATGACTCGGGTGGGAGGAAGTATAAACAGCCATGCACTTATTGCACAAGTTGGGAGATTTAGCAATTTCCAGACCTTCTAAAGAACGTGGATTCCTGGAAATTGTTTTGGAAATATCTGGGGGCAGATTCTTATCTTCCTCCCTTTAAGTAACAAGCATTGGCACGGCCGCGAAAGTGAAAGTGATCGCGATCGCGATGCACTTAATGACCCGTGACGGAGGAAAGACAGATGGCGGCTGCGCGCGTGCACGCTCGCGTGAACGCAAGCTTGAGGCCAGGAAAAGCCTCTGGTAGCACTTTGAAAACCCCCTTACTAAATGTCTCGCAGTGCAGCGCATGCGCTGGCTCAGGCGAGACCTAAAAATGTAGTTGGGGTTCTTAAGAGCATATTCGTCTGGGCATGCAAAGACATCTCTGCGGTCAGCCTACAACTGTCATTGTTGTTGAATATTTTGAGAGAATCAGCTATCACACCCACCTTATATAATGGTATTTATTTATATTATTCCCTTCGTGGAAACCACACTGGAATTTGAAAATCAGATGTTTTTTTTTTAGACAGTCTTGAGCTGAGATGCAACACAGTTTTCCATGATTTTCATGAGAAATGGTAGTCATGTGATAGGGTGAATCTTCTCATGGAGTTTGGGTTAGCAGTTTGTTAAGGAATGGAATAAAACTTTCAGGGGCATATTTACAAGCCCCTTGCGCCACTTTTGCGCCGCCGTTGCATCACGCATGTGACGCAGCGGCGACGCAAACCATGCGCCGCGTTGCGCTATATTTACAACGTGACGCATCTAGGGAGATGCGTCACGTAGTAAACCCCTGCACCACCTGAAACCTGCGTCAGGTTTCATGTGGGCGTACCGGCGCAGGGGGCGTTCCGGCGCAGGAACGCTCGGAAGAGTGACGTAGTGAAATCTACGAGATTTCACGCAGTCACTTTTTCGACGCTGGTGCGTCAAATCCTTACGCCTGCTTCAAGCAGGCGTAAGGATTGACGCACCATGTTAGGGATAGGGAAGGTTGGCACAGTGCTGGAGTTGCGTCGCGCTTGCGACACAACTTCAGCACTGCGCCAACCTTCCGCCGGCAGATGCGTCACGCATCTGCTTATCCTTGCGCCACGATGCGCCGCATTGTAAATGCGGCGCATCGGACGTGGCGCAAGGGTAAACTTGCGTGACGCATTTTCCCTGGCGCATCCCTGCTGATATGCAGGGATGCGCCAGGGAACGTAAATATGCCCCTCAGTTTTCAGTGAGTTGGGCATAGTTACAATGAGAAGTCTTACCTCTATAGCTACTTACCTTGACAATGATTCTTATACTTACCGGTAATCTTCATTACCCTTAGGAATTCTCCTCGTTATGATAAGTTCACTCCCTCCCTGTCTTCCTACACAATTATCTGTTTGGTACTTACAGGAAGTGCGGCTGGAGGGAGGCCCCTTTAGTATGATGCTACACTTTTCTGTGTATACATAAAGAAAGGACTAGGTAGTGTCTGTCAGAGGCAGGGGAAGCCTCAGTTTGTGAGTTCGATAACGAGGAGGACTGCGTGAGGGTAATGTGATGACCGCCGATATAATGGAAGTGATATTTTCACGAGTCAGAATTTGGACCAGTATTGTGAGTTCCAACCACAGCCTCAGTCAGCACACAGACCACGATTCACAGGAAAAAACGTAGAACCGTGTCACATTTTTGATATTTTACCCTGTCAGCTGTTGCGCTGAACTGGGGTGAAGTTTTGTTTTAAACTACAAACTTTTTTTGAGGAAAAAACGAGGTTAGTGTGCGGTGACAGATGATCTTGTGAACACATTGTAAGGCACACCATTTGCATCCCGCCTGCTTACGGAAGCTGGAATGCCTTTCATGAGGGCCAGAGAGCGCGTTTAAAGCCCGCCTGCTGTTAGCTACCGGTTTATAAAGGAAACACGTTATGTGTGGCGCTTTGTGTGTGTCAGCCTTTTAATTTCAGCGGAACAGGTAGCGTTTAGCATTTCTCGAGTGCCTGGTAATAACTGGGAATTCCGTCATACCTGCAAAGAACTCAGCTCAGCCACAGAAAATGTCATACATAAGCATGTTACGGTTCTTGCCTCTTATCTCACAGTTTTTGGATAAAATGAATCTGTGTTTTGAGGGTGATAACAAAATCTACCTGCCGACACGTCGTCACGTGACGCAAGGAGCTTTCCAAACATGGAATGGTACAGGGTGCTGAATGATGCCTGGGCTTTGACTCGGAGCTACTGCAGGGAAGCACAGAAGGTGGCGTATAGACATGTTGCATCCTTTCTGCACTTATCTGATGCCCTGTGCTCCCCCCCTCATCAGCCATGTCCTTCTCAGAGCTGCATTACAGCTGCTTCAGTTTCGGCTACCAGTTTATAGAAGATGCGTTGCTCGTGCTGGAGGGATGCCTCAAAGCACCAGTCACTTGAAAGAGTGCTGATCGGTGGTTCGGCGTGACATTCAGCCTTCGTCAAGGCTGAAGTACATTTACTATTGTGATTAACTTTAGTCACGAGGCTGCAAAGCAAGATAAAGGCAGACCTCGACAGTAAAGCCGTGTTATAGGGCGTCTGTAATTGGTTTTGGGGAAATTATGAGTAATTACACAAAATGCAAAACCCTCGTTCAAAACTATATTTTAGTTTTAAATGTGTCATATCAATTTTTAGATGAGAGTATGCATTTTATGCAGAAAAAAACACAAAATACACAATTGGTACAAACAGCCACTCACGTTCTGGTAGTTCACTGTTCCTGTGCTCTTGTGCTATCATTCTGCCACAAATGGATGCGTAATCACACAACGCAGCATGATCTTCAGTATCTACGTGACTTCACTGGCCACCATCGTCCGCAGCCATAGACAACATTATCTCATATACCGACGACACCCAGCTCATCCTCTCTCTCACCGAAGACCCCTCCACCACCAGAGTGAACTTCCGGAACAGTATGACTGACGTCGCGGACTGGATGAAGACCAACTGCCTAAAACTGAACATGGACAAGATAGAAGTGCTCATCCTTGGTCGAACCCCCTACCCATGGGACGACTCCTGGTGGCCCTCGAACCTGCTCCAACCCCCACCTCCCACACCAGGAACCTGAGCATCAAACTGGACAGCGAGCTCTCCATGAAGCACCTGGTGAACGCAGTTACCGCCTCAAGCTTCCACATCCTCCGAATGCTCCATAAGATCTTCAGGTGGATCACACGCAGCACCAGGAAAACAGTAATGCAGGCCCTCATCACCAGTCGACTGGACTATGGCAACACACTCTACAATGGAATCACAACCCAACTACTGAAACGACTCCAGACCATCCAAAACAAAGCAGCCAGACTCATACTGGATCTCTCAAGACAGTCAAGCATAACCCCCCACCTCAGAGACCTCCACTGGCTCCCCATCATGAAAACATGCCACTTCAAACTACTCACCCATGCGTTCAAGGCCCTCCCCCACATAGGACCAGCCTACATCAACCACAGATTAACCTTTCACCAGCCCACCAGACAACTCCGCTCAGCCCACCTAGCCCTCGCACACGTCCCATGATTCCGTCATGCCCGAGGAAGGGGCCAATCCTTCTCCTACCTCCCTGCCAAATTCTTAAAACAACCTGCCCCTCCACCTTCGGACCTCCACCACTCTCGCTGACTTCGGGAGAGCACTCAAGACCTGGCTATTCAATTATTCGGCTCACCCTCAGCGCCTGGACACCCCTCGGGGTGATAAGTTGGCTCTACAAATCTGAATTGATTGATTGATGACAATTTCAGTGTAACACGAAATTCTCAAAATTATGCAGATTATGTCTGCATAATTTCAATTTTGCCCGGTCCTACTATGGAATGAATGGCTTAATTCCAAATTCATCTTCGCAATAATACCGTAAAATGTATCCCAGGGTCAACCATTAAAAAAATTTTTTTTACAAAAGATGCGGATTTCCATAAACAGGGCGCACAAACATTATCTGCTACTGCAGAATTGGAAAGACCGCACGAGAGGATTATGTTGAAGGACAAGTAAAAAAGTGGCATAGCTATAAATGTGGACATAAGTAAGCACTAACCACAGCACATCAAAGCCTGAGACAATATACACCCCTCAGTTCTGCATATCAGGGTCACAGAGCCAGACTCCTCATGGAGAGCTATATGAGTAGTGATGGAGCAGGATTTTGAGGAAATATAAACCTGCTCGGATTAAACCCTCGATAACATTTTACTAACAGTGTGCTGTGAAATTATTATTAAAAACGCTAAAATAAGGGGAAATGCTTTTTGCGCATGTGTAAACTAATGCGTGTATTAATGCAGGAAAACTAGGCCGCAAATGCGGTTGGCTTAAAGTAAATAAAACTAATGCTGCTTATGTGCACATTAAAAATAATCTTGCTAGGATTAACGTGGAAGTGCATGGGTTAGTACAATGCTGGGATGGTTTGTAATGATTTTACATTTCACGAAAATCAATAAAATATGTGTTCTGTTCTTTGTAGAAAAGCAAAGATGGGCCTACGTTTTCTGCATACCAGTTTGGGGTTAAACTCTTTTCAAAGAGAAAAACTAAAGAAACTAGAATGGGCTCTGTAAGAAAAGAGAACGCAGAAGCTGTGCTTGTCCATGTGTCCTTGTATGACTGCCAAGCCTCGGAAGAATAAGTTGATAAACAAGTGGAGACGATGCGACTTCCTCATGAGATGGCAGAGGCAAACAAAGAGAGCGTGAAGGACTGGATACATTGGATACAAAAAATGTACTCTAGGAAATACGTGCTGTGATTGTGTTCAAAAATGTTTCCTGGGTAGAATTTAGTTGTAATGTCGAATGGTCGAGACAATGGGACATTGTCCCATTGTCTCATTGTCAGTGAAATTGCTCTCCCACCCTCGCAGCTCCACCATTAAGTGAGGCCTCTCCTGAGCCCCTGCACTACTGTAGTGTTGGTGTTCGAGGCCCTCCTCCACCCGCAGGTTATACCTGCGCCTCATCCCTGGTGGTCCAGTGGACCTCTGGCTCCTTTCTCTTGCTCTGATTTCTGCCCCCTTCATCCTCTCCTTTCTGCTCCGTTTTCACCCTTTAGCTTCCTTAGCGTTTTTTCACCCTTTCACTCCTTAAAGCATTTTTCTTCTGCTTTCTGCTCCGTTTTCACCCTTTAGCTTCTTTAGTGTTTTTTCACCCTTTCACTCTTTAAAGCATTTTTCTTCTGCTTTCTGCTCCGTTTTCACCCTTTAGCTTCTCTAGCGTTTTTTCACCCTTTCACTCCTTAAAGCATTTTTCCTCTGCTCTCTGCTCCGTTTTCACCCTTTAGCTTCTTTAGCGTTTTTTCACCCTTTCACTCCTTAAAGCATTTTTCTTCTGCTTTCTGCTCTGTTTTCACCCTTTAGCTTCCTTAGCGTTTGTTCACCCTTTCACTCTTTAAAGCATTTTTCTTCTGCTTTCTGCTCCGTTTTCACCCTTTTGCTTCTCTAGCGTTTTTTCACCCTTTCACTCCTTAAAGCATTTTTCTTCTGCTTTCTGCTCCGTTTTCACCCTTTAGCTTCTTTAGCGTTTTTTCACCCTTTCATTCTTTAAAGCATTTTTCTTCTGCTTTCTGCTCCGTTTCACCCTTTATTCTTTTCACCCTTTTACTCTTTATATCTTTTTCTTTTCTTTTTCACCCTTTCACTCCTTACTTTTTTTTCCCTCTTCTTTGCTTGCTTCCCCCGTTTTTCCCACCACTGCTGCCCCCGCGGCCCCTCCCCCCCAGCGCGACCAGCCCGAGCCAGTTCCCCTCCCCGCTCCCGCCTCCCAGCTGTCCAGCCCTCCCCGACCACTGCTTAATGGCGGCCGCTCTGCCGCCGCGCCGCTGGCGTGCCAAAGGCAAGCCCGTTTGCGCCCGTCCGCGACCCGACGCCAGGAACCCTGGACCTCCGCACCGCCAACGCTACAACCCAGCAGCACTCCACGTACTCAACCCAGGCCGCAACAATAACTGCAAGCTAGCATCACCAGCAGACGCCCACGGACCCTTCAGCTGTCACCGCTGCCGGCACACCTGCAGCACCGCCAGGAACACGAACCCAGCACAACCCGCCCGCAAGAACACAACCGAACCGAGACCCTGCAATGCATCCTCCTCAACGTCCGATCACTCCACAAACACCCCACCGAAATCTGGGACCTCCTCGACAGCACCTTCCCAGACGTAGCATTCTTCACCGAAACCTGGACCAACACCAGACCGGACATCGCCATCGCCATTCCCCAAGGATACAAGATCTCCCGGAAGGACCGCCTCACCCGCCCGGGAGGAGGAGGAATCGCCACCGTCCACAAATCCACCCTCCGGCAGAGCACACTCCCCGACGAGCCCACAGACCTGATGGAACACCTACACTTCAAGATACAGGCCAGCCCTACCACCACCCTCAGAGGAACTCTCATCTACTGACCCCCCGGACCCCGCGGACCTTTTACAACTCCATCACGGACATCATCTCCCCACAAGCCATCGCATCCACCAACTACACCCTGCTAGGAGACCTCAACTTCCACCTCGACAACCAACTAGACCCCAACACCGCATCCCTCCTGGACAACCTCCACAACATTGGACTCCGCCAGATCGTGACCGAACCCACGCACTCAGCAGGACACACCCTTGACCCCCTCTTCACAACAGGAAACTCCATCACCTTCAGCCACACCACCGAACGCCCGTGGACAGACCATCGATGCATCCACTTCACCTTCAGAACACCCACCATCCACAGACACCAGCACCTGCTCCCACAAAGAGACTGGACCAAAATCACCGACGACCAGCTCACCTCCTCACTCGGCAACTCCACCCCAACCACCACGGAAGACGACAACCCCAGCACCGCAGCCCGAACTCTGCACAGATGGATCTCCAACAGCGCCAACACCATAGCCCCCCTCAAGAAGAACAACGACACAGACGCCAAGAAAGCTAGATGGTTTACCAGCGAACTTCGAGAGTCCAGACGCACATGCCACCGCCTCAAAAAGGCCTGGAGGAACTCCAAATCCACAGAAGCCCACAACAAGTTCAGAGCCGCCACCAACGCCCACCACCAACTCATCAGAAACACGAGAAAAACAGCGATCGAAGACAGAATCTCCACACACGCGCACAACAGCAAAGAACTCTTCAGCATCATCAAGGAGTTCGCCCAACCCACCAGCGAGTCCTCCCTCACAAGACCTCTGCAGCAAACTCAGCACCTTCTTCCACCACAAAATCAAAAACATCTACAACAACTTCGACGAAGACAACCAACACACTGAACCCTCACCAACCACCCCGACACCCGGAAGCCAACAACTGACAGCTGAACAGCCCTCACCACCAAAGACACACTGAAGATGAAGAAGTCAATCCACTCCGGGGCCCCCACGGACCCCTGCCCCCACCACATCTTCAACAGAGCCACCGACACCATCGCACCCATGTTTCGCCACACCATCAACCGCTCCCTGGCAAACGCCTCCTTACCCGACGACTGGAAACACGCCGAGATCAACCCCCTACTGAAGAAGCCCTCGGCGGACCCCACCGACCTCAAAAACTACAGACCCATCTCCCTGCTCCCGTTCCCAGCGAAATTCATCGAGAAAGCCATCAACAGCCAACTCGCCACCTTCATCGAAGAGCACAACATCCTCGACTCCTCCCAATACGGCTTCAGAAAAAACCACAACACAGAAACTGCCCTCCTCGCCGCAACAGACGACATCCGCTCCCTCCTGGACAGAGGAGAAACAGTAGCCCTCATCCTCCTCGACCTCTCAGCGGCCTTCGACACGGTCTCCCACCGCACCCTAACACGCAGACTCCACGACGCAGGGATCCGGGACAAGGCCCTCGACTGGATCCACTCTTTCCTCTCCGGAAGAACCCAGCGGGTCAGACTCCCTCCTTTACTCTCGGACCCTACACCAACCACCTACGGAGTCCCCCAGGGGTCCTCCCTCAGCCCCACGCTCTTCAACGTCTACATGGCTCTGCTCGCCCCCGTCGTCAGAACCCACGGACTCAACATTGTTTCATAAGCAGACGACACCCAACTCATCCTCTCCCTATCCAACGAACCCAACGCAACACAAATTTCAAAAAGGCATGGAAGCCGTCGCCAAATGGATGAAAAGCAGCTGCCTGCAACTCAACACAGACAAAACAGAAGTACTCATCATGGGCCCACACCCCAACGCCTGGAACGACACCTGGTGGCCCCCCGCCCTCGGAAGCCCACCCACCCCCACGGACCACGCACGCAACCTTGGAATCATCCTGGACTCCGAGCTCAAAATGGACCGCCAGATCAACTCCGTCGCATCCTCCTGCTTCCACACCCTCCACCTCCTACGTAAGACCTTCAAATGGATTCCCCTCGAGCACAGAAAGACCGTCACTCACGCCCTCGTCACCAGCAGACTCGACTACGGCAACGCACTCTACGCCGGAATAAACAAAAAGCTCACCCACAAGCTACAAAACATCCAGAACGCCGCCGCAAGACTGGTCCTCAACCTGCCAAGACACTGCCATATCTCCCAGCACCTGCGAACACTCCACTGGCTCCCCATCGAGGCTAGAATCACCTTCAAGATTCTCACCCACGCACACAAAGCCCTCCACAACACCGGACCAGCAAACCTGAACAGCCGACTCAAATTCCACGCACCCCAAAGGACCCTACGATCAGCCCAGCTCTCCTACGCCGTGGTCCCCCTGCCAGAAAGACCAGATCGGGAGGCCGCTCCTTCTCCTTCCTCGCGGCCAGAGCTTGGAACGCCCTGCCGCTCCACCTCAGACAGACAACATCACTCCCCATCTTCACGAGAAACCTCAAAACTTGGCTCTTCGACAGACCCCCTCCTTGATGGACTGGAACCTGCACCTCCCCTCCTCCCCAGCGCCTTGAGACCCTTACGGGTGAGTAGTCGCGCCTAACAAAATGATTGATTAATTGATTGACATTTAATAAAATGATCGTGATGCAATGGTGTGACATGTACACCCCCGTCCTTAGCCAATGAGAGACAGAGAATTGTCCTTTTAGTAACATATGTGGGTTGGACTTTTAGGTTTTAGGGTATAACTGGGGTGTCCTGAGGGGTGTGGTTTGTAGGTTCGGCTAATGTTAGCTAGCAGGAGATCCTCGCTGTCGTCGGTTCGCAGTTTCCAGATAGAGGCCTACCTGTTCCTGTTTCCTGACTTAATCTTTGCCACTCGACTCTTCTCGAGGGGCCTTGCTGCCCTTACCTGGCCAGAGGGGTAGTTTTCCTGTTTTTCCCTTTGGTTAGTTTAATAATAAACCGAGTTTGCATATTCTTTTGCAAATGTATTTTGTCTCTGAAACTTTTCTCTCTCCGCCTATCCACTCCTTCAATGCATTGTTATTTGATATGAGTTTGATTATAAATCATTGCTAATATTTACCTCACCGCAATAATCTGTGTCTTTACATTGTGTGACTGTACTTAGTGAGCATTCATTTCATTTTATTTTACGATAAATTTACAAAATTATACACTGAGTCTGTGATTATTTAGTAGGTTAGATAGCTACATAATTATCGCCATCAACTCTTCAACTAAAGCATCTATTGCCACAAATGTACTGTAAGGAAAATACAGGTTCCAATTGTGAATTGGTAAGACTGGTATAAACTTGTATCACACTGTACCCCAGCGTGAAGGGATCAGTTGGGTATTGTAAATGAGCCTGTGTTTATGAACAAATTATCGATCCCTGATCGCTGGATCAGTAGCAACATGCAACTGAAGTTATCAGTCTGGGAGGAGTACACGGGGCACATGGAGACAGAGAGCGAAAAACACAACATCCAATGAGCCTGTGACTAACCAACTAGGCCTCTGAGACACAGGCCCTGAGCAAGAGATTCAATCACTGAATAAAAGTTACCAGCACAAACACTAGGGGTCTTATTTACAACCTTTTGGCGTAGGGCAGCGCCGCAAATCTCCTGCTGCGCTGCACTATGTCAAAAGATAAGGTGGAAGGCGCATTCCTGTCCTTTCCACCGGCGCTGGTGCACAAATGGCTGCCATGCACCAACGCAGGCACCCTTGCGCCATGGTGCAAAGTTGTCTGCGTTTTTGGGGTGATTAATTTTGTGCAGGAAGGAAAACCTTCCTGCACAAAAACAATCAATGCAGGCAATGTCCTCTGTCTATGTGTGCTGCAGAATGCAGCATACATAGAAAGAGGAAAAACAAGGAGAAATAATGTAATTTCTGCTTGTTGCGCCTCCCCTATGCCACCCCTGGGGAAGCGTAGGCTTTTGACGCATTCCCAGGTTTACAAAATCTTGAAAATCTGGCAAATGTGTCAAATGCCATGTGTGTTACGTGGGAATACCCACCATAACGCCCATGGCACGCCTCCCTATTACAGGGTGAGGCAACGCAGCAACTTGCGCTGCGTTGCCTCAGTCCATATCTACAAGGCCATGAAAAACCATGCAGGGTGGCTTCACTTGGCCTTGTAGCTATGGCGCTTCAGTGTGCGATGCCCGACCGTCACTAATAGTGACTTTGCAGCGGCATTGGGGCCTAGGCCCCCAGTGAGGCTGACTGGCACCCTCACCCTGTGCGTCAGCCTATCACCAGGCAGTGTCATCTTAAGGAATTTTGGGGCCCTGGGCAAGACACATTTTGATGGCCAGTCTTTGGGGCTTATTTACAAGCCCCTTGCGCCGCCGGTGCGTCACTTTTAAAATGGGAAAAAGTGACCTACCGGCAGCGCAAGGGGCTTGTAAATAAGCCCCTTTGAATTTTAATATCCATTTTTTGCTAATTCAAGCCTGCATGATACCAAACTTTCAGAAATGGGATCTTACAGAAAGATTTGAAATATTGAATGTAAAGTGAAAATGTCTACTGTTTGTATTGTCAATAAGCTATCACCAATAAAACAAAGAAAAACTAAATCCACCTTGCCTGGAACTCCATCGAACTCTTAGAATGACCCTGGGCAAAGACAGACACTTGAGGTAGCGGTAGGAAGAGAGAAAGAGAGAAGCTGTCATATAGAAATCGAGGTGAACAGAGAAAACGTTCACTTTCTCAGTGGGCCCCTTGGAAGGTGAGGGGGGGGCCTGGGCAATTGCCCTATTTGCCCATGCCTAGGAACATAGCGCTAACAGCAATATGCGCCATGAGTCGTTTGTAAAATTGTGGTCATGCGCTTTATATAAAACCTTATAACACAACAATAGCAGTGTGCTGAGCAATACTTACAGTGAGACGAGGTCTGCAGGGAATCCGACGGGGACCTGCAGGGTGCCCTGGCACAAGGCATTGTCATGGGTGCAGGTGCAGCCCTCTGGGCACTTCCACCTCAGGCGCGGCCACGCCCCTCCGGCCCGCAGCAGCGCGAGGCTGAGACACAGGAGGCAGACGGCTCTCTCCATCCCACGGACGCCAGCCGCCATTCCCGGAAGTCCACAGAGGCCAGAGCATGAACAGGACCGCAGCACCCTCGGGCCTTCCGTCAGCAGGGAATCCCTGACAGTAGAGACTGGGGGGCTGGGTCCAACTCCCTCCCACTAGCAAGTGGTTCCCAAGTTAATAATCTAATGCACCTTTACTCTTTCATCTCAGTCTCTGTATCCTCTCAACTGGATATTCTCTTCTCCGTGCCCTCTCTCTCTCTCAGCGTCTCTCTCTTTCTGCCTGTCTCTCTCTCTCTCTACTCACACTGACACTCTCTACTGACGCTCGCCTCTCTCGTTGCCCCCTAGTGAAACTCACTCCTCTAAATATCCCTCGCCCTTCTCTAAATGACAGTCACTGTCAAACTGTCAGTCGTCTTGTCTATGTCGGTAACTCGCCCCTTTTCTAAATGTCACTCAGTCTCTGCCTAAATTCTGTCGGTCGCACTCGCTCACTCGACTGTCTCTTTAATTTCAATCTCGTTTCTCTCATTTTGTCACTGACACCCTGTCACTCACTCTCTCTCTAAATGCTACTCACCCTATCCAATTATCACTCACAGCCGTTTTCAATGCCATCTTTCTCTAAATACCATATGACTCCTTCGTAATGTCAGACACACACATCCAGAGCCACCCCCTGAAGATGCATTTGACACTTTTCTAAATATCACTCATTTATCAGTTAATGTCACGCTCAAATAATTATTTTTAGTAAATCTTAATCTCCTGTGCTACAACTCTGTATCTCATGCTCGACGCGTACTCTATATGTCAGTCTCTTTTTAATCTTTGTAAATGACACTCGTGTCTCTAACTTCTCTCCCTTTTCTTTTTGTGTTTACCTCTTTAGAATGCCACTCGTATGTTTACTCTGACTGTAGGTTACTTTCAACTCTCGACTACCCTGTCTACCATCCTCACCTCTGTCAGTCTTACTTAAGTGTCCCCTGCTTCTCTCACCTGCTATGGCCAAGTAGCACTCCTCCAACAGAAGCCTGCCTTCCTAACCACCTCTGGGCTACTTCTACTCTGGGTCAGTAAAACTCACTCAAACAACACCTGTCTTCCTAACCACCTGTGTTTTTCTTCTTCTGCTCTGGATCAGTAAAACTCACCTAATAGTTCTCTCCCATGTTGCCCTCTTTCTCGAGATTACTCTTACCAGATTTAGCTCCTTCATACTCACCAAAGACTCTGCCACTTTCACCTCCTACTCTGATGACTTGTATCCGATATATCTCCAGCCCACTGAGCATATAATTCTTCGCCACCCTAACCTCTCAGTCTCTGGTACTCCCACCTCACGTGGCCCTGTGGCACTGCTCCAATAATTCTCTGCTTCAGATATCATGCTCTCTGTTACCTCACCTGGTCTGGCTCTCTAAGTCACCAAAGAAGTTCTATGCCGCTCTCATCTCATGCTCCCTGTCGCCCATCACTCTGCCTTATCACACTCGATCATATTATTCCAGATCTATCAGTTGTCTCTGCCTCCCCCCCTCTCCACCTCTCCTAAACTAGCCCTCTCACGTTGCTTCTCTCTTTCCTTCTGTATATCTTACCTCGCCCTGCACTTCTGCCCCTTGTTCTCCTCCTCTCACCAGATAACCCTCTCTCAGTATTAGTGGCCCTCTCAGAATTTGAAGCTCATCCTATCTCCTCATCCATTCACTCATTCTTTAGTGCTTTCTTGTGCGTTCCTGCTGCCTCAGCTTTTCACAGTCTCTGCTCGGCGCTTTGCTCTCACGGGTAACCCCCGCCCCTTTCCCACCCCTGTCGCTCGTGCCTTCTTTCCCTGTCACTTGAACTCTGCTGCTCGGCTCTCCTCTCGGTAGCTGTCTCTTACCTCGTGTTGCCCCTGTCACCCTCTGTTACCCCTGTTACTCTCACACCTGGTGGCCTCCCTTCCTGACTCTCTCGCTCGCCCCTCCCCTACTGAGGGCGCAGAGGGTGTGCGCCCCAGTTGGTGACGAAGCAGAAAGTGGCAGCCGCTCCTGATTTCATCAGCCGCAGTGGACGGAACCGGTCTGCGAAAAAAGGAACAGCAAAGTGTAAATGATTTAAACAAAACAAAAACAGTAGCACACACATTACAATATAGGTTACCTATTTTGAGGACTTTCATGACACAAAGTACATTAACACACAGAAAGAGACATACTCATTCTGAGATCAATCATAAACAGATAAACAACTCACATACGCACTCACTAGGGTGACCAAGTGGCATGGGTGCAAATTCAGGACGGTGAGTGTAAAAATTCAGGACGAAGGGTCAAAATTCAGGACAAAAATTCAGGACAGAAGGTCAGAATTCAGGACAAAAATTGGCAACAAAAGGTACGTTTTATAGACACCTCAGAGGAGGTCGCGCAATAGCAAGTAAGTCAATAGGCAACCAACATAAGTACAAGTTAAAATCAGTTTATATTAGGTTGAGACACCGTGCACTTCACGTTTTTCAGTATGCGTGCAGCTTTGAGCAACTGTGCAGGTCTTTTTGTGGTATTTCATATGATTAAAGAATGTTGAAGCTCTATGTAATGGTAAAGCTAGCACTTTTTAGGCAACGGCGGTTATAAAAAATAAAACAATTGATAAAAGCCTCCTCCTTAATATTTTGCACTGAAACTTTTACAAACATCTGCTTACAACCGACCTTGCACCATTTCCCAAAGGAATTCCACCTACAGTACTCCAGTAAATCAAGACCTTTTGGGCCATATTATCAAGAACGGCGATAACATTATCGCCGCTTTAGCGGCAGGAAACTGCCGCTAAAGCGGCGATAAGGGGCTTGATAATATGCCCTTGAGAATTCCAATAGAAGCCAAGGTTTGATGTCCTTCACACCAGAACCTGGGCTTCTATTGGAATTCTATAGGGCATATTATCAAGCCCCTTATCGCCGCTTTAGCGGCAGTTTCCTGCCGCTAAATCGGCGATAATGTTATCGCCGTTCTTGATAATATGGCCCCTTTTGTTTGCTCTCTTTCATCCTAATTGCGGAGATAACCGCGCTGCTATACTACCTTGATCTTGAAGCTATTTTGGCCAGTGGGATTTGCTGAAACTTTCAGTGATAGGACAACTTAATGCAAGAAGCAAATGTTGGCAGTAGTTTTACATGCAATTGTGAAATGGCACGCAAACTATAAAATGGATATGCAGCTCATGGGGCAGACAAATATATTGGATCATCAGGGAGAGGAGTGGCACTTGATGGTGAAACATTTTTTGCATTACCTTTTAGATGCAGAACTAAATATGTAAAGAAAGCAGCCCTTCTGTAAACCCATAGCATCTCAGATGTTTCAAAATTGTGTATGTGTCCTAATCTGTTATGCTTGTGACTTGCTTTCAAAACAGTAGAGATTTTTTTTTTTTTGCTTGCCTTAGTATGAAACATCTGTGAGATAGCATGCCTTCTTACATTCACGTTCACAACATATCACTGCATTGCCTCATTTAAAGTAGGACATCCAAACCGAGACACTCAAGATAGCCCCAAGAAGCAAGTCAGAGAGATCAATGAAGGGGGGGCATATGGGCAGTGAGCCAATATAGCAAACATTTCGAGATAAGCTCCCGCATTTGCAGTTACAGCAGAAAGAAGACATCTTTCACTTCAGGCAGACAAAATATTCAAGGGGGACTTCTGGTATGTGGAAGCAATGTGATCCATCCACCCTACTTGGTTGGTGAGACATGAGCACCGCAGGGATGCACAAGAGATGTCCACCTCAACATCTAACCCTCTATTAGACCTGGTGATAGTGTGCCCAGTGAAGTCTGCAAAGATTTTGCTTCAGGTTTGCGCTACTTTTTTAATGCAAACTCGACATACATTTTAGATTTGTATTTATAAACTAACAGGAGGGTGTCTGGAGGGGGTGGGCTCTCTTTGAAGACTTCTATACAAGGCATAGGCTTTGTGTTCTTGGGAATTGACAATCCACCCCTCAATCATTGTGCACATAAGGGTAGCCTACGTGCAGAGAGTCTGCTACATGGCGAAAGGTGTGCATAGTAGGGACTTGGCCACCTAAGGTGGCTTGGGTGACTGGAGGGAGAGGGCTCTCTTGGAAGCTACAAGGTGTAGGCTGTGCGTTGTAGTTGCTTGTTAAATTAAAACAATAAAGAATCCCTTTTGTGTCACACACTCTCACTGTCAACACCATATGCCAATATATGCCTTGCACTATTAAAGGGAAATTCACCATTCACTTTCATACACTCCAATGTCTTAACACTGAACACTGTTTAATGTAAAAATGTCAAGTTTATTCAATGTAATCAAACCTTTTCATATCCAAAAGTACTATCATGATTAAAACATACTGTATACAATATTTCATTAATATTAATCGATATTATGTCTATTCTAAACTATTTAAACCATTATTCATACTGTGTACAAAATATCATCACAATAATTTCTCTCTATTACGTCAAAAAAAAATTGTTGTTTTTTTTTGTGTATTATGGTATTTCAAATAATCATTGTCACCACTGTGATCGTGTAGATAAAAAAAAACATAAAACTTTTTGGTGGGATATATAAAGGTTTGATTACATTGAATAAACTAGACACTTTTCTTTCTTGCTTTAATTTGTATTTGACCCCGTCCCTTTTGGTTAGAAGGGTATCTCTCCCATAATTGTGGCGTTGTAGTTGCTCGGGTACCCACATTTCAACGATTGCGCATGAGAGGTCGTCTACAGGCAAAGGGTCTGATACAAAGTGAAGGATGTGTGCAGTAGGGGATTGCCTACATAAGAGGCATTGGGTATCTGGAGGGAGTGGGCTCTCCATGAAGACTTCTGTACAAGGCAGAGGCTGTGCGTTGTAGGGGCTTGACCACCCATGTCACACTGATTGCGCACAAGAGGTTGGTTTCCCACAAAGGGTCTGGTACAGGGCACAGGGTGTGCATAGTAGGGGCTTGGCCATCTAAGGGGGATTAGGTGTCTGGAGGGAGTGGGCTCTCTGTGAAGCTACAAGGTGTAGGCTGTGCGTTGTAAGGGCTTGACCACCCATGTCTCACTGATTGCGCACAAGAGGTTGTGTTCCCACAAAGGGTCTTGTACAGGGCACAGGATGTGCATAGCAGGGGCTTGGCCACTGAATGGAGCTTTTGCTTTTTTTATTTTTACACCAGTCCTGCAGTACTGTCACGGGAGCCAGCGTGGACCCCCATGTGATCTCACGAGAGTCCTGTGGCACAACACGGGGGTTCGCGTTGGCTCCTACGGGAGTTCCACAGAACTGCCACAATCTCTTTTTTTTCTCCATTTTTTTGATCTATGAGGTGGTTCCTTCTAGGTCCCCTCATAACTATAAGAGGGTCAGGGTGCACCTACCCTGCTCCCTCATATCCTTGTTTTTAGGTTTAGTTTTCGGAGACGGGGAGAAAGTCCCCAATGCCTTGTAATATATCAATTTAAATCGTATCCAAAACAGGAGTACAGTGAATCGCCTTTGCTGCACCCAACCTAGGATATAAACATATCAATATGGATATCACGGCCCCCCACTCCACCCCTCACACAAAGACCCCATTCTTGTGGATCCACGCTGGCAGAGACATCCCAAACACACACATGCTGAGCGACCCAACCCAGAGACAGAACACCCTGTTCCCACCCTCGGACCACTGGCTCATCCTCTGACAAACTCCCCAACAGAAGCAGTCAGAGCAGACCCTTAAATGCAACTAACACAGGGTGATATAGGGAGCTACAATAACCTGATGTAGGGAGAACAATGTGAGTTAATCCATTTACCCCACATTTGCCTGCTTTCGTGCATTTGGTGATACTGGTATGGACGGGGTCGTTATACCGCATAAGTGATGTGGTAAGTCCGCATTGCATGCATAAACCATTCCTATTATTGTAAGTAAAACGACTGTATTATAAAAGTGGGGAACATGAACTAAAGGTGCAATAACAATATTACTGCATGTTAGTCATTATTTTTGCAAATCTCGAAATTTCCAATTATGATCGTGCCTAAATTTAAATTTCAGGCTGGTGATGTGGGACTATATGCTTCGCTGGTCAATCCACAGCCTTGTTCTGGGTTCACAAAGCTGGGCAAACCTCTCCAGAAATGACTGGAGAGGCACAGTTTCATCGGTTTGTCTCTCGGCATCACCACTGCATCTTCTGGCAATACCAGTGTGTGCCTTTTTTATAATGACGGGGAGGAGTAAAAATGTCCAGGAACCAGATTTCTGGGCATTTCACCACACTGTGCCACGTGGTATAGGAGTACATTACGAGGTACTGTCCAGTGGTACTGGTAATGTGATCACAGCTGCAGGGTTTCACCTTGGACTTCAGTTATGACCTCGGCAGCAAATTACGGCAAAAGATGGAAGTCAGTTTTGCAGCACCAGCAGCCCTTTCCGCTTTTGAGCAGGAATTTGGGGAAGGACATTTGGAAAGATCTCTTCTGCTGTTAATTCCACAAACTTTATCCAGCAGCAAAATACTTAACTCAGCATCTCCATAAAGTGACAAGAAAAACGCGGAATTACGATGGTGTGAAGGTGTGGTGTCCCCATTACCACACATTTCTGCAACAACACTTATTCTAAATGAGCGGCTGAACCGGGAGCTGATACCCAGTGGAAATGTAAAGGGTACTCGAGAGTTTTACCACCTTATTTAGAAGAATATTCTGAATGAATCTGACAGAGTCCAGCCTCTGAAACAGTTACATAACTCACAGATCCGTGCCTTAAATACAGTCTCCTAGACTCGCCTCTGACACTCACAGTGAGTAACTTTGTGCACTCCAACAGACTCACCTGTAGCACTCACAGAGGCTCACATTACAGATCACTCACAGACCCCATATCACCCCCACATGACTCAGACACAAAACACTGTCAGGGACTCACCTTTTACACCCACAGAGGCTCACATCACAGATCACTCACAGACCCCCATATCACCCTCACATGACTCAGGCACAAAACACTGTCAGGGACTCACCTTTTACACCCACGGAGCCTCTCCTCTGACACTCACATGTATTAAACTCCTGCACTTCCACAGACTCACCTGTAAATCTCACAGAAACTCACATAACAGATACTCACAGACTCCCATACGGATCCACTCTCACATAGTCCAGCATCATAAAAACACTTTACACTCGCAGAGGATGTCCTCTGACACTCACAGAGACTCACTCTGATACTCACAGAGACTCACTCTAACACTCACAGAGACCCCCCTTAAAAAAACACAGGGAACCCCTCTAAGCAACTCACTCACAGAGCATATCATCAGGCACTCTCACACAAACTCACCTCTGACGCTCACACAGACTCACCTCTGACACTCACACATACTCACCTCTGACTCTCACAGACTCACCTCTGACACTCACACAGACTCACCTCTGACACCCATAAAACCTCAGCTCTGACAATCACAGATACTCACCTCTCTGAAACAGAGATCCTCTCAGAAATACAACCACAGAGTGCATCCTAAGGTACTCTCACACAGACTCACCTCTGACTCTCACACAGACTCACTCTGACACTCACACAGATTCACCTCTGACTCCCATAAAACCTCAGCTCTGACAGTCACAGATACTCACCTCTCTGACACATAGATCCTCTCAGAAATCCAACCACAGAGTGCATCATAAGGTACTCTCACACAGACTCGCCTCTGACACTCACAGACTCACCTCTGACGCTTACACAAACCCACCTCTGACGCTCACACAGACTCACCTCTGACACTCACACAGACTCACCTCTGACACTCACACAGTCTCACCTCTGACACCCATAAAACTTCAGCTCTGACAATCACAGATACTCACCTCTCTGAAACAGAGATCCTCTCAGAAATCCAACCACAGAGCACATCATTAGGTACTCTCACACAAACTCACCTCTGACGCTCACACAGACTCACCTCTGACTCTCACACAGACTCACCTCTGACACTCTCACAGACTCACATCTGACTCTCACACAGACTCACCTCTGACTCTCACACAGACTCACCTCTGACGCTCTCACAGACTCACATCTGACGCTCACAAAGACTCACCTCTGACACTCACACAGACTCACCTCTGACGCTTACACAGACTCACCTCTGACACTCACACAGTCTCACCTCTGACACCCATAAAACTTCAGCTCTGACAATCACAGATACTCACCTCTCTGAAACAGAGATCCTCTCAGAAATACAACCACAGAGTGCATCATAAGGTACTCTCACACAGACTCACCTCTGACTCTCACACAGACTCACTCTGACACTCAGACAGACTCACCTCTGACTCCGATAAAACCTCAGCTCTGACAGTCACAGATACTCACCTCTCTGACACATAGATCCTCTCAGAAATCCAACCACAGAGTTCATCATAAGGTACTCTCACACAGACTCGCCTCTGACACTCACACAGACTCACCTCTGACGCTCACACAGACTCGCCTCTGACACTCACACAGACTCACCTCTGACACTCACACAGACTCACCTCTGACACTCACACAGTCTCACCTCTGACACCCATAAAACTTCAGCTCTGACAATCACAGATACTCACCTCTCAGAAACAGAGATCCTCTCAGAAATCCAACCACAGAGTGCATCATAAGGTACTCTCACACAGACTCACCTCTGACACTCACACAGACTCACCTCTGATGCTCACACACTCACCTCCGTCACCCATAGAGCATCACCTCTGACAATCACAGACACTCTCCTCGCTGAAACAAGATCCCCCTCTCAAAAACACAACCAGAGAGCACATCATAAGGTACTCTCACACAGACTCATCTCTGACACTCACAGACTCACCTCCGACACCCATAGAGCATCACCTCTGACAATCACAGACACTCTCCTCGCTGAAACAAGATCCCCTTCTCAGAAACACAACCAGAGAGCACATCATTAGATACTCTCCCACAGACTCACCTCTGACTCTCACACAGACTCACCTCTGACTCTCACACAGACTCACCTCTGACATTCACACAGACTCACCTCTGACACCCATAAAACCTCAGGTCTGACAGTCACAGATACTCACCTCTCTGAAACAGAGATCCTCTCAGAAATCCAACCACAAAGTGCATCATAAGGTACTCTCACACACTCACCTCTGACACTCACACAGACTCACCTCTGATGCTCACACATTCTCACCTCTGACACTCACACAGACTCACCTCTGACACTCACACAGACTCACCTCTGACACCCATAGAGCATCACCTCTGACAATCACAGACCCTCTCCTCGCTGAAACAAGTTCCCCCTCTCAGAAACACAACCAGAGAGCACATCATTAGGTACTCTCCCACAGACTCACCTCTGACTCTCACACAGACTCACCTCTGACTCACACAGACTCACCTCTGACTCACACAGACTCACCTCTGACTCTCACACAGACTCACCTCTGACTCACACAGACTCACCTCTGACTCTCACACAGACTCACCTCTGACTCTCACACAGACTCACCTCTGACTCACACTGACTCACCTCTGACTCACACAGACTCACCTCTGACTCTCACACAGACTCACCTCTGACTCTCACACAGACTCACCTCTGACTCTCACACACTGTCACCTCCGACTCTCACAGATCCCAGCCTTCACAAGAATTCTCGCCCTCACACACACACATAAGCTCACAATTCCATTGCTTACAGTTTATCCCTGCGTGTTCCCAAACGCGCTGCTCAGCAGTGCCTCTGCTCTCCTGTCGTAAACTCCCAAAGCAGTATCATGTCCGAGAGTGAATCACCGTGAGAGTTCTCCCCACTCACCACTCTTCCATGATGAGACGCAGGGAGAGAGAGTGGAGGACTCGCCTCTCTTGGCATCTGACTGCTCATTCTCCCCTCTCTCAAACCCACCCCTCTACAACCCCACAGCATGGCTCTATCTCCAGAGAGGGCCCGAAGCGGTCAGGCTCCCGAGCCGTGGAGTGTCGGTGGGAGGGAGGGAGGGAGGGGGGGCAGAGATGCACTGGACGGGAAGTGGCCCAGAGCCAGGCCTCTGCACACAATAGCGGGGCTTCACGGGCCTCAAAGCGCCCATTGTGGAGTGTCAGAGAAGCCCCCGGCGGTGTCGGGTCAGTGCGAGAGAGAGCCCCTCTCACGGGCTGGCCGCAGCCATGCAGCACAGGGATTCCTGCCCAGGGAGGTCACGAATAGACGGTCCCTGGGCAGGGCTGTCATCTCTCGCTCCTGTCCTTTCCTTTCACAAGCTGATGCATTCTATCTTCACATGGACGCGGCGGAAGGCGAGTTCCAATTGTAGGCCACTTGTATAGCTCCTAAACCATGTGAGTCAACCGCTGCTGCTCCAAGCTAGCCTATGCATCAGAGAAAACATAGGCTTTTAACAGACCCGCCTCACCTCACGCTCAACTTCTAGCCACGTTGTTTTTTTTCTTTCTTATACACTGTCAAAGTTTCAGGGACAAAATGAACTTAATTGTGTTCTAAAATCAGTTATGTAGGTTAGGGCCTTGTAGCAAGTACTCCTTCAGAAAGACAAAAGGGTTGTTTCAGCTCAGCCGTGACTCCTGCGGCTTGCAAACTTGACTGTATGTTCCTTCCCGAATATTAGAAGCCAAACAACAGGTGAGGAGGCCAACAGCAGAGCTGAGCGTAAATGATTCTTTTACACATCTCCTCCCCTCTCAATTGCTGTAAGGGACCGCCTATAATCGCCCCCTCTCACAAATGACTTCCTTGTAATAAACACTAGTCCATCTTTGTCCTTTCATTTAGCTCTCTTAAGGTCTGGCTTAGATAACTTTTTTAGCTACCAACAAATACACAGATCGTGGGCTTAAGGCCTGAATTTTTTTTTTGAGTCGACCCCCTTAAGACAATGCTTGTTTGAGATGCCCTTCATGTTTGGAGTCTGCCCTTTGCATATTGTGGATGCTAACCTTTAGCATTGGTGACTGGTCAAAGAAAGAAGTTGACCTTCAGTGCAGGACTGTAACCAGTTAGAGGTTTGCAACAGGTGTCTTTCTCGGGAAACGGTCTTTATAACCCAGGTGGAACCACACTTGCCTTAACCATGCATATGCGTGGTTACGGTAGTACGCGGTCTAGATGGTGGGATGGGCTGGCACAGGAACAGGATGGATCAGGAGAGGACGCGGTCTTGTAAGTGGGGCTGGGTTGTTTTTAAGGTTTGGGGTAGTTTTTAGGGCTCGGGGGGAGGGTCGGGTCGTTTTAAGTGCTCGGGGGGCTGGGGTAATATTTAGCAATCAGGGGGTCAGTGAGTGTTTTGGGCTCAGGTGGGGGATCGGGGTAGTGTTTAGGGCTCAGGGGGTCAGGGTAGTTTGTAGGACTCAGGGCGCTTGGAGATAGTTTTTAGGACTCATGGTGGGGGTGGTGGGGGTGGGGTGTGATCTTTACCACACATCCCTTTACCAGTGATGCCTTTACCATGAAATTGTGTGACTGACAAAGTGTTACCGTATGTATTAACAGGAGTATGCGCATGGCATGCTATCGTTTGTGTCCTGATTTGGGGACTGCATGGAGTGGTACCAATGAGATCATTTTTCCTATAGGTCCTGAAGAAGAGCCATTAGGAGAACGGCTCAAATCATGTTGACCAACTATCTCTGAAGAGAACAGACTCATTATAGTCCACCCCTTCAGCCACAACCCCTGATTTTAACCTTATTGACTAGAGGCAGGAATAAAATAGGAATCCTACTAGTCAGGTATTTTTAACTCACCAGCACCCATTTTCCCACTCCCTTTCACTAACGTCGTCTTTATCATTGACTCCATCTATAAGTGCTCCCGCATAACCGCCTGGTCGTAACATGCCTCAATCCGTAGAGGATTAGGATGAACCTCAATGATGAAGCATGCCACCAAGGGGTAACCGTGGTGAGTGAGGGGTCTCTAGGAAAAACGTTTTTTTCCTAATAAATTATCCAAGTGGTGATTCATCATGTGTCATACACTTTTTACTGGGCTGGTTTTCGATTTGTTTGGGGGACAGATAGTTTTGGACAGAGTCTTTCTTGATTGACTCAGAGGACTGCCGCCTACCTGTTGACTCCTGTACAGTTCCACTGGGATGTGACAACCTGACTCTCGCTCTGACATATTATGAGTGTGTTGCTTGTGTGTGTGCATAGTGGATGTATTGCGCATGTGTCATAGCGAGTGTTAGAAATGGGGGTCTCTAGTTGGCAGAGGTAGATACCTTTGTCCAAATAGGGACCCTTGCTTCTAGTCAGGGTAAGGGGGATACACTCCTAAAATAACCCCTGCTCACCCCCTTGGTAGCTTGGCATGAGCAGACAGGCTTATCTCAGAGGCAGTGTGTAAAACATTTGTGAACACATACAGTAATACAGTTAAAACACTACAAATGGACACCACAGCAGTTTAGAAAAATAAGTAATCTTTATCTAAACCAAAACAAGACCAAACGACAAAAATCCACAATACAGCATTAAAAATAAGGCTTTCAAATGGTAGAAATAGTTCAGTTCAATGCAAGTTGTAAATGCGACACCTTTCTCACAGAGTCACGCAAAATAAACAAAATGGCCCCAGGGAAGGTGAGGCGTTGGTTCCTTACACGCAGGGAAGGTGATGCATCGGTCCCTTGCTTCGGGGGAGGTGATGCGTCGGTTCCTTACTGCAGCGCAGGGGAGGTGGTGCGTCGGTTCCTTACTGCAGAGGAGGTGATGCGTCGGTTTCTTACTGCGTGGGGAGGTGATGCGTCGATTTTCTACTGCGTCCCCTAACGATGCGACAGTCTTGGTGCCTCGATGCGATGCGTCGATCCGGTACGATGCGTGGTTTTGTGCAGCCGCACAGCAGGCTTGCGTCGGGATCGGTGCGGTGACCTCAGACTTTGGAGATCGTTGCACCCGATGCATCGTGCGGCGATTTCTCGAGCCGTGGCAGGCACTGCGATGGTTTTTTCGGCGATGCATCGGAAACAGGTGCGGAAGCGACACGCTTCTTTGATATTGCGTCGATCTTCCAGCTCCCAGCGACAAACAGTCTCTAGAGGTCCTAAACAGCAGCAGGCACCTCTTTGCAGGTTGGAATTCCCAGCAAGGAAATTCAGGGGAGCTGGTGTTGAAGTCTTTGTGTCACTGAGACTTCAGAACAGGAGGCATGCTCAGTTTCAAGCCCTTGGAGATCTTTTCTTCAAGCAGGTGACAAAGCAAACAGCAAAGTCCTTTTCTCCTTTCCTTGGCAGCAAGCAGCCACTGCAGGCCAACCCCAGACAGCAAACAGCACAGGGGAAGTATTCCTCCTCAGCTTCTCCGGCTCTTCTCCTTGGCAAAGGTTCCTCTTGATTTCCCAGAAGTGATCTAAAAGTCTGGGGTCTGGGCCCCTCTTTTTATACACCAAATTCCTTTGTTCTCTGAAGGCAGAGAGTGTCTGTACCCAGTCAAAAACAGTTCTGTCCTCACTGGTGCAGCTTCCTGGCAGGAGGTGGAGACAGCATTGTTGAAGGCAGACCAGGCCCATTCAGGTGAAAGGAAATCTCCTCCCCCTACTCTAAATGCAGCCCAGGTCTATTCAGCCCAGCCCTGACTCATCAGACTTCTGGAGCCACTGCCCCTCTCCAGCCCCTGTCATCCAAAAGCCAGACATGCAATACACAAACCTAGCAGAGGCCCACTGGATGGTTAGGCAAGAAAATACCTACTTTCTAAAAGTGGTATTTTCAAACACAGAATGTAAAAATCACCCTCACTAAAAGATGCACTTTAACATTCTGAGTTCAGGCATACTAAACTTTATTTTCCTACCTTGCTCCCTGGGCCAGTATGTCTATATGATGTTATAAACAAACTCCCCATTCTGTCCTATGGGAACAGGTAGGCTAGCAATAGTGAAAAACGAAATTGGCAGTAACTCACTATCAGGACATGCCACACACACCAGGGCATGTCCTACCTTTCACATACACTGCACCCTGCCCACAAGGGTACCTCAGGCCTACCTTAGGGGTGTCTGACATGTAGGAAAAGGGAAGGTAAGGGCCTGGCAAGTGGGTGCACTTGTCAAGTCGACATGGCAGTACCAGACTGCACACAGGCTCTGCAATGGCAGGTCAGAATTACATTTACAGGCTGCTTCTGTGGGTGGCACAAACAGTGCTGCAAGCCCTCTAGCAGCATTTTATTTACAGGCCCCGGGCACACACGGTGCACTGTACTAGGGACTGACTAGTAAATTAAATAGCCAATCATGGAAACACCAATCCATAACAGTAATTTACAAAGGGAGCACTTGCACTTTGGCACCGAACAGCAGTGGCAAAGTGCCCAAAGCATCTAGACCAGCAAAACGGAGTCCAACATATAGCAAAAACACAGCAGGCAAAGGCAAAAAATTTAGGGGAGACCCTCGCCAAAGATGCCAGGTCTAACAGCGATACTCCATGTGTTGTGGCCAGTGGGGTCCATTTTAGATGTCCCCTGGATTCAATATGGCAAGAGATGGCGGGTCGATGAAGCTTCCCCAGAAAGGTGAAGTGTACTGCCTGCATTCCTGTGACTGGAGGGTGGAGACTGACATTGAAGTGAGGACGGATGGAGACAGGGATGTCTTTAGAAATTCCATGCAATTCTTTTATCAAAGGCGGCTGATTAGTCCTTCCTGAGCACTGACATTTGATGAGTTATAGGGGTAAAGGCAGTGCTTGAGCCGGTGGTATCCAGTGCCCAGCACTGGCACTTAATTGTCGACACCGGCACTAATGACAGTCTGCCACATGGTGGTGATGTTTGTTTAATTTAGAGAAGAGCACAACAACAGTAGTTTATTAATTTGACATACACTAAAAACGACTAATACCTACCACCCAATCCATTGTTATAGCTTTGGAGGCCTGGAATAGTCAGAATTGTCACACTTGCAGGAGTGTATTAGTTAGTAGTTGTGTTGGTAGTGTCATTGGCAGCGCTGGCAGGGGCAATGAGTTGTGCAAGCTGCAGTGGCCTCCTGACGAGGGCCCTGGCACTTCTTTTTTTTTTTTTTACAAATTATGCACTGGGTGAAGGGGCGAGTTAGCACATTCAGTTGTTAAAGGTAAGAAAGTTTCAACACAGCGCGTGCTCTTTGTTTGTCCCTGATTGCCACTTCAGGAAGGCTGATGAGAGCCAGGTGCAGAGGTCTCACACTTAATTGTCTTTGTTTGGATAGTCCTACTTGGTGCCAGCCTTACCAATACCTGTAGTGAGAGCATCACCTTGCACAAAGGCTGTATCTGCACTTCAGCCTGAAAGTGACATTTGAAAGGGAACCACTGCCAAACTGGTTCTAGAACATTAGAGAGTAGATTCACATCCCTGTGTTGAGAATGACTAAAAAAGTGGGACCCGAACCACCACACTTAGTTCACTGTGCAACCGGGACAGCCATTCTCCCAGATGGGAGCGGATATCATCTGAAGTCTTCACAACTTGCTGGGGAAGCTGTGGCGCTGCCTACCACCTAGAGACCTGTCTGCCTGATCATAAAGGGCAGGAGAGTGCCCGGCCCTGCAGTAGGGGAACCTGTCCAGGAGGGGAACCCAAACCATGTCCTCAAGAGGAACACCCAGAAGAAGCTGGTTTGTGTGTGGGAAGGCACCTGGTGTTGACTCAAGCTCAAGAGGTTCCCTCCAGCTTTTCTGCATGGCTCATTTGGTGAACCATATAAAGTGGCCTCCATGATCTTCAACATTTCCGCCGTGACCCTGGGAGTGTGCTGCTGCAGCCGGTGCATGGTGTGACTGCCATCCCTATTAATGCAGCTGGAGACTACCCTGATGGCCCAGTGACCCCATCTATCCTGGAGAAGATGGCCGATGATGCTCACCTGCCAGAGTACAACTCGGATGTAATCCAAGGAGCAGTGCTTCCACTGCAGCCCTGCTTCTGCTGTTGGAAGACTCTACTGTGTGACTATGAAGAGCACAGGCCAACCACTGGATGAGAAAATATTAGACTTTTTTAACAAACCAGGAAATGTACATAAGAGAGTTGTTTTGTTTCAACGAGAAGGGAATGGCCAAGCATAAACCCTGCAGTCAATAAAAAAAATATGATTGGCTATAAAATCCAAGTTATCTTGGCAGAAACCATTTTAAAACTCTTTGTTGGCATACAGGATGAAACCTCACTCTGTGACAGGGAACTCTCCTTTTGGAATGTTGAAGGGACGATGGCTGTAGAAGAATTGTTTCCTTGTTGAATATTATAGGGCTTTTGCACTAGTAAGAATGTAGGACACAAGCATATGTTGGGAAGATATGAGAGATGCCAGAAGAAAAGGGTTGAGTATATAAAGCGAAGGTGAGGAAGCAACAAGAAGGAGTGTGGTCTAGTGGTGTATGTTGGTAATTTTTTCCATTTCAGGGGCAGTTGGATGGTGAAAAGGGAAACCAACAGGGGCGCCTCCTTTGCTAAGGCGGAGGAGCGTTGCCCCACTGCTCTCAGAGCAGGAAAAAGGAAGAATAAAATGATAATAACATAGTTATTATCATTTTATGTTTTTGGGGTTCGGGCTGGGTTATGGCAGGCGTAGCTGGTGGCACAGGGGGAGGAGTGATTTGTGCACACTAAGTGCACATGACTGCTTGGCCGGCTGTCTGGGACGGCCAAACAGTCATGCACACTTAGCATGTTCCCCAACAGGCTGCATTACACAGCTTGGTGGCGAACATGCCCAGGCTCCCTGCCCCCGTCTGAGCACCGAACCACGGCGCTCAGGCCAATCGCAACGCTGCATTGCAGCATTGTGATTGGCTTATGGGAGCCTAGGAGCCAGGGTGCTTCCTGCTGCTTCCTGGTTCCAGGTAGAAGCTCCGGAGGAGAGGCGGTGGCTGGCGGATGTCAAGACGGAGATAAGTGTTATCTATTTTTTATATTTTGTAACCCCCTCCACCCCCGCCTCACCACCCCTGTTCCCTGCCAGCAGTTACTGGAAACCAAGATGAGCAAACCCTACCGAATTGGTTGAAGTGCTAAAGAATACATCAAGATGTTATAGTTTGAAATCTGGGAAGAGTTTCTGTCTGTAAAGGATGTGAATAAGCTGGGGGAGAGGAATTGGCTGATTATGAGCAGGTGCCCCCCGTGCATAGCGGAGGGGCGCCCTTAGTAGCGCCACGGGGCTGAGCCTCCTCTGGGGTCTGGCCCTGAGAAGAGGGGGCTGGATAAGGAAGGGCTGGCCCACTTGACGTCATCAGGGAGAAAACGAAACTTAGCAGGCCATTTAAGGGTGTGCTCTGGGAGTTTCGTTCTCTTTGTCTCCTCGGACCACAGCAGGGCCACAGGAGCGTCGTCGACGTGGAAAGCGGTGTCCGGTCGGTGACGGGTGGTATGTGGTGGGCTGGGTAGGGGGGGGCCGTGGCGTAGTGTGTTTCAGTAGTATATTTGCAGTAGTATATTTGCAGGAAGGGGCGCTAATTGTACTTGTGTTGTTGATAAAGGTTAATTTGGGTTCCGTGATGCAGGGGCGCACGCGGGGTGGTTAACTGCCAGTAGATGTAAATGATGCAGTTTCCCCTGTTGCGTGTGGTTGGTGGCAGGCGCTGCGGTGTTAGTGGCAGAACGGAAGCCTCGGTGGGCCGCGCCGATTCCTTTCGAGCGGTAAATTAATGTGGCCGCATATGCGATAACCATGTTAGACATATTATGCATATAACACATGCCTTGCGGAGCGCGTGTGCTTCATTTTCCAGCACACTGGGAGGTGCTCGGAATTCAAGATTGTTCTCTCCGTGACGGGCTTAGGGCTATTACAGCACTTTCGGTGGTAGAGATCAGTTGCAAAGGGGGGGGGAATGTATCAAAGCATCGCAATAAGGGACGAAACTATGCGAAGAATGTTGAAACGGGAAGTTGGCCATTTGTGTATCCCAAAACAAGTTCGCGCGATGGAGAACTGACTGGAGGCGTGTCGGGGTGGTCGGTCAACAGTGAATAGCAAGGTACTAATGACTAATTATAGGTGGTGTTGAACTGAGGTGGGTGGACTCCCGCGCGAATTGCACCAGTTATTATTGATTGATTTTACGCATATCAGCATCTTGCATATATAGAGCGTGGCTCTGGAAGGGTCAGCAGCTTGATAATTCTACTAATGGATGAGTGGTAACGCGGGACGTGCGCATCACAGAAGAAGCACGGATCAGGTGTGAGGATGTGGTCCGTCGGCTAGACTGCCGACTTGGGTGCTGATAACCAGGGTTCGAGCCTCGGTGCTCAGGTAAAGCGCTCCAATACCTTCGGGTCGAGTTCGCGCTATATAAATAGGCAACATAATTGGTTGGGACAATGTCTGGTGTGTCCGGAAGTAGTCGGGCGGCTTCTGGAGGCGGGAGCTGTAGCGGAGGAATTGGTGCCTGGGGGGCAGGCTTTAAGTGTGGGAATGGTTGTTTTAAACGCGGGAACCAACTTATAGCGTAGGCAAACACGTTTGCGGGGCTTGTGGAGTTACGTGGCATTAATTATTGGTTTCGATGCGGACCCGGTTTATGGTCGGGATGGGCACGCTGGGGTTCGTATCAGTGGGTTGGGCAAGGAACGGCCTTCAGTTGTGCAGATTAACAGTAACCTGTCAATATCAGTTACATTAGGCGGTGGAAATGAGGAATGACTGACAATGCTGGTTTGATAAAGTTAAACGCCCAAGCAGTTCAACAATGCAAGGAATGAGGTGAACGCTGCAAACTGGGAAAGTGAAGGATGGATTACTGCGGCGTTAGTAGCGGGACGAAGTGTGGGGCTGGCAGTAAACGTTTGTATGACAGCGAGTACTTACCTGTACATCTGCAAATTCGGACAAAACAGAGTGAACGCCTGCCAGCACATTTAGAAGCAGCTATGTGAAGAGGTCAACGAGGCTGTAGATGGTTTTACACAGAGCGTGCTCAGGGCGTATGTTGCCAGCTATGGTATGGAAAATAATATTTAAGTGGTGGTGTTTTGTATTACAAGAACTGCTGGGCATAAGTAGACAGTTTGATTACGCTGTGCTACGGGTCATTGCAAAACAATGGTTAGGCGATATTTGAAAGCTGGGAAGATCACGAAAACAGGAGTACCTTGTTCTGTGTTGAAGAAATAAACAACACTTGTGGGGGAGTATTTAAAGGTGGAAAATGGTGCTCTTCAAGGTGGAATAAGGCGGTTACTCAAGGGCAGAGTGCACAGGCAGCTGGGAATTTTGCTGCGCTATGTTTTGATACTCTTCCTACAGCAATAGCTTAATAGCTGCAGTTCAGGATGGGGAACAAATTATATTATAGAGTGGGCGCCGCAACAGAGGAAAGGCATTCCAAATATGCAGAGTGATGTTTTCATAGGTATGAGTTACGCGTTGGTGAGTGTGATACTGAGCGTGCTTACATAGCTTACACTTCTGTGTTATTGCAGTCGTAAAGCATTATGGAGAACGAGTGCTGCCAGTAAATAAGATGGTATTTCCCATTGATTTCAAGGGCAGAGTGCAGAGACAGCTGGGAATTCTGCTGCGCTATTTCATACTCTTCCTACAGCAATATCTTAATAGCTGCAGTGTAGGAGGGGAAATAAATTATATTAGAAATTTGGCGCCACAACAGAGGAAAGGCATTCCAAATATGCAGGGTGATGTTTTCATAGGTATGAGTTAAGCATTGGTGTGTGTGATGCGGAGCGTGCTGGCATAGCTTACGCTTGGGGATGAGCAGCTTCAAAGAGCACTGGAGCTACAGCGGTTATACCGGGAAATTGCTTGTGGTTTTATAAAGGTGTACTTTCTGTCCACACATATGAGTGCCTTCAAAGGGGAAGACCACCTAACATTGACGGCTTGTTTTTCTTTTCCTTTATATGCTGCCGGGAGAACTCTACGCCTACAATGGCGGTAACATGGTCCTTGGACGGCGACTGGCAGGAACTTAAAGATGGCGGTCATATCAGTGCCAGCACACACGGGTGAAGGAGTCCGGGTTCGCTGTGGGAACAGTTGAACAGTCGGTATGGGGCATGCCTTGGGTTATAACCACTTGGTAATAGGGGGACCCCTGAAAGGATAGAGGTAGAGCAATAGGGGAAAGTCAAAGTATCAAAAAAATCCAACAAGCTGCTCTACCCATTTGTTTATATAGACGCGATTAGGTCGTTGCATTAATATATCACTCAGGCTAAGCCATGTATTTGCACAAAAAAATATATAAATCAATTATTGACACAGCATTTTATTTTTATCTAGTTGTTCAAAGACAACAAATCAATACAAGAATCAATTCTTTACATAATAAAATATATAATACAATAACACTGGCCCTTCATTGTGAAAATTTCCATGGACAACCTTTCATACAACATTCATGCAATCTCACATTCAAATAAACACACTC
This sequence comes from Calotriton arnoldi, assembly GCA_963921515.1. NCBI lineage: Eukaryota > Metazoa > Chordata > Amphibia > Caudata > Salamandridae > Calotriton > Calotriton arnoldi. The sequence goes on along the minus strand of CAWUFW010000004.1, from coordinate 9,629,519 downwards.
AGACCGTGAACCCACACTGAACATACATCAAGAATTGTTATACCTGGTTTTGATACAACATCCCTAAACATGTGCATAAGACAAGAACTTCTTTTATAAAGCAATCCAATTGCTGATATGCAATCCAATTGCTGATATACAATCCACTGCTTAAAGAGTTGAACATCAGGAAGTTACAGAATGTCTATATGAGAATAATTCGAAAACATAAACTGAATTAACATAGATTTGTTTTACAGAAATCAGGTAATAAAACTGCATATGTAAGGGACAAGAAAAATCAAAACACGCCGACGCGCGTTTCGGTGCTACCACCCCCTGTCTGGGGTATCACCTTCTTCAGGGCGTGAAAGTACATTCGTATCAAGTCCATGGGGCCTGTTTAAATAACGGAAAATATCAAATAAGAAATGATTCATTTTGCAAAGCAACTAATAATTTTTTATATATTTTCATGCATGTGCTGCATAATTACAAAAGTTTAAAAAGCAAACATGGTCTAGCCTGAGAAGATTAAAAATAATGCATAATTAATTACATAGGAAATAAACCATGCACCCGTTGTCCCTTTTAATCCGCCCTTGCTCTTATTACGTGTTAACAGTCCCCTCCCCTGGACTGTTTTAGGATACGTCCATCTCGTGCTACACGTGATTCAGGTAGGCTTTAAATAACGGGTTTTCCCGCGCTGGCCACTCAATGTCTCCCTGTGGGCATTCGCGCATTGCCTTATCAGTTGTCTGCCTCCTGAATCTCCACTATCTTGGTTGCCCGGTAAGCGTCTTGAGCCAGAGCCAGTTCGAATGGTTCGATTATCTCTCTGAGTTTCGCTTTTTCATTGCAGCTTTCTTATCTTTTAGGAGTATTTGGCTGCCTCCTGGAACTCCACTACTTTGGTCGCCCGGTAAGGGTCTTTAGCTAGAGCCAGTTCGAGTGCTTTAATGATTATGTATTATATATTTTATTATGTAAAGAATTGATTCTTGTATTGATTTGTTGTCTTTGAACAACTAGATAAAAATAAAATGCTGTGTCAATAATTGATTTATATATTTTTTTGTGCAAATACATGGCTTAGCCTGAGTGATATATTAATGCAACGACCTAATCGCGTCTATATAAACAAATGGGTAGAGCAGCTTGTTGGATTTTTTTGATACCATGCCTTGGGTTATGCCATGGTGGTGGGGTAGGAGCCACAATGGCAAGGAAAGAAGCAAGTTCGGTTCTTGGTGGGCTCACCATCCTAAGGGCGCAAAAGCACAAAGGGTCGTACATTCCATTGAGTCGTAGGAGTGCTGCAGGGTATCCACATAGGGGCACAGCCGCATTTAGGTGTAATTGGTATGGGGATGCTTCAGCAGATAGAAGTTTCTCCCTTGGTGCTAGCACATTAAACGTTCAGTAGTGGCTACACAGTATGGGGGATTATCCTCGGGGCCCGGGCGCATGGAGCAGGCCCAGCTAGCCCGGTGGGGTAGCTTCACCGTGGTCGTGGCTTTCCTTTATGCGTGACTGATAACTCACGCCGCGGTACCTCTTACACACAATAAGAAACCTGTGGGCATGGTGCCAGGCGGTTTTTCAGATATGTCGCAATAAGGCAGCACATTAACTTGTAGATATTATGTTGGGTCAAAAATTCCACTATTAGTAAATATGAGTCCATTTTACTACCCTGTTTACATTTTGCGCAGGTTCATAAAAGTTTGGGGACCTGGCGGTGTATGATTGGCAAACACATCCTTGGGTCTTTCAAACGCTAAGCACGTTAAATAGTTACAGTACGTAGAACAGACATTAAAATATAGCGGTTTATCCATAAGTACTTGTCTCTCCTTATAGATGACGAGTCTCTCATCATTTATTGCTTTGAACTGGCGGGGGTTAATGTCACTTAAGGCTAATAATGCTGGCGAGCCTAATTTATGTCATGCACAATTTTAAGGGGTTTCGGACCCCATCTACTCTGGTAGCTACAAGGAACAGTTGGATGGTAGCTTAGTGGGGACAACAGTGGGGGGCTTGGGCCCTGCAGAACATGAGCAGATCATCTCATGTGGTTAGCATTAGGACTTACCATGCTGGCCGCATAACAAGCGATGTTCAGTAAAGTTCCGCTAAACTTAACATAGATGGTTTTGAGGCCCCTACTTCTCAAGTATAAAGGGGCGAAGAGGGCACCTGTTAGCATGAGGGTGCAGCTTGGGAGCGTGTGTCTCCTCCAATGATTATATCGTAAATAATGAAAAATTTGCATCATGGTCAGGGTGGGAAGAGACAGGGAGAAAAGCTTGCAAATTTATGGTAAAGCAGAGAGAGAGTGGGAGTGTTTAGGATCTATAATAGAATATACTCAGCAAAGGGAGCACATTGGGGGTACGAACCACAGCGTGTGGATGCTCCTCATGTTTCTCTCTCTTTACCGTTCAAGGTGCGGCCTTTGCTGCACAGACCAGGAATTATTTCCAACTTATTATTTGCAACCTTTAAAGACCTCATTGATAGTTTATAAGCAGGAGAATAAGTGGCTGCTTAACCACTAGGTTTGTGTTTAGGGACATCGGGCTCGCGGAAAAAAGGGCTCAATGGCCAGGTGTCAGTTGCCTAGCAGGCAGCAATAGCTAGGTACAGCGATCGGGGTCGGAGAACATGGCGTCTGCCGGTTGAGCAGCCACGTGTGTCCGTACCTTTTCCTCTCATCAAGATGTAGCTGGATGTCACTCGCCTGATTCTCTGTTTTTTCTGCCCCTGAAGCTGCGGAGAAAGTCACCGATTCCGTCGCTCACAGAGGGGGCGGATGACCTGGGAGCTGCTCGGCGCCCCCGCCTGCCCTACTTTTCACGCTGGTGTACTGCAGCCCTGGAGCTGAGGCGCGGCCGCAGAGCGGCGGCCCGCGGCCTCCTCCGGGTCAACAGCGGCAGCGCCAGTATCGGGCGCTTCTTTGGAGCTGCGGGTGGTGAGGCTGGGCAAAAAGATAGTGCTGAGGATACACCGACGGCCCCAGCCTCCCCCACAGTCTCCCACATAGCTCCCTACACTGCTTCTCACAGTTTGGAGCCCTTTTTCGCACCTGGAAAGGCCGACGCTCAGGTGGATCAGAGCCTTCAGGTCCTTTCACACAGTCAAGACGGTGAGGTGGGTGAGCGAAGCCTTCCAGGGAAACGAGGTAACTTTATTACTAAACTAAAAGAGAGGCAAGGTAAGAAAGTCGGAAAGAGTGGGACTGGAAGAAAAAAAGGGCAACCTAAGGAAAAGGGAGAATTGAGACGGGAGCCCCAAGACCAGTTAGTGGGGGAGCGAGTTTTTGGAGCTATAATCACAACAACTAGCCCTGGTATATCTAATACTACCAGCCTTACCTGTGATAATTCAGCTTTTCAAAATTACCAGGTTAAAGGCAGGAGTATAAAAAGAGGGAAAAATAAGTCTGTACCCAATATAGTGAAGGTCACCCCCTCATTAAGGTCTTTTGTCAGGGTGCAACCAGAGGTTTTACTCATTACAAAGCAGGGAGCAGAACATAAAGTCAGCGACGTTATTGGCTCATCTGAGTATCGGAGCACTACAGACTCGATGCAGGCTGGGATGCAGTCTGCAGGATCGTCAGGGGTTGAGTCTGAGCTACCTGTTATTGCTATTGTCTCTGTCACTGACACGGATACAACCACTGAAATTATCACTACCCCAGCCATTGTAATTGATGTCGCTGTTAGTCAAAGTATGAGTGGAGCTGGGTCGGTAACAGGAGTAGGGTCGGGCTCTTTAGAGCAGATTGGGCCCCCCCCATTCCCACTCCCACTTTCAATGGAAGCCCTATTTACATCCTTAAAAGATGATATTAAGCAAGGATTTGCCGTATCAGCTGCCAATCAAGGGGAGATTAGGAGGTCGTGTGAGATCCTAGAAAGGAAAGTAGACCTCCTAAATGCTAGAGCAGAATCCCTTGAGCATTCGGTAGAGGAGTTAAAGTCCAATTTAGGGACAGCAGAGGTAAAAATCCCTGAGCTACAAAAGGGTGAGGCTGTGTTGCGTGAAAGAATGGAAATGTTGGAGAATAATTCCCGTAGGAACAATCTTCGCGTATTGAATATTCCAGAAGGAAAAGAGGGCTCCGACTTAAGAAATTTTATGGTAAACTTGTTAAAAGAAGCCCTGCCACTTGACGACTCGGTGGAGTCCTTGACAAAGGACATACAAAGAATTCACAGGGATCCTTTTCGCTTAAATCCAAAAAGGACTAAGCCAAGGAAAATCCTTATCAACTTCCTAACTTACGCCGTGAAAGAGAAAATTTTGAACTTGGCATTGAAGATGAAAACAGTGAGAAGTAAGGACTTCTCTTTTGAAGTCCGTTCAGATCTGTCAAGAGACACACTAGAAAGACAGTGGGAGCTCGGGAGAAGAATGGACAATTTTAAGAAGATTGGTGCTACGGTGCAACTTAAATTCCCTGCCTTTTTGAAGGTAATGCACAATAACAAAATGCACAATATCAGGTCCATTCAGGAGGCAGATGAACTGCTGGATAGGATCAGCAAAGGCCCCCCGTAAGCAAATCACCTACTAGCTTTTTTTTTTTTGGGAAGTTGAGGTGAGGGGAACAGTCTATGGCTGGTTAAAAATTAAAAAGAGAAATGAGAAAAAAGGGGAATGAGAAAGGGGGGAGAGAAAGAAAAAAATATATATATATATATATCAAAGGAGGAAATGGGACAAAAGGAGAAAGGGAAGAAGGAAGGGAAAAAAGGGTAAAAATGTATAAACACGTATTTAGGGGCACGACATAGGGCATAACCCCCCTTTTTTTTTTTTTTCTTCCCCTCATTTTTGGGTGGGTAACATAGGTGTACTTAGGAAGAGGAGGAGGAGGAGGCTACGGACGCCACATCTGGATAACAACTAGTCCAGGTAAATAGGGGTTGGGTTCTCCAAGGGGGGGTAGGGTGGGGGGTTGGGGAGCACAGGGCAATAAAAAATAAAAATACCTCATTCGTCACATATTGTATAGGTTGCTTTGACAAGATAGTTTTAGTTAGACTAGGAATGACCGGTGGTCTAAAGTCAAGGTGCAATTGTTGCATTGTATCAAGGAGGGCATGGAGGGCGCAGTACTCTTTCAAATGAACACTTTGCAGATATTGTCCTGGAATGTGAATGGCTTGAGGGGGGGGTCGCGTAGAAGAAAAATTTTACAATATCTGAGAGATTCCCCCGCCCAAGTCTTGGTTATCCAGGAGACTCATCTTCTTGGGGCAGAAACGAAAGATATATTAAAATCACAGAAATGGGTGGATTATTTCGCATGTACCGACCAGACGGCAGGTATTAGGGGGTGTGGATTCTTTTTAAAAAATCAGCTAAAGCACAGATTTTACAATACAAGGGTGACCCAGGGGAAGATGGTTGATACTGAAGGTCACTGTCAGAGAGGTCCTCTTTACATTAGTTGGCTATTACGGTCCGAATCATGATGATCCCTCTAACCTCAAAACTATTTTTTCGCATCTTTTGGACTTCCCTGAGCCAGTGATATGGGCAGGAGACTTTAATATCTTTCTTGATCCCAAATTGGATAAATCTCCCAATAGTAGAGCGATTACCCCTTCGAGATCAAGGGTATCCCTCTTGGCAATAATGTCTCAATTGGGCCTTAGCGATATCTGGAGAGAAAGGTCAGGGCAACAGATGGGTGTATCGTATAGGAATTTTAAGTACAAACACAAGTCACGAATTGACTATATACTGATCAGCCATACTCTTAGAGACAGAGTAAAGGACATTACATATCTGCCATCGCATATGTCGGACCACTCTAGTATTTTATTGACGCTACAGTGTCTACGGACTCAACAGGCCAGAGTGTGGTCTTTTGACCGCACTCTGTTACTTGAAGAGGACGAGATAAGCTTTCTCTCCTGGGAAACAAACCAATTTTTAGAGACCAATTTGGGAACTGCCGATATCACTACAGTTTGGGACACTCTCAAGGCTTTTTTGAGGGGTATAATAACTAACAGGGCAAGCTATAGAGGTAAGAAATACAGAGAAGAGATTATGGTTTTGGAGGAAGAAATGAGGAAAGTGGAGGTAAAATTAAACGCCCAAGAGGGAATTGGTCAGAAGGAAGATCGGGAAGTAAGTAGGAAGCTGAAGGAGCAAATGGAGAGTGTTCTCCAGGGGCGGCTTATGCGTAAGTGGGAGGTGAGCAAGATGGCCCATTTTGAGTATGGGGAAGGAGCTTGAAAATTACTAGCTTGGAAAATCAAAGCAGACCAGCTCCGGAACCATATTAAGGAGATCTCGGTGGGTAATGGAGAACCCCCCATTTCTTCAGATAATGGTATAGGAGAGGCCTTCCTGGAGATATATAAAGAGACCTCCATAGGTGACAACTTTAAGGCAAAATCTTGGTTGGAGAATATCACTTTAAATCCTATCAGCCGCAAACAACAACTAGACTTGGGGCAGCCCATCACACAGGAGGAAGTGAGGAAAGCATTGGCGAGTGGGAAAAGGGGCAAAGCGGCCGGCCCGGATGGGCTTCCAATTGAATTATATCGATCACTTGGAGAGAGTTTAATTCCAACAATAACCCTTCTTTTCAATAAAATTTTCATGGACGGAATTAGCCCACCGGTAACATGGAATGACGCTACTGTAGTCCTCATCCTGAAACCGGGTAAAAACCCCTCCAGCTGTGGGTCTTAACGCTGACTATAAAATCTATACAAACATTCTGGCTACTAGATTGGGGGAGGTGGTTGGAGACATTCTTCACCCCGACCAAAAGGGGTTTGTGAAAGGGAGACAGTTAGCAGACCTCACCTACGACCTGGTCGGCGCAATAGACATCGCCTCTACTTATTCACTCCCTCTCGCAACCTTGACTCTAGATGCCACCAAGGCTTTCGATAGAGTAAATTGGATTCATGGAGAAATTCAATCTGGGCGCAAGGTTTTGCTGTGCTATACAGTTGATATATAAATCTCCATCAGCTAAGCTCCTGGTGAATGGTTGTCTTACAAAGCCATTTGGCATAACCAGAGGAACCCGACAGGGTTGCCCTCTCTCCCCCCTGTTGTTCGATATATACATCGAACCATTTGCACAGAAATTAAGGGACAACCCTGAAATAGAATCCTTTAGACATGGGGATTGGGAGAGAAGGGTAGCCCTGTATGCGGATGATATTCTGATATTGTCAGCAGACCTAGAAAGAACTCTCCCGGTAGTAATTAAACTGGCGGAGGAGTTTGGTAAGGTTTCCGGATACGAGGTAAATGCTAGCAAGACAGAAGCCATGACTTGGAACATCCCGCACACTGTTTATCAGACAAGCTGCAGTATGCGTTACCTTGGGGTCACAATTACCTAGGATATTAATAAACTGGCAGATACCAATCTATCGCGAGTCCTCCGCGACTGCCATAAACAAATGAAGTCATGGGTGCACCTCCCCATATTCATTCTGAGGAGGGTTAATTTAGTCAAAATGTCTATACTGCCTAAGGTTACTTTTCTTTTTAATACAATCCCTCTCCATTTTGATAAAGACACAATAGGAAAATTCCAACGAGAAATAAATTCCATTATCTGGGTATATAGATCTACCAGAATAGCATGGAAGAAACTAAGGCGTAGGAGAGAGAAAGGGGGGTTGGTGTTACCTGATTTACAATATTATGCTTGGGCATTTCAACTCACTCACTCTCGTATGCTATTGAAATCGCCAAGTGATAATGCGAGTGGAGCTATGTTTCTGGCCATGTTGAAAGGGGCGGGGCTGCCAGCAGAAGGGTTCATGTTTAAATTTGGAGATCAAAAGTTCTTTAAAAAAATCAAACTTAAGGTCCTGCAGGGTTTCGTCAGAATATGGGTAACGCTAAGGAAGGTGACAGGTCTCAGTTACTTCTCTAAACTGGCACCACTTTGGGACTCTCCAGGTTCCCCAGAATGCCTTCGTGATAGGCTGGCGATCCCACTTAGAGACACTGGATTTAAAGTATGGGGAGACTTAGTCAGCAATGAAACATTTATTTTATGGGAGGATCTAACAAGGAGAGTGAGTAGTGGCCTCTCAAGATTTAAATATATTCAGTTACATAGTTGGGTACAGTCCCAGTTCAGAAAGGAAAAAAGTATTGGTGAGGGAACCAGTTTGGAGCAACAGCTTGTGGAAAGGCCAGTAGGTAAAAAGGAGGTCTCCTATTGGTATTGGGCCATAGAAGAGGAGGTGGACGGGGAATTCAAGCTGGCTGATGAGCTGTGGGGTGGATTGTTGCCTAACGAACAGTGTGACCATCTATGGCAGGAATCTTTCAAAATCCTCTTTAACATAGTGAAACCAGCATGGTTGAGGAGGAATCACTTATTCACGGCTCATCGTGCATACCTATCCCCCTCAGGTTATCAAGAATTGTTAAAGGATCACAAATCAGCTGTAAAAATGCGGATTGGTAGAAGCCTCGGACCTCCATATGTTTAGAGACTGTCCCTCCATCCAGGCATTCTGGGAAGATGTACAAAAAACATTGGAGAGTATACTGGGAGTGACAATTGTAATTGACTTAAAGCTAATAATTTTGGGCTTAAATACCCAGGTACCAGAACCAGCTAGACTCCTTTTATTTTATTCAATTTTACTGGCAAGAAGACAAATCTGTAGACATTGGGTAGACCCTGTCCCTCCCAAACACTCAGATTGGTTGACTTCTTTGTATGAAACATCCAAAATGGATATGGCCAGAGTATGTAGCAGAAAAAAGATCGCATACTGGGACTTGTTGTTGCAGTAGAGGTGATTTTTTTTTTTTTTTTTATTTCCTTCTTTGGTCCAATGATTATGCCAAGTGGGTACTCCTTGGACCAAGCTGGATATGCCCATGGATTAAGGGGCATTGAGAAGGTCCATAGGGTCTTTTAGACCAATCTGGAGTGATACCTAACCTCCCTATATCGATGGAAAGTGGCTTTTTGGTCTGAAAATACACCCCTTCGGGCTGATGGTATCGAGAGAATCAGAGGGAAGAGCCCATGTCATCCTAGCCTATTGAAAAGGGGAATGTACAGACGGTCTGCACACTATGGGTACTAGCGAATGAGGACTAAAAAAAAATGGAAAAAAAAAATAGCTAGGTACAGCGCTTGGTAGCGAGATAGCTCTCTCCATAAACTGACCAACAATTACAAGGGGGGGAATGGACCTGCCTAGTTATTGCCGGGAGTCTCCCGTGATCAGGTGTTCCGGTGACAGTGCTTCTGTAAGTTCATATTACGGCTGTCCAAGGCCCAATATTCAATGATAACAGCCGGTCCAGGGAAATAACTGACAGCACAGTATAGGCAGTTTCTAACGCCAATTAAGCACTGCCCAGTGGGGCCAATGCGGTATGCAATGCCCCCCTTTCCTAAGGGTAAAGGAGATGGACAGGTGATGCAGTTGTCAGACCCACTGTTTGGCAAGGTGGGGAATGGAACCGCATAGTTTATTGCTGGGAGTCTCCCGTGGTCAGGTGTCCCGGTGTCACTGCTTCGTTAATTAAACAGCGGGGGCAGGTGCCCAAATTTCTTCTTTTTCCAGGGCTCACTATTCAAGGATAACTGCACAGTGGGGGCATGTGCTCATATTTCAGGGGTTCCAAGGACCACTATTCAATGATGACTGCCGGTCCAGCAAAAAACTTACTGCACAGTACTGGCAGTCTCTGACGCCAGCTAAACACTGCCCAACGGGGCAAATGCGGTATGCAATGCCTCTTTCCTAATGGCGAAGGAGAGGGACAGCTGAGGCAGTTGTCACTGGCTTTTTGGCAGAACTCACTGCACAGTACAGGCAGTGTTCTATTGTCAATTCAGCACCGCCCGGTGGGGCCAATGCGTTATGCAATGCCCCTTTCCTAATGGTAAAGGAGATGTACGGTGATGCAGTTGTCAGACCTGTTTTTTGGCAAGCTCCATTTGGGGAACGGGCAGGTAACAGAGGGCTGGTGCGTTATGCGATGCCCAGGATTTCATGTTCTGCAACTATTTGCTGTAGCACGTTGTGGCCTACCGGCACAATGTGCACAGTGGAGTGTTCAGGAGTATGGACAACTTAGAGCTATGCTTAACGGCACTGACAATGTTAATCTCCTAAGGCCTTGTGATGCCATGCATAATAAGATAAATATCCAAATAGAAAAATAGTACTGTTGCACCGGGTTATGATGAATTAAGCAACTATTTGCTGTAGCGCGTTGTGGCCTGTTGGCACAATGTGCGCAGTGGAGCGTTCAGGAGTATGGACATCTTAAAGCTAGGCTTAACGGCACTGACAATTTTAATTTCCTAAGGCTTTCACATATAAGTGTCACTAGAGTGTTATGCCATGCATTATAACATAAATATCCAAATAGGATGCTATTACTGCTGTACTGGGTTATAATGAATTAAGCATGGTCAATGTTGTGGCCTGCTGGCACAGGGTGCGCTGGAAAGTGCTCAAAGTTAGGCACAAATTAATGCTATACCTAATTGCAATGACAATTTTAATTTCCTAAAGTTTTAACATTTAGGGGTCACTAAAAAATTTCCTAATGTTTTAAACATTGAGGGGTCACTACAGTGTGATGCCATTTGATGCCAGGTATAATAATAGAAGTATCCACGCAGCTTACTAGTACTCTGGTAGTGGTGGATGGTGAATTAAGCACAGTCAGCGTCGGGGGGGGGGGCGAGTGCGCCGGGGAGCTTCTCATCCTGTGGCGGACCGCTGACAGTTTACAACAAAGGGGGATGCACAACAATGGAGGTGCAGCCATTCCATGGACCCCAGGAAGGGGTAGATTACACGTGTGCACTGGGTAGGCGGGGAGGAGGGACAGACCTACCGGTGGTCCTGCACTCTACTGCCCTAACCTACAATGTACGGACTGAGTAGAATTTTGGGGGAGGTTGGCGGTGTTCAGGTACCCCGGTGGGCCGGTGCGGTATGCGGTGCCCAGGTTGTCAAGTAATGCCACTGTTGGCTGTAGCGCGTTGGAGCCGGCCGGCGCAACGTGCGCAGCAGAGTGGAAGGTGTGGGCCGAGACGGCCAAGTTCAAATGTACGGCCAAGTTCTAGTGTACGGCTGAGTTAAAAGTTAAAGTGTAATGTTGTACCTATTTTCCTTACTGTCGTTGACATGTTGGTGCTGAGAAAAAGTGAAGCTGTGAATAATTGTTATATATCCAAGAAGGATATTTTCTGGTGATAGCATGTGCTGAATTACTTGTTTTGAAGTAAATAAAAAGGCTACGCCGTGACCACATACCTTGATTCTGAGAGTTCTTGGGCGTAGCGGGGCGGTAAGATAATGTAATTTGGGGAGGAGGGAATGTCACGTTGTGCGCTTACTATGAGCAGGCGCCCCCCGCGCATAGCGGAGGGGCGCCCTTAGTAGCGCCACGGGGCTGAGCCTCCTCTGGGGTCTGGCCCTGAGAAGAGGGGGCTGGATAAGGAAGGGCTGGCCCAATTGACGTCATCATGGAGAAAACAAAACTTAGCAGGCCATTTAAGGGTGTGCTCTGGGAGTTTCGTTCTCTTTGTCTCCTCGGACCACAGCAGGGCCACAGGAGCGTCGTCGACCACCCACCCACCCGGCATAACAGCAAGGCTTCTCAGAAGCGGAGCGCGGGTGGACCGCTGACAGTTTACAACAAAGGGGGATGCACAACAATGGAGGTGCAGCCATTCCATGGACCCCAGGAAGGGTTAGATTACACGTGTGCACTGGGTAGGCGGGGAGGAGGGACAGACCTACCGGTGGTCCTGCACTCTACTGCCCTAACCCACAATGTACGGACTGAGTAGAATTTTGGGGGAGGCTGGCGGTGTTCAGGTACCCCGGTGGGCCGGTGCGGTATGCGGTGCCAAGGTTGTCAAGTAATGCCACTGTTGGCTGTAGCGCGTTGGAGCCGGCCGGCGCAACGTGCGCAGCAGAGTGGAAGGTGTGGGGCGAGACGGCCAAGTTCAAATGTACGGCCAAGTTCTAGTGTACGGCCGAGTTAAAAGTTAAAGTGTAATGTTGTACCTATTTTCCTTACTGTCGTTGACATGTTGGTGCTGAGAAAAAGTGAAGCTGTTGTAGGAGAGTAGGATCTGCCTCTTATGTTGCCCCCACTTTTTTTCTGATGTTTACACTGGTTTCTGGCTATAGTCTGGCTGGGTCCCTGCTAATCAGGGCCCCAGCCTCTCTGTTCTCTCTAAACGACTTGGAGTGCACTCTAGGTGCACTAGTGATTGGATACTGTGGTACCTTATGAGTCCCTAGTATATGGTACCTTAGGTACCAAGGGCATATGTACTTCACAGGCCTACCAGGGGCTGAATCATGTATTATGCCACCCCTGGGAAGCAGACTAAATCTGACACCACAGGCCTGCTACTGCAGCCTGGGTGAGGAAGTGCTAGCACCCCTCACTGAGATATAGGTCCCCTATATCTCTCCTGCACACACATTGAGACTTATCAGTCACCCCTAAAGCAGGCCCTATCAATCCTGAGGGCAGGGTGCTTAGTTTCCATGTGAGGGGGTGCCTCTGCCTGAGCAGGGCCCCTCTGCAGCTCTCAGAGTCCATTCTCTGGGGCTGTTTGTGGATGCGGTTAAACCATATACTCTTAAGTGCATTATATCCTCGCGGTAGAATGCTAACTTTGGAATGGCTGCATCAAAACATGTCGTGTTTGGTGTCAAACATTTTGGAATACTACCCCCCGCCAGTCCTGGCGGCGGGGGTAGCATTCCACCCTTCTAGAGGGATAGACATGTACCTACTGTGGAAACGCGGTAGAATCCTGCAGAGCCCTGGCATCACAAAATGGATGCCACCAGTCACAGACACTGGGCTGCCCTCCTGCTGATGACCAACACTCGCAGTGGAGGAAGCCCAACAATAGATATCCTGTCCCAAGGGGTGTGACCACCTCCCAGACAGGGTTTAGTGTATTGGGGCTGGGTGGGTGCACTCTTAGAGTGCTTTGAAGTCCTGCACTGGGGGAGCAGAAGGCTCCTCTGTGCATACCCCAGTTCAAACCGGCTCAGGGGCTACCTGCCCCTGCTCTGGCGCGAAACTGGACAAAGGGAAGTGGGTGTAGCCACCCACTCCCCTGACCCTCCCATAGGTAGGGTCATAGAGCTAGTCCCTCCCTTTCTTTTAGTATAAGAGGGGGAACCTGTGCATTGCACCCTAGATCTCCCTGGACGACGCTCTGAAGAAGAATCCTGGACCTTCGACGTTCCACTACCTTTGGAAGACTGAAGAATCTCCCTTGGAGTCAAGGAGTGACTCCCCTGCTTGGCAGGCACCAAAAACTACAAACGACAGTCGCAAACTACGCCGCTCCTGCCGGAGTCCGAAGTCCCTGCAGCCCAAGAAGTGGATTTCCTGACTTCTCAAAGGCCATCGTGAGTCCCCAGCGAAGCTGAGGCCAGTGGACCCCAAGAGTGACGAGGAACCGCGACCCCTGGGTACCGTGCACTATTGTCGAGTGCAACCCCTTCACAACGTTCTACGAACTTGTGCTTTGGACCACGTGTGGTCCTAGCCTCCAGCAGGAATCCCTCCGAAGATCAGAGGCCTACCACGTCCCGAGTGACCGTGGGCCCCTGTTGAGCGAATCCTCCCGAGGCGTCTTCGCAATCCCTTGCCAGCCGGCTTGTGGGTCCCCTGAAGGCTTTCCTACAGAACCAAAGGGCTCCCCTGGTTGCTCCAGGCCTGCCGTGACTTACCCTCGCTGGGTGAGTCCCTCAGACCTTGCTGGTCTGCGCCATTGACTTTTTACACTTTCCCAAGACTTGCTGTTAGCAAGGCTTGTTGGCTCCAATCGAGTCGCCGACACCGCAGTAAGCTGCAGACATCGTGGGACACGCCGAATCCAGCTCCTGGTCATCGTCGACGCCTCCTGGACCTCGTGACTGAAGAGTCAAGGCACCCGTGAACGACCTGAATCTTGCGACGACGGTGGGCATCCATCTTCCTTGCCCCGAGTCACTGCCAAGTGACTGTGAACACTGTCCCCTCTGCTTTCAGGTCTTCCATCTTCTGAATCCAGGCTTGGATTCCTCCGGACACTTCTCCTGTCGCCGCAAGCAGCAAGTCTTCACTGGCTCCCATTGAAAACGACGCCGCGACCCGACACCAAAGAACACCTATGCACCCGGCTCCCCTGGGTGAGGTAACTTCAGCACTACGGTGCTCCTGTGGGTGTGGGCCCTAGAACTACTTACCCTGTAAGTGACTTGCTTGTAGCTACCCTAGAAGTGCCCTAAAACTCTTACTTTCCAAGTGCGACTATCGCGCTGACTCGTACATGGTTCGCGTCTGTGTTAGACACACCGCGTCCAACTCCCTTGCAACTCTATCTGTAACCGCGTCCTTCGACTCGTACAAGGACCGATCGGTGTGTTCGCCTCGAACACGCAAGGGACCTTTAACATTGAAATCTCAATCGCGTCTGTTCGCATAGACTCGTACAGGACTCGCACCGGTGCCAGGACACCGCGTCCGTCCCCTGTGGGTCTCCTACAACTACCTGGGGTGGTTCTTGGGGGTCCCTCGATTCTAGATGCCCTAGACCTAGGTCTAGCCAAACTAAGATTGTGATATTCGATTGTGCTAAACTTATTTTGATAACATTTGACTTGTACATATGTTCCTGACTTCTAATCTCATAAAGAGATTAGTAGAGAGTTGTTTATTAATAAATACATATATATTTGATATATATACCTGTGTGGTGTCTTTTCATTTGGTGATTCAAGAGATTGTGTGGTAAAACAAGCTGCTTTACATTCCTTCAAGACTTAGCCTGAAGGCTGCTCTCCACAGCTACCACTAGGATAGCTTTCTATAAAGGTTGTCTTAAACCTATCTACCATAAGAGTCGAATTGTTCTGGTGCAAGGTGTCCACTTTAATTAGTGAACAGCATATACCAGGCCAACTTCTCACATTGGTGGGCAGCGTGTGGGATTCCAGCTTGCTATTGTTTTACCAGAAAATCTCTATTTGAATTACTAACTGAAAACCACTATAGGTACTTAAGGTACATATAAAGTCAAGCTTAGTATCAATAAGTTCTACTGAACTTAGAGCTGTGTGCCAAGGGATAGCACACCCTTTCTACAGCTCAAGCTAGTATCAGTAGGCCACAAACTAGTGTAGGTAGTACAACACTGCACAACACTAGAATGTCCTTAAAGGGTGGAACCAGTGGATCCACTCAGCCTCAGTATAAGGACATGGCTTTCTCTGACTTGAGAGCCATGTGTGTTGAAAGACACCTGAAGCTAGGACAGAGTCCCTCCACACTACACCTGATAGATCTGCTGACAGCAGATGATCTTAGATTGGCTCTAGGAGCTAATGGGTCTGAATCAGGCGGTGGGTCAATTACAGTGTCTGGGTCAGATGATGAAAATCAGAATGACCAAGACTCTGTGATTGAAGGGCCAGGCTCCAAGGGGCCTGAAAAGGATAGAGGAATTCTCCCTAAGAGAACTGACAGAGTGGATGAGAGGCATAGGTCCCCTTCCAGGAAATCTGACCACTCTTATCACTCTGCAGAGAATTTGTCCAGCAGAGGAACTCATACTTTCCCATAAGAAAGAGCTCCTCTGAAAGAATGTGCAAACTGCTGCAGTATGAGGAAGCAAAAGTTGCCCTCAGAACCAAGCAGTTGGCACTGGATAGAGAAGCCCTGGAGATCCAGAGAGCTTCTGGAAGAGAGGGGTTAGAACCCCTTGGTGGCAGCAACAGTGTCCCTAGAGGCAGAGAATCTATTCCAGACCATAGGAACCTGAGCAAGGTTGTTCCTCCCTACCAGAGTGGGGATGATATCCACAAGTGGATAACTGCTATGGAGAGGGCCTGTAGAGTACAGCAGGTCCCCCAAAAGCAGTGGGCAGCAATCTTGTGGCTCTCCTTTTCAGACAAAGGTAGAGACAAGCTCCTCACTGTTAGAGAAGAGGATGCTGATAATTATGAAGTCCTGAAGAGTGCACTGATAGATGGGTTTGGCTTAACCACTGAGCAGTACAGGTTGAAGTTCAGAGACACCCAGAAGGCACAGACTCAGGACTGGACTGACTTTGTAGATTGTGCAACCAAGGCTCTGGAGGGTTGGCTGGTTGGCAGTAGGGTTACTGATTTCAAGGGATTGTATAATCTGATGATGAGAGAACAGATCCTTAATAATTGCCAGAACCAGTTGTTGCATCAATACCTGGTGGACTCAGATCTGACCTCTCCCCAAGAATTGGGAAAGAAGGCAGACAAATGGGTCAGAACCAGGGTAAGGCAGAAACCCCAGAACCAAGGGGGTGACACCAAGAAGCAAGATCCTAAGGGCTCTGAGAAAGGTGGGGATAAGTCAAAAGACCAGAAGTCTTCACAAGGGCCCCAAAAATCTGCATCTGGTGGGGAGTCACAATCCAACAAGGGAAAAGGCCAAAAGAAGCCCTGGTGCAAATTCTGTAAACAGAAAGGGCACTGGACTTCTGATTGTAACAAGTCCAAAGACCAAACCACCACCACTCCTGCCCCTAAGGCAACTGTTCCCCCTAGCTCAGCTACTGGTGGAGGTGGTACTCAGAATAAGGGTGTAGTAGGGTTGACCCTGGGTTCTGAAGTGGACTCTGACCTAGTCAGAGTGCCCACTCAGGCAATGCTGATTTGTGATGGAGACCTTGATATGTCCTTCCTAGTAAGCCCCAGTAATCTGGGCAAATACAAACAGCAGCCTGTAATAAATGGCAAACAGGCTTTGGCATTTAGGGACACAGGTGCTAGTGTCACCATGGTGGCAGAGGATCTTGTGGACCCTGGACAGATCATCCTGGGCGAAATGTACCAGGTGACCAATGCAAGCAATGTCAGGACCAACCATAGTCTGGCAGTTGTGAATTTCTCCTGGGGAGGGGTAACTGGCCTCAAGAAGGTTGTAGTCAGTGCAGACCTCCCTGTCGAATGTCTATTGGGCAATGATCTAGAGACTTCAGCCTGGTCTGAAGTAGAGTTATGGACTCATGCTGAGATGTTGGGCATCCCTGCAGAGGTATTTGCTGTGACCAGGTCACAAGCAAGAATGCATAACACTGAACCAGCTCTGGATCCTGGAACAATGGACCAGATGCTTCCCAAGAGGAGGAGCAGTAGGGTAAAGGCAGTGCCTTCCCTCTGTCTCAGATCACAGATTCACCCCCAGAGGGAGGTGAAGCAGATCCTGAAGAAGGAACTGCCCCAGAGGGACTTGAGCCTGATCAGGTTGAGTTCTTGGGGGCAGGGGCCCTTCTAGGGAAGATCTGAGTAAGGAGCAACAGTGCTGCCCCTCTCTTGAACCCCTCAGACAGCAGGCTGCTGCTGAGGCTGCTGGGAGTGCTAGTGGGTCCCATAAAGTTTATTGGGATGAGGGACTCCTATATTCTGAGGGTAGAGATCCAGCCCCTGGAGCCACCAGGAGGATGGTAATACCTCAGAAGTTTAGGGGGTTCCTCTTGACCCTAGCACATGACATCCCTTTAGCAGGACACTTGGGCCAAAACAAGACCTGGGACAGGCTTGTTCCACATTTTCATTGGCCACATATGTCAGAGGACACAAAGGAGTTTTGTCGCTCCTGTGTCACATGCCAAGCCAGTGGTAAGGCAGGTGGCACAACAAAGGCCCCCTGATACCACTACCTGTGGTGGGGGTACCCTTTGAAAGGGTAGGGATTGACATTGTTGGTCCCCTTGACCCTCAAACTGCATCTGGGCACAGGTTTATCCTGGTGGTAGTGGATCATGCCACCAGGTACCCAGAAGCAATTCCCCTGAGGACCACCACAGCCCCTGTGGTGGCAAGAGCCCTCATTGGAGTTTTCTCCAGAGTGGGTTTCCCAAAGGAGGTCATTTCTGACAGAGGTACCAACTTCATGTCAGGATATTTGAAGGCAATGTGGAAGGAGTGTGGTGTAACTTATAAGTTCACCACCCCCTATCACCCACAATGCAATGGGTTAGTTGAACGCTTCAACAAAACCCTGAAGGGAATGATTAAAGGACTCCCAGAGAAGCTTAGGCGGAAATGGGACCTTCTTCTTCCCTGCCTGTTGTTTGCATACAGAGAGGTTCCACAGAAGGGGTTGGTTACAGCCCATTTGAGCTTCTGTTTGGGCATCCTGTAAGAGGTCCATTGTGTTTGGTAAAAGAGGGCTGGGAGTTACCTCTCAAGCCCCCAAACAAGATGTGATGGACTATGTACTTGGTCTCCGCTCCCGGATGGCTGAGTACATGAAAAAGGCAACCAAAAACCTGGAGGCCAGCCAAGAATTGCAAAAAGCTTGGCATGACCAAAGGCTGTACTGACTGTATACCAGCCAGGACAGAAAGTGTGGGTGTTGGAGCCTGTGGCCCCAGCAGCCCTCCAGGACAAGTGGAGTGGCCCCCATACAATAGTTGAACAGAAGGGAGAAGTCACCTACCTGGTGAATCTTGGAACTCCCAGGAGCCCCTGAGGGTGCTCCATGTCAACAGATTAAAGCCATATGTTGACAGGGCTGACATGGGCTTGCTCATGGCAACTGATGAGGACCAGGAGGAGGAGAGTGACCCTCTCCCTGACCTGCTCTCTCAGAACCCTGATGATGGGTCAGTAGATGGTGTTGCTTTGGCAAGCAGCCTCACTGACCATCAGCAAACTGAGTGCAGACAAGTTCTGCAACAGTATAGACATATGTTTAGCCTGACCCCTAGTCAGACTACCTGGTGCACCCATGAGGTGGACACTGGAGACAGTCTGCCTGTCAAGAGTAAAATCTACAGGCAACCTGACCATGTCAGGGACTGTATCAGGACTGAAGTCCAGAAAATGTTGGAGCTAGGTGTAATTGAGCCTTCAGATAGCCCTTGGGCTAGCCCAGTAGTCCTGGTACCCAAGCCTCATACCCAGGGTGGTAAGAAAGAAATGAGGTTTTGTGTAGACTACAGAGGCCTCAATGCAGTCACTAGGACTGATGCCTATCCCATACCAAGGGCAGATGAGCTGATTGATACTTTGGCCTCAGCCAAGTATCTAAGTACATTTGACCTAACAGCTGGCTACTGGCAGATCAGATTAGCTGATGATGCAAAAGCCAAAACAGCATTTTCGACCCCTAGTGGGCACTACCACTTTGTGGTGATGCCCTTTGGATTGAAAAATGCACCTGCCACTTTTCAGAGGTTGGTGAATAAAGTTCTGGCAGGGATGGAAACTTATTGCTCAGCTTATCTAGATGATATTGCTGTCTTTAGTTCCTCCTGGCAGGATCACCTGGTCCACCTCAGGAATGTTTTGGAGGCTCTGCAGAAAGCAGGCCTCACTATCAAGGCCACTAAGTGCCAGATAGGGCAGAGTCAGGTTGTGTACCTGGGCCACCTTGTAGGTGGAGGCCAGGTTCAGCCTTTACAGAGCAAAATCCAAACCATAATGGAATGGGTTGCTCCAACCACCCAGACACAGGTGAGAGCCTTCTTAGGCCTGACTGGGTACTATAGGAGGTTTGTCAAGGGATATGGATCTATAGTGATCCCCTTGAATGATCTGACCTCAAAGAAAATGCCAAAAAGGTTCAGTGGACAGCTAGCTGTCAGAAGGCATTTGAAGACCTAAAGCAGGCCATGTGCACTGCCCCCATCTTACAGAGTCCAGACTACACCAAAAAGTTCATTGTCCAAACAGATGCTTCTGAGCTGGGTGTGGGAGCTGTACTGTCTCAACTGAATGATGAAGGTCAAGACCAGCCAGTAGCTTTTATTAGCAGAAGGCTGACCCCTAGAGAGAAACGTTGGTCAGCTATAGAGAGGGAGGCCTTTGCTGTGGTGTGGGCCCTGAAGAAGCTGAGGCCATACTTGTTTGGCACTCACTTCATAGTTCAGACTGACCACAAGCCCCTCCTATGGCTTAAACAAATGAAAGGAGAAAACCCAAAACTTTTGAGGTGGTCCATTTCCCTACAGGGGATGGACTATACAGTGGAACATAGACCTGGGACCCAACATGCCAATGCAGATGGACTCTCAAGGTATTTCCACTTAGAACACGAAGACTCAACTGGTCAAGGTTAGTTTAGTGTCCCTGCGTTTGGGGGGGTTGTGTAGGAGAGTAGGATCTGCCTCTTATGTTGCCCCCACTTTTTTTCTGATGTTTACACTGGTTTCTGGCTATAGTCTGGCTGGGTCCCTGCTAATCAGGGCCCCAGCCTCTCTGTTCTCTCTAAACGACTTGGAGTGCACTCTAGGTGCACTAGTGATTGGATACTGTGGTACCTTATGAGTCCCTAGTATATGGTACCTTAGGTACCAAGGGCATAGGTACTTCACAGGCCTACCAGGGGCTGAAGCATGTATTATGCCACCCCTGGGAAGCAGACTAAATCTGACACCACAGGCCTGCTACTGCAGCCTGGGTGAGGAAGTGCTAGCACCCCTCACTGAGATATAGGTCCCCTATATCTCTCCTGCACACACATTGAGACTTATCAGTCACCCCTAAAGCAGGCCCTATCAATCCTGAGGGCAGGGTGCTTAGTTTCCATGTGAGGGGGTGCCTCTGCCTGAGCAGGGCCCCTCTGCAGCTCTCAGAGTCCATTCTCTGGGGCTGTTTGTGGATGCGGTTAAACCATATACTCTTAAGTGCATTATATCCTCGCGGTAGAATGCTAACTTTGGAATGGCTGCATCAAAACATGTCGTGTTTGGTGTCAAACATTTTGAAATACTACCCTCCCGCCAGTTCTGGCGGCGGGGGTAGCATTCCACCCTTCTAGAGGGATAGACATGTACCTACTGTGGAAACGCTTTAGAATCCTGCAGAGCCCTGGCATCACAAAATGGATGCCACCAGTCACAGACACTGGGCTGCCCTCCTGCTGATGACCAACACTCGCAGTGGAGGAAGCCCAACAATAGATATCCTGTCCCAAGGGGGTGTGACCACCTCCCAGACAGGGTTTAGTGTATTGGGGCTGGGTGGGTGCACTCTTAGAGTGCTTTGAAGTCCTGCACTGGGGAGCAGAAGGCTCCTCTGTGCATACCCCAGTTCAAACCGGCTCAGGGGCTACCTGCCCCTGCTCTGGCGCGAAACTGGACAAAGGGAAGTGGGTGTAGCCACCCACTCCCCTGACCCTCCCATAGGTAGGGTCATAGAGCTAATCCCTCCCTTTCTTTTAGTATAAGAGGGGGAACCTGTGCATTGCACCCTAGATCTCCCTGGACGACGCTCTGAAGAAGAATCCCGGACCTTCGACGTTCCACTACCTTTGGAAGACTGAAGAATCTCCCTTGGAGTCAAGGATTGACTCCCCTGCTTGGCAGGCACCAAAAACTACAAAAGATGGTCGCAAACTACGCTGCTCCCGCCAGAGTCCAAAGTCCCTGCAGCCCAAGAAGTAGATTTCCTGACTTCTCAAAGGCCATCGTGAGTCCCCAGTGAAGCTGAGGCCAGTGGACCCCAAGAGTGACGAGGAACCGCGACCCCTGGGTACCATGCACTATTGTCGAGCCCAACCCTTTTACAACGATCTACGAACTTGTTCTTTGGACCACGTGTGGTCCTAGCCTCCAGCAGGAATCCCTCCAAAGATTAGAGGCCTACCGCATCCCGAGTGACCGTGGGCCCCTGTTGAGCGAGCCTCCTGAGGCGTCTTTGCGATCCCTTGCCAGCCGGCTTGTGGATCCCCTGAAGGCTTTCCTACAGAACCAAAGGGCTCCCCTGGTTGCTCCAGGCCTGCCCTGACTTACCCTCGCTGGGTGAGTCCCTCAGACCTTGCTGGTCTGCGCCATTGACTTTTTACACTTTCCCCGAGACTTGCTGTTACCAAGGCTTGTTGGCTCCAATCGAGTCGCCGACACCGCAGTAAGCTGCAGACATTGTGGGACACGTCGAATCCAGCTCCTGGTCATCGTCGATGCCTCCTGGACCTCATGGCTGAAGAGTCAAGGCACCCATGAACAACCTGAATCTTGCGACGACGGTGGGCATCCATCTTCCTTGCCCCGAGTCACTGCCAAGTGACTGTGAACACTGTCCCCTCTGCTTTCAGGTCTTCCATCTTCTGAATCCAGGCTTGGATTCCTCCGGACACTTCTCCTGTCTCCGCAAGCAGCAAGTCTTCACTGGCTCCCATTGAAAACGACGCCGCGACCCGACACCAAAGAACACCTATGCACCCGGCTCCCCTGGGTGAGGTAACTTCAGCACTATGGTGCTCCTGTGGGTGTGGGCCCTAGAACTACTTACCCTGTAAGTGACTTGCTTGTAGCTACCCTAGAAGTGCCCTAAAACTCTTACTTTCCAAGTGCGACTATCGCGCTGACTCGTACATGGTTCGCGTCTGTGTTAGACACACTGCGTCCAACTCCCTTGCAACTCTATCTGTAACCGCGTCCTTCGACTCGTACAAGGACCGATCGGTGTGTTCGCCTCGAACACGCAAGGGACCTTTAACATTGAAATCTCAATCGCGTCTGTTCGCATAGACTCGTACAGGACTCGCACCGGTGCCAGGACACCGCGTCCGTCCCCTGTGGGTCTCCTACAACTACCTGGGGTGGTTCTTGGGGGTCCCTCGATTCTAGATGCCCTAGACCTAGGTCTAGCCAAACTAAGATTGTGATATTCGATTGTGCTAAACTTATTTTGATAACATTTGACTTGTACATATGTTCCTGACTTCTAATCTCATAAAGAGATTAGTAGAGAGTTGTTTATTAATAAATACATATATATTTGATATATATACCTGTGTGGTGTCTTTTCATTTGGTGATTCAAGAGATTGTGTGGTAAAACAAGCTGCTTTACATTCCTTCAAGACTTAGCCTGAAGGCTGCTCTCCACAGCTACCACTAGGATAGCTTTCTATAAAGGTTGCCTTAAACCTATCTACCATAAGAGTCGAATTGTTCTGGTGCAAGGTGTCCACTTTAATTAGTGAACAGCATATACCAGGCCAACTTCTCACAGCTGTGAATAATTGTTATATATCCAAGAAGGATATTTTCTGGTGATAGCATGTGCTGAATTACTTGTTTTGAAGTAAATAAAAAGGCTACGCCGTGACCACATACCTTGATTCTGAGAGTTCTTGGGCGTAGCGGGGCGGTAAGATAATGTAATTTGGGGAGGAGGGAATGTCACGTTGTGCGCTTACTATGCTATATTTTGTGATTCCGAGGGTGTGCAATGGAGTAGTTCTGTATTAAAGAAAATACAGAGTACATAAATTGCTCAGCAAATCGCACTTGTTTTGGTCCTTATTAAACAATCAGAAGTTGGTTTAATTAGTAAAAGATGTAGGTATTTCAAGTTATCAAACTAATATAAGGATTTAAGAATGAGGTAGCTGCTTAGAGATTAGTATTGTTAGTTGAAAGTTTCTGGCATATCTTTTTGTTCTTTTTATGTTCCAAATGTTTATTATTCTTTTGAGGACCAAAAGAGTGTGTGCATTTGTCGACTGGTAGAATGTTTGTGTGAGTTGTTCTGTGGACAGAGTATGGAAATGGGAATGTGGAATGTTTCTTTGGATTATGTGTGTGTATAGCATGCAAGTTTGACAGATGGAGAGGAGCAGTTCTGTGAGCAGAGGGATCTTCTGGTTTCTCAATTAATGTCATGACCTTACCTGTGTTTTAGGGAATAAATTGCTTTGAAGAATTAATCTGCATATGCTCATCCACTATGTAATCGAATTGTAGAGGACAAACTACCAGAGGCAGCATCAACAGTAAAAGTAGCACGATTGAGAAGAAAGGGAAGACATAGCTGATGTGATACCATCAGGAGATGCCTGGTGCAGGTAGCCATGACAACGGAGGATATTAGAACAAGCATTGGCAAATGCATTAGGTTTCGCCTACGTGAGTAATAATAAGCTGTTTTTTGTTGTAAGTTGTAGCTTGCTGAGTAGTTGTACAATATAAGTTACAGAAAGTCTGTTAAAGTGTTATACCTTATATATGTACAAAAAGGCAATACATTGTGCGGTTACTAGTGGCATAGTGCAGGGAAGTAATAGCAAAATTTTGAAAAAAGAAAATGAAAGAAGGAAATATTAGAATTTATTGATGTAATAGCAATATTATGTGTTTAAATGAGTTCTGACAACTTTTGGGCCCGATGCCACTGCACCTGCTGCACCATTCAAATCATGCTTCTAGTGTCCACAAGATAACTGCATATGTGACTGTCTGATTAGTAGTAAAATATTGCAATATTGGGTGTTTAGAGAAGTTATGACAACTTTTAGACCCGGTGCCACAGCACCTGCTGCACCTTTCAAATGATGACCATATTGCCTGTAAGGTAACTGGACTTGTTACATGCTAGTTTAGTAGTAAAATATTGCAATATTTGGTGTATTTAGAGGGGTTCCTAGAGCTTTGAGCCCCGGAGTCATTGCACCTGCTGCACCATCTAAATCACGACCATAGTGCCTGCAAGGTAACTTTGCTTTTGCCTGCTTATTTATGGTTCAAATCTTTCTATTTGCATTTTAAATGATAACAACAGCAGCCACCTACATCCACAGGCCGGTGGGGTGAGGTACTGTAGCAATCAACATTTGCAAAAATATAACAAGAAGAATAATATTATTAAAGAAAGAAAGAAACATAGAGGGGGACATTTAACATCCAGTCGGAGTCTCTAACCCTGTTACTTTGTTTGAAGGTGCATCACAGGAGTCCAAGGGCTAGTTCATTCTTCCGCATGAGCTTCCTGTGTGAGGCGTAGTACCCTCAAGTATATTGGGCATGTCAATTCCACAAATTCGTTGGAGAGAAACTTGATTGTGGAGCCCCAAGTTTTATCGAAACGTGGCAGTGTGCCTTTGGCCCCTGCCGTCAGCCTTTCCATACACACAAGGTCCCACATTTTGTGTAACCAATCCAAGTGGGTCGGGACCCCCAGCGTGCCCCACCTAGCTAGAAGTGTCTGTTTAGCTGCACCTAAGGCCAGCGCTGTAGCTCTCCCTCGACAGGATCGGAGAAGGAAAGTCAATGCGTTGGGAAGTCCCAGTATTATGTAGATCGGGAATCTGGGTAGCTCAGTATCATAAATAGTGTCTATGTCCGGCAGGACTGTGGTCCAGAATGATTGGATCTTTGGGCATTCCCAGAGTAAATGTGTTAATGCGCCTTCCTCCCCGCAGCTTTTCCAGCATTGGGAGTCCCCCCCCCCCTCCATTTTGCAATCCGCGCCCGGGTGTAGTACCAATAATGGGCGTTCTTGAGGAGCATTTATTTTCCCGCTGTACTACATGAGGACGCCCTAGCTCTATGTATTATATCCTGCCATTCCTTGACTGTGAATTCCCGCTCACACTCAGTCTCCCATCTGCGCTGCGCTGGTGATTTAGACTGCTGATGAGGTTTCACAAGGAAGGAATATATATCTGATAGCAGTTTCTTATCCGACTGTTGGGTAATAAACCATTTCTCGAATGCCGTTAAGGGTCGGCTGGCATGTAGACGAATGTGGGGCTGTGTAACCCAATGTCGATGCGCCAGGTATTGCCATTGGGAGTCCTGGGGTTTTATTGTAGTAAGTACGCAATTTCGCATATTCCATCACCCCCCTTTCATCAAAAATGTCCCCTAGCCGTTTACAATTGGCTTCCTGCCATTTGATATAGCTCTCCCCGGTCACTCTAGGGGGGAATTTCGGGTGCCCAAAAAAAGGGGGTCAGGGGGGATGTTGGGGTGGAGAGAAGCCCTTTTCCCTGTACCTTGTGCCTGCTTATTTAGCAGTTAAATATAGCAATATTTGGGCATTTAGAGGAGTTCTGACAACTTGTCGCCCCGGTGCCACTGCACCTGCAGCACCATTGAAATCATGTCCCTAGTGCCTGCTAGATAACTGCACTTGTGACTGCCTGTTTAGTAGTAAAATTTAGCAATATTCTGCGTTTAGTGGGGTCCCTAGAGCTTTTGGGCCCGGTGCCACTGCACCCGCTACACCATTCAAATCACGGCCCTTTTGTCTGCTAGATAAATCCACTTGTGACTGTCTTGTTTAGTAGTAACATTTAGCAATAATCTGGATTTAGTGGGGCCCCTAGAGCTTTTGGCCCCAAAGCCACTGCACCTCCTGCATCATTCAAATCATGACCCTGTTGTCTACAAGGTAACTACACTTGTGACTGCCTGTTTAGTAGTAAAATATAGCAATATTAGGTGTTTAGTGGGGTGCCTAGAGCTTTTGGTCGTGGTGCTACTGCACCCGCTGCAGCATTCAAATCATGACCCTGTTGTCTGCAGGGTAGCTGCACTTTTGGTTGCCTGTTTGGGAATAAAATATGGCAATATTAGGTGTTTAATTGGGTGCCTGGAGCTTTTGGTCCTGGTGCCACTGCACCTGCTGCACTTTTGAAATCATCACTCTAGTGCTTAGTAGATAACTGCACTGTTGAGTTGTAAAACATAGCAATAATAGGTGTTTAGAGGAGTTCTGACAACTTTTGGACCCAGTGCCACTGTACCTGCTACACCATTTAAATAATGACCCTGTTGCCTGCAAGATAACTGCACTTGTGACTGCCTGTTTAGTAGTAAAATATAGCAATATTTGGTGATTAGTGGAGTTATGACAACTTTTGGCTCCGGTACCACTGCACCTGCTGCACAATTTACATCAAGCCCCTTGCAATTGCAAGGTAACTGCACTTGTGACTGCCTGTTTAGTGTACAATATTGCAATTTTAGGTGTTTAGTGGGGTGCCTAGAGCTTTTGATCCTGGTGTCACTGCGCCTGCTGCACCATTGAAATCATGACCCTGTTGTCTGCAAGGTAACTGCACTTGTGACTGCCTATTTAGTTTTAAATTTTAGCAATAATCTGGGTTTAATGGGGTCCCTAAAGCTTTTAGCCCCAGTGCCACTGCACCTGCTACACCATTCAAATCAAGTCCCTTTTAACTGCAAGGTAACTGCAATTGTGACTGCCTGTTTAGTAGTCAAATATAGCAATATTATGTGTTTAGAGGAGTTCTGACAACTTTTGGGCCCAGTGCTACTGCACCTGCTGCACCATTCAAATCATGCCCCTTTTGTCTGCTAGTAACTGCACTTGTGGCTGCCTGTTTTGTATTAAAATATAGCATAGCTCTTGTATATTAATTTTATTTTTAACACACAATGTTTATTTCAACATTTAGAATTTGATCATAATGACCAAATAGGTTAAGTTGAAATAATCAATCCGATAATGCCTAAAAAGTGCAAAGAAAGGTACTGAGGCATAAATAGGAAATGCCACAAATACTTTAAGGCTAAAACATCTGCTTTACACAACTAAGTAATAAAAAGCAAGCATTCCTGCAAGCTGTTAGAAGCGGTCTGCCTTTTCCGTGGGAAGAGATCCTATCTTGACAGTGAATGGGGCTAAAACAGTGTCAACAGCTTTAGTAGAAGTATCGTAAATGCGTGCAGCCAGGGGAAGTTTAAAAAAAAGTTCCACACAAAAGCGAATGAACACAGTAATTCGGCCATAGGAATTGATAAGAGTCCCCTTTTAACCCCTTCGATGCTCATGACGAGCTCAGCTCGTCATGCTGCGCGGTCGCGCTGTGTGCGCATGACGAGCTGAGCTCGTCACGACCACACCCGCGATCGGAATGTCCAGCACCTGGGCGGAATTCCGATCGCGGTGAAGCGGTTAAGATATATTAAATACAACAGATTTCACAAGCACAGCGCAAGCGCTGTGCATGCGTAACCTAAAAAGCAGAAGACATCTTAGCAGGCAAGCACGTATGGTCAAAACAAAAGAAGCTGAATATAATATGCATGAGTAATATATATAGGTCATAGAGGGTTTATGGGTGAAACATTAGAAAATAAACACAGATTAGGTTCAATGAAGCCCCCTTAACGTGCAGACATTGATGGTGATAGCTGTAAGTACTGGAAAAAATAATATAGACAAGTACATAGAAAGCATGAATATTTAAGTTCCCACTCTCCCAGGTCCTTTATTAGCTTTATTGATTTCTAGTATGGTTGTGCTCCCTGATATATAAATTATTTTACTTCCATTATAACATGATTACTGTTGCTTTGTGGCTTGCAGTATGCCCTTAAGCGTGAGCCGTAACATGCATATTACACCTGTGTGCTGTATGTTTTTCTAAATAGCATGATGAGGATAATCCTGTGGGCTCTTTGAATTTCAAGAGCAGGTTGAACATGTGTTTAGGAAACAAAACTCTGTCCTTCCCTCCAAATATGTAAAAAATGATAAAATTCACATTTTATCGTAGCTGGCTCTAACTGCCATTGCAGCATATGCCCCATTTTCACACAATGCCACACTTCCCCTAACCCTGGCATTTTGCTGATTCAACGTCAATGCATCTCGTACTTATATCGGAAAAATTAACAAGATGATAAAATTCTCACAGGGTCTCAAAGCTGCTTTCTCATCTTCAGAGTACAATAACCACCATGACTAGATGAACTTGAGAACCAATCTTAAGCTGGATATCCTCTTACCCCGCCGACATATCTAGCATCATATTGCTGCTTCCGGTAACATCATTCCTTTCAGCGTGAGTGATGGCATGCCTCAAAGACCTATCATCTCTCCACTCCTCATCAATGCCTACTAGGCGATCTCCAGGATTGGATCAAGTCTTTCACTTCACTGGAACAACTCCCGCAATGACACTCAGATCATTGAAAAAAATGGAAAATGCGGGGGCTTGGACTAGACTACTGCCTCTGAGCCATTGACCAATGGATGCTGAACAATCATCTTAGACGGTACTCTTCCAAATCAGAGATCCTGCTGAAGGGAGAATACAAGAACTATCCGTCTATTGCCAACTGGCATCAGGAACTTGCCACGTCACAAGAAGCACATGGTACACCACGCAAGCTCTTCAGCAAAGTTTTCCTCATTTCTATTTTTCACAGTCGCACCAGGGCACTGTCGATCTTTTCATGTCTAGTCCAGATTTCGCAAATGAACTGCGCCTAGTGCTCACATTGTTACTACTTCATAGATGCAAAGAATCCAAAATGTGGCAGATTGACAACTTATACACCTTCACAAATGTCCCCCTCCAAGTGCTTCACTGCCTACATCTCAAGAAGAGCATGGACACCTCAGATCCGAGGATCAAAAGCGCCTAGAATTGAAAACTAGAACTAGCGTCTCTCGGGAATGGTAGGCGCGTGCACATGCACAGTGTTCTCCTTCTCTGCTTCAATCCACTCTGCACATATGTGCAGTTGCACATTTGTAGTGACACAATATGAACACCAAACACTTCCCACCTGGTCGCACTGCACTCCAACACCCTTCCAAACAAGCATATCAGCGCCTTATAATCTTAAGCATCCTGCCCCTCATTTCCTGTACTAGAAACTGAAGGCACAGCGATTTATAACACGATCAGCACACAACACTGGTCATCACACTCTGCCCAAAACTCCTCGCACACATGCAACATTACAAACTCACACACTTTCAACCAAGCACAACCAATGGAGCAGCATGGCTCAGCGCTTAATCAGTGATATGATGCGCTACATAAATGGAATTACAATAAGTCCCAGAGAAACGTGAGCCTACGCATGCGTACAGAATCATAGACCCCTTTGAGCAAGTGGAACAGTCCCATTTAAAGGAAAGCGTAGGAGCAGTAAAAGTGAGATTAAATGCCTCGTGAGCTCCATAAACTCACAGGAAGGAATATCACACGACCTCTTAACCTTTACCACACACAACCCCCCACCTCACCCCAACAAACCGTAGCCCTAACCCCGCCCTTACTGTTGTGGGATCTGTTTTTCCTCAGAATTGCAATGCTTAGCAAGAGAAACCGAGCTTGCGCTAACTTAAGACAGCTTTGTGCTTTTCTTCCACCTTAAATGTGGCATGGCGGCATATTCGCGATCACTGTCGCTGTTGTTATTTTCACTGTGATCAAGAACTGTAGGCTTTGCATTAGAAGATGAAGATTTCATCAGCCACACCGAACGTGATGTACCCACCCAAGGGCCACACCGAACATGATGTACCCATCCAAGGGCCACACCGAACATGATGTACCCACCCAAGGGCCACACCGAACGTGATGTACCCACCCAAGGGCCACACCGAACATGATGTACCCACCCAAGGGCCACACCGAACGTGATGTACCCACCCAAGGGCCACACCGAACGTGATGTACCCACCCAAGGGCCACACCGAACATGATGTACCCACCCAAGGGCCACACCGAACGTGATGTACCCACCCAAGGGCCACACCGAACGTGATGTACCCACCCAAGGGCCACACCGAACATGATGTACCCACCCAAGGGCCACACCGAACGTGATGTACCCACCCAAGGGCCACACCGAACGTGATGTACCCACCCAAGGGCCACACCGAACGTGATGTACCCACCCAAGGGCCACACCGAACGTGATGTACCCACCCAAGGGCCACACCGAACATGATGTACCCACCCAAGGGCCACACCGAACGTGATGTACCCACCCAAGGGCCACACCGAACGTGATGTACCCACCCAAGGGCCACACCGAGCGTGATGTACCCACCCAAGGGCCACACCGAACGTGATGTACCCACCCAAGGGCCACACCAAACGTGATGTACCCACCCAAGGGCCACACCGAACATGATGTACCCACCCAAGGGCCACACCGAACGTGATGTACCCACCCAAGGGCCACACCGAACGTGATGTACCCACCCAAGGGCCACACCGAACATGATGTACCCACCCAAGGGCCACACCGAACGTGATGTACCCACCCAAGGGCCACACCGAACGTGATGTACCCACCCAAGGGCCACACCGAACATGATGTACCCACCCAAGGGCAACCTCACTCTCTCAGACCAAACAACATTCTATGTAACAAGACATGTCACATGAACAGGCTCTGGGAATGTCTGAGCCTACCATAGCAGAATTGTGAAGGAACCTTCGACTGTATTCTGTAGTGAAATGTTTCTTCTAGCTTGTTTTCATTGGTGCATAACCTGTGAGCCATGTATGTGTGTAGGAAATGTATGAAATCCTTTGTAGAATCCTATAAAAGGACGCAATTACTCTATGTTAGGGCTCACGTTGTTCCTTTCTTAGAAGGCGAATCTATGCTGGATTCTCAGTAGAACTTGACTGCGTTCTTCTTATACTTTATGATGTACTTGCTTATGTACTGATTGATTGGTGGTCCAGCATAGGCATTCCTGTGATGCTATTCTGTGAGTAAACTTTTAAACTTTAGTCCATGCCTGTCATTCTTATTGCGAATGTTTACAGCTCTATTCTACTTTATGAGATTAAATTCAGTAGAGACGGGTCCATCGGGGAGCACCAAAGTCCGTTGGGAACTACACCGGTCCCGGTCCGAGCCGTCGGTGCGAATTAGGCAAGTGAATGAGACCAGGTTTGTGCACCAGCACTCTAAACGATCCCTGGTTCTACCCTCAACCTATTACCTCAACCTGATTCCAAACCCTAACCCTAAACCATGACCCATATTCCTAACCCTTCAATGTAACCAATATAGGGGCATATTATCAAGAAACGGCGTTAAAATTATCGCCGCTTTAGCGGCAGAAAACTGCCGCTAAAGCGGCGATAATGGGCTTGGTAATATGCGTTATAGAATTCCAATAGAAGCCCAGGTTAGATGTCCTGCACATCTAACCTGGGCTTCTATTGGAATTCTATAACGCATATTAGCAAGCCCATTATCGCCATTTTAGCGGCAGTTTCCTGCCGCTAAAACGGCGATAATTTTATCGCCGGTCTTGCTAATATGCCCCTACATTCCTTATCCCAGCATTTTCTCTAGCCCTTAACTATAAACCTAATTTATTTAAAATATAATTATCAATTAATTTTAGTGAGAAAGTGTGTTTATTATAATAAGATATCTTTGCTACTTCTAGTGCCATCATTTTGTTAAACCAATTGAAAGTAAAACAAATTTATGACAAAACTTTTAAAACTTTTTATCCCTTTATATTTTTAGTGCAGACTTCGCTGGACCTGCCCCCCCCACCCCCCAACTTTGGCACAGGCCGTCGCCGAGGGGGGAAACGGGGGGAATGGAATCATCATCCACAAAGCCAGGCTGTGTCCACGTTGCTAAGCAACCGCTACAATGCCTCCCCCCCATGGCTGTACAAGCTTCTGGAATTTCCAGCTTTGGAAAGGTCAGGGGACAGATTTATATAGAAAGCACCAGAAACAAATAAGGGAATACAAAATAAAAAAGGCCGCAGGCTGAAAACGGGACCCAGCTGGCAAAGTGGGCACGGCCGAACAAAACTGCCCTGTGTCCTGACCTTTCCCTGGGTAATCAGTGGGCGCCAGACCAGCTTGCATGTCCCATCTAGATAGGGGGGGCGGGGTGCTTTGAAGGTTGCCCCTCCCGTACACATGCACCACTTATAGGGCGCTGCAGTGGGTTCAGATCTGGTAATACTGTGTGATGTTTTTAACCCAGGGAGGCAGAAATACAGAGGTCTTATAGTGTGTATTTCTCAGAAGAGGGTGTGAGTTTGAGGGGGTCGGCGGCGGATTATCTAATTCTTTTCGGGCCTAATTTTTTGTCCCAGTCCGACCCGGGTAGCACTAGGGAGGAAGCAGGGTTAACTGGCACAATATTGGCCTCCATGTTCCCAGCCCAGCACAACCTGGAAAACATGCATCATGGAAGCCCAGAACCTGTTAACAAGGATGCCTACAAAGATCCCTCATATGAAACAAAAGCTGGATTTAACTTTACTACTATGGAGCCTCCTAAGGGGTCATGTTCTGAAAGTCCCCATTGACAAGTTTTCTGTCGCAGACTTACAGCTACGTATGAAGCACATCATCATGGAATGCAAGAGAATGCACCCCTGGGAGTCTGCACCCGTCTTAGATACTTGGGAGTAATCACATTTGTAAACATTCACACATTTCCCCAGGCGGAAATGGATCTCAAAAGTGCACGTGCAAGTTTAAAACATTTTTTTATTTCTACAGAATGTTCATGGTTTCCACCAAAAATGTTGGCAGTGTTTCCTTCCCTCTCCCACCTTGAATTAACTTACATATGTCATTGAGAAGAGTACATGTAAAGGTATATTCGAAGTGGGACACTACAAGCAAAAAGTTGTCAAATCCTCACAAACGTCCAAGATCGTGAGTGTTTACTGATTTTGTAGGTGCACACATTCGGGAACAAATCCGCACTATTATCATTTGTTCATACAGAAACCCACCTTGGTGGCCGATTTTCTACGTGAGTAAATGACATTTGCGAGGGCACATCCCATGATCCCTGGTGTTGTGAACAATGAACATGTTTTTGCCCTCACAAACGGCATTAATCTGATGACTACTTCTAACCGCACATTTTTCACCTTTTAAATATTTCCATTACACCAGACTGGATCTACAAAACTTTACTACAATGTTCTCTAAGTGCTTCACTGCCTACATCTCAAGGAAGGCATGGACGTCACAGAAAGGGAGATCTAAGCTGACTAGAACTTGAAAGTAGAAATAATGGGGATATTCTCAAGAACGTGTGATAAACATCGCCAAAACAGGCTAACGCAATTTTCCATATCGCCGTCCATCGCGGGAAAATACGTCAACGTCGCATTCTCAACACGGCGGTAACATGCAATAGATTCCCGATAACGCCTCAAATGTCCGCGATACAACTACTGCGACGGCGATAAAAAAAGGAACCCGAACGTGAAAAAAGTTGCGATGGGCCCAACCGCGATAGAAAAATCGGCGACAAGCAGCGCCAGGCTTGCAATTCCCAGTCAGGCGGGAAAAATCACCATAAAAGCTGCAAAAAAAACCATAAAAACTGCGAAGCACGATGGAGGTAGCCGGAGCAAGTACAGAGGACAACCCGAACCCCACAAGCCCCACGGAGGACCAGCCTGGGACCTCGGGGTCAGGGAAGGGCAAGGAGAAGAAGAAGAGGAAGACGCGCTTCAGTCCGCAGGAAAACAGGATCCTGATAACGGAGGTGGTAGAACACCATCAACTACTGTTCGTCACCTCCACTGTGTCATTGGCAACAAAAAACGGAATATGGCAGTCCATCGTGGACAAGGAGAATGCAGTCGGAGTGCTGAGGAGGACAATGGAAGAGGTCAAGAGGCGCTGGAATGATGTGAAGCACAAAACCAAGCTGAAACTCTCAAACAACCGCAAAGCAGCAATGCAGACTGGGGGTGGGAGTCCTGCGCCACAGGAGGAGCTGGATGAGATGGAGGAAATGGTAAGTAAGTAAGTACATTTTATTATGCTTGATTAATTAAAACCATTGCATATAATACATAAACAATAAAATCAAGATTATGTTAAAGGAAGAAATTACAAAGTTAAAATAACTACATTGTGTTATCCGTAAAAAATTTGTTTTAAAATTACATTACTAATTGACTCATATGTACTTAAGTCCCTGATGCAATTAACGCTCAGTCTGTAAAAAGTCAGTTTGATAAAGATTATCTGTTTAAACTGACGGGGTGCTCCTGCGCGGCAAATAACGACTACCTGGTGTACCTGCTTGTAGTTTCACGATGCCGATTTAGGAAACCTTAATGTAGCATTACAGGGCAAGATCTAGAGGAGCCAAGGCCGTTAAACGGGTCTAGTTCGTAACAACTGAAGATAGATTTTTCAGCCTTTTTTCAGTTAGTTCGAAAAAGGAGGACAATGGAAGAGCTCAAGAGGCGCTGGAATGATGTGAAGTGCAAAACCAAGCTGAAACTCGCAAACAACCGCAAAGCAGCAATGCAGACTGGGGGTGGGAGTCCTGCGCCACAGGAGGAGCTGGATGAGATGGAGGAAATGGTGTCCACAGTCATCAGTGTGGAGACGGTGGCAGGAGTCGGGGGACCGGACACTGCTCAACATGACCTGACCTGACACAACAGCAACAGGGTAAGTAACCACCAGGGACTGGGGGGAAGGGGGGAGATGGGCACAATGGCACACATGCACAATTAAGTATAGCACACTGCACAACCACAATGACTCTGGATCATGTCCCTGATCTCCTTGCCATACTGCAGCACACATAGAAACAGCAAGTAGTCCCCCGTCCACAATGTGCCCCGAGGGGGCCCTCCCCACACATCACCAATCTCACAACAAACCCATGCACATGTGCTGAACCCAGCAAAGCTGCGGATCCGTGAGCCCCAGTGACAATGCAAGTGACACTGCATGACGATGAGCATGTCTGCAGGCCACTCATCATGACATGTTGCACGCCACGACATCGAGGTGGCTGAGTGTGGCCCACATCCGGAAAGGAGCAAGTCACACACTGACACATCCACGTGCACAAACAACCCCTGACGGCAACAAGACATCTGCGGACAAACCATGCCCAAGAGTCCCAACTCCCACCAAGAGCCCAATTTACCCAAGTATGCAACATCTCAGCACTGCATAAGCACAGAAGTCAAAGGCACACCGCCTGAAAGGGAGAAGGCCAAGCAAAGTCTGAGCTGCAGGGGTGACTCTCCCACAATGCAGCACACACAGAAGAATCAGAGCACATCAACATTGACAACAATGTGGTACAAACTACAACACATTCACAACAGAACAGAGGACACAACTGCTGCCGCTTGTGTGTAGAAACTGGCCAATCACATTTGGCATAGCAGGAAACTGTGACATGATAATGGACAAGTACAACCCCACATCCCTGATGGTGCACAAATGTCCACTGTCCCGCTTCAAATAGGCAGATCCTCCTAAACAGTCACAATGTACATTGTCATGCAGTCTGTTTGGAAACTTGGCCAATGCGTGAACATACATGGAACACACTGTTAAACTGCATCTCCCCTTTACATTGCAGAGCGAGAATCATCACCTCCTGCAGAGCAGACCGAACACCTCCTCACTGATGATGAGGAGGACCTCCCCACCTTCGACACCGACGCCCTCCAAGAGCTCATGGACAGCTTCCGCACCCCACCCCCAGGAGCAGGGCAGCCCAGCTGCATCGAGGAGACCCCACCCCCTGCACAGACCACACAGCAAGAAGCTCCCACCATCCGGGCTGTCTCCCAGGATCCCCACGACCAACACATGGCATTTCAACGCCGTGTGTTGGAGGGCCAGAAGGAGATGACTGAGCAGGTTTGGGTGGGGTTCGACCTCATGGCATCCAAACTAGATGCCATCCATGGGTGTATACGTCCCATCAGGGACCACTTACAGTCCCTAACGGACACCCAAAGTCCGCTCCATGGTCTCCAACGAGCCATGGCTGACATCGCTGGAGTCATGACTCAGAGACAAGAACACCTGTCTAGTCAGAGTGGCTCCAGCGATCTCAGCCGGGAGTTGGGACACATGCGGAGGCTCATGGAGGACATGGTGCGGATGGAGGCGGAAAGGATGGCTGCCACGGCTGCACATCAGCGAGATGTAGCTGGGATCTTCCATGCCATGCAGATCCTCATCATGGCATTGCTGCCACAAGGCCTGGCGCAGATGAATGCTGCTGCTCCTACACCATCCACATCTCCGCCCCCTGATGTGTCAGTGCCCCACAGTGCGGCAGACATTCCACCTCCGGCACCTGATGTGTCACTGCCACACAGTGCGGCCGACAAACCACCTCCGGCCCCTGATGAGTCAGTGCCACACAGTGCTGCAGCCGAAACACCACCACCCACAGGTGAGGCACATCACACATCAGAGGATGATGATGTGGATGAGACTGCCGTTGTGGTAATGAGGAAGCGGTAGCATTCATCTCCACCATATGGCCTGTTTCAGCTTGGTTCGGCCCTTTGCATCGTCACCTTCCACTGTCCCCCGATACACTCTGCGGCACTCACCTTGGACCTCGACATGGACTGCCATATTCTGTTTGGCTACCAATGACACAGCAATCAGACTGCGGACTGAACTCTTCCTCTTCCGATGAATTTGTCCTTCCCTAATGGACTCTGGCTGGCCCTCCACGGGGCAACAATGTCAAGTGGGGTGTGCATGGCCCTGTACTGCTCTAGCTGCAACACTCCACTGAATGTGAATAGAACATTCAAATTCACACAGATGTGTCTTGTCTATGATCCTTCAAGTATGACAGCATGGATGAATGTAGGGTCACTGATTCCCCCTCACGTCCATTTTGCACATGTTGTGGGGCTTGGGTCACAGGGTGCAACATTGCCGATTGCGGTCCGGGTGGCGCAGACACTACAACGGAGACACACGCATTGGTTACTTCCTTGTCCAGGCCAGAACTGAACCACGCCCAGAGCCCCGGGCTCATTGTTCACACTCCTACGCTGGACTGGCATACGCCAGCCCAGCCCACTCCGCTTACGCTCACAGGGGGTGACGACACAGCTACATGTCCCAGGTCTTCCCTGTAGTGATCTGCTGGTCACTGGTCTAGTTGTCAAGCTTGCCACAGCCACTCACTGAGGGCTGGTTTACACCCACACCACACCCATCCAGCACAGGCGTCACAGGACATGTGACCCTGCCAATAAAAGGGGCCCACCACAGCACATCCCCCACTGCCGGAGGTGACATGATGGCGTCCGCATCCACGGAACTCAATCATAAAGGGTCCGTGACTTGCATTGCACAGAGTTAGTGGCACCCGATGGCCTGCGTCCGGCACGGGCCTACTGCCACGTGGCGATGACTTGCGTTGCACAGAGTTAGTGGCACCCGATGGCCTGCGTCCGGCACGGGCCTACCACCACGTGGCGATGACTTGCGGTGTACAGAGTTAGTGGCACCCGATGGCCTGTGTCCGGCACGGGCCTACCGCCACGTGGCAATGACTTGCGTTGCACTGAGTTAGGCCCACCTGAAGAGCTGAGCGGGTGTGCAGCCTGCGATGATGCGTTGGCCTCGATACGGCGTCCAGCAAATCAAGACTCGATTTGAATTGTGAGCCCTGCTGGCCCGCAGTGTACGCGCAGGCAGCAGTCAGCACACACATGACTCTGCGGTGCGGTGCCGCAGGGTGCGCTGGGGGCCTGTGGCGCGGAATCCAGCGATCGGCTGAGGAGGTTGCAGCGGCACGTGGAGGGCCCTCTTGGAGACACGCCGGTGGCGGCAGGTGAGCATTGAGGCCTGGGTGCGCAGGGGCGGGCAGTCATCGCTGGGCGGCGGACCGGTCTGGGGACCAGGGCTGGGGTGCAGCAGGCGCACAGGATCACGCAGGCACCACCGGTCACGGAGGCAGCCTCGTGGCTGGGTGGGGGGGCGCCGCCCTGGCAGACACGACCCTGCATGCGCTGACGAGATGTGCGCGGGTTGGCTTGGGACGTAGTTACCTCGTCTCCAGTGTGAATACAGCCGTTGAATGTGGTCGGGCACGTGTGTGTAGGCTTATGGTCACGATATGGCGGACACTATTACTGTGGTGGCCATCCCGGAACTGGACCACGCCCAGGGCCCCGGGCTATTCATTCGCGACATACGCCGGCCAAGGCCGCTCCGCTCAGGCTTACAGGGGGGACCACACAGCTACATGTCCAAGGTCTTCCACGCTGCCTGGGGTAACCTGTTTGCGTCCACTGTCCACTACAAACACCAGCAGTAGATGTCCACATGGACATCTCTGTGCTCTGCATACTGCAGTCTGTCCAGCACATCTCCGCCACACTTGGCATTGTGTCCTTTCTTGTTGCTGGGTCACTTGCCTCCTTCGCACATTCTTGGTTCCCACCTCTCCCCACATTCTGCAATTGTGTGGCAGAGGGGCTCTGCCTTTGTGGATGGTTTGTCTACATGTCTGGCCCCTGTTACCAAGGTTACTTGTGTTGTCGTGCCCGGTAGTTGGGCATGTTGGTTGGCATGTTGTATGTGATTATGTTATGTGTGCTCTCCCACAGTTGTGAGTTGTGTGATTGTGGAGTTGAGGTGTGTGGTGTGTTCAGTCAGTACTTACCAATGAGCAGTGCATTGCCATAGGTGCCATCCTGGAAGCGCTGGTTGATGATGGACTGTCGGACGATGTATGTATCATGCACACTGCCTGTGAAGTTGGCGACGACATTGGTGAACTGTCCCCGGTGGTCCACTATTGCCTGCACATTGATGGAATGCGTGTGCTTTCTGTAGCGGTAATTGTGTGCAGGGTCGGCAGGGGGCACAAGTGGTACATGTGTACAGTCAATTGCCCCCGACACGTGCGGTAAGGCAGCTATGGCGTAATTCCCTTGCATGGTCTCCAGCTGTTCATGCACAGCGTGGGGGAAGTGAAGGTGCAGGGGTATCAAGATGATACAAACCGTGATGTTTACAGGTATGATGAATCCTGCATAATGAGACCGTAACAGATGTTTGTGTGGTCGTAACCTTCCTTATCTTTCCTGCGGAGGTTACGAGCACACAGACTTCTGTTACAGTATATTTGGACTGGATTCATCATGCCTGTATGCATTCCGGTTTGTCCAAGTGCAATGCACTGTACCAGATTACGTTTGTGACTATGAGGACGCTTGACCATTGTCACCATTTCTCCCACAGGTTTCTGACTACTGATTTCGGGATATGGAATGGTATTGGGGAGTTCCCGCAGCATTTGCAGTTTATTGGATCCACACGTTGCCCTGGTGAAGTTCACCGTTGGGAATGGAACGCGTTGGCTGAGCTTTTCGTCTTGTTGTTTATGTATTTTTAATAAAGTTCTGTTTATCCACTACCGTTGACTACTGGACTTCATGACCTGGGGGGGAGGGTCCGGGGGGTGGTTGCGGTGGGTGTTGTGGCCCTCTTGGGTCTCCAGGCTGCATGATCATTGTCTCCATGGCATCTGTTGGTCTTCAGATGTGGCTCTAGGCTGGGCTCCCTTTCATGCTGCAGGTTGTCGTCCTGCTTAACACCAGTAGAAGGCAGATGTTGAATCCCTGCTGCTAACGCGCCTTATTGCCTGTTTTCGGGTCGCATCGCAGTTCTGGCTGGTCGTTGAGAATATCGCGAAGTGGTGTTTTCGTGTGTTTTGCACGGGAACGCCTACTCTGCATATCATTAGCGTTAGTTGTCGCTCTCATCCGTGGCGATGTGTTTTGCGGCAGCTATCGCTGGAAAACTGGCGATGTCGGCAGTTTGCACCAGCTTGGGAATAGGGCGATAAATCTATCGCCACTTTTGTGGCGCTAATGTGCCGATAAATCGGCGATAAGTCCTTGAGAATATGCCCCAATGTCTCTCAAAAACAGTAGGCATGAGCAGAGCTACAACTTCCTCATTCTCTGCTTCAATCCACTCTGCACATATGTGCAGTTGCATATTTGTAGCCACACAATGCAATTTCAACACCCTTACAAATAAACATATCTGCACCTTATAAGCTTGAGCGTCTTATCTCACTCATTTTCTGTTCTGAAAATCTTCACCACAGTACTGCAGCGTGTAGCCAGGCGGCGCTGTTCGGCTTCACTTTGGGTCTGCACCGCCCTCAAAGTGAAAGAGTGAAGCCACATATAAGTGCCATCCCTGCATCGCTTTATCCACCTTCCAAGACAGATTGGAGCGCCTACTCCCAATTTTCATCAGTCTTCCAACGACACCTAAACATCTCTACTGTGTACTAGGAAACCATGTGCCCTCCAAGAACTACAGGATTTAAACGATGTCGCGAATGCAGAAAGTAGATGTTGCTCATGGACCTTTATGAGTAGTGTCTTTGGTGCCTGGGCTGCAGCCACGACTCTTAGTCATGCGACAAGCATGCCCTTATGGTCCAAAGGCGAGCTGGGACTGGGAAGTGAAGCACTACATCGCTGATCACAAGAAGAGATTGCAGTCGAAGTACAAGTACCACTTCGGTTTAAAGTCTCTGGCCCAGGCTCGGTCCTGGTTGTGATGTTTTTCCTGTGGATTTTTCACTTCCCGCTCAGAATGCCCAGATAAGTTTAAGTCCAAATGCAAGCATAAAAAAATGAAGCAGGTCTCAACCCCCATCTCACCACTCTAATACTAAAGAGAAGGCGCGAGGATGTCAAGACAAACATGACACCTGTTTGACACCTCCGGTTTTGTAGCCAATTCCTAATTTTATCCTTGTGTGCCCTGAGTTTCCCAGTCCGTCATCGACCCTGCAGGAAATTGAGGGTTTCAGGGAGGCCATGTTGCAAATTTCCTTTGTGACCCCGGCTCTCTCTAAGGCGCCTTCAGGCTCCAAGGAGCTGGGGTACCTGCATTTGGATTTCCGAAGGCAGGTCCTCCCCCCACACTATCTTGCCCCCTTGGGACCCATTCCTGGGCTATACCTATTCCAGTACAGTCTTCCACACCAGCTCTGAGATCCAAGACAGTTCCATCGGTGTCGACGCTGACCCCTGACAGCGCAGATGGACATCTCAGTGCCAACACTGGAGACAGATCCTGAATGGAACTCGGCCCGAAGCCCGACCAAATTTGTGGTATGAGATTACAAAAGCACAACCAGTTGTCATTCAGCCTGATTTGCAATGCCTCTATCACACACAGGTATCAGCAGAGTCTAAATTCTATTTTTGACTTTGGGTCTGACCCTGTGCAAGATTCAGGTAGGGTCCTTCAGGATACTGAGGATGAAGAGGAGGGGGATGCTCTGCTCCCTCTTCATCATACTGATGATGCGTTACACCTGGAGCTTCAAAATGCCAATGGATCGGACATATCCCTGAATCTAAGTTTGACTCACCACCTGGGTCACTAACAGAAGAAAGTGCTTCATTTTTGCAAGTGGTCAGAAAGACATAGTCGATGCTAGATTTGAGTTTGCCAGTCAAATGTTCTCAAAGGGATTTTTCAGCCAGGGCCTATGGCCTCTGTGCCATCGTTGCCTTTTAATTAGAGCCATTGCAGACACCTTAATGACGACATGGTCAAAGCTCTGTTCTTGGTCACCAGTGTGCAGACCAGTAGCCCAGCAACATAGGTTGAGAGGTGACCCACATTTTTTGAATAAACACCCTACACTTGTGAGACTTATTGAGCAGGCTTACACTATCAAGGTTAACCCTAACTCCTTTCCAACTAATCCCTCAGAAAGTGAATCCAAGTGGACTGACACATTAAGCAAGAGAATGTTTCCAACTGTGAGCATAGCCTTGAGGTCTTTAAATGCTGATTGCTTATTGGTCAGATACACACATGCACTCTGAAATATACGCCAGCAACATCTTGCTGGTGGTCTCAGAACATCTCAGAGCCTATTGGCACAAGCAATATAGGATGGACGGGATTCAACAAAGTTTGTGATTCGTGCTCGCCGGCCTGTATACTACACATTGCTTTGGCAGGAATTGTTGGTACGAGCGTGGTCTTGAGGGAGCACACATGGATGAGCTCTGCAAGATTTATGAGAGATGTATAGGCACCATTAATGCACATGTCATTTGACGGGACCAGAGTTTTTGGGGAAAAGGTAGACTTGGCTCTAAAGAGGTTCAAACACACCTGATCTACTGCATGATCCTTAAGAATGTTGACACCAGTAAAACAATTTCCGCAACAGTTCCGTAGGTTCCAAGGTTTCTCTGGGAAGTTGGCCAATAGACAGCAGCAGCTATCTTAAACGGTGGTGCATCAACTAGTCAGTTCTTTTGGGGATGTGAATGAGACACTGGCAGACAACATGAAGGGCAGGAGGGACAACAGTCCACCAACTCCTCCTTCCTTTCTACAGTGGCTACGAAGCTGCTTTAGTCTTTCCTGAATGGCCCATGTGAGGCAGGTGGGGGCCAGGGTCTGACATTTCCTTCCTGGCTGGAGATCCATTTCATCAGAGAAATGGGTCTTATAAAGTTCAAATAAGCTTTTGTACACTTTCTTACTGCTCTCGCTCTCCTGCCTCGGGTACAGAAGAAACTCAGGAAAGACAAGTCCAAGTCATCTTGATTGCCTTGGACAAGGCCATGAGAGTGTGGCGCTGGGGCTTCTGGGCTTGAGCACTTCTCCACCAAGCAG
This sequence comes from Calotriton arnoldi, assembly GCA_963921515.1. Taxonomy (NCBI): domain Eukaryota; kingdom Metazoa; phylum Chordata; class Amphibia; order Caudata; family Salamandridae; genus Calotriton; species Calotriton arnoldi. Next base: position 9,586,533 of record CAWUFW010000004.1, on the reverse strand, counting down.
ACTTCCACCTTGGGAGAATCTCCTGTCTCAGCAATAGGGCAGAGCCCTGCATCCAGGTCTTCACAACCTACACATCCATGAATGGAGTCTGAGTGGCAGCAGCTAAATGTGCTCAACTTGCCTACCAAAGTGATGGATGTCATTCTTGCTGCCAAATGCCCTTCAAATAAATTAATCTACGATAGGCTCTGGGAAAAGTTCATGGCTGATGCCTGGATTACAGATCCCTTGCAGTCTAGACTTTCCGAAGTCCTTTTGTATGCACTTGTGTTAGCTCAACAGAACCTCTCAATTGCGATTGTAAAGGTTACTTGTCGGCTTTTCTGTGTTTGCCAGATCAAACCATCTTTGATCAAATCACCCATTGTGATGTGGTTTATCAAAGGTTTGACACATAAGTTTTCCCCCAAACCATTTATGATGCATCAGTGGGACTCCATGCTGGCCTTTACTTTCTTGATGGTCTACGCTCTTTGATCCTAAGCACAGTTGCTCCTTCAGACTCTTGATGTTGAAAACAATGTTCATCATTGCCATTACATCAGCGCACTTCAAGAATGAATTGCAGGCACTATCTGCCCATCCTCCTTCTACCACCTTTTTTCCCGAACCCAAAAACCCCTAAATGTGACCTGTTGTGTCTGGGTCTGCAATCATTACAAATTTGCAAATAGCGGGGCAACTGGCGGTGGCACCTTCCTCCAGACATTATAGACATTAGCTTGATCTGGTTTCAATAACCAGATTTATACAATACCTTCATTGAGACCGCCTCTGCTTAAAGTAGCCAGTTCCAGTCATGATCTGATGGCTTTCTGGGTATCCATAACCCAGTCCATTCATGTTTGATTGCTCCTGGATTTCTTGCAGACGCCAGCTCTCCCTTGACAATACTGTTCCAGTTAGTAAATGAACGTGCATTTCGGATCTCCCAATCCCACTAAACTAAAATGCTTGTGGCAAAAAGCATCCCATTGATACCACCATTTCACAATTTAAGGCCTGATTTAGATCTTGGCGGATTTGGTCCCGCCGTCACTTTTCCATTGGTTAATCCTTCCACCTACTAGGCGGTCCACCTGCTCAATTTAGATGCTGGTGGGTCTATGGATGATATTCTGGCCGAGTCCCGCCGTCTCTGCCAGAATTCCCCCCCCGCGTCAATGGCATCATAGGCAAAAGCAGCTGTCGGAGGGAGTTCAGCCAATATTAACGTCAGGGCAATTACGATGTGCCTTCCCATCGACGTAACTGTGGCTGGTAAACCTCCACACCTAAGTTGACGGTTACGAAGGGATATAAGGTAGAAACCTACTTTATTTTCTTTTTTCCACTTCCCTTTCTGTCATGAACCCAATCATACAAGTCCTTCCTTTACTGCTGCTACTTGACCACGAAGCAAATCAACCACGTCGGTAAGCTTATTTTTTACTTGTTTTCTTTTGGATTGTCTGTTTGCATTTGCTCTGGGCTCAAGCATTTTTAAATTTCTCTTGCAAGCACTTTTTTTCTAATGTCTAATCCACATGTGTATAATGTTGTCGTTTAAGAAATTTAAAGAAACACGCCTGCATTAACTTTTTTTTCTTTCTTCAAATTTAGTGCAAGCTTCCATCATGATAATGGACACTTACACAAAGTTTGAAAATAATCAAAATTCATAATGTGTTCATACAGGTGTGTTTAATTATTTTTTATAAACTATCAAATTATAAACATATACATTACACATTTTCTTTCAAACAATTGAAATTTAATATAATTTAGTAATTGCACTAGACAAGGGAAAACATTTCTTTTGAAATAAATAAAAAATCATCTTAGTTCTAAACTTAAATCATTTTTTAAATTTATTTATGTTACATTTCCCCTTGTCTAGTGCATTTTCTGTATTTTACTATTTTTTTTAAAGTGTAATGCATAAGTGTTTATTTTTTCACTAATTAAGTTAAAATAAACACACCTGTATCAACACTTCAAAATGTAAATGTATTTTTTTTTAGGTGTTATGTGTCCATTATCATGATGAATGCTTGAACCAAATTTTAATACAGATTAAAAATATTTTCTAATGTTGGGACTTTGCAAATATGTTATTTAAAAAATCTTTTGTATTTTCTGTTATAAATGTAAGTAAGAATATGTATTTCACATTTTCATCATTAACATATATAATAATCATAGAACTGTAAATGAATAATAATGTTAGGATATAAAACATTTTTTTTATTTATAATTGAGATAATTCCCTTATGAACTTCCTTCACTTAAAAAAATGAGTAAAACACACATATTGAAAAAACATAACAATTAGTAAAACGAGAGTAACAACAATAAAGCTACAAATTGAAACATATATATATATATATGGAAAAACCAAAGTCCTCGAAGCGCCAACTACACAGCAGCACAGCAGGTACGGACCACACTGGGCAAATCCATGGATTTAAAAGTGCTTTAATTCGGTGATATCAGTGCATCAAAAATGAATGTGGCAAGTGCATTACGCGTTTCGCCTGCGTTTCCGCAAGTTTGATCACACGACACGCTGAACCGCATTGAACATCTTTAAAGTGACACAGTGCATATCCAACTCCTCCCCTCTAGTAAACAAGGAAAACATACTATAAACTACTTGTTGCTTTAACATAACATAACATGTGTATTTGTACAGCGCACGTTCACCCAGAGGTCTCTTGGTGCTGAATAACAGATGTTCATTGTTACCCAACTCAATGGTACTCATTTTATCAACCTCAGATGGATGAAAGGCTGAGTGCACCTGCCGGGATTTGAACCTGTGACCATGAGGTTGAACACAGGCCCCTGCAATGGACGCATTAGTCCACTGAGCCACCAGACCTGGCACCCAGACCTTTAGACATATTAAACCCCATAAGGTCCACACAGTAAAAGATGTAACCATTCATAATGTTAAATATATCCAACCTGTTAAAATAAACAGTAAATCTGATATAAAACACTTGAACTGAATAATTTAAGCAAGGAAAAATTCCCAATATATAAAAAAGCACGTGTAGACATATGTTGAACACATGAACCGAGGAGAGGACGTTGAATCAAAAAAGTGCTAGTGCTTCATGAAAATACTGTGTTGCCGACTATTAAAATCATAGTCGACAGCCTACTTAAAATTCATGGAGGCCTAGATGCTCACTAATAAATACATTTAAAGTGCAAGTGCATATACAAAATGAATTCAGAGGGGATAACACTTATATTGGGTACTTTAGTATATCGGTTGCGCCCTTTCCTTAAATGAACAGAATAAAGTGCAAGTGCACTTATAATAGACAGACCTAGGAATGGGAGATGGGGATACAAGAGACTCTAATATATCCCACCTTCATAACAACCTATAATACTAAAATAAACATTAGACAGTGATGGAAGAAAGAGAAATCATTGAATAAAGGATAAAAAAAATAAAAAATATATGTCCTTCAAGTTCTAAATTGTCATCCAAATACCAGATGTGTATCACCCTGCTATTAGCAACTATATTAAGAACACGTAAACCAGTAATTATAAAAGTAGTTAAAAAACCAGACCCCAACCCTCATAAGATTTCGTAAAACCCAGTAAAACCAAGCAAAACCCAGTTAAAATCCATAAAAATGGATAAAACCAGGTAAAACCAAGTACACTAAGTCACACTAGTCTCATTATCGGGTTAAAAAATCAGGCTTAAAACTATACATGCAGAAATACAAACTCAAAATAGATACTATAAAATGATTCATGGATTGTCGAGTGATACATTATCCAGATAATTTCATTTATAAAAAATTGTGCAGATCCTCTCCCGTATTGAGCCCATTTGGCATCTTGGTGTCGAGGATCAAAATGTATTGAGATTCTAACTGGCGCAGTTTCTTTTCACGATTACTTCCCCTAGGTAATTTGGGTACAGCATCAATAACATAATATTTTAAATCGTTGAGATTGTTATTATGCACAAGTTTAAAATGACGGGCAACAGGGTAGCTAGGGGCGAATTCACTATTGCACGTAGATGCTGCAAGATACGATTATACACTTGCAGCTTGGTGCTGCCTACATAACTAAGGTGGCATGAACATTGTAGTATGTAGACTGCATACTCAGTACGGCATGTGAATAATCCTTTAATTTTTGTAGGTTTAGAATCAAAAGCACTGGTATACTCGATGGAATTGATACCAAATTTACAAGCCCTACATGTAAAACACTTGCGAAACCCTGTTCTACTGGACAGCCAGTTACTAGTAATGCTTACTTCTGGACTGGATTTAACCAGTGCATCTCTCATAGATGGTGCTCTTCTGAATGTAATCGAAGGGACTTCTGGCACTATTTGAGATAAAGTTAAATCTGTTTTAATGATGGGCCAGTTTTTGTATATAATCCCTCTTATCTTTTTATGCTGACTGCTGTAAGTGGTTATCAGCCGGATTGGTTCTGATATCACAGGGGGAACCGCTGAGATAACTGGCAGAATCTCTGTGCATGTATTATCTAAACTGAGTGTGCATATCATGTTCTCATAGTTCTCATAGTTATTAGCTTTTGACATAGCTCTTTTAAGATCATTCGACTTATAACCTCGGGCTTGAAATCTCTGAAATGATTCATTTAGGCACATTTTTAAATCCGCCTCAGAACTACAGATCCTTTTTATACGGAGGAACTCGCCGTAAGGGATACTCCTAACTAGATGTCTAGGGTGCGAGCTGGTAGCATGGAGAACTGAGTTCCCCACTGTACTTTTTCTATAAAGTTTAGTGTGCACGGCCCCGTTTTTTATATATATATATTACCTACTGGCGGTCGCCAGTAGGTAGTTATAGTTAGGACCTATTTTCCATAGGAAATTCGCAACATTCTATTTCCAATAACTTTGGCGCCGGTTGACGAATCTTCGCGAAATTTTCAAAACTCGTGGGGCGCTCCAGTCCACTCCTATCCTGAAAGTTTCGGGGTGATTTGGCAAGCGGGGGCCGAGAAAAAAGGGGGGTCCCAAAACGTGTTTTCCCCATGCAATTTTCCATAGGAAACTTTAGACACGGCTACAGCCCGAACTGCTGAACGGAATTACACCAAATTTGGCAAAGAGGTAGTTCTTGGTTCAGAAAGAACCTTTTTTGTTAAATGGTGTAAATCCATTCAGTAGTTCCTGAGAAATTCAAAAAATAAGAGTCAAAAAATCAATTTCCCATAGGAAACTTTATGCAAGGCTACAGCTGAAACTACTGAACGGATTTACCCCAAATTTGGCAAAAAGGTAGTGCTTGATTCAGAAAGCGACCTTTTTGTTAAATGGTGTAAATCCGTTCAGTAGTTTTTTAAATATTAAAGGAAAAAGACCTTTATATATCTGGGCGGAGCCTAACGACACATCTCATCGTGAGATCTGATTGGCTGTCAGCACTTCATCCTGGAATTGCTGGCAGCCATCTTGGGACCAATATACATGATAGCACCCCATTGAAATGCATTATAGTGAATAGAAGATTTTGAGGGTCACCAAAAGGAGAACTATAAAGGGTGATAACAGACTTTAGTTACATTAGAATTCATTTGTTGTTGGTACCATACTAATTTGAGGAATTGTGGTGTGTTCTAAGGTGATTTTACCCTGTGAAAAAGCCTTCTGCTGGATATCATGAATCATGTTTGAGAGAAAACTATTTTCTCATACTTTTCCCACAGAGGTTTGGAAGGTGATCTAGAAGCCAAAATTGTCACGACGCAACACTCCTCAGGATCTGTGCGATGCTCAAAGGGGTCCACCTCCTGACCTCCCCACACTCTGATTAAACACGTGACCCAGAGTATAGAGGTGGTCAAGCGAGGGATAGGAATAGGGTAGGTGCAGCGTGGGAAAAAGGAAGACCTGCAACAAAAAAAAACAAGCAAATGATTATTAGAGTATACAAGGCTAACTACTCTCATAATATCTCACTAGAGCCGTCTAGTACCTGTTGGAGTCCTTCCCCTACGGTATAGAACCTCTTTGTCTGGGTAGATACTTCTCTCCCACGCAGGCAACAAAAACATAAGCACCTATAACCAAACACAGACCAGTTAGTTCACCGTTCACTTTTCTCTTTTAGGCAAAATTACTCAAAAATAATATCATCATACATACCCTCTACCACACCCTCAAAACCAGAAGATAAAAAGGTAACAGCCAGCTCCAGTAAGGTAGGAGTTAAAGAGCAATTTCTGAAGGTATCAGGAAGTACTGTCAAGGAGCTTCAAACCATCCTGTAAATAATCCTGGAGGTTATTTCATGACGGAAATACCGGAGGACAGCACTTAGGAAGGCCACTCCAATGTCACGACTGAAATGCCAGAAGAGAAGCAAAAAAATAAAACAAAAATAAACTAGAGTTCCAATACCTTCATTCCCTCTTTGTCGCAAGGAAAATAATGTAGGCAAATCCGTTGTCAATAATCCATGGAAGAGATAGGCATACAGTACCGATTCAGCGGCACTACTTTTCCAGCGTTGTTTCCCGCTGCAGCCGCCGGCGGGAAAACAAACGCGTTCAAAGGATAGGCGCTCCTCTGAGCGCGAATGGCAGAAACACTCCCACGCCTTCCCCTCGATCACTGCCCGAATCCAGATGGTGTGAAGGGAATCGTCGGCGCCCGAACAGAGAGCGCCAGGTCCGGCGGAATCGAACAAAACCTCAGCAGAGCAGCCGCTCTGCACGAAACATCTCCCCAAGTCGATAGGAATCACGTACAACGCTCCCTGCGTTGTACGTGGTATTTCATCCCTCCCAGAAGGACGGCCTTCTGGGAGATGTAGTCCTGCCCGCGCCGCCGTTCCACACTGAGGCAGGCGCTCCGATGAATCAATGCCTGACAAAAATGAGAGCATATTTTCTCTAAATTCACATTATCTTTCTCAGTCATGTGAGAATGAAGTCTGACATTCTCAGTAAAACATGTACATCAAACAAGGGCAGAGACTGTCAGTTGACTCCTTTGTGTTCTACTGCAGCTTCCCAGAGTGTTCTAAAGAACAACTAGAGCACTAACAGTCTTACTTATGACAAACGTATTGCACACCTGAAGCCATTTTGATTGGAATAAAGTGGTAACTCTTAAAACATTTAATTTAAAAAGGAACAAAATGAGGGGGTTCATTTTGCCATAGAAATTATGATTAGTGCTGTAGAAAGAAAAATTAGGACATGTTTTGAGTGACCTCTCAAATCCTCTTCTATTTCATTAAAAGATTCTGACATGCAGACTGAAACATGCACTTTCAATACCAGCAGCAGACTTCCCTGGCGATGGGTAGCTTTACTACACTGATCTAATGAGCAACTAGAGTGCTAACATTCTGAATTTATGGCAAATGTGTGACAAATCTGAATGCTTTCTTGAGGGAATCAAAGTAAAAAACTGAAAGTATTTCCTACTGAGGAAACTGTAGTAAATGACGAAATTAGATAGCTTCATAACAAATAAGTCTCCCAAGATGGCCACCAGAGACAAAATAGCCCAAATGTAGCACAAATATCACCCAGATGTAGCCCACGTATAGCCCAATGACAGAATGTCCCAGAGAGTTCTAAAGAACAACCAGAGCGCTAACAGTCTTACTTATGACAAAAGAATGGCACACCTGAAGCCATCTTGATTGGAATAAAGTGGTAACACTTAAAACATTCAATTTTCAAAGGAACAAAATGAGGGGGTTCATTTTGCCATAGAAATTATGATTAGTGCTGCAGAAAGAAAAATTAGGGCACATTTTGACTTCTCAAATCCTCTTCTATTTCATTAAAAAATTCTGCCATGCAGACTGAAACATGCACTTTCAATACCAGCAGCAGACTTCCCTGGTGAGCAGTAGCTTTACTACAATGATCTAATGAGCAACTAGAGTGCTAACATTCTGAATTTATGGCAAATGTGTGACACATCTGAATGCCTTCTTGATGGAATCAAAGTAAAAAACTGAAAGTATTTCCTACTGAGGAGACTGCAGTAAATGAGGAAATTAGGAAACTTCATAACAAATAAGTCTCCCAAGATGGCCACCAGAGACAAAAGAGCCCAAATGTAGCACAAATATCATCCAGATGTAGCCCACATAGAGCCCAATGACAGAATGTCCCAGAGTGTTCTAAAGAACAACTAGAGCGCTAATAGTCTTACTTATTACAAAGGTATGGCACACCTGAAGCCATCTTGATTGGAATAAACTGGTAACACTTAAAACATTTAATTTAAAAAAGAACACAATGAGGGGGTTCATTTTGCCATAGAAATTATGATTAGTGCTGAAGAAAGAAAAATTAGGGCACATTTGGAGTGACTTCTCAAATCCTCTTCTATTTCATTAAGAAATTCTGACATGCAGACTGAAACATGCACTTTCAATACCAGCAGCAGACTTCCCTGGTGAGCAGTAGCTTTACTACAGTGATCTAATGAGCAACTAGAGTGCTAACATTCAGAATTTATGGCAAATGTGTGACACATCTGAATGCCTTCTTGATGGAATCAAAGTAAAAAACTGAAAGCATTTCCTACCGAGGAGACTGCAGTAAATGAGGAAATTAGGAAACTTCATAACAAATAAATCTCCCAAGATGGCCACCAGAGACAAAAGAGCCCAAATGTAGCACAAATATCACCCAGCTGTAGCCCACGTGTAGCCCAATGACAGAAGTGTGCAAAACACTTTTTATTTTTTGTGTTTTTGCAGTTTTATATAGTGCAGATGGTAAATACCCTTTACCACGAATCTTTCACCCGCATACCATCACCCCGCATACTATTATAACGCATCTACCATGACTCCGCAATGCCATTATAACGCATGGCATTACATTTTATATGATTTTACCACGCATACATTTACAACGAAATTCGTGATAAATGCATGAATGGAAAAAGCATATGTTTTTTTATAAGTATAAGGTAAGTATGGCTATAGGGGTATATGTTTTGGGGTTCTGGGGAAATTATAGTGTAAAGTGTATTTTTGTGTTTTGGGGTGCTGGGGTATTTTTAGGGGTCAGGGTGGGTTAGGGTTTTGGGGTGCAGAGAGTATTTTTAGGCTTCAGGGTGCGTTTGGGTTTAGGGGTGCTGGGGTATTTTTAGGGTTCAGGGTGCGTTTAGGTTTTGGGGTGCTGGGGTATTTTTAGGGTTCAGGGTGCGTTTAGGTTTTGGGGTGCTGGGGTATTATTAGGGTTCGGGGTGCGTTTAGGTTTAGGGGTGCGTGGGTATTTTTAGGGGTCAGGGCGAGTTAGGGTTTTGGGGTGCAGGGGGTATTTTTAGGGTTGAGGGTGCGTTTAGGTATTGGGGCCTGGTGTATTTTTAGGGTTCGGGGTGCGTTTAGGTTTTAGGGTGCTGGGGTATTTTTAGGGGTCAGGGTGAGTTAGGGTTTTGGGGTGCTGGGGTATTTTTAGGGTTCAGGGTGCGTTTAGGTTTTGGGGTGCTGGGGTATTTTTAGGGGTTGGGTGCGTTTAGGTTTTGTGGTGCTGGGGTATTTTAAGGGGTCAGGGTGAGTTAGGGTTTTGGAGTGCAGGGGGTATTTTTAGGGTTCAGGGTGCGTTTAAGTTTTGGGGTGCTGGGGTATTTTTAGGGTTAAGGGTGCGTTTAGGTTTTGGGGTGCAGGGATATTTTTAGGGTTCAGGGTGCGTTTAGGTTTTGGGGTGCTGTGGTATTTTTAGGGTTCAGGGTGCGTTTAGGTTTAGGGGTTCTGGGGTATTTTTAGGGGTCAGGGTGAGAGGGTTTTGGGGTGCAGGGGATATTTTTAGGGTTCAGGGTGCGTTTAGGTTTTGGGGTTCTGGGGTATTTTTAGGGTTCAGGGTGCGTTTAGGTTTTGGGGTGCTCGGGTATTTTTAGGGGTCAGGGTGAGTTAGGGTTTTGGGGTGCAGGGGGAATTATAAGGGTTCAGGGTGGGTCTAGGTTTTGGGGTGCAGAGGGAAATGTTAGGGTAGAGGGTAGTTTTGGGGTGCAAAGGGTATTTAAAGATTTTAGTGGGAATGGGCATTGGGGTGGTATGTGTAATTTAACATTTTTGGGGGCGCATAGTTTATGGGATAGAAATGGGCAAATATGTGTTTTAGGGGGTAATCAATAAAAAAAAAAATTAAATAAATAAAGTGAAAAAATATATATATATATGCGTATATTATCTACTGGCGGTCGCCAGTTGATCCGTGCCACCAAGAAGTCGGCACTCAAAGAACGACTGGACAACAACGCCCATGACAGCAAGGAACTTTTCAGCATCGTCAAAGAGTTCTCCAACCCCAGCGCCGGAAACAACGACATCACCCCCTCGCAAGACCTCTGCAACTCACTCTCCGCGTTCTTCCACCGCAAGATCACCGACATACATAACAGCTTCGACGCACAAACCACGCACCCTGCCGCCGAACCAACGCCCGCCACCACCACCCTCTGCAACTGGACCCCGATCAGCACCGAAGACACCACCCACACGATGAACTCCATCCACTCCGGATCACCAACCGACCCCTGCCCACACCACGTCTTCAACAAAGCCGACGCCACCATCGCACCCCATCTCCGGGACATCATCAACTCCTCCTTCCACACCGCCACCTTCCCGGAGAGCTGGAAGCACGCCGAGCTTACCGCCCTCCTGAAGAAACCAACGGCGGACCCCACCGACCTCAAGAACTACCGTCCCATCTCGCTCCTTCCGTTTCCGGCCAAAGTCATCGAGAAGACCGTCAACAGACAGCTTGCCGCCTTCCTCGAGACGAATGGATCCCTCGACCCCTCGCAGTCCGGGTTTCGGGCCAACCACAGCACCGAGACCGCCCTTATCGCAGCCACCGACGACATCAGAACCCTAACCGACAACGGGGAAACAGCTGCCCTCATCCTCTTGGACCTCTCCGCGGCGTTCGACACCGTCTGCCACCGCACCCTAGTGAAGCGCCTCAGCAACATCGGAATCCGAGAGAAAGCACTGGAATGGATCATCTCGTTCCTCGCCGGAAGAACCCAGAGAGTCCGCCTCCCCCGTTCAGATCCGAAGCCACCGAAGTCATCTGCGGCGTTCCACAAGGATCTTCACTCAGCCCAACCCTCTTCAACGTCTACATGAGCCCCTCGCAGCCATCGCACGCCAACACAACCTCAACATCATCTCCTACGCCGACGACACCCAGCTGATCCTCTCCCTCACCAACGACCCCACCACCGCCAGAGCCAACCTACACGACGGGATGAGAGACGCCGCCGACTGGATGAGGAACAGCCGCCTCAAACTGAACTCAGACAAGACGGAAGTCCTCATCCTGGGCTCATCACCCTCCGCCTGGGACGACTCCTGGTGGCCCCCGGCCCTGGGCACCGCGCCCAAGCCAACGGACCACGCACGCAACCTGGGCTTCATCCTGGACTCCTCCCTGTCGATGACCAGACAAGTCAACGCCGTCTCATCTTCATGCTTCAACACCCTGCGCATGCTCCGCAAGATCTTCAGATGGATCCCCACTGAAACCAGGAAGACCGTCAGCCAGGCACTCGTCACCAGCCGACTGGACTATGGGAACACCCTCTACGCCGGAACCACAGCCAAACTTCAAAAAGACTCCAGCGCATCCAGAACGCCTCCGCACGACTCATCCTGGACATCCCCCGACACAGCCACATCACCGGACACCTGAAAGACCTGCACTGGCTCCCCGTCAGCAAGAGAATCACGTTCAGACTCCTCACCCACGCACACAAGGCCCTCCACGACCTGGGCCCAAAGTACCTCAACGACCGCATGACCTTCTACACGCCCACACGCCAGCTACGATCAACCAGCCACGCCCTCGCCACCGTACCACGCATCCGCAGAACCACCGCCGGAGGAAGATCCTTCTCCTACCTGGCAGCCAAGACCTGGAACTCCCTCCCCACTCACCTTCGGCGAACCCAGGACCATCTCTCCTTCAGGAAGCAGCTCAAGACCTGGCTGTTCGAGCAGTAACTTACCCCCTCCCCCAGCGCCTTGAGACCCTCCCGGGTGAGTAGCGCGCTCTATAAATGCCGTGATTGATTGATTGATAGTTATAGTTACAACCTATTATCCATAGGAAATCCGCGACATTCTATTTGAAATAACTCTCTTGCCGGTTGACGTATCTTCGCAAAATTTTCAAACTTTGTGGCCCGCTCCGGTCCGCTCCTACCCTGAAAGTCTCGGGGGGATTTGTCAAGCGGGGGCCGAGAAAAAAGGGGGGTCCCAAAACGCGTTTTCCCCATGCAATTTTCCATAGGAAACTTTAGACACGGCTACAGCTCGAACTGCTGAACGGAATTACACCAAATTTGGCAAAGAGGTAGTTCTTGGTTCAGAAAGAACCCTTTTGTTAAATGGTGTAAATCCGTTCAGTAGTTGCTGAGAAAATGAAAAGTAAAAAGATAGATATATCTAGGGCCGCGGATCCTCCCGAGCACGAGCTTTATGTTAATTGGCTGTCAACACTCCAAATCAGGAAGTGTTGGCAGTTATTTTGTCCCTCGGTAGAACCGAGGGACAGAAACAAGTGCGCAAGCGCACAAAGGGGCAGGGTAGAAACACCCTGACCCCCTAGGTCTGCTCAGGGGTCCCACAAGGACCCCCTGGGCAAAAAAAGTTTTTTTAAAAAATCGGCAGGATGCGCTCAGGGAGCGCGAACCCTGCCGAAGTAATAAATCGGAGCGCGGTATCCCGCGCTCGATAGCACTGGCCCCCGGGTGGGCCAAGTCCCGGGGGCATGCTGGGGGGGTTAATTTATGTGTGGGGGCCTTTATGGGCCCCCAAGCCCCGGGGACCACCACCCCCGGGGCTTTATGTAGAATGGTGCAGGAGGGCTCTGAGCCCTCCCGCAGACCCGGGGACCACCACCTCCCCGGGGCTTCTTTTTTAAATTAAAAACCTGTGTGGGGGCTCCAGCCTCCACACGCCCGGGGACCACCACCTCCCCGGGGCACTAAGAAAATTACAATGGGGGTCCGTTTTGGACCTCCAGAGCCCCGGGACCACCACCTCCCCGGGGCTGTGCACTGAATGGGAGGGGGCCGCGCGCCCCCTCCTGGAGCCCTTGATGGCCCTGGGGACCACCACCCCCAGGGCCGGCTCCTGCAGTGTCCCGGGGTGCCTACCCCCGGGACACTGCTGTTTGCAATGACAGGACGGAGCCTCGCGGCTCCCGTCCTGACATTGCAAACTTGCTGGATATTGGAAGAGAGAGCAGGAAACCTGCTCTCTCTTCCAATATCCAAAGCCGATTGCTTTTCCACATGGGGAGCAGCATGTTAGCTGCTCCCCATGTGTAAGCAATGCCGGCTCCCGTAGGACACGGGGAGCCGGCGGGACTGTGGGGGATTGGGGACCCCCACAGTCCCCAATGAGAGGGCCAGCCCCGGGGATGGGGTCCCCGGGCAAGTAGTGGCTCGGGAGGGGGCCACGCGGCCCCCTCCCCCAAAAAAAAAAAAAGATCGGGCCCGCAGGCTCCGCCCCTTCCTTCACCACTCTGCAAACGCGTCCCCTGGCGCGTTTGCAGAGGGGAACGAATCCCCTTGAATACTGGGGGTCCCTGGGGCCAACTAGCCCACCAGGAACCTCCAGTATGCGCCAGGGCTGCCTTGCAGAGAGGTGTACAGAGGCCACGCCCCTTTTACACCTCTCTGCAACGCAGCTCTATGGCGCTTTTGGAGGTATATGGTGGGCTAGTTGCACCCCAGGGACCCTCAGGATTCAAGGGAGTTAATCCCCGACTTAAAACGCGCCACGGGCGCGTTTGCACAGTGGTGAAGGGAGGGGCGGGGCTTCAGGTGACATGTGTGCAAACAGGCCCCGTGGCGCGTTTCAAGATGGGGAATTAAATCCTCTTCAATCCTGAGGGTCCCTGGGGCCAACTAGCCCAACAGGTACGTCCAGAAAGCGCCACAGAGCTGCGTTGCAGAGAGGTGTAAAAGGGGTGTGGCCTCTGTACATGTCTCTGCAACGCAGCCCCTGGCGCATACTGGAGGTTCCTGGTGGGCTAGTTGGCCCGTAGGGACCCTCATGATTCAAGGGGACTTAATCCCCCAACTTAAAACGCACCACGGGGCGCGTTTGCACAGATGTCACCTCAGGCCCCGCCCCTCCCTTCACCATTGTGCAAATATTCCTCTAAAATCAGCCGAAATCCGAATTCCGATTTACTCACCTGTTATCAGGAGAGACCTCAGTGCTGCATCTTTCAGCCCAGTACTGATCCTCAAAAGTAATTTTAACCGTACTTACCGGTAACTTGAATTTCCTTCATAGGCTAACATTGACTGGTTTCACTTGGAAATTCTTCTAAGTGTGGAGTTTTGGAACTTTAAAATATTCATCTAAAATCAGCCGAAATACGAATTCCGATGTACTCACCTGTTATCAGGAGAGACCTCAGTGCTGCATCTTTCAGCCCAGTACTGATCCTGAAAAGTAATTTTAACCGTACTTACCGGTAACTTGAATTTCCTTCATAGGCTAACATTGACTGGTTTCACTTGGAAATTCTTCTAAGTGTGGAGTTTTGGAACTTTAAAATATTCTTCTAAAATCAGCCGAAATACGAATTCCGATTTACTCACCTGTTATCAGGAGAGACCTCAGTGCTGCATCTTTCAGCCCAGTACTGATCCTCAAAAGTAATTTTAACCGTACTTACCAGTAACTTGAATTTCCTTCCATAGGATATCATTGCCTGCTTTTTGCTGAAAAAGTTTCTAAGTGTTGATTTTTGAAACATACAAATATTCCTCTAAAATCAGCCGAAATCCGAATTCTGATTTACTCACCTGTTATCAGGAGAGACCTCAGTGCTGCATCTTTCAGCCCAGTACTGGTCCTGAAAAGTAATTTTAACCGTACTTACCAGTAATTTGAATTTCCTTCCATAGGCTAACATTGACTGGTTTCACTTGGAAATTCTTCTAAGTGTGGAGTTTTGGAACTTTAAAATATTCATCTAAAATCAGCCGAAATACGAATTCCGATTTACTCATCTGTTATCAGGAGAGACCTCAGTGCTGCATCTTTCAGCCCAGTACTGATCCTCAAAAGTAATTTTAACCGTACTTACCAGTAACTTGAATTTCCTTCCATAGGATATCATTGCCTGCTTTTTGCTGAAAAAGTTTCTAAGTGTTGATTTTTGAAACATACAAATATTCCTCTAAAATCAGCCGAAATACGAATTCCGATTTACTCACCTGTTATAAGGAGAGACCTCAGTGCTGTATCTTTCAGCCCAGTACTGGTCCTGAAAAGTAATTTTAACCGTACTTACCAGTAACTTATATTTTCTTCCATAGGAATCCATTGTCTGGTTTTCAGCAGAAAAGTTTCAAAGTGTCGATTTTCACAAACTACAAATATTCCTTAAAAATCGCCTGTATGACTTAAACGCATTCTTTCAACTGTTTACAGGAGATGCACCAGTGCTGGATCCAGGATCCAACACTGAGTAAGAAAAAGTAACGATAACAGTTTTTACCTGCTAAGTGAATTTCCTTCCATAGGATAACATTGGTGATTCTATGAGAAAAAGTTTCCAAGTGTCAACTTTTAAAATACAATAATATTCCTTAAAAATCACGACTGTAACCAAAACGCTTTTACTCAACTGTTTACAGGAGATGTACCAGGACTGAATCTAGGATCCAGTCCTGTGGTTAGAAAAGTAATCCATAAAGTAACTAATTGCATTTAACTAGAAATTCACATTGAGCTGAATGTTGCATTGTGTTTGAAAATGTGTTGCCCATTGCAACAACTGTAACTACTGTACTTAAAAGTCTATTGCCTATGTGCAAAGTATTTAAACTAAAGTAATTCATTCTGAGAAAGTATTTTTGTAATGTAATGTATAATGTAATTACAATGTAATTTAAAAAATAAAATATGTAAAAGAAATTGTTTCTAAAAATGTAGTAAATCAGTATGAAAAAAATTAATATAAAAATTAATACATTTAAAAATTGTCATTTAAAAACCTTTGAAATTCACTGAAAAAACCGTAGGTTTCAGGCACGTTATAGTTACAAATTAGCATTTTAAAAACCTTTGAAATTCACTGAAAAACCATAGGTTTCAGACACGTTATAGTTAGAAATTAGCATTTAAAAACCTTTGAAATTCACTGAAAAACCAGAGGTTTTAGGGACAGTTATAGTTAGTTGGACATTGCACTCGTACAAAACCCGTGAAATTCCCCGTTATAGTTAGTTCAGCTAACTATAACTGCGCCTCGCAATGCACTGCTGATGACGTCACATATTACATCACTCATGACATGGTCAGTGACATCACTGATTACATCACTGATGACATCATCCACGTGATAATCTGATGCAGCTCCTCACACTCTAATATAACCTTTGATACACCTAATCTAAATTACAGAGTGCCATTCGCAAAACCATAGACACTCCAACACCAATAACTACATACCCACTCACTGATTCTTAGGTCTACACATACACATCCACTCACTCACCCGTACAGTCACTCATACTTATGGTCACTCAGTACAGGACTATCATATGCACTCTTACTCCTATATAGACACTCAAACACCGCCACTCATCCATAGAGGTACTCACACACCTAGTCAGTCATGCAAATAATTAAACACACTGCCATTTACTCACCTATACAGTTATACACACACCAGCTCACTTAATCATACAAATACTAGCACATTGTTACGCTCTTATACAATCACTGATACAAGCACACACTCATCCATACAGCCACTATCACAATCACTCACTCTCGCTTATAGCTATTTATATACTCCAATACACATATATACTGCCTTTCACATATTTAGTTACTCACACATGTACCACTGGGACATACATTCACTCACTAACACACTCTTACACACACTTACCCACCCATACAGTCTATCACAGATGCACTCTTGAAACCATCCACCCAGTGAATCACCCACTCACACATCTATGCACAGTCGCACACACCCCATCCACACAAACACTCAGGCACCCATACAGATACTCATAGAACCAATAAATAACCCATATAGACACTCATGTAGCTATTCGCAAATCCATGCATCCACTTACACACCAACAGACGGATACAGACATTCACACAGTTTAGTCACTAACCCATGCATTCAGTAAGATACGTTTAATCACTCACTTGTAGAGTCAGTCACGCACGTACTAAATCATCCATTCAGACACTTATACACCCACTCATTCTTCAATACGCTTTCCCTATATATATTAAACATATTTAAACTTTACAGAAACACACAGTCACTGGATGATGTCATCAGTGATGTCATTTGAGATGTCATCAGTGATGTCATCAGTGATGTCACTGACCATGTCATGAGTGATGTAATATGTGACGTCATCAGCAGTGCATTGCGGGCGCGAGTTATAGTTAGCTGAACTAACTATAACGGGGAATTTCTATGGTTTTGTACGAGTGCAATGTCCAACTAACTATAACTGTCCCTAAAACCTCTGGTTTTTCAGTAAATTTCAAAGGTTTTTAAATGTTAATTTCTAACTATAACGTGTCTGAAACCTATGGTTTTTCAGTGAATATATATATATATATATATATATATGTATATATATATATATATATATATATATATTCACTGGAAAAACCATAGGTTTCAGGCCTGTTATAGTTAGAAATTAGCATTTAAAAAATCTTAGAAATTCACTGAAGAAACCATAGGTTTCAGGGGCGTTATAGTTAGTTGGACATTTCACTCGTACAAAACCATAGAAATTCCCCCGTTATAGTTAGTTCAGCTAACTTTAACTCGCGCCCGCAATGCACTGCTGATGACGTCACATATTACATCACTCATGACATGGTCAGTGACATCACTGATGACATCACTGATGACATCTCAAATGACATCACTGATGACAACATCCAGTGACTGTGTGTTTCTGTAAAGTTTAAATATGTTTAATATATATAGGGAAAGGCGTATTGAAGAATGAGTGGGTGCATAAGTGTCTGAATGGATGATTTAGTAGGTGCGTGACTGACTCTATAAGTGAGTGATTAAACGTATCTTACTGAATGCATGGGTTAGTGACTAAACTGTGTGAATGTCTGTATCAGTCTGTCTGTTGGTGTGTAAGCGGCTGCATGGGTTTGTGAATAGCTACATGAGTGTCTACATGGGTTATTGATTGGTTGTCTGAGTATCTGTATGGGTGCCTGAGTGTTTGTGTGGGTGGGGTCTGTGTGACTCTGTGCATAGATGTGTGAGTGGGTGATTCACTGGGTGCATGGTTTCAAGAGTGCATCTGTGATGGACTGTATGGGTGGGTGAGTGTGTGTATGGGTGTGTTAGTGAGTGAATGTATATCTCAGTGGTATATGTGTGAGTAACTACATATGTGAAAGGCAGTATATATGTGTGTTGGAGTATATAAATGGCTATAAGTGAGAGTGTGTGATTGTGAGAGTGGCTGTATGGATGAGTGTGTACTTGTATCAGTGATTGTATAAGAGCGTAAGAATGTGCTAGTATTTGTATGAGTAAGTGAGCTGGTGTGTGTATAACTGTATAGGTGAGTAAATGGCAGTGTGATTAATTATTTGCATGACTGACTAGGTGTGTGAGTACCTCTATGGATGAGTGGCGGTGTGTGAGTGTCTATATAGGTGTGAGTGCATATGATAGTCCTGTACTGATTGACCGTAAGTATGAGTGACTGTATGGGTGAGTGAGTGGATGTGTGTGTAGACCTAAGAATCAGTGAGTGGGTATGTAGTTATTGGTGTTGGAGTGTCTATGGTTTTGAGAATGGCACTCTGTAATTTAGAGTGGGTGTATCAAAGGTTATATTAGGGTGTGAGAAGATGCAGCAAATTATCACATGGATGATGTCATCAGTGATGTCATTTGAGATGTCATCAGTGATGTCATCAGTGATGTCACTGACCATGTCATGAGTGATGTAATATGTGACGTCATCAGCAGTGCATTGCGGGCGCGAGTTATAGTTAGCTGAACTAACTATAACGGGGAATTTCTATGGTTTTGTACGAGTGAAATGTCCAACTAACTATAAGGCCCCTGAAACCTATGGTTTTTTCAGTGAATATATATATATATATATATATATATATATTGCCAGTAGGTAGTTATAGTTAGGCCCTTGTTTCTATTCAAAAGCGTTTTTCTTTTGCCAGTATCTTTGGTGCCGTTTGATGAATCTTTGCGAAATTTTCAAAACTAATGATTCACTCAGGTCAGCTCCTGTGTTGAAAGTTTCGTGGTGATTCATCAAGTGGGGCTGAGAAAAAGGGGGTCCCAAAACGCCTTTCCCCCATGTTAATTTCCATAGGAACTTTAGACACAGCTACAGCCCGAACTGCTGAACGGAATTACACCAAATTTGGAAAAAAGGTAGCTCTTGGTTCAGAAAGCGACCTTAACTTTAAATGGTGTAAATCCGTTCAGTAGTTGCTGAGAAATTCAAAAAATAAAAATATCGATATCTGAGGGCTGAGGAGGATTTGCGAACCCTCCCCAGCACAAGCTTCATTCTGATTGGCTGCCAACACTCCAAACCAGAATGTGTTGGCAGCCATCATGTGACTCGGTAAAACCGAGTCACAAGAAATCAGTTAAAAAAAGGATAAAAAACAAGAAAAGGGGGCAGGGCAGAAACACCCTGACCCCCTAGGCCTGCTCAGGGGGTCCCACAAGGACCCCCAGGACCAAAAAAAGCATTTAAAAAAAAAGAAATTGGCAGCATTCGCGGTGGGTGCGCAAATCCGATGAAAAAAAGAAAGAAAAACGAAGTGCGGGCTCCCGTGCTTCGTTTCTTTAAGCCCCAGGGTGGGCCAGGTCCCAGGGGAAATGTTCAATTAATTAGCAAGGGCCTGCGGGGGCCCCCGCAGCCCTGGGGACCGCCACCTCCCCTGGGCTTCATCCATAATGTGCGGGGGCACCCGGCCCCCCCGTAGCCCCGGGGACCGCCACCTCCCAGGGGCTTTCTTATTCAAATGCGTGTGGGGGGCTCCTCCCCCCCAAGCCCCGGGGACCGCCACCTCCCCAGGGCTTCAATTTAAAGTAAGTTCCTGCCCCCCCCCACACTGCCCCGGGGACCACCACCTCCCCGGGGCACACTGAATTTCAGAGCAGGGGGCCTTGAGGGCCCCCCAAGCCCCCGGGACCACCACCTCCCCGGGGCTTCAATAATTTAAATTAGTGTGGGGAGGGGCTCCTGCCACTCCCCACACTGCCCCGGGGACCACCACCTCCCCGGGGCACACTTTATTTAAATATGGGGCTCCATTATGGACCCCCAGCTCCGAGGACCAACACCTCCCCGGGGCTTTAAACACTAAGGTTGGGGGGCCATGCGGCCCCCGTCCTGGAGCCCTAGATGGCCCTGGGGACCTCCACCCCCCAGGGCCGGCTCCTGCAATGTCCCGAGGTGCCCACCCCGGGACATTGCCATTTTCTATGGCAGGGCCAGAGCACATCTCCTGCCCTGCCATAGCAAACACTGCTTTGCTTCTTGGAAGCGAGAGCAGGAAACCTGCTCTCGCTTCCAAGAAGCAAAGCAGAATTGCTTTTGGACAAGGGGAGCTGCATTTTAGCAGCTCCCCTTGTCCAAAAGCAATGCCAGCTCCCGCAGGAGGCGGGGAGCCGGCTGGCCCGCAGGGGCATTGGGGCTCCCCCCGCAGTCCCCCACGTGAAGGCCGGCTCCAGGGGATGGGGTCCCCGGGGCCAGAAGTGGCCCAGGGGAGGGGGGCCACGCGACCCCCCCTCCCGGGAAAATTAAAATTACATTTTGTTCTTTAAAACGAGGCCAGGCCCCAGGGGATGGGGTCCCCGGGGCCAGAAGTGGCCCCGGGGAGTGGGGCCACGCGGCCCCCCTCCTAAGAAAAATATTTTTTTTTTATAAAATCGAGGCCAGGCCAATAGTTGCCCAGGAAAGGGAGGCCACCCGGACCCCTTCCCATTTTTTTTAAAAAGAAAAAATGCTCAGGCCCTGGGGGATGGGGTCCCCAGAGCCAAAAAAATACTAAAAGAAGGGGGGCCACACAGCCCCATCTAAAAATATTAAAAAAAGAAGAAAAGCCGGCATCTCGCCGGAGGCCCAGCCCCCTCCCTGCACCACTCTGCAAATGCGCCTCCTAGCACGTTCTGGGTTGGGGGATTAAGTCCCCTTGAATCCTGAGGGTCCCTGGGGGCCAACTAGCCCACCAGGTACCTCCAGTAAGCCCCACACAGTGGGATTGCTGAGAGGTGGTCCAAGGCCACTCCCCTTTTTACACCACTCTGCAAACGGGCCTCTTGGCACACTGCTGGTGGGGCTATGATGTCCTCTTGTGTCCTGAGGACCTCAGGACTAAAGTGGACTTCATCCTCCGAGCAGCAGTGCGCCAGGAGGCGTGTTTGCAGAGTGGTGTAAAAAGGGGGCATGGCCTCGGACCACTTGCAGCAATCCAGCTGTGTGGGGCTCACTAGAGATAACAGGAGGGCTAGTTGGCCCCCAGGGACCCTCAAGAGGTAAGGGGACTTCATCCCCCAATCAAGAGTGTGCCAAGAGGCGCGTTTGCAGAGTGGTGGAGAAAGGGGGCGTGGCCTGTGTCCACCTCTCAGCAATCCCACTATATGGGGCTTACTGGAGGTATCAGGTAGGCTAGTTGGCCCCCAAGGACCCCCACCAGCGAAGGAGACTTTAATCCCCTTCCCAGAGCGCGCCAGGGAGCGTGTTTGCAGAATGGTGGGCAAAGGGGGCGTGGCCTGCTATGAGTACTTACCAATGCTGCTTTTTGGGACTTACTGGAGGTAATAGGAGGGGTAAGTGGCCCCCAAGGACGTTCTTGGGGCCAACTACCCCTCCTGTTACCTCCAGTAAGTCCCACACAGTGGTATTGCTAAGAGGTCTTCGGAGGCCACGCCCCCCTTTCACCACCACTCTGCAAACGCACCTCCTGACACACTACGGGTTGGGGGATGAAGTCCGCTTTACTCCTGAGGGACTTTGGGGGCCAAGAAGCCCTCCTGGTACCTTCTGTAAGTCCTACGCAGTGGAATTCCTGAGCGCTGGTTGGAGGCCCAGCCCCCTTTCTCGACCACTCTGCAAACGCGACTACCAGTTAAAGAAGCATTTGTAATCTAATAGGTCTCACATTTGCAAGAGTTAGAGCTATTGGCGTTGTAAATGTAAAAGTTTTTTGCTAATGTTTTTTGGAGTGGAGTGGAGGTATGTTGTGTGAAGTGGAATTATGTGGTATGTTGTGCAGTGAAATTATGTGGATAGGAAGTCTGTGGTATTTAGTGTATAGGAATTTGTAGAGTGGGATTATGTGTTATGGAGAGTAATTATGTGGTATGGTAGTCTGTGTTGTGGAGTGGTAACCTCAGGTTTAGTCTTCCTTGTTTCCATAAAAGCTAAACTATGAACTCAATGAGACAAAAAAAAGAAAGAATCACTGAGGAGCACTTCTGGACCTAGTCAGAGATATGAGCAGGGCCACTGGAATTATGCAACTGTTTGGCTGCACCGACTTTCGCACAATTATACATTTTCCACATTAGCCACATAATCCATCATCTGCTGCTTAATCTGCAGATTTTAACAAAAAAAAAAGCCTTGTTTCTAGCTCAAACGGCTCAAACGTTACCAAAAATGCAGCGACAAGTGTTACAGCGTGGTGGAAGGTCCTTTGCAAACCTAGAATGGTCACCTGTTACTTATTGCTAAATGTGGGTGTTAAATTGGTACTAATGGTGTGCAAGCCATTCTTAATTCTTTCTGCAGCTCTCTTGCCTCTTTCTGCATTTCTGTTGCTTCTTTCTGCACCTTTCTTTCTTTTTCTGCACTTCTCTTGCCTCTTTCTGCAAATCTCTTCTACTTTCTGCACCTCTTTTGCCTCTTACTGTACCTCACTTGCTTCTTTGTGCACCCCTCTTGCCTCTTTCTGTACCTCTCTTGCCTCTTTCTGCACCCCTCTTCCCTCTTTCTGGACCCCTCCTGCCTCTTTCTGCACCTCTGTTCCTTGTTTCTGCACGTCTTTTGTTTCTTTCTGCACCTCTCTTGCTTCTTTCTGCACCCCTCTTGCCTCTTTCTCCACCCCTTTTCCCCCTTTCTGCATCTCTGTTGCTTCTTTCTGCACTTCTCTTATCTCTTTCTCCACCCCTCTTCCCTCTTTCTACACCTCTGTTGTTTCTTTCTGCACCTCTCTTGCTTCTTTCTGCACCCCTCGTGCCTCTTTTTCTCACCCCTCTTTTGCACCCCTCTTGCCTTTTTCTGCACCTCTGTTCCTTCTTTCTGCACTTCTTTTGTTTCTTTCTGCACCTCTCACTTCTTTCTGCACCCCTTATGCCTCGTTCTGCACCCCTCTTCCCTCTTTCTGCACCCCTCTTGCCTCTTTCTGCAACTCTGTTCCTTCTTCATGCACTTCTTCTGTTTCTTTCTGCAGCTCTCTTGCTTCTTTCTGCACCCCCTTCCCTCTTTCTCCACACATCCACCCTCTTTCTGCACCCCTGTTGCCTCTTTCTGTACTTCTGTTCTTTCTTTCTGCACTTCTTTTGTTTCTTTCTTCACATCTTTTTCTTCTTTCTGCACCCCTCGTGCCTCTTTCTGCACCCCTCTTCCCTCTTTGTGCACCCCTCTTGCCTCTTTCTGCACCTCTGTTCTTTCGTTTCTTTCTGCACCTCTTGCTTCTTTCTGCAGCCCTTTTGCCTTTTTCTGCACCCCTCTTGCCTCTTTCTGCACCTCTGTTCCTTCTTTCTGCACTTCTTTTGTTTCTTTCTGCAGCTCTCATGCTTTTTTCTGTACCCCCTTACCTCTTTCTCCATCCCTCTTCCCTCTTTATGCACACCTGTTGCCCCTTTCTGCACCTCTGTTCCTTCTTTCTGCACTTCTTTTGTTTCTTTCTGTGCATCTCTTGCTTCTTTCTGCACCCCTCGTGCCTCTTTCTGCACCCCTCTTCCCTCTTTTTGCACCCCTCTTGCCTCTTTCTGCACCTCTGTTGCTTCTTTCTGCACTCCTCTTGCTTCTTTCTACACCTCTCTTGCTTCTTTCTGCACCACTCGTGCTTCTTTCTGCACCCCTCTTTCCTCTTTCTGCGCCTCCTCTGTTCCTTCTTTCTGTACTTCTTTTGTTTCTTCCTGCATCTCTCTTGCTTCTTTCCCCACCCCTGTTCCCCCTTCTTGCATCTCTCTGTTGCTTCTTTCTGCACTTCTCTTGCCTCTTTCCCCATCCCTCATCCCTCTTTCTGTACCTCTGTTGCTTCTTTCTGCACTTCTTTTGTTTCTTTCTGTGCATCTCTTGCTTCTTTCTGCACCCCTCGTGCCTCTTTCTGCACCCCTCTTCCCTCTTTTTGCACCCCTCTTGCCTCTTTCTGCACCTCTGTTGCTTCTTTCTGCACTCCTCTTGCTTCTTTCTACACCTCTCTTGCTTCTTTCTGCACCACTCGTGCTTCTTTCTGCACCCCTCTTTCCTCTTTCTGCGCCTCCTCTGTTCCTTCTTTCTGTACTTCTTTTGTTTCTTCCTGCACCCCTCTTGCTACTTTCCCCACCCCTGTTCCCCCTTCTTGCATCTCTCTGTTGCTTCTTTCTGCACTTCTCTTGCCTCTTTCCCCATCCCTCATCCCTCTTTCTGTACCTCTGTTGCTTCTTTCTGCACTTCTCTTGCTTCTTTCTGCACCTCTGTCCCTTCTTTCTGCTACCCTTGTGCCTCTTTCTGTACTCCTCTTCCCTCTGCCTTCACCCCTCTTGCCTCTTTCTGCACCTCTGTTCCTTCTTTCTGCACTTCTTTTGTTTCCTGCAACTCTTTTGCTTCTTTCTGCACACCTCATGCTTCTTTCTGCACCCCTCTTGCCTCTTTCACACCCTCTTCCCTCTTTCTGCACCCCTCTTGCATCTTTCTGCACCTCTGTTCCTTCTTTCTGCACTTCTTTTGTTTCTTTCTACACCTCTCTTGTTTATTTCTGTATCCCTCTTGCCTCTTTCTCCACCCACTTCCCCCTTTCTGCATCTCTGTTGCTTTTTTCTGCACTTCTTTTGTTTCTTTCTGCACCTCTTGCTTCTTTCTGCACCCCTTTTGCCTCTTTCAGCACCCCTATTGCCTCTTTCTGCACCTCTGTTCCTTCTTTCTGCACTTCTTGTGTTTCCTTCTGCAGCTCTCATGCTTCTTTCTGCACCCCCTTGCCTCTTTCTCCACACTCTTCCCTCTTTCTGCACCCCTGTTGCCCCTTTCTGCACCTGTGTTCCTTTTTTTTGCACTTCTGTTTCTTTCTGCACGTCTCTTGCTTCTTTCTGCACCATCCGTGCCTCTTTCTGCACCCCTCTTCCCTCTTTTTGCACCCCTCTTGCCTCTTTCTGCACCTCTGTTACTTCTTTGTGCACTCCTCTTGCTTCTTTCTGCACCTCTTTGCTTCTTTCTGCACCACTCGTACTTCTTTCTGCACCCTTCTTCCCTCTTTCTGCACCTCTCTTGCCTCTTTCTGCACCTCTGTTCCTTCTTTCTGCTCTTCTTTTATTTCTTTCTGCACCTCTCTTGCTTCTTTCCGCACCCCTCTTGCCACTTTCTCCACCCCTGTTTCCCCTTTTTGCATCTCTGTTGCTTCTTTCTGCACTTCTCTTGCCTCTTTCTCCACCCCTCATCCCTCTTTCTGCACCCCTGTTGCTTCTTTCTGCAGTTCTCTTGCTTCTTTCTGCACCTCTGTCCCTTCTTTCTGCAACCCTTGTGCCTCTTTCTGCACCACTCTTCCCTCTTTCTGCACCTCTCTTGTCCCTTTCTGTACCTCTGTTCCTTCTTTCTTCATTTCTTTTGTTTTTTTCTGCACCTCTCTTGCTTCTTTCTGCACCCCTCTTGCCTCCTTCTCCACCCCTCTTCCCCCTTTCTGCATCTCTGTTGCTTCTTTCTGCACTTCTGTTGCCTCTTTCTCCACACCTCTTCCCTCGTTCTGCACCTCTGTTGCTTCTTTCTGTACTTTTCTTACTTCTTTCTGCACCCCTCGTGCCTCTTTCTGCACCCCTTGTGCCTCTTTCTGCACCCCTCTTCTCTCTTTCTGCACTCCTCTTGCCTCTTTCTGCACCCCTCTTTCTGCATCTCTGTTACTTCTTTCTGCACTTCTATTGCCCATTTCTGCACCTTTCGTGCCTCTTTCTGCACCCCTTTTCCTTCTTTCTGTACCTTTCTTGCCTCTCTCTGCACCTCTGTTCCTTCTTTCTGTATTTCTTTTGTATTTTTCTACAGCTCTCTTGCTTCTTACTACACCCCCTTGCCTCTTTCTCCACCCCTCTTCCCTCTTTCTGCATCCCTGTTGTCTCTTTCTGCACATCTCTTGCTTCTTTCTGCACCCCTCGTGCCTCTTTCTGCAGCTCACTTGCCTCTTTCTGCACTTCTCTTGCTTCTTTCTACACCTCTTTTGCTTCTTTCAGCAATTCTCTTGCCTCTTTCTGGACTTCTCTTGCTTGTTTCTGCACCTCTCTTGTGTCTTTCTTCACCTCTGTTGCTTCTTTCTTCACCTCACTTGCTTCTTTCTGCACCCCTCTTGCCTCTTTCTGCACCCCTATTTCCTCTTTCTGCACCTCTCTTGCTTGTTTCTGCACCCTTCTTCCCTTTTTTGCATCCCTCTTGCCTCTTTCTGCATTTCTCTTGTCATTTTCTGAACCTCTTTTGCCTCTTTCTGCACCTCACTTGCCTCTTTCTGCACTTCTCTTGCTTCTTTCCACACCTCTGTTGCTTCTTTCAGCAATTCTCTTGCCTCTTTCTGCACTTTTCTTGCTTGTTTATGCACCTCTCTTGCGTCTTTCTGCACCTCTGTTGCCTCTTTCTGCACCTCACTTGCTTTTTTCTGCACCCCTCTTGCCTCTTTCTGCACCCCTGTTCCCTCTTTCTGCACCTTTCCTGCCTGTTTCTGCACCTCTCTTACCTCTTTCTGTACATCTGTTGCTTCTCTCTGCACTTCTCTTGCCTCTTTCTGCACCCTTTGCGCCTCTTTCAGCACCTCTGTTGCTTCTTTCTGTACTTCTCTTCCTTTTTTCTGCACCCCTCCTGCCTCTTTCTGTACCCCTCTTGCCTCTTTGTGCACCTCTCCTACCTCTTTCTGCACCCCTCTTCCCTCTTTCTGCACCTCTGTTGCTTCTTTCTGTACTTCTCTTGCTTCGTTCTGCACCTCTCTTGCTATTTTCTGCACCTCTCTTGCCTCTTTCTGCACCCTTCTTCCCTCTTTCTGCACCTCTCTTGCCTCTTTCTGCACCTCTCTTGCCTCTTTCTGCACACACAGGGCTACTTTTAAACTGACCTCAGGCTCAACAGTGCACACATGCAAGTGCAGAAAAGGGCTGCTGGCCTCTAAACTGCCATGCCCTATTATATGCTAGGGACTTAGAGGTAGTTTTAATCCCCCTGCCCTATTATGTACTAGGGCCTTACAGGGGAGGTCATGCCAATCACAGGGGTACCCCAACCCATAGTGTACACTAGTATATGTAGGAGTTTTCACTGTATTCTAAGTGTCTTTCAGCATTGCACTGGCTCTGGGCCTGGTTAGGCAGAGCCCAGGGTCAGGCAGAGTCAGTTACCACCAGTACCAGTCACCAAAAAGTTGGGGGGTGCCCAGGGCACAGGATGACTTTGCAACAAGGCCTCTTTCTGCACCTCTGTTGGTTCTTTCTGCATATCTCTTGCTTCTTTCTGCTCCTTTCTTCCTCTTTCTGGACTTCTGTTGCCTCTTTCTGGATTTCTCTTGCTTCTTTCTGCGCCTTTCTTCCTCTTTCTGCACATGTCCTACCTCTGTAGGCATAGTTAGAAATTAGCATTTAAAAAACCTTAGAAATTCACTGAAAAAACCATAGGTTTCAGGGACGTTATAGTTAGAAATTATCATTTCAAAAACTATAGAAATTCACTGAAAAATACATAGGTTTCAGGGACGTTATCGTTAGAAATTAGCATTTAAAAAACCATAGAAATTCACTGAAAAAACCACAGGTTTCAGGGATGTTATAGTTAGTTGGACATTTCACTCGTACAAAACCAGAGAAATTCCGCCGTTATAGTTAGTTGAGCTAAGTATAACTCACGCCCCCGCAATGCACTGCTGATGACATCACATATTGCATCACTCATGACATGATCAGTGACATCACTGATGACATCACTGATGACATCAATGATGACATCACTGATGACATCATCCACGTGATATTCTGATGCACCTCCTCACCCCCTAATATAACCTTTGATACACCCACTCTAAAATACAGACTACCATTCTCGAAACCAAAGACACACCAATACCAATTACTACATACCCACTCACTGATTCCTAGGTCTACACACACATCCACTCACTCACCCATACAGTCACTCATACATGCAGTCACTCATCAATACAGCCACTATCATATGCACTCATACACCTATACAGACACTCACACACCACCACTCACCCATAAAGTTACTTACACAACTAGTCAGTCATGCAAATAATCAATCACACTCCCATTTAATCACCTATACAGTTATACACACACCACCTCACTTATTCATACAGATACGAACACATACTTACTCTCTTATACAATCACTGACACAAGCACACACTCATCCACACAGCCACTCTCACAATCACTCACTCTCACATATAGTCATTTATATACTCAAACACTCACATATACTGCCTTTCACATATGTAGTTACTCACACATGTACCACTGAGACATCCATTCACTCACCAGCACAGCCATACACACACTCACCCACCCATACAGCCCCTCACAGATGCACTCTTGAACACATACACCCAGTAAATCACCCACTCACACATCCATGTAGGGAGTCACACACACCCCACACACCCGCACAGACAATCAGGCACCCATACAGATGCTCAGACAACCAATCAATAACCCATATAGACACTCATGTAGCTACTCACCAACCCATGCAGCCGCTTACACACCAACAGACAGACTGATACAGACATTCACACAGTTTAGTCACTAACCCATGCATTCAGTAAGACACGTTTAATCACTCACTTATACAGTCAGTCACGCACCTACTAAATCATCCATTAAGACAGTCATACACCCACTCATTCTCCAATACACCTTGCCTATATATATAAAAAACATATTTAAACTTTACAGAAACACACAGTCACTGGATGATGTCATCAGTGATGTCATTTGAGATGTCATCAGTGATGTCATCAGTGATGTCACTGACCATGTCATGAGTGATGTAATATGTGATGTCATCAGCAGTGCATTGCGGGGGCGCGAGTTATACTTAGCTCAACTAACTATAACGGCCAAAATTCTCTGGTTTTGTACGAGTGAAATGTCCAACTAACTATAACGTCCCTGAAACCTGTGTTTTTTTCAGTGAATTTCTATGGGTCTCAGCTGCCTTGCTCACGATGTCTGAGCGCCATCATTTTTTCCTTAAAATACTCGCTTTCAAAAAGAAAGAACATTGAGGAGGGACTACAAGGATTAAGGAACATTAGCCAGCACGCTTTTTCCTGTTACAACGGCGGCCATATTAGAACATGCAAGGTGCACACAAAAACAAATTACAAGGATAGTTCCATTTGTTACAGTTATTACTGCTTTTAGCAGCACGGAATTTCCATATTGGTTGTTCAAGTCATACTTGTGCTTTGCCTTCCTGGATTTTTATATTTAGCAGAGACTCCAAGTCCCTTGCAATTATAATCCAGATACCCGGTCAAATTTCACATATCAGTATCTCAGAGAATATACAAATGAACATCCAATTCTAACTGAACCATGTTTCTGTTTTAACAACCTCTAATTCCTCAGATTATATGTTCTAAATATATTTCAACAGTTTCAAAGCCAACGGGGAGTAAAAAGATTATTTTTTGATTACATATATCGTAAAAATCTTCAATTATTAAAGTGCAAGTGCTTGGTGCAAATTAATCACTGAAAGTGCAAGTGCTTCACAGTATATTATTATACATATTTCATATACTTATTAAAACACCTTATAAAAAATATGTAATTAAAATGTCATTATATATTCCAAAATTTTAAAGTGCAAGTGCTTCACAGTATATTATTCTTCATCATTAAAAAGAACTTATATATGTATATATATATGTTTATATATTTAAAAAAGGTGCAAAACACATTACCAACAGCTAAATTAAAAGCAAAAATGACATTTAGGGTTAGTGACCCATTCAAAAGTATAACGTACCAGTCTCCACTCCATGGGGATTCCTATCACGCCTTCAGGATGTAGGATCTGCAAGACCTTCTCCTCCCAGAGATATAGTTGTAAGGGGGATTGGGAGAACCACCACCAGTCTTCTGGGTCTCCAGGTGATGCTTCGACGCCAGGGAACGCACTCTGCCCCACAAGTCGTTCTACCTCTTCGTAATTTCCTCCTGTGTGCACAGGTAAGCAACCTCTCTGTCACCTATTCTGGCCCACATTTGCCTTTCCTGAGATATAGTTATATTTTGTACTTGGGCTCAAAACAATTGTGGCTCTATTTTAATAATTTCATCCACCACGACTGACCCTGCTCCCTCTGTAAAATGGAATTTCTCCTCCCTGCCATTATCAAATAATAAACTTAAATACATTTAATAACTCACAAGAAAAAGGAACAAAAGAAAAAAAAAACAGAGAAAGCAAAAAAAAAATCCTGACTTCACTGAAAAAGTTCTCATGAACAATGTTCTGCTGCAATGGAATGGCAAAGGATCATGGTCTGAAATGGAGTGTGACTTATAGTGTGGTATGCAGGGGAAAACACTTAGCCAAAACACATCAGGTGTGTGATGCTAGCATCCATCCAAAAGCCACAGGAATAGTACAATGTTGAACGCGTCCCGCAATGGAATCCCTCCATAAGGAATCCGCCTCTAGGACCACACCAGCACAACTGAGAACTCTAAATAGGCTCGCCACAATCCCGCCACCCAGACGGTAACGGAATAATGTTAGCCAGCAGAGGAGTCCGAAACGTCGATAAAAGTGAACCGCTTACACTCTAACAATGTGGAAAGAGGATCAGTCAGCCCACATCAAATTTGGGTGGATAGGAATCTGTCAGCTTGACTGAGTACTTGAAAATTCCACCACAAAGGGACGACGGGAGTCCCACCAATATCTAAATCAGGCCCTTAGTCTCTGTGCCCACTATAGAAGTCACATTAGACTTTCTTGTTCGCTGTTTAATTGTTTGTCAACTTTTGGCCTCCCTTTATCTTTGATGGCACCGGACAAAACATTCTGGCGTAATGTGAAAGATGTGAAATCCACCTGTGAGAAAAATTTGGTACAGTTATCAATTTTGTCCCTTTTTCAGTTGATCAGATTTTGTGGAGGCTGGGGTAATTTGCCTCTGATGCCCAAGGGTCCGTCCTACTATAGCTCTGAAAACTGGGCAAACTACAGCCCCTTCAGCACTTGACCCTCTGTGGTAGCGCTGATGAACAGTCACAGACAGTTCAGAACTCTACAATCACACAGCAGCACAATAACAGATTGTCCAACCCAATGTTTTACTTCAGTAAAAGAATCATAGATTTACATTTTTTTTAAATAATACTTGTTGGAAAATGGCCCTCTATGAAGGGTCACCCCAAACTTTTGGCCTTCCTCCTCCTCTTTTTCTTATCTTCTTTTTGTTGGCTTTAGGACTTTGGGCACTTTACCACTGCTGAACAGTGCTAAAGTGCACATGCTCTGTCCTCTAAACATGGTATAATTTGTTTACACTTGTTTGACATATTTGATTAATTGTAAGTCCATTGTAAAGTGGTATACCATATGCCCAGCGCCTGTAAATTGAATGCTACTAGTGAGCCTGCAGCACTGATTGTGCCACCCACATAAGTAGCCTTTCAAACCTGTCTCAGGCCTGCAGTGCCTGTGTGTGTAGTTTACTGCCACTGCGACTTGCCATTTAAAACTACTTGCCAAGCTTGAAACTCCCCTTTTATTATACTAAGGTAGGCCCTAAGTATCCCTAAGGGCAGGGTGCTGTGTACATGAAAGGTAGGGCATGTACTGATATGTTTGGCATGTCCTGGTAGTGCCAAACAGCCTATTTTGTTTTTCACTACTGTGAGGCCTACTCCTCTCATTGGCTAGTATTGGGAATTCCTTAATGCACGTTTAAGCTATAATTCCTAATCAGAGAAGAGTAGCTTTTTCATGTTTCATAGGTTTGGAATGATAATAACAAATCCTCCTTACTGGTGAAGTTGGATTTAACATTACTGTTTTAGAAATGCCACTTTAAGAAAGTTGACATTTATCTGTGCTTATAACTCTGTGTGCTTTGCAGCATGCCTCCACTACACGTGTGGGCTGGGTGACAGCTACACTTTGTGCATTCCCTCTAGACAGCCACAAGCACAGGAAGGTGAGACTCATCTGCATTCTGAATACTCATCTGCATTCAACAGCATTCTGATGGGTCTTCCTGGGAGGAATGGGAGGGGCTCACACACTTCAATTGGCAGTGCCCTGTCCACACACAAAGCTTTGGTTTACCCCCTCTCCCCATCCCCCACAGATAGCCTGGCAGACAGGACTGGTTTGAAAGGATCCTTGTGCACTTCAGAGAGCTGCTTAGAAGTCACCCCTACATCAAAGGCACTTTTGGATATAAGCACTGTGTCTCTGACCCCCTAAAATCAGACACTTCAGGATCTTGAACTGAACCTCTGTCAGCAGGACTGCTGTGCTGCTTAAAGGACTCAACTGCACTGCTTTTCTGATCTTGCCCTGCAGCCTGATGCTTCCTGACTCTGCTGAAGGAGAGCTTGACTCTGCCTTCCCTCCAAGTGATCTTCAAGGGCGTGTACGCTTGCCTCCTGTTACTTGAGACTCAGGGATATCAAAGTCTCTACCCCTGCCCCTGTGCCTGGCTCACTGAAAATGGCCCAGATACTCATAACACGGATTTTGACACATCTCCTGTCTGCGTGTAGCAGAACTGGCCCATCGACCAGGTTGGAGGAGTAAAATTGGAGCAACGCCTCGGAACCAGCTCTTTGCCTCCAAAGATCGACTCATCGGACAGCGTGTCGCTGCCACTGTAGCTTGGTGAAGTCGACACATCCCCTCGACTGCGTGGCAGAATCCAGCGCATCGCTCAACACCTCTCGACTCTGGCACCCGTCTTCCAACTGACGCATCGCCTTCACTGTGTGAAGATCGACTCATCCTGCGCCTGCAGGACTCGACATCGACTCATTACGGTACTTTGTTCACCAGGGCCTGCGTGGGTTCTGTAGCCAGCCTACGCTTCCATGAGGTCGGCCTGAATTTTGACTTTGTTCTGGTCCAGCGCAACCTAAAGTAACTTTTTTAGCGCTAATTGCTTCTAAGTGCTTTACTGCATTTAATCCTTTAAAATTCAATATCTCAACTTCTATACATTGGAGTTGTGTTGTTTTGGTCTTGTTTTGTTCGGAATATAATACTTTATTTTTCTAAACCTGTGTAGGGCTTTTTGTGGTGTATTCATGGTGTTGCTGTATGTGTGTGTGTTGCACAATTACTGTACACATTGCCTCTTTAGATAAGCCTGACTGATCTGTGCCAAGCTACCAGAGGGTGAGCACAGGTTATCTTTTAGTGTCCATAAAGCTCACCCTGACTAGAGTGGTGGTTTCTGCCTGGCCTGGGTGCATACCTCAGCCAAACAGGAATCCCATTTCTAACAATACTCCACAGAACAGATTACAGATACAAATAACATACTGGTGCTTGAGCTTCTGCGCCTTGTATTGAGCCCCACCTCTCCCCCTCTATTAGATATCTTTCCCCTTGGGTAGTTCTAGGCAGGTCTCCCATGGGGGGTTAGAATTTCTCTTGGGCAATTATCAAGGCTCAGGTGCAGATTAGTATTATATTCTGTACACAGCGCTCAGTTGATCAAGAAGTCCCCTTTCTGCACAGTCTCACTACAGCACAGTACAAAACAGTCTCAGCACAGCACAGGCATCAAAGTCCTTTTCTGGCTGGTGGTGGGGACCTACAGCATGCATCTCTCTTCACGTCCGCTCCCAGTAGAAGATGCATTAGCTGGAGGTGACGTGTGGGATCTGGAGGAGGGCCACAGCAGAACAACAACAGGGGCCGACATCAGGGCAGATGAGTGCTGACTGTGGATGAGTGGAGTTCTTCTAGGGTTGATGGACCTGCTTCTGGGTCTTGGGAGAGGAGCACCAGTTGGGCCACCAAGGGTCAGAGATCACACGGTGTCAGGACAGCCACAGTGGCATTGTGTTGCTGTGTGTGTGTGTGTTGCACAAATACTGTATCATGAATCAAAAAGAGGGGGACTAGGAGCCAGATGAAGGTCCAGTACCCATGCTCCTCACTATAATTAACACGTCTAATCAGTGTTGGTACTTGTTCCTATTTAGAGAGGGGATAGAAAACGTTAAAGAATAAGTGTGGTTGGGATATATGGTTCCAGGGGGATCTTCCTTATTTGGAAGTGTTGCCCTCACACACCCTTGTGGGTGTCATGCTTCATCATCGGGTGTTTTGCTCCTCGTGGGGCCTTCACAGCAATGCCCCATGGGCTCTGCAAGAGGGCCCTTTGTCGGAGATCTTTTCTTGTATCAGCCGTGACGGTGCATGCGGGTGTGTGGGGTATAATGTGTAAGGTGGAAAGTGTGATCTTAAAATTACCTGAAGGAGATCAAATTTTATTCAGAGACCCTTCGATAAGGTTAAAAACTAAGATGCGGTAGTGTGCGCAAGGTTATGATACGCCACTACTCAATGAGTGTGTTGTAGTGAACTGTCGTTGTTTCACTATTCAGGTCGACATGTTGCACGCTATGTTAGTCCAGTACTGGATCCCTAGCGTTTCTTCAGGACCCAAAAATATGCTCCCTACCCTTGAATTAGAGTAGGTATCTTGAGTCTTATTATACTCAATCCCTGGTAGTGATACAGTAAATCCTAGGTATCTATGTCATGCTCACCCTAGTACGAATCCATAAATCAACCCCTGCACATAGGCCATAATGTGCCCTAGGTCAAGGAAGGGGACCGTGAGCTTATTGTCACCTACCCCTTGTCCTGCTTGCCTGCTGGCTAGGATCTACTGTATCACTACCAGGGATTGAGTATATTGAGACTCTAGATACCCATCCTAATTCAGGGGTAGGGAACATATTTTTTGGTCGTGAAGAAATGCTAGGGATCCAGCACTGGACCAACATAGCATGAAACTTGTCAACCTCAAAAGTGAAACCACGATAGTTCACTACAACACACTCACTGAGTAGTGGCGTATCATAACTTTGCGCACACTACCGCATCTTAGTTTTTAACTGTACCGAAGGGTCTCTGAATAAAATCTGATCTCCTTTAGGTAATTTTAGGATCACACTCTCCACCTTACACATTATACCCCACACACCCGCATGCACCGTCACGGCTTATACAAGAAAAGATCTCCGACAAAGAGCCCTCTCGCGGGGCCTGTGGGGCATTGCAGTGCCGGCCCCACGAGGAGCAAAACACCCGATGATGAAGCATGACACCCACAAGGGTGTGTGAGAGCAACACTTCCAAATAAGGAAGATCCCCCTGGCACTAATACTGTACACATTGCCACTTTAGATAAGCCTGACTGCTCTGTGCCAAGCTACCAGAGGGTGAGCACAGGTTATCTTTTAGCATGTATAAAGCTCACCCTGACTAGAGTGGTGGTTCCTGCCTGGCCTGGGTGCATACCTCAGCCAACCAGGAATCCCATTTCTAACAATAATCCACAGAACAGATTACAGATACAAATAACATATCTGGTGCTTGAGCTTCTGCGCCTTGTATTGAGCCCCACCTCGCCCCCTCTATTAGATGTCTTTCCCGTTGGATAATTCTAGGCAGGTCTCCCACGGGGGGTTAGAATTTCCCTTGGGCAATTATCAAGGCTCAGGAGCAGATTACTATTATATTCCGTACACAGTGCTCTGTTGATCAAGACGTCCCCTTTCAGCACAGTCTCACTAGAGCACAGTACAAAACAGTCTGAGCACAGCAAAGGCATCAAAGTCCTTTTCTGGCTGGTGGTGGGGACCTACTGCATGCATCTCTCTTAGCGTCTGCTCCCAGTAGAAGATGCATCAGCTGGAGTTGACGTGTGGGATCTGGAGGAGGGCTACAGCAGAACAACAACAGGGCCGACATCCGGTCAGATGAGCGCTGACTGTGGATGAGTGGAGGTCATCTAGGGTTGATGGACCTGCTTCTGGGTCTTGGGAGAGGAGCACCAGTTGGCCACCAAGGTTCAGAGATCACACAGCGTCAGGACAGCCATAGTGGCATCTTTGGTTGTAGTGAAAGTGTTCACTTTGGGCACAGTTCTTGGTCATAGAGGCACAATTCACCTGAGGTACAGTTCTTGATGGTGGCGGCATGGTTCACCTAAGGGCACAGCTACTTCATGGAAGCACAATTCACCTCATACTCTGCCTCAAGTTCTGGGTTTCAGCAGGACAATTTGCGTTGGGCAAGGATCTTGTCCATAGTGGTGAAAACCATTGTCTGTGATTCCGGCTCCGATGTGCTAGGACAGTGAGAGTGTGCCCAAGAGCCTCAGGACACAAAAACTGCTTTCCACAGCCTTATTTCTTCTAGTGGACACACACAAAAATGGGGGCACGCTGGTTCTGGCAGTCCCTGGACAGTTACAACTTCTGCAGGGCTTGTAGGCTCCTTTCTCTTTTAACAGGCAGGTTGGCTTCTAGGATCAGCTACGTGCAGCACAGTAAAACTTCACATGGTTATCCTCTCAACTCAGGAATGCTGGTTGTCATGCACACACCAGATCTGGTTGCACAGTAGTCCTCCAAGAACTCTGTGGAGTACTCCCTTCCTTGGTCAAAGACAACTTGGAAATGGAACAAGAAGTGGGCCAGTGGATCCCACTTATAAACAGAGAAAGTGGACAGGAGATGTGAATCCAGTACCTACACTTTCAGAACCGGTTAGGGGTGGTTCTTATTTCAAGTGGCCTGTCCAGGCTGCTCTTCAGACACAGTCTTTGTAAAGAGTGCTGTGCTTCACAGCAGAGTATTCTCCAGCCTGGTATATCCAGAACAGAGGCACAAAGAGGTGTGGATTCTCTGCACCTAGCTATCAATAGCCAAACTGAACCGTGATCAGGGAATTGACAAAAACCTGGTTTCAGCTAAAGGGGTCCCTTTAACCATAAGAACAAAGAGTACAGTCCCACCCCTCACACCCACCATCTACTAGTGATACAGGAAGACTAAGCATTAACACTCTCAGTAAAAGGCTTAATTGAATATCTAAAGACGCATTGTCTGCTCTGCCCCCCACCTCAGTGTCTAGGTCTTCTCCGTCCAGCTACAGGAATGTCAGTGATGCATATCAACTGTCTGTCAAAACAACCTCACCTGCAACTTGTCCACTAGAACAGGCCATGGGCTTCCAAAATTGAAACCCACAGACCTCATGACTCTGACACACTCACACACTCAATGCATGTACCACACAGGCCACAACCATGCACAACATACACATGGGATATTAGCATTAGGATATGGATTAGCGCTTAGAAGCAGAACTTCACACGGGGGGCGGTAGGCCTATACTCCAGTGGCACAGATAAAAGGTCTGGTCAAAAGTATGGAATTCCAAAACACAGTACGGTGTCACCACCTCTGTACATGTGCACCCATGACTGGGACAGCAGTCCACTGTCAGTAAAATGAGGGCATGCCTGGTGTGCCCCTCCAATGCACAGGACAGTTCAGGGAGCATGACTGCACACAATGCAGGGAAAATTCCTATCCCAATATATAGTCTTTGCAATTTACATCCGTGCTGCACTTTCACTTACAATCATAATATTAGTGTGTTTTGGAAATCAACTTCTGATCTACCTGGCTTATTTATTTAGCATCCCTTCTGCCTCCATAGCTGTAACTATCCTAAAAGAATGTGCTCCAAACTGCACAGATCATATTTGTGCAAAGCCCATTTCACAATACTGCTGATATTGTCAATGAGGACCTACTCACATTTACCAAAACAATTATATACCTGCATACCCATACACCAAATTTGTTTTGTTGACAGCGAATGGACACAATGGGACCATCCAGTTGATCTTCAGAACCATCATTACAACCTTTCCAGTCTGATGAGTCTTGGCCCTATGGATTATTAAACCCACCTATTCGTTCTTCACTCAGACGCCCTTGGTCTGCGATGCTGCTGTCATGCCATTTCCTGTAGGCTACTGTTAACTTACTCACTCTGAGAGCCTTAAAATGGAAATACAAAGTACATGTGAAAAGCTTTTGTTAAAATGGATCAGCTTAGGGAACACAATGTACACTCTAATAGACATGATGATGGCTACTATTCCATCAGAAGCCAAGTTCTTGGTTTTTTCTCAACCCCTCAACACCGCCTTCCTTCTGATTTTTTCTACAAATATCAAAGCCACCAACATGCCCAATATACAAGTGAGGCTGTAGTTCCTTTTGAAAGTCAATGCTGCCCTCCCCACCTATGTGAGAACGTATATATCAGTACTCATCTCATACCTATCCATTGTCTTGGAATTAGGAAGTTCAATGCTATCTCATTCAGTCATGAAACCAAATTCCCGAAGGGACATTTTGGCCTTCTTATATAGTGCCAGATTTCTGGATGGAGAAAAATACGTAGCATCAAATCGCAATTTGCCCGGAAATGGAACCAGTGTCTACTGGAAACATGAAACGAATGGTTCAGTTGGTCTCCATCACGATTACCCATGAAGTTAAAGTGCACGCCAGTTTTGATTGTCTACATTGATCATGATTTTTTTTTCCAATAGTGATAGATGAATCAAAAAAGTGCAGACGACGCAGTGCTCATAGGTGCAATAATGAAGAAATTACAATACATATATACAAATAGGGGTATCCACAATTTCAATACTCAGTTCAGTACAATTGCCGATTCAGCATTAGAATCTATTCCTATTGAATAATCTCCATTTCAGTGCTGAGGTTTCAACCCATAAACTAATTTCAGTGGGTTTCCTCAGGGCACAAATCTGTCTGACATAAAACCTAGTTGGGTGCCTATTCTTCCCATGTAGAGGTCTCGTGGGCTCAACAAAGAATCCCACTCACCACATGCACGAACCAGTTCGACTCCGACAACTTGGACGAGCAACGGCATGTGTTGAGGCATCTCTCATTATTGTTCCCAATTCAGTTGGTGTCTGCGGTATAATTATAACCTGTGAGTGGGGATCATCTTGGTTAAGTGATCAATGGCATTCAACTTGGTTGCTGATTTTGGGATTGGATGCTATGGTAGTGGGTTAATGCACTGCTTGGTAGCCTTGAATTGTTGTTGCTCCTATGGTTCGCTTTGCTAATGGTAATTTTTCAGAAGGTGACTTTATTCGCGGTGGTGAAAGATCTTCGTGGAAAGTGTAATGATTGAGTTGGGTCAGTTTGTCGCTGGCAATGGGTTCGTCTTCATATCTTTTCTTTTTGCTGATGTTGTGCTTCTTATCTGAGAGTTCTTGGGTGAGCCATGGAGCTGGAGGCCATTGTGTTTTCAGCGGTGTGTTGAGTTCCACACAATTTTTGAGGGATGTGTTCTATACATGAGGAGTATGTTGCCATTTTGATGTAGGCTGGTGTGAGTTTGACTCTTTGTGAAGAGCATTCCTGATAGTCTTTGAAGAAGTGGTATGTTTGTTTTTCTCGGTTCACCTCGATGCATAGGTGTAGTATAACCAGCGGAGATGGGGATCTTCCCAGTCAAAGGGTATTGATTCTGGTGATGGATTAACAGTGATGCTGCCATGATAGATCAAAGGTGTTGCCTTTGGAGTGGGCACGTTTGGTGATGTGCTGCTTTATGGCCAGGACATTTAGGAGTAATTAGTAGGATTCTTCCATTTTCTTAGTGTTTCAGTCATTGTGAAGGTTTATGTTTCTGAGGAATCTTGAGTGGGTGTGCTAAATGGAGGCAGAGGTGGAGAGATGCACACTGTCTTCAGTGAAGTAATAGTTGGGTATAATGTGTCTTCAGATCAAAGGAATCTGTCTGAAATGCTGAGGTGGAAGTGGCATATGTAGAGCTCAAATGACTTTAGTGTTGCTGGGCAGCTTAGAGTACATGGCCAGATGAATTTTGTTGTTAATGACGGCGAGCTCTCCTCCTGTCTTATGAATGCTGTATCTATGCGGAATGTTGTAGACAGTGTAGATGAGCATAGTACAGATGAATGTGAAGTGGATATAAACTGTGATTCTGTGATGAAGCATCTCACATGTGTTGTGTGATTACGCCAGCTTTTTCAGGAGCATTACTGAATGCAAATTTATGTGTGTGTGTGGGTTGATCACCATGTGTTTGGATAGCTTGTACTGATGAAGGTGTGTGCATGGAAGTAACTGGGAAGCGGATGATGTTTGCCGTGTGGGGATCAAATACATGAGAATGTGAGTTGTTATTGTAGTTATAGTAATGGGCTGTGAGGCACATGGTGTGGATTGTTTACTTTAGGGGTAAATGGTCAGTCTCTTCTCCCTTTCCAGCCTGAACAGGCCCAAACAGGTGACTCCCTTGTATTCAACTTACCATTTCTGATACGCAGTGGCTAGAGGATGTCCAGGGAGTCCGGAACAGGAGGGTGTCTGATGCTGGCTGGAGAGAGTGGAGGTCCTGTTGGGCACCTAATTGGTCTTATTTAGTAGTCCCTTGTGGCGGGAAAAGTTAGTATAGTACAATAGTTGGAGGGAGCAGAAGCCATGTGGTCCTGATGCAGTGGTAGCTGGCTGTGCTGGCATCTGATTGGGCTTCTGCAAGACCAATCAGAGGCCTGTAGATGTTTTTATTAAGAAAGAGTTAAGCTCACTTACAGCATTACTATCCAACGTTGCATGAAATAGTCATCATAAATCGTATGTTGATTAAAAAAAAAGTAGCATGGAGGTCTAGTAAAATTCCACAGCGAAACATCCACTGGTAGTGACACAAGCATGCAATGGCCTCTTCTGCTACAGAACCTTCCGCCTTATCCTGCCACATGAGAGATGCTTCACAGGAGCAAACTGTCAAGGTTTGGCCGCAGATGGAAACCTGCTGATCCTCAATGCCTGATGTCTTGAATTTAATTGGGGCTGTCGCTTGTGTCCATGACCCCCATGTTCCAGGAGGGGGCCACTGGGAAAGCTGGAGCTGTCGCGAATTGCCAATGAGACTATTGGGGCCCCCTCCTGTACAACTGAGACGGTGGGCTATAGCCTGCGTCTGTGACCTGTGCATGCCAGAAAGGGGCCACTGAGACTTTTTGGGATGTCGCCCAGAGGATCCAACCTGATCGGTACTGTCCCCATATCTGTGACCCTTGTACACTCAGACGGGGCCACTAGGGCTAGTGGGGCCATTGCCGTGTCGGATGAGTTCCTGTGACCAGTGAAGGGACACAGAAACAAGTCCAGAAACAAGTCCAGAAACAGCCGGCAGGAGCACTGGTGCTTCACTGACTTACCAGCAGGAGACACTGCATTCAGAAGCCATCTTCAATCCCCTCAGCGACTGTGAGATGAGCACGATGCAAGCTACTCGTTGTGGAGTGAGGGGGAGAAAAGCAACCCGGCTCCTGGGCTCTCCTGAAGACCGCAGTTCGGCTAAAATGGAACTAGTGCAGCAGGCCCATGTAAGCTTGACAGTTATCCACCCGAAGAGATGAAAACTTTCAAGAACAAAGCCAGACTTTGATGTGCATTGCTAGTGC
This sequence comes from Calotriton arnoldi, assembly GCA_963921515.1. NCBI lineage: Eukaryota > Metazoa > Chordata > Amphibia > Caudata > Salamandridae > Calotriton > Calotriton arnoldi. The sequence continues at coordinate 9,544,720 of CAWUFW010000004.1, read as the reverse complement.
GGGCAACACTTGGGGTCACCTCCTAAAATCTGCCAGGGAAGCCGAGTATAGAGTGGAGGAAGAGAAGGTGGAAAAAGAGGACCTACCTGATGGAGAAGCGCTAGCAGCGGCGGCCCGTGCAGGTAAAGCGGTGTGGCCCGGTGGGGGGGGGGCATGGGAATTTCGACAGACGACGACAAGGGAAAATTACGTAAATAATTAATTTTTCCTCGTCATCGTCTGTCGAAATCCCCCCCCCCTCCAACCGGGCCCCACGCCCCACCGCTCTTACCTGCATGGGCCGCGGCTGACTGCTAGTACTCTAGTCTTGAGAGACCAGTTGTGTGGATTATTTACTGTGCTATGTCTACCATGTATAATAAATATGGCTCTTTACATCAAAGATCAGTATTGGACTGAACAATCATCTTATAGGGGTGTCTGTGGGTATTTTGAGTTATGAGCCCTTGCATACCTTGCACCTACCTCCTCCTGAGGAGCCTTTGCATGCTTGAACTGCGCTACCACTGAGAATCAACTGCTGAAGGGGTGGCATTTGGCCCAGTTACTCAGGACCCATAGTAGATCGGTACCTGGGACATCAGGAGTAAAAGGCCACAATCCCCACAATAGGGCCCAGTAGCTCCTGCTTGCACTGTGACCCTCTGAAAGGTGTTCTGACAAGGAAAATTAATGATTAAGAGAAACATGGGTTTGGGGATGAATAGTTCTATTCTTCAGCATATAACGTACAGATATCTATTTGGTTTGGGGACCCCAGAATATATTTAACTTACAATATATATAATGTTATTAATATTTTACACCCCGAGGGTCAAGACTCGTCATATCATTGAAGCAGACCACCTGGTCCTACAGCCAGGACATCAGGCATCAAACCATAGCAGAAGTCAAATACTCTGGAGGCCCAAAATGAAAAAAAACAGACCGGGAGAAGATCCAAGAAAGATGGACTTACTCACACAACTCATCCTGCAGTGTGGAGTTTCTATGTTACACTTTTACTCCATTATTTATTTTCATTTAATGCAATTTAATGAATTTATTTATAGATGGCGTATTCACCCTTAGGTAATATGGAGTTAGTACTTAAAGTGCAGAGAGACAGAGGACAGGAAATATCAGCAGAAGGAATACGTCTCAGGCATTTTTGTTGGAACTGCGCTAAGTCAGTGATGTAGCATAATTCCAAATTCCAGAACTGGGGACTCAACACATTAAAAAAACCTACCACCACAATGAGCTTGTGTAAAAGGTGGTAGAAAGAGGGATTATGATTTAAAGGCCCTACACTGGCACTGTAGTAGCCAGCCACAGTGTGAAGAGACACAAGTGACGGTGCAGAGACAGAATATCGAGTAAAAAATATCGACTTGCACAAATATCGCGTCAAAAATATTGTGGGTCAAGAATATCGACAGACAAAATATCGTGGTCAAGAATATTGATTTTGGGTAATTTCGATGTAAAAAATATCGAAGTGTTTAATATCGTTTGCAAAAATATAGATGTTAAAAATATCGATTTTTTATTAATGTTATGTATTTTAGTATATATTTTATATGTGTGTGATGCATGTATTTTTTGAATAAGAATTGTTTGTATTTTTATTATATGTGTTAAGATTTTAGTAGTTATTAAAAAAAAAATTGTTTGAATTTTGCATTTTTAGTTCCGTAGCGGGTTGTGGGTTTATAGGGGAATAGGGTGGAAAGTAATTTAACTAGATAACATTTATTGATTATTTTTAGTAGTTATTATTTTTTTTAATTTGAATGTTGCGTTTTTAGTACCGTAGCGGGTTATGGGTTTTTTAGGGGAATAGAGTGGGAAGTAATTTAGGGGGCTTATTACGATGGCAGTGAAACCGCCATCATAAAGCACTTCTCCGCCCGCCGAATTACAATGGCGGGCAGTGTGCTGGCGGACGCAAAGTCCGTCCGCCACAGGTCCACCACAGACAATCGTTACGATTGTCTGGTGGACCCACCCTGCATCAACAATATGGTGGCGGGGCCTAGCAGGCACCATCCGCCATATTACGATGCTGCCTCCCCACCAGCCGGTGTATGGCGGTAACACCTCCATTCACAGGCTGGCTGGGATTGCATTTGGGGGCCCGTAGCGGGCCCCCCTTGTGTTGGGGGAGGTGGGTATGCACTGGGGGGGTACTTAAGGTATCCCCCTACATTTCCCTGCACTAGGTGGCAGGCACTGCGTGGTGCCTGCCACATAGTGCAGGGAAATGCAAACACAGTATTTATGACATTGCGGCAGGTGCTGCAGCCAGCAGCACCCGCCGAAATGTCAGAGATACACGATGCGACCGCAACGGTGGCGGTTGCATCGTAATCTTGTGTGCCGGACCGCCGCAATCCAGGAGGACGGTCCCAAGCACCGGCACGATGGTGGACAGACGGAAGTCCGTCCACCATCGTAATGACCCCCTTAATTATGGTACATTTATTGAATAATTTTTATTTATTAATATTTGCTGAATTTAGATGTTATAGTGTTAAATGTGTACATAAATTGTTTATTAATTATTTAATAATTAGTTGTTAATTAATTAATTGGCAATTAATTATGTTACTTGTGTAATTATTTTTAGGTGTGTGTTGTGGTGTTTATAGGTGAAAATGGTGGGAAGTATTTAGGGGCCGATTACGATGGCGAGCGGACTTGAGTCCGCCCGCCTTCGTAGCAGTGCCTGGGACCGCCTGCCTGTAAGGCGGCGGTCCCGCACCACGTATTATGATGCGACCGCCACCGTGGTGGTCACATCATGCTAGGTTAACATTGCGGTGGGTGCTGCTGGCTGCAACACCCGCCGCAATGCTACAACAGCATGTCGTGTATTTCCCTGCACTACGTGGCAGGCACCACGTGGTGCCTGCCACTTAGTGCAGGGAAACCAAGTGCACCACCCCCCTCCCAACACAAGGGGGGCCTGCAACGGGCCCCCGCATCCAATCCCCCCCAGCCTTTCCATGGCGGTTTCCCCGCAATGGAAAGGCCGGCTGCAGCCAGCATTGCAATTTGGCGGACGGTGCCTGCTAGGCACCGCCACCATTTTACACATCCTGACCACTCTGCCAGGCAATCGGAACGATTGCCTGTGGCGGAACCGTGGCGGGTGGTCTTTGCACCCGCCACAATACAACGTCGATTCTTCCCGCCATCCTAATTTGGTGGGGGGAAAATCGTTGTCGGATGGCGGAGGGCCCGCCACCGCACGGCTGGCGGTGGCAGGCCTTCCGCCATCGTAATCGGCCCCTTAGTTTTAATTGATGAGTTAATAATAGTTGTCAATTCATTTTAATTAATTAATTGGCAATTAATCATGATAATTGTGTAATTATTTTAGGTGTGTGTTGTGGTGTTTATAGGTGAAAATGGTGGGAAGAGTGGGAAGTAATTTTTTTAATTGATGAATTAATAATTTGTTGTTAATTCATTTTAATTAGTTAATTGGCAATTAATCATGTTAATTATGTAATTATTTGAGGGGGCGGAGCTTTCCGGAGCTCGAGATGGCCGCATTTTGAGCGAGCTCTGCGAGCCATCGTCGTAATCCGCTTATTATCCTACATCCAGGCACTCCCAGGTAGCCCAGACCTGTGACATGTAAAGCTCTTGTGTCGCGCTGCCGATCGATGTGCTTTTAGCTGAAGACTGGGTGCTTTGAAGACCAGAGGCAGCAGCGGCCTACACTCGCGGCTCCCGCATCGCCCTGACGTAATATTCACCGCCGCCGGAGCCGACCTGTGAGGGGCTCGCTCAGTGGGTCGCCTGCCTTCTCAGCGATCGCGTGACCCGAGTGCTCACGCTGGAGCAACGTCTGCCCCTCCGCATTGACGACGGCCCATTGAAGACCGATTGGGAGCAGAGGGCACGCGCCAGTGCGGCCGATCGCGGGGTATGAGACCTGGCTGCCCCACGACTGATGTGCTGTGCTGGGGCGGACCTCCGGTGAATCTGCAGTTGTCCAACGAAGGTCAGTGCGTGAGAGTGGCGCCTCGAATAGGAGCGGTGTGGAGGCTGGGGGTCAGGGATCTGGCCTGCACCACTTGGCCACAGGCTTGGGGGCAGCATCTAGAGACACCGTGTTGCCTTGATGTAATGCGCTGGGCCAGACATAGACGTAGCGCAGCTGCCTCCCAAAGTCGCCTGTTATAGCTACTGAGTGCACCTGGCGACAGGCATACTTTTGGGCTCGACGGTGTTTGGCCTGGGCCTACAAGGCCACATCTCAGAAAGCACCTTCCGTTTGGAGACCCTATCGGGCCATATTGCGGAGGATAGCCACGAGGAGCGGAGAGCAGAGATTTCTACGGTGTGGCCCGATGGGAGCTGGGGATTTATAAGTGTGGACCTCGAGGGCGGTTGGCTGGCTCTAGGGTTTATATGAGCTCGATGTGGCCCCCTGCTTGAGCTCTGATCAACACTGCCGCCCTGCGGAGCCCCGCCTGCGCCTCAGTGGCGATCTTACATTGGGCCTGATTCAAGGTAGAGGATCTACAAGCGATCCGGAAGGTGCTGTGGGGGTGAGCCGGGCTCCCTGTGTACTAGAGACGTCCCTTCGCTTCGGCGCGTACTTTGCGGCACCTACCATCGAGAGCCTACCGAGCCCTGCTGACCTGTATCCCCGTGCTGATTCCAGGCCCCTGCTGCTAAAGTGCAAAGTCTGTGTGCTCCCCTGATCCAGCACCCGGCGCTTGAGTGAAACAGGAATTGGAGGCATGAGGGGGCCCCTTCCCTCCGCATAAGTATGGGCAAGGTGGACAAATCCCAATCCAAGCTGCAATTTGAGCGACGAAAATTGAGGAGCAGAGATACAGAGGGGGCCCGGCCTCCTGAGGATCCGGCGGATATGGATGAGGAGGTGACAGGGGACCTCAAAAAGATCCTTGCGGCAATGCAGAAAAGCCTGCAGAAAAGCCTATCAACCATAGGCGGGAACATTGACACGCTTGCATACCGCATGGATAGAATGTCGGAGCGCCTTGACAAACATGCGGAGCGCATTGATATGAGCAACGAAAATCGAGGAGCAGAGATACAGAGGGGACCCGGCCTCCTGAGGATCCGGCGGATTTGGATGAGGAGGCGACAGGGGACCTCAAAAAGATCCTTGCGGCAATGCAGAAAAGCCTGCAGAAAAGCCTATCAACCATAGACGGGAACATTGACACGCTTGCATACCGCATGGATAGAATGTCGGAGCGCCTTGACAAACATGCGGAGCGCATTGATATGAGCAACGAAAATCGAGGAGCAGAGATACAGAGGGGACCCGGCCTCCTGAGGATCCGGCGGATATGGATGAGGAGGCAATAACATGTAAAGGCACACCTGGGCACGGTGAATTACAGTTAAAGTAGGCAAAGAGATTCTAGACTTACACCATATTGGTATTGATGATAAGGACAAATATTAAGCCAATATATATTTATATAATTTATTTTTATCTTTTCTTTTTTTTGAAGATATCATTACAAACAAGTATTATTCCATAATACTTGTTTATATCAATAAATATACATAATTGTTACACATTTACAAAATATTATCACAGAAAAATCATTTCCAGTTGTCATACTTCATATCATTATTGTAAAACCAGCAATGTAAACATGTATGCGAAATTGGAATTCCTTAGTTTCAGAAAATTCTTTTGAAATCAATGGTCAAAAGAGAACAATTTGGTGATGATGTGCAGAGACTGGCGGCATGTTGTCAAACTACGCGCGTTTCGGCAAGGCCTTCATCAGGACTCCGTCACAGTAATCACTAAATGAAGTAATAGACAACATCAATGTCCAGAATTACAGTGCCCACTTATCTACTAAAATTAAAATTCTTGTACTAGAGTGACAGGTAACAACAGATAGATTTACAATTAAAAACATTGTGTCTTTTGTTGATGTTATATCAAGAGGAGTAGCCCAGGAAAACCCAGATCAGCTGAAAGATTTTCATATGAGAAGTACCCTAGTGACAATGCGCAAGAACCTTTAGTGATTTAAAAACCAGGACATGCATACAGCACACTTCAGAGATAAAATAGAATTGTGCATTCACAAATGATAGGTTATAAAAGTAAAGTGAAACATTCCCTTATATCCCTTCTCGAGGCCAACCTACTTTGCCCTATATTTCTAGCTTGTTTGTTATGAACGACATACCTATTCCTTAATATATCTTAGAGATTTGGCACAAGGATATGTAAATGCTGATTCTTATAGATGAGGATTCCGGCAGGATCACCTGTTCCCTATATATATAAGAAGAAGAAAGATATATATATATATGCTAATTGGAATTTAAAGGTAGAGGATCTACAAGCGATCCGGAAGGTGCTGTGGGGGTGAGCCGGGCTCCCTGTGTACTAGAGACGTCCCTTCGCTTCGGCGCATACTTTGCGGCACCTACCATTGAGAGCCTACCGAGCCCTGCTGACCTGTATCCCCATGCTGATTCCGGGCCCCTGCTGCTAAAGTGCAAAGTCTGTGTGCTCCCCTGATCCAGCACCCGGCGCTTGAGTGAAACAGGAATTGGAGGCGTGAGGGGGCCCCTTCCCTCCGCATAAGTATGGGCAAGGTGGACAAAACCCAATCCAAGCTGCAATTTGAGCAACGAAAATTGAGGAGCAGAGATACAGAGGGGGCCCGGCCTCCTGAGGATCCGGCGGATATGGATGAGGAGGCGACAGGGGACCTCAAAAAGATCCTTGCGGCAATGCAGAAAAGCCTGCAGAAAAGCCTATCAACCATAGACGGGAACATTGACACGCTTGCATACCGCATGGATAGAATGTCGGAGCGCCTTGACAAACATGCGGAGCGCATTGATATGACTGAGAGATGGGTGTCGGAGGTGGAGGAGGCGCAGTCGGAGGTTGACACGGCCCAAAAACAGATGGCGAAAACACTGACCGCGTTACAAGATAAGGCGGAGGACTTGGAGGCTAGGTCCAGGCGGAGCAACATACGAATCACGGGGCTGCCGGAATCCACTTCAGTGGGAAATATGGAAGTGTTCATAGAGAAGCTTCTAGTCACGCTACTGGGCCATGAGACCTTCTCGGACATATACGTTGTGGAATGTGCACACCGCTCGCTTGGCCCTAGACCCCCTCCGGGGGCTCCGCCGCGCCCAGTGATTGCAAAACTACTAAATTACAGGGATAGAGATGCGGTTTTGAAGCTAGCTCGAGAAAAAAGAGTCCTACAGTACGAGTGTTCCACGATATTGCTATTCCCGGACTTTACCGTGAAGGTGCAGGAGGCCAGACGACAATTTGCTCCACTGAAACGACGCCTGCGGGAACACAACTTAGACTATGCCATGCTCTACCCGGCCAGACTGAGGGTCAATATGAACGGCAAATCCAAAATCTTCCTTGACCCAAAATCTCTCCAGAAAGCCCTGAAGGAATTCTCTAAGACGGCAGAGCGAAACCAGGAGACGGAGGGATTGGATGAGGCGGCTGGTGGTGCGGTGGGAGAGGAGGAATAGCACGGCCCCCAATTTGCGACTTTAACTAAGGATCCGCAGAGGAGCTAGGAACTAGTGGAACCCCTCCTCCCACACTGGGTTCCACTATGCCGCGAACTTCAGTCAGACACTTTGAACTTGTATCTTCCGAGTGATGAAGCCAGCGTATCGCAAGTATTGTTAAGTTAATTTGCTGTGTTGGGTAGGAGGGATATGTTAAACGCCTTGGCTGGGCGCCCAGATGACAGGAATCTCACCATATACGCATGGACGGTGGGTGCGGAAATACCTCTGATGTAAGGACAGTTATCTCACTGTTGTGCATGGATGTACCAGATGTGTTCTGATGGCATTACTATGTTTCTGTTTTAGCGGTTTACTTTGCGGTATTGAGGTAACATCCGCCCCTGTGTGTTACTCACCGTACTGCTTTGTTGGTTTATGATTGATGTGTGGGAGGGAGGGGGGTGGGGGGTTTCGACTATGCTATGTTGGGGTTTGCATGGCGTAGGTGGGGGGTGGGTAATTCTAAGAAGTCTTTGTTTTTGTATTGTCTTTTTTCAGCCATAGAGTGTACCATGCGCTTTTCATGTCCAACAAGGGTGCCCCGGGGTGTAGGGGAGTTCTGGAATGTTTACTCGTCCAGATGCAGGAGAGTCAGTGCTACTGATGTGAACTATTTTGATGACTTCTGGGCGATGGGCTGAGGCTTTTAACCTGGAATATTAGGGGCCTAAACGATTTCAGGAAAACCAGAAAAGTGATCGCTTATTTTAACAGACATAGTATAGATGTTGCACTCCTGCAGGAGATTCATTTACCCACAGATTCCCAGATGCTAACTCGTAGACGATTGCATGGTGACTTTCATGCTGCTGGCTTCTCCACACATGCTCGAGGGGTGCTCACATGGATCAACCCTAGAAGTGGTATCTCCCTCGAGGCCATTGAGACGGGCGGGGAGGGTAGGTATGCCATCTCCAAGATCAAGGGGAAGGGAATGGAGTTTATTGTTGTTAACGTTTATGGTCCAAATTTCGATCATCCGCAATTCTACAGAGAGCTCCTTATGCTCTTACGATGGTTGGCATCGCTTCCGGTGGTTTGGGGTGGGGATTTTAACTGCACCCTTAATCCAGCCCTGGACCGGTCCGGAGGCCCGGTGAGGCGTCAATCATTAACTGCTAAAGCCTTAGAGGACGCAATCACGGAACTAAATATGGTGGCTGTTTGGCGCTCAAGATATAGCGGGCGGGTGGTTTCACGCACTACTCTGCTCCACACAACCTGTATACCAGGATTGATTATTGGTTCATCTCCAGCTCTCTTCTCTCAGCGATTCGCACTTGCGCGGTGCACCCACGCTCATACTCAGACCATTCACCTATACAATTAGACTTTGATACCCCATCGAAAATGCCAGCCCCCTTTACCTGGAGGTTTCCCCCGTATGCACTTTTAGACAATGCGTTCAAGACCGAGATGGCAGAGGCCATCGAAACCTTCTTTGACACAAATATTGGTTCAGTACCTCTGTTTGCTACGACTTGGGAGGCCTTTAAGGTCTACATTAGAGGGATTGTTATGTCCAAGCATTCTGGGGTGCTCCGCTCCATTAGGGGGCACCTGGCAGTCCTAGAAAAGAAATTGGCCGGTCTTGAACGGGAGGCCCTAAAGGTCGGAACTGAGCAGGTTATGGAAGAACTTAAAACTACCCTGGATGAATATCATGCCACTGCGGACAGAGAAGTTAAGTTTTTAGGGAAGTACGCTGTGGCTAAAACCTACAGGGAAGGGGAGCGCCCGGGAGCAACACTTGCGGCAGTATTGAGAGGCAGACGAGAGACAACTGGAGTTACAGAACTCCGAGCAGCAAACGGCGAGGTGTTGCGCGATCCTGATGCCATAGCCGACAGATTTAGAGACTACTACTTAGAGCTATATCAAACCAGATCGGCTGGAGGGTGTGATGCAGGTTTAGATTGCCTGGAACACATAAAATTACCGTGGCTAGCAGATGAGCACAGAGAATACTTGATGAAACCACTGGAGGCATGGGAAGTTCATGATGCGCTGAAATCCATGCGAACCGGGAGCACTCCTGGGCAAGATGGATTGACTGTTGTCTTCTATAAGGAGTTCAGAGAGCTCCTTGTCCCCCACTTGATTACTTTGTTCGAGGAAATAGGTGAGAGTGGGGAGATGCCCCCGTCCATGCAGGAAGCCCTGTTAGTCACCCTCCCGAAGCCAGGTAAGCCACCTGACGAATGCTCATCATATAGACCGCTATCACTGTTGAATGTCGACACCAAATTATTTGCCAAAGTATTAGCTAATCGCTTAGCCCCACTGGTGCCTACATTGGTTAGTCCCGAGCAGGCAGGATTTGTGCCGGGACGTACCCTGTCGCATAACCTGCGTACAGTATTTGGCGTCATCCAACACACTAATCCAGAAATTAAGGCTGCCGCGATATTTTGGGACGCCGAGAAAGCTTTCGATTCGGTAGAGTGGAAATTCATGATGATGGTTTTAAGACGGATGGGTGTTGGCGACCTCTTTTCCCAGCTAGTGTCTGTCCTATATAACTCCCCGACTGCCAGGGTCAGAGTGGGTAATCTGGTCTCCTCCCCGTTTCAAATTTCCAGGGGTACCCGTCAAGGGTGCCCCCTATCGCCACTCCTCTATGCTATTGTAGCTGAGCCTTTGGCATGCGCCCTCAGGGAATATCATAGCCACAGACGAATAAGTTTCCCTGGATATAACCTAATTATCTCCACCTATGCTAACGACGCTCTTTTATATATCAGAGATCTGAGATCAACCTCTCCCCAGTTTTGAGGGATGTGGTGAGATATGGCAAATTTTCAGGTCTCCGGATCAATTGGTCCAAGTCCACCATTTTCCCCCTCACGGCGGCCATGGAACCGATCGAATTGGAATTCCCTTTGCATTGGTCCGCTGACTCGGTGCGCTATTTGGGCATTCAGGTACACACGAATTCCGATACGGTATTCAGTGAGAACTATGGCAGAGCGGTCACTAAGCTGGAAGAGGATGTCAGCATATGGGTGCGCCTCCCATTATCTCTCCTTGGTCGTATCTCCTTAATGAAAATGGTGGTCCTACCTCGGTTCCTGTTCTTGTTTTTGAACATACCGATGATCCTCCCTGCTCCCTTTTTTAAAAGTATTAAGTCTCTGCTGGTTCAATTAGCCTGGGCTGGTAAACAGCCTCGGGTCAGGTGAGATATCCTAACACTTCCCTACTCTATGGGTGGGCTAGGTGCCCCAGATATGGAACTTTATTATCGCGCGGCGCAGTGTTCACATGCCTTTTACTGGCTACATCAACAATCCCCTCCCCCACATCTGCACATAGAGAGGGTCGCTGCTGCGCCCTCCCCTCTGGCTGCATCTCTGTTCCGGGCGCCATCTAGACGCGCAGGTTCCATAGACTCCATAAATGCCACCAAGCATGCATGCACAGAGATATTATTCATCAATACAAATTTATTAACAAAATTGAATACGCAATTTAAATGTGGCAACACAGTTTCTCTTTCAATACTCCACAGTTCTGAAAATTTCAAAAAGAGGTGCTCGGGTGTGAAATAGGAAAGATGGAGTGTAGTTGGTCAATGTGAAACCGTGAGGGGGGTGGACAAGGAAAAGAAGTGTGACATGTATCCATCACATTTAAAAGATACAATTCCAGCCTGACATAGGTCAAATGTTCCTATATTAGCACATAGCCCTACAGTGACCCTGTTAGTACTTCACAGTTGTCAGGACTTGTGTATTTTTTTCGTAGTCTACGTTTCGACCCCTTGGATGACAGCTAGGTAATTCAAGCCTTAGAATGGGGTCTTCATCAGGACAGTGAAAAGATAGGGCACCTAAAGATAAAATGAATGATGCGCCATTAGTGGGGCACACTATCTGAACATATAGCTGGTGAAAGAGGCTAAAACGAGGTAAAATGTACCTGATATTTCATCCAGCGCTAATGTGAGGGCTGGGATGATTGGCTGAAGGTTGGGCTCATCAGAGCTCCTGTGTGTGGGGGAAACACATATGCTAGTAAGTAATTCCTGAGCCAAGGTGCAATGATATCGAACCTTGTTAAGTAACACTTACTTTCCGGAATCGAATGGATTTAGTACGGCCTTCCGTGCACGTACATGATGAGCAGTATCAAACTGTAGGTCACAGGGATCCAAATCAGTAATCAATGAATGATCTAAAGAGTGGAAAACTAAGCATTAGTACGGGATGTATCACCGTCTACAACGGACAAACTGATAGAGCGATACCCGGGTTATGTGGGTGGCTCAAAGCAATATGACTGAACGGAAAATAGTGTCAAAAGGCCCAGGACGTAAATGTTCCTGTTGTGATTCTGTGAGCTCGCCACTTACTGGAGTACACAGAAAAGGGAAATATAACACGGTAAGCGAAAAAGAGTTAAAACGTTATGGCAAACAAATGTCCCAGGACGTATATGTTCCTGTTGTGATTCTGTGCGCTTAACACTTACTGGCGTACACAGAAAAAAGAATGTACGCCAATAAGTGTTAAGCGCACAGAATCACTGTTCACTTTTTACTTGTGTTTCATCATTGGAGTAATTTTCTTTTTCTTCAGATGATTGAGACATGTTGGTTTTAATTTTTTTGTTGTTTTTTCTCAAGTCTTGTCCTTTTTTGCAATGTGTTTGCTATTCTTGTTCTCAGACTGTGGAACCATTAGTTCATTGATATCTCTTTTCTTTTTATACCATTTTCAAGTTTTATTAGTGGTATAATTTATTCTTCGGACCACAATTTTGATGGTTTCTTGCTAGCATGAGCTTAAAGTCTAGCATTATTTCGCGATTTTGGGGCCGATTCGGATTCAGGCCGGAAATCTCCCCGACCCGGAGAGATTTCCGACCGAATCGGACCCTAGCAGCCCGACCGAATGAGTACGATGGGCACGTATGCTATCGGACTCGATTCGGTCGGACTCCCATTGAAGTCAATGGGAGCCAGTCGTACGACGCGTACACGGGCTCCCATTGACTCAATGGGCACGACGCGAACAAGGGCGCCCCCTACAGCGTGTTCACGTCGATGCGGGTCGCGCCGTACATGCACGTGTAGGGGGGACCCATGGGTCCCCCCTGTGTGCGACTCGCGTGCCTACGCTTCCAGGGGAGTCCGCCACGGACCCCCAAAGTGCGGCTCCGACAGCTCCTTGGAGCCCGACTGGGCGAGTCGGTCGGAGCGGTCGAGGTGCGCATCGTACTTACCCGGCCGGGGAACGTCTCCATTGCGCGGTGTGAGTCGTCCCCATGCGAGTCGGTCGGAGCGGTCGGGTCCTGCGAACGAGTCGGTCGGCAATTTCGCGAGCGCACGCATCGTACTCGCTCGCCCGGACGCACGTACGAATCGGTCGGGAAATAGGGCTCCGAATCGGATCCGGTTAAGCCGAATCCGATTCGGTGCCCTACCGGCCGAGATCGGAATCGACCCCCTATGTCTCTGAATAGACTTCAATTATATTTTTCATTGGGATATTTCCAGTAGGTGGCTTTTCTGACTAAGTGCGCCTTCAAATCACTGGGATTATCAGCAACATTGGAGATGTTAGGCAATTTTTAAACTTTGGATATGCATGTTATGTCTTTAATCGATGATGCTACAAATTCATGGCTTTCACTGAGATCAATATCTTCATAATTTTCAAGAAGCATGGAGGGTAAACATAGTTGTATGTTGTAATTCACTTCATCGTTGTTAACAGTGCTGTTGGTTCTTGGTATAGAGTTCACAAAAATCGTGAGGAAGTAAAGGATTTGTGAGAAAGACAACATCTCCTTTTTGCCATCTTAATTGGTGTTTTTTGCTCCACATTTGGAATACTTTTTGCTTGATTTGCCTATTCTCTCTATCATAGTTATGACCATGACAGCTACCTTTGTTAGTCTACCGCAATCAGACTCCTGTCATGCGAAACCTGCTGTCCAGAGATAGTTACTAGTACCATGAGTGAGAATAGGTTAAGAGACTCATAGTTACTTCCGTAGTTACGCAAGCCATAGTTACTCCTGCTGTTTACCTGCATTTTATTGAGTCTCTTCACTTTGAAATTCAGAGCACTAAAGAGATAGAACATTGCATCAACACCCACCCTGGGCCTTTGCAATTCTTTGTTTTATTCCAACAGATTCTAATGGTCCGCATCAGTTCTGGCAAAGGCTGATCAGGTGCTGACAAAGGCAGAATGTCGGACCTGCATCCCTTGGAGGGCCACAACAAGAGGTGCCCACCACCAATGGGACAGCGTAGCCCCTGCACCTCTCAGGATTGGTGGCAACCAAGTAAGGGCCTGCTGTTCCAGCGCCATCCATTTTCAGGGCTACTTGATTTCCCACTGCACTGCTACCTATACCAATCATAGCTTTACTGGGGTTTGGCTCATCCCACAGCACCAGTTCTGCTTACCAAAATTAGACAACTAGACATGCATATTTGATGCCTGGTTCTTTACCAATGAGCTGCGCTTCTTACCCATTAAGTTTGAGAGCAGGTTGAGATTGTTTCAGCCCCAAAAACACTAAACCTTGCTTTTTCAAATAAAACCAGGGTTTCTGAGCGACAGTTATCCTGAGGGCACCAGTTACAAGATGGTTTGTCTTTCACCCCTACCCCCAGGTTGGATGTCTAATTTGCATGTTAGTACTGCTATGAACCTCCATGAGTTGGCTGTAGCTTTGCCCTGCCTAGGCATAATTTACTATCTTTCAGGCTCTATCATACATGCTCAATTTCCACTTGCCCGACAGAGTGGGCAAGACAGATCAGAAGTGAGCCCATGGCAGAATACCACCTAAGATGCCATTTGCTTCCCTGTGCTTCATTGTGCCACAGGATTTTGATTGGCCTCCAACTTGTGCATTTTGTAGACTCCATGCTTTGTGTTTCAAGCTTGGTCATGTGGGTAATCAACATCGCTGCAGACCCCTAGTGCCTAGGATTGGCGCCCAGCTCTAAATCGTGAAGCGGTCAGGGCATACTGTGACGATTGCACAGAGTCAACAGCTGCACCAGAAGCAAAGGAACCCATAGCCCATCTGGGCCTTAGTACCCCCTAGAAGTGCTGAGATGGTTGTCAGAGGAGGGTGCAGAGATGGTTTTTGTACAGGAATTGCATAGACACAGCAACACAGCTGCAATGGGGCTGCAACATTCACTGAAAGACCAAAGAGCCACCTGCCAGCCTAATGCCTTCCCAACTGACCCAGAGCTGGTCGCAGTGCCCCACAGCAGACGAAGTTCACCATGTGGTCCTACAGAGGAGATCCAACCTCACAGGCAAATACACGGACTGCACAGATTTATTTTTCAGCAGCTTCAGAACTTCTTGAAGATCATTTCAATTTTCCTTTATAATACTTATTGTCTATTGGCCTCTTGCCTGTAGATAGCAATAGATGTTTACCACTTGCTTTGACCTGCATTGTATAGCAACCAGACTCTGAGAAGGCCAATTTTGGTGTGCTGGGGGCTGCTGCCCACCTGCCACCATTCAGGGGATGAGTCTTCATCAGAAGGACTTGGATGGTCAGGTTGCACTTACCTTGTGCATAGATTCCGCTGGAGCAATGCTCTTTTGTATCTATCACCACCCCACAAACGATCACATATAAAGAAATATGATAGCTACAGGAAGCAGCAGGGAATGGGATAAGAGAAAAAACAGTGACACAGGGACTCCACAATTTGTGCCTCATCCCCCTGGCTAGTAAAATAGGTCTGCAGAATGCTTGAATACCTAAAAGGCAAAGGAGAAATCTTAAGTATCATTTACCATATCACAGACTAAAACCCACATTGGGAGTCGGAACCCAGAACAGCAAGTGGCAGGGTGAACATTTGGCTGGTCTTGGGGGGATGAAAGGAACAAAGTGGCCTGCAATAGGCTGAACTTCGTCATGGGAGGCCCTTGGGGGAATGACTTTCAAATGACTCTCAGACTGAAATAGCTCCAGGAGTAACCTGTGTTTAAAGTGTGAGTCATCAGTTTGACTTGAAATTCACAATAATGCTCATAGCTAGCTGTGTTCTTCATCTGTGCACAAGCTGAGTGATTCATCACCAAAGAGTAACAGACACCTTTTGTGACCTTCACCCACTTGTGGGGACAGGTGAAGCTGAAGGAAGGCAGTGCCTCCTGTCTGCTGCCCCTACATTCAGACAGCACTGCAACCCTTCAAGCTTTCTCTCTTTGAAGCCAAACTCAACAGTTAAACAAAGTTCCCACGCACTCGGCCCTGGAGGCCCACCACACTGCACCAGGGGCCGTATTACATAAGGTGCCCTGGGGGCGCAAGGGTCATTTGCGCCCGCTTTGTGCACCCCCGGGGCACTTTGGTATTGTAGAAGGGGGTGCAGACGGTATGCAAATGAGGGAATTCCTTTGACTCTGCACCCGCGCCATATTACAAACACGGACGCAGAGTCAAAGAAGCCCTCAGGAGGTGCACTGACAGTGCGACATTTAAAAGGTGGCGCACTGTCAGTGTGCCCCCTGAAAGCAGCCCTCTGCAGGGGTTAACGGGGGTCCCATGGCCTCCCAGACATCCCCTTGCAGACGGGTGCAGTCAGAGACTGCACCCGCCTGCAAGGGGATCTCTAATCCCCTTTGAAAGTGCAGGTGGATGCGGCCTGCACTGTGAAAACACGGAGCAGCTGCTCCGTGTTTTCACATGAATGCGCTGCCCTGAGGGCAGCATGAGTTCGCGGCTGCCCCCAAGGCAGCGCATTCACCATAATGGGGAGCATTGGCATTGTTTGCGCCCGGCGCACCTTTTCAAAGATGCGCTGAGCGCAAACAATGCCAATACGTAATTCGGCCCTAGGTAGGCAAATAGCTCCAATGGCAAGGCAAATCTACTGCTGGTCCACCTAGGCAGGCGGGTTGATGCTTGAGCAAGACCATACGAATCTTCCAATACAAGTGCAGACCTGTCACACTGGACCAGGCAACCAGCTTCATGTCAGCGATGAAGGGTTGCCCTATGTGTATGCCAGCCATCTACCTGTGCAAGTGTGCCTAGTGTAACTCGGGACACCAACTGTCAGTGCATGGAGCCCAAGGCCCAGGCCCCACAACCCTGGCCTGCTGCAATGAATCGGCCCTGCTGGATCTTTTAACCCTGCAGAAGATGGGGAGCCCTCCCCATGCCTCCTGAACCCCACCCTGAGCATTTTCTGACACCACAGTCTGGCTTAGAACAGCCTAGCTCCAGGAGACCACACCCCAGGTCAGATCTGAGCTCTGATTGAGACCCCGTCATAGCCTCCCAGTCTGCATAAGGAAGGAAAGCCTCCCTGAGCCTGTACAAGTGTATCCTGGGTATCTTGGAGCACCAAATAGTTAGTGCCTGGAGCCTAAGGCCCAGGGCCCACGCTCAGGGCCTGCCGCAGCTCTGACTGGGATCCGTCAGAGTTTTCAACCAGCAAGGAGCTGGAAAGGGCTCCCCTGGCCTTTAAAACTCTGTCATTGCTATGGCAGGATGCTTCTGACAAGCAGATGAGCCTGGTAGTCCATATTGTATTGTATGTAGTACTTGTAAAGCGCACTGTGACCAAATTTGGTATCCTGGCCCTAATTATCACCACTATGTAAGAAAAAAAACGACTGATGGAGATCTGAAGCAGGTTATTAATGAGGAAACAGCCAGGTTTTCAGTGATCTTCTGAGTTTTAATAAGTCAGAGTGAGATCTTAATGCAGCTGGTAATTTGTTTCATAACCGAGCTGCATTCACGGTAAAAGCACATCCTCCTTCTCGGACTTTTTTAAATCTGAGTTCTTGGACATAGTTGCCTGTGGCCGATCGGAGGTGTCTGCCGGGAGTATATTTTATTAGTTTGGCTTGTAGGGGTTTTGGTCATTTGTTGTGTAGTGCCTTATGTACAATACAGAGAGATTTAAAAATAATTCTCTGTTTGATGGGCAGCCAGTGGAGATCTTTCAGCGCCTTTGTGGCAGAAGAGTGTCGAAGTCTGTTCAATGTTAACTTTGCTGTAATTATCTGGATGCGTTCTAGCTTCTTTAATAAATAGCTGGGGGCTCCTAGTGAAAGGGCATTGCAGTGGTCCAGCCTACTTAGTATTACACCTCTAGAGATCAGGTCGAGCAGAGGATATAACTTCCTGAGGGCCCGGATCAGTGCGAAGCAAGTCCCGGTAAGTCAGTTCACTTGTTTTTCCATAAACAGACCTTCATCTATAATCACACCTAAGTTTCGTACCGCCGCTGGATTGCCCATTGGCAATTCCGTGGGTAGAGGCCAGAAGTTAGGGGATAGAGATACCGGGATTTTATTGGACGAGCAACAGAGGAGCTCAGTTTTGCTTCCATTCATCAAGAGTGAATTTGCATTCATCCAGTCAAAAATGTCAAGGATATATGCCTGAAAGTTACATTGAGTGTCCTCCTGATCTTTGTTCAATGACAGAATTAGCTCAGTATCGTCTGCATAATTAATCAGCTTGATCTTGTTGGACTTAATAAGAGAAATAAGGGGTTTGATATAGACATTGAATAAAATAGGGCTGAGGGAAGAGCCCTGGGGGACACCATTTGTTGTCATTCTAAATTTGGATAGAAATGAGGGGAGAGATACCGCTTGACAGCGGCCGAACAGATAGGATTTTAGCCAGTTTAACATCGGGCCCCCCACACCCACTGCCGGAAGCCTGGACAGAAGAGTGTGGTGGTCCACCGTGTCAAACGCAGCTGACAAATCTAGGAGGACCAGTACAACAGATTGTCCGTTGTCCTCCAAAATTTTATCGGTAGCGCAGATCAGAGCAGTCTCAGTTCCATGGCCAAGACGGAATCCAAATTGTTCTTCCTCTAGCCATGCATAGTCCTCTAAGTATTGCAACAATATTGAACTTACATTGTGTGAGAAAGTGCCCTCTTTCTGCATGGTTGCCCCCACTTTTTGCTGAATTGCTGATGTGCTTTGACTGAGTGTGCCCTGGGCTCCTGCTAATCAGGTACCCAGGGCCTATGTTCTTTCCCTAAAACTGCATTGAAGCCTTAACCCAATTGGCATCTTTAGCCACAGGTCAGCCCCTGGTAAATGGTACCACAGGTACCCAGGGCACTGTGACCAGAGAAGGCCTCTAAGGGCTGCAGCACTTATTGTGCCACCCTTAGAGGTCCTGTACCCTGACACTCACACACTGCCTTTGCAGGCTGCGTGTCTTGGTGCAGAACAAAGTGAAGAGTCAACATGGCACACATCCCTGTGTGCCATGCCTACAACCCACTGCCCTGGCATAGATCAGTCACCCCTCTAGCTGGGTGCACTATACCAGTGGTGAGGGTACAGGTGCATGAGCCCTGAACCCCTACAGTGTCTAAGTCCATTCTTAGACATTGTAAGTGCAGTGCTGCCATTTAAGAGTATATGGTGCTGGGAGTTTGTCATTACGAACTCCACAGCACCATAATGGCTACACTGAAAACTGAGAAGTTTGGTATCAAACTTCTCAACACATTAAACCCACACTGATGCCAGTGTGGGATTTAATGAAAAATGCACACAGAGGGAATCTTAGAGATGCCCCAGAAAACTAACCTACCACTAGTGTCCAGGCTGAGTAGCTGCTTTCAGCTGCCACCACCAGACATGTTTCTGGACCCCTGGGTCAAGATCCTGCTGCTCTCTGGGGCCTGAAACAATGCACATCCTGGGACGAGGTGCCAAGCCTCCTCCCCCAGGATGGGCAGGGTTCACGAAGGAGAAGCTTCAAAGGCGTGACGCCTTTGTGAGCTTCCCCAGGCCACTTGCTGCCCTCAGCAACTGGTCCCCACTGGTTCTGACCCCTACTTTGGGCGGGAGAACCGGCGGGAAAAACAAATGAGGAAGAGAGGTGTGCCCACCTCTGCCAACTCCACCCCTCAGGTGGGGGAGGCGAGGTGAAGCACAACTCTCAGTCCACGCCATCCTGAAGATGGGGGGACTCAGCCAACCAGGGACAGGCTCATGCTCCCCTCCCACTGGAGGGTGGCATAATAGGGGGTGTACCCACCCCAGGGAAGGGACCCATTGGTCCCTGCCTTTTACCTACCTGTAACGCCCCTAAATCTAGTATTTAGGGGCACCCCTGAACCTTGCTTCCTCAGACAATAACCTGCAACAAGAAGAAGGAGAAGAAGGACCGAACAGCCATGCAGCAGCTAACAAGAGGAAGACGCACACTGACTTGGCCCCAGCCCTACCGGCCTGTCTCCCCCTCAAACCTGCTCCTGCGAAATCCCGGTGTGTCCTGCAGCCAGCAACCTCAAAAACCCCGGAGGACCTGCCTGCCTTCAACTACAAAGACTCTGTCTCCCGTGAACACCGGATTTGTTCATCTGCAACCTCTGGCTCTGGCCGGACACCGCGGATCCGCCCCACTCTGCACCCGCCGTCCACGGCCCGAGCTCGAGTGGGCAAACACCATGAGGAGGTCACCCCGGCGATCCTGACCCAAGATCCGGCGACCCCTGACCTGCCTCAAGCCTCCAGCCGACGCCTGCAGCCTAAATCCAGAAGGCCCCCCTAACCGCGACCAGGAGCTGGTAAGAAGATCCGACCCCAAAAGGCACCCCTGCACCCGATGCCCCACGGCCTTGTGTGCCCCTAACTTACCTCTCGAAGTGGTGGTCGCACCCAGAAGACCTTCGTCCCCGAGCCTGCAGGGCCTTTGCAAACCAGAGGTTCCCCATTGAAACCAACAGGGCGCCCGACGTCGAAACAGCACCCTGCACCCGGCCGTCCTAGTGCCGCTGAGGGTGCACCTTTGGTGCTACTTTGTTTCCCCATTTGCCCTGAGCTAAAGTCCAGGAGCTTTGCTCCCACAACCCAGTGGCCTGCTTGCCAGCAGCCACCAACCGGAATCTCCCTATCCCCCATTGGATAACATTGGGCCTCAGCACTCTGCATCCGGCCGCCCTAGTGCCGCTGAGGGTGTAACGAGAGTGCATCCTTGACCCTGGGGGAACCCTTGTTCTAACCCAAGAAGCTCAACTCCAAAGACTGATTACTTACCTGGTAACCGTTAACTTCATTTCTCTCCATAGGAATCCATTGACTGTTTTTCTCTGAAAAATGTTCTAAGTGTGGAGTTGATTTGTATGGAAACCTGAAAAAAAACAATTGTGCAAAACTGATTTTACTTACCTTTTCTCTAGGAAATGTTCCAGTGTGATATCTAGGCATATCACACTGAGTAGAAAAGTAATCTAAAAAGTAATCTCAAAAGTAACGTAAAAGTAACTTACCTGTAATTTTCATTGCAAAGTCGATACAAAGTATATATACAGCATTTCACAGTATTGCATTACCAGTAATTCAAACTGTAACCATTTCAAAGTACATTTACAATTGCATTTCAAACTGTATATTTACTGCAAAGTATTTATCAACTTACCTGTGCCAGGTTTGCTTGGTTCTAGAAAATAAAATAACTAAAAGAATATTTTTAAACAAAAACAATTGGTCTGAAGTTCAGTCTTTGAGTGTGTGAATTCATTTGCTGACTGAGTGTGTACAACAAATGCTTAACACTGTCCTCTGATACTGCCTTACTGCTCGACCACACTACCACAAATAGAGAGTGAGGTGCTATCTAACTTTACCTCTGCCTACCTGCAGGGATCCACTGGACTCTGTGCACACTATACCTCACTTTGGTATAGTATATACAGAGCCAGCTTCCTACACATGGCGCTCTAAAATTTTTATTGGAAAGGGAAGAAGGGAAATAGGTCTGAAATTAGCTAGATCTGAGGGGTCAGACAGGGCTTTTTCAGTAATGTCTTAACTATAGCTTTTTTCCAGCAGTCAGGCACATTCTCGGTTTCAAGGGAATGGTTACAAAGTTGTAGGAGAGGGCCTGCCAGCTCATCTTCCCATTTTAGCCATTGCTTTGGTGGAATAGGGTCCAACGGAGACCCTGATTTCATGGACCTATTCAAAGTTTTAAAAACCTCGACAGAGATAGGATCCAGCCTAGTCAATGTCGCGGAAGTAAAATCTGACGGGAGAGGCGGCCCAGATTGAGCAGGACTATCAGTGTGTGAGATAGCACGTTTAAACGCATAAGGTCTGTCAATCCCATCTAAAATTGTATCAGTCTTGTTTTCAAAGTATTCCGACAGATCATCACATAGTTTCTGCGAGGGTATAATTTCTCGCTCAAAACGGGATGGATTAGTGAAATCTTTAAGTATTTCAAATGTTTTTTTTGCTTTATTAGGGGCTGCAATGATCAGCTCGCAATAATAGTTAGTTTTCGCTTTTCTTAACTTATTTTTGTATTCATTTAGTGCAGCTTATAGATTGATCTTATCTTCCTTAAGATACTGGCTCCTCCATTTTCTCTCCAATTGTCTACACTTTAGTTTAGCTTCTTTTAGAATAAAATCGTACCAAGGGGCTGACATCTTTCTTTGGAGTTTGAGGAAGTCATGGTATAGTTTCAGCTAAGGTTTTTAAGATTTCTCTTTCAAATCTATGATAGTTCTCTTCTATAGAGTCTACCGGAGAGAAATGTGGTTTGTTAACGAAAGGTTTGGATTTAATATTAGAAAGTTTGTGCCATGCTCTGCTTTCTACTGAGTGTACGGCTGACTTTCCAGGGGAGCCGTTCTTACCCTTCAGGTAGAAAATAATCAGTGAGTGATCGGTTCAGCAAAGGGGGGTAGTTTCCCCTACAGAAATTAGATTGTCTGGGGAGAAGATGAGGTCCAAAGTATGGCCAGCTATGTGTGTAGGGCCACGGACCTGTTGTTGAAGGCCGATAGTTTCGCAGGTACTGAGCAGCTCCTTATAAGCCGCAGATAGGCTTCCTTCTGCCCAAAAATTAAAATCTCCCAACAGAAAGAGATTATTATGCGTAAGCCTCATGTTGGTAATGTTGTCTAAGAAAGAGGGAAGAGAGGAACTTGCGGTAGTAGGTGGCCTATAACAGAGAATCCCTGTAGCCATGTTTTCCTTTTGAGCCTTTAGCTGGAATCCAACAGTTCTATTCCATCTACTTCGTCTAAGGGGAAGGTAGTGAAATCCCAACTATCTTTGTGAAGACTACCTAAATCCCCCTTTTTGTCCAACTCGGGGCTTATGGAACCCTTTGAAACCATCCGGACACGCCCTATCAAGGTCAGAGACAGAGTCCCCAGTAGTCCATGTTTTTGTAATGAACAGTACATCAAACCCCCCTGTGTCACGCAGTAGGTTAATTTCTTCTGCGTGTTTAGAGAGGGATCTAGCATTCAACAGACCTCATGCTAGCCTGTCCTTTGGTGATGTCTTAACATTATGGCTCTCAATAGTGCAGTCAGGTGGAGGGTCGCTTACCAATACTCATTAGTTCCTCGTGCATATAGCAAAGTCTTCCTTGCTGATTTGTGGCTAAACCGGCAGCATGGCTTGCACTGAGCGTGGTCGGAGCGCGGACGGGCGCAGACGGGCTTGCCTTTGGCGAATGCTCCAGCCTGCTACTTTATAGCGTCTGAGTGACGCTGTGAGCGTAAGATGGCGGTCCTGCTGAGATACAGGTGCCAACGCTGGCTAAAAGGAAGCAAATTGCTTTCAAAAAGCTCAGTGGGCGAGCTAAACTAAAATTAAATCTTTTCCTAAAATCACCGTTAAAAAGTGCCCCCAAATGCCCCCAAACACGCACAGTTTCAAATTCAGTTACATACAGCAGTAAATCCTTACACGTTAGTTGAGCGTGAACGCTCCAGCCTGCTACTTTATAGCGCCTGAGTGACGCTGTGAGCGTAAGATGGTGGTCCTGCTGAGATACGGGTGCCGCCACTGGCCAAAAGGGAGCAAATTGCTTTCAAAAAGCTCCGTGGGTGAGCTTAACTAAAATTAAATCTTTTCCTAAAATCAGTTAAAAGTGCCCCCAAATGCCCCCAAACGCGCACAATTTCAAATTCAGTTACATACAGCAGTAAATCCTTACACGTTATACATATGTATCCTATAGTCAGCTTTGAAACACCCTGTATATAGGGCAAAGGATCTGGATGTGGTAGCAGTCCCTCTCTCCCCCAACAATCATGAGTGGCTCCTCCGTTGGAGCGGAGGAACGTTGCCTCACTTACATTACCCCCAAAGCGCCAGAGATGAAAAATAAAATGGTAATCAATTACCATTTTAGTTTTCATCCCCGGTCTCGAACAGTGCATCAGGACGGGGGTAGGGAGGAGGGTGGGCTGTCTTTTGTACTTGTTTAAAGTGTGCATGTCTTTTTGGCTGGCCTTCTTGCGATGGCCAGCCACACATGTGCACTTTAAACCTCTCAACCCAGCTGTCTTACGACAGCTAGGTTGAGAGTAAGTATAGGCCTCTAGAGAGCTTTGGAGCACGGAGTGAGGCCGCTCTCTCCAATCAGGGCGCTGTTCACATGCTGCATGTGAGGAGCGCCAGGATTGGGCGAGGGAGTTTCCTGGTGGACGGGCTGCTGTGGTAGGAAGAAGACGTTCGCACCAGAGGACGTCGTGTTCGTCTCCAGGTAAGAGAATTTTTTTTTTATTGTCGCGCAAGCGCATGCCCTCTCTCCTCCTTCCCGTAGATGTCAGTCGACACTGTCAGCAATAACTATCTTGGGGTAGTTGATTAGGTTATTTTTGACTGGTATGATAGAAATGAGATTCTGAGTCGAGGTATAAACTCGCAGCGCCCTGGCTCTAAAAAAATTTAAAATGTGCCCTCATCAGGACTTCCAGGGCAGTCCAAAACTCTGAACTCTGAGTCCTGCCCAGGAATCACATGCACTTTGTGTATACAAAATATCACTTGTACATTAGCATGGCAAATTGAGCACACCCGTAGGCATAGTAAATGTTGCTCGGATTTAATTTTGAACACTCATCTTAGAAGGTGTTTCTATTTGTTGAGCTTTCTCTTTGTTCATTTCAGTCTATCAGTTTCTCACTCTGCCCCATCCCTTCCACTCTTCTCTCCTATTTCTGTCTCATTTCCCTCTTCATGTGTCTCTCTGCCTCCTTGTTCTGTCTCGCGCCTCTCTCTGTTTCCCTCTTTGACACGCTGTTGCTCTTCAGCCCACTCGCCTTGCACTTGGCAGCCTGCCTCTCTAACGCCCCACACTTTGTAGGGCGGATTCTCTGCCCCTGAGCCGCTAGGCTTTTTTTTTCTCTCTGTGAACGTCCACAAAGATGGATGGAAAGTTGCCATAGATTGCAATCTGATATAATCTGCAGCAGCCGGAAGCGTGGCTTCCAGTCACCCCTCTCAGAAAAGACAGTGTGTGAATTGTTGATGTGAACAAGGGACACCAAGTGACAGGAAATCCCTCATCATTGGGTCCAAGCCTGCCTTTGGCGCTAACTAATACAAACCCTGCAACTTGAAGTCAGTCTTCTGTGAGATCTTTGATATATAATCAAAAGGTAGTCTCAATTTTTGATACACTTTGCAGGACTGGGGTCTATTAATGTGAACAGGTAGCAACATGTGTTTCATGGTTTGTACTGGTGAGAGTCTGTGACCAGGAGCTCAGCTGAATTGTACTTGGCAGATCAACTGAAGGGCATGGTATTAAAATCCACCCATTCTTATATAATCGCCACCTCCAGCAGGGCTGTCACAAGTTGTTATCAAGACAGGGTTATAACGTTGGTGAGTGATAGGTTTGCTGTTCTTGTAGTGCAGGGTAAAATGTAGGATTGTGATTGCCACGTGTAATGGAATAGAATGCAGTTGCTTAGGAATGTACCTTACCTGGCAGTTACTCCTGTCTGTGGGAGCCAGCTGGGTGTGTTATGCTTCACTTGAATAAATCTACTCCTGTCTGTGGGAGCCAGCTGGTTGTGTTATGTTTCACTTGAATAAATCTACTCCTGTCTGTGGGAACCAGCTGGTTGTGTTATGTTTCACTTGAATAAATCTACTCCTGTCTGTGGGAGCCAGCTGGTTGTGTTATGCTTCACTTGAATAAATCTACTCCTGTCTGTGGGAGCCAGCTGGTTGTGTTATGTTTCACTTGAATAAATCTAACATATCAAAGGCCCTGTCTCTGTAACCTCTTCATTGATGCCAAACTGTTGACATGATCACTCTAAGTGGAAAATCCCCGTGCTACTTTGCAGTACCCACCCTGTCCTGGAGGATACACATCACCCTAGGATTTAGCTTATTTCCCACATTCTGGTTGTGTGGCGGTGGGGAGGCTCTGGACAACAAAGAACCTAGTTGTGAAGCCCTTGCCAGTTGCCCAATACCAGTGGTCATTCCCTAGTGAGGCAAATTTAGAGACATTTGCCAGACAAGTCTGTAGGTCTGAACTAGAAGGGGATGGTGAGTTTTGTATGGGGTCTGCGAATGACTGGCTTGTCCTTTTTGTGGTGCACAGAGGTGCAACCAGAAACGAGGCGGTGTTCTGAGTGCCAAGACGCACAGGAAGTGGAAGAAGATAACTGCATGTGTATGGGCACATTTTCGGCAAAAACTTTCTTTCTTTTGATACATAGCTTGTGACCTAAGGATTGGAGGATTCTTAAACATTTACCTTGTTAAATGGTGTCTGGAAGGGAAAGTGGAGAATTTGCTGAGTATGCTCCGGCCATTGGACTGTTTGTGACACATTTCAATCCTTGTACATATATGGTCCTAGCTGAACGCAACTTAAATGAAGTAAAGGTCTTCATAGCCTAAGAGAGTGTTTCTGTGCATGGTGTTTAACCAGAAGGTAAGAACAAAACACAATGGAAGATTCAAGTAAGGCAACTGGAATTTTATGTGTGTTAGCAAGACCTCTATGGGGAATTCAAAATCCTCTCCAGTAGTTGTATAATTTTATAGCAAATGCAATACAAATGGATATTTTATCCAAGTTTTACAGGCGATGGGTGGTATTATTAAAAGTGTCAACCCACCAAGGGGCGGGACTTACATCAGGGTTCAGTGGAGAAAGAGTACGCATTGTAGGTGGGGTTGGTGGCAAGAACAGATCTTATTGTGGTGTAAATGTTGATCATTTCTGTTTAAGGATGATGGCAAATTTTGGCTCCCTGAACACTTTCATAGGAAAGCATGAGTGGGAACTGAGGAGATCAATGTTAAATCCATAGGTTTGCTGAGTTTGATGCCAACCTATACTAGAGGGGACATTGTTTACCAAGGAATGTGTATGTGGCTTAGGACAGCTCTTTGCTAGGGTGACATGAACAGAAAGATCTGGAAATAATACAATTCCAATTGGTGCAAAGGAAGATCGTTTAACAATCAAAGAATTGATCAATTCTACAAGATTACTGGAAGTTTTCAACGGGAAGTTTGGGAAGATGCTTTTTATTAAATTTGTTAAAACTATCTTTGTTGGCATATAATAAAACTGTATCACCATATGTTACCTGATAGCGGCCAATCAGAGCAATTATTGCAATCAGTATGAATACAGTATACGACATTGGGTTGCAATTCACACACATGGAGATGGAGGAGCTACTTAAGTGCATTGGGTGAAGCACAGAAGAACGCTGCTACATCACACAAGGTGTAACATCCTTATTCAGGCGTTCAGCAGGTTTGTCAAGAACAACATGCAGTTGTTATTTGCTGATGGTCTGAGCTAGAAGGTAATGGTGAGAAATTTGCTATGGGCTCTGCAAATGGTTCTCAATCAATCAGCATTTATAAAGCACGGCTAATTACCCGATAGGGTATCCAGGCGTTTACAGCCCCCGGAGGCTTATTCGAACAGCCATGTCTTGAGGGCTATTCCAAATTCCGGAAGTGAGGTGTTGGTCCGGTGGTGTGTGGGGAGGCTGTTCCAGGACTTTGCTTCTATATTGGAGAAAAAGCATCCTCCACTTCTGCTTCGGTAGATGCAGGGAGTATGACCAGGTGATGGTTGGTGGAAGTTCAGGCGGTGGTTAATGTAGGTGGGTCCTTGGTTGTGTAGAGCCTTGTGTGTGTGGATCAGCAACTTGAATGGGAATCTCTTCTGTATGGGGAGCCAGTAGAGTTTCCTGAGGTGGGGTGTGATGTGGGTTTGTCGGGGAAGGACGAGGATGAGTCTGTATGGTCTGAAGTCTCTGTAGAAGGTATGTGGCGATTCCTATATAGAGGGCATTGCCGTAGTCCAGTCGGCTGGTGATAAGGGCTTGTGTCACTTTGTGTCTCATGTGTAGGGGTAGCCACTTTAAGATCTTACATAGCATGCGCAGAGTGAGGCAGCAGGCAGAGGAGATGGCGTTGATCTGTGATTTCATGGTGAGCTTGTAGTCAATGATGATTCTGAGGTTTCTGAAGTGGTTGGAGGGAGTGGGTGTGGGTCCTAGGTCTAATGGCCACCAGGAGTCGTTTCATGTGTTGCTGCTGTTGGCAGAGATCGGTACTTCCGTCTTTTCTGTGTTCAACTGCAGGCAGTTGCTCTTCATCCAGTCGGCGACGTTAGTCATGCATCTTTGGACATTGGTTCTGGTGGTGGTGGGGTCGTCAGTGAGTGAGAGGATGAGCTGGGTGTCATCTGCATAGGAAATTATGTTGAGACTGTGGGATCTGATGTTGGCCAGCGGGGTCCTATATGCGTTGAAGAGCGTGGGGCTGAGGGCTGAGCTCTGGGGGACACCATAGGAGATCTCCTTGGGTTCAGAGGTGAAATGTAGGAGGTGGATCCTCTGGGTTCTTCCGGTGAGGAAGGAGGTGATCCATCTTAGCACGTCCCCTTGGATGCCGATGTGGTGGAGTCTTTTGATCAGTGTGTGGTGGGATACTGTGCCAAAGGCTGCCGAGAGGTCAAGGAGGATCAAAGCTGCTGTTTCTCCTCAGTCGAGAAGTTTTGAATGTTGTCGGTGGCTGCTATCAGGGCGGTTTCATGCTGTGATTGCTGCGAAAGCTGGATTGGGAGGCGTTGAGTACCTGGTTCTGCTCCAGGTGTGTCATGAGTTGATTTTTGATGATCTTTTCCTGTACCTTCACTGGGAATGGGAGCAGGGAAATTGGCCGGTAGTTTTTGAGGTTGCTGGGGTCGGTGGAGGGTTTTTTGAGTAGTGGTCTGACTTCGGTTTGTTTCCAGGCATCAGGAAATGTTGCGGTGGTGATAGAGGTGATAGAGGTGTTGAGCAGGGTGGTGAATTCCTGGACGATCCTTTGGTTTCCGAGGTTGAAGATGTGTTGAGGGCATGGGTGTATGGGAGCTCGTGAGTGGATGGATTTCATGGTGAAGGTGGTGTCCTGGGTCGAAAGGATGTTCCAGGTGGTCAGTGTGTAGTTCGTGTCGGTTACGGTGGTGGCGTATCTGTCGAGGAAATCCATAGGTGTGGGTTGGGCTTTGAAGTTTCTTTGTATGGTTGCAATCTTGTCATGGAAGAAGTGGGCAAGGTTATCGCACAGCTCCTGTGAGGATGTGATGTCGTTTTTGCTGGCAGCTGGGTTGGAGAATTCCTTAACAATGTTGAAAAGTTCCTTGGTGTTGTTCACACTGGTTTTGATGCATTTGGCAATGGCTGCGTGGTAGAGGTTGAGGGGGGTCTTGAAGGGTGCCCTGTCAGAGGTGTCCTTGCTGGTGCGCTGGTGCATTCACCACTGGTTATGCAGCTAACACAACGCACACTGCATGCGACCCCTGGATGAAGATTTCTACCTTCAGACATAGGGCCTGATTTAGATCTTGGCGGACAAGTTACTCCGTCAGAACGGTGACGGACATCCAGTTCGCTGAAATATAAACCCCAAAGGATGTAATGGGATTTATATTTCGGCAGAGGGGATATCCGTCACCGTTCTGACAGAGTAACCTGTAAGCTAAGATCTAAATCAGGTCCTTGGACACTTTCTGGAGCTCAAATTCTTTCAGTGGGACAAGGCTACAAGCTGTTTGGGGACGAGGGATCTATGAGGCCAGATACCGTCCCTGCGACGTCCCACTGAATTGGAGTTGCTGTTGTGGAAAAGCTCTGCGCAGAAGCAACCTGAATCTACATCCCAGCAGCAGCGCACCTTCATTGGATTGGTTTGGCAAGTTGATCTTGGTCCTCCGGAGGTCTTTTGAATCAAAAAGTTTCTAAGTCCAAGGTTTCAGGAAAAGTTAAGAGGACTACACTTTGACTCCAGTCAAGGGCCCAGGTCTTTAAGGAAAACACTTCAGGGTCAAGATTCACTCCAGCAGAGGCCAGCAGCAGGGTCCTGGGCAGGTTTAGTTGGAACTGGTAACCTGGGCAATTGGAGAAAAGGCTACAGTTTGTAGCTGTGGCTTGAACAGGAGGTCAACCTTATGATCCTTGGAGTCCACTTCTTTGTCCTGGCTATAAGAGAGAGATCAGGTCCAGTTTTCTAGGCTCTTCTCAGGTCACAGACAGCAGGTCCAGTCCTTTTCTGATCTTCCACAGGTCCAGAAAGTGTTCTAAGGTTGAGACTGCAGGTGCCACATTTTTGCCTGGCACCAGCCTGTGGGTGGGTGAAAAACCTGGACAATACCTAACCAATGGGGTTAAAGTTCCCAGGGTTGATCCTACTCCTTTGTGCAGCATGTACTGTGGGCCCAACTGCAAACAATTCCACAGTATCCCTCTCTACCTACACCCAAGAAGGCAGACTCTTTCTTCCCCTATGCAAAGCTCATTTGCCCACCTCAGAGGTGGGCAGAGGAATGAGCAACCCTTCACTGTGGTCGCTCTAAACCACTTCTGAAGGCAGTTCCTCTCCCACTGGGATTGGTGCCCGGCTGACTGCGGGGATAAAGGGAAAGGGCAGGCCCAGGTATTAGCTATATCTGGCTGTGACATGGTAGGCCCTTTGACCTTAATTAAGTTCCCGGGAACAGACCAGATTGTCATTCAGCCAGAGAAACAGAACACCTCCCAACACCCCAGGCCTTTGTCTTAGTTCTGGGAGCAAGTTCACGCCTCATCAAGGGAGTTATTCAGTTGCCAGATGACCGTTGGGGTGATGCAAATGCACATCCAGGGGTTTAAGCAGGGAAAAGATAACTTTCTTATTGTACTGCTTCCGTATATTTATTGCAAATCCAACTTCACCAGTGAGTAGGCCTTATAATAAATATTTAAAAAAGATGAAGAATGGAATTTGTAGCTACTTCCTTTCCTGAGATAAAATTGTTAAATTTAATATAGAATCCCAATTCTTTCCTATGGAGCAGCTAACTCCACTACTCTGAAAATATATAAATGGATTTTAGGGCATTTTCGCTGTAAGGACAATTTTAACATTAAACCTTTATATGTTCTACTTTTAAATATCATGTACCATGCCTTATGGGGAGTAAGGCCTACTTAAGGGTGACTTGCTAATATTTAAAACTCATGGTTTAGACCTTTTAAAAGGGGTTATTTTGACAAGTTAAATTTCAAGTTTAAACCTTCACATTCAGGCTACACATGACAGGCCTGCAGTTGTGTACGCTGTCACTGTAGTGAATGGCACAACTGGGTGCTTCAGTCCACTTGTGACATTTAACTTATAGGCCCTGGGTACAATTTTGTACCCTATACTAGGGATGTATAGGTAAGTTAAACAGGCTGAAAAGGTGAGAACAGGCACTTTACCACTGGTTAGCAGGGGTAAAGTGCATAGAGTTCTATAGCCAGCAAAAACAGTCAAGGCAAAAATCTGGGGGTACACCACGCAAACAATGATCATTTACAACATCAACCTTAACTGTTTAATGGTATTTCATCAAACAGCTTTTGACCTCCCCATACCAACATGTTTAGGTGAGATAGCAGCAGCAGAGTTTTACCCTACACCAAAAAGTGCAGGCTTTTCTCACGGATATAACAGAGATAGCTGTAAAACACACATTCAACCCCTAGGGGCCTTTTGGCACTATTGACAGATAACAGATGTCTTATTGTTTGTTGCCTGGTTCAATAGTACCCATTTTATGAAAGATTTAGTGGATTCTATGGCATTTGAACCAATGACAATGGAGTCAAACAGAGGTTTCCACAGTTAAAGGTTTACCCATGGCAATAGCAGATTCAGTTTTCACAAAATACTAACAGCAAAAGCAGTGGGTAAGGTCTCCTGGTAGATCAGAGTTGCAGATCATTTTCGTCAAGCATGCAGCAGCTCCAGATGGTTGCATGGACGAGAGGAAGGGTTGTGTGGTATGCAGGTAGGCTGCACCTAAATAACATACAGACACTCTCGGAAGGTTACACCCTGTCTTAGCTTGTGAACTCAGTCAGCCTTTATTTATAGCCTGAAGCAATGTCCGATGCCAGGGTGCACATTGTTGTGACAAATAGGGCCTTCTCAACATAGTAGTGACCCCTGATATTTAACATTCTAGCTTTGGTATTTCTGTTTCCATCAGTTTAGCATGGCCAGTCCCTCAGCCATTGAAATAGCCTTGGATTAGGTCTTAGACTGTAGTAGCTTTCACTCCGACCCTTGGGTATGCGTTGGTCTGTCTGAGCCAGTTCAGGTTCTCTTGAGGTGATCCCCAGCTGTGGTCAAACTGGCACAGTGGATGTTTGCATCGCTCAGTCATCCCACTCTGTTTCCTTCCCTTAATTTGGGTCTTCTCCACTAAAGTCTCCTTGACTGTGACTTCCTAACCATCTCCTGCGCCAAGAGACATAAAGGTTATTTGCTCTAATACTCTCCTGGGTGGCGATTCCCAATCAGGGCAAAGTCACCTGTCTGCATTTAACCAATCTCGGTTTGTCGCTGCTTTGTCATTCTCACACCATCACTGGCTATGATGATGGTCAAGGGATTTATCGACTGAGCACAGTGGCACTGGTATTGTGTTTGTTAGGACTCGGGGAAACAACATGGTTGCTGGGGGTCGCCGGATCGTGCAGCATGGAATGTTGCAGTAAATCTGCAGAAAGGTGTTATGGCCCACGCCGCTTTGCCATTTTGTTCCATAGAGATTTGCATGACTTTCTTCAGGGTTCTCATTAACCTATTCAACTTTCCATTGGCATGTTCTTCCTGTGTTGATATTTGAGGTATTCTTGTCTGAACAATGGAATGGCTGTTAGTTATCTCTTTTTAGGTGTTCTGATTTATCTCCAACTATGGATGGACATCTTCAAAGGCTGTTGTGTGCACTATTTCAGCAGTAGGACATTTGTGCAAGAATCGGACATTACAATAAAGTATCTTCCATCAGGGATTAGTCCAAAATCTGCTTTGATTTCACTCCACTATACTGTGCACTCTTCCTCTGTGATAATGAGGGTGGGCTGTTTGGCTACACACGCCGCCCCTGGCACCATCGGTATTCACTCATGGTTCCATTTACCAATGCGTCCAAGCCATGGAACCATACCTACTCTCGTTGACCCAGATTGACCATGTGGGGAGGCAAGGCTTGGGGGATGAAGAACCTATCCCTCTTGAAGCAAGATGCATCAGTGTAGTGTCTTGAGAGTTAGAGATGAGAGTGTGTGGTACCCTGCTGTTCTCAGGTGGAATCTGGAACACGGAATGTGTGCGCCAGATTCCACACAAGGACGGTTGGCCCAGGCTTGAAGAAGCAGCTGATTTACATTTCTCTTCTATCAAATAAACTTACCTTAATATACAGCAGCATCCTGTTTTCATTACGTGAGAACTTTACACTGGCGACGACTGGAAGATGAACCTACAAGCCTGGAGCCCTGCGATGAGCAGATCGTGAGTCTGTTGACTGACAGTAAATCAGTTTTGTTTCCGGAACCTCTCAGAGAAATGACCTCGATGTAAGCTAAGACGACTGTGGAAACTCCATCCCAAACAAAGGTTCTGGTGAGACTTTACGCATTTTAAACTAATTGTTTGCTTTGCTATTTCTCTCGCGCATTGAATTTAAACGCGCACAAAGACTGAACGCGCCAGCAATCACGCACGCCACGTATTCGTTTTGTTTGATGCGCTCGTGCACGCATCTCTGAAAAGACTACTGCGTTAATTGTACCTTGTGTCAATATCGTCTACTATCTCATTGTGACGCGCAACAGAACCTCGTCACAAGTTTTGCATAATTAATGTTGCCAAGCTACGAATAACGCACCGACGCAATTTCGTCATGAATCTTGCATGAAAAATGTTGCCTAGTTACGGCCAACGCACCGTCATACAAGGTGTTGCCAAGCACTCTTCGCGCTCTGTGCTCCTGTTAACAGAGTTCGCCGTAGAAGAACAAATTGCCTCCTTTGAACTGGATGTTTTTCACATCGCATTTGCTGTCATTTCTATTATCATCTTGTGTGTCAGTATATTAAGTTCTCGCTGACACACACAGCCTAAATATTATTGTCTACTCCCACGTCACTGACACACACACTAATTTAATGTGAATAAGCCAATCCATGTGTGTCCGTCAACATTGCTTTCCGCTGACACACACAGCTTCAATTTTAACTTATAATTGAATTAATTAATCAGCTTACAAGCTGAAACTCGCTGATACACACAGCAAAGAGTGTGTCAATTATGCTACACTATATGATCAACTTTTGAACTCACATATTATTATTAATTTCTTTCCTGTTGCATTGAATTTTTTTTTTTTCCCATGGAGGGTATTGGTGCTCCGCCCCCATTTTTGGCTACTCCAGGAGAACCTACATTAGAATGGAAACAGTGGAAAGAAGGTTTAGAAGCTTACATTGAAGCTATCGGGGGGGATGACTACACTGACAAACGTAAACTAGCTATTCTAAAACACTGTTTAGGCGCTGAAGGAAGGCGCATTTTGAGCCATTTACCTCCCATATCTACCAACGACTCTAGTGATGATGACGTCGATGTATTTGACAACGCCATCAAACAACTTGATAAGTTATATGTAAAAAAAGTGAATGAAGTAGTAGCACAACACAAGTTTCTAAGCAGAGGACAATTACTTAACGAACCCATTGACGTCTTTGTGAACGACTTGAGAATTTTAGCTGCCAAGTGCAACTATTCCACATTCCATGATCAAATGGCACGTGACCAGATGGTACATAAAGTAGCTGATGCCAAATTACAGGAGAAATTACTATCTGCCGGCGACTTAACACTTTCCAAAGCCATTGACATTGCTCATCATTTTGAAGACATGAAATTAGGCATGAAAGAACTTGCAGAAAAAAATAATACTGTAGAGGTTCAGGTAGTAAAGAAAGGTGCTTCTGATGTAAGCACTGACAATAAATCTCTTAACAAATAAATTCCTGCTAGTTCCAATTCTGAAAAAAAAGAGTATGTGTGTTTCAAATGTGGAATTCCGGGTCATTTAGCCAATGACAAAAAGTGTCCCGCAATAAGTCAAGTATGCAGAAATTGTAAGTCTAAAGGACATTACGCAAGGATGTGCAGAAACAGGAACAGGTTTAGAAACAAAGGGACAGAGTTCAGGAATGCAAAACCTGTTTATGTTAAAGAAGTTAATTGTGACACAGATGATGCTGAATTTATGTTAACTGTGTATGAAATTAATGACATTAGTAAAGATGCTCCATTCTGTACAGTACTTATAGGCAATAAGGAAGTAAGAATCATGGCAGATTCTGGTGCAAGACACACTCTTATTGGTGACGAGTGGCTAAAGGAGTTTCCTGATGTACAATTGTCTCCCCTGATATCAAATTGGTGGGATATGGCAAAAAGCCTATTGAAGTTTGGGGTTTTTTCCCTTCTAATATTAGTTTTAAAGGTAAGACCATTAACGCAAAGGTATATGTGGCCAAAGATGGATCTTGTCTTTTGGGTTGGCCACAGCAAAGAGACCTCATGATTACATTAAATCCCAACCATCCTGATCAAGTGTTGGGCTATTCAGATTTGATTCTTCAGGTTGAAAGCAGTCCGGCAACTGAGTGGGAAAAAAGGTTTCCCAAAGTATTTTCTTCTCAGTTAGGATTATTAAAAAATGTTGTGCATAAGATCATTCTGAAACACAATGCCATTCCCAGAGTACACAAAGTCAGAAATATTCCTTTACTACTTAGGGACGCTGTAAAGAAGGAGTTAGAAAGCTTATGTCAACTAGATGTCATAGAAGAAATTGAATCCTCTGAATGGCTTTCTCCAGTTGTTGTCACACACAAACCCAACGGTAACGTTAGGTTGTGTGTAGATTTGAGAGACCTGAATGAAAACGTGTGGGTGGACAGACATCCCCTGCCTAACATTGGGGAGATGTTCATCAAACTCAAGGGGGCGATGATGTTTTCGACTCTTGATTTATCAAATGCATATCATCAGATTGCTTTACATGATGACAGCAAATAGTACACTTCTTTCATCACATCCGAAGGTGCCTTTAGATATAAGAGGATGCCATTTGGGCTAATTTCTGCATCTTCCGTGTTCAGAGAGTCATGCACAACTTGTTTAAGAATATAAGTAATGTTTTATACTTTCAAGACGACAGCCTTGTTTTTGGTTGTAATACTCAAGAACATACTGAGACCTGACTGAGGCACAAAGTTTTATGTATTCTTCAAGACAATGGTTTGACCTTAACTAAAGAAAATGCAAATTTGGTGTAGACTCCATGGAGTACCTGGGTCATTCTATCAGTAAAAATGGCATTTCTCCTAAACAAAATCTAATTAAAGCTATTGAAGAAGCTCCTGAACCCCAAAACAAGGACCAGCTGAGATCGTTCCTTGGTTTGGCGGAATATTACGCCAAATTTATTCCAGTGTTTGCTGACAGAACAGTTCACATGAGAAATCTAATGAAAAAGAACCAAATGTTTGTATGGGACGACAACTGTGCCTATGAATTCAAACTTATAAAAAATGTATAGCCTCAGCACCTGCTTTAGCTACTTTTGATACTGCTTGTGAATCAATTATTGTTTCTGATGCCAGCAATGTTGGAATTGGTGCTGTTCTAATGCAAAATCAAAAAGACATTTGGTCACCATTGCATTTGCTTCCAGACCACTAAGAGGTGCTGAAAATAAATATTCCACTCTCGAAAAAGAAACACTAGCATGCTGGTGGGGCATTGAATATTTTCGCAAATATGTATATGGCACTGTTTTTAGAGTTAGGACGGACCATCGTCCTCTGGTGGAATTGTTTACAACCCAGGGTTGTGGGAAGGCGATGTGGCTGATGGTGAGGTTAAATCTTTCATGACAGTGAAGATTTATTTGCTTTTGTTGGTGTTTGCATCAATACAGTCCACCAAGACGGTGTGTTTGGTGGTCCTAATCAATTGGCTGACCAGGGCTGACTTCAATGTGCTCCTATCTTTGTTCCTTTCTCCATCTCCATCTCCACTCCAGTTGTTTGCAGTGGCACTTCATAAGCCTGAGTTCTTCCATGTACCAGCTGGTTTTTGATCTGAATCTCACCATATTGTTGTGCTTACGGGTTTCTGATGTCTTTGTGAAAGCTGTTAATTTATTCAGGTGGGTGGGTGTTGGGGCAGTGTTCCAGTCCTTGTCAAGGATGTTGTTCCAGTTACGGCGGGCTGTTCTGGTGGTGGTTCATGGACGCTGGAAAGGGAAGGGTATGCTGAACTTGATGAGGGCATGGCCTGTTCAAGTGACCAAAGTGGATTCTATCGACTTTGATGTTGTTGAAGGAAGTGAAGACTGGGTGCAGGTGGTGTCCGGCGGCATGGGTAGGACCTTTGACCTGTTGGGTGAGGCCCAGGATTCCAAGTACTTCAAGGAGTGATTTTAAGTTGGGGTTGATGAGGTCTCCCAGGTGGAAGTTCAGGTCTTCAACGACAATGTTTTTGCTTGCTTCAAAGATGAGTGGTGCGATGAAACCTGTGATGGCATTAGAGAAGTTGGCATATGGTCCTGGAGGTCTGTAGATAAGTGTGCCGTACCCGGTAAAGTTGGCAGTGTCGTGAAGTTGGCGTGATGTGGAAGGTGTAGCAGCACAGACGGTGCAGCTAATAACGTTCTTGTGAATGATGGCAGTTCCCCCTCCAAGCTTGTGTAGGCAGTCTTGCCTGGTGATCTTGTATCCAGGGCAGATGGCTGTGGCAATGTCAGGAGCCATTGTGGGGTTCAGCTAGGTATCTGTAACGAATAACATGTCCAGGGTGTGGCCATGCAGCAGGTTCCAGACCTCCGTGGTATGTTTGGTGAGTGAGCAGGTGTTGAGGAGCATGCATGAGAGTGCAGGGTGCTGTGTGAGTGGTGTCTGGTCTGTCTGAATGTGGGAGAGTGGGACATTGAGTGGGGTAGATGCGGGCAGAGGTGGGTGAGTGTGAGTGCCAGTGGCGGCTGGTGACATTTGAAAGTGGTGAGGCGTAAAAGTTTGTGTGAAGAGGCCAGTGGTGAGCGAGCACAGCGAGCGAGCCTGACAGCCATAAGGGGAGTTTGGGGGGGTTACCCCCCCCGAGAAAATTTTGAAAAAAGAGTGGCCAAATGGTGCATATTTGAGAAAGCAAGAAGGTTGATAAAGCAATTGTTAAATTCTAGTTATGAGGTCAATAATGCTAACTAATATTACTGCAAATAATCTATGTGACACACTCACATTTCTCATATGTGAGGTCCTGTTTTGATCTAAAAGAAACTTTTTATATGGATGTTGCATGAAACAAACACAGCATTTCTCTTAAAAACGTCTATAATAGCCTCTCACACCACCTACATTCAAAATAAATTGAAGGAAAATCATATTTAAAACAGTTTGTTTAAAAATTATTCAATGTCATCAGGGCAAGAATCTCTGCAGAACAGAGCTGGCTCCATAAGGGGACCCATGAAATTCTGAGCCCTTGGGCCAGAGCTGAGCTTACTTTGCCCATGTCTTAAAACGTCTCTGACCAGACCTGGTGTTTTTGTTTATTGTTTATGTCCTGAGACATGGCTTGCATTTTATTTCTTGCATTTGGAAGCCCCTGCTTTCATCAAACCACTTTACATAGGCTGTAAGCCATTTTCAGCCCATTACCAATAGCATGTTTTCATTCTCAGGTGTTAATAAATAATCCACACATCATTAGCATTGCATTAATGGCATCCATTCTGAGTTTATGTACTTGGAGGTGGCATCATTCCTGCACAAATGGGATTTATCTGCGCACTGCACTTCACCGGCCTCAGTGATCTGTGATGTCTGAAGCGAGGCAGGACGTCACCGGGCACCTACCCGCGCGCTACATAGATTGACAAAAGGCTGTTAGACCGTAGTACAGACATTTGAGTTTACCAGTTTGTGACATGATTTAAGGCAGCTGTTACTGAGAAAGTATCAAAAACAAATAACAATCACTAATTTGAATTATTAATGCAAAACACATTTTTTCAATGTTCTCAGGTTTGTTTGCAGTTTTATATAGACTGAACGTGGCCCGAAGGTATCAGAGCACTTTATATCAGAGCAGTTACGTTACACAAGGATATATTGGGGCAGATATACAAGCCCCTTGCGACACTTTTACGCCGCCGTTGCGTCACTTTTGTGACGCAGCGGCGGGGCAAACAATGTGCCACTATGCGACATATTTACAACGTGACGCATCTAGTGAGATGCGTCACGTTGTAAAGCCCTGCGCTACATTATACCTGCGTCAGGTATAATGTATGCAGGGTGGGCGTTCCGTCGCAAGGAAGCCCCGTAAAAGTGATGCAGTAAAATCTACAAGATTTCACTGAGTCACTTTTACGTCCCCGCTGCGTCAAATCCTTACGCCTGCATGAAGCAGGCGTAAGGAGTGACGCAGCATGTTAGGTATAGGGCACCCCTGAGCAGTGCTGGAGTTTCGTCGCGCTTGCGACACGACTCCAGCAATGCGTCACCCTTACGCCGACAGATGCGTCATGCATCTGTCTATCCTTGCGCCACGGTGCGCCGCATTGTAAATGTGGCGCATCCATGGTGGCGCAATGGGTTTTTTGAGTCACGCAAAATAACTGGCGTATCCCTGCTAATATGCAGGGATGCGCCAGTTATTGTAAATCTGCCCCATTATTTTTTGTTTTTGATAGGCACGGGTAGATTAAGTGATTTGCCCGGAATTGTCTCTGCGGGAGGAAGGGGTGCAGTGGGTGGAAGCCAAAGGGAACATTCCACCTCACCAGGGGTGGCCGAGCAGGTTTGCCACACGCACATAAATACCATTCACACGGAATTTGACTAATTGGGGTTCATTGAGCAAAGTCACTACACAGCAAAAAATGTAAATCCGTTTTTATATAGCGCAGCTACTCACCCTTACAGGTCTCAAGGCGCTGGAGTGGAAATTAAGTGAGCTATTGCCCAGAGTCACATGGTGCTGAGCTGAGCTGCCGCCAGAGCCGGGGATCGAACCGTGAACCCTGTGCTCCGGAGTCAGCTGCCCTGGCTGCTGCACCACACCTCTCCACTTAAATACAGGTCATCACGTCCAAAGTAACACACAGCCACCGCAAACTGAGAAAAGAATGTACATTGGAAACTGCTTTTTTTACGTTACACCACAGTGCCGTGCTGTTAATGGAATCCATGTATTGTTTCGTTTTCCGTGACATGAAAAAGGCATTCCCGGTGCACACTGTTTTGTTTTGATCAGCCAGACTGCTGGTGGGGTAGGGGTTGAAAAGACACACGGAGCCTGGGCCCTGGGGACTCGAGAGGGAGGGCGCTGAACATAATTAATACTACACGGCAATCAGGGACTTTGTAACTGGGAGAGGCATCGCATCAGGCTCTGAGGCTCAGGGCAGGAAGTCAGTCGGGTTTTGTCTTCCTCTGTATCTGATCAATTCTAAAGTGTAATATCATAATCATGACCATAATGTACTTGGCCTACAAATTATGAGAAAATATAATCTGTAGTATAAGGACGGAATTTGCACACTTTCACGGCCTGCAATGTGTGAAGCAAAGCAGGACTTTGCCGGAACCTGCTCGCTGCGTCACTGAAAAACTTAAAGGCCGTTACCAGATGCATCAATCCAGCAGAAATGTAAATAATTTATAAGTGGATGGGTTAACTAACTTTAAGGTAGGCACTCCTGCTGCTGACAGTGTGCTACAGTCAGTCAGGAGCCACTGCCTACCACTAGGCTATCACCAGGTCAGAGAGCTCCGGGGTGAAATGACACGGCACCAGCGGGTGGGCCCAGGGACTTGGGAGGAAGGGGACTTCACATAATTAGGCTACAGTAGTACTTTACTACTAGACTAGTACAACCAGGCTAAACTGAGACTGCTGAGCAGCCCTTCCCATGCGCTGATGTCCTACCATAGTTACCTACTATTATCTCATTCAGTAGGTGAGATCCGACACTATTCAATTTTTACAGCAAGAGCCGTAAGTGCTGTAACTTTGGAGGCAGTAAAGTTATCCAGGCCTATTTTACATGCACCCAAGCGCTCGCCCTCCACTGCTTCCCTTAGTGGCCCTCCCGCAGCTTTATCACTCGCAACAAAATTATTTTTTTAATCTCTATTTACGATTCTCCTTGCAGGAAGCCCTGCGCGCGCTGTGCCGGCGGTGCTCCCTGAGATGGAAAATGACATAACAGAGGGAAAGTTTATTTAAGTGAATAAATTAAAATAAATGGCTCCCAGGAAGGGAAGGTTTGCAGGCTGTGTATTAATAAACAGAACAGTGGCAAAAACTCAAAGGTACAATTGCCCCCAAACAGACTCACCGACATTACAGGCATGCACCTATAGGAATATAAAGCACCTGTACGGTCTGGAACTCGCGCAATAAACAGACCACGCTGATGTCTTTAAGCGTAAAAGGCCATTTATTAGGACCAGGCTGCACAACAGTAATCAATAAACCAATAACATCAACATCAATAACCAAAGCCCCACATCAACTCTGCATCCCTTCACTCTCTTCACCCACTCTGAACTCACATCTCCAACCACTCCATGCCCATTCCGTTCCTCAACCATTTCCACAATTCTCATAACATCCTCCCCGGTATCACCTGGCATTCCAGTCATGCCTCAGCTCCCCACCTCATTCAATCTCCCCCCCCGAGGGATGGGTGCGCCCGCTATTGACTCCCCCACCCCTCCAAAGTATCGCCTACCCCGCAGCCCGTCCTAAACTGGCACGCCATGCCAACCCTACCTCCAAACCCTAGTAACTGCAGGGTGGGTGGGTGGCCTTTCAACTACCCTCCCGATGGTGCCGAGCGCAGGAAGATGAAGTTGCCTCCCTCCCCTGCGCTCTTATATCCACCCCCTAACTCCACCCCTTAACCCTGCCTGGTCCTCCCCTGCGCGAAAGACCCCGGGGGAAGACTAGTCTGCGACTCTGCGTCCCCCGGGGCCCAGCATCGCGCAATAAACAGACCACGCTGATGTCTTTAAGCGTAAAAGGCCATTTATTAGGACCAGGCTGCACAACAGTAATCAATAAACCAATAACATCAACATCAACATCAATAACCAAAGCCCCACATCAACTCTGCATCCCTTCACTCTCTTCACCCACTCTGAACTCACATCTCCAACCACTCAATGCCCATTCCGTTCCTCATCCATTTCCACAATTCTCATAACATCCTCCCCGGTATCACCTGGCATTCCAGTCATGCCTCAGCTCCCCACCTCATTCAATCTCCCCCCCCCCGAGGGATGGGTGCGCCCGCTATTGACTCCCCCACCCCTCCAAAGTATCGCCAACCAGGGAAGCCCCTTTAGGGCGGTTACCTGCCCCCCCCCAGGGCCCGTACAATGCATCCTTCCTCCACACCCATTCAAACATTCCTGTGACACCAAATCGACTCATTCCACAACTTACTGACCACATCTCTCATCTCCATCATATAATAAGCATTCCCCAATTTTGAAAGATGCACTCCGTCATCCCTAAACAGTAGCGGTTCCTCCAGTCGCAGTCCAGCATGAGCAATGACCTTAATGTCCCCGTCCCCACAGAAACGTCTCATCGCTCTGTTGAGCTTCCGTCGTGCCTTCTCCACAGCCCCATGTTTAAGGGCACCCCTCCATACTTTCCTAGGAACAAGCTCAGTCCAGGCAATGCAAGTCCCTGCCAGCCTGCGTTTCAGCACTTCCAAATCCCTCTGCATCAGCTGCAATAGCGCCAAACCCGACAGCTGAACCAAATCGTTCTCCCCCAAGTGTATGATCAACAGATCCGGGCATCCCCTCTGGGGGACCATCTTCGCGAGCCAGGGCAATAGTGCCCCCCATCGCATCCCCCGTTTACCCCACCAATGCACCTCGTGATGTTGTCCTTTGAGTCCCAGGTTACGGCCGTACACCTGTTGTTCTGCATACTTGGAGGCCCAATTAACGAAGGAATGCCCCACAATCCAAGTGACCCACGCAACCTATGAGAGAAAAACATGTTAGAAACAAAGCCTAGAACTAATCATGCCAATTCCACAAACTTCTCACTTGCGAACATACCGCTCACAGCACCGAGACTTCCACCTCCCAATCTGCCGAATCCTGTCCCAAGACCACCCCAACCTGGCCGCTGCTGTCGCCGCCCCAATGCGGAAAGAGTGAGTCCCGAAACCAGCTGGATCCAAACCCAATCGCCGAAAGGCCATACGCAGCAGCGCCAACAACTGACCTGAAGTCACCCTTGCCCCAGACATGTGGCAAACTATCTCGCCACTCGCCACCCGCGTGGAAAGCACAAACGTCCTCCATTCGGCCACCGGGCACACACCCCCACAACCAGCCTCGCACAACCAAACCCACTTACCCCGTCCCAGCTGATCCATTTTGGAGTGACCCAGCCAAGTCCCCAATCGCCCGCCATCCAGCCGTATCTCCTCATACCGCCTGCCACCCCCTGACCGCGTGCCCAACATTTCAGACACCCGAAAGGCTCCAAAATACATCCAAATCATCCCCAAACGAAAAACACGCACCTCAAACGCATCATAACAACACAGCGGCAAAACCTCAACCAACTTGACCAACAAATCAAAGGTAATCGCCTCCCGCAACACCCCACCCCCTTTCTCTCCCTGCCCCAACCTCTGAGTACCCTACTGATAATCACATCTTTCGTAGGATCAAAACCAACAAATAAGCAACAATAAAATGCCACCCCTGCCAACTTCCCTGATATAGTCGCAGCCGTCAGCCCTCTGTCCATGCAATGCAATACAAACTGCAACACTCCTTGCTCCAATGCTGAGCAATCTCCAAAAGCAGAATCCCCACGCCATCCCATAAAGGACCCAAACTCCGCCCACGCCAGTCTGTATGCTCGTCTTGTGGTATCAGCAATGGAATTTTCAACCAGGCCTATCACCCTCACTCCCCCAAGGCCCAGATGCCGTCCGGCAGCTTGGTCTTGCACTGATCCGCTCCTGGTGCCAATCGCCGCTGCCACTGCGAACGAGACAAAGCATCCGCGATGTCATTATTCGCTCCAGGGACATGCTTGGCTCTAAAGACCACATTCAATCTTAAACATTTCAACATAAAACTTCTCAGCAATCTCAGTACTCTCAGGTCCCTTGCCCTCTGCCTGTTAACCAGCTCGACCACAGTCATGTTGTCCACGTGGAACAACACAGACCTGTTCTGAAACTCAAGACCCCACACTTCCAGTGCCACCAACAAAGGAAAGAATTCCAGAAATGCAATGCTCCTCCCCTGCTTCACCCAATGAGCTGGCCAGTCCTCCGCGCACCACCTGCCATCCCAGAAGATCCCAAAACCAGCTGCCTCGGCTGCATCAGAGTAAATTTGACATTGCCAAACCATCCTGTCGTCCGCAAAGTCCAGGGACACCCCGTTGAAATCTGTCAAGAAAGTCAGCCATGTCCTC
Source organism: Calotriton arnoldi (assembly GCA_963921515.1). Classification (NCBI taxonomy): domain Eukaryota; kingdom Metazoa; phylum Chordata; class Amphibia; order Caudata; family Salamandridae; genus Calotriton; species Calotriton arnoldi. The sequence continues at coordinate 9,500,507 of CAWUFW010000004.1, read as the reverse complement.
AAGTCTGCCTGAACCCCCATGGAGATCCAGATCTGGTGGTGCGGAAGAACAACCCCCGACATGGCCATGCCGAGCCACCTGCAGAACGTCCGTCCCGCCCTAACCACCCTGCACGCAAAGTTCAAGAAGCCCAACAGTTGCTGTACCGCCCTCAATGCTATCCTCTTCTCACCGATCGCCCACCAGAGGCACGCCTGAATCTCTGCCACTTTAGCAGCAGGGAGGCGAGCTGTCCACTGAAGGGAATCCAGCTCAATGCCCAAGAATGTCAGAGTGCAGCATGGGCCTGCCGTCTTTTCAGGGGCCAAGGGAACACCAAAGTGCCGCGACATCTCCTGGAACTGTGACAGGGCCCTGCCACAATCCCCAGAGTGAGCTTTTCCAAGAAAGAGAAAATTGTCCAGGTAGTGAGTAACGTCCCGATGCCCGCTAATCTGTGTAAAAGCCCACTGCAAGAAGGTGCTAAACAGCTCAAATAGCGCGCAGGAAATCGCGCATCCCATGGGCAAAACTTTGTCCACGTAAATGGCCCCTGCGAACTGCATCCCCAGCAGCGAGAAATCCGAAGGGTGTATGGGCAGCAGGCGGAAGGCATCACATTTAGCTAATTCCGCCCCCGGCCCACACACCCTCACAAGGCGGATCGCATCATCCACCGATGCGTAAAGCACCCTGGAGTCCTCCTCCACGATGAAATCATTCACGGACTGTCCTTCAGGCCACGAGAGGTGATGTATCATGTGAAACTCACCCTCCTCCTTCTTGGGCACCACCCCCAGCGGAGAGATGATTAAGTCATCCGCTGGCCAGTCGCTGAACGGGCCAGCTATTCTCCCCTCATCTACCTCCTTCTGTACTTTGGCAGCTACCACACCCGGCAATGCTGTGGCTGATTTCAGATTATCTGCCCATCTCCGCACCCTGGGACCCTGATAGCCCACCCGAAAGCCCTCCGTGAAACCCCACTGAATCCTTGAAGCTGCCTCCCTGTCGGGGTAACACAAGAGCCACGGGGCCATCGCCTCCACCTTAACCGGTGTAGGCGCCCTTTTGTCCAGGCTGTCCCCTCCCTTTCGCGTTGCGCCACTGTTCCGAGGGCGTGACCAGTGTGAAGCATTGGGAAGGGCGTGTTTCCCACCACATTTAGAACACTCATGCTTGAACTTGCATGGGTAGCGCGAGCAATAGCCCCTGTTGAAGCTCCAACAGGCCCCAACAGGCCCCGGTGTTAGGACCGCCTGGCTTAGTGTTCTGGCCTGTGCTACCGGCTCCGGCGGTGTTCCCCCCCGCCCCGCTTTGGGCGGGACGCGGCGGAAAAGACCGATAAGAAACCGGCAAACCGCTGGCTGTGTGGGTGGATGCCGATGAATGCGTGGATGCCATCCACTGCATCCATAATTCCTGATCCACCTCACCCCAATGCTTGTCCGGGTTGGCGCTAACCCTGGCCCTGAACTCCTCGTCGTAACTGAGCTAGGCGAACCCCCCGAACTGCAGTTGGGCTTTCCTGATAATGTCCATATACTTCATTAACGCGATGGCCCTATCCAGGTGCTTCTCACAGTAAATACTGGTGTAAATTAGAAATGCCGAAGTCCAATTCTCCATAGTCACAGGGACCCTAGGCCGTCTAGTCAACTCCCACTCCTCCTCCTTGGAACCCTCCTTCGCCTGCACCTCCCTGTGCAGTAATTTAAACACGTCCACATATTCGTGTTTCCAAATTCTACTCTTAACCTTATCAGACAAATGAGAACCCAAGGGCATGGCCAGCCCCATGTAAGGGAGCTTCTTCTGGTGTTTGTCCTCAGACTTGTCCCCTTTTCGTCCTTCCCCTCCGTCTTGTCAGTCTGAACTCCCGCCGTAGACACCAACTTACCTCCCACCTGCTTGACAACCCGTGCCGGCCTGTCTTTTTGCAACTCTCCGGTCACCCGCACCAACCCCTCCCCCACACCCACCGACCTACAAGCCTTCTTCCTACCCCCTTGTGGCCCACCATCCCAAGCCGTCCACCAAGGTCCCTCACCTGACAGTGATGAGTGCATCTCTCCGGGCCGTCCTCTGGAGGTGGAAGCCTTGGGTGTCCCCGCCTCTGCCGTGCCCTTCGTCTGCTTACAGACCTGCAAAACACCAAATCCGCTGTTGCTCTTCACCCCCCCGTCCCGTCATCGTCATCCCTCACCTCCCCATCTTCGAGCTCATCACTCTCCTCATCATAGTCCAACCCCACTTCCGGCTCCACATCCACAGGCGCCCACAACACCTCTTTCACCGCACGTTTCACGCCTTTACTCTTTGCAGCACACACTCCCCGGCCACCCGACATACACGACGCCGTAGCCCGCTCCCGCGCTGGAGGGATGGCCGCCGCGGACCGCCCTACTGCTTCAAGCCGGCGTCCAGGGGCCGTTTTGCACCCCGCCGGGCCACCCCGCACTCTGCCGACAGCTGCCGGCTTGGATCTCCCCCTACCCCCCAGGTCGCTCCAACCTGAGTGGGCCCCGGCACCATCAGGCCTCACAGCCGTCCCTACCGGGCCCGGAGGCCCGCTAATCCTACCTGCCCCCCCAGCCTGTCCCTCCCAGCCCTGTCCCGCTCCTCTTGCTCCGCCCACCTCTCCTCCTCCGAGGTGGGAGTAGGGGGCCCCTCGGTCTCCGCATCCCAGGCCACACCTGCCCTAGGTGCATACTGCTCTGCCCTCCTAGCCTCGTGCAGTTGCACAAGAAAGCGCTGCTCCCTAATCCTGTCCTCCCAAGCCAGTGACTCCCAACGTGGGTGGGGGGGGGGGGCAGTAGCCCTGAAACCCCCCTCCAGGCTGCCAAATTCCGGGTTGGGGAGCAGGCACCGGACCCCCCACGGCACTGCCGCCTGCCCCCAGGACAGGGACCTCCTGCACCCCCAAGACACCCCCCACAGGAACCGGAGTGCCCACCCTGGACCCAGTCGAGAGGTCAATGGGAGCGTCCACCCATTGCCCCAAGCCATCACCCACACCCCCTGTACCCAAACCAGGATCCAGGAGAGAAATGTAGGGGCCCCCGGTCCCCCCAACCCTCCTCCCCCCTCCGCCCCCTCCAAAACGGCTCCCGCCGTGAAAATCACCGGCCGAGGCCCCCCAGCCTCCACCCCTCCCCCCCCACTCGCGTGCAGTCACGCGCATTTGACAGCTCCCCAGCAGAAACCGGCCCCACCCACAGTCCTGTCGGCCCTGGGGGCACAAACTCCAGCTGGGGGAAAGACAGGCGCGGAGGCAGGCTCTTCCACCGACCTCCGCGCGTGGGCTCCTTCTTGGGCACGCCCCGCCCCCTTACCAACACGCACTTCCCAAGCGGCGGTGGTTCCTCCTGACATGCTAAAACCGCCGCCGCTACCCCAGCAGAAGCCGCCCGCGGGGCACGCGTAAACTCCACCCATGCCTCCCCCAGCACCCCAGGCCGGAGGAGATCCTCCCGCCCGGCGCACCCCAGCACCTTCAAAGCCTCCCTTACCTCATCGGCCGAAGCGCCCGCCATCGCCCGCAGTACGCGAAACCACCGGCCAGTGGTTCCCGCTCACCCCGGCAACCGTCCGAAGCAAGTTCCGCCCCGCGGTGAAGCACCTGCGGCCTACTCTGCCACTAACTTCTCCCTTTCAATTCCTTTCAACTACCCTCCTGATGGTGCCGAGCGCAGGAAGAGGAAGTTACCTCCCTCCCCTGCGCTCTTATACCCACCCCCTAACTCCACCCCTTAACCCTGCCTGGTCCTCCCCTGCACGAAAGACCCCGGGGGAAGACTAGTCTGCGACTCTGCTTCCCCCAGGGCCCAGCAATGGCACACAGAAACACTGACCTGAAAACACTGGACACACACACGGTTCTTCACTGTTCACTGACGACGGTCCTGCAGCATTTTGTCACCTGTGGAACGTTCTCGAGCCGGGCTCCTCGTGACTGCAAGACTGGAAAATGCTGGATTTGGACAACTCCTCCCCCAGACCCCAGCACACCAATAAGCAACTGTTGCTAGGTAGCGTGGAAGAGACTATGTCATTCTCTAAGACGGACTGCCCTACCCCCTGCCAGTGGAATTAATGGGGAGCTTCTGACTCCTCCCTGGGCTATACAAATAACGCCCACATCAAAAGCTATTCTGGCAGTGATACACAGATCCTGCCCCCCTGTGTGTCGTCATTGCTCTGCTTTCGGGCTCAAGGTCGAAGAAATCTTCGCCCAGCCAAAAGCATGCGCAGCAGAGCCAAGGGCCATCCTCCCCCACCCCCTCAAAAGAAAACCGGATTTGCACATGTTTGTCCACCGAGCAGCCAGCAAACTATATTGCTAGCTGCTCGGTGTTCGATCTCACATTTTTTTTAATCCCCCAGGGTGGCAGGGCGACGACCATCTCGCCCGTGTACACCAGCCGCCTCTGGTGAGTGCATGAGAATTTGCCTGAGCACAGGAGAATGCTAAATATCCACAAAAAGAAGGGGGGAGAGGATAAATCCCCTACTCCAGCCTAACCGTTCAGCCACTGAATAACACACAAAGCTGTAGGGAAGAGGAGAAGTATATAAATAGTGTATACATAGGACCCAAAGGCATGTGTCCAATGTGGAAAAACTGCCCTCACTCACAAAATTGTGACATGCTTCATCATAGGGCGTGCTACAGACACCCCCGCCAAGACCTTCGCCTGGGATGGAGCAACAGGGAGGGGAAGACAATACAAACAAATACACAGTATTGGGATCACCGAAGAAAAAGTGCAGCCAGTGAGTGTTAAAACTAGCTCAGATGTATACCCACTGCCAAATTTATTCCGGGGCCATCTGGCTAGATTAAAAACGTGAAGGATGGTGGTGAGAGGAGAGAATTAAGATTCCTTCACCCTTCCTTTACTGCCAAAGTGTCAACATCTTTCTGCCGTTGGAGGTGTGCCTAAAAGAAAGGGTCACTCTGCATTCATTAGGACCCTTCGGGACCCAAAACGGGAGGACCCCTCCCATCCTACCTCCGGTATCTGTGGAGAATGCTCCCAGTCAAGCACAGATACCTTAATCAATACACTAATCGTGTTCTGTGAAGTACAAAGAAGAGAAAATAAATACAATCACCCATGTGGACCAAAGACTCAATCGTCCAAAGGTGCTTAGGAGAGGAAATACCTACCCCTAATCTGCTTACACGCAAAAATAATAACACACACCTCATTACCACGCAACCAAGGATAAATATAGACCTTGGTGTGAGCTATACAGTCCAACTAGGACATCAACCACACAGTGTGCAGGGTGTATACTTCCACACAATCCATATGACCTGTTCCAGGCAAACATTCATTAAAAACATCCAAATACCATTGTGGTAACAATGAGGCTCACTGAGTTTCATAGAAAATTCCTCTAGAACTGGTGAGAGAACGTGATCTATATGATCACCGGCCTGTACAATAAATGATACATTGGCATAACAACCAGGAGAGTAAAAACCCATATAATGGAACATAGGAGTACCATCAGATGTCACAAATCAAATACAAAGTTTACGACACATTATTTTGAACAGAATCATTCGGTCAATTACATCTCTAGGACTGTACTGGATAAACCCAGAATCCACTCCACTACTACTGATAAAAAGAGATTACTCCTGCTGAGGGAACAAAGGTGGGTGTGTAGATTAAGAAGCCATATATCGGGACTTAATGATGACATTCCCTTGAGTACCTTACTAGGATAAGGGGACCTGTATCTTTGCACCTCACTATTTATTGCAGCCTTTTCCATATCTTCCTGCTGGATCTGTGATTAACAGTGACATCTTGAGGTCTCACACATATGCCTCCCCTCCGATGGAAAAACTGTAGGGTGATTAGGGCGTATGTCCAGGGGGATGCACACTGTACCTGCATACTTTGCTTTTACTGATTTCTGTGTCGAGGGACTGGGGGTATTGATTCTCTTACCACTGGCGTCTTATGACTTTGTTGCTGTAACGATGCGAGATATTTTTGACACAGCTTGTACTGTGAGATAGGGAGAGATTTATCTAGACATACTGTCTTTGTCTCTGTGATCTAACTTTTTTTGTGATACATTCCTGGTTTCTTAGCCTTGACGACAATTGTGACCATACTCTATTGATAATAATAGACCAGCGCAAATTTGGCACGCTCCTAAAAACGACTGTCACGAACATCTTGTCAGGTTCACCCCCATTCCATAGATAACTGAGGCGTGTGTCTGGCATCGCGTTTCTATAAAGGTAATATTTTTTTTAAAAAGCACACACGCAGGACAGGTGGTGATGTCAGAAGCGTCTCCTGCACGTGGCCGGAACCGCCACAATATGAAGGTGCGGGCATCAGAGAGCTTCACCATCTGCACAGAGAGGATCTGGGGAGTCTCCGATGCGGTGCACTAACCTTAATGTTGTAAAGAGGAAGGGGGGCAGTCAATGACTTGATCTTTTTTTGACTCCAAACTAACTTCCATGTTTTCAGGGAACGTAGGAACGTGTTTCTTGCAGGGGTACCGCTAGACTTTTGCACAATGGTTACGGTATGACATATGACCACCGGACTCCCCTTTGCAGCACGCTATGGTTGTTAGACTCTTCTGTCCCACATGACATTGTAGTAAATTGTATATCGGAAACAGGAAAATTTCCACTCATTTCCTGTTGATTCCGATAGCCACCTCATGCAAGTGGTTCTATATAACTTAGGGGACTCAGGACCTTTTTGAGTCTCCATATTCATTCCACACGAGTGACTTACCACTGTGACATTTTTTCCGTCCCTAGATTTATTCCACACCAGTGATTAAGTGTACTTATGACATCGAGTATATATATATATATATACATACACATGTTTGTTTCTCCACTAGAGTTTGACAACAGGTGGGCACCCCCACACCTCGCCAGTTCCAGAGGAATTTTCTATGAAACTCGGTGAGCCTCATTGTTACTACAATGGTATTTGGATGTTTTTAAAGAATGTTTGCCTGGAACAAGTCGTATGAATTGTGTGGAAGTGTAGACTCGGCACACTGTGTGGTCGATGTCCTAGTTGGACTGTATAGCTCACACCAAGGTCTATATTTATCCTTGGGTGAGTGGTAATGAGGTGCGTGTTATTATTTTTGTGTGTAAGCAGATTAGGGGTAGGGATTTCCTCTCCTAAGTGCCTTTGGACAATTGAGTCTTTGGTCCACATGAGTGATTGTATTTACTTTCTTTTCTTTTGTACTTCACAGAACACGATTAGTGTATTGATTAAGGTATCTGTGCTTGACTGGGAGCATTCTCCACAGATACCGGAGGTAGGATCGGAGGGGTCCTCCCGTTTTGGGTCCCGAAGGGTCCTGATGAATGCCGAGTGACCCTTTCTTTTGGGCACACCTCCAACGGCAGAAACACGTCAACACTTTGGCAGTAAAGGAGGGGTGAAGGAATCTTAATTCTCTCCTCTCACCACCATCCTTCACGTTTTTAATCTAGCCAGATGGCCCCGGAATAAATTTGGCAGTGGGTATACATCTGAGCTAGTTTTAACACTCACTGGCTGCACTTTTTCTTCGGTGATCCCAATACTGTGTATTTGTTTGTATTGTCTTCCCCTCCCTGTTGCTCCACCCCAGGCGTTGGTCTGCGCGGGGGTGTCTGTCGCACGCCCTATGATGAAGCATGTCACAATTTTGTGAGTGAGGGCAGTTTTTCCACATTGGACACATGCCTTTGGTTCCTATGTATACACTATTTATATACTTCTCCTCTTCCCTACAGCTTTGTGTGTTATTCACAGGAGAATGCTCCCTGAATGTTTTGTGGAGCAGAGGGCAGCAGTGTATTGAGTGGTGGTGAAAGAGTGAGGTGGGTTAGCAGAGGGTGGGAGTAGGACCTGGGTTCTTGTTGCTGGGCATGGTCCAGGTGCGGTACGGGTAGAGACAGGCTTGCCTCGCTGGTAGAATATAGGGTGAGAGGCGCACATGGTTGATGGTGTTTCACGTGATAACTAGTGTTGTGGCAAGCCAAACTATTCCTTTAACAGCATAGAAAGGTACACCTGAAGCATTCAAACAATAGTACAAACATAAACCAATTTTGATGTGACAAGAGAAGAGTTGACGCTTGCCTTTAGTCTACATTTTAGTAGCACGTCTCTGTAGTATATTTAAAAAAAGGTTTATTTCACAGTTCATCATGGTGCACAGCAGTTTGGGCAAACAGTCACTGCACTGCTTTGCAGATCAGGGACAGAGTCCCTTAATACATAATGAACAAATTGTCAGCGCTCTCAGGAAAACAGTATTGCAGTGGTATGTGATTAGTCCTTCTGTTTATTTATTACTTCAGATGGTATAATTCCAGCCACCCAAGACATGTTTTGTCACGTTAGGTATAAACCATTGACTTATTCAGGACTAAAAAGATCATAAATTGTTCACTAAGTATCCACCATCAGTTTAACCATCACCGACACGTAGGTGAATCAGACCCTAAACCAGTAGTAATGTAAATGTGTGAAATATGAGAAGGTTTATAACCCCAAACGTGTAGATGAGAGATGAGCTCCCATATGTGACAGGAAGCAAAATTGTGAAAAAAGAATCCTTGTGTATAGAATCTAAATAGTAGAGTGGAATATGTCATAAGGATAAATGACAATGCAGTTTCCATTTCCAGCACTGATTATAATACTTACATCAGATACAGGCCACTTCTGTATTACTGCTGTAACCTGCAGTGCCCGTCTCCATATCCTGTGCCATCATCATTGACGCTACCATAAGGGTCGGAGACACCAAAATGTTTATATTTATTAATCATTGACATCGGAAAAACAAGCATTTGCAATACAATAGGTCTCGCATGTATGAGAGTTTGAGCTATAGGAATTGCAAATGACAATTCCTTTCATTTATGTGTTGTTTTTAAAACATACATAAAAGGCATTGTCATTTACAATGCCAATAGCTTAAAATCTCGCAAATGCGAGACCTACTGCATTGCAACTGCGTGCTATAAAAAAAAAAGGGTTAGGAGAGAGCGCGTCCAGCCTGCGACAGCAGGCAGCACAAAGCTGTTTGAGAAAATAGTGCTCGGAGGCTGTCATTAATGCCTACCAAGCAACAACACACGTAACAGGGGGTGTCGCCATGGGAGGTTACAAAATGAGACAAGGCGGTACCAAGGAGGGACTACTAAGCCTTTTGACCAATGAACAGCCAGTTTACAGTGGACAATGACAAACGCCAATGAAAAATGTGGGTGCAGTGGGCGGAGCTTCAAGTCCCTACCTTAATACAGCATGCCTCGCAGAGCAGTGCATGCGCTGCCTAGGCTCGACCTAATGAAGATGCCTCGGAGCCCCCACAGACTTTACTCCTCCGGTTTCAGGTCTTCAAGGAGACGCATGCGTAATATAGCATAATTTCAGACAGACAAGTTCTGCTACTATGTTTGTTCATCAGAGTCTGTGGGCACATTCCAAATACAAAATCACACCTTTAAACCTCATATATAGGGTCAGTTTGAAATGTAGGTGTATTTATTGAACTCCATAAACTAACACTAATTGAGTAACAATAATTGAATAACTGAACACAAACCACAGACCTGTGGTGCTAAACAGAAGAGAGAAGAATGTAACACTACAGTCTCTGACCTGCAAAGTATGCAACCAAGAATCCTGGGCTCAGATCTCGGCTTCCCACTTTACCAAATTGTTTGACCCACAGCCAAGCTATGGATCACAATCCTTAACCATCCAGTTTGGGAGAACATTGAAGAAACTGAGTACAAGATCTGAAATCCATAAACACTTCACTTATATGCCAACATTTTACAAGGGAAAGTGGGAGTTTTTGAAAAACAAAATCCGGGGAATACATTTTCCCCATTGACATAAATTGAATCAGAGGCACTTTCAGGCCTGAGACAGGCATAATAAAGCCATTTTTGGCTTAGAAAATCTTTCGCCTGAATCGTATTTGGTGGCATGTAGGTACATATGGTTAATATAAAATCATCTTGTTTTACATTTACTAAAAAAGTAGAATATAGAAATAAAGAACATGATAGACATATTTAAGCAACCCATGGCAACGTCGTCAGGGCATTTTTGAATGGTTCATGTATTAAAAAAAACTTCCAAAAAACGTCACTGGAATCAGTTATATAATCGTCGTACAAGCTTGAAACACTGAGAAATGTCGAAAAATGTATCTTTTTTTCATTTAAAAGTCTTTATCACATGTTTTTATGACATTTGTTTCCTGTTTTACAGTTGTACTGCCAAACGGTGAGACCCGGCCCACTTAAAGCCCTGGCCAAACCCTTAGCTACTCTCTTCCCGATGCTGACCGTGTCCGATGACCGCCCTCGCCGCCACAAATGTAGTATCTCCCGCGCTCTTGTATCAAAGAACGTCCGTGCCTGTACCTCCCCCGTGACGTCCTTTGGACCACCTTCTATGAGGAGCCTGCGGATGCAATAACAGTTTATGAACGACTAGAATGTGTTTTTATCAAGTCTTACTTCTGCAAGGTACTCATTAATTAGATAAACTACAAGTCCGCGAAGATACCGCGAAATTGAAATTATTCTCCGGACGTGTTCGCCATCTACAGGCTGCTAATAGAAGTGCATGAAAAGTGAAGATTATACACTGACCACTTCTTGTGGTACAAACTGAACAAGTATGCAAGCATGTTGGCAAAACCGATAGGTCTGGCGTTTGGCTGCCTGTCTTCGGGCTTTGTCAAGTTTGATTTACTTTGTAATTATTTTGTAACACTTTATTGTGAAAAATAGGCCCCTCGCCACTATACATTAAAATGACCTAAAAGCAACATTTTTTGCCTAAAAAAGAGCAACCGCATAGTAGTACGAAGGGAATGAACTATTGTGTGTGTGAAACTGATCCTCGTGAAAGCACACAATGCCATCACTCACAGTGAATGTAGCCAATGGCTGAAGTGAGCTGACCCATTGCCTATGTGGCTTTGGGCAAAAGAAAGGTGAATGGCACAACAACAACTTTGTGGATTTTTATTTTTTTGTAGTTTTATACAGTGCAAACTCGACCCGAAGGTATCAGAGCGCTTTACATGAGCACCAGTTGCATTACAGATGGACACATTCATTTTAGGCACGGGGAGATTAAGTAATTTACCCAGATTTACAGGATTCTTGAGCCTCCCACCAGACTCGAACCTGGTTTCCCTAATTCAAAAGTCAGCCGCTCTACCCATTAAACCACACCCCCTCCAGATAAAGCTGACTAGTTCAAAGCACCTATAAGTAAATATAATATACATATTCGGGGCTTTAAGTGAGATGAAAAAACTGGGGGTCTCCCAAAGGGGCGTGGACGATCTAATTAAGGGCGTGGGTTAAAAACAGTAAGCTAAACGTCTGTGCTTAGCATCAGGGTCGGATTGGTAACGCAGGCACTCGGGAAATGGCCGAAGGGCTGGTAGCCGAGTTCTAGCTGTGGGCTGCTTTTTTGGGCAGCCTGAGGGCTGTCTGTGCTGTTAGGATGCCGCCAGCGGCCCAGTGGGTGCCTGAGTGGCCTTTTTAGAGGCAGATGGGCGGAGGTGTCACTCCTTTTCTCTCTCTGGGCCGGCCCATTAATGTATGCTGATTTAACGGGGGCACAGGGCCTGAGCAGAAGTGGTCTCACTTGCATTCATGTGTGGCCCTACAGTGAGAACTACTCTGTGCATCTAAGTGAAGTTAATAAAACATGCCCCCCACCCACTTTCTTTTCATAAAACTTCGCTGAAGCAGTGTTTTGCGGAAGGTGGAAGGCAATAGGCAAATGTGGGTAACTTTTTTCTGGTGTGCCCGGGCCGATTTTTTATCCCAATCCAACCCTGCTTAGTATAGTGTGCCACCCGACTGGTATTATGCTGCTTCAGTCACTGCATCCAGATATATAATACAAACAACATTACACCTTAAACAAACCAGGACTATTTGGATGTTTGTGCGCCTATTTTAACCCTCCCGCTATAATTTTATCGTCGTTGGGAGGAAAGGGAAGCGTTTTTACCTTTCACGAGCGTGGCTCGCACTTTCTCTCGAGCCTCTTGAAAACCTTGTTTTGGTTTGACTTCCTGCACACGCCATAGAACTCCAGCTCCGTTGTTGCCGCATGCAGTTCTGAGTCTTCAACGTCACTCCGCCTACGCTCTCACGCTCCTATGCGCTTTGCATAAGTTTGCGTGGCAACCATCTTGGGAGTATTATCTGCGCCCGCTTTTACCGTTGCCTGGAAACCGTCAAACATCTTCTGCGTGCCGTTTCAGTGACACTGTATTACAAGCTGGTATTTATTTATTCCTCTGGAGAGCGTTTTGCCCAACAATTTCACTGCGTGTCTTCCGTGACAAGCACACGCTGTGATACGCACGCAATTCTTTTTTTTAAAAAGAGGAAAAGTGACTTTCTTGGTTGTGCGCGTCTCTTCCGTGACACACACACGTAACGCCTTGGCACAGACATCTTAGCACAATAATTTGAAGCCCTCCTCAAACCTCCTTCACTTCCTCTGTTTATGCCGTGACACGCACACGCCTTCAAGATTCTGTAAGTTTACAAATTCTGCAACTTTGTAGCGTGTCACATCTGTGATACGCACACTCATTTAAAAAAAAAAAAAAGGAAGGGGAGAGTTTCACAATTGCATATACTATCTCGCATTGTTACTTGTTCTACTGCTATTGCTTGGTGTTAGAAGGTGGTTCTGACACTCTGAGCCACCTGGATTTTTCACTTTTTGAGCACCTATTTGTTGAGCTTTTACTGTGGGAGAGCCTCATAAGTTGGGACTCACCCACAGTGAACTCATGATGAAAGAGACTGCATGTGGATTTTACTGGTGCCCCCCTAGCTTGACTAGGCCGCTGCGCAGCAGCTGGAGTAAGGGGCACTGGGCTGGTTACATGAAGACACATGTGCACATGCGTGTGCACACGTGTATGGGCTGCGCATGGAAGATTCCTGGCGTGCGCAGCCGAGGAGCAGATACAAAGTGAATGGTGTGGCAGGACTTATGCAGAATTGGGTGGTGACATGGAATAGGCTTTATACAGTGGGAAGAAACCTGCCAGAGAAAGTCAGTGTGCTTTACAGTGGTTATTCCATTATTCTCTTATGAGGATAGGGAGCACATGGGCTAGTTTTACTTTCCTAGGGCCTACAAATTCCAGACACGCACCAAAGTCCACGGTAACCTATGTGAGAAGAAGTATTCTGCAGAGTCCAAAGTCATATTTGTACTGCTTTTGGGTCATCCAGAAATGTTATATTTCTCTGAGTCAGCTCATAACCAGGGCCCGGCTGGGGGCTGACCCCAGCAGGCTGGATTAATGACCTTTCTTCCAAGAGCGAAGACCTCCTCTCCACGAAAAGAAGATGGGTGGAGCTACAGGCTAATCCATCAGCAGCTGTCTCCTGGTGCCAGGCACCCAGCTGCACAAGGGAGAAGGCAGCTCTGGGGGGAAGGGGCTTTCAGAGACCATGTGGCAGGAGACCCTGGACGACGCCATCTTGAACCAACCCAGAGGCCTGGGCAGGAAGGAGGGAGCAGGGGCAGAGAAGTGATGTGTCGCTATGTGATAGGGCCAACAGAGACTTCCTGCCAGCCCCCTCCCCAATTCTTTAAAAGTGTTTGCACAGGAAGAGAAGCTCTCTCTGGGGTGTGGTCTGCTGAGGCAGAGGGTGCTGGAGTGTGGCGCAATGGGCAGTTGGAAGGAGGAACCCCCTGACTGTCCCAGGATCCTGAACAGCGCCAGGAGAAGAGACCAGGACCAGTGCGCAGAAGCAGGGGCCTCTGCGCAGGGAGAAGAGAGGCCCCGGAGGAGAGCCAGGCGAAAGGCTGGCGCAGGGAGCCAGTGAAGACAGCTCCCTGCTGAATCCACCCTCTGTGAGACCCAGGGGGCAAAGGAGAGTGCTCCCAGTGGCTGGGGAGCGCCACCAGGAGCAAGAGGAGGCGAAAATGGTGCAGATCGGTACCCTGGGGGCTGAGATATGCCCCCCCAGAAGGTAGGCGACCTTTGACCTCCAAGAAGACCGACGATGAAGCGCGTGGGGCTCCACCGCCGGTCTTGAATGTGCCCCCGGGGTGGGTCAGGTCCCGGGGGCTGCCCCCAACAGAAGCTAAGACGGGGAGCGCCGTCGCGCTCCCCATGAAGATGGTGACAAAGGGGCCCGGGATCCCAACTCCGGGCCCCGCTAAAGGCGGGGGGTGCCATCGCGCCCCCCGCGAAGATGGAAGTCGGGGAGCGCCGCCAGGCTCCCCGTGAAGGTGCCCCCGCGGGGTGCCAGGAGCCCACCCTGCCCCCCGCCGAACATGAAGCCGGGAAGCGCCGTCGCGCTCCCCGTGAAAATGTGCAAGGGGAGGGGCCCGGGATCCCAACTCCGGGCCACGTGTGAGGAGGAGGAGGCGGGGAGCGCCGTCGCGCCCCCGCGAAGAGGTCTCTAGGGGCCCGGGACCCCATCCCCGGGCCCCGAAGCAAAGCCGGGGAGCGCCGTTGCGCTCCCCGTGAAGATTTCCCCCACGGGGTGCCAGGAGCCCACCCTGGCCCCCAGCGAAGAAGCGCGAAGGAGGAGGAGGGGCCCCGGACCCCATCTCCGGGCCCTGAAGTGGAGGAAGGCCTGCGCATCTGCCCACGGGCAGACCAGAACTGCAGCGCCGGATCCCGTGGCAGCACGCGAGGGTGCTGGCCGGGCGTGGAGCCGGCGGGGGCAGCCGGGGGTGGGCTCCCCAGGCTGCCCTCCAACAAATCAGCAGGCGGGGGTCCCGGGTGGGACTGGGACCCCGCAACGAAGAGGGAAAGAGGTGCCGGGGGCCCGGAACGTGAGCAGGAGCAGCCGGGGGTGGGCTCCCCGAGCTGCTCGAAGAAACCACTCACCTGGCATGAGGGGTCCGGGTGGGACCGGACCCCCAACAGCCTGAACACACGGCATGAGGCCGCCAGCGATGCCATCGTGGCTCTCCTCAAGCAGCAGGGGAGCCGCTGCTATGTTATTCACCAGGACGGGAGAGAATCGCCCATAATGCCTTGCAGGCCCAGATTGGCCTGCAAGGAAAAACGGATTGTTCTCGGCTCGTGGTGGCCCCAGGAGGACGGGGTCACCACCACCTGTGTGACGAGGTGCAGGGGGAGCTGCAGGAGAACGCAGCCTCCCCCAGCACGAAGAAGAGGAGTCCCTCCCTAAGTCTCATGGGGACTTGAAAAGAATAACCCCTCAAGGGCTCAGCCAGCATTTTAATTTCTCTTGGGCTGGATCTTTTGTTCTACAGCTGGGGGTGTATGGAAAAGTGCACCAAGGGATGAAGACCTGAGTTGGGGATGTCTGGAGAAGGGCATCCCCTGGAGGTGAAGAGGTGTAATTGCATTAGAACTGCATTTACTAAGGTTATATCTTTTAGAGGGACTGGAAGTCTCATGTGTAATGTGAAGTACCTGTGTAAGGTGATGTCATAAGCCAAATGGGGTTATGTTGCTCGACATTCCTGCTAGGGTGTCAGGCTGTATATGCTTAATCCTGTGATATCATCTGTGATGCCTTTAGGGGCTGTAATTGCAATGCATTCTAATGACCAACAAAGGTGATGAGTACTGTCATTCCAAAGTGATGCTTAAACATGTATTCTTGCTGCTGCGCTTAGGTGAAGAACAATCCAGACTGTTAGCCCCTAAGATGTAGAGGTGTATCCTGTATGGTCAGTGGGAGATGCTCAGTCAGGATTATGTGTCACCAGGGCAGGGTTGCCTATTTTAAATGCTTGTTGAGGTAATGGGGTGGGTCGCCACTGGGATGGTGCCAGTGCGCAGGGCCCTCGCTCCAGGTTATGTTCAACTACCTGCATTAAGGGGCAAGATGATGTGCATACATGGGAGTGGTGGTACTAGACCCCACCCCCTCCTTTCAGGAGGGGTGGAGATGTTATGCAATGTCACAAAGTAATTCCAACAGCTTATGTATATTTGTAAATTGGTGCATAGTATTGAGTAGTGTGTGTGTTTAATAAATGTACTCTTACTTTTATAAAGCAAAGTACAGACGACAATCAATTATTGAGTGTTATTTCTGCGCACCTGTAATGGCGATTACTAGCCCACACCACCTCCCTTGAGTAAGCCTCAGACTGCTCTGCAACGCTACCCTCTGAGAGTCAGGCGCTACAATTGGGTGTTTGGTTCCCAGTGAAGGACAAATGTAGTCATGTTATTTGTGCAGGCCTCACAGATACTGCCTCGTTTTCCAACATTGGTGTCTAGCGGCAGGAAACATAGTATCTCATTCTGGTGCGCATTTATAGCATTTGATAAGTCCAGTTTTGCCACACAATACCTATGCAGTAATGAGCAAATGGAAGAGCGCAAGGCTCTGAGAAGGGTTCAAAGTTTTGGTTATGTGAACTAAAAGTATGAGAAAGGAAAGCCCTGTGCACATATATGTCATGTGAAGATATTATGGTTTAAATGTAAACTGTATTGATATGACTGAGTTATGTTGATTATCATGTGCTAGCGGGATGGTGCTTTCCAGGAAATGATTGCATACAAATGTTCTAAGCCATATTGTACACTTTTGAACCCTAACACTACATACACTACACCTGCATGAGGAGGGTGTCTCCTCAAGAGATAGGGACAGCATCTGATACCTACATCACAGAGGGGGGTGTAGGGGTTGATTGTCCTTTATGGGGGACAGGAGAAGTAGGGGATCCTGGGAGATTCCCGCGCTTTTTAAAGGCAGGGAGGGTTTCCACAGAAGGGGCCCCAGATATCCTTCCCCCGCTGAAAGTTTTCTTGCCATCGGCGCAGGCCAAAACCACTGGAAGGGTGGGGCAGGAGGTTTCTTTACCCCGGGTAGTAACACCCCAGGGGTTCCCATGGTGGGGGACCCCAAGAAACTTTTCCCACGGTGGGAGGAGGGTGTGGTAGGGTTGTGTGTCCGGCAGGCCCCCCATGTTAACTGGTGGGGAAGGTGAGCAACCCAGGGGTGGCCCATAGTAGTGGGTGGCCCCACAGGAGGGTAGTTCTCAAGCGAGGGTGTGTAGTGGTAGCCCCTAGGTACCCTAGGTGGGCTAGGTAACTGACCCAGTCGAGATCTGAGAGGGGGCGATGTGCTCCCTGGATTCCAGGTGAAGGGTTAGTGGTGGACCCTGAGATGTCAGGGTCGGGTAGGTGGTTACCCAAGGAAGCAACAGGATGTAAATCTGAAGCTTGTGTGTGAACCTGAGGTGGTGGCTGGGGCGATGCCTAGCCGGTGACCAGTCAGGTAGGTCCTGTGGGGCTTGGATCCCAGGACCAGGAGCATGGGGGTGTTCCCCTAGCTCGATGCAGGAGGTGGACTTCTACAAGGTAGTACCACCCTGAACGAAGGTGGGGCCCATCTTAAGTGAAGGGACCCTGTGTTTCCCAAAGGGGTGGTGCAGGCCAAGCCGGGATCTTTAGGGTCCCTGGCTGAGAGTGGTAGTACTACCCTGAAGGCAGGTGGGGCCTATCTTAAGTGAAGGGACCCTGCTCTTCAGAAGGGGTGGTGCAGGCCATCCAGGGATCATGTGGGTCCCTGGACGGTCTCCCAAGGCGCTGCAGGGAGACCGGGGAGAGCCAGGAGAGGTGGGCCTGGGTGTAGCTAACTCGGGGCCCACAGGCTCTCTAAGGGTACTCCGGGAGGAGAGCGCGCCTCTCGGAGGGAAGGGTGCATAGGCCCTGTTCTCGCAGCGGAGAACAAGGAAGGGGTCTAGGTTCCCGGGGTAGTTTGCGTGTGGAGCTACTGACAGGGGGAATTAGCTGTAGGATGTCTGACGAGGCACCCTCAGTGTTCCTCCCTGGCACTGCCAGTGTGGTAGTGAGGCCGGTCTGAGTTCCTATCAGGGAGCCAGGCCAGTGGCCAAAGGGTGCTTTTCTGTGTGGGGAAAGCACAAGTGGCTGTGCTTTCTTTAGGGAAGCCAGTCATCCCGAAAGGGTGGTGGCAGCTGAATGACCCCAGCGGCAGGCTGAGGGTGAGGGTCCAGAGAGGTTGCATCTTTAGGGTGCAAGGACCAAACGGAGAGAGGGTACTGGTTGGAACAAACTCCGGAAGGGAGACCAGCTAGTGACCCCGGGGATGGGATGTAGACCTATCCCAGAAGACCGCATCGGTGCTGAGGCACTGTACCCTTGTCCAGAGAAGTGGTAGGCATAGTGTTGCATGCCCAAGGGATAAAGGTGGGCCTAGTTAGGCTGAGTTCATGTAGACCATGAGTGACCTAGAGGTATCTAACCTAGAGCCCGGAGGGTTCTTAGGGTAGTCTGGGATCCCTGTCATTGGTGGAGGTTTCATGGATGGGAGGAGTAGGTGGTCTGAGCGGATAACTGGTGAGTAAGGGGGGTCTGGTCAGAACCCCTTATAACTAGTTATTGCTGACTACGGGAAGAATACCCATGTAGAGTGGCTATTTCTTCCCTGTAGGAATCAGCTGGGCACGGCGTGTGTTAGAAGGTGGTTCTGACACTCTGAGCCACCCGGATTTTTCGCTTTTTGAGCACCTATTTGTTGAGCTTTTACTGTGGGAGAGCCTCATAAGTTGGGACTCACCCACAGTGAACTCATGATGAAAGAGACTGCATGTGGATTTTACTGGTGCCCCCCTAGCTTGACTAGGCCGCTGCGCAGCAGCTGGAGTAAGGGGCACCGGGCTGGTTACATGAAGACACATGTGCACATGCGTGTGCACACGTGTATGGGCTGCGCATGGAAGATTCCTGGCGTGCGCAGCCGAGGAGCAGATACAAAGTGAATGGTGTGGCAGGACTTATGCAGAATTGGGTGGTGACATGGAATAGGCTTTATACAGTGGGAAGAAACCTGCCAGGGAAAGTCAGTGTGCTTTACAGTGGTTATTCCATTATTCTCTTATGAGGATAGGGAGCACATGGGCTAGTTTTACTTTCCTAGGGCCTACAAATTCCAGACACGCACCAAAGTCCACGGTAACCTATGTGAGAAGAAGTATTCTGCAGAGTCCAAAGTCATATTTGTACTGCTTTTGGGTCATCCAGAAATGTTATATTTCTCTGAGTCAGCTCATAACCAGGGCCCGGCTGGAGGCTGACCCCAGCAGGCTGGATTAATGACCTTTCTTCCAAGAGCGAAGACCTCCTCTCCACGAAGAGAAGATGGGTGGAGCTACAGGCTAATCCATCAGCAGCTGTCACCTGGTGCCAGGCACCCACCTGCACAAGGGAGAAGGCAGCTCTGGGGGGAAGGGGCTTTCAGAGACCATGTGGCAGGAGACCCTGGACGACGCCATCTTGAACCAACCCAGAGGCCTGGGCAGGAAGGAGGGAGCAGGGGCAGAGAAGTGATGTGTCGCTATGTGATAGGGCCAACAGAGACTTCCTGCCAGCCCCCTCCCCAATTCTTTAAAAGTGTTTGCACAGGAAGAGAAGCTCTCTCTGGGGAGTGGTCTGCTGAGGCAGAGGGTGCTGTAGCGTGGCGCAATGGGCAGTTGGAAGGAGGAACTGTCCCAGGATCCTGAACAGCGCCAGGAGAAGAGACCAGTGCGCAGAAGCAGGGGCCTCTGTGCAGGGAGAAGAGAGGCCCCGGAGGAGAGCCAGGCGAAAGGCTGGCGCAGGGAGCCAGTGAAGACAGCTCCCTGCTGAATCCACCCTCTGTGAGACCCAGGGGGCGAAGGAGAGTGCTCCCAGTGGCTGGGGAGCACCACCAGGAGCAAGAGGAGGCGAAAATGGTGCAGATCGGTACCCTGGGGGCTGAGATATGCCCCCCAGAAGGTAGGCGACCTTTGACCTCCAAGAAGACCGACAATGAAGCGCGTGGGGATCCACCGCCGGTCTTGAATGTGCCCCCGGGGTGGGTCAGGTCCCGGGGGCTGCCCCCAACAGAAGCTAAGACTGGGAGCGCCGTCGCGCTCTCCATGAAGATGGTGACAAAGGGGCCCGGGATCCCAACTCCGGGCCCCGCTAAAGGCGGGGGGTGCCTTCGCACCCCCGCGAAGATGGAAGTCAGGGAGCACCGCCGCGCTCCTCGTGAAGGTGCCCCCGGGGGGTGCCAGGTGCCCACCCTGGCCCCCGCCGAACATGAAGCCGGGGAGCGCCGTCGCGCTCCCCGTGAAAATGTGCAGGGGGAGGGGCCCGGGATCCCAACTCTGGGCCCCGTGTGAGGAGGAGGAGGCGGGGAGTGCCGTCGCGCCCCCCGCGAAGAGGTCTCTAGGGGCCTGGGACCCCATCCCCGGGCCCCGAAGCAAAGCCGGGGAGCGCCGTCGCGCTCCCCGTGAAGATTTCCCCCACGGGGTGCCAGGAGCCCACCCTGGCCCCCGGCGAAGAAGCGCGAGACGGGGAGCGCCGGCGCTCCCTGCGAAGGAGGAGGAGGGGCCCGGGATGCCATCTCCGGGCCCTGAAGTGGAGGAAGGCCTGCGCGTCTGCCCGCGGGCAGACCAGAACTGCAGCGCTGGCTCCCGTGGCAGCACGCGAGGGTGCTGGCCGGGCGGGGAGCCGGCGGGGCAGCCGGGGTGGGCCTCCCAGGCTGCCCTCCAACAAATCAGCAGGCGGGGGTCCCGGGTGGGACTGGGTCCCCGCAACGAAGAGGGAAAGAGGTGCCAGGGGCCCGGGTGGGACCGGGCCCCCAAATGTGAGCAGGAGCAGCCGGGGGTGGGCTCCCCGAGTTGCTCTAAGAAACCACTCACCTGGCATGAGGGGTCCGGGTGGGACCGGACCCCAAACGGCCTGAAGACGCGGCATGAGGCCGCCAGTGGTGCCATTGCGGCTCTCCTCAAGCAGCAGGGGAGCCGCTGCTATGTTATTCACCATGACGGGAGAGAATCGCCCATAATGCCTTGCAGGCCCGGATTGGCCTGCAAGGAAAAACGGATTGTTCTCGGCTCGTGGTGGCCCCAGGAGGATGGGGTCACCACCACCTGTGTGACGAGGTGCAGGGGGAGTTGCAGGAGAACGCAGCCTCCCCCAGCACGAAGAAGAGGAGTCCCTCCCTAAGTCTCATGGGGACTTGAAAAGAATAACCCCTCAAGGGCTCAGCCAGCATTTTAATTACTCTTGGGCTGGATCTTTTATTCTACAGCTGGGGGTGTATGGAAAAGTGCACCAAGGGATGAAGAACTGAGTTGGGGATGTCTGGAGAAGGGCATCCCCTGGAGGTGAAGAGGTGTAATTGCATCAGAACTGCATTTACTAAGGTTATTTCTTTTAGAAGGACTGGAAGTCTCATGTGAAATGTGAAGTACCTGTGTAAGGTGATGTCATAAGCCAAATGGGGTTATATTGCTCGACATTCCTGCTAGGGTGTCAGGCTGTATATGCTTAATCCTGTGATATCATCTGTGATGCCTTTAGGGGCTGTAATTGCAATGCATTCTAATGACCAACAAAGGTGATGAGTACTGTCTTTCTAAAGTGATGCTTAAACATGTATTCTTGCTGCTGCGCTTTAGGTGAAGAACAATCCAGACTGTTAGCCCCTAAGATGTAGAGGTGTATCCTGTATGGTCAGTGGGAGATGCTCAGTCAGGATTATGTGTCACCAGGGCAGGGTTGCCTATTTTAAATGCTTGTTGAGGTAATGGGGTGGGTCGCCACTGGGATGGTGCCAGTGCGCAGGGCCCTCGCTCCCGGTTATGTTCAACTACCTGCATTAAGGGGCAAGATGATGTGCATACATGGGAGTGGTGGTACTAGACCCCACCCCCCTGCGGGAGGGGTGGAGATGTTATGCAATGTCACAAAGTAATTCCAACAGCTTATGTATATTTGTAAATTGGTGCATAGTATTGAGTAGTGTGTGTGTTTAATAAATGTACTCTTACTTTTATAAAGGAAAGTACAGACGACAATCAATTATTGAGTGTTATTTCTGCGCACCTGTAATGGCGATTACTAGCCCACACCACCTCCCTTGAGTAAGCCTCAGACTGCTCTGCAACGCTACCCTCTGAGAGTCAGGCGCTACAATTGGGTGTTTGGTTCCCAGTGAAGGACAAATGTAGTCATGTTATTTGTGCAGGCCTCACAGATACTGCCTCGTTTTCCAACACTTGGTTAATATGGTAATGGTCTAAGTCATTTTGATAAATGCATTTTCTTTTAAGTGAATTTTCCTTTACAGTTAGTCACTTCCGTGTTTTCTTACTTCAATTCAGTGTTTGAAAGAAGTTATATTGCTGAACATATATATCCTTCATTTTCAGCAAAACGACAATTGTTTGAATTTCAAGTGTTTCCTCCACTTTAAAGTTTATTTTTAAAAAATATGCAAAACGTGACTGCAACTCCTTTCTTTTTGTCATCTCCTGGGGATCCACCCATCCGATGGCAAAAATGGCGCAAGATATTTTAAAGATACGCCAGGGTTTGTGGCTCTTCATTGAGTGCCGAAACAGCTTTGTTGTTACATTGTCTGGGATCCGAAGGCCAAGAAGTTTTTGACCATCTTCCTGAGGTTCATGACCCCGATCTTAATGAATATGAAATTTGTATAGCAAAACTAAATAAACATTACCTACCCAAAGTTAGTACCATTCTTGAAAGATATCATTTTGGTTGCAGAACTCAATTGGATGATGAGTCAATAGAGAGTTATATAACTTCTTTGAGGAAGTTGCCTTCGTCATGTAAATTTGGATCCACTCTTGATGAGAAGATTAGGGATCAATATATGTTGGGCTGTAGCATAGAACGTGTTAGGGAGGAATTATGGCAAAAGATGAACCTTCTTTAGAAGATGTAATTGTTATTGGCAAAAGAATTGAACACTCTTAAATGTGTTGAAGTGATAAAAAGGATGGTGACAAGAAAGACAAAAACTCTGTTCAAGTTGTCAAACAACCTCAGAAGGAACAAAAAGAACATGAGAGAAAGAAGATTACTTTTGAGAAAACTGGTAGATTCAGCACCTTTCAAACTAAATGTTATCGTTGTGGGAAGATAGGTCATTTGGTCAATGACAAACAATGTCCGGGTTGGAAAGTCACTCTGCAGCAATTGCAAAAGGAAGGGTCATTTTGCTGCTGTTTGTAAAGGTAAAACCTATAAAGGAAAGGTTAATGAAATATATGATGACGAAGGCAACTCATATGATTCATTTGACCATGTAGACTGTGGACAAATCTTGCTACAGGTTACTGGAAATGAAGAAAGCAGTAACTGTCCAACGGATGAAATTTTAGTAGAAGGTGAAGCAACAAACGTTCTTTTTGACTCAGGTGCCAAGATCACCATAGTTTCAAAAGAATTTTATCTAAAAAGGATTAAGGATAAAATTAAGGTTTTTCATCCTGACATTAGACCCTGTGAATATGGGGGTGAGCAGATCAAATTGTTTGGTTATTTTTGGGGTCTGCTGGAGTACAAAAATAGGTTAACCAATGCAAAAATATATATATCACAGAAAGGGGACAGCATATTGAGTTGGTTCCACCAGAAGGATCTTGGTGTAATTTTAGATCCGAATGAAACACCTCCCATTAGACTAAAGGAAAATTTTGACACTAAGTTAGTTTCTACTATACATGGTAATCCTGCTGAGGACTTAATACAGATGTTAAAGCTGAAATTTCCTCAAGTTTTTTGTGAAACTTTGGGTTGTTTGCAGAACTACGTTCACCACATTCGTTTGGTGGATGGTGTCAAACCTGTTTGTAGTAAAGTACGCAATGTACCTGTAGCTGTGAGAGAACAAGTGCAGAATGAGTTGGAACGTTTGAAAGCGGATGGTATCATTGAGGAAGTGGAAGCAACTCAATGGCTTGCTCCGGTTGTAGCTGCCAAGAAGGCTGATGGTTCTCTACGCTTATGTGTGGACCTTAGGGAGTTAAACAAACATGTGGTGGTGGACCGGTACCCTTTGCCAAAGATTGCAGACATGTTGATGTTGTTACGAGGTGTGAAGGTGTTTAGCACCATTGACCTTAAGTCTGCATATCATCAGATTAGGTAAGATGATGAGTCTAAAGATCTTACAGCATTTGTTACTCCTTTCGGTACCTACCGTTTTGTCAGGCTTCCCTTTGGTCTGGTCTCAGCGGCCTCGGTTTTCCAAAGGGCTTTGGAGAATGTTTTGAAGGGTTTGACTGGAGTAAGAATATATCAAGACGATATATTGATTTTTGGAAAAGACAACAGAGGGCATGATAAGAGAGTGTTAAGTGTTTTGAGCAGACTTAATGAATTTAATTTAACTGTTAAAATTGAAAAATGCAAGTTCAGGAGAGAATCCATTGATTACCTAGGTCATTCAATTTCGGCAGGCGGTGTGTTGCCCAAGGAAGATCTTGTAGAAGCCATTCGCAAGCTGCACTCTCCCACTAATAAGGAACAGTTGATTAGTTTTTTGGGAATGGCAGAATATTACAGTAGGTTTGTCCAAGGTTTTGCTTCCCTGTGTGTTCGCATGAGGTTGTTGCTGCGTAAGGGGTGTGAGTTTGTATGGGACCGGGGTTGCGAGGATGAGTTTTGCATTCTCAAGGAGAAATTAAGCGCTGCACCCAAATTGAGCAGTTTTGACCCAAAAAAGAAATCTTTCCTTATAACCGATACCAGTATGAAAGGCCTGGGTGCTGTACTACTGCAAAAGGACCAAGGGCATGATAATGTAATTTTGTTTCTGTCAAGGAGTTTGCGAGGTGTCGAATTGCGATACTCAGTTGTAGAGAGAGAAGCTCCTGCTGTTTATTGGTCCATAAAAAAACTCAAGAATCTTTTGTGGGGAGGTGTGTTTGAAGTTAGGACGGATCACAAACCTTTATGTGAGATTTTAAAAAAAGAGGGCATTGATGCTGTGTCGAGTAGGATCACCAAGTGGGTTGTGGCCTTACAAGATTATAAGTTTGACGTAAAAATTTGCCTGGTGTGGAAAATAAAGTTGCTGATGCTTTGTCTCGTCTGGTTGATGGTGATGAAATGTGCCCTGCTGACGAAAGTGAGCAGGATGAAGATATGGTCTGTGCTGTTGAGGGGAGTATCATTGCCAAAGAAAGGTGGGAAGACGCTTTAAGTACAGATAAGGTTTTGCTGAAAGTTTTGGAGTATGTTAAAGCAGGTTGGAAGACTAAACCAAAAGAAGAAGACGAATTGGAGAAATTTTAGCATGTTAAAGATCAATTTTCAGAGCAAGGTGGATTACTGGTCAGGGGTATGAGGCTTATTCCTCCGAGTTCACTTAGGGAAGAGCTTATTTATTTAGCGCATGCGGGACATCAGAGTATTTCAAAGACTAAGGAGAGACTGAGATTATCTTACTGGTGGCCCGGTATGGATTTACATGTGGAAGGCAATGTCAGGGACTGTGTGCAATGTGCGTTGAGTGAGAGCGTAGCCAAGCCAAAGGTACAACCCATGGTTATAAGGGCCCGCCCGGATGGTCAGTGGAAAGAAGTTGGACTGGACATAGTTGGTCCCATTTGGTCTTCTGGCTCAGAGTGGTATGTTCTGGTTCTGATTGATTTGTTTTCCAGATGGCCAGAAATAACTATTACACGAGGGGTTGAAACCAAGCATGTGAAGGCATTTTTGGAGAAGCTTATCGCTAGAGAAGGCATACCGAATACCATTCTTACTGACAATGGTGTACAGTTAGTCTCCAGAGAAATGGAACAGTTTCTGTGTAGACATAGCAAACACAAGGAGATGATGGACGGAGCACTGAAACTTTTTAGACACTCACCCCCAGTCACATATCTGGGTTGAATCCATCATTATTCTTTAGCTCACTTCGCCACCCCAGTTCAGACACAGCTATATGCAAATCAGTCTTGACCCTGTGCCTCATGGGAACAGTCCAGCCCGAATTGCCAAGCCATGTCTTCCCTGGACCGGAAACAAGCATCCTGGGACCGGTTTCGGGCTAACAGCCCTCATCAGTCAGGCTAGCTTGAATCCAGTGGCAATGTGAGCAAGGGACACACGTCTGGGCATACCCTGCCAACTTAGGGCGAACAAAGCAAACACAAGGAGATGATGGACGGAGCACTGAAATTTTTCAGACACTCACGCCCAGTCACATATCTGGGTTGAATCCATCATTATTCTTTAGCTCACTTCGCCACCCCAGTTCAGACACAGCTATATGCAAATCAGTCTTGACCCTGTGCCTCATGGGAACAGTCCTGCCCGAATTGCCAAGCCATGTCTTCCCTGGACCGCAAACAAGCATCCTGGGACCGGTTTCGGGCTAACAGCCCTCATCAGCCAGGCTAGCTTGAATCCAGTGGCAAAGTGAGCAAGGGACCCACGTCTGGGCATACCCTGCCAACTTAGGGCGAACAAAGCAAACACAAGGAGATGATGGACGGAGCACTGAAACTTTTCAGACACTCACCCCCAGTCACATATCTGGGTTGAATCCATCATTATTCTTTAGCTCACTTCGCCACCCCAGTTCAGACACAGCTATATGCAAATCAGTCTTGACCCTGTGCCTCATGGGAACAGTCCAGCCCGAATTGCCAAGCCATGTCTTCCCTGGACCGGAAACAAGCATCCTGGGACCGGTTTCGGGCTAACAGCCCTCATCAGTCAGGCTAGCTAGAATCCAGTGGCAAAGTGAGCAAGGGACCCACGTCTGGGCATACCCTGCCAAATTAGGGCGAACAAAGCAAACACAAGGAGATGATGGACAGAGCACTGAAACTTTTCAGACACTCACCCCCAGTCACATATCTGGGTTGAATCCATCATTATTCTTTAGCTCACTTCGCCACCCCAGTTCAGACACAGCTATATGCAAATCAGTCTTGACCCTGTGCCTCATGGGAACAGTCCAGCCCGAATTGCCAAGCCATGTCTTCCCTGGACCGCAAACAAGCATCCTGGGACCGGTTTCGGGCTAACAGCCCTCATCAGCCAGGCTAGCTTGAATCCAGTGGCAAAGTGAGCAAGGGACCCACGTCTGGGCATACCCTGCCAACTTAGGGCGAACAAAGCAAACACAAGGAGATGATGGACGGAGCACTGAAACTTTTCAGACACTCAACCCCAGTCACATATCTGGGTTGAATCCATCATTATTCTTTAGCTCACTTCGCCACCCCAGTTCAGACACAGCTATATGCAAATCAGTCTTGACCCTGTGCCTCATGGGAACAGTCCAGCCCGAATTGCCAAGCCATGTCTTCCCTGGACCGGAAACAAGCATCCTGGGACCGGTTTCGGGCTAACAGCCCTCATCAGTCAGGCTAGCTAGAATCCAGTGGCAAAGTGAGCAAGGGACCCACGTCTGGGCATACCCTGCCAACTTAGGGCGAACAAAGCAAACACAAGGAGATGATGGACAGAGCACTGAAACTTTTCAGACACTCACCCCCAGTCACATATCTGGGTTGAATCCATCATTATTCTTTAGCTCACTTCGCCACCCCAGTTAAGACACAGCTATATGCAAATCAGTCTTGACCCTGTGCCTCATGGGAACAGTCCAGCCCGAATTGCCAAGCCATGTCTTCCCTGGACCGGAAACAAGCATCCTGGGACCGGCTTCGGGCTAACAGCACTCATCAGCCAGGCTAGCTTGAATCCAGTGGCAAAGTGAGCAAGGGACCCACGTCTGGGCATACCCTGCCAACTTAGGGCAAACAAAGCAAACACAAGGAGATGATGGACGGAGCACTGAAACGTTTCAGACACTCACCCCCAGTCACATATCTGGGTTGAATCCATCATTATTCTTTACCTCACTTTGCCAACCCAGTTCAGACACAGCTATATGCAAATCAGTCTTGACCCTCTGCCTCATGGGAACAGTCCAGCCTGAATTGCCAAGCCATGTCTTCCCTGGACCGCAAACAAGCATCCTGGGACCGGTTTCGGGCTAACAGCCCTCATCAGCCAGGCTAGCTTGAATCCAGTGGCAAAGTGAGCAAGGGACCCACGTCTGGGCATACCCTGCCAACTTAGGGCGAACAAAGCAAACACAAGGAGATGATGGATGGAGCACTGAAACTTTTCAGACACTCACCCCAAGTCACATATCTGGGTTGAATCCATCATTATTCTTTAGCTCACTTCGCCACCCCAGTTCATACACAGCTATATGCAAATCAGTCTTGACCCTGTGCCTCATGGGAACAGTCCAGCCCGAATTGCCAAGCCATGTCTTCCCTGTCTTGACCCTGTTCCCATTGGGCGCAGGGTCAAGACTGATTTGCATATGGGTCCAAACTGGAATGGCATGGTGAGCAAAAAAACGATGGATTTAGGCCCAGATCTCTGTACTGGGGTGAATGTATGACATTGTTCTGCATTCTGTCCATCAATTGTTCTTTTTGCATTTGTCACCCCGAGTGGGACGGGTATGCCGAGACGTGGGTCCTGTGCTCTCCATGCCACTGGAGTCAAGCTATCCTGGCTGCTGAGGGCTGAAAGCCCGAAACCGTTCCTAGGATGCTTGTTTCCAGTCCAGGGAGGACCTGGCCTGGCAGTTCGGGCTGGACTGTTCCCATTGGGCGCAGGGTCAAGACTGATTTGCATATGGCTGGGTCCAAACTGGAATGGCATGCTCAGCAAAAAAACGATGGATTTAGGCCCATATCTCTGTACTGGGGTGAATGTATGACATTGTTCTGCATTCTGTCCATCAATTGTTCTTTTTGCATTTGTCACCCCGAGTGGGACGGGTATGCCCAGACGTGGGTCCCGTGCTCTCCATGCCACTGGAGTCAAACTATCCTGGCTGATGAGGGCTGAAAGCCTGAAACCGGTCCTAGGATGCTTGTTTCCAGTCCAGGGAGGACCTGGCCTGGTAGTTCGGGCTGGACTGTTCCCATTGGGCGCAGGGTCAAGACTGATTTGCATATGGATGGGTCCAAACTGGAGTGGCATGGTGAGCAAAAAAACGATGGATTTAGGCCCAGATCTCTGTACTGGGATGAATGTATGACATTGTTCTGCATTCTGTCCATCAATTGTTCTTTTTGCATTTGTCACCCTGAGTGGGACGGGTATTCCCAGACGTGGGTCCCGTGCTCTCTATGCCACTGGAGTCGAGCTATCCTGGCTGATGAGGGCTGAAAGCCCTAAACCGGTCCTAGGATGCTTGTTTCCAGTCCAGGGAGGACCTGGCCTGGCAGTTCGGGCTGGACTGTTCCCATTGGGCGCAGGGTCAAGGCTGATTTGCATATGGCTGGGTCCAAACTGGAATGGCATGGTGAGCAAAAAAACGATGGATTTAGGCCCAGATCTCTGTACTTGGGTGAATGTATGACATTGCTCTGCATTCTGTCCATCAATTGTTCTTTTTGCATTTGTCACCCCGAGTGGGAGGGTCCCGTGCTCTCCATGCCACTGGAGTCAAGCTATCCTGGCTGATGAGGGCTGAAAGCCCGAAACCGGTCCTAGGATGCTTGTTTCCAGTCCAGGGAGGACCTGGCCTGGCAGTTCGGGCTGGACTGTTCCCATTGGGCGCAGGGTCAAGACTGATTTGCATATGGCTGGGTCCAAACTGGAATGGCATGCTGAGCAAAAAAAACGATGGATTTAGGCCCAGATCTCTGTACTGGGGTAAATGTATGACATTGTTCTGTATTCTGTCCATCAATTGTTCTTTTTGCGTCTGTGTAGACATGGCATCAAACACAAGAGGTGTTTCTTATATCATTCAGATACAATGGTATGGTTGAGCGCTTCAATCGTGTTATAAAAGAGACCATTGAAATGGCTAAGTCTGCAGGGTTAGATTGGCGTGAAGAAATCTGAAAGAAGGTTGAAATTTACAGGTTGTCTCCTGATGCGGTAACCAAGAAAACCCTGTTTGAATTGTTCAGGGATAGGTGTGCCAACTCATTGGTGACACCCACTTGGGTCAATGATATGCAATCAGATCGTCATGTTGATAATGAGAGGAGTGATTGGAAGTTGGCTGAATCCAAGAGAATTGAAGCTTGTAAAAAGCTTTATGATATAAGAAAAAGTGTAAAAAAAACTGTTGTGACAGTGGGTGACTGGATTTTAATTAAAAATCCTTGCAAAAGAGGTTCTTCTACAGCATTTTTAAAACCCATACAGGTCATTAAAATTTTCAACAATGCTGTCAAAACTGCTGACCACCGCCTTTGGAATTTAAATAGAGTGGTGGTGGTTAGAGAGGATTTCGTTTCGAAATCTCTCCCGATTGATTCTTCTAGGAATTTAGGTGACACCTCTGGTAATTCAAGTACTATTCGCAGGTCTTCAAGAGTGTCGTCCCCTCCAAGTTATTTGAGTGAGTATGTTAAGTAATTTTCATGCTAATGTCTTTCTTATCTTCTGTTGTTAAGTTCACCATTTTGCCATTATTGCTTCTTTAGTTTTTCCCTTGTATTAGCTTATGTTCTTTCTGTGTTCTTATATTTGTAAGGAAGGAGATGTGTGGCATCCTCGGATTCTGTCCTTGTTGCCAGGTGCTTCAGAAAGTAATGATGTAAAATGCACCTGGCAGCAGTTGGAGCTGGGCTTTCTCCTGTGTAACAGTCTTGCTGTGGATGGGATCCTTATCCTGGAATAAATCTTATTTGAACTTTAATGAACCAGTGTTTCCACTTCATTACAGCGTTGTCAATGGTTGTTAGTTGCATAGAACAAATAAGCAACAACTATGGCTTTGTTGTCTATAATATTGAAAATGCTTCAGTTCTGAATTGATGAGACTGTGAAAGTACCATAACAAGTTTGAAGTTACATCAAAGGTAGTAAAGGGTGGTCCAGCTGCAGAGCTGAAATTTATTTTTCATCCTGGTACTGAGGGCAATAATGGAGAGCCAGATAGGGACCAGTCCCAGCATCTGCTTTGTAGAATTGCGGACCCGGCCCACTTAAAGCCCTGTACACATCATTTTAATAAAATCTAAAGGTCTTCCTTATCTGAAAATCTTCTGAATGATAACAAATTTGACGAAGTCTTCTTAAAAAAAAAACTGGAGACTCAAGATTCTGTAATCTGGGTGTAGGATACTGTACCACAGGGCTTTAAGTGGGCCAGGTCCCACTGGTGCTGAGCACCGACAGTTTTTTAAAGGGGGCCTTGAAACGGGTGTCTATCGGGCTCTGTTTTGTGCCCTGGCACAGGCGGTCCGTTTTTTTCCGGACTGCAGTGACAGCAGGCACATCGATGTGCATGTGCTCACACTGCTCACTTACATCTCACTAGTGGAGAAGTTAAGGCATGAGGTCATGCCAGGTGGGCATTGTAGGGGAAGGGAAATCCTTTAAAGAGAGACATTTTCTCTCTGGATTTCCCTTCTATTTTGAAACTCAGGAGCAGCAACATTGTCGTGGTGTCACCATGGCTTTAAGTGGAAGCTTTTTCAATATTATATACAAGCTATAGTTGCTGCTTATTTATCTTATGCAACTAACAACCATTGACAAAGCCAATAGTCCTGACTTGTTGTAGGTATGATATTACTTGTTGTATCATACATCTGGATGCAATGACAGAAACAGCAAAATACAAGTTGGGAGGCACACTATGCTAAGCACACATTTTTAGCTTACGTGTCTTTAAGCCACGCCCTTAATTACATTGGCCACGCCCCTTTGAGAGGCCCCCAATTAATTGCTGGGTTTCAAAATTAGCTGTTGGAGGGCAGTTGCATTCTTTGCTTAGCACTGCTACTCAGGCTGGTCTCATCGCACGAGGAGCATTTACGCCGGTCCGAGTCCGCTTCAAGGCGCTGCACACACAGAAGATGGTGGTAAACGACCCTCCCCGCCCAGTGCGACATGGGGATATTGTTTCGATGGTGCACGGGATCACAGCTCGCTTCCTCAACACTTAGGTGCCTATGCAATGTGCAGGGCAGGGGGTTGTGGGAGAGCAGCAGAGAGGCCCCTATCTGTTTTCACATATGAAGCACGTGAGGCATCTCATCACTGGTGTTGCAACTTTCACTACAGTAGTCATGGCGCTAACTAGAAGCTACCTTACTGTCGGAGCCAGGTGCCTGCAGAGAAAAAGCCATGCTGTACCTTAACCTAAGATCCCAACTTTAGGGGCAGGGGGTGCTCGAGGTCCACACTGGGCGTCGCCACCTGTGCACGTGCATTGATTCTCTCGGTGTTTGTGGGTTGTTGGTCTGCACAGAAGAGCATTGTTTAATTAGAGGTAGTGGAGCATTACTTCGTGCACTGGATTAAGGGCTTTGTTTACCGTTGGCAGAGCATGGATTGATGCTCTTATAAGACCACAGCGTGATGCCGTGGATGCAAGGTCACATATTTGCTGAGTGCGCTATTTAAGAAATAGCTTCTTTTTCCTACAATTAATACAAGTGTTCGATTTATTGGCTTGAATTGAGCTTTTAGTGTATTTAATTTGAGTTTTCATGTATCAGTGTATTTTATATGAGTGTTGATTGATTGGTTTACTTCATGCACGATTGTTGCATTTAAGATAAGAGCTTTTTTTTAATCTGTGTAAGATTTTTGTTTGATTTTATATATTTTCTTAAATAGCGAAAACCAGGCCCATGTTGATGTCGGAGTAGTGTTCATTGAACACTGTTACAAAAGTTAGTCGTATTTCGACGGTGGAAAACATTCAGGCACATTTCTCATATTTTTACATGATGGTTTACCTTTGGGGTGTGTGAGGGCAACAGTTGATAAGACTTGTTCTTTTCCTTTCACTGGTGGGCCCTCTTTTTCCTAGGAGTCTGTTTCTTTCCTTTTCTTTTCTTAAAGCGCATGGGTGACTTTTTGCACCTTGCCTCAGGAACAGTGTCCTCCTTTTGTTTAAATGCATTATATATGGAGCATGGACACTGGACCATTAATGGCTCCTGGGTCCCCCCTTCCTTTTTTGTTGATAAAATAACAATGGTAAAAGACAGCTGCTCAGTATACAAGGTTGCGTGAACCAAGGAATATGAAGTAACAAAGAATAAATGAAGATTGAATGAAATGGGTTCAGAGTGGACATTGTGTTTTTATACAAGTTAGCACAGCAAGTACCTGTGATACAGAGGGTCAGTGATATTAGAGCTAGGCAGGCGTGCTTTATAGAAAAAGCACATAATAACCAGGCAGTGTAAGAAAGCTGTGCCACTGCATGTGGGTGTTGTGCATGGCATAGAAGACCAGAAGTCACAAATATTCAGTAGAGAAGATCAAATAGTTGGGTGTTGATTTAGGTCAAGATGAGCACATCAGGTACATTAAGTAGAAAGCAAACACAAGGAGATGATGGACGGAGCGCTGAAACTTTTCAAACACTCACCCCCAGTCACAGATCTGGGTTGAATCCATCATCATTCTTTAGCTCACTTTGCCACCCCAGTTCAGACATAGCTATATGCAAATCAGTCTTGACCCTGTGCCTCATGGGAACAGTCCAGCCCGAATTGCCAAGCCATGTCTTCCCTGGACCGGAAACAAGCATCCTGGGACCGGTTTCTGGCTATTCAGCCCTAATCAGCCAGGCTAGCTTGAATCCAGTGGCAAAGTGAGCAAGGGACCCACGTCT
Source organism: Calotriton arnoldi (assembly GCA_963921515.1). Taxonomy (NCBI): domain Eukaryota; kingdom Metazoa; phylum Chordata; class Amphibia; order Caudata; family Salamandridae; genus Calotriton; species Calotriton arnoldi. Next base: position 9,467,050 of record CAWUFW010000004.1, on the reverse strand, counting down.
GGGCATACCCTGCCAACTTAGGGCGAACAAAGCAAACACAAGGAGATGATGGAGGGAGCGCTGAAACTTTTCAAACCCTCACCCCCAGTCACAGATCTGGGTTGAATCCATGAAGTAGAAAGACAATAGTGTTTAGAAGTAGAGAACGCTTGGCGCAAACTGTGGTTAAGGGTTTGCACCAGAAACAAGAAGCAGAGGTAATCTAAAAAGTGGACAAGTGGCAAAACATGGCTGACATAATTGACTAAATACCAAAATAACTGATAAGAATAAAATCTGTGAACTAAGTCACATAGATTTAGGGATGCTTCAAAATATGGAGGTGGTATCAGAACACAGGGGAGACTTGATTGTATTTAAATAAGAAAATACCACTGAAAAGAAACACGCCATTACTGTATCGACTGATTTTGTTTCTCAAGGAGCAGTTTCTTTAGAAGTGATCTGAAAATGACAAAGAAAGGAGGATTCCTGATTTGAGGAGCAGGGGTGGTCCAAGTTCCAGGTTCTGGGTGAGTTTCCAGAGAAGATTGTCGTAAAGTGCTCTTCTTGAAGAGAGGAATGGAAAGGGACCTTTTGATTTTTCATCACATTTTGCGTGACCCTCCAGATAATTTTTGAGTTGGTCTCTGGGAGTATTTAGTATTGAGGTATGAAGTTCCTGTGGAGCAATGTTCGTCAGAGGCTATTTATGGTCGGTGAATGTGTGGAAGTGATTGGATCATATTTTTCGCTGCTAGTCAGGAATCTAGCAGCAACGCGATGGGTAGCTCTTATAGGCGGAACCCTGTTTAACCTAGACTTTACTGCTAATTTAAGGTATTAATCCAACAGTATCTGCTTCATGTTTTTGAGCTTTTGAAGTTGGAATCTTACGAACTTGGCCACTGATTGTATGTTTTCTTTGAAGTGTAGGTTTTCATCGAGAAGGATACATAGGGTATTTTGGTGGAGGCCATTTCAGGAGCAATAAAGTTGTTTTTGATGGCTTTTAAGATATTGACGGTTTTTTACTGGGTGGGGTTTTGAGATGAGAAGAAGAAATTCAGTCTTTAGAGGTTTACATTTTAGGTCTTACTGTTCCATCCATTTATCAATGCGCTGCAGAGATTGTTTGATTGTGGAGATTGATCCAGGGGAGTCCAATTTAAAATCAACTTGGGTGTCATTCGTGTATGATGAGAGGATATACCAAAAGCTTACAGTAAACCACCCAGTGGCTCAATATGGACATTGAAAAGAATGGACTCTAGCATTGAACTCCGAGTGGCACGGCATGTAAAAGGAGTAGGATCAGAGATGCTTTACCTATTTTTATTACCTGATTGTGATCAGAAAGATATAGATGAAACCATTTCAGAACTATTCTATCCCAGGCTTCTTAATAGGACTTCGCGGCCATAGGTGCCACAAGGTGCACCTGGAGAGGCTAGCGCTCTCATCAGTGGTGACTTATTGATGTCCTAATTATGAAAATGAAGAATAATGTTGTTGATCGAAGGAGCAAGAGATCAGAGTATTTTGGTAGCTAAACAAGAATGCGATCAGGAAATGATAAGATCAGTAAATGCTGATGGTTTCATAGATTTAGATGAGGTCTTGTTTAGCCACAAAGAGGTTGTAAATGACACCATTACCATGAGTAGTGACAGTGACAACATGATACACATGGTAATGTTGAAAAAGGTTGTTAGTTGCGATGAAGGATGTAAGTTTTGTGGTGGTTGTCAGGTCAAATAAGAGTTTTGATGCAGTCTCACTTGAAGATGCTGTCAGAATGTAGAAGGCGGTTAGATGTAATGAGTTCAATGTGATCTTCTAACAAAACTAATGTAGGAGCCTTTTTTGGTGTACATATTATAGATATAGAATTGATGTTTGGTTGGTGTATGTAATAAAAGAGCCTCATTTAGTGTACTTAAAATACAGTTGGAATTTGATTAGTGAAGATTCGTCAACCAGCGCCAAAAATATAGGCAAGTCAAAAAACGCTTTTCAAATGGAAACTAGGTCCTAACTATAACTACCTACTGGTGATCACCAGTAGGAAAAATACACAGATACGTTTAGATATATGTATATTCATATAATGTGTTGCGAAAACTGCTAGTGTTTTCCACCTGTGACTGTTTGAATTTCTGTCCTCCTTTCCCCTGTACTGTGCTAGGCCTGCAGGGGCAAGCCTATACCCTCTCCCCTCTGTTTTTTAATTTTTAAAGTTAAAAAGGCAAAGTACACCCTCAGAGGCTCAGCAAAGTGTGTTTAAAAGACTACTTCATCTGCTTTATGGTTTAAACTGTGTTTGGAAAGTGTATATAGCACTTGTTTTTGGCTAGAAAGAAGTGATTTGTTTAAGTGCGCGGAAAGCAGTATATTAAGTGGCTTAGATTTGGGCCTTACCTACATTATATGTATATATCAAGGTATGTGTATTTCTTGATCCAAATATGTATACAAATGTGTACTTGTGTATTTATATATCTATTACTTTACTCCTACTGTAAAAAAAAATTGCTTACTCTCTCCAATACACTACCCTATATTTCACCCTATACCTCTCCCAGTATATCCTCTACCTCCCCTCTCTGACTCATCCCAAACCTCATTTTGCTACTATAATCTCCAAAATAACCTTTTCTAGACTCTTCTCTCCTCTATCCTTCCTTGGATCACTCTAAACCTCATTTAGTACCATGATCTCTCAAACAGCCCTTCTAATTTCTTCACTCACCTATCCCTCCTCTGACTCATCCCAAAACTCGTTTTACTAATATGATCTCCCTAATCCATTTCTAGAGATTCTTCCCTCTTCTATCTCTCCTAATACACATCCCAAACCTCATCTTACTACTAGGATCTCCCAATAAACACTTTCTAGACTCTTCCCTCCATTATCCTTTTCGATCTAACTAACAGACTCACATGTTCAGCGCTCAAATTAACTGAAATTTTCACTATACTAATCCACCAATAATCCTTTTTGGGTTCCGGAGTAGCGTGCTACTCGACGAAAAGCGCTTTGATGCCTCGTCAGGGGGAGAAAGTGCTATATAGATACATTTACAATCACAATACAAAGTTAATAGAGGGAAAATGAAGTTGTTGGTTATTTTCATATATTACCTAGATTAGTCGCAGACCGAGAAGGCAAAGCTGGACTGAATTGGGACGAATGCCTAGTGAGGTCAAGGGCCAGCAGGAGGGGGAGGAAAAGCCTGCAAATTGCACGCTGGCGATTGGTGCATGTGCTTAAATCGCCCAATGCAAAAGCAGGGGTGTGGCGGATAAAGCGGTCATAAGCGAGGGCATGGGACCCTCAACACAATTGATCCCTGCACTTTTGAGGAATGAACCCTTGCCACCTTTGAAGCTGACCTTGCCACGTCTGCCTACCGGCAAGGTGCCACGACAGAATATTAACACATCGAGGTACCCAGACATTTGTAAAGAGCCGACTCTGGATGAGTACTTGCAGAGGACCCCGCTCGGGTTTGGGGTTAAGCGGTAGCTTCTCTTGACTCCGGAAGTGCAGAACTGCGAAGCTGCATCAAGCAGGAACAACGCATCTGCTGACTTAGAAATTATTACCAGCTGACCGCGGGCAGCAGGCCTTGCCGCGAGATCAGCATTACCAGCAGCAGACTGAAGGCAGCAGCGAGATCACCTCAGCCCCCTTCCTACACCTCAATGGCTATAGGGCACCCCGCGGGTCCATCGACCTTCTTCAGAAAGTGCAGTAAGCGGTGAGACTGCAACGCCTTGTCCGAGCAGAACCTGGAAAGGGGCGGTGGGTGGTCTGGGCCGAAACCAGCAGCCTAGCAGGCCTACTTGCGGGACTGCACTGTGGCTCGGGGACACCGCAGCGAAGAGATTGAACAACACGAAGCAAAGGCAAGTGGCAGTGAGGGGCAAATAGTTCTGTCAAGGGGCAGCGAATCTGACAGACCGACGAGAAAGAGATGGAAGCTTGCCCGCTTCCACGATAAATCAGCTGAGAATGAGGAGGCTGTATCTGTGTGAGGGAGGTGGCGTGTGCCTCTGAATGCATGAGAGAATGCTGACCACGAGCTGGTTTAGGACTTTCAGCCCCTGCTGGAAAGGGCGCACGTGCAAGTGGCCAGCCGGGGCAAGGAGTGGGTCACTTAGAAAGTATTGCAGTGCCTAACGGAGGAACTGGCCAAGAAGTGGAGGCTCACCTGTGATGTACAGCGCTTTTAAAGATATGAGTCAGCACCCAAAACCCATTAAGAATGGGCTTGTAGCCATAATGGAGTCCGCTTTGAGGAAGGGTGGTGCTTGGGCAACAAAGGGGTTTCCACACCAGGAGACAGCATGCGGTCAGAAAGGGGCCAGAACCAGCACAGCAAAGGACCAAAAAGTCAGACGCAAAGGGCTTGAGGCACCGCCAGCCCTCCTGAGGGAGGAAAGCGAGGACTCTGGGGACGACAGCGAAACCAGCAGTGATGACCACCAGTAGGGGCATGTAGCCAACACAGAGGCACCCAAGGGGCCTGACGTGGAGAGAGAGGACAACCGAGTATCAAGTGGTGGTGAAAGACAAGTGCAAAGTGCAGGGGCTCAGGTAGAAACAGGGTTGCATGCGCAGCAGCAGGGCTCCAGGGCAGTTACAGAGGATATTGCTAAGTATGGCACACAAGTGGGTGCATGAATTCCACATCACAGGGCCAGTTGGGCACCCCACAACCTCTCCAAGCCAGCCACATTGGATCAGCATTACCAGCGGCAGACTGAAGGCAGCAGCAAGATCACCTCAGCCCCCTTCCTGCATCTCAATGGCATAAACCCCTGGCAGGGCCAAGGATCCGGGGGTGGGGCCATCACCTAGTCAAGGCAATACAAACCCCGGCGAGGTGGCAAGCGGAGCCCCTGCCCAAGCAAATAGTGACACAGGATCCCTAGCAAGCGGGCCGAAGGGGCCCAGCACAGCAATAGATAGCGAGGGAAACAAGGGGGTGCCCCACACAGCATCCAACACCATGGCAACAACTGGGGAGGCTGATCCAACCAAAGCTTGGGTCGGGGGCATGCAAGGGGCGGGTGGTGGCAAGCCGGCCAGTGAGTACATACGTCCTTCCTCAAGGGACCCTCCCATCATGGCACAGGAGACAGGGCTAGTCAATCTCATTCCCCTTGCAATTAAAGAGATGATCTGGTGCAAAGGATACATCAATATATTCTCACTCCTTGAAGTACGCCAGGCAGGGTTAGACTTGACCACGCATGACAAAATAGAGGAGGACAAGAGGGATAGGCACAGACCTAGGCTAGAATGATCCATAGAGAACTGCCTGCGGGCCTTTAGAACCCTGGCAAGATTTTTTGTGGAGAAATTCCCAAAGAGCGTGGCAGCACTATTCCTGCATGAACAAAGGGTGCACGAGGCGCAGCAGAAGTACCAAGGGGAAGCATGGCTCTGTTATAACGAGGGCTTTTGGGAGAAGATGCAGATCTGGCCTGTGATCAAATGGGACCAGGAGGATGTAGAGGGTTTTACTAATCATATGGTGGCAGCCAGGGAAGGTGTGAGCTCACCGGACAACCTTTTTCGCCCATTGGGAAATAAAGGGAGGCACGAAGGCTTAGCGCAGGGCACCAAAGCCAGAGGGCACACACGGGGAAACCCTGGAAAGAGACGCACCACTGCCTGCTACAAATATGACAAAGTGAGTGCAAGTGGGGACAGGCCTGCCAATTTAGACATGCCTATAGCAACTGTGGTGGGACACACCCGGCGGTTGACTGCTAACGGTCAAAGGGAACGGGTATCACAATGACAGCAGCAGCAGGAAGTAAGGGACACCACAAGGGAGGGAATCCCAGACACCCTCAATACCCCTTTCCACACCCATTAAGATCAGAATTCTAACCTGATTACTGAATAGTTAGCCCAGGTTTAAAGAGAGGCATCTACTAGTGAATAGTTTTACAGCAGGCTTTCCTATACCATACTGTGGCCCCCAGGCCCATCAAATTAGCCAGAACTTGAAGTCAATCAGGAAAAACTCAGACGTGGCTAGACTGAAGCTAGCAAAGGAACTTCAACTCGGGAGGGTGGCGGGCCCATTTGTGGACCCTCGCTTCAACAACATCATGGTTTCCACACTAGGAGTGGTGCCCAAACAAGAGGAAGGGAAATACCGCCTCATCCATCATCTGTCGTATATTGTATCCGCCGGGCGTATCGATAAATGATTGGCTGGATCAGGACAGCTGCTCTGTGGCTTATGCCACCTTAGACAAGGCAATCAACCTGATCAAGCTTTCATTAAAAGGAGCTCAGCTAGCTAAGATGGATATCGAATCTGCCTTCCGGCTGCTGCCAGTGCACCCAGACAGTTATCACCTGTCTGGCTTCCAACTCGACAATGCCTACTATTATGACAGATGCCTGCCCATGGGGTGTGCAATCTCCTGTGCCTATTTCGAGACCTTCAGCAGCTTCTTAGAATGGGAGCTAGGGACACAACACCCAGCGGGGGCGCATATACAACCCGGATGACCTCCTGTTTATTGTCAAACCAGGTACCATGGAATGCGCAGGCCTGCTCTCGCATTTCGTGGAAATGTTGGTGAAGCTTGAGGTTTGCCTGGCGGGCGAAAAACAGAGGCCCTAGTCCCCCGATTGTCATTTCTAGGGATTGAGTTGGATACGGTAGAAGGGGTATGCAGGTTGCCCAGGGCCAAAGTGGCAGAATGACAGCAGATAATAGGACAGCCAATCGCAAAAAGGAAAGCAACACTGGGGGAGCTGCAGCAACTGCTAGGTAAACTAAATTTCGCATACCATGTGATTCCAGCGGGAAGGCAATTTGCCAGGTGCCTGGCGTGACTGACAAGGGGTATCACAAAGAAGCATCACAGGGTGCGACTCACACAGGGAGTGAAAGAGGACCTGGACCAGTGGGCAGCCTTCCTAGCCAGCTTCAATGGCGCACTGATACGATGAGAGCCCTGGGTGACCGCCAGGCAGCTTGCGCTATTTACAGATGCAGCTGGGAGCAACGGATCCATTTTGGGCTCGGCTTGGACAGCCGCCTGCTGGCCAGACACACGGCAATGGAAAGAAATCACCAGAAACATTACGCTGCTGGAACTCCTCCCCATCATAGTGGCTTTTTAGGTCTCGCCTAGACAGCGCTTGCTCTGTCTCTTCGAGACATGCTGTATCTAGACCACAGGTCTTCAAACTGGGGGGCAAGCCCCCCTGGGGGGGGGTGCATAAGTGATCTCAGGGGGGGCACCAGTCTCTGGCCAAGTGAAGCATCATGCTTTGATTTAAGTGTTAAAAACTTGAGCAGCAGTAAGCCACCTTGTAATGGGCCATCACTAACAACTATTGTCATTTATATCCTGACTGGGAGTATGTGTAAAAAGGGGTGACAGAGCTTAACTGCAATGTTTGAATATGTTTAGACATATTCAAACATTGCCAATTTAGCAGAATAATTGTGAAAAAATTGAGGGGGGTGGGCCCGAGTATTTTGTTTTTGTTTACAGGGTAGTGAAGCATTAAGAAGTTTGAAGACCACTGATCTAGGCTATGGCCTTGAAATAACGCCCATCTTTTTAATTGGTTCGTGTTGCTGTCCTTTAATAATGCTGGCTTTTCATTGGTGAATACACTTAGTGGTCCCTCCTTTTGGAATTTTGTATCCTCCCATGAGGACTGGCCCTCTTACAAGTGTTCTTATTGTTCAGGTTATTTATACTTAGAGAGAATTCGTTTTTTAGCTGGGCTGCGTCTTTGCTCCTTAAGTATTCGGTTCACTTGAGCAATGAAACTTCAGTGGCCTCATTTGCTTGTGGTCCCTTGCTGTCACTTCATTTGCTTGCCGTCTGTCCCTTAAACTCCCCCTGCTTCCCCCCTCCCACAGCACTACTCCAAGCCCCCACCGTCCCTCCGCAGTCACTGGTATTTTGCTCAGGACACTGCTTGCCCGCCCCAAGCATTGAATTCTTATGTTATTTTATATTTGGTTTGACATTCCTAGCTTTTATTTATATAGCACACCTATCCATGCCTTGGGGAAATTTAAACAATCAGGCTGACACCAGACTCGACCCAGGATCCCCAGCTCCCCAGTAAGCAGCTCTCACCGCTGTGCCATATTCTTTCCTAGGCCATGTTGTAGGGTGCAGCACCATCTGTGGCCAAATAGGTCCCATGGGACACCTAGTGACAGCCTGTGGTACTGCACCCTCACAACACTGCTTGTTGATTCTGCCAGGAGCCAGATAATCCAAACTGCATTTTGATTTGATTATCTCCTGGCGGGTTCCGAAATCTGGAAGCCATCGGAACTTCAGAAAGGCTTTGTATCACCATTGCCAGACCTTCTCGTGACACTGCAGAGGTGGTATCTTAACGGTGGCCCCTTTAAGCATTTAAGAACGTGAGCTGTTTCAGCGTCTCACGAGCGGGTACCCTAAGAGTTGAGTCTGACTTGGGCCACACCCCCCTTCATCAGCGCCTTCTAGAGCTCAGGGTTTGTGCCAGCAGATCGCAGGTCTCAGCCTGACCTCCAGCGTGCGCCACAAGTCATGGATTGCAGAATCTACGACGCCACCTTTGGTCATAGGACTTCCGGGGATTCTGAGGGCCGTTATCTGCTGCCTGCACCTCACGAGTAGACGTGCTATGAAGTTTAAAAAGATTAATGCCTGACCGCCAGGTGCTCATAGCGTGAGGGCATTTAAAATGATGTGTTGTGGGGTTTTGAGAAACCACAGTGACCCCGCTCTTCTATAGCTCGAACTTTCACAAATGCGAGACCTATTGCATTGCAAATGTTTTTATTTCTGAGATGGGGTTGGTTCGGGTGCTACCGAAGTACATTTGTTCACATTTCTTCCTCAACCCCTGTGACCCCTATTTAAAAAATAAATTTCCAAATTTAGCACATTTAGTCTCCAGTCAAAAGAATGATGACTGCAAATGGAAATTTCTCGATAAAAAAATAATCTATTTTTGATTTTTTTATGGATTATAATGCAAAAATATATTTTTCGTTAGATTACCTTGTTTTAAATGAGTATTTCCTCAATTATTTTTGTTCTTAATCATTGAAAAATCAGAAGCCATAATTGTGCGTGCACATTCCAGAATCTCTTGTGCATTGAACGCACACAGACAATTCTCCAAGTTGTATGTGAGACATCCAAGGCTGATTCTTGAGATTTGAGAAACATCTCTCCACTCAGTGCATTTGCAAAGCTGCGTGCTTCCAGGGCATGTGTGCTTGTTTTAGAATAAAATGACAAACTCAGGACCATGTTTGTGGTGAGGTGAGTGATACTTCTGCAATGTTCACAAGCAGCGGTCTCTAGTACGCATGCGTGATGGACAGCTGCGAGAATTCCAGTTGGAACCTTGGAGAGTCATTGGAGAGCATTACTTTTCCACTGCTTGAATCTTTTCCCTTTCATAGCAGTGATTTTTCTTACAAGAACTTCTTTTAAATGTAAATTGCTGTAGATCTTCGCATTTCAATGCCTCTCTAGTCCACTAAAAATGACAGTAAATTATGTGAAGTCAAAATAATGACCATCTTACTGCAAAATACCAACATTATATAGCCACATACCAGCACGCCAAATTAGACTTTTTTTTCCCTCTCAACAGCCGCAACATATGCAGGAACACTGGTGCCCCGAGCCAGAGTGCCAGTACGGAGCGCACAGCTGTAGTAATTGTGTAGTAATTTTAACCATATCTGACTGTGCATTTCCGAGGGAAGCAATACACGTCAACGACTCTAGTAATAAAGGATGGATAATATGATAATAAAGTGATTGCTACATGTCTTTAGGGTGTATCGCTGTGTGTTGATTCCCATTGCACAGATAACCTCTGAATATATCACTGTAATCAGTTCAGTTACTTATCTGCTTTATATGCAATTAGAACTCTGGGTACAAGTCTGTGCAGTTCTTCAGCACAGTAGAGAATTTTTCTGTTGAATGGCTGAATGGAAGGGAGTTTCTTGCAGATACGCAGGGGTTTGGAGTAGCAGTTGCTACCCCTCGATCGCATTCTGGAAATTTGTAAGCACCTAGAGATGTCTTAGCAAAAAAAAAACATAAGTTAAAAACATTAACATTTACAATGCCAATACCTCGAACTTTCACAAATGTGAGACCAATTGCATTGCAAATGCTTGTTCTATATGGGAACACAAGCTCGCCAACAGGCAAATCACACTTTGGGCCGACAACCATGCGGTTGTGAAGGCATTAAATTTAGAGACGTTGCGATGCCCGGTAGTGGGACGCCTCTTGCGCCACTTAGTCAGTTGTCAGCTGAGAGCCAACACAGCAGTGAGGGCCAGACACATTTCAGGCTGTAAAACCCCAAAAGATGAGCCCTACTGTGCACACCCTTTAGTATTTGTGACCCACTACGGTACTGGGTAAGTAAAACAGATTCCCTGTTTCCAATAACAAATATGAGTATTTTTAGCAAATCATGTCCGTTGAAACCATCAGACCGCATACAAAGTCCACAAATGTCAAATCTTTTCGCTTTGGTGTTTTTATTCTTGCACTTCATATATCCAGCGTGAAGTCTGTCTGCCAACACGTGTTTCGTCTACCCATAGACTTTTTCAAGGCTGGAACAATAGATATTAAAAACAATATTGTTTCCTTGTATATTAAACTTTTCTTATTTATACAAAATGACTAAAGATCCATTTTGCACGGTGGCTACCAACAAGAACTGTTAAGAACTTATATTACGACAGTTTCTTGCAACAACCGGTGGGTTATTAGGCCGTTCTTTTATCAGGCTGAATTACTCTTTCCTATGCCTGGGTGACTGTTCCTGCACAGATCCTTTTCTCCTCGTTTTTCCTTTTTTGCCTCGTTTCTCTTTCACCGGGATCGATCTTAGATAAACATGGGGATTACTATCTTTATTTATTATTATTATGCTACACAATGGCGGTCTCTTCTTCCTCCTTATTACTGATGCTGTGTGCAGTCTGGGAACATATTCTTTCCTCTGTTCTTTCCCTATATTATAAAGAAAAGATATTCTTGGATACACAGGTGGTGATTTGTGGTGAGGGACTCTTTCCACGGTTTTTTGATCACATGCAAGTGATATATAGTGCTTGTATTTGGATTATGTTGATAGCCACCATGTAAAATGGATCTTTAGTCATTTTGTATAAATAAGAAAAGTTTAATATACAAGGAAACAATATTGTTTTTAATATCTATTGTTCCAGCCTTGAAAAAGTCTATGGGTAGACGAAACACGTGTTGGCAGACAGACTTCACGCTGGATATATGAAGTGCAAGAATAAAAACGCCAAAGCGAAAAGATTTGACATTCGTGGACTTTGTATGCGGTCTGATGGTTTCAACGGACATGATTTGCTAAAAATACTCATATTTGTTATTGGAAACAGGGAATCTGTTTTACTTACCCAGTACCGTAGTGGGTCACAAATACTAAAGGGTGTGCACAGTAGGGCTCATCTTTTTAGGTTTTGTATGCACATTGGCTGTCCTCTGTGCATCTTTTTGGTAGTAGGTGCTATTGAGTCAAGGTAGCACCCCGAAATCAACTATGATGTCAAAAATATGATTGTACTCACACTGTATTACACTAGCAGATATTACTTTTGTTTCATTCCTTGATTGTGCGGTCATTTCTCATGTATTTGGGAACCACTACTACCAATCGAATTGTAGTACATTTCAGGCTTTGTAAACTCAGTAGCTGACACAATCTCTCGTTTTCAGTCGGAAAAATTCAGAGAGCAGGCCCCGCACGCAGAGCAGAGGATGCCACCAGTGCTGAAGCAACTTTGTAGCCTCATGGACCCAACCTAGCGATGCTGGTGGACTATGCGCTAGCCCCCAAGATGGCACAGAAATATTGCAAGTTCTGGGAAGTCTTCCAAACCACGGCCAGTGCAGTGAGCCATGCCAACGTAACGACCAGCGATGTAACAGGATTCATACATTGGGCGTTCAAGGGCAGGAGAAGCAGTTCATGGGCACAGGCACATCTAAGCGTGGTATCCTATTATGCGAAGCTGGAGACAGGGAGGTACCCCACCAGCTCATTCTATTGCAAGGCAGCAATGAAGGGTTGTGGGCAATTGCACCCCTGATTCAAGGACCAAATGCGCCCCATTAATTTCTCATTGCTAAGAAAGGTACAGGGAACCCTCCCTGACATTTGCAGGTTGGGGCATGAGGTTGTGCTGTTCTGAGTGGCTTTTGCCCTTGCCTTCTTCGGGGCTTACAGAGTTAGCAAGCTAGAAGCCCCCTTCAAATCCAACCCAGGGGCAGCATGCATACACGCCGAGGACATGCACATGAGGAAGGGGTACATGATAATCCACCCATGTCGGTCCAAGACTGACCAGGAGGCTAAAGGTAAACACACCCGTCTGGATTGTTTGGCCGACAGCGCATGCTGCCCAGTCTGCCTCCTGCAAGATTGCATACAACAGATGGTTCGTACCTCAGTCACTACAAATTCACTGCCGTGCTCCAAATGGCCTTGGCCAAGAAAGGCCTGCCTCCCAAAGAATTTGGGTTGCCTTCCTTCTGCATAGGTGTAGCAACAACAGTAGCGCTGAGTGGGTTGAGCGAGGAACACATAAAGCACCTCGGCAGCTGAGTTTCAGGCACCTTTAAGGGGTACATTTGGCCTGCGTGTATCTGAGCTGTGTTTCTCTTGCAACAGGTTCAACCAATGGGTGGCGCAGTGTGTGGATCCTGGGACACATATATCATGAGGGCACAGCAGTGGGCATTGGCTTGTAGAGACTACAAGGGGATCTGGCTGCACAACACGGGGGTGACTTGGCTGGGACGTCCAGGCATGATATGGGCGCAACTGCTACCAGCTGTCCAAGAAGCATTGTGACGAGAACAAAAACCGGACGCTGTCCTAGTACATTTAGGGGGAAACGACCTGGTATGTTTTGGGAGGAAAGACCTCCTGGGGGCAATGATATCTGAGCTCACAGCTCTTGCAAAGCTGGCCCGCCCAGTGGATCTCATATGGTCAGAAATCATAGCCCGCCGGGAATGGAGCAGAGTTGTTGGACCACAGGTGGTAGAAAAGTCCAGGCATATGCTGGACATCGCCAAAACAAGGTGGTGGTCACTGTTCCTAGGAGGAAAATGTAGGTTGTAGGCAGATAAGAAGGAGGACAGTCAACAAGACTGTTTCTTGTTGCCCTCACACACCCCTAGGGGTGTCATGCTTCGCCATCGGGCGGATGCTCCTCGGCAGGCTGGCGCTGCAATGCCCTACAGGTCCCTCAAAGGGTCACTTTAGCAGAGATCTTTTGGTTTTGGTTGCCGTCTGATGAGTGTGAGGGTGTCCAAAGTGAGGTGATCATTGAAGTGTGGTGATAGTGAGCTAAAACTGGCTAGGGGATGTCAGATTCAACTTTATTCTGTCAACTCCACTGTCAGGTTTAAAAATCAAAAACGTTAGTACTACTTCTAAGGTCAATAATGTGCCCAAGTAGCCAGTGAGATAAAGTGTAGGTCAACATGTTTCGCGCCTCTATGGTCTATGCAAGATCCGTGGCGCTTCTTCAGGAACAAGGGTGAATTAACTACCCTACTTTAATTTAACATGTTTGGTTCCCCTTATGGTACATGTTTATTTTGTGGTCAGAATGATCGTCCCACCAGGTGGATGGTCAGCTATGCCCTAACGGTTTCAGTGGACGAGCACTGTTTGTGGGGTATATTCAGTGCTCCCTCTTCGGTACACCTACCCAGTCTCTCTGCTTGCCCGGACCAAGCTGATCATCTCAATGGCTAAAGTTTGTAGAGCGAATGGCTGGAGATTCATGGGACACAGCCTTATTAATCTCAGAACACAGGGTTACTACACGGCAGATGGGGGTCCACTTAACTGGGGTAGGCATGGACATGTTCTTACTCAATATAGTCGGGGTACTAGAGCAGCTAGGTTTTTCTTAAATGAGCTAACAGGGGGGAGCTGCCGATAGCATGGCGGAGACGGCACACAAAGACAGACAGAAAAGAACAGCAGCCTAGGAAGAAGAGCAGCTCAAACAGTGTCCTTGGGATGCCTTATGGCAGGGGCACTGGGAGCAGGCGATTGGTCAGCAAGGGTCAGGTTAAGGCAGACACAGCATTGCAGCTTGGGCTAGACCTGACGGCTGCCCACATAGATCTCGGAAGCAAGGGAAGCCTAGAAGCCGACTACACTAGACACCTGCAAAGCGGCCATCGCTCAGGGCTGTGCCAGGAGTGCTATCAAAACTGATAGGGACCAACGAGTCAGAACATCGTTGATAACAAGGATTGATGTGATGATGACCAAGTAGGCCGTGGGATTGCAAATGACCATTAAATGCGATGATGATGATCCATGTATTATGCAATGTGAGATAAACTGTGGCCTTTTTGGACCAAAAGTGGTTCCCCATGGATTTAATAAAGAGGGAAAAGGGGTGCTCAGGATTGAACGGAAGGCACGAGGGTCACTCGCACGTCTCGGAGGGGTTAAGTTGCGGGCCGGGAAGGCAAAGTCGGACCAAATTGGGGATCATGAAGAATGGCTAACGAGGGAGAAGGCCAGCAGGAGCGGGAGGAAAAGCCCACGAAAATGCACGCTGGTAATTGGCGCGCATCCTTCAAAATACCCAATGCAAAAGCAGGGGCATGGCAGATAGAGATGCCATTAGCAAGGGCATGGGACTCTCAACACAATTGACTTCTCCAGTTTTGAGCCCACACCGGATTGTGGGAGTCGCAGCCGCAGGTTGTAATTGGTAAGGGGGTGGCGAGAAAGTACACAAAGACAGCCAGAAAATAACAGTAGCCTAGGAAGAGCGACTCAAACAGTGTCCTTGGGATGCCTTATGGCAGGAGCACTGGTAGCAGGCGATTGGTCTGCAAGTGTCACGTTAAGGCGGACACAGCACTTGCAGCCTGGGCTAGACCTGACGGCTGCCCACATAGATCTCGGTAGTAAGGGAAGCCTAGAAGCCGACTACACTAGACACCTGGAAAGCGGCCATCGCTCAGGGCTGTTCCAGGAGTGCTATCAAAACTAATAGGAGCCAACGAGTCAGAACGGCGTTGATAACAAGGACTGATGTGATGATGACCAAGTAACCCATGGGATTACAAATGACCATTAGTTTCTGGAAACCGCATATGCTACAGCAGACTGAGGCTGTTGGAAATAGGTAAGAGCGTGAGCTGCCGCCCCCTCTTACATGTTGGTTTAGAGCTTAAAGAGCTGACATGCGCCAAGTGCAGCTGGGCGGCTCCGGTTACTAAGATCGAAATGAGGCATGGAAAGGACGCCAAGGGCAATTCAGTTCCTTTAATGAACGGGTCGCAGGGGGAGAAGGGCCAATTGCGGGCCATACTCCTCAACACTCGTTCCATGAAAAAACATGCCCCTCAAATCTTTGATTTACTGGAAGACACTAGTCCGGACCTCCTGTTTCTGACAGAAACTTGGCTGAGCAATGGATCTAATCCTATTATCGCTCTGGCCATTCCACCAGGCTATCAGACTATTAGGAAGGATCGGCAGGGGGGTACGGGCGGAGGCATTGCTTTCATTTTTAAAAAGACATTTTCATGCACAATAGTACCCACTGTAGAGGTAGCAGATGCTGAAAGCCTTGGCTTCCACCTGGTGGTATCCGCGCATCAATCAGTCGCAGGCATTGTTGTCTATAGACCACTTGGCCCCGCCGGCAGATTCTTAGAATCCATCAGCAATGCGATTGCCCCTTTGGCCACCAATTTCAAACATTGCCTGGTGTTAGGTGATTTCAACATTCATATGGACATACCAACGGAGCAGGAGTCCATTAGGCATGGGGAATGTCTGGATATCTTTAAGCTGTCCCCCTATGTCGATCACCCTACCCATGAAAAGGGCCATACTTTGGACCAGATATTTTCTAACATATTAATAGAAACTGCCTTACCTCTTCCCCTGGTATGGTCTGATCACTTTCTGCTTGGTCTTTCAATCAAGAAAGAATCTAACCACCCAAAATCTCAGGGGAAGTTTCACCCGAGTAGCTTTAGACCCTTTCATTTAATTACGCCTGAGGCATTGAGCTTAGCCCTCTGCAACAACCCGATTCCTTTTAGCGGGAATCTCGAAAATGACGTTGATTGTCTGGAGAACTGGCTCCAGCTCTGCATCTGCGAGCTTGCTCCCCCTACATCACGCTCAGCTAAGGGGGCTCGGGTATCAGCCCCGTGGTTTACTGAAGCCCTCAGGGTCAGTAAGAGATGTTGTAAACGCCTGGAAAGGGCGTGGTGCAAGAATTTTGACAACAATGATAAAATAATCTACAAACAGGCGTTGAAGTCTCATTTTAACAGAGTACTTGAGGAGAAAAAGAAATTTTTCTCCGCCAAAATTGAGTCGGCTACCAACAAAAGTAAAGAAATATTTAAGATTGTAAGGGAATTCGCATCGCCAAGTGCAGTGGAGAGACCTTTTACCCCTACTGAAGCATGGACGAACCTTTTGGCCTCTTACTTTTACGAAAAGATTAAAAATATTCAGGACACTTTTCCCGGGCAGTCCCCGGCTCAGGGTGAATGCCTGGAATGTCTCTCCCCTCTTATCCAGGGCATCGGTCTGTCTTTTACACAGTTTCCGCCTCTCTCCTTGGATAAATCTTTAGAATTGATGAAATCTCTAAAATCCGGTTCACCTTCTGGCCCGTGCCCGGTAAAAGTTCTGGCATCCATAGCGGAGATAATAAATCCGGCGGTGAATAGAATCTTGAATGCTTCATTACAGACTGGGCAAGTCCCCGACAGGTGGAAGAAGGCAAAGATTCTTCCCCTATTGAAAAAGCCCCTTTCTGATCCTGAGATTGCCTCTAACTACAGGCCAATATCCCTCCTTCCTTTTTTTACTAAGACCTTGGAAAAATATGTGCATTTTGTCACCTCCGCTTATGCCGAAACAAATTTAGTGCTCCATCAAAGTCAGTCTGGCTTTAGGGCCAATTTGAGCACAGAAACGGTGCTTTTGGAAGTTTCCGAGGTTATTAAAGAAATCTTGGACAAAGGCGGTAAGGCCGTATTGATATTATTGGATCTATCGGCGGCCTTTGATACCGTGCCCCATGATCGGCTCCTGCAGAGACTCCAGGAGTGCGGTTTTGGGGGCACGGTACTCCAATGGCTCACCTCTTTTTTACAGAACCGTCAGCAAATGGTTTGGTCTCCGCCTTTTGCTGCCCCCATTCCTCATATGCAGGTGGGGGTCCCACAGGGCTCGATTTTAAGTCCGACACTTTTTAATCTTTATATGACGCCCGTAGCTTTTTTGGCAGAGGCCCACGGAGCAAAAATAGTGTCATATGCGGACGTCACTCAGTTGCTCTTTACCTGCGACAAAGATGATGTTTTTAGAGGGGACTTGATTAACATCTGTCTATCGGAGGTGTTTTCCTGGCTACAAAGAAACCAACTGAAGTGTAACTCTGAGAAATCAGAGATCATTTTTTTTGGTTCCACTCCTTGTGAGGTGTGGCGAGACTGGTGGCCGGCCGATATGTCCCCTCCCACATCCCCGGTCAAGATAGTTAAAAATCTAGGGGTTCAAATGGATGACAACCTGTCCATGAAAAATCAGGTTCAAGCTGTAGCAGGGGCATGCTTTGGCATGCTCAAAATGCTTAAGCAGTTTCTGCCCCTTCTCCCAGTCAGTCACAGGAAAACTGTAGTCCAGGCTTTGATAGTATCTAGGCTGGACTATGTGAACGTTCTGTACCTGGGATTGCCTGAATATTTACTATCTCGTCTTCAGGTGGCTCAGAATGCAGCGGCCAGGGCAATTCTTATGCTCGGCCCTAGAACACGGATGTCGCCCCATCTGAAAGCCCTGCACTGGCTGCCGATTCGTAAGCGGATCAGTTTTAAAATGGGCGTTCTAGCCTTTAAAGCTCTTCACGGTACAGGTGCCTCTTATACCAGGAAAAGAGTCCAGTTCTACTGTCCAAGCCGAACTTTGAGGTCATCTTCTCTGCAGCAGGAAATTATCCCCAAGTTCACCCACGCTCGAATAGGCGGCCGCTCCTTCCAAGTGCAAGCCGCCAAACTGTGGAATAGCCTGCCTCTGGTCCTCAGACAGATGCCGGACCTCCTTACTTTTAGAAAGGCTCTGAAAACTTGGCTATTTCAGCAATAGGTTTTTCCATCTGAGCAGCGTTTTCTGTCAGCCCCGCTTAGATGTAGTCAGCGCCGGGACACTCAATTGAGTAGCTGAGCACTTTACAAATACCCAGATAACATAACATAACATGATGATGATCCATGTCTTATGCAGTGTGAAATAAACTGCAGCCTTTTTGCACCAAAAGTGATTCCCCGTGTATTTAATAAGGGGTAAATGCGGTGCTCTGGATTGGCCGGAAGGGATGAGGGCCACTCGCATGTCTGGGAGGAGTTTAATTACTCATGTCAATTTCCCGATACAAGTGACAGTAGCGAGCTCTGTGAAGCACTGGCCTGTCTAAGGCGCTACATAAAAACAAACAAAACACATCCCTATCAGAAGTCAGTCATTCACCATTGCTTTTGTGAAAGCTTCTGTAGGTTTTCACCTCGGCTAGGCTGTTTAATAGGCCTGCAGCCTGTGGCTAGTGTCCCTCTGGTCCGAGGGAGCCCATAGGGGGAAGTGGGTGCTCTGCGCATACGTAATCCATTGAGGATGGCAATGGACCTAAATGGGTGTGGAAACAGCTTGCCAATATGTCCTTATTACATTGACAAACCAGCTCTCAAATATGCTTTATCAAAATACAACACACCGGTCACCGTTTGTGCTGATTTTCTTCTGTCTGATTTTCATATGACACCGCGTTTCACACCACACTTGTGACATTTCTAAACACTGTAAATAACAAGAGTGATTACTACCCAGTTAAATGGTACTCAGCTTTAAACCTCAGAAGGATGGGAGGCTGAGCTGGCCCTGCCAGGATGATACAAAGTCGTGATTTGACGAGTGTTTACGTCTCTGAGCTATCTTGATAACAAATCTGCTTTTGTTCTACCAGCACAGGGCTATGGTACCTCACTTTTGTTCTGTCATAGATGTAAAAAGTTGACCTTCCAGATCTTTAATAGAACTTTGTGGGACTACCATACCATAGGATCACCATGACATGGTGGCATGCCCACAGACTTCTAATATAAGCTGCCCTTGAATTCACACTGGTCTGTTGATGCATCACAAGGGACACTGGAATTATGCTACAGGGGAGGGCCAATTTATGCTGCAGAGTTTAGTAAATTATGCTGCAAGAAGAGGCCTATTATGCGGCATTATGGCACCTTTTGTGGTAGTATTACTTCATTATTTTGTCATTTTTAAACTTGTTAACACTGTCTGGGCATTAGTTGCACCTCTACAGTACCAGTTAAACACCCAAATATAACAATAAGCTACAGATAGGTGACCAGTCAAAGTTTGCAGATTGCCTTCAACTACCCGGCAACACATGTTGCAGAATTTTTGTAACTTTTGAACCGTTTGAGCTACAAACAAAATTCTTTTTTTGTGAAAATCAATTCAATTCAATTATCTTTATTCGATTCACACAAGGTGTATCATAAAAGAGTACATAAGATTAAAATTACATTAAAAAACATGTGTACAGATAAAATTCGTTAACATCAGGGGACAAAAATGCAGTTCACATTGCAGCCGGGAATTCATGAATCAACCTCTTGCTATTATCAAATTTCTTCTGCCTTGGGTCGCACTAAGAAACCTTGCAAGTACCACACACGTGTAGAGGCTTGGAAGCAGTTGTAAATATCAAAAAGCCGGCCTGCATTGTTTAAAATTAAGTGATTTCAATAAAGGTACAATAAAAGAACTTCTCAAGTCTTTATAAAATTTACAGAAAAGTGCAATGTGCATAGTTGATTGATTAGATACATTATCGCATGGGCAACGTTGTAAATCTTTTGACCAGTCATTCGGGTTTGGAAAGCTTATCAGGCGGTGGAAGATATTTAGTCTAAAACGTGTTAAAACAAATCGGTGTTGGGCATTAAGAACATTAAAAAGGCATGGTTGCATGGAAAAGGTAGTCAGAACCATTTGATTTTGTTTCACGGCCAGTTCCACGCATAATCGCAGATTTGCCAAATGGTTTAGACTCTCTGTTTTTAACCCTTTCCTCGAGATATTCAACAAGGATTCTGGATGCTCATAAAATTCCAAATGGCCCATATCTTTCAGGGAATTCTTGATAAACTTTAACCACAGAATCTTTAGGGCCATTTCAGAATCGCAGCAGTCCTTTACTATGGCGCGGTTTAAGTCCATATGTTCCGAAGTCCATATTTTGTGCCATAGCAAGAGTGGTTTGGTCCTTACCAGGTCTATTAGGTAATTAGTCCCCAGCTCAGAGTGACATACATAGTTTGAACAGCTGGGGGGAAGTGCTAAAAGGTTTTTAAAAAAGGCATTTTCCACCGCCTGCAGTGATTCGACGTTTGCATATCCCCAAATGTCCGAGCCATACATTGCAATGCTTCTACACTTTGCATAGTAAATAGATAGCATTTCTTTAAGTTGGATGTTCCCCAATTTTCTAGCAAAATTGCGAAGTGCAGAAATGGATCTTAAAACATGCAATCTTCTAGATTCAATTGCACTTTTCCATGTACCTTCACTGTCAAATAAAATACCCAGGTAGGAAAACATTCGAGTTTGGGGTAAAATTTCGCTCCCTAGATGTATGTTACAGCATTTCGTTCCCCCCTGCCCACTTTCATAACAAATGTCTTGCTTGTGTTGATTCGGAGCCCTAGATTTTCCATAAATAAGGTGACTTTGTCGAGTAGGCGTTGCAAAGCTACAGGAGTGCGCGCCATAAGAACGGCGGCGTCCGCATAAAGTAAAACCGGGATCGATCTTTGTTTTACTTGTGGCAGATCCGCACATGAGCTAACCAGTGTGTTGCCCAGATTGTTTATATAAAGATTGAATAGAAAGGGGGCGAGCACACACCCCTGACGGACCCCTTTTTCTATTCTGAATGGGCAGGTACAATCTCCTTTAATACCAAACCGGACCCTTGCATAGCTATTCGAATATAGATGTCTTAAGAGAGCAATAATTGTACTATCGATACCCCTTGAACTCATCACTGACCACAGTTTCTCATGAATAACGCAGTCAAAAGCTGACGATAAGTCAACGAATACCGTGTACAAATTGCTATCTTTAATGCATGCGTATTTGCCCAGTAGCAGGTTCGAATTAATAGCTTGCTCTGTTGTGCCAATACCCTGGCGGAATCCGTATTGCAAATCGGAGATCATATTGTTGCTATCTGCCCAGCTTTGTAGCCTAGCTAAGAGTATCCGACCCACCACCTTTACTAATGAGTCGAGTAGGGAGATCGGTCTATAGTGCGATGGACAATTTCGGTCACCTTTTTTAAATATAGGTACAATTTGAGATTCAGCCCAAGTTAGAAGGAACCCCGTATATTGATAAGATCTAAAGACGTTGGTAAGGAGGGGAGCCCAAAGATCAATATTTGCTTTAAATAGATCAATTGGGACGCCATCTGGCCCAGGGGCTTTATTTCCCCTACTAGATCTAATGGCAAGGGAAACCTCTTCTGAGGTAAAATTTAAAGCGGCCCAGTCAGGTGCAGGGGCAGACATCTGCACTGCAACTTTGGGACTTAATGTTAGATGATAAGTTGCGTTAGTTGCATTAGACGAATAGAGAGCAGAAAAGTGAGTTACCCACTCATCCTCAGTCACAGCAATCTCAATTTTGGGTATATCAGTATTACTAAGGGATGGGGAGTAAACCACTGTACTGTATCTCGTTAGTGTTTCTAGGGTTTTTCTTCAGTGCTCCTATAAGTTTTTTGTGGGTCTTACTGCATACATGGTCAAACCATCCCTTCCTGTTTTCTGTCCCTGCCTTCTGCCGTGATCGTAACCCCGCCTTAATGGCGCCGGGTATTTGTCTGAAGGATTCCGTAATTGCGGAAGCCTCCTTTGTAATATCTAGACAAGCATTAAAGGCACTTATGTATTTCCGAATTAGGTTCTATAAAAAGACAGTTGGGTTAACCATCGACCAGCGTAATGCAAATCCGTTGAGAGCTCTAAATTCTCCACACCAAAAGTGCGGTGAAAATCCCTCTGCTCCTTTACTAGCCCTAGGTTTAACGAAAGACTCTGGGGATAATGATCACTTAGAACGCAATCATGTAACGTGAAATTGCCAATGTGAGTTGAATAACGAGTTGGGAAGAGTAAGTCTATAGCACTCTTACTCATAGAGCCGTCAAAGGTACAAAGTACCTCAGTTGGAAGATTGCCCAGCTCATTACAAAAGCCTAGATCGTATTTATAGATGAGCTCGTTGAGCTTCTTACCATACTCTGAATGTGCAAAATGAGTGGTATCCCCGTTTGTTGGTGAAATCAACCCACAAATGGCTTTTGAAGGCAATTTACATAATTGGATATTAAAATCCCCCTCCCACAGTATTAATTTCTCCCCAACCCCCTGTGTAAGAATGGTATCCAAGTCAGTTTCAAGGGATGACAATGTGGCCAATATGTCAGAGCCACAGGCATTATTATAAAAGTTTACTAAACACACCGTAAGCCATCCCGAAAGAACGATGCTAGTGATTTGATAAAAGGAATTGCTAGCCCTAAGTTTTACAGAAAGGGAAGGTAGTTTATTCGATACATACGTACAGAGACCTCCCCTGTTTCTACCATGCCTAGATGGAATAGCCGGCAAGTTATAGGTTTTAAAGCCAATTATATGACACGGATCTATAACCCATGTTTCTTGTAAGCAGACTATAGAAAAATTATTTATACGTTTTTGCCACTCTGGTAAATTGAGCTTGCTACGCAACCCTGCTACATTCCAAGAAATTGCCGTAGTACTGGTGGAATCTAGGGGCGTAGGGTCACTTGGTAGCTCTTCAGTTTGCACAGATAGTGACAAAGACATTTCGTCTTCAGGGCTAGGATCTAGCTGCAAGTTCATATCAGGAGGCGGGGTACCAGATCTTTACGTATGGGTAGCCGTAAATAGCTTATCATTTAGTCAGTCTACCCCAGCAAGGTTAGAAAGGGTGTCAAAACTATTCAAAGTGGGGATAGAAAATAGAGGGGAATTTGCATAATTTGCTCCATCAATTTGGGATGAATAATACAGTGTGCCCGATGTTGGGGGGCAAAGTGGGGTCAGTACATTCATTTGACTATGGCATTGTATAGGGCGTTTGTAAAAGAAGCCAAGCGGGAGGACCATGATTTGCACTTCATTTAAACGCAGGGACTTAAACCTGCCCAGTATATCATTGACTAGTCTTGGAGATTTGAATGATAAAACTATACAGTCACCCGCAAACGCTTTGGGGTCTCTGCCAATCCAACCTACCCGTCTGGCCATTTTAAAATCTGCAAAAAGTGTACCCCCCAACCCCGTTTTAGAATTTAGCCAATTAAGGGATTTGTTCCTTAATGACTCCCATGTTTCATGCTGGGGAGACTCTATTGATGGAACATTAGCCAAAATGACCATGTAAGGAGTAACATCTGGTGGCAAATCTAGTCTATCCCTTGCTACAGAGGTGGAATTGGGAGTTCTACCCCCTACATGCATGTGAGATTTGGGGATTATGGAAGTCCCCGTGTTTGTGACCCCCCTTGTATCTGTAGCCGGGATAGCTGTCTGTTTTTGGGGTACGGCCCTAGTGGCGTTCCCAATAGTTCCAGTATTTGGGGTACAGGTTTGTAAATCTACATTTCTACTGGACAGCCCCTCACCAGAATTTAAGACCCTGTTTGATTCAGCCCCCCCCTCACTTTTTTTCATAGTTGCCCCTACGCCAGATAGAATATCAACAACTGATTTGTGCAATAGTTCCATGCTTGTCTCCAACTTTTCAAGTCTGGCCATGATCGGTAAAAAGTTTTTTGCAATAGTATGTTCAATGCATGATAATAGGGTTGTAATGATTTGCGGGGATAGTCCCTCATATTGTAGAGGCAAATTAATGTTCGAGTCAATCATGCAAGGTGGACTCTGCAATAAGTCAACTGTAGCTTCCGAGGCTAAGTCGTGGTTCTTTTTCCTGGATCTAGTCCGAATAGCCCGCAGAGGCACTCAGTATATAACCTTTTTTTCTTTTTGGCTGGAATTTCATGCACGGAGGTTGCCGTGGGTAATGGGGAAGGGCACTGGGCGCTGTGAGAGACCGATGGACTTCTAGTAGGTACATGATATATTAAACTGGGATCACTTGAAGGGAGAACTTGTACAGTAACCTCCGCAGTAGGGCCTACTGCACCCCCATCCACTGACAGACGTCGCTCTGCAACCTGGATCTCCTTATCAATAGCCTTAACGGCCCTTAGGAGGAAGCAGTCGAGTGTAGAATTTAACAATGTTTTGGGAGTGACTGCTTTCCCCCCTATTAGTTTCAATTTAGCTGCCATTCCAAGAAAAGTAATCAAACTTACTTATGCAGGACGGTTCTTATCAAGCTGCCCCTTTGTATCTGGCAATAATTGAAGACAATTTGGTAACCGGGTCCAAAAACCAAGAGATCAGGCCCAGCCCAGCCTCTTCCGGGCTCTGACGGGCGCAGACGGGCCTGCCCTTGTCCGGGCTTGAGCCCTCCTCAGCTTTTCAAGCGCCTCCTGGCGCTGGCTGATGACAGCGGCGTTGGCGGCGGAGGCCGCGAAGCAAACCGGTACCTGTAGTTCCCAACGGCAGGCAGCAGTGGCAGAAACGGGCATTAAAATCTGCAGATTATGCAGCAGATGATGGGTTATGTGGCAAATGCGGCAAATGTATAATTATGCGAAAATCGCCGCGGCCGCACAATGACATAATTGCAGTGGCCATGTGCATCACCCACCCCTTCAGCCCTAAAGCCTCACATTGGTCATTGACTAACATGGGGTTGGTGACTAACAGGGATAGTAGCTAGACTGGATTTCTGGTTCTGGGGAATGGCGAACAGCACAGGTGGTACCCTTGTTATGAGGAGCCAGAGCCTGCTAGCCAGCGTGCTGTTTTATTAACATCTGATAAGACTGCGCTGCTCCATCTCCTCAGCTCACTGTGCGAATACAAGCAGGCAGCAATCCAGCGGAGGCACCATGCGCATGCGCTGTAAAGGCAGCATCACTGCACTCTAAAGAAGCAGCTAGTTTGTAAAATAGTGCAGCTATACTGGGGATCAAGCTGCACTACTGTATTCGCTCTCTCACGGTCACCTTCAGTCAATATATAACAGCCATAGCAGCAAGAGCAACTGGGCTCTAAGGAAATAACATCAGTGATAAGTGTCCCCATAATCCACCAAGGGACATTTTAAGGATTTTAGGGACCTCAGGTCAAATGTGTTTTGGAGGCCCCTGTTCCGAGCAGCTTTGAATTTATGATCCAATATCAGCTTTTTCATGCCCTCTTCATGCACGTCAAATCACCAAAACGCCAGGGGTAGTGGAAGTGACATCACTCGCCCTTTGACCTACACTTTCACTCACACACACATGCTTACACATACACACACACACTGGCATAAACAATCTTACCCGCAAGCACGCACACAACATACATTTAAAAGCATTTTTACATACTTCAGCTGCCACAGAGGGATTTATTCAGCTAATTGAACTCCATTTTTATTACACTAATAGCGAAAAATGTAATTTATATAAATATTAGCCACTATTAGTGTAATAAATTAATTGACAGAAAACAACTGACGTCCATAAGGACGAGCTGACACTGTGTTCCTGGCACTGATTTTGCCACCTCTAAGGCCAGGAGTCACAAAGGCAGCACCAGGGGCTGTAAGGGGCAAGCCAGGGGTCGCAGCTGCAACCCCTGGCGACCCCTAAATGACGTCCATGGCCCTCTTTGGCCAGGTCACTGACACTGCACAGGCACACTCGTCCAAATTCTAAATGTTTGTACATCTAATTTTCAGGAATGGTGATGTGTGTTTTCAATATTGCTCAATACCAGCAGCTCATTAATATTATTGCAAATAATCTCTGCGACCGACTGCAATTTTTCATATGTGAGGTCCTTTTTTGATCTAATAGGAACTTTTTATGGATGTTTTTATGGATGTTGCGTGGTACTGAGCAAACAGCATTTTCTCTGCAAAATGTCTGTAATAGCATCCCATACATCACCTGTATTAAACACAAATTAAAAGAAAATGTTCATGAATCATTCAAGGTCATCAGGGCAGGACTGTGTGGAGATTAGAGCTGGATCTATTAGGGGTCCCCTGAAAGGCTATGGCCCTGGGCCAGAGCTTTGCCTCAGCCTTAACACGTCTTTCAATCAACCATTAGCTTTATACACTCTAGAAATGTAATATTTGTGTTCACGCAATCATCAGTTTAACATTTATTAAAAACACTCACATTTTAGTTCCAAATGCCAGTATTTTTGCTAAATATGCAATTTCCACAAATAAAAGGCTTCTCTTTTTAAGAGAATATTGCCTCCTTATACCAGCTTTACATTTTTAGTAAATGCACATTAAGTACAAATAAATTGTGTAAAAGTGACTCATGTTTTGTTAACATTATACAAAACACAAGCTCATATTATATGCTTATGTTTCACAAACACATACTAGGGACTCCTATCGTATGCCAGTTGTTGCCAGGGGATGTCAGGAAATGTCCAAGTTGGTCGTCTTATAAAAATGTAAATGTAAATCCGTATTTGTAAAGCGCAAACTACTCACCCTTACGGGTCTCAAGGCGCTGTGGGCCGTCGTGGAAATTAAGTGAGCTATTGCCCAGAGTCACATGGTGCTGAGCTGAGCTGCCGCCGGAGATCGAACCGTGAGCCCTGTGCTCCGAAGTCAGCTGCCCTGGCCGCTGCACCACACCTCTCCACCCTACAGGCCACGATAATGTAACACAAGCTAGTAAACATGAAAAGGAAAAAACAGTATATGTCCAAGTTGGCCACAACAATGCCAAGGATGCCCACAGAATGTCAATAAAGGTCAAATTATAGCAGGGCCTCTATCATGTCTGGGATGGTAGCAAAAATGGTACAGAGGCCCACAACATGCAAAGAAAAGATACCTCATGCCAGAGCCAGGATAAAACCAGCAATGTTCACAATAATATGGAGAAAGCCCACAATGTGCTAAGAAGGGCCTCCTTATTGTAGGATCAGGAATATGCTAGGGATGAGTACACTAATAGCAAGGGTGCCCACATGATGCCATATTATTCTAGGACCAGCATTCTGTAAAGATCAACCATGATAATCCCAAAGATGCCAACCACATGCCTGAGATGAACGCGGTTATGACTACGGTTGCCGAAGTGATGTGAAAGATATCCCCAATTTCAGAGTGGCCAACACTCTACCAGGAAGAATTTCATTAATGTCAAGGATGCTCAAGATATACCAAAGCCCAGCACCAGGGTCAATGTGATGTTAGAGGTGGCAACAATAATGACAAACATGCCTACAACATGCCAAGTAGGGCTACAACATGCCAAGTAGGGCCATCTCATGTAACTATTAACATTATGTCAGAGATAACCACAATAATTATACACATACCTAAAATATGCCAAGAAAGACCACTTTTTACCAGGGCCAACATGACATCATATTATGGGGACGCCCATATTATGCAATAAGACTCAGGCAAGAGCTGCTCACAAGAATGCCTGTAAAGCCCCTTGAACAGGCAGGTCATTATACCATGGATAGCCACATCATTATGATACGAACAGCTTACGATACGGGGCAGTTCTGCACACCTCGAACAGCCGATATGTTCGACATTTTGCCGAGGCACCTGAAATGACCCTGTGAGATGTCACACAGGTCCTTTTGCCACAGACAGACAATGGTGCTCGACGCATCATCCAGTGCTGGACATGGAAAAAGTTGACTGCGGGAACCCATACATTGGAGGTCAAGGTGTGGCAGAGGAAATAGGGCAAAACCAGGAGGGGCGGGGTTTGAAAAGCAGAGTCTGACAGTCAACTTATACACTTTTTTTTAAATCCCCTACAAAAAAATTGCCAACACGGACATACATGATAGTAAATCTGTTGTACCTTAGTTAATTGGCCACAAAGAGGCTGCATTTTAAAATATCTGACAGCGTTAAGAAACCTTCTGCAGAGATCTTTGTGTGTGCCCAGCAATTTTGAGATTATAATAGTGGTGAGCTAACTAGTGGTTAAGGACGTTCTGGGAGAGTACTGTGTTTTGTCTAGTCACAGTTTTGACTCAAAGTAGCATAGAGGGTTAATGTGAATGCTGCAAAGCACATAGTGTAACATGCAGATCACAGAGTTGTATTTTATGTAGATAGGTAAGTAAGTGGGCTACTGCTTTTAACATTGAGGTCATCTTGTTACTTCCAGTTCATAAATTGCAATCCTTCTAATACAGCACAGTGATCTATTTATCAGCTTCAAGGAGCTGTATGCCAACAGTAACTCATAGGTTTAAATCCCTATCTTTTTCTCATTTGATGTTATTCGGAGATGCAAAGAAGGGTTCCTTTTGGAAGCAATAAAGTCTTGTTAGTACAGCTTACGTTTTATATCCTGACTGTATTTCTCTGAATTATTCATTCTTAACATAAAGGGCCTGATTCACAAAGATAACTTACACTTTGTGTAAGTTTACACTTTAGGCAACAGTCACAAACTACGTGCAACGTTTTTGACTCTGCATCTCCTATCTTCTTAGTTGCCTGCAGGAATGCAGACAACTTGTCAACACTGCTGAATTATTACCCGGGGTCAGTAAACAACGCAAGAACAAATTCAGCATGTTTCCCTGGGTCGGGTAGATCCCAGATTTGGCCCAGAAATAGCTGCCAGAATGAGATCTGGTAGGATCCCCCTGCTTTCCAGCACTGGTATCCTCTTAGCCGTAGGAAATGACCAAATGGTGGAGAAGTGCCCGAGCACCAACTTCAGTGCATGCCCATTGAATTCAATTAGTGCCTCAATACTAGCTGGGATCAGCTGCTGCTCCCTTTCAAATTCTATTCTCGTTGTCATGAGTCCGTGGGGTTGGTTAAACTTAGACCTCCATGTATGCCAGCACTGACGACTAACAGACTAAACTCTTTGTGAAGAAGAAACTACTGTAAACAAGTGTGAACCTGGATCCAGAAGTGAGTGAATCCTTGCCCACAGGTAAACTTGATGCAATCTGATTGGCCATCGGAGAATTGCATGAAGCTCTAGAGTTGAAGACTGACGAGGAGACCATGGATCTTGGGTTGCTCAGATAGCTTAGAGGGTGGAGGAAATGGATCATCGTTTGCCACAATACGACTCTCAGTACAAGGACTCCAGGAACAAATTGCAGATCTCTGGCAAAGAGTCCATTACCTAGATGCAGGGTGGAGGATTTGAAGGGCAGATCCAGTAGGAATAATGTGTGCAGTAGTTGACTCCTGGAGAAGATAGAAGGGTCCAGTATGGAGCTAAACTTAGAGAAATGGATCTCCATGACTTGCATAGTTTAACCGTTCCAAATTCTTCTCCAATGAAAGGGCGCACAGGATTCCCGCAGCACGCTCACCGTGATGGCCCCCACACACAGTAGAAGGTGGTAAGGTGTTTTTGTTGACAGACATGACAGCTGAAATGCAACAAAACAGGAACACATTCCTGGAGTTCAAACAAATTCTTAGATCTCTGGCACTGGACCACATGCTGCTCTTCCATGCACAGCTGAAGCTACTAGATGAGAAGACATCACAATTTTCATAGACTGTCTGCAGCAGGTGAATGGGCTGAGAGATGGACAGTGGAACCTAACATGGACACTGAGAAACGTCTGGTACACAGACGTGGAAGGAAACTGATCAGAGAGACAGCAAGACACAAACACAAACCAGCAGAGGAGCAGATGCTGGCTCAAAGTTTAAGGGCAGTTGTGGAGCTCTCTTTTTAGAGGTCCATCTCGCAGGTCGCAGCGGAGGGGTCTTCAAACTCAGATGCTACAGCACCTGGACCTGTCACAAAGGTGAGGGACCTGGATGTTGCGTTACCTTCTTATGTCACTCCGGTGTGATACAGTATTGGGGCCCACCAGTTTTGCATCTTGCCCTGCCCCAAGTTTTCCACTGACACACTTACCTGTTATAGTAGGTACAGCAGATAAAGAGTTGGTCGTTTGCTATGGATTGCTGTAAGTGTGTAGCACAAAGGGTGGGTGTCTCTTTTTTTCCAGGTACACTAGTTAAAGATCCGGGTCAGCGGTTCTTAGCCTGTGGTCTAGGGAACCCTGGGTGTGTGCAGCGCCTACTCAGGGCGTCCGCTACTGCTTAGAAAATTAAATAATATTCACAGATGTGAATAAATAAAAAAGCAAAATGTAAAACTGAAAATTTTAAACGTTTTTTAAATGTGAAGGACTTTGAACTTGGAGGCTTAACATTTAGTTGGTATCCTCACATGGATTTATGGGAGCAGAGCAAGTGCATCACACATAATATAATATGGATGATAGGTGGCCTCAATTGAATTTAGAAAAGCTACAGCCTTCCCATTAAAAATAAAGTGTGGATATTTTATATTTGTATGTGAGTTAAATAAAATGTCATTTGTGTGTCTGTCTGATCAAAGCTTGTCTATGTAACTTTGTGTATTGTTTTGAAGTTGAAATAATTGAAATTGCTTAGTCTGGCGTCCCCAGCTTCCAGTAATAACTCGGTGGGGGGCCTCGGATTCAAGTAGTGAATAAGTTGGGGGCCACAAAAGTCTAAAGATTAAAAACCACTGAACTAGGTAGTGTTCTGAAGCCTTTCAGACCTATGGTCATTCCCACATGCATTTAAATCCCAAGAGTGGTCTGTGAATGATTGTTATGAGGTTTCAAATATTGATTGGGCAATAGTAGTTGCATAGCATGCCCTGGGGTGTTTATTGATTTATTGCTATACACACTGTGGTTGTTTTGGGAGCGACACGCAGCTACCAATAATTGCAAAGCTACAGGCAGATATGACATGGCTACTTGACATGACTATTTTGAGATGAAGGAGAACGTGTGGACATGCTTATGGAAGGCACTGTATGTTAAATCACTCATAATACATATCATTTGAAATACATATAGATTTTTAAGCTGGAACCTGACGAGGCTAGGAAACCCAGTTAAGAAATACAGAATATGCACCTACCTTCACAGGCTGGGTTTTGACTTTGCCTGCCTTCAGAAGAGACCCAACTTTCAAAGATTGAGGGTGGTATGGTGCACAAAAAGTGAGGGGACAACTGCACTACCCACATTTTCATTCTGTGCTAGATGGGCATTATTTGGATTATGCTTGGTACCCTGTTTGCAGTGGAGTAATGTAGGGCAGACCCAACATGCTAGAATGGGCAGCAGCTGAAGAATCACATATGAAACAGGTTGGCTTGATTACATTTTGCCAGTTGACTTGTTTTTATGGGTCGAGATGAAACAAGCCATCTCTGACCTGCCTGGAACCAGACCCGCGTGAGAGCAGGTGGGGCCCAGTGCATTGGGAGGCAACGGGTAACTGGAAATTGGCTTCCCTAACTGATCATGATGAAAAATCAAGAGATGGGTGAAATAGATCTGGCATCCATGGAGTGGTTCTCCCTTAACTTTATGCCTTCAACCCTCCTGTTTTGCTGACTTCGGTTTTGCTGGCTTAGGACTCTGCGGCCTTTACCATTGCTAATTAGTGCTAAAGTGTTTGTGCTAAAACATGGTAACATTAGCTCATACCCAATTGGCATATTTAATTTATCTGTAAGTCCCTAGTAATGTGGCACTACCTGTTCCCAGGGCAGGGCCTATAAATTAAATGCTACTAGTGGGCCTGCAGCACTGATTGTGCCACCCAGTTAAGTAGCCCTTTCAAACATGTCTCAGGTCTTCCATTGCAGCCTATGTGTGATGTCTTAAACTGCAATTTCGGCCAGGCAAAATAAACCTTTTTCCATGTCAAAACCTTCCTTTTATATACATATAAGTCACCCCTAAGGTAGGCCCCTGGCAGGCTAGAGGGCAGGGTACGGTGCATTTAAAAAGTTGGACATGTAAATTTAAGCTTTAAGTGTCCTGGTGGTGAAAAACTCTTAATTTCGTTTTTCACTACTTCAAGTCATACCTCTCTCATAGGATAACATTGAAGTTATGTTGTTACATTTAATAAGCAGTAACTTCCAAATGGGAGCAGGTCGACAGCTCGAGTTTGGTGTCTGAACAATTGTAATTAAAAATCCTCTGTTATGGTAAAGTCAGATTTTTAATCACAATTCTGAAACTGAACATCGCAGCCTTGTAGCTCTTCGGAACTGATGCATCATTTTGGCTGCACAATGCATCTCCGAGGCGAGAGATGCATTGTGCAGCCGAAATGATGCGTCAGAAGTGATTAACAGTACTCAATCAATCAATCAATCAATCAGGGGTTTTGAAGCGCACTACTCACCCATGAGGGTCTCAAAGCGCTGGGGGGGCGGGGCAAGCAGCTCCGTAGCTCCGTAGATCATTCGAACAGCCAGGTCTTGAGGTCCTTTCTGAATTGATGCAGTGTCGGGCTTCGTCGGATGTGGAGGGGGAGTTCGTTCCAGGTCTTGACCGCCAGGTAAGAGAAGGATCTGCCACCTGCTCTGGCCCTATGGATGTGGGGGACCGTGGCTAGGGCGAGGTTGGCAGAGCGGAGGTTTCTCTTGGGGGCGTGGAAGGAGATTCGTTCGTTGAGGTATTGGGGTCCGGTGTTGTGGAGGGCTTTGTAGGCGTGTGTGAGCGGTTTGAAGGTTATCCTTTTTTCGATGGGGAGCCAGTGGAGGTTGCAGAGGTGTTGGGTGATGTGGTCATGTCGTGGGACGTCGAGGATAAGTCTAGCTGCGGCGTTCTGGACAGTCTGGAGTTTGCGGAGGAGTATTTTGTTGATTCCGGCATAGAGGGCATTTCTGTAGTCCAGTCTGCTGGTGATAAGTGCGTGAGTGATGGTCTTCCTGGCGTCAGGGAGATCCATTTCAAGGTTTTGCGAAGAATGCGGAGGGTGTTGAAGCAAGTGGAGGACACAGCGTTGATCTGGCGACTCATGGTGAGTGAAGAGTCGAGTATGATGCCGAGGTTGTGTGCGTGGTCCGTTGGGGTAGGTGGGTTTCCGAGGGTGGGGGGCCACCAGGTGTTGTCCCATGCAGTGGGGGTGGAGCCGAGGATGAGGACTTCTGTTTTCTTTGAGTTGAGCTTCAGGCAGCTGCTGCTCATCCAGGTTTCAACGTCTTTCATCCTTTCTTGGAAACTGCGCCTGGTGATGTTGGGTTCCTTTGTGAGGGAGAGGATGAGCTGGGTGTCGTCGGCGTATGAGACTATGTTGAGTCTGTGTTTTCTGACGATGGTTGCGAGGGGGGCCATGTAGACATTGAAGAGCGTGGGGCTGAGGGAGGATCCCTGGGGTACTCCGCATCTGATCCCTGTTGGTTCGGAGAGGAAGGGCGGGAGTCTTATTCTTTGTGTTCTACCTGAAAGGAAAGATTGAATCCAGTGTAGGGCTGTTCCCTGGATGCCAGCGTTGTGGAGTCTGGTTGCTACTGTGCGGTGGGAGACGGTGTTGAAGGCTGCTGAAAGGTCAAAGAGGATGAGCGCTGCTGTGTGGCCTTGGTCGAGGAGGGCGCGAAAGTTGTCAGTGGCAGCTATGAGAGCGGTCTCGGTGCTGTGGTTGCTGTGGAAACCGGACTGAGAGGGGTCTAGGATGTTATTGGCTTCTATGAAGTGTGCTAGCTGGGTGTTGACAGCTTTCTCTGTGACTTTGGCAGCCAAAGGGAGTAGTGAGATGGGCCTGAAATTCTTGAAATCCGTCGGGTCTGCGGAGGGCTTCTTGAGGAGGGGTTTGACTTTGGTGCATTTCCAGTCATCGGGGAATGTGGCGGTCTCGAGGGAGCAGTTGATAGTTTGGCGTAGTTCGGGTGCGAGGGTGGTTCGGGTGCGGCCCTGTGGAAGATGTGCGGCGGGCATGGGTCAGTAGGAGCTCCGGAGTGGATGCTTATCATGGTCTTAGCGGTGTCTTCTGTGGTGAGAGGGGTCCAGGTGAGGAGGGTCTGTTGGATGGCATCACTGGGGTAGGGGTGTTGAGGCGGTGCTCTGGTCTTGGTCGTCGAAGTTGTTGTAGAGCGTCATGATCTTGAGGTGGAAGAAGGAGCTGAGTCCGTTGCAAAGGTCTTGGGAGGGAGGGACATCGGTTGTTTCGCTGTTGGGTCTGGCGAATTCTTGTATGATGGAGAAGAATTCCTTGGAGTTGTGGGAGTTGGAGCAGATTTTGTCTTGGATGAAGTTTCTCTCAGTTGATTTGATGAGTTGGTGCTGTGCCGTGGTGGCTGCCTTGTAAGCGGAGCGTGCATCTGGGGTTTTGCTGTTTCGCCATGCTTTCTCCATTCGTCGGCAAGAGCGCTTGGATACTCGGAGGTCCATTGTGGCTTTTGTGTTGTGTCGTCTTGTGGTGTTCTGAAGTGGGGCAAGAGTGTTGGTGCAGTTGGCGATCCATTGGTGGAGGTTGCTTGCTACTGTGTTGGCGTCTGTCTTAGTGGGGGGAGGAGTGCAGTCGAGGGCAGAGGTGAGGAGTTCTTCTAGGACTTTGTTCCAGTTTCTGCGTCGGAGGCGGGGCGTGCGCTTGTGTGCGGAGTGTTTCGAGAAGGAGAAATAGATGCAGTGTCTGTGGTGTGGCTGAAGCAAATGTTGTTTCCTCCGGCGAAGATGGGTTCGAGTGTGTGTCCTGGTGTGTGTGTTGGGGTGGAGACAAGTTGTTTCAGTCCTATGTTGGTGAGGTTCTCATGGAGGGCGATGGTGTTGGGATCACTGGTGTTGTCTAGGTGGAAGTTCAGGTCTCTGAGCAGTATATAGTCCGTGGAGGCGAGGGCGTGGGGAGTGATGAAGTCTGCGATGATGTTGGTGAAAGTGGTGCGGTGTCCGGGAGGTCTGTAGGTGAGTGTTCCGTGGAGCGTCGTTCTAGGGTTGGGCTGGATCTGGAAGTGGATGTGTTCCATGAGGGGCGAGGCGTTGTCCAAGCAGGTGGTTGTTAGTCGGAGGGAGCTTTTGTGGATGATGCCGAGGCCCCCTCCTGGGCGGTTGGGATGGTTCTTCCTCAGGATCTTGTATCCGTCGGGGATGGCGGTTGCGATGTCAGGAGCGGATCTGGTGTTGGTCCAGGTCTCTGTGAGGAAGGCGACGTCGGGCGAGTGAGAGTTGAGGAGGTCCCAGATTTCTAGGGCATGTCTGTGCAAGGAGTGTACATTGAGGAGGATGCAGCTCAGGGGCTTGTGTACGGTGGCGTCCGGTGGGTTGGGGATGGCTGTCGGGGTCCGGAGGTCGGTGAAGGTGCGTCGGCAGTGTCGGCAGGAAAACGGGCCTTGGGTGTTGGTCGGGGTCGAGAGCTGGCAGTTGTTGTTGCGCCCAGGGTTGATTGCGTGGAGGGTGCTGGGGTCGTAGCGGCGGGGGACCAGGGTCCCTGGCGCAGGTCACGGTCGTGTTGCGGAAGGGCGCAGCCGGGCTTGCCTTTGGCACGCCAGTGGCGCGGCCGCACAGCGGCCGCCATTAAGTAGGGGTCCGGGGAAGGTTGAGCAGCTGGGAGGCGGGAGAGGGAAAACGCTTGGGGGGAGGGGCCGCTGGGGCAGCAGCAGCGGGGAAAAGGCAACGCAAAACAGGAAGGCAAAACAGAAAGAAAGACAGAAAAAGGCAAAAAAGGCAATATCAGGAAAAACACAGGAAAACAGGAAAAAGACAGAAAGAGGCAAAAACAGAAAGAGGATGACACACACAGAGCGGACTAGCAGAAGAGCAGGCTCTTCCATTAGACCACTAGGGATGAGGCGCAAGCAGGAGCCTGCGGCTGGAGGAAGTCTTCGAACACCTACCTGGATCACAAGAAGGTGCTAAGGGCAGTGCCTTAATGGCGGAGCTGCGCGAGGGGGAGCAGTGACTCTGACCAGGAGGTCAGAGGTCTTGCTCTCCTTGGCGCGCAGCAGCCGCCATTAAGTAGGGGTCAGGTGAGAAGCTAGGCGGCAGGAGCGGGAACGCCCTCTTGGGGGAGGGGCCTCGGGGGCAGCAGCGGCGTGGAAAAGGCAACGCAAAACAGGAAGGCAAAACAGAAAGAAAGACAGAAAAAGGCAGAAAAGGCAAAAACAGGAAAAAGACAAAAAGAGGCAAAAACAGAAAGAGGATGACGCATACAGAGCGGACTAGCAGAAGAGCAGGCTCTTCCACTAGACCACCAGGGATCTATGGCTGATTTAATATGGAAGAGCACACAAACATAAAACCTCATTACATAAATTGTAATTATGAATTCTGGAGGGAGGACTAGGGGCTCAGGCTTTTAATTGTTCCAGCATGCTATCCAACTTCAGTGGGTAGCTGGGTGGCTTGTGGGGACGCAGAAACCGAGACATGGTATATGGCCAGAATGTCGGCAAAACTATTGATAATTATGCAACTATTGGCTCAGCAGGCAATCTAAAAGCTCCTGGACTCAGTGAGGTAATGCTGGAGCAGGGTACTACTTTGCACAACAGCCACAAAAGAATTTGCGACCAAACTACTACTCTGGTGTTTACCCCGTTTCATGAAAATGGCGCACCATGTGCATTGGCCTCATGGGCACTGGCAGGAGCAAGCATTCTAGGAG
This sequence comes from Calotriton arnoldi, assembly GCA_963921515.1. Lineage (NCBI taxonomy): Eukaryota > Metazoa > Chordata > Amphibia > Caudata > Salamandridae > Calotriton > Calotriton arnoldi. The sequence goes on along the minus strand of CAWUFW010000004.1, from coordinate 9,430,314 downwards.
ACCTGATGTATAGTGATTTCACACCTTTTAGAGACTGCGATTGAAGTTTGACATATCACCTAGTCAACTCTTGGTGTTTGGCAAACTGACTAGGCTGTTCAAGGAATCCTGGTATGCAGAAAGTGCTGTACCACAGATACACGTAGCATTAGGAATAAAAGAAACACTAAATAACTGTAGGAGAGAGGGGACACAGCTGTATTAGGCCTTGCTTGGCATGGCTTAAGTCTACCTGATGATGTTCAAAGATTAAACTGTTGACGTTGCTTATATTAATGCACCGCCAATAGCTCAAACTTTCAGTAATGCGAGAGCTATTGCATTGCAAATGGATCACGGCACTCGCGCTTTAGCATTACAAATCTTAAGCTAAAGCGTGGGAGCCACGTTTGGTTCAAAAGTAAAGAAATAGAAAAAAACATTGTTTTTCTATTCCTTTACTTTTGAAGCAATCCCGGCATCCGTGCTTTATCTTAAGATGTTTAAAGCTAAAGCACGGGTGCCGCGATTGTAACAAAAGTAAACAAAGACAGGAAAAAATGGCGGGCAAGTGCTTTTTGTTTCCTATTTGTTTACTTTTGATACAATGGCGGCATCCGTAATTTAGCGTTAAAGATCGTGAGCTAAAGCACGGGTGCCGCAATTGCTTCCAAAGTAAAGAAATAGAAAAAAATTTGCATCAATCGCGGCACCCGCGCTTTAGCTTAAGATGTAAAAAGCTAAAGCGTGGTTGCTGCCACTATAACACAAGTTAATAAATAAAAAAAAAAACGTAACCACATTTGGTGCCGCAAATAATAAAAGAAAGGTGCGGCTGGCATTATATTAGCTGAGGCGTGCCTGGCTGGTTACATGAAAATTTAAAAAAGCGTTGTGGAAGAGCGTGTCCTGCCTGCAACAGCAGGCAGGAGAAAGACATTTAACAAAATAGTGCTCCGAGGCTGTATTTACAAAGTACCAAGTAACAACACATGTAACAGGGGGTGTCCTCATGGGAGGTTACAAGAAGAGAAAAGGTGGTACTAAGGAGGGACTACCAAGCCTATTGACCAATTAAAAGTCACCATTGACAAAGGACAGTGATAGGAGTAACTAAAAAAAATGGGCGGAAAGTGGGCGGAGCTTCAAGTCCATACCTTAATACAGCATGTCTTGAAGAGACAGCGCAAGCGCTGCCTAGTCAAGACCTAAAAAAGACCTAATGGAGGGGAGGGGAGAGCGAAGGAGATGGATCAGTAATAAAAACATAAAATTTGAAGTACGGAAACAATTTTTGTAAGGTTGAGGGGGGCAGGAAGCAATTTGTGCCAGGTCCTCCAAAAAAATTTAAATATAAAAGGACCACAGGGTGAGGGTGGCAATAGGGTAGAAGGTGAGGCGAATGAGTGGTGGGGAAGCAATGGTGAGTGAGGGGTGTATTCTGGATCATTAAACAAAAAGAAAACAAATGGTGGCCATGTCCTTTCGAAGGCTCATGCATGTGTGATGGGATATGCTCGAGCATGCCTCATCACTCGAGCGCACGCAAGCATCACCTTGCCTGCGTGCACCTAATAAATTATATGGATGTCAGTTTCTTTTTAATTTACCCAATCAAGATGGAACCATAAAAAAATGACTAGTTCGAAAACTAGTAGTAAGGCAGAGAGGCTGGCAGCAATTTTCTACTGTGCTCTGTAAAAAAAGAAAATTAGGAAAGGGGCTGCAGGGGATGGGGCAATGGGGGCTTGGAGTGGGAGACGCATGAGTGAGAGAGAGGAACATGAAGGAGAGAGCATCACAGAGTGTGGGGCAGGTATTGGAGGGGAGAAGCTCAATGGGGGAGAGCTAGAAAACACATGCACTCTCAAGGAGTACTTAACAGAAAAGAAAAAAGTAGTTCCCTAAAAGTGATCAGTAGAAAGATACAGCCAACCAAAATGATGGTAAAACGGATATGTGCCAGGGTAGGGACAAACACAAGAAGAGGAAGAAAAGCCATTGAATCGGAAGCAAGCAAATGAGAGTGACAATAAAGCCAACCAGTGCTAAACAATGACTTGACCCAAAGCTATATGTAATTATCACGACTGTACACAATGGGCCTTTTTATAACAGGCAGCTATAGATGTCAGGAGGTGGGACTTAAAAGGTAGGACCTGGATAAGAAGACGTTTAGCGCGGAGATACCCCTTCGGGGGTGATTCCTGCGCTCTATAAATTCTCTACATACATACATACATACATACATACCTCTATCTATGGAACACTGTGGGGCATATTATCAACAGACGGCGATAAATATCGCAAAGCGCGCTTAGCGCTTTTTTATTTATCGCCGTCTATCGCTGGAATTTATCGCCCTGTTAGCGCGTTATTAACAACGCGTATCACCGAGGCGATAAAAATTCCAGCGATAGCGGCTTTATCGAGGGGATATCGCTGGAAATCCAGCGAAATTACTACATAGATGGTGTAAACGTTGTTAATAGGCCAAGGTGCACTTAGCCTTATGATCCACCTGCCATAGGATAACTAGGGTAAGTCAGCTTTTTTTCAGACGTTAGTTTCTGGCGAAAACCGCGGTTTTCGCCAAAAACTAACGTCTGATAATATGCTGTGGGCCGCCTTGTAAATATCGCGATGTGCACTCAGCGATATTTTACATGTCTTTCTGTGTGAGGTACGCCCAGTGACGCCCACTTTGCATCTCATTAGAGATGCGAGGCGTAGGGAAAATGGCTGCTAACATGCGCTAATGCATGTTAGCACCGCCTTGTAAATAGGGCGAAAAGATTATCTCCGCTTTTTTGGATTTTAAAGCCAGTAAAGCGGAGATAAGGCCCTTGATAATATGCCCCTAACAATTTACACCTAGGTACCTGCTCACAGCCCTCCAGAATATTTTGTGTCATACACCAGGGAAATTTGAGGGATCCGCTGTTCATCTCATTTAATTCATGATGTAACCAGGTGACCTTAGAAGACTGGAGTTGGATGTCTATAGGACAGTGAACTTTCATCCTATACTCAGCAGGAGCCTGTTGGGCAGAACCAGACTGGCCACTCTGGCCTTTCTCAGGCAGGCTGCAGGTTAAGTGTCTGTGGCTGCTTTCAAAACAGAATGGATTGCCATGACCCAGCCGTACCCCAATGGCCCCATGGCTTCATTCTAGATAAGACCTCCTGCAGTGTGGCGGTGGTTTGAACAATTTTGCCAGGGCTATTTTTGGTTTCCAGTCCATCCCTAATCTAGGGGATGAAAACAAGCTGCCTACTGGGGCATGTAAAACAAAGCTAGACACAAGAAGAAACCTGATGGGTGCAAATTGCTGCCTGCTGAGGGTGAGAAACAGCCTACTGCAGCTGACAAGTAGTCTTCTGGGCACAGCTGTACACTGGAGCATGTTTTTAAAAACAGACCGCCTATTTCCTGGTGCTGGACCATTATCTGGCCAGGAATGCACCTTTTCTCCCATAGTACTTGTTCAACAATGAACTGGTACCTTTTCTGTTGCAGGAAAGTGCTGGGTGTGTGATGCACGAGCGCGGTGACTTTCCTATTGCTGTCGCACTCATGCTCACACATCTTATTCGTTTGTTTATTTCTGAATGTATTGTGAGCACCTCGTGCGCGTTGTGCCCGCGAGAGGAAACTGAAGATGCAGGGAGTATTGTTGTACTGTTGTTGGAGGCGACATTTAATGTGGGTGGCGTGCACGTGGGTGCGGGGTATGTGTATATATTATATCAGCGGCGGTTAACGCATTCCTAACCTGGATGCTGACCTGCGCCTTGTACTCCTGTGTCTTAAAATAAAGAAGCATTGTAAAAGGACAAGGAGACCCAAATACAGTCGGTCAGGGACCTTTGGGTAATTGAACTCTTTCTAAAGACAGTGGTCCCCAGACAAAAATTCATGTGAACAATGAATATAGACCCAATCAGTACTATATTATAGGAATCTGTCCAGCTGGGCAGATATTTAATATACAATCAAAAAACAATATTTGCAAACAATGAACACGAAACAGTTATAGTGGGACGCAAGCCTGCATCCAACTTGACAAAAAAGACGTACAGTATACAGTGAGGGGTTCAGGCAAAGGAAGTTGTTTGTTTCAAACACATTTCTTGTAGAACAAACATAATATATAGAAGACACCATTACACAAAAATTAGGGCATTTGCACAAAAGCGTATATGGTGTACAAAGTGTCGACGGCGCTTCGATCCCTTAAGAGAATGCCGGGATCATCCTCAGGACATTATAAATGACATGCCTGTTTACATATGGCTAAAATTGCCAAGGGCAGGTGACAGACTTCCTGAAATCAAGGAAACAGGACCAGCTACGTGGTACGTGAGGTCCAGGTGTTGGTGCGAAGAGTAGGCCTCGGGAACGGAAGCCAATTGTGGAAGTTCCAATGTAACTATTAAGTATATGACAAGCCGCAGTAGCGGTCTTGAATAGAGTTCTGGGCCAATGCGATAGTAGTCCTTGGTCTGTCACACCATTCTGTGTAGCCGGTCACACACAGAATGGTGTGACAGACCAAGGACTACTATCGCATTGGCCCAGAACTCTATTCAAGACCGCTACTGCGGCTTGTCATATACTTAATAGTTACATTGGAACTTCCACAATTGGCTTCCGTTCCCCGAGGCCTACTCCTTCGCACCAACACCTGGACCTCACGTACCACGTAGCTGGTCCTGTTTCCTTGATTTCAGGGAAGTCTGTCACCTGCCCTTGGCAATTTTAGCCATATGTAAACAGGCATGTCATTTATAATGTCCTGAGGATGATCCCGGCATTCTCTTAAGGGATCGAAACGCCGTCGACACTTTGTACACCATATACGCTTTTGTGCAAATGCCCTAATTTTTGTGTAATGGTGTCTTCTATATATTATGTTTGTTCTACAAGAAATGTGTTTGAAACAAACAACTTCCTTTGCCTGAACCCCTCACTGTATACTGTACGTCTTTTTTGTCAAGTTGATGCAGGCTTGCGTCCCACTATAACTGTTTCGTGTTCATTGTTTGCAAATATTGTTTTTTGATTGTATATTAAATATCTGCCCGGCTGGACAGATTCCTATAATATAGTACTGATTGGGTCTATATTCATTGTTCACATGAATTTTTGTCTGGGGACCACTGTCTTTAGAAAGAGTTAAAATAAAGAAGAACATAATCGTACCTTTCTGTGTGGCTCCTCTCTTCGTTCTGCACCAGGAGAGCTTCCTTTACAGAAAGCGTGTTCGCAGTCCTAGGCATCCCATATTAGAGCACCCCGAGCATGCTAGCTGTCAATGTGCCAGAAAATCTTTGGCCATGTGATAGAAATGAGAGGGGAGTTCCCTCACACATACACCAAAGAAGATGCAGTGCACATTGTTTGAAGTTTTCTAACAGCATACCCATAGTAGAGCCAAGGTGGACGTTGTTATGGAAAGAGCGAGCTTGGACCTGTCCATAACTTGGAAAAACACTTGAAATGGAAATGGAAGAAACATGTTAATTACTTCTTAGCAGTTCACAGTACAACCTCTTTTGGTATTTTTTAGCTGGTGAAAGTGAGGCACAAGTAAAGCTAGTAAATTATTAACCATTCTTTACGTATTTTTAAAGTGCTGCCCTACAGACTATCTCACCAGAAGGAAGAAACAGGTGTGAATACCTACACATGCATTAGCGCTGTGACCTAACAGTAGAAACACAAAAGAAATGTTTTTAAGAGCTGCAACAGCCTACCACAAATCAGAAATACGGTCAAGGCGATGAGGAGTCCAACAATGAAACATGAAAGTTGGTCTGGGTTACCATGCTTTTAACAAAAATCTGTCGAGGTTTCCGATGAGGACAGAAAGAACTAAGCAAGACGTTTATCTAACCTCAATGTGGCTGGCCAATTCCAGTTCCTCTAATACGGCTCCTTTATTAGGTCTGGTGTTAGCCAAGACCTTTTGATTTTACTAAAAATATAAGTATAATATACTTACATAAAGAGGCTTTCAGCCACCTCTCTTCATCCATTGGTCCGTTCTTGTATCATTCACATTTTGCTTCCGCCCACTCCAGCATACACTATGGGCAAGGAGTCAGCCTACTTCAGCCACTGGTTAACTTCACTTTGAGTGACTGCATTTTGCTCTTTCACAATGAGCGCATCTCCACACAAGGTACTTCCTTTCAGTGCCATTGTTTTTGTTTTTACTTCATAATTATGTTAGTGTTGCCTTTGTGTTTAGAGCCTGAGGAGAAGGCAGGACCTTTCTAGCAGATGTAAGCACAGTCCACAATAATATACGTGAGAATTCATAAGAGGACACTTCTTCATAAGACGTTTATTCTGGACTCAATGTCACCAATGGTTATTTAATAAACTTTGCCCAGGAAGATAATCAGCCTTTATAGTGTTTAATTTGCAGCACTTGTAACACATTTAAAAAATGTTTTTGCTTCTTTCTTTGTTTCTTTCCTTCTTTCTTTATTTCTTCCTTCATTCCTTCTTTCTTTCTTTCTTTCTTTCTTTCCCTCTTGCCTAATTTCTTTCTTTCTTTACTTTTTTCATTTTTCATTCTTTCTGTTTTTTTGTTCTTTCTTTCCGCTTTCTTTCTTTCATTCTTTCTTCTTTTGTTAATTCATTCCTTCTTTCTGTCTTGCGTTTTCTTTCCTTTCTTTCCTTCTTTCTATTTTCTATCCTTCCATTCTTCTTTCTTTCTATCTTTCACGCCTTCTTTCTTTCCTTCTTTTTTCTTTCCTTCCTTTCTTTTGTCTTGTTTCCTTTCTTGTTTCATTCTTTCCATCTTTCGATCCTTCTTTCCATCGATCTTTCCTTTCTTCTTTATTTCCATCTTTCTTGCCTTCTTTACTGATTTCTTTCTTTCTTTGCTTCTTGCCTTCTTTCTTTCTTTTCACCTTTCCTTCCATTTTCCTTCCTTATTTCCATCTTTGCTCTCTCCTTCTTTCTTTCCATTTTGTCTTTCTTTTCACCTTCCCTTTTTTCTTTCCATTTTTCTTGCTTTCTTTCTTTGTTTCTTTCAGTCTTTTCTTCTTCTGTTCTCTTTCTTTCCTTCTTTCTTTTTTCTTTCCAAATTTTCTTCCTTCCTTTCTTTTTTCCTTTCCTTATTCGTTTCATTTGTTTTTCTTCTTTTTTTCCATCTTTCCTTCCTTTCTACCCTTCTTTTTTGTTTCATTATTTCCAACTCTCCTGCATTCTTTCCTTCTTCCTACTTTTCTTTCTTTTTGATTTCCTTCCTTCTCATTGTCTTTCTTTTATTCTTTCTTGCTTTTATTCTTTCCTTTCCTGCTTTCTTTCCTTCTGTCCTGCTTTTTTCTTTCTTTCCTTCTTCCCTTCTTTCTTTAATTCCTTCTTTCATATTTTCCTGCTTTCTTTCCTTTTCTGATTCCCTTCCTTCTTTCTTTCTTTTTTCTTTCTTTCTTTTTCATTCCTTCCTTCTATCCTTCTCTCTTTCTTTCTTTCTTTCTTTCTTCCTTCTTTTCTTTCTTTCTCTCTTTCCTGATGCTCCACATACCAGGATAGCCGCCAGCCTGAATTACCCACAATAGAGGCACAAAGAGGTGTGAGGTTTCTGCACCTAGCTTATTAACAGCCACACTGAACAGTCATCAGCGAGGAAATAAAAGGCTAGCCTTACCTGAATGTTCCCTCTAACTTTGAATTTTCGGCAGTGTGCGGCTGAATGCTGCACTCAGCTTGAACTTGGGTGCTCCGCGAAGTCCACACCACTGCTTCAGCCCTTGTGTTCTCCTAGATTGGTGTTCCTTGAGCTATGTGGAATGCTGGGCAGGAAGGGCTGCATCAGATCAGCAAAGTACAAAGCTGGACAAAAGATGTCAAACTTGGGTTATTTCTTTGTATGCCAAACCCGTGTCATGAGTTACAGGAAGGAGGCATGGACAAGCCGTATAATCTGCCTGTTCCAAGATGGCAGTGCAGTTGGGAATCCTATCTGAGGTTATCAATACAAGATCGAGGAAGAGTTTTTTTCTGCGATGAAGGTTGCTGCTTTTATCATAAACAGAAGGCATCTACTAATGATAGATGCGTCGCAACGCATTCATTCCCTTATTTTCATCCCATTCATCACCCGTTTGCGACTACTTTTGTCCTTCATTTTTGTTCCTTAGTAGCTAGAAATTCTGCTGGATTTTTTCTAGATTCTTCTTTCTTGGCTTTTACTCCTTCCTATGCCAAGGGAAGCTTGGTGCCTTGCTATTCATCTCTGCTTTAATCTTCTTCTACAATTAAGAGTTACAAAATTGCCAAGTAGGTTTGTTAATGTTTGTGGTGTTTTCCTCCTATTTGTGACCCTCTTAACGAAGCACTTGATACCATGTATGTATATTATTGATTCCACAGACGTTCTCAGCATCAAGTCCTTGACAGGCTGCCATTTCCAGCATTCTCCTGTTTCTTCCTACTTCTAGCCAAGATGATAGGCTTCAGAACTGCAGAGGACTCTGTCTGCCTAAAGCTCAAACTCCTTGACCAGCAGTTGCCCATGCGAGGCTTTGAAGGTGATGCAGTCACAGGACATCAGCATGGTGACATGTCATATGATCTCTGCCTTCGTGGGTGCCTGTGTGGATGTTAGTAGCTCTGGGACCTGCTTAGGACTATGTGGGAGTTGGCTCTGCTATTACTTGATGGGAGCCCACCCATCATGGGCTTTGGCTGGTAGTGCGGTTCTTGGATAAATGAGCCCCCTCCTGGTTGGTGAGCGGTATACCATCCTTGTGCATACGTCATAACCTGTGATACCTGGGGTAGGTGGCACACCTGTGCAGAGATTCATGCCTCCGGGACATCCACTGGGTTGTTCTTCCTTCTTTTGCCAGGGACATAGTAAATGTCTCTTCCTTCTTGTGGTTTTGCAGTTTGGGCTGCCTGGCACTGCGTCACTGCGTCCTGTGATAAAGTGTCAGCACTTCCACAAGCTTAGAGATCTTGGGATGTCCTTGTGCCTTCCACCTCCCTTTGCCTCAGTGCTTAATTTGTAAAAAATGAAGTGCCAGGGCTCTTGTCAGGAGGTCACTGCAGCTTGCACCACCCATTGCTCCCACTAGCCTGACGATGACAGAATTATCCCTACAAGTCATCACACTCATACAAGTGTGACAATTCAGACATTAAATATACATTAAAATGACTAATACATGCCACCCGAGCTATTCTTATAGTTTGGGTGGCAGGTATTAGTGATTTTAATGTATATTTAATTATTAAATAACAGCTGTTGTGCTCCTCAAAAAATTAAGACAAACAGCGCCACCATGTGGCAGGCTGTCATATGAGCCAGTGTTGATAATAAAGTGCTGGTGCTGAGCCCCGGAAACCTCAAATTAAGCACTGCTTTGCCTCCCTCCTCGTAGAAAACACTACAGTCATGAATGAGCAGAGGATGATGTGTACTCCGAGATGCATTGTATTGGATTGTGTTGGAAGCTGTTGCTGCCTCAAGAAAAAGCCTCTGACTACATACCACTGAAATAGTTCAACACCTCAGCGGGGATGTGACTGAAACTAATTAGGAACTGGGTGACAGTATGTTGGAAAGAATTTACTGAAGAGGGACTTACTGGGGTGCTGAAACAGAATCAGCGGAACATGTATGGCTCAAGCAATTGAAGCCCACCTACTGGTGGGACTGTCATATAAAGATTGTTTTTTCTGTTATGTCAGGCGTGTGTTACTTCTGACCTTTAGCTACGAACCTGAAACTCTAACATTGACATTTCCCTTGGCATAATGCCATATATAGCATTACCATTTTATACTTATGTTTTAATAAAAAGCAGATATGATAGCTCGCCTATGTTCTGTCTGTATATCGCATGTGTACACTAATAATGCCCACTAATATATATATAATATATATATATAATTCTTTATTGTATATGGTTAATAAAAACCGTTTACAAAAATATATTTATAAAATGTCATGTTTCATAAAATCAAATCCAAATGTATAAATAGGCGGAGCGTAAAATTTTAAGATTAGAGTTTTAAAATTATAATTTCATCTTGAACTGTTTAACTTTAGGATGTATTGTTCTTTCTTTTCAGCTGGCCATAAGAGTCCTCGATACACTCGCTCCTTCCATTTTAATGTCTACCATGGTTAAGAACTTCACTAATTTACAGTTCAACTGTGGGTCGTTGGCATTGAAACACGCAATCACTGCTTGCCGTCGTGTCCGGATCCCCCGGATGTTAAATTCTGATTTAAATAGGCTGGCCCTTTCTTGCTTTAGGTGCAAGCAGGTGCAGATCAAGTGAGCCATGCCCTCCATTCCATTCCGGCATAGATGACAGTCATTAATAGGTATGAATACAGCTGTGTTTCTTATACCTTTTCTCATGCTACTGTTCATACCACACATCATGATCACAAGAGCACCTTCTCATGCATTCTAGTGCAAGCTTATACAAAGAGGGTATCATGTATTGGCTTCGTGCAGAGAGCACTGATCAGATCAAGAAGTGATGTCTCCATGGACATTTGGTATTCACCCCAGATGGTGAAGATCTGACAATACAGTGATGACGCATACATCAACGCGATGGCCAGACTTGCTCCACATCCCTGGCCTTAGTGGCTCTCTATTTGGGAACTGGCTTCGACAGCCTTTTCTGATAGGGGTTTGGAAAATTCCCATGCAGATGAGTTGAGAAGGGTGTTTCCAACCTCTAAGAATCTTTCCTGGTACCCACTCATCTTCCAGAAGTTCTTTAGTTTCAAAGCTACATTCAAGGACCATTTTGCCTCATGAGAAAGCACTCAGTTGTATCATCCTTGCTCCGACTTCCCCTTCCTTAGGCAGCGGGGGTGATAATCTGTTGGTGGCTGATCCTTCTAAACTCCTTTGTTCTTTTCCTCTTGGCTGCCGAGGTCCTGGTTTGTCCTCCTCTGGGCTCTCTCCATCCAGCTAGCTTGGATCTCTCTCTGGTTCCCTCTTGTTCCCTGTGTGTCAGTTTGAAGGCTAAAAGGAAGGCTTTGCAGAAAAAGCACCTCACCATTTAGTAGCCACTCTTCAGTGAATAGGCCATCTGGCTATTTTGAAGTTATGTCCTCGGATTTATGGGCTTTGCAGCACTGATGTGGTCAGGGCTCCTTGTCTCCTTTGGAGTTTGGGGTTTGAATCTGTCTTACAATTCCTCTGGGAAGAGTTTAGCTTGGGCTGGCTAGTGTCTGCAGTACATGAGACAGTATAATCACTGAATGGATTATTCATTAGAGAAGATGAGATTGAACCCCCTCAAGCGAGGCGCTTGTTCTTGTTCTGTTATGCGACCTTGAACCTCTGTTCGTTTACTGCCAAATGGGTCAAATCCCCTACAGCGGATGAACAGCCATGCCCAGCATGTGGAGCTTCTAAGGAGACTTTAGAACACGTATTGTTTTTATGCCCAGCCTACTCAACTAGTAGGCAGTGTTGGATTTTACCACTCAGTCGGAATTTGGGGATTAGAGAGCATAAGTTTGGCCTAAGGATATTCAAAACCGGCCTTAGCAAACCATTGGTTTTTGCACTCTGACTTTACCTGTTGGCTATCTGGAAAACCAGGACTAAATTCAGCATCTCTAACGGCTACATATTTGGTGCCACTGTGTTAATGTGTGCAAATGCAACAAAATGTGCATTCTTAATGTTATATTTTTTTTCTCTCCTTTTTTTCCAAGTCCTGTTTCTCTGTACATGCACCAGTTTTAAGGTTGTTTTCAGGTGCCTTCGCTTTTATCATATGTATTTATTCAATTCTGATTATTTATGTTATATCATTGTCTACTTGTGCGCTTTTATGGCCTCGAGCCGAAATAAAGGTTTCTGAACGAATAAATGGATTATCGTTCTGAAAAATTACCATTGGTTGTTAGGTGAAGGGGCTGCTATTCAGTTTTTGGTACATTAGGAGCATCTTGTGTGAAGGGGAGGGCTTGGAGTTCAGGCTTCTCCAGAGTTCCTGTTTGACCTCTGTCCCTTCCTTGGATTTTACTGGTGGTCCTAGGGACAGTTGTGGTACAAGGCTTTGCGCTTTTGTTGTAGGTAAAGCTCAGGTATTTTACGCTGATGGTTGTATTCTTGGTGCTCCCCTGATTGAGTCTCTATTGTGTCATGTTTCCTTTTAGAGGATTCCGGATGACAGGGTTCTTCTTTGGACCTACCCTTGTTTCCTGCTAAAATGAAATAGGTCTCACATTTTTTTTTAGTTAGAGCTATTGGCATAGCTCAACAGCTACCGGACAGAAATTGCCACTTTGCAGGTGCCGAACAGAGCATTGCTCTGTGAAACGGCCTAAAAGCCTAAAACGATGTTGATAGCCTACAAAATAAAAAGGAAAATCAGGATGACCAGGAGGAACCGTGGATGTATTGGAATGGCCAACGCAAGCAAACAATGAGTGAAATCGCCTGGGCATGACCCAAGCACACAAAGGCGAGAGAATCAGACCCAAAGCACCAATAAAAACCCCGTATTTCTAAATGGCTCAACAACGAACAAATGGCAATTCATGGGCATGCCAAAAGCCGATAGAGGAGATAACAACAGGTCTTGCAGACAGCGCATACGCGCTGCCTAGGCTCGACCTAAAAAGCACATAAAGCCGTCAAAAATGTTTTTCCCTTCCTCTTCTTCTCCAAGGATGAGCTCCTGTATTTTTTCGATGTTTTCGACTCTCCCCTTCTCTATTTGGAATGGGTCCCATCTTTTTAAAAGTCTGTCCATTTATTTGTCACCTCAGGTTAAGTCAAACAGGGTTGTATGTCCCTCAGTTTGTGTATCTGGTGTACCATTGCTCTGGATAACTCTCTGAATGAGGTTCAACTCCTGGTGGGTACTCAGGTCTAGTTAACACAGGGCCTGGCAACTTTTGAACTAAAGTGTGTTGGATTTCTCTCACTATAATTCCAGATTTTGTAAAGTGTGACTTATCACCCCTAAGGTGTATCCAGGCAATGTGGGCCATAGGAGAGATTAAGTGAGCTATTGCCCAGAGTCACATGATGCTGAGCTGAGCTGCCGCCGGTGCCAGGGATCGCAGCGTGACCCACGCTCTCTGGAGTCAGCCGCTCTGCCCGCTGCAACACTTCTCACTTACATCTATCAGCCACCCACTTTGACCTCTTCTCATACCATTGCCAGCAGCATAGGTTTCAAGGGTTGGATGTTGAAGGAATGATCTATGATGGTGGTTTTCTTGGTTTCATGATTTCTATTGGCCTGTAGTTTGACATTGCAAGTCACATAGTTTATCAGCAATATTGCTTTTTATTGTATTTTTTTCAATGATCTCTAAAGTCCTGGGTGTACAGCGCTCCACTGCCTTTTGACTAGGTTCACACTTTAGAAATACCATATATATACAGGAATGTAGCAGTATTGGCACAATTATTCTCACTAATCTTCCTTACTTCTAGTTGTACTCTTCATTGTTCCAGTATGACCTGCATACCCTTTCCTTTTGCTGGTCCAGTCTTTAGAAGATTCTTAGATCCGTCAAGAAAATGCTGGGAATGCCTTCCCAGTTATGGTACCCTGGAGGGCGGGGCATACATTTTCAGCATGCTTCTGGAGTTTTTTCTCATGATGTTATTCACCTCATAAGTGATGACTCGGACAACTAATAGTAAAACAAAAAGTAAAGAAGAAGTCAGGATATTACTACATTGGCATTGGAGTTGCCCACAAAAATTATTGAGCATCCAGACCAGTGCTTAATTTGTAAATTTACTGCTGCTCAAAGCTCTGCCCAGAAGCCTACAGTCGGCTCTTTTAAATGTTGGCGCTCCAAATACCAAGGCTGGGTAGCCTTGAACCAACCTTAAGGTCTTTAATCCACTACCAAATGGTGCCTGCCCCTTTCCCTCACTCTTGCAGCTTGCTGCTCTCTCCCTTTGTGATGTTTTTTCCTTCTTTCTCTTCTACTTTGTGTGTTTTTCCCTCTCTTGCTCTCAGTAAATGTCTGATGAGGAAAAACAAGTGCTGGACCCCAAAACTGAGTGCTGGTGGGCCCCACCAACAACCACCGGCTCAAATTAAATACTGATACAGACTTAAAAGTGGCATGTGAGATAACCAATGCCGTGGTGTTCAATTTTGTCACGAGAAGCTTAATGTGGAACAAATAAGTACAAATTGCTTTTTTCCTGTGAGTCTATGACTATGACAGGAAATATGCATGCGTGAAATTTGAGCCCATCTCATGACTGCCACATAATCAGGCATCATATTCACTGAACTGATTATCGTTCTGAAATATTACCAGACACAACAAAAAAATGTTCATATAGTGAATCGGGCTGTGAACTGCTTGCAAAAAACATAAATATGAACCAGCTTAATAACATTCATACTTGGCAAAGATATTGCCATTCTTTAAAGTGAAACACTTACATCCGGGCCATGCAACAGTTTATCATGTGGCCAAGTGCAGACACGTACTACAACAAGTGCCATCATTAATCAGCAGTCAACAACAACCACGCCGAGAACTAAGGGGCATATTATCAAGAACGGCGTTAAAATTATCGCCGCTTTAGCGGCAGAAAACTGCAGCTAAAGCGGCGATAATGGGCTTGATAATATGCTCTTGAGAATTCCAATAGAGGCCCATGTTTTCTGCCGCTAAAGCGGCGATAATTTTAATGCCGTTTCTTGATAATATGCCCCTAAGGTGGGTTGGAAATAGATAAGTGCTAAAGAGAAATGAAGTCAAAACAAGAAGAAAAGATGTAGGTCCCTCTCATATAAAGTGAGCACTGTATGTGCTAATTTAAGATACGTCTCTGCCACAGTTTTGGGTTAAACGTTGTCTGAAGTACAGGAGGAGGATCTGGAGCAAGCGTATCTTACCAACTAAACATTGGCATATAGTGGTTTGTGGCTGGAACTTTCAGAATAAGGTGGTAAAATGTGTTGGCACCGAGCACTGCCTTCCTTACCACTAAGGAGTCGGACGTGTAATACCGCTAGTCAAAAATGTTCTGTGATCCGCCTCTGAGTGGCTCAAGCAATGTTATGATTTTTAACCTCTCGTGCATATAAATGCAAAAACCTGCAAAAGCTAAATTGCTCATATTTGGAATTGAGATGTGTTCGATAACCACTGAAATATAAAGATGTAGATAGATGTGATCTTAAAATTAAAATGAAATGATAATATGCAGGGTTTGTTAAGGTCCAAAAAATTGGACATGAATCATAGCCTGTGGCGACCGACACAATGAAGAGGTGGTGGGCGGGTGGAGGGGGCACGGGGAAGCACAGGAGAGGGAGGAGCGCGGGGGGGGTTAATAATAAAAAAAATTTAAATGACCTAATGCTGCTGGCCGCATCACTCCTCGCACCTCAGTGTTCTGCTGCTTCCTGGTCCCAGCAGGCACTGGAATGGCAGCAGAGACTCCCTTTGCAATCCTTGCGCTGCTCTAATGGTATGAGAGCAGCGTGGAGAATGGCCTGAGCAGGCTGGTTTGTGCTGACAGACAGGGAGTTTGTGCTGTTTCTCCAACCTGGCTCTTCAATACAGCCTTGTTGGAGAAACCTAAGTGCGCATTTGTGTTTGGCCGGCCTAAGACGGCCAAACACACATGCGCACTTAGAAGTGCACAAACCAGTCCTCCTACCCCCTCCCATGGCCCTGGCCCTGCCCCTCTCTATGCACACTGGTTCAGCCAGCAGGTGAAAAATAAAACGATGATAGAATATCGTTTTCTTTTTCACCTGCTGGGTCTGAGCCAGTGGGGCGACACTTCTCCGCCATTGTGGATGAGCCACCTCTGACCATAGCTACTCAGCATTACTGCTCACCTTTACCCTAAAGCCACGGCGTGTCAATAACCTCTTGTTCTTGTTTTGCCCAACCCTGTGCTCTACACTGGTACAGAGCACAACTGGGCCACTCTCCATACAAACATTTGATAACAAGCTACATATTCATTCCAAATATCTTTCCCCAGAACACCAGAGTGCGAACCAGCTAGGAATAATGAGAATGAAACATGAACTATTATCGTCATGTGAAATATTACATTTAAGAGCTAAAACAAACCTACTCCATGTATTCACAGATGAGGCACTTTAGCATATCACCAGATGCTCTTAGGGATTCCGAGCCAGCATCTTTCTCGCACTGGTGAAACTCACCCTGTCTAATCCACAGAATCGAAAACAAACTGGCTGACAATGAATCCAAGATGACCCCACTCTATGAATTCCTTGATGACACTCACCTTTTGAACCTATTGGCTTTGCCAATGTTTTTTTACCATGCTGCACAGCAGCCCCGATGAAGCAGCATGACTTTGCACTTTTACTAATAGGGAGCTGGACATTTTGGGCACATTCTAAAAGGCGTGTAAGAGTAAGTAAATGATAACTCGTGTGGTACTACTTCAAGTACTCATAAATGCTTTTGTGAATCAGCAACTCTGGCTTTTTTAACTCACTCACTAGAAAGAGGCAATGGCTAGGCTGCTGGAGTGAAGAATGCAGATACTGTGTTAAAATCACAGGGCAAGTAATGGAATTTGGTGGTCCCATGAGTTAATGTCATTAGCATATCACTTTTCCAGTCCTGAGATTAGCATATTCCAGGAGTTGTAGAGTTGGTTTCTTCAAATTACCTATTGCACAGCAACGAAAGACGCGCCTAAGACTGAAACCATCCGTCCAGTCAAGCTGGGCAAGAAGGGAAAGGAGGGCCGTCCTGCCAAGTGCCCCGCAGCGCATGTTAGACTAACGCATTTCAATGCAGATTCCCGCATCACCGAATTTAAATGCAATGTTACACCAGTTTAGTAGCACCTCTTTCTGCGTTCACGTTTCCTCTAGGTGCTTTCAGCATAGCTATGCATCAGCCAACACGAGGTCTGCTATTTGGGGTGGAGGCGTGATGAGGCGCTAGGTGAGTGCTCCCTGTTTGATGGCTATAGGCTGCCCCGTCTCCCTGACTCCAATGCTACATTTAAGTCATGAGGTACTTGTGTTACTCGTAGTTTTTTGCTTGTCCTTTGCAAAAAAGACAGCATGCTCCAGGCTTTGTTTTAATGGGTCTTTTTTTTAATCTACTCAAAGTTTGCATTTAACTTATTTCTCTTATTACGTTATGCTAAAACATCCAGTTTGGTAGCAGTGAGGTAACAAAACTTGAGGGCTCCCCCCTGCAAAGTACAAAGAGGGCCCCCCTCGCTCTAGACCAAGTCAGGAGCTCTCGGCCAGGGGCCCGCAGCCTGTGCACAGTGCCAGAGGGGGCCTCTGGAGCTCGGGAGCCCATGCACCGTGGGGGCTGTGGGGACTAATGTTACGCCACTGTTTCATAGTTATTTTGATAGAGATAATGTTGCACTGCTGGAAGGATTTTTTGTATATGTATGGCTATGAGTAAACAGCCATCGGATTGAAAATCTTCTTGTACAATTAATTTTATAATGACTAACAATAGCTAATTTATAAATACTGTAAGAAAACAGCCCTTTTTGCAGATGCCCCCCTCTTTTTGCCACCGTTTGGACTACTAGATGCTGGTTTTCGACTCTGACAGTGCACTGAAGCATGCTAATCAGGACCCAGTGGCAGTGCTCTCTCCCTAAAACTGATATGTGTGAATTAGGAACCCCAATTGGCAAAGACTTTAACACCCTTATAAGTTATTATTATATGGTACCAGTGGTGCCCAGGGCATGGGTATTAAAGGGATCACCAGGGCCTGAACCAGTGTTTCTGCCACCCTGAGTGACTCAAGTAAACAAATGACAGCAGGCCTGTCATTGCAAACTGAATGATCAGTGCAAACTGCTCAAACTCAACTTTGCCCTCACCATGTGTAGCAAAGCCTGTCAATGCACTATTTTTAATATATGGCAGTCACCCCTAAGGAAGGCCTCCTAAGCCCAGGAGGCAGGGTGCATTATATTAAAGGTGTTGACATGTAAGTACAAGCTTATATGTCCCTCTAGTGGCCTTTACCATTAAAGCACACTATTAGTGATAGTCGGTCCATAGGAGAACATGGGCTGGCACCCGAGCAAACCCTAGGTTGGCAGCTCCATTATGGCACTGCCTAAATATGTCATGTTTGGTATCAAACAACGTGCCTCCTCACCCCTTACATGAATCTCGTGTCGAGGACGATGTGACATTCACCCAAGTGGCTACCTTAGAAGTTGCCCACCTGGTTACCCCAGCCTTCCCTGTGCTCTGGCTGCCAGCTCGTGCTTGTTGCCACCAAGTCAGGATTCTCACTCCCTGTCAGGTGGTGTGAACTCTCCCAGGAGTCAGAAACAAAGGCCTGGATAGGAAGAAGGTCACACCCCCCTCTCTGACAGGATGACTAGTGAAGTGGCACATCAAGGCGGTGAGCTTCAAAGGCTGCGCCACCTCTGAAATACAACCAGGCTGCCTCCCAAAGGAGGAAACAGCACTCCCCCTTTCCACAGGCACATTTGCACCGGGTCAGGTGGAAAAATTAGGTAGTCGGGAGGTGTACACCCGTCAAAGGCTAGCCACACCTCCAGGGTGGGCTGCTTGGTTTATACAGCTGAGGAAGACTTCTGCCATTTTTAAAAGTGGTAGAATAGAGGGTTCTGGGTAGAAAGGTGACGTACACCCCAAGATGTGGTCACTTTAGCGGCAGATTAGCTACTGGGGCTAGTAGCCCATTGGCCACTTGCACCCACACTCCTGACACCCCTAAATCTAGAATTTGAGGGCTACCCCCGACACCAGAACCTCAGTTCTGATCTGACATGCAACAAGGACAAAATAAGAGACCCGTGTGTGCAACAACAGGAGCTGCACAAACCAAAGGCATGATACTCTGCACCTGTGACAACCTTCTTTGAACTGCACGACCGCGGCTCGTCCTGGACCAAAGCTCAGTTTCCCCAGACAGAGGGACCCCTTTGAGAGCCAAAGGCATTGTCAGACTCCCCTGCATTAGTTGCACTAGTCCCCTGCAACCGCAGGTAAAAACAACATACCAGAACCAAAGAATTGCTGGCCATCGGGCTCTCCGAGGGATCGCCCAGAGGTACATGGTCCAGTGCATTGTGGGAAATGTAGTCATGAACTCCATGAAGTTACAGGTGGCTATTATGTTCCCCCGGATCTCCGGACGTCGAAATCACATTCTGCTGTGCTTACCACTGCCAAGGTTTGTTGGTCACCAGGCCAGCAACCACCTTCTTTACTCGAAGCTGCACTTCGAAGGAACTCCGCAAAACCTTCATCTGACATCAGCAGTGGATTTGTTGTTGATTTTTTGCACCCTGTTCCCCATCAGCACTGTGTAACGGTAAAACAAGCTCTCCCAGGGCTCCAGCTTCAGCACCAAGGACAGCCATGACAACTCTGCACCCGGGTTTCTCTAGACAAGTAAAATCGAACTGGCTGTTGTGTCTTGATCCTGGGACCCGCATCACCTTTACCCTCCCTGAGCTCCATGCAACTCCGTAGCAAAACCAAAGGGGATGATGGACGGAGTGTTGAACATTGCAAGCACTCACCCCCAGTCAACTGATCTGGGTTTAATCCATCATCATTCTTTAGCTCACTCTGCCACCCCAGTTCAGACATGGCCATATGCAAATCAGTCTGACCCTGTGCCTCATGGGAACAGTCCAGCCCGAACTGCCAAGCCATGTCTTCCCTGGACCGGAAACAAGCATCCTGGGACCGGTTTCTGGCTTACAGCCGTCATCAGCCAGGCTATCTTGAATCCAGTGGCAAAGTGAGCAAGGGACCCACGTCTGGGCATACCCTGCCAACTTAGGGCAAACATAGCAAAACCAAAGGGGATGATGGACGGAGTGTTGAACATTGCAAGCACTCACCCCCAGTCAACTGATCTGGGTTTAATCCATCATCATTCTTTAGCTCACTCTGCCACCCCAGTTCAGACATGGCCATATGCAAATCAGTCTTACCCTGTGCCTCATGGGAACAGTCCAGCCCGAACTGCCAAGCCATGTCTTCCCTGGACCGGAAACAAGCATCCTGGGAATGGTTTCTGGCTTACAGCCGTCATCAGCCAGGCTATCTTGAATCCAGTGGCAAAGTGAGCAAGGGACCCACGTCTGGGCATACCCTGCCAACTTAGGGCAAACATAGCAAAACCAAAGGGGATGATGGACGGAGTGTTGAACATTGCAAGCACTCACCCCCAGTCAACTGATCTGGGTTTAATCCATCATCATTCTTTAGCTCACTCTGCCACCCCAGTTCAGACATGGCCATATGCAAATCAGTCTGACCCTGTGCCTCATGGGAACAGTCCAGCCCGAACTGCCAAGCCATGTCTTCCCTGGACCGGAAGCAAGCATCCTGGGACCGGTTTCTGGCTTACAGCCGTCATCAGCCAGGCTATCTTGAATCCAGTGGCAAAGTGGAGCAAGGGACCCACGTCTGGGCATACCCTGCCAACTTAGGGCAAACATAGCAAAACCAAAGGGGATGATGGACAGAGTGTTGCACATTGCAAGCACTCACCCCCAGTCAACTGATCTGGGTTTAATCCATCATCATTCTTTAGCTCACTCTGCCATCCCAGTTCAGACATGGCCATATGCAAATCAGTCTTACCCTGTGCCTCATGGGAACAGTCCAGCCCGAACTGCCAAGCCATGTCTTCCCTGGACCGGAAACAAGCATCCTGGGAATGGTTTCTGGCTTACAGCCGTCATCAGCCAGGCTATCTTGAATCCAGTGGCAAAGTGAGCAAGGGACCCACGTCTGGGCATACCCTGCCAACTTAGGGCAAACATAGCAAAACCAAAGGGGATGATGGACGGAGTGTTGAACATTGCAAGCACTCACCCCCAGTCAACTGATCTGGGTTTAATCCATCATCATTCTTTAGCTCACTCTGCCATCCCAGTTCAGACATGGCCATATGCAAATCAGTCTGACCCTGTGCCTCATGGGAACAGTCCAGCCCGAACTGCCAAGCCATGTCTTCCCTGGACCGGAAACAAGCATCCTGGGACCGGTTTCTGGCTTACAGCCGTCATCAGCCAGGCTATCTTGAATCCAGTGGCAAAGTGAGCAAGCGACCCACGTCTGGGCTTACCCTGCCAACTTAGGGCAAACATAGCAAAACCAAAGGGGATGATGGACGGAGTGTTGAACATTGCAAGCACTCACCCCCAGTCAACTGATCTGGGTTTAACCCATCATCATTCTTTAGCTCACTCTGCCACCCCAGTTCAGACATGGCCATATGCAAATCAGTCTGAACCTGTGCCTCATGGGAACAGTCCAGCCCGAACTGCCAAGCCATGTCTTCCCTGGACCGGAAACAAGCATCCTGGGACCGGTTTCTGGCTTACAGCCGTCATCAGCCAGGCTATCTTGAATCCAGTGGCAAAGTGAGCAAGGGACCCACGTCTGGGCATACCCTGCCAACTTAGGGCAAACATAGCAAAACCAAAGGGGATGATGGACGGAGTGTTGAACATTGCAAGCACTCACCCCCAGTCAACTGATCTGGGTTTAATCCAGCATCATTCTTTAGCTCACTCTGCCACCCCAGTTCAGACATGGCCATATGCAAATCAGTCTGACCCTGTGCCTCATGGGAACAGTCCAGCCTGAACTGCCAAGCCATGTCTTCCCTGGACCGGAAACAAGCATCCTGGGACCAGTTTCTGGCTTACAGCCGTCATCAGCCAAGCTATCTTGAATCCAGTGGCAAAGTGAGCAAGGGACCCACGTCTGGGCATACCCTGCCAACTTAGGGCAAACATAGCAAAACCAAAGGGGATGATGGACGGAGTGTTGAACATTGCAAGCACTCACTCCCAGTCAACTGATCTGGGTTTAATCCATCATCATTCTTTAGCTCACTCTGCCACCCCAGTTCAGACATGGACATATGCAAATCAGTCTGACCCTGTGCCTCATGAGGCACAGGGTCAAGACTGATTTGCATATGGCTGGGTTCAAACTGGAATGGCATGGTGAGCAAAAAAACTATGGATTTAGGCCCAGATCTCTGTACTGGGTTGAATGTATGACATTGTTCTGCATTCTGTCCATCAACTGTTGTTTTTGCATTTGTCACCCCGAGTGGGACGGGTATGCCCAGACGTGGGTCCCGTGCTCTCCATGCCACTGGAATCAAGCTATCCTGGCTGAAGAGGGGTGAAACCCCGAAACTGGTCCTAGGAGCTTGTTTCCAGTCCAGGGAGGACCTGGCTTGGCAGTTCGGGCTGGACTGTTCCCATGAGGCACAGGGTCAAGACTGATTTGCATATGGCTGGGTTCAAACTGGAATGGCATAGTGAGCAAATAAAACTATGGATTTAGGCCCAGATCTCTGTACTGGGGTGAATGTATGACATTGTTCTGCATTCTGTCCATCAACTGTTGTTTCTCCATGCAACTCCACCTGCCAGTGACCAATTGTCACTACCACTTTTTCCCATTGACCGCAATGCAAAAGTTCTGCTGGAGTGAATTGCTGTAATTTGATTTCTTCTAAAATCCATAACTCAAATCTGCTTTATTTTTTAAAATAGGTGTCGGATTTCTTTTGAGTCGTGTCAAATACTTATTGTTCATGTTGGTACTCTGAAATGCTTAACACATGTTATTCTAGTAAAGCCTGACTGCTCTTTACCACTCTACCAGGACTGAGCTACGGATTTATTATTGTGACTCCAAGGCCCATCTTTGAGGTATTGTGCGAGTATTGCATGGAAAAGCCTAACCAGCATCACCACATAATACTCCACCTTCCTACAAATGCTAACACTATAAGCACCAATAGTAACCCAGCAGAGTGTAGGGTTAACAATATGAGAGTTTTTCTTTTGTTCTTTCTAAATGTGGTCATGAAGCCAGCAGGGGTTGATTGCAGTGCTTTGGGGCCTATTACGATGGCGGGAGGACTTTGTCCGCCCGCCACCGTAACAGTAAACGGGACCGACCGCCAGAGGTGCGGTGGTCCCACGATGCAAATTAGGATGCGCCTGCCACACTGGCGGGCGCATTCTTGCCATTAACATTGCGGCGGGCGGTGCTGTAAACAGCACCCGCCGCAATGTTAAAGGTACATGTAGTGCATTGCAATGCACAACGTGACAGGCACCGCGCGGTGCCTGCCACCTTGTGTATGGCAATGAAGGGGGGTACCACAGGTACCCCCAGTGCAGCCACCTACCCCCCACCCGCCCCCGGGGGCTCCCAACGGGCCCCCGAAGCCAATCTCTGCATGCCTTTCCATGGCGGAGTCACCGCCATGGAAATGCATGCACACCGCACACATCATAATATGGATGGCGGTGCCTGCAAGGCACCACCACCATATTGTCTGCCTTTTCCGCCCGGCCGGCAATCCGACCGGCGGAAAAGCGGCGGACGGTCTTTCCGTCCGCCGCGGTGCCCCTCGCCATACTAATATGGCGGGGGTGACACAGGGACATTTGGCGGGCGGATCGCCACCGCCGGCCCGGCGGTGGCGATCCGCCCATTATCCTAATGGGCCCCTTAATTTGAGTCGGTGGTTTCCAGTGCTCGACATGGGCACTTATGACAGTCTACCACACGGTGGAGCTGTTTGCCAAATGTAGACAACAGCATAACTACAGTTGTTTATCAATTCAATATACTTTAAAAATGACTCCTACCTGCTGCCTAAGCTATTGTTATAGCTGGGGGGGCCTGGACTAGTCTGAATCATCACACTTCTAAGTGTATGATGGTTAGCAGTTGTGTTGGTACTCTCATTGGCTGTGCTAGTAGGGGTAATGAGTGGCCCACGCAGCAGTGGCCTGACAGGGACCTGGTACTGATGTTTTTTTTACAAATTAAGCACTGGTTAATTGATTGACTTCACAAGCATTCCGTCATTCCACCTAATTAACTTTTTACTGTAGCAAAATAGAGGCTACAGTTCCCCACACTGTCTGGGGTTACAGTATAGAAAAAGGTAGCCACGTTGCAGCCATGTGTGTCACTTTCAGCTCGTTTTGCTTTTTTAGGGTCCTCCCAGCTTTAAGAATAAAACTACAAATCCCAGAATTCAAATTTTCAGTTGTCTAAAATAACAAGTACACATAAGCACACGGAAAACACGGAAATGGCACGCGTAAGCAGACTGAAAACTTGAAGCTGTGAAGGAGGGCTAAACGAAGGCTTTGCAGGAAACTATTCAATCTGGTGTAGCACTTCAAGGGTGCACACTCCCTTCTCACACCAGATTAAAATGAACACCAGAAGTGGCTTATAACTCAGGGTGAGGCGTCCTACGGCTGCCACGATTTAGATGGGACAGTATCAAAAACCTGCTAATTTCAGAGCAGACTGAAAGTTATTTTTGCTTTAAAACACCACAAGCCTACCTGGCAGCAATTATGAAGATAAACGAGCCAAATTACAAATGCAGTCTAACACAGAGAAAGTTTACACCTATTGAGTATACTTCTATACTATAGGTCCTTTCAAAACACTGCACAACACAGCACAGCGAGGTACTCAACAAGGCAGCAAACGTGATAAGAGGAAAATAACTCACTGTAGGAGAACTGTAATGCATGGACAATACATGCTTACCACCTTTGACGGTGCATATTGGATATTCAAATGGAAAAAAGGTGACACGTTTTCTGATTGCTTATGTGTGACATATTAATGGTTTCAGTGTATTTATGAGTGACATTCAATGGCCAAATTTGTGACACTTAGAGAGACACTTTCGTGAGTAAAAACAAATGAAGGGCATTTATAGGTATAAATGGGGGCGTTGTGACCCCCCTTGCTTTAGCATCAACAGCTACAGCGGTGGGTAGTGGAGTTCTGTATGGGCCTCTTTTGTCTGCAACTTGCAGACAAAGGCTCATAAATAACTTCAAAGAGTGGGTGGATGAGTGAGTAAAAGGATGGATGGATAGGTGGGTGAGTGAAAGGGTGGATGTATAGATGGATGGATCAATGATTGTAAGGATGGATGATTGAAAGAATGGATGGATAAGTGAAAGGGAGTATGGATGGATGGATGAGTGAAAGAATGGATGGATGAGTGAAAGGAAGTATGGATGGATGAGTGAAAGAATGGATGGATGAATGAAAGGGAGGGTAGATGGATGGATGATAGGGTTGATGGATGTATGAGTGATGACAGGATGGATGGATGAGTGACAAAGTACGGATGGAAAGATGGGCAGAGTGAAAGGGTGCCTGGAGGGGTGGAGTAAAAGGGTGGATGGATGGACAGAGTGAAAGGGCAGATAAATTGATGAGCAAAAAGATGGATGGATGAGTGAAAGGACGGATGCTGGGGCAACATGAACCCCCAACTTTAGCAGCGACAGGAGGGGTGGAGTTCTTGATGGGCCTCTTCTGTGTGCAACTTGGGAGACAAAGGTGAGTGACTGAGTATAAGGATGGATGTAAAGATGTGTGAGTGACAGGGTGGATGAATGGATGAATGAACGGATAGATGAGTAGATGGATAAATGAGTTAAAGGATGGATGTTAGGATGGATGAGTGAAAGGAGGGATGGATGGATGAAATGGTGGATGGATGGGTGACAGAATGGATGAGTAAACGTGAGGATGGATGGATGGTGAAAAAGTGGACGAATGAATGAGTGAAAGGGTGGATGGAGGATGAGAGAAAAGATGGATGAATGGGATGAGAGAAAGGGAGGATGGATTGAGTGAAAGGGTGGATGGGTGAAAGGGTGGATAGATGAGAGAAAGGATTGATGGGTAAAAGAATGGATGGATGAGTGAAAGGGAGGATAGATGGATGATAGGGTGGATGGATGAGTAAAAGAATGGATGGTTGAGTGAAAGGGAGGGTGTATGGATGGAAGCGTGTAAGGAAGGATAAGTGAAAGGATGGATATAAGGATAGATGAGTGAAATAATGGGTGGGTGAATGAAAGGGAGGGTGGATGGATCAATGAAAGGGTGGATTTATGGATGTGTGAAAGGGTGGATTGATGGTAAGAGAAAGGATGGATGGATGAGTGAATGAGTGAGTGCAAGGATGGGTGGCTGAGTGAAAAGATGGATGGATGGATGGGATGAGAGAAAGAGAGGATGAACAGATAGACAGAGTGGAAGGGTAGCTGCATGGCCTGAAGGGATGGATGGATGTGCGAAAGGATGGATAAATGGGTGGAACGGTGGATGGGTGAGTGAAAGGATGGATGGCTGAGTGAAAGTGTGGATGGATTGATGAGTAAAAAGGAAGATGAATGGATGGATAGAGTGAAAGGATCGGTGGATGAGCAAGAAGATTGATAGATGAATGAGTGAAGGGATGGATGGATAAGTGAAAGGGTGGATGGAGAGATGGGTGAGTGAAAGGGTCGATGGATGAATGGCTGGATGGATGGGTGGGATGAGAGAAAGAGAGGATGAACAGATAGACAGAGTGGAAGGGTAGCTGCATGGCCTGAAGGGATGGATGGATGTGCGAAAGGATGGATAAATGGGTGGAACGGTGGATGGGTGAGTGAAAGGATGGATGGCTGAGTGAAAGTGTGGATGGATTGATGAGTAAAAAGGAAGATGAATGGATGGATAGAGTGAAAGGATCGGTGGATGAGCAAGAAGATTGATAGATGAATGAGTGAAGGGATGGATGGATAAGTGAAAGGGTGGATGGAGAGATGGGTGAGTGAAAGGGTCGATGGATGGATGGCTGGATGGATGGGTGGGTGGATGGGTAGGTTTGATGGATAGGTTTGAAGATGGATGGATAGGTTTGGATATGGATGGGTGCATGGAAAGAATGGTAAAAGAATGAATGATGACAGAATGTAAAGGTGAATTGGTGGATAGTAGGGTGGATAATTGGATGAGTGAAAGGAAGAATGGATGAGTGAAAGGATGGATAGATGAGAGAAAGGACTGATGAGTGAAAGAATGGATAGATTAGTGAAATGGAGGATAGGTGGATGAAAAGGTGGATGGAAGGATGAGTGAAAGAATGGATGGATGAGTGAAAGGCAGGGTGGATGGATGAGTGAAAGAATGGTTGGATGAGTGAAAGGGAGGGTAAATGGATGGACAGATGAGTGAAAGAGTGTATGGATGAGCGAGTGAAGGATGGATGGATAAATGGATGTGTGAAAGGGTAAATGGATGGATGAGTGGCTTGGGTGGAAAGGTGGATGAATGAGTGAAAGGATGGATGGTTGAGTGAAAGGGTGGATGGACGGATGAGTGAAAGGGAAGATGGATGGATGGAGTGCAAGGAAGGTTGGATGAGCAAAACGATGGATAGATGAATGACTGAAAGAATGGATGGATAAGTGAAAGGGTGTATGGAGAGATGGGTGAGTGAAAGAGTGGATGGCTGTGATGAATGGATGGATTGATGATGGTTAGATGGATGGGTTTGATGGATCAGATTGGAGATGGATGGATAGGTTTGGATATTGATGGGTGGATTGACAGAATAGTGAAAGTCTGAATGATGGATGAAAGAATGAATGGATTACAGAATGTAAAGGTGAAATGGTGGATGGAAGGATGAAAGGATGAATGGACAAATGCTTGGATGGAAGAGATAAGAGACCCTTCTGGGGAGGGTC
Source organism: Calotriton arnoldi (assembly GCA_963921515.1). NCBI lineage: Eukaryota > Metazoa > Chordata > Amphibia > Caudata > Salamandridae > Calotriton > Calotriton arnoldi. The sequence goes on along the minus strand of CAWUFW010000004.1, from coordinate 9,402,753 downwards.
GTGATGACTTGCTACATTTGCTTGGTGCCATAAGAGCTATGGTTTGAGGTGGGGGGTATTTTACATTTCTGGTTACCCCCTTGGGGATAAATATCAGAAATTACGCTATTTTAAGCAATCAAAAGCTCTGAAAAGATCTTGAAACTGCTACAAAACACAAGAAATAGAAGGTCACTAACCTACTGTCCCTTTCTAAGACGATCGTACTGCTAAACAGTTGTATCACCATAAGGTGTGGGCTGGTATTTATAGTTACGTGAAGGGGCAAGACCAACAAAGTGTGAGAATAAAAATATTCTCTCATTCTTTTAGCCACAGCTTTGTCCCCCCCCCTACTCCCACCCCTAAACACTGAAACTGCACTCACCATTGAATTCATTAGCTTAAGTGTAGCTCTGCTGGACTTGCCATTAGTAACCAGTGGCTTGATTGCCGCTGTCTGAGCCATCTTCAAATAATGTGAGCTGGGGGCCATAGGGCTGTAGACTGTGGTACACCATGCTGTGCTGATCGTAGACTAGCTAAGACTGGTGGATACCATGGAAGGAGCCTGCTCTTGAACTTTGGAATCTGGTCTTGCAGTGAGGTCTGCCACACTGACAGCTACAGGGTAAGGTCAGCTCTGTACATGGCTTCCAAATTGCTGCTGCTGGCACCATCCTGCAGGAAGCAGGCAGCTCTCTGTCTCTCTCTCTCGGGATTCTTTCCCGGAGGAGACAGGAATAGGTCTTCCCAGCTGACTTAGTCCATCTACAGGGCAGAGCCGTTCTTTCCTTGTGCCATCATCTACAGAGGCCACTCTGCACAGGCCACTTCTCAGCACCAGTCACTTTAGGGGAGGCGGGGGTACCGGCATTTGCGGTATCCGCGGACTACCAGCCCCAGCCCCAGCACCACTTGCGCCAGGAGGCGCCGACGTGCATTCTTCGCGCCGCACCAGGTGGCGACAAAAGCGGCGGCGGTCTCCCGCGGGGCGGGAGCCGTTCTTTCCTTGTGCCATCATCTACGGAGGCCACTCTGCACAGGCCACTTCTCAGCACCAGTCACTTTAGGGGAGGCGGGGGTACCGGCATTTGCGGTATCCGCGGACTACCAGCCCCAGCACCACTAGCGCCAGGAGGCGCCGACATGCATTCTTCGCACCGCACCAGGCGGCGACAAAAGCGGCGGCGGTCTCCCGCAGCGCGGGACGCGCGCGGGCAAAGCCCGGGCCAAGGGCGGGCCCATCTGTGCCCATCCGAGACTGACTGAGGCCGGGCTGGGCCACCCCCCTGAAATCTACTGAGCAAGGTACTGTGTGAGAGGATTGTAGAACTCGGTGTTGGGACACTAAAAATGGGGAAACGGAAGGCAGGGGATGTTGTCAATCAAGACCACAGTATTAAAAAAACAAAGAAATCCGGAGTAAATAAACGTGGGGTTAGGCCTGGGGCCACAGCTCAAGAACAAACCACTTTGGCGGACATTGACACATTAATTAACGAAGTGGAACAGTTGCTCACAACTGGTAATAATAATAAAAAGGTCAAAACGACGAAGGTTCCGGCTATGTTTAAAAAACCAAGTGCCCATGGGGGTAACAACCCAGCCATAACCCTGTCTGAGAACCCCTGTTTGCTACGATCCTCAGATTATGAAAGCCAAGTTATTGAGCCTGTTCCCGTTTCCGATCAGGCTCTTGTACCCTCTAAGTCTACTGATATAATTCTTGCTGACCAACTGACTGAGACCTCATGTCCTTTATACCCAACAATTTCTGTAATTCCCAATGTCCCCTGTTCCAACCGGTATGGTCCTATTGCCCCTCTAGATGCACCTGAAGGAGTTGAACTTTTGGATTCTATAACTCAGGCTACATCCCTTACTACCTGTTTGCCAGGACTGCAAGGTGCACATGCAGCTATGAAGAACTCTTTAGTGGACAATGATCTGCTGTTTAGTAAAATGAATGAGCTCTGTACCCAACTGAGGATATTATCATCAAACATTTTGTCTTTTAAATCTAAGTCTGTGTGTAGTTGCTGTTGTAGTTGTATGAGCTCTGGGCAATCACAAAGTAGAATGATTTCTCCTTCTGGAGTGGGCAGGGATGTAAGCCTGGCTACCGACTTTGTGCATGGAAGGGTCAATGGGAAACGTTGTACAGAGGCTCTCACTTGTCCCAGTTCCCTTAATAATAACATCTATACGAAATCTATAAAACAGACCCAGCAAAAGGATTCATTTCCCCTGGCCACGAATTCCAACTTTGTGCTTATGAACCCCCCTGCACTTTTACCCAAGTGTTCTTCTAATCAAATGCCAGTGTGTGAGCCTCCCTGTATTAGAGGGCGACCACATTCTTTTGTTTCATCTGTGGTCTTTCCATCTCAACCTCTTACTTTACCAACTGGCTCTGCTCCTTGTCTTACTGCAGGGAATCTACCCTTGAAGTCTGACCACCAATTATCTAGGGATAAGTGTAAACTTAATAGGTCCATTTATATGGTACGGGTTCCAAAGCTGAATGCAGGTGCCATGGAGGATACGGAGGCACTGATCAATAAGGTGATCTATTGGTTGATACATGAGCGGAATTGTCTATCTATTATAAGATCTGATATTTTATTTGCAAAGAGACGTTCAACTCCACTTTCGCAGTTTGATCATATTCATATCGTTCTATGTACCAACTTTTTAGCTGAAAATTTAATTAATTTTGCTCTGCGTACTTGTGACTATGTTGGGGAAAAACAAACTGGTATACAACTAAAAGCAACCTCCCCACTGCAGTGGGCTCAGATGGGGCAGCAGAATGAGGGCTATGCTAGATCATCTGATGTCCCTAATACTAGCACCTCTCCTCTACAATCTCCCATGAATGCATTAGATTGACTGTATGAAAGTCCTGTGTGCCTAAATTCCAGCTTGGGTAGTAATAGACCTGGGGTAACGGGGGCTGTAAAGATCGTGTGTGGCTTAAATCATGTTATTGAACAAATGTCTTCTTTGGGTGGCTCCAAAATTGAAGTTGCTTCACATGATAAGGTGGATAGTTCATGTGGGAAGTTTGAGAATGGTGAACATATTGTACTGCGACCTTTGGATGAGCACATTAGACCACAGGGTATGATAGAGCCTAGTATTGATATTCATATAGCTGATGAGTCCAATAATTCTCAGAATTTAAATTTATTGTCCTGCAAATATTGCAGCTATTGGCCAGAAACTATGTGATCAGGACTGGTTAAGTTATATTGTGAGGTATGATGTGTGTCTACTGCAGGAAACCTGGGCTATAGAGAAAACTTATATAGATGGATATACATCCCTCAGTGTAGACGCCAAGCCAGCCCTTCACTTTGGTAGAGCTAGTGGTGGGCTTTTAACTTTGATTAAGAATGGTCGTTTTAGCACTGTCACTACTATAGAAATAGATTGTTTAGATTTAATGGGAACCTTAGTTACCCTACCGTCTGGTCTTTCTTTGGCAATTTTTAATATCTATGTAAGGCCAACTCGATCTAATGATACGTCTATGACTCCAGCATTATTGGACACTATATAGGATAATTTATCCCCGGATACAAGAATTATAGTGGCGGGAGATTTTAACACCGGCTTTGAACCTTGCTCCCTCTTAACTGAGATTACTGTGGAGGAAGATGAGCAATGGGGAATTCCTAAATTGCTGGTGCCCCTGAGGAAAAACCTCACATCATGTGCATTACAGATAGTTTCATTGGTCATTGGCAGAGGTCTTAGAGCCCTAAATGGTCGTACCACCTCTGACCCCCTGTGTGCACCAACATTCAAGAGAGGTATGTGTGCCAGTATAATTGATTATGTATTGATTGATGTGAGAATGTGGCCCCTATTAGCCGATATGAAGATCAATGCTAGGTCCGATAGTGATCATAACTCTCTCGAAGTGGTACTTGCGGGAGAGCTTTTGGTTTCTGGGTGTGCTCTTATCTATACAAACGTCCCTGTAGCATTGGCTACCAATAATCGACGAGCTGTTAGATGGCCGGAAGTTATGGCTAATCCGGATGTCTATTCAAAAGTCTATAAACAGTTTATTACCTCTTTTGACCCTTACGAGGGGACAGATCCAGCAGGAATACCTATCTTATCAGTCCACATGCAGTTGTTTGATGGTCTTCAAAAGATATTCTACAGAGAGGTGACTATCACAAAGACGGCACATTCTAAGTATCACGACTGGTTTAACCCTGCTTGTAAATTAGCTAAGAATTCATTAAAAATAGCTATTGATGAGGGTGATCGAGGTAAAATTCGTACTGCCAGAGGTTTTTACAAAACACAGCTCAGAAAGGCTAGAAGAGATTGGGAAGACAAGTTTTGGCAGGACCTACTTGCAGCCAGTAAAATTAAGGACAGTAGATCATTCTGGAAATTGGTCGCACAGAGTCATCCTGAAGGAGTAAAGTATCCAAGTTTTAATATATCACCCAATAATTGGGTAGCTCATTTTTCATCACTGTACTCGCTAAGGAAGCCGGATGATATTGACAATGGTACTAATATAGTGGAGGATGTTATCTCACCTTACATAGCGCAAGAACAATATAGTAGCCCTGTCAAATTCAGTCTTGAAGAGACAACCTGTGCAATACAGTCTCTTAAAATGGCTAAAGCACCGGGACCTGACAAAATCCCAGGTGATCTTTTTAAGTCAGAGCCATTAATCTGGTCAAGCTATTTTAATCTTCTATCAAATGCTATCTCCACCGGGGGAGCGATCCCTGATTCATGGAGGGGGGCCGAGATAATAACTATTTTTAAAAAGGGTGATGCTAATAACCCAGCTAACTACAGGCCAATTAGCCTGTTAGATAATGCTCAAAAAGTTTTTAGTCGTCAAATCCTGAACAAATTAACTGAATGGATGGAAGAAAAAGAAATACTTTCCCCCTTCCAAGCAGGTTTTAGAACTAAAATTAGTACTGTTGACCAGATTTTTAGATTTACATTATTGTACTGGAAAACTGTGCTTTTACGTAAGGGTATGCTGTATGTGGCTTTTATTGATCTTAAAGCTGCCTTTGATCTTATTCCCCGATCGAATTTGTGGCAGGTTCTTACTAATATAGGTGTTCCCAGCAATCTTGTATATTTATTGAGTAAATTACATGAGAATAACTATGCTCAAGTACGCTGGGGACCAAGTGGAGAACTGACTAATCGTATTCCAATCGAACGGGGGTCAGGCAAGGCTGTGTTCTTGCCCCCACTTTATTTTCCCTTTATTTAAATGATGTGGTTAATGTCTTGGAAAACTGTGTTAATGATTCTCCTATGCTAAATGGCAGGAAGGTACCAATATTTTTTGCTGATGACTCCCTACTTATCTCAAAGTCCCCTATGGGTCTCCAGAACCTGGTTAATACATTTTTAGGTTTCTGTAATGAGAGGGGACTCGAGCTTAATGTTAATAAAACAAAATTTATGATTTTAGGCAAGGGGGTCAAGAAAGGTAAACCGACTATTCGGGTTGGAAATGACGTCCTTGAGAGGGTTGAAAATTTTGACTATTTGGGAGTACGATTTATGGATAGTTTTATTTAGTTAGATCAGATTATGAAAAGTAAACTTCTTATTGAGCACAGGTCAAATGCCATTCTGAGAACACAAAAGAGAACGGTATCTCATGTGGTATCCCCGGTCATGGAGATTTACCGTGCAAAGGCGCAAGGTGCTGCTCTTTATGGGGCTGAAGTGTGGGGCTATGTTGATGCCAAGCCTCTTGCACTGGTAGAAAATAGCTTTGTTAGGAAAATGTTATGCCTTCCCCAGAGTACACCTCTTATTCCATTGTATTTAGATCTAGGCTTGAAAAGAATATCAGACTTAGTGGCTTTGAAAGTGTTGATCTATTGGGTTCGTCTTTGGTGTACACCGGAGCTAGTTGATTATAGAGAATCCCTGACCGATGTTTTAAATATACCAGGTGCTCGATCGCTCCCATGGTTTAAACACGTGTTTTCGTGGTTGAGAATGTTAGGTCTCCGTAGATTTTGGGATGACCCTACTAAACTCAAGAAAGTCGATCAGCATCTTCTTAAAACTACTTACTGGAATTTTATCAATGAATGTGTATTAAGGAAAAATTATGTAGGATCTCTGACTAACAGTTTTCTTGATTTTAAATCTACTCCACTATTGGAAGATTATATGGATTTTATACCCTTTGCTTTCCCTAAAAGCCTTTTCATACGGTTTCGTTTGGGGACTTTGCCCATAAGATCATTTACCCACAAATGGAATTCAGCACAGTCAGCATTAACTTGCCCAATGTGTAAACAATGTGATGAAAATGAATCACATTTGCTATTTTTCTGTCCGAAGTATTTGTCCCCTCGTAGGAGGTGGATTATTCCGATTTGCCGGGAATTGGGGCTTGTACAATATCGAATAGCATTACGGATTCTAAAAACGAATCCCTCCCCTAGATTAGTTGTAGCTGTTAGCAAATTTTTAGAAGCAGTTTGGTATAAACGCAATGCAATTTTAAAATTAGATCAGTGTAAGGATTAAGGATGTATTTTATTGCTTATTTATATTAATGAACTGTTTTATTCTGTATTGTCTTGCTAGGTGTAACTTTTAGGTACTGTCTGTAGCTGGATCTTATGTACAGTGCTAAAGTAATTATTATCTTTTTATCAACTATGATGTTATTGCTGCTGTTATTGTACCCAACTCTGAAGCATTATGCACTTTAAACATGGACTTATTGCTGCTATTATTGTATATACAATTGTAACGTAACTTGAAGCATTATGCACTTTAAATATGGACACACTGCTGCTATTATTGTTATTATTGTACATATATTTGTGTATTATTAGTCAATTTAATGTACAGGATGTTGGTTGATACTTTGATGGTTGCAATAACCGAATATATACTACTACTACTACAGGGCAGAGCCTGGCTGCACGGCCCCTGATTCCGGGAATGGACGTACTGTTCCACCCCACCGACCATCCCTGCACCCTCACCCCTCAAGACATGTTACCGGATGGCTAATGAGGTGTTGTATACTTTAGTCAACAAATTTATATCCTGGTTTGACCCCATCCAAGCAGCCGAAATTATGTCTGGGCTGGGGGAAAGGCAGGACTTGTGATGGAGGGGAAAACAACATGATCTTGCCAGCACGACCTCCTTTATAGCACCTTGAGGGATGTGCATGTTGCAGACAGTGCCACCTGTCTGGCAGGCAGAGCAGCAGCTGCAGGAAAAAAAAACAAAGCTGCTGCTGCCTATGGGCCAATCATGATCAACTGCTAGATGATGACAGGGGCACCTTGCCGGAAACAACAGTAGTAGGCGAGGCAGCACCGATCCACGTAAGGGCTGCAGTAGCGACTAGCTAATGAATCATGACCCGGATGTTCAGAATTATTTTCAGTCACCCAGCATGCATTGCTGACTAATTAGCCCTTCCAGACTGGTGCAGATGGGGACCACCTGGCTGCTGTCAAGACAGCCACAAATGCCCAGGACTAGAAGAACCAGTGGCCACTATCATGGCCCAAGGTACAGGAAAGTTCTGTGGTGGCAGTGTGTAGGGTAGCTCACCATCCTAGTTTGCATGTGGCCCGTTGTCGTACCTGGTCACAATCAGTTGCCCCATCCTGCCCTCTTCAGCTGCCCACCGCCACCTCTTTCCCCGCCCGAACTTCTGTGACTTCCCCGTGGCCTGCTCAAGTGCATGGCAGCACAGCTAGGTAGCAGCTCCTTGCAGCATGCGCCAGGGCCCACTGTGCTGCACATTTGCAGCATATCTTTGTGTTCCTTGTGTGTATTTGCAAAAAATTGCAAAGCATGCTCCTATCTTTAGATGTGTGAACAATGGGCCGCTTATTGCAAGTCTCAGAAACAGACTTCAACAAAAATAACAAAACACTTCGCAGTCACCGCCCATGCAAAATTGTATCTGTTTTTAGGTCGAGCCTAGCGGCAGCGCGCATGCACTCCTTGCTCTGTGAGGCATGTAGTAGTTGAGTATGCTGTGTAAGCCTCGCCCACTCTCCGCCCATACTTTTCATTGGCTGGTGTCATTGTCCTTGGTAAATGCTGGCTGCCGATTCATTATGAGGCTTGTTAGTCCCTCCTTGTCGCCATTTGTTACCGCCTATGACGACTGGATCTTTTACTTGGCACCGTACATGGTCGGCTTTATCTAGGGGGTGAGCGCTATTTTGTTTATGGGCACTAATGGGGGCAATGGCGGAAGCTAATTTATTGTATTTGTATCCTGAGCGTGGCGCCCGCTTTAGGGACACCGCACTCAGTTTATTTATTTATTTGACTTTTATGTTGAGCGCGGCGTCCACTTCTGGGACACCGCGCTCGTTTTTTTTAACTTTAAAACTGAGCGCGGTGCCGCTTTAAGGAGACCCAATACACCCTTGGAGGCTTGGGCAGATAAACAAATCTTAGATTGAAGTGCCTACAAGGGATTTTATTCACTCATCTTACTCTATTTTCATTTAAATTTATCACTAATATGTTGAGCCCCATCTGGTGACTAAACGTTGAAAAAATCTGAACATCAATGTAGTTGTTTATAGAATGACTACTCAGCAGAACAGTTTGAAACACACGGGTATATCTTTTTTTCAAATTACAATTTTTTTTATGTAAAACAAAAATGTGAAGGGTACATTTAGAAACAGTAAAACACCATGATGGAGGGTACATAAAAGAGCCTACAAATCATAAGTGTAAACATCCAATCCAAAAATATATAGAAGGGGAAATGGATCTAAAGAAATAGAAAACAATTCCTCAAGCAACCCAAATGCTGCGGAATGGATGTAGCAGTCGACGTTTCGGTCTGTAATGGTGATTTCATCTGTCAGACCATCTTCAGGACATATAGTTGTTTGTTAAACAAGTCCCTCTAATCTTATTCGATAACTGGCTCGAACCAGAGTAATCAGAAATGATGAAGAAAGTGGCCTCACAAATAGGCTCCTATTGTGACAGAAAGCACAATCTTAATCTTAATCTCTGATGCAATGCAAAAGAGGAAGCCAGGCCTGGCGACCTCAATCAGAAGGGCAGGCGTCCCATGCGGTAGGTTACCAATATTCAAGGAAATAATTGCGGATGCTACCTCCAACGAGGCCGGTGGAAGGTGGTTCATAGACAAGGCAGTCGTCTCTTTCGGAAGTTTGGCCAGCTGCTGTTTACGGGACGCGTTTGAGACGACTAATCACTTCTCACTCGCTTCGTTGGAGGTATTATTCATTATTACTTTCGTAAACTTGGAAACTTCCGAAAGAGACGACTGCCTTGTGTATGAACCACCTTCCACCGGCCTCGTTGGAGGTAGCATCCACGATTATTTCCTTGAATATTGGTAACCTACCGCAAGGGACGCCTGCCCTTCTGATTGAGGTCGCCAGGCCTGGCTTCCTCTTTTGCATTGCATCAGAGATTAAGATTAAGATTGTGCTTTCTGTCACAATGGGAGCCTATTTGTGAGGCCCCTTTCTTCATCATTTCTGATTACTCTGGTTCGAGCCAGTTATCGAATAAGATTAGAGGGACTTGTTTAACAAACAACTATATGTCCTGAAGATGGTCTGACGGATGAAATCACCATTACAGACCGAAACGTCGACTGCTACATCCATTTACGCAGCATTTGGGTTGCTTGAGGAATTGTTTTCTATTTCTTTAGATCCATTTTCCCTTCTATATATTTTTGGATTGGATGTTTACACTTATAATTTGTAGGCTCTTTTATGTACCCTCCATCATGGTGTTTTACTGTTTCTAAATGTACCCTTCACATTTTTGTTTTACATTAAAAAATTTGTAATTTGAAAAAAAGATATACCCGTGTCTTTCAAACTGTTCTGCTGAATAGTCATTCTATAAACAAATACATTGATGTTCAGATTTTTTCAACGTTTAGTCACCTGTTGGGGCTCAACATATTAGTGATAAATTTAAATGAGAATAGAGTAAGATGAGTGAATAAAATCCCTTGTAGGCACTTCAATCTAACATTTGCTTTAAGGACACAGTGCTTGGTTTCTTTATCTTTTTTTAAACTTTAACACTGAGCGCGGTGCCTGCTTCAAGGACACTGCGCTCAGTGTTAAAGTTAAAAAAAAAACAAAAAAAAACAAGCGCGTTGTCCTTGAAGCGGCGCTGCGCTCAGTTTTAAACTTAAGCAAGCATTTGCAATGCAATAACGCGAGATTAAGCTATTGGCATTGTAAATGACAATGCCTTTTATTTATGTTTTAAAAAACCAAAATAATAGGCATTGTCATTTACAATGCCAATAGCTTAAACCCGCGTAAATGCGAGACCTATTGCATTGCAAATGCTTGTTGTAAAATGCTACCATATGTATTAGCTTTCCTGTGGAATAACAACTGCTGTTAAGATTAAAAATTAAACAATTTTACCTAAGTGGCATTCATTCTTTTGTGTCAGAGTGCTGGAGACAAGTGGGCAACAAAGCAAACTCGTGTGTCCCTCAATTGTGTGCAGAGATACACTTCTTTCCACTGCATCAGAAAACTACACTTCTGTATCTGTTTTTTATATAATGTGCATAAACAGAGGTACTAAGAGGTGGGGGCATGGAAGGTGCTACACAAATGATATCACCATCATATATAATGAAACAATTACCTTTGCAGCCTTCCTGAAGTTGAAGGCCCCCAGGATGCCTTTGAGCTGAAACTGAGAATATGTCTGCTAGGAAGGCACTTATTTATTTTGTTGTTCCAGAGTTTGGAATGCAGGTATGACTGGTGTCTTTCTGAGAGTTATTTAACCTTCATGATATAGCGTTGAGGGGCATGGGGGCCGCTAAAGAACTCCACATAGCCTTGATAAAAGGGTATGTATCAAGTGGTGCACAGATGAATCGCACAGGCCACGGAATCAACAGTGTTAAACTGCCAAAATAGCTACAAAACCCATCACAGCGAGTAGACGAGGTCACTTATGGGCCCACATTGAAGATCTGAGCGAGAGGAAGTAACACATTAAATAGGGCTTCCCGAAAGAAGGGTCAAGAATATTTTATGTGTGGCTAATGTATTTTAGCGCACGGATGCGTACATGAGCACTAAAATCGTTAGTCTAACCCCTGATGCGTGGTACTTGGCAGGGCTGAGTGGAAGACCCCAAAACTGCCAAACATTGGTAGCTCCACGTGGGCTGTGGAAGAAGTATTCTTAGTAGAAGGCGAATCTCTACAAAACTTTCCAAAAAGGTGCTACTTTTTGACTAGTTTGTGCATGGAAAGTTTTGGTGTGATCCATCAAAACACAAAATCCGCATGCATTTTCCATAGACTTCTTTAGACAGGGCTACAGCAAAATCTGCTGAACGGAATTACACCAAATTTGGCAGGAAGCTGGATTTTGGTATGCAGATTGTGCCTTTTGTTATTTGGTGTAAATCATTTCAGTAGTCTTTGAGACAATAAGATTTAAAAATATTTGTATATCTGGATGGTTAGGTTTGCCAGAGGCTCGAGAGACTCTCGCGGGAGCACCACCTTAAAAATGGGGCATTTTGATTGGCCCAGGGAGCTTTTTTCCTTTGAGCCAATTTGCTCCTGCGGGAGTCAGGATCCTGCCGGACCAGGCACTCTGATTAGCCGCCAGCAACATCAGAAACATGTTGCTGGCAGCCATTACAGGACTCGGGGACTTAGTACCCTGTGCTGAAGTGTTAAATTGAAGAAACTATAAGGGGGCAAGGTAGAAATACCCTGCTCTCTATGCCCCCTGGGGGTGACCAAGAGGTTCCCCTGGGGCCAAAAAGAATCAGCAAAAAAAACAAAATGGTGGCTGGGGCTGCTTTTTTTCATTAAGAGTTATTATAAGCTCTGGGGAGCCAACCCCCGTGGATGCATTCAATAATGGGAGAGGGCTACGTGGCCCCTGTCCCCATGCCATTATAGGCCCTCGGAAGCCCATCACTGGGGCCAAAATTAACAAAAAAGGGAGGGGGCTGCGTGGCCCCACTCTATGAGCCATCACTGGCCCTAGGGAACCCACCCCACCCCGAAATGTCATCCAGAGGGGATCAGCCCGGCCCCCTTCCTGAGCCTTCTAGGGCCCTGGGGACTCCATCCCCCAGCACCAGCTCGCATGCTGTGTCCCAGGGAGCCCACCCCTGGGACATAGCAGTTTCCCTGCCCGCACCGGCGAGCACATTACAAATCTTTGTATTGAAGAGTAGCCAAGTGTGTGGATGAGAGTTTGCAACTTGTGTCCTGGTGCACACAGTTTCCTATGTTATGTAGAAATTGTCATGCTAAGACAATTCTAAAGGCTGCTTACAATACTTAGTATCTGCTATCTACTACATAGATACTTTGGCCTGTTGGATATTTTTTCGGCAAAACCAAAACACGTGTGTGGAAAATACTGTACACAAGTCTTCAACCATCATCTGCACACAGAGTTACTGTTCAATACAAAGAAATATAATGTGTTCATTACCTCTACACACCTTTGACAAATTAGCAGTACATGTATTTTGTAAACACTTACACACATTAGCTACACACAGGCAGTACAAAATGAGGTAGAGAGGTAATATGGAAATTACTCACCACTTTGTAAACTGTAAAACAAACTAGCGCAATCATTGGATGATGTCTTCAGTGATGTCATTTGAGATGTCATGAGTGATGTCATAAATTATGTCATAGAACATGTAATGAGTGATGTAATATATGACATCATAAGCAGTGCATGGCAGGGGCACAAGTTATGGTTAGCTCTGCAAATTATAACTGGTAAATTTCTGTGTTTTTATTTTAGTTCATAACGTTAATGTTCTCACTGACATTTTCCAGACCCCCCAGGATATTGCGGCATGGATTAGCAAATTTAGCGGCACACATATGGAAATTTAGGGGCACAAATATGGAAATTTAGCTGCATTTTTGCGGCACTTTATTTTACTCATAATCATTCATTTTCAGCTTTAAAAAAATGGAAACTGTTTTAGCAGAGTATTCCACTTTGAAATAGGCCCTGATGTGATGCCATTTCCTGTGATGTCCCTTCCACTACCCCTAGCATTTTAGTGAATTGACGCCCATGCTCTAGTTGGCCATGTTACCCCCTCACCTTCCATGTCTAATGTGCCTGTATTTAAAATATATCTTGATGCGTTGAGACAACCCATACTTTCATATATTAAAGCAACTTCTGAATTTGAAAGGTTTATTAAAAAGGGCTTTCTATTTTAGCTTTTACGTATATTGTTAGCAAGAAATAAATATACTTGAAAAAAATAAAACAGCCTGGTCAGGGGTTCTGCACCTATGTGGGTAGTGACAACTGGACATTAGTGGCCCCAAAGGCAGTGCGGGGGGCGTCTACACCGGCTTAGTGCCCCCTTGAGTACACTACACAGGGTGGTATCATGGATGAGCTATCCCTTGCCACCATCCTCATCAGGCTGTTACCCTGAAAGATGTGGGCAGCACCTCGACAGAAGGGCAGGGGGTGCCCTGCTGGGGTTTAAACTGTTAACCTGAAAGATGTGGGCAGCACCTCGACAGAAGGGCAGGGGGCGCCCTGCATGGGTTTAAACTGTTAACCTGAAAGATGTGGGCAGCACCTCGACAGAAGGGCAGGAGGTGCCCTGCATGGGTTTAAACTGTTAACCTGAAAGATGTGAGCAGCACCTCGACAGAAGGGCAGGGGGCGCCCTGCATGGGTTTAAACTGTTAACCTGAAAGATGTGGGCAGCACCTCGACAGATGGGCAGGGGGCGCCCTGCATGGGTTTAAACTGTTACCCTGAAAGATGTGGGCAGCACCTCGACAGAAGGGCAGGGGGCGCCCTGCATGGATTTAAACTGTTAACCTGAAAGATGTGGGCAGCACCTCGACAGAAGGGCAGGGGGTGCCCTGCTGGGGTTTAAACTGTTAACCTGAAAGATGTGGGCAGCACCTCGACAGAATATAAATATCTGTCATGTTAGAATATACATGGATTTTTTAATTTACTTTTTAATCATTTAATATTTAATATTTGTTTGTAAAGCCTGCCTCTCGGATCTTAACTGCTTCTTGGCGCTACAGTGTTGACATCTAGGTTATATGTATGCGTGGATCCAAATTATGGTGACGCTGACACGGCTTGCAGTTTAATACATGTAAAAGCTGCGTAGAGTGCATATGATGATACAGAGTCTGCATAGGATTAAAGGTATTTTTTCGGTGACAAACTGGCAGGGAAATGAGCAGTGTATAGCGGTGGAAGTCACAGCAGTGGCCACACAGCAGCACCACCAGCCTGAGTTGCACCCCCCGGAAGGGGAGATGCAGTTCAGAGGCAGACTCCCCTGAGGCATGTTGGCACTTTGGCCCTGAAATCCATGAAGCTGCACAGTAATCGCGGTGGGGGGGAGGGGTGCGGGAGGGTGATTAGAGGGGCTCCCCAAACAGACCCACCCCACATCACTCCCCACCTCCTTCATTTTTGTGGGCACTTATGTCAAAATCACGGCATTTTTACAAAAGTGCCGATTTCGCGGGCACTTTTGTAAAAATCGCGGCATTTTTACAAAAGTGCCGATTTCGCGGCAAACCGCGAAATCCTGGAGGGTCTGATTTTCACCTACCTATAACACTTCTTTAACCTTTTGTTTTTCTAGTGAATGTGTATCTATCTATCTATCTATCTATCTGTCTGTCTATCTATCTACACACACACACACATATAACTATATATATATATATATATATATATCATCACAACTCCTTTCAGGTAAGAAAGAAATGGCACTCTGGGATGTAAGGAACTCTGTTTATTCGATGAGGCCACTCCGGACAGGACGTGTTTCCTACTGACCGCCATTTCAAAACTCTTTTTATACTCATAGTTTCACATAAACATAGAAAAAATACTTGTAAGTTTCTTGCACACACTTATCTTTTAAAGTACCTCAAGGTCATGGGGTAAATTTAAAGTTATTACCTCTGCACACTTGAACTTGACATTGTTGTACATAAAAAGTTAAAATTTTAACTTAATTACAAATCATGTTTGAATAGCACGTTCAATCTCTGCGTGCCTTTCTATATTCACATATTGTTTTCCACATTTAAAGCGCATTATTTCTTTAACATCGTAGCTGTATTTCTTCATTCTTAACAACGTTAGCCAGAGTTATGCATGAACATATTTATAGACCCACGCTCGAAAAACGCAATTACTAAGGCCTTTGACAGTCATACCAGCGCTTGAAGTCACTGCACCTTTGGCTAAACCCGTCCGAAAGACAATTTTTTTTAAAATTTGAACAGATCACATCATGTAGCTTATTCAATCCACCTTGAGAATCTCAACTGGTTCTTTATACTCCATTATTGTTGCAAGAACCTGAATAAAGTTTTATTACTGGTGAATTTCTGTGTTTTTTTTGTTCAAAACGTTAATGTTCTCACTGACATTTTCACCTACCTATAACACTACTTTAACCTTTTGTTTTTCTAGTGAATGTATATCTATCTCTCTATCTATCTATCTATCTATCTACACACACACATATAAATATATATATATGCCCCATCTTGCCCTCTTCAGCTGCCCACCGTCACCTCTTTTCCAGACCCGAACGTCTGTGTGTTCCCCGTGGCCTGCTCAAGTGCATGGCAGCACAGCTAGGTAGCAGCTCCTTGAAGCATGTGATAGGGCCCACTATGCTGCACATTTGCAGCATATCTTTGTTTTCCTGCCGTGTTTGCTGGAAAAATTGCAAAGTATAGTCCTAGCTCTAAATGTGTAAACAATGGACCACTTATTGCAAGTCTAAGAAATGCACGTCAACAAAAATAACAAAACACTTTACAATCACTGCCCATGCAAGATTTTATCTGATTTTATCTGTTTTTGTAAAACAATGCTACCATATTTATTAGCCTTTCCTGTGGCATGACAACAGCTGTTAAGATTTAAAATAAAACAATTTTACATAAGTGACATTCATTCTTTTGTGTCACAGTGCTGGAGACAAGTGGGCAACAAAGCAAACTCATTTGTCCCTCAATTGTGAGCAGAGAAACACTTCTTTCCACTGCATCAAAGAACTACACTTTTGTATCTGTTCTTTATATAATGTGCATAAACAGAAGCACTAAGAGGCGGGTGCGTGGAAGGCGCTATACAAATGGCATCCCCATCATATGTGATGAAATAATTATTATTCACTAAAAACCCAAATGTTACAGGGACATTATAGTTAGGTTCAGATTTTACACACACAAAGCCATAGAAATTCAGCAGTTATAGTTATCTCAAATAACTGTAGCTCATGTCTTAAGGTAACTATAACTTGCACCCCCGCCATGCACAGTTTTCTCATCAATAATTTCACTGCAAATGTTGCAGTGATATTATGAATGATGTCATAGAAGATGTCATGAGTGATGTAAAATGTCAGGTAATTAGCAGTGCATGGGGAGGGCATGAGTTATAGTTACCTTAAGGCAAAGGTGTAGTGAACCACACACTATTCCAGTTTAAGCGGGGGCGCTACTGAGGCAGATTACATTGTTTTATGGCCCTTCTTAACATTTAACTTTGCCTCCCAGGTCAACGCAAGTCAGAAGTTAAAACTAATAAATTCTGCAAGAATAAACTATAATAGCACAGCTGTGAGGTGGCGACCAAAAGAAAACCTAAAAGCAGTCTAAAACTTTGACAGAGAGAAATAAAAACTATTAAAATGGCAAAGAAAAAAGAGGTCAATAAGGTGAGACAGAGCAAAGGAAAGCAAGTGAAATGCAAATAATAAAGGAAGGAAAAAGGAAGCATGCAGGAAAAAGGGTATAATGAACACAGGAAATAAGGAAAAAGAGGTCTAAGAAAAGGAAGGAAGAAAGAAAATAAAGAATGAAGGGTGGAAAGAAGAAAAGGAATGATCAAAGAAATAAAAAGTAAAAAGGAATGGAAAGAAAAGTAAAGAAAGAAGTAAAGCAGACAAATATAATGAAATGAAGAAATGTCAGATGAAAGGATGGGTGATTGAAGGAAAGAAGAGAAGGAAAGAATTAATGAATGTAAGGAATACAAAAAGAAAAGATACAAAGAAGGTGTGAAAGAATGTCAGGAGCAACATAAGAATAACTGATATAAAGAAGAATAGAAAGAAAAAAGGACTGATGGAATGAGAGAAGAACAGACAGAAGGAAAGAAAGAATGAAATACACATAAAAACAAAAGAAATATGATGGAAAGAAGGAACGAAAGAAGCATGAAATGAAAGAAAGAAGATCGAAAGGATGAATGAGAGAAATAAATCAATACTGGTAAATGTGTCGTTTTTGGCCACATCCCTCTAAAAACATGCTATAATAGTCATAATTTTGCATAATTTTCTGCAATTTTTTTCTATGGGTACAGTTCCCATGTCACTTCATAGGAAGGATTGAGATCGCTCACTTTACTCGCACAAAGTTTTGCTATATATAGGTCAAAGTGGGGGGTATTTTATTTTTCTGGCTACTCCCTTGCCTTAGGGCATGAGTTATAGTTACTTGAGATAATTATAACTGCTGAATTTCTATGGTTTTGTATGTCTAAAACCTGAACCTAACTATAACGTCTGTGTAGCTTTTGTTTTTTTTAGTGAATTTCTAAGGTTTTTGAATGCTTTTTCCTAACTATAATGTCCCTGTAACCTTTGGTTTTTTGGTGAATTTCTACAGTTTTTAATGCTATTTCAGATCTATAACGTCCCTGTAACCTGGGTGTGTGAGTGTTTGTGTGAATGTGTAAGTGGGTGTGTGAGTGTGTGGTGTTTGTGTCAGTGAGTATGTGCCTGGCTGTGTGGGTCTTTGAGTGGGTGTGTGAGTGGCTATGTGGGTCTGTGAGTGGCTGTATGAGTGTGTATGTGGGTCTATGAGTGTGTGTGTCAGTGCCTCGTTTATTTATTTATGAAATTTGTTAAGCGCACAAATACCCTTAGGTGTCTCGGCGCTGTGGACGGCTAATTAGAGAAAGACTGAGGTCTCGTTGGGTCTGTGAGTGGTTTTCTGGGTTCCTGAGTGGGTGTGTGAATGGCTATATGAGTGTGTGAGTGGTTTTCTGGGTCTCTGAGTGTGTGTATGTGTGGCTGTATGGGTGTGTGAGTGGATGTGTGAGTGTTTGTGTGGGTGTGTGAGTATGCAAGTAGGTGTGTGAGTGTGACTGGCTGTGTGGGTGTGTACGTGGTTTTGTGTGTCTCAGAGTGGGTATATGAGTGACTGTGCAGGTGTGTGAGTGGGGGTTTGAGTGGTTGTGTGGGTGTGTATATGGGTGTATGAGTGCCTGTGTGGGTCTGTGAAAGGGTGTGTGAGTGGTTCTCTGATACTCTGAGTGGGTGTGTGAGTGGGTGTGTGCCTGGTGTTCTGGGTCTCTGAGTGGGTGTGTGAGTGACTGTATGCATGTGTGAACGGTTGTGTGGGTGTGTTAGTGGCTGTGTGAGTAGGTGTATTTATTTAATTGGCATCTGGATCGTGGATCTGTCACGGCTGCACAGGTGGAGGGCCGCGCTGAGCGCCACCGTGGGTCCTCAAATCCTTGCGCACCCAAAGAAAACCTTTTACATATAATTTCTTGCCCATGAGGTGTCCCTCACAGACACCTCCATCAGTCCCATGAGCTCAGGATACCTCTATCCTTAACTCTTATATCCTATTTAAACTTTATCCCCCCCCCGCCCGGTATTCGTGTCCCGATTGACAAAATGGCAACTTTTGTCTCAGGTTGCGGCAAGCCAATCATGGCATTGCTGTTGGTGTGTGGTTCTGTAGTGTCAGTCACATACGCACTGACACAAACACCACACACTCACACACCCACTTACGCATTCACACAAACACTCACATTGCGGTAGATCCACGTCACTAGAAATACATAAATCTTTTTTCTTTAATAACTCCAAAACTACTGAAGAGATTTACACCAAATTACAAACAGCACTCTTTCTGGACCAAGATCTAGCCTTCTGCCAAACTTGGTGTAATTCTGTTCAGCGGTTCGGGCTGTAGTCGTATCTAAAATCCCTATGGAAAATTGCATGGGGAAAACGAGTTTTCCCCTCCCCCCTTTTTCTCAGTCCTCGCTTGATGAATCACCCCTGAAACTTTCCAGACAGCAGCTGAACTGGCACACTTGTTTGAAAATTTTGTGAAGATTTGTGAAACGACACCAAAGTTATTAGCAAAACAAAAAATGCTTTTCCTATGGAAACTAGGCCCTAAGTATCACTAACTACTGGTGCCTGCCAGTAAGTAACATATATAAATAGGATATATATATATATATATTACCTACTGGCGGTCGCCAGTAGGTAGTTATAGTTAGGACCTCGTTTCTATTCAAAAAGCGTTTTTTGTTTTCCCAATAACTTTGGCACCATTTGATGAATCTTCGTGAAATTTTCAAAACTAGTGACCTGCTCCGGTCAGCTTCTGTTCTGAAAGTTTCGGGGTGATTCGTCAAGCGGGGGCTGAGAAAAAAGGGGGGTCCCAAAACGCGTTTTCCCCATGTTAATTTCCATAGGACAATTTAGACAAAGCTACAGCCCGAACTGCTGAATGGAATTACACCAAATTTGGCAAAAAGGTAGGTCTTGGTTCAGAAAGAGTCCTTTTTTTTAAAATGGTGTAAATCCGTTCAGTAGTTCCTGAGAAATTAAAAAAAGAAAAAATATCGATATATGAGCACCGAGGAGGAGTTGCGACTCCTCCCGGGCACGAGCTTCACTCTGATTGGCTGTCAACACTCCAAACCAGGAAGTGTTGGCAGCCATCTTGTGACTCGGTAGAACCGAGTCACAAGAAAACGGTGAAAAAGAGGATGAAAAACAAGACAATGGGGCAGGGTAGAAACACCCTGACCCCCTAGGCCTGCTCAGAGGGTCCCACAAGGACCCACAGGGCCAAAAAAAGCATTTGTTTAAAAAACAAATCGGCCGAATTCACAGTAGGGTTGCGAATCCGGCCGAGAAAATTTATTAAAAACGAAGTGCGGGCTCCCGCGCTTCGTTTTTGAAAGCCCCCGGATGGGCCAGGTCCCGGGAGCACTCACAAATTATGTTGCGGGGACCCACGGGGGCCGCCGCAGCCCCGGGGACCGCCACCTCCCCAGGGGTTCCTTAATGAATGCGTGGGGGGGTCCCAACCCCCCCACGCTGCCCCAGGGACCGCCACCTCCCAGGGGCATTTATGTAAATGGGCGGGGTCCCGGGCTCACTGTGCCACTGGAATCAAGCTATCCTGGCTGATGAGGGGTGAAACCCCGAAACCGGTCCTAGGATGCTTGGTTCCGGTCCAGGGAGGACCTGGCTTGGCAGTTCGGGCTGGACTGTTCCCATGAGGCACAGGGTCAAGACTGATTTGCATATGGCCAGGTCTAAACTGGGGTGGCATGGTGAGCAAAAGAATGATGGATTTAACCCAGATCTCTTGACTGGGGGTGAATGTTTTGATTTGTTCTGCATTCCGTCCATCAATTGTGTGTCTTTTGCTTTCTCGCCCTAAGTGCGCCGGGTATGCCCAGACGTGGGTCCCGGGCTCACTGTGCCACTGGAATCAAGCTATCCTGGCTGATGAGGGGTGAAACCCCAAAACCGGTCCTAGGATGCTTGGTTCCGGTCCAGGGAGGACCTGGCTTGGCAGTTCGGGCTGGACTGTTCCCATGAGTCACAGGGTCAAGACTGATTTGCATATGGCCAGGTCTAAACTGGGGTGGCATGGTGAGCAAAAGAATGATGGATTTAACCCAGATCTCTTGACTGGGGGTGAATGTTTTGATTTGTTCTGCATTCCGTCCATCAATTATGTGTCTCGGGGGGCCTCACGGGCCCCCCCGAGCCCCAGTGACCGCCACCTCCCCGGGGCTATAAATAATAATTTGTGTGGGGGGTCCCAACCCCCCCACGCTGCCCCATGGACCGCCACCTCCCCGGGGCATTTATGTAAATGGGCGGGGGGCCTCACGGGCCCCCAAACCCTGGGGACCACCACCTCCCGGGGCACTTAATATTCAAATGTGGGGGTCCGTAGCGGACCCGGGGACCACCACCTCCCCAGGGCTTTGAAAATGGAGGAAGGGGGCAACGCGGCCCCCCTCCTGGAGCCCTTGATGGCCTTGGGGACCGCCACCCCCCAGGGCCGGCTCCTGCAATGTCCCGGGGTGCCCACCTCCGGGACATTGCTGTTTGCTATGGCAGGGCAGAAGCACAGCTCCCGCCCTGTCATACAAAACTCTGCTTTGCTTCCTTGAAGCGAGAGCAGGAAAACCTGCTCTCGCTTCAAGGAAGCAAAGCAGGATTGCTTTTGAGCAAGGGGAGCTGCATGTCAGCAGCTCCCCTTGCTCAAAAGCAATGCCGGCTCCCGCAGGAGGCGGGAAGCCGGCGGGACCGTGGGGGCATTGCGGCTAACCCCACGGTCCCCAACAGTGAGGCCAGGCCCCAGGGGATGGGGTCCCCAGGGCAAGAAGTGGCCCGGGAGGGGGGCCACGCAGCCACCCTCCCACGATTTAATTTTTTTTTTTTTTTAAAGAGGCAATGCCCCAGGGGATGGGGTCCCCGGGGCAGATAAAAGCCTCAGAAGGGGGGCCACGTGCCCCCCTCCATTAAAATATTAATAAAGTGTTTCTGGCCATGCCCTGGGGGATGGGGTCCCCGGGGCCGAAATTAGCCTCGGGAGGGGGACGCGCGGCCCCCTTCCCATTTTTTTGTTGGTTTTTTATAAAAAAAGGGGTCAGGCCCTGGGGATGGGGTCCCCAGGCCCCCAAAAATTGTAAAAGAAGGGGGGCCACACAGCCCCCCTTCTAAAAAAATTAATTAAAAAAAAGCTGGCATCTCGCCAGAGGCCCCGCCCCCTCCCTGAACCACTCTGCAAACGTGCCCCCTGGCGCATTGTAAGTTGGGGGATTAAGTCCTCTTGAATACTAAGGGTCCCTGGGGGCCAACTAGCCCACCAGGTACCTCCAGTAAGCACCACAGAGCTGCGTTGCAGAGAGGTGGTTGGAGGCCACACCCCCTTTCTACACCACTCTGCAAACAAGAGGACCTCATCGCCCCACCAGCAGTGCGCCAAGAGGCGCGTTTGCAGAGTGGTGTAAAAAGGGGCGTGGCCTCGGATGCACTGCTGATGACGTCACATATTACATCATTCATGACATGGTCAGTGACATCACTGATGACATCACTGATGACATCACTGATGACATCTCAAATGGCATCACTGATGACATCATCCACTGACTGTGTGTTTCTGTAAAGTTTAAATATGTTTTATATATATATATATATATATATATATATATATATATATATATATATATATATATATATATATATATATATATAGGCCAAGGTGTATTGAAGAATGAGTGGGTGTATGACTGTCTGTATGGATGATTTAATAGGTGTGTGACTGACTGTATAAGTGAATGATTAAATGTGTCTTACTGAATGCATGGGTTAGTTACTAAACTGTGTGAATGCCTGTATCAGTCTGTTAGTTGGTGTGTAAGCATCTGCATGGGTTGGTGAGTAGCTACATGAGTGCATATATGGGTTATTGATTGGTTGTCTGAGTATCTGTATGGGTGCCTGAGTGTCTGTGTGGGTTGGTGGGGGTGTGTGATTCTGTGCATAGATGTGTGAGTGGGTAATTCACTGGGTGTATGGGTTCAAGAGTGCATCTGTGAAGGGCTGTAGGGGTGGGTGAGTGTGTGTATGGGTGTGTTGGTGAGTGAATGGTTTTCTCAGTGGTACATGTGTGAGTAACTACATATGTGAAAGGCAGTATATGTGAGTGTTGGGGTATATAAATCACTATATGTGAGAGTGAGTGATTGTGAGAGTGGCTGTATGGATGAGTGTGTGCTTGTATCAGTGATTGTATAAGAGAGTAAGTATGTGTTAGTATCTGTATGAATAAGTGAGGTGGTGTGTGTATAACTGTATAGGTGAGTAAATGGGAGTGTGATTGATTCTTTGCATGACTGACTAGGTGTGTGAGTAACTCTATGGATGAGTGGCAATGTGTGAGTGTCTGTATAGGTGTATGAGTGCAAATGATAGTGCTGTATTGATAAGTGACTGTATGTATGAGTGACTGTATGGTTGAATGAGTGGATGTGTGTATAGACCTAGGAATCAGTGAGTGGGTATGTAGTAACTTGTATTGGTGTGTCTATGGTTTCGAAAATGGTAGTCTGTATTTTAGAGTGGGTGTTTCAAAGGTTAAATTATGGTGTGAGGAGGTGCATCAGATTATCACGTGGATGATGTCATCCCCTCGCAATCCTTATGCGACTTGCTTAACTCCTATTTCATTGAGAAAATTGCTACGATCAAGGCTAGTATCCCCCCTCCATCCCCTCTATGGCTCCCCCAGTCCCCTGTAAAAACTCATTTATACTTAATCAAATTCCTTCAATTACAAAGGAACATTTTCTTGTCCTACTAAAAAAAGTTAGTTCTGGTTCCCCTACCGATTGTTGCCCACCTCATGTTTTACGTGAAGCGTTCCTCACTTGTCCGGACCCCCTCTCTCATTTCTCAATAACTCTCTTAAACTTGGTATTGTCCCTGATACTCTCAAAAATGCAGAAGTTATCCCGATCCTGAAGAAACCTAATGCTGATCCCCTGGTGCTCAGCAATTTTCGCCCCATCTCTTTGCTTCCTTACCTGGGGAAGATCCTAGAAGCTCATGTGGCAAACTGCCTGAGTTCTTTCATCGAACAATCGCATTTCCTTGACTCTCATCAGGCAAGATTTAGACCGGCACATTCAACCGAGTCAGTTATCCTTGCAGTTATGGATGAGCTCAGCGAGGGGGCTGACAAGGGCCTCACCCAGGCCCTGGTACTCCTGGATCTGTCAGCTGCTTTTGACACGGTCGATCATGGTCTCCTGATCGACCGTGTCACCAATGCCGGGATCCAGGGCCTAGCATTGAAGTGGATTTCCTCCTTTCTCAGCAATCGATTCCAAGCTGTTCGCCTTGCTAATTTCTCCTCTCAAAAAATGAAACTATCATGTGGGGTCCCGCAGGGATCTTCCCTTTCGCCCCTTTTTTTCAACTTGTACCTACTACCTTTGGTCAGATCTCTACGTGAGAGAAAGGTCGAAACTTTTAACTATGCTGACGATCTTCAGCTGGTGTTCGACATCAATTCTTCCACCCCCTCAGTGCTCAACTTTCAGTCTACCTTGAGCTTTATCAGTGACTGGATGAATGACAATCAACTAAAACTAAATCCAGACAAAACTGAGCTCATTCTCACAGGTGGACCAGCAAACCCGTGGAACTCTAATTTTTGGCCCCCAATGCTGGGTAGCCCCCCACTACCAGCAAGCTCTGTCAAGAGTTTAGGGATCGTGATTAGCAACGATCTATCTATGAAGGCCCAGATAGACTCAGTGGTTTCCGCATGTTTTTTCCACCTACGCAGAATCCGGAAGATCAGCAGATTCTTAACCACTGAGGCCTTAACCTTGGTCGTCCTAGCCTTGGTAATTTCGCGTATCGATTACGCCAACTCACTATATGCTGGCATTCCCGCATATCAACTGCATCGTTTGCAGTCGGTGCAAAACCATGCGGCCAGGTTAATTGCCCACCAGCCTAGATGACATCATGTTAAACCTCTGATGAAGAGCCTACATTGGCTTCCAGTGGCTAAACGCTGTGCCTTCAAGCTTGGATGCACCATCTTCAAAGCCCTAGCTGGGGATGGCCCGGCCTTTATCTCCTCAAGAATTCAGCGCTATACTCCCTCGCGAGAACTGCGCTCTTCCAACCTAAACCTGTTGAACACCCCCTCGTTTAAACGCAAAAAGCATGGAGGGCTCAGATTCGCGGTCCTGGCCCCGCAGCTTTGGAATATGCTCCCTGTGAAAGTGAGGTTGACAACCCCTTATGCACAATTTAGGAAAATGCTTAAAACCCATCTCTTTTCCCAGGCATATCAGTAAGCCAACTATTCCGTTGCTGCAGCTCCCCCTTTGCTCTTAGCGCCATGAAACCATTTGGTGTACGTGCGCTGTATAAGTGCTTTTAACATAACATAACAGTGATGTCATCAGTGATGTCATTTGAGATGTCATCAGTGATGTCATCAGTGATGTCACTGACCATGTCATGAATGATGTAATATGTGACGTCATCAGCAGTGCATTGCGAGGCGCGAGTTATAGTTAGCTCAATTAACTATAACGGCCGAATTTCTCTGGTTTTGTACGAGTGAAATGCCCAACTAACTGTAACGTCCCTGAAACCTGTGGTTTTTTCAGTGAATTTCTAAGGTTTTTTAAATGATCATTTCTAACTATAACATCCCTGAAACCTATGGTTTTTTCAGTGAATTTCAAAGGTTTTTTAAATGCTAATTTCTAACTATAACGTCCCTGAAACCTGTGTTTTTTTCAGTGAATTTCAAAGGTTTTTTAAATGCTATTTTCTAACTATGCCTTCAGAGGTAGGACATGTGCAGAAAGAGGAAGAAAGGCTCAGAAAGAAGCAAGAGAAATGCAGAGAGAGGAAACAGAAGTCCAAAAAGACGAAGAAAGGTGCAGAAAGAAGCAAGAGATGTGCACAAAGAACCAACAGAGGAGCAGAAAGAGGCCTTGTTGCAAAGTCATCCTGTGCCCCCAACTTTTTGCTGACGGGTACTGGTGGTAACTGACTCTCACTAACCAGGCCTAGAGCCAGTGCTATGCTAAAAGACACTTAGAATACAGTGAAAACACCTACATACACTAGGGAACACTATTCGTTGGGGTACCCCTGTGATTGGCATGACCTCCTCTGTAAGGCCCTAGTACATAATAGGGCAGGGGGATTAAAACTACCTCTAAGTCAGAGGTGCAGAAAGATGCTTCTTTAAGTAGTAGTCACGTTTGCAGAGTGGTGAAGAAAGGGTGCTGGGCCTCCGACCAGCGCTCAGGAATTCCGCTGCATAGGACTTAGAGGAGGTACCAAGAGGGCTTCTTGGCCCCCAAAGTCCCTCAGGAGTAAATTGGACTTCATCCCCCATCCCGTAGTCTGCCAGGAGGCGCGTTTGCAGAGTGGTGTAGAAAGGGGGGCATGTCCTCCTTAGACGTCTTAGCAATCCCACTGTGTGGGACTTACTGCAGGTAACAAGAGGGGTAGTTGGCCTCCAACGACAACCTTGGGGGCCAACTACCCCTCCTATTACCTCCAGTAAGTCCCACACAGCACGATTGCTAAGTTCTCATAGCAGGCCCGCCCCCTTTGCCCACCACTCTGCAAACGCGCTCCCTGGCGCGCTCTTGGATGGGGATTGAAGTCCCCTTCGCTGCTGGGGGTCCTTTAGGGGCCAACTAGCCTACGTCTTACCTCCAGTAAGCCCACACACAGTGGGATTTCTGAGAGGTGGACAAAGGCCACGCCCCCTTTCCCCACCACTCTGCAAACGCGCCTCTTGGCGCCTTCTAAGTTGGGGTATTAAGTCCCCTTCATTCCTGAGGGTCCCTGGGGGCCAACTAGCCCACCAGGTACCTCCAGTAAGCGCCACACACCTGGATTGCTGAGAGTGGTCTGAGGCCACGCCCCCTTTTTACACCACTCTGCAAACGCGGCTCCTGGCGCACTGCTGCTTGGGGGATGAAGTCCACTTGTGTCTTGAGGTCCTCAGGACACAAGAGGACCTCATCGCCCCACCAGAAGTGCACCAAGAGGCGCGTTTGCAGAGTGGTCTAAAAAGGGGCATGGCCTCGGACCACCTCTCTGCAAACCAGCTATGTGGCACTTACTGGAGGTACCTGGGGGGCTAGTTGTCCCCCAGTGACCCTCAGTATTCATGGAGACTTAATTTTCCATCTTACAACACGCCAGGGGACGTGTTTGCAGAGTCGTGCAGGGAGGGGGCGTGGCCTCCGGCGTGATGTCGGCTTTTTTTTTTTAGAAGGGGGGCTGTGTGGCCCCCCTTCTTTTACTATTTTTGGGGCCCTGAGGACCCCATCCCCCAGGGCCTGACCCCTTTTAAAAAAAAAAAAAAAAAAAAAACGGGAAGGGGGCTGCGCGGCCCCCTCCCAAGGCCAATTTTGGCCCCGGGGACCCCATCCCCCGGGGCAATGCCTCCTTTTTTCATACATAATTAAAGGGAAGGGGGCGGCGTGGCCCCCCTTCCCTGGGCCACTTTTGGCCCCGGGGTCCCCATCCCCCGGGGCATGGCCTCTTCTTTTTTTTATGTTTACAGGGAAGGGGGGCTGCGTGGCCCCCCTTCCCTGGGCCACTATTGGCCCCGGCGACCCCATCCCCCGGGGCCCGTCCCTTTGCATTGGGGACCGTGGGGGGAGCCCCAATGCCCCCACGGTCCCGCCGGCTCCCCGTCTCCTGCGGGAGCCGGCATTGCTTTTGAGCAAGGGGAGCTGCTGACATGCAGCTCCCCTTGCTCAAAAGCAATCCTGCTTTGCTTCAACGAAGCAAAGCAGGGTTTGCTATGGCAGGGCGGGAGGCGTGCTCCTGCCCTGCCATAGCAAACAGCAATGTCCCAGGGGTAGGCACCCCGGGACATTGCAGGAGGGGGTGGCGGTCCCCAGGGCCATCAAGGGCTCCAGGAGGGGGGCCGCGCGGCCCCCCTCCCATCATTTTCAAAGCCCCAGGGAGGTTGTGGTCCCCGGGGCCCAGGGGTCTGTAAGGGACCCCCACATTTGAATAAACAGTGCCCCAGGGAGGTGGTGGTCCCCGGAGCAGTGTGGGGGGGCAGGAGCCCCCCCCCACACTTTTATTTTTTTAATTAAGCCCCAGGGAGGTGGCGGTCCCCGGGGCTTGGGGGGCCCGTGAGGCCCCCTGCATATAATTAAACAGTGCCCCAGGGAGGAGGTGGTCCCCGGGGCAGTGTGGGGGGGCAGGAGCCCCCCCACACATTTATAAAGCAAAGCCCCGGGGATGTGGCAGCTCCCGGGGCTGCGGGGGGCCGCGAGCCCCCCGCATATAATTAAAGAAAGCCCCGGGGTGGTGGCGGTCGCTGGGGCTGCGGGGGCCCCCACGGGCCCCCGCAAATTAATTTGGCATTGCCCCCGGGACCTGGCCCACCCGGGGGCTTTAAGGAACGAAGCGCGGGAGGCCGCGCTTCATTTTTTAAAAATGTTTTTGGCTGGATTCGCTCACCCAGTGCGAATTTGTCCGTTGTTTTGGCCCTGGGGGTCCTTGTGGGACCCCCTGAGCAGGCCTAGGGGGTCAGGGTGTTTCTACCCTGCCCCCTTTTCTTGTTTTTCACCTTTTCTTCTTCTGTTTTCTTGTGACTCGGTTACCGAGTCACAAGATGGCTGCCAACACTTCCTGGTTTGGAGTGTTGGCAGCCAATCAGAAGTCAGCTCGTGCTCGGGAGGGTTTGCGAACCCTCCTCGGTGCTCAGATATCGATATTTTTCTTTTTTTATTTTCTCAGGAAATACTGAACGGATTTACACCATTTAAAAAAAAGGTCGCTTTCTGGACCAAGACCTACCTTTTTGCCAACTTTGGTGTAATTCCGTTCAGCAGTTCGGGCTGTAGCTTTGTCTAAAGTTCCTATGGAAATTAACATGGAGAAAACGCATTTTACGACCCCCCTTTTTTCTCGGCCCCCGCTTGACGAATCACACCAAAACTTTCAAGGCAGGAGCTGACCGGAGCACCCCATTAGTTTTGAAAATTTCGCGAAGATTCGTCAAACAACGCCAATTTTATTGGCAAATCAAAAAACGCTTTTCCTATGGAAACTGGGTCCTAACTATAACTACCTACTGGCGACCGCCAGTAGGTTATATATATATATATATATATATGCTACGGATAAGACGCATATGTAGCGATGAGGATGATGCAGACATTATACAAGCACAATGTCGTAACCGCTTTTTAGCAAGGGGATATAAAACCAAGGTAATTGAAGCGGCTATAATTAAATCTAAGCAAAAGGCGAGGTCAGACCTGCTAAAATATAACAATAAGTCTGAAGATAAAAGTAAAACTATGGAACCGACCAGACTTATATTAGGTTTCTCAAAACAGGAAAAACAACTCCGAAATATCATTAGACGGAATTGGCCAATTGTGCGTGATGATCCGATCATAGGCAAATTATTACCTATTAATCCTTCCATTACTTTTAGAAAAACTACCAGTATGGGAAATGCATTGGTAAGAAGCAGTCCAGAAGATCAGGGAAGAACCACATGGTTATCAGCAAGGAAAGGATTTTTTAGATGCACTACATGTAAAGCATGCCAGCAGGGTGTCAATACTAGTACTTATCGCACTGCATTTGATGATAAAATACGCAATATTACCCAACACCTTACATGTAAGACTGAATTTTCAGTATATGTGTTGGAATGTAGTTGCAAATTAAAATATATAGGTAGCACTAAGCTGGCAGTGCACAAAAGAATTTTGCAGCACATGAGGGCCATCACTAATAATGATGCTAGTTACCCGGTCGCTAGACATTTTAAGGAGTTTCACGACAGTGACCTCAAACATCTTAAATACTATGCTATAGAGTCGGTTCCGCCCCATAAGAGAGGTGGCGATCGGGAAGGCAAATTAAGACGCCTAGAAACAAGATACATTTTAGAATTCGACTCTAAGCACCCAGGTGGTCTGAATAATACAGAAGATTTGCACACCTATTTATGAATGTGAGACCCTATAATAATTACACAAATATTACATAAAATTTATAATGTTTTATACAAAATAATAATGTAATCTTAGGAGGTTTTATCATCATCATCATTTTTTATGGGTATTTATATGATTTTATTATTGTATGGATTTCTATGATATTTAGATGTAACTTTCCCATTGTGTTTTAGGATGATAGCACTTGCACTTTATAAATTCTGATGAGTCAATAATATGTAAAAGATCTGTGCCACAATTAGACATCTATAGGTTTGGCAATTGTATATAGGTTCTGGTTAGAGGTAATACCTCTCATCATCTGCATTTATGAGATCTGATTTTGCACATATTTATATTTATTTATATTTATCTACAGTATTTTATGAATATATTTATTGTGAATATATATGAATTTTATGGAATTTTTGGGAATTTTTGTATATCGTATTTTATGTATTTTAACAGTAGGAGGTTGAATCAGTATCGTAATCTAAATATAGATGTTCAAGAATCTTACACACCCTATAAAATCAGGTTTTTACAGCTGCTTGATCCCACCTACTGATATTGATTGCATTGATTTCCCTGGCCTCATTGAATCTGCATTCGTAAGCATATGTCATTAAGACAATACCCATAGCCCATTATTAATGGGAATATATGGATGTGCTTAAAGATTTAATTGATTAGATCAATTTATGTATTTATACATTTATAATGAATATTATATTTTCGTCCCAGAAAATATCATACAGGTTGTACGGCAATATATAGTATACAGCACATCTTTTCTTTCTTATTTTTATTTTATTTATGCACTTCATTCATAGGGTTTCACTACACTTATCTACTACACATATGCACTTTAGAAACTTTTTGCGGACATTAGACAGATAGACTCCGCCTGTTTGACAGTAAAGCATTTACAAAAGAAACAATTGATGGACGGAATGCTGGACAATGCAAACATTCAACCCCAGTCACAAGGATCTGGGTTAAATCAATCATTCTTTTGCTCACCACACCACCCCAGTTTGGACCCAGCCATATGCAAATCAGTCTTGACCCTGTTCCTTGTGGGAACAGTCCAGCCCGAACTGCCAAGCCAGGTCCTCCCTGGACCGGAAACAAGCATCCTGGGACCGGTTTCAGGGCATCACCCTTCTTCAGCCAGGCTAGCTTGAATCCAGTGGTGTAGTGAGCACGGGACCCACGTCTGGGCATACCATTCCCACTTAGGGCGACAAATGCAAAAGAAACAATTGATGGACGGAATGCTGGACAATGCAAACATTCACCCCCAGTCACAAGGATCTGGGTTAAATCCATCATTCTTTTGCTCACCACACCACCCCAGTTTGGACCCAGCCATATGCAAATCAGTCTTGACCCTGTTCCTTGTGGGAACAGTCCAGCCCGAACTGCCAAGCCAGGTCCTCCCTGGACCGGAAACAAGCATCCTGGGACCGGTTTCAGGGCATCACCCTTCTTCAGCCAGGCTAGCTTGAATCCAGTGGTGTAGTGAGCACGGGACCCACGTCTGGGCATACCCTTCCCACTTAGGGCGACAAATGCAAAAGAAACAATTGATGGACGGAATGCTGGACAATGCAAACATTCACCCCCAGTCACAAGGATCTGGATTAAATCCATCATTCTTTTGCTCACCACACCACCCCAGTTTGGACCCAGCCATATGCAAATCAGTCTTGACCCTGTTCCTTGTGGGAACAGTCCAGCCCGAACTGCCAAGCCAGGTCCTCCCTGGACCGGAAACAAGCATCCTGGGACCGGTTTCAGGGCATCACCCTTCTTCAGCCAGGCTAGCTTGAATCCAGTGGTGTAGTGAGCACGGGACCCACGTCTGGGCATACCCTTCCCACTTAGGGCGACAAATGCAAAAGAAACAATTGATGGACGGAATGCTGGACAATGCAAACATTCACCCCCAGTCACAAGGATCTGGGTTAAATCCATCATTCTTTTGCTCACCACACCACCCCAGTTTGGACCCAGCCATATGCAAATCAGTCTTGACCCTGTTCCTTGTGGGAACAGTCCAGCCCGAACTGCCAAGCCAGGTCCTCCCTGGACCGGAAACAAGCATCCTGGGACCGGTTTCAGGGCATCACCCTTCTTCAGCCAGGCTAGCTTGAATCCAGTGGTGTAGTGAGCACGGGACCCACGTCTGGGCATACCCTTCCCACTTAGGGCGACAAATGCAAAAGAAACAATTGATGGACGGAATGCTGGACAATGCAAACATTCACCCCCAGTCACAAGGATCTGGGTTAAATCCATCATTCTTTTGCTCACCACACCACCCCAGTTTGGACCCAGCCATATGCAAATCAGTCTTGACCCTGTTCCTTGTGGGAACAGTCCAGCCCGAACTGCCAAGCCAGGTCCTCCCTGGACCGGAAACAAGCATCCTGGGACCGGTTTCAGGGCATCACCCTTCTTCAGCCAGGCTAGCTTGAATCCAGTGGTGTAGTGAGCACGGGACCCACGTCTGGGCATACCCTTCCACTTAGGGCGACAAATGCAAAAGAAACAATTGATGGACGGAATGCTGGACAATGCAAACATTCACCCCCAGTCACAAGGATCTGGGTTAAATCCATCATTCTTTTGCTCACCACACCACCCCAGTTTGGACCCAGCCATATGCAAATCAGTCTTGACCCTGTTCCTTGTGGGAACAGTCCAGCCCGAACTGCCAAGCCAGGTCCTCCCTGGACCGGAAACAAGCATCCTGGGACCGGTTTCAGGGCATCACCCTTCTTCAGCCAGGCTAGCTTGAATCCAGTGGTGTAGTGAGCACGGGACCCACGTCTGGGCATACCCTTCCCACTTAGGGCGACAAATGCAAAAGAAACAATTGATGGACGGAATGCTGGACAATGCAAACATTCACCCCCAGTCACAAGGATCTGGGTTAAATCCATCATTCTTTTGCTCACCACACCACCCCAGTTTGGACCCAGCCATATGCAAATCAGTCTTGCCCTGTTCCTTGTGGGAACAGTCCAGCCCGAACTGCCAAGCCAGGTCCAAGAATGATGGATTTAACCCAGATCCTTGTGACTGGGGGTGAATGTTTGCATTGTCCAGCATTCCGTCCATCAATTGTTTCTTTTGCATTTGTCGCCCTAAGTGGGAAGGGTATGCCCAGACGTGGGTCCCGTGCTCACTACACCACTGGATTCAAGCTAGCCTGGCTGAAGAAGGGTGATGCTCTGAAACCGGTCCCAGGATGCTTGTTTCCGGTCCAGGGAGGACCTGGCTTGGCAGTTCGGGCTGGACTGTTCCCTTGCAAGAATCAAGGGACTAAAGGAGAATTATCGGACCCTTGAAAAACTGAAGCGGCAAGAACAATCGAAATGGTGGGAGGCTCGATCGCTACAGAGGTACCTTGATGTGGGGAGAATTCCCAGGGGCCTCCGTATAATGATCGCCCCCAGTTATGAAACAATGAATCCACTGATGATGGCTGAGTGGGCGCAATGCAATCTCGAATCCTCCCGCAGACTAGTAGTGATACTAGTCAAGTATGCAGAGATTGATAGGACGGATCTTCAAACTAAAATTGAATCATTGGAGCACGAGATTCAACAGCAAGGGGATCCTCAAAGTAGACAGAAATTACATGAGGAGATGACAAGTAGACTCAATAAAGAAGAAGACAAAATTAAAACGAGAAAAACATACAAATTCAGGCGTGATAGAGATGACTACGCCAATGGACAAGTGTTTACTTTTGCACAGAGATATGATTCACTGAGAACAGCTACAGCTAATCAACGACTACAGGGTGCAAAGACCAAGGAAAGAGATCAACACCAAATGGAATCTGTGTCAATGTCAGATTTAAGCGCTGCACCCGATAGTGAATCAGAAACCGAAACATCAAGGAGGAGACAGGAACAGAGTGCTATAAGACTAACGCTGGGGGAAGAGCTGGACATTTTAAAAAGAAGTCGACAAGAAACACTGCGACCACGAAACAAGGGACCTGTGGCAGCAGGGACACCAAGAGGAGAAGGGGGAGAAGACAAGCCCAGAGAAAAAGGAGAGAACAAGAAGAGGGGGCGAGGTCGAGGGAACCGCAGATAGAGGATGTACATCCAGAAAATATCACTATAGCAGATTCCAATACCACTTCACATAACACTATTATAGATCTGGCCAACATTAATTTGACTAAAGCAGAGCAGCAATTATTGTCATTAGGTTTATCCTTTTGCCCGGAATCTAACTTTGACTATACACAAACCAGGGCAGATATATACAAATTTATTAGAAAATTAAAGCTTACGAAATTCCATCTACTTAAAACAGCTAAGGATAAGTCAGACCATATTGAGACATTGAGTATTGAGCCAGAACCCATAGGCCTTTTGGTCTCGGATTTAAGCTTGTTACAGGACATGCAGGAACTGCAATTGGGACACATAAATTCTGTTCTTGGTTCTGATACTGGAGCCTCGCAATATGTCAATGGCCATGAATATGAAAATTTACCATCAACAACTGCCAAACCCAGCACTCCCTTCAAAGTCAAGTCAAAATTTGTACCCATTATGCCTCGAGATTCTTTGGATATTTTTAGTGATCAATTGGTGGCCCAGATCAGAAGGTTGAATCATTCAATGAATAGATCCAAAACCAAATTAACTCACCAAGAAAGAAGTTTCCATTTACTGATAAAGAAATTGAGTAAGGATAACAAAGTGGTCATAAGAAACGCAGACAAGGGAGGAAATATAGTACTTTGGCCCTTGGATCAATACCTGGAAGAAGCTTACAAACAGCTAAATGATCCGGAATGTTATCGGAAAAGTTCCATGTTCAAATATAGACAAACTCAGGAACAATTTTTCTCTCAACTACTTGCATGGAAAAGTTTGGGTCTAATCAATTGGGACGAATACACATTTTTAAAGAAAGAGTATCCAACAACACCGGTTATATATTTTGTCCCAAAAATACACAAAAATATAGATAGACCGCCAGGCAGACCCATCATAGCCGCATGCAATGGGCCATTAGAAAATATGTCCCGGTACATAGACTAATTCTTACAGGAGCACGTTGTGCATTTAAAATCATATGTGCAACACACCAGTGATTTCTTGAGAAAAGTTAAAGATATAGAATGGAATGTGAATTATTTACTTATAGCCCTAGATGTTTCATCCCTTTACACGTGCATTAGAAATAGGGATGGAGTCAGGGCTGTGGAATTTTTCCTCTCCAATAGACCCATACGATATGCACAACATAACAAAATGCTTTTAAATATGTTGCTATTCTGTTTGGAAAACAATCTTTTTACCTTTAATAATCAAATGTACCAACAAACACAAGGAGTTGCCATGGGGGCCAGCTTCTCCCCAGTTATGCCTGTTTGTTTATGGGATGGTGGGAGGAGTTGGTCCTCATGAGAAAATATGAACAAACATTCCTAACTCAGATCATAAGCTGGTTAAGATTCATAGATGATTTGTTTATTATATGGAATGGAACTCAACAAAGTGCTATGGATTTTATAGATCAGTTAAATTTGAATGATGTCAATCTTAAATTTACATATTCCATCAGTAAAACAGAAATTACATTTTTAGATGTACAAATCAAAATAGTGAACAACTGTCTTACGACCACTTTATTTAGGAAACCTACGGCAGGCAACACGTTATTACATGCATCTAGTGCACATCCCATTCACCTTATTACAGCATCCCATATGGTGAAATGCTACGGATAAGACGCATATGTAGCGATGAGGATGATGCAGACATTATACAAGCACAATGTCGTAACCGCTTTTAGCAAGGGGATATAAAACCAAGGTAATTGAAGCGGCTATAATTAAATCTAAGCAAAAGGCGAGGTCAGACCTGCTAAAATATAACAATAAGTCTGAAGATAAAAGTAAAACTATGGAACCGATCAGACTTATATTAGGTTTCTCAAAACAGGAAAAACAACTCCGAAATATCATTAGACGGAATTGGCCAATTGTGCGTGATGATCCGATCATAGGCAAATTATTACCTATTAATCCTTCCATTACTTTTAGAAAAACTACCAGTATGGGAAATGCATTGGTAAGAAGCAGTCCAGAAGATCAGGGAAGAACCACATGGTTATCAGCAAGGAAAGGATTTTTTAGATGCACTACATGTAAAGCATGCCAGCAGGGTGTCAATACTAGTACTTATCGCACTGCATTTGATGATAAAATACGCAATATTACCCAACACCTTACATGTAAGACTGAATTTTCAGTATATGTGTTGGAATGTAGTTGCAAATTAAAATATATAGGTAGCACTAAGCTGGCAGTGCACAAAAGAATTTTGCAGCACATGAGGGCCATCACTAATAATGATGCTAGTTACCCGGTCGCTAGACATTTTAAGGAGTTTCACGACAGTGACCTCAAACATCTTAAATACTATGCTATAGAGTCGGTTCCGCCCCATAAGAGAGGTGGCGATCGGGAAGGCAAATTAAGACGCCTAGAAACAAGATACATTTTAGAATTCGACTCTAAGCACCCAGGTGGTCTGAATAATACAGAAGATTTGCACACCTATTTATGAATGTGAGACCCTATAATAATTACACAAATATTACATAACATTTATAATGTTTTATACAAAATAATAATGTAATCTTAGGAGGTTTTATCATCATCATCATTTTTTATGGGTATTTATATGATTTTATTATTGTATGGATTTCTATGATATTTAGATGTAACTTTCCCATTGTGTTTTAGGATGATAGCACTTGCACTTTATAAATTCTGATGAGTCAATAATATGTAAAAGATCTGTGCCACAATTAGACATCTATAGGTTTGGCAATTGTATATAGGTTCTGGTTAGAGGTAATACCTCTCATCATCTGCATTTATGAGATCTGATTTTGCACATATTTATATTTATTTATATTTATCTACAGTATTTTATGAATATATTTATTGTGAATATATATGAATTTTATGGAATTTTTGGAATTTTTTGTATATCGTATTTTATGTATTTTAACAGTAGGAGGTTGAATCAGTATCGTAATCTAAATATAGATGTTCAAGAATCTTACACACCCTATAAAATCAGGTTTTTACAGCTGCTTGATCCCACCTACTGATATTGATTGCATTGATTTCCCCTGGCCTCATTGAATCTGCATTCGTAAGCATATGTCATTAAGACAATACCCATAGCCCATTATTAATGGGAATATATGGATGTGCTTAAAGATTTAATTGATTAGATCAATTTATGTATTTATACATTTATAATGAATATTATATTGTCGTCCCAGAAAATATCATACAGGTTGTACGGCAATATATAGTATACAGCACATCTTTTCTTTCTTATTTTTATTTTATTTATGCACTTCATTCAGAGGGTTTCACTACACTTATCTACTACACATATGCATTTTAGAAACTTTTTGCGGACATTAGACAGATAGACTCCGCCTGTTTGACAGTAAAGCATTTACAAAAGAAACAATTGATGGACGGAATGCTGGACAATGCAAACATTCAACCCCAGTCACAAGGATCTGGGTTAAATCCATCATTCTTTTGCTCACCACACCACCCCAGTTTGGACCCAGCCATATGCAAATCAGTCTTGACCCTGTTCCTTGTGGGAACAGTCCAGCCCGAACTGCCAAGCCAGGTCCTCCCTGGACCGGAAACAAGCATCCTGGGACCGGTTTCAGGGCATCACCCTTCTTCAGCCAGGCTGGCTTGAATCCAGTGGTGTAGTGAGCACGGGACCCACGTCTGGGCATACCCTTCCCACTTAGGGCGACAAATGCAAAAGAAACAATTGATGGACGGAATGCTGGACAATGCAAACATTCACCCCCAGTCACAAGGATCTGGGTTAAATCCATCATTCTTTTGCTCACCACACCACCCCAGTTTGGACCCAGCCATATGCAAATCAGTCTTGACCCTGTTCCTTGTGGGAACAGTCCAGCCCGAACTGCCAAGCCAGGTCCTCCCTGGACCGGAAACAAGCATCCTGGGACCGGTTTCAGGGCATCACCCTTCTTCAGCCAGGCTAGCTTGAATCCAGTGGTGTAGTGAGCACGGGACCCAGGTCTGGGCATACCCTTCCCACTTAGGGCGACAAATGCAAAAGAAACAATTGATGGACGGAATGCTGGACAATGCAAACATTCACCCCCAGTCACAAGGATCTGGGTTAAATCCATCAGTCTTTTGCTCACCACACCACCCCAGTTTGGACCCAGCCATATGCAAATCAGTCTTGACCCTGTTCCTTGTGGGAACAGTCCAGCCCGAACTGCCAAGCCAGGTCCTCCCTGGACCGGAAACAAGCATCCTGGGACCGGTTTCAGGGCATCACCCTTCTTCAGCCAGGCTAGCTTGAATCCAGTGGTGTAGTGAGCACGGGA
Organism: Calotriton arnoldi; assembly: GCA_963921515.1. NCBI lineage: Eukaryota > Metazoa > Chordata > Amphibia > Caudata > Salamandridae > Calotriton > Calotriton arnoldi. Next base: position 9,364,636 of record CAWUFW010000004.1, on the reverse strand, counting down.
CCCACGTCTGGGCATACCCTTCCCACTTAGGGTGACAAATGCAAAAGAAACAATTGATGGACGGAATGCTGGACAATGCAAACATTCACCCCCAGTCACAAGGATCTGGGTTAAATCCATCATTCTTTTGCTCACCACACCACCCCAGTTTGGACCCAGCCATATGCAAATCAGTCTTGACCCTGTTCCTTGTGGGAACAGTCCAGCCCGAACTGCCAAGCCAGGTCCTCCCTGGACCGGAAACAAGCATCCTGGGACCGGTTTCAGGGCATCACCCTTCTTCAGCCAGGCTAGCTTGAATCCAGTGGTGTAGTGAGCACGGGACCCACGTCTGGGCATACCCTTCCCACTTAGGGCGACAAATGCAAAAGAAACAATTGATGGACGGAATGCTGGACAATGCAAACATTCACCCCCAGTCACAAGGATCTGGGTTAAATCCATCATTCTTTTGCTCACCACACCACCCCAGATTGGACCCAGCCATATGCAAATCAGTCTTGACCCTGTTCCTTGTGGGAACAGTCCAGCCCGAACTGCCAAGCCAGGTCCTCCCTGGACCGGAAACAAGCATCCTGGGACCGGTTTCAGGGCATCACCCTTCTTCAGCCAGGCTAACTTGAATCCAGTGGTGTAGTGAGCACGGGACCCACGTCTGGGCATACCCTTCCCACTTAGGGCGACAAATGCAAAAGAAACAATTGATGGACGGAATGCTGGACAATGCAAACATTCACCCCCAGTCACAAGGATCTGGGTTAAATCCATCATTCTTTTGCTCACCACACCACCCCAGTTTGGACCCAGCCATATGCAAATCAGTCTTGACCCTGTTCCTTGTGGGAACAGTCCAGCCCGAACTGCCAAGCCAGGTCCTCCCTGGACCGGAAACAAGCATCCTGGGACCGGTTTCAGGGCATCACCCTTCTTCAGCCAGGCTAGCTTGAATCCAGTGGTGTAGTGAGCACGGGACCCACGTCTGGGCATACCCTTCCCACTTAGGGCGACAAATGCAAAAGAAACAATTGATGGACGGAATGCTGGACAATGCAAACATTCCCCCAGTCACAAGGATCTGGGTTAAATCCATCATTCTTTTGCTCACCACACCACCCCAGTTTTGACCCAGCCATATGCAAATCAGTCTTGACCCTGTTCCTTGTGGGAACAGTCCAGCCCGAACTGCCAAGCCAGGTCCTCCCTGGACCGGAAACAAGCATCCTGGGACCGGTTTCAGGGCATCACCCTTCTTCAGCCAGGCTAGCTTGAATCCAGTGGTGTAGTGAGCACGGGACCCACGTCTGGGCATACCCTTCCCACTTAGGGCGACAAATGCAAAAGAAACAATTGATGGACGGAATGCTGGACAATGCAAACATTCACCCCCAGTCACAAGGATCTGGGTTAAATCCATCATTCTTTTGCTCACCACACCACCCCAGTTTGGACCCAGCCATATGCAAATCAGTCTTGACCCTGTTCCTTGTGGGAACAGTCCAGCCCGAACTGCCAAGCCAGGTCCTCCCTGGACCGGAAACAAGCATCCTGGGACCGGTTTCAGGGCATCACCCTTCTTCAGCCAGGCTAGCTTGAATCCAGTGGTGTAGTGAGCACGGGACCCACGTCTGGGCATACCCTTCCCACTTAGGGCGACAAATGCAAAAGAAACAATTGATGGACGGAATGCTGGACAATGCAAACATTCACCCCCAGTCACAAGGATCTGGGTTAAATCCATTATTCTTTTGCTCACCACACCACCCCAGTTTGGACCCAGCCATATGCAAATCAGTCTTGACCCTTTTCCTTGTGGGAACAGTCCAGCCCGAACTGCCAAGCCAGGTCCTCCCTGGACCGGAAACAAGCATCCTGGGACCGGTTTCAGGGCATCACCCTTCTTCAGCCAGGCTAGCTTGAATCCAGTGGTGTAGTGAGCACGGGACCCACGTCTGGGCATACCCTTCCCACTTAGGGCAACAAATGCAAAAGAAACAATTGATGGACGGAATGCTGGACAATGCAAACATTCACCCCCAGTCACAAGGATCTGGGTTAAATCCATCATTCTTTTGCTCACCACACCACCCCAGTTTGGACCCAGCCATATGCAAATCAGTCTTGACCCTGTTCCTTGTGGGAACAGTCCAGCCCGAACTGCCAAGCCAGGTCCTCCCTGGACCGGAAACAAGCATCCTGGGACCGGTTTCAGGGCATCACCCTTCTTCAGCCAGGCTAGCTTGAATCCAGTGGTGTAGTGAGCACGGGACCCACGTCTGGGCATACCCTTCCCACTTAGGGCGACAAATGCAAAAGAAACAATTGATGGACGGAATGCTGGACAATGCAAACATTCACCCCCAGTCACAAGGATCTGGGTTAAATCCATCATTCTTTTGCTCACCACACCACACACACCACACCACCCCAGTTTGGACCCAGCCATATGCAAATCAGTCTTGACCCTGTTCCTTGTGGGAACAGTCCAGCCCGAACTGCCAAGCCAGGTCCTCCCTGGACCGGAAACAAGCATCCTGGGACCAGTTTCAGGGCATCACCCTTCTTCAGCCAGGCTAGCTTGAATCCAGTGGTGTAGTGAGCACGGGACCCACGTCTGGGCATACCCTTCCCACTTAGGGCGACAAATGCGAAAGAAACAATTGATGGACGGAATGCTGGACAATGCAAACATTCACCCCCAGTCACAAGGATCTGGGTTAAATCCATCATTCTTTTGCTCACCACACCACCCCAGTTTGGACCCAGCCATATGCAAATCAGTCTTGACCCTGTTCCTTGTGGGAACAGTCCAGCCCGAACTGCCAAGCCAGGTCCAAGAATGATGGATTTAACCCAGATCCTTGTGACTGGGGGTGAATGTTTGCATTGTCCAGCATTCCGTCCATCAATTGTTTCTTTTGCATTTGTCGCCCTAAGTGGGAAGGGTATGCCCAGACGTGGGTCCCGTACTCACTACACCACTGGATTCAAGCTAGCCTGGCTGAAGAAGGGTGATGCCCTGAAACCGGTCCCAGGATGCTTGTTTCCGGTCCAGGAGGACCTGGCTTGGCAGTTCGGGCTGGACTGTTCCCACAAGGAATAGGGTCAAGACTGATTTGCATATGGCTGGGTCCAAACTGGGGTGGTGTGGTGAGCAAAAGAATGATGGATTTAACCCAGATCCTTGTGACTGGGGGTGAATGTTTGCATTGTCCAGCATTCCGTCCATCAATTGTTTCTTTTGCATTTGTCACCCTAAGTGGGAAGGGTATGCCCAGACGTGGGTCCCGTGCTCACTACACCACTGGATTCAAGCTAGCCTGGCTGAAGAAGGGTGATGCCCTGAAACCGGTCCCAGGATGCTTGTTTCCGGTCCAGGGAGGACCTGGCTTGGCAGTTCGGGCTGGACTGTTCCCACAAGGAATAGGGTCAAGACTGATTTGCATATGGCTGGGTCCAAACTGGGGTGGTGTGGTGAGCAAAAGAATGATGGATTTAACCCAGATCCTTGTGACTGGGGGTGAATGTTTGCATTGTCCAGCATTCTGTCCATCAATTGTTTCTTTTGCATTTGTCGCCCTAAGTGGGAAGGGTATGCCCAGACGTGGGTCCCGTGCTCACTACACCACTGGATTCAAGCTAGCCTGGCTGAAGAAGGGTGATGCCCTGAAACCGGTCCCAGGATGCTTGTTTCCGGTCCAGGGAGGACCTGGCTTGGCAGTTCGGGCTGGACTGTTCCCACAAGGAATAGGGTCAAGACTGATTTGCATATGGCTGGGTCCAAACTGGGGTGGTGTGGTGAGCAAAAGAATGATGGATTTAACCCAGATCCTTGTGACTGGGGGTGAATGTTTGCATTGTCCAGCATTCCGTCCATCAATTGTTTCTTTTGCAGTAAAGCATTTAAGCATATATCAGGCGGACCAATTGCCCTTGTAGAGTTGAGGCAACTTCACATACTTCAGCATTTCAGGGATCTGTATGCAGAAAATATTAAACAGTGAAGATTATTGTAAATATATACATATAAGAATTTTAAAATATATACAGATTATTGTAAATATATATACACAAGAATTTTACTTATTTATAATGTATAATTCCAGAGTATAATGTATATAGTATGTTGTCTATGTCCTTTCATGCAAATTGAGCACTAGCACTTTAAATAAGTTACTCACAGTTTGAGCCGTGTCATGTGATCAAGGCCGAGGTACGGCCGAAACGCGTCATGGCGGACTAGCTTGGTGGCAATAAAGAATATCTTGCACTGATTTGGGACTACGCTCGTTTTTTCTTTGAGGAGACTTCAAGCGAGAATCAGCAATATTTCACGGAGAGGCTGCCTCCGTTTCGTAAACCCCCCCTCAAGAAGCAGGCTCCGGATCGGCAAGTCAATCTTCCGGGTTTCTCCTGCCTTGGCTCTGCGGGCTCGCAGAGCTGCATTGGCGGGGACCCCGGGGGCACTACAAGGAATTCCTACAACGGAACAACCGGAGCCCCCTGCGTGACATACAAACAAAGATTTCTCCTGTCAGGCGGCATCGCGGGCGGTGAAGTACCGATCTCTTGGATTGCTAGGAGGAGTGTTAGCGAGAGCGGGAGCTTCCTACCGAAGGTGGACCGCCAACAGGTACGTGAGAATTGTTATGTGCAGGAGAGGAGGTGTGCACCAATCAGGGAAACTCTACTGACATTGGTCGTTTTAGAGTATTCTCGTATTGGGACAGATCAAATAATATATAACCACCAAGCATGTCCGCCGACACGCTCAAAAGTAGAGAATCAGCGGCAGAGGAAATGTTCTCTGAGGACCCTGTAATTATACAGAGTGCAACCAGGGATGCAGATGGGGAAAACAATGCAAGAATCAAGGGACTAAAGGAGAATTATCGGACCCTTGAAAAACTGAAGCGGCAAGAACAATCGAAATGGTGGGAGGCTCGATCGCTACAGAGGTACCTTGATGTGGGGAGAATTCCCAGGGGCCTCCGTATAATGATCGCCCCCAGTTATGAAACAATGAATCCACTGATGATGGCTGAGTGGGCGCAATGCAATCTCGAATCCTCCCGCAGACTAGTAGTGATACTAGTCAAGTATGCAGAGATTGACAGGACGGATCTTCAAACTAAAATTGAATCATTGGAGCACGAGATTCAACAGCAAGGGGATCCTCAAAGTAGACAGAAATTACATGAGGAGATGACAAGTAGACTCAATAAAGAAGAAGACAAAATTAAAACGAGAAAAACATACAAATTCAGGCGTGATAGAGATGACTACGCCAATGGACAAGTGTTTACTTTTGCACGGAGATATGATTCACTGAGAACAGCTACAGCTAATCAACGACTACAGGGTGCAAAGACCAAGGAAAGAGATCAACACCAAATGGAATCTGTGTCAATGTCAGATTTAAGCTCTGCACCCGATAGTGAATCAGAAACCGAAACATCAAGGAGGAGACAGGAACAGAGTGCTATAAGACTAACGCTGGGGGAAGAGCTGGACATTTTAAAAAGAAGTCGACAAGAAACACTGCGACCACGAAACAAGGGACCTGTGGCAGCAGGGACACCAAGAGGAGAAGGGGAGAAGACAAGCCCAGAGAAAAAGGAGAGAACAAGAAGAGGGGCGAGGTCGAGGGAACCGCAGATAGAGGATGTACATCCAGAAAATATCACTATAGCAGATTCCAATACCACTTCACATAACACTATTATAGATCTGGACAATATTAATTTGACTAAAGCAGAGCAGCAATTATTGTCATTAGGTTTATCCTTTTGCCCGGAATCTAACTTTGACTATACACAAACCAGGGCAGATATATACAAATGTATTAGAAAATTAAAGCTTACGAAATTCCATCTACTTAAAACAGCTAAGGATAAGTCAGACCATATTGAGACATTGAGTATTGAGCCAGAACCCATAGGCCTTTTGGTCTCGGATTTAAGCTTGTTACAGGACATGCAGGAACTGCAATTGGGACACATAAATTCTGTTCTTGGTTCTGATACTGGAGCCTCGCAATATGTCAATGGCCATGAATATGAAAATTTACCATCAACAACTGCCAAACCCAGCACTCCCTTCAAAGTCAAGTCAAAATTTGTACCCATTATGCCTCGAGATTCTTTGGATATTTTTAGTGATCAATTGGTGGCCCAGATCAGAAGGTTGAATCATTCAATGAATAGATCCAAAACCAAATTAACTCACCAAGAAAGAAGTTTCCATTTACTGATAAAGAAATTGAGTAAGGATAACAAAGTGGTCATAAGAAACGCAGACAAGGGAGGAAATATAGTACTTTGGCCCTTGGATCAATACCTGGAAGAAGCTTACAAACAGCTAAATGATCCAGAATGTTATCGGAAAAGTTCCATGTTCAAATATAGACAAACTCAGGAACAATTTTTCTCTCAACTACTTGCATGGAAAAGTTTGGGTCTAATCAATTGGGACGAATACAAATTTTTAAAGAAAGAGTATCCAACAACACCGGTTATATATTTTGTCCCAAAAATACACAAAAATATAGATAGACCGCCAGGCAGACCCATCATAGCCGCATGCAATTGGCCATTAGAAAATATGTCCCGGTACATAGACTATTTCTTACAGGAGCACGTTGTGTATTTAAAATCATATGTGCAACACACCAGTGATTTCTTGAGAAAAGTTAAAGATATAGAATGGAATGTGAATTATTTACTTATAGCCCTAGATGTTTCATCCCTTTACACGTGCATTAGAAATAGGGATGGAGTCAGGGCTGTGGAATTTTTCCTCTCCAATAGACCCATACGATATGCACAACATAACAAAATGCTTTTAAATATGTTGCTATTCTGTTTGGAAAACAATCTTTTTACCTTTAATAATCAAATGTACCAACAAACACAAGGAGTTGCCATGGGGGCCAGCTTCTCCCCCAGTTATGCCTGTTTGTTTATGGGATGGTGGGAGGAGTTGGTCCTCATGAGAAAATATGAACAAACATTCCTAACTCAGATCATAAGCTGGTTAAGATTCATAGATGATTTGTTTATTATATGGAATGGAACTCAACAAAGTGCTATGGATTTTATAGATCAGTTAAATTTGAATGATGTCAATCTTAAATTTACATATTCCATCAGTAAAACAGAAATTACATTTTTAGATGTACAAATCAAAATAGTGAACAACTGTCTTACGACCACTTTATTTAGGAAACCTACGGCAGGCAACACGTTATTACATGCATCTAGTGCACATCCCATTCACCTTATTAACAGCATCCCATATGGTGAAATGCTACGGATAAGACGCATATGTAGCGATGAGGATGATGCAGACATTATACAAGCACAATGTCGTAACCGCTTTTTAGCAAGGGGATATAAAACCAAGGTAATTGAAGCGGCTATAATTAAATCTAAGCAAAAGGCGAGGTCAGACCTGCTAAAATATAACAATAAGTCTGAAGATAAAAGTAAAACTATGGAACCGATCAGACTTATATTAGGTTTCTCAAAACAGGAAAAACAACTCCGAAATATCATTAGACGGAATTGGCCAATTGTGCGTGATGATCCGATCATAGGCAAATTATTACCTATTAATCCTTCCATTACTTTTAGAAAAACTACCAGTATGGGAAATGCATTGGTAAGAAGCAGTCCAGAAGATCAGGGAAGAACCACATGGTTATCAGCAAGGAAAGGATTTTTTAGATGCACTACATGTAAAGCATGCCAGCAGGGTGTCAATACTAGTACTTATCGCACTGAATTTGATGATAAAATACGCAATATTACCCAACACCTTACATGTAAGACTGAATTTTCAGTATATGTGTTGGAATGTAGTTGCAAATTAAAATATATAGGTAGCACTAAGCTGGCAGTGCACAAAAGAATTTTGCAGCACATGAGGGCCATCACTAATAATGATGCTAGTTACCCGGTCGCTAGACATTTTAAGGAGTTTCACGACAGTGACCTCAAACATCTTAAATACTATGCTATAGAGTCGGTTCCGCCCCATAAGAGAGGTGGCGATCGGGAAGGCAAATTAAGACGCCTAGAAACAAGATACATTTTAGAATTCGACTCTAAGCACCCAGGTGGTCTGAATAATACAGAAGATTTGCACACCTATTTATGAATGTGAGACCCTATAATAATTACACAAATATTACATAAAATTTATAATGTTTTATACAAAATAATAATGTAATCTTAGGAGGTTTTATCATCATCATCATTTTTTATGGGTATTTATATGATTTTATTATTGTATGGATTTCTATGATATTTAGATGTAACTTTCCCATTGTGTTTTAGGATGATAGCACTTGCACTTTATAAATTCTGATGAGTCAATAATATGTAAAAGATCTGTGCCACAATTAGACATCTATAGGTTTGGCAATTGTATATAGGTTCTGGTTAGAGGTAATACCTCTCATCATCTGCATTTATGAGATCTGATTTTGCACATATTTATATTTATTTATATTTATCTACAGTATTTTATGAATATATTTATTGTGAATATATATGAATTTTATGGAATTTTTGGAATTTTTGTATATCGTATTTTATGTATTTTAACAGTAGGAGGTTGAATCAGTATCGTAATCTAAATATAGATGTTCAAGAATCTTACACACCCTATAAAATCAGGTTTTTACAGCTGCTTGATCCCACCTACTGATATTGATTGCATTGATTTCCCCTGGCCTCATTGAATCTGCATTCGTAAGCATATGTCATTAAGACAATACCCATAGCCCATTATTAATGGGAATATATGTATGTGCTTAAAGATTTAATTGATTAGATCAATTTATGTATTTATACATTTATAATGAATATTATATTGTCGTCCCAGAAAATATCATACAGGTTGTACGGCAATATATAGTATACAGCACATCTTTTCTTTCTTATTTTTATTTTATTTATGCACTTCATTCATAGGGTTTCACTACACTTATCTACTACACATATGCACTTTAGAAACTTTTTGCGGACATTAGACAGATAGACTCCGCCTGTTTGACAGTAAAGCATTTAAGCATATATCAGGCGGACCAATTGCCCTTGTAGAGTTGAGGCAACTTCACATACTTCAGCATTTCAGGGATCTGTATGCAGAAAATATTAAACAGTGAAGATTATTGTAAATATATACATATAAGAATTTTAAAATATATACAGATTATTGTAAATATATATACACAAGAATTTTACTTATTTATAATGTATAATTCCAGAGTATAATGTATATAGTATGTTGTCTATGTCCTTTCATGCAAATTGAGCACTAGCACTTTAAATAAGTTACTCACAGTTTGAGCCGTGTCATGTGATCAAGGCCGAGGTACGGCCGAAACGCGTCATGGCGGACTAGCTTGGTGGCAATAAAGAATATCTTGCACTGATTTGGGACTACGCTCGTTTTTTCTTTGAGGAGACTTCAAGCCAGAATCAGCAATATATATATATATATATATATATATATATATATATCCCATGCATACAGAAACATGTCTAGAATCCAGCAAGGAAAAAGTCGGCACCCCATGGCTGTTAGTTTAAAACAAGTTCAATCCACATGTGCTCATTGCATAAGAAAAATACAAACAAGGTAACACGTTTCAGTCTATCAGAGACCTTCGTCCGACCAGCATCACTATCCACTATGATTTAGAAATACACAAATCTCATGTATGTCACAGACGTAGACTAGCAATATACAGAGGACACCGACCAGTATGCTGCTACAGCGCATTAGTGTCTAGATCCGCCATATTGAAATGTTGTTAGATGACCACATTGCACGCAGTGTTCCTCTTGATTCAGTTCTTAAATAACTATCAACTGATTAATTTGCTTTCAAATTATGCCTTATTTCAAGAACTATTGCTATTGAGAAATAGAAAATCCAATACTTTATTAATATATATCTATCAATTAAGTCCAAGTGGACATTTTATCATCATACTGATTAATCCTCAATAGTAAGGAAAACCTTCCTAAATTTGTACAAATAATAGTAGGCATTTCTTAACACTCTGATTAATACTCTTGTGAAATTTGAATTTTGCTCACAACAGTGTAGACAGATATGTTATACATCTTTAAATTCTATCTCCTTATAGCGTTTATATGCTAATCCTGTCACTCTGTCTCAATGCTTAAAAAAAAGTCATCCCGCTCCCCCATCATTAATTAAGGTGACTGCAAGAACAAATAATGAATAAAGGCTGCTGTGTAATGTTCCCATAATGATCCCATATGGGTAACATAGTCATCTAATGGTACTCAAAGTTCTTTGTCATGGTTGAGACCCTCTGCTTTTTAGCTTCAAGTGAAATAATATATTTAGATTTCCTTTCCTAAGATTTTGCAGTCTATAGACCCCGGCCCTGAGGTTTATTCTACACAGTTAATCCTCACAAAGGTCAGCTGGCTTGCATCACTGTTATGTTCCTGTGCAAACTGACTCGACACTGGGCATGCAAATCTTGAGTTGTAATCACCCCTTTTGTGTTGTAGCATGCACTCTTTTACTTTTAGCTTCATATTGCCAACATATCGTTTTGCACATGAGCATTCGAACATGTGCACCACATATTCTGTCCGACACATAATATATTTCTGAATCCAATGTTCTCTTTTACTGTAGGGTACCGTGAATTATTGACAGTTTTTACGGCTGCTACAGGCTTTGCACTTTTTTCAGGAAGAAAAACCTATCACTGTGTGTCCTTCGATCCAATTCATCTGTCAATTGCCTATAAACCTGATTGTCTTTTAGTGTCATTGCCTTCTTACAAGTTATCCAAGGCTGTGATTTGATTTTCCCTTTCAGGACGCTATCTGTCAAAAGAACATGCAATATTTTTGTAGAGATTTATTAAATTCTCCATGAGTCTTTGTTATGCTCCTTAATTAATCTTAACAGTTCCTCTCCTTTCAAATTCTGTCTTTTGTTTTTTTTGTTTTGGATATACTAATTTGCCTCTTGTTTTAGTATTAATCTTTAGGTCAAGGCATGCAGACTGCATAAGCTGTCTGGTTGCAAAAGTCATATTATTGGCTTACCAAGAACATTGAAGGGTTTGCAGCCCGCCCATTGTTTACCGTTTGTTAGCTCTAATGGCACTCTCATTTGCTTGCCTCATATTCAATGGCTTGCCTTGTCCATCCTGTGTCTGTCATGCCACTGGAGCATAGCCTCTTCACTTGTGGTCTTCCACTGCTCACATTTAGGGAATCACTTGTTTCTTTTGTATTAGGTATGCCACAAGCCTGCATGTGTTTTCAAGCTGTCCCCCTTATGTGTAGCTTCCCCCCCTCCACCACCCTGTTGCTTTCAAGCCATGTTCTAGGTGGGATTAACTTGTTCTCTAGAACAATCTGATGCATGCTGTTATTTATATTTGAATGAATTCAGGTCCTGTGACCATACTTTACAATTTTACATTATTTTTTTTGTCACAGTTGGTCGAAAATTACCCCACAAAACAAGAGAGCTAATTAATTCATAGTCAGCATTCTTACATTGAGTCTGGGTTCCGCAATCTTTATTTTCTTTTACTGTCTGTTTTTTGTAGTCTATGAACAATACATGCATCCTCTGGGACATATCCCAGCTTGGGGAAACACATGGCAATAGCTGGCTTTTGTGCTGGTGGCGCCAGTTGCAACAATAATTTTGGCGCCCCCACCAATGAATTCCTCCACAGAATCCCTCACTACCACCCTCCAACAGAGCTTTTTCATCTCTCTATATAGCTGCTTTCTCACATACATTTAATTTTTTTTTAAAGCGCTGGTTGGGATTGGCTTTACTAATATTATTTATTATTTATTTATAAGTTTTATATAGCGCTAGCTAGACCCGAAGGTATCAGAGCGCTTTACAGAATCAAGAGCAAGGCAATAATCCAGTCACTAAGTATATGACTTGCAACAATCTTAGGTTCAAGTACAAACAACAATAAATACACATAAAAAATATTAGACAATGCGGTGGAAAAATATATGTACACAGAACAGAAGATTAGGCCCTGAGGGCGGTTACTGGCTGTGGGCAAGTAGCAAATTTTGAGTCCATTCAGAGAACGACCATCTAGGCAAAAGAGGCAAACAGAAATAAACAGTCAACTGTTCAACAAGGTCAAAGAGAGACTAATAGAACCATGTTCAAGAATTGCTCCTGTGTTCCAGTATTTTTTGAGGAGATGGCGTTTCAGGTCTCTTCTGAAGCCAGTGAAGGAGGGGTTGCTTCGTAGGTCCCTCGGGAGAGAGTTCCATATGCTGGGATCATTACCCGAAAAAGAGCGAGCCTGGGTAGATTTCTTTTTTAGTTTGGGAGGAACGAGAAGAAGTGTATTGGAGCTTCTCAGTGATCTGGTTCTTCCTGCTTTTGTGAGTTTGTTAGAAATATATAATAATAAATATAAATAATAGAATGTATTTCTACCCAAACAAACACTTTTTAAGCAGCATTAGGACAATGAAAGACTGTGGAAAAAAACTTAACATTCTAACCTATTTAGACCATGCAATTTGCATGCAGCTCTTTGATTGTTTATAGGTCACTGTGCTATATTAGGATTTTAATTTATGAACTGCAAGTAACAGAAAGGGTGTGTCTAGCAAAAGCAGTAATCCACTGTGCCATCCACATAAAATACAGCTGTGTGATCTGCATGTTACACGTTCTTTGTAGCAGGTATATTAACACTTTGTGCTACCTTATGATGAGTCAAACTGAATCCTGACTGTAGGAAGCTGGATCGGTATAAACTATAGCAAAGTAAGATATAGTGTGCACATAGTCCAGTGGCTCCCCAAAGGCTTAAAGAGGTAAAAGTAGATATCACCCTACTCTCTATTTGTGGTAGTGTGGGTGAGCAGCAAGGCTTCATCAGAGGGTAGTGTTAAGCATTTATTGTACATACTCAGGCAAGAAATGATGTCACACACTGAAAGACTGAACTCAGACTCAGATTGTTTGCATAAAAAATATTTATTTAGTTGTATTTTATTTTTAGAACCAAGCAGGACTTGGTACAAGTAAGTAAAGTTGTACTTTCCAAGACAGGTTGATAAGAATATGCAAACTGGATGAAATTAGCTTTGTTACAGGTTTGTGCAATGTTTAAAGACAGTTGACATTATATTGTAATTACTTTGTGATTACTTTAAGACTACTTTTGGATTACTTTTCCTACTCAGTGTGGTATGCCTAGATATCACACTGGTATTATGAGAAAAACAAGGAGACACAATTACTATCGGTCAGGGACCTAGGGTAAGTTAACTGTTTCTAAAGACAATGGTCCCTAGACAATGGGGATGCAGGTGAGTAAATATAGACTCAATCAGTGCAATATTCCACTGTCCAGCCGGACAGGATTTTAATATGCAATCAAAGTAGTTTCTTCAAGTAATATACATAAACATTATAAAGTGGGACACAAGCCTGCATCCAACTTGACAAGGAAAGAGGAGGGAACGTACAACATACAGTGAAGGGTTCAGGCAAAGAAAAGTTTGTTTGTTCAGAGCACAATTTAGGTAAAACAAACAGATTGGAGTAAAGACACCATTACACATTCAACATGATATTTTTACAAAGTGTATATGGTGTACAAAGTGTCGACGGCGTTTTGATCCCTTAATTAAATAATGGGATCATCTTCAGGACATTTCTAATAACATGCCTGTATATAGTAGCCAATATAAGGGCTAAATGGAGGTTCGCCCTTAATAGGATGTGTGACCAATTGGAGTGTGGGCTGGAGTCCTATCCCAATGGGGAAAAGGTGCTGAATGGCACAATGGCTCAAAAGGAAGACGCTGTGACTGCGAAGGGACGAGGAATGGTAGGATATCCAAGGGAGATGTGGAAGGATATTGCGAGTAATGAAATGCCAGGATCGGCATCTGGATCTTTGCGAGCTGCGTCCGCGGTCTCGGGGCACGATGTAGCTCAGGGCGATTTATGAGCCAGTGGTGTCACAGCGTGACTGTGACCGGAAGAACACGCAAAGATACAGATGCCGATCCTGGCATTTCATTACTCGCGATATCCTTCAACATCTCGCAAAGATCCAGATGCCGATCCTGGCATTTCATTACTCGCAATATCCTTCCACATCTCCCTTGGATATCCTACCATTCCTCGTCCCTTCGCAGTCACAGCGCCTTCCTTTTGAGCCATTGTGCCATTCAGCACCTTATCCCCATTCGGATAGGACTCCAGCCCACACTCCAATTGGTCACACATCCTATTAAGGGCGAACCTCCATTTAGCCCTTATATTGGCTACTATATACAGGCATGTTATTAGAAATGTCCTGAAGATGATCCCATTATTTAATTAAGGGATCGAAACGCCGTCGACACTTTGTACACCATATACACTCTGTAAAAATATCATGTTGAATGTGTAATGGTGTCTTTACTCCAATCTGTTTGTTTTACCTAAATTGTGCTCTGAACAAACAAACTTTTCTTTGCCTGAACCCTTCACTGTATGTTGTACGTTCCCTCCTCTTTCCTTGTCAAGTTGGATGCAGGCTTGTGTCCCACTTTATAATGTTTATGTATATTACTTGAAGAAACTACTTTGATTGCATATTAAAATCCTGACCGGCTGGACAGTGGAATATAGCACTGATTGAGTCTATATTTACTCACCTGCATCCCCATTGTCTAGGGACCATTGTCTTTAGAAATAGATATCACACTGGGACATTTACTAGACAAAGGTAAGTAAATCACTTTTGCATTTAAACACAGTTGCTTGGGTTTTCATACAAACACAACTCCACACTTAGAACTTTTTCAGAGAAAAAACAGTCAATGCAATCCTATGGGAAAAAATGTGGTTATCGGTTTGCAGGTAAGCAATCGGTTTTGAGAGTTATGTTTCTGGGGTTAGAACAAGGGTTCCCCCAGGGTCAAAGATGCACTCCAAGAGCACTCTCAGCGGCACGAGGGCAGGTGGGTGCAGAGTGCTGAGGCTCAATGTTAGTCAGAGGAGTTAGGGGGCCTTTGGTTGGTGGCTGCTCTCGAGCAAGCCACTGGGTTGTGGGAGCAAAGCTCCTAGGTTTAAGCTCAGGGCAAAGGGGGATCTGAGTTAGCATACAAGGTGCACCCACAGCGTCACTGGGGCAGCTGGATTCAGGGTGCTGAGTTGGCGCTGGGTGCCTGAGTGTTTTCAATGGGAGATCTCCGGTCGGAACAAAGACTGCAGGCTCGGGCAGGGTGGCTTCCTGGAGGTGACCTCCAGTTGGAGAGGTAAGTTGGGATGCAGGGGGATGCCTGGACACCATCTGTTGGGCCACCCAAAGCCGTGGGGCATCGGGTGCAGGGGTGTCTTTAGGTGTCGAGTTTCCTTACCAGCTCCAGCCGTGGTCGGGGGGGACCCTGCAGGTAGAGGCTGCAGGCAGTGTGGGGACACTTGAGGTAGGTTGGGGATCACCAGATCGCAGGTCAGGATCACTGGGGGGACCTCCTCATGGTATTGGGCCACTCGAACTCGGGCCATGGGCGTCGGGTGCAGAGTGGCGCAGACTCGTAGATTTGGCTGGAGCCAGAGTCTGTTTCTTGAGCAAGTCCGGTGCTCATGGGAGACAGAGTCTTTGCAGGGAAGGGCAGGGCAGGTCCTCCAGGTTCTGGGGGGCTGCTGGACATGCCGGGGTTCCGCTGGAGCAGGTCGAGGTCAGGGCAGGCCAGTAAGGCTGGGGCCAAGGCAGTTGGTGTCCTCCTCTTCTTCCTTCAGCACAGCTCTTCGGTTCTCCTTCTTCTTCTTCTTGCTTGTCTGAGGAGGCAAGGTTCAGGGTCACCCGTGAATACTAAATTTAAGGGCATTTCAGGTAGGTACAAGTCGGGACCAGGGGGTCCCTTCCTTGAGGTGGATACACCCCCTATTATGCCACCCTCCAGTGGGAGTGGGGCATTGGCCTCTCTCTGGTTGGCTGGGTCCCCCCATCTTCAAGATGGCAGGGACTGAGAGGTGTTCTTCACCTTGCCTCCTTCACTTGAGGGGTGGAGTTGGCACAAGTGGGCACACCTCTCCTTCTATCTTGGTTTTCCTGCCGATTCTCCATCCCAAAGGGGGGGGTCAGAACCGGTGGGGGCCAGCTGCTGGGACCAGCAAAAGGCAGGGTCAGCTTACAAAGGTGGCAAGCCTTTGAAGCTTTCCCTTCGTGGGCCCTGCCCATCCTGGGGGAGGAGGCATGGCACCTCTGCTAGGATGCGCTTTGTTTCCTGGACCCCCCGGCTCTCTACCCAGGGGTCCAGGAGCATGTCTGGAGGTGGCAGTTGACGAGCAGCCACTCAGCCAGGACACTAGAGTTAGGACGTTTTTCAGGGGGCATCTCTAAGATGCCCTCTGAGTGCATTTGGCATTAAGTCCAACACTGGCATCAGTGTGAGTTTAATGGGCTGAGAAGTTTGATACCAAACTTCTCAGCCTTCAGTAAAGCAATCATGGAGCTGTGGAGTTCGGAGTGCCAAACTCCCAGCCCATAGTTTAAAAATAGCTTTACTGCACTTACAATGCCTGTGAATGGCACAGGTAGTGAAGGGGACCAGGGCTCATGCCACTGTGCCCTCACCTGTGGTACAGTGCACCCTGCCTTAGGCCTGCTAGAGGGGTGACTCACCTATGTCACAGGCAGTGTTTTGGTGGGCATGGCGCACAGGGATGTGTGCCATGCCGACTTGTAGTTTTAGGGTCTCCCCTGGCACACACTGCACTGGCAGTGTGTATGGGTCAGGGGAGGAGTTCTGAGGGTGGCATAATATATGCTTCATCCCTCAGAGACTTTCTTTAGCTACAGGGCCCTTGGTACCCCTGGTACCTTTTACATGGGACTTATATGTAGGCCAGAGGAGTGCCAATGTGGGAGCAAAGGTACAGTTTTGGGGAAAGAACATCTGATTAGCAGGAACCCAGGCCACACTTAGTCAAGGAGCATCAAACATCAGGCAAAAAGTGGGGGGCAACCATGCAAAAAGGGGCACATTCCTACACAGACAAAACTCCAATCTCTCTCCAGTAAAACATAACATGACATGCCTGAAAGCTACTGGACATACAAAGAACTCTGCAGCGAGTGCTTTAGAAACCATAACTTATTTCTAAACACAGCGCTCCCCATGTCAGCGCCAGGTTTGGCTGCACCAGTCGCACCTCTCTAAAGCTGGCTCTGGTAAGAGCTTGGCCGCTCCTTACCATAAACACACAAAGAAGGACCACTGGCTTATGCCTGTCTTTGGAGGTTGCGGCTGGTATCTTCAGGGTGCCACATCGATTGGATTTGCTGCTTTTTTAAATGGAAACCTGGGCTGCAGCAGTGATGTCATTTGAGATGTCATCAGTGATGTCATCAGTGATGTCATTGACCATGTCATGAGTGATGTAATATGTGACATCATCAGCAATGCATTGCAGGGGCATGAGTTATAGTTAGCTCTGCTATCTATAACGGCTGAATTTCTCTGGTTTTGTACGAGTGAAATGTCAGCCTAACTATAATATTCCTGTAACCTGTGGTTTTTTCAGTGAATATCTAAGGTTTTTAAATGCTAATTTCTAACTATAACGTCCCTGAAACCTGTGGTTTTTTCAGTGAATTTCTAAGGTTTTTTAAATGCTAATTTCGAACTATAACATTCCTAAAACCTATTTTTTGGGGGTAAATATATATATACATATACAAAAAAGATTATTTAAATATATTTTAATGTTTTTATATAAATTGTTTATATAATATATATATATATGCAATAAATAGTTTAAAAAAGGGCTGCAAGATGCTATCTTGCCATGATACAGGGGAATGACTGAAGGAGTGCATGGGTAGTGCCTGAGTGATTAGATGAGTGCATGGGAAGTGCCTGGGAGACTGGATAAGTGCGTGGATAGTACTAGAGAGAATGTAGGAGTGTATGCATAGTGCCTGAGTGAATGGTTTAGTGCAAGGATAGTGCGTGAGTGATTGGATGAGTGCATGGGTAGTACCTAAGTGAATGATTGAGTGCAAGAGTAGTGCCTGAGTGATTGGATGACTACATCAGTAATGCCTGGGTCATTGGATGAGTGCAAGGGTAGTGCCTGGGTCATTGGAGGAGTGCATGGGTAGTGCCTGGGTGATTGAATGAGTGCATGGGTAGTGCCTGGGTAAATGGATTCGTGCAAGGCTAGTGCCTGGGTGATTGGATGAGGGCATAGGTAGTGCCTGAGTGAATGGTTGAGTGTAATAGTAGAGCCTGGGTGATTGGATGTGTGCATGACTTGTGCATGTGTGATTGCATGAGTGCATTCATAGTGTCTGGTTGATTGGATGAGTGCATGGGTAATGTCTGAGAGAATGGAAGAGTGTTTGTGCAGTTTCTGTACAAGAAGGTGTATGTATTTCTTTCTGCCCATAATACAGGGCATGTGGGTATTCAACAGTCTATTTGAGGGGTTCTGTGACACCTACATAAGTAAGACATGTCTCCCTCTGCGACCGAATGATGGAGCGGAACTGAGAAGATTTGTGCACCTGTATGAGAAGCTACCAGGTTTTTAAGCTAGGATCTTCAGACACACAGCACGTGTCAGAATACATGTACAAGTAGACACATACCTGAGTCATGAGAGCACGCAGACCTTTAAACTTGACAGTGTGCACTGCCCATTGCAAGCAGACACCTAAATGTATACGGCCTACTTCAAGTGTACCTTTCCAGAGACTCATACGAAGTAGCCTAATCCCTAATCCCTCTGCCAACATGTCTTAAACCTCACTTTTCTCTGGCAGCTTCACTATTCACCGACTGCTCAGAATGTTGGGCCTAGCCAAATATAAAACATCAACCCTTCCTATGTCACTGTTGTAAGTCTCACCATGTTTCCAAAGACACACCCACTCACACCACTGTAGAATCTTTTATACACCCACTGCCACTTCCACACAACCATTCACAAACCTATTCACAAAGCCATACCAGTATGTACACACCAACTAACTGATTCATTGATCTATACACACATCCACTCGCTCACCCATACTGCCACTCATAGACCCACTCACTCACTAATGCAGCCATTGACATATCCACTCATACAGGCATACAGGGGCTGACACACTGAGTGAGTCACCCATAAAACTACTCACATACGTAGACACTCACCCAAACAGTCAATCATACAGTCATTTACTCACCCAAACTGTTACACACCCACCCACTTACTTACTCATAGAAATAGGAACACATACTCACTCAGCTATACAGTCCCTGACAGAAGCATGCACTCATCTATATATAGCCACTCTCACATTCACTCACTCACGCATACAGTCACTCATATACCCCATCACTCATGTATACTGCCTTTCACATACTCAGTTACTCACCCATACTGACACATGCACTCAATCACTGACACAGCCATACAGACACTCAATCACTCATTCAACTTTTCACACATGCAACAGTACCCCATACAGCCACTGACTCACCCACTCGCTGATCCATACAGGCAGTCACACACCTCCTTGCCCACACACACAGACACCCAGACAACCATAGACGTAGTCAAACAACCAATCAATCACCCATATAGCCATTCACGTACCCACTAACACACTCATACACCCACTTAGACATTAACTGACAGACAGATACACACATTCATACAACCAGTCACTCACCCGTACATTCACTAAGACACCTAATCACTCACTTCTACAGTCAGTCACGCACACACTGAGTCATCCATACAGTCACTCATAAGCCCACTGTTTCACCAATACACCTTGGTATATATATTTAACACACAAACTTTTAAAAAACACTCACAGTCACTGGAACCAGCGCTCAGGAATTCTGCTGCGTAGGACTTACAGGAGGTACCAGGAGGGCTTCTTGGCCCCCAAGGTCCTTCAGGAGTAAAGTGGACTTAATCCTCCAACCAGTAGTGCGCCACGAGGCGCGTTTGCAGAGTAGTGGAGAAAGGGGGCATGGCCTCCAAAAACCTCTTAGCAATCCCACTGTGTGGGACTTACTGGAGGTAACAGGAGGGGTAGTTGGCCCCCAAGGAAGTCCCTGGGGGCCAACTACCCCTACTATTACCTTCAGTAAGTCCCACACAGCAGGATTGCTGAGTACTGATACCAGGCCCGCCCCCTTTGTCCACCACTTTTCAAACACGCCTCCTGGTGTGCTCTTGGTTGGGGGATGAAGTGCCCTTCGCTGCTGGGGTCCTTGGGGGCCAATTAGTCTACCTGTTACCTCCAGTAAGCCCCACACACTGGGATTGCTGAGAGGTGGTCGCAGGCCATGCCCCATTTCTCCACTACTCTGCAAACGGGCCTCCTGGTGCGCGCTTGGTTGGGGGATGAAGTCCCCTTGCCTCTTGAGGGTCCCTGGGGCCAACTAGCCCTCCTGTTACCTCCAATAAGCCCCACACAGCTGGATTGTTGAGAGGTGGTCAGAGGCCACGCCCCCTTTTTACACCACTTTGCAAACACGCCTCCTGGCACACTTCTGCTTGGGGGATGAAGTCCCCCTTAGTCCTGATGTCCTCAGAACACAAGGGGACCTCATTGCCCCACCAACAGTGTGCCAAGAGGCGTGTTTGCAAAGTGGTGTAAAAAGAGGCATGGCCTCCGATCACCTTTCAGCAATCCCACTGTGTGAAGCTTACTGGAGGTACCTGGTTGGCTAGTTGGCCCCTACAGACCCTCAGCAGCAACGGGGACTTCATCCCCCAACCATGAGCGTGCCAGGAGGCCCGTTTGCAGAGTATCGCAGAAAGGGGGCGGGGCCTCCAGCGAGTTGCCGTTTCCACATTTTTTTTTTATTTAGGAAAGGGGGTGTGTGGCCCAACTTCTCTTAGTGTATTTGGGCCCCGGGGACCCATCTCCCGGGTCCTGACCCTTTTTTTATTTTTTATCAAATAAAAAGGAAGGGGGCCGCATGGCCCCCCTCCCGAGACCGATATATGCCCCGGGGACCCCATCCCCCAGGGCTGGGCCTTTCAATTTATAATTTTTGTAAAGGGGAGGGGGCCGCACCCAGGCCATTTTAGGGCCCGGGAACCCAATCGCCGGGGCTTGGCCATTTCTTAATTTTTTTTTGAAAGAGGGGGTCGTGCAGCCCCCCTCCCTAGGCCGATTTCGGCCCAGGGGACCCTATCGCCCAGGGCCGGGCCATTTTAAAAAAAAAATTAAAAAGGGAGGGGGGTTGCTTGGCCTCTCTCCCGGGCCATTTATGGCCCCGGGCACCCCATTCACCAGGGCATGGCCACTTTGTTGGGGACCGCGGGGGAGCCCCAAGGCCCCCGCGGTCCCTGCCGGTTCCCTCTGCCCAAAAGCAATTCTGCTTTGCTTCATGGAAGCAAGAGCATCTTTCGATGCTCTCGCTTCCATGAAGCGAAGCAGTGTTTGCTATGGCACGGGGTGGGCATCCCGGGACATTGCTGGAGCTGGCCCTGGGGGGCGGTGGTCCCCAGGGCCATGGAGGGCTCCTGGAGGGGGGCCGCGTGGCCCCCCTCCCATCATCTGTGTAGCCCTGGGGAGGTGTTGGGCCCCAGGGCTGGGGGTCTGCAATGGACCCCCGCATTTAACTAATTGGTGCCCTGGGGAGGTGGTGGTCCATGGGGCTGTGTGGGGGGGCTCGAGCCCCCCCCCCACACTTTACTTTTTACACATAGCCCCGGGGAGGTGGCGTTCCCCGGGGCTGCGGGGGGCTGCCTGGCACCCCCACATTTAATGCATATATAGCCCCGGCGAGGTGGCAGTTCCCAGGGCTGCATGGGGGTGTAGAAACCCCCCCCACACCTTTGTTTTAAAAATAAAGCTGAGAGGACGCGGTCCCTGGGGCAAGGGGGGTCACATGGCCTGCCCGCTTTTAATAACTATAGCCCCGGTAAGGTGGTGGTCCCTGGGGCTGTGGGGGGGCCATGTGCCCCCCGCATTTTATGAACATAGCCCCAGGGAGGTGGCCGTTAGGGGCATGCGGGGGCCCACGCAGGCCCCCGCATGTATTTTGATAATTGCCCCCGGGACCTGGCCCACCGGGTGGCTTAACAGAAACGAAGCGTGGTAGCCCGCAGTTCATTTTTTTTACATTTTCAGCGGGATTCGCGGACCCAACTGACTCCCGCCGATTTTTTTTTTAAAAAGCAAGCCTAGGGCTTATCTTGTATTTTTACCTTTTTTCTTGTAACTCAGTTCAACCGAGTCACTTCCTGGTTTGAAGTGTTGGCAGCCAATCAGATTGCAGGCTCGAGATTGAGAGGGTTCGCGGATCCTCCGCTGGGATATTTGTATATCTGAGAAATGTTTAAATTTCTCAGGAAGTACTAAATGGATTTACACATTTAACAAAAAGAGTGCTTTTTAAACAAGGGCTACATTTTTGCCAAATTTGGTGTAATTCCGTTCAGCAGTTCGGGCTGTAGCCGTATCTAAAGTTTCCTATGGAAATAAACATGGAGAAAATGCGTTTTGAGACCCTCCCCTTTCTCTTGGCCCCCGCTTGATGAATCACCCCGAAACTTTCAACTCAGCAGCTGACGTGAGCGGGCCATTAGTTTTGAACATTTTGTGAAGATTTATCAAACGGCGCCAAAGATAATGGCAAAACAAAAAATGCTTTTTCTATGGAAACTAGGTCCTAACTATAACTGCCTATTGGCGACCGACAGTAGGTAATATATATATATATATATATATATATATATATATATATATATATATATATATATATATATATATATATATATTATCTACTGGCGGTCGCCAGTAGATAGTTATAGTTACAACCTATTATCCATAGGAAATCCGCGACATTCTATTTGAAATAACTCTCTTGCCGGTTGACGTATCTTCGCAAAGTTTTCAAACTTTGTGGGGCGCTCCGGTCCGCTCCTACCCTGAAAGTCTCGGGGGATTCGTGAAGCGGGGGCCGAGAAAAAGGGGGTCCCAAAACGCGTTTTCCCCATGCAATTTTCCATAGGAAACTTTAGACACGGCTACAGCCCGAACTGCTGAACGGAATTACACCAAATTTGGCAAAGAGGTAGTTCTTGGTTCAGAAAGAACCCTTTTGTTAAATGGTGTAAATCCGTTCAGTAGTTGCTGAGAAAATCAAAAGTAAAAAGATAGATATATCTAGGGCCGCGGATCCTCCCGAGCACAAGCTTTATGTTAATTGGCTGTCAACACTCCAAATCAGGAAGTGTTGGCAGCCATTTTGTCCCTCGGTAGAACCGAGGGACAGAAACAAGTGCGCAAAGCGCACAAAGGGGGCAGGGTAGAAACACCCAGACCCCCTAGGTCTGCTCAGGGGTCCCACAAGGACCCCCTGGGCAAAAAATTTTTTAAAAATCGTCAGGATGCGCTCAGGGAGCGCGAATCCTGCCGAAAAAACAAATCGAAGCGCGGTCTCCCGCGCTTCGATGTTAGTTGGCCCCCGGGTGGGACAAGTCCCGGGGGCATGCTGGGGGGTTAATTTTATGTGTGGGGGCCTCTAAGGGCCCCCAAGCCCGGGGACCACCACCCCCGGGGCTTTATGTATAATGGTGCGGGAGGGCTCTGAGCCCTCCCGCAGCCCTGAGGACCACCACCTCCACGGGGCTTCTTTTTTTAAATTAAAAACCTGTGTGGGGGGCTCCAGCCCCCACACGCCCGGGGACCACCACCTCCCGGGGCACTAAGAAAAATTAAAATGGGGGTCCGTTTTGGACCCCCAAGCCCCGAGGACCACCACCTCCCCGGGGCTTTCAAAATGTAGGGAGGGGGCCGCGCGGCCCCCTCCTGGAGCCTGTGGTGGCCCTGGGGACCGCCACCCCCAGGGCCGGCTCCTGCAGTGTCCCGGGGTGCCTACCCCCGGGACACTGCTGTTTGCAATGACAGGACGGGAGCCTAGCGGCTCCCGTCCTGTCATTGCAAACTTGCTTTGGATATTGGAAGAGAGAGCAGGGAAACCTGCTCTCTCTTCCAATATCCAAAGCCGATTGCTTTCCACATGGGGAGCAGCATGTTAGCTGCTCCCCATGTGTAAAGCAATGCCGGCTCCCGTAGGACACGGGGAGCCGGTGGGACTGTGGGGGGCTTGGGGACCCCCACAGTCCCCAACGAGAGGCCAGGCCCCGGGGATGGGGTCCCCGGGGCCATAAGTGGCCACGGAGGGGGCCACGCAGCCCCCTCCCCAAAGTAAAAAAATGGAAAAGAATTTTTAAAAAGTGCAAGGCCGGCCCGGGGGATGGGGTCCCCGGGGCCTTAAATGGCCTGAGGAGGGGGCCACGCAGCCCCCTCCAAATAAAAAAAAAGAGGCCATGCCCTGGGGATTGGGGTCCCCGGGGCCAATACAGGCCCAGGGAAGGGGGCCACGCGGCCCCCTTCCCGTTTTTTTATTTTAATTAAAAAAAGGGGTAAGGCCCTGGGGGATGGGGTCCCCAGGGCCTAAAATAGGAAAAAGGAAGGGTGGCCACACAGCCCCCCTTCAGGGGGGGGGGGAAAAAAAAAACGATCGGGCCCGTAGGCCCCGCCCCCTTCCTTCACCACTCTGCAAACGCGCCCCTGGCGCGTTTGCAGAGGGAGAACAATTCCCCTTGAATACTGGGGTCCCTGGGGGCCAACTAGCCCACCAGGAACCTCCAGTATGCGCCAGGGGCTGCCTTGCAGAGAGGTGTACAGAGGCCACGCCCCTTTTACACCTCTCTGCAACGCAGCTCTATGGCGCTTTTGGAGGTATATGGTGGGCTAGTTGCACCCCAGGGACCCTCAGGATTCAAGGGAGTTAATCCCCGACTTAAAACGCGCCACGGGCGCGTTTGCACAGTGGTGAAGGGAGGGGCGGGGCTTCAGGTGACATGTGTGCAAACAGGCCCCGTGGCGCGTTTTAAGATGGGGAATTAAATCCTCTTCAATCCTGAGGGTCCCTGGGGCCAACTAGCCCAACAGGTACGTCCAGAAAGCGCCACAGAGCTGCGTTGCAGAGAGGTGTAAAAGGGGTGTGGCCTCTGTACATGTCTCTGCAACGCAGCCCCTGGCGCATACTGGAGGTTCCTGGTGGGCTAGTTGGCCCGTAGGGACCCTCATGATTCAAGGGGACTTAATCCCCCAACTTAAAACGCGCCACGGGGCGCGTTTGCACAGATGTCACCTCAGGCCCCGCCCCTCCCTTCACCATTGTGCAAATATTCCTCTAAAATCAGCCGAAATACGAATTCTGATTTACTCACCTGTTATCAGGAGAGACCTCAGTGCTGCATCTTTCAGCCCAGTACTAATCTTGAAAAGTAATTTTAACCGTACTTACCAGTAACTTGAATTTCCTTCCATAGGCTAACATTGACTGGTTTCACTTGGAAATTCTTCTAAGTGTGGAGCTTTGGAACTTTAAAATATTCCTCTAAAATCAGCCAAAATACGAATTCCGATTTACTCACCTGTTATCAGGAGAGGCCTCAGTGCTGCATCTTTCAGCCCAGTACTGATCCTCAAAAGTAATTTTAACCGTACTTACCAGTAACTTGAATTTCCTTCCATAGGATATCATTGCCTGCTTTTTGCTGAAAAAGTTTCTAAGTGTTGATTTTTGAAACATACAAATATTCCTCTAAAATCAGCCGAAATCCGAATTCTGATTTACTCACCTGTTATCAGGAGAGACCTCAGTGCTGCATCTTTCAGCCCAGTACTGGTCCTGAAAAGTAATTTTAACCGTACTTACCGGTAACTTGAATTTCCTTCATAGGCTAACATTGACTGGTTTCACTTGGAAATTCTTCTAAGTGTGGAGTTTTGGAACTTTAAAATATCCCTCTAAAATCAGCCGAAATACGAATTCCGATTTACTCACCTGTTATCAGGAGAGACGTCAGTGCTGCATCTTTCAGCCCAGTACTGATCCTCAAAAGTAATTTTAACCGTACTTACCAGTAACTTGAATTTCCTTCCATAGGATATCATTGCCTGCTTTTTGCTGAAAAAGTTTCTAAGTGTTGATTTTTGAAACATACAAATATTCCTCTAAAATCAGCCGAAATCCGAATTCTGATTTACTCACCTGTTATCAGGAGAGACCTCAGTGCTGCATCTTTCAGCCCAGTACTGGTCCTGAAAAGTAATTTTAACCGTACTTACCGGTAACTTGAATTTCCTTCATAGGCTAACATTGACTGGTTTCACTTGGAAATTCTTCTAAGTGTGGAGTTTTGGAACTTTAAAATATTCCTCTAAAATCAGCCGAAATACGAATTCTGATTTACTCACCTGTTATCAGGAGAGACCTCAGTGCTGCATCTTTCAGCCCAGTACTGGTCCTGAAAAGTAATTTTAACCGTACTTACCGGTAACTTGAATTTCCTTCATAGGCTAACATTGACTGGTTTCACTTGGAAATTCTTCTAAGTGTGGAGTTTTGGAACTTTAAAATATTCCTCTAAAATCAGCCGAAATACGAATTCCGATTTACTCACCTGTTATCAGGAGAGACCTCAGTGCTGTATCTTTCAGCCCAGTACTGGTCCTGAAAAGTAATTTTAACCGTACTTACCGGTAACTTGAATTTCCTTCCATAGGCTAACATTGACTGGTTTCACTTGGAAATTCTTCTAAGTGTGGAGTTTTGGAACTTTAAAATATTCATCTAAAATCAGCCGAAATACGAATTCCGATTTACTCACCTGTTATCAGGAGAGACCTCAGTGCTGTATCTTTCAGCCCAGTACTGGTCCTGAAAAGTAATTTTAACCGTACTTACCGGTAACTTGAATTTCCTTCCATAGGCTAACATTGACTGGTTTCACTTGGAAAATCTTCTAAGTGTGGAGTTTTGGAACTTTAAAATATTCATCTAAAATCAGCCGAAATACGAATTCCGATTTACTCACCTGTTATCAGGAGAGACCTCAGTGCTGTATCTTTCAGCCCAGTACTGGTCCTGAAAAGTAATTTTAACCGTACTTACCGGTAACTTGAATTTCCTTCCATAGGCTAACATTGACTGGTTTCACTTGGAAATTCTTCTAAGTGTGGAGTTTTGGAACTTTAAAATATTCATCTAAAATCAGCCGAAATACGAATTCCGATTTACTCATCTGTTATCAGGAGAGACCTCAGTGCTGCATCTTTCAGCCCAGTACTGATCCTCAAAAGTAATTTTAACCGTACTTGCCAGTAACTTGAATTTCCTTCCATAGGATATCATTGCCTGCTTTTTGCTGAAAAAGTTTCTAAGTGTTGATTTTTGAAACATACAAATATTCCTCTAAAATCAGCCGAAATACAAATTCCGATTTACTCACCTGTTATAAGGAGAGACCTCAGTGCTGTATCTTTCAGCCCAGTACTGGTCCTGAAAAGTAATTTTAACCGTACTTACCAGTAACTTATATTTTCTTCCATAGGAATCCATTGTCTGGTTTTCAGCAGAAAAGTTTCAAAGTGTCGATTTTCACAAACTACAAATATTCCTTAAAAATCGCCTGTATGACTTAAACGCATTCTTTCAACTGTTTACAGGAGATGCACCAGTGCTGGATCCAGGATCCAACACTGAGTAAGAAAAAGTAACGATAACAGTTTTTACCTGCTAAGTGAATTTCCTTCCATAGGATAACATTGGTGATTCTATGAGAAAAAGTTTCTAAGTGTCAACTTTTAAAATACAATAATATTCCTTAAAAATCACGACTGTAACCAAAACGCTTTTACTCAACTGTTTACAGGAGATGTACCAGGACTGAATCTAGGATCCAGTCCTGTGGTTAGAAAAGTAATCCATAAAGTAACTAATTGCATTTAACTAGAAATTCACATTGAGCTGAATGTTGCATTGTGTTTGAAAATGTGTTGCCCATTGCAACAACTGTAACTACTGTACTTAAAAGTCTATTGCCTATGTGCAAAGTATTTAAACTAAAGTAATTCATTCTGAGAAAGTATTTTTTGTAATGTAATGTATAATGTAATTACAATGTAATTTAAAAAATAAAATATGTAAAAGAAATTGTTTCTAAAAATGTAGTAAATCAGTATGAAAAAAATTAATATAAAAATTAATACATTTAAAAATTGTCATTTAAAAAACCTTTGAAATTCACTGAAAAAACCGTAGGTTTCAGGCACGTTATAGTTACAAATTAGCATTTTAAAAACCTTTGAAATTCACTGAAAAAACCATAGGTTTCAGACACGTTATAGTTAGAAATTAGCATTTAAAAAACCTTTGAAATTCACTGAAAAAACCATAGGTTTTAGGGACAGTTATAGTTAGTTGGACATTGCACTCGTACAAAACCCGTGAAATTCCCCGTTATAGTTAGTTCAGCTAACTATAACTCGCGCCCCGCAATGCACTGCTGATGACGTCACATATTACATCACTCATGACATGGTCAGTGACATCACTGATGACATCACTGATGACATCTCAAATGACATCACTGATGACATCATCCACGTGATAATCTGATGCAGCTCCTCACACCCTAATATAACCTTTGATACACCCAATCTAAATTACAGAGTGCCATTCGCAAAACCATAGACACTCCAACACCAATAACTACATACCCACTCACTGATTCTTAGGTCTACACACACACATCCACTCACTCACCCGTACAGTCACTCATACTTATGGTCACTCAGTACAGGACTATCATATGCACTCTTACTCCTATATAGACACTCAAACACCGCCACTCATCCATAGAGGTACTCACACACCTAGTCAGTCATGCAAATAATTAAACACACTGCCATTTACTCACCTATACAGTTATACACACACCAGCTCACTTAATCATACAAATACTAGCACATTGTTACGCTCTTATACAATCACTGATACAAGCACACACTCATCCATACAGCCACTATCACAATCACTCACTCTCGCTTATAGCTATTTATATACTCCAATACACATACATACTGCCTTTCACATATGTAGTTACTCACACATGTACCACTGGGACATACATTCACTCACTAACACACTCTTACACACACTTACCCACCCATACAGTCTATCACAGATGCACTCTTGAAACCATCCACCCAGTGAATCACCCACTCACACATCTATGCACAGTCGCACACACCCCATCCACACAAACACTCAGGCACCCATACAGATACTCATAGAACCAATCAATAACCCATATAGACACTCATGTAGCTATTCGCAAATCCATGTATCCACTTACACACCAACAGACGGATACAGACATTCACACAGTTTAGTCACTAACCCATGCATTCAGTAAGATACGTTTAATCACTCACTTGTAGAGTCAGTCACTCACGTACTAAATCATCCATTCAGACACTTATACACCCACTCATTCTTCAATACGCCTTTCCCTATATATTTTAAACATATTTAAACTTTACAGAAACACACAGTCACTGGATGATGTCATCAGTGATGTCATCAGTGATGTCATTTGAGATGTCATCAGTGATGTCATCAGTGATGTCACTGACCATGTCATGAGTGATGTAATATGTGACGTCATCAGCAGTGCATTGCGGGGGCGCGAGTTATAGTTAGCTGAACTAACTATAACGGGGGAATTTCACGGGTTTTGTACGAGTGCAATGTCCAACTAACTATAACTGTCCCTAAAACCTATGGTTTTTTCAGTGAATATATATATATATATATCCTTTAGAAATTCTCCCAAAAGGGAGAGAAATGGAGCGCACTCAATGGAGCGTTTTTCATAACAGTTCTTTTTAATCCACAAGTAAACGGGCGAATTTCAGTATTACAGCATAAACACCAACGCGTTTC
This sequence comes from Calotriton arnoldi, assembly GCA_963921515.1. Taxonomy (NCBI): domain Eukaryota; kingdom Metazoa; phylum Chordata; class Amphibia; order Caudata; family Salamandridae; genus Calotriton; species Calotriton arnoldi. The sequence continues at coordinate 9,334,805 of CAWUFW010000004.1, read as the reverse complement.
GAGCTCCCTGAGCTCTTGGTCACGGTTAGTTTAATGATTAATTACCCAGCATACTTATTTTCAAAAGATATCACTTGATTTGTCACATGAATTTGGCCTCTAAGACCCAGGCATTCTGGTCTATGTAGTTTCATTAGAGAAACAATAAAATAAATCATATATAAATTACAACGTTCAAAATTCATAGTTATAATCACTATGCCGAGAACATAAACATTATAATTGTGTTACTAATTCTCACATAATTAATTCAGTTTGTTTGGTGCTTTTGACACACACCAATTATTTTTCTTTTTTCAACCGTTTTTTCAGCATTGTCAACATAGGTAACTTTAAGCGTCACAATTACAGATGCAATGAATCCCTCCAGTGGGAATTCGTGATTAATCGCTCAATACATATCTGATGTTTCATAAAATCAAACTGTGAGTAACGCATGTGGCATATAAGAATAAATCCCTCAGGTGGGAGATAATGTTACCTTGTGACAATTGCAAAAATTAGTAATTATATCGTTCTCGAACAAGCATTTTAAATACTCGACCCTGGTTAAAATAAAACAAAATTCAAAATTAAATAAAAAAAGGAAAATAAAAAGGGTTAAAACCTAATTTGTAGGGAAACCAAAGTTTCTAGATTATTCCTGTTCATAAATGTACAAATAATTCCTCGTCCTGGTTCAAACCATGTGGGATATAGGTTCTGATTGCCAATATTTGTCTGGATTCTCGTTGACGTAATCTTTTTTCTCTGTTACCTCCTCGTACATGTGCGTCCACTGTTTCTATGCCGTAGAATTTTAGTTGTTTCCAATCACTGTTGTGTTTCAACTCCATATGCTTTGCCACAGCATTGCTTCGATCTTTTGCAATTGTGGCTCTTACGTGTTCGAGAATTCTTTTTTTTTTTTTTTTTCAATTCGCAAATTGTGCTTCCTACGTACTTTAGAGCGCAAGGACACTCTATAACGTATACTACAAATTTTGTTTTAAGGTTATTAATTTTTCAATTTTCCATTTCTTTTTATTTGCCCATACGATTTCCTTGGTGTTCTTGGCAATTTGACAAACCTTACAATTGTAGCATTTAACGAAGCCTGTTGTCTTCAACCACTGTGTTGTTATATTGCCATTGTTCTTCCAATGGTGACTTTGAACTAGTGTGTCTTTTAAATTCCTTGCCCTCCTAAATGTTACATTAGGATGATTCCCGATTAGATTTGCCACTCTGGGATCCAAACGTAAGATTCTCCAGTTCTTTTTCAAAATGGCTTTGATTTGTTTCGACTCCTGTATGTTGTTATCAGGCGGATCACCTTGGGGTTTTCCATATGTATCTTAGCCTTCAGGATTTCTTCTCTCTCCTTTATTTCTGTTCTCTCTCTGCATTTGTCGACGATCTTTCTTGGGTAACCTCTTTGTCTAAATCTGTTACTTGTCTGATCCCGATGTTTTACCCACTCTTCTTTTTCTGAACAGATTCTTTTGATACGTAGAAACTCCCCATATGGGATACTGTTGATCAGTGTCATTTGATGGAAACTTTGGGCATGTAACATTGCATTGGTAGCTGTCTTTTTCCGATGCAAGGTGGTCTCAATTTTTATCTTTCACGTAAATTTCAGTATCAAGAAAGGTAACTCGATCCTGACTGATTTCATAGGTAAACTTGAATTGTGCTTCGGTGTTATTGAGAATCAAAAATATCTCTCAAACTCCATTTCTGTACCATCCCAGATAATCAGCAGGTCATCGATAAACCTGAACCAACTTACTATTTTGGTTACATGGTCGTCATTGTCAGGGTGCCAGGCAAGGTGTTGCTCCCACCAACCCATTGCCAGGCAGGCATAACTGGGGCTGAAAGAAAACCCCATAGCAGTCCCTTTTGTCTGAATGTATATCTCATCTCCAAAGAGAAATACATTTTTTGTTAAACAACATTTAATCATTTGCAGCAGCATCTGATTGTGTTGAACATATTGGATATTGCGCTTTTTGAGGAAGTACTCGCATGCTTTTAATCCAATGTGGTTTTCTATATTTGTGTAGAGCGAAATAACATCCATCGTTATTAATTTATAGGAATCCTGCCAAGGTGTATTCTGTAGATGTCTTAAGAGGTCTCCCGTATATTTTATATAAGAAGATAGGTTCTGTACAAATGGCAACAAAAAGAAGTCCACATAGTTGGCAGTGGATTCAAATAATGAGCCATTGGCTGCAATTATTGGACGCCCTGGTGGTTTAGTGGCATTTTTATGTATTTTGGGCAAAAAATAAATTGTTGCCATTCTTGGATGATCCGTTTTCAGATATTTGACCTCATCCTCATCAAGCAAGTTTGTGTTGAACCATTCCTGCAATTGTTTATCCCATTGGTCTTTGAATTCCATGGTAGGGTTGTCTTTCAATTTTGCGTAATACTCCAAATTATTCAATTGTGAGTGGGCTTCTTTTTCATAGTCTTTCTTGTCCCAAATGATAATATTGCCTCCCTTATCGGCAATTTTGATTACTACTCCTTGATCTTGAGATAGATTTTTCATTGCCTCTCTTTCTTCGTTACTCATGTTGTCCTTGAATGTTGTTGGTCTAATTCTGTAGATGTCCTGTATTACTGCTTCATGAAAAGCGTCAATTTTGTTGCCCGGTGGGAATTGTGGGTAAAATTTGGATTTGGGTTTCATTCCACTTAACCCAGATCCCATTTGGTTACATACAGTGGCAAGCTCCATTTCAACCTCTTGGTTACAAATGTCTAGGTTGATTAGGGTGAGTAAGGGCTCTGCATCCTGTGCCGTCAGGGTCTCAGTTGATGTTTGCTTTATTTTTTTATGTTCTTTCATTTTTTCATTTTCCGCGAATATTTTTGCCAGTTTAATTTTTCTTACGTAATGATACAAATCAATACGAGTTTGCGCCAAATCCATTCTTCCTACTGGACAAAAATTCAATCCGTGTTTCAGTACTGATATCTCTGCTGCGGACATGGATCTCTGCGTTAAGTTTACAATTTGTAGCTCATCTTCTACCGTTGCTTCTGCCGCATACTCCGTGTCAATGTCCCTACTTGTTCTTGCCCTTTTACTCCTTTGTCCTCGCCTTGCCGGCTTCCTCTTTGCCCTCGTTGTCCCCGTGGGCGTCCTTTGCCTCTTCCTCTGAAGGCCTGCGGTTGGTTGCCCATTGTCTGTTCCCATTGTCTTTGCTGTAGCACCAACCTCGTGTCCCCTAAAAAAGATCTCTTTGGTCTTTCCCCACTTGTATGTTCTGTTTCTCCTTCACTGGCATCAGTTGATGTCAGTGAGGATTGGCTTGTTGATGCTACAGCGACATCTTCTGTTCTGCCTAATTGACTTATCATGTCAAATTTTCTTGCATATGTGAATATCCTTCCATTTAGGTAATCATCCTTATCTCTTTGGAACTTCGATTGTTTCCTGCGCTGCACACTCTCTTCGTGTTTTTCTATTTGTTGTTCCAGATCTTCCTTAAACTTTGTCATTTCCGGGTTCAAGTTCATTTCATTGATTTCCATTTCCAAACGTTTTAGTTGGTCTCTAGTTTTTTCCAGTGCCATTTACAAATGTTTAATTAATATGGTCATAAGTCCCATAGATGAATTTAGAATATAGTCACCCCATTCTTGTAATAGATCGTTACTAGTATCTTGGTGGCTTGGCATTAGGTTTATCTTTAAGCCCCTCGGCACTCTTTGTTCTTCAAGATACTTCTTGAGGGATATTATCTCCCACCACTTATTTATCTCCTTTTTTGAGATTTTTTCCCATGTGCGCAGTTTGCTTTTAGTATCCGATTTATAATGGGGTGTGTCACTCACTATTCTCCCACTTTCAGTGTCATCAAAGAATGAGCCCATTAATTCTGTCCATTTGGGTTCCCTTTTCTCCATTGCTGTAGCCATTTTTCATACGCTCCGTAATTTACAAAAGCACCAAATAATAGTTGCTTTAATCTTTAACTTTCTCCACTCTGTCAATTACAACCCCTTACTAAACACAGTTCGTTTCACTTGCAGCCTTCAGTCAGTGCTGAATTTATTAGGCAATGCTTTTACGATCGTTTAGTGGGTTTAGACAGCTCTCCCGGCAGCTTTAAATTGCACAGTATTAAAAGGGCTTACCTTTTCTTGATGTGCGTTGACACACTGCCACTGCAGCTGCTTGCAACAATGTATCTCGCATACATCCAAAATACCTTCGTTTTCGTGCCAGTGATCACCACGCCAGCTTATTAAATACTTCAAAGCCGGGCTCGTTTTTGCTGGCTATGTGCGCATACAATTGTTGAGGGTGCAGTTCTCCTCAGCTGAGCCAAGCCATGTTAAATCCTTTAGAAATTCTCCCAAAAGGGAGAGAAATGGAGCGCACTCAATGGAGGGTTTTCATAACAGTTCTTTTTAATCCACAAGTAAACGGGCGAATTTCTGTATTACAGCATAAACACCAACGCGTTTCGAGCTCCCCGAGCTCTTGGTCACGGTTAGTTTAATGATTAATTACCCAGCATACTTATTTTCAAAAGATATCACATGATTTGTCACATGAATTTGGCCTCTAAGACCCAGGCATTCTGGTCTATGTAGTTTCATTAGAGAAACAATAAAATAAATCATATATAAATTACAACGTTCAAAATTCATAGTTATAATCACTATGCCGAGAACATAAACATTATAATTGTGTTACTAATTCTCACATAATTAATTCAGTTTGTTTGGTGCTTTTTAATTCACAAGTAAACGGGCGAATTTCAGTATTACAGCATAAACACCAACGCGTTTCGAGCTCCCTGAGCTCTTGGTCACGGTTAGTTTAATGATTAATTACCCAGCATACTTATTTTCAAAAGATATCACATGATTTGGGAGATAATGTTACCTTATCTGATGTTTCATAAAATCAAACTGTGGTCGAGTATTTAAAATGCTTGTTCGAGAACGATATAATTACTAATTTTTGCAATTGTCACAAGGTAACATTATCTCCCACCTGAGGGATTTATTCTTATATGCCACATGCGTTACTCACAGTTTGATTTTATGAAACATCAGATATGTATTGAGTGATTAATCACAAATTCCCACTGGAGGGATTCATTGCATCTGTAATTGTGACGCTTAAAGTTACCTATGTTGACAATGCTGAAAAAACGGTTGAAAAAAGAAAAAATAATTGGCGTGTGTCAAAAGCACCAAACAAACTGAATTAATTATGTGAGAATTAGTAACACAATTATAATGTTTATGTTCTCGGCATAGTGATTATAACTATGAATTTTGAACGTTGTAATTTATATATGATTTATTTTATTGTTTCTCTAATGAAACTACATAGACCAGAATGCCTGGGTCTTATAGGCCAAATTCATGTGACAAACCATGTGATATCTTTTGAAAATAAGTATGCTGGGTAATTAATCATTAAACTAACTGTGACCAAGAGCTCAGGGAGCTCGAAACGCGTTGGTGTTTATGCTGTAATACTGAAATTCAGCCCGTTTACTTATGGATTAAAAAGAACTGTTATGAACAACGCTCCATTGAGTGCGCTCCATTTCTCTCCCTTTGGGAGAATTTCTAAAGGATTTAACACGGCTTGGCTCAGCCGAGGAGAACTGCACCCTCAACAATTGTATGCGCCACATAGCCAGCAAAACGAGCCCTGCTTTGAAGTATATATATATATATATATATATATATATATATATATATATATATATATATATATATATTGAAAAAAATAAAAGTTAAAGTAACATTATACTTAGGAGAATATGTCAGTGATAACATGAACGTTTTGAACAAAAAAACTACAGAAATTCACCAGTTATAGTTAGCAGCGTTGACTATAACTTGCGCCCCTGCCATCCACTGCTTTTGACCTCACATATGACATCACTCATAACATGTTCTATGACATAATTTATGACAGCACGGATGGCATCTTCAAGGTTACAGGGATGTTATAGTTAGGAAATAAAAATTTTAAAAACCTTAGAAATTCACAGAAAAATACATAGTTAGGTTCAGCTTTTACACACACAAAAACATAGGAATTCAGCAGTTATAGTTACCTGAGCTAACTATAACCTACGTCCCCTGCAATGCACTGCTTATGACCTCAAATATTACATCACTTATGACATGGTCAGTGACATCACTGATGACATCTCAAATGACATCACTGATGACATCACTTCTCTGAAGAACTACAAGGCAGCCGGTCACTTTTTTCAGTATATGTTTTCAATTGTTACTGAGCTTAATCTGTCCATTACGGGTTGAATATTATGATATAAATCACCCCCTTCAGCTAGACCAGTGGACTGTCTACTTCTGTGTCAAAAAACTACTAAATAAATAATTAGGGAAATAGACTGTAATGAGAAATCAGGAAATGTACAGAGAGGTTGTTTACCTACAAAAACAGGGTTTCACAGTGTGTGGTGAGAAATCCTTGCTGAGTTCATTCTTTATTAAAACAGTCACCTCTTTTAAATAGATGGGTGTTCTTTGGGAAACGACCTTTACAACAGTCATTACACCGCGATACCTTTACAACGCGGTTGTTTCAACGACCGCATTGTTAGTACGCGATGTAATGACATCGCAAGTCTTTACAACGAATTCCACCAGGGGGCGCTGAGGTATTGGAAATAAATTTCCAACACCTTCCCTGCTGTTGCGCAAACTGGAGTAGGAATAGTAAATAATACTATTCCTAAGTCCAGCGCGCCCCCTAGTGGAAGTCGTTGTAAAGACTTGTGATGTAATACATCGCGTACTAACAACTCGGTTGTTGTAACGACCGCGTTGTAATGGCACGCAATGTATTAGATCGCGTTGTAATGTGCCATATTCGTGTTCTTTCCATATGACTGCTTCTTTCAATGTTATGTGCCAGCATGGTGGCCTGGTTATTTAGAATCTACCAGCACTGCAGACTGAAGGAGTTTGTGAAACAGTATTGGTGCATGAGGGTATTTGGTAGATATGGTGTGGGGCTGTGGGTTGGTAGCTTCTCAAGAACTGGCACACAGCCATTGTGTTGCTCAGTTGTAAGTCAGACTATCAAGTACAATTATTGTGATGCAAAAGTTTCTGCGGCTTAAATATTAAACCAAAATAAATTATATGTGTATATATATATATATATATCCAAACCACACTGCCTTAGTGAAGAAAGCGGAGCACACACGGGTTTCCAGGTAAGCTGCCCTTTAATATAACCTGCGGCATGACGCGTTTCGATTATTCAAACTTCCTCAGATGCCGCCAAATTCTCAAATGGTTTTCCAGCTCACTTTAAAAGAGAAATGCCCCTCTTCAATTGGTTGAGGCATCTCTGACACAGTCTCCCAGGGAGTGGCCCGAACTCAGCACTCCAAGTTCGTCCAGAGCAAACACCTATAACGTAAGTACTAGCCCCAGTGGGCTGTGTCTGCTCTTTCCCCCAGTGTGTGCCTTGATCTTCTTTGCGGGCGGTGAGCAGCTCTCCTGGTCCCTCACCCCACCGCTAAAAATCTCGATGTCTGCCCTTGAGCACCGCTTAAGTAAGCAGTGATCTTGCAGCAAAGTCACGCTCCATCAGATGACAGCCAGGCAAAGTTTCAAGTAAGCAGTGTTTTCGGCATTTCTAAAACGTTTTTAGAGTGTCCACAAGTTGCCACACAAACCGCCGAACCACTTGGGGGTGGGCACTCCTTCGGTGCTTGTGGCCGCACCCAAAACATCCAAACCACACTCCCTTAGTGAAGAAAGCGGAGCACACACGGGTTTCCAGGTAAGCTGCCCTTTAATATAACCTGCGGCATGACGCGTTTCGTTTATTCAAACTTCCTCAGATGCCGCCAAATTCTCAAATGGTTTTCCAGCTCACTTTAAAAGAGAAATGCCCCTCTTCAATTGGTTGAGGCATCTCTGACACAGTCTCCCAGGGAGTGGCCCGAATTCAGCACTCCAAGTTCGTCCAGAGCAGACACCTCTAACTTAAGTACTAGCCCCAGTGGGCGGTGTCTGCTCTTTCCCCCAGTGCGTGCCTTGATCTTCTTTGTGGGCGGTGAGCAGCTCTCCTGGTACCTCACCCCACCGCTAAAAATCTCGATGTCTGCCCGTGAGCACCGCTTAAGTAAGCAGTGATCTTGCAGCGAAGTCGCGCTCCATCAGATGACAGCCAGGCAAGGTTTCAAGTAAGCGGTGTTTTCGGCGTTTCTAAAATGCTTTTAGAGTGTCCACAAGTTGCCACACAAACCGCCGAACCACTTGGGGGTGGGTACTCCTTCGGTGCTTGTGGCCGCACCTAAAACATCCAAACCACACTCCCTTAGTGAAGAAAGCGGAGCACACACGGGTTTCCAGGTAAGCTGCCTTTTAATATAACCTGCGGCATGACGCGTTTCGTTTATTCAGACTTCCTCAGATGCCGCCAAATTTATATATATATATTTTATTTTTTTCTCCAATTGAACCATGGAAACGCCATTACTCCACCTGACGATGCCAGCGCCTGCGACGGCTCATGGCCTCCATCAACATACAAAGGTCAATCCAAATTCCACCGTTGCTGTGTGGAAATGAAAGGTAGCGGCACACCGGGTGAGAATACCAGTTTATTGTGCAAAAGTAAATTATGCATTTCGGCTTCACAGAAGCCTTTCTCAAGTTATGTGAAAGAGCTTAACTCCCCACAGAGATAACAGAAATAGGCATCTTATTTATAAACATAAAAGACATACTCAAAACACCACCTTTAGTTTCAAGTCACAATCATAAATATGTGAAACATACTGCATCAAATTTATAAAACAATTATTAGATCATTGGGATATTAACAAATTTATAATTTACATTCTGTATGAAAACTGGGGAAAGCAAAGAAGTATAAGAGACTTTGTCTCATATAGCATGTGCATCATGCAGAAATTCAGAAATTATTAGCATTATCGAAAATTCATCATCCTTGTTATTTTCATTTCCTACTATAGTTTCTATATTTGCTGCATGATTAAGGAAAAAAGGGGAACAATTTATTGAATAAGCAGCTAGGTGTTTTAAAGTGACGAGATTTCATAACTCCATCATTTCAATAAGACAATTGCGGTCAGTAGTGAGTACATCTTCATAACAGGGCAAAATATTAAAAATCAGTGAAATAGAGTGCAAACATCCCAGGTAACGGACATGCGAACATAATCCATTCTTCCGAAATTCAAAACAATACATGTCCAATCTAAGGGCAAGTGCCCCACAAACTTCCACTTGGAGTTTAAGTTACACAATTACTTTTAAATGTAAACCTTAACGGAGAACGGGTGAGTATATCCTTATTGTGTATGGTATATTTTTCATGTTGAGTAAATGCTCTACATATAAACACTGCAAATGTGGACATCAAATCATTCACATATATGAACAGTGAACAAAATTATGGTTGTACATGTTATCCTCATGTTGAGCCACTGCCTTGTATATCACGAGGTCAAATACGGACGTTGAATCGTTCACATATATATGAACAGCAATCCAATTATAGTTGTCGTATCATGTTAGCTACCGTGTACCAGATAAGATCCGTGTACCAGATTAAGATCTTGGCGGACAGGTTACTCTGTCACAACGGTGACGGATATCCCGTCTGTTGAAATATAAATCCCATTATATCCTATAGGATTTATATTTCAGCAGTTGGGATATCCGTCACCATTGTGACGGAGTAACCAGTCCGCCAAGATCTAAATCAGGCCGAAAATCTTAACTTGCAAAACAATGAAACAAAATAATGCAAGTAGGTTGGGTGGGCAGATTTTATTGAAATATACAATAAGACCTAATTCTGATAGATCCGATGATCCATAGGTGACAGTAAAGACCAAATCAACTGAGGCCAATTACTTCACATAGAGCATGACATAGCCATACCAGACAACATAAACACTTCCTAGAGATCACTGAACTATTACATATCAATATGGTTTGCTAATTCCTCATCGCTATTCGATCAATTAGGACTTTTAGTGTTCATTTCAATGATATATCGCGATTCTCATACTCGCAGTTGTTTTTCCTGATCACCTCCTCTGCTTTGTTTCACGATTCTATCTAAGCCAAATAAAACTATAGGTTCATTGTTGCTGTTGGGTTTTTGCTGAAAATGTCTTGCCACTGAATAGTTATGATCAATAGTATTTATTGCGTGCATGTGCTCAAAAATTCTCTTTTTAAGTGTGGTAGTTTAGTGCTCCCAATGTACATCAATTTGCAGGGGCATTCTAAGGCATAGATTACAAAATCTGACTTGCAAGTGATGAATTTGGAAATGGTTCTAACCTTTCCAGTGAAAAGTGTCGATCGGTCGCAATTCCTGCTTTGCTTGCATGCTGTGCAAGACCCGCATTGTTCATTTAGCCAGGTGGAAGTTTTGTTGGAATTAAGGTGACTATGCACTAGTATATCCCCAATGGATCGCGGTTTTTTATAGGTGATAGAGGGAATGGATGCTACATCATTACGTATAATGGGGTCTGCCATCAACAATCCGCATTGTCGTTTCATGATGTTCCTTATCCTATATAATTTTGTGTTGTAGGTAGTAATGAATTTGGTTGCTTCATTCTGAGTTTTCAAGGGTTTTGGACTTTTTTTTAAACAAGACATACTCCTGCTTTCTATCTTGTACTTTGAATTTAGCTCTTACAGAATGTAAATAAAAATTTTGTTAATATTTCAATGGACTAATAATTGTTTTATAAATTTGCTGAAGTATGTTTCATTTATTTAGGGTTGTGCCTTTAAACTATTAAGTTATAGTGGTGTTTTGAGTATGTCTTTTAATTTTAAGTTTATGAATAACACATCTAGTTGTATGGAGAGATGAGCTCTTTTACGTCACTTGACAAAGACTTGAGTGAAGCCAAAACGCGTATTTTTCTTTTGCACAATAAACTGATGTGCTTATCTGATTTTCATTTCGATGCAGCAACGATGGAATTTGTATTGACATATTTGTATTGACAGTAGGTATATATATTACCTACTGGCGGTCGTCAGTAGCTAGTTATAGTTAGGACCTCGTTTCTATTCAAAAAGCATTTTTTCTTTTGCCAATATCTTTGGTGCCGTTTGACGAATCTTCGCGCAATTTTCTAAACTAATGGTTCACTCAGGTCAACTCCTGGCTTGAAAGTTTCAGGGTGATTCGTTGAGCTGGGGCCGAGAAAAAAGGGGGGTCCCAAAACGTGTTTTCTCCATGTTAATTTTCATAGGAACTTTAGACAAAGCTATAGCCTGAACTGCTGAACGGAATTACACCAAATTTGGCAAAAAGGTAGCCCTTGGTTCAGAAAGCGTTCTTGTTTTTAAATGGTGTAAATCCGTTCAGTAGTTCCTGAGAAATTCAAAAATAAAAAATATCGATATCTGGTGGCCGAGGAGGATTTGCGAACCCTCCCGAGCACGAGCTTCATTTTTAATGGCTGTCAACATTCCAAACCAAGAAGTGTTGGCAGCCATCTTGTGACTCGGTAAAACCAAGTCACAAGAAAACAGTAGAAAAAAAAGATAAAAAACAAGAAAAGGGGGCAGGATAGAAAAACCCTGACCCCCTAGGCCTGCTCAGGGCCCAAAAAAGCATTTTTAATTTTTTCGGCCGGAGTCGCGCTGGCTGCGCGATTTCGGGCGGGAAAAAAAAAAAAACAAAGCGCAGGCTCCCGTGCTTTGTTTCTTTAAGTATTGCTTTTGGACAAGGGGAGCTCCATGTCAGCAGCTCCCCTTGTCCAAAAGGAATGCCGGCTCCCGCAGGAGGCGGGGAGCCGGCTGGGACCGCGGGGGCATTGGGGCTCCCCCCGCAGTCCCTAACGTAAGGCCATGCTTCGGGGGATGGGGTCCCCAGGGCCATAATTGGCCTCAGGAGGGGATCCACGCAGCCCCCCTCCAAAATACATTTAAAAAAAAATCAAGGCTGGCCAGGCCCCGTGAGATGGGGTTCCCGGGGCCATAATTAGCCTCAGTCGGGCCATGCGGCCCCCCTCCCATAATTAAAAAAAAATAAACAAGGCCAGGCCCCGGGGGATGGGGTCCCGGGGCCAAAGGTGGCCCAGGGAAGGGGGGCCCCCTCCCGTTTAAAAACAATTTTTTTTTAATGGGCCAGGCCCTGGGGGATGGGGTCCCCAGGGCCCATAAAATATTAAGAGAAGGGGGCCACACAGCCCTCCTTCTAACAAAAAAAAAAAGAAAAGCCGGCATCTCGCCGGAGGCTCCGCCCCCTCCCTGCACCACTCTGCAAATGCGCCTCCTGGCGTGTTCTAAGTTGGGGGATTTAGTCCTCTTCAATCCTAAGGGTCCCTGGGGGCAAACTAGCCCACCAGGTACCTCCAGTAAGCCCCACACAGTGGGATTGCTGAGAGGTGGTCCGAGGCCACGCCCCTTTTTACACCACTCTGCAAACTCGCCTCTTGGCACATTGCTGGTGGGGTGAAGAGGTCCTTTTGTCTTCTGAGGACCTCAGGACTAAAGTGGACTTCATCCCCCAGGCAGCAGTGCGCCAGGAGGCGCATTTGCAGAGTGGTGTAAAAAGGAGGCATGGCCTCGGACCACTCTCATCAATCTAGCTGTGTGGGGCTTACTGGAGGTTCCTGGTGGGCTGGTTGGCCCCTAGGGACCCTCAGGTCTCCAGGGGACTTAATCCCCCAACCCAAAATGCACCAGGAGGTGCGTTTGCAGAGTGGTGGAGAAAGGGGGCGTGGCCTGTGTCCACCTGTCAGCAATCCCACTATCTGGGACATACTGGAGGTATCAGGTAGGCTAGTTGGCCCCTAAGGAGCCCCCAGTAGCGAAGGGGACTTTAATTCCCATCCAAGAGCGCGCCAGGAAGTGCGTTTGCAGAGTGGTGGGGAAAGGGGGCGTGGCCTGCTATGTGACCTTAGCAATCCTGCTGTGTGGGACTTACTGGAGGTAATAGGAGGGGTAGTTGGACCCCAAGGTTGACCTTGGGGGCCAACTACCCCTCCTGTTACCTCCAGTAAGTCCCACACAGCAGGATTGCTAAGAGGTCTTCGGAGGCCACGCTCACCTTTCTCCACCAGTCTGCAAACGCGCCTCCTGGCACAGTACTGGTTGGGGGATGAAATCCACTTTCCTCCTGAGGGACTTTGGCGGCCAAGTAGCCCTCCTGGTACCTCCTGTAAGTCCTATGCAGCGGAATTCCTGAGTGCTGGTCAGAGGCCCAGGCCCCTTTCTGCACCACTCTGCAAACGCGACTACTACGTTATAGTTAGAAATTAGCATTTGAAAACCTTAGAAATTCGCTGAAAAAAACATAGGTTTTAGGGACGTTATAGTTAGAAATTAGCATTAAAAAAACCTTAGAAATTCACTGAAAAAACCATAGGTTTCACGGATGTTATAGTTAGTTGGACATTTCACTCGTACAAAACCAGAGAAATTCGGCCGTTATAGTTAGTTGAGCTAACTATAACTCGCGCCCCCGCAATGCACTGCTGATGACATCACATATTACATCACTCATGACATGGTCAGTGACATCACTGATGACATCACTCATGACATCTCAAATAACATCACTGATGACATCACTGATGACATCATCCAGAGACTGGGTGATTTTTAAAAGTTTAAGAATGTTAATTATAGATACACAAAGGTGTATTGAAGAATGAGTGGGTGTATGAGTGTCTGAATGGATGATTTAGTGGGTGCGTGACTGACTGTTTAAGTGAGAGATTGTACACATTGATTTGTGTACAAGACAGGCAGCATGAGCTATGATATTGAATAGTGAGTCTACTATGTCTATGCCCACTTGGACTGGATCGATTAGTAATGTTTATTTTCATGTTATGTATTAAATCTTGGACTATACCAATATTGATGAATTTTAATGCCCTTGCCTACTGAGGCTGAATTTATAATTGTACTATGCAGCAAAGACTAAAATGTAATCACAATGTAACTTTTCCATGTCTACTAAGCATTTGCCCTGCAATGTGTATAACGCTATATATACTACTCAAAATGGACACTCACTTGTTGATAAAGGCGAGAAGCCGAAACGCTTCCTGTGAGACCGTTGATTTTGTTGATGACCCTGAATAAATCCACTTGGAAACTGCCCTAAGTGCCCCACCTTCTTTGTGAAACTTTTGGAGGACTTGAGCAATTTTTGGCGTCGACGGCGAGGCGTCTTGCGAGGCACCACCCATGATCAGGTGCAGTCAGGCAGAGCCGTAGGAGGAAGGAAGCACAGCCAACCGGAGTGAAGTGCCAAGGTAGCCAGCATCGAAAACAGGAGGACCTGAGAGGCGGTCGGAGGACAGCCGGGATGGAGCACCACTGCGGGAGGTGAGTGGCGACTGGGTGCAGGACTCTAACTGCACTGCGGAGTGGGGCGCGACTGCAGAGTGTCGGATTCAATACACTCGAGCCGCGATCGCTGGACTTTTCAGCCTTTCACGGGGGCATAATGAATCCCAACGCAACCTCGGTCTTGGCAGCTTAGGTCAGCGACAATTTTCTCAAGCACATCCAGTCAGAGTGCAGGTGCAAGCGGCAGCACAGGAGGCACATCTGACAACAGCGACAATATTTACATACAATTTAAACTATTGGAGAAAATGAAGAAAAACGAACTCACCAAATGGTGGGAGTGTGAGTCCCTACAAAAGTACTTGGATGTAGGGAGAGTACCGAGAGGCCTGAGGATTTTAACTATGCCCAGCCATGAGAATCCAAACCCTGAGATGCTAAAAGAATGGGCGGAGCATAATGCCAATAGCTCTGCAGGCATGATAAAAATCCTTATAAAATACGCAGAGATTGATAGGGAAAGAATCTTAAGAGAAATCAAAGAATTGGAAGATAAAATTGAGAAACACACCAACCAAGAACTAGTACAATCCATGTCGAAGGCCATGAATGACAGGCTCCCTGAAGTAGAGGATGGCTTCGTGCAGAAAAAGGCACGTAAATTCAACAGAGATAGGATTGACTATCAAACCGGCCAAATATATACTTTTGCCAAATGTTTTGACAACATGAGAAGACAAAAACTCAAGGGAGTGACAAGGGCGCAACAGGATCCCCTGCAAAGTGATGCAAGTACGTCGGATACTGATCACGAGGAAGGCAGGAGAATAGGAGGCCATGCCACCCTGCAGGATGAGTTTGATTTTTTAAAGTTGGACCGGCGAACAAACAACAGACCTTGGCGTGGGAACATGAGACAAAGAGGCAGAGGAAGAGGAAAAACAGACGAGGTGGACAAAGAAAGAGAGACTACAGAAAGTGGGAAAGTAACAAGGAGCAACAGACACTATTAGACACTGGACCCAAAACGGTAATAAACCTTTCAGAAATGGAACTTACTGAGGAAGACCAAAGCAACCTGGCTCTGGGATTATCCTTTTGTGAGCCCAAGCAATTTGACTATGTAGAGACTAGAATTGAACTCTTTAAGTTTATTCGCAAATTAAAGTTGGCTAAATTATACAAACTTAATACTTAAATCTACCCTCACAGCTAGGAATATCCCTGAACAGAATCTTGTGGTAGGAGACATCGAAGTCATGCAGGAATTGTGGGAGTTAGAAGACACCAACCAAGGCCCTATGGAACACACCCTGATAGCGGAAAGATTAGAAAGAGAGGGGGTTTGGGTGTCTGAACAGGGTGGGTCTAACCTGAGACCTAAATCCAAAGCTCTACCCCCGACCCTTAACGACGACATAGACAAATTTTCAGCTAGGGTTACCGCTGAAATTAAGGAGCTGAGAAACTCCAGAGCACTAGGGAGTTTTAAAACTAATTTCAGTTTAAGGGAAACCATTAGAAAGATTACAGAAAATCACGACGTAGTCGTAAGAAATGCTGACAAAGGGGGTAACATTGTCCTTTGGTCTAAAAAAGCATATATGATTGAGGCTTGTTAGATTTGGGGGTCTCTAGTTGGCAGAGGTATGTACCTTTGTCCAAATAGGGACCCTTGCGTCTAGTCAGGGAAAGTAGGTACACTCCCGAAATAACCCCTGCTCACCCTCTTGGTAGCTTGGCACGAGCAGACAGGCTTAGTTCAGAGGCAGTGTGTAAAGCATTTGTGAACACATACAGTAATCAAGTGACAACACTACAAATGGACACCACACAGGTTATATATTTATAAAAATAGGTATACTTTATATAGATTTATCACAAGACCATAAACGACAAAAATAATCCACAATACTGTTAAGAATACTTAGTTCTGATCAAAAAGGCTTAATTCAAGGTTCTGTGCGAGTCGGTAGCCTCCTCCGGCTACGGCGATGTCGAGAACAAACAGAGTCTAACAAATCCAGCTGACCGCGTCGAGACGGGCCAACCCAGCGTAGACAGACTCGGTCACAGTACCTTTTACTTGAAGCGGCAGGCACGGGCGTGCGAGCCGGATGGCTGTTCGTCGCGGTCGCGATGCAAAAATGGAAGCGTTGCAGGACGCGTTGTCCCTCGATGCGGTGCAGGCAGCGGCTCGTTGACGTCGTCGAGACGGAGTCGGTGAGACCAGGGCCGTGCGTTGCAGGGCGAGACGGTGCTTCGATGCGGTGCTGGCAGGTTGCGGTGCGGCGACGGAGCCGGATTCAGGAGCTGGCGTCGATCAGTCCGGACAGCGGTGCGAGTCGGGCGGTGCGTCGCAAAGCGTGCGAGCGGTGCCCAACTCCGGTGCGGTCACAGGACTCGAACTCAGCAGCAGTGACCGTGTCGGTCGGACCAGTTCGATTCGGCGTAGCGAAGCGTTGCAGGACGCGTTGTCCCTCGATGCGGTGCAGGCAGCGGCTCGTTGACGGAGTCGGTGAGACCAGGGCCGTGCGTTGCAGGGCGAGACGGTGCTTCGATGCGGTGCTTGCAGGACACCGAGTCGGTCGTGAGAGTCGGTCACAGCTCCCTACCTCTGTAGCCACTGAAACAGAGTTTCCAGCAGCAATTCACAAAGGGGGTGAAGTCCAATGGTCCTGGGACTTCGGTCAGGGGGCAAGCTCTCTTCCAAGCCCTTGGAGATCCTTCACAAGTTGATGAAAGTCACAGCAAAGCAAAAGTTCCTTTCTCCTCTCTTTGGCAGTCAGGCAAACCACTGCAGGCCAATCCCCCAAGCAGCACTTCAGGCTTAGGGATAGTTTCTCCTCAGTTTCTTCTTGGTTCCGCTCCTCAGTAAAGGTTTCTTCTTGTTCCCAAAAGTGATCTAATCTTCCTGGGGTCTGGGTGCCCCTCTTATACCCTGATTCTCTTTGTTCTCTGGAGGCAGAGAGGCCTCTGCCTAGTCCAAAACCAGTTCTGGTCAGTCCTGGAGCACTTTGTTTTTCTGACTCCTTCTTTCCTTTCAGAATGTGGGGCAGAGTGCTCAGCCGCCCGGCAGGAGGTGGAGCCAGCATTGTGGAAGGCAGGCACAGCCCTATTCAGACCCAGGTGCAACTCCTCCCTCCACTCTGGCTGCGGATCTTTCTATTCAGCCCTGCGCTGACTCACCCTGTCTCCGGTAGCCACCCCCAGCCCCTGTCACTCAATCTCCAGACAAGGAATACACAACCTAGCAGAGGCAGGCTTGGATAGTTAGGCAAGAAAATACCCACTTTCTAAAAGTGGTATTTTCGAACACAGAATGTTAAAACCAACTTCACTAAAAGATGTATTTTATCATCCTGAGTTCAGGCATACTAAATTCGTTTTTCTACCATGTTCCCTGGGTCAGTTCTGATTATAAGGTGTAATAGTCAGTCTGCCCATTCTGGCCTATGGGGAGCAGGTAGCCTTGCAATAGTGAAAAACGAAAATGGCTGTAATTCACTATTAGGACATGCCACACACACCAGGGCATGTCCTACCTTATACTTACAATGCACCCTGCCCTAGGGCCTACTTTAGGGGTGACCAACATGCAGTAAAGGGAAGGTTTTAGGGACTGGTAAGTGGGTGTACTCACCAAGTCGACATGGCAGCCCTAGGCTGCACACAGGCTCTGCGATGGCAGGCCTGAGACACATTTTACCAGCCGCTTCTGTGGGTGGCACAACCAGTGCTGCAAGCCCACCAGCGGCATTGGATTTACAAGCCCTGGGCACACTGAGTGCACTGTACTAGGGACTGACAAGTAAACCAATCATCCAATCATGGAGTCACTAATACATATATCAATTACCGATAGGGAGCACTTGCACTTTGGCACTGATTAGCAGCGGCAAAGTGCCCATGAGCATCTAGTCCAGCAAAAACATATCGGCAACAGTGGAGGCATTACGAAAAAATGGAAGGGAGACCCACGCCAAGGATGCCAGGTCTAACACGTGTCCCCTCCAGCTGAAATGTGGGGAGAACTATCCTACCCCTAGGGAGTTCTCATCGCTAAGGCGGAAAAATCTGGACAGTCCATCAGCATTGGCGTGTTCTGTACCAGGGCGGTGTTCCACCGTAAAGTCCATCCCCTGTAGGGAAATGGACCACCTCAACAGCTTTGGATTCTCACCCCTCATCTGCATCAACCATCTGAGGGGCCTGTGGTCTGTCTGAACCCGGAAGTGAGTCCCAAACAGGTATGGTCTCAGCTTCTTCAGTGCCCAGACCACAGCAAATGCCTCACGCTCAATAGCACTCCATCTCTGTTCCCGGGGAAGTAACCTCCTACTGATGAAGGCTACAGGTTGGTCTAGGCCCTCCTCATTGATCTGTGATAGAACAGCCCCTACACCATGCTCTGAAGCGTCGGTCTGAACAATGAACTCATTGGAGAAGTTGGGTGCCTGGAGCACAGGCGCCGTGCACATGGCAGTCTTCAAGGTGTCAAAAGCTTTTTGACAGGCGTCAGTCCAAATCACTTTCCTGGGCTGCTTCTTGGAAGTCAGCTCTGTCAAGGGGGCAACAATGCTGCCATACCCCTTGACGAATCTCCGGTAATACCCGGTGAGTCCTAGGAAGGCTCTCACCTCTGTCTGGGTCTTGGGGGCTCCCAAGCCAGAATGGTATCAATTTTCGGTTGGAGGGGCGCCACCTGGCCGCTCCCAACCTGGTGTCCCAAGTACACCACAGAACCCTGCCCAATCTGGCACTTACTCGCCTTGATTGTGAGGCCTGCCCTCCGCAGCGCCATCAACACTTCCCAGAGGTGGCGCAGATGCTCTTCCCAACTGGGCACTGAACACTGCGATGTCATCCAGGTAGGCGGCACTGAAATCCTCCAGTCCAACCAACACCTGGTTGACCAACCTCTGAAAGGTGGCAGGGGCATTCTTCATCCCAAAGGGCATCACCCGGAACTGGTAGTGCCCATCTGGTGTGGAGAATGCTGACCTCTCTTTGCCCCATCAGTCAAGGCGATCTGCCAGTATCCAGACGTTAAGTCAAACGTGCTGAGGTACCGCGCAGCCCCTAACCGATCTATGAGCTCATCAGCTCTGGGGATGGGGTGGGCGTCAGTCCTGGTGACGGAATTGAGTCCCCTGTAGTCCACACAGAACCGGAGTTCTGGTGTGGCACCAGGCGCGGCAGCTTTTGGAACCAAGACCACGGGGCTGGCCCAAGGGCTGTTAGAGGACTCAATCACCCCTAGCGCAAACATCTTGGAGACCTCCTCCTTGATGCAGGCTCTGACCCTGTCAGTCACCCTGTAAGCCTTGTGCTTCACAGGAAGACTGTCCCCAGTGTCCACATCATGGACGCACCAATGGGTGACACTGGGAACCAGGGAGAACAGGTCAGGGAACTGTCCCAACAGTTGGCGACAGTCACCCTGCTGCTCAGGTGTCAGGGAGGTAGAGAGGTTTACTCCCTCCACTGATCCATCTTGCTCTCGGGCTGACAGGAGGTCAGGAAGAGGCTCGGTCTCCTCCTCCATTCCATCATCTGTAGCTAAGAGCATGCCCACTTGGGACCTCTCCAAGTGGGGCTTCAGGCGGTTCACATGCAGGACCCGCAAGGGGTTCCTGGGAGACTGCAAGTCCACCAAATAGGTAACTGGACTCTTGCGCTCCACCACCGTAAAAGGGCCGGTCCACCTGTCCTGGAGCGCACAGGGCTCCACAGGGGCCATGACCCACACTTTCTGACCAGGCTGAAGCTCTACCAGAGTGGCATTCTGGTCGTACCACCGCTTCATCTCCTCCTGGCTGGCTTCCAGATTTGCCTCAGCAAGCTCTCTGAAACGCCTAGTCTGGTTCCTGAAGGCCAGCATGTAACTGTATACATCCTGGGGAGGTTTCCTGGGAGATTGCTCCCAGCCTTCCTTGACCAAACTCAGAGGTCCTCGCACCGGGTGTCCATAGAGGAGCTCAAAGGGACTGAACCCTAGAGATTTCTGTGGCACCTCCCGGTATGCAAACAACAGGCATGGTAAGAGGACGTCCCATTTACGCCTCATGGGTTCTTCCAGACCCATAATCATGCCCTTGAGGGTCCGGTTGAATCTCTCAACCAGACCATTTCCTTGAGGGTGGTAAGGAGTGGTGAACTTGTAAGTTACACCGCACTCCTGCCACAGGGACTTCATGTACTTGGACACGAAGTTGGTACCTCTGTCAGACACCACCTCTTGAGGGAATCCCACACGTGAGAAAATTCCCATCAGTGCCCGTCCCACCACGGGGGCCGTCACTGTCCTCAGAGGGATGGCTTCAGGGTACCGGGTGGCATGGTCCACCAAGACCAGGATAAACCTGTTGCCCATGGCTGTCTTGGGGTCCAGTGGCCCCACAATGTCAATACCCACCCGTTCAAAGGGGGTGCTGACCACAGGGAATGGCTGGAGAGGAGCCTTGTGCTTCCTCCCACTCTTTCCACTTGCCTGGCAAGTCTGGCATGTCCTGCAGTGAGTGGCGGCACTCCTGCGCATCTGGGGCCAATAGAAATGGGTAACAAGCCTGTCAAAGGTCTTGTCCTGCCCCAGATGTCCCGCTAACGGTACATCATGAGCCAACCCCAGTAGGAAGGCTCTGAAGCGCTGGGGTACCACCAGCACACGGGCTGACCCAGGCTCAGCAACCTTAGGCTCTGAATACAGGAGACCATTCTCCCAGTAAACCCAATGTGATCCAGACTGATCACCTGCTGCCTGGTCTGTGGCCTGTTGCCTCAGACCCACGAGAGAAGGGCATGTGTTCTGCTCCTTGCAGAACTCTTCCCTGGAGGGTCCTCCTTCTTGCTGCCAATGGGTCAGCTCAGGTAGGTCCCCCAGTTCAGCTACCTGTTCCCCTGTAGGCTCCAGGGCATCCCCCTCAGGGTCTGCCTCCTCCTGGACCGTGGGAACCTCGGGGGCCGGTTTCCCGCGCCCCCTGCCTCCTCTCTCTCCGGCAGGCACCTGGGCCTCCCTCTCAGGCTCCAGGTCCTCTTGAACACCTTTAGCTGCCATTGACCGGGTGGTCACACATGCCCAATCAGGCAAGCCCAACATTTCTAAATGCGCACTCCGCTCCACCTTAGCCCAAGGTGAGCTCTCCAAATCGTTCCCTAACAAACAGTCAACAGGCATGGCTGGCCTCACAGCTACTTGAAGAGTACCCGAGACCCCCCACTCAAAGGGAACCTGAGCCACCTTGCAGTGACTCTCTGTGTTGTCAGCGGCAACAACCGGATAGAATGCATCAGGGATAACCTGCTCTTTAGACACCAGGTGACACTTGACAGCTGTCACACTGGCTCCTGTGTCTCTCAGAGCCTCCACCCTATGGCCATTGATGGTCACCCACTGCCTGTATTTCTTAGTGTTCTCAGGCAGCGGGGTCCTAGGGACCATCTCAGAGTCTCCTAATGAGACAAGGGAAAACACTGTGGGATCCCCCCACCTTGGGCACCCAACTCCTCCCCCAGGGCTACACTAGCCAACTGCCGGGGGACTGCACTGGTGGGTGCTGGTTTTCCATGCAAAGGGCAACGAGGATCGTTTGCCTTGTGGCCAGGGGCGCCACACTTGTAACATACCAGTGGTCCCTGGTGAACAGGGGGCCTGTCAGGGCCACTGGCTTCTTCTCAGGGGGAGGCTGGGAACCTTTCCCTTGGTTCCCTTGGGGTCTACTTTGGGGCCCTTTATGGAACTCCTTCTGTTTACCCTTGTCCCCCCACTCTTCTGCTGGGGACCCTGCCCACCCTTGGCGGAGTCTCCCACGTGACCCTTGTGGACCCGGGTACTCACCCAGCGGTCCGCCTCCTCAGCAAGCTGCCTAGGGTTAGTCAGCTTACTATCAATCAGGTGCTGGCGTAGCTCAGGAAAACAATTACCGGACAAGTGCTCCCAGGCAATCAAATCAAAGAGCGCCTGAAAATCAGTCGCTTTGCTACCCTTTACCCAACCATCCAAGGCTCTGCAAAAGAAGGTCACATATTCAACCCAGGTACTGCTTTCAATCTTACTACAGTTCCTGAACCTTTGCCTATAAAGCTCAGGGGTCAAACCATATCTAGTCATTAAGGCATCCTTCATGTGGCTGTACGAATTATAGACTTCAGAGGGCAAATCCAACAAGGTATCCCGCCCTTCACTGAGGAACCGTCCCCACAACCCCGCTCCCCAATCCTTCTCAGGGACCCGGTGGGAAGACATGGCTACCTCATAGGCTTTGAACCACTGCCCTATGTCGTCATTTTTAAAAACTCCTTCACCACATCTTTGGGAATATACACCCTAGCTTCAACAGGCACAGGCGGTACACTGCCACCAGAGGGAGTAATCTCTAAGCTCTTGGCCTTCAATTCCAACTCCCTCAAAACTTTCTCATGTTCAAACTGCATTTTCTTTTCCTCTAGGGCTAATTTCCTTGTTTGCATTTCGAATTCTAACTGCTTATTCAGCTTGAGTTTGGTCAGCTCCATTTCGTGCACCCTACTCTCTTTCCTGTCCTCCAACTCCTCTGGAGACAGTCCTCTGGCAGAAACACTGCTACCTACTGGGGAAGGTGGTCTTCTAGCCCCTAGACCCAATAGCCCCTCCAGCTGCCCTTCTGCATTCTCAGCCCCCTCCACAGGGGCACTCCTTGATTCGACCCAGGCCCTCAGCGCCTTTTGGAGGTCCTCCTTCCTGGAGATCCCGGTCATGGACACTTTAAACTTTTTGCAGAATTGCTTGAGCTGCTTAAGGGTGTAGCATTCTAGCCTCTCTTCTTCCCAATCACATTCAACAGAGGCTACTGATGCTGGTTTCTCCATAGTGACTGAACTTGGCATTTGCAAAAATAGGAAATCCCAGAAAAACTGCTATTAAAGTATGTGGTTGCGTTTTGGTCTGCACTCACTAAGTAGTGTTCACCAATCACTGTACATGAGTCACAAATGCAAGTCCAGAATCCTCACCGCTGACCACCAATGTTAGATTTGGGGTCTCTAGTTGGCAGAGGTATGTACCTTTGTCCAAATAGGGACCCTTGCGTCTAGTCAGGGAAAGTAGGTACACTCCCGAAATAACCCCTGCTCACCCTCTTGGTAGCTTGGCACGAGCAGACAGGCTTAGTTCAGAGGCAGTGTGTAAAGCATTTGTGAACACATACAGTAATCAAGTGACAACACTACAAATGGACACCACACAGGTTATATATTTATAAAAATAGGTATACTTTATATAGATTTATCACAAGACCATAAACGACAAAAATAATCCACAATACTGTTAAGAATACTTAGTTCTGATCAAAAAGGCTTAATTCA
The DNA here is from genome assembly GCA_963921515.1 of Calotriton arnoldi. NCBI lineage: Eukaryota > Metazoa > Chordata > Amphibia > Caudata > Salamandridae > Calotriton > Calotriton arnoldi. The sequence goes on along the minus strand of CAWUFW010000004.1, from coordinate 9,311,123 downwards.
AGGTTCTGTGCGAGTCGGTAGCCTCCTCCGGCTACGGCGATGTCGAGAACAAACAGAGTCTAACAAATCCAGCTGACCGCGTCGAGACGGGCCAACCCAGCGTAGACAGACTCGGTCACAGTACCTTTTACTTGAAGCGGCAGGCACGGGCGTGCGAGCCGGATGGCTGTCTCGTCGCGGTCGCGATGCAAAAATGGAAGCGTTGCAGGACGCGTTGTCCCTCGATGCGGTGCAGGCAGCGGCTCGTTGACGTCGTCGAGACGGAGTCGGTGAGACCAGGGCCGTGCGTTGCAGGGCGAGACGGTGCTTCGATGCGGTGCTGGCAGGTTGCGGTGCGGCGACGGAGCCGGATTCAGGAGCTGGCGTCGATCAGTCCGGACAGCGGTGCGAGTCGGGCGGTGCGTCGCAAAGCGTGCGAGCGGTGCCCAACTCCGGTGCGGTCACAGGACTCGAACTCAGCAGCAGTGACCGTGTCGGTCGGACCAGTTCGATTCGGCGTAGCGAAGCGTTGCAGGACGCGTTGTCCCTCGATGCGGTGCAGGCAGCGGCTCGTTGACGGAGTCGGTGAGACCAGGGCCGTGCGTTGCAGGGCGAGACGGTGCTTCGATGCGGTGCTTGCAGGACACCGAGTCGGTCGTGAGAGTCGGTCACAGCTCCCTACCTCTGTAGCCACTGAAACAGAGTTTCCAGCAGCAATTCACAAAGGGGGTGAAGTCCAATGGTCCTGGGACTTCGGTCAGGGGGCAAGCTCTCTTCCAAGCCCTTGGAGATCCTTCACAAGTTGATGAAAGTCACAGCAAAGCAAAAGTTCCTTTCTCCTCTCTTTGGCAGTCAGGCAAACCACTGCAGGCCAATCCCCCAAGCAGCACTTCAGGCTTAGGGATAGTTTCTCCTCAGTTTCTTCTTGGTTCCGCTCCTCAGTAAAGGTTTCTTCTTGTTCCCAAAAGTGATCTAATCTTCCTGGGGTCTGGGTGCCCCTCTTATACCCTGATTCTCTTTGTTCTCTGGAGGCAGAGAGGCCTCTGCCTAGTCCAAAACCAGTTCTGGTCAGTCCTGGAGCACTTTGTTTTTCTGACTCCTTCTTTCCTTTCAGAATGTGGGGCAGAGTGCTCAGCCGCCCGGCAGGAGGTGGAGCCAGCATTGTGGAAGGCAGGCACAGCCCTATTCAGACCCAGGTGCAACTCCTCCCTCCACTCTGGCTGCGGATCTTTCTATTCAGCCCTGCGCTGACTCACCCTGTCTCCGGTAGCCACCCCCAGCCCCTGTCACTCAATCTCCAGACAAGGAATACACAACCTAGCAGAGGCAGGCTTGGATAGTTAGGCAAGAAAATACCCACTTTCTAAAAGTGGTATTTTCGAACACAGAATGTTAAAACCAACTTCACTAAAAGATGTATTTTATCATCCTGAGTTCAGGCATACTAAATTCGTTTTTCTACCATGTTCCCTGGGTCAGTTCTGATTATAAGGTGTAATAGTCAGTCTGCCCATTCGGGCCTATGGGGAGCAGGTAGCCTTGCAATAGTGAAAAACGAAAATGGCTGTAATTCACTATTAGGACATGCCACACACACCAGGGCATGTCCTACCTTATACTTACAATGCACCCTGCCCTAGGGCCTACTTTAGGGGTGACCAACATGCAGTAAAGGGAAGGTTTTAGGGACTGGTAAGTGGGTGTACTCACCAAGTCGACATGGCAGCCCTAGGCTGCACACAGGCTCTGCGATGGCAGGCCTGAGATACATTTTACCAGCCGCTTCTGTGGGTGGCACAACCAGTGCTGCAAGCCCACCAGCGGCATTGGATTTACAAGCCCTGGGCACACTGAGTGCACTGTACTAGGGACTGACAAGTAAACCAATCATCCAATCATGGAGTCACTAATACATATATCAATTACCGATAGGGAGCACTTGCACTTTGGCACTGATTAGCAGCGGCAAAGTGCCCATGAGCATCTAGTCCAGCAAAAACATATCGGCAACAGTGGAGGCATTACGAAAAAATGGAAGGGAGACCCACGCCAAGGATGCCAGGTCTAACAAGGCTTATAACCACCTAAGAAACCGTACTTGTTACAAAAAAGTCAACATTGCTCACGTCGAAGAAGTGGAGAGAAACTTTACAGAAAGGCTGACACATTGGAGAAACTAAGGTCTTATCAGTAGCGATGAGTTTAGCTTCCTCAAAGTAGACAAACCTAAGCTTCCTATTTTCTATCTTATACCTAAGATTCACAAACATGCGACTAGACCACCAGGTAGACCCATTATTGCAGCACAGGGAAGTCTGTTAAAAAATGTATCTAAATACATAGAAACCTTTCTGAGACCTTTTGTAGAAAGGTTACCGGCGTACATAAAATACACCACTGACTTCCTCAAGCGCCTTGAGAACACCATGTGGGAAGAGGAATTTGTACTTATGACATTGGATGTCCAATCACTCTACACTAGTATCAAACATGAGGAAGGCATTAGGGGCACTGAACATTTCTTGAAAGAACTACACATCAGATTTTACAAACATAATAAGATGATTACTGAGATGATGAGATGGTGTTTGAAGCACAACATTTTCTTTTTCAACTACGACATTTTTGAGCAACAGCAGGGAACTGCCATGGGTACTTGCTTTGCCCCTAGTTTCGCGAACCTTCACATGGGGTGGTGGGAGGATCAGGTACTTAACAACCTACCCCTGGAAAAATGGAGTAACAGTATAGTTACGTGGCTCCGTTTTATAGACGATATTTTTATCATCTGACGTGGTGACATTAGCACAGCAGAAAAATTTGTCAGTGAAATCAATGACAATGATCTTAACTTAAAGTTCATGAGCCACATAAGCAGGACCCAGGCAGAATTTCTGGATGTTAAAATTCAAGTGGTTAATAATGAAATCAGTACCTCTCTATTCAGAAAACCAAGTGTTGGAAACAGTTTGCTACACGCACGCAGTTTTCACCCCAGAAACCAGATAACCAGCATACGGTATGATAGAGAGGCCTTAGCCACTACAGTTGAGAGGGTAGAAAAAATACCTAGAGAGACCTTACTTCATAAGAGCAAACGCAGAACTGAGAAGAAACCTGAACACCGTTCCATCACCACATACAACACAGCACACTTAAAATTGAGATCCATACTACAGAAAAATTGGCACTTACTTAAAGGAGATCCGATAATATGTATGGATCTACACAAAAACCCACTGATCACGTATAAGAAAGCAGATTCGATGTGTGACAGGTTAGTACACAGTGACGTGAGAAACAACAAGAAAACTTGGCTGCGTCCTACGGAAGGTTTTTTCCGGTGTAGTAAGTGCAAAGCTTGTAGAAACGGATAGAATCTAAAAGAATTCAGGGTGCACAATAGAATTCAGAAAATCAAAGAGCATTACACTTGCAAAAGTGAGTTTGTAGTTTACACCATTTAGTCTGGATGTGGGAAAATATATTTAGGGAGTACCACTTTACAGGTTTACCAACGCATCTTACAACATCTGAGAGCTGTCAAAAACAATGATCAAAGCTATGCCCTTGCTAAACATTGCCACACATGCCAGAACAATGACATGGGAAACTTAAAAAACAGTGTCATTGATGGAATCAAGAATGATGAAAGAAGGGGAGACAGAGAAAAGAAACTCAGAATACTAGAATCGAAATACATTCTTGCATTAGACAGCATGGAACCAAAAGGGCTCAATGCTGGTGAAGAGTTGTATGTTCACCTTTGACTGGAATATATGAATTGACCTATGTGCTTGTATACAGAGAAAGTGTTGACTATCCTAGGCTGTTAGCATGTTTGTAACCTATACCATTTTGAGTTCATTGTTTTTAAGGATTGTTTTTGTTAGTTGGTGATCTGTCAACTAATGTGTCATGATTTTTGTTCTATTTTTCTGCAGATTTTAGAGAATGCGAGCGCATTCAGAGTAGTCATAGAGACCAGAGAACATCAAATGAAGCTAACTTCCCTTTGGGCATAATTACGCCCACTAGCATTGGGTCTAGTAAGAGTCTAGTAAGAGTGATTTTTCTTTTCTTTTCTTTTTTAATTATTGAGCAATAGAACCTTTAGATTTGATATAGAAATGCAGATTATCACTGAAAATATGGTTGTTTTTTGTCTGGGACTTGGACCCCTAACCTTTTGCAAACCTTTGCCAATTTAGGTGGAAACCATTGATATTTATTTTATATTTATTTTCTGTTGTAAATTGAGACTGATTTCACAATACTATTGTGTGGTTGGACATTAGCTTCTTTGCCCATTGGGGCTTGATTGATTTGTGTACAAGACAGGCAGCATGAGCTATGATATTGAATAGTGAGTCTATTATGTCTATGCCCACTTGGACTGGATCGATTAGAAATGTTTATTTTCATGTTATGTATTAAATCTTGGACTATACCACTATGCCTACTGAGGCTGGATTTATAATTGTACTATGCAGCAAAGACTAAAATGTAATCGCAATGTAACTTTTCCATGTCTACTAAGCATTTGCCCTGCAATGTGTATAACGCTATATATACTACTTAAAATGGACACTCACTTGTTGATAAAGGCGAGAAGCTGAAACGCTTCCTGTGAGACCGTTGATTTCATTGATGACCCGTGAATAAATCCTCTTGGAAACAGCCCTGACTGCCCCACCTTCTTTGTGAAACTTTTGGAGGACTTGAGCAATATATATATATATATATATATTTATTTATTTATATTTATTTCCTACTGGCGTTTACCAGTAGGTAGTTATAGTTAGGATCAAACTTTGGCGCTGCTTGACGAATCGTCACGAAAATTTCAAAAAACGTCCCTTTTTGGTTCAGCTGCTGTGTTGGAAGTTTTGAGGTGATCCGTCAAGCAGGGGTCGAGAAAAAAGGGGGGTCCCAAAACACGTTTTCCCCAAGTTATGTCTATGGGATTTTTCATTTTTTGAACACGACTGCAGCCCGAATCACTAAACACAATTACACCAAATTTGTCAGTAAGCTAGATGTTGGTCCAGAAAGCGTACTTTTTGTAAATTGGTGTAAGTCCGTTCAGTAGTTTTTGAGATATTTAACTTTAAAAAATAGAGATATCTGGGGACGCGAGTCCTTGCAGTGGACTCATGAATCCTGATAAAATTTAATTGGCTGCCAACACTTATTCAAGGAAGTGTTGGCAGCTATCTTGGGACTCTGCTTGAAGCCGAGTCCCACAAAAAAAGTAAAAATAAAGAAAAGGGGGCAGGGTAGGAATACCCTGACCCTCCAGACATGGTGGGGGGTCCCACTGGACCCTGCCGGGGTTTATTTAATTTTGCCCGCAAATTTGCGGGTGGATTCGTGAATCCCCGGCATAATTTCAAAAAGAAGATGCACGGGCTTCCGTCCGTCTTTTATATGAAGCCACCGGGTGGGCCAAATACCCGGGGCATATTAAAAATAAAGGAGGGGGTGCATGGGGTCCTCCTCCTAGAGCTTGATCTAACCCCGGGACCACCACCTCCCAGGGGTTTTTGATTTAAATTATGTGGTGGTTCCTGCCTTGCACCCCCGTGCCCCAGGGATCCCCACCTCCCTGGGGTTTCTTTAAATATTAAATGGAGGGACTCTCGGACCACCCCCAGCCACGGGGTCAACCCGTCCCCGGGGCTTTAACTTTTATTAATGGTGGGGCCGCGTGGACCTCCCCCAGCCAATGGGACCACCACCTCCCTGGGGCTAAATATAATATTAATGCAGGGGTATCTGCTCCCAGTAACCCCGGGGACACCCACCAGCCTGGGGCAAATGGTAAAAATGAAAGTGGGGGGCCGCGCAGCCCCCCGCATCCCCGGGGACCACTCCATCCTTGAGGCTGTTTCCTGTAATGGATAGGGGCCGCACAGCCCTCCTCCTGGAGCCATACATGGACCTGGGGACCGCCGGCACCAGCAATGCTTTTTACTATGGCTAGGCTGGAGCATTACTGCTCCCGCTAAGCCACAGCAAACTCTGATCTGCTTCGAGCAAGCAAGAGCATGTAAAATGCTCTCGCTTACTCGAAACAGAGCAGAATTGTTTTTGGACAGAGGGAGTTGCATGGTCAGCAGCTCCCTCTGTCCAAAATCAAGACCGGCTCATGCAGGAGGCGGAAAGCCTGCAGGGACCGTGAGGGCCTTGAGATCCCCTCGTGATCCCCAAAAGATGAGAATAGGTGCACTGGGTGGGACCAGGGCACACACAGTAGAGGATTGGCCCCCGGGGTGGATGGGGCCCCGGGGCAGAAATCATCCCGGGAGGGGGTCCCGAGGCCCCACTCCCTTTTAAAAATAAACAAATAAATAAAAAAGGGGCAGGCCCCAAGTGATGGGGTTCCCGGGGCCAAAATAAGCCTGGATTGGGGCCCCCTCCCATTAATAATAAAAAATTAAATTTAAAAAATAAGAAAGGCTGGGCCCTGGGGATGGGGTCCCCGGGGCCAAAATTAACTGAGGAGGAGGACCCCTCCCAATTTCATAAAGAACTGGCCCTGGCGAATGGGGTCCCCGCAGCCCCCTTCCCTAAAAAGTAAAAAGATATATTTTTTTTAAAGCCTGGCAACTCGTGAAAGTCCGCCCCCTTTCTCCACCACTTTGCAAATGTGCTCCTGGCGCACTGTTGGTTGGGGATAAAGAATTCCACTTTACTCCCGAGGGCCTCAGGAGTAAAGTTGACTTTTTGAGATGTCATCAGTGATGTCATCAGTGATGTCACTGACCATGTCATGAGTGATGTAATATGTAAGGTCATAAGAAGTAAATTACTGGGGCGCGAGTTATAGTTAGCTCACCAACTATAATGGCTGAATTTCACTGGTTTTGTACGAGTGAAACTTGAGCCTAATTATAACGTCCCTGTAACCTTTGGTTTTTTCTGTGAATTTCTAAGCTTTTTTTTTATTCCATTTCCTAACTATAACGTCCCTGTAACCTTTGTTTTATTCAATGAATATATATATAAAACCTACTCACGGTCACCAGTAGGTAGTTATAGTTAGGACCCAGTTTCCATAGGAAAAGCATTTTTTGACCTGCCTATATCTTTGGCGCCGTTTGTCGAATCTTCGCAACATTTTCCCAAATAAATGTCAAGTTGGGTCTTGTTGTGCATGAAAGTTACGGGGCAATCAGTCAGCGGGGGCTGAGAAGAAGGGGAGGCCAAAAAAAGTGTGTTTCCCTTGTTAATTCATGTAAGGATTTTAGACACGACTACAGCCGGAACCACTGGACGGAATTACACCAAATTTGGCAGAAAGCTAGCTCTTGGCCCAGAAAGAGTGCTTTTTGTTATTTGGTGTAAATCCATCCAGTACTTTTAGAGTTATTTAAAGAAATCCAAATTTGTATATCTAGGGATGCAAAGGCTCTGCAAACCGTCCCGATCTCGTGTTGATATCTGATTGGATGCCAACACTTCAATCAGGAAGTGCTGGCAGCCATCTGGGGACTTGGCTTCAGCAGAGTCACAGAAAAAACATTAAAAAAAGAAAAGGAGGCAGGGTAGGAATACTCTGATCCCCTAGCACTCGTCCTGGGGGACCCCACCAGGGCAAAAAAGTACTTTTTAAAAATTTTTGCTGCAGGATTGCGATGGAGTTACGAATCCATGGCAAACATTAAAAAAAACAAGCATTTACAATGCAATAGGTCTCGCATTTACGCGAGAGTAAGCTATTGGCATTGTAAATGACAATGCCTTTTATTTATGTTTTAAAAACAAAAACAAAAATAAAAGGCATTGTCATTTGCAATGTCAATAGCTCAAACTCGCGTAAATGCGAGACCTATTGCATTGCAAATGCTTTTTGTAGCATGCCAGCCTGCCTGGGTGGCCTGATCCTATAAATGGCCGTATGGCTGACAGTCTAATGACTGCATCGCACTTACCGGGGAATAGTTCCAGTAGATGGGGAAGATGGATGGGTGGGATGGAGAAGCAATGACCAAAAAGAAAGGTGCAAGATTCAGCTGGGAAGTTTTGTTTAAAAGGCGAACCTTAACCCTTACGTCACAGCTGTTAACAGCCCCCCGAACCCAAGCAGACCATTCACATTTACTCACATTGCAGCCAACAGCGCACTGCTTGTTCAGATTACAGCTAGAGCGGCCGACTTTGAACCTGGGTACCAGGTTCGAGTCTGGCGGTAGGCTCCGGGCAAATCACTTAATCTCCCCGTGCCTCAAAAAAAGGAGTGTGTCCGTCTGTAAGGCAATCGGTGCTCCTGTAAAGCGCTTTGATTCCTGCGGGTCAATTTCGCGCTGTACAAAACTGCCCAAAAAAATAATAAATAAAAAAATGCTAAGAGTGATTCCACAATTCCCAGAATGCAACATTGCTGGTGGCTATTATTCAGACAAACCTGCCAGCAAACAGGATGTGTCAAAGCATATATATGACTCTCACCCCCAAAACTGCTCTTATCAACTGCGAGACATCCATCTACCTTGTGTGTTTTTCTGGTTAAATTCTAGTATTTTTTGATGTAATATCTGCTATTTGAATTCAAGAGTACTCAGAAAACTTGACTGTCCTAAAATACGGGATGGAGTGCTAGAACCAGGAAGCCAAGAAATTACCCGGATTAAACAAGCTTCCCGCGACCGACATGGGAGAGACATTTCTGTATACTGCCTGCTGCATATGTCCTTATGTCCAGGATGGTGTCTGGCCCCATGTGATGAGCAGTGTCTCAAGTTTACTAAACTCCTGGGGGAGTGCCACATCCCGACCGTGCTTTTTCTATGCATTCTGGGAGTCGTAGTCCTATTATAAAATCAGCACTACAAGTACCAGAATGCAAAGAGGAAACTTGGACTGGATGGGCTTGGACTTGAAAAACATGAGCCTTGTACATGTGGGGCGACTTCCCATCAGTGAAGTTTAGGCATAAGCAGAACTGGAACTTGCAGGGCCCATTTTTAATGGGCAGAGGACACTACAAATCCCAGCATGCGCAGCGCCATTGCTTATACACCCATTACTAGCTGAAAGCTACGAGCCTGGACAAGGGTATCTGTTAAAACGCGCATTGCGTAATAATGCTCTTTGCATTTTTTTCGTGTTGGGAACCTATATTTCTTTTGCGATACTTCGATAGTAGAAAGCATCTTTTTTGCCGGTCTTGTGCTTGTCACATCTGATCCGGCTGCTAATTGTCAGCGGTCCCTCGGGTAAATTTGTCATCGAGTTGTGATTGTACTTATCACTTTACTTATCACAATAGGTGTCAACGGTGATAATTGACGGCCATTGTGTCCAATCGTTGCTCCTGCCTCGGATCAGACTCGCGGCTCACACGCACCCGACTGTGCTTGCTTGCTCCTGCCTGACTTCCTGGCTCCTGCCTGACTTCCGGGCTCTCGCCTGACATTGTGTCCAGTCAATAGACGCACACACACCTCATTTGTCCCCAGTGGTAAAAGGAAATGCGAGAGTGGGTGTTGCATATCACATATAACGAGCGCAGACACTTTGAAACCCAGACTAAGTAAAAACAAGCATTTGCAATGCAATAGGACTCGCATTTACGCGAGACCTATTGCACTGCAAATGGGATTGCGGGCGGGCGGCAGGGGGGCGAGAAGGCACAGACTGCGGGGGGGGGAGAAGGCACCGGAAGAAAATAGTGCTCACAATCTAAAAAAACATACCATGCAACACTCGAAGTAAAGGGGCCAGTAGCCATGGAAGGATACAAATGACGACATGGCCGTCATAAGGAGGGACTAACAAGCCTAAAACCAATCGGAAGGCAGCATTTAGCAACTAATCCAATGAAAAAGATGAGCGGAGAGTGGGAGGAGCTTCCACAGAGCTTCCACTCCATACTGAATACAGCATGCCTCGCAAAGTGAGCAGCACATGCGCGCTGCCGCTATAGGCTCAACCTAAAAACATGCGCTGTTTCTTGCCCTTGTTTTTAATGAAGCTCCCAGATGGGCCAGGTCCCGGGGCATGCATAGTTTATCAAATTAAAGGACAGGGGTGCACGTGGCCCTATCCATGGGCATTTTTATGCCCCAGGGACCATCACCTCCCTGTGGCTACACAGACATATGGGGGGGCTGCGCAGACCCCCCTGGGCCCTGTGGACCACCATCTCCATGGGGCTTTTTTTTAAAAAGGAGGGGGGCCACAAGGACCCCTCTCCTAGGGCTTTAAGAAGCTCTGGGTATCACCACCTCCCCAAGCAATATGGAGGGGGTCTGCACAGACCCCCAGCCCCTTGGACCACCACCTCCATGGGGCCAATTGCATTTTTAAAAAGAGGGAGGGACCTCCCTCCCTGGCCATATACGGCCCCAGGGACCACCACCTCCCTGGGGCCGGCCCATGCAAAACAAAGGAGGGGGTCCACGCTGCCCCCCCTCCTGGAGCCATATATGGCCCTGGGAGCCACCATCCCCCCCCCGGGCCAGCTCCTGCTATCTCCCGAGGTGCCCATTCTCAGGAGACAGCTGTTTGATTTTGCTTGGAGGGAGCTGTGACAGCTCCCACCAAGCAAAAGCAAGCACTCCACTTTCAGCAAGCAGGAGATATCAAAGTGTTCGAACTTGCTGAAAGTGGAGTTTTCATCTCTTACTCTGCCTGCTGTTGTTGCAGGGATTCTGCGGATTCACAGAACTATGCTTGGGATCATAGAATGTTAGTAGGCAGAGACTGAGTCATCCTACCACCTGAGTACCCATGAGCCTGGGACCGACAAGCTATAGTGTCTCACTTGTTCTCCTACTCACTCACAGTGGAACAAGTGATTAGACACCCCAGAACACAACACTCCCGACCCTTTCAGGAATCGTGGTTGCAGGACACACCCTTTCGCTCTCACACTCATACTAGTCCACAGTAAGATCTGACAGAGACACGCGAAAACTTAAACATTTTTATTTTAACTATCATGCTCTAGTATGCAGTATACGTGCCACAATGAGTAAGAAAATGCCTAACACAAATATGATCAGCATAGTAAGTAGCCCGTACATCATAAAAGGAGCTGCCATTATACAAGACAGAGTAGCCTAACCCCCTCCCCTTCTACAGAATCAAAGTGATTATATATCAGAAGATCTCTGGGTGTTGGCAGCAGACCCCATACCTTAGCATGCACAGATGAAAGTTCTGTCACGATCTCTTACCTGGAAAGATCCCTCTCCAAGTATGTTTTTACCTATTCTGTGCATAGCTATATGACAAAGTACGTGTTCCCAAACAACAGCTGCATTTGTGTGTTTTGTCTAGGTGCTAAGGCCTGACCAGAACAAAATAACATTGGGCATCGTTGTTTGACCTTGTATACGGTGTGCAGACTAAATCCCAGGAAAGAACAGAAAGCAAAAACAACAGCAAGTTCTGTGTGAAAGTACAATGTGGCACAAAGCAAAATACGTTGGTACAGTGACATGCGCGAAGCAGAGGTCAGTCTGCAACGTGCTCATGCTAACATAGGGAAAATGACAATGGGCCTGACGGGACATGTGAGTGGAGTTTTCATCTCTTACCTTGCCTGCTGTTATGCAGGCAGGGTAAGAGATTAAAGTATTCCTCCCGTAAGCAGGGAGCTGCATTTCCAGCAGCTCCCTGTATGTAAGAGCAATGCCGGCTCCTGCAGGAGCTGGCTGGGACTGTGGAGGCCTTGAGGATACCCCCGCGGTCCCCAACATGCACACTAGGTGACCTGGGTGGGACCAGGGCACCCAGGGAGACGTGGCCGGGGGATGAGGTCCCCAGGGCTGAAATCAGCCCCCTTCCCGTTTTCATTAGTAGTGTGCAAAGGTCTTCCCGCCTTTTCCCACATTGATGGACAGCTTAACAAAATGCTCACAAGCATATTTCCAGCCAATTTTTGTGACGCGTTATTGATGCAGAGGAATACGAGGACATCTCCACCAAATAAAGATTTAGTCAAGAGGAAATACCCCTGTTTGGTGGAGATTCACCTCTTTGTAGTCTCGTTGTCTTCTCTTGATGAGTATTCAAGTTATCACAGATTTGTGGATGAAAACTCTTGCGGAACAATCACATTATCAAAACTACATGCACACAAGGCCACGGGAGACATAACTCTGTGGTCCTGTAGTGCAGAATATGCATGAGACATTTACACAATGAGGTAGCACTTACTAATTAAACAGATGAAAGTACTCCAGTTGGGTAGACATTTCCAGCAAAACTGGGTAATCTTCTGGGGAAAAATTAGGTTCCATTCTGGGCCTGGTGTGCATTTCACAAAACTTAAACCTCAACGGGAAGCACTTACAAATATAAACATAGCAGGTGAAATCTTTAATGGAGGTAAATGCATCGTTGATCTAATGGAGCAAAATCTGATCTGTAGTGACTCTGGCAAGTGGTTTCATTATTGTGATCTCCTGGTGAGAGCAGAGTCTGTGGTTCTCCCTTTTAAATTCCTTAAGTATGCAAATGCCCAAAATCCATAGCGCCACTGGCACACCCACTCATAGACACACACACAGGCACTCACATACCCACTCTCAGACCCACACAGCCACTCACACACCCAATCACAGACCCATAGCGCCACTCACAAATGCAGTCACAGACCAACACAGGGACTCACACACCCACTCACAGACCCACACAGGCACTCACCCACCCACTAACTGACCTACAGCACCACTCACACACCCATTCAGACACACACAGGCACTCAACAGATTCACACAGACACTCACACACCCACTTACCGACCCATAGTGCCACTTACAGACCCAGTCACAGACCCACACAGGCACTCACACACCCACTCACAGATCCACACAGGCACTCCTACACCCACTCACAGACATACACAGGCACTTACACACCCACTCACAGAACCATAGTGTCACTCACATACCCAGTCACAGACCCACACAGGCACTCACACACCCACTCACAGATCCACTCAGGCACTCACACACCCACTCACTGACCCACTCAGACACTCACACACCCACTAACAGACTCATAGCACCACTCACAGACATACACAGGCACACACACACTCACTCACTGACCCACACAGCTACTCACACACCCACTTACAGTCTCATAGTGCCACTCACAGACCCAGTAACAGACCCACACAGGCACTCACACACCCACTCACAGACCCAGACAGGCACTCGTACACCCACTCACAGACCCACACAGGCACTCACACACTCACTCACAGACCCATACCACCACTCACACACCCACTCACAGGCACACACAGGTACTCACACAGCCACTCACAGACCCACACAGCCACTCACACACCCACTTGCAGACCCATAGTGCTACTCACAGACCAAGTCTCAGACCCACAAAGGTACTCACACCCACACACAGACACTCACACACCCATACAGCCACTCACACGACCACTCAGACCCATACAGCCACTCACACACCCACTCTCAAAGTTTACAGGATTCAGATAGGAAATACAACCTACAAATCCATTGAAATTCCCTGAAAAACCCAAAGATTACAGCGACATTATAGATAGGAAATAGGATTAAAAAAAACCTTAAAAAATCACTGAAAAAAACAAAGGTTACAGGGAAGTTATATTTAGGCTCAGATTTCACTCATCCAAAACCAGTGAAATTCAGCAGTTATAGTTACCTGAGCTAACTATAACTTATGCCCCCGCAATGTACTGCTTATGACCTCACATATTACATGACTCATGACATGGTAAGTGACATCACTGATGATATCGCTGATGACGTCTCAAATGACATCCCTGATGACATCATCTAGTGATTGTGAGTGTTTTCTAAATGTTTCTGAGTGTTAAAGATATTTAGTAAGCTACTACAAATGTTAAGTTAGCATGAGCGTATGGCCAAGCATCAACAGCAGTTGTGACCTGGAGTAGCCGCCACAAGTGCATGTGGATGTGCAGGAGGGGCTTGCATGTACAGCCATAGTAATAATATTTAGAAATACAAAATGAGTTAAAATTCCAGTGATTTTTTGCTGTCCCTTCCCTGGGTAAGTGACATTTTGCAGCTTCTGGCATGAAGGAAGAAGTCCCAGTTTGTGTTGGCACTCTGGTAGTCTTTGCTGAAGTCAACCTCGATGGTCATTTAAGGCCAGATCTAGAGTTTGGCAGATGGCACTCTGTCAGAGTGGTGGAGTACACTATTTCAATCACCCTGATAGACTTTTTCCACCAAATTAGAGATCACCAATGGCCCAGTGGTGATCTCTATGCCAATATAAGCCTTGACAGGAACTTCTATCATGGCGGTTCCTGTCAAGGTACAAGACGTTTGCTGGACGGCCAGCATCAGTTTGGACAGCCCTCCAGCAACCTTTAACAAGTTTTTGTTTTTCAGAAACAAACCTCCAAAGTCGGAGTTTGCTATTGAAAAACAAAAATGAATGACCCTCACACCCAGGAAGTTTTTTCCCATGGGTGTAGAGTCATTAATAGTTTTTTCTGTCCCTCACTGCCAGATTTTCCCTGGCAATGGGCCACAGAAAAAAATGACCTCACGCCATCAGCCCTAATTAGGGTGGGTGGTGTAATGCCCTTGCTCCGATGGCCTCTGCTCCATTGGGCAGCTGCAGGTAGCTCTCCGTTGATGGAGCCGTTAACAGAAAGCAGGCTGTCCTCCTGAACCTAAATAGGGCGGGTGGATCGTCATTTTGGCAGACAGGGTACTCTGTCGCATTTCCAGTGGAGTACCCTGTCCGCCAATCTAGCAATCACCCCCGATGCCTAGAGACAGCTGTTTTTAGGTTCCTCAAGCTCTCCTGCTATCACGGGGAATTGCCGATGCTACGCCTAGTGACCAATGCACCATCTTGAGAGTAAAATGCTAGAAGTTTATGAACTCACTCATCATTCATGCACTTGGTCACTCATTCATGTCATGCTGCCATATCCTCTTTCTTCAGCCATGTGCTTATGCAAGTCAAAATACAACACTGAAATAAATAGCGAAACTAACCACTTGAGGGCATATTATCAAGCGGCAGCGATAATTATCGCTGGCCGCTCTTAGCGAGTTTTTTTTTATCGCCGGCTATCGCTGGCAATTATCGCCATGATATCTCTGTATTAACAACGCACAGCGCAATGGCGATAATTTCCCAGCGATAGCGGTGTTTTCCATGGAACATCGCTGGTTTTCCTGCGATGTTCCATGGAAAACGGCGATAACCTTGCTGATACGACCCTGTGGTCGTATCAGCATAATCCACCCCCATTGTTAGGTATAGGTAAGTCTGCATTTTGCAGACGTTAGTTTTTGGTGAAAACCGTGGTTTTCGCCAAAAACTAACGTCTGCAAAAATGCGTGGGACTCCTTGTTAATATCGCGATGTACATTTCGCAATATTTAACAAGGTAGTCCGTCAGGGGTACGCCCAGTGACGCCCACTTTGCATCTCATTAGAGATGCGAAGTTAGGCGTGCTGGAAACCGGCGCTAAGTCAAGGAAACACGCGCTAGCGTGTCCTTGATGATATTGCGATAAAATTATCGCCACTTTTCGCCCGAAAACGGACGCTAAAGCAGCGATAATTTTATCGCGGCCCCTTGATAATATGCCCCTAAGTACTTACTGCTGTTGGCTGTTAATGTTAAAATGTCATTGATGATCACGTACTACAAATAAACAGAACAAATAGTACTGGCAGTGGATACAAGAGTGAAAAGAAACAATTGCTATGCTTGAGCGAAATAAGAACTTTGCAGCTCGGAGCCAAGTAAACAAACAAAACAAGAGCCACAGGAGGCCAGCAGGAAATCTGCTGAGAAACAGAAAGTGTGGAGAAAAAATGCTGCCACTGAGGAGGACTTCCAACAATTCTAAGCTAGGGCGCCGGGTCACATGAAGTGAGCTTTGGAAGTGCAATTTTAAAGCACAGTCTCTAATATGGGTTTAGAGTAATTACTATTATGTAAAGATAAATCTGCAGTAGAGTAATTTAGCTTCTTTGGCAGGTGCGTTTGTTTTACACCAGAAAAAGGGATGAGTTGCTTTGCACAGGAGAATTAGAAGCATTAGTTGGCGTCCATAAAGAAATCTATAGAACACAAGGAGTTAAAGAATAGCAGACCACAACAACAGAAAGATATAGGACAGCAACTCGACATTAACACAACACAATAACAATATAAAAACAATGAAATGTAATCAATTGTTTAGTGATATTTGTATAAACATTAAACATTTCATATTTATATATCCATTTGTATAAAATTAAATCAATAATAAAACACTATACAAAAGATGTTCAATAGGATTCTAAAATAACATGTCTTTATGGACCTAACAACCTTTTGCAATTCACAAAAGCCTTTATGAATCACAAAAGGGGTTTTGCACTAATTTTGAATCACACTTATGTCAGGCATGAAAGGCGCATCCTTTCCTAATTGTGATTCACAATGACTTGTATTAATGGTCTACGACCTTACTGCGGTCGCAAACCATTGAAACGCTGTAGTTTCCTCAAAGGAGGTGGTAAGTCATCCGCAAAGGGGAAGCTGTCCTCATTTGACAATTTAAGACCACACTGTTAGTATGTCAGGCCACATATTCCTTAATAAGAAGTGTCATTTTCTTTATTGCCATGTACCAATACACAAAGCCACCTTGGTAGAACGCACCAGAATTTTAGCAACATTGCCTATTAATTTGTTTCTTTAAAGATGGACTGATTTTTTGGACAAATGCTACACCTAGGACAATACAACACAATATAATGTGGTCAACAGACACTACTATTATTACTTTTACTATTATAGCCTTGGATCATGCCGTAGCAGCCTCTACCAGCCATTAAAGTCCCGCTCCAGCGTTAAAGGCCTGAGCCGAAGGGGATGGCCTTTAACAAGGGAGTGGGCCTTTAATGGCCGGTAGAGCACACTACAGCGGGCTCTAAGGCTATTAGAACATTACACCCCTATTCGGCAGAATGTTCTAATTTATAAAATAAAGGCCTCACAGGCTCCATGAGATCTTTGTTCACAGCAGCAGCTGTGAACAAACATTGGAATGTTTGAGCTTCGGGCTTCTACCTGCCATTAGAAGACTGGAGCACTCCATTGTTTTCAATAGAGCTCCCAACATTCCAATGATCTAATAATAATTAGGTATTGATTGGTCTACAAGCAGTGTCCCGCAATCTGGAACACTCAAGAGTAACAGGCAGATTTCAAAACAGATATAACATCATTTTGGATCATAGATATACTACTACTTTAATGGTAGTATGAAGCTCGGTCAAAGTTTCAGTAGGCCAAGAGTAAGAACCACTGCCCCTGAAACGTGGCCATCAAGATATTTTTGAGGTTATTTCCAAACAGAAGTAGCAAGCTGTCCAAACTGACATCAAACAATAGTCACACCCAAGACAAATAGCTGGTACAGTAATAACTTTTCACAATCCCAAAGCCAAGCTATATTTGTGCTAATATGGTTGCACCATAAAGTGGATAAGTGGAATGCAATCAGAAGAGTTTGTAAAATTTGATAACTGATCAAAGAATGAAAGAGAATACTGCAACAGAATTTCAACACAGAAAAACAAAACGCAACACAACATAATTGTAATTGCAATTATATAACGCTGACTACCCCTGATGAAGAGTCAAAGCTCTTTTCGGTAAGTAGCACTCTACTCCGGAACCCAAAAATGATTAGTGGTGAATTAGTATAGGGAAATATGAAATTTATTTGAGCGGTGGAAATGTGAGTCTGTTATTTGGGTTGAAAAGCATAGTGGAGGGATAGAAGAGGGAGAGGTTTGCATTTTTACAGCGCTTGGTACCCCTGATGAGGCATCAAAGTGCTTTTCAGTGAGTAGCACGCTACTCCAGAACCCGCTACTCCAGAACCCAAACAGGATTAGTGGTGAATGAGTATAGGGAAATATGAAATTAATTTGAGCGGTGAACATGTGAGTCTGTTAGCTGGATTGAAAAGGATAGTGGAGGGATAGAAAAGGGAAGGATCTAGAAAGTGTTTATTTGGAAATCTAGCAGCAGGAGGAGGTTTTGGATGAGTAGAGTGGAGGGGGAAGAGTCAGAGGGAAGGGTTTAGAAAGGCTTGCTTCGGAGATCTGAATAGTAAAAGTGGTTTGATATGGTGCAAGGATGGGTGGGAGAGGGAAGAGTCTAGAAAGAGTTATTTTGGGGATCATAGTAGGGGTAGAGGAGGTAAGAGTCTAGAAAGGGTTATTTTGAGGATCATAGTAGTCAGAGAGTTAAGGTAGAGGATACATTGAGAGAGGTATAGGGTGAGAAATAGGGTAGTGCATTGGAGAGAGTAGTAGATTGAAGTTTGGGGTGAGTCGGAGAGTTGAGGTAGAGGATATATTGGGAGAGGCTTAGGGGGAGAGATAGTGTAGTGCATTGGAGAGAGTAGTAGATTGAGGTTTGGAATGAGTCAGAGAGTTGAGGTAGAGGATATATTGAGGGAGGTATAGAATGAGATACAGGTAGTGCATTGGAGATGCTGAATTAGGAGTAAAGTAATAAATATAAAGATACATAAGTACATGGAAGGTATATATGTACAAGTAAGGTAATATATCTAGATTTAAGTTGTATATAATAAACTCAGACTGTCAAGTGTTGCTGTGCTTTAAGCATATATATATATATATATATACTTTTTTCTTTTCCAATAGTGAAGCAATTGTAGATTAGCAGTTATTGTAAAATCTACTTATTTATACAGTGACCTGTATACATGTTAAACATAGATTACTATAACCATAAGTAATATGTATATTTGTTAAGCAGAACTAATGAATATCTATATATTTATAAACATGATTATTATACACATTTATACATACCTAGGTACACATATATAATCCAAATAACTGCTTATATACACAGGTATATGCTGTATACTTATGATGGAGAATGGTGGTTATGTGGGGAAGAGCCAACTTTGAGTAGTCTTCTGAAGATAAGGTAGTTATCCATGGATCTTATCTTTGGGGGTAAAGAGTTCCATAGTATGGCTGCTTAAACAGAGAAGGATGTGCCACCAATTTTTTTTTCCCTGTATGGTGGGATTAGGAGGTCAGGTGCCAATCTAGAGCGGAGGTTCCTTTGTTGAATGTATTTGGTGCTTTTATTCCTGATTTGGTGATTTTATTCCAGATAAAGAGCGGCCCTGTTCCATGTGTCACTTTGCGGGTGATGCAGAGCAGTTTGAATGTGGATCTTCTGACAACCGGTAACCAATATAGGGCCTTCAAGGCCGGGGAAATGTGGGCTTGTGGCAGCAGAGTTCTGAATCCATTGTAGTCTTATCACAGTAGTTAAAGATGATCAATGGTAGAGGCTATTGGCGTAATCGAGTTTTGACAGAACAAGAGAGATAGTAACCTGTACCTTGTGTGGAAATCCCAGGTGGGAGAAGATGTTTTGCAGAGTTTTTATAGTAATGAAGCTGGATCTTGCAAGTTTGCCCACTTGCAAAAAGAACAATTGATGGACAGAATGCAGAGCAATGTCAAACATTCACCCCAGTACAGGGTTCTGGGCCTAAATCCATCTTTTTTTTGCTCCCCATGCCATTCCAGTTTAAACCCAGCCATATGCAAATCAGTCTTGACCCTGCTCCCTATGGGAACAGTCCAGCCCGAACTGCCAGGCCAGGTCCTACTTTGACCGGAAACAAGAATCCTGGGACTGGTTTTGGGGTATCACCACTCATCAGCCAAGCTAGCTTGACTAAAGCGGCATGGAGGGCATGGGACACACATCTGGGCAGACCCATCCCACTCGGGTGACAAATGAAAACAGAACAATTGATGGACAGAATGATGAACAATGTCAAACATTCACCCCAGTACAGAGATCTGGGCCTAAATTCACCTTTTTGTCCACTTAGGCATTCATCGACAGCTTGGTGACCATGGTCATTCCTAGTGTTCTTACTTCCTTAGATATTTATTTATTTATTTATTTATTTATTTATTTATTGAACTTGTAAGGCGCAGCAGCTACCTAAAAAGGGTTTGCCGGCGCCGGAGCGAAACAGAAGAACATAAGACAGCTAAATAATTACTGGTTGAAGAGCCAAGTCATCAGAGATTTCCGAAACTGGGTGTATGCCGTTTCGTTTCAGATGGCTTTAGGAAGTGAGTTCCATAGCAAGGGGCCGAGGTAGGAGAAAGACCTTCCTCCCATCCGGGATAACTTTATTCTGGGTACAGTAAAGTTCCCTTGAGTAGATGAACGGTGGCACCTAGAGGGCACATAAGGGTTGACCATGGCTTGAAGATATTTGGGGGCAACACCTGTTTTAATTTTGAACATGTAGCTCAGGGCTTTGAACTTAATACGGTTCTCCACCCTGAGCCAGTGCAGGTCTCTCAAGTGGCCTGAGACCGAGATCGTTCTGGATACCCTGCAAAGTAGTCTTACGGCAGAGTTTTGGACCAGCTGAAGCCTGCGCGTCACCGCCTTGTTAGAACCGAGGTAGAGGACATTGCAGTAGTCCAGTCTCGAGGTGATAAGGGCCTGGACTACTGTTTTCTGCGTGGGCTCTGGCAACATCCAGATACTTCAGGCGGTGTTCCCAGATCGTCAGGCCAGGAAGCGAGTGGGTCATAATTTTTCCAATCACCTCATGTGAGTATTTCAGTTTTGGAGGCATTCAATTTCAGATGGCTCTATGTCATCCACTGATCAACAGCTCTGAGGCAACTGAAAATTTGGCACTGGATGTCCCCCTGGCATGTGAAAGTCAAGGTCTGTGCCCGCCTGAGCAATAGAGGAGCAAGGCTACCCTCTCCCTACTCCTACACTCTAGTGAGATTGCGCCTCACAAAATCTCTCTCATAGGCTAATAGATATGTTTTCTTAATCCTCAATCACTGGTCAATTTTAGTGACAGACCTCCACCATACTCAACATTCATCAAATTAGCCTCCTTGGGATCCGGCATTCTTTACATTCAACTCCTACACCTCCCTAGACCTTTCTCCCAACAAACTAAACACGCAACTGCATGATCCCAAATGTAAGTCAACTTGATGCTGGAAAGTTTTGCCTTCCTTAACAGATGCAATACATACCACGTGCTCCATCCATGGAGCTCACGGAGTTGTCTAACCCAACGATCGATCAAAACAACCCCATTAGGCTTCAGCAATACGCATTATGTCCAGAAGCTCATGGGCAACATTAAAATGTGTCAGACCCATTCTTACCTCTCCATCTGCATCACATTCTTTGGAAAAACGTATAGGTTGGGTTCTAAAAGCCCCTGGTAGACCTGCACGTATTGCCAGGGTCCCATCCTCAGACTTAACTCGAAGACATTGTTACAGCCTCGGGTCCCAAATCCAATATTATATCAGACCACAATGCCATTCCCCATCCTCACATCCACCAGAGCAGCAACAAGCTCACCATACCAGAACACGGAGATAGGCATTGGTCCTACTACCTACCCTTCTAGTCTCATCCAACTTCACAACCCGTCCAAGACCTGCAAACACAAATTTACACTTTCATCTCAACACAGTGTTAAAATGCCTTGGGGATAGCCCTGCTCAATGTTCCAGCCAATGGAGAATGCCACAGCAACAATACTTTTCCAAAACAGAGGGCACCAGTAATCCTTGTTTTGCCCAAATATCTTTAAAGATTTCACAGCACCAGAGAAACTCACCAACCATCCCCCACCCCCAGGTACCTAAAGCATCAACTCGCTAAATTTCTGCAAAACTCATATGGAGAACTCCACTAACAAATTCAATAACACCCACAGAGGCATTGCAAACAGCATTACCACTTCTTACCTTAATTGCCAGAACTCTGGATTCCCTTCGACACCTGCCCCCTGCATTAGCCAGGAGAACTTTCATGTATGATCAGCAGCTACCTCCTGAACCCTTCGTACAGTATAGGGATGTCCATATTCTCCAAAACAAGCATCTTCACACGTCTCCTACACAATTCCTTTGAGATCCAGCCAGCCCCTAAAATTACGAGCAATGTTAAGTTGCCGAGAGCAAGCAAGGAAAATCTTACTCCAGACCACCACCCAGCGAGATTTCTCAACGAGGGCAGTCGCGGATGGCCACAACCGCTCGCATTGAGAAACCTTCCGTTCACATTGAGGAAGCTGCCGCTCGAGTAGAACATCTACTCCAGGAGCAGAAAGAAGCAGCGCCCTCTTGCGCTGCACATGGTGCTGTTTGCACTGATTTTCCAGTGCAGGACAAATGCCCGGCACTAAAATCAGTGTAAACGGCGCGACCTAACTCACTCCGCCGCTTGCCGAACTACGCGTAGCATGGCTGAGTTTTTTTGGTCACTTCCGCAAACTCCGCCCAGACCTACCCATGGGCCCCGCCTGTGACTGTAGATCCCACCCAAGCTTCAGTAGCAGCTGCCTATGTCACAGAGCTATCTAAGCAGATCTCCAGGCTTTATGCTGCACTGGGAAAGAGTCAGATGAATGCAGGAAGGACATTGGACACGCAGAGGGCAACAAATATTTATTGGGTGACTTAGAGGGTCATTACGATGACTGGCGGAAAAAATTCCGACCGCCATGGTTGCGGAAAATAACCGTCCACAGGTACCGCGGAAACCCCGCCGACCCTATTATGATCAACCGCCAAAACATTCCGTCCGCGGCGGTAGGAGCCATCGAAAAACCGCCCGTAGAGGGCAGAGAAAGTGAAAATTCAACCGCGACGGTCGGTAACATAGCAGAAACACATCAACACGCCGCCAGACACGCGGAGTGACCGCCAATGATATTATGATATCCCCGATGTCACAGCGGTACGTTCCGATGTTTCCCTCCGCCACGGTCGCCAACAGTAACGAATGTGAGATCCGGCGGAAGCCCTGCAGCACAGCCATCGCTGCGGATGCTCTGCAAAAAAAATGGTGGCCAAGTAAAAAAAAAGGCCAGAAAATGCACACAGGCAAATAGCCCTGCCCCCAAAATAATCAGAAACCTCCCAATGACACCCCCCCATGGCAAATTCAATTATACAAATCACAGGACAACCCACACAGCACACCTGACTGCGTTACACCATCTTGACACACCCATATAGCTGAGCATAAAACCAGCCCCTTCCCTGTCCACAATCCTTTGCACTACTCTAGCCCTGAAGGAACCAAAGCCTGCAGCACATTGGATAGGCAAAACATCACACATCTCACCAGCACAACAACACACACACACACCAGCTACACCACCCTCACAACTGCACCCCAAAACATCAGCACAGCACACACCATGGCAACACAGAAAATGCCAAAATTCACTGACACTGAGTTGACAGTAATGGTAGATGAGATAATCAGAGTAGAACCACAACTCTTTCGCAGCATGGTCCAACAGACACCATTAGCCACAAGAACAAACATGTGGGCAAGGATAGTGGGCAGGGTCAATGCAGTAGGGAATGTGCCCCGCAACAAGAATGAAATCATGAGGCGGTGGCATGACCTGAAGAGTGTTGTCAAGAGGAGGAGGGCCAAGAATCGTGAGCTGGCTGATGCGACTGGTGGAGGCCCTCCCATCCCACCAAAACCATTCACTGCGTGGGAGGAGAAGGTGCTTGCCATACTGCATCCAGAGAGTCTTGAAGGAATACCCGGGGGAGTGGAGGCTGGTAAGTACCAACTAATGTATACCATGAAACTGCCATGTACTGTCTTGCACAACTACAAAGATACATCCCTGAGGCACAAGTACACACATCTGCACCCGAAAAACACACACAGGTCACACTGATTTTACATCCACCCCACCTCAAACATCACAAAGTTAGACCACATCTACTGTGTTGTATGTGTCCAGGCAAACAGCACTACAACTCCCACCAGGCCCCCTGTCCCACAGCTGAGCAGGATGGACTACTCCCCACACCCACACCCATGTGGCAGCCATTGTGTGCTACACCCTCACCTAACAGGTAGGTAGCCCTCTTTACAGGGAGGAGTGTTTGGAATAGGGAGGCCAGCACTACAACTCCCACCAGGCCCCCTGCCCCACAGCTGAGCAGGATGGACTACTCCCCATACCCATGTGGCAGTCATTGTGTGCTATACCCTCACCTAACAGGTAGGTAGACCTCTTTACAGGGAGGAGTGATTGGAATAGGGAGGCCAGCACTACAACTCCCACCAGGCCCCCTGTCCCACAGCTGAGCAGGATGGACTACTCCCCACACCCATAACCATGTGGCAGTCATTGTGTGTTACACCCTCACCTAACAGGTAGGTAGCCCTCTTTACAGGGAGGAGTGTTTGGAATAGGGAGGCCAGCACTATAACTCCCACCAGGCCCCCTGTCCCACAGCTGAGCAGGATGGACTACTCCCCACACCCACAACCATGTGGCAGTCATTGTGTGCTACACCCTCACCTAACAGGTAGGTAGCCCTCTTTACAGGGAGGAGTGTTTGGAATAGGGAGGCCAGCACTACAACTCCCATCAGGCCCCCTGTCCCACAGCTGAGCAGGATGGACTACTCCCCACACCCACACCCATGTGGCAGCCATTGTGTGCTACACCCTCACCTAACAGGTAGGTAGCCCTCTTTACAGGGAGGAGTGTTTGGAATAAGGAGGCCAGCACTACAACTCCCACCAGGCCCCCTGTCCCACAGCTGAGCAGGATGGACTACTCCCCACACCCATGTGGCAGTCATTGTGTGCTACACCCTCGCCTAACAGGTAGGTAGCCCTCTTTACAGGGAGGAGTGTTTGGAATAGGGAGGCCAGCACTACAACTCCCACCAGGCCCCCTGTATCACAGCTGAGCAGGATGGACTACTCCCCACACCCATGTGGCAGTCATTGTGTGCTACACCCTCACTTAACAGGTAGGTAGCCCTCTTTACAGGGAGGAGTGTTTGGAATAGGGAGGCCAGCACTACAACTCCCACCAGGCCCCCTGTCCCTCAGCTGAGCAGGATGGACTACTCCCCACACCCACAACCATGTGGCAGTCATTGTGTGCTACACCCTCACCTAACAGGTATGTAGCCCTCTTTACAGGGAGGAGTGTTTGGAATAGGGAGGCCAGCACTACAACTCCCACCAGGCCCCCTGTCCCACAGCTGAGCAGGATGGACTACTCCCCACACCCACACCCATGTGGCAGCCATTGTATGCTACACCCTCACCTAACAGGTAGGTAGCCCTCTTTACAGGGAGGAGTGTTTGGAATAGGGAGGCCAGCACTACAACTCCCACCAGGCACCCTGTCCCACAGCTGAGCAGGATGGACTACTCCCCACACCCATGTGGCAGTCATTGTGTGCTACACCCTCACCTAACAGGTAGGTAACCCTCTTTACAGGGAGGAGTGTTTGGAATAGGGAGGCCAACACTACAACTCCCACCAGGCCCCCTGTCCCACAGCTGAGCAGGATGGACTACTCCCTGCACCCATGTGGCAGTCATTGTGTGCTACACCCTCACCTAACAGGTAGGTAGGCCTCTTTACAGGGAGGAGTGTTTGGAATAGGGAGACCAGCACTACAACTCCCACCAGGCCCAATGTCCCATAGCTGAGCAGGATGGACTACTCCCCACACCCATAACCATGTGGCAGTCATTGTGTGCTACACCCTCACCTAACAGGTAGGTAGCCCTCTTTACAGGGAGGAGTGTTTGGAATAGGGAGGCCAGCACTACAACTCCCACCAGGCCCTCTGTCCCACAGCTGAGCAGGATGGACTACTCCCCACACCCACACCCATGCAGCAGTCATTGTGTGCTACACCCTCACCTAACAGGTAGGTAGCCCTCTTTACAGGGAGGAATGTTTGGAATAGGGAGGCCAGCACTACAACTCCCACCAGGCCCCCTGTCCCACAGCTGAGCAGGATGGACTACTCCCCACACCCATGTGGCAGTCATTTTGTGCTATACCCTCACCTAACAGGTAGGTAGCCCTCTTTACAGGGAGGAGTGTTTGGAAAAGGGAGGCCAGCACTACAACTCCCACCAGGCCCCCTGTCCCACAGCTGAGCAGGATGGACTACTCCCCACACCCATGTGGCAGTCATTGTGTGCTACACCCTCACCTAACAGGTAGGTAGCCCTCTTTATAGGGAGGAGTGTTTGGAATAGGGAGGCCAGCACTACAACTCCCACCAGGCACACCCTGCCCCATCCCTCAGCAGGAAGGAGCACTCCCTCCCACCCAGAAGCATGTGGTAGAAAGTCCACCCAAAAGATGCCAACTGTACAGGTAAGCAGCCAGTGCATGCACCCCACCATTCCTCAATGAAAGCATCGAGCTAATGCCAACACAATGCCACACATCACAACAAAATACACCCCAATTACATCCCAGTTGATAGAATGCAGACAGCGATGCGTATGTAACTGTGACAGAAACTGAACTGTGACTCAACTAAACCCATGTGTAAGCAAATCAGGGACCAAATATGCCCTGCACAGAATTCTATGTGCAAATTCCATGGGTGCCGAGCATGAAGGACCATAGTAACAATAAAAAGGCATGGTCTGTCCAGCAAATAAATACAAGCACAGAACATTACAAAGGTATGCCTGAGATAACAATGTGACAATGTGTAGTACATGTGCATATGTAACATCTGTCGGGAAGAGTAATCATCCTCGATGCATCACATCAAGTTGCATGGCAGCCAGTTGTCAGATAACAACTCATCAGTTCCATACAAAGAGTGTCAAGTTGGGCATGGCATCCAATGACTTGTCACACCATGGAACAAGATGTATGTACCTCCACATCATGTCATGACGAACAACACTGTGCAGACATTCAACTCATGAAATACGTAACTGTGTGTTGCATAACATGTAAATAAGAGACATCAAACACAGCAAGCCATATGGCTGTAAGTCAATGACCATGTACCCTCTGTTCCACAGGTGACCAACAACTGACTGCAGAGGACAACAACCTCAACTTGCAGAGCCAGTCTCCACCCCCGGAACATGGACACTCGGATGCGGAGTCCCTGGATTCTTTGGATGAGGAGCTCCAAGCCGGCACATCTGGTGTGCCAGGGCGCAACCGGTCACATGACCCCACTGCCCCCCCACCATCAGCAACAGCAACAATGCTGACCCCTGCTGGAACGACCTGTGCCGCCACCACCACCACCACTACCAACATTGCCTGCAACATTCGCCCAGCCACAGAGGATGCCCAGCCCACACCAACAACTGTGGAGGGCACGCGTGTGGCCAGAGTGGTGAGGCAACAGGTCAGTGATAGCAGGGCAGGTGGGAGGACAAGTGTGACTCCAACAACACCGGACACTGTGACCGAAGCCCTGGCTAACATCACCAGAGTTGTGGGTGCCTATGAACGCACCCAGGCACAAATGGGCCAGGCCCACAAAGATGCACTGGAGCTCCAACGTCTGCTGAGGTCCATGGACAACCGTATGGGACAAATCGTGGACCTCATGGCCCAGTTATGGCGGTACAGAGGGACAGGCCAGTGCCACAGACCACACCTCCACCTCCCCCTGTTGCCACGCAGGATGACAGTTCATCATCCATCCCTGCGGGCACGGAGAGGGGTGACTCCTCAGGCCCCACTGGCCCAGTAGACGATGCCCCCCCTGCCAAGAGAAGAAGGGGCCGTCTAAAGAAGAACTTGGGACTCATCCGTGGCAAAGCACCGGCCAAACGCCAGTCAAAGAGCCAGCCATGATGTCAACACTCTTCACCCAACCATTGACTCTGTACACTGTCCTCACCCACACCGCCATGGTAATGGCATCCGTCTGTTGGACTGTGTCACCACAGCAATGTGGTGCCTACCCGATTGTCTCATCTACCATGACTGCCAACTCATTGATTCACCATTCACACTTATGTAAATATCCACTTCCCTTTCACAGATGCCCATTGCAAATAAACTACAAAAACGCAAAAAGGTGGTTGAGTCTGCTCCATGTTTATCACAGTATGTGCAATGTTTACCATGGTTACAATGTCACAGGAGCATGGATCCTCTGTAGGCAAGGGGAGGCAGAAGGGACCTAGCAAAAGACAACAGAACAAAAGTCACTAGTCAAGTGGTGGCATCACAGCCATCACACAACACATGTCCTCACTGTACAACAATATGCACACATAACAATGTGCAACAGTACCAACAGAGACATCCTGTAGCAGTTCCTACATACCCTGTATCCAACACATAGGCAGCCAGCACTGAGTCAACAACAGGATGCACTCACAAAGATCACATAGACCTCCACCCAAACAACTACATCAACAGACAATGGACCAGTTGTACATCGTCACCCACCTTCAAGTGAAGTAGCGGTTGATGAGCTGCTGATGCTGGTCGACACCTTCCTCCTCACCACTATCCTCGTCACTGGACATTTGTGGGATCACAGGGGGGGGGCCCTGGCTGGTCATCATCGTCCAGGATCATGGGTATTCCTTTCCGTAAGACCAAGTTGTGCAGCATGCAACATGCTACCACTATCTGACACACCTTCTTGGGTGAGTACATGAGTGCACCTCCGGTCCGGTCCAGGCAGCGAAATCTCGATTTTAGGAGACCAAAGGTTCGCTCCACCACCCGACGTGTTCTACCATGGGCATTGTTGTAGCGGACGTCAGACGGTGTCCTAGGATTGCGTAGTGGGCTCAGCAACCACGGTCTGTTGGGATATGCAGAGTCACCTAGGTGTGAAATAAACATAACGATTCAGTAATACAACTGTGGCAGAGGACAGCATGGCACACACAGCACACAACTTGACTCTGTCTACTCACCCACAATCCATGCCCGCTCTGGAAGTAGATTGGCCATCAGCTGGGACACAATGCTGTTGTGCAGGATGTATGAATCATGTGCGGAGCCCGGAAACCTGGCACATACATGTGATATGATCATATCGGCCTGGCACACCACCTGCACATTGATGGAATGGGAATGTTTACGATTCCGATTGATGTGTTCCCGTGCCCGTGGTGGAACCAGGCCAACATGTGTGCAGTCAATAGCACCTACAACATTCAGGATGTAGCCAAGGGCATAGAAATCCGCCTTTACATCCGCCAAAGCCGCGCGCCTTGGAAAACTGATGTATTGGTCCTTGTATCGCATCATGGCCAAGAGGAAATCCCTTAGCACCATGCTGAAGGTGGGCTGAGACATCCCCCCTGCAATGCCCACTGTCTCCTGGAATGACCCACTGGCCAGGAAATGCAGTGCCGCCATCACCTTTGTTTCGGTTGTCAATGCTGTTGGGTATGTCCTGCCAGTCCGCAGGTGAGGATCCAACATGGCACACAGGTCTTGGATGTTCGTGCGGTCCAGACGGAATCTGCGTATCACGTCATCATCCTCAATGTTAGCCAGCAGGGTGACAGGACGATACACATTGGGTCGCCTCCTAGGGGAGATGAAAGGGGACACGTCATTGCAACAGACCATGAGATGTGCACAACTACGTAGCTTCTGATTCACACAGCGCAAACATTGACTGACATC
The DNA here is from genome assembly GCA_963921515.1 of Calotriton arnoldi. Taxonomy (NCBI): domain Eukaryota; kingdom Metazoa; phylum Chordata; class Amphibia; order Caudata; family Salamandridae; genus Calotriton; species Calotriton arnoldi. The sequence goes on along the minus strand of CAWUFW010000004.1, from coordinate 9,281,622 downwards.
ACAGTGCACCATACAGTGCAAGTCAATAGTCGTGACACATAGAGAATACATTGTACTACACTTCTTCAGTATTACCACAGTGAGAATAACAAACATGGAAACTGTGTCTGTAAATGGTAATAGTCACATTTAGGAATCTGGTGCAAACAGCCTGGACAGTAAATGATACAGGACATGTGTGAAACAGAAACACTGCTGGCTTCCAAATGTCTGCTGTACGTGCCACACATTCTTGTGCAATCATGACATGGGACACATGAACTACACAATTTGTCCACTTCTGAAGGACTCAGCATGGAATGTGAGCCAATGCTAATCCACACAAGTCTAGAGACACTCACAGACATATTCACAAGCCTGTGCCAATATTCACTGTCATCAGTAGACATGCCATACATGCTGTTACACACAATTCAAAGTCAGTCAATGACTAATAATGAACAGCATATGCATATGCAGTCTTGACGTGAATAAAGACACACAACACAACTGCACAATATCATCAGCAAGCACACAGATTGTCAATGTGGCACACAAAAAGTGGATAAGGTACGTGATCCAAAAGGACTGTAGACAAACGTAAATCTGCACTAAAGTTGCACTATGACATGCAGTATGAAGCTAGCACTGCCCAGACACACAACTAAAGTAATACATTTGCCATGGAGCTAATACTCCAGCTGCTTGGACACACAACAGTGACACAGAAACAACCAACACCACCACCCGGACAAAGCCACACCACTACACCTAAAAGTCAACGCATGAATATACTGAGTAAATACCGAAGACACAACAGCCTCATGCACATAACAACAGGGGATGTCATCGCACGACACAGGTACAAAAGGACGACTATCTAAAGCATCCTGAGCCACATACCACACAGCCTGTCAGGAACAACAAAGCGGACTCTCAACATTCCTCTGCAGACAAAGATGTTGGCTGTGCATCACTTGTTGGCCTCTGGTACCATTAGAACAACAAAAGTCTGAGTTAGATGGGTGCCACAGCCAGCCCTATCAAGGTATATCTCACCTGTCTTGGATGCCATCATTAGCTTGAGTCAACAGCACCATCAGTTCACCCACACAGCGCAGGACCAGCTTGTGCCCCGAAAGGCTACCACACCATAGCAGGCTTATCCACACTTGTCAGTTTAATATCACTGCACACGTGTCCTAATTGTGCACCCTGAAAAAACTGCACACACTTACTGCACATGAAAGCACACGCAATGCTGAACTGTCCAGGCCAATTGTGGGTCACCTTCTACTGGTCACAGATGCCATGTCAAACTTACCAGTCAGTGAGCACCAGCACCACATTTGGCTACAGTCCCTCAGCAAGCCAACAATCTTCATGTGAACAAGATCAATGCACCTGTCCTTGGTGAGTACCAACGTAACACACCACACACATAAAATCCAATATCAACATACTCACAGCTGTGGAATATACATGTGACAAATTCACATATGACCGGCAGACCAACATGAGCACATATCCTACACAATGACACAAGTAATGCTGATGACATTTTGCATATATGGTGACAAAACATACCCAAATGCATACAGACAGGTCAAATGATTAAGGAGGCACATATTTCAAAGTATGTCGGTGATGTATGTTACAAGCTTCAGTGTGTATAGCACACACATGTCCATGTGGACATATACTCTTGGTTTTGCTACAGCGAACAATAACCTTACATGAATGCTGAAATAGGTGATAACAAACAGACTACAGTGTGACATATGTGGTGAGTAATGGAGACAATGCTGAAATCTATGTACAATCATGTACTGTGTAGCGACATATTGTGTGAAATATGAATATGTGTGGAAAAATTTGGCTCAGATACGAAATTTGGCTGGCAATGGGGTGAGAGACATGAACCTTGGGCAAAATGTTTGGGTCAGATATGAAATTGTGTAGGAGTAATGTGCCCCATTAGTCCTTTCAGTGTTGCATTTGGTGTTAGATATGAAGTTTAGGCTCTCATTACGAACTATAGCTCATTTCAATTGAATCAAGTTCCATGTTTAATTGAAAGTGACCACTGTTCGAAGTACAGATATGACCCATGACATTGACACTACACGATGTGTCCATTGCTGCATTGAACGTGCTCTAAGAACACCATCACACCCATAGTCAACAATGTCATGCTGCACCCTCGCCGTAGCCACCGCCTGGCACCAGTGGTGTGTCCCCGCCATGGCCCGAGACAGCATGGCAGGATTGCTAGGCATATACACATGGCTAATGGCGGATGGCATGCTCTGCCACCCAGATCCCGGTCACTCATGGCAATGCATGGCTCAGGAATAGCGGGAACTACCGCCTGGCACCAGCGGTGTGTCCCCGCCATGGCCCGAGACAGCATGGCAGGATAGCTAGGCATATACACATGGCTAATGGCGGATGGCATGCTCCGCCACCCAGATCCCGGTCACTCATGGCAATGCATGGCTCAGGAATAGCGGGAACTACCGCCTGGCACCAGCGGTGTGTCACCGCCATGGAGCATGCCCATCCAGCCAATGGGAAGCGCAATCGCGGTTGCCTGATGCAACTTTGAAAATCGTGGTAGGCGTGCTCCGCCACCGCGGGGCCGGTCATTGGCTGCACTGGTAAGATGCACCACCGCGGTACCGCACGCCTGTCCCCTGCGGTGTGTCACCGCCATGGACCATGCCCTTCCAGCCAATGGGAAGCGCAATCGCGGTTGCCTGATGCAACTTTAAAAATCGCGGTAGGCGTGCTTCGCCACCGCGGGGCCGGTCATTGGCTGCACTCGTAAGATGCACCAGCGCGGTACCGCACGCCTGTCCCCTGCGGTGTGTCACCGCCATGGACCATGCCCTTCCAGCCAATGGGAAGCGCAATCGCGGTTGCCTGATGCAACTTTGAAAATCACGGTAGGCGTGCTCCGCCACCGCGGAGGCGGTCATTGGATGTATTTGAATGAGGCAGACCTGGAACACCAATTGCAGCAGCTTAGAACCACAGAAACGAGCCCTGGGGGCTATATATGTGTGTGAGGGAGCCACACATTGCCACAGCTCACTGAGCCTGCTGCCTGAGACCCCTCACCTGCTGCTGCCTCCAGGGACTGCTGCCTGAGACCCCTCACCTGCTGCTGCCTCCAGGGACTGCTGCCTGAGACCCCTCACCTGCTGCTGCCTCCAGGGACTGCTGACTGAGACCCCTCACCTGCTGCGCCTCCAGGGACTGCTGCCTGAGACCCCTCACCTGCTGCTGCCTCCAGGGACTGCTGACTAAGACCCCTCACCTGCTGCTGCCTCCAGGGACTGCTGACTGAGACCCCTCACCACCAACAGCTGCTGCTGCTGTCTCCTGCCCACAGTGATGGCGAGGACTGAGAAGATCCGTGCCACTCTCTTCACCACCGAGGAACTGGAGCTCCTGGTGGATGAGGTGCTCAACCAGTATCCAAGGCTCTTTGGTGCGCCTAATGTCGTGGTGAGTAACTCAGAGTGTGAGTGAGAGTGCAGGGTGGGGGACACATGAAGTTGATCTGCTGCAGTATGTGCATGGGAGTGTGAGGGTGGGTCATGCACTGCCTAGCATGCTGTTTCCAGGGGGAAGGTGTGTTTGGCCTATTCAACAGGTTTCCCTGCCTGCACATCCAGATCAGAGGGAAGTATGATGTCTTGTCAGACATACAGTGAGGCTGCACCTTTTCATTTCATGAGTCAGGATAGTAATTGCCAGTCTGCATGTCTGTATGTGTCCCTGATGTCCTTCACAGGCCCATCTGTGGCCTTAGCTAGTGTTGCTGTCCAGAGGGTAGTGAGGCCATTGTTTAGACCTCTATATGTGCCTCATCTCAAGTTCTGCGCCATACTCAGGACCTGAATCCCCCAGGGTGACACTCTTGTTGGTCATTCACCTATGGCATGGTACATTCAAACATTATTGTGCCCGGACTCTTCCGTCCCCACCAGCAAGTGCACATACTAGCATGTGTTGGCACTGTTTGTGTTTCCAAATCGTCACTCCATGTAAGGGATGAGCTGCCCCACGTTGGACCTCTGTGTGACCCCAAATGGCCTGCACATTCACTGCCCAATCTGACAGTGACACAACACTGAATGTACAGAGTGTCACATATGTGCTTTTCCTCTTGAGTCTCCATCAATGAGCCATTACAGAGATGTAGATTGCACACAACAGGGCTTGTGATGAGGGTCTGCGTTCGTGAGGTCATGTCCCTCAATGTGACATCAATGACACAGTGTGGCAGTTGCAGGGCAAGTGCTTTGTGGGCTGCGCAGTGTTGGGCACAGTGAGTATTCCCAGTCACATATGTAGTGATGTCATGCATGTCTTGTTATTCCCAGAATATTGCATTAGATGTGCTCAGCATACACATTTAGCTCTCTGCTGGCGTCATGCATGGTCAGGAGATGGGCATGCACTGTGTCCACCCTCATACCTGCATGCCTTAATGTGTGTTTCACACATGATGATGTTTGCAATTAGCAGATGTATTGTCGCCGCTGACGTAATGGCAGAATTTGGGATGAGTCAGTGTCATGGTCCTGCACTGGGGAATGGTGGTTGGTTACACTGAATGTTGCCCCCTCTTGTCTCCCATGTCTACAGCTAAAAGTCAACCAGCGCAAGGCCGTGTGGAGGGCCATTGCATCAAAGGTGCGTGCACTGGGTGTCTCCAAACGACGGCGCTCCCACTGTCACAAGAGGTGGGATGACATCGCACGGCTAAGCAGGAACGTGGCAGAGATGACACTGGGGCTGATCCCTCGATCTGGCAGGTTGGCGCGGCGCAGCATGACACCACTAATGGGACACATTTTAGCAGTGACGCAGCCTGACCTGGATGCACGTCTGAAGGTGCATCAGCAGCAAGCTGGTGGTGGGTATTCTGTGAGTGTGACTCTGGTTGTTGTTTGCCAGCATGTGCTCCAGGCCTGGGCCAGTGCAGGGCTGTGATGTTGCTAGCGTGATGCAATGGTGTGTAAGTGGCCGCGGTGTGGGGTGCAGTTGTCATGCATTCCCCCTACATGTACCTTCCCATGTCATTGGTGTAATGGGCCTTGACTTCACATTTGTAGTTTTTGGCTTCTGGTACCATCTTCATTGGTGTCATCACGGACATCACATGTCAGGGTCCAGCAGAGTGCATGATCTGAGTGTGCCATTATCAATGTGTGCATTACCTGACATCAGATTAGTGCTGGCTAAACATCTGACACCGATGTGCAACTGTAGTTGTGCCCCAAGATATGACATGGTGGATGGCATGTGCCCATGGACATTGTGTGTGGTTATTTTGGGGTCTGTGTCTGTGTTGGTGACTTCTGCTGGATCATGTTGTGACGTTGGCAATATGTTGTGAGTAGGATCTTTGAACCCTTCAGGGCCCTAGGTGTGCACAGAGGGATATGTGTGTGTTGTTAGACTTAGCCACCAACAGGCTAAATGGCTGTCTGTCCATCACATGGGTGGATTCTGTACAATTTTGCATCATTCCACGGAAATTTAGATGTTTGTATTGAGGTTGCACAATGTTACTGCCCATGGTGTTGTCCAACATGGATCATTGTCCATCATTAGTGATGCTTCACTTGCAGATATTTGTTGACTTGATGCAGATGTACTTATCCTCTCTCTCTCTCTCATGCAGCATCTCACATGGGAACGGAAGGACACGGGACGGACACCTGTGGTGAGGCATCAGGCACAGGTGATGCTCACCTGCATAGTGACACGGATGTCACCAGCGCATCAGAGGGGGTCCGTAGTCATCTAGAGGAGTCCCTGCCAGAAACGCAGACCTCTACGTCATCTGACGACGGCGGTGATGCATCTATGGTTTTGTCCGAAGGAAACGGGGAGTCTGCCTCCTCGTCCACCACACAGCGTTCAGTGCCCACCCTCCCTGCTACTCCCACTTTTGTTGCCCGTGTTCACACCATGAGGAAGGGAAGAGTGTCCTTCATCCCAGGCACCGCTGCCCCTGCCCCTGTCCCCCCTGCTGCCATCAGTGCGGAGTCTGTGGGCCTTTTGCGCCAGCTGTGTGTGGGTCAGACAGCTCTCCTCAATGCCTTCCTGGACCATGACAAAAAATTGGCACAGGTGGTGGCTTTCATGGAGGGCGTGCATTCCGACGTGGGTGGGCTACACCGGACTGTACAGTCTCTGGCCTCTGCAGTGACAGCAGCCATTCAACGTGCCCAATCCCATGATCCAGCTCCAGTCCCTAGGCCCACCACCCTGACAGTGGACACATCTGATGATGGTGAGCACACACCCCAGACGTCAAGGGACAGATACGTCACGCGCAGCACACAGCAGCAGCAGCCCAAGCAGTCCAGGCCGCAGACACCATCCCCACATAAAGGTAAAGCCACACCAGAGCGCAGGGGCAAAAGCCCTTCAGGCCACACCCAGGGCAAGGATGGGAAAAAGCAGGGCTCCAAGGCTAGTTCACCCACAACATCTACTCCCATCCAGAGCCCTGTGAAGCAGGGTAAGGAGGCCACTGTAGGGGGGACACCTGGTAAACAGGTGATGCAGGGGCAGAAGCAATCCGGGGGCAAGCGTCCCAAAGGATCAAGCACGTCCCCAGAGGGGGGACCAGCATCTGCAGCTGATCCAGCTTTTGTGACCAGTGTGCCTGTTGTATACACCCCACTTGGCCTTAATCCCAGGACAGGGAAGCCATATCAAATCCCCAAGAAGTGGAAGGGCATCCCTCAAACTTCACCCACACACACTGGTTCTCGTGCAGGCATGAGTCCACCCCCACGTGCCACCACCCCACCTGGACCTAGCAGCCCTGAGGCTTCAAAAAGCACTGCTGGCTCTACCACACCTGGACCTGGCGGCCCTCAGGCTTCCCAGAACACTGATGGCTCTACCCCAGCTGGGCCTTTCTCTCCTCGAGCCAGTACCCCAACTGGCCCCGACAGACAGCCACATCCCAGTCATACTGCCAGCCAAGTCTGAGTGTTAGTCCTCCTCACACACATGTCTGTCTCACAATGGTGCCATGGCATGGCCATTTTTGACACCCTGAGTGTGTTGCTGACCATGGCAGAGTACTGTACCACACATTTACAGTGCTGGATGCCATGTACCTCACCTGCACTGTGTCCTGGCCACTGGCCTTGCTGTTCACTGGTATTTGCCCCTGGCCTGTGCAGCTTCTCATGTACCTCACCTGCACTGTGTCCTGGCCACTGGCCTTGCTGTTCACTGGTGTTTGCGCCTGGCCTGTGCAGCTTCTCATGTACCTCACCTGCACTGTGTCCTGGCCACTGGCCTTGTTGTTCACTGCTGTTTGCCCCTTGCCTGTGCAGGATCTCATGTACCTCACCTGCACTTTGGACTGGCCACTGGCCTTGTTGTTCACTGCTGTTTGCCCCTTGCCTGTGCAGGATCTCATGTACCTCACCTGCACTTTGGACTGGCCACTGGCCTTGCTGTTCACTGGTGTTTGCCCCTGGCCTGTGCAGCTTCTCATGTACCTCACCTGCACTGTGTCCTGGCCACTGGCCTTGTTGTTCACTGCTGTTTGCCCCTTGCCTGTGTAGGATCTCATGTACCTCACCTGCACTTTGGACTGGCCACTGGCCTTGTTGTTCACTGCTGTTTGCCCCTTGCCTGTGCAGGATCTCATGTACGTCACCTGCACTTTGGACTGGCCACTGGCCTTGTTGTTCACTGCTGTTTGCCCCTTGCCCGTGCAGGCTCTCATGTACCTCAAATGCACTGTGTCCTGGCCACGGGCCTTGCTGTTCACTGCTGTTTGCCCCTTGCCTGTGCATGATCTCATGTACCTCACCTGCACTTTGGACTGGCCACTGGCCTTGCTGTTCACTGCTGTTTGCCCCTGGCCTGTGCAGCTTCTCATGTACCTCACCTGAACTTTGAACTGGCCACTGGCCTTGCTCTTGTCTGACTTTTGCTGTATGACAGTGTGAAATGTAAATAAAAATAATAAATGTACTCCTGTTGTCTGCATTGTCAGTGTCCTTGCTATATGAAAGGGTTACTGTGTGGGTATTGTTTACTGTGACACATGCTCTATTTTCCACTTCAACATTGCCAATGTCTTGTTTCCTCTGATCATGTTGTTTCAACTTTGGTGTCCCAGACTTCTGCATCTGTGTGTGTTGGCTTGGTAGTATGTGTGTTTGCTGTGGACTGATTGACTTCCTGGGTGTGTTGTTGTGTGTGTGATGTTTAGATTGTTGTTGTGTGTGTTCATGGTGTGTCACTCATCTGTTTGTAACTGGTATGTGTGTTGTGCACACACTGCTTGGTGTGTATGTAGTGCTGTGAGTTGATGTTGCCTTGTCCTTGCCTGTTGTGCACCCCCTGATGTTTGGCTGTTGTAGCATGTTGATATCTTTGCCTGTGCATGTGTTGTGACTGATGTGGCTGTGTGTAGTGTTTGTGTTGTGTTGTGTCATGCAGTTGACAGTTGCTCTGTGTGTGGTGTTCTATTTTCCTGTCAGTGTGTGTGTGTTTGTTGTGTTTGATTCAGGTGTGTTGCCATTGTGGTGTGCCTTACTTGTGTGTATGTCACATGGACTGAGGTCTATTGTGGTTGCCGTGCTTGTTTTATGTGCGTCCTTGGTGTTTTCTCCTCTCACATTTGATGTGTCTATGGTCATGGTTGTGCATGTGCAGACATGTGGTACATTGTGACACCATTTTGAGTGGATGGGTGTTGTGGTATGTCTGTCTATGTGTCATTGTAGGCCCATTTCTGCCTTTTGTTCTCCATTATTGTTTTTAGTGGATGCACTTCTTATATGTGTTGTGGTATGTTGTCTGTGCGTTTTTCATGACTGATGTGGTTGTGTACTCCTGTTGTGTCTGTGCTCCCATAGAATTTGCACTGTTTAGCTGCACAGGTCTTGTCTGTTGTTGTAGTAGTTCTGTGTGTGTGTTTTGATTGTGTTCAGTGTTTGACTGTTGTTTTTGTGCGTACAGTGGTATTGCCATACCTGTGTGTGTGTGTGATGTTTGTGGATACCACCCAGGGGGTGTGTTTGATTGTCAGTGTCTTGACTGGATGTTATAGGCAAGCTTCTGTGTGTTTGTCACTGGTGTTGTGTGCTGCAGGTGTGATGGGTGTGGGGGTTGTGTGAAGGTTCATACTTGTGTTTGACTGTCATGGAGTGTTGCAATGGGCCCTGTGTGTTGTGCTGCTGACATACTCCTGTGATGTATTTTGATTCAGATGTGTGGCTGATCAGGGTTGGACTTCATACCCTTCTTTTCATCCCTGTGCCTATTCATGGGTTGCCTTGCTGTCTCCCTGAGTTGTTGCAGTGAGGTGACTGTGGTTTAACTTCACTCACTGTGACTGCCATGTGTGGATTTTTTGGCTGGGGTGGATGTGATGTGTTCCTTCCCTTGCATGTGATATACACATTCTTGGTGTTCAGCTCCTTGCCATTCCATTTGTGTTCACCTCACTTTGGGTTTCCTATTTGTTGTCCTCCATTGCTGTTGGCATGTGGTCTGTGTTTGTTGCTGTGTGTCAGTGTGGGGTATGTCTGTGTGACTTGACAGGCTGTGTGTCCATTGGAGTGTTTGTTCATTATCTGTGTGTGTTTAATTGGTGCTTGGACTCAGTTTACTTGCCACGAGTGTGGTGTTGTTGTGGTGTGTGTGTTCCCCTGGCCCAGTGCTTGTACGTTGTGTGTTGCTCTGCAGCCACACCTGATGAGGCTGTCTCCCTAGTTGTTTGTTGTGTGGTGCAGTGTGTGTGTTCACCTGGCTGCTTTTTGGCCATGTGGGGGCACAGGGAGATCACATGGCATGTCCCTTCATGGTGTGGGTGGGCCTAGTGTGTGGAGTGGGGAGGTGTTGCCCTGTGTACTTTGGGCACTGCCCCTGCCTTGCGCTGGCCCAGGCTACTACATTGTGTGCATTTTTACTCGCGGATTCACCGCTGCGGTCACGTGAACTGGGCATTATTTCAGGATCGCGGACATGGTGGCCGGGGTGTGGAGGGGTGGACTAGTGGCAGGTGGGACATGTGTGGCTACACCTGTGGTTGTGTTCCTGTCCCCACAAGGGTGTCTGGTGGGGGCAGGCACCTTACATCGGACATGGATTTGTGGGTTGTGTTTGTTAGCGGAGTTGTGTGATGGCGTACCTGCGTCGGCGTCCGCGACGGGCCATGGCTTGCTGTAGGTGGATCATGTACAGCGCCGGGAAGACGTGTAGTTCCGGGTCCATGGCGTTCGGCTCCGGTTCTCGATTTTGCGCTCCGCTGTGGTGCTTCCGTATGCTCTGAATGGCCGGTTTCTCCGCTGCGGTGGGCCTGGCTGTTTTGCGCATCCTAATTTGTACGGCGGGAGGGACGTCATTGCGTACGGCGGTGGCTCTGGATTGGTTGTCTCCGCCGCGGGCACGGGCGCGTTTTGATTGCGGTCCGAGTTGCACCGCGGCGGTCGGACAATGGGCTGTGTTTGGCCATTGTAATATGGCGGACGGGGGCACTGCTGCTCACGGACGGAAAACAGCGTTTTCTCCCACCGCCAGCATCGCGGAGGTGCATTCGCCAGTCATCGTAATGGACCCCTTAGTGCTAAAACCAACTTTGAGCAAAGAAGGAAAAAGGCAAAGGCAAAGGAAAATTACAGAAGTTGAAAAGTCCATGTTTTTAACTCTGTTATGTTATGTTAATTGGGCATTTATAAAGCGCACGGCTACTCCCAGGAGTGTCCCGGCGCTAAGCAAAAAACCACGTAAACAAGCACAACAAAGGAAAGCCAGACGAGAAGCCTGCCAAAAACGGGAATTAAAGTTGGAAAAGCCACGTCTTAAGTTTTTTCCTGAAAGTAAGGAGGTCCTGAACCTGTCTGAGGGCCAAAGGGAGACTGTTCCATAGGTGGGAGGCGATCACTTGGAAAGATCGACCTCCGACCCGAGCAAGAGAAATTTTGGGAACAGGAATCAAGAGTTGAGATGAGGACCTCAGGGTACGTTGGGGAGTGTAATGAGGAAATCTTTGTCTGAGATAAGGGGCTCCAATCTGATTGAAAGCTTTAAAAACCAGAATCAGTGCTTTAAAATGGATTCTTTTCTGAACAGGGAGCCAATGCAGGGATAACAAGAGAGGGGACGAATGAGTTCTAGGGCCAGCCAAAAGATGGCCCTAGCAGCCGAGTTCTGGATCACTTGCAAACGGGTGATTAGATAACTGGGAAGTCCCAAATACAGAGAGTTCACGTAGTCCAATCTCGAGATAACCAGAGCCTGGACAATGGTCTTTCTGTGAGGGACAGAGAGCAGGGGAAGAAAATTCCTCACCATTTTTAAAATCCCGAAACAGGTCCCAGCCACGGATTGAATCTGGGACTTCATAGAAAGTGTGGCATCCAGCCTGACACCAAGGTTCTTAACCAAGGTCACAGACGACCTGGGAGGGGTCAGATCCTGCGGCCACCAGTCATACCAAGTCTCACATGGTCGAGAGCCAAAAAGATAATCTCTGACTTATCAGGATTGCATTTCATTTGATTATCCTTCAGCCACAAAAAAACTGCTGAGAGACATGAGTTAATTGCATGTCCATCAAACTCAACACCCTTCTCGCAAGTGAACAACAACTGAGTATCGTCTGCATATGAAACGATCTTAGCCCCGTGTTGTTCTGCCAAAAGGGCGATAGGGGCCATATAAAGATTAAACAAGGTAGGGCTCAAAATAGAGCCCTGCGGGACTCCAACATTCATGGGAGGAATAGCAGCAGAGAAAGGGGGGACCATATAGTTTGCAGGCGGTCGCTGAGAAATGACTCAATCCACCTCAAGGCTAGGCCACCGACACCACCCTCCACCAATCTTTGCACCAATCTATTGTGGGGCACGGTGTCAAAAGCCGCGGAGAGATCCAAAAGTACCAAGACCGCGTTGCCTCCTCGATCTAGCGTGGTTTTTATAGTTTCCACCACTTCCAAAAGGGCCGATTCAGTACTAAAATTAGCCCTAAAACCTGACTGACTAGGGTGCAGGAGTTGATTGGTCTCAATGTAATCGGTAATAATAGAATTAACATATTTCTCCAAAACCTTGGAGAAGAAGGGAAGCAGAGATATGGGGCGGTAGTTACCGGCTATCTCCGGGTCAGCCGTAGGTTTTTTTAGTAAAGGAAGAATTTTAGCATGTTTCCAGCAGGGAGGCATATAACCCTCCCGCAAAGCATTGTTTAAGATCAGATTAACCGTGGGATTAATCACCTCAGCGATTGCTGATAGCACCTTGGCAGGACAAGGGTCAGTCGGAGAGCCTGACTTCAAGGACTTCATGAGGGTTAAGGATTGATCCAGCGAAATAGCAGGGAACTGCCTAAGGGAGAATTTAGAGTTTACCACCATCTGACCTGATAAGGTTGAAATTATGGGTTTCCTTGATCTGCAAGAGAGGGGAGGGATCACTGACAGAATATCGACAACACTAATATCGACCTACAGAAATATCGGGACATAAATATCGTTGTCAAAAAATTGACCTCCTATCTTCATAATGGTAAGTACAAAAATATAGGAAAAAAATATTGTTGCTAAAAATATCGAAGTACAAAATATCGTTTTTTTATATGTATTATAAATAATGTAAAATAAATCTAAAAATACATTTTACTTTAAAAAAAAATTGATTTATTTGTAAATTATAACAATTAGTAATAAATGTAATTTAAAAATAAATTAAACATACATATATAAAGTGTAATATATATATTTACTTAAAAATAATTAATAAATAATAATTTTAATTAATTATAAAATGTTAGAAATATATTAAAAAATAAAGATAAATATATATATACATACACTTGTAACATAGAAATTATTAAAAAAATTATAATATAAATTAAGGGGCACATTACGATACCCGGCGTAAAAAAATCCGCCAGGCATGGAAGCGGCAAAAATCCGCCCGCACACACCGCCTGAACACCGACCACGCCATTACGATTACACAAACTGAAAACCGCCATCGGCGGAAAAATCATACAAAATACCGCCCGCCATCGTCCGAGTCGGAGTCAAACCGCCCGCCACGGACGGAAACACGCACGACAACACAAAACCGCCCGCCCACACGGCCGACACACCGCACGTGAAATTACGATCGCACCGCCATGAGCGCGGTAAAACAACAAAAATACCGCCCGCCAGCGCAAACAACGCCGATGAGAATCGACACGGCAGAAGCCATGGCGCCCACGTACCTGCACAGAAACCATCCGCACACAAAACCAATAGCACACAACATGGCCAACAAGTCCACACAGCAAAGCACGCACAAATACACAAGCACAGTACACATCCCGAAAACACCCCCCGGACAAACAAAAAATACAAAGGCCAGAACCCCAGACACAACACACCTGAAAACAACAGACCATGAGGACACACCCACATATGTGAGTACAAAAGCAGCACTCCCACAGACCACAACCCCTTGCTACATTGCAAACCAGAGAGGAGAGGAGAGGACACAGTGACACAGCAAGAACAGCAGCACACCACAGAAACGCACACATCACTACCACCACCACCACCACCAAACACCGGCACCACAAACCCCCTGCACATTACACAACACACACCGCACCACCACCACAAACACCATGGCACCACAAAGGATGCCCAAGTTCACGCCCATGGAGCTGACGGTCATGGTTGACGAGAACATCAAGGTGTACCCACAAATCTATGGGAACATGGTCCAGCACACACCACTAGCCACCAGAAACAGAATGTGGACCCGGATCGTAGACCAGGTCAATGCAGTCGGGACCCTGCCCAGGAACAGAACCGAGATAAACAAACGTTGGAATGACGTAAAGAGCCTGGTCAAGAAGAAGGAGGGCAAAAACAGAGAGCTGGCTGCCGTCACTGGCGGAGGGAATCCCGCGCTCTTTAAGACCTTCAAAGCGTGGGAGGAGAAGGTGCGAGTCGTAATCCATCCGGAGATCCTCGCCGGATTAGCAGGGGAGTGGAGGCTGGTAAGTACAAACTAATGTATACCAGCACACCGCTATGTACACACATGCGCAACCACCATGCCACAGCTCCCAGGGACAAACACCCCCATGTCCAGCACACAATACACAACACATCACACGCACATGCAACAGACACTACCACACACAGGCCAAACCGAACAACTGTAAGATGCGTGGGGACATGTGTACACTAAGCCAGCCACGTAACCACCAACAGGTCCACAAATATGCCAGAAGCGCCACAACGAGCACCCACCACACCCATGTGTCCGCCACAGCTGCACCAACTGACAAGTAACAGGTAAGTGGCAGGAACACAAAGTGCAGTGGGTCGGAGGGGGACAGCTGAAGTACAACACCCACCAGGCCCCCACTCCCACAGACCAGCAAGGTGGAGCACTCCCCACACCCATGTGTCAGGCACAGCTGCACCAACCGACAAGTAACAGGTAAGTGGCAGGAACACAAAGTGCAGTGGGTGGGACGGTGGACAGCCCAAGTACAACACACACCAGGCCCCAGTCCCACAGCACAGCAAGGAGGAGCATCCCCCACACCCCACAGCCACGTGTCAGCCACCGCAGTGCACAACGACAGCCGAAAGGCAGACATCACGGTCCACAGCAATCGGTGTCAGTGGGTGTACAGCCACCCCCATGACCCACTACACCCCCCACCCCCACAGACCTGCAACATGGAGCACCCCCCGCTAAGAGCCATGTGGCATCCAGTACAGTGCACGCACGAACAACTTGCAGGTGGGAAACTGGACAGGGCTGGATTACTGGAGGCATGAGGACCATAACACCACCAACACATGGGACATGTCACGTAGCACACGAACACGCAGCACCGCCCACCGTCACGAACAAGTGAACAATGTGCACACGGACATGAACAGCAGACTCACACCCCACATGACCCATCACAGACATAGCAACACCCAAGGAGCCACGTCTGCATGCACAAGCCACACTGAATATAGTCCCACACGGCAGCCACTGTGCAACTCATCACACACAACCGAAACACCATTGAAGTCCTGTCCATGTAGCCCCTACTGCCTGTCAACCACACACCCCACAACTACGCCTATGTAAGACAAACAACACTAGACGCAACAGAGCGGAACAACAGAAATGCACACGAACACCACTGAACCCATCAAACACACAGACACACCATGCACATACAACATACCATCCATCCCATCCGTCAGCCCCAGTCTCATGAAAGGCATGTCATCCGCACAGCTGCCACACATACAGCAGTCACGCTAAGACACATGCCCATGACCAACCATGTGCCAGAAGTCAATTAAGCGCACGACACACTGTGAGCAACAACACACAACATGGGCCACACCCCCCCGAGCACTGCAGTGATGCACATGGCACAGGGCAGCACGCACACCAAGGAGATGGGACAACTGCAATACGTTGGCTGGCACACAACTATCACTCACTCATAACGATGCGTCCAATGCCATGTCCAGTAACCACAACAGACAGCAAATATGCAGGGCATGTCAGGCATGCACACACCTCAGACCATGCACTGTCATGCTGCCACAACACATGTCACGTTCGGCACCCATGGCTCACAGCATGTACCCCAAAAGCATATACCCTCCCAAATGCGAATCTGGGGCATGGCCCCCATGTTGCCATATGCGTTCCTAAGCGTTCCATTTGAACTCCAAAAGCAAAGTACAAACCAGACCCAGGATGGGCCAGGAGCCCGCATACACCAGAGTCACAATGAGTAGGGGCAAAGCAACACACCCATCGGCATGGCCAATCCGTCCCATGCCACATGTGCACAGCACACAGTCCCATTGCCTAGCACACACACCTACAGATGCCACAGCCACACACTCGCCTCCGGGAAACCCATGTACGAGATTGCACGAACTGCCAATGTCAGACGACTAATACATACTTCGCCAGGTGCAACACAATAACAAATCTCATTCTCTCCACAGGTGACGAACTGCTGGACGCTGGGGATGGAGACAGCAGCCAGCACAGCCAGCCTACAAGCCCCCAACGAGGACACACGGATCTGGAGGATCTGTCCACCTCTTCGGACACGGACCACCAAGCTGGCCCATCTGGCGTGGCAGGGCCCAGCCGCTCCCCAGGACCCCTCCTACCCACCAACCCATCATCCAGGGATGCTGAACAGTCCCAGTCCCCTGCTGCCACTGTCGTTGCGGCCACACCCACGGTCATTGCGGCCACTACCACTGCCGCAACCGCCACCATCGCCGCACCGACCACCACCGCCTCCACCACCACCACGTCTTCGCTGGCACCAGCCCCAGCGCAGGTGGTGGCCCGGCCGACTGGATCCACCCTGGGAGCCACAGCGAGGACCGTGGTGAGCAATGTGGCTAGTGGGCAGGCCGGTGGCAGCAGGACTGGTAGGAGGAGCAGGGTCAGGGAAACGCCAGCCTCCCTGGGAGCCATGCCCTGCCTCAAATGGCCAGAGTCCTTGGGGCCTATGAAGAGGCCCAAGGACAATGGGCCAGGTCTGCTACTGACACGCGGGAGGTGCTGGGGGTGCTGAGGTCCATGGACGCCCATATGGGCCAATTCGTGTCCCGTATGGACCAACTCGTGGACCTCATGGGCCAGCTGGTGGTGGCGGTGGGGTCACAGGCAAGGCCAGCAACACCACCTCCGCCACCACCTGCTAGGGCGCAGGCTCGGGCAGCAGTGTCCACTTCCCCTGCGTCCACAGCCAGTGAGCACACCTCACCCACCACCAGCAGGTCGCCACCACACACCCCCTCCCAAACGTGGAAGGGGCCGTCCGAAGAGGAAACAGATCTCCCGGGAGGACTTCGCACGCTCCAGTCGCAAGTGAGGCAGCCAGCCAGCCTTCCGCCAGCCTTCCTTGACCAGCCACTGCATTGACTTGCTCTACGATCCCACTCCACACAGCCATCTGGATGGCATGTGTGTGTTGGACTATGGACATAGAACCAGTGGGTACACCCTGATCATCACGCAGCCATGACCGACAGCTCATTGTCACTGCACGCACCACTTTTGTCATCACCTTACACACAATCACATGTCACAGTTTGTAATAAATGCACCTTTTTCACTAACTGCTGTTTGTGCCCTGTGTCTTTATTGTACGGAATACAACGGCCACCTTGGGCGGAAAGGCACCTGATGCGTGGCATGGCAATGGAATCCGGAGGGCCTGTAGGGACCTAGGGGTGGGAGACAGAACAGGAGCACATTCAATGAGTGTGTCACACACCCATCACACAGTACATGTCAACAACTACAAGCAATGTACACACATCGCACAGAGCAATAGGGCACAATGCCACAGCCACCAACAGTGGCATACTACCCTGGCCATGGAGCGTTGACACACAGCACGCAGTGAACAAACGGCCACCCTGACACAGCACACACACACCTGCACAGATACAGCCACATCAGCCGTCGTACATGGACACTCACCGTCAAGTGAAGTAGCGGGCGATGAGCTGCTGGCGCACATTCCCAGCTTCCTCCTCTCCGCTGTCCACCTCACTCGAGCTGTCCTGGTCTGCGGGCTGGGGCCCTGGTTGATCTCCGTCATCCACAATGAGGGGGATCTGCTTCCGAATGGCCAGATTGTGCAGCATGCAGCACGCCACCACTATCTGGCACGCCTTCTGTGGGGAGTACGCCAGTGCACCCCCGGTGCGGTCCAGGCACCTGAACCTGGACTTGAGGAGGCCAAAGGTACGCTCGACCACACGTCTGGTCCTCCCATGTGCCTCATTGTATCGATCGTCTGCTGGGGTGCGAGGATTCCTCAATGGACTGAGCAGCCATGCCCCATTCGGATACGCAGAGTCACCTGGGTGTGAGGGACACAGAGAACCGTTGCTATTCCAACTGGACAGGGGACAGCATCGCACAACCAGCACGCTACACCACTCCACATACTCACCGACAATACAGCCACGATCCTGTTGCAGATTGGCCATCAGTCGTGGCAAGATGCTGTTGCGCATTATGTGTGCGTCATGGGCCGAGCCTGGAAACTTTGCACACACGTGGGTGATCACCATGTCCGCAAGGCACACCACTTGCACATTCAGGGAGTGCGTGTGCTTCCTGTTGCGGTACAGGTGCTCAGTGGCCTGTGGTGGAACAAGGCCAACATGAGTGCAGTCAATGGCTCCCACGACGTGTGGGATTCTGCCAAGGGCATAGAATGCACCCTTCACTGCCGCCAATTCACGAGCCCTGGGGAATCTGATGTACCGGTTCCGGTACAGCATCATGGCTGCCAGTACATCCCTCAGCACCTTGCTGAACATGGGCTGGGACATCCCTCCTCCACTGCCCACTGTGTGCTGGAATGACCCAGTGGCGAAGAAATGCATGGCGGCCATCACCTTAGCCGTGGGGGTGACAGCAGTCGGATACACCCTGCGGGGACGGAGATGGGGCTCTAACATGGCACACAGTCGATGCAGAGTTGGCCTGTCCAGCCGAAACTTCCTGATTACCTCTGTATCGTCCATGTCCGCCAGCAATTGGTATGGGCGGTCAATGTTCGGTCTCCGCCTGGGGAAAATGGCAGAGGACACATGTCAAAGCAACACGGCACATAGCAATTTCGCATACACATCACTGACATGACTGAGCAAGCACATGAGCCACAGCCCAGCTGTCAAGCTGGGACGGCACGGCCACAATACACTTACACAGGTCTCCCAACAATGGCAATGGCAAGTGAGACATAACACTGCCATGTGCATGCACATGGGGATCTAGGCCCCAATGATCATGGAGGGCCCACATGTACGCGTGGGTAGGCTACACATGATTGTTCACTGGTCGCCACCCCCAGTCAGTGTTTCGAATGGGAAGGTTGTCGTGCTGGTGGTATGTTCGATGTGGCGGATGGGCGGGCCTAGGTGCGGGCTTACATTCCGGACATGGGGGTAGTTGGATTGGCGACTAGTTGCAGTACACACGGGACACGTCGCTTCCTTTCCACATCTGGGTCATCCCTTGTACTAACTGACAGTGATACAGTCATCTTCGCCCCAGCCCTCATGTCCTCCCCTCGCCCCCCAATATGCATGCTCACCTGCGAGGCTAGCGCTTGCACAGGCAGCCCCAAGCTTGCACCAGAGAGGGCAAGGAGTGTATGTGTGGGTCCAGTTGCACGAGTGGGCTGTCTCAGGGTATGATGTGTGGCGGGACGCCGTCCACCTGCGTGGTGCCCCAAATGGAGACCCGGCCTGCATGGACTATGCATCACAGTCTTCGCCTTCCGGATCCGCCACCTGCGACACCCAGTGGCTGTGGCTGCCCTTGCGGCCATGCCGCGTCCGTCTGTGGCTGATGGCCCACACATTCACTCTTTGGCCTCTCTGGGGAGGGCTCAGGGGTGGTGGCGCACGCGCTTGCACTTAGTCGCAATGGCATGTGGCGTGGTTGGTATGATGGGCAATGGATGGGATGGTGCGAGCCACCTCCTGTGACGTCAGTGCTGCTCGTGCTGTGGTGCGTCCCCCTACACTTCCATTTGACTTTTTGCCATGCTGGACGTTGAGGTTCTATTGCCTGCGTGATATGACCAGGAGGAGCGCGAGGAGACCTCTCACACACCATGCTCCACTGCCATCCCGTGCCCTGTATCGCCTGTGCGGATTGACTATGTTGGGGTTACACCTGGTCGACTGGGGCTGTGTGTGCCTTGTCAAGGGGCATGGCGGGCGCACAACAGGATCCAGCTCGTCCACAGAGGGTGGGCTGAGGTGCGCCTGGTACCGCTTTGTACGTGTGCCCGGCTGCTGTGCACACACGTGTTCACTCCCCCCGACAGGTGTCCTCTCACAATGCCCAGGGAAGCGGTGGTGTACTGTTCATGAGCCCTCCCAACACGGCGTGCTCCAACTTGGCATGTGCGCATCTACCCGTCGCACCCACCCACCTGAGCACTGCGTCCATACGACTTCACACGACACATGTGTGTCTTCCACAGTAGTGCTACTCATTTGCGTTGACATCCAATACCAGTGGACTACATGGTCATGTCACGACTGCCGTGTACTTCACATACTCTCATCCTCTCTCATTCGTACTTGTGAAATGAGTCAGCGGAGACAGTTCTGGTTTCAAACATTATATTGAGTCTTCTGTCCTCTGTGATGCAGTATAGTGGACACTACTGGCAGCGGAATACATATTGAGGATATACTGAGCATGATTACAAATGGGATAGGGTGTGGGGTGACATCTGCTTGGCCAAGGCTGTGCTAATGTACATTTACGTATAGCTGCGGAGCTGCGGACTTTGACACAGACGGTATACATGTAGCCTACCAGACCGCTCGGCATCATGGGCACAGTCCATCTCAGTTCCATGTGACAGGTTTGCTGCGGTTGTTCCTCATGCACGCGTGCATGTGAGATGACATCAGGGCATGTGCTTGCGTGCATGCAGCGGCGTGCCACTTGTTGTTGCACTGTGGTGGTTACTGGACATGTCACAGTCACTGGGGTCGTGTTGTTGTTGTATGCACTTGTCGTCCATGCAAAGGTCCTGGTATGGGATTCCCGGGGCGGGGGTGGGAGGGGTGCAGCACCCACAGACTCCAGGCGACCTATTCATGTCCACTGAGCGGTGTGTGTGTCCATGTGCGCTGGATCCATGTCGTGTCCTGGTTGTTCGTGCAGTTCCGTCCATGTGGGTGCGATGCACAGAGCCCATGCCACTGCCTCCCACGATGCATGCGGTGTTCCTGGATGTGATGGGGAACAGTGTGCATGTCCCGGTCATATCCGATGTCATGGCGATGTCGTTGATGGTGTGGTTACAGTTGCCGGTCGTTTGGTATGGCTGTTGTGGTGGTGACTGGCCAGTCCGTGCGGAAGCTGAGCATGGGTGCGGGGTTGGACTTCATAGGTCACTCGGGGAACCTGCGTTGTGGTCCGACGTATTTACAGGTTGTCAGGTATGCGATGCCGTCCAGCAGGGCTTCCATGTCATTGGTGGTGTACATGTTTGCCAGCCAATGAAGCGGATGGTGGCTGTCAAGGTGTTGTTCGTAGGTTGTCCCTTGGAGGACCATGATGGGGCATGCTGGGTGACATTCGATGTAGCTGTTCTCGATGATCCGTCGTGTGGAGGCACAGTGGTCCCATTTCAGTGCGGGTGCGATGTTGGCCACATACGCCATGCCCCCATAGGCAGAGCAGGCCCTGTCGTGTGCGTCCAGAGGGAGGAGTAGTGGTAGCAGGTCCGCCTTCAGACATGCCGGGTTGGAGAGGCATATCTCGACGGGATGCTGGTAGGGACACCTCCGACAGTAGAAGACGGGCATGACGCAGCTGAACAATGTGATGCGGTAAGTCAGTCGGTAACTTACGTTCAGCAGGGACAGGAGATCGCATCCCAATGTATGGAACAGGTTGGTTTTGTACAGCTTGAGCTGTTCGGCGTAGTTGGGTAGGTGTGTTGCGGTTGCCATTTCGCAGCGGTTCGTAGAGGTGGCGTGCTCCGGCTGTGTGTGCAGTCTGCAATGTGCACGCTCCGGGGTTACTGTGAGCTCTGTGTTGTCGTGGGGAGACAGGACTTGTGTTCTGTTTGCTTGTTTGGAGGACACGGGCCCTCTTCCCACATGCTTCTCAGACAGTTCAAGGTCAGTGCTGTGTGACTCCTTCCAATTAACTTGCATGTGGCCGACATGGGGGAGTGTTTTCTTCTTTCTTCCCCGTCCGTTGTGTGCTTCTGTGATATGCGCTATCTGCCGTGTGGTCGGTCTCCTCGGCATGCCTGTGTTGGTCTATTCTTGGACAATGGCTGTATTCACCGGCTTCTGTCGTAGGGCTGTGGTTTCGGAGTTGGAATGGAAGGTCATTCAGTGCTGTCTGCTCTCCCTTGTGTGGGCGGCAGCCTGCCTTCCCGCTCTGCGTTGGGCCTTGTGTGTGGATGTAATTCTTGGGCCACCTGTTGTCGGTCACCGGGCTCTTTGGTGTTCCGTTTCATGTGTCTTGTTCATATGTGCAGGGTGGTATGGGTTTTTCAGTGTGGTACTGGCGTTCCTCTTCCCGAAGGGGCCCTGCTTCTCCTAGTTGGTGTTGCCGCCGCTGTGTGCTTCGCCATGTTTGTTACACTGGGGTGTGTCCTGCTGTTGCGTGACATCACTGACATGTGTGCGTCGGTTGTGTGGCGTTGGGTGTTGTCCGTGAATTGGGCGTTGGGTACATGTCTGTGGCCGGCCTGTCACGTGTCATGTGCGTTCGGGGTGGGGCTGGTGTGTGTGCTGCTTGGTTGTGTCCCTGTGTCTGTGTGCGACGCATGCATGGCGCTGCGGTTGGCCTCTGCATTGTGCGCATGTGTGGCGGCGTCATCGGCGCTTTGGGGCCGTGACGGGGTGGTTGGTTCCTAGTCCCAGGTGGTGTGTACACATGTGTTCCGCGATGTTTGGATTTGGCCTGTGTGTCATATGTGGATGCGATGGTGGATGTGTAGTGTGCACGCGCTGGTGGGGGGTTGTCCGCTTTTTCCGCCCTTGCACTGTGTGCGCTGTTTGCGTGCACTTGTTGTGTGTGTGCCTACCTGCGTCTCCGCGGTACGTTGCGTCCTTGGTGGTGCATCAGCAGAAGCATGGGAAGGGCCTGCAGTGCTGGATTCATGCCCGGGGTGCCGCTTCTTCGTTGTCCGTGCTCTGCGTCCGTGTTTCCGCCTCTCTTTCACGTGCGGTGTCTCTTTGCCGTGGGAGCCGTTTGTTTGCGGCATCGTAATTTATACGCCGGGCGGGACGTGTTTCGTCGGACGGTGTGTGTCAGTTGGGCTGCGCCGCTACGTGTACGGGCGCACTTTGATGGCGGACGGTGTTGCTGGCTTGCCGGCGGTGTTTGGCCTGCTTTTCGCATCGTAATTGGGCGGGCGTGTGGACTGCTGCGTGCCGGCGGTAACTGGTGGTTTTTGCATCCGCCAGCACGGCGGTAGTGCTTCCGCCCGCCATCGTAATGGGCCCCCAAAATATTAAAATATGTAATATTTTTTAAACCTACATTTTAAACTACATTTAGTGCAACAGTAGGGAAAGTGTTGGATAGCTGAGGGTAAAAAATTACTATTCCCAC
Organism: Calotriton arnoldi; assembly: GCA_963921515.1. Classification (NCBI taxonomy): domain Eukaryota; kingdom Metazoa; phylum Chordata; class Amphibia; order Caudata; family Salamandridae; genus Calotriton; species Calotriton arnoldi. The sequence continues at coordinate 9,258,460 of CAWUFW010000004.1, read as the reverse complement.
TCCAGCAAGTGCAACAGTAGGGAAAGTGTTGGATAGCGGAGGGATAAAAATTACTATTCCCACTCCAGCAAGTGCAACAGTAGGGAAAGTGTTGGATAGCATAGGGGTAAAAATTACTCTTCCCACTCCAGCGAGTGCAACAGTAGGGAAAGTGTTGGATAGCGTAGGGGAATAATTTACTATTCCCACTCCAGCGATTGCAACAGTAGGGAAAGTGTTTGATAGCGGAGGGGAATAATTTACAATTCCCACTCTAATGAGTGCAACAGTAGGGAAAGTGTTGGATAGCAGAGGGTAAAATATTACTATTCCCACTCCAGCTAGTGCAACAGTAGGGAAAGTGTTGGATAGCGGAGGGGAATAATTTACTATTCCCACTCCAATGAGTGCAACAGTAGGGAAAGTGTTGGATAGCGGAGGGAAAAAAATTACAATTCCCACTCCAGCGAGTGCAACAGTAGGGAAAGTGTTGGATAGCAAAGGGGAATAATTTACTGTTCCAACTCCAATGAGTGCAACAGTAGAGAAAGTGTTGGTTAGCGGAGGGGAAAAAATTACTATTCCCACTCCAGCAAGTGCAACAGTAGGGAAAGTGTTGGATAGCGGAGGGATAAAAATTACTATTCCCACTCCAGCAAGTGCAACAGTAGGGAAAGTGTTGGATAGCATAGGGGTAAAAATTACTCTTCCCACTCCAGTGAGTGCAACAGTAGGGAAAGTGTTGGATAGCGGAGGGAAATAATTTACTATTAACACTCCAGCAAGTGCAACAGTAGGGAAAGTGTTGGATAGCGGAGTGATAAAAAATTACTATTCCCACTCTAGCAAGTGCAACAGTAGGGAAAGTGTTGGATATCGGAGGGGTAAAAATTACTATTCCCACTCCAGCGAGTGCAACAGTAGGGAAAGTGTTGGATAGCGGAGTGATAAAAAATTACTATTCCCACTCTAGCAAGTGCAACAGTAGGGAAAGTGTTGGATAGTGGAGGGGAATAATTTACTATTCCCACTCCAATAAGTGCAACAGTAGGGAAAGTGTTGGATAGCAAAGGGGATAAAATTACTATTCCCACTCCAGGGAGTGCAATAGTAGGGAAAGTGTTGGATAGCGGAGGGGTACAAAGTACTATTCCCACTCCTGCAAGCGCAACAGTAGGGAAAGTGTTGGATAGCGGAGGGGTAAAAATTACTATTCCCACTCCAGCAAGTGCAACAGTAGGGAAAGTGTTGGATAGCGTAGGGGTATAAATTACTATTCCCACTCCTGCGAATTCAACAGTAGGGAAAGTGTTGGATAGCGGAGGGGTAAAAATGACTATTCCCACTCCAGCAAGTGCAACAGTAGGGAATGTGTTGGATAGCGTAGGGGTATAAATTACTATTCCCACTCCTGCGAATGCAACAGTAGGGAAAGTGTTGGATAGCGGAGGGGTAAAAATTACTATTCCCACAGAACAAAATTTAAATTTAAAAACAAACAAAATATCAACTACAATACAAAATATAATAAAAAACCCAAAGACAAAACATATATAAAAATATAAAAATTAACAAAACAAAACAAAATATTTTAATGTAGCAAAAATCTAAAATTGTCATACAAAAAATAATTTTTTTAATTTAACAAACAATTTACAAACAAATAAATATTTTGTAATACAAATTAATCTTAATCAAAAAATTTAAAATTACATAAATGTAATATTTATTTTCCTACCCTATAACACCACACAATTTGCAACACACATCTAAATTAAACAAAAAGTATACCTCTATAATTAACACAATTAATTATCACTTAATCAAATATTAATAATTATACAACACATTTAAAAATGTAAAAATTATTGTACAAACCAAACGTTACTGCTATTGAACCGAAATCCCCAAACAAAATAAAAACTAAACAATTACCAAACATATTTATCAATTAATAAATGAATATTAATGATCAAGTAATGATTAATTAATTTAAACTAAATTACTTTCCACCCTCTACCCCAATAAACACCAAAACACACACCTAAAAATATTTACACAATTTCCATAACTAATTTTACATTAATAAATTAATATCAATTAACAACAAATCATTAATTAATTTTAAAAAATTACTTCCCACCATTTACCACTATAAACCTCACAACTCACACATCAAAATTATTACACAATTGGCATATTTAAATTTTAATTAATTAATTAGCATTAATTAACAAATAATTAATTAATTATAAATAAATTACCTTCCACCATATTCCCCTATAAATGCCACCACCAATTTCGTAAAACATGACACAATTAACATAATTAATTAACAATTAATTAATTAATTAATTAATAACAATTAACAAGCAAAATATAAATAATTAATAAATTAATTAACACTATAAAATAAAATTAATTAAATATTATATTACAAATATTAATAAATGTATTAAAATTAAATTACTTCCCACCCTACTCCCCTATCAACCCACAACCCGCTCCTTAAAAAATAACACAATTAACACAATTACCAATTAATTAATAATAATTAACAACCACTTAATAAATAATTAATGATAAATTAATTCCCACAATTAACAATGTAAAATATAAAATAAATAAATATTAATTAAGAAAAATATTAATAAATTAATTATAATTAAATTACTTCCCATCCTATTCCCCTATAAACCCACAACCCACTCCTATAAAAATGACACAATTAACATATTTACCAATTAATTAATCAATAAAAAATTAACAGCCAATTATTAATTAATTAATTATAAATTAATTCCCACAATTAACACTATAAAATCAAAAATAAATAAATACTAATAAATAAAAATTAATATTCAATTTATTATAATTAAATTACTTCCCACCCTTTTCCCCTATAAACCCACAACCCGCTACGGAACTAAAACGCAAAATTTAATTAAAATAAAATTAATAACTTCTAAAAATTTAACACATATATTCAAAAACAAATGCAATACTTAGACAAAAAAGTAGAGCACATACATTTAAAATAGATACTAAAATACACAACACTAACTAAAAAAACAATATTTTTTACAACTATATTTTTGCAAACGATATTAATTACTTCGATATTTTAGAAAATGATATTTCTTACCTGAAACTCGATATTCTTGACCACGATATTCTTGCAGTCGATATTAATGTTTCTCGATATTTTGCACTCGATATTAGTGCAAGTCGACATTTCCTACTCGATATTCTGACTCTTTACCAGAGTGCGGCGTTAGCCTTCCTGGCTTAACACCGCACCCCGCCACTTCAGAAACGCAGGGCTGCACCATATTGACAACAATATGGTGCAGCCCTGCGTTGCCCCCTGCGCTGGCGCTAAACTTAGCAGCTTAGCGTCAACGCAGGTACCCTTGCACCATAGTGCAAGGGTGTCTGCGTTGAGGAGAAGATTGTTTATGTGCAGGTAGGTCACCCTTCCTGCACATAAACAATCTTAAAATGACGTTTTGTAACTTTTATGTGTTCTGCTTAATGCAGCACACATTTAAGTTGCAAAATGTAATTTCTTTTTTTCTATTGTTTATTTGCAGGAAGGGATACCTTCCTGCACATAAATAATCAAAGGCAATTTGCTGTTTCTATGTGTGTTGGATAACGCAGCACACATGGAAACAGCAAAAACGAGGAGAAATAAAGCATTTCTCCTCGTTTTGCCTGTTTAAGACCAGGTTTTCCCTGGTCTTAATTTTGTCGCTGCCTCCTATTTACGCCACCCTTGTAAATAGGGGGCAGCGTCAAAATCAATGGGTGTTGCAGTGCAACGCCCACTGCAACGCCCATTGCCCTCCCATTTCACGCTAACTACAGCGTGAAAGGGGGCCTTATTTACAAGGCAGCGTTAAGCCACTTAACGTGGCTTAACGCTGCCTTGTAAATAAAGCGAAGCTCCTATAGCCATCACAACGGCAGTGAAAGTGACGTTCTGGTGGCAATAGGGGCTTGTAAATATGCCCCTTAGTTTTATAAACTACAACTATGGGGGAGTTGAAAGTTCTAATGCTGAATACATTTCTTCCCAATATAACCTGGACCTAAATTATGCAAGCCCTTAAAGCAAAGTGCTTTGAAGATGATGCGCCTACTAACAGGCAGCCAGGGCTGCTCTGCTCGGTGGCCTGAAATAGAAGCTCTACTAGGAATACCAAGAATAAAACTGGCTTCCGCATTTTGGACTACCTGCAGTCACCGAATGAGTTATTGGGGTGCTCCCAAATAAAGAGAGTTCTCGTAGTGCTGCTCTAGGAAATTAGGGCCTGAACCACAGTTTTACATGAGTAAAGTGTGCAGTGGCAGGATGTTCAAGGAGATGGCTGCAACCTGTCTGATAAGAGAGGCAAAAAGCAGATTCTTAGCGGAAGTGACAGGTGTAAATGGTACTCCAAGCTCCGCTGTGGTGACCATACCAAGGAGGAGAACCTCACTTTTTGCACCGTTCCCTTGGCTACCTGACGCACATTGTAAGGAGGCCTCTTTTGTAGTATTGTGCTAATACTGCAATAATTATAGGATCTGACCCCTCAGTTCTACATAAATAGCTATCCGAACGTCATTGTAAAGTGTGAGTTCCAGACACCTTTTGTGGAATTCTGTGGGTCCCGATGTATTCCAAGTACAACATAAATGCAGTAGAATAAGGCTGACTTGTTCCCAAGGCTGTGAAGGAGGTGTAGGGTTTCACGGGCTTTGCCAGGTTTACTGCTGAATGGTTTGAAAGATTGGGGCACCATTGACCCATTTGAGAATCATGAATGGGCTGTTAAGGAGCAGCAAACTAATCGAGGTATTTAAAAGGATTACAAGATATTCTTATTCAGCATCGAGCAGAACATACCGAGACATTCTTCTTGTAAACAGACATTTCCATTCTATTTTTTGCATACACTCAAGGCGAAGGGACACACACCCAGGGGGTTGAATGCAGGGTGTGTAATTACACCATTTCTGTTGAGGAACTGGTCACAGTGAAAGAAGCTCAAAACACCCGCTAGAGCAACCTCTTGAAAGGATCAGTGGCTAATGCAATCAGTAAACTGTAAACCAGTGAAATGTGTAAATCAAATGCAAGCTCGAAGAATTCTTTACAGTTAATATGGATGCGGATAGTGAAGGTGACGTGGCTGTGAATGGTGACATGGTTGTGGATGGAGACGTTGACATGGTTGTGGATGGTGATGTATTTGTGGATGGTGATGTGGTTGTGGATGGTGACGTGGACATGGTTGTGGATGGTGATGTAGTTGTGGATGGTGATGTGGTTGTGGATGGTGACGTGGTAGTGGATGGTGACCTGGTTGTGGTGTGGATGGTGACGTGGTTGTGGATGGTGACGTGGCTGCGCATGGTGCCATTGTTTTGTATGGTGACATAGTTGTGGATGGTGACATGGCTGTGGATGGTGACGTGGTTGGGTTCTGGGCATAGATGGTGATGTGGTTGTAGATGTGTACACCTAGATGTGGGGATGGTGATGTGGCCCTGGACAAGGATGTAGATGTGGAAGGTGATGTAGTTGTAGATATGGAAGGAGGTAATGTGGATGTACACCTGGACAGGGGCGTGGATGGTGATTTGGTCATAAATTGTGTTGTCGATGCAGATGTGATTGAGGGTGGTGATGTGGTTGTGGATGCAATGTTGAGGTGGATGTGTTGCACCATCCATCTGATGTAAAAATGAGTAAGGGGGTGCTCTGTTGATAGCTCAATCTAAAGTTAAGCACAGACTGGAGCCTGCTCCCATAATCCATTTAAAAAGCATCAAGTGATTGGTACAGCAAGTGCCTAGTTTGTGCAAGTGGCTGCCGATATTTGCATCCGCACTTATTTTTAGGGACCAGGTCTTATTTTTTAACATCAGAATTTAAAAGAGAGAAAAAAGAAGGAATGCAGTTGGTATTGATCTCTCCCTCGTGGGTTGTATGATAGAGGCACGAAAGGCTCAACCACGCGTGCCTCCACCACGCAGCCCAAACCACGAATACAACTTAACCACGCATTCCCTTACCACGTATGCCTTTATGACGCAATTATGTGGTAAAGGCATAAATGGCATGGGTGTATGTGCTGCTAAGTTCGCCACTACTCCTATCCCTCTACCCCGCCTGAAGCCCTAAATTACAAACCACCTACCATCCCCCCGCCCTAAGCCCTAAATTACAAACTCCCTACCTGCCCCCCACCCTAAGCCCTAAATGACAAACCCCCTACCAGGCCCCCGCCCTGAGCCCTAAAAATGCCCCAATCCTTAAATACTCCCCCAAACCCAGCCCTTAAAGCTACCCCAACCCCATCCTCCTGCCCTGAGCCCTAAAAACTTGCCCCTTCCTTAAAAGTACCCTGACCCCCTCCCGAAGCCCTAAAAACTTGCCACCGATTCCCAGACCCGGCCCCAGCTCCACTTACCTGGCCGTGTCCGCTTCCCGTTCCAGCGCTCCTGTTCCTGTTTCCAGCCCCCACCCATCCCAAACACTACAGTGCATTTGCCTTAACCACGCATATACGTGGTTTAGGCAAATGCGTTGTTCGGGCAAGCGTGGTTACGGAATGCGTGGCTCTGGCAGCGCAGTTCCGGATGTTTCCCTCCCTCACGTGATGCTTTTCGCCTCCTCTCCCCCAACCTGGCTTTATTTGTATTTGTTCCCCCACCCACTTCCTGTTACTTCCCCCTCCCACTGCTCTGTTGCCCTACCACCCCATGTGGAACTTTTCTTTTTTTTAAGAACAGGACAGCTAACTACTGCAGGCCAATTATTCTTGCAAAAAGTGCCTTGGGGATAATCAAATTTCATTTTTTTTGTTTGCCAATCCATCTTAGATCGTTACATTTAAAAAAAAGTTGCAAGCTCCATTTCATAGGCGCGTGAATGTGCAGTGACACATGCATGCTTTTGTATGATGATGCATGTGCTCACCATCATGTCTATTTTTTTATTCTTTTGGCCAATGCTGCAAAGCATTGGCAAACAGCGCTGATAAAGTCAATAGGTTCAAAACGCCAGACCGATTGGCTTTGAAAATGGTTGTTTATAATTCTATGTTTATTGGAACAACCTTAGAGCATGCTGTTAAAAGTGCTGAATTTATCAACATGCCTAGTCCTCAAGAGTCTCTTCAGTAGTGAAGTACTTCTGGGTAAAAGAGCACATAAAGAGGAAGGCTGGTGCACGTTCTGGTACTGCAACACTATTTCTGATTCCCACCATTTTGCATTGTCATTCCTCCATGTTCCAGCCTCTTAATCTGCACCTTGATTCCAGGGAGGACCTCTTTCCTTGTGCTGTGTTTGCTGAGTTGACTACACAAGACCACGTGTGACCACAAGTGGCTGCCCTTGGACTTTAATTCACAAACTTTGAAACATAATATTTGGTAGGGACATTAAAGAGCACGTGCCTGCTGGCAGCTCTGAAAGAATCAGCACCTGCTGGGAGAACGGCTATGGGTACCTGGTTTACCCCTGTTATTGATATCCCCTGGAAAATGTTCGTACACTTGTGGCACACAAGCAATGTGTAATGTTTTGTCTTTGCATGTTATAGGAAGGTCTCATCACTGTGAAGGATGGCTTTGCTGCTAGTGTTACAGGTCCAAAGGGGACTTCCATCCAGTTGTATTATATCCCATCAGGTGCTGTGTGTTGGAACGCTGGCAGTGAGAAAGGTACAGCAATAGAGGGTCCTGGAGAAGAAAAGACTGCAAGAAGGGAAAATAGAGTGTAGAGATGGGAGGAACAATGTGGGGAGCGAAATGGAAGAGAAAGGGAGAGTTAGAAAGGAGAAGACACAGGAAGAAAGAGGAGATACAAGGAGAAAAAGTTAATAAAACGTTTGGTGGCAGGTGAGATGGGGAGAGGAGTATATGGATACAAGAAAGAACTGGAATGTGGGAAGCAGAGGTGAAGAGGTGTAGGGAGAGGAGAAAAAGAGACTAAACAAAGGTGGGTAGGGTAAAAAGATTTGGAGAGGCTGGTAGATTTAAAGAGGAGGGACCCCACAGAGCTCTATTGTGTCCCACTAATTTTTAACATCTGTATATTATCCATGGCGAAATTATGAAAACACATTGGCATGCAAGCCTATATCTAGGCTTTGGACATTCAACTGATTTTCGGAATGTAAAATTTACATCAAATCTTTGCGCTCTTGCCTTCTAATAATTAGATGGTGGGTGGCCAAGAACTTTCTGAAGGAAACTCAGGGCAAAGCAGAGCTGCTAAACACGAAAAACTATTTTACCATCTGATCCTCTGATTTCTGGCCATAAATTATGGGACGATGTAGGAGGCTGGCTTGGTATATGGTGCCCACTCATCCAAGTGTAGCACCCTGAACCAATCCAGACAACCCTTTTGGTGTTTTTAGTGGTTTAGACAACCTTAGAAAGCTCTCTAAGTGGTAGCTGTGGGGAGCAGCCTTCAGGCTTAGTCTAGGAGGAGTGTTAAGCAGCTTGTTCCACCACTATCTAATCTTATAGTGCAGATTAAGTGAAAAAGAACCACACAGTGTAGTTATAAAAATAGTTATTACAGACACTCACTAACCCAATGCAATATCTCCTACCTGCAGATATAATAACAATACACACAATACTTTGATAATGTGACAAGTAAATAGCACGAAAATACAGTGGGCTCCAGGGGGAGACCAAACCATATACAAAAATAGTGGAATGCGACGAACGACCCAAGCCGGGAGTGGACCCAGATGACTTAGAAGTGCTGGGGAACCAAGCAACCACCTGAGGTAAGGACCCAGGAACCCCACAGAGACCATGTGCTAAGTGGATACACGACCGCGTGCTCAAGGTAAGTCAATGGGGAAGTCGCGGTTGCAATTCTTAGGAAAAAGAACCCTTCCCAGAGGACTTGGAAGACACCCCGTTTAAGAGGGACGGTTCGAGAGTCACCCCACCCGTGGATACCCAGGAGACTATTTTACCTGCCCCAGGGAAGCCAGGTGCAGAGGTATGAAGTGGCTTTGGGAACCGCCGTAGACTCCAATGGAGGACTTTAAGCAACATGCTGCTGGCGAAGAAGCTGGAAGAGTCCGGTGGAATCCAAGCCTGGATTCAAGAAGAGTAGAATCTGCAAGCAGAGGGGACAGAGGCTAGGCCACTCAGGAGTGACCAGGGGGCACGAGAGTCATGTGCCCATCAATGTCGACTGTTGCAGGGGAGTTGACAGTGCCTTTTTTTCTGCAGCTACGTGGACCAGGTGCCTCTATGGACGACCAGGAATGATCTACGAGCTGCCCCGCGTCAGATGTCGCTATCCAGGGGGTCGGTGTCTGGTGAGAGCACCCACAGGCCTTGGTAACTGTAGTGTTCTTCGGGGTATGTCATGGGAGAATTTGGGGCTGTCATTGGGGAGAATGTTGGTAGATTCCGGTGAAGTCTTCATTCTGTGGAAGACGGTTGCTGGAGCTGGGCAGTTCCTTCGATGGATGTATAAGCTGTTATTCATTTCTGGAATAAACCTACAATTTCTAAGACTTCTTGTACCACCTCTTCTCTACATGAATTTGGCAACGAGCGGGAAGAAGTGAAAGTAGCACTCACCTGTGTTTTGTTCCTGTTATCGGCATCGTAAGGAAGCATCCATTCTTCCTGTACTGGTGTCGCAACGGTTTGGACTGTAATCGGGCCGTCCCACAAGTGTCAGAGGAGGTCTGGTAGGATCTATTTTCTTCATTTTCTGCGCATTCAAGGCTTTTTCGTGTCTTTGACCGTTGGTGGCTCACGCTCATGCTCGCGCTGAGTTTGAAGTTCCACGGTCATCACCGGTTTGGAATTCTCTGTGCTGCGCATGGGTGAACGTCAGACGCATCTCCTAACGCTCTGACGCTACGTTAGGACGTACGGCAGCCATTTTGGCTTTGGTTAAGTCCTACGGAGAATTCAGAATCAGCTGTTTGTGCATCGCGGTGATGCGCACACCTCTCGTTCTATGAAATCAGCTGTTGGCGCATCGCGGTGATGCGCACACCTCTCAGTCTTTGTTTGTTCAACCATTTCTTTAATCTATGCGCGTCTCGGTGATACGCACACCTTTTGGGCCAGTTGTGTCAAAATTTACCTATTAATCATTTGTTGTCTGCCAGCAACACACGCTGACAGGCACAGCTTTACCATATTTTATGGTTGATGACTGTAATTTAAAAGCAGTGTGTTCTCCTAACTTACTTTTTGCCTGTCAATAACACACGCTGATAGGCACAGCTTCACTAAGTTACACAGTACTGTATGCAATTAGGCATTTATACAGTGTATTCCTTTGCTGTAACACTCATTTTGCTGCATCCCGCTTATGCACTGTGTGTGCGCGTGTTGGTGTTTTCAGTTATTTTTGCCTGCAATTCCGGTGACAGGCCCACCTCCACGAATATTGTATGTTCGTATTTTGTTGACAGTTTTTTCCAGACGCAATTGGTTCAGATCCAGCCTGTGATATCAGTGACGGGCACATTTTTAATACAGTTAATTTTGGAGTTTATTGTGTTATTAGTTGTGGAAATTTTACCATGGCCAATATTGCAGCACCCCCACATTTTCTACAAGTTGCAGGTGAGCCTAAAATAGAATGGGAGCTATGGTTTCCAATGTTTTTAGCGTATGTTGATGTTCTTGAAAAAGAGGATTGCTCTGCTAAAAGGAAATTAGCATTACTCAGGCATTGTTTGGGAGGTGCAGGTTTAAAGGAATTTAATAACCTTCCTCCTATTGAAGATGCTGGGGACATGGATGTATTTGAACAAGCCATTAGACAGATGAAAGTTCGTTTTGGGAAAAAGATCAATGTAGTAATGGAAAGGTTCAAATTTTATTCTCGCGCACAAAAGGAGGAGGAATCAATAGAGGACTATGTATCTGCTCTACGTACTTTGGCTGGTTCTTGTGCATTCAAAACTATTACTTATGAACAAGTACTTAGGGACCAAATAATGATGAAGACCAAGAGCAAAAAGATACAAGAAAGACTATGGTTGGGCACGGAATCTTCTCTTAATGCAGTGGTTAATATTGCAAAAGGTATTGAACAGTCTGAGAAATTTGTTACTGAAATTAGAAATTAAAACATCAAAGTGCAAAATACTGAACCGGAAGTCTCTTTAGTAAAAAATCAAATGGGACCAAAGAAGAGTTCTACTACTTTCACGAAGAAGGATGTTGAAAGGAAAACGTTCAAGAATAAATTTTATGTTAAGAAAAATACTATACTTTGCTACAGGTGTGGTAGTATTAACCATGTAGGTAATTTTAAAGGGTGCCCTGCTTGGGACAAGGTTTGTGTCAAATGTAAAAAAAGGGTCATTTTGGGAAGGTATGTCGATCTTCTCAAAGAGTTAATTACATCACGTATGATGAAGAAGAAGTTCCTTGTGAGTTAAATTCTCTTCTTTGTGTTGGTGACTCTAACTACAAGAATTTTCCCAGATGTACAGCTAAAATTGATGGCAAACCCGTGTCTATGATGGTTGACTCATATGCTTGGTATAGCATTATTGGGAAGAAATTGTTTAATTAATTTTGGGGTGAGAAGAAATTATTTTTACCTGATGTCCAACCTGGTGGGTATTCTGGCCACAAAATTGATTTAGAAGGTTTCATGTGGGCAGACATAGAATTTGAAGGAAGAAGAACTAGAGGGAAAGTATACGTTGCCACCAAAGGTGTAGCTATTTTAGGTTGGCCACATCAGCATGAATTAGGCATTAAATTAGATCCCAATGCTACTCCTTCTGTTAGTGTTGTTTCTGTTGACAATGGCGAGTTTGTCAATGGAATCAAAGAAACTTTTCCAAAACTTTTTGACAGCACTTTGGGTAAATACATCAACTTTAAACACAAAATAATACTGGACGACGAGGCAATTCCTGTCAGGCACAAAGTGAGAAACGTACCTTTAGCATATCGGGACAAACTCAAAGTCATGTTAAACAATTTGGTTAAAAAGGGGATAATTGAGCCCATTGAATCATCACCGTGGGTGTCTCCCGTTGTTTTATCGCTTAAGGGTACAGGGGATCTTCGTTTGTGTGGGGATCTTCGCAGTTTGAATAAGGAGATCTGGATAGACAAACATCCTCTTCCTAATATTCATGAATTAATATCCACGTTGTCGGGTGCCTCTGTTTTCTCCACTATTGACCTAGCAAGTGCCTATCACCAGGTTGAGTTGCACGATGAATTCAAGCGATTAACACCCTTTGTAACACCAGAAGGCATGTTTCAATTTTTGCGTATGCCATTTGGTTTGGCTAGTGCTGCTTCCGTTTTTCAGCGTTTAATGAATGCGCTTTTGGAAGACTGTAAGGGAGCTATTGTATTCCAGGACAATATTTTAATTTTTGGAGGAACATGTGAAGAACATGACAAAAATTTGGATGTAGTATTAAGAAAAGTGCAAGAAAAAGGTATGACTTTGATGTTTTCCAAATGCAAATTTAGGCAGAGCAAAGTTGAGTACTTGGGTCACGAAATTTCTTGTGAGGGTATCAAGCCTAAATTCAATCATGTACAAAGTATAGATAATGCTCCTGCACCTACATCAAAAGAGCAATTATTGTCATTTTTAGGTCATACTGAATTTTATGGCAAATTCGTACAAAACTACTCTACTATTATACATCCGTTGAGACTTTTGTTAAAGAAAAATGCAAAATTTGTTTGGAGGAATGATCAACAATTGTCATTTGAAAGAAAGAAATTATTGGTGCTCCATTTCTAAAATCTTATGTGGTTGGTAAGGAATGCATTGTATCTGTGGATGCTAGTAGTGTGGGTTTGGGAGCAGTACTTATGCAGAAGGACAATAATGGTGAATACGTGGTATCATATGCTTCGTGATTCTGAGTGCAATTACTCCACTATCGAGAAGGAGTTACTAGCGTGTACTTGGGCAACACAACATTTTTGTCCGTTTTTATGGGGTACCTAATTCCGTTTAAGAACTGACCACAAGCCCTTAATTAACATGCTGGTTGCTGGTGGTGGTAGAACGCTAACTGCTCGTTTAGCGAGGTTGGCTGCTAAATTGCAAGAATACCGATGTGTAGTCGAATATGTCCCAGGTCGTATGTCACGCCTACCTTTAAAAGATGTAACTGTGTCCTTGGACAAGGATGATTGTGATGTAGCTTATACTTTGGATGATGTTAACAGGAATTTTGGGAAGGAGCATCTTGCCAAAGTCATTTCTGAGGAGATGTGGAAGGAAGCTATGGAAGAAGACAGTATTCTAAGGGACGTTCTTAAATTTTTGCACAAAGGTTGGCCTGAAGAGAGGAAGTTGAGTGGTGAGCTTGCTTAATTTTTCAAGATTAAGGAGGAACTTATGTTTTTACAAGGAATAGTCATGAGGGGTGACAAAATTGTTCCGCCACTGAAACTAAGAGAATTGATTTGTGTTTTGGCTCATGAGGGCCATATGGGAATGTCCACAACTAAGAGAAGAATTAAAGAATTCTACTGGTGGCCTGGTATTGATGGTATGGTTGACAAGTGGGTTAGGGAATGTTCTCCCTGTGCTCGGAGTGACAAGTCAGTCAAGCCGTTATCTGTTGATGTTACCCCCATTGAATATGCCCGGGGACCATGGAGGAAATTGGGAGTTGACATTTTGGGTCCTTTTGGTTCTCAGCCTGGCAAGGATATGTATGCGTTAGTTCTTGTGGACTATATCTCCAAATGGCCGGAGTTGAAAGTTGTAGAGAGAATTATGCCAGAGCAAGTTATTAAATTTCTTGATGATGTTTTTTGCCGTGAAGGGTTACCTGAAGAACTTATTTCTGACAATGGTCCACAATTTACCAGTAAGGAATTTGAGTTGTTTCTTAAAAGGTGTGGTGTCCTACATAAGAGAGTGTCTAATTATCATCCTCAAGCCAATGGTCAGGTAGAACGCTTCAACAGGGTTGTAAAAGAGTCTTTTCAGTTGGCCATCAAGAGTGGGTTGCCGTGGAGAAAAGCTTTGCGGGCAACTTTGTTAACCTATCGGACGTCACCCAAATCTGTCACTGGGTTATGCCCCTTCGAAATGTTGCGAGGTAGGAAACCTGGGTCTAAACTTATGCCCTGGTGGTTGAAAGAGAAAAACTCTTATGATACTGTTTTGGATTTGGCTAATGTCAGGGAGCGTGTGAAGAAGTACCAAGAAAAGATGGTAAATTACAATGTTAAGAACAGATCTAATATGTCCAAGTTAAAAGTGGGTGATTGGGTTTGTGTCAAATTTGGGGGACAATTTAACAGGAAGTTGTCTAAATGCTCTGATCCTGTGAAAGTGATTGAAGTTTTTAGTAAAGCTGCAAGAGTTGAAGGTTGGAAAAATTGGAATTTTAGACGCATTTCTGTGTGCAAGTTGCAAGTTGGGGAGAGACCACATGTTATTTTGAGTGATCGGAAAGACAGGACAAATTTGAGAAAGGGATTTTTGCACAGCAAGCCTGAGGAAGATTGTGAATTGATTTCTGGTTCTGACCAGGTATTTGATGGTCTGCACATGTAGGGGCCGATTCCGATTCAGGCCGGAAATCCCTCCGACCGAGCCGGACCCGGAGAGATTTCCGACCGAATCGGACCCTAACAGTCCGACCGGACGAGTACGATGCATTCGCATGCTATCGGACTCGATTCGGTCGGACTCCCATTGAAGTCAATGGGAGCCGGTCGTACAACGCGTACGCGGGCTCCCATTGACTCAATGGGTGCGAGGCGAACGAGGGCGCCCCCTACAGCGGGTACGCGTCCATGCGCATCGCGGCGTGCATGCACAGGTAGGGGGACCCATGGGTCCCCCCTGTGTGCGACTCGCACGGCTACGCGTACAGGGGGGTCCGACGCGGACCCCCAAAGTACGGCTCCGACAGCTCTTTCAAGCCGGACGGCGCGAGTCAGTCGGACTGCTCGCGGCGCGCATCGTACTTACCCGGCCGGGAAACGTCTCCATAGCGCGGTGCGAGTCGTGTCCATGCGAGTCGGTCGGAGCATGTTGAAGCCGCGTACGAGTCGGTCGGAGATTTCGCGGGCGCTTGCATCGTACTCGCTCGGCCGGACCCGCGTACGATTCGGTCGGGAAACAGGGCTCCGAATCGGATCCGGTAAATCCGAATCCGATTCGGAGCACTACCGGCCGAGATCGGAATCGGCCCCTCAGTCTTTGAGTTTGTCTAATACTAATGTGGGCAAGAATCTTTGTGAACAGAATTTTGTTCCAAATAATGTTTTAGACAATCAGATAGCACATGGTACAACTCTCCCTTTGGGTGAACAATATGTTGAAGAAATAAGAAGAAGTTCACGCGTTAAAAATGTGCTTATGAAACTTAAGGATTTTATTCAGTATTGACTTTATTGTATTTGGGCCATGCTTTTCCTATGCTTTGTTGTTTTTTGTTTTGTTTTTTTGTTAAGGGGAAAGGGGTGTAGTGTTCTTCGGGGTATGTCATGGGAGAATGTTGGGGCTGTCATTGGGGAGAATGTTGGTAGATTCCGGTGAAGTTTCGGTGGATGTATAAGCTGTTATTCATTTCTGGAATAAACCTACAATTTCTAAGACTTCTTGTACCGCCTCTTCTCTACAGTAACGGCAACACATTGAAGAAGACCAAAACGAATGGTGTTGGGACCAGCAAGGTCCAAGAGACTCACCACGTTCAAGTAAGTCAAGGTAGGCCCTGAGCAAGCAAGGCAGCTTACTGGGATCAAAGAAGACCCTCGACAGAGCCCGAAGATCTCTGGAGACAAGTCGCCCAGCCTTAGCAACGGCCAGCCGACGCGGTGCGCAGAGACTCGGTTCCGGTGGTGTCAACAAGGGATCCTGGCCTCAGACTCGGTCTGAAGACAGTGCAGTCCTCGAGGAAGTTGTAGTACCATCAACTGTGTTACCGACCCGAATGGAGACCAGGAGCAGCAATCGGTCAGCTGTGTTGCGGTGCCTGCGGATGCAGGGGAGTGACTCCTTTACTCCAAGGGAGATTCCTTTGGATGTCTTTGGATGTCCACAGGAACTGGAAGGGACCTATATGGAGCACGGACACTGACAGTGCAGCGGGCTTGCAGAACGGAGAGGACCGGAGCAGACGGAGTCGTCCCGGTTGCAGTTTCAGTTTCAGAGGCGAAGTCCGATGCGATCAGTCCGACGTGGTCTGCACGACTTGGTCAGGATGTCCAGACGATTGAAGAAGACGCAGAGTTTGATCTGAATCGAATCCCATGATGAATCTAGGGGCCCACCCTCAGTTAATCCCTTAAGTACCCTAAGGAAAGGGTTGAGATGATTCAGGGGTCCCTCTCAGAGGAGGGGCTGGACAGTGGGGAGGATAGTCCCATGTCCTTTGCCCAGTTTCACACCAGAGCGGGAGCCAATGGCTCCCCAAACTGGTTTGAGCTGGACTATGCAAGGAGGGCACCAAATGTGCCCCTCAAGCAGTCTGAGTGGCGTTGGCAAGCGCCCCCACCCTGTCCCAATACACTAAACTCTGTCTGGGAGGTGATCACATCTCCCTGTTACAGGATACCTATTGTTCTGCCTTCCCCTGCTCGAGCTTGGCTCAGCAGCAGGAAGGCAGAATCGTGTCTCAGGTCGGTAGCAGCCCTAGCTTGCTGTCCAGTTCTGGAAGACTGGTACTGGGAGCACTGTGGGCCTACCAAAGGAGCTTTC
Organism: Calotriton arnoldi; assembly: GCA_963921515.1. Lineage (NCBI taxonomy): Eukaryota > Metazoa > Chordata > Amphibia > Caudata > Salamandridae > Calotriton > Calotriton arnoldi. The sequence continues at coordinate 9,241,762 of CAWUFW010000004.1, read as the reverse complement.
CAGTGCATGGAATCATATTTCCACACCGTTTACGGTGTGCAGGTATGATTCCAACATGTTTGATACCAAACATGACAGGTTTCGTTACAGCCAGTTTAGAGATGGTCATCGCGTAATGACGCATGGCCCCTCTATGGTAATGGCTGGTTCACTGGCAACCCAGGAGAATGGACTCTGAAGGTTGCAGGGGTCTCACGCTCATGCCAGTGCACCCTCAACCTTAGAACCGAGCACCCTGCCTTTAGGAATGAAAGGCCTACTAGAGAGGTGACTTAAAGGTTTTTAGTGCAGTGAGGTTAGATATAAGCAGACTTATATCTTTCGTGTGAGGTGCAAGCACCAACTCACACAGGCTGCAATGGCAGACCTGTAGTCAGCGTTTGGAGGGTTTCTTATGGGTGGCATAATACATGCTGCAGCCTGTAGGGGATCCCTGGTGTACCTAGCCCTAGGTACCTTAGTACCATATACTAGGGACCTACTAGGGTACACCAGTAGCCAATTAGGAATGCACCAAGGTACTTACCATAGCCAATTTAGGGAGGAAGCACAGTGACTGTGGTCCTGGTTAGCAGGATCCGAGTCAGACTAGTCAGAAAAACAGTATGACACCAGCAAAAAGTGGGGGTAACCATGAGAGCAGATCCTGCTTTCCTACTGATGACCTCACAAACAGGTAATCTCAGTCCACAATCTTGAGTACGGGGGGAGGATGAGAAGTGTCAGGAGGAAAGGACCAGGGAAAACCGCTGTGAGAGATGGAGAGAGGAAGGAGGACAGCGAAAAAAGGGAGAGGAGACAGAGGAAGAGATGGTGACAGTAAAATGATGCAGAGAGAAGGGGATGAGATAGATAAAGGCCGAAAGGAGGGGGTGGAGAGCAAGAGGTGAGAACTCAGAGCTGAGGAAGAGGAGACAGTAGGAAGTAATCCTGAGACATTATTTATTCCTTAAGTAAAAACTTTCTCCCACTACACAGAGAATCAGAACAACTGATAGATTCAAAGGTGATGGCGATATTCATAATGGGCTAACCGGAGCAGAGCCACTTGGAAAAAGACAACTACAAAACCTCTAGAATCTATAGAGGCCCAGGCAGATAAGAAGCCTGGCAGAAGACAGCTTTGCACTGGAGCCCAGAAGCCTTGGGGGACATAATTTGACTAGGGGTGCAGTGAAACATCCGCTGGGGACAGAGTTCAACACGGGTGCACACTCGATATCTGATGGAAGAGAATTCAACTGTGGGTGACCCTGACATTCATCAGGAAAACAATCCATGCCAAATGCCCCAGACATCTGGCAGAAGAGTTTTACCCTACTAACACGGGACACGCAATGGAAGTAGTTTGTCAACCAAGTGCGCCTGGAATCTAGTGAGAGAGACCTCTGCTTATTTATTTATTTTGGGAGTTTTATATAGCACGAACGTGACCCGAACAGGGTATCAGATCGCTGTACAGAAAGCAAGTAGGTTATACATAAAGGGAGAAATGCAACAATGTACAAAAGGCCGATAAGTTATAACATAACAGGGAGAAATGCAATAACGAATATGCAAGCAGCAAAACATATAAAATATAACAATCAGCAGGCATAGTCATGCTCCGGATGTGCCCCCGAAAGGAAGTCAAGCTGAGTGGATATAGGACTACTCTTGAAGGAATCTATTCATCAAATGCATTTTTACTTCATTTTTAAAGGAGAAAGTTGAGGGTTAGATCTAATTGCAGGAGGCAGTGCGTTCCAAATTCTTGTGACTTGACCAGAGAAGGAACGGTTGTAAGTTTTCATTTTGTTGAACTTCTGTGGTTTCAGCAGTTAGGAGTTGGCGCTTCTTAAGGAACGGGTACCACCACACATTTCTAGTTTATTGGCCAAGTAGGACGAAATGTTATGGTGCAGGGCCTTCTGACTTATGCAGGCTATATTTAGATGGTTTTTTGCTTCAAACAGGAGCCAATTTAGATGTTTTAGAACCGGAGTAATGTGGTTGAATCTTCTGGATCCCTTCATGAGGCTGTCAACAGAGTTCAGTATGGCTCTTAGCGGCGCTAACCTTGCAAGTGTAGCACTACCAAAGGCAAGTTGGGAAATGACTAGGGATTGGCAGTGGCGGCCGGCACGGATCCGGGGTGGCGGGTTGTGGGTGGTAAGGGTGGTGTAACAAAAGAAAAATAAACTTACCTTATCACCACGTCTCTCCACTTCTCTCCTCCACGTCAGGACAGAACAGGAAGCACCCACGTTCCCCTAAGCCAATCACAATGCTGCAAATCAGCATTGTGATTGGTCTGAGCGCCGTGGTTCAGCACTCAGATGGGGACTGGAAGCCTGGGCATGTTCTCTACCTAGGCAGTAATGCAGCCTGGGTGGAGGAACATGCAAAGTGCGCATGACTGTTTTGCCGGCCCAAGACAGGAGGCCAAACATTAATGCGCACTTACAGAGTGCCTACCACTCATCCCCCTGCTCTGTGAGCAGAGCAGCCCCGCCAGCCCCGCTCCGCAAAGCTGCCTAAGCAGGGAAAAAATAAAATGATAATAACATTGAGTATTTATCTTTTTTCCCCTTTATTTACACTGCTGAAAAGCAGTGGGGCGACACTCCTCCGCCTTAGCGGAGGAGCCTCCACTGGGGATTGGACAGCTAAGTGAACGTCCTACAGAAGCAAAAAGGGTTTGAGTTTCCTTAATGTGTTCAGATGGTAGTTGGCTCCCCTGGTGGTTGCACTGATATGATCTTGCATATTAAAGTATTTCTCCAGCGTTATAACCAAAGAGCTAGTAGAGTCAATACTGCGAGGGGCGCAGTTGAGAGCTGTAAGTTGTTTGAGCCATTCTTCTATGGGGCAGAGTGTTTGTGAGGGGCGATCAGGAGGAATTCAGTTTTGAGTGTGTTGAGCATAGAGTGATTGGGGGTAGCCATTGTTGGATTTTCACTAGGGTGCAGTTGATAGTTTTTTTATTATATCTTCTGGTGAGGAAATTTTCAAGTACAATTGTGCATCATCTGCATACATGTGGTACTGAATATTTGAATTTTTCTGAATTTATATCAGAGGTTCCATGAACAAGTTGAATAATGTGGGTGAGAGTGTGGATCCTTGAGGTACTCCAGTCAAGACAGGAGTAATGTCAGAAAGGGTTTGCTTGACTTTAACTCTTTGTGTTCTGTTGTGTAGGAATGAGGCAACCCATTTTAAAACGGGACCAGATAGCCCCATCCTATGCTCCAGAAGGCCAATCAAACTGTCATGCTTGACCGTATCGAAGGCAGAGGAGAGATCCAGAAGTATAAGCAGGCACGATTTGTTCTGATCATGCAATCTCAGGGCATCATCTACAATGTGTGCAAGAGCCGTTTCAGTGCTGCGTCCCATTATGAATGCAGATTGGCAGTGGTCAAGGAGATTAAACTGCTCTATGTGGTTGTAGAGTTGCAGGTGTACACGTCACCAGTAGTTTTGCTAGAGGTGGGATGTTCATGATTGGACTGAAATTGTTGAGGTCTGATGGGTCCGCATTAGGATTTTTTAGGATTGGGGTAATTTGACCTGTCTTTAAGCAGTCAGGATTCATGCCTTGAGAGAGAGATGCATTGACAATCTTAGACCGGAGTGGGAGTATGGAAGATCTGAGCTCTTTGATGAGCTTAGCGGGCAGAGGATCATTGAAGTGGGTGGAGGCTTTTATTGAGATTAATGTTTGTAGTATCTCGGATTCATCTGGAAGTTTGAAGGCATTCCAAGTAGCATTATTTTTTGTAGACTGAACAGTAAGAGGGGGTCTCATCTGGTGCTGCACTGGGAGGAAACTGGGCTGGATCTGGCTAAGTAGATGCTGTGAGGCAAGTCGCAATTCAGAATCAATCTTATTAGTCTTTTCAGTGAAATGGGTGGAGAATTTGTCTCCACTGTGTAATGGTTCATTGACTCCTGGGAGGTGGTTCGGTTTGTCAATTGTTTGACGATTTCGAATAGTTTTTTGGGTCTGTTTTTAGCATTTTCAAATTCTTTCCTAAAGTATTCTGCTTTTAATTTTCGGATGCGTTTGTTGTAGAAGATTCTTGTTGACCTCAAGTGCATGAGGTGTGCTAAGGAGAGAGAGATTATCTATGATCTCTTGGCAAGCCTTAAGTTGTGCCTTTCTTCATAAGGTTACCATTGAACCAGTGTTTAGGTATCCATAAGATCATTCACATTCGTCATGTTTGTGGTAGGAGGTAGGAAGCTTTTGCTAATAGAAGTTAAGTCGGTTAAGTTAAGATTCTTCAAGTCTCTGGAACATTGTCTGCGTTTAATAGGTTGCCCTTGTCTAATCAGTACCTTTTCTAAGAGGAGGAAGGAGATTAGGTAGTGATCTGACCAATCACAGGGGGATATGGATTCCAATTGTGTGGCATTATCCTTGGCTATTATTAGATCAAGGGTAGAACCTCTATTATGTGTTGGGCCTGTACATGCGTGGGTGAGGTTGAGGTCCGAAAGGAAGGTCTTGAAGGTGTTCAGCATGGGGTCATTTGAGACGTTCCAGTGTATATTGAAATCCCCAAGGAAAATCTGGTTGGTGTGTTGGTCTGTGTTATAGGCGATGGTCTCCATTATTTGTTCGATGAAAGATGAGTTGTTACCAGGGGTGGTAAATCGTATGTAGTTTGCACACAATTTTGTCATTGCTCCATATTTCGATATCTAGGTATTAACACAAGGTCAAAGAAGTAGTTTGTGCATGTTTCAAAGTGAGAAAGGAGCAGTAAATGCATGCTATGCTGCTCCCAACTCTTCCAGATCTATCCAATCTGATGATGTCATAGTTGGGGGAAACTAGAATGTCTAAAATGGGTGAGGGGGTTTCATTGAGCCACATTTTGGTTAAGGTTAGGAGGTCAAGATCCTGTGCATGTATGAGACCAATGATGTCCGCTGCGTGTCTTACCGCTGACCTGCAGTTAAGAAGCATAGACCGGATATGTGATTTGGTTACTAATGTCTCTTGATGTGATATGGCGACATGCAAAAGATTGTTCTTGTTTTAGATTCTATGGTTGAGAGTGGGTTCTCTGAGCTGGTTGGAGGGAATAGTTTGGATAGTGAATGGCGAGGGTGATGAGTCCATCTGTGTAGTTGTATAGGATAAGAGAAGGGATTGAATGTAGGTCTCAGATAAATAGTCTGTAACCCCCTGGTGTCTGGAATAGGGATTGGGATGATGTCTAGATCTCCAATGTGGGATAGGTGGAATCTTAGTGATCGCTGACCCATGCCATGGATAATATGGACTTCTCCCTCTGGGTGGGTTATAGATTTTTGTGTGAGGGGTTCTGTTAGTTCTGGGTGTCAGGATGAGATACCAAAGCTTCTCAAACTTCGAGGTGTTGTGTAAAAGGTTCTGGAGATCAGCTTTGCCTAGCTGAAGGTCTTGCTTTAGATCAATGAGTTTGTCCTCAAGGGATGGTGGGTCACCAGTACAGATAGGCGTGTAATTTGGTCTAGGGAGGGGAGACGTGTGTAGTCCCTATGATTTGGGGGGAGTGGTCAGCGCACAGAAAGGGTCGTAGGAGGAGATGGAGGCAGTAGGGTGATTGACTAGGGGATGAGGGCTAGCAGAAGGGGAACTAGAGGTGGTAACCTGGTCGAGGGGTAGGAGGAGATCTCCTTGGAGTGCCAGACCTCATGTTTTCAGGGTGGCATTGCGAGCAGGTTAGGGGTTGAAAGGGTCGAGTGTGTAATCCCTTGGGTAGCAGAAGGGGTAGATGAGGGGGAGCTCATGATCGACAAAGGGTGATTAGTGTCCATAAAAGTATCTGGGTTAGGGCTATTGACAGTTTTCAGGCAGCGTGCATTACATCCCATCCCATGATGAACTAAGGGAAAGTTCAAGTCAGTCGAGGGAATTATGGAGGAAGGGCAAGAGTCATAGCTAAGAGTGGGTGATCTGGTGCCAGAATGATTTCGAGGTGGCATTAGTGAAAGTGTAAGGCTGGTAGAATGCTCTGCCATAATGCACACCTTGAGTAGGGGAGTCAGTTTCATTATAAATACACCTGGTACAGGACACACAAACTGAACCCCAGGATGGGATACATTTGCCAAAAAACTTTTTCACCCCAAGGTGCAAGTTGTGCCTGGTATCCAGGAGAGCGTCTCGGTCCCTGTAGGAAGCTTGTTCTTTATTTGTTATATCAATAAGTTGACATACCGTGTAAAGAGTTAGGGGTTCCCTTATGAGCGGACAGGGGCTTGCTATGCAATCCCAAAGTGCTCTAATAGGGGGTAGTGTGGTCACACAGCCTTACGCTTAACACAGAGGAGTGCAAGACATTTACAAATACCCATAATGATTAATAAATGAAAACACAACTCAAGAAGGAGACCCACACCAATTTATAAAAATGGCAAGTATCTTTATATATGTTAAGGCATCAGAGAAAAATTGTTCAGGTAAGTACGTTTTTTAAATATAATTCTTTTCAGTTCACAAAGTGGACACAGTAAAAATTTTGAGTTCTGCAATATCATCCTATGGAAGGAAGAACAAGTTCTGCAAACAGGTACAGTACATCGACTTACAGGACCAATCTCCAGGAGTTAAGGTGAGTGGAGGGCAAAGTCCAAAGTAGCACCAACAGTACACCACCAGTGGGACGAGGGCGGCCAGGTGCAGGTTGAAAATCAGTGTCAGAAGCCCAATAGATTTCAATGGGTATCATTCTCTATAAAAAGAGGCTGCATGTTCAGGCTAGGAAGCCAGTTTGGTTGAAACAAACGAGGGTTCAAGGCTTGCGATGATCGTGATGTAGGGACACCTGGGGTCCTCTTCTCCACGGCCCGGGAGCGACGGATGCAAAGGTGTCTTTAGGCGTTGGGTTTCTCTTACCAGGAGCAGTCGCGATCGAGGGGACTGCATGCAGAGGCTGCAGGTGACGTTTCTGTAATCCACGAGGGGTGAGACCATGATGGACTCGAGCCCTGTGGGGCTGGGGAACCTTTTTGGCAATGGTGGCCAACTCCAACTGGGGCCGGAGGCGATTGGGGCAATGGTGGCTTCGGATGTCAGATTTTGGCGGTTCAGGAGGCCTCAGAGTCTTCTTTTTTTGGAGTTTCTGCAGGATTTAGGGAACAGTTCTGCTGTTCTTCAGGAGGCCTTGGTCTTTATTGACGGCAGGCAGTACTCCCAGGTTTTGGAGGCACACAGCTGCAGGATGAGTCGTCTTTGGCGCAGGTTTGATAGAGAACGGCAGACAGGACAGTAGGGCTGGGGCCAAGTCAGGTGCTCTCTTCAGTCTTTTGTTTTTGCAGCTCTTTGTGTCCTTCTTCTTTATAGGTCATCAGGATCTGCTTCTCTGGTACCAGGGACTTAATTTAGGGGTGTTAGGGGAGTGTAGGGTAGTAGCCAATGGGCTACTGACCCATGGGGTCACTATGCCCCCTATATGTCCACTTCCTGTGGGAAGTGGGCATAACCCTGTCCCAGAATTCCTAAGTATGCCATCACAAAGATGGCTACTTCTGAAAAATTGTGTCCACCTCACGGTAACCCACCTTAGGGATGGCACTAGCCTGGAGATGGCACGCCTATCTGACTAGTTAATTTTCCTGCCTGTGCCAAGGGGCCCTGGACAGGGGGGTGGTTAACCTCTTCTTTGAGGAAAGCCAGATTCACATTCCAAAGGCGGCAACTTCTTTGAAGTTCGCCGGCCCAAGGAGGCTAATCAGCAGGTCATTCTGTGGGAGGGAGTGTTACACCCTCTGGCTGGACAGCCTTTTGTTCTGTGTCTCAGGTGGCAGGCAGGCAGAAACCAGTCAACAAGGACACCAGAGGCTGGTTGGTTTTCAGGAGGTTCCTCTAAGGTGCCCTCTGAGTGCATGTATTGGTAAATCTGACACTGACATCAGTGTTGGTTTGCTAATACGAGATGTTTGATACCAAGCATCCCTCTTTCCAATAAAGACATCATGTAGCTGATGAATTTGTTTTCACCAGTGTTCAGCACATGTTCTAAATGGCTCACCTGGTCACTTGGCAGTAATGGAACTGACCAGCACAGGGGCATCTCTGTTCATGCAGGTATGCCCTCACATGTAGTACTAAGCACCCTGTCTTATGGCTATTAGGCCTACTGTAGGGGTGACTTACAAGTATCGCATGCAGTGGTAGGAGACATGGCATGCAGGGTAGTGTGACATGTCGTATTTTCACTTTTGTCTGCACCAAGACACGCAGCCTGCAATGGCAGTATTGCAAGTGCTTGGTGAGGGGTTCCTTAGGGTGGCACAATTTGTGCTGCAGCCCTTAGGGACCCTCTTTAGTACCTCAGTACCTAGGTACCAGGGCACCATTTACTATGGACTTACAGGGGGTGCTAAAGGTTTGCCAATTGGGGGAACCTTTGCACAGTTTTGGAAAAGAGTTTTGGCACTGGGGACCTGGTTAGCAGGAACCCAGTGAACTTCACATCATTTACCAGGCAAAACGTGGGAGGGACCATGTCAAAAGTGGCACTTTACTACATAACCACCCCCACCCCCAAACGAAAGAGGATGAAACTAATCTTTCCCATGAGAGTTTTCATCTTCTAAGTGGAAGAACCTGGAAAGGCCATCTGAATTGGCATGATCAGTCCTAGATCTGTGTTCTACTGTAAAGTCAATTCCCTGTAGGGATATGGATCACCTAAGCAGTTTGGGGTTTTCACCTTTCATTTGCATTAGCCAACTGAGAGGCCTGTGGTCAGTTTGAACAAGGAAGTGAAAGCCAAACAAGTATGGCCTTATCTTCTTCAGGGACCAAACCACAGCAAAGGTTTCCCTCTCAATGGCACTCAAACGCTGCTCTCTGGGGAGTTGCCTCCTTGTAATGAAAGCAACAGGTTGGTCATGGCCATCATCACTGGTTTGGGATAGGACCCCCTGCTATCCCAGGTTCAGAGGCATCTGTCAGCACAATGAACTGCTTGGTGTAATCTGGAGCTTTTAGAATGGATGCTGAGCACATTGCTTCCTTCAGATTGTCAAAAGTCTTTTGACAGCTCATTGTTAAGTCAACTTTCTTTGGCAGCTTTTTGGAGGTCAGTTCTGTGAGGGGGGGCCAAAATGGACCCGAATCCCCTCACACACCTCCTGTAATACCCAATCAAGCCAAGGAATGCACTGACTTGGGTCTGGGTGATTGGAGCTACCCAGTCCAGAATTGTCTGGATCTTGATTTGTAGGGGTTGAACTTGGCCTCCACCTACAAGGTGGCCCAAGTATTACAACTGAGCCCTGCCCTGTCTGGCACTTGCTTGCCTTGATAGTGAGGCCTGCACTTCCTTCTCCTCAGAGCCTCAAGGACCTTGCCAAAGTGGATCAGGTGATCCTGCGTGGTGGAAATAAAGACAGCAATGTTGTCAAGATAAGCTGCACTAAAGGATCCCTACTTTGCAAGGACTTTATTCACCAACTTTTGGAAGGTGGCAGGAGCATTCTTTAATCCAAAGGGCATAAGAGTAAACTGATAATCCCCATTTGGGGTCAAGAATGCAGATTTCTCTTTTGCTCAATGAGTCAGACCTATCTGCCAGTACCCTGATGTCAGATCAAAAGTGCTGAGATATTTGGCTGCCCCTAACCTGTCAATCAGTTCATCAAGTGGTGTGCATCAGTCTTGGTTACAGCCTTGTGACACCACAAGGAATTGAGTGTGCATCAGTCTTGGTTACAGCATTGGTGACAGCACAACAATACAAAACAAAAACAGAATAATACAATAAAAACATATTGCAATTACATCACAAAAAAACACAACCTAATTCTCAAAACACAGCAAACAAAAACATACTATTACAAGGGAACAGAAAAATATAACACAATAAAAACCTTAGCACAACGCAAAAGCAAAATACATTTACTACACAGTTGTGTTTTGTTTTTACCTTTATAGTGTTGTGCGATATTGTGTTTTTATTTTGTTGCTGTGATGTGTTGTATTGGTGTTGTGTGCTTGTGATTTTATGCCGCTGTTATCAAGAATGTTCTTGTGCTTTTGTTGTGGTGCTATTATGTTGTGTTGTTGTAACTTAACTGTAGTACATCAGCTTTTACATTAACACACTTCCTTATCACACAATACCTATTCCAGAAGGCCACTTTTACAATGCAGTGATAAAATCTGTTAGCAAAAGCAGACCTTCTTTACCACTGAAGACGTGTAAAAGCACTGACCAAAAAAATGCTTGTGATGTGGTTCAGGATATCCATGATGAAGGGGAAAGTCCAACAATGGAAGCCTTACAAGATTTGCCCCCTATGTCCTTAGCCCCCTGAGGAAAGGCAAAGATGCTGGTTTTGGTGCCAACATTAGAAGCACAGCTTATGTTACGTATATCTTATTGCCAGGCAGTCTTTACACGGTTTCCAGATTTAGCTTTGCTTTGCCAGTACTTCGTCTCTCCTCTCTCCACAATAAATCCCCACATACTCAGGATCCCTGCCTAGACATGTGCCAACCTTTAATTGTCATTAGCAAAAAACCCTTTAAATGTAGAACCGTGCGCATGTTTGATGGACAAGATGTATACAGTGTCTAAAAAATAATATATATTGGTTTTCTATTTCCTGTGAAGAATAGTGCCCTTTCAAAAAAAAACAATCTAAAGTTTCCAAAACAGTGGCTGCTTGGAGGTTATATCAGAGAACCTTTCCACAAGCGCAAAACAAATAACAAGGCAAATTTATGAGTACCATGGTAGGTACTTGTGTTCTACAGAATGGATTAAATGTTATTTCAATTTGGGGAATGCATGGAGCAAACCTCACCTCACCCTATTTGGCTGATTTTATGATAGGAATCTGTAATATTGGTGCTGGAAATGGGCTAGACTCCACAGTGCCTTATTATCACGTTGGCACTCGTGACACTCTGACATAAGTGGTACTAATCTCCAGACTTTCCTTATCCTGCTGCGAGCCATGCAAGAATACACGCTGGTCTACAGTAGGCCTGAGGAAAGGGGCTGGGACATGAGTGAAAGATAACAGACACCGGATATCTTCACTCTGCCAGTTATTACAGCTGGGCTTAATCTGCACCGCAGATGCAAAGATATCTTACAAAAATCGCTCTCTGTTGCTGGTTGAAACAGTGTGACTTCAAAGAACGTCAGTGGTTCGTAAATAAAATCAGTGATCCATATGATTCTTACTAAAAAATGAATTACCTTACTACCATACATGATTCAAAATAAATATATAAAAAAAGTTAGAGTGCATAATCCTTCCAAGGGTGACTCCAGTAATAGTGTCTGATAGCAAAGTTATATCAATGACTTCAAGTATAGTTCCAGAATACTTTCTGTGTCCAACAGGTTGCCGGTGGAAATTATACTCCATGCCTCCAAGATGGCTGCCACCATTACATATCTTGTGAGAGTCCTATGGCACTCTGGGACATGAACTTTATTTTGACTCCACTTAAGTGTTTTGTGTAGAGCAAGTGAAACAGACACAAATTTCACACTCTGTGGACAAGCCTGACCTCCTTTGCTACCAAAGACTCAAATACCTTATACATTGGATGGAGTACTTCCCCACTCCTGTGTGGTGCACACAGGTGAGTGCAGGCCGTGGATCATGACAATTAGGCCCAATTATGTTGTGAACGCCTAGCAGTATACTCGAGAACTCCACTCTGTGAGCAGAGTATTGCAATTGTACCAAGCTGTATTAAATTACTGTCAGCGTAGACTGGTTAAAGAGCACAATTAGGAATACTTCATGGGATAAGAGTACCCAGGAGTGTGGTTTGATAGGTTTGATTACTTTATAAGGGAATTAAATTTAAAAGGAATTGTCAATGTCTATAGCTTACATTCAGAGGGTGGGACTTGAGGGGTCTACTCACAGAATGTGACAGTGCACTGACATGTTGTGAACAGTATGACTGACATCCAAGATTTGAAAATATGGATGTCAAGGAAAGAGAGAATATCATGTTCCAATACTCCTGCGCTGCTGTAAGCTCTCACTGGGCATTTGTTTGTGCTACTAGTTCCCGGGTAGTCCTGCACGGTCATGCATGCACAGGAGTCATTAACAAAAAGCTCTATAGAATGGTAAGCTGACCAGCACGCTGGACACGGTAACAGAGCTCTTCCCTGGTACACGGAGTCATAGTGAGTGACCACAGTCCAGGATGAATACCAGAGAGCAGATCCTGGACAAACAGAGGGGACCCAAGCATAGAACAGTCTTGCAGCGCAGCAAAGATAGAACCCAAAACCATGATGATTGTATTTGCACTGGTTGGCTAATAATTGCATACGGTTTAACTACAGCGTGCCTTCACAAACTGATATGTGCATACTCTTTGGATGCTGGTGAAGTAACAATAAGCAAATATACATCTAGTACATCAGTTTTGCATGTGTGTAAGATCATGATTCTTGTTTGTGAGCAAAATGACAGAACATCCTCAATGCACGAGGACACAGTGGAATATCCACACACAATGATTCCAGGAAGTTGCAAGACCTAGCTCTTCAAGTATAAACCCCAAGATCAAGAAGAACTTTATAAGGCTTATTTCACAATGAAAGGGTTTTCAAAAAAATGTGCTAGAGTTGGAAGTAGAGTTAGAAGTAGGTCAACAAGTTGGCACCAAATGAAGGCATAGAGGTACTGACATGGCCTCTGAGGGCTGGTGCAACACTCTTTCTGATTTTTTCATGGACAAAATACGCACGATTCAGGCGGCCTTCACTGCCTGCCCCGGTCCTTCTTTTGCTTTTGCTGTACCGCCTGTTGCTCCCAGGCACGCTCTACGAGCCCTATCTCCCGTGGATTTGTCCAGTTCTCTTAAAATCCTGAAGGCTTTGGAAATCGGGGTCACCGGCGGACCCCTGTGCTGCGAGATTGCTTGCTGCAGTCGCGGAGACTATTAACCCTGAAGTCAATTTAATCATAAATGCCTCCTTCGTGAGGCTCGGGTACCGAAGGATTGGAAACAGGCAAAAATCCTTCCCCTTTTAAAGAAGCCTACTCTTGACCCTATGACCCCAAGGAACTATCGCCCTATCTCCCTTCTCCCCAGTTTAGCTAAAGTCTGCGAGAAGGTGGTGACCAGGCAACTGACGGAGTTTGTGGAAGAGTTCGATGTTTTGCATCCAGCGCAGTGTGGGTTTCGCTCCTCCTACAGCACTGAGACTGCGTTAGTGGAGGTTTCTGAAGCCATCCGCGACTGCTTAGATGCTGGTGGGAGAGCAGCATTGGTAATGCTCGACCTGTCAGCAGCATTTGATACGGTCCCGCACTCTCTGCTGCTCGCCCGACTCACTGAGATTGGTGTCTCTGGCACTGCCTGGGACTGGTTGAGGTCCTTTCTTGAAGGGCGGACTCAACAGGTTTGGCTGCCACCCGGCCTTCTCTACCCCGATGCCGGTCTCCACTGGCGTCCCACAGGGGTCTTCCCTCAGCCCCCTTCTTTTCAACATCTACGTTACTCCTCTGGTCTACTTAGCCGAGGATTTGGGGGCTAAGGTGATAGCCTATGCTGATGACACCCAGCTTCTTTTCACGTGGGGAAAGGATGAGGATTCTATTTCTTTTGTACAGCACTGCTTGTCTTCGGTTTTTGAGTGGCTTGCGGTGGCCCAACTCAAATGCAACGAAGACAAGTCAGAGATTCTTCTCTATGGCAATTTCCCCCCTGGCTTTAGAGACTCGATCTGGCCTCCTGGGTTTCCGCTACCAACCTCCAATGGGAAATCCGCAAAAAACCTTGGAGTGTGGTTTGAGGATAACCTCTCCTTTTCTACTCAGGTGAAAAAGCTCTCTGGTAGCTGTTTTGGCCTTCTCAAAACACTCAGGAGCTTTTTGCCTCTCCTTCCCAGGCCGGCCAAAGAGACGGTTATCCGTGCCCTGATCCTCTCTCGATTGGATTACGCTAATGCGTTGTACATCGGCATCCCTGGTTACTCTCTGAATATACTTCAGGTCATTCAGAATGCGGCCGCTAGGCTGCTCCTGGGAATTGCGAAGAGGAGCAGTGTGCGTGAACATCTTCGCGCTCTCCACTGGCTTCCCGTGGCGGACCGAGTCAAATTTAAATCTCTGGTCATTGCCCACCGAGCCCTTTACGGTCGTGGGCCCGCCTATCTACAGAAATGGTTTACCTTTTACGTCCCTCTGAGACAATTGCGTTCCTCAGCCCTCCTTCTTGCTAGGGTCCCCCGCTTCTTCCGCCACAGGCTGGGTGGCTGCTCTCTGGCTGTCAAGGCTGCCCAGGCTTGGAATGCCCTTCCGTTTCTAATACGCAATACTCAAGACCCGCTAGCCTTCAAGAAACTTTTAAAAACTCATCTATTTCCATAGTTATTAGTGGTGTAGTTAAGGGACTCCTCTTGGATCCGCGCCGGGACACTCTTCGGAGTAGCTGTTGCGCGTTATAAGAGCACTTAACATAACATAACATAACATGTGAGCATTCATCCTCATAGAGCAGGTCTCGGGCCCACCTCTCCCCATGCCGCTGCATCGCTCTTCCTCCTGACTTCCCCTTGCTTCTTCCCTGTTTTCTGAGTGCTTTCTCCTTGCTTTTCCCTCATTTTTCACTGCTTTCTCCTTCACTTCCCCTGTTTTCTGAATGCTTTATCCTTGCTTTTTCTTCATTTTTCACTGCTTTCTCCTTTCTTTTCCCCTTTTCTGAGTGCTTTCTCCTTGCTTTTCTATCATTTTTCACTGTTTTCTCCTTCCTTTTCCCCCGTCTTTTGAGTGTTTTTCTCCATGCTTTTCCCTTGTTCTCACTGCCTTCTTGCTTTTTCCCCTGTTTTTTAGTGCCTTCTTCTTGCTTTTCCCTCATTTTCTCCCTGCTTTTGAGTGCCACCTCACTGCTTTCTACACATTTTCATTGCTATCTCCTTGTTTTACCCTCATTGCTGCTCCCGCCTGCTACCCGTATTCCCACCTCCTGCTTAGCCCCACCCACTGCCTCCCAGCATCCCTCCCTCCTCCCAGGACCTACTTAAGGAGGCCGCAGTGCGACCCCATCGAGCAGGTCCAGGGTCCACCTCTCCCTGTGCTGCTGCATCTCTCTTGCTCCTGGCTTCCCCTTTCTTCTTCCCCATTTTCTGGTTGCTCTCTCCTTGCTTTTCCCTCATTTTTCACTGCTTTCTCCTTCCTTTTCCCCGTTTTCTGAGTGTTTTCTCCTTGCTTTTCCCTCAATTTCCACTGCTTTCTCCTTGCTTTTCCCTCATTTTTCAGTTTTCTCCTTGCTTTTTCCTCAGTTTTTGAGTGGTTTCTCCTTGCTTTCCCCGCGTTTTTACTGCTTGGTCCTTGTTTTTCTCTCAGTGCCACTCCCATCTGCCGCCCGTTTTACCCCCTCCTGCCTAGCCCCCCAGTGCCTCCCAGTGCCCCTCCCTACTCCCAGGACCTAATTAATGGAGGCTGCAGTGAGACCCCATTGAGCAGGTCCCAGGCCCAGCTCTCCCCGTGCTGCTGCATCGCTCTAGCTCCTGTTTTACCCTTTGTTTCTTCCTGTTTTCTTAGTGCTTTCTTCTTGCTTTTCCCTCATTTTTCACTGCTGTCTTATTCCTTTTCCCTGTCTTTTGAGTGCTTTCTCCTTCTTTCTCCCTCATTTTTCCCTGCTTTCTCCCATTTTTTGAGTGTTTTCTCCTTGCTTTTTCCTCGTTCTCAGTGCTTTCTCCTTGCTTTTTCCTCTGTTTTTCAGTGACTTCTCCTTCCTTTCCCCCATTTTTTAAATGCTTTCTCCTTGCTTTTCCCTCATTTTTCACTGCTTTCTCCTTCCTTTTCTCCCGTTTTTTTAGTGCTTTCTCCTTGCTTTTTCCTCTGTTTTTGAGTGTCTTCTCCTTGCTTATCCCTCATTTTCACTGTTTACTCCTTGCTTTCACTAAGTTTTCACTGATTGAACAGTCACCACGAAGCAGCTAGCAACTCCAGCGCCTTGAGACCCTTAACCCCT
Source organism: Calotriton arnoldi (assembly GCA_963921515.1). Taxonomy (NCBI): domain Eukaryota; kingdom Metazoa; phylum Chordata; class Amphibia; order Caudata; family Salamandridae; genus Calotriton; species Calotriton arnoldi. Next base: position 9,225,807 of record CAWUFW010000004.1, on the reverse strand, counting down.
TCGATGCGCGTGACGAGCTCAGCTCGTCATGCTGCGCGGTAGCGCTGTGCGCATGACGAGCTGAGCTCGTCACGACCACACCCGCGATCGGAATGTCCAGCACACGAGCGGAATTCCGATCGCGGGCAAGGGGTTAAGGGTGATATGCTGCGCTTTATTAATCCTTGATTGATAGAAAAGGAAACATAATGAGAAGACGAGGCTCTGTATTTTTACAGTAGTGACTTAGGGGAAATTAATTTGACATTGCATCGGCCTAGACGTTGCATTGGCCTAGACACTCACTTTTTAAGTGGTTAAAAAAAAATAGTCAGAATTCTTTACGCATGAATTATTACACTACCGCCATAAACGATGCCCATTTATATATAAGATAGAGGTCACAAGCAGGGCCGGGAGGTCTGATACATTTGTACAGAGAAACATCTCAACAATGTGTGACTGTTGATGAAGTGTGCGGTGTCAAGTTGTGCTCTGACTGACAGAGCAACTTGGCTCGTGCCACTAATACAAGCCTCTCGTTTTTGTGCATTCCACAACAGGCAGCATTCGGCTAGCAGCTTGTGCTACCTACATAATCTCAGTAATGCAAAAAGATTGTCTGCATATTATTGAGGATTTACTATTGCAATTTAGCAGTGAGAAAAATTATGCTTGCCTATGTCCACATTTGAGCTCCAAACGTGGTGTGCACAGCAAAAATAGAAGGTGCATGGAGTGACTTTATCACCAGAATTATTTCTATGAGGCAGTATTGTTGCACATACATTAGAAGGTCCCAATAATTCTAAATATACTATATACCTCAACGTTTGCAGAACAATCATCTGGGGTGATTACTAATTAATGGAGTTGCATCACTAACATTTAGTTGAAAATTACACCCCCCATGACATTCTCCTATCCTGCAATACCTGGCCCGAGTCCAAAAGTGGACATCCTTTTCTTAACGGAGACCTGCCTTAACACCTACTCGGCCTCAGATATGGCCATTGTGGTAGGCTATTCGATCACTCACTCTGATGGTGCCACAGGAGTGAGCGGTGGGATTGCCATCATATGTCGTTCTAATTTCAGCTTCACCTTCACAAAGCTCGAGGGTGTAGACTTTATTGAGGGACTAGCCTTTTTTACTCCAGATATCTCCTAATTTCTCTCTCTCAGGAGCCCTAATTGTCCACCCACCCAAAGCCTCTGCCTCTGCCCTTGATGCTCTTATGACTGTACTTACCCCATTCTATCTACAATATTCCAACTTTGTAGTCCTTGGAGACTTTAATGTTCACATGGATGACCCTAACTGCAGCTCAGCAAGGCAAAACAGAGAGGCAATGTATGACCTTAACCTTTCTCAGCTGGTAATGGGTGCCACTCATTGTTGTGGACATACCCTCGATTTGATATCCTCTAACTAACCTTCCCTTACAGTTGGCTCCCCCTTTCAACAAGTCTGGACAGATCACTTTCTAGTGCCCTTCCATATATCTCTTCCTTCAGCCCAATCGGGTTCCACCAAATCCATGAACCTCTCCATACCCTGGTGGAATATCCCTGAGTCCAGCCTCTCACTGATGTTTTCCCAAATGTTAGAAACTACCTCAGAAAGAATAGAGGATGCAACCAATTCCTTCAACAAATCCCTAGCACAAGGCTTGAACACACTGCCTCCTCACAAATCTTTTTCCAGTATGCGAACCACACCCTCCGCTAACTGGTTCACGCCTGGTCTTCAGGAAGATAAACTCAAATGCGAACAAATGGAAGGGAAGTGGTGCAGGAACTATGACATTGAGGACAAGTGGGCTTATAACACTGCCCTCAAACAGTTCCGGAGAAATATCAAGAAGGCAAAAATTGCTTTCTTTTCTTCGCAAATTGCAGCCGCCGACAAAACCCCCAGAACGTTTTCCAAATCGTCAAATGTTTTTGCAGCCAGAGGCCTGCAAACAAAGTATGCCTGCATTTCAGTCTCTAGCAGAGGACCTTTCCCTCTTCTTCCTCTCAAAAATGGAAAAAATCTATTCTAAGTTTAACAAGCACTGCTGACCTCCACACCCAGAGGTAACCTCCACCACCCCTCCAGTCAAGACCGCAGCACATTTTGGATAATTCGATCCAATCTCACTAGCTGACTCAGAACAAATAATTATTCATATCAAATCTGGCTCGCCTCTTGATCCCTGTCCCCCCTTTACAGTCGCTAAAGTGACCCCTGTTATTAATCCTCAAATCTATACCCTTTTTACCTTGTCCTTAGATTGTGGTGAGGTGCCTCTTAGCTGGAAAAATGCACTTGTGATTCCTCTGTTAAAAAAAGCAAACGCCAACCCTTGCACAGTGAGTAATTACAAGCTCATCTCTCTCCTTCCAAGCCTTGGCAAGATGTAAGAGTCCCTGCTGAACCGTCAGATCACCAGATTAGTGGAACAGAAGGAGATTCTACATCCTACCCCGTCGGGCTTCCACGCTGGGTTCAGCACAGAACTAACCCTTTTTGGAGTCACTGAAAATATCAGAGCCAACTTCGATGTAGGGCAGAAGGCGGAGGTCATCCTATTAGATCTCTCCTCCGCCTTCGACACAGTGTTGCACAAGATCCTGTTACAAAGGTTGGAGCAGGCGGGTATCATGGGCCGCACTCTGATTTGACTCCACTCCTATCTAGCTGATAGACAACAAGCGGTCTTCCTCTCCCCCTTTACCTCTCTGTATAGGGCCAAAGGTTGTGGTGTTCCCCAGGGCTTGTCACTAAGCCCAACTCCTTTTAACATCTATCTGGCTCCTTTAGCTTTATTTGCACAAAGTTGGGGCATGAACATTGTCTCTTTCTCAGATGACACTCACTAATGTTCTCTTTCTAACAGCTCAATGATACTGTAAATGGAGACTTCCAGGGCTCTCTCGTCTATTGCTCAATGGATTCACAACAGCTGCTCATGACCCAATTCAGACAAAATGGACATTTTAATGTTTGGGCCATCCTCCCCACTTGACGCACTCTGACCTTCTGACTTAGGACCTGCTCCCTTCCCCTCCACAGCTGTCAGGAATCTGGGGGTCATGATGGGTTTTGATTTTTCCTTCAAACCCAACGTCAACACCACTGCAGCTACCTGCTTTGGTCTGTTAAAATCCTTGACAAAGCTTTTAAAATATCTGCCCTTTGACACACAAGAGGATTGTACATGCACAAATCACATCTAGGTTGGATTACGCCAACATACTCTATCTAGGTGCCCCCCAGAATCTGTTGTCTTGACGACAATGTGTTCAAAATGCCACAGCCAGGCTCATACTGAATATCCCCAAGTGCCAGTCCATCCGACTAGGGCTCAAAGAATTACACTGGCTACCAATCAATTCTAGGAATACATTTAAGGCACTTCTCATCACTCACAGTGCACTCCACCAGAAGGGTCCCATCTACACCCAAGGTAAGCCTAAACACTACTCTCCCGTTAGGGAACTTTGCTCTTCCAATCACAACCTTTTGTGCATCCCCAGATTTCAAAAAGCCAGATCTGGATACAGGTCTTTCTCCGTTCTGCCTCACGGTCTCTGGAACGCTCTCCCGTTCCCCTTCATACCATATCTAGCGAAAGCCTGTTCAAGGCACAGTTAAAACCAGTGAAGTTTGTTGAGCTGTAACCTTTCCATCTTACCTGACATATGCTAGCGCCAGGGCGCTTCTTCTGAATGAGCAGTTGCTCTCTATAAATATTGCTTCATTCATTCATGTCAAACGACTATCTGAAATGGAAAGCTATGAAAATAGAATTCCTAATAATTTTACCTAAGAATTTGAGGCTCTCAGGTCAGGAGTGGATGAAATCCTTCCCTCTCTTTACCTGCAAATCAGTTCTTGTGGAGAGCGCAAAATGGCTACATCCTCAACAGCCAGCTCAAGCTCTAATTTCGGCTACGGCCAAGAGTGCTGCCTCCAACGTACACTACTCTGTGACATCAGGACTTTCATTCCAGTCCAGGAATTAGAGACTGTAGTCAAAGCACTGGTCCTCTCCAGATTAGACTATGGCAATACACTCCTCGATGGGATCCCAAAAATGCACCTCAGAGGAGTACTGCACTCTGTTATAGGCCACAAGAAATCTGACCACAACACTCCTGTCCTGCTAACTTTGTAATGGCTCCCCACAGAAGCAAGAGCTCAAGTCCAGGTGGCCTGCATCACCCACAAGCCCTCCACTGCTCCTCCTCCACCTACCAATAAACTGATAATCTCTGGCACCCATGGACAATCCAGCAATGCAGAGTCCTTTCTCCTGGAGCCTTCCACCTTCAAGCAAGAACCTTCCATGAAACAGACCTTCTCGAGAAGTGCAGCAAGGACTTGTCACTCTCTTCTGCCCGCTCTTCGCACGACCCCCATCTCACCATAGAACTAAAAATCCTCCCCTTGCAAAGACGCCTTGCCTAACTCCTTGATTGCCTCTTTAGCTGTTCAGTGTCTCGCTCAGTTATCCAGACGGTCTTATTGTGATCGTTGCTATGATTCGTCTGTTGTTTATTCAATTATCCACGTGATTATCATCATCAGGTGACTTGTAAAGCGCTCTAATGTCCTCGGGCCAAGTTTTGCACTATTTAAAACCACGTAAGTTAGTACTAAGTGCACACCTCAACCAATGCACAGCGACTATGTGGAATGCTTGGTAGTTTAATGAAGTTGCATCACTGGTAGCTACATCATGAATGAAAACTAACACACACACTTACTTTCGTGATACACAAATAAATAAAGGTTTTAGAGTTATTTGCAGATGTACAAAGTACAAAGTGCAGCCCATAAAAGAAGCACAAAGACAATACAATCTCAAATCTTCAGTATTTAAAAAAACCCAGTGGGGGCCGTGTAGTCACCTTACATCAGGCGCAGAACAGCTGCAATGACCTCCTTGTTCGCCGTAGTGTTTGCGCAGGTATTAAACTACTTCTCGGAGTTTCTGTTGACAACCCCTCCATAAGCTACAACAAACATGTTTCCGCTGTCATTACTCTTCTGCGCCCCAGATGCAGAGGATGACTCTTCCGAAATATTCTAGAAATTAGTTTGAGGTCTCAGAGATAAGCAGTTTTTTCTTTCACTTCTTTTCATTATTAATGCTATTCTAGTTCTTACTCCGAGCTGAATCTCGACTGATCACCACATTAACTACGTTCAGCATAGAGGTAAGGCACAAAGTCTATGCAAAGAGTACTCACCAAGTTTCTGCCATTGCTCCCATCCCCCACATAGCAAATTTTCCCCAACAATTATCAGATCAGGTGTTTTGCCACTCACGTCAGTTTTACACCACCACTTACAAGTAACAACCCAAAAGTAGCAGATACAATGTGGGGCAAAAAATATACAATTAGTGGGTGTGGGCTTGTGTAGGCAACTCGGAGCTGCCATCAGGCTTTTCAAGAAAGGGTTCACCACTGGCGGCCGCCATAAACAAAGAGTGGTGATGCGGGTGGAGGGAACGCAAGAGGGGTCGCAGGGGAGGGGTAGTAATAATATATATTTTTTTAAAATAACTTACCATGAAAACACGGGTACATATGTATGTATGTATGTATGTATGTATGTATGTATGTATACAGTATTTCTTTAGCATGAACCTAGCCAAAAGGCAGCAGAGTGATGCACTTGGTCAAAAGTAAGATTAACATTTTTTTTCTTTTTTTAAACTTTATTTTCATTTTACAACTGGCAGTCAAAGAATTCTCGATTATATCATGCAAATATAGAAAATACACTGGTACGGTTAGCATTACGTATTCCAATGTTACATGGGAACAAGAATAAGGTGCCACCCTCCTGGGGGTTTCCTGTGGCGTCCCTGGCCCCCAGTCAAATCAGTACCATGTACAATCATTTGGAAATACTAGCTTGTACCTCCCCAATTTCGTGATGTTCAACCTCACCAATATCAGGCGTGAATCTAGGTCTGTCGTCTCCCTATAGGCGGGGGCTAGGAGCTTATCAGTCAGAGCACGACACGTGTTTATCACATCTTCAAGTTTGTCGTCTTTTCTGTTCAAGCGTATATGTAGCTCTTCGGCTAGGGCCCATTGATCCACATCTTTGTGCCTTAGCGCTGTCGTTGGGGCGCGTTGAGATAGCCTTGTGATAGCAACTCTAGGGCGAGCCTGTACCATTGCCAACTGACCAAATTTGTAAGTTGTCTTCCGGCCCTGTTGGCATCTAAATAGTCCTAACAGGCAGCATTGAGGAGTCAGTTCAATGCGTAGCCGCGTGGCATGCACCAATTCTTCGACTACTAGCCGCCAGAAGGAGTATATTGCGTCACATCACCATACCAGATGCAGGGAATCCGCCCCCTCTAGTGTCACAGCATGGACATGTATCTGGGCGGGAGTGGTCCATTCTATGAAGGTTTATGGGCGTCAAATAAGTTCTTTGCAGGAAGTTACAGTGTATCAGTCGAAAGCGGGCATTACTGGAGACTGTATGAGTGAGTTCGCATGCTCGCACCCAATCTGCATCCTCGATCGGGGTGTCAACATCTAGATTCCAGGCCACTAGGGCTTGGTAAGGAGCATCTATTGTGTCTGAACGCATTGCCCTGTAAAGATGCATGATTAAGTCGCTGCTCGTTACACACGTGAGGGGGATCTCGAGAGTGTGAGTAGATGGCATAGCTGCTGAATAGCATGACCAGGTGTGCTTGGCCATTTCTGCCAAACCCGTGGGTTGTAGAAATTGTCCCTGGCCCAGACCAAACTCATCTCGGGTGATCTCAAAGGAGATGAAATATTCATCTGGGTATAGCGCTCCCCATTATTCGCAACCCCCCTCCTTCCAGGCTTGGAAGGACATATTGAGTGCCATCTGTCTGACTGGCTTGAGAATCCAGATTGGGAGCACCCTATGGAACGGGGCGCGACCAAGAACAGTACCACAAACTGCTGCCATCTCCCAGCTGCCTGTCTTACAATGCGTGGAGTGTCCCTTGGTGTGCCCTTCCCCTCCATTAAAAACTGGGAAAAGATGTCCTGCATCCTGCCTACCCTCCAGTAGCCGTGTTTCCTAGCTAAGTTCCGTGTTGAACCATCGAGCTGCGTGTTGCAGCTGAGCAGCATAATAACAGAGGTCCAGACGTGAGACCTCCAACCCTACCAATGCATAAGGCCTGGTCAGCATGGCCAATGCCACTCAACTGTGCCCACCGGCCCGCAAGAGTGATGTAAGGAGTGAATTTAGTTGGCGAAACATTGATGTTGGGATGGGGCACATCTTAGCAGGAGTACCATCTTGGAGATGGCCAGCCTGCCCATCAAGGACAGGGGTACTGTGTTCCAGAAAGTTATGGATTTCTTAAGAGAATCCAAGACTCTGCCCATATTAAGTCACAATAGTTGTGCCCGATCGTGAGCTATCTGTATTCCCAGGTACCTAAACGACACCAGTTCCCAACGTAGACCAGGGGGTGGGAACCAGCCGACCTGGGTGCCAATCAGAGAGGCAGGCAGGAATATAAGCGATTTTGATTGATTAATTCGGAGATCCGATATGTTGCCAAAGACCTCCAGGAGACGCAGGAGCTTAGGCATTGCTGTACGGGGCTACGAGATACAGAATAGCGTATTGTCTGCATACAAAGATATGACATGATGGACATTGCCTAGATGTATGCTATATGGCCGCAAGGGCTGTCTGGCCTTGATGGCTAACGGTTCAATCGCCAGGATGAACAGGATTGGGGACAGCGGGCAATCTTGTCTGGTGCCACGGCCCAATGTCCAGGCCTCCGAGCGGAACTGACCCACCCAGACCCTGGCATCGGGGTCCGAGTAAAGCAGCTTGATCCATTGCCAGTTCTGTGGACCAAAACCAATTACTCTGAGAACCTCCAATAGGTATCCCGAATCGACCGTGTTGAACGATTTCGCTAGGTCGATAGAGACCAGGGCCACCTCAGCACCTCGACACTGGGTTTCGTGTAGTACATGTGTGAGTCTTCTAAGATTCATGTCTGTGTGTCTGCGTGGAATGAAGCCGTACTGATCCTCATGGACCAGGGTCGAGGTGTGAGGGGCTACTCCATTTGCCAGCAATTTACATAATATTTTTACGTCCAAATTGATTATTTTGATTGGCCGATATGCAGCTGGGTTTGACTTGTCTCCTCCTGGTTATAGGAGCATACATATCTCCCCCTCCTTCATAGTTGGTAGGAGAAGCCCGGCATCTCTTGCTACACGAAAGACTTCAAGCAAGCATTGAGTCATCTCCACTGGGCAGGCCTGGTAGAATTCGTCTGGAAACCCTTGTTCCCTACCCCCCCCCCCCGGCGACTGCTCCCTGCACAGTATCCATGCCAAGAGGCGGCCCGTTTTGTCTCCTTTTCTGTGTAGTCGCTGCTTGTCCGGGTATGTCAAGTCCCTGGATTGTACTGTGACTAACCATGTTTCCTCACGATGTAGTTCTAGTTGTAGTTGGAGGCGAATGCCACATGTTAATCCTATACAGCTCCCCTTCAGTACTGATTTTAGGGCCTCCCACTCAGTAGCCCTACACGTTGTGGAGCCCCAGTTTATAGTCAAATACGAAGTCATGGCCTGGATTAACGTTTCCCGTCCTACTGGATCTGTTAATACCTCTGCCGACATTCTCCAGGGGAGTGGTCAGAGAGGAAGCGTCCCAGGTGGTGCAGGGACAGAGTATAGAATCAAAAATATCGATTTACACAAATATCGAGTTAAAAATATCGTGGGTCAGAAATATCGACAGACAAATTCTCGTGGTTAAGAATATCAAATTTAGGTAAGTAATAGCGATGTTAAAAATATCTAAGTGTAAAATATTGTTTGCAAAAATATAGGGGCCGAGTCCGATCTCGGCCGGTAGGGCACCGAATCGGAACCGGCTTAACCGGATCCGATTCGGAGCCCTCTTTCCCAACCGATTCGTACGTGCGTCCAGCCGAGCAAGTACGATGCGAGCGCACGCGATATCGCAGACCGACTCGTTCCCGGGTCCGAACCGCTCCGACCGACTCGCACGGACATGACTCGCACCGCGCAATGGAGACGTTCCCCGGCCGGGCAAGTACGATGCGTGCCTCGAGCAGTCCGACCGACTCGCGCCGTCCGGCTCGAAAGAGCAGTCAGAGCCAGACTTTGGGGGTCCATGTCGGACCCCCCTGTACGCGTAGCCACGCGAGTCGCACACAGGGGGGACACATGGGTCCCCCCTACCTGTGCATGTACGCCGCGAGTCGCATCGAGGTGTACCCGCTGTAGGGGGCGCCCTTGTTCGCCTCGCACCCATTGAGTCAATGGGAGCCCGCGTACGCGTTGTACGTCCGGCTCCCATTGACTTCAATGGGAGTCCGACCGACTCGAGTCCGATTGCATGCGTGCGCATCGTACTCGTTCGGTCGGACTGCCAGAGTCCGATTCGGTCGGAAATCTCTCCGGGTCCGGCTTGGTCGGAGTGATTTCCGGCCTGAATCGGAATCGGCCCCATAGTTGTTAAAAATATCATTTTTTTAACGTTATGTATTTTAGTATATATTTTATATGTATGTGATGTATGTTTTTTTGTATAAGATTTGTTTGTATTTTTAATATATGTGTTAACTTTTTAGTAGTTATTAATAATTTGTAATTTTGATTTTTGCGTTTTTAATTCTGTAGCGGGTTGTGGGTTCATAGGGGAATAGGGTGGGAAGTAATTTAATTATATTAAATTTATTGATTATTTATAGTAGTTATTAATATTTTTTTATTTGGATTTTGCGTTTTTAGTTCCGTTGGGGTTGTGGGTTTATAGGGGAATAGGGTGGGAAGTAATTTAATTATATTACATTTATTGAATATTTTTTATTTATTATTTGTTTAATTGAGATGTTATAGTGTTAAATGGGTAAAGTAATTGATTATTAATTAATTAATAATTGGTTGTTAATTAATTTTAATTAGTTAATTGGTAATTAAATATGGTGTGTGTTGTGGTGTTTATAGGTGTAAAGGGTGGGAAGGGTGGGAAGGGGGAAGTAATTTATTTTTAATTGATGAATTCATAATTAGTTGTTAATTAATTTTATTTTATAAATTAGTAATTAATTATGGTATTGTGTAATTAATTTTAGTTGTGTGTTGTGGTGTTTATAGGAGTAAAGGGTGGTGAGTATTTTGTGTTTAATTAATTATTATATAGTTGTTAATTAATGTTAATTATTTGATATTTATTTTGTGTAATTGTTTATTTTTTTGTGTGTTGTTTTTACTTTTAAAGGGGTAAAAGGTGGGTATTAAATACATTTTTAAATATTTAATTATTAGTTGTTAATAGTAATAGTTTTCCTTTAAAAAAAATATTTAATAGTGTTTTATTATTTTGTAGTTTAATTTAGGTGAGTGTTGTGGATATTATAGTGTTAAAGCAAGTGTACTCAATTAATGTTTTTTTTTTATTAATAAGATTTATTTAATTGATTATTAATTATGTTAATTATGGAAATAAATGTAATAAAAAATGTTGAAGTGTTTTGTTATTGGTGTGGTGTTATAGGGTAGGAAATAAAATAAATACATTTATGTTTTAATTAATTTTTTTGTTTGTTAATATTTGCTACTTTTAAATAATTATTGTTTATAAATATATTTATTAATTTATTTTATATATTATTTGTAGGTTTTTGTTATATGTAATTAATATTATAATATGTGTTCATTTTATATGTTTAATATATTTAATTTAAAATTTTTAAAATATTGTTTATTTTTATTTATTTTTTAATTTTGTAATATATATATTTTTTCAATTGTTTAAGTGTTATTAGTATTTTTTGTTTCTCTGCTATCCAACACTCTCCCTAATGTTGTAATCACTGGAGCGGGTATAGTAATTTTTACCTCTCTGCTATTCGGCACTTTCCCTACTGCTGCATTCAATGGAGTGGAAATAGTAATTTTTACCCCTCCACTATCCAGCACTTTCCCTACTGTTGAACTCACTGGAGTGGGAATAGTAATTTTTAGCCCTCAGCTATCCAACACTTTTCCTACTGTTGCACTCACTGGAGTGGAAATAGTAATTTTTACCCCTCCGCTATCCAACACTTTCTCTACTGTTGCACTCACTGGAGTGGGAATAGTAATTTTTGCCCCTCTGCTATCCAACACTTTCCCTACTGTTGCACTCACTGGAGTGGGAATAGTATTTATTACCCCTCCGCTAGCCAACATTTTCCCTACTGTTGCACTCACTGGAGTTAGAATAGTAAATTTAATTCTTCCGCTATCCAACATTTACCCTACTTTTGCACTCACTGCAGTGGGAATAGTCATTTTTACCCCTCCGCTATCTAACACTTTCCCTACCGGTGTACTCTTTGTAGTGGGAATAGTAATTTTTGCCCCTCCGCTATCCAACACTTTCCCTTCTGTTGCACTCATTGGAGTGGGAATAGTAATTTTTACCCTCCACTATCCAACATTTTCCCTACTGTTGCACTCACAGGAGTTGGAATAGTACATTTAATTCTTCCGCTATCCAACACTTACCCTACTTTTGCACTCACTGGAGTGGGAATAGTAATTTTTACTCCTCCACTATCCAACACTTTCCCTACTGTTGCACTCTTTGGAGTGGGAATAGTAATTTTTGCCCCTCTGCTATCTAACACTTTCCCTACTGTTGCACTCATTGGAGTGGGAATAGTCATTTTTACCTCTCCGCTATCCAACATTTTCCCTACTGTTGCACTCACTGGAGTTGGAATAGTAAATTTAATTTCTCCGCTATCCAACACTTACCCTACTTTTGCACTCACTGGTTCGGGAATAGTAATTTTTACCCCTCCGCTATCCAACACTTTCCCTACTGTTGCACTCACTGGAGTGGGAATAGTAATTTTTACCCCTCTGCTATCCAACACTTTCCCTACTGTTGCACTCATTGGAGTGGGAATAGTAATTTTTACCCCTCCGCTATTCAACATTTTCCCTACTGTTGCACTCACAGGAGTTGGAATAGTAAATTTAATTCGTCCGCTATCCAACACTTACCCTACTTTTGCACTCACTGGAGTGGGAATAGTAATTTTTGCCCCTCTGCTATCCAACACTTTCCCTACCGTTGCACTCATTGGAGTGGGAATAGTCATTCTTACCTCTCCGCTATCCAACATTTTCCCTACTGTTGCACTCACAGGAGTTGGAATAGTAAATTTAATTTCTCACCTATCCAACACTTACCCTACTTTTGCACTCACTGGTTTGGGAATAGTAATTTTTACCCCTCCACTATCCAACACTTTCCCTACTGTTGCACTCACTGGAGTGGGAATAGTAATTTTTACCCCTCTGCTACCCAACACTTTCCCTACTGTTGCACTTATTGGAGCGGGAATAGTAATTTTTACCTCTCCGCTATCCAACATTTTCCCTACTGTTTCACTCACTGGAGTTGGAATAGTAAATTTAATTCCTCCGCTATCCAACACTTACCCTACTTTTGCACTCACTGATTTGGGAATAGTAATTTTTACCCCTCCGCTATCCAACACTTTCCCTACTGTTGCACTCACTGGAGTGGGAATAGTAATTTTTACCCCTCCGCTATCGAACAATTTCCTACTGTTGCACTCTTTGGAGTGGGAATAGTATTTTTTTCCCCTCTGCTATCCAACAGTTTCCCTACTGTTGCACTCACTGGAGTTGGAATAGTAAATTGAATTATTCCGCTATCCAACACTTTCCCCACTGTTGCACTTATTGTATTGGGAAATGTAAGTTTAATTTTTTGGATAGTTTAATTTTTTTATTTATTATTGAATTTTTTTAATTTTAAATATTGATATTATCTACTGGCGGTCGCCAGTAGATAGTTATAGTTAAAACCTATTATCCATAGGAAATCCGCGACATTCTATTTGAAATAACGTTGGCGCCGGTTGACGAATCTTCGCGAAAGTTTCCAACTTGTTGGGGCGCTCCGGTCCGCTCCTATCCTGAAAGTCTCGGGGTGATACTTCAAGCGGGGGCCGAGAAAAGGGGGGTCCCAAAACGCGTTTTCCCCATTCATTTTTCCATAGGAACCTTTAGTCGCAGCTACAGCCCGAACTGCTGAACGGAATTACACCAAATTTGGCAAAGAGGTAGCCCTTGGTTCAGTGTCGTGCCTTTTGCTTAAATGGTGTAAATCCGTTCAGTAGTTCCTGAGAAAATCAAAAGTAAAGTCACATATATATCTGGGCGGAGCCTAACCACACATGTCATCGTGAGATCTGATTGGCTGTCAGCACTTCATCCTAGAATTGCTGGCAGCCATCTTGGGACCAATATAAATGATAGTACCTCATTGAAATGCATTGTAGTGAATAGAAGATTTTGAGGGTTACCAAAAGGAGAACTATAAAGGGTGATAACAGGCTTTAGTTACATTAGAATTTATTTGTTGATGGTACCATACTAATTTTAGGAATTGTGGTGTATTCTAAGGTGATTTTACCATGTGAAAAACCTTCTGCTGGGATATCATGAATCATGTTTGAGAGAACACTATTTTCTCATGCTTGTCCCATGGAGGTTTGGAAGGTGCTCCAGAAGCTAAAATGAGAGCATATTTTCTGTAAATTCACATTATCTTTCTCACTCATGTGAGAATGAAGTCTGACATTCTCAGTAAAACATGTACATCCAACAAGGGCAGAGACTGTCAGTTGATTCCTTTGTGTTCTACTGCAGCTTCCCAGAGTGTTCTAAAGAACAACTAGAGTGCTAACAGCCTTACTTATGACAAAAGTATGGCACACCTGAAGCCATCTTGATTGGAATAAACTGGTAACACTTAAACAATTTAATTTAAAAAGGAACAAAATGATGGGGTTCATTTTGTCATAGAAATTATGGTTAGTGCTGTAGAAAGAAAAATGAGGACATGTTTCAAGTGTGATCTCAAATATCTTCCTGTTATATTTCAACAGGAGCAGCCTGCCAGTTGATGCCTTTGTGTTCTACTGCAGCTTCCCAGAGTGTTCTAAAAAACAACTAGAGTGCTAACAGCCTTACTTATGACAAAAGTATGGCACACCTGAAGCCATCTTGATTGGAATAAACTGGTAACACTTAAAACATTTAATTTAAAAAGGAACAAAATGATGGGGTTCATTTTGTCATAGAAATTATGGTTAGTGCTGTAGAAAGAAAAATTAGGACATATTTCAAGTGTGATCTCAAATATCTTCCTGTTATATTTCAACAGGAGCAGCCTGCCAGTTGATGCCTTTGTGTTCTACTGCAGCTTCCCAGAGTGTTCTAAAGAACAACTAGAGCGCTAACAGCCTTACTTATGACAAAAGTATGGCACACCTGAAGCCATCTTGATTGGAATAAACCGGTAACACTTAAAACATTTAATTTAAAAAGGAACAAAATGAGGGGTTCTTTTTGAAATAGAAATTATGGTTAGTGCTGCAGAAAGAAAAATTAGGGCATGTTTTAAGTGAGATCTCAAATCCTCTTCTATTTCATTAGAAAATTCTGACATGCAGACTGAAACAATCACTTTCAATACCAGCAGGCAGACCACCAGTTAACTCCCTGGTGAGCAGTAGCTTTACTCCAGTGATCTAATGAGCAACTAGAGTGCTAACATTCTGAATTTATGGCAGATGTGAGACACATCTGAATGCCTTCTTGATGGAATCAAAGTAAAAAACTGAAAGCATTTCCTACTGAGGAGACTGCAGTAAATGAAGAAATTAGGAAACTTCATAACAAAGAAGTCTTCCAAGATGGCCACCAGTGAAAAAAGAGCCCAAATGTAGCACAAATATTACCCAGATGTAGCCCACATATAGCCCAATGACAAAAGTGTGCAAAACACTTTTTATTTTTAGTTTTTTGCAGTTTTATGTAGTGCAGACTGGTCAGGTATTGGAGCATTGCATCTTAAAACATGACCCCCTACAATACAAAAACACCCCTGCACTACCTTAAACCCTAAAACACTACCCCCAGCACGACCCCCTACACTACACAAGCACCACTGCACTATCCTAAACCCTAAAACACTACCCCCAGCATGACCCCCTACACTACCCAAACACCACTGCACTAACCTAAAACCTAAAACACTACCACCAGCATGACCTCCTACACTACCCAAACACCACTGCACTACCCTAAAACATGACCCCCTACACTACACAAACACCACTGCACTACCCTAAACCCTAAAACACTACCCCCAGCACGACCCCTAAACTACACAAGCACCACTGCACTACCCTAAACCCTAAAACACTAACCCCAGCACGACCCCCTACACTACACAAACACCACTGCACTACCCTAAACCCTAAAACACTACCCCCAGCACGACCCCCTACACTACCCAAACACCACTGCACTACCCTAAAACATGACCCCCTACACTACACAAACACCACTGCACTACCCTAAACCCTAAAACACTACCCCCAGCACGACCCCCTACACTACACAAGCACCACTGCACTAACCTAAACCCTAAAACACTACCCCCAGCACGACCCCCTACACTGCCCGAACACCACTGCACTGCCCTAAACCCTGAAACACCAGCCCCTGCATGACCCCCTACACTGCCCGAACACCACTGCACTGCCCTAAACCCTGAAACACCACCCCTAGCACGACCCCCTACACTGCCCGAACACCACTGCACTGCCCTAAACCCTGAAACACCACCCCCTTCACGACCCCCTACACTGCCCGAACACCACTGCACTGCCCTAAACCCTGAAACACCACCCCCAGCATGACCCCCTACACTGCCCGAACACCACTGCACTGCCGAAAACCCTGAAACACCAGCCCCAGCACGACCCCCTACACTGCCCGAACACCACTGCACTGCCCTAAACCTTGAAATACCAGCCCCTGCACGACCCCCTCCACTGCCCGAACACCACTGCACTACCCTAAACCCTGAAACATCACCCCCAGCACGACCCCCTACACTGCCCGAGCACCACTGCACTGCCCTAAACCCTGAAACACCAGCCCCAGCACGACCCCCTACACTGCCGGAGCACCACTGCACTGCCCTAAACCCTGAAACACCAGCCCCAGCACGACCGCCTACACTGCCCGAACACCACTGCACTGCCCTAAACCCTGAAACACCAGCCCCAGCACGACCCCCTACACTGCACGAACACCACTGCACTGCCCTAAACCGTGAAACACCAGCCTCAGCACGACCCCCTACACTGCCTGAACACCACTGCACTGCCCTGAACCCTGAAACACCAGCCCCAGCACAACACCCTACACTGCCCGAACACCACTGCACTGCCCTAAACCCTGAAACACCACCCCGTGCATGACCCCCTACACTGCCCGAACACCACTGCACTGCCCTAAACCCTGAAACACCACCCCCAGCGCGACCCCCTACACTGCCCGAACACCACTGCACTGCCCTAAACCCTGAAACACCACCCCCTGCACAACCCCCTACACTGCTTGAACACTACTGCACTGCCCTAAACCCAGAAACACCATCCCCAGCACGACCCCCTATACTGCACAAACACCACTGCACTGCCCTAAACCCTGAAACACTACCCCCAGCAAGACCCCCTACACTGCCCGAACACCACTGCACTGCCCTAAACCCTGAAACATCACCCCCAGCAAGACCCCTACACTGCCCGAACACCACTGCCCTAAACCCTGAAACACCGCCCCCAGCAAGACCCCCTACACTGCCCAAACACCACTGCACTGCCCTAAACCCTGAAACACCAGCCCCAGCACGACCCCCTACACTGCCCGAACACCACTGCACTGCCCTAAACCCTGAAACACCACCCCCTGCACGACCCCCTACTCTGCCCGAACACCACTGTACTGCCCTAAACCCTGAAACCCCACCCCCAGCATAACCCCCTACACTGCCAGAACACCACTGCACTGCCCTAAACCCTGAAACACCACCCCCTGCACGAACCCCTACACTGCCCGAACACTACTGCACTGCCCTAAACCCTGAAACACCACCCCCAGCACGACCCCCTACACTGCACGAACACCACTGCACCGCCCTAAACCCTGAAACACTACCCCCAGCAAGACCCCCTACACTGCCCGAACACCACTGCACTGCCCTAAACCCTGAAACATCACCCCCAGCAAGACCCCCTACACTGCCCGAACACCACTGCCCTAAACCCTGAAACACCACCCCCAGCAAGACCCCCTACACTGCCCGAACACCACTGCACTGCCCTAAACCCTGAAACACCACCCCCAGCAAGACCCCCTACACTGCCCGAACACCACTGCACTGCCCTAAACCCTGAAACACCACCCCCAGCACGACCCCCTACACTTCCCGAACACCACTGCTCTGCCCAAAACCCTGAAACACCAGCCCCAGCACGACCCCCTACACTGCCCGAACACCACTGCACTGCCCTAAACCCTGAAACACCAGCCCCAGCACGACCCCCTACACTGCCCGAACACCACTGCCCTAAACCCTGAAACACCACCCCCAGCACGACCCCCTACACTTCCCAAACACCACTGCACTGCCCTAAACCCTGAAACACCAGCCCCAGCACAACCCCGTACACTGCCCGCACACCACTGCACTGCCCTAAACCCTGAAACACCAGCCCCAGCACAACCCCGTACACTGCCCGAACACCACTGCACTGCCCTAAACCCTGAAACACCAGCCCCAGCACGACCGCCTGCACTGCCCGAAAACTACTGCACTGCCCTAAACCCTGAAACACCACCCCCAGCAAGACTACCTACACTGGCCGAACACCACTGCACTGCCCTAAACCCTGAAACACCACCCCCTGCACGACCCCCTACACTGCCCAAACACTACTGCACTGCCCTAAACCCTGAAACACCACCCCTCAGCACGACACCCTACACTGCCCGAACACCACTGCACTGCCCTAAACCCTGAAACACCACCCCAGCACGACCCCCTACACTGCCCGAACACCACTGCACTAAACCCTGAAACACCACCCCTGCACGACCCCCTACACTGCCGGAACACCACTGCACTGCCCTAAACCCTGAAACACCACCCCCAGCACGACCCCCTACACTGCCCTAACACCACTGCACTGCCCTAAACCCTGAAACATCACCCCCAGCACAACCCCCTACACTGCCCGAACACCACTGCACTACACTAAACCCTGAAACACCACCCCCAGCATGACCCCCTTTACTGCTCGAACACCACTGCACTGCCCCAATTCCTGAAACACCACCCCCAGCATGACCCCCTACACTGCCCGAACACCACTGCCCTAAACCCTGAAACACCACCCCTGCACGACCCCTTACACTGCCCGAACACCACTGCACTGCCCTAAACCCTGAAACACCACCCCCTCCATGACCCCCTACACTGCCCGAACACCACTGCACTGCCCTAAACCCTGAAACACCACCCCCAGCACGACCCCCTACACTGCCCGAACACCACTGCACTGCCCTAAACCCTAAAACACCACCCCCAGCACGACCCCCTACACTGCCTGAACACCACTGCACTGCCCTAAACCCTAGAACACTACCCCCAGCATGACCCCCTGCACTACCTGAACACCACTGCACTACCCTAAACCCTAAAATACTCCCCCAGCACGACCCCCTACACTACCCGAACACGACTGCACTGCCCTAAACCCTAAAACACTCCCCCAGCATGACCCCCTACACTACCCGAACACCACTGCACTGCCCTAAACCCTAAAACACTCCCCCAGCACGACCCCCTACACTACCTAAACACCACTGCACTGCCCTAAACCCTAAAACACTACCCCCCGCATGACCCCCTACACTACCCAAATACCAATGCACTACCCTAATCCCTAAAACACTACCCCCCGCACAACCCCCTACACTACGCAAAGACCACTGCACTACCCTAAACTCTAAAACAATACCCCCCGCACTACTCCCTACACTACCCAAAGACCACTGCACTACCCTAAACCCTAAAACACGACCTCCTACACTACACAAACACCACTGCACTACCCTAAACCCTAAAAAACTACCCCCAGCACGAACCCCTACACTACCCAAACACCACTGCACTACCCTAAACCATAAAACACTAACCCCAGCAGTACCCCCTACGCTACCCAAACACCACTGCACTACCCTAAACCCTAAAACACTACCCCCAGCAGTACCCCCTACACTACCCAAACACCATTGCACTACCCTAAACCCTAAAACACTACCCCCAGCAGTATCCCCTACACTACCCAAACACCACTGCACTACCCTAAACCCTAAAACCTTAAAACACTAACCCCAGCACGACCCCCTACACTACCCAAACACCACTGTACTACCCTAAACCCTAAAACACTCCCCCAGCATGACTCCCTACACTACCCAAACACCACTGCACTACCCTAAACCCTAAATCTACCCCCAGCATGACCCCCTACACTACACAAACACCACTGCACTACCCTAAACCCTAAAACACTACCCCCAGCACGACCCTCTTCACTACATAAACACAACTGCACAATTTGTTACAGGCGTTGCAACGCAGGCCTGTGGTGCTTACTGGAAGTACCTGGTGGGCTAGTTGGGCCCCAGGGACTCTCAGGATTCAAGGTGACCTAATCCCCCAACTTAAAACGCGCCACGGGGCGCGTTTGCACAGTGGTGAAGGGAGGGGCGGGGCCTCAGGTGACATGTGCGCAAACACGCCCTGTGGTGCGTTTTAAGTTGGGGAGTTAATTCCCTTTGAATCCTGGGGGCCAACTAGCCCACCAGGTACCTTCAGTAAGCACAACAGAGTTGCGTTGCAGAGAGGTGAAAAAAGGTGCGTGGCCTCGGAACGCCTCTCTGCAACTCAGCTCTGTGGTCCTAACTGTAGGTACCTGGGGGGCTAGTTGGGCGCCAGGGACCCTCAGGATTCAAGGGAACTTAATCCCGCAACTTAAAACGCGCCACGGGGCGCGTTTGCACACATGTCACCTCAGGCCCCCCCTCCCTTCACCACTGTGCAAACCCGCACTGGCTCTGGTTAGTCAGTCAGTTACCACCAGTACCCGTCTGAAAAAGTTGTGGGCACAGGATGATTTTGCAACAAGGCCTCTTTCTGCTCCTCTGTTGGTTCTTTCTGCACATCTTTTGCTTCTTTCTGTGCGTTTTTTCTTCTTTCTTCACATGTCCTACCTCTGTTGGCATAGTTAGAAACTAGCATTTAAAAAACCTTTGAAATTCACTTAAAAAATCATAGGTTTCAGGCACATTATAGTTAGAAATTAGCATTTAAAAAACCTCTGAAATTCACTGAAAAAACCATAGGTTTCAGGCACGTTATAGTTAGAAATTAGCATTTAAAAAACCTTTGAAATTCACTGAAAAAACCATAGGTTTCAGACACGTTATAGTTAGAAATTAGCATTTAAAAAACCTTTGAAATTCACTGAAAAAACCATAGGTTTTAGGGACAGTTATAGTTAGTTGGACATTGCACTCGTACAAAACCCGTGAAATTCCCCTGTTATAGTTAGTTCAGCTAACTATAACTCGCGCCCCGCAATGCACTGCTGATGATGTCACATATTACATCACTCATGACATGGTCAGTGACATCACTGATGACATCACTGATGACATCTCAAATGACATCACTGATGACATCATCCATGTGATAATTTCATGCATCTTCTCACACCCTAATATAACTTTTGATACACCCACTCTAAATTACAGACTGCCATTCTCAAAACCATAGACACTCCAACACCAAAAACTACATACCCACTCACTGATTCTTAGGTCTACACACACATCCACTCACTCACCTGTACAGTCACTCATACTTACTGTCACTCAGTACAGGACTATCATATGCACTCATACACCTATATAAACACTCACACACCGCCACTCATCCATAGAGGTACTCACACACCTAGTCAGTCATGCAAAAAATTAATCACACACCCATTTACTCACCTATACAGTTATACACACACCAGCTCACTTACTCATACAAATACTAGCACATTCTTACGCTCTTATATAATAACTGATACAAGCACACACGCATCCATACAGCCACTCTCACAATAACACACTCTCACTTATAGCCATTTAAATACTCTAACACACATATATACTGCCTTTTACATATGTAGTTACTCGCACATGTACCACTGAGATATACATTCACTCACTAACACACCCATACACACACTCACACACCCAAGCAGTCCATCACAGATGCACTCTTGAAATCATGCACCCAGTGAATCACCCACTCACACATCTATGTATAGAGTCAAACACACCCCACCCACACAAACACTCAGGCAGCCATACAGATACTCAGAGAACCAATCAATAACCCATATAGACACTCATGTAGCTATTCGCAAATCCATGCATCCACTTACACACCAACAAACAGACGGATACAGACATTCACACAGTTTAGTCACTAACCCATGCATTCAGTAAGATACGTTTAATCACTCACTTGTAGAGTCAGTCACTCACGTACTAAATCATCCATTCAGACACTTATACACCCACTCATTCTTCAATACGCCTTTCCCTATATATATTAAACATATTTAAACTTTACAGAAACACACAGTCACTGGATGATGTCATCAGTGATGTCATCAGTGATGTCATCAGTGATGTCACTGACCATGTCATGAGTGATGTAATATGTGACGTCATCAGCAGTGCATTGCGGGGCGCGAGTTATAGTTAGCTGAACTAACTATAACAGGGGAATTTCACGGGTTTTGTACGAGTGCAATGTCCAACTAACTATAACTGTCCCTAAAACCTATGGTTTTTTCAGTGAATATATATATATATATATATATACTTATATAAACACACAAAACATACATATGCATATATATATATATATATATATATATATAGTGTAACATAATTAATAAAAATATATAGTTTACATTTTATTAATATTTAATGTTGTACATTTACTACTATGAAAACATATATATTATCTACTGGCGGTCGCCAGTAGATAGTTATAGTTAAAACCTATTATCCATAGGAAATCCGCGACATTCTATTTGAAATAACGTTGGCGCCGGTTGACGAATCTTCGCGAAAGTTTCCAACTTGTTGGGGCGCTCCGGTCCGCTCCTATCCTGAAAGTTTCGGGGTGATACGTCAAGCGGGGGCCGAGAAAAAAGGGGGGTCCCAAAACGCGTTTTCCCCATTCATTTTTCCATAGGAACCTTTAGTCGCAGCTACAGCCCGAACTGCTGAACGGAATTACACCAAATTTAGCAAAGAGGTAGCCCTTGGTTCAGTGTCGTGCCTTTTGCTTAAATGGTGTAAATCCGTTCAGTAGTTCCTGAGAAAATCAAAAGTAAAGTCACATATATATCTGGGCGGAGCCTAACCACACATGTCATCGTGAGATCTGATTGGCTGTCAGCACTTCATCCTGGAATTGCTGGCAGCCATCTTGGGACCAATATAAATGATAGTACCTCATTGAAATGCATTGTAGTGAATAGAAGATTTTGAGGGTCACCAAAAGGAGAACTATAAAGGGTGATAACAGGCTTTAGTTACATTAGAATTTATTTGTTGATGGTACCATACTAATTTTAGGAATTGTGGTGTATTCTAAGGTGATTTTACCATGTGAAAAACCTTCTGCTGGGATATCATGAATCATGTTTGAGAGAACACTATTTTCTCATGCTTGTCCCATGGAGGTTTGGAAGGTGCTCCAGAAGCTAAAATGAGAGCATATTTTCTGTAAATTCACATTATCTTTCTCACTCATGTGAGAATGAAGTCTGACATTCTCAGTAAAACATGTACATCCAACAAGGGCAGAGACTGTCAGTTGATTCCTTTGTGTTCTACTGCAGCTTCCCAGAGTGTTCTAAAGAACAACTAGAGTGCTAACAGCCTTACTTATGACAAAAGTATGGCACACCTGAAGCCATCTTGATTGGAATAAACTGGTAACACTTAAACAATTTAATTTAAAAAGGAACAAAATGATGGGGTTCATTTTGTCATAGAAATTATGGTTAGTGCTGTAGAAAGAAAAATTAGGACATGTTTCAAGTGTGATCTCAAATATCTTCCTGTTATATTTCAACAGGAGCAGCCTGCCAGTTGATGCCTTTGTGTTCTACTGCAGCTTCCCAGAGTGTTCTAAAGAACAACTAGAGCGCTAACAGCCTTACTTATGACAAAAGTATGGCACACCTGAAGACATCTTGATTGGAATAAACTGGTAACACTTAAAACATTTAATTTAAAAAGGAACAAAATGATGGGGTTCATTTTGTCATAGAAATTATGGTTAGTGCTGTAGAAAGAAAAATTAGGACATATTTCAAGTGTGATCTCAAATATCTTCCTGTTATATTTCAACAGGAGCAGCCTGCCAGTTGATGCCTTTGTGTTCTACTGCAGCTTCCCAGAGTGTTCTAAAGAACAACTAGAGCGCTAACAGCCTTACTTATGACAAAAGTATGGCACACCTGAAGCCAACTTGATTGGAATAAACCAGTAACACTTAAAACATTTAATTTAAAAAGGAACAAAATTAGGGGTTCTTTTTGAAATAGAAATTATGGTTAGTGCTGCAGAAAGAAAAATTAGGGCATGTTTTAAGTGAGATCTCAAATCCTCTTCTATTTCATTAGAAAATTCTGACATGCAGACTGAAACAATCACTTTCAATACCAGCAGCAGACTACCAGTTAACTCCCTGGTGAGCAGTAGCTTTACTCCAGTGATCTAATGAGCAACTAGAGTGCTAACATTCTGAATTTATGGCAGATGTGAGACATCTGAATGCCTTCTTGATGGAATCAAAGTAAAAAACTGAAAGCATTTCCTAATGAGGAGACTGCAGTAAATGAAGAAATCAGGAAACTTCATAACAAAGAAGTCTTCCAAGATGGCCACCAGTGAAAAAAGAGCCCAAATGTAGCACAAATATTACCCAGATGTAGCCCACATATAGCCCAATGACAAAAGTGTGCAAAACACTTTTTATTTTTAGTTTTTTTGCAGTTTTATGTAGTGCAGACTGGTCAGGTATTGGAGCATTGCATCTTAAAACATGACCCCCTACACTACAAAAACACCACTGCACTACCTTAAACCCTAAAACACTACCCCAGCACGACCCCCTACACTACACAAGCACCACTGCACTATCCTAAACCCTAAAACACTACCCCCAGCACGACCCCCTACACTACCCAAACACCACTGCACTAACCTAAATCCTAAAACACTACCACCAGCACGACCCCCTACACTACCCAAACACCACTGCACTACCCTAAAACATGACCCTTTACACTACACAAACACCACTGCACTACCCTAAACCCTAAAACACTACCCCCAGCACGACCTCCTAGACTACACAAGCACCACTGCACTACCCTAAACCCTAAAACACTACCCCCAGCACGACCCCCTACACTACACAAACACCACTGCACTACCCTAAACCCTAAAACACTACCCCCTACACTACCCAAACACCACTGCACTAACCTAAATCCTAAAACACTACCCCCAGCACGACCCCCTACACTACCCAAACACCACTGCACTACCCTAAAACATGACCCCCTACACTACACAAACACCACTGCACTACCCTAAACCCTAAAACACTACCCCCAGCACGACCCCCTACACTACACAAGCACCACTGCACTACCCTAAACCCTAAAACACTACCCCCAGCACGACCCCCTACACTGCCCGAACACCACTGCACTGCCCTAAACCCTGAAACACCAGCCCCTGCATGACCCCCTACACTGCCCGAACACCACTGCACTGCCCTAAACCCTGAAACACCACCCCTAGCACGACCCCCTACACTGCCCGAACACCACTGCACTGCCCTAAACCCTGAAACACCACCCCTTCACGACCCCCTACACTGCCCGAACACCACTGCACTGCCCTAAACCCTGAAACACCACCCCCAGCATGACCCCCTACACTGCCTGAACACCACTGCACTGCCCTAAACCCTGAAACACTACCCCCAGCAAGACCCCCTACACTGCCCGAACACCACTGCACTGCCCTAAACCCTGAAACATCAGCCCCAGCAAGACCCCCTACACTGCCCGAACACCACTGACCTAAACCCTGAAACACCACCCCCAGAACGACCCCCTACACTGCCCGAACACCACTGCACTGCCCTAAACCCTGAAACACTACCCCCAGCATGACCCCCTACACTGCCCGAACACCACTGCTCTGCCCAAAACCCTGAAACACCAGCCCCAGCACGACCCCCTACACTGCCCGAACACCACTGCACTGCCCTAAACCTTGAAACACCAGCCCCTGCACGACCCCCTACACTGCCCGAACACCACTGCACTACCCTAAACCCTGAAACATCACCCCCAGCACGACCCCCTACACTGCCCGAGCACCACTGCACTGCCCTAAACCCTGAAACACCAGCCCCAGCATGACCCCCTACACTGCCCGAACACCACTGCACTGCCCTAAACCCTGAAACACCAGCCCCAGCACGACCGCCTACACTGCCCGAACACCACTGCACTGCCCTAAACCCTGAAACACCAGCCCCAGCACGACCCCCTACACTGCCCGAACACCACTGCACTGCCCTAAACCGTGAAACACCAGCCTCAGCACGACCCCCTACACTGCCTGAACACCACTGCACTGCCCTGAACCCTGAAACACCAGCACAACACCCTACACTGCCCGAACACCACTGCACTGCCCTAAACCCTGAAACACCACCCCGTGCATGACCCCTACACTG
The DNA here is from genome assembly GCA_963921515.1 of Calotriton arnoldi. Lineage (NCBI taxonomy): Eukaryota > Metazoa > Chordata > Amphibia > Caudata > Salamandridae > Calotriton > Calotriton arnoldi. The sequence continues at coordinate 9,199,961 of CAWUFW010000004.1, read as the reverse complement.
CCCGAACACCACTGCACTGCCCTAAACCCTGAAACACCACCCCCAGCGCGACCCCCTACACTGCCCGAACACCTCTGCACTAAACCCTGAAACACCACCCCTGCACAACCCCTACACTGCTCGAACACTACTGCACTGCCCTAAACCCAGAAACACCATCCCCAGCACGACCCCCTATACTGCACGAACACCACTGCACTGCCCTAAACCCTGAAACACTACCCCCAGCAAGACCCCCTACACTGCCCGAACACCACTGCACTGCACTAAACCCTGAAACATCACCCCGAGCAAGACCCCTACACTGCCCGAACACCACTGCCCTAAACCCTGAAACACCACCCCCAGCAAGACCCCCTACACTGCCCGAACACGACTGCACTGCCCTAAACCCTGAAACACCAGCCCCAGCACGACCCCCTACACTGCCCGAACACCACTGCACTGCCCTAAACCCTGAAACACCACCCCCTGCACGACCCCCTACACTGCCCAAACACCACTGTACTGCCCTAAACCCTGAAACCCCACCCCCAGCATGACCCCCGACACTGCCAGAACACCACGGCACTGCCCTAAACCCTGAAACACTACCCCCTGCATGACCCCCTACACTGCCCGAACACTACTGCACTGCCCTAAACCCTGAAACACCACCCCCAGCACGACCCCCTACACTGCATGAACACGACTGCACTGCCCTAAACCCTGAAAAACTACCCCCAGCAAGACCCCTACACTGCCCGTACACCACTGCACTGCCCTAAACCCTGAAACATCACCCCCAGCAAGACCCCCTACACTGCCCGAACACCACTGCCCTAAACCCTGAAACACCACCCCCAGCAAGACCCCCTACTCTGCCCGAACACCACTGCACTGCCCTAAACCCTGAAACACCACCCCCAGCACGACCCCTACACTGTCCGAACACCACTGCTCTGCCCAAAACCCTGAAACACCAGCCCCAGCACGACCCCCTCCACTGCCCGAACACCACTGCACTAAACCCTGAAACACCAGCCCCAGCACGACCCCCTACACTGCCCGAACACCACTGCACTGCCTTAAACCCTGAAACACCACCCTCAGCATGACCCCCTACACTGCCCGAACACCACTGCACTGCCCTAAACCCTGAAACACCAGCCCCAGCACGACCCCGTACACTGCCCGCACACCACTGCACTGCCCTAAACCCTGAAACACCAGCCCCAGCACAACCCCGTACACTGCCCGAACACCACTGCACTGCCCTAAACCCTGAAACACCAGCCCCAGCACGACCGCCTACACTGCCCGAAAACTACTGCACTGACCTAAACCCTGAAACACCACCCCCAGCAAGACTACCTACACTGGCCGAACACCACTGCACTGCCCTAAACCCTGAAACACCACCCCCTGCACGACCCCCTACACTGCCCAAACACTACTGCACTGCCCTAAACCCTGAAACACCACCCCTCAGCATGACACCCTACACTGCCTGAACACCACTGCACTGCCCTAAACCCTGAAACACCACCCCAGCACGACCCCCTACACTGCCCGAACACCACTGCACTAAACCCTGAAACACCACCCCCTGCACGACTCCCTACACTGCCGGAACACCACTGCACTGCCCTAAACCCTGAAACACCACCCCCAGCACGACCCCCTACACTGCCCTAACACCACTGCACTGCCCTAAACCCTGAAACATCACCCCCAGCACAACCCCCTACACTGCCTGAGCACCATTGTTCTGCCCTAAACCCTGAAACACCAGCCCCAGCATGACCCCTACAATGCCCGAACACCACTGCACTGCCCTAAACCCTGAAACACCAGCCCCAGCACGACCCCCTACACTGCCCGAACACCACTGCACTGCCCTAAACCCTGAAACACCAGCCACAGCACGACCCCCTACACTGCCCAAACACCAATGCACTGCCCTAAACCCTGAAACACCAGCCCCAGCACCACCCCCTACAATGCCCGAACACCACTGTACTGCCCTAAACCCTGAAACACCACCCCCTGCACCACCCCTACACTGCCCGAACACCACTGCACTGCCCTAAACCCTGAAACACCACCCCCTGCACGACCCCTACACTGCCCGAACACCACTGCACTGCCCTAAACCCTGAAACACCACCCCCTGCACCGCCCCCTACACTGCCCGAACACCACTGCACTGCCCTAAACCCTGAAACACCACCCCTGCACCGCCCCCTACACTGCCCGAACACCACTGCACTGCCCTAAACCCTGAAACACCACCCCCAGCATGACCCCCTTTACTGCTCGAACACCACTGCGCTGCCCCAAACCCTGAAACACCACCCCCCAGCATGACCCCCCTACACTGCCCGAACACCACTGCCCTAAACCCTGAAACACCACCCCTGCACGACCCCTACACTGCCTGAACACCACTGCACTGCCCTAAACCCTGAAACACCACCCCCTGCACGACCCCCTACACTGCCCGAACATCACTGCACTGCCCTAAACCCTGAAACACCACCCCCAGCATGACCCCCTACACTGCCCGAACACCACTGCACTGCCCTAAACCCTAGAACACTACCCCCAGCATGACCCCCTACACTACCCGAACACCACTGCACTACCCTAAACCCTAAAATACTCCCCCAGCACGACCCCCTACACTACCCGAACACGACTGCACTGCCCTAAACCCTAAAACACTCCCCCAGCATGTCCCCCTACACTACCCGAACACCACTGCACTGCCCTAAACCCTAAAACACTCCCCCAGCACGACCCCCTACACTACCTAAACACCACTGCACTGCCCTAAACCCTAAAACACTACCCCCCGCATGACCCCTACACTACCCAAATACCAATGCACTACCCTAATCCCTAAAACACTACCCCCGCACAACCCCCTACACTACCCAAAGACCACTGCACTACCCTAAACTCTAAAACAATACCCCCGCACGGCTCCCTACACTACCCAAAGACCACTGCACTACCCTAAATCCTAAAACACGACCTCCTACACTACACAAACACCACTGCACTACCCTAAACCCTAAAAACTACCCCCAGCACGAACCCCTACACTACCCAAACACCACTGCACTACCCTAAACCATAAAACACTACCCCCAGCAGTACCCCCTACGCTACCCAAACACCACTGCACTACCCTAAACCCTAAAACACTACCCCCAGCAGTACCCCCTACACTACCCAAACACCATTGCACTACCCTAAACCCTAAAACACTTCCCCCAGCAGTATCCCCTACACTACCCAAACACCACTGCACTACCCTAAACCCTAAAACACTAACCCCAGCACGACCCCCTACACTACCCAAACACCACTGTACTACCCTAAACCCTAAAACACTCCCCCAGCACGACTCCCTACACTACCCAAACACCACTGCACTACCCTAAACCCTAAATCTACCCCCAGCATGACCCCCTACACAACACAAACACCACTGCACTACCCTAAACCCTAAAACACTACCCCCAGCACGACCCTCTTCACTACCTAAAAACAACTGCACAATTTGTTACAGGCATTGCAACGCAGGCCTGTGGTGCTTACTGGAAGTACCTGGTGGGCTGGTTGGGCCCCAGGGACTCTCAGGATTCAAGGTGACCTAATCCCCCAACTTAAAACGCGCCACGGGGCGCGTTTGCACAGTGGTGAAGGGAGGGGGCGGGGCCAGAGGTGACATGTGCGCAAACACGCCCTGTGGTGCATTTTAAGTTGGGGAGTTAATTCCCTTTGAATCCTGGGGGCCAACTAGCCCACCAGGTACCTTCAGTAAGCACAATAGAGGTGCGTTGCAGAGAGGTGAAAAAAGGTGCGTGGCCTCGGAACGCCTCTCTGCAACTCAGCTCTGTGGTCCTAACTGTAGGTACCTGGGGGGCTAGTTGGGCCCCAGGGACCCTCAGGATTCAAGGCGACTTAATCCCGCAACTTAAAACGTGCCACGGGGCACGTTTGCACACATGTCACCTCAGGCCCCCCCTCCCTTCACCACTGTGCAAACGCGCACTGGCTCTGGTTAGTCAGAGTCAGTTACCACCAGTACCCGTCTGAAAAAGTTGTGGTCACAGGATGATTTTGCAACAAGGCCTCTTTCTGCTCCTCTGTTGGTTCTTTCTGCACATCTTTTGCTTCTTTCTGTGCGTTTTTTCTTCTTTCTTCACATGTCCTACCTCTGTTGGCATAGTTAGAAACTAGCATTTAAAAAACCTTTGAAATTCACTTAAAAATCATAGTTTTCAGGCACGTTATAGTTAGAAATTAGCATTTAAAAAACCTTTGAAATTCACTGAAAAAACCATAGGTTTCAGGCACGTTATAGTTAGAAATTAGCATTTAAAAAACCTTTGAAATTCACTGAAAAAACCATAGGTTTCAGGCACGTTATAGTTAGAAATTAGCATTTAAAAAACCTTTGAAATTCACTGAAAAAACCATAGGTTTCAGACACGTTATAGTTAGAAATTAGCATTTAAAAAACCTTTGAAATTCACTGAAAAAACCAGAGGTTTTAGGGACAGTTATAGTTAGTTGGACATTGCACTCGTACAAAACCCGTGAAATTCCCCTGTTATAGTTAGTTCAGCTAACTATAACTCGCGCCCGCAATGCACTGCTGATGACGTCACATATTACATCACTGATGACATGGTCAGTGACATCACTGATGACATCACTGATGACATCTCAAATGACATCACTGATGACATCATCCATGTGATAATTTCATGCATCTTCTCACACCCTAATATAACTTTTGATACACCCACTCTAAATTACAGACTGCCATTCTCAAAACCATAGACACTCCAACACCAAAAACTACATACCCACTCACTGATTCTTAGGTCTACACACACATCCACTCACTCACCTGTACAGTCACTCATACTTACAGTCACTCAGTACAGGACTATCATATGCACTCATACACCTATATAAACACTCACACACCGCCACTCATCCATAGAGGTACTCACACACCTAGTCAGTCATGCAAAAATTAATCACACACCCATTTACTCACCTATACAGTTATACACACACCAGCTCACTTACTCATACAAATACTAGCACATTCTTACGCTCTTATACAATAACTGATAAAAGCACACACGCATCCATACAGCCACTCTCACAATAACACACTCTCACTTATAGCCATTTAAATACTCTAACACACATATATACTGCCTTTTACATATGTAGTTACTCGCACATGTACCACTGAGATATACATTCACTCACTAACACACCCATACACACACTCACCCACCCAAGCAGTCCATCACAGATGCACTCTTGAAATCATGCACCCAGTGAATCACCCACTCACACATCTATGTATAGAGTCACACACACCCCACCCACACAAACACTCAGGCAGCCATACAGATACTCAGAGAACCAATCAATAACCCATATAGACACTCATGTAGCTATTCGCAAATCCATGCATCCACTTACACACCAACAAACAGATGGATACAGACATTCACACAGTTTAGTCACTAACCCATGCATTCAGTAAGATACGTTTAATCACTCACTTGTAGAGTCAGTCACTCACGTACTAAATCATCCATTCAGACACTTATACACCCACTCATTCTTCAATACGCCTTTCCCTATATATATTAAACATATTTAAACTTTACAGAAACACACAGTCACTGGATGATGTCATCAGTGATGTCATCAGTGATGTCATTTGAGATGTCATCAGTGATGTCATCAGTGATGTCACTGACCATGTCATGAGTGATGTAATATGTGACGTCATCAGCAGTGCATTGCGGAGCGCGAGTTATAGTTAGCTGAACTAACTATAACAGGGGAATTTCACGGGTTTTGTACGAGTGCAATGTCCAACTAACTATAACTGTCCCTAAAACCTCTGGTTTTTTCAGTGAATATATATATATATATATATATATATATATATATATATATATATTTGAAGAAAAGTCGATTCGGGAACTACCAAATAATTACACTTTGGAATTTTGCACATTGAGTTATCCAAATGTAGGGTAAATTACAAAACATTCAGTTCGCATTGTGAACGTTATTAAATATGAATGCCCATACAGAACGGGTAGTGAGACCCAATCTGGTACAATAAGGAGTAGCTTTAGCTGGTGACGATATTCCATACTGTGACAAGTAGTAGTAAATTCGAGAACAAGAGATTTTACTGTACCTGTGTAATATATCAATTGAATGAATTTTTAGCATGGATGTTTTTTATCCAAGACATGCAATGATGAAATTACTTATTTATTTATATAGATTTTAAGAATGCTTTTAATAAGTGTTGTTTATTGATTTATTTAGTTGCATGTATATATATATATATATATTCACTGAAAAAACCATAGGTTTTAGGGACAGTTATAGTTACTTGGACATTGCACTCGTACAAAACCCGTGAAATTCCCCGTTATAGTTAGTTCAACTAACTATAACTCGCGCCCCGCAATGCACTGCTGATGACGTCACATATTACATCACTCATGACATGGTCAGTGACATCACTGATGACATCACTGATGACATCTCAAATGACATCACTGATGACATCATCCAGTGACTGTGTGTTTCTCTAAAGTTTAAATATTTTTAATATATATAGGAAAAGACGTATTGAAGAATGAGTGGGTGTGTAAGTGTCTGTATGGATGATTTAGTAGGTGCGTGATTGACTCTATAAGTGAGTGATTTAACGTATCTTACTGAATGCATGGGTTAGTGACTAAACTGGGTGAATGTCTGTATCCGTCTGTCTGTTGCTGTGTAAGTGGCTGCATGTGTTTGTGAATAGCTACATGAGTGTCTATTTGAGTTATTGAATGCTTGTGTGAGTATCTGTATGGGTGCCTGAGTGTTTGTGTGGGAGGGGTGTGTGCGACTCTGTGCATAGATGTGTGAGTGGGTGATTCACTGGGTGGATGGTTTCAAGAGTGCATCTGTGATAGACTGTATGGGTGGGTAAGTGTGTGTAAGAGTGTGTTAGTGAGTGAATGTATGTCCCAGTGGTACATGTGTGAGTAACTACATATGTGAAAGGCAGTATATATGTGTGTTGGAGTATATAAATAGCTATAAGCAAGAGTGACTGATTGTGATAGTGGCTGTATGGATGAGTGTGTGCTTGTATCAGTGATTGTATAAGAGCGTAAGAATGTGCTAGTATTTGTATGAGTAAGTGAGCTGGTGTGTGTATAACTGTATAGGTGAGTAAATGGTAGTGTGTTTAATTATTTGCATGACTGACTAGGTGTGTGAGTACCTCTATGGATGAGTGGCGGTGTTTGAGTGTCTATATAGGAGTATGAGTGCATATGATAGTCCTGTACTGAGTGACTGTAAGTATGAGTGACTGTACGGGTGAGTGAGTGGATGTGTGTGTGTAGACCTAAGAATCAGTGAGTGGGTATGTAGTTATTGGTGTTGGAGTGTCTATGGTTTTGCGAATGGCAGTCTGTAATTTAGAGTGGGTGTATCAAAGGTTATATTAGGGTGTGAGGAGGTGCATCAGATTATCACGTGGATGATGTCATCAGTGATGTCATTTGAGATGTCATCAGTGATGTCATCAGTGATGTCACTGACCATGTCATGAGTGATGTAATATGTGACGTCATCAGCAGTGCATTGCAGGGGCGCGAGTTATAGTTAGCTGAACTAACTATAACGGGGGAATTTCACGGGTTTTGTACGAGTGCAATGTCCAAGTAACTATAACTGTCCCTAAAACCTATGGTTTTTCAGTGAATATATATATATATATATATATATATATATTCACTAAAAAACCATAGGTTTTAGGGACAGTTATAGTTAGTTGGACATTTCACTCGTACAAAACTCGTGAAATTCCCCCGTTATAGTTAGTTCAGCTAACTATAACTCGCGCACCCGCAATGCACTGCTGATGACATCACATATTACATCACTCATGACATGGTCAGTGACATCACTGATGACATCACTGATGACATCTCAAATGACATCACTGATGACATCATCCAGTGACTGTGTGTTTCTATAAAGTTTAAATATGTTTAATATATATGCCAAGGTGTATTGAAGAATGAGTGGGTGTATAAGTGTCTGGATGGATGATTTAGTAGGTGCGTGACTGACTCTATAAGTGAGTGATTAAACGTATCTTACTGAATGCATGGGTTAGTGACTAAACTGTGTGAATGTCTCTATCCATCTGTCTGTTGCTGTGTAAGTGGCTGCATGGGTTTGTGAATAGCAACATGAGTGTCTATATGAGTTATTGATTGGTTGTCTGAGTATCTGTATGGGTGCCTGAGTGTTTGTGTGGGTGGGGTGTGTGTGACTCTGTGCATAGATGTGTGAGTGGGTGATTCACTGGGTGCATGGTTTCAAGAGTGCATCTGTGATGGACTGTATGGGTGGGTGAGTGTGTGTATGGGTGTGTTAGTGAGTGAATGTATATCTCAGTGGTACATGTGTGAGTTACTACATATGTCAAAGGCAGTATATATGAGTGTTGGAGTATATAAATGGCTATAAGTGAGAGTGTGTGATTGTGAGAGTGGCTGTATGGATGAGTGTGTGCTTGTATCAGTGATTGTATAAGAGCGTAAGAATGTGCTAGTATTTGTATGAGTAAGTGAGCTGGTTTGTGTATAACTGTGTAAGTGAGTAAATGGCAGTGTGATTAATTATTTGCATGACTGACTAGGTTGGTGAGTACCTCTATCAATGAGTGGCGGTGTGTGAGTGTCTATGTAGGTGTATGAGTGCATATGATAGTCCTGTACTGAGTGACCGTAAGTATGAGTGACTGTACAGGTGAGTGAGTGGATGTGTGTGTAGACCTAAGAATCAGTGAGTGTGTATATAGTTATTGGTGTTGGAGTGTCTATGGTTTTGACAATGGCAGTCTGTAATTTACAGTGGGTGTATCAAAAGTTATATTAGGGTGCGATAAGATGCATCAAATTATCACATGGATGATGTCATCAGTGATGTCATCAGTGATGTCATTTGAGATGTCATCAGTGATGTCATCAGTGATGTCATCAGTGATGTCACTGACCATGTCATGAGTGATGTAATATGTGAAGTCATCAGCAGTGCATTGTGGGCGCGAGTTATAGTTAGCTGAACTAACTATAACGGGGGAATTTCACGGGTTTTGTGACGAGTGAAATGTCCAACTAACTATAACTGTCCCTAAAACCTATGGTTTTTTCAGTGAATCTCAAAGGTTTTTTAAATGCTAATTTCTAACTATAACGTGTCTGAAACCTATGGTTTTTTCAGTGAATATATATATATATATTATTTTTATATAATTTTAAAGTTTAAAAATTAAATAAAGATAATAGTTAATACATTATTTTTAAGTAAATATATGTATACGTATACATTTTTATGTTTGTGTGTTTATATTTTTTTAATTAAGTTTATTTGTTTTATTTAGTTAAAATGTATATTACATTTAATTTATTTTGTTAAAAATAATATTAATATTTAATATATTTATTATATATATATTATTGTATTTTATATATATATTTAAATCAATATTTTTTACATCTATATTTTTTACCTCGATATTTTTGTACTTACCTGTTAAGGTATTAGAGTCGATATTTTTGCAGTCGATATTTTTGCAGTCGATATTTAGAACATCGATGTTTGCTACACCGATATTCTATTAGTAAACCGTCCCAGCTGTCTTACTTGCATATCTTCCAGTGTTCCATAGCCGGAGCATAATGTTCTATCTAGCCTACTAAAGGTGTTATGTGTCGTGGAGTGGCATGTGTACACTCTCTGTGTTGGGTGTCTCTGTCTCCATATATCTGTGAGTACCAGGTTATGCATAACGTCCTGTAGTGTGGCTATCATAAGCGGCTTGGTGTCTGCCCTGGGGGGTGACCTGTCTAGGTCGCTGTCTAGGACACAACTGAAGTCCCCCATCCATAGCATGGAAGTTTCCGTCTCCTCCATCACCAGGTCCTGCATGTTCTAAAAGAATGTCGGGCCATCAGTGTTAGGGGCATAGGTGTTGAGGAGTGTGATCACTCTACCATCAATGGAGCCCTGCAAAAGTATGTATCACCCACCTACATCTGCTTCTGAATATATGTCAGTGAAAATGGGACGCCAGGTGCCACCGATAACAGTGTTACCCGTGCATAAGTGGAATATGAGGAATGGTATATTTGGCCTCGTCATTTCAGTGCCATCCGTGACGCACCGGCATCATCGAGGTGTGTTTCCTGTAAGAGTGCTATACTAATCTTGTGCATTTTGAGAAACAAACGCACCATGTATTGCACCATGTATTGCTTCTTGTACGAGCCCAGACCCCTTACGTTCCAGGTCAGGAAACTACAGGCACTCTCCATTGAACTTGAAATGTTGCTGTGTCATCTCCCCCACCACATGTAGCTCAGCATGTTTCCTGACTGCCTTCGAGCACAAACTTGCAATTAAACAACCTGAACAACTGCAATAAACAATACCCCTGGGACGGCGACTACCAAACAAACTACTGACTCCCGGCCCGCCCTCCTGTAGCAGCTCCGCCCTGTTTAACCTTCACCATTCAGTATCAAGAATGCTGCGACAGTCTCGCTAATTGAATATATTAACTGTTAGAGCGGCACCCCCTGCAGTACTCAGTCCAAGGAGGAGGGCATACCACCATTACCGAGTCCTCTCTGTGCCTGCACAGCCCCAAACCCGCACCCAGAAGCAAGATTAAAGTTGACGAGGAATAGGAGAGGAAGCTGAGTTGTGGATGGTTAATGCATTGTGATGTAGTGTTCTTTAAAGAGTTGAATCTTCAACTCTTTCCTAAATTATAGCAGCAGTGGGGCAGTTCTGGTGGATGCAGGGATGTTGTTCCAGATCCTGGGTGCATATATAGAAAGGGCCTGTTGTGTTGTATTTTTATTTTTTATACTTCTTAGTCTGCAGTCTGATGGTGTCTGGACTGCGGATGTGCAGAGAAGCACTGGAGCCACAACCCTATCTTATTTCCCATTTAAAACCATTTATAAGAGAAAAATTTCTGTTGTTACGATCTGGGAGATATCCCACAAAGGATGGAATTCCTTCATGGATACAAAACTGGTCCACAAACAGCTGTAGATTATGCGGTTTTTATAATGAAACATTATTGCATATTGTAACCATTTGTCCACGATTGCTACAAGAGAGGAAAGCTCTATTAAAATCCATCCTTAGAGAAAATGGGGTGAGAACATGTCGCCAAGCAATTATAACCTGTCTCTCTGGGAAATCTGCTCGCTTGACCACACAGTTTGTAAAGTTAATTTTTAGGCGGGCGATTCCAATGTCGCCAAAAGTGCCTTCCCAATGCTATTCGTAGGCTTACCTTACGTCCGACTTGTATCCGGAGCTTTTTCCTACAAACTAGCAAGTACGATGCGTATGACAGGCAAATTTCCGACCCAATCGTCCGCTCCGATTCGTGCCCTATTTCACGACCGAACAGACTCAGGAAAAACTGAAATAGAGTCGTACGGAGGCGTTTCCCAACCAGTTTCCGGACACGCAAGTACGATGCGTTTTATCCACGCGTCGTACAGGGCGCCGCTTCCAGCACGTCACAGCATTCGGACGAGGCGTATTGAAGCTCCGATTCGCGCCAGAACACGATCAACGGGGACGAGACGGAGCAGGCATGTATCCAATCGCGCATGTCTTCCCTATACTGTATGCCTACCGTCACCGACGTGCACGACGCAGAAGGTAAGTCAGACACCTACCACAAAATGACACGAAAGGAAACACCACCATAGGGGTCTGGATGCCTATCACTCCCAGCATTGGCCACCCCATAGGGGGGTGGATGCCTATCCCAGCATTGTCCACCCCATAGGGGGGGATGCATATCACTCCCAGCATTGTCCACCCCATAGGGGAGTGGATGCCTATCCCAGCATTGTCCACCCCATAGGGGGGTGGATGCCTATCCCAGCAGAGTCCACCGCATAGGGGGGTGGATGCCTATCACACCCAGCATTGTCCACCCCATAGGGGGGTGGATGCCTATCCCAGCATTGTCCACCCCATAGGGGGTGGATGCCTATCACTACCAGCATTGTCCACCCCATAGGGGGTGGATGCCTATCCCAGCAGAGTCCACCCCATAGGGGGTGGATGCCTATCACACCCAGCATTGTCCACCCCATAGGGGGTGGATGCCTATCACTCACAGCAGAGTCCACCCCATAGGGGGTGGATGCCTATCACTCACAGCAGAGTCCACCCCATAGGGGGTGGATGCCTATCCCAGCATTGTCCACCCCATAGGGGGTGGATGCCTATCACTACCAGCATTGTCCACCCCATAGGGGGTGGATGCCTATCCCAGCAGAGTCCACCCCATAGGGGGGTGGATGCCTATCACACCCAGCATTGTCCACCCCATAGGGGGGTGGATGCCTATCACTCACAGCAGAGTCCACCCCATAGGGGGGTGGATGCCTATCACTCCCAGCAGAGTCCACCCCATAGGGGGGTGGATGCCTATCCCAGCATTGTCCACCCCATAGGGGGGTGGATGCCTATCACTACCAGCATTGTCCACCCCATAGGGGGTGGATGCCTATCCCAGCATTGTCCACCCCATAGGGGGGTGGATGCCTATCCCAGCAGAGTCCACCCCATAGGGGGGTGGATGCCCATCACACCCAGCATTGTCCACCCCATAGGGGGGTGGATGCCTATCACTCCCTGCAGAGTCCACCCCATAGGGGGTGGATGCCTATCCCAGCATTGTCCACCCCATAGGGGGGTGGATGCCTATCACACCCAGCATTGTCCACCTCATAGGGGGGTGGATGCCTATCCCAGCATTGTCCACCCCATAGGGGGGTGGATGCCTATCACTACCAGCATTGTCCACCCCACAGGGGGGTGGATGCCTATCCCAGCATTGTCCACCCCATAGGGGGGTAGATGCCTATCACTACCAGCAAGGTCCACCCCATAGGAGTCGGGATGCCCATCACTATTACCATCCCCACTCATGGGGGGTAGAATGTCCATCACCACCAGTACCCCCTACTCATAGGGGGCTGTATGCCCATCACCACCAGTACCCCCACCCATAGGAGGCTGGATGCCCATCACTATTACCATCCCCACTCATAGGGGGTAGAATGTCCATCACCACCAGTACCCCTACTCATAGGGGGCTGTATGCCCATCACCACCAGTACCCCCACCCATAGGAGGCTGGATGCCCATCACTATTATCATCCCCACTCATAGGGGGCTGGATGCCTAGCACTACAAGGATTCACACACATAGGATGAGTAAGCAAACCCCCCTACCATCTTAGCAAGATTCAATGTATGTGTGTGTAAAATGCTCACAACACAGATCCTGACAGTGAACATACAATGTGACTCTCAACACATGTGTGCCCAAAAGGTGATAGTGTGGATCAAAAATCCAGCATCTCTGGAGCAATGTGTTTATGTGGTCCAAACCCCACATCACCACAGTGACCAAAAGGTGTTAGTGGGGTTCAAAAATCCAGCATCTCAGGACCAATGTGGTAATGGGGTCTAAACCCCCCATCACTACAGTGACCATAAGGTGAGTGTGGACATGAAAATAGCAGCATCTCCAAACCAAAATGCATGATTCCTGGTCCCCACACCATAAGCAATGTTGTGGCAATGTAGTGGTTGTGTCACATACAAACATAGATTTGGTGAGGCAAAGATTGCTGTGTATCACAAGAACACCCTCTGCCATGTGCAGACAAGCTATGGCCATGATCCCTGACAATTACTCCAGTGTACAATTAGACAATACGACAAGTGAGCACCATGATGCATACACACAAATCTATACAAACAGACACACAAACTAAGGAATCCTGTGGAGACTGTAGATGTCAGGTGACCAAGTCCCATACCATGGCAGCAATGAAACACACCAAACATGATGAATGTGCAGACTGATGAGCCAGGAGACGCAGGGACACTAGGGAAAAACCTCCAAACAACATAAGCCAATGGACTGCAAAAGCCATACCAATGCAGTGGAGCAGATGCACAAACACAGACAGGCAGCCCCACACTGCATATCATGCACAACATGTGTGTGTGTCTCAGTGTCCCCAGGCAAGTACACAACACATGACAGTGGGCAGAACGCCAATGACACAGATGTGTACACAGTGCCATACAAAAGTAACTCATGAACTGGGCATCCCTTGGTGGGCAAGCAGGCACTGTCAGGTGAGTGGGATCCCAAATCATTCATGTGACACAAGCTGGGCGGCACAGCAAACAACACAGCAAGAGACAGCCCAACACAGCACTACCCTCAGGGACTCTACATTGGGGTGACAGTAGCCTGTACAATCCTACTGTGATGACAAAGGTAGATGTTGCCCATACTGTGGAGTACAGTCACCTGCGCGCACTGGGGCATGCGTCCTGACCAACAAACTTCCATCACACCTACACTAACAAATCACTGGCCAGGGCCTGTCATCAATGAACACAAAGTAGGTAGGGGCCTATCCATGAGACAACTCACATTTGGCCACCCTCAACACAACACACCTTGATCTGCAACAATGTGCATCAGCTAAGCACACATGGACTGGTGAAATTGCCCATGCACCCATGACAATCCCAGGGGTGGTGGGGAGATCTAAGGTTCCCAAAAATACACACACATGGCCAGTCAACAACCCTTGTGAATGTCCGCCACACTGCACAGTATGCGGTACCTGGGCATGACGTGAAATCTACCAGAATCATTAGGATCACTGCCACACTCCCACAACAATGATGAACCAAAGCAGAGCCACAAAGAACACATGTCGACACCTTCCAACATTGCAACTATGACCCTGATGAGTGGGAGTAGTCACACACACATAAAAGTGACCCACTCACTGACAGATACCACATAGGGAAAACTACATGTTGGCAACACAGAAGTGCCAAGGGGAATCCGGAATGTGTCCCCCGTGCTTCTGACAACAAACCCAGGCTTTACAAATAAAACACCTAGGGATGACACCCTAATGACCAGTAGTGTGCCATGCACCTACATCCCAGGAAACCCAGGACAAAGATTTTGGATGAACACAGGACAACTCAGCAAGCGCCATGAACAGGAACATGTGAAGGGAACACAGGCTGTGTAGAAAAAGTGAATGGAACACACACAGACATGCTCACACTACACACACCATGGGCTCAGGCAATGTCACAGTATGACACACTGCCATGAGGGGACTCCACTCCTGGGGAAGGTTAGCTGTGCCAAACTTTGTCTGTGCAGGGCTCTGTCATGTCAGCATAACACTTGCTCAGTGAGCCAACAATTACAACACAATGAAAGCTCTGGTCACATCAGCCTGTGTATGGGAGTGTCCCTTAAGTCATCTGCACATACGCAATACACATGTATAGCAAGTTGCACTGATGACACAGATGACTTGTGTACCATTGATGCACAAACCTGCCTGTCCAGTGGAGATGGGCCCAGTCAGGGAATCTTACAATGTGCACAAATGTAAGCCCAACATATGTGCAACAGTGTATGCCAAAGATGTGAAGTAGCAAACAAAAGGAGAAAATCCTGGTCCCAAATTCTTGCTATCACTACACCCTGAAATTGCAGCAAAGGATGACATGGATACATACCAGAATAGTACACATATCCCATGGACTACATGGAGTCCATCATATCAGCAAATCGATCTCTTATTCCTTCAAAACACCATTACAACAGCAAGTTCATGATACTCATCATCAACATCATGTACATTAGATGCAACACCACTGGATAACAACAATTGCCTTTATTCAGCACATAAATCCTTGTAACTGTTAAGTCCACAATGTCAAAAGGCCAATGGCCAGTCCATATCAAGAGTCCTACCAGGGTGACATGTGACAAGTTGTCACCCATTGCTTGCCTGCACTGCTACGGCCAAGGGATATCTCCCCTTGGAGGGGCATACATAGGGGCAGGCCAGGCACCACAGGGACAGGATCAGGGGATAGCAGAATGGGGCAGGGGAGGGGTGGTGGGTGCAGGAGTGTCACTGGCAACTGCAGTGGAGGTGTCTGACACAGTGGGTGCCGTCACCACTGCAGGGCTCAAGTCAGATGGGGTGGTTGCCGGCACCACTGCAGTGGTCAGGTCAGATGGTGTGGACGGGGTCTCCACTGCAGTGCCCAAGTCAGACGGGGTGGATGTGCTCTCTACTGCAGTGCCAATCTCCAAAGGAGTGTAATGGGGTTCAGATGAGGTGGGCAGGACAGAGGGGGGGGACACGGTCTCCACACCAGTGGAAGGAACAGGCTGAGCGTGTGAGGTGGGGGTGGAAGGCATGTGGTAGGGGGGAAGGCCTAAGCATTTTGGGGGTGCAGTATCAGTGTGTGGGGGAACCTGGGGCAGGTTGTGGCGGGGGTACCTGTGGAGTGGTGGCCTGGGGGCTGGAGGACGGAGACTGTGTGGTGGAAGTGCGGGATTGTGGTGGGGTCTTGCCCTTCCTGCTCCGGGGGGATTTGCGGATGGGGGCCTCAGTGTTCCTGCACCTGGGGGAGGGTGTCCGTGTGGGAGGGGAACTCCCCTCTGTGCGTGGTGACTTCCTCTTCCCCTTGTAAGTTGGATCAGATGGATCGGTGGGGAAGAGGCCAAGGTCACAGAGGAAGAGCTGCTGGGAAGGGGGGGTTGCAGGTGGGGCAAGGGAAGGGGTTTTGGAGGGAGAGGCATCTGAAGACTGCGGAGTGCTCGTGGATGGCTGTTTGTGTGTCTGTAACCCATCCCCTGTGTGTGTGCCATCAGTCCCCGGAGTGTGCATGCTTGTGCGTCTGGATTTTGTCTTGCGTGGCTGTGTGCTGCTTGTGTCTGTTGTGGTGCATGCCTGTGCCGGTGTGTGTGTGCCTTGGACAGGTAGGGTAGTGGGGATTGTGGATGGGGCAGAGGTAGGAGGGGTGAGGGACTGTTGGAGGAGGGACACTGTTGCCATCTGTGAGGTGGCCATGGACTGAATGGTCCGCTGTAGGGCAGACATGTTTGATGAAATGCCTTCCATGAAGGACACCAGTTGTGTCAACAGACTGGTGTGAGAATGGAGGACACTCAGCATCGCTGTCTGCCCTACATGGATCTGCTTAAGTAAGTCCACAGCCTCCACACTCAGGGCAGCAGGGGAGACAGACGCAGGGGGTGCGGTGCCTGGCACGAAGGAGACATGCTCCCTTACACGGGAGCCTCCACGGACATCTGTGATGGGAGCAGATGGGAGGGTGGAGATGGTGGTGGTGGCGGGACAGACTCACTAGGTGTTGTCTGGGGGCTGCTGACACCTGCCTCCACAAGGGAGTCATCACTCAAGCTGCTGTGTTCCTCAGCCGAGGTGGTTGTAGCTGAGGTCTCCTCAGTGTGGCTCCCCTCACCCTCCGTGCCACTGGGTCCCTCCGACTCCCCTACAGCGGACCCAGTCTGGCTCTGTGGCTCCTCTTGGTCCGTGGAGCTGTCTCCTCCAGTAGCCGTAGATGTATCTGCAAACAAACAGGATAAACAGATCCACATCAGCCACCTGTATTGACCTGACACATCACAGTCAGTACAGCACATTACAGAGCACGCCTTGGCATCATTTGCAAAATATTGGAAAAAGAGCTGACACATATTTGAACAAGACACTTGTCAGTCTGCCAGTCAACCATGCCCCTCATATCCTTCCCGTCCATGGGCCCATCTGTCTGGTGCATGTAGTATGTCACTACTCATATGTGCACACATGCACCACATAGACAGTTGTCTGAACTGCAGGATTTGTGAGTGAAATGTGTCAGTACACACATATCCCATCTCCTGCCACTGACTCAGTACATGTGTCAGGATAAGGGATGGCCAAAGTCATTGTCAGCAATATGGATATGCTTCCTTCACCAGACACCATGATGTGCTCATGTATTGATGGTCAATGCCACAATTGATATATGCCACACAAAATTGGGGATCAAAGCATAGATACCTGCACTAGTCTTGACGTCCCTATAAATTATATAGGATAGAAACAAGGTGCAAGGGGCATGGGACACAATCCCCTAGGTCCCAAATAGAGAGACCAGAAGAAACCTACCCGTCACTCTAATAAGATACAGTCAAAACAGCCCAGCACACTTCCAAATATTAAATGTATTAAATATACAGTAATATAGATTTACAACAAACTGTTGTTTTCCCAACAAAGAAGGCGATATAATTGTGTAATGATAAAATTCAGGAGATTCTTTGCTGAACCAGATGACCGCATGGAGACGGGTGTGATATTTACCGATACACCGTTATCGATGAGCCCTTGAGTTGATATAATATGTCTGTGGTGACTAACGCATTTTCAAATCGATTGGTCTAACATACTGACAAAAACTATATGAATGAGCACATTTTATATTCTAAGCCCTGAAGAAGTCCGATTGAGGACGAAACGCGTTGGCGGTTGCAAATTTTATAAAAAAAAGAGAACATGAATAAAGAATGAATTTTATCATTACACGATTATATCGCCTTCTTTGTTGGGAAAACAACAGTTTGTTGTAAATCTATATTACTGTATATTTAATACATTTAATATTTGGAAGTGTGCTGGGCTGTTTTGACAATGCCACACTTGAGTGCATGCAGGACAACTGACATTAATGCAGGATACACATTTGCAAGTGGTATACCATGCTACAGGCCAGTCTGGCTAATCAGACATTACTGGCTTCAGTCACAGGGGCAGTGCATCCAAAAACAAACAGTCTGCACTGTGTCACAATCATGTTTTTGTGGGGAATGTAAGCTCTGCAGCTGTCAAGTGCACATGTCCACCCACTGCTAACCACATCTTAAGGCATTTGATGATTCCACGTGATACAAATGCTACAGTTGAGTGACTGCAAGCACAAATCTGTAAACATGATCACATCACAGTCTGATGAGAACGAATTAAAGCTGCCTGCACTTTAATGTAGAATACACCATTAGGCACAGTCAAGTGATTACACACCTATGTTTCACCCCATTGTGCTGATCCAACAGCCACATCTCAGCTGGCTGCCCACCCCAAACTGTTTAACACCCCAGGAGGCTAAAAAGCTAGGCCACTCCACAATGACACAGAGGCAGACACCTGATTGCACATTTCACAATGCACAAAATGTAGGCTGGCACACAGGAGTAGGAGAACAGAGTGTACTTTCATGTCCGGAGTAGGCATACCTGTCCTGGTCCATGTGCAACATGGGATAACCCTGAACACTAGGCATGTGTCTATGCATGTGTGACACACATGATGCACATTCTTCTGAGCCCCCAAAATTGTCTCACCTGCTGCATGGGTGTGTGGTAAATACCCCAGACACATATGGTGAGCCAGAGCAGCAATTAGTACACATATTAATGGCCCACACAGAGTACATGTCAGCTTTCTGGCAATGTGCAGACACATGTCAATCAATTGCCTCACTCATGAAGCCCAAAACAATGCACCGGTAGCAGATGCTGTTTCAAACCTTATCCTTGGACAACAGCAGGGACACACAACCCAAGTGACACAAGTCACAGACTGAAAGGGCCACACCTGTGTATCAGATGAGGATGGGCCATCACCTAATTTAGGCACATGACTCTTGTTCAAGCAGACAGACGAACTGTGGGAGTGTAACCAGGCTGAAGGAGTGCAAATAGCATGTGAGACATAGTTCACAGAAAAGGCATGCACTTACCCCTCCTTGCTGCTGTCTGGCCTTTAACTGCCCATCCAGGTCAGGGAATACCACCGTCAGAATCCGGAGCATGTGGGGGTCAGGGTCCGTCGTCCGCCCCTTCTGCGAGGAGGCGACAGCTTCAGCTGGACTCTTGCGATGCGACGGGTCCAGCAACGTAGGTCCTGCCACCTCTTCTGGCAGTTGCGGATGCGGCGCTTGTAGACCCCCACAGATCGAACTGCCCGGACGATGGTCTTCCAGATCTCCTGTTTCTGATGGGCATCAACCTGTGAGGATGACAAAGTTAAAAGACCATTACTACACATGCAACATGTTTGTGCATCACACAGTTGGATATACATGTCGTTATCACAAGGGCATATGATGTACACAGGTAGTGCAACTATGGTAATGGACAGTTGTCCTGCATTAACAACATGGAAACATTGCCTGGGTCTTATGACCGTGTAAAGATTCACGTTTTCAGCACAGTACCTGTTCCCTACAGGTACCTACACACTTTGGGGGTTACAACTACTCAGTGAGCATGCTAGTCACTGGTGTACACAATGCCATTAGTGCTAGACAGACAACATGCACAATGAGAAAGGATGTGGACTGCACACTCACCTGCTCCCCTGGTTTCCCATACAGCTTGCTGTACTCTGGAAGGAGGCTGTCCAGCAGGGCCTGGTTCTCCTCCTCTGTGAAGGCTGGGGCCCTCTCCACAGTACGTGCCATTCTTGAAGCCAGAGGATGCAGAGACAGCAGCAGTGGTAGCAGAGATGTCAATCTGGAGCATGTAGTGCAGGCAAGTGAGCTCTCAGGGGAACAGACAGCCTTATATCTGTGCTGCAGAGGCAGATTATGAACCATGCGTCCAAAGTGATAGGTCCGACACGTTTGCATCCTATGAATCTGGCCAATCCATTGCATTGTATGCCTCGTACACGCCTTCTGCATCGTTTAAAAAGTTCAACTTCATGACACCAATGAGTTTGATACATTGTTGTAGGGAGCCGTCGGATTTTTCAGCACACGAATCGTACAAGTATCAAATCCGCGTCAGTCTCCATGGCAGTCAATAGCCAATGCGTGCGCACGCCTTGGTCCCTAGGTGTCCGACGTGTCTTTTGAATACCCACCGCGTATGTCACAGTTACATTCAGGGTCCAAGGCCTGCGCACGCCTTGGTCCCTAGGTGTCCGACGCGTCTTTTTAATACCCACCCGCGTATGTCACCGTTACATTCAGGGTCCAAGGCGTGCGCACGCCTTGGTCCCTAGGTGTCTGACGCGTCTTTTGAATACCCACCCGCGTATGTCACCGTTACATTCAGGGTCCAAGGCGTGCGCACGCCTTGGTCCCTAGGTGTCCGACGCGTCTTTTGAATACCCACCCGCGTATGTCACCGTTACATTCAGGGTCCAAGGCGTGCGCACGCCTTGGTCCCTAGGTGTCCGACGCGTCTTTTGAGAACTCACCCGCGTCGAACAGCATTGTCTTAAGCATGCAATCTGTTAGTCCGGCTCGGCCAGGAGTTGACTCATGCGTCCATGCAATGCTCACTCATCATGTCAGACAGTATATGTAAGATTCATGTCATGCTGTATGCCCTGTGTGGATGGAGTGAAGCACATGTCAAATGAGACACAGACATATACAAGACTACTCCCATGATGTTCCTAGCTTACAGTGCAAAAATTGCATTGTTTGTGAGGAACAGGACAAGTGTGAGTGACCACTTCACAGATCATCCTCCTGTGCTACACAACATCAATTTTTGTGTATGTGATGGGACATGTAGGTCTGACATCACATCATGACACTGTCCACACCATGACAGTGGTGTGCATGGTGACAAGCTGTCTGTATCTAGTGTTGTTGCTAGGTTGCAATACATGATCCATGTCTGTGTACCTTTAGAACATGTGCTAGTTGACCTTGACATCTATGTTTGATACTTAATTAGGTGTGTGTCGTGTATGTTACGATTGATCACATGGAGAGTGACAGACAACAGTGAATAGTCACAGTACAACACTGTGTCACTTGAAGATCCATGACAAAATTGAGTGTATGTTCAGGATCATATAGCTGTCAGTTGTGTATTAGCTCAACCTCACACCTCTGACTTCACTGTGTCTTAATTGAAAGTGTAATGCAATATGTTGAATCTAGATTAAGTGATTTTTATGAGTACTAGTAATATGTGTGCATACTTTGTCATATGTTACGCAGGGGACCAAATGTCCACAGACCCTTCCCTGACCTTGCGACCATGGTGGAACGTGAGTGCATGAGAAAATACAGGTTCACGGGGCAATTAATTTCTGAATTGACAGACCAGTTGTCACCACACTTGCAACCTGGACGCACATATCCCTTTGCCCTGACCCCCAAGGTGAAGGTGATGGTGGCACTACATTATTTTGCGACAGGATCGTTCCAGTTTACTGTGGCTGATGCTGGTGGAATGTCACAGACGATGTTCAGTCGAGTGCTCCGGGATGTGTGTGAGGCCATGTTGAGGTACCTCAACCTGTACATACAGTTTCCTACACCGCCACAGTTCCGTGCCATTAAAGATTACTTTTATGCCCTGGGACATATGCCACATGTGATTGGATCGATTGATGGGACACATGTGGGTTTGGTCGCACCACGAGCCCATGAACAGGTTTACAGAAATCGTAAACACTTCCATTCGATCAATGCCCTTGTGGTATGTCTGGCGGACCAGATCATCTCCCATGTATGTGTGCGTTTCCCGGGATCTGCCCACGACGCATACATAATGAGGATGAGTCGGATACCCCAGCTGATGACCCAGCTCAGGCATGAACGTGCCTGGCTTGTTGGTGAGTCATGGTGTCAGTATCAGTTGTGTGTTCATTGTCTGTCATGTTGTACACTGTTGTTGCTCAACTGATCCTTCATATTTGATAATTTTAGGAGACTCTGGATACCCAAACATGCCCTGGTTGCTGACACCACTCAGGAACCCGGTCACACCTGCTGATGTCCGTTACAACGGGGCACATGGGCGGACCAGGCGTGTGATTGAGCGCACATTTGGGCTGCTGAAGACCAGATTCCGCTGCCTTGACTGGACAGGAGGTGCCCTTCAATATTCCCCAGAGAAGGTGTGCAAAATCATTATGGTGTGCTGCATGCTTCACAACAAGGCTGTGAGGAATAAGCTACCGCTCATTCAGGATGACAGGGACCAACGTCCTCCCTCATGGGAGGATCCAGGCCTGGGGAACGTTGCCAGTGAGGAGGAGGAGGAAGAGGAGGTGGATGTCAGGAGACAGCTCATTGACAACTTCTTTACTTGAGTGTAAGTATGCATATATGTCTTATGATGCCTTTCCTAAGCGTGATGTGTCTATGTAGGACAATATGTTGTGACATGTGTGTGGGTCTGCTAATTTACAGGGTCATTGCCGTTGTACAGTGTATGTTGAGTTATGATGGTCTCCACTACATTGTTGAAATCACTCCTAGCAATTGGTCAGAATTTACAATGGACAATAGTGAGTCAATAATTGGATATGTCATCATGGCAAGTTGTATTTAAGACTGTACTATGTCTCTCCTTCACAGGCTCCTTTGGCTGTTGTGTGGGTACACACAACGCTGTTCCATAATGGATTTTCAATTTGGACCAGTACTCTCTGACAGACAATCTATTTGGTCAGATTTGTCATTTCTTTGGTTTATTTGGATACTTGGAACTGTAATCAGTTTGCTTTTGTGTTGAGCATAGCTTCTGCCTGTGTAATAAACCTGTTACACACATTGATGTTTGCCTTCTCCGTTGCAAAAATATGCTACAACCGTTCATATCATGTTTTTCTGCCATGGTGTTCATTTCATTAGACAATGGTCTTTGTTTGTGCGGTTCAATGGTTTTAATTTGACAACAGTGTGTGCAATGTTTAATGTTGCATGTGCTATGTGTGTTGTGCTGACCTTGCGTGGCTATCTCTGGTATGTGTCATGTGACATTTCTTCATGAGGCGGTAGATGAATTGTGAGTTGGTCCCTAGGATCATGCTGTATTATGCTAAAGTAAACGGAGCCAAGCTGACATAATAGCTTTGTGTGTGACATTTTAGCACACATTCTTTCTGTGATTGTTGTGCAAGATGCCTTTGAGTCCACATGACATCATTTTGGTACTGTTGAAGCGCTGCGCCACAAGGTTGAAAAACAGGACTCTTTGTAATGGTAGATCTAGTCAGCACGGATAGTTTCACCATGAAATGCTACACTTTGTTACACATAAGTGGAATACTTGCATTACATTGACGCACATGCCAATAATCTACACAGATGGAAGATCTACATATACGCACAAGTGCTTTGCTGTGCATATGCTGTGACCAGTACTCCTACTGTCTGAGGTGAGCGGTTGACCCGTATTGCCACAGAGTTCTTCAATGGTTTGTAGAATATGTCACCATCACAGGGAGGGTGGTGCTTTCCACACTGAGGTTGTAAACACATTTCACCTGTAGTATTATGTTTGATTATGGAAATGTATATTGTTTGACAATCATGTTTACTGCTGCTGGGGCTAGCTTGTATGCTGCATTGTAGGACAACAGTCAGATTGTTTTTTCTCAAACGTGAATTATAGAACATTACACACACTGATTCATGATTTGGTGGACAAGCATGGGTGAGTGAGCGTGAATGTGTGCATTGCTACCTTGCTTCGGAGATGTTGTTAGTGCTGGCTACTGGGTGGTAGAATCATTGGGTGTCTTCTGTATATTTTGTAAAGATGATGAGACACCAGAGGTAGTGTGTGATTGCATTGTGTGTTCTGATGTGCAACTGATGTCCAACCATCCTTCAACAACGGCCTATTTTGCCGTGCATACTTCTGTATGAGAAGAATCACTACCACAGAACTCATGCACCTCATTGTGAGACAGTGCCAGGTGATACAGATCATGAGCTAATAAGTGGGTACAGTGTATAATTCACAGATGACACAGGGATTGTGTGAATATGAATTTATTAATGTGCATGTGAAAAAGATCTAACAGGTAAAGGTGATTGCATTCCCAAATTTATTATCCACTGTTCATAGAGGATTTGGAAGTGTTGTCAGATGAAAATCCTTCTAAGCGAAATCCACAGTCCATTTGGCATTTAGTCCAACTTACATGCTCCATCCCATGTGGGAGAGTCCAGGGACTGTCAACAAAGTGAATGATTAGCACACAATGGAGGATATCCAGAGCATTTCTTTGGTTCCTGGGGGGGGTTTATGTCCATCAGTCTCTCACTTGCCATCCTTCCTTGGACGGCCCCTCCTCTTCTTTGTTGGGGGGACACCCTCAGTATCAGGCTGCTGCGGCGGAGGGCACTCTACACCAGACTCCTCATCCCTCCCTGTGGCAGTTGCCGATGTTGAGGCAACAGGTGTGGAGTGCACACTGGGAGGTGGGGTAATGTTGGTGGTTATCTGGCGTAGGCATGTAAGTATGTCCCTATGCACCGCAGTGAGATTGTCTATTTTCGACCAGTTGGACTCCATACGGTCCATGTGTTGGTCCATACGGTCCATGTGTTCGTCCACACGGTCCATATGGTTGTCCATCCGGTCAAAATGTGCAGCCTGCTGATGTTTTATATCCCTGAGGATCCCGACAACCTGGCCAAAGTCTCCGGTGCATTCGCGATATACATCGAAAATGCGTTGTAACTCGGGGTCAGCTTGTTCTCCGACACCAGCTGTGGGACGTGTCCTCCCACCACGCACCCTCACACCACTCCTTTCCCTACCCGCACGGACATTGCCTGGCGTAGCACGCACTGACAGCTCCTGTCCTCCTTCATTGTTGACAGGACTGGTATTTCCTGCCAAATCCAGATTGGGCTTTCTTGCTGTGCTCCCAGGGTTTTGTTGTCTGGGTGTGTCCGTGGGGATCCGGGGCGTCTGGATGTTAATGGACGTTGCAGGAGTGGTCGCTGGGGCTGCTGATCGTACTGGTGCCGCATGCTGACCCACACCGGAGGTGCCAGGTTGGTTCCCATCGCCCGAGGAGGAGTGAGAGTCATCCACACTGGAGGTCTCAGTGTACGACGTTGTGCTGGAGCTGCTGGTGGACTCTGAATCTTCTCCAGATGATGCCCTCTGTTCTGGAGTGCCTGTGGGTAGTAGAGAGACACAATGTTAGTTGTGTATTTTCAGATGTTATTTTGTCATGCACAGCCAAATGTGAAGATGTTGTGGATAATGTTGCGTTTCTTTCTTATTTCTACTCATCAATCGTCACAGACACTGAGATATTTTGTAATCGGACATTGTTATTTTGGAGACATGTGCTTTACTGAGCATGTCCAGCTCTGTGCATCAATGTGCATGTATTGTTATCCTTGACTGTTCGTATTAATTTTTTGGCAAGTGTCACACTGTGCATGAGCCAGGTGTGTTATTTCACACATCAGTGTTTTCACTATGACATACATACTGTAACTATGTTTGGCAGGAATTGTGCATCTGTGCTTGCCTTTGTGGAGTTTCTCACAGTTACATTGCTGGGGTGACATGCAAACTCACTCTCCTGAATATGTGTCATCATTAGATGATTTTGCTTGGATGTATGTGTTGATGTGAACAATCAATGACATCACGTGTAACCTCGTATGCAATAGCAACGCGTTTCTTCTGACAAATGCATTGTTACATGGCAGTCCTTGAAACACAGCTCATTACATTGGCATGCAGTAGGGGAGTAACTGACATGAGTAGTTGTATTATGCGATAATAGTATGATCTGACATTCCCTAATGTTGCCCACACTGGACTTGTAATGGTGAATAGTATAAGTTTGTACTCCTGCGCAGAGCCTACAGCAAGTTTGTGTGATGTTTCGCATTGTGCTGTTCTGCTATGTCCCAACATGGTTGTTGTTATGCGTGTGTAGTTTTTGCATTGTTTGTGAACGTATGCAATGTGAGTAGTCATATTTATGTTGATATTTTTCATCACTTTGCACACATGTGTATATCTTGATGTAGGGCATTTTGTTGCTGCATACTTTTGCACATGATCACTTCATGTACATTCTACTTGTTCTCCATGGACAGAGATATTTCCCAGGGATGGTCTTTTGCCTTTTCATGGTCAGAGCTGTGAGGTACAGTGTGTTTAGTGCTTGAGTTAGGCTGTGTTGACTTCTACCCCACTTTCCAAAGGCAAACAGACCAGCTTACTCATCATTGTCAGAGGAGCAATGACAGTGAGGGTGGTAGTTTTCAAGGATGCTGAGACCGCTGACTGATGTTGAATTACAATGCTACACACAACAATGCCTTGTGCACATGACACAACGCAAGAGTGTCAGCCGTCTTGCATTACACCTCACATCTACTGTCCGTGGGCATTGTCCCTGATGTGTATTTATCTGTATGTGTTTTGTGTTATGTGGTGTGACAGCTAATTAGAGTGTGTCCTGTCCCCCACACACATTTGTAGCATTCACATTGAGGGCACATGTGACTGATCTATACCTGTCAGTGTGTGTAATGTGCAGTTAAGGTTATGGTCTGTAGTTGTGTGAGTAGGCCAAGAACTGGCAGTAGATATTTCCAAATTTTGTACAGGATGGCCCTGTGTAGCCGTCTTGACTGGGCATTTGCATTCACTCTCAGGGACAGCATAGTGGCAGGTGTGTTTTTGTGGGACTGGGGGTCGGGGGGACTAGTGTGTGCTAGTGGCAGTAGTCATTGCTTCCACTCCTCCTCCCACCCAGGACAAATGGGCCAGCATGTTCCAGGGTTCCATGACAGTGCGTACAAAGTTACATTCCAGATGTCTGACAGTGGTGCCTGCAATCATGCTGTACAGGACTGCCAACAGGGCCTTGTGTTCCCCACACCGATGGCCAGTGTCAGCCATCTTGACAGGGCATTTGCATTCACTCTCAGGGACAGCATAGTGACAGGTGTGTTCTTGTGGGACTGGGGGGGGACTAGTGTGTGCTGGTGGCAGTAGTCATTGCTTCCACTCCTCCTCCCACCCAGGACAAATGGGCCAGCATGTTCCAGGGTTCCATGACAGTGTGTACAAAGTTACATTCAAGATGTGTTGCTGTGGTGTCTGTGGCTGTGTATTTGGGGTGAATGTAGACTATTTGTACATGTACTCACCAGGTTCTGGGATTCCAGCTAGTCCAGTTATGGCCTCCTGTGGGAGGAGGTCCCGCACCTTCACCTCCCAGGTGGTGAAATGCACCGGTTTATGACGTCCACCGCCAGTCTTGGTGCTCAGGGCATGTTCTCTGGCAATGAGCCTCTTTACCCTCCTGCGAACGTCATAATACCGGTTCCGGATATCCTCCTTTGTGCGCAAGGTAGGTGAATGGGCATTCACCTTGTTGACAATCCTCTCCCACATCTTGGTTCTCTGGGACTGGGAGGTCTGTTGGGCCAAGCTGCCAAATAACTGTGGCTCAACTCGGATGATTTCATCTATCATCACTTCCAACTCAGCAGCTAAGAACTGTGGATTCTTCTTTGGGGGCATGGTGATGGGTGTTGGTGGAGATGTGTGTGTGTGTGAAGGTGAGGGTGAGTGTGTGTGAGTGGAGGTGTGTTTCTTTGGTGCTAGTTGTGTGGAGGTTGTTTGGTGGATGAGATGTGTGTGTTTGTGGTAGATAGATGAGTTGTCTGTCTAGTGGTGTGGTGTGCTTGCATGTCTGTCGAAGTAGCAAATGGTGTTGGGAAGTTTTGGCTCCTTTATATAGGTTGTGTTGTGGGTGTGTCTTGTTAATTGGAAATGTGTTTTTTTGGAGATGACAATGCGTTTTTTGGTAGTCTTCTTTCTGTTTCCATTGTTTTATTTTCTTCTCATTTTGTAAGTCGTTTTGACAGCACTTGATGCTTGTTCTTGTGTAAATTGTTTTGGACGAGTCTGTTCCATTCATACTGGGCTATGTGGCATCGTTCGCGTCCGAGTCTGTTGTGTCGTGTTGATGCTTGGCTATGTGGCATCGTTCGCGTCCGAGTCTGTCGTGTCGTGTTGATGCTTGGCTATGTGGCATCGTTCGAGTCTGTCGGGTCGTGTTGATGCTTGGCTATGTGGCATCGTTCGCGTCCGAGTCTGTCGTGTCGTGTTGATGCTTGGCTCTGTGGCATCGTTCGCGTCCGAGTCTGTCGGGTCGTGTTGATGCTTGGCTATGTGGCATCATTCGCGTCCGAGTCTGTCGTGTCGTGTTGATGCTTGGCTATGTGGCATCGTTCGCGTCCGAGTCTGTCGAGTAGTGTTGATGCTTGGCTATGGGGCATCGTTCACGTCCGAGTCTGTCGTGTCGTGTTGATCCTGGGCTATGTTGCATCGTTCGCGTCCGAGTCTGTCGGGTCGTGTTGATGCTTGGCTATGTGGCATCGTTCGCGTCCGAGTTTGTCGTGTCGTGTTGATGCTTGGCTATGTGGCATCGTTCGCGTCCGAGTCTGTTGTGTCGTGTTGATGCTTGGCTATGTGGCATCGTACGCGTCCGAGTCTGTTGTGTCGTGTTGATGCTTGGCTACATGGAGTAGTTCGCGTACGTGTCTGTAGGTTGACGCTTGGCTATCTCGAATCTTGCGCGTACGAGTCTATCGCGTCAGGCTCCTTTCCTGCTGACTCGGACGTATAATATAATTTCCGGCCGAGTCGGTAGTAAATTTCGGACTTCGCATCGTACTCAGCTATTTGTAAGGCGTGTGTACGGTTCGGTCGGACAAAATGACGGGTCCGTGTCGGGTAGTACGTTTTCCGACTGAAATCGGAATGGACACCTTAGTGTAGAAAAAAAGATAAGTTCTGAACGTTCCATCTGATATCAGGGGTAGTTTGTGTCAACTAATAATTTGTTTTTGACATTTTAACCTAAACATGCAGATTGTCAATTGCCAATTGTGACTTCATAATTTGATCCTGAAGGTGCACGTACGGCCCAGAAACTGAAATTTTATATGGTTCCATTTGACTGTAGTAAATAGTTATAATCCTATTACCAACTATTTGTTTGTCCGGTGTAGGATGATTTGTGAGAAATATTTTATACTCTTAAACATAATAATATAGAATGTTGTTTGATGCAAGAAATACATTTTCTGAAGGTACTGTATAATGTCATTTTAATTATGGCATTTTAACCATGGCATTTTAATCTATGAATTTAAAAAAATTTAAAAAAAAGTTAGTGTTGTTGGCAGTTTTAAGAAGATTGTTTTATTATTATAAAGCAGCATTGTCTCTTGTTGATTTGTGTGAAACATTCGATTTTCACATAAGTAAATGGTAGTAAGGTTGACATTTTGCAATGATAATGTACAGTGGCACTTTACTATGGCCTTTTAAATTAGGATTTAAAAAAATAAAAACAAAAAAATAAAAAACGGTAATATAGTATGGATAGTTTATTGGAAGACCCCATTAACGCACAAAAAACGTTGATATAATAAGGAGTGATAAATTAATTGGAATATAATGTATCCCCAAAATCATTTTAAAATTTCAATGTATTGTTCTGCTTTTACCGCTGGAAGAAAACACAATTGTTTGACTAAATCAATATAATTTTATGTACAAACTAATGTATTTTTTCCTTGTTGTAATGATTTTTATTAATCTACAATAAAGATTTTCTTCTTCGCTGGAGATGGTGAGCTTGCCTGCAAGATTTGCGGGGGTGTCAGTTGTAATGGCTTTGTAAATTATGTTACTGGTTTTGGAGATGGTGCTAGCTGGCAGGGGCAGGCAATGGAGTTCCATCTGGGTGGGGGTGATGTGATCATATTTCTTCAGACCCTGAATAAGATGTGCTCCAGTATGTAGGATGCCTCTAAGGGGTGCCAGTGTGGAATCTGGGAGGCCATGGAGTTGAGCATTACCACCATCCTGATGAAAGATGACAAGGGCTTGAACAGCAGTTCTGAAGTCACTCTCTGGAATAAGCGGTTCGACTTTCTTGAGAAGAGAGAGCTGGTACTGGGCCATCTTTGTTTTTCTGGTAATGTCTTCCTTGAGGAAGAGGTTGGTGCCCATGGTGAATCCTAGAGATCTGGAATTCGGTGAGAGTTGAGGATAGAAGCCATCAAGGTTCAGGTCATGGAACCAGGTTTGTGCTGCATCTTATTGGTTGTTTGTTAGAAATGGGTTTTCTGGCTGGATAGGGTATGCACCTAAGCCAGGCAGAATCCACCACTCTAACTTGGACTTTGAGGTTTTTGCAAACTACCTTCAGTTCCTTCACAGTGTAGGTTTCCAGCCTATCCTCTTCAAAAACCAATTCTAAGAATGTACCTGATAATGCTTTGGACAGAGACATGATGCAGTAGGAAGTTCAAGTTCAAAACAGGGAAAGACAAAAATAGACCAAAAAGGAAAAACCCAGTATGTGGTACGTAGTGGTCTTCGATATGGTAGTAGTGTACACCAATCACTGTAGGTCAAGTGCAACCACAAGCCCTATCCTCACAGCTGACAAACAATGTTAGAAATGGGTTTTCTGGCTGGCTAGGGTATGCACCTAAACCAGGCAGAATCCAACACTCTAGTCAAGATAAGGGGAGTACACATCTAAAATAACCCCCGTTCACCCCCTTGGTAGCTGGTCAGGAGCAGTCAGGCTTATCTCAGAGCAGTGTGTAAAGCATTTGCACATAACCAACAGTAATACAGTTAAAACACTATAAAAGGACACCACACCAGTTTTAGAAAAACATCCAATATTTATCAGTGTAAAACAAGACCAAAATGGTAAAAATCCAACATACAGTGATCAAAATGCAAATTAAGCAAAAATAGACTTTAAAAACAGTTCCTTCGAGCTGATAGCTCCATCCGGGGCTATCACAGCGGCGTGTACACCAAAATCCAACGGTTCCGGCCAACCATGGCGCTGCGGGCCGGCTGTGGTGTCAGAAGATCCTCAAAACAGTACCTTTGTATTTTGGATGACCGCGGTGGTGCGGGATGGCCGTGGTGGGTGTTGACGCTGTGGTGTGAAGCGGAGCAGTGTGGCATGCTGTGCTCTCAGGTTGCGGTTCAGACAGCAGCTCAGTGGCGGTCATCGAGGTGCGTCGGTAAGACCAGGGCTGTGGTGCGCAGTGGGCAGTGCTCGTCGCAGTGCTGAGAGGTCGCAGTGCAAGCCACGGCACCAGTTGAGGATCTGGAGTCGTTGGGGAGAACATCGGTGGGCCAAGCCTGCGGTGTGGGACAGGGCGGTGCGTTGTGGGACAGGGCGGTGCGTTGTGTAACTTACGAGCGGTGCCCCCAAACCGCGATGTAGGCAGTGGCAGCGATGTCAGCTTACAGCAGCACCATCGTGAGACCAGGGCAGCGGAGTGAAGCGAAGCAGTGCAGAGTGCGGTGCCACAGGTCACGGTGCAAGCAGCGGCTTGGTGGCGGCGGCAGACGTCGCCGTTGGTGAAAACAGGGTTGTGGTGTGAAGTGGCGGTCTCGGTGATGGCGTCGGACTGTGGTTTCCCTCTGTGGCCACTGAAACACACAGTCTACGAGGCGGTACCAAGAAGATATTGAAGTCTTTGATTTCCCTGGGACTTCCAACAGGAGGCAAGCTCTACATCAAGCCCTGGGAGATACTTTGACTGCAGAAAGAATAGTCCAGTCCTTTCCCTGCCCAAGACAAAAGCAGTGACTGCCGGTCAACCCAACAAAGCAACACCAGCAAGGGGGCAATACACCTCCTGACAGCTCTTCCAGCTCTTCTTCCTGGCAGGTTCCTTAGTCCGGCAGTAATCTAAAGTTGTGGGGTCAGGGCCCCAATATTTATACCACATTTTCTTTTGAAGTTGATACAAACAAAGTTCCTCTTGAACACATAAACCAGTTCAGCCTGGCTCAGGCCAGGTTCCGCACAGGAGGTGGCGACAGCTTTGTGGGAGGCAGCCACAGTCCATTCAGGTGCAAGCAACAACTCCTCCCACTACTCTAAATGCAGCCTAGTCTATTCAGCCTGGCTATAAGTCACCCAGGAAAGGCAGGGCACACCGCAACCCCCCTACCTTGTGTCTGTCTAGTATGAAAACACATCCCCTGCTCCTGTCACTCTAAACTCAGACAGGGAATATACAAAAGGCAGAGGCACACAGGATGGTTAAGCAAGAAAATGTCACTTTCTAAAAGGGGCATTTTCAAACACATAATATAAAAATCATCTTTACTAAAAGACGTATCTTTAAATTCTGAGTTCAGGAAGCCTAAACTGAATTTCTCTATCTTGTCCCAATGGAAAGTTATGCTTGTAAGATGTTACAAAGCAACTCCCATGTTAGTCCATAGGACTGATAGCCTTGCAATAGTGAAAAACTAAAAGCACAGTATTTCACTTTCAGTACATGTAATAAACACCAGTACATGTCCTACCTTTCCTACACACTACACCCTGCACATAGGGGTACCTTGGGCCTACCTTAGGGGTGTCTTATATGTGAGAAAAGGGTCGACCAGAGAGGGTGCACTTCCAGGTCGACATGGCAGTTAAAAACTGCGCGCAGACACTGCAGTGGCAGGTCTGAGAACCCTTTGAAAGGCTCCTTGTGTGGGTGGCACAATCAGTGCTGTAGGCCCACTAGCAGTATTTGATTTACAGGCCCTGGGCACATACAGTGCACAGTACTTGTGACTTTGTAGTAAATCAAATAAGTCAATCATGGAAACCCAATCATAACTCAATTTACCTGGAGAGCATATGCACTTTAGCACTAAATAGCAGTGGAAAAGTGCCCAGAGTCCAAAACCAACAAAAACAAGGTCAGAAATATGAGGCCTAAAAGCAAAAAGTCAGGGGGTAAACCTAATGAAAAAGCCAAGTCTAACATTGTTCATGGCAAATAATAGAAATTCTGTCTTGCTTCGGCTGAGCTTTATGTAGGCGCTGGACATCCTGATCTGCATGATGTACAACAGTCTTTGAGGTATTAGATGTCTGAAGCAGATGAGATTTTCAAGTAGAGTTGTGTAAGTTGGGCATATAGGTGAATCTTGATTCTGTTATGTATGAGTAGAGCACCAACAGGCTCCATGTAAACATTGAAGATGACAGGAGACAGTATGGAATCCTGGGGGACTCCACATGTGACAGAGATCTTTTGTGACCTGGAGGTGTCCATTTGAACAAACTGGTGTTGGTTGGAAAGGTAGGAGAACCAGTGAAGGATATTTCCAGTGAATCCTATTTGTGACTAGAAGGTGGGTATGAGGGCGAGATGGTCGACTGTGTCAAAGGCAGCTGAGAGGTCCAGGAATATCAGGAGGCATAAGTCATCTTCATCTGTGGTGAAGAGGGCATCGTCTACGATGTGTAAGATGGCTGTGTCCGTGCTACAGTGCGATCTGAAGCCAGACTGGTAACCATAGAGGAGATAATTAGCATTAATGTGATCTTGGAGTTGAACATAGACTGTGGTTTCAATGATCTTATTGATGAATGGTAGGTGAGTGATGGGCAGAGATTGAGAACATCTGGGAAGATACCTTGATTGAGGGAAGCATTGACAATGGTAAGAAGGGGTAAGAAAGCATCTCCAGAGAGAACTTTGATGGAGGGGTAAAGGCTCCGAGACAAACAGATGATGACAAAGGCTGCACCTTCCTGCGTTTAACCTTTTTTTCTTGTATTTCTGTATAGCACAAACTTGGGTTTACATGAGCACACGATTATATTACAAATTTTTTAGGCACAGGGAAATTAAGTAATTTGCCCAGAATCACAGAATGGAAGGGACTCGAACCTGTGCCCCCAATTCCAAGGTGCACCGTTCTGGCCATTAGTCCACATCCCCTCTCTCACCCTTAGAGCGTCCAGTCTTAAAATCAACAATATGAACCTCAGCATAGGATTTAAGACCAGCTCATGCTCAGAATGAGTTGGCCCACCAGAGAAGGGAGTGGACCTGTGTGCCGCCAGTAGAATTACAATTCATCACATTTTGAGCTCATCTTCCCTGCTCTCTTTGGACTGTCAGATGTCATCACCGAGGTGAGTGTGAAAGAGAAACAAGGAAAAGGAGGAAAGAGCCTCCTTGGAGGGACATATTTAAATGCTTGACCAAGGTTGAAGTTAATTGAACACAAACAGTGAGACACAAACATCAAAACAGACCTAGTAGGTCGATGTTTAAGTGACCCTGACCTTCATCCTCCAGATAGCACAAATTCGCCATATACTATTGTTTCATTTCTGGAACAAAGAGCGAGGGAGTATGGAGACAGGATGCTTGGCACAAAAGAAACATAAATGAAAACATTGTGCCAAATGTATCTTATTTTTTTCAACCAATCTATCAAAAACAATTGCAGATGAAATTCACCCTACCTACCTGGTATTCTAGTAAGAACTTAGGGGCTCATTACGATGGCGGAGAGTTCGCCACCGCCAGAAGTGCGGTGGCGGTCCCTCCGCCATCGAACTGCTATTTTACCCCGCCATATTACGATGGCGGGGGGAATCGATCTGGAAGCGTGGTGGTCGCAAAGACCGCCTGCCACAGTTCCGCAAGGCGGTCCTTCTCCGACCGCCTTACGGAACGAAAACATAGGCCAGCATTGTCTTGCAGGCACCGCCGTACGGATTAAGATATCCCTTTCCGCCGGTCTATTCGCGGCAGTCAACCCGCCACGAAAAGACAGGCGGAAACGGATTTGGAGGCCCGTAGCGGGCCCCCCTTCATCCCTGGGCCTGGGACAAGTGCACTGGTATCCCCGCACCATGTGGCAGGCACCGCATGGTGCCTGCCACGTAGTGCAGGGATATGCAGGTGCCTTCGTATTTGCATTGTGGCGGGGGCTGCTGAACACATCCCCGCCACAATGCAAAGTATGGGCGATGCGACCGCCACCATGGCGGTCGCATCGTAATCGGGGTTGCGGAACCACTGCATTTCAGGCGGCCGGTCCCAGTCCCCGCTACGTGAGCCCCTTAGTAACACAAGTCTGAAATTCTCACCATGTCCTGTTGTTGAGCGACATTGTCTCTGGGGTGTGTATGTCAACCACCATTGAAGCGTGGTGCACCACAGGTAGGGTTGTAACACAGGCCCCTGCGGCTCAGAGGGGTCTCTCAAACCTTCAGGGGTACTCCATTCAGCCTAAGACCAATGAACAAATGTGAGATATGGGAGGCTCAGGTCCCCTTTTCACATTCTGATGGGGGAGCCCCATCATTTTGTGTTAAGTCACTGACCTCAGGATGACGGTCCACCTACTCCTGTCCTACACATGCTGCGGGAACACCGACCTTCCCTCTCCTATATATGCAACGGGGACACCGACCTTCCGGGTCCTCTACACGCGACAGGGACACCGACCTTCCAGGTCCTATACATGCAGCAGGGACACCGACCTTCCCTGTCCTATACATGTAGCGGGGACACCGACCTTCAGGTCCCATCCTTCTGGTCAAGGGTTATGTTGTGAGCACTCGGAGGGTCTTCTGAAAGCTTCCCAGGAGTTTTCTAGGAGCTTCCTGTCCGTCTCCAGTGTTTTATGTGAAGGTCTGTTGGGTGATATGTTAAGACCCAGGTGGGAGTCTGTGAATGAAATGAAATTGTACTTGTAAAGCGCACCCATACCCCCAAAGGGGTGTCCAGGCGCTGTACGCATACCGCTGTGGAACCCTTCCTGGCTTTTCCCTGTGAAATGTCCACTCCTGGGCACCCCCAGGGTGAAGCCAGGCATCCCAGCGCTGTTGGGGCCGTTGTGGAGATTAAGCAAGCTATTGCCCAGAGTTGGACCCATGATTAGAATAGGCACCGAGGCGAGAATTATCAGGTCCGAGGAAATTGAGCCCAAGACCCGCCGAGGCGGGAATTGAACCCTGGTCCCGGGCCAAATCTCTGCATCAGGGTCTGCCGCTCTAACCATTGAGCCACACTTCTCCACACCTTCTGTAGGGCGGTATCTCCAAGGGGGTTGCAGGGTTTGGTGGACTCTTTTGAGGCGCACCAGAGGCTCGATTGGAGGTACAGTGGGTTTTACTATGAGAAACTTGTGAGGGTGTAGGCTGGCAATAGTAGAATCTGTGACAACATAGACACCAACTCACCAACATGCCGGTGATAGCAGAAATGACATGATTCACCACATGAACCACATGACCTCGAACAATATCCCAGGGTTTCATTTTTTTTTTTTTTAAATATACCTAGTTTTTTCTAAAGCCGTGTATTATCCCAGATGATTTACAGTGCTTTACCTATGAAAAACGTTTCTATACCACTACGTAACATGAGAAATGTAGTACATAATCTTAAATTGACGTGTGAGGCGGACGTGTGAGGCGAATGAATAAATCCATTTCTCCCTCTCATATGTAACATGAGCATAACACATATAGGTAGATTAACATGAGGGGAAATATTTGAAGACGTTCTTTAATGTAGGCGTTTGTATATGCAGCATTTCATGAGATGTAGGCGTCACATTTAGTCGAAGTGAGAGGCAGGTTGTGGTCTGTAGCAGAGGCAACAATGCATCGGTGTAGAATGCGCCTCATGCTACATTAGGGTTGGTGGAGAGGTACTGGTCTGCTGGGGGTATATTCAGGGATATGTTGTGGGTCCTGTCAGGAGCATCATTAGAGTCTGCTGTGAACAATATGAAGGTATAACATGTTGTGGGGTACATGTTAGAGTTTATTGGAGATGTCATGAGGGTCTGTTGTGAAGTGTGTGTTCGGGACTATTTTAGATTCAGTTGACAACTGGACACACATCTTTAAGGAGCGCAGTCAAGTGCTACTGCGTGCTATGTGAGCTGTGACGTAGCAAGGGGGCATTTGGCCCAAATGGGCTGTACCTTAAGTCCGGTTGGGTAGTAATAAACAGACGTAGTAACTGAGGCACAAACCATCTCTACACTCTGGGCCCGGGGCCTCTCTACTCGCTGCACTGATAGCTACGCCCGTGTATGTGAGGGTCTGGGGTGAGCTATGGGAGCTAGAAGAACGTAGCAGTTTTAATTCATGGCACACTTTTCCACATCTTGCATCGTTCAGGATATTTTTGCACCAAATTCCAAAGCAGGACACGCCGGGAATGCATTAAAGGCAAAAACACGAGTTCCCCATCCAAGCCTCATCTCTCTGGGCCTTGACGTCCCGAGGCGGAGGAGGTCACCGGAGGCTGGCCGGTCTCCCGCCATTGTCCTCGGACGGGCACCGTCTCTAAGGGCCCTAAACTTTGATGGTGGTCGGAGGGGAGCGCTCTCTCTCCCTCCTCACTACCCTGCCACGCCCTCCGGCCTGCCCTCTCCACCCTCCCCCTCCTCCATGGACTATATCCAGCAGTGGGGCCTGATTACGCACAGCACAGCTGCCTGCGAGAGAGCGATAGAGCGCGGGAGAGAGCGGCAGATAAAGTCTGAAGTAAACACAGTCTGTTTAAATAGCCAGGCTCTCCGAGGCGCCGGGAAGCAGCAGAGCCAGCAGCCCGTAGCAGCTCCCAGCACCCCCGGGCCACGCAGGCAGCGCACCCTCGGCTCCCGGGCACCGCGGTGGGACCTTGGCAGAGGGGGACATTACACAGTGGGGTAAGACGGGCGCTTTGTGCACTTTCTGGGCTCTGGGACGGGGCCAGAGGCAGGCGCTGGAAACCGTTATGTCTGCTCGGGCAGCTGTGGGAAGCGCTGACCTTCTCGTCACGTCATGGGGGTGGCTGTCGCCGCACAGCTGGAGGGAGGGGGCGGTGCCGATAACTTAGTGGGTCAACACTGCGGGTGCAGAGATGCGTGTCAAGCTCATGGGGTCACATTATCCAGTTCTGCGTTAAACATTTCATCCTAACCAGAAGTTTGCTACTAGAACAGAGAAGGCGTGTGTGCGTTTTGCTTTTCTCATTACAAATGCAAGACTGCAAGAACCAGAATGAAAAGGACAGAACGGGACAGTTAGAGCCACTCACAGCGAACACGGGGAACATTGGTATCTCTGATAGAAGTACTTTTATGTAGCGCCGTGCCTCAAAACTGTTAGTAAACGCTATACGAAAACCAATGCGATTTTCCCAGGTGTACTCGAGAATGAGAAAACAAGTCACATAAGTAAGAAAGTTTCAGGCCCGCCCAGTGGGTCGTGGTGGGTGGCAGTGAGGCGCAGCGGCTTGTCATTACATTTGTATCGTAATTGTATATAGCGCGTACTCCCCCTGACGAGGCGTCGAAGCGCTTTTCGGAGAGTAGCATTCTAGTCCGGCACCCAAAAAGGATTAGTTGTGGATTAGTATTAGTTAGCCCTTCCAACTTTAAGTATGTTTTAGCAATCAAGCCCAGTGTGAATCATAGCTCCACATGAACACCAGAAAACGTATCTAGTTATTTATCCATTATGTATTCAAGTATTTAAACATTGCCCACCTAGTATCAAGGGAACAGAATGGTGCACGTTAATAACACAGGAGAGAATGAACAATTCGAACAGAGTCAAGCTCGGCAGTTTAAAAGCACAGCATGCATGCAGTCTTTTAAAGGCTATCGCTTCCTGCCAGGGAGAGGCCAGTTTCAAGTTTGGGACTAGGGGTTGGTGGCTGAAAACAAGGTGCAGCCCTACCCGTGTACTGCCAGCAGGTGGTACCTCGGAGTGTGTGACGTTGTATCGTGCCCACAACTCTTGCCATTATCCGGATTATCAAGCTGAGTGTGTCCCTCAGTGTTTTATAATTTCCTATAATTCGCACACATTTTCTGTGCCAGTGCGTGCCTTGCTTAGTGCCTGCTCTCGAGTCCTCTGAAATCGTGTGGTCGGTACTTGCGAGCATTTGGTATAAAAGGGGTTACCTGGCTTACGTGGCTTTTCCTCTCAAGTATCTTCCGTCCGCAGTGGAAAGGAATGCCAAACTACCCGAATGCATGATCAATATTCTTAACAAAGGCATTATTTTCATGTAAAAGCCAAACTCGCATAGAACGTCGCAACCTTCGTGTATTTGTAGTAAATTATGTGAAGTTTGCTAGAAAAAAAACTTTATCCACTTCGCACACGTGACAGGGTATGGCTTACCCCTGCCCTGGCAAACAGGGCTGGCAGACTTACTTCTCTTTCCTCTCCTTATTCTTTTCACAAGTCCCAAACCATTTGTTCCCAGAAATTATTCGCTGTCTTATTAAACAGAGAGTCCCTGCCTAGACCTACTTTTCTCCCTCACAGGCATTTTCCATGTAAAAGACCCCAACAGCAGCGGTTTTTCGGTTGTATAATTTTGCATAATTTAAAACAATTTTGGAACCTTGTGTTGGGAAGCATGATATATTTTGTATGGAGAAATGCACATTTACATATGTCTTTTAATAACTAAGTTAACAAAAAAGATAAATAGAGCGGGGCCTGTACTAGCATAGGGGTGTGCCCATTCCTCATCATGTCAACAAGTCACTGGGGCCAGCTAGTGTAGCACTTGGGGAGAAGATTGTCCCAGTTAGTGGGGGGGAGGAAAGAGGTTACCCTCGTGTCCCTGGGTGACAGAGAGATGGCGCAGAGAACTCACATGTCTAATAATACCAGAAATACAGGCAGTGGGTCACCATCAATGGGCAAAGGGTGGAGGCTCTGAGGGACACGGGGGTCAGTATGACACCCGTCAGATGTCATCTGATGACCTCAGAGCAGGTAGTCCCTAATGCATTCCCCTAAGTTGTTGCAGCCGACATTCATGCATCACTATCCAGTGGCTCTGGTTCCCTTTGAGTGGGGGTGAGGGGGGCAGTTGAGGGTCTCAGGTTCCTTGAGGGTAGATGCAAGTCCTTTCCATTGTCTGTGGATTGTCTGCTTCACAGTGACCTGGAGCACATCATCTGGAAGATGGTGGGGCTCAGGTCGCACTTGGAGATGTTAGGGTTGCCTGAGATGGTGTGCCTGACCACACGGTCCATGGCCGACCAAGAGGGTAGTCAGGAGGACTTGGAGCCTGGGAGAGTGGCCCATGTGCCAGCCAAAAAGAGGAAGGGTAAGGGGCGCGAAACCTGCTGCTGAAACTCCCACGGTCCGGGAGGAGGCTGAACCGGAGGGGGATGCCCCAATCAGGGTTTGTTAAAGCGCGACTACTCACCCGTAAGGGTCTCAAGGCGCTAGGGGTGGGGTGCAGGTTCCATCCATCAAGGAGGGGGTCTGTCGAAGAGCCAGGTTTTGAGGTTTCTTGCGAAGATGGGGAGCGATGTTGTCTGTCTGAGGTGGAGCGGAAGGGCGTTCCATGCTTTGGCCGCGAGGAAGGAGAAGGAGCGGCCTCCCGATCTGGTCTTTCTGGTGCGGGGGACCACGGCGTAGGAGAGCTGGGCTGACCGTAGGGTCCTTTGGGGTGCGTGGAATTTGAGTCGGCTGTTCAGGTATGCTGGTCCGGTGCCGTGGAGGGCCTTGTGTGCGTGGGTGAGCATCTTGAAGGTGATTCTCGCCTCGACAGGGAGCCACTGGAGTGTGTGCAGGTGCTGCGAGATGTGGCAGTGTTTTGGCAGGTTGAGGACCAGTCTTGCAGCGGCGTTCTAGATGTTCTGTAGCTTGCGGGTGAGGTTTTTGTTTATTCCGGCGTAGAGTGCGTTGTCATAGTCGAGTCTGCTGGTGACCAGGGCGTGAGTGACGGTCTTTCGGTGTTCGAGGGGGATCCATTTGAAGGTCTTACGAAGGAGGCGGAGGGTGTGGAAGCAGGAAGACGAGACAGAGTTGATCTGGCGGTCCATTTTGAGCTTGGAGTCCAGGAGGATTCCCAGGTTGCGTGCATGGTCCGTGGGGGTTGGCAGGTTTCCGAGGGCGGGGGGCCACCAGGTGTCGCTCCAGGCATCGGGGTTTGGGCCCATGATGAGTACTTCTGTTTTGTTGGTGTTTAGTTGTAGGCAGCTGTTTTTCATCCATTTGGCGACGGCTTCCATGCCTTCTCGAAAGTTGCGACTGGCGGTGTTGGGCTCGTTGGATAGGGAGAGGATGAGCTGGGTGTCGTCTGCGTATGACACGATGTTGAGTCCGTAGGTTCTGACGATGGGGGCGAGTGGAGCCATGTAGACGTTGAAGAGCGTCGGGCTGAGGGAGGAGCCCTGGGGGACTCCGCAGGTGGTAGGTGTGGGGTCCGAGAGGAAAGGGGGAGTCTGACCCGCTGCGTCCTGCCGGAGAGGAAGGAGCGGATCCAGTCGAGGGCCTTGTCCTGGATTCCTGCGTCGTAGAGTCTGCGTATTAGGGTGCAGTGGGAGACTGTGTCGAACGCCGCTGATAGGTCGAGGAGGATGAGGGCTACTTTTTCTCCTTTGTCCAGTAGGGTGCGGATGTCGTCTGTTGCGGCGAGGAGGGCGGTTTCCGTACTGTGGTTTTTTCTGAAGCCGGATTGGGAGGAGTCGAGGATGTTGTGTTCTTCAATGAATGTGGCGAGTTGGCTGTTGATGGCTTTCTCGTTGACTTTCGCTGGGAACGGGAGCAGGGAGATGGGTCTGTAGTTTTTGAGGTCAGTGGGGTCCGCTGAGGGTTTCTTTAGGAGGGGGTTGACCTCGGTGTGTTTCCAGTCGTCGGGGAACGAGGCGGTCGCCAGGGAGCGGTTGATGGTGTGGCGGAGCATGGGTGCGATGGTGTTGGCGGCTCTGTTGAAGATGTGGTGGGGACAGGGGTCCGTGGGGGCCCCTGAGTGGATTGACTTCATTGTCTTCAGTGTGTCTTCGGTGGTGAGGGCTGTCCAGTCGTCAATCGCTGGTTTCCGGGTGTCGGGGGTGGTTGGTGAGGGTTCAGTGTGTTGGTTGTCTTCGTCGAAGTTGTCGTAGATGCTCTTGATTTTGTGGTGGAAAAAGGTGCTGAGTTTGTCGCAGAGGTCTTGTGAGGGAGGGATGTCGGTAGACTCGCTAGTGGGTTGGGCGAACTCCTTGATGATGCTGAAGAGTTCCTTGCTGTTGTGCGCGTGGGTGGAGATTCTGTCTTCAATCGCTTTTTCCTCGTTTCTCTGATGAGTTGATGGTGGCCGTTGGTGGCGGCTCTGAAGTTGTCGTGGGCTTCTGTGGATTTGGTGTTCCTCCAGGCCTTTTCGAGGCGGCGGCATGTGCTTCTGGACTCTCGAAGTTCGGTGGAAAACCATCTGGCTTTCTTGGCGTGGGTATTGTTGTTTTTCTTGAGGGGGATATGGTGTTGGTGCTGTCCGAGATCCATCTATGCAGGGTTCGGGCTGCGGTGTTGGGGTCGTCGTTTTCCGCGATGGTTGGGGTGGAGTTGTTGAGTGAGGAGGTGAGCTGGTCGTCAGTGATTTTGGTCCAGTTTCTTCGTGGAAGCAGGTGCTGGTGTCTGTGGATGGTGGGTGTTCTGAAGGTGAAGTGGACGCAACGATGGTCGGTCCATGGGAGTTCGGTGGTGTGGCTGAAGGTGATGGAGTTTCCTGTAGTGAAGAGGGGGTCGAGGGTGTGTCCTGCTGAGTGCGTGGGCTCGGTCACGATCTGGCGCAGTCCAATGTTGTGGAGGTTGTCCAGGAGGGATGTGGTGTTGGGGTCCAGTTGGTTGTCGAGGTGGAAGTTGAGGTCTCCCAGCAGGGTGTAGTTGGTGGATGCGAGAGCCTTAAAGGGAGGATGTTGCTGCCCTGAGGAACCCACATTAGATGGCTAACTGCCAAAAGGAACGGGGTCCCACCAGGGAGGAGTTCTGCAAGGCGCAAATGGAGTGTCCCACTCTTGCGGGACTATGGCGGCAGGCAGAGACCCAGGCAGCTGACGAAACGGTGATCACTTGATCTACTGGGAGAATGGACTTAAGGTTAGCGAGCCTAAGGTTCCTGAGCTTGGTGCAACCCGTGTGTTGTGGTCCCCCAGTGCTATAGGGCTTCCTACTGGAGCAGGCTCACAATGTTCCCTTGGCAGGTCATCTAGGGCAGGACAAGACATTTGATAGGCTTGCCACCCACTTTTACTGGCCCCAGGTGAGGTGGGCATGAGCCCTTTTGAGCTTTTGTATGGGCACCTGGTGTGAGGACCTTTCAGTCTGGTAAAGGAGGGGT
Organism: Calotriton arnoldi; assembly: GCA_963921515.1. Taxonomy (NCBI): domain Eukaryota; kingdom Metazoa; phylum Chordata; class Amphibia; order Caudata; family Salamandridae; genus Calotriton; species Calotriton arnoldi. The sequence continues at coordinate 9,156,182 of CAWUFW010000004.1, read as the reverse complement.
GGGAGCAAGCTCCCAGTAAGCCCCCCCCATGGTGTGGTCAGCTACATTCTGGCAATCTTACCCAGATGAAGTGCTTCTCGAAGCAAGCTAAGACGAATCGAAAAGCCAGCCAGGAGGTCATGAAACAGTGGTATCAGCAGAAGGCTACTCTGGTCGAGTTTCAGCCTGGCAAAAAGTGTAGGTGATGGAGCCTGCGGAGCCCCGGGCCCTGCAAGACCGCTGGTCTGGGCCCTGTGAGGTGAAAAAGCGCAAGAGTGAGGTCACCTACCTGGAGGTCCTCAAAAAATCCAGGAACCCTTTAAAGGTTTGGCACGTCAGCTGCCTTAAACCCCACTTCAGGAGGTTTGAGGTAACCATGCTCCTGATCATGGGTGATATAGTGGAGGAGGAAAGTGAACCTTTCCTCAACCTCCTTTCCTCCAAGGACCAGGATGGGTCAGTGGAGGGTGTCAGTCTCTCCCCTACACTGACCCTACAGCAACAGAGAGACTGCTGCCAGTTGTTGGGGCAGTTTGCCTCTTTATTCTCCCTTACCCCATGACTCACTTCATGGTGTACCCATGATATTGACAGTGGAGACAGCACACCTGTGAAAAGTAAAATATGCAGGTTGTTGATAAGTTGAGATCCAGCATCAAGGAGGAGGTATCCAAGATGCTGGAGTTAGGGGTTATTGAGTCCTCAAACAGTCCTTGGTCTAGCCCAGTGGTGTTGATCTCAAAGGCTGCACCTCCAGGTGCCTTCCATGAACTCCGGTTCTGCGTGGACTACCGGGGGCTCAATGCAGTCATACCCAGAGCTGATAAGATCATAGAGTGGCTAAGAGCTGCCAAGTTCCTCAGTATGTTTGACTTAACATCCGGGTACAGGCAAAATGCCTTGACCAAGGGGTGCGTTTTCTATCCCAGAAGGAAACTGCAAGTTCTGGGTAATGCCCTTAAGGTTAAAGAACGCCCCTGCCACTTTCCAGAGGTTGATCAACCAGGTCCTGGCTGGATTGGAGAATGTTGTAATGGCTTGACATGTATTACATTCCAACTCGTGCTGTGTGTTCTAGGTCTCCATGGTAATGTCTCTGCTGAGGCAGTTGGAGACCGGGGGACCGACGAGCTGGCAGTGATTGTTGGTGGTGCAACTACATGGCATTAAACTCTTTCAAACTGTTCCAGTGTATGTCATTTTAACACTGGCGATAAGTAAGGCTTGTGGGGGACAAGCGCTCACCACCAACTCCCCTGTGAACCCACGGATTTCGGCTGAATTTCTACTTCAACACGTTTTTGCAGCAATCTAGGATAATCTACGTCTATTCAACGGATTTACTGGACGCCCTGCAGACATTCTACGCTCCGGTTGGATGGCGGTCTAAATTGGTAAATTTTTACCTTGTTGCGATCTCGGGGTGCTGCTAACGGCTCTCTTGTGGCTTGCGCTCGCACTCGCGCAGCTGCTCGTGTCTGCTCTCGCGCTTTGGAGTCACACGCGCATCATCAAGCGTCATCACGCTGTGCACGCTGTATCACGTATGCCGCCATCTTTGTTTCCTTTACGTCGGGTTTCCATGGTAACGGCCGCATACAAAACGAAGCAAAAGCTAGGTTTTTCACCACGTTTTCACACGATTGGATTTTATGGATTTTCCTTCAACTTTTGGAAACATTAACAAGTAAACAATTGCAAGTATTTATTTGTTCAAATTCCAAGTATTTTATTTTGTTTAAATAACTGTTTTATTCTGCCAGCATGTCTGCAACCTCTATGAGTCAACCCCAGCATTCCTTTGTGAGAAAGGTGAACCTTTACTTCCATGGAAAAGATGGAAGAAGTTATTTGATTCCTACCTAGTGGCAATAGGTGGTGAAAAATTCTCTGCACATAGAAGACAAGCCATATTACTTCACAATTTGGGAATTGATGGGCCGCAATATCTATGAGAGCATTGATGAAGTACCTATTGGTGAGGGAGATGGTGAACCTGGAGATGTCTTTGAAATGTCCATAAAAATGCTAGAAGCTTACTTTGGCCCACGAATTATTGTTGTGCTTGAAAGTCACAAGTTCTTTCTGAGAGACCAAGAACCTAACGAAAAGGTTGGGAATGATATCGCTTCTAACACACAAACCCATGGTGACAGGGTGTACAATGCCGCACCACTACCGGTATTATACAAAAAATAGTAATTGGGAAACCCAGTTATGGTTTCCTGTGGAGTCTCTAACAAAATGCCCACCTCTAAAAACCAGCCACCGTTAGTGGTCTTGAATACAACATATATGAACAAAAATAAGAGAGGCACATGTACAGAGACAACTAAAGAACAATCCTTGGATTTAGTCCACAAAACACGAAAGAGTCACAATGACAGGGACAAGTTTTGAAATGATGTAATAAATCCTTTTATTCATAATTTGTGCAACACAACCAACGCGTTTCACCCTTGCGGGCTTCTTAGGGCAAAAGATGATCCAAAAAGCAAAGATGTTGCGTGGTATTCGCCCAGGTAGGTAGATGAAACTTGGTGCGAGGTCCTAGTACAAATCTTGAATGTGTATTCTATACTATCCACGCCAGCAGTCACAGCATAAGAAATTCACAAAAAAACATTAGAGGTTCACGAATAGTAACATCGAGAACCAAAGCGCATCAAGTGTCGCGCTATACTGCCGGGCTATATGCGGCCGTCGAGAATACTCCTTCCGCGTCTATTTCAAAGTAAACCTCTAATGTTTTTTTGCAAATTTCTTATGCTGTGACTGCTGGCGTGTTTCATCTACCTACCTGGCCGAATACCACGCAACATCTTTGCTTTTTGGATCATCTTTTGCCCTGAAGAAGCCCGAAAGGGTGAAACGCGTTGGCTGTGTTGCACAAATTATGAATAAAAGGATTTATTACATCATTTCAAAACTTGTCCCTGTCATCGTGACTCTTTCGTGTTTTGTGGTCTAAATCCAAGGATTGTTCTTTAGTTGTCTCTGTACATGTGCCTCTCTTATTTTTGTGCATATGAATTATATCGCTTCTTTGAAAACACTTGCCCGCACTTTTGAGTTTGGTAACTTGACAGACTCCTTAATACGTGACCAGTTGGTGAGATGCACCAACAGCTCCAGAGTGCAGGAGAAGCTTCTATCAAGAAATCCCACACTTAAAGAAGCAATTGCCATTGTGGAGGGTGTAGAGAACACTTCTGGTTGGGTCAAAGAAATGAAGACGCATAAACCTGTAACTGAGGATGTTCCCACTCCCAGTAGCATTCACGAAGTGATGCATAAAGAAGTACTGCAAGACTCTCTTGACAATGTCTATAAAGTGATCCAAACTCCAAAAGCCAAGGTTTCTAATGAGTCATCTAAAGTCAAATGTTATCGTTGTGGGAGTCTCAACCATACTTCCAATAACCCAAATTGTTATGCTAAAAACTCCACCTGTCACAAGTGTGGGATTAAGGGTCACTACGCCAGGGTTTGTAGATCTGGTGGGAAGGTGCGCACTCTGGAGAATGTGGAAACCATAAAGGACAACCCAAGAACGGTGATGTTGAATGTGAGAAGTGATGGTGTGGTGGATGCTGACTCCATTAGTATGCCTGAGTGTGAAATTGAGATTGGTGGTAAGTTGATGGTTGTGTTAGCAGATTCAGGTTCTCCCATCACAATGGTAGGCAATGAGTTGTGGAACAAGACGTTTCCTGACATCCAACTTCTCTCTCCTGAGATTAAACCACTAAGTTATGGGGGAGCGCATATTGATGTTATTGGTTATACTGTTATGAGGATACATTTTAAGGGCAGGGAAATCATTGGCAAAATTTATGTAGCAAAGCGAGGCGACAATCTCTTGGGTTGGAGGCACCAAAGAGACTTGGGTATAATACTCAATCCAAATGCACGTAATGCCTCTGACCAGGTCATGCTAGTTGATGACTGTTCTAGCTCTAATAAGTTCTTTGATGAATTTCCTCAAGTGTTTTGTGACAAACTTGGATTGTTGAAAGACTTTGAGCACCGAATTGTTCTTAAAAAGAATGCCGAGCCATGTGTGCATAAAGTGAGGAAGGTTCCCAATATGATGTTGGGGCCCCTGAAAGTTGAGCTTGATATGCTGGTGGCTCTGAATGTCATTGAGGAGATTGAGTCCTCGGAATGGTTGGCCACGGTGGTTTTGGCCCCTAAGGATGGTGGGAAAAATATCAGGATGTGTGTGGACTTAAGAAGTCTGAACAAGTGGATATGGGTGGATCGTCAGCCTCTTCCTAACACCGCTGAATCCATTACTATGCTGAGTGGGGCAAAAGTTTTTACCGTGTTGGATTTGTCCTCAGCATATCACCAACTACCCCTCCACCAAGCAAACATCTGACACCCTTCGTGATGCCGCTGGGTGCTTTTCGTTTTGTCAGGATGCCGTTTGGGTTAGCCTCGGCAGCTGCTTGTTTCCAGCGCGTCATGAAGATGGTTCTTGGTGATATGTCTAACATCTTGCTCTTTCAAGATGACATCTTGATTTATGGTAAGGATGACACAGAACATGATAATGTACTGAGAAATGTTCTCAAGAGATTGTCTGACGGGACTTACTGTCAACAAATTGAAATGTAACATTGGTGTATCCTCTGTCACTTATCTGGGACATGTCATCTCTGGAGAGGGCATTCAACCGAAACTGGAGTTAGCTAAGAGCATTGTCAACGCTCCTGCTCCCACTGACAAAGAGCAAGTGAGGTCCTTTCTTGGGCTTGCTGAGTTTTACTCAAAGTTTATCAAGGGCTTTGCAACTGTTTTTGATCCCATTAGGGTTCTACTCAAGAAAGGTACCCAATTTGCTTAGACGGACGATTGCAATGCAGCTTTCATTTCTGTTAAGCACGCTATTGGAGAGATGCCCACCCTTGGTCATTTTGATGCAAAAAAGAAAACTATCCTCACCACTGATGCCAGTCTTTGTGGACTTGGCGCAGTTCTTACACAGTTGGATGGTGGTGGTGAGAAAGTTGTTGCATTTGCGTCAAGGGCGCTGAAGAAAGCGGAGCAACAATATTCTTGTATTGAGAGGGAGGCGCTTGCCATTACCTGGGCAATTAGGCATTTCAAGTTCTACCTGTAGGGAATACCTTTTGTGGTAAGGTCTGACCATCATCCCTTAGTGCAGGTGTTTACCTGTATGGAGAGTGAGAGGTTAACGCCTAGGTTGAAGTGTTGGAGGGAAGGCTTAGAAGAATTCAATTTTCAAGTGCAATATCTTCCTGGTCTTGCGAATAAGGCTGTGGACTGTTTATCCAGGTTGCCAATTGAGGGCAGCTGTGTGGTTTGTGATGTTGAACCTATGGGAGTTTGTTGGGTCAAAGAACCTGCCATCACAGAGGATGAATGGGTAGAAGCTAAGTCTCAAGATGTGTTACTACCAGTTGTTTCTGACTTTGTAGTCAAGGGCTGGCCTGTGTGTAAAAATATTGACTCTGATCTGTTGCCTTTCTGGTCTGTCAGGGATGAACTCACTTTGCTTCATAATGAATTGATGCGGAGTGAAAGGGTTGTACCTCCCTGTAATTTGAGGCCCAAACTTGTAAATCTTGCTCATGAGGTGCACTTGGGCAGACGCCTTACTAAGGCTCGGCTCCGTGAGAGGTATTGGTGGCCTGGGATGGACCGCCAGGTGGAAGAGGTGGTCAAAGAGTGTTATCAATGTGCTACGAATGATAAGTCTCGTGTCACCAGCTCTGCTCCCCTGTCCCCAGTGGAGGTTCCGCGTGAGCCTTGGACCAAATTGGGTTTAGATCTTATGGGCCCATTTGAGTTGTTGGGGCCTTCTGAGAGGTTTGTCATTCTCCTGGTGGATTACTCGTCAAAGTGGGTTTCCACTAGTGTTAAGAACAAAACAACAATCATGAACATTCTGCGCCATCTTGTCTGATGAAAGTTCCTACGTGCACATAAACTACAGTCATTCTGATTGACCACAGCCATTTTGTACTCTGTTGGTCACCTTCATTTCACCCTGTCCTCTCAGCCTTCTGACTCTCTGACCAAACCTGATATGTGTGCTGGGGGCTATAAACTATCTCCACGACAAACATCAACATCACCTGCTGCCTCAAACTCGTCTTTCCTCTCATCCCTGCACAAACAGGTTACAAACACCAAACAGACTCTTGCAAACATGGTTTATTGCACTGCACACAGCAAGACTTGTTTTAGCCAACAATGGGACCTGTTTTTATCAACAGAACGAACTCTTAGATCTGGTCGGTCTCACTCGTTTTTAGACCCTGAAGCAAGGTCCAGCGGCAATTAAATTGTCTGTTTTTGACCCGGGCGGGAGGAGAGTTAATGTTGGGCTTGTGTAACCATGTTGATAAAACAATGTCGGGCTTGTGTGACAACCTGCCCGGGGCGGAGACTCCAAGCTTGTAACCATGATGAATGAAACAAATACATTGTGTAAAACCTGTATAAAAGGAAGAGCCAAAAGCATTGCCAGCAGAACACCTCACTGATACATCCCGGTGTCTCAGTTGACGCGATCTCCTCATGAGAAATAAACCTTCTTCTTGTCTTCCAGTTTCCAGCGCCTTGCCTCATTATTTTGATAGCGAACCCAAAGTGAATTAGAGGTGGAACCCTGCACCGGGCAGCATTGAGGGTCTTAGAAGACTCGCTGCCTTTCACAAATTGACGCCCAATCGTTGGGGCCCATCAGCGACGCGTGGGTCCAGTAGAGAGGTCCTAACGACGGAGTGAACAACTAAACGATTGGGGTATACCTGCCTGAGAAGACCCTTGTCTGGCTGCCGATCGACTGAACTTCACCGGTTCCGAACGGACCTCTCTCGAGTGACCTGCGGTCCTGACTGGGACCTTAGAGGAACGCCGCATTGATTGTTGGAGTGAGAGGACAACCAGGCGCTGGAAGGGGAAGACTAAGAACTGTCCATACGGTCCGGGTAAGGTCGTGAAAAAAACCGACTTAAATTGATTGATTGATTGAATAGTTTGATTGAAATACTAGTATTCCTTTTTTGATATCGAGTTATTTGAGACATTCCCTGCTTGCAAACAACGTAGAATAGCAATATTCTCTCTTTGCAGACAGCAAAGGACAGGTAGTGCAGACTTTTTGTCTAAATTGATTGATTGAGATATTCATTTTGACCGATACGTCATGCCTGTTTTCTCTAGATTGTTTGATTGTAATTGTTTTGGACCAGACCGTTTGTTAGAGGTCAGTCAGCCGGCACCGCCGGAAGGCACCCCTAACAAGGACATGTACGTAAAGTATGGATTAGCCAGCGTAGCTTATAGCAAACTATGGCATAAATACACTAGGAAGGACCGGGTAAATCAGTGGCCACTGACGGGATCTTTCCATCCCGCTAAAATAGAAATGTTAGAATTAGCTCTCCACAAAAAGAAAACTAGACCAGCCATGTTTGACAGTTTTGGCTTATGGCGAAAAGAGGCAGCTCAAAGAAAGAAAAGGGACGAAGCTAGACAAGATAAAGAAACGCGAAAATCAGCTTACCAAGCCTGTAAAAGATTAGAAGAAAAACTAAAAGAAAAGGAAATCGATAAAAGGAACGGGAATCAAAAATATCAGGTCAATGCCCTGTTAGAACGCCCTCGACTCTTTACCCCAAGTTACCAGCAAAACAAAGGGTAGATGATGATTTATTGTTAGGTCCCCCAATCATATACATGCCACCCCCTTACGCCCCTACTCATCCCATAGTACAACGACAGGACCACCAAAGTATAGCTGGAGATGGCACGATCGCCTCAGTCTCCACCGCCTCTGCTCCCACCGAGTCACCCACACCAAATGCCTCATCAAAGGATACAGTAGTAGAGGTAGGATCAAAAGAAAAAAATGAGCGCCCAGGGTCCCGCGATTAAGTAAAAATGAGCGAGCAGGCATTGATAAAATAGTTAAAACCCTCATAGATAGGAAAGAAACAGAAGAATACGTAACTGACATATGCGACTCCTATGTTGAAAACCGCAAACAATACTTTATTGTACGTCTCTGTTACCACACCCTTACTGCATATGAAGAGAAGTACCAAGACGTAGGGCCCGAGCGATTAGTGGCTCTCTACAGGAAGGTAGACATCGGAGATGAAGACGACAACGATGTTGCAGAACTATTTTCATCCACACTAGAAGTATTGCGTCACCTCATAGAACAAGGACAGATAGATAGGGACAGGACAACTAAGGTAGCAGGACCCCCAGTGGAAAAAACAGATAGCATGATGCCAATAAAAGAAGCTGCCCCTTACTAGGTACCTCCTAGAGGACAAGGGACTAATGACGATATAAACCATCAAGACGCTAGAGGAAGGGTGGTCTACAATTGAATGCATCAACCATGGGACAGACAGGACATTTTGACGTTCCGTAAATCTCTACCGGATTTACGAAAGAACCCCACCGCCTTTTACACCGAGCTAGGTACCGCTCTGGGATCAACAATAATGACACTTGCCGACATAGACTTGTTCTTCGGGTTATGTTTGCCAGCAGATGTGTGGAAACAGATTAGGAAAATAGACCATATTGAACTGCTTGGTCATACCTGGGAACAACTTAACACACTAGATAAACAGCGGAACCCTGGTCAAAAACCGGTTAAAGCAATATTGGACCTCCCTGACAAAATAGTGCAGAAAGTGAAAACGCTGATCCCAGAGAAAAAGATAGACTGGTCCATAGTAACCGCGTGCCGCCAGAAACCACAAGAGGATGTCTCAGAGTATTTCTCCACATTTGAAACAGTGTTCTCCGATTACAGTGGACAAGACATGTCCACCGCAACCGGACACCACTTATTTGTGCAGAACTATGTCAAAGGACTACTGCCAGATGTATCCCAGAAATTACAAGCCAGCGAAAGTAGTTGGGCAGCATCTAAACCGGCGGCCATTCTCCAAATGGCCCAGTACTATGAGCATCAGAAAAACGAAAATGACAGGGCTACAGAAAGGAAAAAGAAGGACTTGAAGGAAAGGGTAATGATAGCACAACTCCAGGGGGCGAATACAGGAAGGGAGCAATATAGGGGAGGATACCAGCAGAATACCCCTAGAGTACAGCCACCTAGTAACAATTCATCGACATCATATGTAGGACGCCAAGACCTAGGACAGGATCAATGTGCATTTTGCAAAGAATATGGACACTGGAAAACCCAATGCCCGGCTTTGTTAGGAGCTGGTAGGGGCAGAGGGCGAGGGAAATAGCAAATGGACAGAGAGGAAGAGGACGTGGGAGAGGGTACACGAGTGAAGCAAGGAAAGGCCAGGAAGAGTGAACACATTTGACCATCCCAAACAGAATCAGTACCAACAAAAAGATTATGACAATACGTACAACTTTTCATAGGACAGCCAGGGGCAACGGAGGGATCCAGTCGAGCTCTATGTTGATCAGCAAGGCCCTTATGTTACCGCTGAGGTCCTGGGCACAAAGTCGCCATTTCTGGTAGACACGGGAGCAACACGTAGTGCACTATCCAAACGACTGATTTCAAGGGCACCCTTGTCAGGCTCACATGTGACCTCAATAGGATTTGACGGTACGCCCTCCACCAACCCTTTGTCCCGACCGATCTTAGCGACTGACACGACAGTTAACATATACACCGACAGCCAATATGCCTTCAGGGTGGTTCACCATTTTGGAATCTTATGGAAAGAAAGAGGGTTCCTGACTTCACACGGTACACCCATCCTGCATGGAGATTTAGTCTCCGCCTTGACGCAAGCAGTCCTCCTCCCCAAGAAGTTAGCAGTGATAAAATGCCAAGCACATAGGAAAGTGACTGATCTCATTGGACAGGGAAATGCACTAGCAGACGTTACTGCCTGAGCCACGGCAGGAGACAGAACTACGCAGATTACTTGCATAAATTGACAAACGAGCTAACAATTATCCACCAACAGGTGCAGCAAGCCTTGCCTGACTATCCAGGGGCCCGGGACATGAAATAAAGCCAGGCAACCATGTTTGATCTGCAACTTCCAAAGAACGAAGAATCTGGAGCCTAGGTGGACGGGCCCCTGGCAAGTCCTGAGCACCACCCGAACTGCCCTCCGAGTGGAAATAAAATGAAACTGACTGCACGCTCCATTGCAAACGAGTCCCTCCAACCCTGGCAACCTGTGAAGGGGTGAAGGTGCAAGAGGAAGTACTCGCGAGAGACCGACCAGCTCTGAGTTGCTACCCACAAGAAGACACCCTTGAACTATCAGAATTTCCCGACCCCACGGTGCCATCCAGGAAAGGGTACAACCTAAGATCGACGAAAAGGGGAGCTCCAACAACCAGGCCACTAACTGAGTCAGAGTCTCAGATCGGTAGCACAGCCAAACAACGCTACCAGGAAAAACACCAGACAAAAGTTTGTGGTCCTAACAGTTGGTGAGCTCCTCGAAGATGATGGAAGAAACGGAACACCTGCAAAGCCACCGCAAAGACACCAAGACTTTTGAACTGCACAGTACAAAGACAATTGCACTTGTAGCTGCATTTCTCACCTGCCTCCTGCTAATGGTCACACTCTGGATCATTGAAGAGAATGCACCTGCATACAGAACATTGTCACCAACCATGCAACCAATCACAAAGAAAGAACACTACCTGGTATCACTACCGCCACATCTCCGAGAACGACGCAAAGAATTCTGGAATAATTCTTTCGTTCAGATGCTGCACCAGCACAATCTTGCCACCAATGCCACTAACTGTTGGGTCTGTGGGCTGCTACCACATGCCACTGAACATTCCATCCCTTTCATCCCTTCACCCTTTTCTGTTCATGGATCTTGCCTTGCCTGGATGATGCTCCTACAAGAAAGTTACAAAGACAATGCCACTTCCGATGGGACAATCGCTAAGTTCTACAACGAGTTCTGGCTAAACCAAACAGGAAGAACAGCAGCTCCCTTTTGCCCTCACACCTCCAATAAGACATTCCCAATGAATGTCCCCTCCAAAGAACGAGTGGAAATACAAGTGTTCAATAATCCTGTCAGAGCCACATTTTCCTACCTGAAGAAAAGAACTGCTGCAACACTGACTGTGGCCCTATCTGTGGTGAACGTCTCAGGCCTTGTATGCATTGAAGGCCGTGGGACTAAGAATGTGGGTCACAGCACTTGTAAAATTGTAAGGACTTTGAACACTGCCAACCCCCCAGCGCTTGTTGCATCACCCAATATGTACTTTGTTTGTGGAACCAAAGCCTACACCTGGCTCCCAGGAAACTAGGGGGGCACGTGCTACATCGCCTTTGTTCTACCACCAACCTACACAGCCCCTGCAGAGCATCATCAAGAAAAGCGTTCTAAAGACATTGATCAAACAGACTCTGCCTCATCACAGTTGCTCGACGCAGCCTGATAATTCACCTTCTGTCTATGAAGCAATCGAACATCTCCATAGACTATCTCCAGAAATTCATCAAGGATCAGAGACTTGGCCAATTGGAAGTTGGCTTTGGGGCATCTTGAAGGAGTGGGGTTGGAAAATATCAATGATTCTCTTGGTCCCAGTATTGACAATATGTGGTTGTTGTTTGGGTATACACTGTATACCACCTTTGTGTTCTCTTTGCATAACTACCTTGCACCCTAAGACTATGGACACTCAGCTAACAAAAATGAGAGTAATGTATGATCAAGAGATACAGGACATTATGGAGATCGAAATAGACTGACAAGCTGGCTAGTTATGTTCAAAGGGGCGACTGTTAAGAACAAAACACAATCATGAACATTCTGCGCCATCTTGTCTGATGAAAGTTCCTACGTGCACATAAACTACAGTCATTCTGATTGACCACAGCCATTTTGTACTCTGTTGGTCACCTTCATTTCACCCTGTCCTCTCAGCCTTCTGACTCTCTGACCAAACCTGATATGTGTGCTGGGGGCTATAAACTTTCTCCACGACAAACATCAACATCACCTGCTGCCTCAAACTCGTCTTTCCTCTCATCCCTGCACAAACAGGTTACAAACACCAAACAGACTCTTGCAAACATGGTTTATTGCACTGCACACAGCAAGACTTGTTTTAGCCAACAATGGGACCTGTTTTTATCAACAGAACGAACTCTTAGATCTGGCCGGTCTCACTCGTTTTTAGACCCTGAAGCAAGGTCCAGCTGCAATTAAATTGTCTGTTTTTGACCCGGGCGGGAGGAGAGTTAATGTTGGGCTTGTGTAACCATGTTGATGAAACAATGTCGGGCTTGTGTGACAACCTGCCCGGGGCGGAGACTCCAAGCTTGTAACCATGATGAATGAAACAAATACATTGTGTAAAACCTGTATAAAAGGAAGAGCCAAAAGCATTGCCAGCAGAACACCTCACTGAGACATCCCGGTGTCTCAGTTGACGCGATCTCCTCATGAGAAATAAACCTTCTTCTTGTCTTCCAGTTTCCAGCGCCTTGCCTCATTATTTTGATAGCGAACCCAAAGTGAATTAGAGGTGGAACCCTGCACCGGGCAGCATTGAGGGTCTTAGAAGACTCGCTGCCTTTCACACTAGGTGTGCGAGCACTGTCAGTACTAAGGTGGTTTTGGATTTCCTCAAAGATGAGTATGCGAGTGAAAGTATTCCAAAATTCCTGGTTACTGACAATGGAGTGCAATTCACTTCTCAAGAGATGCATGACTTTTTGAGAGATTTTTGCATAATCCATCAGAGAACAGCCCTTTATGCGCCGCAGGTCAATGGTCTTGCGGAGCGTATGAATAGGGTGGTTAAAGCTTGTGTTTAGAGAGCCCTGGAAGCAAGGGTTTCTCTTAAGGAAGTTTTGAGGGACACCTGGTGGGCACATCGTACCACACGAAAAATTATTATCACTGCACTGTTTTTTAACTGTTGAATCTGTGGGGGCTTTTATATTGAGGACTGTAACACCGCATTTTTACTTAGTTTTGCGGGAGCTGTGTTAAAGCTCCAGGGTTGCTTCATTCTTGAATCACCTTTAGGTTGGCGGTCGAGTGTTCAGGACACTCACGCCAACGCGCACGCCCAGCTACAAAAGGGGCTGATGACGCGACCGCGCAGAGGCGCTATTCATTTCATTTCATTTCTGTGATGCGGAGATGAAGGTCAATATTACGTCTTTTTAAAGAAAAATTATTATCACTGCACTGTTTTTTAACTGTTGAATCTGTGGGGGCTTTTATATTGAGGACTGTAACACCGCATTTTTACTTAGTTTTGCGGGAGCTGTGTTAAAGCTCCAGGGTTGCTTCATTCTTGAATCACCTTTAGGTTGGCGGTCGAGTGTTCAGGACACTCACGCCAACGCGCACGCCCAGCTACAAAAGGGGCTGATGACGCGACCGCGCAGAGGCGCTATTCATTTCATTTCATTTCTGTGATGCGGAGATGAAGGTCAATATTACGTCTTTTTAAAGAAAAATTATTATCACTGCACTGTTTTTTAACTGTTGAATCTGTGGGGGCTTTTATATTGAGGACTGTAACACCGCATTTTTACTTAGTTTTGCGGGAGCTGTGTTAAAGCTCCAGGGTTGCTTCATTCTTGAATCACCTTTAGGTTGGCGGTCGAGTGTTCAGGACACTCACGCCAACGCGCACGCCCAGCTACAAAAGGGGCTGATGACGCGACCGCGCAGCGGACGCGCGCAGCGGCGCGCCGCTGGCGCGCCGAAGGCGCGCTTAAGGCAAGCCCGTCTGCGCCCGTCCGTGCCCGACCGGTCCCAGGTGCCAGAATCCCTGCCAGTCCCGCAAGGATGCCGCTCATTTATACGGCTGATCAACTTCAGCAGTATAGAGGGACGGTAAGGAATAACTGTATTCATGGTATGTGTCCTGATGGGATGACTACGCAATGTGTGCACTGTCCCTTTCAATTTTACCCTGCCCTTAATGAGCACACAATTTCGAACCCAGCCACTGTTTTTAATATGCTTTTATTGAATTGTCGCTCAATGCCCAGGCACTCCACTGAAATTAGATTATTGTTAGAGGAGGAGAGTCCAGATGTTCTGTTTCTAACAGAAACATGGCTAACAAGTGACTCAGACCCGAGCCTCACGCAAGCCCTCCCCTCTGGGTATACCATTCAAAGACATGATAGAGAATATAACAGAGGAGGTGGCATAGCCATTATTTATAAAATTGGATTTAACTGCCGTGTGTTAGGGAATCCCATAGCCGATTGCGAGAGTTTGTTCTTTTCCATCGGCTTCTCCCACACATGTACTTTTTCTGGGATTTTAATTTATCGCCCTCCGGGGACATTGGGCAAATTTTGCAATGATCTCCCTGAGATCACAGCTAACCTAGCCAGCCCTTTGTCTAACTTCTCCCTCTTGGGAGATTTTAACATGCATTTTGATGACTATTCTTTACCAGCTACACGTGACTTAGTGGATAGTATGGAAGCACTCCAATTCTTCCAAAAAGTGAAGGGCCACACCCACTCTCAAGGTCATTTACTTGATCCTATTTTCACCAATGCCACAGATCTTCAGGTTGGAAATCCTACTCCACTTCCTTGGACAGATCACTCCCTCATTTCCTTTTCCTGGACCTGTAAAGCTAGTAACAGATCGATAGTAACATCTACCAAACTGCTTCGACCATGGTCACAACTCCCAGTAGAACGCTGGGTGTCAAAACTTAATGACACCAGACCAGCACCTGAGTCCAACCCTATCAATGCAAACTATAACTTTGAAAATTGGCTGAGCTCTTCCTTAGATATAGTACTTCCAAAGAAACAAATTAAGGATAAAAATGGCGCAAATAGAACAGCCTGGTATACCCCCAAGCTGCGTAAACTTAAGCAGTCCTGTAAACGGTCTGAAAGAAAGTGGAGGAAAGATTTCTCCACCATTAATAAAACGATCTATAGGGAAGATATTAAGAAATATAAGGAAGAAATTAAGTGCGCTCAGTCACTTTATTATGGAAACCAAATACTTTCAGCCCCCAATTCCTCTCGCGAAATATTTCGCATAGTTAAATCTATTATTAAACTGCCCTCCCCGCCTATTTCCTGCGATGATATGTCATCTCGCTGCAATCTTTTAGCTACTTTTTTCTTTAATAAAATCCAAGATATCTATTCCTCTTTTCATCAGACCATCGCTTCAATTAATCTCCCCCAATTAATAACAAAGGAGGCACTGATAATTGCATTTTAGCGGAAATCCCTCTTTTGGATCTTTCCGCCCTGCAAGGTATTCTTGGTCAGCTGAAGTCAGGTTCTCCCAAGGATATAGTTCCCCCCTCTTTTTAAATCGGATTTTTGACACAGTTTCCACAACTATCCTAGATCTAATTAACGCTACATATCGGACAGGCATAGTTCCCCTCCCGTGGAAACAAGCAATGGTTAAAGCCTTGCTGAAAAAACCAAATTTGGACCCTGAAATGTTAGGGAATTATCGCCCCATCTCATTGTTACCAGGGATCAGCAAAATTGCTGAAAAACATGTGAATGTTGTTCTGTCCGGGTTCTTGGAAAATAATAACTGCCTTCACCCATCTCAGACTGGCTTTAGGCCCCAACAAGGCACAGAAACCGCTCTGTTAGCGGTGGTAGAGGGTACCAGGAAAATTTTGGATAACGGGGGCTGCGCTGTCATCGTGCTTTTAGATCTGAGCGCAGCCTTCGATACGGTTAATCATCAGCTGCTCATTCAGAGGCTTAGAGATATAGGAGTGACTGATCTGGCCCTTGAATGGATTTCTTCCTTTTTGGATGATCGATCTTTTCAGGTGTTTCATGAAGACTCTATCTCTGACCCTCTACCCCTTCGATGTGGGGTCCCTCAGGGATCCTCCCTGTCCCCCACTCTTTTTAACGTATATATGAGCTCCTTGGCAGGTGTTGTGGAGCCTTTCGGCATTCAAATTGTCACATATGCCGATGATACGCAGCTGATTGTCTCTTTTAATCAGCTCAACTCGATCGTCCCGGACTGGGCAATGTGTCTTCGAGAGATCGCAGTGTGGATGGAGGGTTCATTCCTGAAGCTCAACGGATCTAAAACGGAGCTTATGTTCCTGGGTAAACCTTCCATACCCAATATAATAAACTTGTGGCCGAGTTGTTTCGGTCCTCCACCTTCCCCCAAAGATTATATCAAGAGTTTGGGAGTCTGGTTAGACCGTAACCTCGATTTTGGGGAACAAGCAAGGAAGGTTGCTGGCAGCTGTTTTGGGCTGATGAGGATGCTACGGAAAATCCTTCCCCTCCTTCCTATCTCCGCAAGGAAAGTGGTAGTCCAGTCCCTTATACTTTCTAGGCTCGACTATGCCAATGCCCTATACTTAGGAACATCTTGCTCCACGATTAAGAAATTACAAACTGTCCAAAATTGTGCGGCACGACAACTCATGAATATCCCCAGCCGACAGTCAGCAGGGGCCGCTCTGGCCGCCCTTCACTGGCTGCCTATCCAACAGAGAGTGCAGTTTAAGGCGCTCTGTATTACACATAAGGTGCTGTTAGGCCCTAGCCCACCTATCACACGATCTCTCATGTCCTTTTATCATCCTGAGAGAACCCTGCGATCGTGTAATAAACGGATGGTGGTTGTACCTAGAATTAGGAGGGCCCGCACAGGGGGTCGCCTCTTTTCATATAATGCTGCTAGGCTTTGGAACTCCCTCCCCTTGACATTCGGTGTGAAACTAACCATCTGGCCTTTCGGAAACGCATAAAAACCTTCTTGTTTCCATGACGGAGATGTAGACTATGAATTTGGCCTCTAGCGCTGGGATGCCTTTGGTAACCATGCGCTCTATAAATGCTTTACAATTACAATTACAATTACACTAAATTGTGTTATGCAGAGTTCTCCGTTTCAACTGTTGAGGGGTAGGTTAGCACTGTCTAAGCTGAATCCTGGATGGCTGCCCTTGAAAGAGGGTATTTCTTTGGATAAGGAGGAGGTTGATGCCAGGATTAAATCTTATCAAAGGAGCTATAAGGAAAGGTACGATTCCATGAGATCAGTGAAGGAAAGGTCATGGTGTGTTGGTGAGTGGGTGCTTATAAAGAAACCCAGGTGGCAAAAGAAGGGTATTACTGAGTTTATGGGCCCCTTTGTTATAACTTCCGTTAAGAGGAATGTAGTGATGGTGCACAATGGTGGCATGTGGAGCATGTCTCGACTCGTGAAGTTCAAGGGTGATAAATTGTTACACCCTTCATGTTCTGGTGCTGGTTTGCCTGGATCCAACTTATCAAAAGCTAATTCTTCTTCTGGTTTCCAGGTGAGGGGTTTTTCTTCCAGGTTTCGCCGTCCGCCAGGACATTTCAAGAGATTATGAAATGTATTGATGTTATGATGTTTTGCTTCTCCCTGCAATTTTCTCCTGTGTTTTTCTTGTGTACTTTTGTTTTCATTTTCTTACTTGTCTATCTTCTTGTTATCTTTCTTATTTCCTCTTTCTTTTCATGTTCATTCTCTTCTCCAAGCTTTTGTATTTTTGGTAAGGGGGATGTGTTGTAATGGCTTGACATGTATTAAATTCCAACTCGTGCTGTGTGTTCTAGGTCTCCATGGTAATGTCTCACCTGAGACAGTTGGAGACTGGGGGACCGATGAGCTGGCAGTGTTTGTTGGTGGTGCGACTAAATGGTATTAAACTCTTTAAAACTGTTCCAGTGTATGTCATTTTAACAGAGAACTTCAGTGCCGCCTATCTAGACAACATTGCGGTCTTCAGCTCCAGCTGGGAGGACCATTTATGCCACCTCAGGAATTGCTTCAGGCTCTGCAGAGAACAGGCCTGACTATCAAAGCCAGAAAGTGCCAGAAAGGGCAGGGTTCAGTGGTCTACTTGAGATACCAAGTGGAAGGAGATAAGTGTAGTCCCTCTGGGCCAAGATTGAGACCATTCTGGCTTGGGAGACCCCCAAGACCCAGACTGAGTTGTGAGTCTTCTTAGGCCTCACTGGCTAACACAGGAGATCTTTCAAGTGATATGGCAATGCACCCTTGACAGAAGTGACTTCCAAGAAGCAGCCCAGACAGGTGATCTGGGCAGATGAGTGCCAGAATGCTTTGGACACCCTGAAGGAGGCCATGTGCACAGCACCTGTGATCAAGGCTCCTGACTTCTCCAAGGAGTTCATTGTACAGACATACGCCTCAGAGCATGGCATAGGGGCGGTGATCTCACAGCTAAATGAAGAGGACCTGGATCAACCTGTTGCCCTCATCAGTAGGAGGTTACTTCCCGGGAACAGAGGTGGAGTGTAATAGAGAGGGAAGCCTTTGCCGTGGCCTTGGCATTGAAGAAGCTGAGACCATACCTGTTTGGTGCTTACTTCCTAGTTCAGACAGACCACAGGCCCCTGAGATGATGAATGCAGATGAGGGGTGAGAATCCCAAATTGTTGATGGGGTCCATCTCCCTACAGTGAATAGACTTTACTGTGGAACACCGTCCTGGAACAGATCACACCAATACTGATGGTCTCTCCAGGATTTTCCGCCTTAGTGAAGAGAACTCCCAAGGGGTTGGGTAGTTCTCCCCACGTTCAGCTGGGGGGACAGGTCTTAGACCTGGCATCCATGACGTGGCTTCCCTCTAACTCTTTGCCCTCAGACATCCTGCTTTTGCTAACTTCATTTTTGCTGACCATAGGACTCTGCACACTTTACCATGGCTAACCAGTGTAAAGTGCTTATGCCCTATCCTTAAAACATGTTACATTGGCTTATTCCCAATTGGCATATTTAATTTACTTGTAAGTCCCTAGCAAGGTGCACTACCTGTGCCGAGGGCCTGTAAATTAATAGCTACGAGTGGACCTGCAGCACTGATTGTGCCACCCATTTAAGTAGCACTTTAAACATGAATCAGGCCTGCCATTGCAGCCTCTGTGTTTTAAACTGCCATTTCGATCTGGCAAAGTAAATGTTTAACCAGGCCTAAACCTTCCTTTTCAATACATATACGTCACCCAAGGGTAGGCCCTGGACAGCACACAGGGCAGGGTTGCAATGTATTTAAAAGAAGGACATGTACTTTTATTTTTTACTTTTCCTGGTAGTGAAAAACTCTTAAATTTGTTTTTCACTACTGAAAGGCCTACCTTTCCCATAGGAGAACATTGGAGTTACCTTATTATATTTAATAAGTGATAACTTTCAATTGAGAGCAGGTAGGAAAGTTAAGTTTGGTCTCTAAAGAATTGTACTTTAAAACCCTTCTTAATAGTAAAGCTGACTTTTAAATCACAGTTCTGAAAATGCCACTTTTAGAGCGTTGGCATTTTCTTGTCCTAACCATTCGGTGCCTGTATCCTGGGTCACATGACTAGGTGTAGCTGGCCTTTGTGTATTACTCCCAAACAGTGAGAGAAAGGGGGAATATGTTTTGGCAGGATGGGCCATCTCTTACTTAATAGAGGGGCGGAGCTGTCACATACCACGCTTGCACATCACAAAGGCTCTGCCTCAGCACACTCACAAAGCATTTCACACTAGTCTTTTGTGCCACCAGAAAAGCTGGGGACAGGAAAGTGAGGCAGGAAATTCCAAATACCTCTAGGGGTGGAAACCTCTAGAAACTTCGCCTACTTCAAAGCTGGCACCAAGGAAAATTAGTGGACTCTCAGACCCAAGTCTTCAGTACACCTCTAGACCTGTGGAAGACTCATAAGGGTTATTGTGCTGCTCTGCGTCAAGAAGGACTGCTACTTGGCTTCCCTGCTATTCTGCTGCCCTGTTGCCTGGGTGAGAAGGACTGAACCTGCATCTTGAACCTAGGACCACCATAGTGACTCCAAGGGCTAATTGTCTGGCCTCCCGATCAGAGCCTCACGGACAGAAAAGGCTCCAACCACCTTGAACCCAGCACCTGGACTCTGTCTGCTGTGAGTCTTGCCCCCCAAGTGGTGCCACCCAGACGTGGACCATTGGAAGTGGGCCTGAAGGTGCTCTGCCAGCCTAGCTGTGGTCCAAGCATAACCGACGCATCGCGACACGTCATCTCGGAGCCTCGCATCGCAACAGCCACTGTGAGATGCATCCCCGATGCAGGACTTCGCAGCTCCTTGGAACTGCCTCTGCGGGAACGCATCCTTGATGCAGGACCTTGCATTGCAGCCCAGCAGCTCCTTGGAAATGCCGCTGCACTACACATCCTCAATGCTGGACCTTGCATCGCAGCCCCGAATCACCACTGCGGGATGCATCCTCGCCACAGGATCTCGCGATGCTTTGCAATTAGTATTTAAGGTACTTTGTTCAGCGGGCCTAACTTAGTCCCTGTATTTGGCTTGCAGCCTGAGCTTGTGACTTTGTCCCGGTCCAGGGGACCCGATAACCACAGTTGGCGCTTTGTGCTTTTAAGTACTATTTCCGTCTAAATGTTTAAAATTGCACAGCGCCAGTTCTAATGACTGGATTTGTTGTCTGGTGTCAAGTATTTTATAAAATGTTACTCTATTTTTTAGGTCTCGCATCAAGTAATCAGTATTAGTAGTGAAACTCCACCCATTGCGTTTCTCTTTGTTTTGTTGCTTGCCATTGGTGAAATCTGGCATTGCTCTTCTTATCTCGCTCATTGTTGGCTAGTGGTCCGATACGTCACTTCCGTTTTCTTCCGTTTCTGGAGGAAGCAGCATCGACCAACTACAGTTAACTTACGCTGCAGGGCGGTATCTTTTAATGTAGGGACTACTTCGTTGTTGCCTGGTGCCTGGGCAGAGACCCGGTGCTCCTTGTGGCGCTGCTCGGTGACACCGTGCGCCCGATTGTGCTGCGTGGAGGATGCGTGTTCTTCAGTGCGCTATCTGGAGGCTGTGTGCTCCCCTGCGCCTCAGTGTGCTACGCCGGGTGTCCGTGCTTCCCAGTAAGCTATGCACAGTTTAAGTGTTTCCTGGTGCACTGCCCACTGCCTTCGATTCTTGGCGTTCTAGCCGGTGCTCCCTGTGGCGCTGCTCGGTGACACCGTGCGCCCGATTGTGCTGCGTGGAGGATGCGTGTTCTTCAGTGCGCTATCTGGAGGCTGTGTGCTCCCCTGCACCTCAGTGTGCTACGCCGGGTGTCCATGCTTCCCAGTAAGCTATGCACACTTTAAGTGTTTCCTGGTGCACTGCCCACTGCCTTCAATTCTTGGCGTTCTGGGGACATGTTCTATCTGCTCCAAAGTTCGCTCCTCTCCTGTGTGCTGCTCGGACCTCTACCCCGCAGTGCGCTGCTCTATGGCTGTTTGACCCCTGCGTGCTCTTCCAGGTGACTATGCTCCGGGGATGCTGTCCCAGCGCTCCGGTGACTTGCACTAAGGCTGTGCGCTGACCGAGGTGTGACAATATTTCTGCAAGCCCCCCCCCGCGTGATGCTCGAAGCTCTGTGCTCCCGCAGTGCTGCTCTGAGAGGCTCGTGACACAGCGGTGCCGTGAGGCCCCCCGATATGCTGTTCAGGGGCTCTTCAGTGAGCTGCCCCAATGCTCACCCTGGCCAGAGTGCCACAATAGGTCTGTGCTCCCTGGTGTGAGGCCCTGGTGCTTGGGTGTATGTTGTTCAGAGGCCCCAGAAGCTCTTCCCTGGCTAGAGTAGCTTTGTGCTCTCGGGAGTGCTTCTTTGAGGCTTTCCTCGCTGCTGGGGTGCCCAGAGACGATGCTCCCCTCTTTGCTCTGCAGACTTTGTGCTCTCCAGTGTCTTTTCTGAAAACATGACTGACAATGCTGGCTAAATTAAAACATGTAAAAGTGTGAAAGTGCATGTTTAACGCCCCACAAGCGCGAGGAGTGCGCAACGCGTGAAATGGCGGTTATTCACATATATGTAATGTTTTCAAGAGTGTAGAATTTTGGCCATATGGTGGATTTACCTATTTTTAAAAATAATTCTCATGTTTTCCGGTTGGCCCCACTTCCCGCTGCTTTCTGCGTGACAAAAAGATTAGGGATCAACGGGTAGGGTTAGGTAGCTCGGTGGGATTAACTGCCTGCTGCGGAGAATCCTCTAGAGTGCAGTGTCGAATACAGTTGCGCAATGGACTGTCTGTACGTGTTAGTTTGAATAGTAAGTGTTTATTCCTCAGGTCAGTTGTTTTATTTTCATGACTACGGCAGGATACAGTATGAGGCGGTTCCGTAGGGATTCGAACACAGATCGCTGCAGCAGGCAATGAACCCACTGATCTACAAGTCACTGACTTAATCAGTTTTATAGTTTCCAACATTTGCGACCTCAGATCAGAGAGCTTTAAAGAGAGACGCATTAATCTCATACCGTGTGAACCGGAAGAAAACATTTCTGGTGGGAGGAAGTACAACGAATTATATATCTTAAAAATAGTTAACAGCAGATTAGAAACAACTCATTTAATATACCGTTACGAAAAGTGAAATGTGAAAGGTTTTAAGAGACAAGCAGTAAAAACCCAGTCAACAGTCAGGCTCCATGTGTTTTTAGGTCTCGCCTAGCGATGCAGCGCCATGCACTGCACGCTAAGCGAGATCTATTGTTGTCGACTTCCTTAGCGATGCGGGACAGGATAGGTGAACGCGCTTAAAATATATCACTGTCTGTGCTGAAGCTTAACAGACCGGCGATGTGCACGCTCACGGCGTGTGTATCAGCTTGCTCCAGGACAGCACATTGCACGCGCACGGCGTGTCTTTCAGCTTGCGCCAGATGAGCACGTGCAGGCGTCTCTTAACTTTCGAGCGCTCCCACCGCGCGCTCGGCTGGACAGCCCCATCGGCCTGAGTTGGCGGCGGGTCGGCGCTTTGTGCACAGCTGAGGAGAAGCGCTGTTTCTCACTCAGGAGGGACTCCGCTAGCGCCCTGTCCCTGCCGGCATCCTCCCAATGCGCTCGAGGCTGAAGGCGGGAGGCTTCTGCGGCTGCAGTCCCCATGTACTTACGAGGCGAAGGAACAAGGTGGACAAAAAGAGGTAGGGTTTGTTTCAAATAAAGAATAATTATAACATCACTGTAAAACATTGGCCCGATGACAGCGCAGGAAATCGAATAAGTGCTGTTGCTCATTAGTTGACTCGATTCCAAACGTGTACGGCGTCTCTTTTACTGAGGAGATGTGCACACGTACAGACACGCGATGTGCACATCTCCTGTCCCCCTTCCATCGTCGCAAGCCTCACGCAGTTTCACTTTGGTAATGTGCACGCGCGCTCAGTTCGGGATGTCCTCAAGCCCCGTGAGCGACGCGCTTTCGCTTGTTAATAAATGCCACTCAATGCAATGGGAAAATCTGAGGTACTCTTCGACATGTTAAAAAATAGACTTTCTTGAATTTTGAATAGATTTTATAATATTTTGACATATTTGTTGCATGGTTTACATAGACAATTTGTCATTTTTCGACTGGTGCACAGACTCTTGCGAGTCAAGCCACACCTGTGGCTCAGCTCTTGCTCTCCCTGATAACTTGTTGGCTATCCAACCTCTAGGTCTCACTGAACTTAGACCCACCTGGCACATATGTGGCCTTAAGCAGATAAGGGAATCTTGTGCTACTAAGCTGCGCAGTTTTAATGAAGCCTGGAAACGTATTAATTTCCTCGTGCTTTCGCTCCCAATCTCACACACTTACCTCTCTAGCAACTCCATTTCCTTCCTAGCACTGTCTCTATTTCCTTCCCTTTCATCGTCTTTCCCTCGCGTTCATTCATTTACTCTCGTGTCTTTCAAACTCCGTGTCTTCGTTTATTTTTTCCGTGTAAATTACATTTATCTATTTTGACGAGGCTCTGTCATGAGGCCCAAACCGAACTCGCCGAGAATTTTAATAGTATACTTTCGGCTTATGACGGCAGCAAGTCAGCTCAGAACGGCGCTGCTTCTGTCTGCTGAAGCCGAGGCAGGGCCCAGGACAGCTTCGCCTGCTCCTTCAGTGGGCAGCGCATTAGTCCGACCTCAGAAGGTTTCAGTAGAGCACGGGACACGCGATCCAGAGTGGGTGCCAAATCATTGTCTAAAGGCACAATATTAAATGTGCGGCTCAATTTAGGACCAGCGCCTTTTACAAACAAGCATTTGCAATGCAATAGGTCTCGCCTTTACGCGAGTTTAAGCTATGGGCATTCTAAATGACAATGCCTTTTATTTATGTTTAAAAAACGAAAACAAAAATAGAAGGCATTGTTATTTGCAATGTCAATAGCTCAAACTCGCGTAAATGCGAGACCTATTGCATTGCAAATGCTTGTTATTATGCTGCCACAGCCTCCAATTAAAGAACAGTTCGAAACAATTGGAAGATTTCACACCATGCCAGACTTCTTGGCGCAGGGAAGAACTGAAGAAAGGAGCACTTCTTCCTATGTCATGTCGACAGAGTTCACACTGTTGATAACAGTTAGCAGTTGTTTACTAGCTTAAAGCTCCCATGTTAAGCCACGGGTCACACCAAAGGGACATCCAGCTTTCTTATTTCCTACAGACGGAAACTTTTAAGTGTGCTGCCACAGTCGCGAAATTACAACCATATAAAAAAAAAAAAGATATCTTATACCAGCAAAATAGTAAAGGTCTTTTAAATACTGTACATCTACAAATTGCCTAAAAAGTTACCTTGTAAATTAAAAAAGCTTTTTTTTTTTTACAAGACTTTATCAACATTAAAAAATATACCTTACTTTACAATATTTACTGTCCGTTTCTGTTTTACAAAGAAATACACTTCATTTTGCTGTTCTTTTTTCCCAATAATTCTGCTTGCTTTTACCTTATATCACCTAATTCCATAAATGCATTACCATTTGCAATGCTAATACCTCTACCTGAAACAATTGCGAGACCTATTGCATTTCTAATGCTTGTCTAATTTGGTGTGGTGTTTTTCTTGCATTGTGTTTTCCCTTTATTTCTGTTTGTGTGCTGCATAAATACTTTACACATTGCCTCTAAGTTAAGCCTGGCTGCTTTTGTGCCAAGCTACCATAGGGTTAAGCACAGATTAATTTGGGGTTTGCTTGTGTTTCACCCTGACAAGAATTGTGGTTACTGCTTGAGTAGGGTTTTACCCCCTCAACCAATATCCCCATTTCCTACACCACCTTCTCTCCCTCTTTGATTTCTATTGTTTTCTATTTTTTTAATTAATTTGCGTCTGTGCAAAAACATGGGAGATGTACATTGATGCTGAGTTGCTTCCAATCCATTGCTCTCTACTTTCCATCGCTGCTTTCTTTTTTATTATGACTCTTTTTTTATTTCTGCGACGTCCTTGCGGTTGCCCACTGCTACCGACCGCCTCGCTTTTTGCCCTCGGCTCGCAGCACCATATTAACCCTACTCCGTCTCCCCACTATAATTAAAAAAAATATATTTGATGAACACTACTACCAGGTTTCTCGATTTCTTGTAATGTGATTGAACACGCATACTGTTTTGTATTGTTCTGTGATGGCTGTCCACCATCTTGGATTGGTAAATAATAAATGAACTAAAATATGGCTGCTGTGTATTCATGTGCTCACACAGCAGTCATACATACTGTAGTCATTGAAACATAGTTGACATGCATTTACATGCATAAGCTGTGTCAATCCTTGAATGATTTTTTTTTCTATTTGAGAAAAAACATTTCAAAATGGCCACCATGCTCATATGCAAGCATAGCGAACATGTAAAAAAATATATATATATTGGCAAAGGGGATAGGGTTCACAGGAGAGGAATATTGGCTGTGACAATGCAGGTTGACTATCTAAGCAGCGGTCCCCTCTCTTATCTGTCTTCGCATATTCTTACTCTTAGCTCTACTGTGCATGAAACCTTCAGGTGTTTGCTGCTGTCTAGAAATGCCCCATACATGCGTACGTTCACCGGTTGGCTAGGACTCCCTGTACTGAAATAATATGCTCGTATAAGACTGGTACTCACAAGGACAACACCAGACAGGAAAGTTGTCTCTCAGTCTGAAGAAACCTGGCCATTCTTACATACCCATGTGGCATGCAGCATGCTATGTAAATGTAAATGTCCAGTATTTGTAAAGCGCACAGCTACCTCCAGAGAGGTGTCCCGGCGCTGGGGGCTGTCGGGAAGATTAAGTGAGCTATTTCCCAGAGTCACATGGTGCTGATCTGCCGCTGGCGCCGGGGATCGAACCGTGAGCCCTAGGTTCCGGAGTCAGTCGCCCTGGCCGCTGCGCCACACAAAGTGTTCTCGTTCAGGAGTCCAGGGTACATGTGAACCTTGACCAACCCCAACATTCCAACCAAGGATGTCAGAATCAAAGAACCCTGGATGTGATCTAGAAATGTATTTATTGATTTATTTAGTAGTTTTATATAGCGCCAGGTCACTGACCGGTATTCAAGCGCTTTAGTAGAACAATAGCCTGAGTACAGCTAACATTTCTTTGAACAGCTAGGGGTCTTCGGGAGGGCAGGGAGAGAAAAGTGGAAGGGAACACTACGATGGGGAGCAGGGATGGAACAATGGAGAAAGACAGTATCTTCACAAGTAAAACATAACAATTCTTGCATCAATGAATGGGTTCTGCAATAGGGTGATTGCAGCCACGGCCCGTGCAGGTAAGAGTGGTGGGGCCGGGTGGGTGGGGGGGATTTCAACAGACGATGACGAGGGAAAATTCATTATTTATTTAATTTTCCCTCCAGGTCATCTGTTGAATCCCCTCCCCCCTCCACCCCCCCCCCCCAACCCAGCCCAACCGCCCAGCCGCTCTTACCTGCATGGGCCACTCCTGGGTGATTGGCCTGAGCAGCATCTACGATAACCCTCATTCGGCGCTTTAGATCTGAGGGTCCATGGTCTCTGAAGTAGGTTATGAAGAGGTAAGTGTTGAGACCTTTTCTGTAGGAAAGGATGTTACGCTCTAATCTCATGTGCGTAGGTAAAGAGCTCCAAGTGCATAGAGCCGAAGCTGCAAAGAATTGTTTCAGGGCTAGAAAGGGTCTGACTTTTGGTGTTTCCAGGTAGAGAGAGCTTTCGCTTCTGGATTATCCACCTCCTGAGAAGAGAAGTGACTCCGCTAGGTAGGCGAGTTTGTGTTGATGAAGTGCCGTTAATATGAGGCAACGTGTTTTAAACTTTATCCTGGCCTCTAGAAGGAGCCAATGGAGATTTCTTAGGATTGAGGAGATGTGGTCATATCTCTTTGTTCTCCTTTATGAGTCGCCCTGTGGCATGTAAATTGCCTTTTAGAGGGGATAGTGTGACCACTGGAAGACCAGCCAGGATTACATTACCGGAGTCTATTCTGGATACAATCAAAGCATGCACTTCAGTAATCAATTGGTTGTTAGACAGTATTTCTTTTTTAAGTCGAAGCCTACCAGCACAGATGTCTCATTTGCTGAAGGCATCTTGGGGACATTCGGGAAACTTCTGTGGGAATGTATTCTGCCCACTGCTTACCATTGACTTTGTGGTGTGTAACTCACATGTGCTTGCTTTCTATTTGCTGGCTTTATTTGATTTAGGCTGTCCAGCTTGAGTTTATCCCTCTCGTGGAGCATACCATATTTACTGTATTCTTCCACCAAGTGCTCCCTTTCTGTAAACAGGCCTTTAAATCTTGTTCTTATCTTGTCATATTTGCTGTGCAATCAAAGGTGGAGGTCAAATGTCCGGCTCTCTCTTCCCAGAGAGCTTGGTGTTTACTTTTCTTTCTCTGACTGAGAGCATTTATGTGACAATCTTGCTGTGAAATAAAGGCTTTTTTCTAGCACATAACATTTAAATGTCTGTAAATGAACTGTGCAGATATTTCACAATATTTCAGAATTTGGACAGCACAAATGAAGCAAATTCTTTTGTAATTCTGAATTGTGGTGGAAACAAATATTTTAATACAATCAAAACAAATCAATGCACAGGTAATGAAATTTCCACACATTATAGTTTGTGCGCTGTGTACTTTAAAACTGTATGTCTGTGCACATGTAATGGGCATTTCAATTGAAAATGTGTTGTCTGTAATGACAGTGTGCTACCACACCAGGCATACTCCATTTTACGCCACTCCACTCCACCCTGCGCCAATCCACTCTTCGCCACTCCACTCTATGCCACAACTCTCTGCATCACTGCACTCTACTCTGCACAAGTCCACTTTACTCCACTCCTTTTACCCCACTTCACTCTATGCCTCTCTACTCTACTGTGCACCACTCTACTTTAAACCAATGCACTCTACGACAATCTGCTCTACACCACTGAACTCTTTGCCACTGCACTCTACACTTCTCCAGGCTAGGCCACTCCACTCTACTCTGCACCATTGCACTCTATGCCAATCCACTATACACCACTCTGCTCTACGCCACTCTACTCTATGCCACTCTTCTTTACAACACTGCACTCTGTCACTGCATTCTGCACCAATACACTCTAATCTATACTACTCCACTCTGTGACTGCACTCTACGCAGCTCTAATCTTCACTGTAAAGTAAATGTCAGTTGCATAGTGTACTATTTGAGATACATGATCCATACCTCTCAACCTTTTGAGCTTCCTGTGAGAGTGAGGTGACTAAGCTTGTATCCTTGTAGAAGCTAAACTCTAGGGATGTGCAAGTTTCCGCCATCTATGAAAACCTTTTTTTCCTATGTGCGCCATCTCATTTATTTTAATCAACTGCATTCAAGATTTCTATCATCAATGCCTTTTGTTCATTCTTGCATTGATTATGTCAATGCCATCCTCCTCAGCTCTGGTAGAGAAAACCTTGCCAAACCTCAGATATTCAGAATGCATCAGCGAAGTTTTTGGCCTCTCCAAATTTTTCATGTTTCCAGGAAGATCAAATCATTACAGTGGCTGCCCCTTAGGACTGTCTTTAAATCAAAATTCTTATTCATGAACATTTAAACATCAGCCTCCCTTGGTGTTTGGCTCTGAATCCTACCCACCATAGGCCTGTTTATAATTTGCATTTGGCTTCCCGTAGACGCTTGGTAGTCCTTAAGTTCAACCATGCCTCCTTTGATGGCAAATCTTTGAGACGTCTTGGATCCACACTGTGGAACACGCTTCCTCAATCTATCAGAGATGAAAAAAAATCCTCTCAATTTTAGGAAGTTGTTAAAAACCTGTTTTTCCGATTCAGTTTTGCTGCAGCCTCTCCTTTCTTGAGTTTTGACCTCTCCTTTTAAGCAGAGTTTCGGTGCCAAGAGGCTTCTTTTTGGGTGTATATTTAGCACTCAATAAATAGCATTATGGATTAATAAGTCAAGTGGGTTTGAAGGGCGACCCCTTTGAAATTCATCACCTTTTTTGGATGATGTGGTAGGTTTTCAGGGTAGATGATCGCACTAAAGTCCATTGGAGGCATTGCTCTTATTTGGAGGGTGAAGTTGACTCCACAGATGGTAACATTCTCCAAATTTGGATAATTTCAGAGGTACCATGATTCCACCTTGTTCCCAAGGATACTAATTAACCAAAATGCTTGAGTCACCTTGAAATACGATAAAGGATGTTAAGCTGTTGAAATCAGAAGGATAATTCTGTGTCCATTACTCAGCCCCTCACAGCCTCCTATCTGTGGCAGGGTGGCAAAGGAAGGACAATGACAGAAAATAAACATAATGTTTACTTTCTGTTAATATTGAACCACTCCTTGTTTGAGAGACCAGAGGTACCAAGGGCAGGCTCAGGTGGGCCAAAGGGCAAGCCAGTGGTAGCATGTTACCCTTGGCAACCAGTAACTGACATCAGTGCCTGCTCCCTCTTCACAACCTGGCTTTTGCATTGTACTCTTAACTGCAACCCTCACACTATGAAGGTCCAAAAAATTAGAACTATGTTGTATAAAATAAATGAAAGATATTGAGGACTCTGATGAGGTATTTGGGGTGGGGGTGAGTGTTGGGGTGTGTGTGTGCTTGTGTGCTTGTCAGTGAAAGTCAGAGGCTGTTCTGCCCTACGGTGTACACTGAAAGCCAGTATGAACATGAGGGATAGGGTCATTTGTTCTTTCACAGCCTAGAGGTGCCTCACTGCCGATAACCTTACACTCGTGCCAATGAGTCTGGTGTTTCTAAAATATAAATATATATATATATATATGTTTTTGTAAGGAATGGTGTCCCATGCTCCTACAACCTTCTTCAATGCCACCTGCTTCATAGATTCTATTTGCCAGTGCAGGAGGGTACAGAGTAAACGGAAGATCGGGCAGTTGTGTACCACATTTAACAATCTGCGCAGTTTGTTGTTTTGTACAGCTCTAATTACATCAACAACTCTCCCGGGCCCCTCAAGCTGAACGGTTCTGTTTACTTGGTTATTCACCCTATAATCTTACCTTCGTACAGTGTAATATCCCCTGCTGTCAAGGCGCCTAGAGATCCATTTGGGGATGATTTGTGCGCCTAATAAATAAATAAATATAGGACCTTGTTCTTCAGGTGCTCCTGCTACAATCAACATGTTAAAAAGTTTTTTTGTAAAACTCTTACGCTGGAGCTAGGCCCACGCTTTCCGAAATACCTTAAAATAAATGAATAAACTGACCCATCATAAGTGCTCCTGATCACGTAGCTCTCAATAATGGATCCTTTCATCCATCCAAATGATCTCATTCTCATATCCTGTGGGTATAAGCAGTTACATCTTAGAATGAACCAGTTTTTAAACCCACCTTCCTTTCCAGACTCTTGCCAGCCAGGGCCCTTTCTGAAAGTGACGTATCCAGACCATGAAGCATTCTGCGCTTCAACTTTGCCCATTATAAAAACTGAGACAATGACATTTGCCAACCTGCAGACCTTACTGTGTTCAGATGGCTGATGACTGCCATTGGGGTGTTAGAATATGGTCCCAATGCCCCCCGCCAGAAGCGACCCTAAATTTTCCCAAAGTCCAATTCAATGTCAAGGCTCGAAATTGAGGCACAATAAGATAGTATGAAATTAGCTTTGGAGCTAAACTCCATTTTCAGTGAAATGATTGTTCCCTTGCTTCTGCTGACCAGAATAAGTGATGATGTAGCCCTTTGAGATTGTACCACCATATTTGCCTTTGATTCAGCTTTTTGTCGAAAATAATGTCTGCATATTTATCTTATTTATGAATAACCCCACTTAACGAAGAAGTACTCACTTCCAGTCTTGAGCTGATCAGACCACCCCAGTGTCGAAAAGGCCTAGTGCAGAGCCCGACAACTTAGAAAACCTAAGGCCAGTTTTCAAACTACTGTTCCTTGAAAACAGTTAATTCAACTCCAAACACACATCCTGGGCAATGATCTAGTAAACATGTACTAATCTAGTTTCTGCCCTAACTGCAACACGCAGCGAGGCACCCTAAATGGCACCCCATGCTTGCTAGATGGTAGAGATGCGTGCTCACCAGTGCTGCTGGATATATCTGCAGGATTCAACACCATTGAGGAAGGTACACCACTGGCTCACAAAGAAAACATTGGGAAAAAATAGCACAGCCTTAAATCGGTTCAAATCGGTTATCACTTCTGGATCTCAATTTGCGAAGGTACAGAACCACCTACCTCACCATCGGCCTGAGGTTCGATCCTTTCCCTCCTTCTGTGCATGTACTTGCATGTAGCCCCATGGTCCGATGCTACATGTGGAAGGGATAGGAATACACCGATAAACCAATGATACTCATGTGCATGATGATCTGTTACATGTCAGCCATTGAAACCCTAAAAATGTTTATGGAACATCTCTTGACCTAGATAAGAACTTAGTAAAACTTTCTACTTCACTCGTTCACTACCCTACCTCCTGTACAAGACTGGCTTCTAAGTGACCTGGGCTTTACCCCAGCCTTGGTCCCTTCAGAAAAATCTCTACGATTCACAATATTGCCCGGTCAGCACATATCTCTAAATAATGGCTAAATCTGCTCAAATTCGGCTCACTCATCCAAGGAAACGTTGTCCGTCCATCCCACTTAAAGATTTCAGATCCACTGATCAGGTAATGTTCCTCTCACACTTAGACTAGTGCCTTACTCCCTGGTCTGTCACAAAATGCTCTAATTCCACTCAGAACAACACAGCTACCTCGCTTATTGGAGGAGCAAAGAAGTTGGACCACATCACTCCCATCTTGAGAGAGCTCCATTCTCATCCTCAGGAGGCCAGCATCTGATCCCTGATAGCATGCTCAAACTACAAAGCTCTTTAGGCCAATCGTCGTATCTAAATGATAGACTGTTGCTCAAAGAAGGAGAAAACACATCAGAAATACATCTCAGCTACTGATGGGGATCTTAAAAGTAAGGAAAACAAAAGAAAACTCTGAATCAAGTCTACTCCTGTTTGGCCTCTGGAGTGTGGAACAACACCGCCCCCCCCCCCTCCAAGATCTAAGATAAAATGATGCCCTACTTCAGAAGAAGCTTCAAGACCCACTGTTCCAAAACCTTTCTATAAGACACCAATCATTACTTGTGTTCTCTCATCACCATGGTCTCTCAACAATGTGTTTTCTATTTCCTTCATCACTACTCCACTTACAACTGCTTACTACCCTCCAATGGGGTAGTGACGTTCCCAGCTTATGACATTGATTTCTTGTTGAATGTAAAGCCCTCAGATGCACACATTATTATATATAGTTAGTAAATAAATACAATAAGTATGGAAGAGGCAAAGGCAATGAGATCCCAAGGAATAAGGCTCAGTACTGCTGGGATCTTTTCCCAAATTGTATTTAGTTGATAGCAGTGATAAGGTGTTCTAGAGGGCGGCCTTATGTATCTCCCTAGACGATAAGGGGATAAGAATTTGGAGAGATACTCAGGAGATTTTGTTTTATCTATGAAGCTGGACCACATCACATCACCCCCATTTTGTGAGACGTTGATTGAAACAAACAAACAAAAAATGATCCTTTGCTTGGCAGATGCCAGTGCAGTGTTATTAGTGCTGCCAATATGTGAGCCATTCTTTTTAAGCAGAGATTGAGTCTAGCTGAATGTTTTGGGCTTTCTAAAGTTTAAAACCTTTTGTTAGGTAGCCTTCCATACCAGCCATGGCAGAGAGCAATCTGCGAAAGGACCCAAGCATGAACAGGAGCAGTGCAGCGATGAGTAGGGAGCATCCTACACATGTGATGGAGTAGAAAGAATACACACTTAGTGACACTACTTGTGTGATGAAGGATAGCTCTGCACTGAAGAGGACCCCAAGATTTCTGGCAGAGCAGGCTGAGTATGACTGAGTATTCCAGAAGGCGGATTATTCATATTTCAGGGCCTCCAGATGAACAAGCATTGACCAAGCCAATAGGTCTCCCCATACAGTTGTGCAGCATGGCTGAAACGAATTTAAACGAGTTTGAGCTATTGACATTGCAAATAACAATGCCTTTTATTTTTGTTTTCGTTTTTAAAACATAAATAAAAGGCATTGTCATTTGCAATGTCAATAGCTCAAACTCGCATAAATGCGAGACCTATTGCATTGCAAATGCTTGTTTAAAGGGAGCAGTGAGGAAGTGTCAAAAATGGAAGCGAGGAAGAGACCGGAAGGATGAGGTGGGGGCGGGGTCATTCTAGCCCCTGTCCTTGACTAAACCATGCATGGCGGATCACTGCTGCCATCTCTCTTCCTGCATCGGACTACAGTAGCCGACTATAGAACAAGCTGGGGAGCAGTATTAGGACTACACGAAGAACCGGACGTGTACACAAACAAGTACGGAGCGAATGCTGAGCACAAAGTAGGAAAATATGTCAGGAAAAGGAATAAAAGTGGACGACTCGAGTACGAAGTTGACGTTTGCGGCTGCAGTCCGAATTCCACCCTCGGAAGCCATGTATGCATAAGTGAGTGCAAAGTATTATCTGAGTACACACTGCTGGTGAAGAGGTACACCATGCCCCAGACGAAGGAGTAAACGAAACGTGTTGGGTACGTCGAGGACGTCTGCTCTTAAGGAAGTGCCTTCTCAGCTTCTGAGGTATGTAAAGAGTGAGCTCCCACATATAACTCACACCTTCCCGAGGACTCTGCCTGCCACTTGTGCGTGCACATGCCACATTTTTGTACCTGGCACAGGCAGGAAATGCTGAGTGACATGAGGCCAGAAGCCAAATGCCCTCAGAACCCAAGCGGTGTGTTGAGAACCTAAGACGCACACCCTTGTGCGTTCAAGCTTTTCAAAAGACAAAAAACCCATGTCACATGAGCATCCATTGGAGTAACAAGCGCCCGCACGTTAATTAAACCCAGATGGCCCCTGCGCGTGCGCTGTAAGAATGCGGCCGCAAAAGTGAAAGCAACTAAAATAAAGCTTTCAAGAGAGGATCGGGGCGAGCGAGCGCGGCAGCCTGCGCAGCTGACCAGACGCTCGTGCGTCATGGCCTTTTGCCTGCGATTACACGCACGGCAGGCATGTGTTTCCAATTATCGTGCCCGCGTCTGGGCACGATAATGGGGAACAGATGTCGGCCCTGCGCGCGTAACCGCAGGAAAAAGGCCATGACGCACGAGCGTCTGGTCAGCTTTCCAAACCCCCTTACTAAAAGTCTCGCAAGCAGCGCATGCGCTGCTCTAGGCTCGACCTAAAAAGCACTATGGTTTGTTGGTTCCCTTACTGGGTGAGGTAATTCAATTTATAGGATTAAGAGGCCTGGCTCCTGAGACATGGAATATTACTAATATAGTATTTTTCTTGAAAAAGGATAAGGCACCTGAGGAGTGTAGTTCTTACCGGCCGATATCTTTAATAAACGTGGATGCCAAGATATTTGCTAAAATCCTGGCCACCCAGTTAGCTCCCATGATACCAGGCTTAGTTTCTGGCCAGCAGCATGGTTTTATACAGGGCAGAGATACCACCGCTCATGTCAACACTGCGGTGGGGGCCTTTCTTGTTGCTGGGAAGTCAGCGCTGCGTCTGGGCATGGTTTTGTTAGACGCTGAAAAGGCTTTTGACCGGGTGGCTTGGGATTATTTATGGGCAACACTTACATCATTTGGAATAAGAGGAAGATACGGCAAATGGATACAAGCTCTGTATAGCAGGCCGCAGGCCAAATTGTATTATACTAGTTTGCAAACCGCCCCGTTCCTAATCCGGTGTGGTACCAGACAGGGCTGTCCTCTCTCCCCTCTCCTCTTTGCGCTATACATCGAACCATTCATCAAGGCATTGCAGGCTAATGCACAGATACTCCCTCTGACTATAGGGCAGTGCCAGTTGAAAGTCACCGCTTATGCAGATGACATAGCCATCTTCACCACTGATCCAGCATCTGCAATAGAAGCTATTGAGATGGAAGCGAAGAAATTTGGTGCTTTCTCTTGATGCAGGCTGAAAGTCAATAAGACGCAAGTGCTTCTTAACTTTCAGTCTGAACGACCTATCTTAGGTGTCTGCAAGACTGCTACTTATTTAGGGGTACGCATCTCTCCAAAGATTGAATGTATACCGGCACTAAATTACGATCCTTTGCTGGCAGTCATAACTAAGCAATTGAAAAGCTGGCATAAGCTTCCAATCAGCATTCTGGAGAGGTTCAACATCATAAAAATGAAAGTGTTACCAAAATTTCTGTATCTATTCTGGTCAATTCCACTGCGTATTCCCAATTCTTTCTTTAATAAATTAGATGGTGTCTTGAGTAGCTTTATCTGGGGATACAAAAAATCAAGACGGGCAATAAAACTGCCGTACAATCAGGGGGGACTGGTATTCCCAGATTTTAAAATGTACTACTGGGCAGCATTTGTGGGGCGCCTCTGTAGTCTTCTGAGCCCAGACAAACAAGATTTTTGGCACTGGCTGGTTCTTGGATCTGATAGTCGAATGTTTTTATACAGAATTAATGACCCCAACTATTTTAAACGCATTTGCTTTAAGGCCATCGGGGATTGCGTACATATATGGCAGGGAATTATGGCAAGGTGCTCTATTTCTCTTCAAATAGGTAGAAAGGTACCCCTATATTATTTTTGGTCCTAAAGGAGGGGAAACCACAAAAAACTGAGAACAACCTCTAAACCGACCTAGATCATTTATACCACTGGCCAATAAGGCTCATACACCAAACATATCCCCAAAATATCTTCTGGAACCAAAATTAGTTCATAGGACTGTATTTATTATTTATAAAAATATTTTTTCTTTTTCTATTTTCAGAAATCCATTACTTTAAATTGGCATTAAACATAGAAAAAACCATACACCATAAATAACGAACAAGTAATATCAGTACTTTAGTACATTTTATGAGCCTAGCTTCATAAATGGCCTAATACATCAGTTGGCCTAAAGTGACTAAATAGAACAGACAGTGCAATATGATAAAAAACAATTCATAAATACAAAGATAACCCCACACTCATCCATCAAACCTACAATCATACCTATCAACCATCTCATCCATCCTATCAAACATACAACACTAAAAAATGATAAACAAAACAGTTCAAAGCATGTACGGGATCCAATAGATCAGAATCGAGACATTAGTGGTTTAAATACGATGTGCAGATACGTCCCAACAAATTCTTCTCTTGTGTGTGTCTCTGACAGGATTCCCGTATATCAAATATAGGTCTTTACTTGTTCGTTATTTATGGTGTATGTTTTTTTCTATGTTTAATGCCAATTTAAAGTAATGGATTTCTGAAAAAAGAAAAAGAAAAAAATATTTTTATAAATAATAAATACAGTCCTATGAACTAATTTTGGTTCCAGAAGATATTTTGGGGATATGTTTGGTGTATGAGCCTTATTGGCCAGTGGTATAAATGATCTAGGTCGGTTTAGAGGTTTTTCTCAGCTCTATTTCTCTTCTCCATGATAATCTCCCCTTATGGGGTAATCCAATGCTGCCAGAGGTATTTGAAGACTCTGATAGCAGCCCTTGGGCAAGGTATGGTGTAGGCCATCTGGGACAGCTATATGATCATAACGGCTTTCGATCATTTGAAAACCTGCAACTTACATTTGCTTTCCCTCTACAGATATTTTTTAAATACCTTCAGTTTAGGGACTATTTTATGAGACATCATGTACTACGAACTGTATCGAGCTCTGTGGTATGGGAGTGCTTGCATGGGCAGAACCGGAGGTCAACAATTAGTATGATGTACCAATGCTTGTGTCAGTTCAGAGTAAACGGCTGTGAAAAATTAGCAGTAAGATGGAGTGAGACTCTGGGGATAAATGTTACCTCTGAAGCAATCAAGACGGCATTTGGTGCTATAGAGCGATCGATACACTCGGTTAGTCTTAGATTGCAGCAGTTCCGCACGATTTGCGCACTATATTATACCCCGGAGAGGATCGCTGGCTGGGCTCGAAGGGGGGCAGACAAGGGGGGCAAAGAGGGGAACACTGGAAATGCCCCAAATGTGGGGCGCACGCAGCCTACATTGTGCATATGTTTGCCACTTGTCCTGATTTAGAAACATTTTGGCAGAAGATAACATTTGCCATGAAGCTTAGATTAGGGGTTGATTACACTTTTTCGGTATCTGAAATTATGTTGGGCTACAAAGAGGACAAAGTGGTCCTAAATTTATTATTTCAATAATGTTGGTGGCAGCCCGAGTTGCTATTGCCAGGGCTTGGATTTCACCTAAATTTCCCTCAGCTGCCTAATGGTGGGCAATCGTGAGAGAAACCTGTGAAAGGGAGAAGGCCCTGGCTAGAGCCAGGGGAATTAGATTCCTGCAAAAATGTGACTCCATATGGGGCTGTTTAGAAGACACTTAGAGTGTTAGACCAGCTGGGACTATGTATTAGAACAAGGCCCTTTTAGTAGTGTGGTCATTTAGTTTAAAATTGTTTTGATTATTACCTGGAATGAGTGGAATGCTTGTTTGTATTATTGCTATTGTCACTGCCTCCTGCTATGCTATGCTGTTATAAAGAACGTTTTGATGTACCTTTTTTGACAATAAAAAGGAAAAAATACTCAAAAAAAAAAAGCGCTATGGCACGGCCTGCGTGAACACATTAAAAAAAAAAAAAATGCATTGACGCTGGCCATGTAATAGCGCTTTCATTTTTCTTATTAATTTCCTTGAGGCCTCACAGAGGGAAAGAGGGCGGGAAAGCAGCACAAGGGTGGTAGAGAGGACAGGTGAAACGAGGGGGGGGGTGGCAGCGCACACGGACAATGGAAAGTAGGCAGGAGGGGCTGGAGGCAAGCAGACGGACAAGGCAGGGTAGGTAGGAGGGCTGAGTGCAACCACATGGACAACAGAGGGTCAGCAGGAGGGGATTGGGGCAACCACATGGACAACAGAGGGTCAGCAGGAGGGGATTGGGGCAACCACATGGACAATGTAAGGTCAGTAGGAGGAGCTAGAGCAACCACAAGGACAGTGGAGGGCTGGTGGGAGGGGATGGGGTTCACCACACGGACAACAGGGAGGGGTGGGGCAACTAAATGGACAGCAGAGGGTTGGTAGGAGGGCTAGGGGCAACGGCACAGACAACGGGGTGAGGCAACCACATGGACAACAGAGGGGCGGCAAGTGGGGCTGAGGGTAACCACATGGACAATGGAAGATCAGTAGGAGGGCTGGAACAACCACACAGACAGCGGAGGGTCGGTGGGAGGGGCTGGGGGCAACAACACAGACAACGGGGAGGGGTGGGGCAACCACATGGACAAAAGAGGGTCAGCAGGAGGGGATTGGGGCAACCACAAGGACAGTGGAGGGCTGTTGGGAGGGGATGGGGTTCACCACACGGACAACAGGGAGGGGTGGGGCAACTAAATGGACAGCAGAGGGTTGGTAGGAGGGCTAGGGGCAACGGCACAGACAACGGGGTGAGGCAACCACATGGACAACAGAGGGGCGGCAAGAGGGGCTGAGGGTAACCACATGGACAATGGAAGATCAGTAGGAGGGCTGGAACAACCACACAGACAGCGGAGGGTCGGTGGGAGGGGCTGGGGGCAACAACACAGACAACGGGGAGTGGTGGGACAACCACATGGACAACAGAGGGTGGGTGGAGGGGCAGGGGGAAAGCAGACAGAAATCGTAGGGTGGTTGGCATGGGCTGTGGGAATGCACACACGACGGTGGCAGTCGGGAGGGCAGGGGCAAGCACCCGGGCAATGAAGGGGGGTTGGGACGAGATCCGGGACAAGCGAACAGACAATGGGGGGTCAGCGGGAGGGGTTGAGGAAAGCAAATGGATAACGGTGGGTCACCTGGAGGGGCTCAGGGCAAGCATACAGACACTAGAGGGTGGTCGGGAGGGGCTGGTAGCAAGCAGATGGATAACGGAGGGTGGTTGCGAGGGGCTGGAGTCAAGCACACAGACAACGGAGGGTGGACAGGAGGGTCTGAGGGCGAACACATGGACAACGGAGAATGGATGGGAGGGGATGGGGCAAGCACACTGACAATGGAGGGTTGGGTGAGAGTTTGGGGCAAACATACAATGGATGGCACTAGGAAAGGAACACCGAGGGGGAGAAGTGCATGAGGGAGATAGCAGAAAAACACACACACTCTCAGAGCATTTGAATAAAAAGGAAAATGTAGCACCTGAAAAATCGAGCAGTCGAAGGACACAAGTATTGCGGCCAAGCTCCAGGGGAGGGACAAACAATGAAGAGGAAGGAAGCCTACGTAAGCTGACTTAAAAGAAGCAACCAAATGAGAAAATTGAACATGAGAGTTTAATGAGCAGACCTGGGATATGGTTTACTTCTCCTAAAAAAGAGGAGGAAGTCAAGAGGCATGATCTGAGGCAGGGATGACACAACACACAGTGATACAGAGAGTTTTGCTAGACAAAAGGCTGGGACATTGAGTGGGTACCAAAGATTCCAGTCTGACACATGCTGAAGTTAGGAGGAGTTAAGAGGCAAAATGTAAATTATAATAGGGTAAGGGTCTAGGCGAGCCAACTGTAGCAGTGGTAGGACACATGAAATAAGAATTTGGAGTAAAAGGAAAAGAAGGTCAAAAGGGAAAACGTGGGAGAACAAAATCCAAAGACAATAAGGACACAAGGGATTGATAGAATGGGATACGAAACACCAGCAACTGGGCATATTGTTACAGAAAGCACAGACTTGAAGCAGGTATAAGTGTGTCCAAAACAGAGGCACAAACCGAGGCAGACAGGAATGTGACTCTTGGGAAGTGAAGACGAGGCTACCAAGGGTGAAACATGCATTGACAAAGCCAGTAAGCCTCACCTTTAGAAGACGAGTGTCAACTTATTGTTTTTGCCAATGCTTGTTTGTAGTGACACTCCTCCAAAAGCCAGAATGGCCAGAAGCATGTCATGATGCGCACGCAGAAGCCATCTTGCAATAGAATACAATCAAAGATTGCCACTGGCCATCTTGGAACCGTACCTAATCCAAGACTGTCTCCCTGTGCGCAGACGCTGGTGTCCATTTTGACTATTTTAATTTTACCATTCTCACATGGACTAACAGTGAATTAAAAATTAAAAATAAAGTCTGCCGGAGCCTTTAAAATTAAGCCAGTGGCCTTTTAGGACGTTGCCATTGTCTGGCCCTCAAGAAAATGTTAAAAAATAACATGCAGCAGAAAGTAACAGACATGGCTGTGGGTGGCGGTGGGAGGAGGCGCTTTAAGCGAACAGAAAGAAGAACAAATAGAGAGGACAGGGGCGGAGCCTTTCCGGTTAAGTGTGTTCACATCTGTGTAATGCCATTGGATACCACCACTGATTGACAACCAAGTCAGACACTGCCTAAAGCCAGCTGAACCACAGGAGCCAATGGCTGAAAGGGGCTTTCCAAAGCCCCTTTATGAATCTATATGCGTATGTATGTGTATGCATGTGTATGTTGGGTGATGACATGACCCTCTCACCAGACAGAAAAAGCTGTTTGTAGGCGAGACCTAAAACTAAAGAAGAATTGGAGTGTGAGAAGAGGAAACAAAGATTCCACTTCGCGGGGATCATAGAACTGCTTGACTCGCTTGTCCTAGCATCCATGGATATATGGGATTAGAAGTTCATGGATATTTGTTTACATTTTAATTTATAAGATGCAAGGGGGGTTAAGTGAGACATAATATGAAGTTAGCACGCAGTATTTGGGTACCAGTTTGCCTTGAAAAATGGGCACCTGCCTTTGCAATATATGCCAGGGTTTGTTGTGAAATTTTCCCAAAGAGGCAGGGCCGGACTTGTCATTCTTCCACTCTGGCATACTCCTGGTGGGCTGCAGGCTAAGGCCTAAGGGGATGCTTTCAGAGCTGGAAGGCTGCCATAACCTAACCATGAAAGCTCCAGTGGCCCAGTCCTTAGCATGGCCTCCTGCAGTGGGGGCTGCTTTGAACTTCCTTGCCAGGGTTGATTTCAGTGCTTAATTTGAGCCGGTGGTTTCTGCTGCTCGGCACGAGCACTTACTTGTCAACACCGGCGATTGGGACAGTCCTCCACATGGTGGCGCTGTCTGGCTAATTTAGAGATGAGCACAACAACTTGTAGTAATTTATGCAATATACATTAAAAATGACTATTACCTGCGATTCAAGCCATTCTTATAGCTTGAAATAATCCGAATTGTCACACTTGTAGGAGTACGTTGGTTAGTAGTTGTGTTTTTACTAACATTGGCGGCATGGCAGAGGCAATGTGTGGTGCAAGCTGCAGTAGGGTCCTGGCACTTATATTTTTACAAATTAAGCACTGGTTGACTTTGCTTTCCAAACCAGTCCTGCAGAATGGAGTGTTGCATTATTTAGGTATATAGATCTAGGAGAGAGCAGGCAAACCCAAATTCCATTTGGTGGGATGATAGATTCCGGTGTGTCGAAGAGTTCAGATCTTGCCATAAGGGAAGGGGGAGGTGATATCATGGTGGGTGGGTGGACAGTGACCTGTGGCTGCCGTAGGCAGCACTAACCAGAGAGATAGCAGTTCGACAGATGTGCAGTGGTTTACTAGTGACACAGAAACGCTTTCTCTGCCGTCCCTCTGGGAGGTGAGGCGTCCTGGGCTCACATTAAACTTTTATGTGCGAGAACCCCACACTATGGGGCCGATTCCGATCTCGGCCGGTAGTGCTCCGAATCGGATTCGGATTCACCGGATCCGATTCGGAGCCCTGTTTCCCGACCGAATCGTACGCGGGTCCGGCCGAGCGAGTACGATGCAAGCTCCCGCGAAATCGCCGACCGACTCGAACGCGGCTTCAACACGCTCCGACCGACTCGCATGGACACGACTCGCACCGCGCTATGGAGACGTTTCCCGGCCGGGTAAGTACGATGCGCGCCGCGAGCAGTCCGACCGACTCGCGCCGTCCGGCTCGAAAAAGCTGTCGGAGCCGGACTTTGGGGGTCCGCGTTGGACCCCCCTGTACGCGTAGGCGCGCGAGTCGCACACAGGGGGGACCCATGGGTCCCCCCTACCTGTGCATGTACACCGCGATGCGCTTGGACGCGTACCCGCTGTAGGGGGCGCCCTTGTTCGCCTCGCACCCATTGAGTCAATGGGAGCCCGCGTACGCGTTGTACGACCGGCTCCCATTGACTTCAATGGGAGTCCGACCGACTCGAGTCCGATAGCATGCGAATGCATCGTACTCGTCCGGTCGGACTGCTAGGGTCCGATTCGGTCGGAATTCTCTCCGGGTCCGGCTCGGTCGGAGAGATTTCCGGCCGGAATCGGAATCGGCCCCTATGTTGTTGAACGCTCGAGGTTAAAGAGCAGACATACCCCAATGTAAAGATACAGTTGGATGTAGACTGGACCAGGCAACGCTTTATGGATAGGGGAGAGAGGTAAGGGATTGTGCATTATCCGGTTAGGGTAAGCAGGATAATGGCTGGCTGACTGACTTATATGGACAGAGTAGAAGGCATGGAGATGGGTTTATACTTCGGCATTGTAGATTGCTGTAGCCCTGTGTGCCGATATCAGCATTATCACCCAAGCACCACGTGAATACGAGCCAGCTAAGGAGCCCAGAAAATTCAAATAATACTACGACAAGTTGGGAGGTGGCCAGAAAACCTACTATAATAGAATAGGACTTGGAGACACCTACTATAGGAGAATAAAACATAGACTACGCAAACAGTGACAGCATTTATGTATGCATATTTACAGTAGAGAAAATAAAGTTAATTTCTAGACACATTCTGTATATTCAAGCGCCATTGGCTCTGTTTCCTGAATATGATTTTACAATGTTTTAAGTGTCCATCTGTTTTCCAGCTTTCCTCTAGTTCACGACTCCCTCAACCAATTGGTTTTCTGTGATTCATATATATTTTTAGAGTAACCGTCTAAAGGGAAAGCATTTTCGTTTTAGCAAAGGTCTAAAGGGGTGCAGAATCGTAATGCGCTGTTAGATTGTCATAGGGCTTTCTGTTTTTGGTTTTATCGGGTTACAATGCTGTATCATAAATAGTTATTTCATCCCCATCTTTAAAGCAAATTTAGGACAGGGAGACTTAAGTTCTAGAGGGATGTTGTTTTACATTTCAGCGGCTGTCCCATCGAAGGACAGGTGCTTTTTGATTTAATTGATTTCTAAACTTAGTTATTCTTTGTTTCTTTAGTTTC
The DNA here is from genome assembly GCA_963921515.1 of Calotriton arnoldi. Classification (NCBI taxonomy): domain Eukaryota; kingdom Metazoa; phylum Chordata; class Amphibia; order Caudata; family Salamandridae; genus Calotriton; species Calotriton arnoldi. The sequence continues at coordinate 9,112,701 of CAWUFW010000004.1, read as the reverse complement.
TGTACACAGAGGATGGAGCTGAGCCCAGCCATCACTGGCGTGTCTGCTTAGGTTTGGTTAGTCTACTACGAGGCTTTCCGGTGCAAAACTTAAATCTATGTGCCATATGTATGTAGAGAATTGTAGACTGGAACATACACATTTGCTTCTGTACATTACCCTGTGACTTAGGCCACACCAATATTATGCCTCAGTCACTTTGTACATTCCGTCACACGTCCAGTTATGCCAATCACATCCCCCCGCCCCCCCCAAAAGACACTAAGCCTGGGCCTCTCGCTGTGAATGATGGATACCATTAACACCCCTAAGGTCTGCTGGCATCGAGGAGCTATAGCGTATATTCATAAGCATGTGCCCTATAAGGAAGGAAGTGCGACCACTAGCAGAAGTGGGGGGAGGGGAAAGGGGCAAGGAGCGTGTTGCGACACTGATCAGTGGTTTCTGCTCTCAAACACCCCTTCCTCTGGTCAGTTTTCGGAATGCCTGTGATGAAGCAAACCTCCACTCCTATTTCGTTAAGGAAAGAAATGTGTGCACTGTGAATGAAGTCCTGGAGGGAAGATGTTCCATGCTGTGATGTGCAGGAATGCACACTGTTCACTTCTGCTACTCATTCAGTGACTGAAAGCAGAGACACTGGTTCCGACCGCGTCCAGACAGGGATGTGCGATGTTTTATTCCACTGAGGAGCCAACCCCCGTGGCAAATGAGAAAAGACCAGATGTACACAACTTTGTTGAGGCAGCAAACCCTCGAATTCAGAGTTAACAGCTGCTAAATAGTTTTTGCCCCAGTACCAGGCCCATTTTAGGAGGTGGTAAAGTTTTACTGAGACCTAAAATAGGCCTGCGACTGGATACTGACTGTTTGGGCCTCCCTTCCAAATTGTAATCCGGTACCAGATGTACCAGTGACTTGTGACCAGCATTCCGCTTACTGTTGGCAGGCCACGAGAGTTTAACTGACAGGCTCACTGACCAAACAGCAACCTTGAATACACCCCAGGACTGCTCTTTGAAGAAGCTTTCTTAAACAACACAGACAGACACACGGACTATAGACATAGTTCAAGACACGTGGAAAAAGGAATGTTGTCCTTCGTGAAAGAGGGTTATTTCCACCATTCGAATGAATGTTCCTCATGGTGACTGAGTTATCAGATCCGGGACACTCCCGTGGAGGTTTGTAGTAACCCTATATTCTGGACATCTCGCTCTCTTGACAGCAGCATCTATATCACTAACAACGGTCGATATGGGGTTTAAGATAATTAAATACATTGTGACTGTCATCAAAGGCTTCCTGATAATGCACTTATACATATATATGGAGAATATTCCCCCTTCCATGTTCATGGGTAAATGTTCACTGGTCCTAATCTATGCCCTATAGGCTCCTCTTAACACCTGTTGTACAATATAGATCCTACCTTCCCAATGTTTCTTCTTCCCTTCTTTTGTTTTCTTTTTCTCTTCCTGTCCTCACTGTCCTTGACTTCTTCTTCAAGTAATAGATTTTTATATATACATGAGGTGGCCTGTGTTGCTGCAAACGAATACACGCTATTATGAAGCGGTAGCCAGGTTGGTATGCAATATATTAAATGTCATATTTTGTTAAAGTGTAGTGGAGTGATAAATAGTGATATACAAATTGTTACAAAGTTTTTTTTAAAAAGCTTCTGCATTTACTGATGTATGGCTGTTGAGTAAAAGAAATAATTAAAACAAATAAAGCTCTATAAATGAGCATGGGCATAATCAAAAATGTGTAACCGTCGCCAGCTGTGCTATTCTAGCAAGGGAATTTTTGAGATTTTCTTCACCAATTTCTGCCACACTTACACTTTGTGCAGCACAGCTTTTTATATATATATATAAAGAGTGAATAATACAAAGATTTTTTTTTATACAATACAGCATTCAAATGTATTTTATTTAGTGTTCTTGTGCAGCCCGAAATTGAAAAGTTGTTTCAAAGTCGTCAAGGGTGAGAAGGTGAGGGGAAAGGAGGGAGGATGAGTCTTTAGGGAGAGTGATCTCATTGGAACACGTATGCTATAGGAGAGGCGGGAGTCTACAGGCGTGTGTACATTACACCCGCCCAGTCCCGCTGTACAATAGTGAGTACTGTGTGGGAATCACCTAGGGGAGTCTAAACAGCACTGAACATTTGTACCCCGGATTAGACATGGAGCAGCCTAACCCAAGCCTGATCAGGGACATGCTAAGAAGCAATTAGTGAAGCTTTGGAGCCAAGTTCAGTGTTTTAATGCAGGAAGATTAATCCACTGTGACCAGTGGGGGACAGCAAAGGGCACTGGAATTCAGCTTTTCACTTTAGGGCCCTCATCACAGTAGAACTCCAAGATAAAAAATAAAGTAACTGTAAAAACATGTCTGGATTTTCTTGTTACCTTGTTTACTTTGTTTTCAAATATGACTAAATACCAAAAGACTGTCCTACCATTGGAGCCTGCAATACATTCTGAACCACACCAGGTCTACTCTACACACTCTCAACACGGGTAATTTATTTAGGACACTGTCCAAAGTTCCGCTGTGCCTCAACAGTTGCTGGACGAGTCGATTGTTTTAGGAAACCATAAAACAATTGACTTTAAAAATCATAAACTTTCTTTAGGCAAACATCTAAATTATTGGAGTGCAAAACATTTTAATTTCATCTAACACAGCTCACACATTTAACAACAATATTCATTCATCAGGTATAGAAGAGCTTGAATTAGTACACTGCATTAGGTCCAGTCCACGCTATTGCCAAATTCCTTTGAAAAATAACAACAGCAGTGGGTCTGAAAAATAAGCCTACTTGGTGTGATGAATTCGGAAAAAGAAATATGTCTGAATACATCCAAGACTCATTGAGAGGTTGTGAATATTTCACTCACATTCCTTTCTTGATCTGGCCTTCTGCATGACAAACATATATTTAAGAGCACATAAAAGAGACCGATCGAAATTTCCATAGCATCTGGATCTAAAATGTTAGAGTGCAGATATAAAAACAAACAAGGTAGCTCAAAAGTGGCACACATGAATCACATGGTTAGTATACTTTCTTAACAGAACCCTCTTTATCTGCTTCCTGGTGGTAAATAAAAGCAACAGGGAAGAAGAATGAAGTGCCTACTGTGGAGAGAGTGTGGCCGGATGTCCCAAATAGTTACAATTCCACAAAATTAGATGCAGTTGAATCGACATCACAAGGAAATGAGAGCCTGCAAAAGCTGATAGTTGTACACAGAACCACCAGGCTAAAGCTGCTGATCAGCAAATAACCTATGAAAATTACTCCCTCTATTGTAGGACATTACATCACATGAAGAAGACCGTCTCTATGGTGTGCAGCTGTAGGAATACATTGTCTACAACTGTCTGTTCATAGGGAACCAGATGGCTTGAAGCTGAAAACCACTGGCAGGCTCATCCATAGCAGAACATGACACAACTATGGGGAGACAACCACTTAAGCTGTGCTCTTAAAGCAGTTGCTGATCACCCATACGCAACTATAGTTACAAGTCTGGGTTCTAGAAAAGGGCATGGTCATTATGCTTGAGCTTATATAAGAATTATTAATGTATGCTCAGTTCCAAGACTCTCCTATGGTAAGTGTCCTCATACGTGGACAACTGGTGCAGAAATTCATACACCCTGGTTAATCTTTAAAAAAGTCACCTTCATCCTTATGGCATTTAGCCTTATTTTTCACAGCCATGAATCTGTTTGTATTCGTAATGACAAACTCGAATTCCAGATGCATTGACTCAGCTTTTTGTCCATACCTGTCAGTAAACCAGGTACGAGTGAGCTGGCTATTAGTAACAACTGTTCTGTACAGTGCTAAAAATTTGTAACACCAAGTGTGTCTGTACATGACAATTATTAATTTCTCAACCAGACTGTAGCTAGTCTAACCTGTCTTCTGTCGCACATGAAAACTCCTTCAAGGATAACCTTTCTCTGAACTAAGGTCATTGCATAGTGAATAAAACACAGAAGCCTGTACATCTTCTTCCTTCCCCTCTAGCACTTATTCTAACCCCTCTTCTAACAACATTTTCACGGGTCTGTATTTTAGACTATGATCAATGGAGTTGTCACCTAATTTCATGAAAGTCCACATTGCCTTCACCCGAAACAGGTTAACCCTCTTTGGTGAATAGCTCTGCTTTCCAAGGCCAGAGACTGTGGCATTTCAGTCAGTCTTTAGGCCCTCTTCGGGGATGATATAGCACTGACAGGCATTTTAGAAGACCTCCTCACCTCCCTTGACAAGGACCATCCGTTAGCATTGATCCTCCTCAACCCCTCTGCAGCCAATGATATGGCAGACCATAGATGCAGTTGAAATAGCTGTAAAAATGATGGTGGTTAACAGTCCCACCTTGAGTGGATCCAGTCCTTTCTGACAGTGGTGTCAGTTCACCAAAAGTTGGCATAACTTTTCAGGTGTTGTCATATAACTAAGAATAATGGCATCGTGCAAAGAAAATTTGGATGGCAACACCATTTTGGAAGATCACACCCTTCCCTTGGAAGGAGCACCCTTCTCTTGGAAGATCACCCTTCCCTTGGAAGGAGCACCCTTCCCTTGGAAGATCACCCTTCCCTTGGAAGATCACCCTTCCCTTGGAAGGAGCACCCTTCTCTTGGAAGGAGCACCCTTCCCTTGGAGGAGCACCCTTCCCTTGGAAGATCACCCTTCCCTTGGAAGGAGCACCCTTCCCTTGGAAGATCACCCTTCCCTTGGAAGATCACCCTTCCCTTGGAAGATCACCCTTCCCTTGGAAGATCACCCTTCCCTTGGAAGATCACCCTTCCCTTGGAAGGAGCACCCTTCACTTGTAGAACACTTGGTGGATTTCAGAGCGCACGAGGTTACTTTGGTGAAATATACCACCTCAAACTTTTATGCTCAGCACTCGCACGTGTAAAACGTTAGTGCCCTTTACAAGTGTGCTAAGGTACTATCCTTTTAAGAACTGGCTTCTTTTAAAAAATATATTTATATCCAGATGCATCTTCGAATGATCTAAACAATCCCCTTTTTAGCAGAAGCTGGAACAGTGTGTGTGGCAACGCAGCTGAAGCAATTTAATGATGCAAACAATGCATGTAGCACAGAGATCAAACGTTTTCTAGAGTTTCCTAAAATACAGAATTCGGATTAGTAGAATGCCTGGCACCAAGAACTCCGTCAGTGTGCCAACTCAAATAATAAAAACAATTGTACTGCAACCACCCCACACCCCATTGAGCAATGCATGAATGAGATGTGTGTCAGGTCATGAGCAATCCCGTGAGACACTAAGAGGATAGTTAGTGCATGCCTAAACTCTCTTTCATTAAAGATTTACACACTCAAGAACACGGATGATACATTTTAAAGATGTATTTTCAAATCAAAATCCTAGTCTAGTGCACACAATATGAACCGCAACCACAAAGAAGACAAAATGGCTGCAACAATGTTTGCTAAAACATGAGTAAGAGGAACCTTTCCACCATGACTGCTGTTATACATTTTTAGCAATTCTACCTTCATTCCACTACTTGAAAACTCTAATCTAATTCTAGCACAGCTGGAAATAAAACCTATTTCTAGTTTCAGAGTTGGTGCACACCTACTTATGTTCAACGGAATAGCAATTCTCGTCTCGCGAGGCCAGCTGCACTGATAAATCAGAGAGTAAAGCTAAGTGCCTACAGTCTTGGTACCAGAGATCTGATTTAGAACAGCCTGTTCCAGTGTTGCCTGCCATGAAGATTCCCCTCTACCCTTCACTCTCTGTTCTCGTTTTTATAACCTCATTGCATTGTTGTTAAAATCTCTTAGCATAAGCAGCAATTAATAGAAAGTGACCTGACGCCCTTGCATTTATTTGCATTTTGTGAGACTGCTCTCTCAAATACCAACAATAAATGCAACACATAGTTGTCAACCCTCTAGAAACTCTTAGAAATCCATAACAAACTAATGAAAATAAAGCAGTCAGCATTTAGATTAAATACTGTGAATATATTCACATAAGCAAAACATAACATTATAAACTAAATGTGCGTTATGTTAAGCACACTTATTCACTTTTGATTTATTGACTGGCACATATAACTCAAGCAGGGGAATACCCAGAATAGAAAAGACATAATATACATAACATACTGGTATTCACTCTTAGAAAATCATTCTGCACGCTGTGTCTGTTTTATTGAAAACGCTGTTTTTTGATATTTTTAACTTCGGCAGTTCTCCGCTCTGATTGGCCAGTTTCAGCCAATCCAGGACGAGCCTGGGAGCGGCCAGTTGTGCCCCCCCAGGTACTTCATGCATGCCGCAGCACGGACGCAGCGCTGGCGTGCCGAAGGTGCACCAAAGGAAAGCATTGCTGGGCCCGTCCGCGCCTGGACGTCGCCAGAGCCAGGCACTCTGCCCAGTCATCACCCCATAGGCTGGTCTACTTGCGCAAGACCTTGCTTGCCCTGCACCATAACGTCCCTATTGTGGGAGTTATAGCTGGCTCCCCACTGCTCGTCCTTCGCAGTGTAATCTGTGCAACTTCAAGGTCAGCCCTTGCTCTCGCCCCTCCCCCTACACGAAGGTATAAAAAATCTACAGCCTAAACTGTTGGTTCTTGGTCAAGCATCATACTGAGGTATTCGACTTGTTATCTGAACGGTCTCCAGACATTTTATTCCCTACGGAGACCTGGCTCTCTCAAGACTCCGTTGCTAGTCCGGCCCTGGCCTTGCCCGCTGGCTACGCCAGGAATGCCTTGAATTGAGCAGCGGGGAGATGTGGGGGTATTGCAATTATATATAAAGCTACCTATGCTTGCAGTCTCACCCTGGAAAACCTCCCTGATTGTGAAAACGCTCTCTTCAAAATTGCATTGACGGACATTTTCACCTTCTCCGGGTTGCTTATCTATCGTCCTCCTGGCCCGTCTAAAACCTTTCAGAGAAGCTTTAACTAATGCTGTCACCACACTGGCACTTAAAACAGCCAACTTGAATACCTTAGGTGACCTGAATCTGCATCTGGAGTCACAAGGTGACCCTGATATATACAATTTTTTAGGAGATTTGGCAGCTTGTCAGCTGTCGCAACAGGTCCCGGGACCCACGCACCTGGCTGGCCATCTCCCCGACCCCGTTTTTTCAAACATCCCGTCCCTAGAGGTTCAGGCCCCCTTCCCCATGACCTGGACCGATCATTCTCTCATTTCTTTTTTCATACATTTAGCAGGCTCTAAATCAAAATCCCAACGCAACCCTTTGAATAAATGTCCTTGGCATAAATTGGATCCCACTACCTTCCAAGCAGCTTTAAGTGCTCAGAGACCGGAACTGCAGATAGAGGCAGCTAACAATACCTTTCCAGGGTGGGTCACTCAAGCATTAGATAAGTGTATTCCGGCCAAATTGACCTACCCAAAAAAAAATGTGCAGGCCAACGCCTGGTTTAATGAATCTCTAATATTGTAGAAGAAGAAGTGCAAGGTTCTAGAGCGAGTCTGGAGGCGGTCCTACGATCCCACAGCTAAATCTCAGAACAGGAATTCGATCAAGGCCTACCATAAATTGGTCCGGAAGGTTAGGGCCGCTTACTATGGCAATAAAATTCACTCAAGTAGCAAACCTTCTAAAAACGATTTTCTCTCTCCTAAAAGACATGGCGAAATCCCCTCCCGCCCCTGATAGCACTATATCTTCCAACTCTCAGTGTGAAGTACTGGCCAAATACTTAATCAGCAAGGTTGAGCGTATCGATGGCAGTTTCTGTCCTGAGAGCACTGACACTGAGCCCCCGAGGGTTCCTCCCTCTGGCTCTGTGATCCATTCTCTGTCCGCCTTCCTGTCCATCTCTGCTGATGCCCTCGAAGCCTTGTTCTCTAAGGTCAGGTCAGGATCTCCGCACGTTCCCCTCAAACCTGACATCTTCATAAAGTTTCAACACTTGCTCTTACCCGAGTGCTTGGAACTGACTAATCTATCTCTATCCTCTGGAGGGCAGCAGGATGACGAAGTGGATTTAGTGGGAGGTAAAGCACTTTCCAATCCAGGTACTAGTGTGTCCTCAAAGGGTCTGTCTCCAGAAGAGATGGAGGACAGGGAGAGAGATAGGAGGCATAGTTTGGAGATGGCCAAATTAGAAGGTCAGAAGGACCTAGAGAGTAAAAAATTGGATATTGAGAATAACAGGTTGGCATTTGAACTTGAGAAAATGAAACTGGAGCATGAGAGAGTATTGAGGGAGCTGGAGATCAAGGCTAAGAACTTAGAGATCTCCCCCTCTGGTGGCAGCATACCGTTAGTACCTACCGAGAATAGAGTGTATATACCCAAGAATGTCATCAAGGATTTCCATAAGAGTGAGGATATTGGGCAATGGTTTGCCGCATATGAGATAGCCATGGTGTCCCACCGGGTCCTGAGAAGGATTGGGAGCGGGGTTGTGGGGACGCTTTGTGAGTGATGGGAGGGATACCCTGTTGGATCTGCCTGAAGAGAGCAGGATGGTGTATGCCCATATGAAAGAGGCCTTGATGACGCGATATGGTTTGACCCCAGAAATGTACAGGCAGAGATTTAGAACCTGTAAGAAGTTAGAGGGTACCACTTGGGTCGAATATGTGTCTTTTTTTTGCAGAGCAATGGATCACTGGGTAAAGGGTAGCAAAGTGGAAACTTTTGAGCAACTGTATGATTTGTTTGCATGGGAGCATTTATCTGGTAACTGTTTTCCAGAGCTACGCCAGCACCTTGTTGATAGCAAGCTAACTAACCCTAGGAAGCTTACTGAGGAGGCGGACCGCTGGGTGAGCACCCGGGTTAGCAAGGGTCCTGTGGGAGACTTCGCCAAAGGTGGGCAGGGTCCCCAGCAGAGTATTGGGGGGACAGGGGTAAACCGAGGGAGTTCCAGAGAGGGCCCCAAAGTAATTCCCAAGGGAACCAAGGAGTGGTGTCGCAGTCTCCCCCTGAGAAGAAGCCAGTGCCCACGACAGGTAGGCCTGTTCATAGGGGGCCCCTTACTTGTTTTAAATGTGGTCAAGTGGGCCACCGGTATTATGATCCCCAGTGTCCCCAGAGGGACCTCAATGCCCCACCCCACGCACCACCCCACCAGCTTGCTAGTGTAGCCCTGGGAGGGGAGGAGATGGGTGCCCAAGGTGGGTGGGATCCCGTGGAATTGACCCTTGTCTTGCTAGGAGACTTTGAGAAGGTCCCTAACCCCACGCTGCCTGATAACACTAAGAAGTACAGGCAGTGGGTGACCATCAATGGCCATAGGGTGGAGGCTCTGAGGGACACCGGAGCTAGTGTGACTGCTGTCAGCTCCCGGTTGGTGTCCAAAGAGCAGGTTGTTCCCCATGCATTCTGCCCAGTAGTGTCAGCAGACAACTCTGAGAGCCAGTGTGAGGTGGCTCAGGTTCCCTTTGAGTGGGGGGGGGGGGGGTCTCAGGAACTCTTCAAGTAGCTGTGAGGCCAGCCATGCCAGTAGACTGTCTGTTGGGCAACGATTTTGAAAACTCCCCGTGGGCTACGGTGGAGAGGAAATCTCACTTGGAAATGTTGGGTCTGCCTGAGTGGGCGTGTGCGACCACTCGGTCCATGGCAGCCAGTAAGGACGTCCAGAAGGACCTGGAGCCTGAAAGTATGGCCCAGGCCCCTGCCTTACAGAGAAGGAGTAGGGGGCGCGGGAAACCGGCCCCCATAGTTCCCATGGTCCAGGAAGGAGCAGACCTTGAGGGGGATGCCCTGGAGCCTACAGGGGAACAGGTAGCCGAACTGGGGGACCTGCCTGAGCTGACCCATTGGCAGCAGGAAGGAGGACCCACTAGGGAGGAATTTTGTGAACAGCAGAAAACGTGCCCTTCTCTCGAGGGGCTGCGGCGACAGGCTGCAGCCCAGGCAGCAGGTGATCAGTCAGGGTCACATCTGATCTATTGGGAGAATGACCTCCTTTACAGCGAGCCTAAGGTTGCTGAGCCTGGGTCAGCCCGTGTGCTGGTGGTACCCCAGTGCTTCAGAGCCTTCCTACTGGGGTTGGCTCATGATGTGCCATTGGCAGGACATTTGGGGCAGACCAAGACCTTCGAGAGGCTGGTCACCCACTTTTTGGCCCCAGATGCGCAGGAGCTCAGATGCTCACTGCAGGACATGTGAGACTTGCCAGGCAAGTGGGAAGAGTGGGGGAAGATCAAAGCCCCACTCCAGCCCTTTCCAGTTGTCAGTACCCCGTTCGAGCGAGTGGACATTGACATTGTGGGGCCTCTGGACCCCAAGACAGCCATGGGCAACAGGTTCATCCTGGTCTTGGTGGACCATGCCACCCGGTACCCTGAAGCCATCCCACTCCGGACAGTGACGGCCCCCGTGGTGGGACGTGCACTGATGGGGATTTTCTCCCGTGTGGGGTTCCCCAGAGAGGTGGTGTCTGATAGGGGTACTAACTTCATTTCCAAATATATGAAGTCTCTGTGGGAGGAGTGTGGGGTAACTTATAAGTTTACCACCCCCAAGGGAATGGGCTGGTTGAGAGATTCAACCAGACCCTCAAAGGCATGATTATGGGCCTAGAAGTGACCATGAGGCGTAAGTGGGACGTCCTCTTGCCATGCCTGTTGTTTGCTTACCGTGAGGTGCCACAGAAGTCCCTAGGGTTCAACCCCTTTGAACTACTCTATGGTCACCCGGTAAGAGGGCCTCTGAGTCTGGTCAAGGAAGGCTGGGAGCAATCTCCCAGGAAACCTCCCCAGGATGTGTTTAGTTACATGCTGGCCTTCAGAAACCAGACTCGGCGTTTCAGAAAGCTTGCTGAGGCAAATCTGGAAGCCAGCCAGGAAGAGATGAAACGTTGGCACGATCAGAATGCCACTCTGATTGAGTTTCAGCCTGGTCAAAAGGTTTGGGTCATGGCCCCAGTGGAGCCTTGTGCGCTCCAAGATAAGTGGACCGGACCATTTGAGGTGGTGGAGCGCAAGAGTCCTGTTACCTACTTGGTGGACTTGCGGTCTCCCCGGAACCCCTTGCGGGTCCTGCATGTCAACCGCCTGAAGCCCCACGTTGAGAGGTCCGAAGTGGGCATGCTCCTGGCCACAGATGCTGGGATGGAGGAGGAGAGTGAGCCTCTTCCTGACCTCCTGTGTGCAAAGAAGCGAGACGGGTCAGTGGAGGGTGTGGTCCTCTCCGCCACACTGACCCCTGAGCAACAGAGTGATTGTCGCCAACTGTTGGGACAATTCAGTGATCTGTTCTCCCTGGTGCCTAGTGTCACTGATTGGTGTGTCCACGAAGTGGACACTGGGGACAGTCCTCCTGTTAAGCACAAGGCTTACCGAGTGACTGACCGGGTTAGGGCATCCATTAAGGAAGAGGTTTCCAAAATGTTTGCTTTAGGGGTGATTGAGTCCTCTAGCAGCCCTTGGTCCAGCCCAGTGGTCTTGGTACCAAAAGCTGCAGCGCCTGGTGCCACCCCAGAACTTCGGTTCTGCGTGGACTACAGAGGTCTCAATTCAGTCACAAAGACTGACGCGCACCCCATCCCCAGAGCTGATGAGCTCATAGATCGGCTAGGGGCTGCACGGTACCTCAGCACGTTTGATTTGACGCCTGGGTATTGGCAGATCGCCTTAACTGATGGGGCAAAGGAGAGGTCCGCATTCTCCACACCAGATGGGCACTACCAGTTCAGGGTGATGCCCTTTGGGATGAAGAATGCCCCTGCCACCTTTCAGAGGTTGGTCAACAGGGTGTTGGATGGGCTGGAAGATTTCAGTGCCGCCTACCTGGATGACATTGCAGTGTTTAGTTCCTCATGGGAGGACCACCTGCGCCACCTCTGGGAAGTGTTGATGGCACTGCGAAAGGCAGGCCTCACAATCAAGGCAAGTAAGTGCCAGATTGGGCAGGATTCTGTGGTGTACTTGGGACACCAGGTGGAGAGCGGCCAGGTGGCGCCCCTACAGCCCAAGATTGAAACCATCCCGGCTTGAGAGCCCCCCAAGACCCAGACACAGGTGAGAGCCTTTTTAGGACTCACGGGTTATTACAGGAGGTTTGTCAAGGGGTATGGCAACATTGTTGCACCCTTGACTGAGCTGACTTCTAAGAAGCAGCCCAAGATGGTGAACTGGACTGACACCTGTCAGAACGCTTTTGACGCCCTGAAGACTGCCATGTGCACAGCACCTGTACTTCAGGCGCCCAACTTTTCAAAAGAATTTGTTGTCCAGACAGACGCTTCCGAGCATGGTGTGGGGGCCGTTCTGTCACAGATCAATGAGGAGGGCCTAGACCAACCTGTAGCCTTCATTAGTAGGAGGTTACTTCCACAGGAACAGAGGTGGAGTGCAATTGAGCGTGAGGCATTTGCTGTGGTCTGGGCACTGAAGAAGCTGAGACCATACTTGTTTGGGACTCACTTCCGGGTTCAGACAGACCACAGGCCCCTCAGATGGTTGATGCAGATGAGGGGAGAGAATCCAAAGTTGTTGAGGTGGTCCATTTCCCTACAGGGTATGGACTTTACGGTGGAACACCGCCCTGGTACAGAGCCCGCCAATGCTGATGGTCTGTCCAGATTTTTCCGCCTTAGTGATGAGAACTCCCAAGTGGGTGGGTAGTTCTCCCCACATTTCAGCTGGAGGGGTCACATGTTAGACCTGGCACCATTGGCGTGGGTCTCCCCTCCATTTCTCGCTTTTTGTCTCCTCTGTGTTTGCTGGTGTTAGATGCTCTGGGCGCTGTGCCACGGCCATTCCGTGCCCCAGCGCGAATGCTCCCTATTGTAAATTGACTGTATGAATTGATGTTCCCATAATTGGCTCATTTGGTTTACCTGTTAGTCTCTAGTATAGTGCACCGTGCGTGCCCAGGGCTGGTAGACCGAAGGCTGCTGGTGGGCCTGCAGCGCTGATTGCGCCACCCACAGAATCAGCTTGGAAAGTGGAAAGTCGAATTTAGTATGCCTGAGCTCAGAATATTAAAGTACATCGTTTAGTGAGGGTTATTTCTATATTCTGTGTCTGAAAATACCACTTTGGGAAAGTGGGTATTTTCTTGCCTAAGTCTTCCAGTGTGCTCTGCTGTTATGTGTATTGGCTGTCTGGTTTTGGAGGGACAGGGTAGGTTGAACCCGACCTGGGTCGAGTAGAGAGATCTGCAGCTGGAGTATGGGGAGGGGTGACCCTTTGATCTGAGCAGGGCTGCGCCTGGCAAGGGGAATGATGGCTCCCCCTCCCACGGTGCGTCTCATGGCAGACCCCCTCTCCTAAAGGGCAGGATGCCGCCTCGTAAACAACGTGCTCCCAGGACCTCCCCGAACTGGTTCTGACTGGGTTCAGTGACTTGTGACTTTTGAGAGAACAAAGGCGAGGGGGGTATAAAGATGTGCGCGAAAACCCCCACGGGTGTGTTACTTCTGGATGCCAAGACGAACCTCTGTCCGTGTAACTAGAGGGAAAGGACTTTGAAACTTTCATCCATCTTGCTGAAGCAACTACCCAAGGGCCTGATTTGAGCTCGCCTCCTGCTGAAGTCTCAGGGACATTAGACTTCACCCATCAGCCGTCTGGATTCCTATTTGAGGGGGATTCTACCCGCAGGTGAGGCCTCTGTTGAGAATTCCAGAGCCTCTGGTTCTACTGCGGGGAACGCGGGCTGAAAGTCGCTATCGCTATTGTGGGCCGCTGCAGCTGAGGAGCTGTACCGCTGAGTGCCCGCATTTGCCATCCTAAGGAAATCATCGCTATCGCGGGCCGCTGCAGCTGAGGAGCTGTGCCGCTGAGTGCCCGCATTTGCCGTCCTACGAGAATCATCGCTATCGCTATTGTGGGCCGCTGCAGCTGAGGAGCTGTGCCGCTGAGTGCCCGCACTAGTCACCACTTCCAGGATCTTGTTACCACCTGCGGGTGCCGCTGGGTGCCCGCCTTCAAGCCCCGTCCCAGGATTATCGTGAGTGCACGCCGTGGACCGCTACAGCCCGGAGCTGTGGCCGCTGCGAGTCCGCCTGTCATCACCGCGGCTTCCTTGTGAGGCTGCGTGCCGTGCCCCTTTACATCTCAGGTACATTGTGCATCACCAGGTCGCGTGGACCCCGGCCCCGAACTAAGTCCGTTCCACTCCCGTTTCGAGTGCCTTTATTGCTTTTGAAGTGAATCTGTAATTGTGTGCATTGTGGCTCCTTGAGTGCTTTTAGCCTCGTGTTCAGTCTATATAAAGATAACTATTTTTCTATAACTACTTGTGGTGTCAGTTTGTAGCGTCTCTCCTGTGTTATTGTGTATGGTCATAAACGCTTCACACACTGCCACTGAGATAGGCCTGTCTGCTCGTGCTACATTACCACAGGGTTGAGCAGGGGTTATCAAAGGGTGTAGCCCCCTTACTCTGACTTAGGAAGAAGGATCCCTATTTGGACCTCGGCGCCAGCCGCGGCCAACTAGAGATCCCCATTTCTAACAGCGTCCATCCCGGAATCTTGGAAACACGCCAAAGTTATCCCTCTGTTGAAAAAACCTACTTTGGAGGCTGCTAGGCCTGAAAACTTTTGCCCTGTTTCTCTGTTTTTCTTCTTAGCTAAAATAACAGAGTTGCAAGTTAACACCATTCTAACTCAGTATTTGGAACTCAATTCGATACTGGACCCCTCTCAAAATGGTTTCAGGCCAGAGCACAGCACATAATCTGCTTTGCTTGCAGTCACAGAGCAGTTGCGTGCCTCGCTGAAGAGCAGAACCTTGGCTCTGATCCTACTCGACCTCGAGTGCAGCATTTGACACGGTCTCCCACAAGATCTTGCTGCACCGGTTGGGGGAGATGAGCATCGATGGCATAGCCCTCTCCTGGTTTGCGTCTTTCCTGGCCAATAGGACCTTTCAAGTCATTTCCCACCCTTTCCATTCCCATACTCACCCTTTAAGCTGTGGCGTCCCCCAGCGTTCGGCACTCAGTCCTACCTTGTTTAATGTCTACATCCGGCCTTTGGTTTTGGTAGCAAAAGCCGGCAAAATCTCGCTGGTGTCATATGCTGATGACATGCAGTTGGTGCTCTCCTTTTCTAATGATCCTAGTCAGGACGTCGTGAAATTTCAGGAGGACCTGACTGCCATCTCTGATTGGATGTCGGCCAGCTGTCTTCAACTGAATTCCACTAAATCAGTGATCCGCCTTCTGGGGAGAGACTCCCACCTTTGGGGCAGCCATTGGTGGCCCCCCGAACTTGGCTTGCCCCCTTTGCCTAAGCTTGCTGTCAAGAACCTGGGCGTCTGAGTGGATAGCACCCTCTCCTTTGACGCCCATGCCAAATCAGTAGCAGGCACCTGCTTCGGACTGTTACGAGGCCTGAAGCCATTCTAGGACTGTTTGATTCTCACACCCGTCAGATGATCGTCCAATCCACTGTCTTGGCTAGGCTGGCCTACTGCAACGTGCTGCTCCTTGGTTCTAATAAGACCGTGATGAAAAGGCTCTAGCGCGCCCAGAATGCCGCAGCCCGCACCCTCTTTGCGCTTCCCAAGCGCTACCCTGTCTCTGGCCTCCTCCGCCGACTACACTGGTGCCAATAGAGCAAAGAATCCACTTCAAAGCTCTCTGCATCACCCACAAGATTCTCTCAGGCTTTTGCCCTGCGATTCTGAGCAATCCGTGCCTCCCTTACACACCTGCCTTTGCCTTGCGCTCGGCAGACCTCCATCAGACCCGCATGCCCCGGGTACGCAGAGCCAGAGCCGGAGGGCGATCATTCCAGGCGATCACGCCTGCTCTCTGTAACTCCTTCCCTCACTCCACCCGTAGCATTTCCAACCACTGGGCTTTTAGAAGGGCTGTGAAGACCTGGCTATTCTCTGATCATTAGTTGCCTCTGCTTACTTCTTCCACCGTGCTGCTTTTTAGCGCTGGGACGTCCCGTTGCTTGGACAGCCATGCGCTCCATAAATATTTTAACATAACATCCCAGGAATGAGAAGAAAGATACATATGATGAATATATTTGTAGATTAATATACAGCTATATGCTTAAATATTAAGGAAGCTAGGTGATTATATTAATTTTCTAATTAATGCGGCGGGGTACAAAATTATATATTGGAAGAAACTAAAAGGTCCCTTTAACTGTTCCTTTGTGGACTTTTTCTTCATGTAATTTCATAAGAAGAAGAAATGTTACTTGCACATTGTGATGCAATTTTGTCACTGTCACTTTCTCCCAGATGCAGGGGCCGACATGGATCTACCAAGAAATGTGGATTTTGAACTAGCAGATGGCAAGATATTCATTGATTATAATACAAGGGCTATAACAGCTTGCAGAACAGCATCAGTTGAGTTTGACAGCATCGGTCAGGTTGTTGACATTGAAGACAGGGTGCACACATATTGGATTGCCGCATCATAGGAATCCAGTGATAAAGACAATGTCTGTGGCGTGACTCATGCCAGAGTAGGTGTTGCTGGTTCATTATACACTCCATATTTAAAGATTGACAGGTTCATGTCAGTGCAGTATGACTGGTGCAATCTTATTGGTTGAATCACTTCTTCATGGTGAATGGTACTATCAGTGGTAATTCCAATGGAATATCCAGGCAAATTCTTTCAAAACAGTTAATGCACCAAAATGAAGGTCTCACTCAGGGTGCTTGGAACTTGTTGAATGATACAGTCCAATGTGTTCTTATTACATTCAATAATTCTTCCTCGAAGTAAAATGTCATATTTTCTTGCCACTGCTGTTCCCTTGGATAGATGTCAGTTACGCCTCTTGTATTTGGTAAGTGGAAAATGGTGTACAATAGGTTAGCAAAGTAGGTTGGAAACTGCATCTGCTGGAGTCTTTCAATTTCAGATGCAGTACGGGCTGTATGCAAGGCAAACGTTTTTGTCACAGAGGGTAAAGACATCTCTTTCTGTATTAATTTTGTAACAAGCTTATTTAGCCTATCAAAGCACATATTTATCATGTCTATCTATGGCCATAGACCACTTCCAAACATTTGTTTGGAAGAGGATACAATGTAATACCCCAGCTTTTCACAGTTTTTTAAACAGTTAACAAAAAGGTGATCCTGGGAATCATCCCACAAGAGCTTTCATTTGTTCTTATTATTAAGAATTCATTTCCAAGTAGAGTGTGTCAAAAAGGAATTAATGGAACAGGTGCAGCCAACAATTTGCAGGTGGAACCTAGCATCAATGGGTTACAAACACCTTGCAGAGTGATGGAATCACAGAGGAGTGTCCTAGATGATTTGTGGGTGCAGATGTGCTTATGAATACCACCTTTTCTTTTGTCTGACAATGGAATTCAAACAGGAATTTCCGTTCATAATAAAGGAAGGCATTGTGTACTTTTCATACCAAACTAAGGATGTATGTTTTTGATACTCATAAAAATGGAAAACAGTGATTGGCAAGGATATTGCTTCTTTTAAAATGATTTGTGGATCTTCTGTTATAGAGAATGAGATGCTTTGTATTTCCTCAATGCTTAAAAGAGTATATGGTGCTTCTTTTTAGCCATTGTTCTCTGGGATGAGGTCATTGGTAAAGTTAAACCACAGCACTTTTTTATTTATACGCCTTAGGATACTTTACTAGCTTTTAAAATTTATAATGCCCAACTGGATTGTATTATATCACGTGATCAGCAGCTTCAGAAAGAAACCTGTTCATGCACACATCAGTATTGACTGGCGATAGGGAAATTTTATCTGAATCAAATACAGTCAATCAATCAATCAATCAGGGGTTTGTAGAGCGCTACTCACCCGTGAGGGTCTCAAGGTGCTGGGGGGAGGGGAGAGCAGTTCCGGATCAGTCGAAGAGCCAGGTCTTGAGGTCCTTCCTGAACGTGTGCAGGGTCGGGGAGCATCTGATGTTAACAGGGAGCTCGTTCCAGGTCTTGGCTGCGATGTAGGAGAAGGCTCTCCCGCCGGTTCTGTTTCTGCGGATGCGGGGAACCACTGCCAGGGTGAGGTCGGCGTAGCGGAGGTTCCTCTTGGGTACGTGGAAGGATACTCTGTCATTGAGGTATTTGGGTCTGATGTTGTTGAGGGATTTGTAGGCGTGGTGAGGAGTTTGAAGGTGATCCTCTTCTCAACGGGGAGCCAGTGGAGGCCTCGTAGGTGTTGGGTCATGTGCTCGTGACGTGGTGTCCCGAGGACGAGTCTGGCTGCAGCGTTCTGGATGGTTTGGAGTTTGTGTAGAAGAGTTCTGTTGAGTCTGGCGTAGAGGGCGTTGCCGTAGTCAAGTCTGCTGGTTACGAGTGCGTGGGTGATAGTCTTTGTGCAGTCAGGGGGGATCCATTTAAATGTCTTACGGAGGATGCGGAGTCAGTTGAAACTGGTGGACGCGACGGCGTTGATCTGGCGGTTCATGGAGAGGGAGGAGTCGAGGATGATGCCGAGGTTCCGGGCGTGGTCTGTCGGGGTGGGTGGGGTCCCGAGGGCGGAGGGCCACCAGGTGTTGTCCCAGGTGGAGGGGCAGGATCTGAGGATGAGGACCTCGGTCTTCTCCGAGTTGAGCTTCAGGCAGCTGTTGTTCATCCAGCTTGCAACGTTCTTCATTCCTTCCTGGAAGCAGAGTCTGGTGTCTTCGGGATTCTTCGTGAGTGAGAGGATGAGCTGGGTGTCATCGGCATAGGATACGATGCTGAGCCCATGCTGTCTGACGATGGCAGCGAGGGGGGCCATGTAGATGTTGAAGAGAGTTGGGCTGAGTGATGATCCTTGGGGTACTCCGCAGTTGATGTCGGTGGGTTCGGAGAGGAAGGGGGGGGGAGTCTGATCCTCTGGGTTCTGCCTGACAGGATGGATTGGATCCAGTCGAGTGCGGCTCCTTGTATCCCTGCGTCGTGGAGTCTGGTGGCTAGCGTGCGATGTGAGACGGTGTCGAAGGCTGCGGAGAGGTCTAGAAGGATGAGGGCAGCGGTGTGTCCCTGGTCTAGTAGCATGCGGATGTCGTCAGTGGCGGCGAGGAGGGCGGTCTCGGTGCTGTGGTTGCTGCGGAAACCAGACTGGGAGGCGTCTAGGATGGAGTTCTCTTCGATGAAGGTGGTCAGCTGGGTGTTCACGAGTCTCTCAGTGACTTTGGCTGCGAAGGGGAGGAGAGAGATGGGCCGGTAGTTTTTCAGGTCCGTTGGGTCGGCTGTTGGTTTCTTGAGAAGGGGTTTCACCTCCGCACGTTTCCAGTCATCTGGGCAGGTGCCGGATCTGAGGGAGGTGTTGATCGTCCGTCCTAGTTCGGTGCGATGACAGCGGCGGCCCTGTGGAAGATGTGTGGAGGGCAAGGGTCTGTTGGGGCTCCTGAGTGAGTTTTCTTAATGGTCACGGTGATGTGCTCGACGGTCGCGGGGGCCCAGGACGTGATGGTCGGCTTCTCGGTGGTGGTGGGTAGGGGGGTGTTGTCTGGTGCTGGCTCGCTGAAGTTGTCGTAGAGGGCCTTGATCTTCAGGTGGAAGTAGGAGCTGAGCTTGTCGCAAAGTTCCTGGCAGGGTGTGACATCCGTGGTTTCGCAGGTGGGTTTTGCGAGCTGCTGAATGACGTTGAACAGTTCCTTGACGTTGGTCGCGTTGGTCTTGACTTTGTCTCTTATGAAGGTCCGTTTGGTGTCTCTTATACGCTGGTGATATTCCTTGAGGGCGCTCTTGGGGTTGTTCCGTGCTTCCGTGGTTTTCTGGTTCCGCCAGGTTTTCTCTAGGCATCTGCAGGAGCGTCTGGCTTCTTGGAGTTCTGTGGTGAACCAGGCGGCCTTCAGAGGGCGTTGTTTGGCAGGGTGGCAGAGAGGAGCCAGTTTGTCGGTGCAGCAGGAGAGCCAGCGGTGAAATTCCCTGCTGCGGAGTTGGTGTTGGTCGTGGCGCTGAGGGGGTATTGACGGAGGGCGGTGTTGAGGAGTTCCTCAGTGACCTTGCCCCAGGTCCGTCACGGCGGGCGCGGGGTGGGCGCGGGTGTGGTGGTGGTGTCGAAGGTGAAATGTACGCAGTGGTGGTCCGTCCTGATGGGCTGGGTGGTGTGGCTGAAGCGGATGTTGGATCCTCCAGCGAAGATGGGGTCGAGGGTGTGACCCGCTCTGTGGGTGGGTGTGCTGACGAGCTGCTTCAGTCCTAGGTTGGCGAGGTTCTCGAGGAGAGTGGTGGAGTCGGGGTCGTTGCTGTTGTCGAGGTGGAAGTTCAGGTCCCCGAGTAAAATGTAGTCTGTGGAGGTGATGGCGTGCGGTGCGGCGAGCTCGGCGATGGTGGTTGCGGCCTGGGTGCGAGGTCCTGGCGGTCTGTAAATGAGGGTGCTGCGTAGCATGGTCCTGGGGCTGGTCTGGATCTGGAAGTGGAGGTGTTCTGTGTTGGAGTGGGGGTCACTCGTGCTGGATGTGGAGAGTCGGAGGGGGGTCTTGTGTGCGATGGCGAGTCCTCCCGGGCGGTGAATGCGGTCTTTTCTCTGGATCTTGTAGCCGTCCGGGATGGCCGTGGCGATGTCGGGCCGGAGGTGGTGTTGGTCCAAGTTTCCGTGAAGAAGGCGACATCGGGAGAGAGGGTGTCAATTAGGTCCCAGATTTCGATGGCGTGTTGGTGCAGGGAGCGCACGTTGAGAAGGATGCACGTCAGGGTTTCGGTGGTGCGTGCAGCAGGAGTCCCTTCGGTGGCGGCGGGAGCCTTGTCGACGGAGAAGGATCTTCGGCAGGGTCTGCACGAGAACTGCCCGTGGGTCGTGTTTGGCGCGGATCTTACGCAGTCGGCATGGCCTCCGGGGTTGAGAGCGTGGAGGGTGGCTGAGTCGTAGCGGTGGGGTCCAGGAGAACCAGGGTTCCTGGCGCTGGTCGCGGTCGGCTCGCGTATGGGCGCAGACGGGCTTGCCTTAGGCGCGCCCGCTGCGCGCGTCCGCATTAGGGGAAGGGGGCGGGAGCAGAGGTGTGGGAGGTGGGAGCGAGGCTGAATCGGGGGGCAGGGCCGCAGGGGCAGCAGCGGCGGGAAAAGTATGCACAAGAGACGCGGGGGAAAAGAGGCACAGTAAATGCAGTAACAGCGACAGTAACAGTGAGAAAAAAACAATAAGCAACAGTCAGGAACAATTAAGGATCAGTAGGGGAAAAATACTACAGAAACGTAACGGTGCCGGCTCGAACCCTGCTGGGAGAGGGCTCTGATTCGAGCGGTCCGGCTGTTAGGCGGAGCTGCTAGGGAGAGTGCTACCTTGGACCCAGAGGTCAAGGAATCACGCGCGCTCCCCCGCAGCGGTCGCCATTTAGTAGGGGAGGGGGGCGGGAGCAGAGGTGTGGGAGGCGGGAGCGGGGCTGAATCGGGGGCGGGGCCGCAGGGGCAGCAGCAGCGGGAAAAGTATGCACAAGAGTCGCGGGGGAAAAGAGGCACAGTAAATGCAGTAACAGTGACAGTAACAGTGAGGAAAAACAATAAAAACAATAAGCAACAGTCAGGAACAATTAAGGATCAGCAGGGGAAAATACCACAGAAACGTAACAGTGCTGGCTCGAACCCTGCTGGGAGAGGGCTCTGACTCGAGCGGTCCGGCTGTTAGGCGGAGCTGCTAGGGAGAGTGCTACCTTGGACCCAGAGGTCAAGGAGTCAGTTTATAAATACCATTTAAATCATAGTATTTATCTCAGCATCTGTAATGTTTACTTTTCTTTGCCAACCTCAGATGGGTGTCAAATTAACTATTGCAGTGGGTGGCATTTTTAAAATTCTAGTGGACTCCAACCCCAAGCATGTTTTCTGTTGAATTGTCTTGTTCAAAAATAAATTTCTCTGGGTATTAAGTAGACCCTAAATAAAGCTTCTATAACTTTAATATGCCAAAAACATGGTACTGCAGATACCAATTTCATTTATATTTCCTTCCGATATTCATAGCCTTGAACATCGAGTGTTTCAATAAAGCGTGTAAAGTATATGAACCTGTGATTGGTAATCATATTTTTCTGAAGTCTTTCTGGTTTTTGTAAATAATAAAAAGCAGATGGATCTGACCTGTAGTTCCTTTTAAAATAAGGGAATTGTTTCTGGAAATTTTGGGTACTGTTTATGGGTAGAGCTCCACAATGTTCCCACTGTGTATAATTATATTCATATATATCCCAAGACTACTGGTCATATGAATGTAATGATGTCAATAACTATGAAGATGGAGAGTTACTGGTGATTTTAAGTATTTAAATAAGGATTTTCATTGTCTAGAGTTGCATATGAAGACAGATCACATATAAGCTGTTTAACAGCATTTATGTCTCATGAATTTGCAAAGGAGCCATGAATTATACCATCATCTATGGAGACTTTTAAAAACATATGGAATTTGAATCATTTTGACTGGACCCATAATCTGACAAGGAACCTTTATCCAAACAACACCATCCAGCACAGAAAACACAGTGTTATTCACAGTATGATAATCCCGATGTGCTCTGAGAAGAAGAATGCGACTGCAATTCTTGTACCACAGGAAGCAACACTATCTTATCAGCAATATAGTTCCCAAGCACTAGAAGCTAAATCTCAGTCAGCATTATAATCCACAATAAAGAAAAGAAGACTCAACTGGCAATCCAGATATATGCCCATGGTAGAAGACAGTATCTGTCACGAAACCAACAGCAAATAAGAAGCCATCTGATTAACTGGAGGAAGGGTTAATATTTCCTCTCTTTCAAAATCTGCATCAGACTCATTCTCATACAGTAAAATTTCTTGTTATGGAATTATTCCCATGATGTAGGCTCTGTTGGCGGTTCACAGTAAACCACAGCACTACTGTCAACAGTTGAGATTATTGAAATCACAGCATCAGATTAATTCATGGAAACTGGTACTTGGTGTAAGGCTGCAGACAGAGCAGGCTACACAGTCTCCTGTATGGAATGTAGGACTTCTTGGCTGTACTCCTCTTGGCATGGTTCTCGCAGAGTAGGGACCTTGCTGTCAGCGAGGTCTGCTGAACAGAATCAGCCACATATTGCTTTTTTAATGTGATTGATTGACACCTTATTGTTTTTCTTTGAGGCAGGCAATGGCGTCATGATTACTGTAAGTGTGTCTTGTGTCCCAAGAACTGGAAAAAATGGTCTGCAGGCTGGCCCGAAGACTTGTCAGGGTTTTTTTCTTGTACTGTCTCTCCCAGTTTGAGGAACCATCCGTCAGGAGCTTTAGGTATCTTATCTTCACCAGTATCAGTTACATTGCTTTGTGTTAGATAGTTTAGTTCTAGTTTCTAGAACGTTCTGTAATAGATTCAAGCGGAGCACACAATCAAGTGTTTTAGAATATGGCACCTTTCCAGGGACATCACATACACACATACATTGATACTCCAAAGAGCATCTTGTATGGGGTAGGGCCATCTAATGCTCCTCTAGGCAGACTAATGCTTCCTGAACCCCATACAGATTATGTAGCCAGAATAATAATCCTGTTTCCAATACAACAGCAGTCAAGGCTTGTTTAAGTGTACCATTGGCACATTCTACTATTCCGTTACTTTGTGATAGTATGCATTGTGATGCACTGCAATTGGTATATTTGGGATCTGGAAGTGGGCAGCAGGACTGATTAAAGCCAAACAAAACCTTACCACATGATCCCTATCTAAACATCTCCCTCCTGGTGGAGAAGTGAATCATTCATGGACCACTCTATGAATGTGCCTCCTTACTTTGATGAATCCTGCACAGTCAGTATTATCTACGTGGAAATTATGCAAATATAGCAGTCGTAGTCCCAGTGCAGTCATAGCATGCATGAACATGTTAGTAATGAACACAGGACCATTGTCTGAATGAAAGCTATGAACTGGTCCCATTGCTGTTAGGCACTGCAAGTCTTTTATTACCACGTGAGCAGTGGCAGTCTTTTGTGGCCAATCCCAAAGGAATCTCACGTCGACAGCAACCAATATATATTTATGTTAGTTGACACACAGAATTGGCCAGATATAATGAAGTAAAATTAACCCATATGGTTTGTCACAAATAGAAAGGGAAGCCTGCGCTGGTTTTGCACAATAGAGTGTTTTATCACTTGACAAACAGTGCATTGCTTTGGTAAAAATGACCACCAGTATCATTGCTGCTGCACGGATACAATAGCGCTGATACCCACATGTCCAAATTCTCAGCCTTCGGGGGATGTCCTGATTAAATCTAACCTAGCCTGTTATTAAAAATATGTCTATCGACAACTCCAAGTATGAAAACCATGGGAATATTATCTTCAATAACGATTTGGGGGAATTTGCGAGGAAAGCCTTCGGGGGCTTTTCTACTTTCCACATTGCTTGTATTGCTAACACAATGTCTGCCTGAATCTTGGTTTGAGATCGGGGTACACTAGCTATCTTAAAGGTTTGTACTACTGTTTTCACAATCAAATGTGCTGCACAGTTCCCTTCAGTATGAAGTCCTTCATTTGTATGGGCATGGTGTGCTGTACATAGACCAAAGGAAGCCTATCTTGTAAGACAGACACCTTTACCTAGAATTGCTCACTCACGCCTACAAATGCCTACACAACAACGGACCCAAATACCTCAACGACAGAATCAACTTCCACGTACCCAAAAGAAACCTCCGATCTTCCAACCTCGCACTGGCCGAAACCCCGCGCATCCACAGAGCCAGAGCAGGCGGAAGATCCTTCTCTCACATTGCAGCCAAGACCTGGAACGAGCTACCGGCAGACATCAGGCCCACTCCCTGAACACCTTCAGGAAGACCCTCAAGACCTGGCTCTTCAGCTAAACAGATCTGCGGACCCCCCCCTCAGCGCCTTGAGACCCTCACGGGTGAGTAGCGCGCTTACAATTCCCTGATTGATTGATTGATTTATTGACTTCCTTTTTGAATCTCTGAATCTGTTAAAGCACCAATGTGGTAAATCTACATGATATCCTTGGACACAGTATGATGAACTCAACACAATAATTGTAGAAACTGGCAGATCAGACTTCTGTAGGGTAAGTAGCAGGGTATGACTTTCTGTGAGTTGTGAAGTGGAATCACCTAATACTTTAGTGTGTGTGTGTGTGTGTGTGTGTGTGTGTGTGTGTGTGTGTGTACCACCTTCAAAAATTCTTTGCGCTGCAGCATAAGCCACAGAGTACTTTCGTCTTGTACCAACTGAAAGCTCTGCAGAGTTGTCCTTGAGGAACACACTCTTATACACATGTGTGGGTAAAACATTTGGAGTTTGTCATATGTTTTGTGAGTATTGCAAAAATTCTTGCATGCGTAGGGTCATATTAACATTTTACATCAGTAGTATTTAAAGAAGAGACCCACTGCACCCAGCGCAGGTGTAGAGCCAGAGCATTAGGAATGCTTGCTGTTGTGGCTGCTTCTTGTATAGGTTTGGGAGAGACTATCAAAAATCAGTTTCCACAGCGCCAAAAGCTGTTTGCACTTCAGTGAGAATTTTCTCTGTAGGAGTGAAGCATTCTTCAGCAGAGGAGAAGCAATGGGATCTGTACCCTATAAAAGTTGTCTGTCCCTCCTTGTAAACTACATATGTAGCCTGAGGTACTAGTGATGACTCTAATAACTAAGTTTGTTTTATTATTTTGATTCTGCAAATATTTAGTCTCAAACATGTGTGCTTGTAGTCTACGTAAGATAGCTCTGTGTGTTTTCGTCCAATGTTTTAAAGAAAATGTGTGAGCTATTAGATCGTACAAGGGTTTCACTCGCTCAGCATAACGTGGGAAGTAAACTCTACCAAAGTTGAGAAACCTTCGTGATTTTCACAATGTGTTTGGAGGTTTAAAGAACAAGATATCTACCCTCTGTAAGTCTCTTTCTGGTAGAGTCTCTATCTAACTGCAGATCCTGCATCTTTTTAATATCCCCAGGCATCAGACTGGATACAGAAACGTTTGAGCAGTACATCTGCATTCTGATAGGTGGCACTGTGCAGCTCCGCACTGATGCCATTCTAATCTGGAAATGATGTGCAGTGCCTATATAGGGGCCACTCCAGCTTGCTGAAGTCAGTTGCTTTCAAGGCTATCCAAGCCCCCAGATGCAGAGCCCCAAATGCATATTGGCTTTGACCATTGTGCATATTCCTAGACTTAGGATGTTATTCATGGGTATAGCCCAATTCACAGAACAGGGAGGATGGGAGATTGGAGGGTCAGTTAGGAATCTGCGGTTAGATAAAGTCCCTACCAGAAAGAGCGATCTTCTGATAGAGACTTCTAAATGCAAACTCTTCACCTGTTGAATAGATACTACAGCAATACCTATTAGTAGGTCGGTCTATGAATTGACTGAAGCCAAAAGGTCCTGTAGGACTGAGCGGGTGAAATGCCCTTCTCAGCGAACCTGGCTGCCCAGACAATAGTGCTTTGTGAACATATGGAGAAATGCCCCATAGCTGCCAGGTCAGGAACTCTGTGTGCCAACGCAATGATAGCAGCTTTGGCCTGGTCGAACAGGCTTGCAGGCCTTCTGGAGGATGCTTTTTGTCCAATTTGTAGCAGACCTTAATAGAGAGAAGAATCCAATGGGAAATGGTCCTTTGCTGCAGAGCTTTGCCCAGCGAACAACAAAAAGAGCTGCTCACCAACCTGGTGTTATTTGGTACAATCTATGTAAAATCTCAGCACTGTTTTGGGGT
The DNA here is from genome assembly GCA_963921515.1 of Calotriton arnoldi. Taxonomy (NCBI): domain Eukaryota; kingdom Metazoa; phylum Chordata; class Amphibia; order Caudata; family Salamandridae; genus Calotriton; species Calotriton arnoldi. The sequence continues at coordinate 9,086,055 of CAWUFW010000004.1, read as the reverse complement.
CCAAGCAATGAAGACTCTCCTTAGAGATGCGGACATTGCGCGTTATCAGTGGTGGCAAAAAGTTCGAGCCAAGCTTCCCCCCATTCACAGATGAAACTTTGAGCCACCGCCGGGTGTAACTGCCACTTGTGATCCACTAGGTGTCAGCGGCTGAGCTCGTCCAGCCTAGGTTTCAAAGATCCTTCCAGGTGGTTCACCACCAGAAGAAAGCAAAAAGAACAGATGATGGATGGAATGCTGAACAAATCAAACATTCACTCCCAGTCACAGATCTGGGGTTAATGAATCATTCTTTTGCTCACTCCACCACCCCAGTTTGGACCCAGCCATGTGCAAATCAGTCTTGACCCTGTGCCTCATGGGAACAGTCCAGACCGAACTGCCAAGCCATGTCTTCCCTGGACCGGAAACAAGCATCCTGGGACCGGTTTCAGGGCATCACACTTCTTCAGCCAGGCTAGCTTGAATCCAGTGGTGTAGTGAGCACGGTACCCACATCTGGGCATACCCTTCCCACTTAGGGCGACAAATGCAAAAGAAACAATTGATGGACGGAATGCTGGACAATGCAAACATTCACCCCCAGTCACAAGGATCTGGGTAAATCCATCATTCTTTTGCTCACCATTCCACCCCAGTTTGGATCCAGCCATATGCAAATCAGTCTTGACCCTGCTCCCCATGGGAACAGTCCAGCCCGAACTACCAGGCCAAGTCCTCCCTAGACTGGAAACAAGCATCCTGGGAAAGGTTTCAGGGTATCACCGCTCATCAGCCAGGCTAGCTTGAATCCAGTGGCACAGTGAGCATGGGACCCACGTCTGGGCATACAAACCTTTCTCACTTAGGGTGACAAAGGGAAAAAGAACAAATGATGTACAGAATGCTGAACAAATCAAACATTCCCCCCTCCCTGGACCGGAAACAAGTATCCTGGGACCGGTTTCGGGGTGTTACCCCTCATCAGCCAGGGTAGCTTGAATCGAGTGGCACAGGAGAAGCCTTGATGGTCCAGCTATTTCCAGAGATGTAGTGCCTCCTGGCACAGGGCCCAGTACCTCTGCTTGTTGTATTACCGCATAGCCGTGGTGTTGTTTGTCAGTACCTGCACCAGCCTCCCATTGATGGACAGAAGAAAGGCTTACAACGCCAAGTGCATGGCCCTCAGCTCCAAGAGGATGATGTGGAGCCTGGTCGCTGAAGGAGACCAGAGGCCTCTGGTACCAGAATGTAGTGGAAATAACAACCACGACCTAGTTCTGGCACTGGCACTTTCTTCATGGCCCATTTGCCTCAAAGGGCCTGCACTTTCTACCGTAAGACAGACAGATGGTCCTTGTCAGTCTCTCTGGGGAAGGTGCAACAGAGTGGTAATGAAAGGCAAAGTGTACCCCTTCAGGATTATCTGTAGGACCCACCTGTCTGACATGATGGTCTGCCAGCCTGGCAAGAATCGTCAGATCCTGCACCAACTGGGTGGCTGTGCTCCACTAAGAGCATGCTAAAGTGATTTGGCAGGTGAGGCTGCAGGGAGCAGTGGACTGAGATGCTTGCTGGCCCTGACTGTGTGAGTGGTCGGCGCCACAACTGCAAAACTGCTGTACACCCTGCTGAGGCTGAATTGGTTGAAAGTATGGGGTACCTCTGCTGAAGCCTTGAAAGCAACAGTAGGGCTGATGCTGCTGATGAGGCTAGGCCTATAACCCAAGAGAGAGTGCAGTGGCCCTGCTCTCCTTGAACTGCTGCAGAGCGATAGCAGCTTTGTCCCCAAACAGCCGAGTCTCATCAAAGCACATGTCCATAAGGGATGATTGGACATCGCTGGTTGACTGCAGCCAGGCAAATGGCAATGCTGGTGCCAGTGTCTCACCTAATGGAATCAGTGGTGTCCAAGCCACAACAACAAAGAGCGTTGGAATTGTGGTGCACGAAGCAGCTTGAATTTACAGATCTGAGGGCCAAGATGGTGTAATAAAACAGAAAACAACCTTAACATCATGAATTGAGGTTAATGGAACCTAAAACAAGCTATGGCTGAGCAGGTTCTCTCATGCTCGTCTATGTGGCCCATGTGAAATGTGTTAAAGTAAGTGCAGAAGTGCTTTAATTTACCTTCAGCAAGACTTCAATTCACCTCACTTTTGCCCACCCTGCTTCTCAGTGGCTGTAAAGGACCATGGTCTATAGGCACCTTCAATAAATTGTCCCGGGGCCACCCTTAAATGAGGATTACCCTGAGTCTGTTGTCTTCAAACATACTGGCTTCCTTAAACTCTGAAGGATTAATAGATGCCTTATATTTAAACAATATTAAATGAGTAGGCCAGACATGGGCAATGCTTTAACCAATGCATGAGTGGCTAATCGCTTATCTATAAAAGACAGCTGAGAATGATCTGACTCAAGAGGTGACAATAAGAGGTAGCAGAGGTGAAGAGGAGATGGAATGGGATGTAACTACAGCTCTCTGTTAAAGGAAACACTTTCTAAGAAGAAAAATCCAAAGTTAAAATCTTTGCAGCTTTAGTGTATCATTTTCCTCCTATATTGCATAATTTAGGGATTTATACTTTTAGTTGGACATACATTGTGCATGAACCTTGAAGGAAACCTTTCCCAAAATGCTTTGTGAGCTATCCCAGTTGTCTGTGATGTTCCCATGATTGATGTCTTTGACTTCTGTCAAGGCCTGAGGTCAGCTGACCAGGCCTTAATCATGTGTGATCTGTTAAAACATTGTGTCGGTCACTCTTCGTCCAACCCTTGCTGCAGCAATGCTGGGAGGTCAGTTACTACTAACCACTACATTATAAGTTAACTGTAGTAGTTCTGGACCTCCTCCCATCTATTACATATGTGCAGGTTATGGGGGTGTGCACTTGTGCAATTTTCCCCACATACAAAAATATTTTGTGACCCTGGATGACATGCTCCTTATCCCATCTTACATGCACCAAAATTCCATTCACATAACATCACACAGCCAGGCTAAGCAATTGCCCTAATACAGGTCAGGGATACTGTCTATCTACTTCCCTTAAAATTACAACTACATAAGATTAAGTCTTCTATACTTCCCAACGTGCCACTAAAAAGACAACTAAAACACAACTTGTATTCCACCACACTCCTCCACCAAATGCTGCAAAGTACTTTGCAATTAATATTGTGTCCGACCAGAGGACAAGCAGGGGCTACTAGGCCACAAACATGGTGCTTGGGTGTTTGCCTCTGGAGTCCTGGGGTCCATCTTACTATGTCTCTGCAAACTAGGCCAAATATTCCCTTTCCACACTTGACTCTCAAGGTAGCAAGGGCAAGCAGTCAGAGGCTTCTCAGAGAGATAGTGTGGAGTGGCAGAGACTCAGAACTCCAGCAGTCAAACAGAAGACACACGAACTTACTGACTAACCCACCACTCGTCTAAATAAAAAGAAAAGTACTCTAATCTCAGAGCAGAATGAAGTACTGCTCACATTAATGGGAATTCAGCTACAAGGTTCTAAATCCTGTCTAGGGGTCTCTAGCCAAATAAGGCATTGCCCAAACCAATCACAGTGCCCAAAATTGCTAAAGTTCCCTCAGCACCACAACATTTGAGTACAGTTGCTAAAACTCTGCCACTGCTACAGTGTTCCAGCAGCAAAGTAAATATCAGGGGTGAAAATTGGCACAGGCGAGAGTTCACTATTTGGCTTATCTGAGCAGTTGCTAGATTTGGTGATCCATAGGTCACTTCAATTCTTAGTTCAAAAGCATTCTTACTGGATATTGTTACTTCCTCTAACATGTAGATCCACCTTTTTAGTGCAAGACTCTGAGTCTTTTAACATGGCCTGTGTTACCTGTTTATGGTATGTATGTGGCTCAGTGCGGAGGTTGTTGCTTTGCGCCCTTCAGAGTTGCATACCCAGCATCTTTTGTCCACTGGCACAGGGTAGTCGTCCTGTCTCTGAGATTTTCCTCCCGGACAGAAGTAGCATGGTATGGTGACTCTTCACATCTCAAGCTGGAGTTGGTCACACTCCTAGTTCAAATAGGCTCTTCTGGGTGCTCCGAATACTGGAAACAGGTAGTGATGATTCTAGTCCCAAGTAGGAGTATCAAAACATGGGCACAGTGAAAGGGTGAAGGCCCTTCACCTGGCTGTCATCAGCCTTCCTGAAGTAGCAGTTAGAAAAAGACAAAATAAAAACTCTTCCCCACTCCCTACCACCAACTAAGTGGCAGTGCTCCGGTGGAACTAATCAGCAATCCCCTGCTAAAACATCCTCATAGAATTTCTGAGCATAACCTTGTCTGCATCCTCTCACACATCAGTATTTGGTGTTCCCTCCAGCTTCAGGAACGCAGACACAACGCTTTCACTGTCCAGTGCCTGGGGAAGTTGTATCCCAGCCTCCATCTTGTGCCATCTCAAAACAGGGGAAATCCAAAATGGATCCTACTGGTCCCAGCAACCACACTTTCACCACAACGTGGAGTCTTACCGCCCTCCATACCATAAACACTCGCACTTGACAGGCACATGGGATGTCTGTGCATAGATCTGGGTGTCACATCCAAGTGGAACAAAGGTCTGTACAGTAACATGAATCCAGAAAAATCTGTGTTCTGCCTCTCCCGCTTTATGTCAACAGCCCAGTGCATGAACAATAGTTCGATGCCAACAAAGAAGGTATGGTTCGTGTGCCCCTCCAGATCGCAGAACAGGTTCTGGACGTTAGACTCATCATGGACAGGCCACGCACATGCTAGATTAGTATGTCAGCTGGACCAACAAAATAATCAGGATAATAGCTTTACATGCAGTTAGGGCACTCAGGGCAGGGGAAAACACCCTTTTACCATGAAGCGACATTCCCATCCCAACAAACACGTTAGAAAGGTACTATCAGTACTACAGGAGCATAGTTTCTGATAAATCTATAAAAGTCATAACTAGTGTCATAATAGGACCAGGTCTTCATTAGAGCAAGAGTTAGGACTGACAAGGGTTTGGTGACCCTTCCAGAAAACTATAGAACCTTCTACTATAAAGTAAATATGAAAAAAACTGATATCAAATTAAGAGATGTTTGAGCAGTGACTCACAGTTGTCCTGGTTTTTTGTCTCTTGCTTTGATTAATTAATCCCGACCCTCCCTTGCGATCTGATTTCGCCAGGCCAGCTGTATAGTGGATGGCTTGAGCCAACTGAAGAGGATGTGGAAGGGGTGGAACGGGCTTATATGGGGGGCATTAATGCATGGGGTGGGTCTAGGAGGCACAGCAGCTTCTCTTATTGTAATTAAAGCAAAAGATAGAATTGGAGCAATGGAATTGCTGGTATGAAAATGAAGGATAACTTACTTTGTTGTCCTTTACAGCTGAAGTTCTCTTGACTATGGAGTTTCAGGGATTCAAAGGGCACTTTCATTTCATTCATTTCATTTGTGAGTTTGCACAAAGTTACTACGATGTACGAAATTCCAGTTGTTCAGTAGTAACTAGTTTATTGTAAAATGTGCCTCCAAAATGCAAATGTCTACTTGATTTCTCCTCTCTTTAGTAGCAGGCACCCCTCGCACATCTTCACGACACAAAGATCACATGAACAGCAGCGCATCTCCCAGGAGCTGCTTTACTGTGCATCTATTTTGCACAAGCACCCTCCTCGGTGCCACACAGGAGATAAGCATGGCTCACCCTTTAGGCACAGCTGACCGTGAAAGCATAGAGAAAGCAGCGTCCTCTTAACAGGAAGTCATGTGTTTGATGTTGAGTACATCCGTGTCATTCCACAGCTGGCAAAGCTGTACTAAAGCGCCTCCTTTTAATCATTGATTATGCCCTTGAGACAGGCTTTCTTTCCGCACCTACAGTTGCAGCTTCACATTTATTTACACAGTAGCTTAGTTTTGTTCCTCAAATCAGTAAAAACACTTTTCTTTTTCTACCCAGGCTTCATTATTTTGAAATATAGCTGGGTGACAGTGAATTACCAAGATGTTATTCACCGAGGGGGCCTGAGCTATATCAAATAGACAAGGAGAGCAAAGCTCGAGTTATCGATAATGTCACATAAAACTCAGAAATGAAAAACATCTCCATAATTCCCTTTTTTATCTATCTATAATTTATGCTATGAATGACCCCAAAATCATCTGCCCCCTGCTTTCAACCGGGGCCGTACTGGCCGTAGCGGGCATCGGGTGCTTTCCCGGTGGGCCGTAAAGGTGGGGTCCGGTTTTCGAGTGCTGGGGGCCGGTTTTGCAGCAGTGCAGCAATATTGGCCCCCTGTAAAAAATGTGGCCGGTGCCAGCAGTGCTTCTCACTAGCAGCGAACACCCCACGGCCCTGCTTTCAACTGTTATGCAGTGGCAGAGGAGTAATGGGGGAACCATCCATAACATAGCCTCTCCTCCCTGTCTTATATGTTAAAAAATATATATGGCCTACTGTTACCCACTCCAGCCACTCTCTCTGCCTCACCTTCTCTCTCCACCAGAAGCTGTGCTCCCTGCTTTTCAGTGCTGCTCTGGCAGGCTCTCAGAGAGCCCAGCCAGAGCAGCCTGGAATGGTCTCAAACATATTCATTCTCTAGAGCAGTGGTTCTTAACTTTTTGACTTATGTGGACCCCACTTAATCATTACTGGAACCTGGGGACCCCCAATGAATCATTATTGGAATCCAGGGACCCCCACTGAGTCATTTTGAAAGCAGGGGACCCCGGCTTAAGCATTTTCAATAATTTGAACCACAAAAAAAAATACAGACACAAGTATTCATTAAGCAAATACACAAATAATACAATATTTTTTTTATTTACAACCAAATATAAAATAAATAAAAGTGTTAGTTAAAATGGGAAGGTTGGAGTCTTCCTAAATTGAATTGAGGCCACTCATCGTCCATACTAGAGTGTGCTTGATGTACTTGCACTGCTCCCACAAATCAATCTGGGGATACTAACTTAATCTTTAGCAGCCAATTTCAAATTCTTTCACATTTACAGAAAGATTTTCAATTTTACATTTTGATTCTTTATGTATATCCACTTTATTAATCTGTTAATACTATTTCATTTTCTGAGCAGTCACGGACCCCCTGATAAGACTTTGCGGACCCCCGGAGGTCCCTGAACCACAGGTTAAGAACCACTGCTCTAGAGGCAGCCTGTCTGCTGTTGTAGACTCTGGTGGGGCACTGATATTTCCTACTCTTTCTTTATACGTATTTTACTCTATCAGTGTCTACACACGGTGTCCATTAAATCTCTTCGTCAATGTTGAATTCTCAAAAAAGCATTGACTCTCAACTCCTATAGGTAGTTTATCTGTTAATCCAGGTTACAGTTTCAGAGCTAGTTAGATAAATGATGCCCCACCAGGAGCAAGGCATCTTACTAGTCAGCATCCTCACCAAACTGCCAGCCCATCCTCCACAGACCCTGAATGACATATTCCACGTTCCAATCTTACCACACCCTACATTCCACATGATATCACACAGCCATGCCTAGCAATGCCTCTTAATACTGAGAGCACGGATATTACAAGGATGTAATTCCTTTTGCTTTTTTAATGCAATCGATCTTCCTGGATCTGACAACTAAACCTATGTTGCCCTCCAAGAGTAAGACATTCCTCTATGATTTTGTTACTCTCAGAAAGTCAAAGTCTAAAAAGGAAGCCCTTGGTAATTCAATAAGCTCACCGTAGTACCACTGGACGCAGGCAATAAATATTGCAAGAATTAGTTCACCTGAGAACTGGCCTGGCACAGTCCATGCGTAATTTAGTTTGCAATGGACAAATATGGACAGATTTAAGCTCTCTTTGGTTTATAAAGAGTGATGGAACAGTATGCACTCTTTCCAGGCCTGGTGAATTTGTGAGGTAATTACACTTTCTGGACTAGAGAGGGCTCCAACTAAAACATCAAATTGATCCAGTTGACAATTCACCTTTTTTCTCAGTTAAATGGATATCAGCCAAGAAATGTGTGAGAGGACCAGGCCTGGCCTTTCCCCGCCTTGCCAGAAGAATGTGAATAGACCTACTGTCTGCCTTGATAAATCCAAATGTGGTTTTCATCCAGGCTTTCAGGCTTCCGTCTGTGTTCTCTTCTGTATAGGGTGCTACCAAAAATTATTGGAATACCTATGTAAGGATTGAATGGGTCGTGGGATGGTATGCATTGGTGGAGAATGCTGATTCTCAAAGCTTTAGTGACCACAGAATCATGATTTTACTAAAGGCAAGGAGGCTAGCATTATGCATTCACTTTCATTCGCCACTTCCAAGCAGCAAACACTTCACAATTAAATAGAAAGAAAATTGAATAACTCATAATGAATTTCAGAACATTCTGTCCCTAAAACCCCACAACATTCTATCTTCTCCCTCTTTTAGCGCTGCTCTCCATTTGTCCTGCCTGCAACTGTTTTCTAAATATCCATTGCTAATCCTTAATTATCTGTAAAAAAAATTAACCAGTTAAAAATCTCTATAGTCAAATTTTCTTTTCCCTTGAAATATAAAATCTACATTTAAATTCAAATTTCATTGACCTTTGTTCCATCAACCTCAATCTGATTTGTTCTATACTCAGTATTCTTAAATTGAAATACTCCCTTCCCTTTAATTTTCACTTTCCATGACTGTGAAGGGTGAGAGGGATAATACTAGCCTCCTTGTCTTTAATACAATCACAATTCTCTGGTCACTAAAGCTTTGAAAATTGGCATTTTATGGCAAAACAGGAGGCTAGCATTTTGCATGCTCAAAGCTTCTAAAAGTGAGAGTTGAAACATGCTCAACAGGTTTAAAATAAGTTGAAAAATGCTCACCAGGTTTAAAATAAAATTTCCTAAAAACTCCAGCACTTGACCAATCTGCTGCCTTCATCACCTCTTCCAACCTGGCTCCTGCTGAATAAACTCTTGAAGACATAGCTCCTCTTACAGAAAAAGATTTAAATCTGTCTATGTTGACACCAGGCTCGTTCATCACCTCTTTCACTCATTTAGCGATAGTAGCTACTGTAACAGACTTATATGGCTTCACATATAAAATCAACCACTGATTCACACCATCACACCTGAACTCAAGCAATCTTGATTCATATTCTTTCAAACCTTCTACTACGGAAAACGTAGGGTACTCCTCAAATCATAGGTAAAGAATGTATTTTGACATCGTCTTTGTTCTCCAAACTTCCCAAAATGCTCCATCTAGTTGGTAAAATCTACTTGAAATATCTAAAGCTTGAACATCTGGAACCCGTCTAAATGAGTAAAGTCACTAATTTTCCTGTCTGTTTTCTTAAGTTCAAATACCTATTTATTGGCCAAGACTCAATTTTTTTAATACCAAAATGACATCCCACATACTTTCATAACCTGACCTAGGAGGTCTGTTCAGATGAATATCTTTTAAAAGTCTGCAAATCAAAAGGCTTATCCCAACTGATAAGCATTTATAAAAGAATGACCTGCCGCAATTGCCTACTTGGAACAATTTACAGTCCTATATGAAAAACCTTTCGTAAACGAATCTGCAAAAAAGTTACCTCATCGGCTTCCACTGGATCCAAATCTCTCTCCAAGCACCACGTACACAGACATCCAAGCTCTTTTATACCTTTTCCTGGCGCCCATGACTCAAGTTCTAAAGCTTCTTCTCAAAGTCCTCCAAATCTTTCTAATCTCCTGATATTCTCCAAACTAGAAAGAAGGTTGACCATACCCGACTTCACCAAAGGATACTCCTCTCCTCCTGCACCTTGCAACATTTCCTTGCAAGACGGAATTAAACAAGGTACTTCCACTGTAAATTCCATCACTGATGGGAACCAAATCTGAGTCACCCAAAAAGATGTGACTAAAACTGTCGGACACTTCTGCTTTCTCATCTGAACCAGAACTATCTGATTCATTGCAAAGGGTGGAAAAGCATACCCTCTCAGATCTAACCAATTCTGGGTAAATGCACCCATCGCCATTGCTTCCACATCTGGTTGCCAACTGAACTGCCTCTCCTTTTGAAAGGTCAGACAGGACGCAAACAAATCCACGTCTATTGGTCCCAGACAACCCTCTAGTCTCTGGAATAAAGTCTCCCTCAACTTCCAGTCGCTGCAATCTCTCAAATTGTGAGAATTCCAATCCACTGCCAAATTCTCCTTCCCAGGAAAACACTGAGCTTTTACTTAAATCTTGTGTTCCTAACAAAATTACCAAAATTCTATTGCGAGTTTTGACAGTTTCTTTGACTGGCTGCCTCCCAGGGTGTTTATAAATGTCACAGCTGTAACATAGTCCATTTTCAATAACACTGAACCTCCCTATAAGTGATTCTTTAAACTGCGAAGACCAAATAGGCCTGCAGACATTTCTAAAGAATTTATATGCGCCTCTCTCTCCTTCTGATTCCATTTCCCCCCAGTTTCTAGGCCCGTGCACATTGCACCCATCTGAAAACAGCTCGTATGCGAGTCCACTACAAAGTCTGGCATCATTCCAAAAATTGCTCGACCATTCCAAGCATCCAAATTCTCTAACGACCATTCCAATTCTAATATCAATTCTTCCATCAACTCTATTTTGTCTCCAATCCATAAACCATTTGCTAAACCAACTGTTTTCAAGCACTGCATAGCTCTGTAATGCAACAGACCAGGAAAGATTGCTGGTATCGATGACGACAGAAGATCAATTACACAAGCTAGTTCTCTCAAAGTTATTTTTTTCTTTCCCTTCAAATGACGAACCTCTTTCTTTATCATCTTTATTTTTTTCCCCTGTAAGTGAAGTTGTATCTTTTCCGTATCAATAATGAAACCTAAAAACTGCATCCTTTGTGATGGCTGAAGAATCGATCGATTTTTCCTGATTGATAATAAAACCCAGCCTCTCCAACAGATTCTCCACCATAGTCAGATGTTTTCTCAAAATCTCCACTTCTTGATTCATGATAAGAATGTCATCTAAATACACAACCATTCTCACACCTTGTTCTCATAGATAACCTATTACTGGTTTTAATACTTCCGTGAAGCACCATGGTGCTGATGAAAGTCCAAAGGAAAGACACTGGAACTGATATAACTGACCATCCCACTTTGATTGAAGAAACAACTGACTTTCCTTGTTTATTGGAATTACAAAATAGACATACTTTAGATCCAACTTCACCATCCAATTCCTTTCCTGCAAAATGTCTTTTAACGTATGAATTCCCTCCATTCTGAAGTGTCTGTAGAGTGTAAATCAAATCAATTGCCTTAGATTTATCACTGGCGTCCAACCTTTGCCTTTCGTCTCTACTAGAAACAGTGTACTTACAAATCTTCTTGACCTTTCTGGAGCTCTTACAATTGCCTCTTTTTCCAACATTAATATGATTTCTTGTCTCACTATCCCCTTTGTATCATGTCTGAATACAACCCCCTTGGTTCCTTTTCCTGAAATGGCTCTTCCCCGAACTCTATGACATAGCCTTCTATGGTTGCATTTACCCAAGGTTGTGAGTTATCACTTTCCATTCTTCTGCAAAAAGTCTCAGCCTGCCACCCACCTTTCCCTGGGTAAAACCAGTATAAGTCCTCATTCTCACCTTGGGTAGCTGACCTCTTCCTCTTGAGGCCCTTCCTCTTCCGTCTCTACGTCTCTGAGGATAAAAGCCTCATCCTTCTTGATATCCTCTATATGCTCCTCTTCCCTGATTATATTGGGCTCTTGCAGTTCTTTGGCCGAAGGTATGCCCTCTCCTTCGAGCCCTGTCATATAAATTGTTTCTGCTAAATACCTTCCTCATAGAGACTTGAGCTTTATCTAAAGCTGTGGAAGTTCAGACATACTTCCCAAGCAAATTGACCATCCCTTCTCCAAATAAAAGGGCTTTCACCTCCTCCAAAGACTCTTTACGTGCCATATCGCCCGATTTCGGGTTTATTTTCAACAAAATTGCATTCCTCCTTTCCAGAATCAAGCTGGCATTTGCATTTCCAAGAAAACAAATAGCCCTCTGACTCCAACCTCGTAGAAGCTCTATATTTTCCTTGTTTCCATTAATATAGACTTCTTCAAAAAAGTCAAAAATCCTTGCCAAAGGACCCAACACATCCAATAGCTTATCCTCGCACTGTTTTAGTGCACGCTCCAAACTCTTTCTGTGGTCTTGTCCCAGCTTAAAGAAATAAGTTATTAAATCTGGGTTCAAATTTGGAGTCATCGTTTCTTTCTCACCCACAACTAGTCTTGAGCATTCAGCTCTCATTACATTCCACTCTTCCTTCTCTAACAGTTTCCTAATCCGCTGTTTAATGTAATCTGTCATATGTCTCAATGGCTACCAATCAGAGCTTATCAGATGTCTAACTTATGTTGGGTCAAATAAACTTTGACCTAATGGATCGCTTATTGACCTATATGCAACCTTCTTGACCTCTTCCATCTCATCAAACTAATTTCCTGAATAATTATCCGTATCTAAATCAAAAATGTATTCATCCCGATATCCTCTCCTAATTTCTGTATTGGTACGTTCAAATATCTCATCACCTGCAGGGATAACCTGCCTTTTTGACATGCTGCTACGGATACCTTTTCTCTGCAAGTCACTTGTGACTCCACTTCCAGAAACCTCAGAATTTTCCTCCACTAAAATATCTTCTGTCTTTTTAAAGGTTCTAAATACATCCAATAATATATGTAATTTTGTCTCTATTTAAACTCTTAAATGAATAGTACCAAATTTCACTTTTCTAATTTGAATTTTTAGACAATGCTGAAATCATCAACTCCTAGGCAATGGGCTTTCACCCCTTAACTGCCATTTCGTTTGACCTCAAACGCCCACCTCAGTGCATTCTTTTACCTGAATCCAAGGTACTTTCCTTTAAGTCTCTTCAACGTTTAAGATTAGTGGCCTATTTCCTTTAAAAGCACATTCATATGTGGTTCGTGCCCTCTTAAAAAATGGCTGCCCGCAAGCTGTGTCTATTGAATTCTGTTTTATCAGGGGTGCGTGCCAGTTTCAAACATGGCCGCCCATTTGTTATTTTGTTGTGCGCTCTTCCTAATCCTCCTCAAGCATTCCCGGAATTGCACTTAACGTGCATTTCAAAGCCATGTTAGGGGCTCACATTCAAACGCTGCAGGACGAGCCATGCTCTTCCAACGCCGAGTTTTAACTGAGCTGAAATTTACGAGTTGGTAAATCTATATTTGACATATCTCTAACTTAATTAATTTTTTCAGATTCTTTATCCATTTTATCAAGTTTGTTCGAAACCTTCCTTGGAAACATGAATCTATTTACCTCTTTTCAAAATATTTACCAAACTTAGCAACAAAATTTTCAAATCAAACACACTCCTTAAACAATCCATAAATTGTATTGATCCCTAGAATTTCTTAAAAATAAAATCCAACCTAACTACATAAATATGATAGCTAAAAGTAGTATACTTATCTGCTCAGAAGAAGCAAAAAAGGAAGAGAGAGAAGATAGAATGTTGTGGGGTTTTATAGACAGAAAGTTCATTATGTGTTATGCAATGTTCTTTTTATGGAACTTTGCAAGGTTAGCTGCCTGGAAGTGGCGAATAAATGTTAATGCATAATGCTAGGCTCCTCTCTTGCCTAAAATCATGTGAGAATTGCCTTGCTAAGAAATATTTTTGTCAGGTCGGATGTTACCTGCAAAGGACTCTAGAAAATCTCCCTTGCAACAAAGCACTCTCACAGAGCAGGATAGTATCTAGCTCAGAATTGGATTAGGGCTGCTTCTCATTGGTAGGCTAGTTTAACCTGTTAGAATTACTACTCAACCCACTGGGCATTTGGAATAAGCCTGGAAAGGCAATAAGAAAGTGACCCCTTTGTACCTGCTACCAAGAAGAATCACTGTTGGCCTGCTGCAGCAAAAATGGAACAACTGCTCCAACCTCTTGCCTAAGTCCCTTTGCAAGGACTTGCTTTTCATTTTTCTGAGACAATTTCTACTTTGACCCCAGATACAGAAGGGTTCAGGTCAGAAAAGTACAAACCAGCCCCAGTCTTCTCTGGCTCCCTCTTTCCTCTTATTATCCCAAGGGTCTCCAACATGTTTATTAGGAACCACAATTAGCTCCCAGCCTGTGTGGGAGTAGCTAGCGTGTCTGTGAGACTGCTCATCTGTTAATTATGCCCTTTAAAACAGTGCACACTGGACCGAGGCTGGGAAAGTTGACCATGCAGAGGCAGCGTGCAGCAATGTGTTTGTTAAATAAACAATGTGGTGCTGCTGCCTGGAAAGACCTGGCAATAAATAAACATCTTAGATAAATAGATGTCTATTTCATAAAAGACAATGGCAGTAAAATGTCTGGAGCGTTATTAGGCTACAAACAAAGATGCATTTTTGAAAGTCGCACAGTCTTTACATTTTTTTCCTTTTAGTTTTTTTCCTTCTGTCTCTTTCATATTTCTTTCTTGCTCTTTTTTCCCTTTTCTCTTTATTTTTTTCCATTGTTCCGCTGATTTTCCTTGTCTTGCAGTCTTCTTCTTGCTGCCTCTTTCTTTTTCTATTTTTCTTTTTTTAATCAACTCTTCTCTCTTCTTTTCCAGCTTTTAATCTTTGTTTCTTTTCAAGCATTTTCTTGTATGATGCTTTCTTTCCCTCTTCATTCCTTCTATCACCTCCTGTATTCCTTCTCCCTTTCTCTTCTGTTCCTTGTTTTATGCCTGTTTCACTTTCTTTCTTTTCTTTCTCTTCACCTGCCTTTCCTCCTCTTCTCTTTCATTGCTTTGTCTTTCCTCCAATTCTTTCATGTCTTTCTCCTCATTCGCTCTCTTGCTCTTTCTTTCTCTCTCTTGTATCATTTCTTTCTTTCTATTCTTTAATATTGCTCAACTTTCTAAATTATTCTTTTAATTCATCAATTTGTGTTGCATTTTTGCCTCAGAGGTATGTTCAGAATCATGGGAGTTGTTGCAGAGATATCTTTACTTGTAGGAGTCTATTAGGTCCACATGTGAAAATCCTTGTATACCATTCCTGCCACTAGTGCACATAAATATTGAATTAATTTGAAATATTTCTGGGCAGCAACCATTGGACTTTACACAATTAGTCAATTTACAGAAGTTTTTCTAGCCCTCACTGTCCTAACGAGTGCTGTCAACCAATGTTTTGCATGACAAAGAGATCATAAACTCCAGGGAGACACTCACCCCTCAGATGTGGCTCATTAACAAAAAAACATGATTAGAAATGGTCCTTTGTGACCCCACAGGAAAACCTTTCCTGATATAACTCTTATGTCATTAATGCTATATGCACAATGCAGCAGCACAGGGTACACTAGGGACAGCGATTAGGTTGCTTGGCCGTTAGGCATCCTTAGCTAATCTACACATTAGGCAGTAGCTCGGGATGGTTTTTATTGATTAGAAGTAGCTCTCCCTATTGAAAAGGTTGTCATCCCTTGCTGTATCCTCTCTCTCTCTCTCTCTCTTTCTCTCGCTCCCAAAAGCATCCTAAAGCCTGCTATAATTAACAAAGGGGACCTGGAGAAGGTGGCAGGACCCTTTGCCTTCAATAGCTCCAGCCCCCCAGTGAAGTGCCGGATGGAATAAAAGGGCAGTATGGCCATGGAAGCATCTTGTCCTGCTGTGTCTAGACTTGCTCTGCTGGAGATCTTGCAACCTATGAGGCATGGGAGCCTGTGATATTCACATACATTTAGAACGCCTTGTCTCCCATAATATCTATTGGTTACTTTTTTACTAGAACTAATTCTTATATGCTGTGGCTGGAGCTGAGATGATCCTGTAAATATGAAACACTTGCTGAGCAGTAGAAAATTCCTCGTTAATTAGTGAAGTGCTGGGAAGATCTTGTACATCTGTTGCGGTTGCTGGGAGCCAGAGGAGGCTGTGTTAACTGAGGGCAGTTTGAAGTTCTACTCAGAAGTTGCATTGCCGCTGGCTTTTTCTGCCTATGCCCAGTTAACTGGTGGAGTAAGAGGACTTGGTAGACCTGTGCTAATTGTTGTGTACCCTGATTTCAAGAATGGCTGCCTTGAACGGAACCAACCAAGAAGGACCTAACTTCTTGAGCCTACTCATGGCTGCAACATCACAGAGATACTGTGTGCATCAAATCACTTAATAACTTTAATGTCCAATCAGTGCTAGATCTTCTAACAGTAGCATACCTTTTATTTACAGGAGGTAAAATAGTAGTTAAAAATAAGACCCATACAAAAAACCAGAAGGGGCTAGGATTATCAGGGCAGAGAAATGACCTAGATGTTAAAAAAGCTCTTTACAGTCAGCTGCAAGATTTTCTATGACTGTGACCATATGGCCTATGTTATCCTAAAGGGGTGCGCTCTGAAACGTTAAGAGAACTTTCTAACTCATCAGGTCTCTGTTTATATGTGGAGATATTGTCTCACAGGCGATTCATGTTTGCCCTAGTGCTACAGAGGTAGGGTTTGTCATGCCTTCCTGAACAACTCAATGGGCAGAAGCTCCAGGTGCGGAGTTTCTAGCATTCAAAATAAAAATGATTCAAATATGCAAGAATTTCCCCGAGGTGCAGGCACTGGAGTACTCTTTAAATGCAATTTCTACACCACTTATCACTAGGAACTTGACATTAAGGATTAGGTCTCCAAAGCAACTTCAAATGAAGGTTCGCTCTGCTCTTAATTCTTCTCCGAGCCTGCAGGTTGAGGGGCTTATGTTGCTGATGGGAGTCTTTGGCCCTTTGATATGTCCTCCACGGAATCAGGTGGATCTGGTAAAAATCTTCCTGTTATCGGGACACTTCTCCTCCTCGGAGGCACATTCCAGCTCCTTGTGCAGGCAGGTATGTTCTCCGTCTCTCTACAGGACAGAGCAGGTAGGACTGCATGCATGAATCAAGACTTGATCCCAACAACCCAGGATTCTGGTCTTGGAGGGATATTTACTCTTCATTGTAAAGATACCATAGCTGCTCAAATGAGTAAGAGCTCCTGTATCCAGAGGCCACTATATATCCCACTTTTCAGGGCAAATAGAGAAACAAGAGCTAACCTAACGACTGTTATTTTGAAAAGTTCAAGCATGCCTCCAGTTGTGTAGCAGTGTGGCTCCACTGTGTTATCCATGTTTCTAAAGCAACAGGTGAAGCAAGACACTGGCCAGTCTGGTTTGGACTGCTGAAGGAAAGTCGATTATTATTTTATGAGGACAAGTTTCCACCTCAAAGATAAGGTCACCACCTACAAGATGTCACACAAACTAAACAAAATACACCTGTCTTCAATACCTGGTAACGTGGTACAAAGCAGTCATGCTTAAATCAAAGGCAATGTGTAACGTATTTCAGCAGTGCATACTCAGAATAAAAAAACACATAAAACACAATAAAATTCGACAACTGATTTCATGAGTAATATAAGACAGAAAATGACAAATTCAATAAGGGTAGTACAGATGTTTTTTTTAAAGTTAAAAAAATACACAAAGCGCTAATGGTACTCTATGGATGGGGTAGACCCGGACCTATGCATCGTTTGAGGCAGGCAGGGATGGAGCCCTTGTCAGATTTAACAAGTGGATTAGTCCCGGGGAAAGTGTGAAAGTCAAAAAATTTCTAAGACCTAAAGCAGAAAGGGACTTTGCAAATTTTTTAGAAGAAAAATCCTCCATGAGCAGGCTGTAGCGGAAATAACATAACATTACATAACACATGCATTTCTAAAGCGCACGTTCACCCAAGGGTAACTTGGAGCTGAATAACAGATGTTTATTGTATCTGCAGCCATGGAACTGAAGGCTGTATACCTGAAACAGGTTGGCCCCACTGGAGCCCTTGAGCTTTTGAGATTTCTTGCAGAAAATGTTCAGTCCCAATGCAGAATGGGACTTAGTTGTTTTTCAGGGTGCTGAGAACCTTGACTGGTACGAAGCTGAAATTCTATTGGACACCATGGAACAGCCAGTCGGATCTTTTTTTCAAAATGTCACCTAGTAGCTCTGAAGTTTTTTAAAGTTTCCAAACTTTCTTCGTGTGCCCAAGCAACCACAGGAGTACACGTCTAAGGTCCCCCGAGGACCTCAGAGGAAGGCACTTAGAGACTCTCAGGGTGTCGGGCAGAGGCCAACAGCGAAGTCCAGGCCAGGTCCAGTTGCCACTGGTCAGCTGGCACTTCCGGAAAAGGCCTCTTACAGCTTACTATGTCCTTGTACCCTCACAGGAGGTCAGCCAGCTGACCCCAGGAGCCCACTTCTTTGTCCTGAGTATAAGAGGGAGTAAGTCTAGTCCTTGAGGACAGCTCGTAGGCTGCAGACACCAGCTCCAGTCCTCTTCTGATCTTCTATGAGTCCAGTAAGTGTTTTGAGGAGGTATCTTGTGGTGCCACATGTATCACTGGTACCAGCTGGTGGGTGGGGAAACACTCCTGGGCAGACCCTAACCAATGGGGTAAAAGTTCCTGGGCACAACCCTACCCACTGTTTCAGCAGTTCCTGTTTGCCCCACTGCAAACAATCACAGTGTCTCTCACTCTCAAAATCCAAGATAAGGAAGCCCTTCTCCCCTTGTGCAGAGCCTGTGTCCATCCAGAGGTGTAGCCAGGGTAATGATCATTCCCTTCCTCTATGGTCACTCAAAACCAGTTCTGGCAGTAGCTTTCCTCCAGCTGGGTCCAGTGGCAGCCGAACTAGGATGGGAGGACAAAAGCTGGAGCCTTTGGTGTCACCTAACATTTACTTGTGACAGGGAAGGCCCTTTTTAAGTAAATTAGGTTGGCTAACTGAACTGGTCTTCTTGCCAGTGGGAGGAAACACATCCCCATCCCCACACCATTGCCTCTGCTCTGGGATCAGTTTTCACACCTCTTTCACACCTAATTATGGTCAAGCATTGCTGGGCAGTTGCTGCAGAGGTAATGCAAATTAGTCTCCATCAGCTTCATGCAGGGTAACGGTAACTTTCTAAAAGTTGCATTTCTAATATATTTAATGAGTATTCAACTTCAGCATTAGATTGGATTTTTATTAAATGTACCATAAGTCTTTGAATTGGGTCTGTGGCTGTTACAGGTCAAAAGTTATAGAATAAAGTGTATAATCTGTACTTTGACTTTTCCATACAGCCAGACCAGGGTCCATGTCGTTTTGGGCACAGTCACTGGAAGAACATGCCATTTCTAATGTTACACATGTGCCACTCTTAAATATTACTGTGCAAACAAACAAGGGAGTCCAAGGATGCATACGGACCATGGGTATGCACTATTTTAAAGGAACACTAGTCCCTAAAAAAAGCATAGTTCATTTAGGATAGATACAATTGTTATTATTACAGATGTCAGAATCTCAGCTTCTTTTTTAAGAAATCATTTTTATTTCATGATCAAAAGATACTGGGTAGTGCCAAAGGTAAATGTTTTTCCTTTTATAACTCAGGCAATTACTTACAAGTAACATAAAAACACAATAATCCTTATATGTCACAATTCACAAAATCACAAACCAGTTCTATCTCATTACATATACAATACAGGGTCAGTGTGTGCAGTCGACGATGTTTCGCTCCTCTTGCAATACAGAGATCTTCATCAGGACATTACAATTGAAATGCCTGAGACACAACTGTTTAAAGGCTTGTATGCCAGCCAGAAGGAGGGTGGCACCCTCCTTAGCAGCCGTCAAACAACTGCAATGGAGGCTCCTTATCTTCACTGAAGAGGGAACTTACAGATCAGGAAGATCATAACAGGAGGAGCAACCATCGCATATGTGGATTACCGGACGATATCGAAAAATTACCGCACTCTGTGGCCAACTTCCTAACTTCAAGGATTCCAGAAGTCCTCCAAATCTCGTTTATTAAAGACTTTGAGATTGAAAGAGCCCACAGGGTACCAACATTTTGACAAAGAAACATGTCCTCTCTAAGACCTCTTATCTTTAAAACACTACGTCATCAGCACACTGAACAAATCCTGGCTCAATAGAGGAAAATTAGAACAATTAAATGGTAAGAGCATAAAATCTCAATTTCTCAGGAATATGCGAGCGGCATAGTCATACGTCGCAAAGGCTTCCTATCGCTTAGACGCGAGCTCACTGACATGCAGATCCGATTCTTTTTGGAACCTTCGGAGCTAGCAACTTTCCTGGACAGTAAATCGCAGCTGTAATAGTTATAAAGAAACTTAATATGTTGTTTTTCACAATACTTTGTTTAGCATGTATACCTCTGATTTTTTACTGACAAAGTTGTAAAAGCGTGGCAAGGTGCTGGACCATGCTGAGGTATGAAAATCATTTTATGTTATCTTTTTTGCCTTAAATGTGGCGATTATGAAGATATGTCGTTCTGCACCTCCTGTCCCAGTGTTCTCAGCTGGGGCACTAAGCCATGTGCTCGCGACTTGAGGATGCCGAGGGGGGAGTTCTGTGCTCAGGCCTCCATTCTAATATGGCTGCAAATATCCGGGCACAGTCGCCCACCCACTGAGGCAATTTCTGTCTCTGGGTATCTGCTTGCATGATTTGAGCCAAGTGAAACGTGTAATAAATTTTGCAAACTGCACAACATTCTAAGTTGCACACCTCAGAATGGCTCAAACACGCGGATTTAGCGAATAAGCCACCATTCGGAAGAACGCCCCTTGTAAAAACTCTCAAGCTGTCACTGTATTCGTATTTACCAGGAGGTGCAGCGTTTGTATAAGCAATTCACGAGGATTATAATGAGACCCTTAGGAAATTCTTTGAGGGGGGAGCGGAGGGGGGCGGGAGCGGTGTATGTGTATGCTTTATCAAGGGCCTGAATGTTAAATGTTTCTGTGAAAGAGTCTGTACAGTAGAACAGACGTTCTAGAATGAAACAAATAATAATAAACGTGAGAAAATGTTGATTTTAATGTATTAAGTGAATTACAAGAAGCACTGGAGTAGAGCACGTAAAAGAGGCACGAGGAACAACTGCTCAAAAATATGCACAACTAAGAAACACAAATTCTGCCCTTCTCCCGATCCACGATCACAGTGAACCCTTTTGTTTCACTTATGCCTTTTAGGATCCTCTTTGTGTGTTTCTATGTGCACAAACATTGTCATGTTTTGAGAGGCAGACAAAAGATCTATTTTCGAGACAGGAGGAGAGGGAAGCTGTTAAATGGGGTATGTGTTCTCGACAAGGGCATTTTTGTGCCACTGGAGGAAGTAAGGAACTCGAACCTGCAGCTACAGGCAGGGGTAGCGGTCGGTCAGTGAAAACATTGTTTTTACTCTACTCTCACACTGTCGCATAGCTCACCAGGCACTCACATGGGCACTCCTGCCACCCATACAGCCCAGAGGATTAATGTGCCTGCTACAAAGAATGTGTATCATGCAGATCACAGAACTGAGTGTGAGTAAACTGTGTCTCGTTACTTACCGGTAATATTCATTACCCCGATTAAGGTCCTCCTCGTCCCAGTCCTTAACCCCTTCCATGCTCATGACGAGCTCAGCTCGTCATGCTGCGCAGTGCTCGTGTGCGCATGACGAGCTGAGCTCGTCATGAACCCGTCCGCTTAATGAAACGCCTCGCACAGGGCGAAAATCGGCCGCGCATGGAAGGGGTTAATATGTGAGGCAATCCTGCCTCACACAGTCCAATCAAAACGTTAGTGTTTCTTTTATATTTACCATGTAAGCCACTCCCACCCACTGCCATGCCTGTTATCAGCAAGTCCAGACACAAACACAGCGGGAGGGAGGGAAAAAACAGGACTGGGATGAGGAGGACCTTAATCGGGGTAATGAAGATTACCAGTAAGTAACAAGACATTACCCCCTCATATGTCCTCCTCGTCCCAGTCCGTACTATGTGAGCGCCTCACAAGCAGAAAAACCATGAAGAAAACGCAGGACACCAGGGATCCATGCAAAAGTACAAAATGTTTAATCAAACAAATGATTAAGGTACAGCAGCGTTCAAGACGCCAACAGCAAAATTGTCCACAGAGGCATGCAAAACATCAAGGCGATAATGCAGGACAAGCATATGATGAGACTGTCTAATGGCCGCCCTACAAATCTCCTGGATAGAAACCCCCGCCACCTCAGCCCAGGAAGCGGACACAGAACGCGTCGACCGTCCCTGCACCTGAGACGGAGGAGGCAGACCCACAGACATAGGATTGGCAGACCGCCAAACACATCATTTTAGGCAAAAGAAAAACAAACTCACCGCACCGTAGCCCCCCTGCATAAACCGGCAGAAAACAGGAACAAAATAGGGCACAGCAAACACCAACGCTCCAACCGCCGTGTTAGACAGTAAAAAAAAAGGCATGGCGGTGGGTGGGAGGGGCTTGAATGGTAAACATAAAAGAAACACTAACGTTTTGATTGGACTGTCATGAGGCAGGATTGCCTCACATAGTAAGGACTGGGACGAGGAGGATATATGAGGGGGTAATGACTAGCGCTATAAAAAAATGAAATGTTTGTCAGAAAGGTGCTATAGAGAGATGAGGTGCATTGTTGGTGAGTGGTAGTGAGGGAATTCATGAGGTGGAGGAAATAGAGGAGGGGGCACCAAAAAAGACTGTTGCACAGTGTGCGACTAGTGCTAGGGCCACCTATGGCTGGGAGTGTTACCCTCCCGCCCCCGAAGTTCAGGTCTAGTTGCGCCCCTGGCTGAAGCTACAGGCTAGATTACTCAGCAACGCATCTGGCTGCTATGTCACGCTTAAAAAATGCTTACAGGTACATGCGCCGCGTTTGCTTAAGGAATGTAATTTTCTATTTTCAGCGAGTCGCTGCCTTCCTTATTGTTTCCCCCAAACGCAAACCTGCAATGAATGATGTAATCCAAGAGTCTGGTATTAGCTGTGAAAGTTTCTGTTTTTTTTAATCTCATACCATTCCCATTAACCCAAAAAATCTAAACCAAAGAGTCACATGATACCGCAGCTACAGTAAAAGACACAGTGCTACTACTAGCCCCACCAGTCTGTAACAGAGACAGAGAAAGTAAATGTGGCAATAACTATCTGGCAATGAGTTTGCCTTTACAAAAAAGTAAATTAACGTATTATGAAATTATAACATAAGTCTTAGTAATGGTTTATTTTATTTCGTAGTGCTTAGAGACCTTTCAGAACTTGCTAAGTTATTTTAATTGAAAAGAAGAAAATAAATGTTCTATTGCGACATCTGTTTAAATAATATTTGTTATTTTATTTAACACCTTATACCACGTTTCTGACTTTTCTAAGTGCTGGTGTAGGTGCTACTAATACGCGATTTAATGCTCCTCAATTTACCTGCCTCAGAAGGATGAAAGGCCGATCCTGCCTTGCGGAAATCAACTTTTAACCTAACATTAACATTATATTTCAGTAGAAATCATTCTACTTAATGCACTTGCTAAGCATCTGTAGATGTGTGGGCATAAGTGTGTATCTCTAGGGTAGGCATATGTGTCGGTTCTGTACTGTCTGCTGGGATTTCTATGCGATCTCCAGCGTTCGGTTTGAACCCAGCAGGGCATCTCAGCCTTTCATCTTCCCTAGACTGACAACACAGGTATCACCTAGTTGACTATGGGGCACTTGTTAATCACAGTGCAGTAAATCCTGAAGCAAGTCGCATGTATGTATAATACAAGGTAAAATGTATTTGTTAAATAAAAACAAAGTTGCAAATGAAAGCTAAGGTTCCAATGGATACAGAGTGAAAACCCAAAGAAGAAACAGCACTGAAACACTTCTGGCAAGGCGTTTTTTTTCTTTTAATACGAGATAGCACTATACAAATAATCTAACTTTCCTGGAACAATATATATAGTCATTTGGTGAGTTATGAATTGTGATAAATCTGAATTGGACAAAGGTTTTGAAAAATTCTATAATCGGTGTTAGTGAAACACATCTTCACTGTTGTGCAGTTGCCTTATTGTGCCACCAGCAGTGGCAGCATACTACTGCAATGTAGGTGTGAGCTGCAAATTTGGCCGCTTTACACAGGACAAGGCAGGTAGACAGTGCTGCAGATAAAAATATTTTTTTTGCCCACGGCGTTGATTATTCTCGCACCATTCCTGCTTGTGCTCACTCATTGCACCCTTTATTCTCATTGGAAATATCATAGCATGCTGTTTGTGTTTTTTATCTGTTTTTATTCATTTCCAACAAACGGAAACAACAACATTTAACAGGATATGTGTTAGGTTGTATACAAGGCCACTGGAATTATGTGGCAGAGGAGGATCAAATTATGAGGCAGGGTTGACTAAATTATGCAGCAATAAAAGGCAAATTATGTGGCTTAATGCAGCACATTTTGTGATAGTCGCAGTGGTAGGCATACTACTAGTAAAATACCTTTGTGAATAGCACACAATCGTAAACTTACACAAAAGTGTAAGTTTATCCTTGTGAATCAGGCCCTCTATTGCAAAATGCCTCAACTTGAGGTCAGTCCTATACTACATGTAGGGAGGTTCCTTAACACCTGCATCTCCATAGACACTGTGTGATCTTTGCAAAATGTACAAGTTGTATAAGCGTACATTAGAGCTTATGCATGATCTTTAATTGGACCAATCTGAACAACTCCTGTATTGCTACCTCTGAGGGATGTTTACATGCTTCTCCCCAATTTTCATCTTCTGGTGCATCAGCATACTTTTCCCATTTCTTCTCAGGCTCCCTAGTACCAGTGGTAATGCTTTTTTAGTGCTTTTGATATTGCTTTAGTCAGTAGTAGTTTTAGAACATTCTGTATTTAAGTGGAGAACTTTCCTGATGGGCTATCTACTTATCTTTATACCCTTGCAGGACTTGCCTCCAAATATAAAAATATATATAGATTTGGGAATTCTGATGGAGAAAATTCCGCATTCATGGTTTCAAAGGATTTCATCTCTCTGTCCCACACATCCTCTCTATAGCTGTAGTGTCCCATTTCCTAAGACCAGACACATTCTATGCCTCCTGAAGCGCAGCAATATCCCAGGAGGCGTCTCTGCAGTAATTCTGCCCTCTGAAGCAATACATTTCAGGGCCCGCCTCCACACCCACAGAACCTCTACCGTGAGTCTTGGGAGATCCCCCACTATATTCTCTAACCTCCGTCGCATGTCTAGCAATATACAGTTGTCTGATGCTGTGGAGAGAAGGCCCAATTCGCTACCACCAACTGCAATACCCAGTAATATTTTCTCAAATCCAGAAATGCAGTTCCCTTTTGTGTGGGTCCTATAGATTGTGGTCAATTATATTTTTCCCAGGCCTCTATCCCAGAGCAATGAACAAAGTGCTGTGTCTACCGTTTTGAGGAACTCCTCCACTACAAATTATACAAATTGTTAGTCATTTTGCACAATGTATAAAAATTATAGGTCAGGAAAGAGGTTTATACAAAACAGCCTTGTCTATTAGGGAATAATGGTAACCTTCTCGAGTGGGTCTCTTTCATTTGAAATCTCCTAAGAACAAACTCCAGTTTATTTTCAGCACATGTGATGATGCCATCTTTGGTAAAATAGATGCCCAGCTATATACTTACCTGGTTACTTGCAGCATGCAATACCAGGTAAAGGGGGGGAGGGTGGTCCGCTTAGTCAACAGTTTATTTTAATCTCCGAGTATGGACCAAACAGTTTGCATATCTAACAACCTCCGAATCCATTAATCATTCTCAGCCACATATAATGATAAAGCATCCACATATAGGGAGATCCTGTTTTTGCATTGTCTATACCCCCTAAATCCACTAATTAGCACATTTGCTCACCAAGCATTGCACTGGTTCAAGTACTAGTACAAAGAGCAGCTGGGACAAGTGACAGCCTTGTCATAGCCTGTGAACCAAGCTGAAAGGGGGGAAGATGGCAGCATACCGTTAACCTTCACCCTTGCTTTGTATACAGGAGTCTCATCTACGATAGGAACTTTGAGAGAATCCCATATGTCAAATCAAAAGCCTTTTGGGCATCTAGTGATAAAAGAACAATATGTTTCCTGACTCATTTAGCCAATTTCAGAAAACACTGCAATCTACACAGGCACAGTCTTGTTGACCAACAGGGCACACATTTAGACTAATCTGGATGCATGAGTCCATATTGCCATCCTATATAATCGGTTGACTGGTACCGTTGCCAAAATGTTAATCTCGGTATTTTGTGGGGATATGGCCTATGCATGGTGCATTTCTCAGGTGTTTTCCTGTCTTTATGCATTAGTGTTATTGTGGCCATTCATGGCCATACTTAATTCTGCTGGCACACACCCCATCAATCTAGCCTCTTCACACATACACAAGATATGTGCTGACATTTTACTAGAACAACCTACACATTTCAGCAGGGAACTTATTTGGTCTCAGGACATTCCCTCCCTTAAATTGACTTACTGCATTTCTATTTCTTCACCATCACATCCACTTCCAGCCTTTTCCTGTCTTCTGTGCTCATTTGTAGAACTGGTTCCTGCAAAATCGATCATTGAAATCTGAAATACCTGGCCAGTACTCACTAAACTCATTATATGTAAATTCACAAGCTACTAAAGGTTTAGTGACTTTCAATCAAAATTTCAGAAATTAGAACGTTTACGAAAGTAGAATATTTATCACGGTATATACCCGATTACTGTGCATTGTGGTCCTATTTATTTCTATAATGCTGCTATATCTTAGGAGGTGTAAAGTCAACTTTAAGAACAGTAAGAGAAATACAATACAAGAGAGAGAATTTATGGAAACTGGGGGAGGATTTCTGGGAAGAGAGCCATAATCAGGTATGGAGATGTAAGGTCTTTAAACAAAGTATGAGAGGGTGGGAAGAAAAGGGTTCATTTAGTTGGGAGGGCAGTGCATGAATTTAAAAAGATCAAGTGAATGTTTTTGCTCTCTTGCAGTACCTACTTCCTTACAGAAGATCAAAAATCAGAAAATCAAATGAGGTTTGGGTTAGGATTGCCAGTGTGCCGACCTCATGCCTGCTACAAAACAATAGTCAAAAGAATATTTGCAAATAACTCTTATCTTCCTATTACAACTGCTCCTGGTTGGCCAAAATCTTTTTAGATGTAATTTCTAGTTAGCTCTGCCACTCCTGCTAGTAGGCAGATGCATGCACTCACAAACCTTTCTGCAATAACCTTGTTTTGCTACTACTTTGCCTCACAAAAATTCTCAGAAATATCCTATGAATTTCACAGTCTTACAATGTGTTTTTCTTTAGGGACAGTTCCCAAATATTTTCATAAATGGTATTACTATTAAATAGTCTGCTGCTACCAAAGTTCATGGCTATATGTCAAGTTTGGGTATCAAGTCCCTGTTGTAGGAGCACGTTGGCTAATCACACTGTGTACTCTGTGTTCCATGTGTGTTTGTACAGCAGTACCTTTTAAGATGTGGACTGTATTTGAGACTGTGAGAGTGCCCAAGTAAGTCACAGCCAAAAATACTCAATGGGAACTCAAATATAGTTATTATGTATAACCATGTAGTACTGTGTGCTATTGAGCCGTGACATGAGGAGCTCACTCCCACAAGACTGCAAGAGAGTTGTCTCCTGTAGTAAAGTTCTGTCTTGAAATTTGGTAAAGGTAGTGTATGCTGGGAATTGTAAGATGAACAAAATATATAAAGAAATGTTCTTAACTAGAAGTTGAACCATTTGCCACCACTTTTCCAAAACTTGATTGTGGACCAGAGCACACAAGTATCTCCTAAAAGTTGTTTTTATTAAGCCCTTTCAGGGTGAGATAGATGCAATGGTTCTAGTGCGTTTGATTTGTAATGCCTGCTGCTAACAATTTCTTGAGCAAGAATCATAACCCCACTGTAAAATTGATTCTTGTTATGCACTTTAAGATTCAATAAACTCCCCTTATTGCCCCAAAAATTACATGCCATATTACACATTATACAAGAACGGTGAAGGGAGCACCCACAAATAATTTTCACTTGGGCCCTGGAGCTGGTTCAGTCCTTACTGTTCAAAGTGTAACCCCCCCCCTCCGAAGTTTGGGTCTAGTTGAGCCCCTGGCTGGTGTTCCCTACACTGCAGTGGAATATGGTAGCACTCACTACACTGCGGCGCACAGTGGTAGCACTCACTGCACGTCTAGGTCGGGTAATCACACTCACTGCCCTGGATTTCAGGATAGTCTCACTCAATGTACCTCAAGAGAGGCTGGCCACGCTCACTGCACAGCAGTGGTGATTGGGCACACTCCTTACACTGCAAGGAAGGACAGTTGCACTCACTCCACTGCTGGGCAGGGTACTGACACTCACTGCACTGCCTAGGAGGAGGGTAGAACTACAAGCTGAGGGTGGTTGCATTAACTTCACTTCAAGAGTTGATGGTCACACTCACTGCACTGCAGCAGAGCATAGTTCCACTCACTGCACTGCAGCAGGGGGTGATATAACATACTGCACTACAACAGAGGGTGCTTGCACTCATTTCACTTTGAAGAAGATGCTCACTGCACTGCAGCAGAAGGCAGTCACTCGCTGCACTGCAGCAAAGAGTGTTCACATCCACTGCACCGCAGCAGAAGGAGGGCACCGTAGCAGAGGGTGCTCACATTCATTGCACTGCATGGGAAGGAGTGTTGTGTGGTTCCTATAATTCAATATAGGATCTGCGTGTTTAGACAACAAACTCTGGGATTGGTGTCCAGACTGATTCCAGACACCCCCACCGGGTATGTTCGCCTGTGTACCAGCTAGCTCACAGTGCCACTGTACACTCCTCTTACCAAGGAGAGAATAGTTATTGGCAACTATCGAACATGACAACCCTGTCCCATCAGGGATCATGGAAACAGTACAGTACTTTTCGCTAAGTCACTCGTGCTCACTTTGTCTCATAGAGATACACAGAATAAACAGGGGGAAGTTTTTCAATAAGGATTTATTGAACCAGTGTCTTTTGAGTGTAAAATAGGTGTGCTGAAACAACCATAAGACAGAAACAGATATAAATGATTATAAGCACCAACAAAGTAAAAGGATGGTTGAATTCTACCATAGTGCTAAAACAATGAATATATGCAAGCATATAAGTACATGATAATAATAATGCGTACTCCTACGATGCAACCCTAACTAGATGTGCCTAAGTGTACCTAGCATGTATGTAAGTGTAGAGCCAAGAATCCCCCTAGGCTGAAGCCAACCCCATTACCTGAAGTGAGAGACTGAAGGACCCCGTCTTGGTCTCGAGATGGACACCCCACGAGGGATGTCAGACCACTGCGTGCTGGAGTATCTGCGTACAGGAACCTCAGCGTCTTGCGTCAGCATGGAAATCTTTCTCCTCTGCCTGCCCCAGAAAAGATATGGTGTGTATATATACCCGAAAGGTACCCTCAGGGGTTCTACCTTGCTGTGTCATGTCGGCCGAGGATGATGGAAGTGATGACCCTTATACAAAGTTATTATTCAGAAGATGGTAATCCTGCTGTGATTCTGAGAATCCTCATGCATAATAAATGAGGCTAGTTTTCTGGGAAAACCACACAACATTTATGCAGCACCTTAACTAGGTAAAAGGTCGATACCAAAAACTGTTATGTAGTACAATGGCAGGGAAATGTAGGTAAAAGGTTAGGGCCTATATTGGGGTACATTGCAAAACCTAACAGGAGCTCGCGTGTCCAGAGGCATAACAAAACTTGAGGGGGCCCCTGCAAACTACATGGAGGGGCCCCCCTCCAGACTCCCTCAGGAGCTCTCAGGCCGGGGTATTGCGCTGAGGGGGCCCGCTGGAGGTCGGGCGGCCCCCCGCCCTGCAGGGGTTGCAGGGGCCTTTGTTACGCCACTGCACGTGTCGCTTACTGCACTTCTGGTGAGTGGTGGTACTCCTTTTGAAATCCGCTGAATCTTTGGTCCCTTGGGAGTCAATTTACCTGAGAAGGTAACTTGATAACCAAGACATAATGCTAAGAGCCCAGGACTGGAGAAGCAACTTTATGGAGATCATGGTTGACAGGCGTCTGTCTGTAAACACTGAACATCCCTTTACATGCAGCTCACACACTACTAATCGTTCAGTTAATGTAGACGGGGTGTGGTTTGAATTAATTTGAAGTACTTTATTAAGTAAACTAAATACTTTCAGGTTGTAGTGTGTGTTGTGGTCCTGGTGGGATTAATCTTGGTGCAGGGAGATTTCCTGTAGTCCCCGGGCACCTACCCCGGCTCTTGCTAACACTTTGATGAGATGAATAGTGGTTCATTGCTTCATTATTAGATAACAGGGAGGGTATTGTGGAGCTCCAGATCAGTGGCACAAATTAAGTACAGCCATACCAAGTGACTGTCCCTGACTTAGGCTCGAGAGTGCCCCGCTCCCATTTATCAGGAGTGTGACGTTACGCCCTTCACTGTGCGTGCTGTGTATTAGGGAGTGCTGCTTGGCGCACTACTGCTATAACAAATAAACATTCCCAAATGTTCAAATAAACACTGAAAGTCTCTTTGTCTCTGCAAAGGTTTGGAGTTTTCTGTGATGTCGTAATTTGTCCTCATGCTGAGGGGATTGGAAGTGCTTCTTCATTGGCCCACAAAAGGGGGTCTTTGAGCTGCGACAGTTCTTTCTTGGGCATTCTTAGTTCCTTCTGCATTTACGTATCCTTCCATGTCCGATGTCATATAATCCTCTTTATGCTCTCTTTAACCTGAAAGAGACTTTTCTGAACACGGACATATTCCAATGGTGACTGTTTCACCTCCTCTCTCTGTGGAGATCATGGTCCCTTTTCGGTCCGACACTGTCCATGGTCCTCATTCTTATGGCTGCCGGACTTTGTTACTGGGGTGCCAATCTTTTGCGAACACATGATCGCCAACATGTATGTCTGGACCCATTGCTCATCTTTTGCTAGAGTCTTCATCATTGCTCAAATGCTGTCTCCTCTGACTGCTTTCAGTGATCGACTTCGTGGGGTCACCTTCACGAAGCTCTAGGAATAGTGTACCTCAGAGCTTTCTTTTCTGACACTACTGTTTGCAAGCATCTCATTGTGCAGTGTGTAGTGTTTCTATAAGTTCACAGGAATTTATGAAGCGCCCACTTGACATTATCGCCACACTTCATGCCTATCCATAGTGTCTTGTTCAGCGTGCACATGAAACACTCAATTTCACTGTTGGCTTGAGACCAGCGGTGTGTTATCTTGTGGTGTTGAATGTTCAGCTCTTGCATGTAACCTCGAAATTCCTGCCCGT
The DNA here is from genome assembly GCA_963921515.1 of Calotriton arnoldi. NCBI lineage: Eukaryota > Metazoa > Chordata > Amphibia > Caudata > Salamandridae > Calotriton > Calotriton arnoldi. The sequence continues at coordinate 9,054,823 of CAWUFW010000004.1, read as the reverse complement.
TGAATAGTGATATGCAACAACAGTGGTCCAATCGGAGAGACCAACAGAAAGGACAATGCTAAACAAATTGGCTCATCCTAATTTCATTTATCCAAATCAGCCTCTTCCACCTTGTGGTAGGGTGTGCGATATTGCTTCTGTCAATACGCAAGAGTGTATATAACAATATCAGTTCTTATCACACATAAGGAAGTAAATGCATGAATTCTTTTTATACAAATTAACAGTATAAATACATTATTTACACACTTTCCCTCCAGACAGAAAAATAAGAGAAAGAAGGTGCTCAAAAAGAGTGCCCATGTGTGAAATTTAAATAGAGAATGAAAGGAGGAAATAGACCTCCTACACATATCATAATCATTACAGGGAAGCCTGTCCATTACATTTATTGTACAGCATAGAAAAAGGGTAATTGTCTAGGTCATAATTGCCCCTTTATGGACCAACTATCCAATCCAGGCTTTGTAAAGTGTCGACGTTTCGACCCGGCGAAAGAGAAAAGGGCCAGTTTAAGCCTCACCAGTGGGTCTTCATCAGGACTCTGTGACAGAATAGAGGGGGAGCAACCTGGAATTATCAATCCTCCGATGAGGGATCTGCAGAAATTATTCAAATGACAAAGGTCACCCAGTTCCTTGTCTGCAGGGGATCTAATCAGAACCCTTGTGTAAAATGGCCTTGGAGAAGAACTTAAATATATGTTCATGTAAACTATTCCAGTTGACCTACGTGCACAGGCAGCGTAGATGGAGGCCTCCTAGTAAATGTATCCCCTTGAGCTCTCTGTCTGGTATCAAGTATTTCTATGACTGAAGCGGATGTGTTGCATAGTGGGCCTTTGTAAATTGTGAGAAGATAGGTACACCATAGGCTGTAAAAATATTGCTTTCTGATTTGATACGGTCCAACACCATGGATTCCACAATTTTAACCACAGGATATTTTGAACATGGATCTATTGTAACAAGAAGCTGTTGTCCATCAGGAAAACTGCATAGATCAGCACTGACTCAGGTCCAAGATTCTGTATAAACTTCTTCAGTGATGATGGGGGCAGGTGTGTTTTGGATTCGGTGGCTTAGCAAAGTGAGGAGTTCATGTTTGATGTTTCTGTAAGTTTATCAATTTGTGGGAACCACACCTTCTACAGGAAACGGGCTGTCAATTTGGCCATGCCTTGATGGGCAAGGGCAACTGTACGATTCTGCAGAGTTCTCGGGATGACTACTTTTTCGCCTTGCAGGAGGGTCACACCCCCAGTGAGACTCAGTTTATGACTGATTTTCCATATATAAGATAGATCCTGCTGTGTGGCATTGTCCCTTGCAGCATGAAGAGAAATGTTTTCCAGCAGTTGTCCTTCAACGCTATTTTTGCAAGTAGCATACACAGGTCAGTACTTGTGCCACGGTCAATGTCCTCTAGGGAAAGAGCGTTGGGGCAAGCCCCTTGGGAAACCCAGGCAGATTCGGCAAAGATTCTGCAGGGTGCAAGGTGAGGTAGTTGGTAAGACTGTCCAACCCAGGTTTGTACTGGACGGCATAGTTGTATTGTTGCAGCAAGACTACCGACTTTCTATTCTTGGTGGGGAAAACTGGTATGTTCCTCTGAACAGAGGCACCAAAGGCTTGTGATATGCAAGAACAGTAAAGTTTCTCAAAAATATATACATGTGAAAAGGTTTACATGCACATCGGATTGCCAGGACTCACTTTGTTTGAGAGTACCTTTTCTCAGTGTCATCTGGGACCCTGCTAGCGAATACAATAGGGTTCCATTGAACTTGCTGGGGTTCTTGGAATATGACTGCCCCTATGATGAAGGGGCTGGCTTCTACAATGAGCTATGTCTTAGCTTTTGTATCAAAGTAATGCATAGTGATGTCTTTCAAACTGGTTGATTTAATGGCACTGAATGCTGCTTTGGGATCTGGCGGCCACTTCCATATGGCCGCAGACTTGGTGAGGTTGCCAAGTGGCTACAAAGTAGTTACCAAGTTTGTGATGAAGCGACCACAGTCATTTATCATGTATAAAAATCTATGGACTTCTGTGGTGTTATTGTGTGCTTTGTTGATGTCTTCCAATTTTTCGGACCAATTTTTCGGATCAATGCTAAGCCCTTCCGTAGAGAATGTATACACCAAGAATGTGATACTACTTTTTAGAAATACACATTTATCTTTTTGGAGGGTCAACCCTGCTTCTCTCAGCCCTTGAAGGGTGTCATGGAGTTGTTTGTTGTACTCAGCAAGTGTTAAAGCATAAATGAGGCTATCATCAGCATTCAGGTTGATGACACCTGCAGGTCCATTCAGAGTTTCTCTTGTAGCATCCTGGAAGACTTTGGCAGCCAATGACACCCAGAAGCCCAGCCTTTTATTGTGCCAGAGTCTAAAATGGGTGGAGAAAGTGGTAATGTAGCAGCTGTCTTCATAGAGTCAAAAATAAGTTGGGGAGTGCCTACAAGGGATTTTATTCACAATCTCAGTTAAATAAATTTTTATAACGCAATCATTTATGTTCACCCTTGTCAGTGATGAACTTGTGATTGAAACACACCAGAGGAGAATTTCTTTGCTTTTAAGTAAATCAATTTTCATACAAATTTGAATTGTATAACAAACGGGGCAATCTTTTCTTCAAAAAAACATATATTTAATATATACACAAATAAAAACAAAGGAATTGCATTTAGAATCAACCAAACATATTGTTCAAGGTATTGCAATTTAACCTACAAAACAAATATGTAAACATCTATTCCAGAAATTAACCAAGGTAAACGATCTGGCAAAACAGAAGACGGTTCCTTGAAATCAACGAAAGTTAAAGGAAATAGATGTGCTGTCGACGTTTCGGTCTGTGTTGGCAGTGAGACCGTCAGACCTTCTTCAGGACGTGAAGTTGATTGTGAAACCACAACATACCCTTCTCAGATTTCTTATAGGGAGTGGCGCGCTCAATAGAGTCAAGGCGGGCAAAAGTGTTCTCCGTATGATTAAAAGACTATCTGTAGCCAAGTTAACGTTATGCAAGTATCCACTTAAAACTTGCGGACATGGACTGCCGAGTGCAAAGATTTGTGCGGCGTCTTTAAGGAATCTAGTCTTGATCCATACGCTCTCGAAACGTGCAATCTACCGGTCAGGAGTCTTCATAGAGTAGCTGCTTGTGTTATCTGGCATCCAGTTTGGAAGACCAACTTGCGCCATTTAAACCTGCCAAGATGTACTTGAGAGTGATGTGCCGCTCCCGTTTGGTTGTGGCATTTGACATTCTCATGTCAATTCAGATTCTAATCGCATCGGGCTAATTGTGTTTTGTGGCTATCACCATGAGGGAGACCATGGTGTGGGAGCGGTCACCTTCCAGTTGTGTCTTCCAGTCGTTTTAATTTGGTCTCTGCTTTCTTTGGGAAGTAAAATGGGATCCTTCTATGCCAGAGGATGATGGGTGGTGTCATTGATATGGAGGGTTATGGGTTTTGCCTGGAGGCCATCATCTACATAGACTCACTCAACTTCATATACATTCCCCTCACTATTATTTTCTGGCCTCACAGTTGCGTTCCCTTTTTCTCAATCCAGCACCATCTACATAGGTGTCATTAATTGCTCACCAGCACTCAAGTCCAACTTAACTGAGCAGGCCTCAGAATTCCTCTCCCTCAACTAATGATGTTAGCTGACAGAATATTCCTGGGGATTTCATTATTGGTTGTAAAAATATTAAATGCAAGCTATTCACACCACTAGAGAGCATTGTATCCCTCCACAATATTGTCCAGCATTCATCCTAACCCTATGTACAAACTAATGCTTCTGGACCTCATCAAAGATGTATTAGGGATGATGATATATTGTTTCTTCTTGAGACTGATTGGTCCAATCATTTCCTCCCCCCCCTTCATACTCCGATTCACACCCCAAATTGCATGACACATGAAATGAAAATATGTTTTATAAAGCACTCGAATGCCCAGGGGCGTCTTGGTGCTGGTAGCACAACAGATAGATGATATATAACAGCTAAATTATGAAGCTATGAGTTAAAAAAACAGGTCTTAAGATTCTTTCTAAAAGCCAACAAGGAAGAGCTGGTCCTTAATTTGGAGGGTAGGGCATTCCACCGTTTGGCTGTGCGATCCATGAAGCTTCTACCCCCCCTCCACCCCCCCAGCGCATTCTTCTGAACTTGGGCACTTTCAAGTTAACTGCTGAGGATGATCGGAGTGGCCTAGCAGGAATATATCTGGTCAATTTATTTTTAAAGTAGTCTGGGCTTTCTCCATGTAGGGCCTTAAAGGCGATATAGAACGCCTTAAAGTCTATCCTTTTGACAACTTGCAGCCAATGAAGTTCCTCAAGAGCCTTAACTGCTGAGCTTTGTCTAGGTATTCCCAGCAATAGGCGAGCTGCCGAATTCTGCAGAATTTGTAGCTTGCTCAAGAGACGTTTCTGTATATTAATAAATAGGCCATTACAATAATCTATTTTAGATAAAGTAAGGGCAGTTACCACTAGTTTCTTCAGCTCCAAAGGGAGAAAAGGTAAGATCTTTATCAGAATTTTTGGCATAAGGAATGCGCTTGAAGTAATGGCATTCACCTGTTTGTCAAACACCAGCTGGCTATCAAAATCACCCCCAGGTTTTTCACCTTGGTGACTGGGGTTGGAAGGGACCCGAGTTCCTCAGGCCACCAGTCCGGTGACCAGAATGAGGTATCATTTCCCAATAGTAGCACTTCGGTTTTATCGGTGTTCAATTTCAGACAGTTGCACGACATCCAGTTGTTGACTTGTTGCATGCAGTTGCTGAAAGTAGCCGCTGACTCTTTGTGGTTACCAGCAACTGAGATGATAATTTGCGTGTTGTCAGCATAACAGACTACCGAAAAACCCAAACTTCTAATCAATGTGGCCAATGGAGCCACGTAAAGATTAAACAGGGTCGGGCTTAGCGATGATCCCTGCGGAACTCCACACGGGAGAGAAAAAGAGTCTGAGCGATAGCCATCCAAAGACACTGACTGAACTCTGTCTGTGAGAAAGGAAGCTAGTAGTGATAGAGCTAAGCTACGGATGCCCAGAGATTCGACACGGTCAATCAGAATTTTATGGCTCACCGTGTCGAATGCTGCTGAAAGGTCAAGAAGGATAAGCACTGCAGAGTTCCCACCATCGAGCGATGCCTTTAATTCCTCCATGGCCATAATCAGAGCCAGTTCTGTACTGTATTGGTGACGAAATCCGAACTGTGCATGATCCAATAAATTGTTTGATTCCAGAAATGAAGTAAGCTCATTATTGATTGTCTTTTCTGCAATTTTGGCAATGAAGGGGAGCCTTGAAATAGGGCGATAATTATTGGCAACAGAAGGATCCAACTGGGGTTTTTTTAACAGTGGGAGCACTGAGGCCACCTTCATATTTGATGGAAAGGAACCCTGCCTAAACATTTCGTTAATAATTGGTGTTAAGACACCCGCTATAGTTCTAGAAACCAGATGTAAACTCTCTGGAGGACAGGGATCCGATGGGGACCCCGAGCGAGTGTTAAGAATTAGTTCATGCACTTGTTCCGTCAGTAAAGATGAAAAAACCACGAGAGATGGAGAAGTACCCTTAACCGTACTGAGTGGTGGAGTCAGCAAATGTATCTGCCCCATTTCGCCCATTTCAGGGGTGTGCGCAGCTATGAAAGCTCCATTGAGATGATAGTAAAAGAGTTAAATATATCAATGACTTTTTTTTTTTAATGCCGACGCAATCTTGTCGCACAACGACTGATTGCTTTCCACTTTCTTTTGGTCATTACAATTAGCCAGTTTTTTAATTGTAGAATACAATTCTTTACTAGAGTTTTTTGCTGCCACAATTTTCTGTGAAAAATAGGCCGATTTTTCCTTCGGAATCTGACACCTTCTGTTTACAAGTAACCTTCCTTCCAAGACTTGACTAGATCGCTCTTCTACTGAGCTGGACACCACACAAAACGAATGCAAGAATACCATCTAAGTGGTATTTGACATTATTTCCCTACTACAATTAAAATGGCAGGGGGGAAACAAGCTAACCTTAGTTCATAGACTTCCTTCATAAGAAAAGAACAATTATTAACGTAGAAAGAAGCATAGAACTCAAAGTCCTCTCTCTCCATTACAAATCAGACTACTAGCCTTAAGAAGAGACCACACAAACTATCCTCACCACCCAATCAAATTTCATACAGGAACAAACTACCACCTCACTCAACCATGCCGGGTCTTCATTCCACTGCCTCTATTCTAGTACCACTCCTCCTCCTATTGCTTCAGCACACTCTTCAGTCTTCGAGTGTAGCAAATTCCTCCATAATTTACTGACAAAAACAACTCTACAGAATTAAACCATGGCAAATGCATATTAGGGCGCATCACTCATATCCAAAACCAACAATACCTAATAAGGTTTTCCATGATTGGTTGCAATAAGTTACCTGTATGGCCTTTACACTTACTCCATCAAGAACAATTTCCCATGATTGAGCTCAAAGCTGCTCGATCGTGATTTGCTCTCCAACGGAGACCTCCCTAAACAGCTAAATACTGAGCAAATCAACCCAAAATTAAACAGCAAATGTAACCTCTGCCTCAAACTCCTCTTCAAGTTCAGATCTATCTCCAACCCACTGCGTAAAGGGAAACCAATCAACAAGTGTGTCTGCACCCTCAATAAAGAAAATCTACTGAAGAAATATGAAGCTGGCATTTATGCTGGATATATTAGGGACCCTGCCACTATAAAAATATTAAAAGATATCGACACATGATGGACGACTATTGTCCACTTGTTATTCTGGATCTTCAGGTGCCTTTGATATAACTGATCATCACAGGCTAATACTAACCCTCGAGAACGACATACACTTCTGTGGACAAGTCTTAAGCTGTTTCGCATCCTTTCTAACTAATTGTAATCAATTGGTCATAATTGGCCAACAGATTGTCAATAAACTGGCAGTTTTGTGTGGTGTGCCTCAAGGCTTCATGTTGGCTCCCATTCAAGGTGTATCTTGAACCTCTGAATCAGTGTTCAAATGGATGGAAGTGCCCATCCATCTGTATGCAGACAGCACTCAACTCCACATAATGTAATTCATACTGGACATTCACACCCTCTAACACAGCCTTCTTCAGCTAGACGTTTGACTCTTTTTTTTTAGCTTACTCCCTTAAAACCCTTTTTCTTATGCCCCCCCCAAAGAAACAAACTCAGCTCTGCATGGCATTGCTCCATCACTCAACATCTGAAAAATGGTTGGAATTTACAGTCAATAACTTATCCCAAAAATCACAAAGCAGCCGATTTTCATCTGAAGTCGTCCAAAATGGTCAAACCTCTACTCTCACTGAACATCTGAAAACTGCTGCACAGGCTGCATCCTTGGTGAGGCTCCTCAAACCTCACTTATCCCTATTAAATTAGTCCTCCCTTCAACAACCAATCTATCATGCACTAGAAAATTAAACATCTCACCCATTCTTATGGAAATACGCTGCCTTCCCATCAAAGTGTATCTTGCACTTAAGTTATTTTGCCTCACATGATCACTCCCAAGTTTTTGGACTGATACTGCTCATTATTTGTCACTGACAGTGCACTGAGTCCTGCCAAACAGGCCTCAGTGCCAGTGCTCTTTACCCTCAAAACATGTATGTCTAATTGGCTCACCCACAAGTGGCCTAAATTAATGTACTTATATGTCCCTAGTATAAGGTACCAGGCGTACCCAGGGCCTGTAAGTTAAGATGCCCCTCGTGGGCTGCAGCAATTATTGTGCTACCACGAGTGTGACAAAGCAAAGCTCGACTACCAGCCCACCATTGCAGTCCGGCAGAGCACTTTTTAAACTGTTAACTCGGCTTTGCCATTTAAAGTAAAAGCAAAGCTCAAGCCTTCCTTATTAGTATTTATATGTCACCCCTAAGACAGTTTTATTAAGTCATAAAGACAGGGTGCATTATATTAAAAAGTTGAACATGTGTTTCCAAACTTTACATGTCCTGGTAGTAAAAACCCTGCATTGTTATTCTTACTTAAGCAGAGGTGTGTAGCCCCATTGGCGGGTACAGAGTTAAACGCTATAAATTCAGCAGTGCTCACATCTGAATGGGACTACTACATATGATACTTTGTGGTATCAAGCAAATCGTTGCATTAAACCTGACTTAATGCTCAGGTCGAATTCAATGTATTTTATGCACAAATGGCAACTTTAGAAAGTTACAATATTTTGGGGCGACATTCCGCCCCAAGTCCAATGGCACAGCGTAATGCTGCTTGCGCAATTTATTTTCTGCAAGTACTCAAATGTATTTAAAGTTCTCCTGATTTTCATCATATTATTTCACTTCAATCCTCTTTTTGTTCCACACGTAGGGTAACATGCCAATTTTCAAAGATTTCTCGTGTTCAAGATTGTCCATCCGGACCTTTTTGCAAAAACACGTACAAATGCAGCAATTCATCCAAGGCAGTGTTTTATTTTGTTAAACCCAATGCATTTCGGGCATTTCGAGCCCTTCGTCAGGGGTCACTACAAGTAACAATCAAACAAACATTATTAGTAAAAACATTAATATATATTCATAACAAAACCACAATAATCCGTGCGAAAATAAATGTACCCCTATTACAATTAAAACATCACTTTTCGCTTTTGCTAATATCCCAATGCGTGTTCAATCAAGTCACATTCCCTTGTTTTTTTGTTTTTTATACCAGGCTGGTTCCAACCCTCTTCCCCCATATATATCTCCCTTTATTAAAATCGGTGGTTCCCTCTGTCTGACGGCTTGACCTTGAACCAAACTCCTCAACTGTGTGTGCACACTTTTTTACAAACTATCCCATATCTCCCCTTCCATCCATACAACCATTCATTCTCCCTACTCAACAATTATTCTTTTCCTTACTCAACCATCTCCCCCTCCTCATACTCCCCACTATTGCCTCCCACCCTTCTTTTCATACTCACATTCTCATTTATCCATATGCCATTCACCTCATTTCCACCACTCCCCCCTCCTCTACGCCCGTGTCTGCATCAACTCGTCTTCTTACCAACAATCTCCACCCTCCAGAATTCACAAACCTGCAAACGTACCATCTTTTCCCGCCCTACATCTCTCCTCTCTACCATACATTCTCCCCGAGCCTCCGGCCTGTTCACACTCTCCCATGTTCAGAACCATACTCTCATTCTGACAAAATTCCACGTACCTGCCTGCACTCGATAACACTTCCTTTCTCCTCACATTCTTTCGGCTTCTGTGTTTCCCGTACTTTTCACACCAGCTGTTTTTAAACACACACCCATGCCCAAGCTCCTCCTGCTTTCTCAAGTCCTGATTGAACCACCTCATTAACCCACCTGCGCTGAAACCCGCCCTTCATTTTCGAATACTACTCTTCCCACAACGCACCTTAATAATACGTAAAAACGACATACTACAAAGCGGCATACTGCAAAGCGTCCCAGTGAAAATCCAGTGTCAACATATTACTAAAGATAAATGCTAAGAGTACAACTACGCACGTTTAAACACGTTACCAAATTAGAACTTGTTCCACTGATGTCTGCCAATGCATGTTACTATACATTTAGATGCCCCTTCAGTAAAACATTGTTGGATGAACCAGGTCTTCCGCCGTACGTGTGGAAATAGCCCTTTTAACAAGGTTCATCATAAGGTATGTCTTTGGCATTGGGTGCAAACCCAAATTAGGGCAATATTATGAAAACAATTTTAAATAGTAGGGAATGCACACCTCTTTAGTCATAGTTCATCATGTTTTTCAATCCATTCATTCAACGTTACGTGCTCACAGGTTTGTGGTGCCTTGCCCAAATGGCACCCGGGTACTACATCACAATATTTTGGGGCGACATTCCGCCCCAAGTCCAATGGCACAGCGTAATGCTGCTTGCGCAATTTATTTTCTGCAAGTATCAAATGTATTTAAAGTTCTCTGATTTTCATCATAACATTACTTCAATCCTCTTGTCCACACGTAGGGTAACATGCCAATTTGTACGTGTTTTTGCAAAAAGGTCCGGATGGACAATCTTGAACACGAGAAATCTTTGAAAATTGGCATGTTACCCTACGTGTGGAACAAAAAGAGGATTGAAGTGAAATAATATGATGAAAATCAGGAGAACTTTAAATACATTTGAAAATATTGTGATGTAGTACCCGGGTGCCATTTGGGCAAGGCACCACAAACCTGTGAGCACGCAACGTTGAATGAATGGAGTGGAAAAACATGATGAACTATGACTAAAGAGGGTGTGCATTCCCTACTATTTAAAAAAAAAAAAAAAAAAAAAACTTTAGAAAGTTGCCACTTTTTTGCCCAAAAGTTTTCCTGTGACCATTTACAGTTGCTGACCTCCAGACAGCTTTCTGCCCTCCTGGGGGGAAGTGTGAATAGCTCTCAGGAAGGAACACAAAGGGGCTGCCTTTGGAAGGGGTGTGGCCTCCTCCTGGCAGGATGGCCGAGCATGGTGTGAACTCAAAAGGCAAGCTTTAAAGGGGAAGCCACCTTTGAAGGGCAAGTGGAAGTCACTCAAGTTTTTGCAGACAGGCTGGCAGCAGGACCAGAAAGGGGGACACTGGGGCCAAACCGTTTTTTCCGTGGGCGTGTGGCCCCCTGGTAGTCACACCTCTGGGATGGGCTAGGGAGCTCAGCACGCCAAGAGAAGGGCTCTGCCATGCTGGGAGTGGGCAGAATGATTCATTCTGAGCTAACTAGATGCCACACTTCATAAGAAGTCGTCACTAGGCGGGAAGGGACTCGATAGCCCATTGCCCAGTAGTCACCACATTCTCCGAGGGCAAGAACTGGGCATAAAAGGGAACCTCTGGCACTCAGACCTCAGTTCATGTCTGAACAGGAGGGAGGACCAAAAAAGGACTACCCTCCTGTACCCAGCAAGGACAGGCTGCAGCAGAAGACTGGACTGCACCTTCTGCTTCTTGGAGTACCAAAGACAGGGCTATGCTTGTGGTGCCCTGCTTGAGGAAAATTCGTCCTTGACCGAGGGCTGGCCTCAATCAATCAAGGTGTTTGTTAAGCACTACTACTCACCCGTAGGGGTCTCAAGGCGGTGTGGGGGGGAGGGGTTTAGCAGGTTCCAGTCCATCAAGGAGGGGGTCTGTCGAAGAGCCAGGTTTTGAGGTTTCTTGCGAAGATGGGGAGCGATGTTGTCTGTCTGAGGTGGAGCGGAAGGGCGGTCCAGGCTCTGGCCGCGAGGAAGGAGAAGGAGCGGCCTCCCGATCTGGTCTTTCTGGTGCGGGGGACCACAGCGTAGGAGAGCTGGGCTGATCGTAGGGTCCTCTGGGGTGCGTGGAATTTGAGTCGGCTGTTCAGGTATGCTGGTCCGGTGTCGTGGAGGGCCTTGTGAGCGTGGGTGAGCATCTTGAAGGTGACTCTAGCTTCGATAGGGAGCCAGTGGAGTGTGCGCAGGTGCTGGGAGATGTGGCAGTGTCTTGGCAGGTCGAGGACCAGTCTTGCGGCAGCGTTCTGGATGTTCTGTAGCTTGCGGGTGAGGTTTTTGTTTATTCTGGCGTAGAGTGCGTTGCCGTAGTCGAGTCTGCTGGTGATCAGGGCGTGAGTGACGGTCTTTCTGTGTTCGAAGGGGATCCATTTGAAGGTCTTACGTAGGAGGCGGAGGGTGTGGAAGCAGGAGGACAAGACGGAGTTGATCTGGCGGTCCATTTTGAGCTCGGAGTCCAGGATGATTCCCAGGTTGCGTGCGTGGTCTGTCGGGGTGGGCGGGCTTCCGAGGGCGGGGGGCCACCAGGTGTCGTTCCAGGCGTCGGGGTTTGGGCCCATGATGAGTACTTCTGTTTTGTTGGTGTTTAGTTGTAGGCAGCTGTTTTTCATCCATTTGGCGACGGCCTTCATGCCTTCACGAAAGTTGTGTCTGGCGGTATTGGGTTCGTTGGATAGGGAGAGGATGAGTTGGGTGTCGTCTGCGTATGACACAATGTTGAGTCCGTAGGTTCTGATGATGGGGGCGAGCGGAGCCATGTAGATGTTGAGGAGCGTAGGGCTGAGGGAGGACCCCTGGGGGACTCCGCAGGTGGTTGGTGTAGGGTTCGAGAGGAAAGGGGGGAGTCTGACCCGCTGCGTTCTGCTGGAGAGGAAGGAGCGGATCCAGTTGAGGGCCTTGTCTTGGATCCCTGCGTCGTGGAGTCTGCGTATTAGGGTGCGGTGAGATACAGTGTCGAACGCCGCTGAGAGGTCGAGGAGGATGAGGGCTGCTGTTTCTCCTTTGTCCAGTAGGGTGCGGATGTCGTCTGTTGCGGCGAGGAGGGCGGTTTCCGTACTCAGGAAAACCCCCAACAGAGGCTCAGCCTCCTCAGCATCCTTGATCATCTTCAGCATCTTGTATCCCTTGCGTGTGGACCACTCTATTTAGGTATATGGCAATTCACCAATAGAGCCTCAACTGACCTGGAGACTGCTTTGACTGTTCTACTCGACCTTACTTATTGGTCTCAGTGACAGGCTCCCTGCCGCAGTCCATCGCCACAAGAGAGCCTTTATAGCTGTTACTTGTCGTGGCTAACCCAAACCACGAGTCATGTTTGTTTACAATGATTTATTGTGCTAAGTGAAAATCTGTGATTTATTATGTCCTTCAATATTCATATCTACGGAAACCTACGGATGATTTTTGTTGTTGAGTTGTCTATTAAAGATAAAAATACAACCTATTTTTATAAATACTGTTGGATTTTTACTGTGTAGGCATTTTCTTCTCATTCAGCTGTTTTGGTACTTTTTAGTGCTTCACACTTTGATAAAGTCTGACTGTTCAAAGTCACAGTTACCCTGGGTTGAGCTAAGGTTTTTCAGACAAACCTGACTGGACCCAATACAGATTTCTGCCTTTAATACACACTGAGGTCGCACAACCACACAATATAATAAACCACTTTCCTCACACTCACTTATACCATTCAACTAAACCTAACTCCTTTTCTATTGAACATACTAAACATCCCAGGTAGTAAAAGAGGCCACAGGAGCAAACATTATTTATGTCTGGGAACACCTAGACTCACAACCTTCCAAGTACTGAACAAACCGTTCTCAGCAAATCCCTTCCAGCAGACATAAGAACTGAACACATGCTCCTGTTCTTCAAGAAGCAACCAAACTTCCACTTCTAACATACCGTGATGAGCATGTTTCCCATTGGACCATCTTTTCATCAAAGTTACTGTTCTATGTTAAACTTTATTGAACACAGAGATGTGGACAACCAGCTAGGGCTACTGACTTTGGAACTGGGAAACCGGGTATGAATCCTGACCTTGGTTCAACATCTTGTAATTCCGGGCAAATCATTTACTAAATGTGCAATGATATCTAGTTCTCTTGAAAGCCCTCTAATGACCTCGGGCCAAGTACATGCTTTCTAAAACTGCAACAAAACAAAAAAAAGTTACCTCTTTCTGTTGTCCTTTTGAGTTTATTGGACTGCACACTAATGCCTTATGAGTGCTATATAAAACTGTCAAATAAAAAATACATATGAATAATGCATACCTTGGGAAAATGCTGGGTCCTAGCTGTCTTGCTGGCACCCCTGGCCATAATAATGGCCGGGCATTTTATGGGTATCATTTCTCTATTGAGCATTTGCTACTTTGGAATTCCGGAGGCCAGCCATACCATAATGATGACCCAGTCAAATTGAGGTAATTTTTGGCATACAGTAATCATCACGATGGCCCTTGCAAATTGTGTCCATCATTCACATGCTGGATGTCTACACTATTAGGATTATGGTGGCCAAGCATTTCGGGGGCATTTGTGGCACATTGCTGGCCCAAGATAAAGGTGGCCCTTTCCAATTGGGGGCATCTATTGGGTATTGTGACCCCCTTAGCATTATGTAAGCGTGCATTTGTTTGCATGCCTGTCTGTGAGGTTGTTCCATAGGTATCTGAGAGAAAGTGCCCTCTTTCTGCATGGTATGCCCCCACTTTTTGCTGAATTGCTGATGTTCTTTGACTGAGTGTGCCCTGGACTCCTGCTAATCAGGTACCCAGGGCCTATGTTCCTTCCCTAAAAACTGCATTGAAGCCTAAACCCAATTGGCATCCCTGGCCACAGGTAGGCCCCTGGTAAAAGGTACCACAGGTACCCAGGGCACTGTGACCAGGGAAGGCCCCTAAGGGCTGCAGCACTTATTGTGCCACCCTTAGAGGCCCTGCACCTTTTCACACACACACTGCCTTTGCAGGCTGCGTGTCTTGGTGCAGAACAAAGTGAAGAGTCGACATGGCACACATCCCTGTGTGCCATGCCCACAAACCACTGCCCTGGCATACATCAGTCACCCCTCTACCTGGGTGCCCTATGCCAGTGGTGACCTGTTTTTGCCTGGGCCATAGGACCCTAACAGTGACCAAGTCTATTTCTGGCACTATAAGTGCAGTGTTGCTAAGTGTAGGAGTATATTGAAATCAAAAGTATGTCTTTACAAACTCGCACAAATAACCATAACGTATTTACTTACCTGTTTGACTAGGATATGTCCTAGTATCGAACTTCTCAGCATATTAACCCAGCACTGATGCCAGTGTAGGATGTAACGTGAAAATGTACAACTTACCTGCAATCTTACTGGAGATGCCCATTCATTTCAATGTACTGCTCCAACAAGTTTCTAAGTGTGGAGTTTTGAAATCTGAAAAGCCTATTCATTTCAATGGAACACTCGCACGCCAACCTAACGTCAGACCCAGTATCTACTTACCTGTTTGCAGGAGACTGTCCCAAGACCTGGCTGTTCAATCAGTAGCTGCTACTCCAGCACTTAGAGCCTTAGAAAAGCTAACGTAGTGAGTAACTTACTCTACAATTTACTGAATATGCATTGATTCATTGCAATGTACTGTATTTGCTAAGTGTTGCAACCTACTGCATCCCCTGTAAATCAAACAAAGTACCATTTCTATTGCATTTTCAAACTGTTCTATATTCAGCAACTTATTATTGCAAAGTATTTTATGGTTACCTGTGCCAGGCTTGCTTGGTTCTAAAATAAAACAACAGTATATTTTTATATAAAAACAATTGGCCTAGAGATCAGTTCTTGAGTGTGTGTATTCATTTGCTGACTGAGTGTGTACATCAAATGCTTAACACTGTCCTCTGATACTGCCTTACTGCTCGACCACTCTACCACAAATAGAGAGTAATGTTCTATCTAACTTTAACCTCTGCCTACCTCTGGGGTCACTTGGACTCTATACACACTATACCTCATTTTGGTGTAGCATATATAGAGCCAGTTTCTTACAGTGTCATATCCTTAGACTTCTCGAGCCATATTGATGGTCATTTGAGATAATGGTGATCCTAGCATATTTGTAGGCATCATTAGCATATTCTGCCTGACTTGGTGTTATGGTTGGTCTTGTTCCATGACTGGCATTGCACATGGTGGTATTTTGGCAACTGTAGTCTTGATGTTGGTAACTGCTGCCATAATGGTGACCCTACCTCTTGAGGGCCTCATTGACATAATGCACCCAAATAGCATCATGGTAACCATCTGTAATATAAAATACGACCGGTAAGATTGATGGCATTTTTGGAATATTGTGGCCCTTATGGTGGCCACTAATTTCATAATGGTAAATCTATAATATAGTAGGTCTCATTAGTATTATGCCCCCTTGTATTATGGTGATCATCTAAGGCATAACGGTGGCAATGCTGTTGGCATTATGGCGGCTTTGACGTATAGTCATGCTTAGTTTCTTGTGCCACCCTTGGCATTATGGTGGCCACCAGTGGCAGAATCTGGCACTGTGTGGCACCACCTATGTAAGGGGGGTGTCACATTTAAGATGTGTCAAAACTCCTAATAATGAATGTTCAATGGTGGTTTGACAATTTTGGCAAACAAATTTGTAAATAATGGCATATTGTGATACAGGAATGAAATGTGTACCTACATAGGGCAATGTGACATGGCAGTGTGCATCTAACTGGAGCAAATTAAAATGGCATGATAAAAAGAAGCTGTCACATACGCACTCACCATCACAGCAACCCAACACCATCATGTCACAACACAGTATATAAGGGATAAAGTACCCCCTGCTGTACATTATAAGGATATTGGAGATCTCTGAGGTGCTCCATAACCATATAGAGGAACGAGGCCGAAGACTGAGTTCCATATGGTTATGGAACTCCTCAGAGACTTGCAATATTCTTATCATGTACACCGGGGGTACTTTATCACATACAATACATGGTCACACCATCACCCATCCCACAAACCATTTAAAACCTTGCTGCATAACTCTTTCATTTGAAAGATGGAGCATGTTTGTAAACATGAAGAATAAAAATAAAACCTCTAGTGCAAAATTAAACACATCAAAAACCTGTTAGATATTTGTGCAAGCAGATATTAGAAATAGTTCAACAAAAGTTAGTTTAAGAAAAAAAAAGCTGTAGTAGCTCAGAATGTGTAGAAACATACAGAAAGATTCTGGCTTTTCTCTAAGGAGTGCAAAAAATAAACATATTCTCTCTGCTATTAAAATAGAGCACAAAAAAGAAAAGCAAAATTGTTGTTGCTTTAAACAGCTGCTTCAATTAAGCTCCATTATCTGACCTGCCTTTCATCTGGCTGCTGGCTCTGGCAGTTGATCAATTTTATTGAACTGGAGGATCTATTACATGAGATCTGTAGGAAGCTGGCTCTGTATATATACCAAAGTAAGGTAGTGTGCACAGAGTCCCCAGAAGTATAGCAGAGGCTAAATTAGGTAAGTACTAACAGCTCTCCTTTTGGTAGTGTGGGCGAGCAGTCAGGCTTACCCAGAGGGTGTGTTAAGCATTTATTGCATTCACTCAATCAAGGACTGATACACACACTCAGAGACAGAATCCGGACCAATGAGGTAAGTATAAAAAAGATATACTTATGTTTTATTTTAGAACCAAGCAGGACTTTGCACAGGTGAGTAAAATATGCTTTCAAATCCAAGACTGTTCAGAGAAATGCAGTTGTGCTTGAAATTAGAATTCTTACAGGGTTGTATCACTTTTTCAATGCAGTTTATATCATACAGTAAATACTTTTAGATTACTTTTGAGTTACTTTGAGTACTGGGGGTGGTATGCCTAGATACCACACCCTAAGAGTTCTACATACAAGGTAAGTACGACTTTTTATACTTTGAAATTGAATTCACTTTTCTCCATAAATTAGCAGTTCCACACTTGGAAATATTTTAGGCCCAAAATCTTATAACATGGGCTCCTATGGGAGAAAAATGGTTATCAGTTTTGGAGGTAAGTACTCGACTCACGAGGGGAGCTTTGGGGGTTAGGACTAAGATTCCCCAAGGTTTAGGGGGGCACTCGAGTTGCACCACCAGCGGCACTGGGGCAGCCGGATGAAGAGTGAAGGGGCCCAATGTTATGAAACCACAAAAACCGAAATCTCGGATACAAGAACCTAGCCAATTTCTACAAAAGGTTTTACGCTCTCTGAGAGTCAGAAAAACAGTATGAAAGGAAAAATTTCCTTTCTTGAGTCCCCTCACTCACCAGGGTTTCCCCACGGTGACATGCTTCATCATTGGGGCCATCCCAACCCGCTGCGGGTTGGGGCGTGCTACGACTTGCGACACTACGTAGGAGCACTAATTATGGGTGACTATGTGTGGTGCAGTGACGGAGGTGGAGTGGGTGAGATTAAAAATATCTGGCTAGTGGGCAAAAAAGAATTTATTCAGGCTCCTAGCCGATATATTAAAAACGGGGTTGGTCTCTAGGGTACCTGTCTGCAATGGGTCAGGGGTCCCTAGTGGACGTCAACTAGTTTCGAGCTTCCCCAGTGCTCTTCTTCAGGACAAACAGGGTCCAGCCCTGTATTGTACCACTCCAAGGTGACCTAAAAATAGGAAAAAATGATGCTGCGGAATTTAAGCAGGCAAAAGTTAATACATACGGTACATTGATCACGTAGTATCTGAAACAGAAATGAGAAATAACATTATCATGTACAACCTACTTCATGCTGTGTAGGTGAATTTTGAAACTGCCATGCTACGCAAACACGATATACTGATCACGTAGTATCCAAAACAGAAATGAGAAATAGCATTATCATGTACAACCTACTTCATGCTGTGTAGGTGAATTTTGAAACTGCCATGCTACGCAATCACGCATCCATATAGCAAATCACTCATCCATTGTTGGTGTGTATTGCTCAGAACTCTCCAGTGTATAACCGTGTGCGGTTACGTGGGCTGTACACACCTCATTAAGATTCGTGAAATCGTGACCTCGTTGATGCCCAGTGCTAGTTTAAAAACGAATTGTCTCCACGTGACATTACCCTTTAAAAACACGACAACTTTATAAAAGTAATAGTTTGTTTAATTATAATTGTGAATAATCACGGGCAAACCATGCAGTTTTTTCGTAATTGCTGTGTTAATTCATGATGTGCGCCAAGTGATAGAACCGCACCCTGACAGGTACAGACAGACAGTACGACATGGAAAACTACATTAAGGGAGAGAACACATACTAATTATAAAGCAAGATTGTGCTTCATGGTCTCTGAGGGGCTGGAGAGATCACTGGCACTGTGGGAGGAAGCAAAACAAAGCGATAATGAAAGCTTCGTAGCTAAAACAACAGAGCGGGTACGCTGTGGGTATATCCGCTGGCTGCCCGGTCCGGTCCTGAAAAGGAATTGGCTTACTTGTGGAAGATAACCGCTCCGGCGTGTTACCTGCTTGCCCTCGCGACCGCATATTAGCGAGTCTCTCCCGGGTGCAGGTATTTGAAGGAAGTGTTTCCGCCTAGTCATATGATGAAGACTAGAGCGGAAACCTTCACCAAATGTCCGCCGCATTTGGCTCAATTTGGCGGCCCTTTTGGAGATAGTGGAAGGCTTATTTACCAAAAGTGCCTGTTGGGAAGGACCTAAAGTGATCAAGGTCAGACGATACAAACATACACACAAACAAGGTATGCCTCACTTTGATTTTTGCAAAATGTGAGGGACTGCTGTACTACCACTCTCTAAAAAAAGGTGTATTTGGTCAAGAGAGGCGAATAGTTACATTTATAAAGTAAATGTTATTTCTATCAGAGGGTGGCCAACGGTGTGTCAAAAAAAGTTTGTAGTATATTCAGGTTTTTGGGGATTGCAAAGGAGCAGGTTTCTCTGTGATTTTATCTTGAGAACTGTCCCCACGGTATATTGTCATTCAAACCTTGACTATATGTACGCAATTTGAAAACCCAGCGTTGTTCTCGCTCAAGTAGTCGTTGCTGAAGGTTGTCGTTGCATTTGACGTGTTCTAGGACCACCCATTTCATGTCATTGGGTGTGTGTTGTTTTTCGATAAAGTGTGTTGACATTTTTGTTGTCGCCCGTTTGCACCTGATGTTACTGCGGTGCTCAACAATCCTAGTACTGGCTTTTCGTGTAGTCATCCCTACATAGTGGAGGTTGCAGGTGCAGGTGATTAAATATACTACTCCTTTGGTGTTGCAGTTAGTGAAACTACGGAGTTCCCATGTCATTTGATTATTAAATGTCACTTTTTTGGTAGCTGACGTGAGGTGACAAACGCTGCAGTTATTGCACGGATAATGTCCCGCAGGTAAAGTTTGCAGGGTTCTTTGCCCATCAGATTTAGTGTTGTTTTTGGGACGGGTGTGGACAAAGTAGTTTTTAAGGTTCTTTCCTTTTCTGTGGCTAAACATCGGTTTAGGTATGTCTAGGTTTGCACTGTTTAATGTCCGCCAGTGTTTCTTGATGATCTTGGACACCTTGTTTGACGCTATGTTATAGGTCGTTATGCAGATCGGTCTCTTGTCTTGTGTGGTGTTGTTTTGTCTGGGTTCAAGAAGAGCATCCCTGTTGTTGTTGCCTGCTCTTTTTTTGGCTGCTGAGATTAGGTGTTTGGGATACTGTCTGGCTTCCAGTTTCTCCGCTAAATCCTTTGCTTGGATATGATAGTCTGTTTTCTCAGTGCAATTTCTTCTCAAACGCAAGAATTGTCCGAAAGGTAAATTGTCTTTCAGTTGCTTGGGATGGAAGCTATCGTAAATTAAAAGACAATTTCTTGCTGTGGGTTTGAAATGCGTGGTTGTGGTCAGGCCACCTTGGTTAGCCATAATGTTTAGGTCCAGAAAGACCAATTGGGACCTGCTCATAGTATAAGTGAACTTAAGAAACGGGTCCTGTAGGTTCAGCCAACTGATAAAATTTGTGGCCTCGGTCTCATTGCCTTCCCAAATCACAAGCACATCATCAATGTAACGTTTCCATAGTTTTAAGTTATTGATGTGCGGATTTTGAGGGTTTAGTATCTTCTGTTTCTCAAGGTGATGGACATAGAGTCCTGCCACACTCGGCGCAAAAGTGCTCCCCATACTAGTGCCGTGCACTTGACGATATAAGGTATCTTCAAATCTGAAGTAGTTCTCAGTTAGGGCCAGCCGGCAGCATTCGAGGACTACGTGTCTAGGTGTGTGGTAGATCCAAGGGTTCTCGAAGAGTACTTCTTCAAGGATTTGCAAGGTTTCCTTATGCGGTAGACTAGTGTACAGGCTTTCAACATCAAGCCCCATTAAGATGTTGATTGTTGGGTTGAATGGTAGATCTTGTAGAAGGCACAGGACAGCTTTTGTATCCTGTAGGTACGTGCTAGTACTCTGTATAATGGGTCGTAAGTAGGCGTTGGCAAATTTTGAGAGAGGTTCAAGAATTGACCCAATGCCGGACACATGGGCTCCTATGGGAGAAAAATGGTTATCAGTTTTGGAGGTAAGTACTCGACTCACGAGGGTGAGCTTTGGGGGTTAGGACTAAGATTCCCCAAGGTTTAGGGGGGCAGTCGAGTTGCACCACCAGCGGCACTGGGGCAGCCGGATGAAGAGTGAAAGGGCCCAATGTTAGCCAATAGGGCTAAGGGGGCCTTCGTTTAGGGTCTGCTGACGAGCAGGCCACTCAGTTGTGGGAGCCAAGCTCCTGGAGTTAAGGTCAGCACTGCAGGGGCCAATGACCAGCACAGAAGCGGCACCACCAGTGGCACTCAGGTGGCCGAGTGCAGGGTGTAAAACGGACGTCGGGGACCCTGTGCTTTCCAACGGACACGTTCGGTTTTGGAAAGATGCTGCAGGCTCAGGCAGGGAGACTTCCTGAAGGCGGCCACCAGCTGGAGAGGTGACTTGGGATCTTGGGGGATGCCTTGACACTGTCGGTTGGGCCACCCAAGGCCGTGGGGCGTCGGGTGCAGGGGTGTCTTCTGGCATCAGGTTTTTCTTACCAGCTCCGGTCGGGGTGACCCTTCAGGTTGGGGTTGCAGGCATCGTCGGGAGTCTTGAGGGAGTTCAGGTATAACCAGATACCAGGTCAGGATCGCTGGGGAGACCTGCTTGGGGTGTTGGACCACTCGAACTCAGGCCGTGGGCGTTGGGTGCAGAATCGCAGAGTCGACGGAATCCGGATTCTGGAGGTGAGTCTTTGGTTGAGCAAATCGGGAGCTCATGGGAGACAGAGTCTGTGGGAAGGTCGATGGGCAGGTCCTCTAGGCTCTGGGGGTTGCTGGCTGCTGGACTCGCCAGGATTCTTGCTGTAGTCCGGTCGTAGATGGGACAGGCTGGTAGGACTGGGGCCAAGGCAGTTGGTGTCCTCTTCTTCTTCCTGGGTCAGCACGGCTCTTCGGTCCTTCTTCTTTCTTCCTTGAATCTGAGGAGGCATGGTTCAGGGTCGCCCCTAAATACTAAATTTATGGGCGTTAAAGAGGTGTGCAGGTCGGGACCAATGGGTCCCTTCCGTGGGGTGGGTACACCCCCTATTATGCCACCCTCCAGTGGGAGGGGACATGAGCCTCTTCCTAATTGGCTAAGATGTGTGCTTCACCTTGCCTTCCCCACCTGAAGGGTGGGGTTGGCAAAGGTGGGCACACCTCTCATCCTAACTTGGGTTTCCCGACGATTCTCCCACCCAAAGTGGGGGCCAAAACCGGTGGGAGCCAGTTGCTGGGGGCAGCAAAACGCAGGGACAGCATCCAAAGGCAGCAGGCCTTTGAAGCTTCCCCTTACGTGGACCTAGTCCATCCTGGGGGAGGAGGCATGACACCTCTGCCCAGGATGGGCTTTTTTTCTGGACCGAGAGAGCGAAGGCTCTCTTCCCAGGGGTCCAGAAACCTGTCTGGTGGTGGCAAATGGCAGGCAGCCATTCAGGAACCACACCAGGGCTGGTCGATTTTCAGGGGGCTTCTCTAAGATGCCCTCTGAGTGTTTTTTTACATTAAATCTCACACTGACATCAGTGTGGGTTTAATGTGCTGAGAAGTTTGCTACCAAACTTCCCGGTTTTTAGTAAAGCCATTATGGAGCTGTGGAGTTCGTAATGACCAACTCCCAGGCCATATACTCTTTATTGCTTTACTACACTTACAACGTATATGAATGGGCTTAGACACTGTAGGGGTACAGGGCTCATGCCGCCGTACCCTCACCTTAGGGCTAGTGCACCCTGCTAGAGGGGTGACTTACCTAGGCCTTGGGCATTGGATTGCAGGCATGTGCCACAGGGATGTGTGCCATGTCGACTCTTCACTTTCTTCTGCACCAAAACACGCAGCCTGCAGTGGCAGTGTGTGTGTTAAGGTGCAGGACCTCTAAGGGTGACACAGTAGGTGCTGCGGCCCTCAGGCCTTCCCTGGTCACAGTGCCCTTGGTACCCATGGTTCCTTTTACAAGGGCCTTACCTGTGGCCAGGGATGTGCCAATTGTGGATACAAAGGTACAGTCTTGGGAAAGAACACAGGCCCTGGGAACCTGGTTGGCAGGGACCCAGGGCACATCAAGTCAGGTTGCATCAGATGTCAGGCAAAAGGTGGGTGGTAACCATGCAAAAAGGGGCACTTTCCTACAAGATCCAATCGGGTTTCCACCCGCAGTTCAGCTAGGAGTCGGCACTCCTGTTAGCATCCGAATCCCTGAGACAAATAGCGGACGGGGGCAAAACTGCTGCACTGATCATGTTGGATCTAAGTGCAGCTTTTGATACCATATCCCACAGCATTCTGCTGGAACGGCTGTGGAATAACAGAGTCGGGGAAATGTCCTTGTGCTGGATAGCCTCCTTTCTTCCAACAACTGTTTTTTTCGGAGACTGTGTCTCTGCTGCAGGGGGTGCCACAGCGCTTAGCTTTAAGTGCCACTCTGTTTAATCTTTAGATGCACCTCCTTGCAGATGTCATTAAGCACCACGGCTTTAACATCATGTCATACGCCGATGATGCGCAGCTCATTATTATCCTATCCCAGGACGGAGGAGCGTCTGCAACCTGCCTGAGATCCTGTCTGGTGGACCTGGTAGAATGGATGTCTCAGAGTTGCCTCAAGCTAAATACTGGCAAAGCTGAAGTCCTGCTAGTGGGGAAACAACATTCGATCTGGTCTTCGGCGTGGTGGCCAGACGTATTAGGGCCTGTAACTACATCAACTAAGCCAAAAGTGAAGAACCTCAGCATATGGTTTGATGCCAATCTATCTTTTGACTGCCAGATTTCCTGTATGGTGGGAAAGTGCTTCAGAATTTTGAAAAATCTGAGTAAAATCTTAGGCTTTCTCCCAGTGGAGACCAGGAAATCATTAGTCCAGGTACTTGTCATTTCTAGGCTGAACAACTGAAATGTGCAGTATCTTGGTGTCTCACAAGGCAGACTGGCTAAACTTCAGAGAGTGCAGAATGCTGCTTCTTGGCTGCTGCTTAACAACCCGAGGCAGGCGGCCATTAGGTCTGCTTTTGACAATTTACACTGGCTCCCTGTGAGGAAGAGAGTTCCTTTCAAGGATCTGTGTTTTTGTCAAAAAATCCTGAATGGGAAGGGACCCATATACTTACACTCTTTGGCAAAATTGTATGTACCGAGCAGAAATCTCACATCTGCTGGGGTCTCGCTTATTGCTACTCCCAGGGCAATAAAGGCTCGACTGGGAGGAAGTTCTTTCAGCATTTTGGCCCCTAAAGTATGGAATTATTTGCCTCTGTATCTGAGACCGGTAGGCTCGGAATTAACTTCCCATAGGAAACTTAAGACGTAGTTCTTTAGCAAACCTCAGGGGCTAGCTGGCCACTTTTTGGGTACGAGATGGACACTGTTCGCATAGTGCGGGGCCCTCCATCCAGAGTAACCAGGCGGTCTATAAATCATTTATATATATATGGCATTGTGACACCAGAACTCAACTGTAATAACTTCTAATCAGCGACGTAGCTTCAGGAGGGGTGTTTGGAGTGTTACACCCTCCTAATAAATGTGTTTTCTGGTAAATAGTTGGGTACAGGGGCTTTCAGACAGGTATTGTGAGGTTTCTGTCGGATTTCACCAGGAGTGTTTACACACACAGACAAAACACAAACACTTTCTCTCTGTTTTTAAAGTTTTCAAAAATGTTGGCTATTTTACAAAATATTGTGTTTTCTCCCACTTAGTACCCCGATCAATCCACATTCAACTCCCTTTCCACTGCACATCTAGTCCCTTTCATGCGCCCTGCTTGTCATATAATGTATTTTAACATTATATGCCAGAAGAATTGATGGAAAATTTGAATCTCATTCCCCCCAGTCTTACTGGCCAACCTACGCCCCTGCTTCTAATAGTCGGGTTCGGCGAAATTAGATATGTGCATGTATACAGGGATTGCAGAATGCCATTGTAAAAAATTGGGTTGTTGGTTGACTGGGATGTAAGCCCTGGTCAAGCAGCAACCACAATCCTTGTCAAGGGAAGGCACAAGCAAACCCCAAATTAACCTGTTCTTACCCCCTTGGCAGCTTGGCACAGAGCAGTCAGGCTTAACTCAGATGCAATGTGAAAAGTATTTGTGCAACACTTCAAACAGTAAAACAGTGAAAAGACACCATAAAAGGAGCCCACAACAGATTTAGGATAATAGAGTAATTTTTAATAAATAAAACAACCCCAAAATGACAAAAATCCAATTAGTAGAACCCGAGATATGAATTTTTAAAGAATAAACTGTAGAATAGTGCCTAAAAGCATAAAGCATCAACTGGGTATATATGGTTGCACTGGATTTGGACAAAGTCACACGTTCAGGCCAAACGCAATGGAGTGTGGGCGGGCTACAGGGACCCAGTTAGGCCTGCTGAACAGAGTACTGTAAATCCTGGTTGCGGAGCCTTTGCTTGAATTCACGTCAAAGATGCACCGCGCAGCAAACGCGATGCGCCGATCCGAGATGCGGCGAGGCTGCTGTGGGAGGTCCTGTTACATCGCTGTCGAGGATCCCGCCAACGAGGCTTGCAATGCGGTGCGTAGCTGGCGATGCGTCAGTTCCGAGGAGCTGCGATACGGAGTCCGTCGTCATCGATGCTGACGTGGACGAGAGATGCGAGGACCTGGGCTGTGGATGTACTGTGCCGTCGGGGTGATGCGGGTCTTTGCGACAGGTCCAATCCACACAGCAGCGGCAAACTGTTGGTTCGGCTCAGGGATGCGTTGCTGAGCAGAGAAAATGCATCGATTCTGCTGGCAAGCACCTTAGTCCCACTTCCAGTGGGTCTACTGGAAGTGGGACTAAGGTCCGGGACTGGACTGGGGTAGTACCACTTGGCAGGGTAAGCAGTGATCGGGAAAGGTAAGGACATCCTATGGAACAACGAATGGGGGGCACCTGAGCTGGGCCCTACCCACAAACACTCCCGCAACCTCTGCATCATCCTCGACAGCCAGCTAGCCATGAAGAAGCAGGTCAGCACCGTCTCCTCCACTTGCTTCTTCGCCCTCCTAATGCTCAGGAAGGTTTTCAGTTGCCGCCCACCCAACAACAGGCAAACTGTCACACAAGCTCTTGTCACCAGCAGACTCTACTATGGCAACTCCCTCTACGTAGGAATCACCGCCCAACACATGGGGAAACTCCAGACCATCCAGAACAAAGCAGCCAGACTAATTTTTGACCTCCCCAGACAGAGGCATATCACCCCTCACCTCAGGAAACTCCATTGCCTATCAGTCGCAAAGCGATTCCAGTTCAAACTGCTCATCCACGCTTACAAGGCATTACACAACGATGGACCGGAGTACCTCAACAAACGAGTGAATTTCCACCAACCTACCAGGGAACTCCGTTCCGGATCCCTCTCCCTGGCAGCCACCCAACGCATCCACTGGGCAAACAGAGGAGGCTGCTCCTTCTCCCACCTGGCGGCTAGGACATGGAACACCCTCCCCCTGCACCTCAGAGCCTCACTATCGCTCCAACAGTTCAGGAAGAACCTCAAGATCTGGATGTTCAACCAATAAGTACAGGTAGCATGATCCAGCAGCAGGACCCCACAGCGCCTTGAGACCCTCACGGTTGAAGCAGCCTCGTGCTACAAATCCTGACTGATTGATAGACTCACAGATGGCAGAGTCCAGGTGCAGGTGCAAGGTGGTTGGAAGCCTGTTATGTACCTGAGGCTTCAGATCAGGGGGCCTGTCAACTAGCCCTTGGAGTCACCCTGGGGTACGGGTTCAAGAGACGCAAGTTCAATACTTCACACCCAGGCAAGAGGGCAGCAGATCAGCACAGCAGAGCAGGAGTCCAGCAGTGTGCAGTCCAGCAGAGTGGCAGTCCTTCTGCAGCCCAGCAGTCTTTCTTCCTGGCAGAGTATTCACAAGTCCAGAAGTGTACTTAAGAGGTGGAGTGTGATGTCCTTCTTTTATACACAGTTGTGACTTTGAAGTGGGGAAAACCTTCTAGAGGCATGCCTTTGAAGTCCACATATGCCTTGATGTCCATGCCCTGACTCCAGGCTAACTACAGGTGGTATGCAGCCCTTTGTGTGGAGACAGGACACAGCCTATTCAGGTGTAAGTGAGGCTTGCCCCAGCTCCTCCCTTCCATCCTGTCAGTGATGGCCCATTCCCCATTCAGGCACACCTAAGCTCCCATTGGGTGTCGCTGTCTAGGAGGAATACACAAAACCCAACTGCCAATTACACCCAGTCATGTGACCAGAGACAGGCTGCAGGCACTAAATGGCTAAGGCAGGAAAATGCCAACTTTCTAAAAGTGGGATTTTTGGAATTGTAATTTAAAATTCGACTTCACCAAATGTTAGTATTTTAAATTAGGATTTCAGAGATACTAAACTTGAACAAGTTATATCTTTCCATTTGGAACTTACACATACAATGTAATAAGGTAATCCCAATGTTTTCTTATGGGAGATATAGACCTTGCGGTAGTGAAAATTAATTTAGGAGATTTTGACTACCAGGACATGTAAAACATAAACGTAAATGTCCTGCTTTTTAAATACATTGCACCCTGCCCTCTGAGCTGTCCAGGGCCTACTGTAGGGATGACCTATATGTATTAACAAGCATTTGCAATGCAATAGGTCTCGCATTACTGAAAGTTTGAGGCATTGGCGTTGCAAATAATAATGCAATACCAATAGCTCAAACTTTCAGTAATGCGAGACCTATTGCATTGCAAATACTTATTTTAAATGAGCTGCAGCCGCGTCCTGACCAGGCTGCTCAAGGCACTCTAGCCCACTACCAACAACACACAGCAAGCAATGGCAAAGCCAGCAGGTTTCGTCTTTACATAATTTATTGGCTCTGTTAATTGTTTTACATATTACACAGCACTTGAGCTGCTGTGCAACATGGCTTAAAGTAAAAACAAGCCCTATGACGCAGTCAATGGTGTGTGCATCACAGCACTTTTTTTACATGAAGTCAGGTTTCACAGAAACTCAACTGCTATGCAATATGTAAAAAGAAACATTGCCAACAGATTTCACATAGGAGAAGCCTATTGGCTTTGCCAATGCTTGTTGTTCAAGTTGGCATGTATGATGGCCTGAGTGAACTTGTTCTCCCTCTACAGCAGGAAGACGCTATACTGGAGGCAGGGCTTTAAGTGGAATGAAAAACGTTTCTCCTTAGCTGGCTGTAATTACCTTCAATCATCTTGGGGAAAACAGGATAAGTGGCATTGTTCTTTCATCAGGGCTGTAGGAAATGCTCGTTTGGATTGCTGTGGCAAGAGCCCTGGAATGCTGCTGCTGTTTGCTCCTGGGAGATGGTGAAGCAGGCAGAGAAACTTGCAAGAGGGGAAAGAGCACAGAGGCAAATCTGCACTTCCCAACTACCACGAGTACGCTCTCTGCATGTGTGCAAATGAAGTTAGCGTGACATTTCAAAGCCATTAAAATGGCCAAATGGAAGGACAAAGTTGATAAGACATCCTGGGAATACATTGAAGAGTTACGACCTCAGAGTACACACATCTGAGGAAGAGACAAAAAGCACTGCACCCTGCTCATTCCACAGTAAAACATCAGACTTTTAATCTTTCACAACAATACTCTTCAGCCATCGGTGGCGGGTATTGCACAACCATTTATGCAACTCAGGAATGTGATTGGAAAGCGCCTATGCAGTTAGTGCTCAGATGCAGCCGAGAGGGAGAAGGGCGCTATGCAAAAACAAGTAATAGTTGGGCTCACACAAAGGACTAGCAAAGAACATTTCCAGGGCTGCAACTGCCGCTAATAATGCTTTTATAAGCCTCTAGTCACATCACATTAGTCACAGCACATTATACAAATTACATTAGTTAGTTACACGCAGCACCACTTACAATATATCTTACTTTACATATGATATTTTTACACCCTGCTCTCGTTGCAAACAGTAATCTAGCACTTTATATTTGAGAACAACTTAGTTTACATCAGCAGAAGACAACGCAAAGAAAACGGGTATGCCATGCAGTGTCAAGGTGAGAAGAAAGTAGCACGGAAGGCGCCTTGTCCTTGAAGTCAGACTTTAAAAGTAATGTTGCTCCGAGTAAAAAGCGTATATAGTACGTTTATGTACATTCCAATATGCGTCAGACTCAAAAAGCGTTGCTAAAGCACACACTGGAGCTACAAACACTCCGTGCCATTAAAAGAAGGCAGAGCCTGACACTGAAAAGCTGCACCAAACTCTCGTACTCATTTCCTCGCTTCAGGAAATGGTGTGATCCTGGGCATGCCGCCTTATCTCCCCGTTCTCCGGTTCCATTAGTTGTTTAATTTGAGAAGAATAATAGAACATGATACAAAACGAACCTAGGGTATGTAAAGAGGAACTTACCAAGCGTCATCTGTCGCCCTCAAGGAGCTTGTGAAGCGCGATCACGGCTTCATAACAATGCTCATTTTGTAATTGAATTCCAAAGGGTTTGGGCACTGAATTTCCCTGATCCTGCCGCTCACGTGTCACAACCTGCATGGACAGCAGAGATCGCTGTCGACATCTGACTGTGGCAGTCAGGTTCCGGCATGGCTCCAACCAACCCACTTTCTGTCTGCCAAAAGACGGGCTTCTATGAGCGTTAGCCCATGCCCCTGCGGCGCTTACAAACACTATAACGAGAAGGGCAGATCAGCAAAGAGAGCTCATGTCTACCCAAGGGCAGTTTTTTGTGTTTGACCCGACGAGGAACAATGCAGGTTGTCTTTGCATCCGATGTCTGCTCTTGCTCGCTGCATACACTTCACATGGAGGGAAAGGCTGGGCATAGCACCAAGGTGCACGTTTTATTATGTACACACTGTTTGCAAACCTGTCTTCTGCACTGAGCCAACAAATGAAATGTGTTATATGTAATAAAAATAAGGGGATTAACTGCACTTACCCTGTCTGGAACTGAGCCGGAAATAGAAAGCGCATGCGAGCTGGCTGGAGCTCTCCCCAGCACCTCGTCTGTACCCTATTCACGTTTTAGTAGCATAGCAGCCTTTCAGAACACAACTTAAACTAGAGCGCGAGTTTACCCTCTTCTTTAAAAAATGTTTTTGTAGTGACCAGTGGTGCGCGCGCACCACAGAGGAGCGACGGGAGGGAGCTCGGCCGCGACAACGAGGCGAACGCACGCTCGCTTCATTGTGTAAACGTATCGCGCGCACACCACATAGGAGCGGGGGCTAGAGAGCGCGGCAGCAAAGCGAGACGAACGCGCGCTGCTGCGCGTTCTGGCCACCGTCGGGAATGGGCGCAGCAAAGGCGGGACATGCGCCCGCCTTTGCCCAATAGCGTGCCGTTTTTCCCAAAACAACGCACGCTACAGCCAATGAGGGCTTCTGAAAACAAAACCACACGCACGAGGGTGTGGGTCGTTTTCAGAAGCCCTTTCTAGAGGTCTTGCGCTGCGCGAGCAGTGCTATGCACTGCAACGCTAGGCGCGAGACCTAAAAATGAAGGTTTGGGCCTGGCAAAAAGTTTATTTTGCCAGGTCGAAATGGCAGTTTAAACTGCACACACAGGCCATGAGACATGTTTATAGGGCTACATAAGTGGGTTGCACAATCAGTACTGCAGGCCCATTAGTAGCATTTAATTTACCACTTTACGAGGGACTTATAAGTAAATTAAATATGCCAATTGGGTATGAGCCAATATTATCAGGTTTAGAGGAGAGAGAATGTGCACTTTAGCACTGGTTAGCAGTAATAAAGTACTAATGGTCCTAAGGCAAAAACAAAGTCAGAATAAATGTAGGAGGAAGGCAAAAAAACTGGGGGAAAGACCACCCTAAGGCTGACAGGTCTAACAGCCATATATTATACTTACATATATTTCATTACACACTTGCCATCATGCACACATCCTGGTGCATTGCACTATACTCACCATCACATCACATATAATTCGCTCCAACACACAAAACCCTCAGACAGTCACATAATTACACCTTCTCACCCTGAAACGTTCAAAAGTCATGAACAGTATCACACATGCCCTCGCACAAACACTCAGACGCTTTAACTGCTACAGCACATGCTGTGCCTGATCTGCGTGTATAAAGAATGCACTACTACAGAATGTGGGATAATACATCCGTGGGTGTGGGCAGGATTTTAAGTATTTTAAGTGGGCCGGGTCCTGCCGGTGCTCAGAACTGGCAGTTCTTAAAAGCAGGTGCCGAGACGGGTCCCTACTGGGCTCTCCATTTTTACCTTCAGGGTGGGAAAAAAAAAGCTTAACTCTGCAATAGTACCACCCATCACTGCTTTTGATGTAACTTCAGAGACTAATTTTTCAGTTTTATATAGCGCAAACTTGGAGCAAACATAAGCACCAGTTACATTACACAAGGACATATTCGTGTTTAGAATCACAGGACGTTGAGCAGACGTGAGGCTCGAACCTGCTTTCTCAGCTCGAAAGTCGGCAGCTCTAGCCTTAGCCACAACCTCGCCCACAAGAACTGTGGCATTTCCAATATTATATACAACGAAGTCATAGTTGTTGCTTATTTATCTTATGCAATTTACAACCATTGACAAAGCCAATAGTCCTGACTTGTTGTAGGTGTAACGTTACTTGTGTTATATATCAGGATGAGTCCACAGAAGTAGCAAAATACCAGTGGGGCGGCACACTATGCTTAGCACAGATGTTTAGATTGAGTGTTTTAAGCCACGCCCTTAATTACATTGGCCACGCCACTATGGGAGACCGCCCAGTTTTTTCATCCCACTTAAAGCGTGGGGTAAGCGTGAAGTGCAGCTGCAAATGCAGGACTGTTGCGTGCGTCTTTGCATTGCTGCTGCCATGTGCCCCATCCATGCTCTTTTTCTAAGGCAGCATGGCACCCGTGCAAGCAATGTGCCAGTGACGCTTGTTAAAAAACAAAACAAATGCAGGATTAACTGTTGAACGCTAAAACAATTAGGTTACCAAGACTGGTATTTTGGAGGAGGCGGTGTGGCGGAGTGTTTTCTGCTCTGTTTATATTTTGCCACTTCTTGGATAGAGTGTGTGGGACACTCGCGGATTGTACGAGGACAGGTCTGTGACAGCCAGGGGAACACAGGGGGCACAGTTCTTAACTATCGGTCTTGATTGAGATGTGGCTCTCTTGGCATTGATGGGCGCCGCACCTGAACTTTCTCTAAAAAAAAAAAATGCCTTGGCATTGATGTGTGAGATGCTTTACAGGAAAATTGTAATTTCATAAGTTGTGGCAGAAAATGAAGGTGACATGAAAGCTGTACGTGGCCACGCGGTGCTGGTGGTTTCCCAGCCGAAAGAGGCCTTCCAGGAGAGTGGAATTAAAGGTCACGGGGGAATGCTTCACCGGTCACTTCAGATAAGAACATGCCGCTCTTAGACCCTATTTATAGCCCGGCCTCGGAACAGGACCCCGGTAGAGCAAGCCTGCAGCGTGTGCTCGGGCCCTGCCCGCTGGCACGGGGTCTGGACCTCGCCTCAGGCACCTTCCCCGTAGCAAAGGGGCGCTGGGGCTGCGCGCGCCCTGCACGTCACGGCGGGAGACGGCGGGAGGCGCCGGGCGCGTGGACCGTTGATCCAGGGCCAAAGGTCAGGAAAAGATCAAGGTCACGGGAGCCTGGGGCCTTGACAGAGCTGATTGTTCAGCAAACAGCAGTTCAGAGTGGGCTCCGAGATCAGGTGCAGCACCACACGGCCAGGATCAGAGTAACACGCAGCACGTGCACTGCGGCTTATCAAAGGGCCTCTGTGATATTTTTATTTTTATACAGTTTTCCACTTTTTTCATAATATTTTCATAGATGTTAGTTTTATTGCAAGACATGCAAAATAAAGCCATTTTTGCTTTAGAATTCGGAAGTCTCCCGTCGGAATCGGGCCAAATATGCCCCTGCCCCGCACCAACCACCCCTTACCTTTCCACTGCTTTACTTGTTACAATTCGACAAACGGGGTCACAACGGAGCTTAACATGGTCAAAGCTACCGAGCAGCTGCAAAGGTTTGTGATGCAAGAACCGTAGTGAAGCCACGAAGAACAAAAGTAAAGCACGAGTTTGTAGAAAGATATTTGTGTCTAGAAAGCAATGCCTCCCAGAAGTGCCCGTAGTCTCCCATTAACACTACATGGAAAAGTGCAAGTGGTCCCTCTTTCAAATTAAAGACGTATACATGTTCAGTAACTGTCAGTATGTGTCCATTTAAAGCATACATTGCAGCTACATTCGATGCAGTATATTTACCGGGTACTCTACCTCAGATTCGGTGTATTGGTTTTTAAAATACACATTAAATGCGAAGTCTGTTTTCCGCACCGCATTCTGCATGTTTCTGGATTTACCGCAAATGATCCCCCATCAATTTTTGCCAGGTTTGGTTTGAGCTGGTAAAATTTATCACGGGAAAATTGCGGTTGCAGGTGGCCCGGGACTCTTAATTCTAATCCCTGCACTCCTGTTTGTGCAGGGATCAATATTTTGTCACGATATGAAAAAAACATTTATTTCCATTTTTATGGTTAAACAGTGTGTACGGTGGAAAGCGCTGCCACCTTGTTTGTAGAATGGGGAATAAAACATCATTTTCAACATTAAATCAATTTCAGATTTTATGTAAATAAAAAGAACAAACAAAAAATATCTGCATTAATTAATTCTAACAGTTGTACTACAGTTTGAGTAGTTATCCATGAAAAATGTGGGTTTCATTTGTCAAGAATATGGTTACATAGCAACTTTGTAGTGCTTTGAGTAACTGCTATGTTGTTCAACCAGCTTTATGCTCTTCAATTTTTCGAGGATGAAAGGCTGAGTCAAGCTCACTTGAATTTGAATCCACAGGGTAGCATTAGCCAGTCAATTAGTACTCAGCATATCAGTATCAGAAGAATGAAAGGCTTAGTTGGCCCTGGCAGAATTCATACTCTAGACTTGCTGCTCACAGACTGATGTCAGAAGCAATTTAGAGCTTTCAAGTTGGCTAGCTATTTTAAATGTATTGTGCATACTTCTTTTCCTTACGGCCATTCTCAGCTAGGTATCTTATTGGTGGCCAAATGTGGGACTTTTTGGCACAGCTTCATCCTCTTTTCAAGCGCTTTAAAGAATAATTCTTAGGGTATTCACCAATGCCATTTTTTGGCCACATCCATATGAATACACCCTAGCAGGCTGCGTTTCCACACCAGGTAGTGCTTAATTTGTGCTACTGGCTGCAGATGGTGGACACCAGAGACCAGACCTTTTTGTTTTCGTTATTAGTCTGTGAGCAAGAGCGAGACCTGCATAAAGGGGGGGGAAGGATGAAGAGAAAGATAGGAAAACAGTGACAAAGGGAGAAAGAAGGGATAAACATGACACCACAAGAGTGAAACTAAAATACAGGAAGTGTAGGTTGGTGTAAGAAACAGGTATGAACCATCCCGAGTACGAATGAACTGTTTTTGGCATATCCACAAACAATCTTCCATTTCTTTCAGTTCAGGGGATAAGGCTTGGAAGCAGTTAAGCTCCTTATCATAGACTTAGCTGCATAAAGAAACTTTCCTAAGGGAAAGAAACTACACACAGTCCGCCTTTTCCAAGCATTAGCCTAAGTATGTCCACCCTTTCCTCTGTGACTGTAAGGCTGAACTTAAGCAATGGCTGCTGCCCCCACAAATCACCTAAAAGAATAATACAAAACTACACTTGTTCTTCCTCTTGGCTGCTGAGATGTTTGTGAGGGGGAACTTGTTTGTAAGGGATGTTTCATAGACATTTTTGGAGGGAATTTCTCCCCAACTCAAGTGACTGGGGCGGGGCAAGACTCTCTTTAATAGTCACTCAGGCCATAAAACAGGAAGCCCCTGTAGTGGCCATGGCAGGCACTGGGATGTCAAATGTATTATTCTAACTCTAGTCGTAGAATATTTGTGAAAAGTGCAACTCTTCCCATAATAGTCCAGGAGGCTTATTTACTAATCTAACTCTACTCCTGAAATATTTTGGGGAAAGTTAAAACGACACCAAGTAGTTTACGAAAGGGTGAGAAAGTAGTAATTTTGTATTGCGGGAAGTCCTGCCCTGAGGGTAAAAAACTAGGCCCACCAAGGGCTTTCCCTTAACAACTTAATGCATTCTGGGAGTTGTAATCTTGCTTTACTTCCCGGCAATCCATTTATGTAACAAACAGACCTGACTACAAACTGTGCAGTCTGGGCTGATTTTAGAAGGATGAAAATAGTTGAGAACATGTTTGAATGTGTGTGCCGAGTTCACCCCGCGGAAAGGCTACTGGTTAACAGGGACATCTTAAGGAATTTGGGGGCCCTGGGCCAAATGTATTTCGGGGGCCCCGGTTCGGAACAGATTTGGATTTATGATCCACTTTCAGCTCTTTCATGCCATCTTTGGCCAGGTCAATGATAGTGCACAGGTACACTTATCCAAATTCTGTATGTTTTTACTTCTGATATTCGGTGATAGTGACGTGTGTTTTCAATATTGTGACACAGCAGCAGCTCACTAATATTACTGCAAGTAATCTCTGTGACACCCTCCCATTTTTCATATGTGATGGCTTGTTTGATCTAAAATAAACTTTTTTTATGGATGTTGCATGAAACAAACACATTTTTCTGCAAAATGTCTGTAATAGATTCTCACTCATCACCCACCTTAAAAATAAATGAACAGAAAAGGGTATTTAAAACAATCTGTTTAATGATTGTACAAGGCCATTAGGGCAAGTTTCTCTGCAGAACAGAGCTGGCTGCATCAGGGGGCCCCCTGAAAGGATGGGGCCCTGGGCCAGAACCCACTTTGCCCATGCCTTAAAACGTCTCTGCTGGTTAAGGGGAGCTAGAAGGATGTTTGCAAACTTTAGAAAGGAATAATGCAGAACAGCCAAATTTGTCCGTTCACACCCCCTCCGCTCGCCTTGGCTGTCCTGCCAGGCTTCTCAGACCAACTCAATTCGATCATTGTTCGCCTGTCCCCTAGTGCCTGGGACGGCTCCAGGGAATGCACTGTGCCCGCCAGGGGTCTTTAGCAGCAGATTTATTGCTTTCGATCCCCTTATGTGACGGAGACTTCTAATGCCATTTTAATGAGACTCGGAATAGATTACATTTTTTGGTTTAAAAAAGTACATAGGAAGATTTATATGTAGGTTAAAAATCCCTGTCAGAAATGGGGTTATTAATTGGGAGGGGGTATTCCTACGAGCTAAATAAACTCGCTGTGGTTAATCAAAACACAGTTATGAGTGAATCTATGCTCAACCCCTGGTAGCTATGGCACAAGTAGCAGAAAATCACCAGAGAATTGTGTGCTAGGTTCAAGCAGTACCAACAATTTTAAAGTAAAGAACACAACACAATAAAATTCCCAAACCAATTTAGAAAAATAAAGAAAAACTTTAATGAGCAAAAAGATAGAAAAATCATCAAAATAGGTTAAGGGGAAAAGTGCCTAGAAAAGTCAAGAAGCACTATAAAAAACAGTTCATGGTGGATCTCGACCTAGACGCAATTCCAGGCCAACAACAATGGAGCAGAGGGTGGATACACCAAGAGGGTTGTCCTAGTCAAAGGTTCTACCTTCAGACTTAGGGCCCGATTTAGAGTTTGGAGAAGAGGGTACTCTGCCACAAAGGCGACTGAGTACCCTCTCAGCCAAACTGAAGGTCTGCCAGCCTGATTTACAGACGGCTGGACATTCATTATATAGACTGCGGAGATTACTCTGTCTACACTGCCTACATACCCCTCAGATGCCCAACACAGTAAGGGGCGTCAGAGATTTGACCATGTGTCTGCCGCCCGATTAAGAGTGGGTAGACCAATGGCCAGTTTTTCCTTTTACAAACCGCCACCCA
Organism: Calotriton arnoldi; assembly: GCA_963921515.1. Classification (NCBI taxonomy): domain Eukaryota; kingdom Metazoa; phylum Chordata; class Amphibia; order Caudata; family Salamandridae; genus Calotriton; species Calotriton arnoldi. Next base: position 9,018,068 of record CAWUFW010000004.1, on the reverse strand, counting down.
AAATGTGGCAGTATGTAAAAGTATAAACTTTTCAGTGACCCCCACGCCATGGGAGAAAACGCCCATCACAATGGGGGTCATTGCTTTTTTTTTATTTTCTAAAACGAAATCCCGCTTTGGGATTTTGTTTTTGAAATTGAAAAAAAAAAATGGAAGTGTGCAGCCGCAGCACTGCCATGTTGGTAGAACCGCATGGCTCACTTTCAATGCATTTACAGGAACCTCCATGATGGTGTTTCCTGTAAATGCAAGAGACATCCGCTCGGCCGATGAATATCTCTAAATTTGGCCGGCAGAGTTCCCTCACCAGGCGGGAGTAAAGTACTCCTCCATGGTGACAGTAGTACCACCATCCGCCAAAGTCAAAATCAGGCCCTTAGTCTCCCGCTGCTGAGAAAGCTTCTTCTGGTCAGTCCTGCAGCCCCCTGTCTCCTCAGGACAATCTTCTGGGCACCAGGTCTCTCCTCAGTCAGGTCTTCTGCAGGGTCTCGTCCTCTTTACTTAGGTGGCCCTTCTTAGAATCAACAGTCCTTCTGCTTTTTGTGTCCCTGAATAGGTAAACAGGAGGCCATCCGCTTGATCCTTGGAGAGCAGTTCCAGTCCCTTGGTGCGAAAAGGATTCAGGGGTCCTTGAGGTCTTGTTTGAGTCCTTCTTCCAGCAGGAGCCAGAAGCAGGGCCGGTCTGGGGACACAAACCAGCCCTGGCAATTCAGCTGGACAGGCCGGTGTGTGGGGGTGCTAGTCAGAAGCAATGCTGCCGCTTTAGCACTGCTGCCGGGCGCTTTTGTTACACAGGGCTGATATTGCAGCACTGCTGCAAAACCGGCCAGAGTAACAAAACTGCCCCCCACTGCTTGAAAACCGACCCCCACCCTTCTGGCCCACCGGGAAAACGCCTGGTGCACGCTACTGCCAGTCCAGTCCAGCCCTGGCCAGAAGTCAGGTTTCTTCCTCTAGCAGGAACTTCTTCTTCAGATGGAGTCTTCCCGGGTCAAAGAATGTTCTGAGGAGGTGGTGGTTGAGGTGCCAGATTTATCCTTTACACTAGCCAGTGATTGGAGAGCATCTACCACCCAGTCCTATCCTTTTTTTCTCACAGTCCCCCTACCTCGTTTTGCAGCACCTTCTCTTTGCTTAACTGTAAAATTACCCAGGATCCCCCGTTTCAAAATGTCAGGACCCAGCTGCTACCAGGTAGGCTAGTGCTCAACTTAATGGCCACTTCCATACCTGATAGGGTCAAAACTGATTTTCCTCTCTAATGTGGCTTTAACCAGACTGTCTTTTGCGGTGCTGGGTATGAATAGGAGTATCCCCCGGCATTGGCAAGTCAAAAGAGGTAATGCTAAAGTTATCTTTTGTTCTGGCTGCTGTTCCTATCCTCCCCCAGATAGCTAATCCCTGCTAACTGGGGCACAGTTAACACCCATTGGCCTTTTCTAGGCCTAGAGGCAATTCATTGTCTTATGAGCCAGAGTCGTTAATTGTCCCAGCCAAGGATATGCATTCCAGCTCTGGTGTCACAAATGTTTTTCCTCTTACTGTGGCTGTCTAGGAGGGTCCTGGCAATGGAAAGGAGAAGCCCGCTCCATATATGTCTGAGTCAAAAGATGTAGTGCTAAAGCTGCCCTTTGTTTTGCTAACTTCTCCCATTGTTAGGATTCTGCCATCCAGCCACAAGGTGGGGCTCATGAGGGCCCTGTGGGGTTCAGTTGTTACAACAGTATATAACAGTACACTATACTACACATTGAATGCCTAGCTTTTCTTCACACTCCACTCCAGGTTTTCACACCACTGTCATGATGCAACAAGGTCCTTTTTGTTGCCAAACCCTGTCTAGATCATGTCCTCATGGTGGATTTTTATTGACTATCTTATTTCCTGGATCCCATAGGTATTCTGACCCTTTCATAGATGCATTTGGGACTCTTTTCTCTCTTGTCTCCAATCTTTACACAGTTGCACGTTTTCTGTTTCCCTTACTGTTTCTTCTGGTTTTCCAGGTCCTCCGCTATCCAAGGCCTAGTTCAGCCTTCCATTCATTGGTGGTTCCCTGGCTCTTAGCAACTGGTTTATTCACTGCACACAGCTCTTTCCTTGCACTTGTGCCCTTCACCAGAGCTTTCACCTATTTCAGGCCTGTGAGCTCAATGTGCAATGGCATGCAACAGCCCCTACTGCTGACTCCTAGTGCTCTGACGCATTCCTGCATATTGCTACTAGTCTTATTTGTCTCTGTCCCTTATTATTTCTGCCTCTCTGTTTCTGTGGTTGCCTTAGTTTTTTAGCTCAGCCTACACACATCGTGACCTGTCCTTATTGGATGCAGACTCCTTGCCTGTGTCCCAGTATTTGTTGTCCTCTCTGCATACTTCTGCCGCACCCTTGTAAGTGAGAAGATATCTCAGTCTTGTTTCCAGCATTCATAGTTCTGCATGCTTATTTCGAGTTCTGTCCTGTTCCCTGAAAACTGTCCATTCACAGATATCTAATTTTCGTTCTAAGTGCTCAGCACTTAACACTCTTTAGCGTTTCCTGGGCTTAGAGGCAAGTCATTGACTTTCTCCCAGCCAAGGATGTATATTCCAGCTGTGCAGGTGTGATGAGTGGCAGAAATGATTTTAAGCCACTTCCGGCACAGGTAACCTAAAGAACATTTTTAAAAAAATAATTTTTTGCTTAAGTTATCAAAAATCTAACTTCACCACTAAGTCAGATTTTAAAAATTAAGCCGGAAATAATGTTAAAGCTTTTTTATAGCCTTTTCTAAAATAGAGATGGAAAATAAAGATTGTAATCCCACCTAGGCTTATTAGAAAAAAGTCAAAGGCCTACAGAGTGAAATAGACTTTTATGTCACTTTGAGGGCACTCTAACTTCGGTGTAGTTTGACCTTTTTTTCTATATTAGCACCCTGCCCTGTGGGCTTACAAGGACCACTTGGGGGGAAATAGTGAATATATAATAATAGACTTTTTCTGCATAGCAAAGGCAGTTTTCCCTGCCATGTGTCACTGCAGTCCATTTAAACTGCAGCCTCGCGAGAGCATACTGGTGCTCCTCGCAGAAATATGTTTTGTCGCAGATGCGTGTGGTGTAAATATATATTGCACCCCAAATATGTTATTTAGCTTTCTATGCATTAGGTTCACTTTAGGTACCATTTATAATAGACTTATAGAGAAGTTATGTAGGCCAAATAGGGAGTTCCAATGTACAGCACATGTTTTAGAATGGAAACACGGGCACTTTACTACTACAGTCGTAAAGCCAGCAAAAAATTGGACCCAGCAAAAATATGAAAATTCTGATGTGACTATGCAGAAAAGGTGAATTTGTTATAGTTCCTTACTGTATAAAGATAATACAAGATGCCAAGGACTTCTGTGACGATAGAGAGGAATTAAGCTGAAGGCGGAGTTCCTTCATAAATTCATAAAACTTCGAGGTGAGTGATTTGCAATAGCTTTTCGACATATGTTAGAGATTTTTTTCATCCCTAATAATACATGACATCCAGAATATACCCAAACCTCTGCAAGCCAAAGCGCATCAACCCTGCCCTAGAAGGTTTCAGTAGACACTAGGTTAAAATTGAAGGTGCTCTGCACCATCCACAAATCGTACTGGGCTGTGCCAATAACTTAAAACAGACACTTCATTGCATGCCCACCAGCAGGATCCACTCGTCTAACCTAATATTGGCTCTTCAAGAGGATGAAGCCTGGAGGCAGATTTCTAGGAATATAAAGGGCCTAGAATATGGAATGCCCTCAACCCCAATTTGAGGCCCGAATCCACCCACAAGAGGCTTAGGAAACTTGAAAATTGAAGTATAAAACATGTTTTAATCAACTACTGTAAAGATTAAAGGGTTGCTTCTGAAAACTTTGTGTAAATATCCACACTGCTCTGAATGGCTGCATGTAGCATTTTACCAAACGTCTTAATAAAGAAAGAAAGAAATGGTTAACTACACAAACATCCACCCCTAAAATCCTTGTTTTAATTTTTGGTCTCTTGTTCTTTCTAATACCCCTCGGTTGCAGTTATACATGCAACATCTGTATAGCGAAAAAGTAAATATGAAATATGTAGTTTGCAATTTGACACACACATATATGTTAAGCACTTTATTGCAACTTTAACAGTGCAACAAGTACCAGCATCATTTCGAGCAAAATGTTCAGAGAAAATTGAGCTAATCCTCAAAGCTCTTCTATATTTAATCAGGAGAATTAATTCTGCTCACTGCTCTGCTTTTCACACCCATCTACTGGCAGGCAGTTTTGGCTTCACAGTCCAACTGTTATAAATTATTACAGAAGAGTACTTGTTTCACTTTCTTATTATAAGTGACATGTGATGTTCCAACCATACTGTACTTATATAAGGATTGTAAGCTGGCATGTATTGTAAGACACTCACACAAACGCAATGGCGCCTTGGAGCTGTACAAGGGATACACACGGGCATTCCAGCCACAGTGGTTTACTCCTTTCTATAGCGGTAGTGATGAATAACCAGGCAAAATGGCGGCAGTGTTGCAGTCAAACTCATTTTTAACATTGTTAAGGACAGAAGAACTCCAAAAATGTGGTACAGGAGGTGCGAGTCTTCCATAGATTGCAATGTATTAAAAAAACATACATACAGCTTTGGAACCTTATTCCTAACTTGGGTGGAAAAGAAAAAAGTTTTCAGTGGAATGCTTAAAGGGAATGGAATGCAGGCTCGAATAATTGCTAGTGGTTGAGATTAATTCAAAAATTCCACCCATCACTTTTTTGTATTCCTCAGTGTGGCCCCTGAAGTGGGACAGGTATGCCCAGACTTGGGTCCTATGATCACTGTGACACAGGAGTCAAGCTATACCTCTCTGGTAAGGCCTAAGTGGGCTGAAACCAGTTTGGGGTTGCTTGTGCTCCTGTTCAGAGGGGACCTGGCCTTCCAATTCAGTCTAGACTGTTCCAATTCAAGCAGGACCAAAGGCTGATTTGCATTACTGGTTCCTTGTTAACATTAATGTTTCCCAGTTAACTTTCCCCCAGTTCCCTATCTTCATTCCTTCTGCTTTGACTGGGTCTTTAAAAATCTCATTGGTGCTTTGACTTTCTGTTTTACTCTGCTAACTGGAAAACATAATGGCACCTCGTTGAACTCACAATAATCATGTATTTTATATAGTGCTTCATACAGCACATCTTCTGTTTCTGTGCACGGTAACCAAGAGATGGTACTTTTACCCAATTAAATGGTATTCAGTTTACTGACCTTGGAAGTATAGAAGGTTGAGTCTGCTTTGCCGTTTTACAAACTGTCGCCCTACAAATCATTGCGAATGTCAGCATTGAGCATCAACTCACTGAGCCATCTACTGCCTTTCATGGATTCCTTATTTTAGGTTGCATGATGGAACAACGATATCCCTAACCCCGCATGCCTAAACATCAACGCAGTCTGAATAACGACCACGTCTTAACCACGCATTGCTTTACCACGCATGCATTTACCACAAATTTTCGTGGTAAAGGCATGCATGGTAAAGGGGTATGCGTGGCTAAGGTCGCCACTCCCCTCCCCACCGTCCTAAGGCACACACTGCCCCCACCCTCCTCTGGCCCTGAGTTGCAAATACCCCTACCCCCTGCCAACCCCCACGCTGTACCCTCCCCGTGCCCTAATGCCTAAAACCCTGTCCCTTAATCCTGTCCCTTAACCTGACCCAGCCCTAAGAACTGCCCCGCCCTCCCCTAAGCTCTAAAAACTACCCCACCTACCCATTCCCCTCCCCCTGCTCTGAGGCCAAATACCCTAACCCCTATTAAAAAAAACTACCTCAACACTCCCCCAGCCCTAAAAACTACTCCGACCCCCTGCCCTGAAAACTACCCCTGACCCCCCCAACTCTGAAAACATGCCGACCCCCTCAGCCCTGAAAACTAGCCCCATCCCAACCCTGAAAACTAGCCCCAATCCCCCCCAGCCCTGAAAACTTCATCCAACCCCCCAGCCCTGAAGACTAGCCCCGAACCCCCCTAGCCCAGAAAAGTACCCCCGGCCCACCCCAGCCCAGAAAACTACCCCCGGCCCACCCCAGCCCAGAAAACTACCCCCGACCCACCCCAGCCCAGAAAACTACCCCTGACCCACCCCCAGCCCAGAAAACTACCCCAACTCCCCAGCCCATAAAACTACCCTTGACCAATCTCCCAGCTGACAAAACTACCCCCGACCAAGCCCACCAAATTACCCCGACCCACCCCCCAGCCCACAAAACAACCCGAACCCCCCCAGCCGCACTTAAAACAACCCCGACCCATCCCAAGCCCACAAAACAACCCCGACCCCCCCAGCCCACAAAACAACCCAATCCCCCAGCCCACAAAAGTACCCGGACCCACCCCCATCCCCACTTACCTCACAGCGAATCTCTCCCTGCTTCCTGCTTCTGTCCGTCTGAAGGTAGACTGCCCCGACCCACCCCCAACCCACAAAACTACCCCGACCCACCCCTCAACCCTCAAAACATTCCCAACCCACCCCCCAGCCCACAAAACAACCCGAGCCCACAAAAGTACCCCGACTCACCCCCCAGCCTCACTTAAAATAGCTCAACCCACCCCCATCCCACAAAACAACCCCGACCCCCCATCCCACAAAAGTACCCCGACCCACCCCCCAGCCCCACTTACCTCACCGCTGATCTCTCCCTGCTTTCGTCCATCCGCAAGCCCTACCGCGCATTGCCTTAACCATGCACATGCGTGGTTATGGCATGCGTGGTAGGGCTTGCGGAGTCGGAACACTCGTGGTTCAGACCGCGGTGTTCCGACTGTTCCCCCTTATTTTATCATGGAAGACATATGCACACAAAATGTCAAACATTGAATAACTTACTACAACAAAAAAAGTAAAACGACTGCCAATATGTGAGTCATGGGAGTTAATGACCACCTTTCCCCAAATGTTAACTGAAGCTCTTGTGGAGTGGCGCTCTTGTGGGAAAAGCTGGCAAAGGCAGCAGGTGTAATTGTTACACTATATTTCAGAAATCTGAATGGAAGTTCTCATAAAAGCTGTGGTTGTGCGTGATGTATTAAGGTGGGCATTATTAAGGCTACACTTCATAACAAACATTTACAAATACAAAGGGCTTGCCGAAATCTTGAGCACTGGCATCAGTCCTGGGTTTTTGAGAGCGGATTGCCTAAGTGCGTACACCAAAATACATGTTACATATGTTCACTTATAGTGGTTCCTCTAAACTTTGAGCTTGCTTTAGCTTTAATGTATTCAAAACTAGTTGCATTCAGGCCATGGCACTATCTTAGCATGGCTGTCCACAGTCTGCCCGGACCATTAAGTCCGGCTCAGCTTTATGGCAGAATGGGCGCCATCACGCTTTTAATGCCCACAATGTACCATGAATGGCCATCGTAATGCAGGGGCAAGAATTGCAGCAGGTATGGGAGCATGTACACTGGAGATTCATGGCGCTATATGACTGAAAGCTACATCAGAGGTTGATAAGGACACAAAAAACATCTTAGAAGACTTAACAGTTAAAAAGGAGAGTCGAGGTTTCATTTTATTTTTTTACTGAAGATTAATAGACACGGAAGCACACATAAATCTAACAGCAGTTTGTTCTATTCCTTTGTCTCTGCCATTGATTAGGCCCTGTTATCGAACGAGAACCATTTCATGTTCTAGGGATATTCTGCAGAAATTTGTCAGCAAAATGCATTGCTCTAGTAGGGATGTACAGCTGGAAATTTGTTGTCATGAAAGCAGGTGAAGTTAAATGGATGATGTGGTGCACAATTATCAGGGATTTGAAGGCTATTATTGTTCTAATAGTTAATCAATTAAGGTGTCTTAGAATAGGAGTAATATGATCTTGTTCGCATGACCCTGCTTCAAGAGATGTTTTATGAGATGTTTTAACAGTTTATTAGGAAGCCAGTGATGGATGGAGTTCCTTAGTCCAAAAGAGTTTGTGTGAGAGCCATTATAACAGTAATCTGGGTGTCAAGAGCGATGTATGGTAGAATGTTCCTTAGGGCCGCTGCACCTGTATGTTGGAGAAATAAATATGCTGCATAGTTTCAATTATTTGTTATCTTAACATAGTTGTAGTTTTTTATTACTTTTGTTAGCTGTCATTGATTGTCAAACTTACTTTGTAGTACTTAGTGGTTCTTTGAAGTGTTGAAGTCTTCTACTGTAGATTTGCAATCCGGCAGACCGACCCTGTTCTGCTGGAATTGTTCTTCAGGAAGCATTTCATTGTGCATTTTTGTAGCCTTTTTATACTGTTTTTTAATTGGAAAAGCATTTTTTATGTTTACTGTTTTTAAGTTTAATTTGATTGTTGTTATGTTTCCTTAGTTTTCAGGTGTAGGCAATATTTGGTATTTCTTTTATTTTAGTTTATGATATTCTTGTATTTTAGATATCTTTTTGCAATCTTTTCACCATAGATTTGTGCCTTTACTGTTTAAGTACAGTGTTTTGATATTTAGCTTTTTGATTTTTTTCGGGCAATATTTGTGCATGTTGGTATTGCTTTTCTTGATGTAGTGTTGTACAAAGGTGTCAGCAGCCTAGAGACACACACCATAGAAGCCCCTCAGAAATATATTTTAAAATTTTAACTAAGGAAAAAACATAGCAAGAATCTACCTTCTGTAGAAATTAACCATACAAATCACGAAACAGACTAATGTGGAACTTCAGTATGTTATAATCGTAAATTTGCAAGTTTGTCACGTCACCTAAATGACCTAAAAAATGTGTATTAGCGATATAAGATATTTTATAATGAACAGAGGTATTGTCATGATGCAGATGTTTTTCTCTCTAATGCTCTTTGTTTTTCATATTGTTTCTTTCCTTATCTCATTAACATGTCTGTCTGAAAACCAAGTACAGTCAAAAATATGTCTCGACAATTTTGAAAAATGAAATTAACTAAAGACTAATGGCATCATAATGATGTAGGGTGGTCAGACCGCTGGCCCCAACTGCAGTGGTCGGGAAACTGCCCGCCGAGCATGCAGCAGTCAACCTCCGTATTCGGATTTGACCACTGGTCTGACGGTCGGAAAGTCGGCGGTACTACCGAGGCGGCATGACTCGGCCATTAAAATGAGCTGCAGCAGATGCCACCGGTGTGCAGTGCCTTCTGCACATCAGTGCACCATGTGCCATGCACCATGTCGTGCATGGCACACGGTGCACAGAGGTAAGTGGGGGCACTACATGTGCCCCCAGGGGCACTTTGCATTGGCCTGCAACAGCTGGGGGCCCTGTTTGGGGCTCCTTTGTACCCTTTCTGACAACCTTTTCAGAAAGGGGTTCCCGTCATGAAAAGGCTGTGGGAAAGGGATATCAGAATCCTGACTGGGGTGCCTGCCATGGCACCGCTGCCATTCAGGGATGCTTCTCCAACCGCCGCACATTTGGGATCTATATCCTGGCGGCGGAGGCAGCGGTCTTGCGTCCGACATCTATGGGTTCGGCTGCCAGTATCATTATACGGCAGTCGGACCGAAGGGCTGTCAGCGGTCGGACTGCAACCGACGGCCTGTTCGGCAGTCCGACCGCCGACATCACAATCGGGCCCTAAATCTCTTTCTGTTCCATTGTCCTTCTAGTCCTACCTCATCTTATATTTGTAAACATGAAAGCCACTTTCAAATTGAGTAGTAGATTTTCGAGGTATTCTTTATGGGGGGTTTCTAAGTCGTCTCCCAGTGTTACCTTCTGCTCTACAAACCACCATCAGGCATTGACAATAACAGAAACAGGGTTCTTATCTGGCCAGTCTTTGTCGTACAATAGGAAAAGTAACTCTTCAAATGTGAAGCTTGGGCAGGTTCAATTCCCAAAGATGACCTTAAGAACCACATCTACATGGGGAATGCTCTGCAGACAAAGACAGCCTGGAACATGCATCTATGGCATCTCTAATCACTAGGCATTGTGAATTAAAATCCCAGGAATGGTTTGTTTCTTGGAATTCATGTATGGTCTGGTATCATTTCATGGCTGCATTCGTGATGAAGCGATCTATGTACAGAGCATTTCACGTGCTTCAAATCCACGCTTAATTGCCTTAAGGCTTAGTGGTGATTAACACTGCAGTGTGTACTACATTTGACATTTTCTCTGTGGCTGACGCGTTCCAATTAAATGTACACCATTTTCTTGAGTTGCATCTGTGCAATAATCCCCAGCATGGAAAGAACAATAGACCACGCACTCTTGTACTTTCACACTGTTATCCCGGCGTAACCGACTTAAATCCATAATTAATTACCTTTTTTGTTGTAGCTCAGAATATTTCAGTTTCTAAGATTACTGAGATATCTGTGTCCCTGGAAACTGTTCTCCATTATTGGTAACTCTACAAAAAAATTAATATTCACAGAGTAAAAAATGTTCTGTTTAACCCTGTGACTAGGTGGGCCAGATCTGAAAACAATAACCTACCCACCTCCACACCACAGCCCGACACCCCTTAACCTAGTAAGGAGTTAAAAGTTAATGGTTGTGTGTGAGAAGTAGGTCTGAAAGTATAACAGCAGTGACACTATTGGTACCCACCTCTCTCTTCTTGTGGTAAACTGACAGGACACCGCTCTCGATGCTCAAATTCAATAAAAGCCGTTCCAGAAAGGGTTGAGTTTACTAGTTTTCAGCAGATAACTAAAGTGAAACAGCTCACACTGAGATGGGAGTAATTGTGGTTAGTTTTAGTTCCAGGGAAGTATTCTTTTTGTAGGGGTGTTACAATGGTCTGATGGAAGAAAGCCTGTGTAATGTAAGCTGTTCACAAGCGTGTGCAGGGCATCAAACATTTGTCCCCAAGGATTTATTAAATGGAGAATGGATCTTGTGGTGAACTGGTGCATCGCCTAGAAGAAAACTGATTATTAATTTTTAACTCTGGGACTAAGGTTGAATCTGGAAATATTGTTGTGTCGGTGATGTCAGAAGGAAGGTAGAAATCTTCAACTTCAAGGTTTCTCCCAATTTTTTACACTTTGGAAGGGGCTCATAAAGTTTTTTGAGAGTTTCAAGGAATAATACAAAAGCTCCACACTGATTTAAAGGAATCAGGTGTGATTACTACAAAACAACGTGATGTGGTGGCAGAAATGGGTAGACCATTCCTGCTTCTTATGCACTTCATAAAGTCTGTTCACATAGAGATTAAAACACCAGCCTTCAGCCACGTTGGTTTGTATGAGATCAAATGCGTAGCATCAATGAAGTACATTTGTATTATTTTAATCTTAATACATGCACTGCTACATCACAGCCCCACATGCGGTATATACATAAATATCTAATAAAAGACTGTTGTTGAAAAGCATATCTGTCATATTTTTTAAAAACTTGCACACTTGAGGGGGAAAGTCATTTCTGAAAGGATGCATCAATCCTCTTTCTAGCATACAACACTGGGCTTTAGAGGTGAAAGTGAACGAACCAGCCTCTTGTCTGCTAGGTCACATCAAGAAATTAACTGGCAATACTTGCCCGTTACAAGGCCTGGGTGTATGTTACCTCTGAGGCTTAAACAGATGAGAAGCAAAGATAAACATTACAGTGCTCCAGGCACATTCATCACCACAGTTAACCCAGCCTTTCATATACCCCATATGACAGATCCACAGACCTTCTCGGGTATATTAGTCTATCGTCCGCCTGGAGCCACAGCTTCCTTGGCTGCTTCCTTCCCTAACCTCATAACCTCTCTGCTCATGAACTCAGCCAACTTCTCAATCCTAGGTGATCTAAACATACACCTGGAAGATATTACTAACCCTACCTGCATGAACCTTGTATCTGATTTAGCTGCCATGAACATCAATCTTCTCAACTCCGGCCCCACACACAAAGCAGGTCACTTACTAGACCCCATTTTCTCCAATCTATCCTGCATCTGCTGCTCTCCTGCACTCCCATTATGCTGGTCCGATCATTTTTTAACCAAATTCAGCCTAAACCCACCGATCGATCCTGAGATTTCCTTTCCCTCCACTCGGGTAACTAAAAGAGACTGGAAAGACCTCAACCTGACTTCCTTAAACCTCCTCCTTGGTTCCAATCCACCCATCACTGACCTAAGGGTGAATGCACTTTCTGAGACCGTACACAAGTGGCTTTTGAATGCTATTGACACCTGTCTTCCCCTTTCAAACAAAAAGATCGGCAATCATCGCCCGCCTGCGCCATGGTATACCGACACACTCAAAAAAGAGAAAGCAAAATGCAAAGTACTAGAACGGAAATGGAGAAGAGACTATGCTCCTGAATCTAAAAATACATATAAAAAGGCCAAAAAATGGTACCATAGTCTTTGTAACTCAACCCGCGCCACGTTCGTCTCCACAGCCATATCGGACGCTCTGCACTGTCCGAAAACACTTTTTGGCACAGTCAAGCAGCTGGCCGGCTCAGAGACCTTAGCGAGACCCCCCCCCCACTCAATAAATGTCAATGTGAGGATCTCGCTCTTTTTTTTGTTCAGAAAGTTGAAAAAATTCACTTAGACATTACGGTCAATTATTGCCGCACCCCCTCACAGTCACAACCCAAACCCTCCCCCCAGCTCACACCTTCTCCACACTTGGCCAACAATACACCCCCTGACCTAGCCATAGCGCATGTCACTGCACCTAACTTTCTCGACTCCTGGCCCCTTCTCAATGTAGATTTGTTCAAAGCACTCTTAGACTGTGTGAAACCCGGCTCACCTAATGATCCCTTACCTATCTCAGTGCTCAAACAACTGGAGACACCTCACTTGTGTGTCATCATGGACCTTCTAAATGCCTCCCTACGGGAATCCTCTGTCCCGTCACCCTGGAAGCACGCTATGGTGACCCCTCTTCTAAAAAAGCCCAACGCTGACCCCGACACTCCTTCCAACTACAGGCCTATCTCCTTACTTCCGGCCTTCTCGAAAATACTAGAGAAACACATCCACTCCCAACTCTCCAAATTCATAGAAACCAATACAATTCTCCATCCATCTCAATCTGGTTTCCGTTCGGGTTTCTCCACAGAAACTACACTATTAGGGGTCACGGAACGGCTACGGCATCATTTGGACGCCGGTGATACTGTCGCGCTTATACTATTAGACCTAAGCGCGGCGTTTGACACAGTATCTCATTCAATACTTATAAACACACTGGAGTCTTCTGGCATCTGTGGTACAGCTTTAAAATGGCTAATTTCCTTCCTGGCTAATCGTACCTTCCAAATCTTCTCCGCAACTGCCATCTCTGACAAACACCGCCTACCTCATGGGGTGCCTCAAGGATCCATCCTCAGCCCCTTGCTTTTTAACCTATATGTCAGACCCTTAGCAGACATTGCAGAAGAGGCTGGGCTAACTCTCTTTTCCTACGCCGACGATTCTCAGATTATCTTCTCTCTCTCTAATACTAATACCTGTGCCTCATCCCCCCTTCAGGTTGGATTGGGGAAAATAGCTTCATGGATGCACACAAACTTTTTAAAACTAAACGGAGATAAAACTGAGGTCCTGATACTTGGCAAAAACAAAGATTCATGAAGCCCACGACACTGGCCCTGTGAGATGGGTGCACTTCCCCGGCCGTCTAGCTTCGTCCGGAACTTAGGCGTAACCATTGATGACTCGCTCACCATGCACAATCAGGCAGTCAAAGTTGGGGCCACATGTTTCACCATTCTTAAGTGGCTCAGAAAAATCATCTGGATGCTGCCAGAGCCTACCCAGAGAACAGTAGTCCAAGCCCTTATCACCTCACGGCTGGACTATGGAAATGTTCTTTACCTTGGGTCTAACAAGGCCATGACGCGCAGGTTACAAATGGTACAAAACTCTGCGGCAAGACTTCTCTGCAGGGTCCCCAGAGCCTCTCCCATCTCCAGCCACATACGGAATCTTCATTGGCTCAGGGTGGAGAACCGGATCAAGTTCAAAGCCCTGAGCTACATGTTTAAGATTAAGACTGGCAAGGCACCACAGTACCTACAATCTTTGGTCAACCCCTATGTGCCTACCCGTCACCTCCGCTCATCAACCCATGAGAATTTCATCATACCCAGATTCAAACTATCCAGGATGGGAGGCAGATCTTTTGCCTACCTCGGCCCCTCTCTTTGGAACTCACTCCCCTCAGTTATCTGGAAAGAAACGGTCTATACCCGTTTCCGTAAAACCTTGAAGACCTGGTTGTTTAACCAATAATTCTCCCCAAGCCTCAAACATTCCAGCCAGTCCACCATGGCGCCGGGAAACCCTTTTTGGGTAGCTGTTGCGCCTTACAAATTTAACTAATAAAAATAAAAATAAATAATAGAGCGGGTTTAAACACCTTGAGAACACAGACTTTAACAGAGGGCCTCTTTTGTCTTCTTTAAATGTACTAATCACATCCTCAACACCATTGGTGGGATGCCAGCTGGCATCATTTTAGGTTCATTGATCATCCTGTTTGTGTGAGTGGCAGCAGGTTCCAACTCCTTAAAATTAGTTATATAATACAAAGCGTAGCAGTGCACCACATCGGAATTAAACAAAAAAGTCCCAATCACATATGTGAACTCAGGGCCGGATTAAAACCTTTGGAGGCCCTAAGCACTTAAAAGATTCTGGTGCCCCCATATATATCTAATTCAAAATATAAACAATATTAAACTGTAAACTGAAATTGTATTTTTCAAAATGAAACAAAACTTACAATAAGATGGAAAATAATGTTTCTTTTTGTATACTTCCTCTTTATTTATAGGTTCAGCTGCACCATATGGTCCAGGGTGAATTCGGCAATGTAAAATTTCTGTGGTGCCCCCCTTCCCTCGATGCCCCAAGCACGTGCTTATTTTGCTCAATGGTTAATCCAGCCTTGTTAAAATGTATGCAAATCTAGTCTTTCTTTTCTTTTCTTAAAAGCGTCACATGTATATAGCGAAGACAGCTTTTAAGAAAAGAAAAGAAAGACAAGATTTGCATACAGTTCACATATCTGATTGGGACTTTTTTGTTTATTTCCGAAGTGGTGCACCTGTACACTTTGTATTATTGTTCTAACGTTGTCTCAAGGGTTGCACACAGCTAGAAAATTGAATGTTTGATAACTACTCTTGAAACATGGGTCAGGTGCTGCACTCTATGGTCCGCTGCTTTTTTCTATATGATGCATTAAAATTAGTTATGGTTGGGTTATAATTCTCAAAGAATATATGGTTTGCCCATAAGTTCTTGCGATGCCTTACTAGTACCTTGATTGTTTTTTGTTGGATTTAAAGAGATATTCTGCTTATGCTGAGTGTACATTAAAAGAACACACTGCCATTCGTTCTGACTTGCTCAAGTTGATCCTGTAACTGGGAAGTGAGCTGCATCCTTGTGCTAGGATGCTGGCCTGTAGATTGGAAATATGATGCAAAGCATTGTGTTCATAAAAGGATACGTTATGAGTAATTCTGGCAAATTGATCGATACCAACCCTTTCTTGCTCAGCCAATGATTCACTGCAGAAGTGCATGAAGCGGTGGTGAGGGGAATCAGTCCTGCCTCATGCCAGAATTAAACCAGAGATTGGCATCAAGAATTGTTTATCTTTGAGGACCAAGGAAGATGTTCAGTTGTAAAAGATACGATTCACTACTGAAGCGGTTAAACAATTCCAAAGGCATTTCTTTCCTATGGGATACATTTAACTATACCTAAGTCCATCGAAGACTTTTTCAGCATCAAGCACTAACACCTAAGTGGTGATTTAGACCAGTCGCTATAATCCAGAGTGGATGTCAAACGTTGTCCTTCCCGTTCGTCTCTGCTATGAGTTCAGAATTAAAACATTTGCTGGGATTGTGCAGGATTTTGGGCTTTCCAACCGACTAAAGTTTACTTCACATCTCCCTGAAATCTGCAGCTGAAATGAGAGAGGCGTGCTCAAAGGTAGGCTGATGTACCTATCCATGTACTTGGTGGTACTCTAATAGCGCCAAACCGGCTGGCGAGCAACAGACCGGGGGCAGGGGCATATGGGTAATGTTTATTGCCACTGACTCTTCCCCAGCTCTACTGGCTTTGAGATGCACAAACCAGACAGGTAATACGCAGTTTCCCCCTTAGACTGCCCACCATTGTATATTGCACGAAGCGGAGCACACCCTTGTGAACATACTCACCAAACCTAGCCACCCTTCTTTCAAAAAAACAAAACATCTGTTCTGGGCGACTTTTGCGCCACTGCTTGAACCAAGAAGAAGCGCTTAGAGGGATTCAGTTTGTTCATTTATTCATTCAGTGTTTTATTATTTCCACGCCAGCTCTGGATCTCCTGTGGCTGAATAAGTCCTATTGCACAGGTGTTCACTTTGATGCTTAAAGCAGGGTCGCTCTCCCACAGCGTGCGGTAGGTGCAATGGTCTACTCCCGGGACCCGCTTCCACCCCCTCGCACAGCCCCCTCGTGAATCTCCACGAGGACTGGCTTTTGTGGTGTCGCGGTCTAGCCTTCCGCTGTCACGTGACTCCCGCCAAAGCCTGCTGGGAGTGACATGACGCAGGAGGGCATTCCAATCGCGGCGCGAACGCAACCTGACGGCTCTCCCTAACCAGGAATAAAGAAGTTAACCCCACGCTCCTGTCCTGTCCTCATTCCGGGGGGGGGCAACTTTCCAACACCACAGTGGCGACGAGGCGGCGGACCCACGGGGCCATTTTCAGCCGCCATTACAGTAGGGAGAGCCGGCGACAGTACGGAGGCGGGCGCGGCCAGCTCACCGCGTCCAGCAAGGCGGGATTGAGGCGGAGGCAAACTGTTCTCCCGCGTGAGGCTTTCGGCGCGCACATCGGCGCGCGCCTCACGCCCTCTTCCTCTGCACCTGCTAGTACGACTGGCTCCAGGGGGCTGCGAGGTCCGCATGACCTCCTCCACGCACGTGTGCCCCACAAGGGACTCCCACGCCTCACCGCAAGCACTACTACATCGGCAACGCGCCACACAGCACGAGGAGTACCTGGCCCTCACACCTGCATCGCCCCACCAAGAACCAGCAGCGTCAGTGAGTACACCGCAGCTAGCGAGCCAGCACGAGGGGCACCCTGCTCACAGCCACGCTTGCCCTACTACGAAGTCATACGCGTCAGCGAGTACCTTCGGGGTGCACACCGGGCATCTTCAGCCCCACATCAAGCGCACCGCTTTCCACGCCGCCCGCACCATGTGCGCACAGACCTTCTCCTTAACCAACCCAGTCCCCTTCCTACCGAAACTAGGGGAACCAGCTATGAAATGGGCCGATTGGAAGGGGTATTTCCTGAACTACCTCTCAGCGCTGGAAGATGAAGGTGAGGAGGCGTTCTCCAGTAAGCGCAGGAAGAAAATCCTCCTGCACAATCTGGGTCCAGAGGGCCTGCGCGTCTACGAAAATATGGTGAAGAAACCTAGGGCTTCTACTGACGACAACGTCTTCCAACATGCCTTAGAAGACTTAGACAACCACTATCAGCTGGTAATTTGCACAGCCATCGATTGGTACAATTTTTTCCAGCGCAAACAGGCCGAGTCGGAAACGGTGGAGGACTACGTAGCGGCCCTCAAGAAGCTGGCCATCAACTATAAGTTTGGGACCCTACACGACGATCTCATAAGAGACCAAATCATAATGCACACCACCCACTGAAGCGTCCAGGAGAAGCTGTGGGTTAGTGGCGAAGCGCCCCTCCCGGAGATCATCGCAATAGTCAAGAGAGCCGAGTAATCCAAACGGTGCGCACTCGCCGCCAAGAAAGAACCTGTCCCACAGCCCACAGTGTGTAAGGTGACAGACTGGAGGGTCCCGAACGCGAAACCGTCGACCAATCCAGGCTCGGCCTCCAGCAGGCAATCCATGCCCAAAAACAAGGGGCCCAGCCGCACTCCTGCGGACAAGCAAGGAACCTGCTACAGATGTGGCAGCCAATCCCATATGGCAAACGATAGGAAGTGCCCAGCATTCCATGTTAAATGCTCCTTCTGCGGAGTCACTGGACATTTCGGCAAAGTCTGCAGACGGAAGCCCAGAAGCGCCGCAGTCAAATACGTTCAAGATGACACCGACGACCAAGACGGGGCAGACCAATCCGACCAAGATTGCATCCTATGCATCGAAGACCAAATCCTGGACATTGGCGGCGGCGCCAAAAAAAAAGCCATCCTGCATGGTACTAATCGGGGGCGTCCAGATCGCCATGGTGGCGGACTCAGGCTCTCCATACACGATCATCCAAAAACAGCTATGGGACAAAGACTTTGCCCACGTGGTGGGGGACCACCTTCACCCCACTGACGTCCACCCAGTCACGTTCACAGGAGACAGAATCCCCATGGTGGGGTTCCGGCGGCTTCTGTTCGAATTCAAAGGCAGGCACACGACAGCAAAGTTGTACATCGCGGAGAAAGGTCCATCCGTCCTTGGGTGGGCGGACCAGGGAGCGCTAGGCATACAACTCAACCCAGGCGGTGACACACAAGTGCTCCTGATGGACGACCCATCCACGCCAGCCTCGCTGAAAGCGGAGTTCCCTGCGGTGTTCAGTGACCACATCGGGAAGATGTCTAAGTTCACCCACAAGATCATGCTCAAAGAAGGAGCTGTGCCAGTCTCCCACAAAGTCAGGAATATCCCATTTAACTGCAGAGAGGCGGTCTAGCTAGAACTGAAACGGTTGGAAGACAACGACATCATTGAACCGATAGAATGCGCCAAATGGCTAGCGCCCTTGGTGGTGGCGCGCAAACAGAGCGGGCAGATACGTCTTTGCATTGATCTCCGAGAACTTAATATAAACATCATCGTTGACAAGTTCCCGTTGCCCAAAATAAACGAACTACTGGCCCAGACCAAGGGGGTCAAATGGTTTTCCACCATCGACCTCAAAGCCGAATACCACCAAGTGTCACTCCATCTGTCGTGTAGGAAGCTCACCTCTTTCATCACACCCTTCGGCTGCTATAGGTTTAGACGGTTGCCCTTTGGTCTCGCATCCGCGGCGGCTGTCTTCCAAAAACTCATGCACACACTCTTCAAAGACATCCACGGAGTCCTCTACTTCCAGGACGACATCCTCGTCATGGGAAAGACCAAGGCCGAACACGACAACATTCTGCACACCGTACTGCACACACTGGCGGCCAATGGTCTCACGGCGGAACTTGAGAAGTGAAAGTTTGGCTTACGAAAAGTGACATATCTCGGACACGAGATCAGCGACACAGGCATCTCCCCGAAAACAGCCAATGTGGAAGCCATCATGTCTGCGCCCTCCCCTAAAAGCAAAGATGATGTCCGCTCGTTCCTGGGGCAGGTGGAGTTTTATAGCAAATTCGTCAGGAACTTTGCGACCAAAACGCACAGCTTACGTCAACTGCTGAAAGAAAAAAACGCCTTTTCCTGGTCCGCCGAGTCCGAAGCGGAGTTCACTGCCATCAAAAGAGACATTTGCGGGGCGGTTCCCTTACACGGATTTGACGGCGCCGCGCCCAGCATCCTGACCACGGACGCCAGTGACAAAGGGCTGGGAGCAGTCCTCTCCCAGAGGGCAGCGGATGGTACAGAGTCCACTGTGGGGTTTGCCTCGCGATCCCTCACCCCCAGTGAAGAGAAATATAGCGTGATCGAAAAGGAAATGCTAGCGTCCATCTGGGCGATGGAAACATTTCGACAATATCTGTGGGGATCAAGATTCACGCTCCGCACAGACCACAAACCCCTAATCAAAGTTCTCACATCCAGCGGCAACGTGACAGCCACCCCACGCTTCACGAAAATGACACTGCGTCTCTTGGACTTCGTGTACGATGTGGAATACATCCCGGGTCCTAAGAACCGGGTGGCAGACTTCCTCAGCAGGGCAGTGGCCATGGAAGGAGCAGTCACACAGTCGGACTGGGACGAGTACAGCGTTGCATTCATGACGGATCACGAACACACCATCAGTGCCCAGGACTGGGAAGAAGCCTATACGCAGGACACAAAACTCTCCCAAGTTAAACTGTATGTCACGCACGGCTGGCCAGAAAAGAAGCACACAAAGGACGGCTTCAGGAAATACTGGGAAGTCCGTGACGAACTCTCTATTAGCGATGACTCAGTATTTCTGTTGCGAGGTGACAGAGTTGTGCCCCCGAAGGGGTTGATCGATCGCATACTCCACATCACCCACGAAGGCCACTTGGGCATCGTGAAGGCGAAAAGTAGGATGAAACTGCTGTAATGGTGGCCGGCCATGGATAACCAAGTGGAGAGATTCGTGAGAGCATGCGAGCATTGTGCCAGAGCTGACAAAACACTCACCACCATGAGACCCCCCATGGGGGAGTTCAACACCCCCAACAACCCTTGGGAGGACTTGTCCATTGACATCGTAGGCCCTATCCTGGACTCCTGGGGCACGCCCAAACACCTCATCGTCTTAGTGGACCAATACTCGAAGTGGCCTGAGGTCGAAATCTGCGAATCAGTGGACTCTGACACCGTCATTGCCTTCCTCACCAACATCTTCCTGAGGAAAGGCATTCCCAAAACTATCACCAGCGACAACAGGCCCCAGTTCACATCGGCCAAATGGACAGCCTTCACCAACCGGAACGGTATCCAGACAAAACACCCCCCCGTCTATCACCCAGCAGGCAACGGCCAAGTAGAACGCTTTAACCGGGTGATCATGGGCTCGGTCCAGGCAGCTATCAGTGCCAGAAAGAACTGGGAGACCGAAGTCAAGAGCACAGTGTGGGCTTATCGCATCACGCCCACCCTCACAGGCTACAGCCCGTATAAAATTCTGAGAGGCAGAGAACCTTTTACCAGAGACAATGCAGCCTGGATGAACATGCGACTCCAGAGCAAATGGTCCCCGGCCATCGTCCGGAGCAACATTGAGAATGCCCAACGCATCTCTAAAGCAAATTACGATAAGAGGCACAACGCGCGTGACGTCATGCTGACGGAGGGCGACTGGGTCAGAGTCAAACGGGGCCACCCAGGACAAAAAGGAGACAGCAAATTCAGTGAGCCCCTACGAGTTGTGGACCTGTATACACGTTCGGCCTTGTTGAGCGACGGCAAGGTGTGGTCACAATCCAGAATGGCCAAGTGCAACAAAATCCTTCATTGGGGCTTGAACAGTAGCAACACCTACGCCAGCGATCTGGAAGAAGGTAACAGCGCCACCGGAGACGAAGCACCGACCACAGAACCTGTGAGAGAGGACATGGAGACTGCCAACAGGAGTGAGACCGGCACCCCGGCTAATGCTGAAGGACAGACAGCCAAGCAGCAAACACTGCGTCCGCCTAGCCAGGACATAGACTGTGCCGGTACCTCGCAAGAGACATCCGATTCCCAAGGTAGAGGCCATGAGGAGAGTACGAGGACGGCCGGATCCAGTGGAGGAAGAGAGCGGGGGATCCGAGCACCTGTCACGCACACCCGCAAAGGCCGTACAGTGAAGCTTCCGAAACGGTTCAGTGAATTTCACTTGTGAATCTCTCTCTCTCTCTCGCCAACCAGTTACAGTTCACATTCTCATTGTTGTTAAGGGGGAAGATGTGTGGTGTCGCGGTCTAGCCTTCCGCTGTCACGTGACTCCCGCCAAAGCCTGCTGGGAGTGACGTGACTCGGGAGGGCATTCCGATCGCGGCGCGAACGCAAGGGCTCTCCCTTCCCAGGAATAAAGAAGTCAACCCCACGCTCCTGTCCTGTCCTCATTCCGGGGGGGGGGGGCAACTTTCCAACACCACAGCTTTCCTTTCCATCAGCGGAGTCTCTGGCAGCTTCTGCTCCAGCACCGTGGCTCACTTGACTCACGTTGCAACGAGTAAAGCATGCACGAGCCTACTTGGCTGCAGAGCCTCGCGCACACTGAAGACTAGGGGTCACACGGGGTCAGGAGGAGCATTCGTATACAGCGGAGCGGCTAGAGCGCCCCCAGCGGAAGCTTTACAGACGGAAGCACTCACTCCAGCTAAAGAGCACTAGGCTATGAGGTGTCACAGTTAACATGCCGGATGGCCCGAACAATTCATGCAATTATTGTTAGTTGTATTTTATGTACATGACCGGCTGTCATCGCCTTCAAGTCATCTAAATAAAAGATGTCCACGTTACCATATCATTCAGGAAGATAAAAGGCGGAAGCAGCCCTTGATCTGTGGGATTAGCCCAGGAATCGAACCTTGAAGTCATAAATAAAAGATGACCAGGCTACCAAAGTCATTTTGTCAGTCTCAGAAGGATGAAAGACAGAATCAGTCCGGGAATCGAACCTTGAAGTCGTGTAAATAAAAGATGATCAGGTTACTAATGTCATGTGCACTCACAAGGATGAAAGACGGAATCAACCCCTAATCTGCTCGTACTTGAGCCTTGAAGACATGTAAATAACAGATGCACATTGACGTTCCTAAAGTCTTTTTCTTACTGACTCATAAGGATGAATGACGGAATCAGCCATTGATTTGCTGGGACTCGAACCTGTGACGAGCGCGTGGTTTATTTCATGAGACACGTTTACCAGGAAGCGGGCCCAGCGCCTCGGCTCTTAAATTGTACGTCCCTACTTGCACCCACACAGCCACACTCCTCTGACCCCAGCAGTGCTAGGTGTATTAATACTATAGGGACAGCAGGCCGAAACAGGACGATATGTTCTGCAGCCGCTCCTGCTGTGATGGTTCAACGTGTACGGGCGCTTTATACTGCACAGTGAGTGCCAGGGGGCTCATGGTGTCCAGCATCGGCCATAGACATCCTGGGGGGTTGGGAGTTACAAGTCTGTACTCGTCCGCCCCCCCCCCAGATGCCCATGGACGGACTTATGGCTGCGTCCACCGTCACCTTCTGCGACCCCTGGCCTGGGGAAGGAGGGGCAGAAAGTACATTTCTGCTTGGCTCTGTAAACAAAACCTAATAATTTGACTCTAATGTCCTGCTGAATTATCGCCCCAAATACTTCATCCTTTATGCTCTGAACACGTCTAGCAGTCAAATGTCACCTCTTAGTAAATACTCTGCAAGCTCCACCATGGGTGGGGGTATATATTGGGCATCGTCTTGTTTTTTTAGGCCCTGCAGTTGTGTCTGTTCATGAAAGGTGGAGCACCCCCAAAGGACTGACAGACTCTTGATTCCCCTGGAGGAAAAACATACAAGAGTTCCGGCCAATGGTCAAAAAGGTTGATACAGCTTTTAGAGCACAGCTGCAGTAAGCAAACATATTCTTTACAACATATACTTGGAGCGGGACTTGGGTCTCTCCCTTGCTCATGAATGAATAGTTTACCTATCAATCTCAGTTGTATGCTCCAGATTTGATGCCTTACCTCCCTATTCTATGTTCCTCCCACCCAGAAGCATCCCAGTCTCAGTGTTTTGATTGATGAATGTATCCTTCCAGTAAAGACTTGAGGGGACGAGCATTGGCAAAGCCTATGGTTCTATGTTTTATACTCACAACTTGCTGGTTTTGACAGTGCTTGTTTTTTTATTTATATATTTTTTAAACAAGCCGTTCTGAAGAGCTGTTCCCTAGTGCCCAGAAAAGACAATCCAATGGGAAGTGCAATGCTTCATGGATTTGAATATCACAGAAACACCACAGGAGAGAAGAGAACACCTTCCACTGACACACAGTTACCACTGGGACAGGGGACTATTAGCTCCCAGCCTGTGTGGGAGTAGCTCGCTTGTCTGTGAGACTGCTCACCTGCTAATTATGCCCTTTAAAACAGTGCACACCAGACCGAGGCCGGGAAAGTTGACAGTGCAGAGGCAGCCTGCGCGTTTCTGAAATAAACAATGTGGTGCTGCTGCCTGGAAATAAACAAATGTCTTAGATAAACAGATGTTTATTTCATAAAAGTCGATGGCAATAAAATGTCCAGAGCTTTATTAGACTACACACAAAGATTCATTTTTGAAAGTCGCACTGCCTTTATATTTTTTTCTTTTCTGTTTCTTTCCTTCTTTCTCTTTCATATTTCTTTCTTTGCCTTTTTTTCCTTTCCCCTTTCTTTTTCACATTGTTTAATTGATTGTCCTTGGCCTCCTTCTTGCTGTTTCTTTCTGTCTCTGTTTTCTTTCTTTTTTCTCTATCCTCTTTTCTTGCCTTTATACTTTGTTTCTCTTCAATCATTTTCACGGCTGTTTGTTTCTTTCTCTCCTACTTCATTCAGTCTCTCTTTTCCTGCATTCCTTCTCCCCTTCTCTTCTGCGTTCCTTCTTTTATATCTGTCTCACTTTTTCTTTTTCTTCTCTTCTCCTGTCTTTCATTCATTATTGCCTTTCCACTTTCTTTCACATTATTGCCTTTCCACATTATTGCCTTTCCGTTCTCCTTTCCACTTTCATTCTTTTTTCTTTCCTCCTCTTTCCTTCTTTCTCTTTCTTCCTTGTTCTCTTTCTTTCTTTTTTTCTTCATTTCTTTCCTTTTATTCTTTAATATTTCTCAACTTTCTAAATTATTCATTTAATTCATGAATTTGTGTTGTATTTTTTCCCCAGAGGTGTGTTCAGAGTCATGGGGATTGTTGCAGAGATATTCCTTGGAGGAGTCTAGTAGGTCTGCCTGTAAGAATCCTTGTACCATTCCTGCCACTAGTGACTATTAACCTTGGATTACTAAGGCAGGGCCAGTTTCTGAACATCAGCAATTGGACGTTATGCAATTAGTCAGTTTACAGAAGTCTTTCAGGCCATTGCTGTCTTAACTAGAGTGCTGTCAGCTAGTTTATTATTATATTGCATGAAAAAGAGATCACTAACTCCAGATGTGACTTGTTAAAAGGGACAGAAATGGACCTTTGGGACCCCACAGGAAAACCTTTCCTGATACACCTCTTATGTCATTAATGCTATGTGCTCAACACAGCAGCACAGGGTACACTAGGGACAGCGAATAAGTTGCTTGGCCTTTTATCTAACCCACATACTAGGCAGGTAGCTCAGGATGGATTTTATTGATTAGAAGTAGCTCTCCCTATTGAAAAGGTTGCAATTCCCTGCACTAGGATGTCCGGTGCTCCTTGGATTGTGATACATTAGACAAAGCACATCACACATCACACACTTTCACCACACCACAGATATCAGTTGGATATTAATATAACTGCAATAGCACTCCACTAAAAGAACCCAAAATCATCCAACTCAACACACTAGACAGAATATCTTAAACCTGTTCTACATGGTACACGTGTGTCATTGGGGCATATTTACAAGCCCCTATCACCACCGGAGCATCACTTTTCTTGACGCTCCGGTGGCATAGCGCCATTTTCAATATACAAGGTGGCGCTAAGCCACTTAGCGTGGCTTAACGATGTGTCCTTGTGTAACGTAACTGGTGCTCATGTAAAGCGCTCCAATACCTTCGGTTCGAGTTCGCGCTATATAAATCTGCAAAAAAATAAAACAAAAAAACGACACCTTGCGAATATGCCCCTTTCCGCCGCACTCCTCTGCGGCAAAGGGGCGTGCAATGTGTGTTGCTCTGGGCGTTCCACCGCATCACTCATTGCTTTTTGACGCTGCCCCAGATTTACAAGGAGGTGTAAATCTGTGGCAGCGCCAAAAACTAGCGCCATGCAAGAGCAGGCGTTAGAATGGCACACGAGGAGAAATGCTTTTATATCTCCTTGTTTTTGCTTTTTCTATGTGTGCTGCATTCTGAAGTAGCAAGTCGTCATTATTTTATGATTGTTTATGAGCAGGAAGGACACCTTCCTGCACATAAACAATCATTAGTGGCTTTTTGCTTTGCTTTTTCAATTTGTGCATTCTGCAGCACACATAGAAAGAGCAAAAGCCATTAATGATTGTTTATGTGCAGGAAGGTGTCCCTTCCTGCACATAAACAATCATAAAATAATGACGACTTGCTACCTCAGAATACAGCACACATAGAAGTAACAAATCGCCATTATGGATTGTTTATGTGCAGGAGGGGACACATTCCTGCACATAAACATTCATTCCCTGGCCTGGAGCAGCCATGATAGTTTTCCTCACACTGCAGACAGTTGTCCTTCTGTTTTGCTATTTTTGGACAATTTTTAAGTTATGGCATTACAACGCCCCGCCAGTGCAGTGTAGCCTGGGGGCTGTTGTCAGAGCAGCGGAATGGTCTCAAGGGCGCCCCATGTCATAACTTCTGATGGCCCTCCCAAATGACCATCCTAAGTAGGGTTACACATGCACAAGCCATGCAGTGTCTCACTCTTTTTGAGGAGACACTGGGCTCGAAACCCAGGCACATCCTCTAGAAGTGTATAGCTCAGCTGTAACGTTTATATGTTGCAACTTAGTTGTTGTATGAGCTTGTCACCAATGGATCGTCAAGTGCAGCAGCGCCAGGGTCACTCTCACAAGGAAGGATTGACAGATCACACAACATGGAGCCGTTTGATGCAGGACTTGACAGAATTACAACGTGCAATAAACATGAAACTGAAGTTTTACACCACCACACAATATTAGGGTAGAGGGTGGATGTATCACTATCCTCCTCATGTCTTTTTAATTGCAGTAATATTGGCACTGCTGCTCCATGGCCACGCTTCTCCAAATATTGTGTATATCGATCAATTGTTAAATATTCTCGGATAATAAGTTTGCCCTCTTATTCTAGTATGTTGCCTTTCTTATGAATGTGAGCCAAATAAAATGTTCACTAACTACCTTTCAAAGAAGGCAGTTGGTTCGAGGTGGACCACGGAACAGGCTCACCAGCGATGCTTAATTTAAGCCAGTGGTTTCCGGTGCTCAGCACCGGCACTTAATTGCCAGCACCCGCACTTAATTGCCGGAACCTGCACTTATAACAGCTGCCACGTGGTGGCACTGTTTGTGTAATTTAAAGGTGAGCAGAAAAACAGTTGTTTGTTAACTCTATATACATTTAAAACAACTAATACCTGCCACCCAAGCCATTCTTAAAGCTTTAGTGGTCTCGAACAGTCTGAATCGTCACACTTGTAGCAGTATGATGGTTAGCAGTTGTGTAACTATAGTGGCGATATGTGGTGCAAACTGCGGTGGCCTCCTGACGAGGGTCCTGGCACTTATTTTTTTTACAAATTAAGCATTACTCACCACGTGCCATCACAAGGTGATGGAGGTAATGTAAGACAGACACCTTAGACCGGCTTCATGTTCTTCACCCAGGCTACTCACACCTCTTGCTCTTCTTCAAGGTGTTGTCATCACTGAGCACATATTTGAGTGTGTGTATCTCCTGGTATTCTCCATCTTCAATGGTTTATTGACGGCTTCTCCAACACACGGTTCTTGCAAATGTGTTATATTGCACTTCAGTACTGCTAGCTATTGGGTTATTTATTTGGTAAGATTGTAATTCCTATCATCTTAATAAACAGAATCTGGTCAGGTTAAAACAGAGTTCCGAAAGAATTGCTACTCAATCTGCGGAAGCTATGGCACGAGCAGCAGGTGATGCCCAGAGAAGTGCATCCTAGTTTCAAGCAGTACCAATCAGTTTACAGTAAAGAACACAACATGATAAAATTCCCAAACCAATTTAGAAAAATATCCCAAAATTTAAAGAGCCGAACGGCACCAAGATCTTCCAAATCGGATAAGGGGGAAAAATATATATATTACATTTATAGGCAAAAAGTGCCAAGAAAGTGTTAAGTGCTATCAAAAGTCACAGTTACACAGGCACAATTTCAGTCTGATCACAATGGAGAAGAAGTCGGGTATACTAAGTCGGATAAAACCAATCTTGCCAATAACATTTTAGGGCCAGAGAGCACACACACTGTGGCACTGATTAGCAGTGTTCCAGGGCACAAAGTCCTAATAACAGCAAAAATAGTGTCCAGAAAAAGGTGAAAAATCTGGGATCACCATGCAGCTAAGTTGAGTTTGCTACAAATACTGACTCTGGCATGCACATATACCCTAAAGTGCTCAGAGCCATTGCAGGGTTATTAGAGGAGTTTTACAAAACACATAATTAAAATTTAAAAAATAATGTGCAGCAGAACGTGAATATTGCACTGAAGCATCTTCACCACACTCACTGCCCTCGAGAGCCAACAGGGAGGTAGCCAATGATCTGCCGGAAGGGGCGGGGCAATATGTTGAGATGACAACCAGACATTTTGCCTTTCTCCTGCAAATGTTTCTATAAATGCTAATATTTATAATTCATGTTCAGGTATTACTCAGATCTTCAGAAAACCCTCCTGGCCTCTCCAGGCCTTTTCTCTGTACAGTCTGTTGTGACTTGGCAAATCCCTGTGCAACAGTGATAAACAGGCCTCTCTTGGCCCAAACCTTCCCTCCCTGACAAGATATATTCCCCTCCGTCTGCTCAGTAGGTACGTGAGGTTCATGTAAATGAGTTTTAAAAGAGGTCCCTGGAGGAGCTGAGAGAACTGGCTGGAATGTTTTCACAAAAAGCGCAAGTGAGAGGAAACGAGGCTTGCAGAAAAACACTGGAAGCGAAACTGAGCTCACAATTTTTATTAGTTCTTTCAAAGTGAACTTTCCTGCCTTGTTAACCTAAATAAACAAAAAAATCAGATTCCTTTCTCGAACAGGGTAGGCCAGGCCTGTGTTAAAAAACGCGCAGACTTGTTTTCTTTTGTTTGCCTGCCCTGGGGCACATTTTAATTCCTGAGAAATAACTGCATTTTCAGAGGATATGTGTAATCCACAGAAAAGGGAGTTCTATGCAGCACCAGTGTCTGAATATCACATAGGGCTTTTCTATTGCCTACAGAAAAAGACACTACAACAGTGCTAGTGCTTAATTTGTAACATAATGAGTGCCGGTGCCCAACGCACTGCAGGAACGGCAGTGCTATTAAATGTCCCCGTGCTGAACACCAAGACTGTGTAGTCCAGAATCCACCTCCGAAGCCTCTTTAATCCATTGCAAATACTCCCTGACCCTTTAACTCACTCTTGCCGGTTCCTGCTTCCTCCCTTGATGACGTGTTTCCGATCTTACTTCATTTTTCTTTCTTGTTTGTGTGTTTTCCACTTTGCTGCTTTCAGGGAACATCTGCTAAGGAAAAAGAAGTGTTAGTGGGCCCCATCGGCGCCAGAAATGAGTGCGGGTGGGCCCCACCGGCAATCACCGGCTCAAATTAAGCACTTCACTACATTTTCAATAATGAGGTCCTAATTAATCTAGGCTAGTAACCCACGTTCAGCAGTCTCTTGCCCCGCCTTATTGTGCTGTCACATAGGTTATCTTTACGAAGATATAAACCATACATAGATGAAAACATTTAACAGTAATGTGGTCACATGTCATACATTGACATGTATTGCAAAAATGTGCATGTGAAGTGAATGCAGGAAAGGCGTTTTTTTCTTGCATACACTTCACTTGTGGTCCAGCCTTTCCTCCTGCTTGACATGGGCACACCCCAGTTTCCGCCTAGGATCCGCTTTAAAGTCCAGCACTACCAAGGGCCTGACAGAGTTGGGGGGCACTGGAACCTCCTCCGATATTCTGAGGGGGAGCAAATTCCACCTTGGATTTCCCCCCAGATTTAGCCTTTCCTACAGAAATAGGTCGATTTTCCATTGCCATCCAACTTCAGACCTGGGTATGGATAGTTCACTGATCAGAAATCACTAGAGCCCCATGCTGTGTTGTGCTGTGTTGTGTTATGTAGAGTTTGTGGAGCACCCGGTCACCATCCTCACTGTCTCCTGACACTGTGCTTTCAGCAGACACACAACTTGTTTATCAATGTGTCAGGAGACACAGTCACACGAGAGCCATAGAAGCCTTGTCCCAGTGTCGCTGAAAGCTGTGTCCAGAGGAGCTGACCACAGTTTTGGGTGTTTTTCGGGACAGTGACAGTAGCTTTGTTCATGAACGGTTGACAGTAGTTATTGGTGCCCCACCGGGCAGTGAGAGTAGCCTTGTCCCACAGTGTCTGAGAACAGATCTAGATGTTTCACAGGACAGTTAGAGTAGCCCTGTTCATGGACGGTTGATGGGAGTTATTGGTGTCTTACAGGACAGTGGGAGCAGCTACTAGAATCCATAGGACAGTGAGATAAGTATTGTTCCTTGGTGTCTGAGGACAGATCATGGTGGCTCACAGGACAGTGAGAGCAGCTTTGTCCCATTATGTCTGTGGACAGATATTAGAATCCATAGGACAGTGAGATAAGTCTTGTCCCTTGTTGTCTGAGGACAGATCTTAGTGTCTCACAGGATGATAGGAGTTGTCTTGTTCCATTATGTCTGTGAGCATATTCTATTATTAATAGGACAGTGAATGAAGTCATGTCCCATGGTATCTAAGGACAGATCTTGGTGTCTCACAGGACAGTGTAAGCAGCTTTGTCTCATTTTGTCTGTGGGCAGATATTAGTGTTCAAAGGACAAGGAAATACATTTTGCTCCTTTGCTGTCTGAGGACAGCTCTTGGTGTTTCGCAGGACAGTGAGAGCAGCTTTGTCGCAATGTGTCTGTGGGTAGATACCAGAATCCAGGACAGTGAGAGAAGTTTTACCCCTTAGTGTCTGAGGACCGACCTTGGTGTCTCACTGGACAGTGAGAGCAGGTTTGTCCTATTATTTCCGTGGGCAGATGCTAGACTCCATAGGACCGTGAGAGAAGTTTTGTCCCTCGGTGTCTGAGGACAGATCTTGGTGTTTCACAGGACAGTGAGAGCAGCTTTGTCCCATAATGTCTTTGGGCAGACATTAGAATCTATAGGACAGTGAGAGAAGTCTTACCCCTTGGTGTCTGAGAACCGACCTTGGTGTCTCACAGGACAGTGAGAGCAGGTTTGTCCTATTATTTCTGTTTGCAGATACTAGACTCCATAGGACAGTGAGAGAAGTTTTGTCCCTCGGTGTCTGAGGACAGATCTTGGTGTCTCACAGGACAGTGAGCAAAAACAACAGTTGATGGACAGAATGCAGAACAATGTCATACATTCACCCCAGTACAGAGATCTGGGCCTAAATCCATCGTTTTTTTGCTCACCATGCCATTCCAGTTTGAACCCAGCCATATGCAAATCAGTCTTGACCCTGTGCCTCATGGGAACAGTCCAGCCCGAACTGCCAAGTCAGGTCCTCCCTGGACTGGAAACAAGCATCCTACGACTGGTTTTGGGGTTTCACCCCTCTTCAGCCAGGATAGCTTGATTCCAGTGGCATGGAGAGCACGGGACCCACGTCTGGGCATACCCGTCCCACTCGGGGTGACAAATGCAAAAACAACAGTTGATGGACAGAATGCAGAACAATGTCATACATTCACCCCAGTACAGAGATCTGGGCCTAAATCCATTGTTTTTTTGCTCACCATGCCATTCCAGTTTGAACCCAGCCATATGCAAATCAGTCTTGACCCTGTGCCTCATGGGAACAGTCCGATACCAAAGGGGATGATGGACGGAGCGCTAGAGCAAATCAAACACTCACCCCCAGTCAAATGATCTGGGTTTAATCCATCATCATTCTTTAGCTCACTCCACCACCCCAGTTCAGACATGGCCATATGCAAATCAGTCTGACCCTGTTCCTCATTGGAACAGTCCAACCCGAACTGCCAAGCCATGTCTTCCCTGGACCGGAAACAAGCATCCTGGGACCGGTTTTGGGTTCAAAACCCTCATCAGCCAGACTATCTTGAATCCAGTGGCAAAGTGAGCAAGGGACCCACGTCTGGGCATACCCTGCCAACTTAGGGCGAACAAAGCGATACCAAAGGGGATGATGGACGGAGCGCTAGAGCAAATCAAACACTCACCCCCAGTCAAATGATCTGGGTTTAATCCATCATCATTCTTTAGCTCACTCCACCACCCCAGTTCAGACATGGCCATATGCAAATCAGTCTGACCCTGTGCCTCATGGGAACAGTCCAGCCCGAACTGCCAAGCCATGTCTTCCCTGGACCGGAAACAAGCATCCTGGGACCGGTTTCGGGTTCAAAACCCTCATCAGCCAGGCTATCTTGAATCCAGTGGCAAAGTGAGCAAGGGACCCACGTCTGGGCATACCCTGCCAACTTAGGACGAACAAAGCGATACCAAAGGGGATGATGGACGGAGCGCTAGAGCAAATCAAACACTCACCCCCAGTCAAATGATCTGGGTTTAATCCATCATCATTCTTTAGCTCACTCCACCACCCCAGTTCAGACATGGCCATATGCAAATCAGTCTGACCCTGTGCCTCATGGGAACAGTCCAGCCCGAACTGCCAAGCCATGTCTTCCCTGGACCGGAAACAAGCATCCTGGGACCGGTTTCGGGTTCAAAACCCTCATCAGCCAGACTATCTTGAATCCAGTGGCAAAGTGAGCAAGGGACCCACGTCTGGGCATACCCTGCCAACTTAGGGCGAACAAAGCGATACCAAAGGGGATGATGGACGGAGCGCTAGAGCAAATCAAACACTCACCCCCAGTCAAATGATCTGGGTTTAATCCATCATCATTCTTTAGCTCACTCCACCACCCCAGTTCAGACATGGCCATATGCAAATCAGTCTGACCCTGTGCCTCATGGGAACAGTCCAGCCCGAACTGCCAAGCCATGTCTTCCCTGGACCGGAAACAAGCATCCTGGGACCGGTTTTGGGTTCAAAACCCTCATCAGCCAGGCTATCTTGAATCCAGTGGCAAAGTGAGCAAGGGACCCACGTCTGGGCATACCCTGCCAACTTAGGGCGAACAAAGCGATACCAAAGGGGATGATGGACGGAGCGCTAGAGCAAATCAAACACTCACCCCCAGTCAAATGATCTGGGTTTAATCCATCATCATTCTTTAGCTCACTCCACCACCCCAGTTCAGACATGGCCATATGCAAATCAGTCTGACCCTGTTCCTCATTGGAACAGTCCAACCCGAACTGCCAAGCCATGTCTTCCCTGGACCGGAAACAAGCATCCTGGGACCGGTTTTGGGTTCAAAACCCTCATCAGCCAGACTATCTTGAATCCAGTGGCAAAGTGAGCAAGGGACCCACGTCTGGGCATACCCTGCCAACTTAGGGCGAACAAAGCGATACCAAAGGGGATGATGGACGGAGCGCTAGAGCAAATCAAACACTCACCCCCAGTCAAATGATCTGGGTTTAATCCATCATCATTCTTTAGCTCACTCCACCACCCCAGTTCAGACATGGCCATATGCAAATCAGTCTGACCCTGTGCCTCATGGGAACAGTCCAGCCCGAACTGCCAAGCCATGTCTTCCCTGGACCGGAAACAAGCATCCTGGGACCGGTTTTGGGTTCAAAACCCTCATCAGCCAGGCTATCTTGAATCCAGTGGCAAAGTGAGCAAGGGACCCACGTCTGGGCATACCCTGCCAACTTAGGGCGAACAAAGCGATACCAAAGGGGATGATGGACGGAGCGCTAGAGCAAATCAAACACTCACCCCCAGTCAAATGATCTGGGTTTAATCCATCATCATTCTTTAGCTCACTCCACCACCCCAGTTCAGACATGGCCATATGCAAATCAGTCTGACCCTGTGCCTCATGGGAACAGTCCAGCCCGAACTGCCAAGCCATGTCTTCCCTGGACCGGAAACAAGCATCCTGGGACCGGTTTCGGGTTCAAAACCCTCATCAGCCAGACTATCTTGAATCCAGTGGCAAAGTGAGCAAGGGACCCACGTCTGGGCATACCCTGCCAACTTAGGGCGAACAAAGCGATACCAAAGGGGATGATGGACGGAGCGCTAGAGCAAATCAAACACTCACCCCCAGTCAAATGATCTGGGTTTAATCCATCATCATTCTTTAGCTCACTCCACCACCCCAGTTCAGACATGGCCATATGCAAATCAGTCTGACCCTGTGCCTTTTGGGAACAGTCCAGCCTGAACTGCCAAGCCATGTCTTCCCTGGACCGGAAACAAGCATCCTGGGACCGGTTTCGGTTTCAAAACCCTCATCAGCCAGGCTATCTTGAATCCAGTGGCAAAGTGAGCAAGGGACCCACGTCTGGGCATACCCTGCCAACTTAGGGCGAACAAAGCGATACCAAAGGGGATGATGGACGGAGCGCTAGAGCAAATCAAACACTCACCCCCAGTCAAATGATCTGGGTTTAATCCATCATCATTCTTTAGCTCACTCCACCACCCCAGTTCAGACATGGCCATATGCAAATCAGTCTGACCCTGTGCCTCATGGGAACAGTCCAGCCCGAACTGCCAAGCCATGTCTTCCCTGGACCAGAAACAAGCATCCTGGGACAAGTTTCGGGTTCAAAACCCTCATCAGCCAGGCTATCTTGAATCCAGTGGCAAAGTGAGCAAGGGACCCACGTCTGGGCATACCCTGCCAACTTAGGGCGAACAAAGCGATACCAAAGGGGATGATGGACGGAGCGCTAGAGCAAATCAAACACTCACCCCCAGTCAAATGATCTGGGTTTAATCCATCATCATTCTTTAGCTCACTTCCACCACCCCAGTTCAGACATGGCCATATGCAAATCAGTCTGACCCTGTGCCTCATGGGAACAGTCCAGCCCGAACTGCCAAGCCATGTCTTCCCTGGACCGGAAACAAGCATCCTGGGACCGGTTTCAGGTTCAAAACCCTCATCAGCCAGGCTATCTTGAATCCAGTGGCAAAGTGAGCAAGGGACCCACGTCTGGGCATACCCTGCCAACTTAGGGCGAACAAAGCGATACCAAAGGGGATGATGGACGGAGCGCTAGAGCAAATCAAACACTCACCCCCAGTCAAATGATCTGGGTTTAATCCATCATCATTCTTTAGCTCACTCCACCACCCCAGTTCAGACATGGCCATATGCAAATCAGTCTGACCCTGTGCCTCATGGGAACAGTCCAGCCCGAACTGCCAAGCCATGTCTTGACTGGACCGGAAACAAGCATCCTGGGACAGGTTTCGGGTTCAAAACCCTCATCAGCCAGGCTATCTTGAATCCAGTGGCAAAGTGAGCAAGGGACCCACGTCTGGGCATACCCTGCCAACTTAGGGCGAACAAAGCGATACCAAAGGGGATGATGTACGGAGTGCTAGAGCAAATCAAACACTCACCCCCAGTCAAATGATCTGGGTTTAATCCATCATCATTCTTTAGCTCACTCCACCACCCCAGTTCAGACATGGCCTTATGCAAATCAGTCTGACCCTGTGCCTCATGGGAACAGTCCAGCCCGAACTGCCAAGCCATGTCTTCACTGGACCGGAAACAAGCATCCTGGGACCGGTTTCGGGTTCAAAACCCTCATCAGCCAGGCTATCTTGAATCCAGTGGCAAAGTGAGCAAGGGACCCACGTCTGGGCATACCCTGCCAACTTAGGGCGAACAAAGCGATACCAAAGGGGATGATGGACGGAGCACTAGAGCAAATCAAACACTCACCCCCAGTCAAATGATCTGGGTTTAATCCATCATCATTCTTTAGCTCAATCCACCACCCCAGTTCAGACATGGCCATATGCAAATCAGTCTGACCCTGTGCCTCATGGGAACAGTCCAGCCCGAACTGCCAAGCCATGTCTTCCCTGGACCGGAAACAAGCATCCTGGGACCGGTTTCGGGTTCAAAACCCTCATCAGCCAGGCTATCTTGAATCCAGTGGCAAAGTGAGCAAGGGACCCACGTCTGGGCATACCCTGCCAACTTAGGGCGAACAAAGCGATACCAAAGGGGATGATGGACGGAGCGCTAGAGCAAGTCAAACACTCACCCCCAGTCAAATGATCTGGGTTTAATCCATCATCATTCTTTAGCTCACTCCACCACTCCAGTTCAGACATGGCCATATGCAAATCAGTCTGACCCTGTGCCTCATGGGAACAGTCCAGCCCGAACTGCCAAGCCATGTCTTGACTGGACCGGAAACAAGCATCCTGGGACCGGTTTCGGGTTCAAAACCCTCATCAGCCAGGCTATCTTGAATCCAGTGGCAAAGTGAGCAAGGGACCCACGTCTGGGCATACCCTGCCAACTTAGGGCGAACAAAGCGATACCAAAGGGGATGATGTACGGAGTGCTAGAGCAAATCAAACACTCACCCCCAGTCAAATGATCTGGGTTTAATCCATCATCATTCTTTAGCTCACTCCACCACCCCAGTTCAGACATGGCCTTATGCAAATCAGTCTGACCCTGTGCCTCATGGGAACAGTCCAGCCCGAACTGCCAAGCCATGTCTTCACTGGACCGGAAACAAGCATCCTGGGACCGGTTTCGGGTTCAAAACCCTCATCAGCCAGGCTATCTTGAATCCAGTGGCAAAGTGAGCAAGGGACCCACGTCTGGGCATACCCTGCCAACTTAGGGCGAACAAAGCGATACCAAAGGGGATGATGGACGGAGCGCCAGAGCAAATCAAACACTCACCCCCAGTCAAATGATCTGGGTTTAATCCATCATCATTCCTTAGCTCACTCCACCACCCCAGTTCAGACATGGCCATATGCAAATCAGTCTGACCCTGTGCCTCATGGGAACAGTCCAGCCCGAACTGCCAAGCCATGTCTTCCCTGGACCGGAAACAAGCATCCTGGGACCGGTCTCGGGTTCAAAACCCTCATCAGCCAGGCTATCTTGAATCCAGTGGCAAAGTGAGCAAGGGACCCACGTCTGGGCATACCCTGCCAACTTAGGGCGAACAAAGTGATACCAAAGGGGATGATGGACGGAGCGCTAGAGCAAATCAAACACTCACCCCCAGTCAAATGATCTGGGTTTAATCCATCATCATTCTTTAGCTCACTCCACCACCCCAGTTCAGACATGGCCATATGCAAATCAGTCTGACCCTGTGCCTCATGGGAACAGTCCAGCCCGAACTGCCAAGCCATGTCTTCCCTGGACCGGAAACAAGCATCCTGGGACCGGTTTCGGGTTCAAAACCCTCATCAGCCAGGCTATCTTGAATCCAGTGGCAAAGTGAGCAAGGGACCCACGTCTGGGCATACCCTGTCCAACTTAGGGTGAACAAAGCGATACCAAAGGGTATGATGGACGGAGCGCTAGAGCAAATCAAACACTCACCCCCAGTCAAATGATCTGGGTTTAATCCATCATCATTCTTTAGCTCACTCCACCACCCCAGTTCAGACATGGCCATATGCAAATCAGTCTGACCCTGTGCCTCATGGGAACAGTACAGCCCGAACTGCCAAGCCATGTCTTCCCTGGACCGGAAACAAGCATCCTGGGACCGGTTTCGGGTTCAAAACCCTCATCAGCCAGACTATCTTGAATCCAGTGGCAAAGTGAGCAAAGGACCCACGTCTGGGCATACCCTGCCAACTTAGGGAGAACAAAGCGATACCAAAGGGGATGATGGACGGAGCGCTAGAGCAAATCAAACACTCACCCCCAGTCAAATGATCTGGGTTTAATCCATCATCATTCTTTAGCTCAATCCACCACCCCAGTTCAGACATGGCCATATGCAAATCAGTCTGACCCTGTGCCTCATGGGAACAGTCCAGCCGGAACTGCCAAGCCAAGTCTTCCCTGGACCGGAAACAAGCATCCTGGGACCGGTTTCGGGTTCAAAACCCTCATCAGCCAGGCTATCTTGAATCCAGTGGCAAAGTGAGCAAGGGACCCATGTCTGGGCATACCCTGCCAACTTTGGGCGAACAAAGCGATACCAAAGGGGATGATGGACGGAGCGCTAGAGCAAATCAAACACTCACCCCCAGTCAAATGATCTGGGTTTAATCCATCATCATTCTTTAGCTCACTCCACCACCCCAGTTCAGACATGGCCATATGCAAATCAGTCTGACCCTGTGCCTCATGGGAACAGTCCAGCCCGAACTGCCAAGCCATGTCTTCCCTGGACCGGAAACAAGCATCCTGGGACCGGTTTCGGGTTCAACACCCTCATCAGCCAGGCTATCTTGAATCCAGTGGCAAAGTGAGCAAGGGACCCACGTCTGGGCATACCCTGCCAACTTAGGGCGAACAAAGCCACTGGAGTCAAGCTATCCTGGCTGATGAGGGCTGAAAGCCCGAAACCGGTCCTAGGATGCTTGATTCCGGTCCAGGGAAGACATGGCTTGGCAGTTCGGTCTGGACTGTTCCCATGAGGCACAGGGTCAAGACTGATTTGCATATGGCTATGTCTGAACTGGGGTGGCGTGGTGAAGCAAAATAACGATGGATTAAACCCAGATCTGTGACTGGGGGTGAATGTTTGCCAATGTGCAACATTCCGTCCATCATCTTGTGTGTTTTGCATTTCGCCCTAAGTGGGAAGGGGTATGCCCAGACGTGGGTCCCGTGCTCACTACGCCACTGGAGTCAAGCTATCCTGGCTGATGAGGGATGAAAGCCCGAAACCGGTCCTAGGATGCTTGATTCCGGTCCAGGGAAGACATGGCTTGGCAGTTCGGTCTGGACTGTTCCCATGAGGCACAGGGTCAAGACTGATTTGCATATGGCTATGTCTGAACTGGGGTGGCGTGGTGAAGCAAAATAATGATGGATTAAACCCAGATCTGTGACTGGGGGTGAATGTTTGCCAATGTGCAACATTCCGTCCATCATCTTGTGTGTTTTGCATTTCGCCCTAAGTGGGAAGGGTATGCCCAGACGTGGGTCCCGTGCTCACTACGCCACTGGAGTCAAGCTATCCTGGCTGATGAGGGCTGACAGCCCGAAACCGGTCCTAGGATGCTTGATTCCGGTCCAGGGAAGACATGGCTTGGCAGTTTGGTCTGGACTGTTCCCATGAGGCACAGGGTCAAGACTGATTTGCATATGGCTATGTCTGAACTGGAGTGGCGTGGTGAAGCAAAATAACGATGGATTAAACCCAGATCTGTGACTGGGGGTGAATGTTTGCCAATGTGCAACATTCCGTCCATCATCTTGTGTGTTTTGCATTTCGCCCTAAGTGGGAAGGGTATGCCCAGACGTGGGTCCCGTGCTCACTACGCCA
This sequence comes from Calotriton arnoldi, assembly GCA_963921515.1. Taxonomy (NCBI): domain Eukaryota; kingdom Metazoa; phylum Chordata; class Amphibia; order Caudata; family Salamandridae; genus Calotriton; species Calotriton arnoldi. The sequence continues at coordinate 8,979,088 of CAWUFW010000004.1, read as the reverse complement.
CTGGAGTCAAGCTATCCTGGCTGATGAGGGCTGAAAGCCCGAAACCGGTCCTAGGATGCTTGATTCTGGTCCAGGGAAGACATGGCTTGGCAGTTCGGTCTGGACTGTTCCCATGAGGCTCAGGGTCAAGACTGATTTGCATATGGCTATGTCTGAACTGGGGTGGCGTGGTGAAGCAAAATAACGATGGATTAAACCCAGATCTGTGACTGGGGGTGAATGTTTGCCAATGTGCAACATTCCGTCCATCATCTTGTGTGTTTTGCATTTCGCCCTAAGTGGGAAGGGTATGCCCAGACATGGGTGCCGTGCTCACTACGCCACTGGAGTCAAGCTATCCTGGCTGATGAGGGCTGAAAGCCCGAAACCGGTCCTAGGATGCTTGATTCCGGTCCAGGGAAGACATGGCTTGGCAGTTCGGTCTGGACTGTTCCCATGAGGCACAGGGTCAAGACTGATTTGCATATGGCTATGTCTGAACTGGGGTGGTGTGGTGAAGCAAAATAACGATGGATTAAACCCAGATCTGTGACTGGGGGTGAATGTTTGCCAATGTGCAACATTCCGTCCATCATCTTGTGTGTTTTGCATTTCGCCCTAAGTGGGAAGGGTATGCCCAGACGTGGGTCCCGTGCTCACTACGCCACTGGAGTCAAGCTATCCTGGCTGATGAGGGCTGAAAGCCCGAAACCGGTCCTAGGATGCTTGATTCCGGTCCAGGGAAGACATGGCTTGGCAGTTCGGTCTGGACTGTTCCCATGAGGCACAGGGTCAAGACTGATTTGCATATGGCTATGTCTGAACTGAGGTGGCGTGGTGAAGCAAAATAACGATGGATTAAACCCAGATCTGTGACTGGGGTGAATGTTTGCCAATGTGCAACATTCCGTCCATCATCTTGTGTGTTTTGCATTTTGCCCTAAGTGGGAAGGGTATGCCCAGACGTGGGTCCCGTGCTCACTACGCCACTGGAGTCAAGCTATCCTGGCTAATGAGGGCTGAAAGCCCGAAACCGGTCCTAGGATGCTTGATTCCGGTCCAGGGAAGACATGGCTTGGCAGTTCGGTCTGGACTGTTCCCATGAGGCACACGGTCAAGACTGATTTGCATATGGCTATGTCTGAACTGGGGTGGCGTGGTGAAGCAAAATAACGATGGATTTAACCCAGATCTGTGACTGGGGGTGAATGTTTGCCAATGTGCAACATTCCGTCCATCATGTTGTGTGTTTTGCATTTCGCCCTAAGTGGGAAGGGTATGCCCAGACGTGGGTCCCGTGCTCACTACGCCACTGGAGTCAAGCTATCCTGGCTGATGAGGGCTGAAAGCCCGAAACCGGTCCTAGGATGCTTGATTCCGGTCCAGGGAAGACATGGCTTGGCAGTTCGGTCTGGACTGTTCCCATGAGGCACAGGGTCAATACTGATTTGCATATGGCTATGTCTGAACTGGTGTGGCGTGTTGAAGCAAAATAACGATTGTTTAAACCCAGATCTGTGACTGGGGGTGAATGTTTGCCAATGTGCAACATTCTGTCCATCATCTTGTGTGTTTTGCATTTCACCCTAAGTGGGAAGGGTATGCCCAGACGTGGGTCCCGTGCTCACTACGCCACTGGAGTCAAGCTATCCTGGCTGATGAGGGCTGAAAGCCCGAAACCGGTCCTAGGATGCTTGATTCCGGTCCAGGGAAGACATGGCTTGGCAGTTTGGTCTGGACTGTTCCCATGAGGCACAGGGTCAAGACTGATTTGCATATGGCTATGTCTGAACTTGGGTGGCGTGGAGAAGCAAAATAACGATGGATTAAACCCAGATCTGTGACTGGGGGTGAATGTTTGCCAATGTGCAACATTCCGTCCATCATCTTGTGTGTTTTGCATTTCGCCCTAAGTGGGAAGGGTATGCCCAGACGTGGGTCCCGTGCTCACTACGCCACTGGAGTCAAGCTATCCTGGCTGATGAGGGCTGAAAGCCCGAACCGGTCCTAGGATGCTTGATTCCGGTCCAGGGAAGACATGGCTTGGCAGTTCGGTCTGGACTGTTCCCATGAGGCACAGGGTCAAGACTGATTTGCATATGGCTATGTCTGAACTGGGGTGGCGTGGTGAAGCAAAATAACGATGGATTAAACCCAGATCTGTGACTGGGGGTGAATGTTTGCCAATGTGCAACATTCCGTCCATCATCTTGTGTGTTTTGCATTTCGCCCTAAGTGGGAAGGGTATGCCCAGACGTGGGTCCCGTGCTCACTACGCCACTGGAGTCAAGCTATCCTGGCTGATGAGGGCTGAAAGCCCGAAACCGGTCCTAGGATGCTTGATTCCGGTCCAGGGAAGACATGGCTTGGCAGTTCGGTCTGGACTGTTCCCATGAGGCACAGGGTCAAGACTGATTTGCATATGGCTATGTCTGAACTGGGGTGGCGTGGTGAAGCAAAATAACGATGGATTAAACCCAGATCTGTGACTGGGGGTGAATGTTTGCCAATGTGCAACATTCCGTCCATCATCTTGTGTGTTTTGCATTTCCCCCTCATGGGAACAGTCCAGCCCGAACTGCCAAGTCAGGTCCTCCCTGGACTGGAAACAAGCATCCTAGGACCGGTTTCGGGGTTTCACCCCTCTTCAGCCAGGATAGCTTGATTCCAGTGAAGTACTGGGTTTTATTGGACCCAGCGGTGCCAGGGAACACACCCAATGACCTCGAGTTCTTCCTGTCTCAGACTACAGAAACACAGAGTCTTCTTGGTGACTTCAAAGATCAATTTATTGGCTGCAGCCAGCAACAGGTATCCTAGAAGTACAACACGGTGTATGTTCTCAGGAGACTGCCTTTATCATGCAAACCAGCTATCTCTTTTATACAGAATATTATGCTTTAGGCAAACATTCCTTATTTTTACAGTGAGTCATTCACATATTTCTTACAACAAAAAAACAGATTCATGATGACAAGCCCATTTTCAGTTTGTCCAGCCCACAACCAAATACCCAGTGAGGCCCAACACCTGCAACAGATATAATCTGGACCCCTAATAAAACCGGGCACCTCCTCCTCGTAAAGCAGGTCATAAAGAAAGAGCAGTGACAGGTGTGAATAAGATTTAGATATAGATGTGTGCAATGAAGGGTTTATGGCATGCTGCACCTGGGCCCCTAATCTCGATCGGCCACTGGGAACTAAAACTGGCCGAACAGGTTCTGGCTCTGGACAGTGGAGTCAGCTTGCCCAGGTCACTGAAAGTGTACGTGTCCCCTAAGGCGCGTTTTGGCTTGAGACATTGCCTTATGTGAGGGCAACCACAAAATGGCTGCCGTACACAAAATGGAACCCGAGGGTTCACAAGGGAATCGTTAATATTAGAGTGATCCCGTCACTCGAATATGACGCAAATACTCAGATATAGCATACCTGTCATTACCGGTCTGCTGATACCAAAATCGTCATGTTACAATGATGTTAATGACACAGGTCCAGAATTTTCAGTACCACACCAGTGGCAGTGAGAGCAGCTTTGTCCCATTATGTCTGTGGGGTAATACTAGAATCCATAGGACAGTGAGAGAAGTCTTGTCTCTTGGTGTCTGAGGACAGATCTCTTGGTGTCTCACAGGACAGTGAGAGCAGCGTTGTCCCATTATATCTGTGGGCAGATATTAGAATTCATAGGACAGTGGGAGAAGTTTTGCCCTGTGGTGACTGGACTGAGGACTTTTTGGGGTTTTCGTATAGACGATTCAAGAGCATTTGCCAGTTTTTGGTGGGGAGGGCACGTCGGACAGAGTAGGCGGGTAGGGAGGAGGGTCTTGTAGTGTCATGGTCAAGCTGCCTAATTGTGGCTTCGGTCTAGACCACGCCCCTGCGAGCATGACTTGTCTCCTCTGTGGTGGCATGTGAGAATTCAGTCCTTATGGTGTGTGATGAGGCTTCAGGCTGTATGTAGAGAGCGACTCCCTCTACTGCAATTTGATTGGTCTTGGTATGGAAATTATACAACCATCACGATGCTGTAGGCGTAACTTGACCCAAGCAGAAGTTTAGCTCTAAAATAAACACTTACAGGCAGTGTCTTTTGAAGACAAGCAGCGAGCTGAACTTGAAGTCAGAGACCTTACAGTCCCTAAAAGTTAGTACTAAGGACGCTTACACTGCTGATGATTTGCCTATTCTCTGATGGAGAAGCTTGCGCTACCTGGTCTCTGATAGGGAGGCTTGAGCTACCTGTTCTCTGATAGGGAGGCTTGACCTACCCGTTCTCTGCGCTACCTGTTCTCTGATAGGGAAGATTGCGCTACCCGTTCTCTGATAGGGAAGCTTGCACTACCTGTTCTCTGATAGGGAAGCTTGCAGTACCTGTTCTCTGATAGTGAAGCCTGTGCTGCCTGTTCTCTTATAGGGAAACCTGCACTAGTACGTGTTCTTTAATAGGGAAGCTTGCACTTCTGCTGGTGGTGGTTAGCCTGTTCTCTAATAGGGAAGTTTGTGTTGCTGCTGCCAATAGTTTATTGGTTCCTTAATGAGGAAGCTTATGCTGCTACTGCAGGTGGTTTACCTGTTCTCTGATAGGGAAGCTTGTGCTGCTGCTGGTCGTTTATTGGTTCTCTAGTAGGTAAGCTTGCACTTATGCTGCTGGTGACTTTCCTGTTCCTAATAGGCGAAGCTTGCACTAATGCTGCTGGTGGCTTTCCTGTTCTCTAATAGGGTAGCTTGCAATGTTGCTGGTGGCTTTCTTGCTCTCTGATAGGCAAGCGTGTGCTGCTGATGCAGATCATTTAATGGTTCTCTAATATGGAAGCTTGCACTGCTCCTGCCAGTGGTTTACCTGTTTTCAGATAGGGAAGCTTTTGATGCTGCTATCAGTCATTTACTGGTTCTCTAATAGGGAAGCTTGCACTGCTGCTGGTGGCTTTCCTGTTCTATAATAGGGAAGCTTGCACTGCTGCTGGTGGCTTTCCTGTTCTATAATAGGGAAGCTTGCACTGCTGCTGGTGGCTTTCCTGTTCTATAATAGGGAAGCTTGCACTGCTGCTGGTGGCTTTCCTGCTCTCTGACAGGGAAGCTTGTGCTGCTGGTGTAGATCGTTTATTGGTTCTTACCTTAATAGGGAAGTGTGTGCTGCTGCTGCAGGTGGGTTACCTGTTCTCTAGTAGGGAAGCTTGCACTGCTGCTGGTGGCTTTCCTGTTCTCTAACAGGGAAGCTTGCACTGCTGCTTCCAGTGGTTTGCCTGTTCTCTGATAGGGAAGCGTACACTGCTGCTGCAGGTGGGTTACCTGTTTTCTGATAGGGAAGTTTGTGCTGCTGCTGCCAGTCGTTTATTGGTTCTTTAATAGGGAAGCTTGCACTTATGCTGCCGGTGGCTTTTCTGTTCTCTAATAGGTAAGCTTGTGCTGCTGCTGCAGGTGGGTTACCTGTTCTCTGATAGGGAAGCTTGTGCTACTGCTGCCAGTAGTTTACCTGTTCTATGATAGCAAAGCTTGTGCTGCTGATACCGGTCGTTTATTGTTTCTTCTATAGGAAGCTTGCACTGCTGCTGTCGGTAGGTTACCAGTTCTCTAACAGGGAAGCTTGCACTACTGCTGCAGGTGTTTTACCTGTTCTCTGCTGGGAAGCTTGTGCTGCTGCTGCCGGCAGTTTACATGTTGTCTGATAGGGAAGCTTGCACTGCTGCTGCCGGTGGCTTTCCTGTTCTCGAATACAGAAGCTTGCACTACTGCTGTAGGTGGTTTACCTGTTCTTTGCTGGGAAGCTTGTGCTGCTGCTGCCGGTGGTTTACCTGTTCTCTGATAGGGAAGCTTATGCTATGCTGCTGGTGGTTTACCTGTTCTGTGTCAGGGAAGCTTGTGCTGCTGCTGCCAGTGGTTTACCTGTTTTCTAATAGGGAAGCTTGCACTGCGGCTGCAGATCGTTTATTAGTTCTTACTTTAATAGGGAAGAGTTTGATGCTGGTGCAGGTGGGTTACCTGTTCTCTGATAGGAAAGCTTGTGCTGCTGATGCCGGTCATGTATTGGTTCTTACTTTAATGGGGAAGAGTGTGCTGCTGCTGCAGGTGGGTTACCTGTTCTCTGAAGCTTGTGCTGCTGGTCGTTTATTGGTTATCTAATATGGAAGCTTGCACTGCTGCTGCCGGTGGTTTACTTCTTCTCTGATAGGTAAGCTTGTGCTGCTGATACCGGTCATGTATTGGTTCTTACTTTAATTGGGAAGAGTGTGCTGCTGCTGCAGGTGGGTTACCTGTTCTCTGAAGCTTGTGCTGCTGGTGGCTTTCCTGTTCTCTAATAGGGAAGCTTGCACTCCTGCTTGTGGCTTTCCTACTCTCTGATAGGCAAGCTTGTGCTGCTGATACCGGTCATGTACTGGTTCTCTAATAGGGAAGTTGGCACTGCTTTCAGCGGCCTACCCGATGTTCGGTTTACTTGTGCTGCTGCTGCAAGTCGTTACATGCTCTCTGACACGGACGCTTATGCTGCTTGCTGCCTGCTCAAATCTTGTCAGGTGAAAAAACACAAAACTGTTACACACCTGAGCAACTTGTAGGTCTCAAAACTCTTGATTGCAACTTCCACAAGCGCTACCTGTCTCTTCATTGGCTTGAGGTCATTAGACCAGCAGTCCCCTGTCTCTGGGGCACATTCACTCCTATACATGCACACTTTATGAACCACATTCACTCCTATACATGCACACTTTATGGACCGCATTCACTCGTATACATGCACACTTCATGGACCGCATTCACTCCTATACATGCACACTTTATGAACCTCATTCACTCCTATACATGCACACTTTATCAACCGTATTCACTCCTATACATGCAAACTTTATGAACCGCATTCACCCCTATACATGCACACTTTATGAACCGCATTCACTCCTATACATGCACACTTTATGAACCGCATTCACTCGTATACATGCACACTTTATGGACCACATTCACTCCTATACATGCACACTTTATGGATTCGCATTCACTCCTATACATGCACACTTCATGGACCGCATTCACTCCTATACATGCACACTTTATGAACCGCATTCACTCGTATACATGCACACTTCATGGACAGCATTCACTCGTATACATGCACACTTTATGAACCGCATTCACTCGCATACATGCACACTTTATGGACCGCATTCACTCGTATACATGCACACTTCATGGACAGCATTCACTCGTATACATGCACACTTTATGGAGCGCATTCACTCGTATACATGCACACTTTATGGACCGCATTCACTCGTATACATGCACACTTTATAAACCGCATTCACTTGTATACATGCTCACTTTATGGACCACATTCACTCATATACATGCACACTTTATGAACCGCATTCACTCGTATACATGCACACTTTATGAACCGCATTCACTTGTATACATGCGCACTTTATGAACTGCATTCACTAATATACATGCACACTTTATGAACCGCATTCACTCATATACATGCACACTTTATGAACCCTGCCCAGCCATAGAAGCCTTTCTTGCAAACGTCTGGTCCATCGTTAAGTATAGTTTTAAAACTGCAGTTTTTACTACCGTAAATGAGGCTAACATGGGCTGTTGACCAGAAACTTAACTACCACAGCCCTGCTGTCACTGCCTTAGTTCCTCCTATGTGCTGATTGAGGCCTTTCTGAAACTCCTCTTGATTAAATCTTAATAGCTGACCTTTAATTTAAGAACAAAGCCTTGTATGACCCCCTTTTCTAGAATCCTCGGCAAAGTCCCACTGAATACACTGAACAACTTGCAGGATTTTCTCAGCCTCTTCATGGTAACTCATAGGGTTTGCTTCTGGTTAAGCCCCTTCTGGTGCTGCAGAACCTCTCTGAGCTAATGTCCCAAAGATGAGGCTAAAACTTCAAAAGTGTTCACCCAATCCAGAGTAGAACACCTTCTAGATCTCATATTTACCTTATTAATGCTACTGTTCCCCATCCAGTCACCTGGTCTGACTACTTAGCTGTTATTTTCAAAGTCCAGGGCTTAGCTTCAACGCCAGGGAAAAAACTTCTATTCCAGGACTCAAAGGAAACTGGGAACAACTGAGTGTTCCCGCTTCCCAGACCCTCGGGCCTGAGATGCAGAACGTCGGAATACTCTCTAACAGATCCAGAAGTCAGTCCTCTGTTACTCAGCTTTAACTACGGGGTTAGACCAGTTAGTAACCTGCAAACCGAACTCCACCTCATGTGTCAAAAAACACAAGAATACACCGTAGAAAATAAAGTGGAAGAAACTTATAGTATAGTATCAGAATTGAACAATCGCTGAACTTGGTCAAAGAATTGTGCAAGATCTTCTCCGATTTCACCAATCCTCAAGGTGCACAAACCTCCCTCTCCCAATGTAGGCAAAGATTTTTCCTTAAACCTTCTGGTAAAAAGTGGCATTAATTTGACCAGCTAATAAGACAGAGGTCAACCCCTCTGTTAGAATCAGTTGTCCCTTTGTCTCCCCACGATGTAGTCAAGCTTCTTACCGCTTTGCGTCCATCAGGTTCTCCAACTGACCCCGGTCCCTCTTGCTAGTTAAAGATGTGGAAGCCTCCATTGGGGACCACCTCTGTACATCGTTAAACAGCCCCCTGGTCTTGGGTATTGTTTTCAAGGCTTGGAAAACTGCAATAAGGACCCCTTTACTGAAGCAACAAAACCTGGATCCTAGGACACTAGCAGATCTAATGCTAATTTCCCTTTTACCCTTCTTAGGGCAATTACCTGAGAAGATGGTGGCTTCTCAGCTCCAGAAGTTTGTAGAAACTGGTAATATTATGGAGAGCGTCCAAGTGGTTTTTTGCCCAGGCTGGTTTTTGCCCATGCAGAGGCACTGACTAAACCATGATGTGAGCACTTGATGGCCTTCAGTTGGGGGTTGATGGTGGTAGTTTGGTGGGCAGGGTTTCAGCTTAACATGTCTGCAGCATTCAACACCACTAGCGATCACCTCTTAAGAGGTTATACCACATTGGTTGTCAAAGCATAATATTGGACAGGTTTCATTATTTTCTATCAAACAGATCTCAGAAGGTTGTCCTGTCTCAATTTACATCGCCTGCATGTGAGGTTTTAACATCTGTGTGGAACCCCTAACTCACCTGCCTCATAATTTTAGCGTAAAAATAGATATGCATGTAGATGGCAAGCAACCCGCATTCAACTGACTCAGCAGAACCTCCTACAGTCTGTTAACTCTGCAGCTCACCTGACAGCCTGCTTAGCAGCTGCTAGTTGGTGGATGTCTGTCAATTTTCTGAAGTTGGATCCATCAAAGCTGGAAGTTATTTTAACTGACATGTCATCCCCTTTATGGAATGACATAGAATGGTCTCTGTCGATGGACTCTCATCCTTCTCCCGCCAAGATAATCTTAGCATTACTTTGGCTTACCTTTGACCCTGATGATGCTGCTGCTGTTTTAAGTGCCTTTGTTTCCACCTCAGAGTTCAGTGACACAATCCCACCTTTCTAAGCCTCCAATTGCATATCCAGGTGGCTAACACTTTTATTCAGTCCAAAATTACTATGGTAGCTGTGCTTACTGTCACCCTCTCAGAAAACCCTCAGTTGCCACCAGTTGATGCAAAATGGAAGGAATTGACTGAAATCAGGATGGAGAAATGAGATCATATTCACCCTAGCTTTCACTTACTGCGCTGGCTTTCAAATTAAAATCAATAATGATCAGTCACAGAGAAATCTACTCAAATCAAATCAATCTTTATTCGGATAAAATATCCATAAAAGAATCACACAGATAAAATTACAAAGGATCTTAAAATTCTATTTAAAATCCATAAAAATGATCACGTAATGTGGACAGTTAGTTATACTGAAGCAGGCTGACTGATACCAAGCTGGCATTAACTCAATGGTCATCAGGTTATAAGGCATTATAAATATCTACTCCTCTTCTCCACCATTCTTCTCGGCCAAAAGTTAGTTGGTACATTCCATCTTGCTCTTTAAGATCCTTTAACCAATAAGTTTTGCTCATTTCACCCTCACGGAAAGCTCGTTCTTGAGACTAAGTTGCTGCTGACAAACATTGGAACGCTCTCCTGCTTTATCTATGTGCATAACACTATGTTTCTATCTTTTGGTAAGTGTTGAAAACTTTGCTTTTCCTTCAATGACTTTGTTTCCTTTTTTTGTAGTAAGTGGATTAGGTCAGCCAGCGCCTAGATGACTGGGTGCCAGTGCGGCCTATACATTCGTAGTAATGTAACATAACATATATATTTTTTTTTACGGAGTTTTATATAGCGCGAACTTGACCCGAATCGGGTATCAGAGCGTTTTACATAGCACCAGTTGTGTTACATGAGGACACATTCATTTTTTTGTTAGGCATGCATAACCTGTGGTTTACCTGTTTTTCAATAGGGAAGCTTGCACTGTGGTTTTCGGTAGGTTACCTGTTCCCTGATTGGGAAGATTACAATGCTACTGTTGGTGTCTGAAATGTTGCCCACAATGGCAGCTTGCGGGGCTGCCACCAGTGGATTACTGACAGTGTAAAAGAGGAGCCCGCACTGCTGCTTCCAGTGGATTACTGGTACTCTAATAGAGAAGCTTGCACGGCTGCCATCAGTGGATTATTGCTACTCTAACATAGAGGCTTGCATTGCTGCCGCCAGTTAATTACTGGCACCCTAATAGGGAAGCTTGCATTGCTGCTGCCAGTGGATTACTGGTATTTTAACAGAGAAGCTGTGGTCTAATTGCTAGGGCGGTCGACCTCAAATCTGGGGAACTGGGTTCTAGTCTCGGCAATGACGCTCAACATCCTGTGATTCTGAGCAAATCACTTAAACTCCCCGTGCCTAACAAAAAAAATAAGAAATGAATGTGTCCTTGTGTAACGCAACTGGTGCTCATGTAAAGCGCTCTGATACCTGATACCTTCAGGTCAAGTTCACGCTATATAAAACACCGGAAAAAAAAAAAAGCTTGTGCGGCTGCTGCCAGTTGATTACTGGTACTCTAACAGGGAAGGTTGTGCTGCTGCTGCCAGTGGATTACTGGTACTCTAATAGAGAAGCTTGCAAGGCTGCTGCCAGTGGGTTACTAGTACTCTAACAGAGAAGGTTGTGCACCCGCATGTGGATTACTGGTACCCTAACATAGAAGTTGTCATGTGTTTCTGGCATGGCCCATTGTAGTTTTTCCCTATGTTAGCCTATTTGTGTACGTTGTAGACCGCATTTTCTTTTGCACACATTACTATATAAACACACTTAATTTGTGCCACATTTTACTTTCACACGGAACCTGCATATGTTTCCGTGTTCTGTTCTTTTCCTGGGATTTAGTCTGAACACCACAGACAAGGTCAAACAACAGTGTCCCTTGTTATTCTCTCTGATCAGGCACTAGCACCTAGACATAACATGAGACTGCAGCTGCTGTTTTTGAGCACACGTCTTGTCTTATAACTGAGCACAGGAGTTTAAGTTAGACACACTGAGCGAACGTTCTGAGACAAGATTGCTACATCATCTGAGATGTAGAACGTCCATCTGTGTATGCTAAGGTACGGGGTCCGCCGCAAATCCCAGAGATCTTTGATATATAATCATCTTGCTTCAGTAGAAGGGAGGGGGGTTTAGGATATTCTGTCTTATAACATGACTGGGCTTTTTATAATATATGGTTTATTGACCATGCTAACAGTATATTTAGTAGGAATCTGTTTTCTAATTGTGGAACGAATACTGCATCTTAGGACACAATAGTTTGAATATATATTCTAAAATTCCTTTGTGTCTCTTGTTTATTTTATTGTGGACAAGTACGAGTGAGAGAGTGAAAGGGTGTGTCTTGTTACCACGATCCCTGAGAGGATTGAGAGTGGTGTGTTCTGGGGCGCCAATTCATTTGTTTCTCTGGTAAGGTTAGGAGAGCAAGTGAGGCATTATAGCTAGTCGGACTCGAGCTCATAGATACTGAGGTGGTATGATGACTCAGTCGCTACATGCCGATGGTCTATGACCCCAAGCATAGTGCTGTTCCTGAGCAGAATCCCTGGAACAAAGCTTGCGCTGCTGCGGCCAGTGGATTACTGGTACTCTAACAGAGAAGCTTCTGTGGCTCCTGCCGATGAATTACTGGTACTCTAACAGAGGAGCTTGCATTGTTGCTGCCTGTGGATTACTGGTTCTTTAATAGAGAAGCCTGTGCTGCTGTTGCCAGTGGTTTATCAGTTTACTGCTGGCCTATGGGTTCGTTGAAAGGGAAGTACCCATTGCTGCTGGTAGATTACTATTATTTGATAGTGAAGCTTGCACTGCTGCTGCCCATGTTGCACCTGTTCTCTATATGTGATGGAAGATTGTTGTACTGTCTTCTAACTTGTTCTGTGTGTGAAGGAAGCCTGCATAGCTGTTGCTCTTGTTTTACCAGTTCTATGTGTAGGTACTGCTGCTGCATATGCTGTATATGGTGTGTGTTTGTGGATGGTGTATGTGTGTGTGTGTATGTGTGCCTGTGTGCCTGTGTGCCCGTGTGAGAGGATAGTGAGAAAGAGATAAGCTTGCTTTGCTTACCTACCTCATGCTGCACCTAAATGTTATGTGAGGGAAGCATGCATGTCTCATATACAAACTACACCTGTTCTTTGCATGTGAGTATGTATGTGCGTGTATATACTTGCACTGATGACTTCTTTTGCTCAGGCTGAGCCTACTTTTTGTGTAGGGAGCTTGCTCTGCTGCTGACTGCTGCTTCTGTTAATTGTGTGTCTGAGAGATGCTTGCATGTGTGCTGCATATGCTGTACTTCCTCAGTGTGTCAGAGAGCACACAATTAAAACCCCATCCCTCCTTTTTAGGTCTCGCCTGAGCCAGCGCGCATGCGCTGCGAGGCATTTAGTAAGGGCTTTTGAACTCAGAACACACGCTCGTGCGTGTGCTTTTTTTTTATTAACCCGCAATTGGCCTGTGCATGCGTCTTTCTTAAAAAGACAGCACACAATTGGTCCAAGGCGGGTGATTGTCCCGCCTTCTTTGTTCCCTGGCCTAGGGTGCTCGGAAGCGAGCATCAATGCGATCTGTTTCCAATTATCGAGTTCGCGTTAATTGAAAACAGATGGCTCTCGCGTTTTTCCTTGTTTTCCTTTTGTATCTTCTCAACATGTTTAAGCGTGTTAATGTAGCTGGAAAGTGGTATTACATTCAACTGTTTGGGGAACATATTGCTTTACTGTGTAATATAGGTATTTGTTGAGGTTGCTCTGGGGCTCTTTGTCGAGTAAACTTGACGAGCTAAAACAACATTTTCTATTCTGGGTGTTCAAGATCATCACGATTTAAAGCAACAGTGAAACTGCAAGCCAAAGAACGCAAAGTACGTTCGACTTAAAACTCGGTGGCTATGATTTAATTTTTCTTATATAGGTGCCACATACATGTACTGGGTGCGTTTCATGAGTGCTTCTTTTTAATTCAATTAAGTAATGGCAATTTTAAAGGACTACAGTCTATGCTGCTCGGGTGTATGTGACACATGGAGGAGGGATTTGAAGTGTGACACTTCATGTTAAGAGGCCCCCCCCTCCAAGCACAAATGCAGCAGTGGGTTTCTCAGTACATATGTTTATTTATGTTTACTGCTCGTGTTTCAATCTCTGCTCCATAATTTTTAATTTATATATAGTATTCATATATTAATTATATATGTGTGCTGCATGGCAAAATACTTATAAGGTCTCAAAGGCGAGACCTATTGGCTATGCCAATGATTGTTTGTTTGAGGGAAGAGTACACTGCTGCTGCCCCTGCTGTGAGTGATCTCTGTGAGGGATAGTTGCTCTTCTCTCTCCCCACACTCACTCCTAGTTGTTTTTCTCTTGCAGGGCCACAATGATGCACCCTCTTTTTCTGTTCCTGTGCTCCGCACTGATGGCCGAAGCAGCAGTCGGTAAGTTACCACTTACAATGAAACATCAGAAAGCAGAGCTATCTTTCAGGTTACGCACTGTGCGGAGATGTATTAGAATGCGGAATGTACTGTGATGCATTGATGATGCTGTTGGAAGGGGGAGTTGAAAATGTTCTAGGAAGAAGCTGTTATCTGGTAATCAGCTGGAGGTTCCTGATTTGGCAACTACATGTCTTGGAATAAAGGAAGGTGAAAAATGACACTGGAGTGTGTTTACTTACCACACCCTACCTTATTTGACTGTTTCACACTGCTCAATCCAGCCATTCAAAGGCTAATGTTTTGATGAAATGTTTATTTTGAGCAGTTGACACTCCGTCCATCATCCCCTTTGGTTTTGCTATATTTTGAGCAGTTGAACCTCACCCTGGAACATGAGAACAATTAGCATCAAACATAGTCTAAGCACACATCTTGTGTTATGTTGTGTCAGATGTGTTGGTCTGTCCTAATATTTACACAAATAAGAATTTAAATACCACTATTTTGTCTTATTTCTTTTATAGCGCTACTCAACCCAATCCAGGGTGTCAGAGCGCTTTACGTCACTCATACACATTATACATTGACAATAAATCATATGTGTGTAAATCAATTTACATGATGTGTTACATAAGATAGTGAGGATTACAAGGTGTAGGAGTCACATTTCCTTTCCTTCATAGCTCACTGTGCTGTATTAGAAGGATTGCAATTTTCATGAACTGCAAGTAACTAAAGGATCTCTTTGTTAAAAGCAATAAATGAAATCCGTCATCTGTGTGTCACATGATGTGCTTTGTGGGAGACATATTAACCCTCTTTGCTACTTTGATTCAAAACTGGGACTAGACAAAACACCTGTCTCTCCAGCAAGTGCATTAACCTCGAGATATATCTTAACGTTGTTATTAATTCCTGAGATTTACTGGGCACACAAAGATCTATGCAGCAGGTGCCTTAACCCCATAAGATATTTTAAAATGCAGACTTTGCAACCAATTTAGCAGAGCAGATATACTGCCACGTTTCTCCTTGTTGCCAATTTCTTTCTGGCAGAGTTTTAATAAATAAATGTATAAGTGGAGGCATATATCTTGCGCTGGGGTTGCATCACTTTTTTGGCGCAACTCCGAAGCAAAATCGAATTCATTAAATGTTGTAATGCGCTCAAATGTACTCATGATAGACCTGTTTACCATATGTGAGCTCTTAAAATCTGATGTCATTTTTTTGTGATATCTCTTCCTCTGAGGTCATGGGTGGTGGTGTCACGTACAATGTCACGCGCTGTGATGTCACTTCCATACTGCCTAACTTGGTTAGTGACCCACTTCTTTTTTTAGGACTTGTGCCCTGGTGGGAGAAGTATAATGGAGAACTGGTGTTGGTTGTTGTAGGAGGCTGGGTTAGTATATGGTGCACACTCTCAGGAGTGATGCACCTTACACTAATCCAGGCAACCCTTATGGTGATTTTAGTGGTCTTTGATAACCATAGAAATCTCTCAAGGTGGTAGCTATGGAGAGAAGCCTTCAAGCTTATCTTGAAGGAGCCTAAATCAGTTTGTTTTGCCACATTTAATCGACAGTGTAGATTAGATGAAAAATAACCACACAGTGTTTATAAAAATAAGTCTATTCATTATGCAACACAATCACTATCACATTGGTATATCTCCTGCCTGGAGATATCAACAATACACACAAGAATACTTCAAAATAATCAGGTAAGTAGCACAAATATACACTGGTCTCCAGGGGAAGACCAAACCATATGCTAAGAAACTGGAATGCGAACTGCAAAGGAGAATGGTACTTGGACGAGAAGACTCAGAGGAGCTGGGGACACAAGGAGCCGCCTAAGGTAAGTACCCAGAAACCCCACGGAGGCTGTGTGCAGAGTGGAAACAAAGCGGCGTGCCCAATGGAAGTCAATGGAGAAGTTGCGGTTGCAGTTTTAAAGAAGGACCCTTCCCAGAGGACCCTGAAGAAACCATTTGGAAGACGGGAGGTTGGAGAACCCCGCCCCGGCACCCATGAATGCCCCAGGAACCAGGTACCTGCAGCAGGGAAGCCGGGTGCATAGGGGTGAAGTGACGTCGGAACCTGCTGTAGACGACAATGGAAGACTTAGAAAAAGATGCCTCTGGAGAAGCCTGTGAAGGAGTCCAGTGGAATCCAAGAATGGACTCTTGAAGAAGAGAACCTGGAATCAGAGGGGTCAGAGCCTATGCCACTCGGAAGTGACCAGGAGGCACGGAAGCACAATGCTCACCGATGTCGGGAGGTTCAGGAGTGAAGACGGTGACCTTGTTGCTGCAGCTGTGAGGACCAGGCAATACTGAAGGAGACCGGGAGCCATGCATGAGCTGTCCCATGTCGGGTGTCAGTGTCCAGTTGGTTGGTGTCCGGCAGGAGCACCAACAAGCCTTGGTAGCCACAACTGGGGGGAAAGTGAAAAGATGCAAACGTTGGGACCAGCAAGGTCAAAGGGACTCACCAAGTGCTGAAGAGTCAGAGCTGGCTCTGAGCAAGCAGGCGAGCCCACTGAAGCAAAGGAAGACCCTCAAGAGGACCCACAGGCCGAAGGCACCGGAGTCGCAAGAGGACCTCAGGCCATTCACCAAAGATGGAGGCCCATGGTGCAGCGGATGCACTAAGGATGCTGATCTTCGAGAGATGAGGTGCTAGAAGCTGGAGCTTCTTGTAGCCCGAAGATCTCTGGATTACAGAGACAACAAGCCTTGGCAAAGGCAATTCGACACAGTGCACAGGGGTTTGGTCCCAGCAGCTCTGACAAGGGATACTGTCCTCAAAATTGCAGATAGACAGGTCAGACCTCTAGGGAGCTCCAACACAACCACCTGTGTTGCTGGGCCTCGGGAAGTCCGTAGCACGGCAGGAGCATCAGACCGGTCAGCTTCGATGCAGTGCCTGCAGATGCAGGGGAGTGACTCCTTCACTCCAAGGGAGATTACTTTGAATGTCCTTGATGCCCACAGGACTTCTGGAGAACCTGCATGAAGCACAGACACAGACGACTAAGAAGATTTGAAGAACAGTGAGGCCAGGAGCAGCAGGAGTCTTCATGTTGGAATGAAATGTTCTCGCTGTGTTGCTCATGCATTGATTCATGTTAAGTTAGCATTCGCGGCACCATTTTATGTTTATCCGCCATTTTGGGTCATGATCAAAACTAATTTCTCTCTGTCTCTGCTGAGAGCAGCTGTGATAATTTTCGTTTCTCCAAGGTTGGGCCTTGCTGTACTAATGAATACTCTGTTCTTATTAGCGCATACCTTTCCCACTAGATAGAGGCCTGCTCCTACTTTTAGAGAGGCGGGCACAGGCAGAACGACCTTGGCAGTAAGATAGTGTGTGCCCGGTCTCAGGATCGAAACATCCTTCTGTACCTTCTTTGTCTAGCTGCTTCCAACTTGAAATTTCCAGTCTGGGCATGTCTTTATTGGTTCTGAATTGTACATAATGTATCACCGTGCTTGCTGAAGTCAGTCCCTCTGCAGCAATCCCAGGAGCCTGGTCCGACTGGACTCTACTCGAGTGTACCTGAATAAAATATACTTGGTTTGTATTCTCTACTGTCTGACCGACTCTTCATTTGTATGGAAGGCTGAGAGGTGGACGCGAGTGACCCTGGTGGGCCTAATCGGTTCACTTCCTTCAGTTGGTGCCCGAACAGGGACTCCGTCGCGTGACCCATCCTCGCCCGCGGATGGGTGGGGAGGTCGGGGCTATCGTCGGATGGGCGGACCAGGGATCCCTGCACGAGAGAGTTCCTGAACTCGCAGTTGCCCCGTCTGTCTGACCGGTCGGTGCCTCGCCCAGCGGTCATCCCGGCTGGGGTCCTGACCGGTGAAACCCTTGGATCTGACCGTTTGGGCCGAAGAGTCGGCAGTGGAGAATAAATTCGTTTGACCTGTGTGCACCAGGTGAGTTTGTTTTGGTTCTTTGTGGATATGGTACCATTTTGGTTTGTCTCTGGTACAGTCTGAGGACCGATTTTGGTTTGCATTTGGTACGGTCTGAGGACCGATTTGGATACAAAGTGTTTGTGAACACTTTGCCAGGCAACATAACAAATTTCGCTTACTCTTGAAAATGCCTGGATTCAGCCGGCTTTTGGTTTCCTGTTGTCGTTGTTGTTCTGCTGATGCTCGACTGGAAGAAAGTCAGCCAGCGCCTCCAGAAGGCACTCCGAACTTTGATATGTATGTGAAGCATGGCCTTGGCCCTATTATGTTTAGTACGCTATGGCACAAATATACGAGGTACAATGCCGAGTTACAGTGGCCATTGACGGGCACTTTTCATGTACAAATAATTGCCTTTTTACAGGAGAAATTGTTTGCAAGAAGAAGTAGGCAGTCTATGTTTGATTCCCTCAGAACATGGCAAAAGGAAGGTAAACAGAGACGAATGAAGGCAGAGAAAGAGGCCCGGAAGGGGAGAATGCAAACTTTAACTCAGAAAGCTGTAGCACATGATAGGGAAAAACAAGAGATAGGGATTGAACGTGAAGATAGGAGATTCCGATTGCAAGTTGATAAATCTTATGTGGCCCAAGAAGAAAATGATACATTTGTGGAACAACTGTTAGATACTTGACCTCCACCTCCGTATGCCCCGCAGAGGATATACCCTGCTCTTCCCTCACAGGCTCAGCTACCCAGTTCTTCTGTCTCCGCTGTTTCTGCTTCTGTTACCGTTGATCAGACTGCCTTGGCCACGTCACCTCTTGTTCTTTCTTTGCCTTCGTTTGTGGCAACTGTGATTGTTCGTACTCCTGCAACACCTATTGCTTCGGCATCTCTGGCGCCAGCTCTTACACCCGCTACATAGCCAGCAGCGATGTTAGTGCCAATTGCCTCTGTTATAACTCACACAGTGTTCTTCCATTCCCCGACATTGCAGAGTAGTGGGACACCAGTACGTGGATTTGAGGATAGAGACTGGACGAAATTTAAGGAGCGTATGGGGCGGATGTTAGTCAGATCCGATATGGGAGATGAAGAGAAAAAGGTGGTGGCTAATCAGGCTGCGCAGTGGGCCCGACACCCCATTTATAGTGTGGAAGATGTGTGGAGTGTGATGAAGGAGTACAGCAGCAAGCCCTTAAGCATATGTCGGCTACTTTGATCAGTCTTTGGGAGCAGTGTTTTAATGGTGCAGCACCGCAGATTATATACGATATTAGGGATCATGTGTATGTTACTGATATGGAGCCTGCTCATGTCTTTGGTAATGTTGCAACGTTGGTTGCTTACCAGGGTAGACTGCTTTAGAAGAGCCCACCGCGGTATCTCAGTTTCCGATGCGGGAGGTTCATCCTATCTACCATCCCGAGATACCAGAGCTAAGGGATCAGCATGATCATGTTACTTGGCCGAGGGTGGAGGCCCGTTTCCAAGAACAACGGGTTTATACCCCGTGGAAGAGGAGTGAAGTTTTGTCTCTTAAGACTCAATTACCTGACCCTGGGAAAAATCCTACTGCTTATTATAAGGAATTGACTGAAGCAGCCTCCTCAACGGTAACGACCCTTGCAGATATTGAAATGATTTTTGGTTTACTAGTTCGGTCAATATTTGAAGACAAGTACACACACAGGATCACGTTGCGGAATTGGGTGGTACCTGGGATCAAATTAAAGCATGGGATCAGGAGCGGAAGCCAGGTGATAAGCCTAGAGCAGAGATACTTGCTTTGCCCGGCCGTATCATTACTTATATGCATTCTCTTATACGTCCGAGAAAAGTTGATTGGGACAAGTTATCGGCTTGACGTCAGAAGAAAGATGAGAGTGTGTCTGATTTTTTTTACTCGGTTTGAAGGTGTGTTTCTAGATTATAGTGGACAGGATTTGTTGATCGAAGGTGGTGTGCGACTGTTTGTTAACAGATTTGTTTCTAATTTGCTTCCTGAAATAGCGACTCGATCGCAGGCTTCCGAGAGCACATGGTCCACATCTTCCCCGTCTGTTATTTTGAATATGGCCCAGTACTATGAGCACAGGGAAAATGAGGATAAGGAGAGATCTGAGAAGAAGCACAAGGATTTGAAGACGAAGGTGTTGTTGCAACAGGCTTCTAGGGGAAATGGTAGGGGACGTGGTGGTTTGGCCCGACAGCTTCCGCGCACTAGCAGGCCCGGAAATACAGCACCTTTGGGGGCGAATCAGTGTGCATACTGTAAAGAGGAGGGACACTGGCACAGCGAGTGTCTGGTGCTTTTGCAGAAGGTAGCGGCTCCTAGAGGACGAGGTTCTCATGAACGGGGTCGTGGAGCTGGTGGTCAAGACAGGGCTCAGAATGCTGTGGCCTTGCAGAGTCGCTCTGATCAGAACTATTTTGATGACGTTTGGGGTGGACAGTATTATCACGATGATTATGATACGGATGAGGTGACTGGGATGTCCTATAGCTAGGACAACCAGGGACAGAGTGAGGGACCAGTTCCGATACCTGTAGATCAGCGTGGTCCGTACGTTAGTGCGGATGTGCAAAGTTCGACTAAGGAGATCTTGGTGGATACAGGTGCAACAAATAGTTCTATTTCTCAATCTTTGGTCCCTGGGGCCACTTTGTCTGGCCATAATAATGTCTCTGTAGGTTTTTCTGGTGTACCGGTTGTGAGCCCCATTTCAAAACCCCTTGCGCTGACTATTGGTCCCTTTACTGTGGATTTGCCATTCTTGTTGACATCTAATTGTGGAGAAAATTTGATGGGTTTGGACTTATTGAAGAAATTGCATGCCACAATTTATTGCTCCCCGGAGGGTATCTACATGACAATGGGTCTGAATGTTGTGCGCGCTACACAATGTCTGTCTAAAGATGCGCCTCTTCCTGTGGAGTTTAAGGATGTGCCACCCACACTGTGGGCAGCGGGCGACACAGATGTGGGTTTGTTGCAGATATCGCCTGTTTCGATATGTGTCAAGGAAGGTGCTATTTTACCCCATATCCCTCAGTATAAAATACCGCAGGGAGGTGAGCGAGCTTTGATGCAAATTGTGCAGGATTTTATTGAGAGAGGGGTGGTTGAGGAGACGACCGCTAATGTTTGTAATAGCCCTATTTTTCCCATTCTCAAAAGGACACCTTCGGGTTCCTCTGATGACAATGCAGATGTTTATCATTTTTTTGATTGACTTGCATGAAGTTAACAAAATAGTGATTCCCCAGTTTCCGGTGGTCCCTGACATTATGACTCTCTTGACAATGATCCCTTCCTCTGCAAAATTCTTTTCTGTCATTGACTTGAAAAACGCATTCTTTAGTATTCCCATTCATCCTGACAGCAGGTATCTGTTCAGGTTCACCCTAGCTGGCAGAAGTTTTAGATTCTGTCGCGCTCCTCAAGGCTATACAGAAAGTCCGAGTATCTATAGTCAGGCATTGAAAGGTCAGCTGGACTCTTTGTCGCTCCCCGCAGGTAATATATTACTCCAATATGTCGATGACCTGCTCATCGCCTCGGTCACAGAACAAGATTGCAGAGACAGTACGGTTAAATTGTTGCTACATCTAGCTGACCATGGTCATAAGGTATCCCTTTCCAAATTTCAGTATTGTCGACAGGAGGTCACCTACTTAGGTCACCTACTGACGAAGGAGGGTAGGAGATTAACCCCTGAGCACATCAGTACCATTGTTAAAATGTCTATTCTGCAAACCCAGAGAGATGTGCGTGCTTTCATAGGTATCACTTCCTATTGCAGCCAGTGGATACCTGGCTATTCGCTGCTTATTAAACCCCTGCTTGCGCTAACGCTAAAAGATGTGCATGAACCCCTGCCTTGGACGCCTGAGTGTCAGCAGTCTTTTGAGCAATTAAAAACTGCGCTTTGCTCGACTCCAGTCCTTGGTACCCCTAATTATGCAAAAAGCTTTCTACTGTATGTCCATGAGATGGATGGTTGCGGGATTTCTGTTTTAACACAAAAATTTGGGGATAAGCAACGACTGTGTGCTTATTTTTCTGCTGTGCTTGACCCTGTTGCACGAGCCTTCCTGAGCTGTCTAAGAGCAATTGCGGCTGTGGCTGTCTCGATAAGACAATCGGCTGGACTCATACTTGATACTGACCTCACAGTTATGGTACCCCATGCTGTGGATCCACTTTTGAATAAGACAAAGACGCAGCACCTCACCAATGCACGTCTGACAGGTTATGAGCTAACACTCTTTGCACGACACATCACGATCAAACGCTGTGCCACTCTGAATCCAGCCACGTTACTACCCCTCCCTTCTGAGAATGAGGAGATTGACATACAAGATTGTATCTTCTGGACGGAAGAAGAGGCAAAGGAGGGGTAGACCTGACTGATGTTCCCTTATCTGAACCCCAAGGGGAACTATATGTCGATGGCTCTTGTTTTAAATTATCTGAAGGTACTACAACTGCCGCGTACGCTATTACTACGCTGCGCACGGTAGTTGAGACGTCACGAGTTCCCTATCAGTCGGCCCAAGCTGCAGAGCTCGTTGCCCTTATTCAAGCCTGTGAACTGAGCGAGGGACTAGTTGTCAATATTTATACTGACAGTCAGTATGCCTTTGTAGTCGCCCATAACTTTGGGCGGCTCTGGGCAGAGAGAGGGTTCCTTACTTCCCATGGGACACGCATTCAGCATGGTCCTCTCATACATAGGCTTCTGTCCGCTCTGACACTCCCTAAGAAATTGGCCATAGTGAAGTGCAGCGCCCATAGAAAAGTTACTGATGATGTTGGTAAAGGGAACGCTTTTGCAGATCAGACAGCTAAGGAAACAGCCCGAACTAAGATGAAAAGGATGTTTGTAGCAGGTCCCGCTAGGTGGGTGCCTGAGGTCACCATGTTTGAAGATACACTTGAGAACGTGTAGGAAATACAGAGTGAGGCCACAGTGGAGGAATTAGCATTGTGGCAGCACAACACCGCAGCCCGAACCCTGCATAGATGGATCTCGGACAGCACCAACACCATAGCCCCCCTCAAGAAAAACAACAATACCCGCGCCAAGAAAGCCAGATGGTTTACCACCAAACTTCGAGAGTCCAGACGTACATGCCGCCGCCTCGAAAAGGCCTGGAGGAACACCAAATCCGCAGAAGCCCACAACAACTTCAGAGCCGCTACCAACGCCCACCATCAAGTCATCAGAGAAACGAGGAAAAAAGCGATTGAAGACAGAATCTCCACCCACGCGCACAACAGCAAGGAACTCTTCAGCATCATCAAGGAGTTCGCCCAACCCACCAGCGAGTCTACCGACATCCCTCCCTCACAAGACCTCTGCGACAAACTCAGCACCTTTTTCCACCACAAAATCAAGAGCATCTACGACAACTTCGACGAAGACAACCAACACACTGAACCCTCACCAACCACCCCCGACACCCGGAAACCAGCGATTGACGACTGGACAGCCCTCACCACCGAAGACACACTGAAGACATGAAGTCAATCCACTCAGGGGCCCCCACGGACCCCTGCCCCCACCACATCTTCAACAGTGCCGCCGACACCATCGCACCCATGCTCCGCCACACCATCAACCGCTCCCTGGTGACCGCCTCGTTCCCCGACGACTGGAAACACGCTGAGGTCAACCCCCTCCTAAAGAAACCCTCAGCGGACCCCACCGACCTCAAAAACTACAGACCCATCTCCCTGCTCCCGTTCCCAGCGAAAGTCATCGAGAAAGCCATCAACAGCCAACTCGCCACATTTATTGAAGAACACAACATCCTTGACTCCTCCCAATCCGGCTTCAGAAAAAACCACAGTACAGAAACCGCCCTCCTCGCCGCAACAGACGACATCCGCACCCTACTGGACAAAGGAGAAACAGTAGCCCTCATCCTCCTCGACCTATCAGCGGCGTTCGACACAGTCTCCCACCGCACCCTAATACGCAGACTCTACGATGCAGGAATCCAGGACAAAGCCCTCGACTGGATCCGCTCCTTCCTCTCCAGCAGGATGCAGCGGGTCAGACTCCCCCCTTTCCCATTCGGACCCCACACCTACCACCTGCGGAGTCCCCCAGGGCTCCTCCCTCAGCCCGACGCTCTTCAACGTCTACATGGCTCCACTCGCCCCCATCATCAGAACCTACGGACTCAACATCGTGTCATACGCAGACGACACCCAACTCATCCTCTCCCTATCCAACGAGCCCAACACCGCCAGACGCAACTTTCAAGAAGGCATGGAAGCCGTCGCCAAATGGATGAAAAACAGCTGCCTACAACTAAACACCAACAAAACAGAAGTACTCATCATGGGCCCAAACCCAGACGCCTGGAGCGACACCTGGTGGCCCCCGCCCTCGGAAACCCGCCAACCCCCACGGACCACGCACGCAACCTGGGAATCATCCTGGACTCTGAGCTCAAAATGGACTGCCAGATCAACTCCGTCTCATCTTCCTGCTTCCACACCCTCCGACTCCTTCGTAAGACATTCAAATGGATCCCCCTTGAACACCGAAAGACTGTCACTCACGCCCTGGTCACCAGCAGACTCGACTACGGCAACGCATTCTACGCCGGAATAAACAAAAACCTCACCCGTAAGCTACAGTACATCCAGAACGCCGCCGAAAGACTGGTCCTCAATCTGCCAAAACACTGCCACATCTCCCTGCACCTGCGCACACTCCACTGGCTCCCCGTCGAGGCGAGAATCACCTTCAAGATGCTCACCCACGCACACAAGGCCCTCCACGGCACCGGACCAGCATACCTGAACAGCCGATTCAAATTCCACGCACCCCAAAGGACCCTACGATCAGCCCACCTTTCCTACGCCGTGGTCCCCCGCACCAGAAAGACCAGATCGGGAGGCCGCTCCTTCTCCTTCCTCGCGGCCAAAGCATGGAACGTCCTTCCGCTCCACCTCAGGCAGACAACATCGCTCCCCATCTTCGCAAGAAACCTCAAAACCTGGCTCTTCGACAGACCCCCTCCTTGATGGAATGGAACCTGCACACCCCCCCACCCCTAGCGCCTTGAGACCCTTACGGGTGAGTAGTCGCGCTTTAACAAACCCCTGATTGATTGATTGAATGATGAGGGATGTTGGATTGACAAGTCAGGGAAGCAAAGATGGATGTTGCCAGATGCATATGTTCTTCCTGTAGTCACGATGGCCCATGGCCCAGCTCATATCAGTGCTAAGGGTATTTGCAAACTGTTAGACCCAGTATGGCAAAATTACAACATTCCAAAGACAGCTGCACATTTAGTGAAGTACTGTATGGTGTGCATGATGCACAATCCTGGCAAAGGTACCCCTACACCACCCGGCAATTTTGCACCTCCCACTTTCCCTTTTGAGGTCCTTCAAATGGACTATATTGAAATGGACAGGGTCAATAATTTGAAGTATGTGTTGGTGTTTGTTTGTGCATTCAGTAAATGGGTTGAGGCTTACCCTACTAAAGAGAATACAGCCATCGCGACTGCAAAGGTACTCCTGAAGGAGTTCTTTCCTCGCTTTGGTTTGCCCCATTTGATCTGGAGTGATAACGGAAGTCATCTCAATGCCAAGATTATCCAGTTAGTTTGCGATGGTTTGCACATAAAACAGAAGTTTCATGCTGCGAACCACCCCCAGTCAGCAGGTCTGGTGGAGAAGTACAATGGTACTCTCAAACTGAAATTGGCAAAGATTCAGGAACCAACAGGGTTAAAGTGGCCAGATGCTTTACCATTAGCTCTTTTGTCAACAAGAACAACAGCACATTCTAGAACAGGATTGTCACCCTACAAGGTCGTGTTCGGACGCCCAGCAAATGTCTGGGGCGTACCGTCCCCGCATAGGTTCTCCGAAATTGCGTACCCTTTATTGACTGACTACCTGTGCAAGTTAACTGAAAGTTTGCGTTCTATTCACCAACAGATTTGAGAATCGCTTCCACCCGTACCAGAGGGGCCCGGCCACAACATCCATCCTGGGGAGTGGGTGCTGCTGCGTAATTTTCAGTGGAAAAAGAGTTTGGAGCCCCGGTGGAGGGGCCCGAGCTGGTCCTCATTGCTACCCGGACCGCCGTCAAGGTCGCTGGCCGAAAGAACTGGATCCATTCCAGCCACTGTCGCAAGAAACCCCTACCCTTGCCCTACGACCAATGGGTAAGGGACGGCCTCGGGGACACTGAGACTGAGAAGGTGCCTCAGTTTGTCCCTTTAAGCGACGCAAAACTTACGTGGACCCAAACTGATGCAGAGAATGACGAGGTTCTAAATGCAGCGACACCCCCAGAAATTTGAGCCCTTGAAGAGCCACTGTTTGCCGACCCCTTGGTGCCTGGAGTTAACAGGTATAATTTGCGCCGTCGACTGAGGAATATTGCCCCAAAGGAGAAGTCAGACTAGTCAGAGATGGACTGTGCAAGTTAGGGTGTACTTTGCTGTAGTACCAACAGTCTTAGTTTAGGGTGAGGCGAGATTGGTGCACTGTTCTGACATTGGACAGGATAGATAGAACGTGCTCCCTCGGAGGGGGGTTACATTATCCTGGACGACGTGGGATTCATCGAGAGCTAGGACTGAGCAAGCTCCACCGCCGGTGCTCAACAGCGCCAACGTTGATGAACAATAGGAGTCTACCAGGGAGGCTGTGACGGACACAGGGAACACTTGCCCTTGCTATCAGTTTCATTGCATTCCCTTTTCTTGTTTCATACTGCATCCGTTTGGTCGACCTATTGAGGAGGAGGAACTGCCATTTGCATCACCGCGACTAGCACAGGGCTGTTCCACGAAGAGAAAAATAGTTTTCGTATTGATAGTTGTAATAGCATTAATAACAGTGCTTGGAATAGCTTGGTTCCTGGAGGAAAAGTATCCTGTACATTCCTTGGCTGGTACAACGCCCATTTCCTCTGAGCATATGTTTGTTACTTTGGCCCCTAACAAAGGGGAGCATAGAAAGACTTACACGGATAATGTATTCATACAAATGTTGCATCAAGCCCATGATGTATCCAATACAACTAATTGTTGGGTTTGTGGATTGCTTCCCTCAGTTACTTATAAAAGCAATAATTTGCTGTCCATGCCACTGTCATATATTGGTAGCTGTGAAGGTTGGTTTGAATTGCTCGTCATGGTGCACTACCCTTTCCGACTTTCTTCTCAGGTTATGACTTCTGCTGACTCTCGCACTGTGGTAGACTATATACGTTTTCATCACGGCTTTACTCCCATAGGACAGGCAGGAAATGGGACCTCCGGTCTTGTATGCGCATATATGATAAAATGAAAAACAAAACATGGCTTAGCATGGAAATGGCTGACTTCCAAAGGTTCAACACCTCTGAGTACTTGCGATCTTTCCAAGATCGTAATGTTACTAAGGACAAACTGGTGCCGGTGTCCGTGGTCAATACAATGGCTAGTTTTTGTGTCCAGGGAACAGGGAAGGTGCAGGTGGGGGAAAGTAAATGTAATTTCACCTATGGACTGAGCATGATTAATAGTCCACCCTTGATCCCACCCCAGAATGTCTATTTTGTCTGTGGATCCCAAGCTCACGTTTGGCTTCCCGGGGGGTGGTCTGGCAGATGTTACCTCTCTTTCCTCCTTCCCCCTGTGTATGTTGCCCCGTCCAATTACCATAAAGATCATCGGCTGCAGCGTAGGAATATATACTCGCCCGAGTCAGAAGGGTTGTGGACACTGAGGTGTAGATCAGACAGATACTACCTGGCAACAGTTTGACGATGCTGCAAGGGGTCTTTTACCCTTCTGGTGCCCCATGGCTAATAGTCTTCAGCTTCATCGGCTAACAAGGGTTGTTGAAGGGCTTATTAATACAACAGCTGGGATACTGACAAACATCACTGCTGAGCTCCAGGCTACGAGATTAGTTACCTTACAGAACAGGATGGTGTTAGACGTCATCCTCGCTGATTGGGGAGGGGCCTGTCGCATCATTGGCAGCAGCTGTTGCGTTTACATACCTGACCACGCCCCCAGTGTGTATACAGCTATACAAAAATTGCATAGACTTTCATCAGACATACACCAAGAGACAGGTACTTGGACACTATCGGGGTGGTTCTGGAATATGCTAACAACATGGGGTTGGAAGATCCTTATCTTTTTGGTTGTAGTTGCCAGTATCATCTTTACATGCTGCCTCTGCATACACTGTCTCCCGGCTTGTTGCACATATTGTGTAAGTGCTTTGACACCTAAACGAAAGATGTCCATTCATGATAATAATGCCGTGATCATGTTGCAAAAGCATATTGACGAACTCATGCAAATCGATGAGGGTATCTTTGAATACTGATTATGTGTGCAACAGCTTATAGTGATGTTTCTTATCCTTGCCATATCTTATCTGATTCTAGACAGTCACACAAAATAGTTAGCTCCTGCTAAAAGGAGGGTCTGTTGGAATAAAATGTTCTTGCTGTGTTGCTCATGCATTGATTCATGTTAAGTTAGCATTTGCAGCACCATTTTATGTTTAGCCGCCATTTGGAGTCATGATCGAAACTAATTTCTCTCTGTCTCTGCTGAGAGCAGCTGTGATAATTTTCATTTCTCCAAGGTTGGGCCTTGCTGTACTAAGGAATACACTGTTCTTATTAGCGCATACCTTTCCCACTAGATAGAGGCCTGCTCCCACCTTTAGAGCGGCGGGCACAGGCAGAACGACCTTGGCAGTAAGATAGTGTGTGCCCGGTCTCAGGATCGAAACTCATCCTTCTGTACCTTCTTTGTCTAGCTGCCTTCCACTGGAAATTTCCAGTCTGGGCGTGTCTTTATTGGTTCTAAATTGTACATAATGTATCACCATGCTTGCTGAAGTCAGTCCCTCTGCAGCAATCCCAGGAGGCTGGTGAGACTGGACTTCGCTCGAGTGTACCTGAACAAAATATACTTGGTTTGTATTCTCTACTGTCTGACCGACTCTTCATTTGTATGGAAGGCTGAGAGGTGGTCGCGAGTGACCCGGGTGGCCCTAATCGGGTCACTTCCTTCATTCCTCGATGCAGTCTTGGTTCCAGTCGAAGTGCAACAAAGTCCAAGTGTCCAGGCGGTCGAAGAGTGTCTTGGCTTCAGAGGTGAGTCTTGTTCCATGACGAATCTGAGGACCCACCCACAAGGGAGCCCTTAAGTACCCTAAGGAAAGGGTTGGAAAGATGGGAGTCCCTCCCAGAGGAGGGGCTTGACAGAGGGGAGGATACTCCCCTGTCCTTTGTCCAGGTTCATGCCAGAGCGGGAACCAAGGGTTTCTGAACTGACTCAAACTGGAGTATGCAAGAAGGGAACCAAATGTGCCTTTCAAAGCAGTCTAGTGGTACTGGAAAGTGCCCACACCACAGCCAAATACACTAAGTCCTGTCTGGGAAGTGGTCACACCTCCCTTTTGACAGGAAACCTATTGTTCTACATTCCCCTGCTCC
This sequence comes from Calotriton arnoldi, assembly GCA_963921515.1. Lineage (NCBI taxonomy): Eukaryota > Metazoa > Chordata > Amphibia > Caudata > Salamandridae > Calotriton > Calotriton arnoldi. Next base: position 8,949,711 of record CAWUFW010000004.1, on the reverse strand, counting down.
AGCTCAGCTCAGCAGCAGGAGGGCAGAGTCATGTACATGGTCGGCAGCAGAACTAGCTTGTAGGTAGACCCTGAAAGGCTGTTACCTGGAGTACAGGGGATCCCCTAAGGAGCCCCCCGTACATGGGATCATACTTCCAGTGCCGGAACCGGTGTTGGGGTATGATTCCGACATGTTTGATACCAAACATGGTCAGGGTCGGTGCAGCCATTATATAGTTAGACATCTTGTAATGACTGACATCCACAATATACCTTAAATGGCTGACGGCACTTACAAAGCCTGGAAAATCGACTCTGGGATTTGTAGGGGTGTCCTGCTCATGCAGGGGCGCCCTCACACATGTCACCCTCACACATGTAGGACTGAAGGACCTATCATAGGGGTGATTTATAGGTTTTAAGTGCAGTGACCTCAGATATAAGGAAACGTATTTCTGTCGTGAGAGGTGAAAGCACCATCTCACACAGGCTGCAATGACAGGCCTGTAGTCAGAGTTTAAGTGGACTCCCATGGGTGGCACAATACATGCTGCAACGCATGGGAGACCCCTGGTGTACCTACGCCCTGGGTACCTTAGTACCATATACTAGGGACTTATAAGACCTCACCAGTAGCCGATTATGGATGTACCAAAGTACTTACCAGAGCCAATTTAGGGAAGAGAGCAAAGTTGCTGGGGTCTTGATTAGCAGGATCCTAGCAGACTACATTCAAAACACACTGACACCAGGCAAGAAGTGGGGGTAACCATGAAAGCAGATCCTACTTTCCTAAAGTGGTTTTGTAGGCTAGGCATCAAATTTAAATGTCATCCTTGCCTTATTAAGAGGCTAGTGTAACCGGATGGGAATTAGAGTAATGTGATCGAATTTCAGAGATAAAGACATACATCTAGTTTGGCATGTAGGACAGTTTTCAGTGGCAAGATGCCCACAAGGATTGCGTGGCCGAAGTCCAGTCATGACAGTATTTTTAGAGGAAAAGAGACAAGAATTCTCATCTTTTCAGGACCCACAGGTAATAGTTTGCCACTTTAAAGATTTTGTTTATACAGAGGAGTCAAACGTGACGATGAAACAGCGGGTGAGATTGATGGGAAGTCAGCAATGTCTATGCGTCTATGGGCTTTTGCATTTCATTGTCCGCTAATAAAATCCTGGCTGGCATGCTGATCTATTCCCCCCCCCACCCGGGCATGCAGGGGGGTTTCTGTCTTCCCTGGACGAGTTCCTTTTGAAGTATATGTTAAAATACTTGAATTTCACGGTTGAAGGGGATCTTAAAATACATGTGGACTCATCTTCTAACCTGCGTGGTCAACTTCTTTTGGAGCATATGTCATCTTGGGATATGTCGCAGTTTGTGACTCAGCCCACTCACATCGCGGGTCACACCTTAGACACCATTTTTTCTAACACCCAAGTTTTGGTACTCAACTTTAGTCCCCAGACTTGGTCTGACCATGCTTTCCTTCACTTCCATTGGTCACCGGACCTCAACCCTCACGGATGCGTGTTTCGCTGTTCTGTAAGGCATCATAATTGGGCCACTGTCTCTTCTACGAAGTTTAGTCTTGCCTTGCGCAAGCACTCTCCACCTATGATGGAGGAAATGGAGGTCAATGTCAGTCGGTCGATTCCTGGCTTACACAGGTGGCTAACCATGTCGTACCTATTAAACACAGAGATGTTAATTCTTCAGAAAAAAGACAGTCAACCCTTTGGGTTAGTGAGGAGCTTAAAAGCCTTTGTAAGCACTGTAAGAAAATGGAAACTGATTGGAGGCGTCATTACCTTTGTAATGACAAATCGCTCCACATGAAGGCTCTAAATATCTACCAAGAAAGCTCTGTCTGACTTTTTTCAGATCAGATTGACATGTTTCAAAACAAGTCCGGGGAGATATTTAAAATCGTTAAAAAGTTTATGCACCCAAAAGCCTTGTTCAGCCTTTAAAACGTTCTCTTAATTTATGTACCCAATTGAACAACTTCTTTGACTCTAAAATCCAAACCATCGTGGATACTTTACATCTCACGGACGCCGCATCGATGAGGATCAGTGATTACAAGGCACTGCAGGTAGAAATAGTGTCCTTGCATGGCCAATTGCTAAAGGAATTTGCCTTGATTTCACCTGAGGAGTCCACTCAGGCCTTGAGTGTCTGCAAATCGTGGTGCACAGATGACCCCTGTCCTCTCCACATTCTTGCCACCAATTGTACAGCCATCAAGCCTGTTCTAAACCAGCTTCTAAATCAGTCAATTCGTTTGGCCACAGTGCCCAGTGGTTGGAAGCAGGCCAAGTTGATTCCTCTTTTAATCAAACCCTTGACAGACAAGACCAATCTTGCCAATTTCTGTCCCATTTTAATGCTGTCATCCTTTACCAAGATTTTAGAGAAGTTCATAAGTTTAGAGAAGTTCATAAACAAGCAGCTCTGTGCTTTTTGAGAACAAAATGTGTTTCAGCACCATGACCACCCTGTTAGAGGTCTCAGATACAATTAGGCTAGTGGTAGATCAAGGGAAGCAGGTGGCACTGATCCTCTTTGATCAATCCGCGGCTTTTGACCCGGTCTCACATTCGGCACTCCTGCAGCACCTCGAAGCCATCGGTGTCTGCGGTTCTGCTTTGGCATGGCTCCGTTCCTTTTTGACAGACAGGTCCCAGTCAGTCTGGATGGTTCCATTTGCCTCTGATCCTAAACCATTGGGTTATGGGGTCCTTCAGGGGTCTACACTAAGTCCCAAATTGTTTTCAATGAGGATATGACCACTTTGGCACCCCTAATTGAAACCTTTGGAGTACAGACAATATCTTATGCAGATGATATGCAACCGCTCCTCACCCTTGTCAGAAATTCACCTAATGCACTGCATTACTTCCAGACTTGCTTGATGTCTGTGTTTCAGTGGATGCGCGATAGTGGCCTCCAATGTAATACTAACAAGACAGAAATTCTGCTCTTTGGAGTCCCCCTGCCCAGCTGGGAAAATGACCATTGGCCCAAGGATGTCCCCGGCCACCTCCCCCTACCATGGTAGCACGCAATCTTGGGGTAAAATTCTATACTACTGCTTCTTTCGCCCCCCAGGTGGGGAGGTAGTAGGCACCTGCTTTGGCCTGTTAAAAATGTTAACATTCCTCTAACTCCTCCCCCTCCCGCAGCAAAAAACAGTGATCCAGGCCTTGATCACCTCAAGGCTGGATTATGCTCACTCTCTGTACTGGGGCCTACCTGCCTATCTCCTGAAGAGATTACAGCTGGTGCAGAATGCTGCTGCCAGGCTTCTGCTATGCCTTCCCAAGAGAGCCCACATTCAGCCAACCCTAAAGGAACTGGTTGCCTATAAAAGAATGTGTGAGGTTCACAGGTTTGGTTCTGGCACACAAAGCTTTTTATCACAGAGGCCCTCAGCATTTGTGAACCTTACCAACCAGCTCGGTCTCTTTGGGAATCCAACTCCTTGCTGGTAGTAATTCCTCATTTCATATGAAAAAAGTGGAGCAGTAGCTCCTTCTCTTATCTGGCAACCAGAAAGTTAAATGCCCTCCCAGTTCAGCTCCCTGGTCCCATTGACATTCTGACCGTTAAGAGAGTTCTGAAGACCTGGCTCTTTGGTTCTACCTCTGTTATTTAGGGATCAGACTTGCTACTTAGTGCCTGGACACTCTATTGAGTAGCTGTTGCTCTTTACAAATCTTTAAATAATAATAATAATGTGTAATTGCTTCAGCAGGTTAGGGTTGCAAGACTTTTTGTCCTTGGAGAAGAACAGAGTGAATTTTGTGGATTTAGAATAAATAAGTTCTTTAAATGTTGTAAATGTTTACAAGTACAAAATGAGCATGTCCAGTGGTTAAGATGTGTTAAGGTAGTTTAGTGTGTTGTCTAGGAAATGTTGGATGGAGACATCTCTTTCCACCAGTTACATAACTTAGTGTTCATGGGTCCTAATGCAAACACGTAAAACGAGACCCCACTACACCAGATAGCTGTCCCAAATATTCAGCGAACCTTGCTACTCTTTAACCATCCTCAGAATTTTCCACACAAGTCTGTCTGTCACAGGAGGTCACAGCAGTGACATACTTTTACTTAAGATTAGAAATAGTAGATGTCACTGCCAGCACATCACACTGTCTTTGCTATTAGTGTTCATGATGGCTCAAGTTAGCACAAAACCATGATAAATACAAGCTCCATTATTAAAACATAATTTCACATACTGAACATAGTCCGAACTGAGTACCACACCATAGCATGTATGTGCTATGTTTTTAGAATCATATATGGATGATCGTCTGCCTAGGTTTACACTATCCAAAGGCGAGCAGTAGGGCACTTTTTGCCCAGTGTTGACAGTGAAGCTGTAATGCACATATGTTCTCATTTTCCACAGTGATACTGTAAAGTTCACATTTGCCAATGTCAGTTACCCTTTTGTGGTGTTCTTCATTGCTTTTTCTTTGTGTAGGTGAAACTACCAGTTTTTTACCAGCATTCAGTTATCAGCACAGTTTAGAAGTAGTGATATGTTTGTTTAAAAAAAATACGTTGTGTTGTGCGACAGCTCCTCCTCAGACAAACACATATATTAGTTGCTTGCTTCCAAGACAAAGGAAGTCATTTCCCTTGACACTTCTGAGAGTTTCCCTTACTTGTTGCTGTTTGTGTATGAATAATGCTGTGTTTATTGAGAGGAAAAGACAAGGTCTTTACTAATTCCAGTGTGAGGGCGAAACGTTGCACCCTAATTCTGGCTCCCTCCTCCACCTCTACCTCCACTCAACGTAGTGTGATCCTGGACAAGTTGTTCAGTTTAACTTAGCTTCAGGCACTGCTAAACTCTTAGAAAGTGGCTAGTAAGAGGCACATATAAAGTGTCTTTTAGCCCCCTTACTTACTGTTGGTTGGCTTCATTGTCACCTTTTGTTTTCTTCTTTTCATTGATGAGAGCATCTCTACGCATGCCAGCTTCACTTTGTCTCCATGTTTTTGTTTTCTTCTCTGAAGCATGGCCCAAGTACTGTTTGTCAATGTCTTCTTATCCCAGCTTCCCCTACAAATAATTTTCCTGTAATGCAAAGCTGGTCAAAAGGCAAATACAATTCTTGCTCTTCCTGCTGCTGGAACTCCCTCTTCAAACTTCCCAAAAGTTGCAGGTTTATATATGTATATGTGGTATTTACTCATAGTAAACTTGATGTAGATTATTTGTCGCACAAGACACAAATCATCAGCCTAAGTGCAACACACAGAGTTCCACAAAGAGGTGGTTAAATACACGAGGCCATCAAGTACCACAGCCACAAATGAGAAATTATTTGGTTGTATCTATAATGCACTATTCCATAAAATACGGGAAATTGTGTTTCACAATGACACAGTGAATCAGTAACCCCTCCATGGCTCAATGTTTTCCATTCTACCAGATCAAGGGCATCTTCACTCAAGCTTCTCCAAGCAGTCATAACATGCATCTCTAAATTCTGTAACCTTTGGGAAAATATTGTCCTCAAAGAGGCCAGGCACCAATAATCCTTCCCCTCACATCCCAATATTGTCAATGTTGTCACACAAAGGGTGTGTTTTTCCGCTGAGCTTCTTAACATAAAAGCAAATATACCAACCATACATACTCTTAGAGAAAATGATGTCCGTATCAGTGCTACCAAACCAGGTTACCCCTTTTCTTGGTAGCAATAACTATTCCCCAAAGATTACTTCACTGTTAATACGCAACTCTCTGAATGTCACTTGTAAATAAATCATCATAGTTTTCTCTTAAGCAAGGCCTCCACGCCTTCAATCATTGTTTCAATTGAATGCTCAATATTTTTGCTTGAATAATCCTAGCAAGAGGCATATTTGTTAGTTTTGAGCATAGTTTTTGTGAGCCTCCCATATAACAACATTTTTGTGTTTTACTGCATCTCACACACACTACCCATTTGTGACCTTCCACCCACTGTATTCATGTGTAAGCTTCACACACAAACACTATGTTTCTGGTGTTCATCACTAACACCTCATATCTGAGCTTTACCACACACCTCATTCTGCATATCTCACTATACCTATCTTCTGTGAGCAGGCTTTTTACATTGGTAAGCATCTTTCCTCCACACAAACACTGTACATCCCATTTTTGTGAGCATTCCACACAAGTCAATTTCTTATTGCAAACTTATCTCATAGGGCTTCTTCTATTTTTGTGCAAGATAATGCGGTTTGAGTGCACTCTACACTCATATCATTCATCTGCAATAATGCTTCTCATTGATTAGACAACAAAAGTTTCTGTATTGTGTTGTATACTGTGCGAGGCATTAAGGCTTCTCCACCCTCCAGAAACTATTCTCGCTCTCTTTCTTGTGCCCTGCTCAACCAGAGGTTTCCAAAAGGGATCTGACTGACTTAAATGCTCAAACAGTCACACAGAATCCTACACATCTTTACAATCTTTATTCGGCATAAAAAAAAATACCATAAAAGATACAATATATAAGAAGGCACATAAAATACAGACATTGTGCAAAATACGCCATGCAAAACTCTACACCTCACCAAATCAGCACATAAGTGTGTTATTTTACTTATCTCATATTTCGAGTACCTAAAACCTATGGCTGATTTACAGCTCGATTCAACCTGTAGCACTTAATCAATATAAAATTGCTACCTTTTAAAACGATACATAATATGGGAGGCAAGAGTGCTGTATACTTCAACCACCCCTTGTAGCCCTTAATCTAAAAGCAGACCTTAAAAAATTTGTAATACAAAAAGTCTAAAAACATCTGGTGCCAATTTTAAAAAGAAAAGGGCACCGCGCGCCTGTCTAAATCTGGCTTTCTTTAGAAGGCCCTTTAAAAAATATCTTCTGGGGTATGCATAAAACGGGCAGAGTAGTACAAAATGAAGGGTATCCTGTGGAGACCTATTGTCGCAGCCACAGGGTCCCTTCAGTTCTGTAGTCACCGAAAACCCTGCCGGTACCGCCAATAGATGGTGCAGAAGATTTAACCTAAAGCGGGTAATTAAGAATCTATCATGAGCCCTGCTTGTCAAAGACAAGTAAGGTTCAATACCATCAGTGGACTTAACTACTAGGTATTCTCTCACAACTGGCTTGACAAACTCTCTGCCCTCACATAGCCTCATAGTATGCTTAAGGAACCGGTCCTTAACGAGTGCCTTATCCTGAGTGCTCATATTGAGTGGGTTAGTAAATAAATCTGCACAACCCAAGCTCTCCAAGGACTCCTTCACATACCTTAACCACGGAATTTTGAGCCCGTGGTCGAGAGACAGACAGTCCTGGATTACCAGCCTACAGAATGCCGCCTCCTCATTTGCCCAGGTCTTTACCCAGCAGAGAAGGGGTTTGACTGCCACCAGATCGGCGACATATCTAACTCCCAGCTCTTCATGGATAATATGCGCCGGAGTACTCTGGGGAACTTTCAGCAGGCGCCTCAGGTACTTGTTCTCCTCGACTTGCAGCTTATTAGTATCAATAAATCCCCAAACCTCACTTCCATATAACACTTTAGCACAGCACAATGAACTATATAATTTTAAAACCTGCTCTGGCGTCCACCTTCCTAACCTGTGTGCAAAGTTCGATATTGATCCTGTGGACCTAACCATAGCTAAACACTTCTCCTCTAACTGGTGTTTAAAATGTAAATGTCACACAGATTTGGGGATCAAAGCATAAACACCCGCACTAGTCTTAACGTCCCTATAAAATATAATGGATAAAAACAAGGTGCAAAGGGCTTGGGACACAATCCCCTAGGTCCCAAATAGAGTGACCAGAAGAAACCTACCCGTCACTCTAATAAAATGCAGTCAAAAAAGCCCAGCACACTTTCAAGTATTAAATGTATTGTACATACAATAGTAGAGATTTGCAACAAACTGTTGTTTTCCCAAAACAAGAAAAAAAAAGAAGAAAGCGATATAATCATATATTGATGAAATTCATTCTTTATTCATATTCTTTTTTCTTTTTATAAAATTTGCAACCGCCAACGCGTTTCGTCCTCAATCGGACTTCTTCAGGGCTACAAGAGTACAAAAATAAACACTATTTACAATATTGAACACACACATATTAAAACATAAAAACCAGATCTATTTTAAAACAAAAACATTTCTTCACTAATCATCATTATAATGGGAAAACACTTTTTCATACAGTACATACAGAGTTCACATGTATTCCAAGTACCCTGTACATCTAACAATAAATGGAGGAGCCACCTCATAGATAGTCATCATTTCTCATTCCATATTAACTTGTCAGTAATTAAATCCTTTGTAATTTCATTAAGTGTTTAAAAACCCTTAGTCAAAATAGAGCTCAGATATATAGCTTCTTCATACAAAGCATAATGGACAAATATACACATACCTTAGAATGTAAAATGTGCTCATTCATATAGCTTTTGTCAGTATGTTAGACCAATCGATTTGAAAATGCGTTTGTCACCACAAACATATTATGTCAACTCAAGGCTCGTCGATAACGGTGTATCCTAAAAAGAGTACACAGACAAGCCATATGTCAAGAACCGCTATCTCTATCCAAGATATCTTAAGAACAGAGACCCTTTATTAATTTACTGGTCATTGTACATATATATATTTTGAAAGTGTAATCAACTCTACCCATGGTATTTTTTTAAAACAGAGACCCTTTATTAATTCACTAGTCATTATACATATATATGTTTAAAGATTGTTGTTAACATCGGTTTTAATTGCATCTCCATTCAAATGAGGATCACCATAAACCTAGATATCGGCTGTAGCGGCCAATACGTCACATATAAAAAGTCAGGCAAACGATAAAGCACTGACAATATAGTCTATTTCATTTAGGCAGCCAGTGACTTCGATTTTCGATTTATCTAGAAAAGCACCTTAGCAGTTCTCTTTGCACATATCTAGTTTGGGCACTAAGTCAGTCAACCCCACTACCTCATATTATAAGCATTGCGCATCAGCGCCTCAGGGCTATAATCATCAGTTTACCCTTGATCCTCTCTATAGTATTCAGAAAATAGAGCGCGCCAATATCATGACGCTTATTATCAGTTAACAGTTTAAAGAGCATTGCAGAAACCCTTCTAACCTACAAAATAGCCCACAATCTACATAATCTAAGTAGCACAACGTACTCACGGTGAAAATCACACCCGTCTCAATGCGGTCATCTGGTTCAGCAAAGAATCTCAAAGATTACATAACACCGTGCTCTTTTATACGCCAAGCAAAGTAGTTAATTAGCTAATTAGTAAAGTTACACCTACATCTCTGTGTGAAAATCGCGCCAAAAACGACGTAAGTAATGAGTTTATAAGAAGGGAAACCATCTTGGAGTGGACTAGATGTCCCTAGAATGATTGTTCAAATCACAATCTACGCGCTATACATGACACGTTTGCACATATATTTAAATATTAACGATTTATTTCCTGACAAATCGATTTTATTATTTATCTAGAAGGTAGCATAAGAATAGAATTACTACCAAAAATCGCTCCTAAAGTGACATAAAAAGGCATCACAGTGGCGCCATCTTAGAGGGAGTTATTAGGCCTAAAAATAAGCATTCCCATCATTCAATATAGAAATCACATTGGGCGCCATCTTAAGGTGTGTTATTATGCCGAAAATAAGCGTTCCCATCGTTCGATATACATGCTGGGCAAGACATAAGAAGGGCATCACATTGGGTGCCATCTTAGAGTGGGTTATTGAGCCCAAGAATAAGAATTATGCCGAAAATAAGCGTTCCCATCGTTCGATATACATGCTGGGCAAGACATAAGAAGGGCATCACATTGGGTGCCATCTTAGAGTGGGTTATTGAGCCTAAGAATAAGTATAACCATCACTCGATATAGGCATCACTTTGGGCGCCATCTTAAAGTAGGGTATTAAGCCGAAAATAAGCGTACCCATAGATCAATATATGTGCTGGGTATGACCTTTACGCCAGCATCAAGTTCGAATAATCGATCATGTCATAATGAACAGGAGTTATTATCTTCCAATGTAAATGCAAGAAACAACTACCCACCAATACAATATTAAATATGCTCAACACACAAAATTTTCAATGTCTCAATGAATAGACTGTACATCAATAACGGATCACCATCAGTGATAACACGGGCCTCTCATTAAGTGTTAAATCAAATTCATATTTAAACACCCGAGTACAGAGTAGCAAATAAAGAAGAAGGTCTATAGAAAGTAATGAAATTCATTATTGATGTTCAGCCCTAAGGTTACAGATCTTAATCTACAAATCCAACGGGCTTCCATCTGCCTAAATTGTAGAGTTCTGTCACCTCCTCTGGCATTAACACCAACACTATCTATTGCATGAAATGCAATTTCCCTGTTGTTTGGATGAACATCAACAATATGTTGTGCTACCGGATTCCTCACATCCCCATTCTTTATACCTCTTACATGTTCTTGGATCCGGATTTTTAAGCTCCTAATACTGCTCCCTACATAGATTTTATCGCATGCACAAATAATCAGATATACAGCATATGTAGTATTGCAATTGATAAATGACATTACTTTATAGTTCTTATGACCATTGTATTTAAACAATTTCTTTTTGTTCAATCCATATTTACAGATTGAACAGCAGCCGCAGGTATAGAATCCTTGCGGTTTCTCAGGCAGCCATGTCGATGGGGATGTTTTAGGTACCTTAACATGGCTAGGGCATAGAATATTCTTAATTGTGGACCCCCTTCGATAAATCACTTTGGGCTTATTCGAAACAAAATCTGATGGAAGAGTGTCAGATTTGAGTAAATGCCAATTTTTTCGGAGTATATTGAAGATATGATTACTGTATAGCCCATACTCAGTTATAAACGCACACTGGCCCTGCATGATATTATCGGCAGTCCCTGTTCGATGAGCTAGGGAATCTTTCCTTTTATATTTTCTGATCTTGCTTTCTGCTTTCCTAAGGCAACTACCATCGTAACCTCTTTCCTTGAAGTCACGTTTGACCTTACTTATGTTTTTCTCAAAATTACAATCCTCACAGCAATTTCGGCGGACTCGCACCATCTCACCATATGGTGTGGCCATAATTGTAGTCTTGGGATGACAACTAGTGGCGTGTAGCACACTATTGCAGGCAGTTGGTTTTCTATACAGATCACTATGGACCACATGATCCTTTACATAGAGTCTGAGGTCCAAAAAAGTAATCTCATATTTAGAACTACTAAGCGTTAACTTGACATTAAAAGGGTTATCGTTGAGATAAAGAAAGTATCCATTGAGTTCTTCAGAACTCCCTTTCCATATCAAAAAAATGTCGTCTATATATCGCACATAAAAGAGGATATTGTCCACCCAATTTTTTGCACCAGGGCCCCAGGCATGCTCCATCTCATACAACCCCATAAAGAGGTTAGCATAGGACGGAGCAAACCTGGAGCCCATGGCCATCCCTTGCTTTTGAAGGAACCAGTCATCCCCATGTATAAAGGCATTCTGTGTCAAGATCATTTCAGACATCACTAGCAACATCTGTGTATGTTCCAAATGACATGCATTGCGTTTAAATAAAAAATGTTTAAGTTCCCTAAGTCCACTCTCCAGCCCTATGCACGTATACAAGCTCTCCACGTCCATAGTTACGAACGTGAAGACATCATCCTCCCACTCAAAATCTTCCAATTTACAGAGAAGTTCTCTGCTATCTTTAAGGTAAGACGGGAGATTTTGTACGAGGGGCTGGAGAAAGGTGTCCACATACTCAGCCAGATGTTCAGTCGGGCCACCATTGCCCGATATTATAGTTCTACCTGGGGGGAAAAAGCCCCCCTTGTGGATCTTTGGGAGCACATAAATACAAGGGTACCTGGAATTGTTGGCTAAAAGATATTTGTATTCCAGATCTGTTATTAGGCAACACTCATACCATTCAGTTAACCTGCCATTGATATTGCCCTCAATCATTTTAGTCGGATTTGACTGCAATTTCATGTAACACTCTGTCTGGCCCAATTGTCTATTAATCTCAGCTGTATAATCATGATAATTCATTATGACGATATTACCGCCTTTATCAGCCTCACGGATTACCAAATCTAGATCATCCCGTATGGACTGAAGAAAGGCTCTATCATCCCTACTGATGTTATAATGGTGTACACATTTCGCATTAGTGACATGACTGTCCTCCAACTTGTATAAATCCTGTGTAACCCTCAAAGAGAATTCATCTATCACTGTTTTGGTGCAGTTGGGAGGTGTAAATTTAGAAGTATTCCTAAGCCCACTATCTACTGTTGTATCCTCAACTACATCAAGATTGCGTGCATGTTCTGCTAGATCCCCTATGTCATCTTGATCCTGTAATGTAGCAATCACAAAGGAGACATCTATATCTGATATCGTGAATTCAGAGGCACATGGCTTATTCAGTATAGGAGGACGAACATGCGGATGTTCCGAGAAATATTTTTTTAATTTCAATTTTCGTACAAAGCGAAATAAGTCCAAATGTACATTATCCAATTCATGTTTCCCAGTTAGACAATAATTCAAGCCTTTACACAGAATTGCAGTTTCCTGAACATCAAATTGTCTAGATGAGAGATTCACAATATTTACAGCATTCATTTCAACATTTTCAACATTTTCTTCTATACTGCCCATATCATGGTGCCCAATCTCATTTGTTGTCATTGTTTGTTGTCTCCCATTTTTGCCTTTGTGACCGATCTGGTGTTTCTTGCCACCCCTCCTAGTTCTTCGCCAAAGATTTTCTTTTTTGTTGCCTAGGCGATACCTCTGAACTTCGCGTAAAAAATCAGAGGCCAAATTGGGATTAGGGGTAGCAGTACTTAAACTTTCACCCAGATCACTATCAATCGTGGAGATAGAAGAAACAGAAGTGCTGCTAGACGAAATGCTAGGGGCCCTAAACTCATTTGGGGGTACTGATATGTTTTTAGCCACCACATCATCATATTTACGTGCGAATGTGAAGATGCGGCCTTGTTCATAATCATTTTGATCCCTTTTTATTTTTTGCTGCTTCTTTCCCTTCAAATAAAGTTGGTATGTTGCTAGTTCTTTCTTAAGGATCACATAGTTCTTTTGTGACACCTCAGGTAAATTAATCTCATTTATTTCCTTCTCCAGAGCCATTATTTCTTCTCTGATTTTCTTCACTCTACGCTCTGAGTTGCGGATTAAAATATCCATCATCTTATAAGAGGCCATATGTAATCCCTCTTCCCACTCTCCCAAGAGATCAGGGTCCAAATCTTCATAGTTTGGAAAAATAAGAATACGTAGACCTCTGGGGATGCGCTTATTTTCTAAGTACTTCTTGAGTGTGGCGCCGTCCCACCATTTAGCGAGCTCTTGTTTTTTAAGTTTTTCTAGGCGCACAAACTTACTTTTAAGTCCATCATTTTTTGTAGATATTGATGGAACACGTATAATATTGCTGTCATTTTTACTGAATAAGTCACCTAAAAGCTCCTCCCTATTGTCCTCAAAATTCATGATATATTCCTTGATACCAAAGTAAAAAGAAAAAGAAAAGGTTTTTTTTTTGACTGTGCTAGGTTGCTCAAAGTTAAATGTCACACAGATTTGGGGATCAAAGCATAAACACCCGCACTAGTCTTAACGTCCCTATAAAAGATAATGGATAAAAACAAGGTGCAAAGGGCTTGGGACACAATCCCCTAGGTCCCAAATAGAGTGACCAGAAGAAACCTACCCGTCACTCTAATAAAATGCAGTCAAAAAAGCCCAGCACACTTTCAAGTATTAAATGTATTGTACATACAATAGTATAGATTTGCAACAAACTGTTGTTTTCCCAAAACAAGAAAAAAAAAGAAGAAAGCGATATAATCATATATTGATGAAATTCATTCTTTATTCATATACTTTTTTCTTTTTATAAAATTTGCAACCGCCAACGCATTTCGTCCTCAATCGGACTTCTTCAGGGCTACAAGAGTACAAAAATAAACACTATTTACAATATTGAACACACACATATTAAAACATAAAAACCAGATCTAATTTAAAACAAAAACATTTCTTCACTAATCATCATTATAATGGGAAAACACTTTTTCATACAGTACATACAGAGTTCACATGTATTCCAAGTACCCTGTACATCTAACAATAAATGGAGGAGCCACCTCATATAGATAGTCATCATTTCTCATTCCATATTAACTTGTCAGTAATTAAATCCTTTGTAATTTCATTAAGTGTTTAAAAACCCTTAGTCAAAATAGAGCTCAGATATATAGCTTCTTCATACAAAGCATAATGGACAAATATACACATACCTTAGAATGTAAAATGTGCTCATTCATATAGCTTTTGTCAGTATGTTAGACCAATCGATTTGAAAATGCGTTTGTCACCACAAACATATTATGTCAACTCAAGGCTCGTCGATAACGGTGTATCCTAAAAAAGAGTACACAGACAAGCCATATGTCAAGAACCGCTATCTCTATCCAAGATATCTTAACAACAGAGACCCTTTATTAATTTACTGGTCATTGTACATATATATATTTTTAAAGTGTAATCAACTCTACCCATGGTATTTTTTTAAAACAGAGACCCTTTATTAATTCACTAGTCATTATACATATATATGTTTAAAGATTGTTGTTAACATCGGTTTTAATTGCATCTCCATTCAAATGAGGATCACCATAAACCTAGATATCGGCTGTAGCGGCCAATACGTCACATATAAAAAGTCAGGCAAACGATAAAGCACTGACAATATATTCTATTTCATTTAGGCAGCCAGTGACTTCGATTTTCGATTTATCTAGAAAAGCACCTTAGCAGTTCTCTTTGCACATATCTAGTTTGGGCACTAAGTCAGTCAACCCCACTACCTCATATTATAAGCATTGCGCATCAGCGCCTCAGGGCTATAATCATCAGTTTACCCTTGATCCTCTCTATAGTATTCAGAAAATAGAGCGCGCCAATATCATGACGCTTATTATCAGTTAACAGTTTAAAGAGCATTGCAGAAACCCTTCTAACCTACAAAATAGCCCACAATCTACATAATCTAAGTAGCACAACGTACTCACAGTGAAAATCACACCCGTCTCAATGCGGTCATCTGGTTCAGCAAAGAATCTCAAAGATTACATAACACTGTGCTCTTTTATACGCCAAGCAAAGTAGTTAATTAGCTAATTAGTAAAGTTACACCTACATCTCTGTGTGAAAATCACGCCAAAAACGACGTAAGTAATGAGTTTATAAGAAGGGAAACCATCTTGGAGTGGACTAGATGTCCCTAGAATGATTGTTCAAATCACAATCTACGCGCTATACATGACACGTTTGCACATATATTTAAATATTAACGATTTATTTCCTGACACATCGATTTTATTATTTATCTAGAAGGTAGCATAAGAATAGAATTACTACCAAAAATCGCTCCTAAAGTGACATAAAAAGGCATCACAGTGGGCGCCATCTTAGAGGGAGTTATTAGGCCTAAAAATAAGCATTCCCATCATTCAATATAGAAATCACATTGGGCGCCATCTTAAGGTGTGTTACTATGCCGAAAATAAGCGTTCCCATCGTTCGATATACATGCTGGGCAAGACATAAGAAGGGCATCACATTGGGTGCCATCTTAGAGTGGGTTATTGAGCCTAAGAATAAGTATAACCATCACTCGATATAGGCATCACTTTGGGCGCCATCTTAAAGTGGGGTATTAAGCCGAAAATAAGCGTACCCATAGATCAATATATGTGCTGGGTATGACCTTTACGCCAGCATCAAGTTCGAATAATCGATCATGTCATAATGAACAGGAGTTATTATCTTCCAATGTAAATGCAAGAAACAACTACCCACCAATACAATATTAAATATGCTCAACACACAAAATTTTCAATGTCTCAATGAATAGACTGGACATTGATAACGGACCACCATCAGTGATAACACGGGCCTCTCATTAAGTGTTAAATCAAATTCATATTTAAACACCCGAGTACAGAGTAGCAAATAAAGAAGAAGGTCTATAGAAAGTAATGAAATTCATTATTGATGTTCAGCCCTAAGGTTACAGATCTTAATCTACAAATCCAACGGGCTTCCATCTCCCTAAGTTGTAGAGTTCTGTCACCTCCTCTGGCATTAACACCAACACTATCTATTGCATGAAATGCAATTTCCCTGTTGTTTGGATGAACATCAACAATATGTTGTGCTACCGGATTCCTCACATCCCCATTCTTTATACCTCTTACATGTTCTTGGATCCGGATTTTTAAGCTCCTAATACTGCTCCCTACATAGATTTTATCGCATGCACAAATAATCAGATATACAGCATATGTAGTATTGCAATTGATAAATGACATTACTTTATAGTTCTTATGACCATTGTATTTAAACAATTTCTTTTTGTTCAATCCATATTTACAGATTGAACAGCAGCCGCAGGTATAGAATCCTTGCGGTTTCTCAGGCAGCCATGTCGATGGGGATGTTTTAGGTACCTTAACATGGCTAGGGCATAGAATATTCTTAATTGTGGACCCCCTTCGATAAATCACTTTGGGCTTATTCGAAACAAAATCTGATGGAAGAGTGTCAGATTTGAGTAAATGCCAATTTTTTCGGAGTATATTGAAGATATGATTGCTGTATAGCCCATACTCAGTTATAAACGCACACTGGCCCTGCATGATATTATCGGCAGTCCCTGTTCGATGAGCTAGGGAATCTTTCCTTTTATATTTTCTGATCTTGCTTTCTGCTTTCCTAAGGCAACTACCATCGTAACCTCTTTCCTTGAAGTCACGTTTGACCTTCCTTATGTTTTTCTCAAAATTACAATCCTCACTGCAATTTCGGCGGACTCGCACCATCTCACCATATGGTATGGCCATAATTGTAGTCTTGGGATGACAACTAGTGGCGTGTAGCACACTATTGCAGGCAGTTGGTTTTCTATACAGATCACTATGGACCACATGATCCTTTACATAGAGTCTGAGGTCCAAAAAAGTAATCTCATATTTAGAACTACTAAGCGTTAACTTGACATTAAAAGGGTTATCGTTGAGATAAAGAAAGTATCCATTGAGTTCTTCAGAACTCCCTTTCCATATCAAAAAAATGTCGTCTATATATCGCACATAAAAGAGGATATTGTCCACCCAATTTTTTGCACCAGGGCCCCAGGCATGCTCCATCTCATACAACCCCATAAAGAGGTTAGCATAGGACAGAGCAAACCTGGAGCCCATGGCCGTCCCTTGCTTTTGAAGGAAGCAGTCATCCCCATGTATAAAGGCATTCTGTGTCAAGATCATTTCAGACATCACTAGCAACATCTGTGTATGTTCCAAATGACATGCATTGCGTTTAAATAAAAAATGTTTAAGTTCCCTAAGTCCACTCTCCAGCCCTATGCACGTATACAAGCTCTCCACGTCCATAGTTACGAACGTGAAGACATCATCCTCCCACTCAAAATCTTCCAATTTACAGAGAAGTTCTCTGCTATCTTTAAGGTAAGACGGGAGATTTTGTACGAGGGGCTGGAGAAAGGTGTCCACATACTCAGCCAGATGTTCAGTCGGGCCACCATTGCCCGATATTATAGGTCTACCTGGGGGGGAAAAACCCCCCTTGTGGATCTTTGGGAGCACATAAATACAAGGGTACCTGGAATTGTTGGCTAAAAGATATTTGTATTCCAGATCTGTTATTAGGCAACACTCATACCATTCAGTTAACCTGCCATTGATATTGCCCTCAATCATTTTAGTCGGATTTGACTGCAATTTCATGTAACACTCTGTCTGGCCCAATTGTCTATTAATCTCAGCTGTATAATCATGATAATTCATTATGATGATATTACCGCCTTTATCAGCCTCACGGATTACCAAATCTGGATCATCCCGTATGGACTGAAGAAAGGCTCTATCATCCCTACTGATGTTATAATGGTGTACACATTTCGCATTAGTGACATGACTGTCCTCCAACTTGTATAAATCCTGTGTAACCCTCAAAGAGAATTCATCTATCACTGTTTTGGTGCAGTTGGGAGGTGTAAATTTAGAAGTATTCCTAAGCCCACTATCTACTGTTGTATCCTCAACTACATCAAGATTGCGTGCATGTTCTGCTAGATCCCCTATGTCATCTTGATCCTGTAATGTAGCAATCACAAAGGAGACATCTATATCTGATATCGTGAATTCAGAGGCACATGGCTTATTCAGTATAGGAGGACGAACATGCGGATGTTCCGAGAAATATTTTTTTAATTTCAATTTTTCGTACAAAGCGAAATAAGTCCAAATGTACATTATCCAATGCATGTTTCCCAGTTAGACAATAATTCAAGCCTTTACACAGAATTGCAGTTTCCTGAACATCAAATTGTCTAGATGAGAGATTCACAATATTTACAGCATTCATTTCAACATTTTCGACATTTTCTTCTATACTGCCCATATCATGGTGCCCAATCTCATTTGTTGTCATTGTTTGTTGTCTCCCATTTTTGCCTTTGTGACCGATCTGGTGTTTCTTGCCACCCCTCCTAGTTCTTCGCCAAAGATTTTCTTTTTGTTGCCTAGGCGATACCTCTGAACTTCGCGTAAAAAATCAGAGGCCAAATTGGGATTAGGGGTAGCAGTACTTAAACTTTCACCCAGATCACTATCAATCGTGGAGATAGAAGAAACAGAAGTGCTGCTAGACAAAATGCTAGGGGCCCTAAACTCATTTGGGGGTACTGATATGTTTTTAGCCACCACATCATCATATTTACGTGCGAATGTGAAGATGCGGCCTTGTTCATAATCATTTTGATCCCTTTTTATTTTTTGCTGCTTCTTTCCCTTCAAATAAAGTTAGTATGTTGCTAGTTCTTTCTTAAGGATCACATAGTTCTTTTGTGACACCTCAGGTAAATTAATCTCATTTATTTCCTTCTCCAGAGCCATTATTTCTTCTCTGATTTTCTTCACTCTACGCTCTGAGTTGCGGATTAAAATATCCATCATCTTATAAGAGGCCATATGTAATCCCTCTTCCCACTCTCCCAAGAGATCAGGGTCCAAATCTTCATAGTTTGGAAAAATAAGAATACGTAGACCTCTGGGGATGCCCAATGTGATTTCTATATTGAATGATGGGAATGCTTATTTTTAGGCCTAATAACTCCCTCTAAGATGGTGCCCACTGTGATGCCTTTTTATGTCACATTAGGAGCGATTTTTGGTAGTAATTCTATTCTTATGCTACCTTCTAGATAGATAAATAATAAAATCGATGTGTCAGGAAATAAATCGTTAATATTTAAATATATGTGCAAACGTGTCATGTATAGCGCGTAGATTGTGATTTGAACAATCATTCTAGGGACATCTAGTCCACTCCAAGATGGTTTCCCTTCTTATAAACTCATTACTTACGTCGTTTTTGGCGCGATTTTCACACAGAGATGTAGGTGTAACTTTACTAATTAGCTAATTAACTACTTTGCTTGGCGTATAAAAGAGCACGGTGTTATGTAATCTTTGAGATTCTTTGCTGAACCAGATGACCGCATTGAGACGGGTGTGATTTTCACCGTGAGTACGTTGTGCTACTTAGATTATGTAGATTGTGGGCTATTTTGTAGGTTAGAAGGGTTTCTGCAATGCTCTTTAAACTGTTAACTGATAATAAGCGTCATGATATTGGCGCGCTCTATTTTCTGAATACTATAGAGAGGATCAAGGGTAAACTGATGATTATAGCCCTGAGGCGCTGATGCGCAATGCTTATAATATGAGGTAGTGGGGTTGAGTGACTTAGTGCCCAAACTAGATATGTGCAAAGAGAACTGCTAAGGTGCTTTTCTAGATAAATCGAAAATCGAAGTCACTGGCTGCCTAAATGAAATAGAATATATTGTCAGTGCTTTATCGTTTGCCTGACTTTTTATATGTGACGTATTGGCCGCTACAGCCGATATCTAGGTTTATGGTGATCCTCATTTGAATGGAGATGCAATTAAAACCGATGTTAACAACAATCTTTAAACATATATATGTATAATGACTAGTGAATTAATAAAGGGTCTCTGTTTTAAAAAAATACCATGGGTAGAGTTGATTACACTTTCAAAATATATATATGTACAATGACCAGTAAATTAATAAAGGGTCTCTGTTCTTAAGATATCTTGGATAGAGATAGCGGTTCTTGACATATGGCTTGTCTGTGTACTCTTTTTAGGATACACCGTTATCGACGAGCCTTGAGTTGACATAATATGTTTGTGGTGACAAACGCATTTTCAAATCGATTGGTCTAACATACTGACAAAAGCTATATGAATGAGCACATTTTACATTCTAAGGTATGTGTATATTTGTCCATTATGCTTTGTATGAAGAAGCTATATATCTGAGCTCTATTTTGACTAAGGGTTTTTAAACACTTAATGAAATTACAAAGGATTTAATTACTGACAAGTTAATATGGAATGAGAAATGATGACTATCTATATGAGGTGGCTCCTCCATTTATTGTTGGATGTACAGGGTACTTAGAATACATGTGAACTCTGTATGTACTGTATGAAAAAGTGTTTTCCCATTATAATGATGATTAGTGATGAAATGTTTTTGTTTAAAATTTAAATGTCCGTCAAATAATATACCCAGATATGAAAAAGACTGAACTTTGCTTAGACAGTGGGAACCTATTTTGTAATTGTAGGGTTTGGGTGGCTTCTTCCCATTTTCCAAAATATATGATTTTGTTAGGTTTGGGGACATATCCAAATTTTCCATGAAAGACACAAAGCCATCTATTAAAAGCTGCAGACCCTTAGGAGTACGAGCGAGGAGTACCGCATCGTCTGCATAAAGCAGAACAGGAACCGAGCGGGTACCTATCCTGGGACTATCTGCCTGTATATCACTCAGGGCTGAGTCAAGACCATTTATATATAGGGTGAACAAAAAGGGTGCTAGTATGCACCCCTGTCTAACCCCACTGGTACATTTAAAGGGGTCCGTTATTTTTCCCTCCTGGGTATATCTAACCACCGCAGTGGTGTTACGATGTAAAGACTTTAAAATATTAATTACCCCTGGATCCACCCCAAGCCTACTCATAATTGACCATATTTTGCCACGATTCACTCGATCAAAGGCCGCAGTAAGATCCATAAATGCTAAATACATCGTCCCTGATTTAACCACCGTGTATTTAGCACTAATAAGATATAAATTTAGACATTGATCTGTGGTGGATTTCCCTGGTCGAAATCCAAATTGGACGTCTGTTATGACATGCTGCTCCTGTGACCAATCCATCAGTCGATTTAAAACCACCCGCCCCAGGACCTTCGCCGATACATCAATGAGGGAGATAGGGCGGTAACAATGGGGGCTATCCCTATTACCTTTTTTGAAAATAGGGACAATCGTAACAGTGGACCATGATGCCGGCATTACTGTTTCCACTGCTGCATTTAGGACCCTTGTTAGAAGGGGCGCCCAGAGCACGACATTACTACAAAAAAGATCAGGTGGGATCCCATCTGGACCTGGCGCCTTATTCCTAGTAAGGCCCTCAATTCCCCTTGTCACTTCATCCAGAGAAAATGTAATTGGGGAGACATTCTGCTCCAAATGAAACTCCTGTGCTTGGTCCAAACCCGACTGGTGGTTATACAGCCCCTTAAAGTGCTGCTGCCATTGCGCAGGCAAAATGTTATTACTTAATCCCGGCTTGTTCGCATCTTTAAAACAAGGGTTATTAACGACTCGCCAGAAGCAGGTAGAATCCTTCGACTCCACTGCCTCTGTGAGTTCTTCCCAGGCTTGATGCTGCAGTTGTCCCTTACGCCCCTTGACAGCTTGCTTATATTTTATACGGCAAGCTGTCACCCGATCCCTGTCCCTCGGAGAGTGCTTTAGGGCAACTTTCAGCTCTTTTAAAGCCCGTGAGCATAGTGGATCAAACCATCTGGGGGTGTCCCTACTGGTCAGATGAATTGGTGCTTTCAATAAGCTATCAACTAGCTGCGCTATATTCCCGAAAGCCTCCACTAGTTCCACACCTTTCACCTCAGGATCTAAACAGTTCAGGATATTCTGCCTACCTTTATCAAAAAGAGAACCATTAAAAGCCTCACTATTGACCTGGGCCCAGCGCAACCTTCTGCCTTGATCCATAGCCATGACTACCCCCCCCCCCCAATCTTTGCAATGCTGGGTGACGACACACGTCAATGAGGGATAAGACAAGTGGATTATGGTCACTGAAAACACTGTGCTCAATATTGAAACTGGATACAGAGTTTCTCAGTGAGGCAGAGATAAAAATATAGTCAATAAATGAGGAGCATCCTCTCCCTTTAAAGGTAGGATAGACAGTCATGCCTGGGTTGACCACCATTAAGTCCATCGTGTGTGTTAGCTCGTGCGTGTTTAACAGGACACTCAGTTCCCTACCCTCCTGCGTGTGCTCCATATGTGGGCCCTCTCTGCGCGTGCAGGACGACCAATCCCCTTGGAACACCCCCAAGTTTGGGCACAGGTGGCAGTTGAAATCGCCCGCTAAAAGCAGTTGTAACACTGCCAACCCTCGCTCCTGTCTCAGGGCAAGTCTGGTGTTCAATTCTTGTAGGCTAGAGGAACCCTGAGCATATGGCATCCTATTATAGAAATTTATAATGAACAGCCTGTATCTTTTGTTGAAAAATTTTAGCCCCTGTGCAGCATCGGAGTCCCATGCCAAGTCTGTCCATCTACCCTGCAGTGTTAAGTCTATGAATATAACCAAGCCTCCCCTCGCTCTCCCTGATGCTGATCTTAGCGCTGGGCGAAAAAAGGTTTTATATCCCTCTATGAAGAAATTATTATTTGCTGGTTCCCATGTTTCCTGCAAACATATTATGTGAAATTTCCTCATATAAAGGAGCCATTGCTCATTCTCAAATTTGCTAGATAAACCTGCTATGTTCCAAGAAATTACATTTATTTCTCTCCCAATACTCCCCTCCGTGCAGCCAGCTGACTGGAAACTACAGGTCCTCCTAATTACCCCAGCTATATTGCCATCCCTAAGGTTGCTAAATTCTTTAGGCTCGCAGGTGGTTTGTACTGGAAGTATCCCCGGGTTAGGCTCCTCTCCCCTCCCCTAGTGTCTACATCAATTGGGGGGTGACACGTTCTATAGCCGCTCCTTCCCCGAGATGCAGTCAATCGATGTCATTTAAATCCCTTAGTACGGCAAATGCATTACCTGTGGCGAAGGGGTTGGCCCACCCGGTTACTCCCTCCTGTTGGGCCCCCTGACAGTGTCGCTGATTAAGAATGGCCTGTGGTCTGTAGAAAAAAAAAACCAGCGGAAGTGGTTTAATCCCTGACTCTAATTCGGCTACAGATAAACTGCTGCTATAAGAAAGGATCTTGCGTACGAGTTCGGGGTATCTCAGCATGACAATCACGCTATCACCTGAAAAGACTTTTCTGGATCTACCGATCCAGGACACCCTCCTCGCCATCAAAATATGTCAGTGATCCCTAATATTAAATCCTGCTTGCCTGCACATCCAGTGAGCCACCTTATTGATCAGCTGAACCGGAGATTCATCTTGTGGGGAGTTGTGTACTGGGACACCAGACAAAACCACGGTGTAAGGGCAGCTTGCTGGGGGAAGATCTATAACTGGTAGATCTGGGGTACTTGGCGCAACTGACAATAACCTCTCCTTTGATTGCTGCTGTGCACTATCTCGCCTTACTATCCTTTCGTGGCCCCCCTGCTGCATTGTTAAATTACCCCCAGTCACTGTGGCAGGTTCCCTCAACCCCGTGTTCAAAGTACGCCACTCAGATCGAGTTACCTCGGGGTGTAATAGAGGTACATGAGGTGCCTTGGCGTGCGAGGTCCCTGCACGTATGGTATGATCCCCCCCTCCCGTTAGCCCACTCAACACCGATAATGCAGGCTCCCTAGGAGCTCCCTCTGTCCCTTGTTCTACACTTGTACATCGGCATACCCCTTGATTGGTAAATGCACTACATGATTTCTCAAGCTGCGACAGTTTATCCTCAATTGACCCTAATTTACTTATAAGAGGGCCCAAGAGAACAGTCATCAAGGTCTCCAATCCTTTCCACTGGTCAGCATCATCCCTAGAATCCCCCAGGATGTGTGTGCAATTGTCAGGCATAGGGCTAGGACTCAGGCCCAGTCCTCTATTAGATTCCAAAGCCAGTTTCTCGTGGTGTCTGTTTACTTGCTGCTCAGGTTTGGGCTTTTGCTTCTGCCTTTGTGCGGCACTTCCCCTTGTTCGTTTTGCGGGCGGCACTCCACTGCCTATTGTCAAAGTTTTTGATGAACCTTCTGCACTCTCCCCCACCGGACCTCAACCCTCACGGATGCGTGTTTCGCTGTTCTCTAAGGCATCATAATTGGGCCACTGTCTCTTCTACGAAGTTTAGTCTTGCCTTGCGCAAGCACTCTCCACCTATGACGGAGGAAATGGAGGTCAATGTCAGTCGGTCGATTCCTGGCTTACACAGGTGGCTAACCATGTCGTACCTATTAAACACAGAGATGTTAATTCTTCAGAAAAAAGACAGTCAACCCTTTGGGTTAATGAGGAGCTTAAAAGCCTTTGTAAGCACTGTAAGAAAATGGAAACTGATTGGAGGCGTCATTACCTTTGTAATGACAAATCGCTCCACATGAAGGCTCTAAATATCTACCAAGAAAGCTCTGTCTGACTTTTTTTCAGATCAGATTGACATGTTTCAAAACAAGTCCGGGGAGATATTTAAAATCGTTAAAAAGTTTATGCACCCAAAAGCCTTGTTCAGCCTTTAAAACGTTCTCTTAATTTATGTACCCAATTGAACAACTTCTTTGACTCTAAAATCCAAACCATCGTGGATACTTTACATCTCACGGACGCCGCATCGATGAGGATCAGTGATTACAAGGCACTGCAGGTAGAAATAGTGTCCTTGCATGGCCAATTGCTAAAGGAATTTGCCTTGATTTCACCTGAGGAGTCCACTCAGGCCTTGAGTGTCTGCAAATCGTGGTGCACAGATGACCCCTGTCCTCTCCACATTCTTGCCACCAATTGTACAGCCATCAAGCCTGTTCTAAACCAGCTTCTAAATCAGTCAATTCGTTTGGCCACAGTGCCCAGTGGTTGGAAGCAGGCCAAGTTGATTCCTCTTTTAATCAAACCCTTGACAGACAAGACCAATCTTGCCAATTTCTGTCACATTTTAATGCTGTCATCCTTTACCAAGATTTTAGAGAAGTTCATAAGTTTAGAGAAGTTCATAAACAAGCAGCTCTGTGCTTTTTGAGAACAAAATGTTAGAGGTCTCAGATACAATTAGGCTAGTGGTAGATCAAGGGAAGCAGGTGGCACTGATCCTCTTTGATCTATCCGCGGCTTTTGACCCGGTCTCACATTCGGCACTCCTGCAGCACCTCGAAGCCATCGGCGTCTGCGGTTCTGCTTTGGCATGGCTCCGTTCCTTTTTGACAGACAGGTCCCAGTCAGTCTGGATGGTTCCATTTGCCTCTGATCCTAAACCATTGGGTTATGGGGTCCTTCAGGGGTCTACACTAAGTCCCAAATTGTTTTCAATGAGGATATGACCACTTTGGCACCCCTAATTGAAACCTTTGGAGTACAGACAATATCTTATGCAGATGATATGCAACTGCTCCTCACCCTTGACAGAAATTCACCTAATGCACTGCATTACTTCCAGACTTGCTTGATGTCTGTGTTTCAGTGGATGCGCGATAGTGGCCTCCAATGTAATACTAACAAGACAGAAATTCTGCTCTTTGGAGTCCCCCCTGCCCAGCTGGGAAAATGACCATTGGCCCAAGGATGTCCCCTGCCACCTCCCCCTACCATGGTAGCATGCAATCTTGGGGTAACATTCTATACTACTGCTTCTTTCGCCCCCCAGGTGGGGAGGTAGTAGGCACCTGCTTTGGCCTGTTAAAAATGTTAACATTCCTCTAACTCCTCCCCCTCCCGCAGCAAAAAACAGTGATCCAGGCCTTGATCACCTCAAGGCTGGATTATGCTCACTCTCTGTACGGGGGCCTACCTGCCTATCTCCTGAAGAGATTACAGCTGGTGCAGAATGCTGCTGCCAGGCTTCTGCTACGCCTTCCCAAGAGAGCCCACATTCAGCCAACCCTAAAGGTACTGCACTGGTTGCCTATAAAAGAATGTGTGAGGTTCACAGGTTTGGTTCTGGCACACAAAGCTTTTTATCACAGAGGCCCTCAGCATTTGTGAACCTTACCAACCAGCTCGGTCTCTTTGGGAATCCAACTCCTTGCTGGTAGTAATTCCTCATTTCATATGAAAAAAGTGGAGCAGTAGCTCCTTCTCTTATCTGGCAACCAGAAAGTTAAATGCCCTCCCAGTTCAGCTCCCTGGTCCCATTGACATTCTGACCGTTAAGAGAGTTCTGAAGACCTGGCTCTTTGGTTCTACCTCTGTTATTTAGGGATCAGACTTGCTACTTAGTGCCTGGACACTCTATTGAGTAGCTGTTGCTCTTTACAAATCTTTAAATAATAATAATAATGTGTAATTGCTTCAGCAGGTTAGGGTTGCAAGACTTTTTGTCCTTGGAGAAGAACAGAATGAATTTTGTGGATTTAGAATAAATAAGTTCTTTAAATGTTGTAAATGTTTACAAGTACAAAATGAGCATGTCCAGTGGTTAAGATGTGTTAAGGTAGTTTAGTGTGTTGTCTAGGAATTGTTGGATGGAGACATCTCTTTCCACCAGTTACATAACTTAGTGTTCATGGGTCCTAATGCAAACACGTAAAACGAGACCCCACTACACCAGATAGCTGTCCCAAATATTCAGCGAACCTTGCTACTCTTTAACCATCCTCAGAATTTTCCACACAAGTCTGTCTGTCACAGGAGGTCACAGCAGTGACATACTTTACTTTTACTTAAGATTAGAAATAGTAGATGTCACTGCCAGCACATCACACTGTCTTTGCTATTAGTGTTCATGATGGCTCAAGTTAGCACAAAACCATGATAAATACAAGCTCCATTATTAAAACATAATTTCACATACTGAACATAGTCCGAACTGAGTACCACACCATAGCATGTATGTGCTATGTTTTTAGAATCATATATGGATGATCGTCTGCCTAGGTTTACACTATCCAAAGGCGAGCAGTAGGGCACTTTTTGCCCAGTGTTGACAGTGAAGCTGTAATGCACATATGTTCTCATTTTCCACAGTGATACTGTAAAGTTCACATTTGCCAATGTCAGTTACCCTTTTGTGGTGTTCTTCATTGCTTTTTCTTTGTGTAGGTGAAACTACCAGTTTTTTACCAGCATTCAGTTATCAGCACAGTTTAGAAGTAGTGATATGTTTGTTTTAAAAAAATAAGTTGTGTTGTACGACAGCTCCTCCTCAGACAAACACATATATTAGTTGCTTGCTTCCAAGACAAAGGAAGTCATTTCCCTTGACACTTCTGAGAGTTTCCCTTACTTGTTGCTGTTTGTGTATGAATAATGCTGTGTTTATTGAGAGGAAAAGACAAGGTCTTTACTAATGCCAGTGTGAGGGCAAAACGTTGCACCCTAATTCTGGCTCCCTCCTCCACCTCTACCTCCACTCAACGTAGTGTGATCCTGGACAAGTTGTTCAGTTTAACTTAGCTTCAGGCACTGCTAAACTCTTAGAAAGTGGCTAGTAAGAGACACATATAAAGTGTTTTTTAGCCCCCCTTACTTACTGTTGGTTGGCTTCATTGTCACCTTTTGTTTTCTTCTTTTCATTGATGAGAGCATCTCTACGCATGCCAGCTTCACTTTGTCTCCATGTTTTTGTTTTCTTCTCTGAAGCATGGCCCAAGTACTGTTTGTCAATGTCTTCTTATCCCAGCTTCCCCTACAAATAATTTTCCTGTAATGCAAAGCTGGTCAAAAGGCAAATACAATTCTTGCTCTTCCTGCTGCTGGAACTCCCTCTTCAAACTTCCCAAAAGTTGCAGGTTTATATATGTATATGTGGTATTTACTCATAGTAAACTTGATGTAGATTATTTGTCGCACAAGACACAAATCATCAGCCTAAGTGCAACACACAGAGTTCCACAAAGAGGTGGTTAAATACACGAGGCCATCAAGTACCACAGCCACAAATGAGAAATTATTTGGTTGTATCTATAATGCACTATTCCATAAAATACGGGAAATTGTGTTTCACAATGACACAGTGAATCAGTAACCCCTCCATGGCTCAATGTTTTCCATTCTACCAGATCAAGGGCATCTTCACTCAAGCTTCTCCAAGCAGTCATAACATGCATCTCTAAATTCTGTAACCTTTGGGAAAATATTGTCCTCAAAGAGGCCAGGCACCAATAATCCTTCCCCTCACATCCCAATATTGTCAATGTTGTCACACAAAGGGTGTGTTTTTCCGCTGAGCTTCTTAACATAAAAGCAAATATACCAACCATACATACTCTTAGAGAAAATGATGTCCGTATCAGTGCTACCAAACCAGGTTACCCCTTTTCTTGGTAGCAATAACTATTCCCCAAAGATTACTTCACTGTTAATACGCAACTCTCTGAATGTCACTTGTAAATAAATCATCATAGTTTTCTCTTAAGCAAGGCCTCCACGCCTTCAATCATTGTTTCAATTGAATGCTCAATATTTTTGCTTGAATAATCCTAGCAAGAGGCATATTTGTTAGTTTTGAGCATAGTTTTTGTGAGCCTCCCATATAACAACATTTTTGTGTTTTACTGCATCTCACACACACTACCCATTTGTGACCTTCCACCCACTGTATTCATGTGTAAGCTTCACACACAAACACTATGTTTCTGGTGTTCATCACTAACACCTCATATCTGAGCTTTACCACACACCTCATTCTGCATATCTCACTATACCTATCTTCTGTGAGCAGGCTTTTTACATTGGTAAGCATCTTTCCTCCACACAAACACTGTACATCCCATTTTTGTGAGCATTCCACACAAGTCAATTTCTTATTGCAAACTTATCTCATAGGGCTTCTTCTATTTTTGTGCAAGATAATGCGGTTTGAGTGCACTCTACACTCATATCATTCATCTGCAATAATGCTTCTCATTGATTAGACAACAAAAGTTTCTGTATTGTGTTGTATACTGTGCGAGGCATTAAGGCTTCTCCACCCTCCAGAAACTATTCTCGCTCTCTTTCTTGTGCCCTGCTCAACCAGAGGTTTCCAAAAGGGATCTGACTGACTTAAATGCTCAAACAGTCACACAGAATCCTACACATCTTTACAATCTTTATTCGGCATAAAAAAAAATACCATAAAAGATACAATATATAAGAAGGCACATAAAATACAGACATTGTGCAAAATACGCCATGCAAAACTCTACACCTCACCAAATCAGCACATAAGTGTGTTATTTTACTTATCTCATATTTCGAGTACCTAAAACCTATGGCTGATTTACAGCTCGATTCAACCTGTAGCACTTAATCAATATAAAATTGCTACCTTTTAAAACGATACATAATATGGGAGGCAAGAGTGCTGTATACTTCAACCACCCCTTGTAGCCCTTAATCTAAAAGCAGACCTTAAAAAATTTGTAATACAAAAAGTCTAAAAACATCTGGTGCCAATTTTAAAAAGAAAAGGGCACCGCGCGCCTGTCTAAATCTGGCTTTCTTTAGAAGGCCCTTTAAAAAATATCTTCTGGGGTATGCATAAAACGGGCAGAGTAGTACAAAATGAAGGGTATCCTGTGGAGACCTATTGTCGCAGCCACAGGGTCCCTTCAGTTCTGTAGTCACCGAAAACCCTGCCGGTACCGCCAATAGATGGTGCAGAAGATTTAACCTAAAGCGGGTAATTAAGAATCTATCATGAGCCCTGCTTGTCAAAGACAAGTAAGGTTCAATACCATCAGTGGACTTAACTACTAGGTATTCTCTCACAACTGGCTTGACAAACTCTCTGCCCTCACATAGCCTCATAGTATGCTTAAGGAACCGGTCCTTAACGAGTGCCTTATCCTGAGTGCTCATATTGAGTGGGTTAGTAAATAAATCTGCACAACCCAAGCTCTCCAAGGACTCCTTCACATACCTTAACCACGGAATTTTGAGCCCGTGGTCGAGAGACAGACAGTCCTGGATTACCAGCCTACAGAATGCCGCCTCCTCATTTGCCCAGGTCTTTACCCAGCAGAGAAGGGGTTTGACTGCCACCAGATCGGCGACATATCTAACTCCCAGCTCTTCATGGATAATATGCGCCGGAGTACTCTGGGGAACTTTCAGCAGGCGCCTCAGGTACTTGTTCTCCTCGACTTGCAGCTTATTAGTATCAATAAATCCCCAAACCTCACTTCCATATAACACTTTAGCACAGCACATTGAACTATATAATTTTAAAACCTGCTCTGGCGTCCACCTTCCTAACCTGTGTGCAAAGTTCGATATTGATCCTGTGGACCTAACCATAGCTAAACACTTCTCCTCTAACTGGTGTTTAAAATTTAAATGTCCGTCAAATAATATACCCAGATATGAAAAAAGACTGAACTTTGCTTAGACAGTGAGAACCTATTTTGTAATTGTAGGGTTTGGGTGGCTTCTTCCCAATTTCCAAAATATATGATTTCGTTAGGTTTGGGGACATATCCAAATTTTCCATGAAAGACACAAAGCCATCTATTAAAAGCTGCAGACCCTTAGGAGTACGAGCGAGGAGTACCGCATCGTCTGCATAAAGCAGAACAGGAACCGAGCGGGTACCTATCCTGGGACTGTCTGCCTGTATATCACTCAGGGCTGAGTCAAGACCATTTATATATAGGGTGAACAAAAAGGGTTCTAGTATGCACCCCTGTCTAACCCCACTGGTACATTTAAAGGGGTCCGTTATTTTCCCTCCTGGGTATATCTAACCACCGCAGTGGTGTTACTGATGTAAAGACTTTAAAATATGAATTACCCCTGGATCCACCCCAAGCCTACTCATAATTGACCATATTTTGCCACGATTCACTCGATCAAAGGCCGCAGTAAGATCCATAAATGCTAAATACATCGTCCCTGATTTAACCACCGTGGTATTTAGCACTAATAAGATATAAATTTAGACATTGATCTGTGGTGGATTTCCCTGGTCGAAATCCAAATTGGACGTCTTTATGACATGCTGCTCCTGTGACCAATCCATCAGTCGATTTAAAACCACCCGCCCCAGGACCTTCGCCGATACATCAATGAGGGAGATAGGGCGGTAACAATGGGGGCTATCCCTATTACCTTTTTTGAAAATAGGGACAATCGTACCAGTGGACCATGATGCCGGCATTACTGTTTCCACTGCTGCATTTAGGACCCTTGTTAGAAGGGGCGCCCAGAGCACGACATTACTACAAAAAAGATCAGGTGGGATCCCATCTGGACCTGGCGCCTTATTCCTAGTAAGGCCCTCAATTCCCCTTGTCACTTCATCCAGAGAAAATGTAATTGGGGAGACATTCTGCTCCAAATGAAACTCCTGTGCTTGGTCCAAACCCGACTGGTGGTTATACAGCCCCTTAAAGTGCTGCTGCCATTGCGCAGGCAAAATGTTATTACTTAATCCCGGCTTGTTCGCATCTTTAAAACAAGGGTTATTAACGACTCACCAGAAGCAGGTAGAATCCTTCGACTCCACTGCCTCTGTGAGTTCTTCCCAGGCTTGATGCTGCAGTTGTCCCTTACGCCCCTTGACAGCTTGCTTATATTTTATACGGCAAGCTGTCACCCGATCCCTGTCCCTCAGAGAGTGCTTTAGGGCAACTTTCAGCTCTTTTAAAGCCCGTGAGCATAGTGGATCAAACCATCTGGGGGTGTCCCTACTGGCCAGATGAATTGGTGCTTTCAATAAGCTATCAACTAGCTGCGCTATATTCCGAAAGCCTCCACTAGTTCCACACCTTTCACCTCAGGATCTAAACAGTTCAGGATATTCTGCCTACCTTTATCAAAAAGAGAACCATTAAAAGCCTCACTATTGACCTGGGCCCAGCGCAACCTTCTGCCTTGATCCGTAGCCATGACTACACCCCCCCCCCCAATCTATGCAATGCTGGGTGACGACACACGTCAATGAGGGATAAGACAAGTGGATTATGGTCACTGAAAACACTGTGCTCAATATTGAAACTGGATACAGAGTTTCTCAGTGAGGCAGAGATAAAAATATAGTCAATAAATGAGGAGCATCCTCTCCCTTTAAAGGTAGGATGGACAGTCATGCCTGGGTTGACCACCATTAAGTCCATCGTGTGTGTTAGCTCGTGCGTGTTTAACAGGACACTCAGTTCCCTACCCCCCTGCGTGTGCTCCATATGTGGGCCCTCTCTGCGCGTGCAGGACGACCAATCCCTTGGAACACCCCCAAGTTTGGGCACAGGTGGCAGTTGAAATCGCCCGCTAAAAGCAGTTGTAACACTGCCAACCTCGCTCCTGTCTCAGGGCAAGTCTGGTGTTCAATTCTTGTAGGCTAGAGGAACCCTGAGCATATGGCATCCTATTATAGAAATTTATAATGAACAGCCTGTATCTTTTGCTGAAAAATTTTAGCCCCTGTGCAGCATCGGAGTCCCATGCCAAGTCTGTCCATCTACCCTGCAGTGTTAAGTCTATGAATATAACCAAGCCTCCTCTCGCTCTCCCTGATGCTGATCTTAGCGCTGGGCGAAAAAAGGTTTTATATCCCTCTATGAAGAAATTATTATTTGCTGGTTCCCATGTTTCCTGCAAACATATTATGTGAAATTTCCTCATATAAAGGAGCCATTGCTCATTCTCAAATTTGCTAGATAAACCTGCTATGTTCCAAGAAATTACATTTATTTCTCTCCCAATACTCCCCTCCGTGCAGCCAGCTGACTGGAAACTACAGGTCCTCCTAATTACCCCAGCTATATTGCCATCCCTAAGGTTGCTAAAATCTTTAGGCTCGCAGGTGGTTTGTACTGGAAGTATCCCCGGGTTAGGCTCCTCTCCCCTCCCCCTAGTGTCTACATCAATTGGGGGGGTGACACGCTCTACAGCCGCTCCTTCCCCGAGATGCAGTCAATCGATGTCATTTAAATCCCTTAGTACGGCAAATGCATTACCTGTGGCGAAGGGGTTGGCCCACCCGGTTACTCCCTCCTGTTGGGCCCCCTGACAGTGTCGCTGATTAA
Source organism: Calotriton arnoldi (assembly GCA_963921515.1). Taxonomy (NCBI): domain Eukaryota; kingdom Metazoa; phylum Chordata; class Amphibia; order Caudata; family Salamandridae; genus Calotriton; species Calotriton arnoldi. The sequence goes on along the minus strand of CAWUFW010000004.1, from coordinate 8,916,321 downwards.
GAATGGCCTGTGGTCTGTAGAAAAAAAAAACAGCGGAAGTGGTTTAATCCCTGACTCTAATTCGGCTACAGATAAACTGCTGCTTTAAGAAAGGATCTTGCGTACGAGTTCGGGGTATCTCAGCATGACAATCACGCTATCACCTGAAAAGACTTTTCTGGATCTACCGATCCAGGACACCCTCCTCGCCATCAAAATATGTCAGTGATCCCTAATATTAAATCCTGCTTGCCTGCACATCCAGTGAGCCACCTTATTGATCAGCTGAACCGGAGATTCATCCTGTGGGGAGTTGTGTACTGGGACACCAGACAAAACCACGGTGTAAGGGCAGCTTGCTGGGGGAAGATCTATAACTGGTAGATCTGGGGTACGTGGCGCAACTGACAATAACCTCTCCTTTGATTGCTGCTGTGCACTATCTCGCCTTACTATCCTTTCGTGGCCCCCCTGCTGCATTGTTAAATTACCCCCAGTCACTGTGGCAGGTTCCCTCAACCCCGTGTTCAAAGTACGCCACTCAGATCGAGTTACCTCGGGGTGTAATAGAGGTACATGAGGTGCCTTGGCGTGCGAGGTCCCTGCACGTATGGTATGATCCCCCCTCCCGTTAGCCCACTCAACACCGATAATGCAGGCTCCCTAGGAGCTCCCTCTGTCCCTTGTTCTACACTTGTACATCGGCATACCCCTTGATTGGTAAATGCACTACATGATTTCTCAAGCTGCGACAGTTTATCCTCAATTGACCCTAATTTACTTATAAGAGGGGCCAAGAGAACAGTCATCAAGGTCTCCAATCCTTTCCACTGGTCAGCGTCATCCCTAGAATCCCCCAGGATGTGTGTGCAATTGTCAGGCATAGGGCTAGGACTCAGGCCCAGTCCTCTATTAGATTCCAAAGCCAGTTTCTCGTGGTGTCTGTTTACTTGCTGCTCGGGTTTGGGCTTTTGCTTCTGCCTTTGTGCGGCACTTCCCCTTGTTCGTTTTGCGGGCGGCACTCCACTGCCTATTGTCAAAGTTTTTGATGAACCTTCTGCACTCTCCCCCGCTGATTTTTTGGACCTTGTCCGAACCACACTGTGGGCCGGGCCGGGTACAGTTACAGCATGAGCCAAACTGGGGGTCGATGGTGCTGGGGACACTGCAGGGCGAACCATTATGGAATCAAGAAACTCCGGGTCCACCCCAGTAGGTTGAATAAAGTCAGTGCCGTTTGAGTGTTCAGCAAAGGTCACCTCAGCTACCGTCAGTGAAGGTCCTGGTACTGGTAAATCAGTCACTACCCCAATGTTACTTGGGCCTGGGTTGTCAAGACATGTGAAAACGGCAATATAAGGTGACACAGTCGGCGATTTGAGCAGAGTTATACGCCCCATTGACGACCTTTTTTGAGCTGCGAGGGAATCCAGGGAGAGTCTCTTCTCTGTAAGCTGGATTTGGTGAGTCAGAACTGACTCTGTCCTAGTCAAAAATGCATCCAGAGTTCCGGTGACCCCCCCCCCCGCCAGTAAACATGTGCCCTTACGCTTACTCATCTTATGTGGTGACTACAGGTAGTAGGCGGGCGTCAAAACTTATAGGGGATATAACGATACCTTTTTGCCTGATTTTATCGTCCAGAAGCCTTCTTCCAGATTACAGAGAGGTGGCTTGGCCCGGCCTTCCTCGGCCTCTGACGGGCGCAGACAGGCCCGCCCTTGGCCCGCGCTGCGTCCCGCGCTGCGTGAGAGCTGCTCTGGTTTTGAAGGGTCTCCTGACCCAGGTGAGCCTCGTTGGCGGTGGCGGGAAAAGCCGTGAAGAACACTGGGACCCGTAGTGCTGGGTCCGGCAAGATGAGGTGAGCGTCCCACGCTGCGTGAGAGCTGCTCTGGTTTTGAAGGGTCTCCTGACCCAGGTGAGCCTCGTTGGCGGCGGCGGGAAAAGCCGCGAAGAACACTGGGACCCGTAGTGCTGGGTCCGGCAAGATGAGGTGAGCGACACTATACATACTATTAGACCTGCCAGCCTTGCCTGCTTAACTCCTCTTTTTGCTGATTTTTTTTGTTGGCCTTAGGACTCTGAGCACCTTACCACTGCTGACCAGTGCTAAAGTGCACATGCTTCTCCCCTAAACATGGTAACGTTGGTGTATACACAGCAGGCATATTTAATTTACTAGTAAGTACCTTGTACAGTGGTATACCATATACCCAGGGCCTGTTAATTAAATACTACTAGAGGGTCTGCAGCACTGATTGTGCCACCCACACAAGTAGCCCTTTAAACTTGTCTCAGGCCTTCCATTGCAGAGGCTGTGTGTGTAGTTTTACTGCCACGTCGACTTGGTATTAAAAACCCCAAGCATTAAACTTTCCTTTTATTACACATAAGTCAGGTAAGGTAGGCCCTAGGTAGCCAATAGGGTAGGGTGCTATGTTACTAAAAGGTAGGACATGTACTTTTAAGTTTTGCATGTCCTTGTAGTGAAAAACACCTACATTCGTTTTTCACTACCATGAGGCCTACTCCTCTCAGAGATTAACATTGGGAATTCCTTAATGCACTCTTTTAAGCTGTAATTCCTGTTTAGAAAGGAGTAGCTGTGTCATGTTTTATATCATTGGAACGGCAATGACAAATCCTCTTTACTGGTAAGGTTGGATTTCACATTACTATTTTAGATATGCTCCTTTTAGAAAGTGGACATTTCTCTGCTCTTACAGCTTTGTGTGCCTTCAGCCTGTCTCCAATACACTCCAATATTAATCAATTGCATTTTGAGGTTAAGGAATGTCATGAAGAGCATTCCGTTTGTTCTTCCTTTTTTCGTCTCACCTTTGTTTGCTTGTTGCATGAAGATGTAAGATTCAAAAACATGTTTTTTCACATTTGATCTTATTACTTTGTGAATGTAAATAACAATTGAAGCATACTTGCAAACTGTGACTACATGCCTGCCTTTGTTTCACTATAATACTGTGCGATTGTATTTGTTCAACAGAGCATACGGCTCTCAGACAATGGGTGATTCGTATAGGGTAACTGAAAAGTTCAAAAGGTTGTCCTAGTCCCCCCCAGAAATTTAGTGTCTCCTACGCCTCTGGAGCTATTGCTCCCTTTTATAAAGTTTGTGGATCCAGACATTAGACAGCAGAGCTATGCTTCTGTTACACAAATCCTACAGAGCCAGTGCTGTAACAGCAGAGCTACCCCTCCAGTTACAGCGACATATGCAGTCACTGAGGTTTGACGTCTAGGTCTGGCACATAGCTGGCCAGATTACATAGCCAGTCTCAGTTTTCACACACTTGACTGGTTAAAGCCATGAAAAGGAATACTGTCAGCTACTGTCACCTTATGCAAGACACACCCTAGATCACAGTTGAAGGAGGTCACCTCACCCGATGCATTTACTTCAGACACTCTCCCCTGCCCATCTGAACTCTCTGCTCTAGATTCAACCTTGAGACTGTCAGGTTTTTTGACTCCCATCAAAGACCCTACTGTCTGACCATGAGAGATGGAGACTTGAGGTGAGACACAGAGAGAGGGAGCCTCGGGGAGAGACACAGAGAGAGGGAGACTTGAGAAGAGACACATAGAGAGGGAGCCTCGAGGAGAGACACAGAGAGGGAGCCTCGAGGAGAGACATAGAGAGAGGGAGACTTGAGGAGAGATGCAGAGAGAGGGAGACTCGGGGAGAGACAGAGAGAGAGGGAGACTTGAGGAGAGATGCAGAGAGAGGGAGACTCGAGGGGAGACACAGAGAGAGGGAGACTCGAGAAGAGACACAGAGAGAGGGAGCCTTGAGGAGAGAAACAGAGAGAGGGAGTCTCGAGGAGAGACACAGAGAGAGGGAAACTGGAGGAGAGACACAGAGAGAGGGAGACTGGAGGAGAGACACAGAGAGAGGGAGACTCGAGGAGAGACACAGAGAAAGGGAGACTCGAGGAGAGACACAGAGAGAGGGAGACTCGAGGAGAGACACAGAGAGGGAGACTCGAGGAGAGACACAGAGAAAGGGAGACTCGAGGCGAGACACAGAGAGAGGGAGACTCGAAGCAAGACACAGAGAGAGGAAACTGGAGGAGAGACAGAGAGAGAGGGAGACTCGAGGAGAATCAGAGAGAGGGAGACTTGAGGAGAGACACAGAGAGAGGGAGATTCGAGGAGAGACACAGAGAGAGGGAGACTTGAGAAGAGACACATAGAGAGGGAGACTCGAGGAGAGACACAGAGAGAGGGAGACTCGAGGAGAGACACAGAGAGGGAGACTCGAGGAGAGACACAGAGAAAGGGAGACTCGAGGCGAGACACAGAGAGAGGGAGACTCAAAGCAAGACTCAGAGAGAGGGAAACTCGAAGTGAGACGCAGAGAGAGGGAGACTCGAGGAGAGACACAGAGTGAGGGAGACTCGAGGAGAGACACAGAGTGAGGGAGACTCGAGGAGAGACACAGAGAGAGAGCTCGAGGCGAGACACAGAGAGGGAGACTCGAGGAGAGACAGAGAGAGGGAGACTCGAGGAGAGACAGAGAGAGGGAAACTGGAGGAGAGACAGAGAGAGAGGGAGACTCGAGGAGAAACAGAGAGAGGGAGACTCGAGGAGAGACACAGAGAGAGGGAGACTCGAGGAGAGACACAGAGAGAGGGAGACTCGAGGAGAGACACAGAGAGAGGGAGACTTGAGAAGAGACACATAGAGAGGGAGACTCGAGGAGAGACAGAGAGAGAGGGAGCCTCGAGGAGAGACATAGAGAGAGGGAGACTTGAGGAGAGCTGCAGAGAGAGGGAGACTCGAGGGGAGACACAGAGAGAGAGAGGGAGACTCGAGGAGAGACACAGAGAGGGAGACTCGAGGAGAGACACAGAGAGGGAGACTTGAGAAGAGACACACAGAGAGGGAGACCCGAGGAGAGACACAGAGAGGGAGACTCGAGGAGAGACACAGAGAAAGGGAGACTCAAGGCGAGACACAGAGAGAGGAAACTCGAGCGAGACACAGAGAGAGGGAGACTCGAGGAGAGACACAGAGTGAGGGAGACTCGAGGAGAGACACAGAGTGAGGGAGACTCGAGGAGAGACACAGAGTGAGGGAGACTCGAGGCGAGACACAGAGAGGGAGACTCGAGGAGAGACACAGAGAGGGAGACTCGAGGAGAGACAGAGAGAGGGAAACTGGAGGAGAGACAGAGAGAGAGGGAGACTCGAGGAGAGACAGAGAGGGAGACTCGAGGCGAGACACAGAGAGAGGGAGACTCGAAGCAAGACACAGAGAGAGGGAAACTGGAGGAGAGACAGAGAGAGGGAGACTCGAGGAGAAACAGAGAGAGGGAGACTTGAGGAGAGACACAGAGAGAGGGAGACTCGAGGAGAGACAGAGAGAGGGAGACTCGAGGAGAGACACAGAGAGAGGGAGACTCGAGGAGAGACACAGAGAGAGGGAGACTCGAGGAGAGACACAGAGAGAGGGAGACTCGAGAAGAGACAGAGAGAGGGAGACTCTAGGAGAGACACAGAGAGAGGGAGACTCGAGGAGAGACACAGAGAGAGGGAGACTCGAGGAGAGACACAGAGAGAGGGAGACTTGAGGAGAGACACAGAGAGAGGGAGACTTGAGAAGAGACACAGAGAGAGGGAGACTCGAGGAGAGACACAGAGAAAGGGAGACTTGAGGCGAGACACAGAGAGAGAGAGACTCGAGCGAGACACAGAGAGAGGGAGACTCGAGCGAGACACAGAGATAGGAGACTCGAGGAGAGACACAGAGTGAGGGAGACTCGAGGACAGACAGAGTGAGGGAGACTCGAGGCGAGACACAGAGAGAGAGACTCGAGGCGAGACACAGAGAGGGAGACTCGAGGAGAGACACAGAGAGGGAGACTCGATGAGAGACACAGAGAGAGGGCGACTCGAAGCAAGACACAGAGAGAGGGAAACTGGAGGAGAGACAGAGAGAGAGAGGGAGACTCGAGGAGAAACGGAGAGAGGGAGACTCGAGGAGATACACAGAGAGGGAGACTCGAGGAGAGACAGAGAGAGAGGGAGAGACTCGAGACGAGACACAGAGAGAGGGAGACTCGAGAAGAGACAGAGAGAGGGAGACTCAAGGAGAGACAGAGAGAGAGACTCGAGGCGAGACACAGAGAGAGGGAGACTCTAGAAGAGACAGTGGGAGACTCGAGGAGAGACACCGAGAGGGAGACTCGAGGAGAGACACAGAGAGAGAGAGACTCGAGAAGAGAGAGAGGGAGACTCGAGGAGAGACACAGAGAGAGGGAGACTCAAGGAGAGACACAGAGAGAGGGAGACTCGAGGAGAGACACAGAGAGAGTGAGCCTTGAGGAGAGAAACAGAGAGAGGGAGTCTCGAGGAGAGACACAGAGAGAGGGAAACTGGAGGAGAGACACAGAGAGAGGGAGACTGGAGGAGAGACACAGAGAGAGGGAGACTCGAGGAGAGACACAGAGAAAGGGAGACTCGAGGAGAGACACAGAGAGAGGGAGACTCGAGGAGAGACACAGAGAGGGAGACTCGAGGAGAGACACAGAGAAAGGGAGACTCGAGGCGAGACACAGAGAGAGGGAGACTCGAAGCAAGACACAGAGAGAGGGAAACTGGAGGAGAGACAGAGAGAGAGGGAGACTCGAGGAGAATCAGAGAGAGGGAGACTTGAGGAGAGACACAGAGAGAGGGAGATTCGAGGAGAGACACAGAGAGAGGGAGACTTGAGAAGAGACACATAGAGAGGGAGACTCGAGGAGAGACACAGAGAGAGGGAGACTCGAGGAGAGACACAGAGAGGAGACTCGAGGAGAGACACAGAGAAAGGGAGACTCGAGGCGAGACACAGAGAGAGGAGACTCAAAGCAAGACTCAGAGAGAGGGAAACTCGAAGTGAGACGCAGAGAGAGGGAGACTCGAGGAGAGACACAGAGTGAGGGAGACTCGAGGAGAGACACAGAGTGAGGGAGACTCGAGGAGAGACACAGAGAGAGAGACTCGAGGCGAGACACAGAGAGGGAGACTCGAGGAGAGACAGAGAGAGGGAGACTCGAGGAGAGACAGAGAGAGGGAAACTGGAGGAGAGACAGAGAGAGAGGGAGACTCGAGGAGAAACAGAGAGAGGGAGACTCGAGGAGAGACACAGAGAGAGGGAGACTCGAGGAGAGACACAGAGAGAGGAGACTCGAGGAGAGACACAGAGAGAGGGAGACTTGAGAAGAGACACATAGAGGGGAGACTCGAGGAGAGACAGAGAGAGAGGGAGCCTCGAGGAGAGACATAGAGAGAGGGAGACTTGAGGAGAGCTGCAGAGAGAGGGAGACTCGAGGGAGACACAGAGAGAGAGAGAGGGAGACTCGAGGAGAGACACAGAGAGGGAGACTCGAGGAGAGACACAGAGAGGGAGACTTGAGAAGAGACACACAGAGAGGGAGACCCGAGGAGAGACACAGAGAGGGAGACTCGAGGAGAGACACAGAGAAAGGGAGACTCGAGGCGAGACACAGAGAGAGGGAAACTCGAAGCGAGACACAGAGAGAGGGAGACTCGAGAGAGACACAGAGTGAGGGAGACTCGAGGAGAGACACAGAGTGAGGGAGACTCGAGGAGAGACACAGAGTGAGGGAGACTCGAGGCGAGACACAGAGAGGAGACTCGAGGGGAGAGACACAGAGAGGGAGACTCGAGGAGAGACAGAGAGAGGGAAACTGGAGGAGAGACAGAGAGAGGGAGACTCGAGGAGAGACAGAGAGGGAGACTCGAGGCGAGACACAGAGAGAGGGAGACTCGAAGCAAGACACAGAGAGAGGGAAACTGGAGGAGAGACAGAGAGGGAGACTCGAGGAGAAACAGAGAGAGGGAGACTTGAGGAGAGACACAGAGAGAGGGAGACTCGAGGAGAGACACAGAGAGAGGGAGACTCGAGGAGAGACACAGAGAGAGGGAGACTCGAGGAGAGACACAGAGAGAGGGAGACTCGAGGAGAGACACAGAGAGAGGGAGACTCGAGAAGAGACAGAGAGAGGGGAGACTCTAGGAGAGACACAGAGAGAGAGAGACTCGAGGAGAGACACAGAGAGAGGGAGACTCGAGGAGAGACACAGAGAGAGGGAGACTTGAGGAGAGACACAGAGAGAGGGAGACTTGAGAAGAGACACAGAGAGAGGGAGACTCGAGGAGAGACACAGAGAAAGGGAGACTTGAGGCGAGACACAGAGAGAGAGAGACTCGAAGCGAGACACAGAGAGAGGGAGACTCGAAGCGAGACACAGAGATAGGGAGACTCGAGGAGAGACACAGAGTGAGGGAGACTCGAGGACAGACAGAGTGAGGGAGACTCGAGGCGAGACACAGAGAGAGAGACTCGAGGCGAGACACAGAGAGGGAGACTCGAGGAGAGACACAGAGAGGGAGACTCGATGAGAGACACAGAGAGAGAGGCGACTCAAGCAAGACACAGAGAGAGGAAACTGGAGGAGAGACAGAGAGAGAGAGGAGACTCGAGGAGAAACGGAGAGAGGGAGACTCGAGGAGATACACAGAGAGGGAGACTCGAGGAGAGACAGAGAGAGAGGAGAGACTCGAGACGAGACACAGAGAGAGGGAGACTCGAGAAGAGACAGAGAGAGGGAGACTCAAGGAGAGACAGAGAGAGAGAGCTCGAGGCGAGACACAGAGAGAGGGAGACTCTAGAAGAGACAGTGGAGACTCGAGGAGAGACACCGAGAGGGAGACTCGAGGAGAGACACAGAGAGAGAGAGACTCGAGAAGAGAGAGGGGAGACTCGAGGAGAGACACAGAGAGAGGGAGACTCAAGGAGAGACACAGAGAGGGAGACTCGAGGAGAGACACAGAGAGAGGGAGACTCGAGGCGAGACACACAGAGAGAGGGAGACTCGAGGAGATACACAGAGAGGGAGACTCGAGGAGAGACAGAGAGAGAGGGAGAGACTCGAGACGAGACACAGAGAGAGGGAGACTCGAGAAGAGACAGAGAGAGGGAGACTCAAGGAGAGACAGAGAGAGAGACTCGAGGCGAGACACAGAGAGAGGGAGACTCGAGAAGAGACAGAGAGAGGGAGACTCGAGAAGAGACAGAGGGAGACTCGAGGAGAGACACCGAGAGGGAGACTCGAGGAGAGACACAGAGAAAGGGAGACTCGAGAAGAGACAGAGAGAGGGAGACTCGAGAAGAGACAGAGGGAGACTCGAGGAGAGACACCGAGAGGGAGACTCGAGGAGAGACACAGAGAAAGGGAGACTCAAGGCGAGACACAGAGAGAGGGAAACTCGAAGCGAGACACAGAGAGAGGGAGACTCGAGGAGAGACACAGAGTGAGGGAGACTCGAGGAGAGACACAGAGTGAGGGAGACTCGAGGAGAGACACAGAGTGAGGGAGACTCGAGGAGAGACACAGAGTGAGGGAGACTCGAGGAGAGACACAGAGTGAGGGAGACTCGAGGCGAGACACACAGAGAGGAGACTCGAGGAGAGACACAGAGAGGGAGACTCGAGGAGAGACAGAGAGAGGGAAACGAGGGAGAGACAGAGAGAGAGGGAGACTCGAGGAGAGACAGAGAGGGAGACTCGAGGCGAGACACAGAGAGAGGGAGACTCGAAGCAAGACACAGAGAGAGGGAAACTGGAGGAGAGACAGAGAGAGGGAGACTCGAGGAGAAACAGAGAGAGGGAGACTTGAGGAGAGACACAGAGAGAGGGAGACTCGAGGAGAGACACAGAGAGAGGGAGACTCGAGGAGAGACACAGAGAGAGGGAGACTCGAGGAGAGACACAGAGAGAGGGAGACTCGAGGTGAGACACAGAGAGAGGGAGACTCGAGGAGAGACACAGAGAGAGGGAGACTTGAGAAGAGAGGGAGACTCAAGGAGAGACACAGAGAGAGGGAGACTCGAGGAGAGACACAGAGAGAGAGAGACTCGAGGAGAGACACAGAGAGAGGGAGACTTGAGGAGAGACACAGAGAGAGGGAGACTTGAGAAGAAACACTGAGAGAGGGAGACTCGAGGAGAGACACAGAGAGAGGGAGACTCGAGGAGAGACACAGAGAAAGGGAGACTCGAGGCGAGACACAGAGAGAGAGAGACTCGAAGCGAGACACAGAGAGAGGGAGACTCGAGGAGAGACACAGAGTGAGGGAGACTCGAGGACAGACAGAGTGAGGGAGACTCGAGGCGAGACACAGAGAGGGAGACTCGAGGAGAGACACAGAGAGGGAGACTCGATGAGAGACACAGAGAGAGGGCGACTCGAAGCAAGACACAGAGAGGGAAACTGGAGGAGAGACAGAGAGAGAGGGAGACTCGAGGAGAAACCGAGAGAGGGAGACTCGAGGAGATACACAGAGAGGGAGACTCGAGGAGAGACAGAGAGAGAGGGAGAGACTCGAGACGAGACACAGAGAGAGGGAGACTCGAGAAGAGACAGAGAGAGGGAGACTCAAGGAGAGACAGAGAGAGAGACTCGAGGCGAGACACAGAGAGAGGGACACTCGAGAAGAGACAGAGGGAGACTCGAGGAGAGACACCGAGAGGGAGACTCGAGGAGAGACACAGAGAGAGAGAGAGACTCGAGAAGAGACAGAGAGAGAGGGAGACTCGAGGAGAGACACAGAGAGAGGGAGACTCAAGGAGAGACACAGAGAGAGGGAGACTCGAGGAGAGACACAGAGAGAGGGAGACTCGAGGCGAGACACACAGAGAGAGGGAGACTCGAGGAGATACACAGAGAGGGAGACTCGAGGAGAGACAGAGAGAGAGGGAGAGACTCGAGACTAGACACAGAGAGAGGGAGACTCGAGAAGAGACAGAGAGAGGGAGACTCAAGGAGAGACAGAGAGAGAGACTCGAGGCGAGACACAGAGAGAGGGAGACTCGAGAAGAGACAGAGAGAGGGAGACTCGAGAAGAGACAGAGGGAGACTCGAGGAGAGACACCGAGAGGGAGACTCGAGGAGAGACACAGAGAGAGAGAGACTCGAGAAGAGACAGAGAGAGAGGGAAACTCGAGGAGAGACACAGAGAGAGGGAGACTCAAGGAGAGACACAGAGAGAGGGAGACTCGAGGAGAGACACAGAGAGAGGGAGCCTCGAGGAGAGACAGAGAGAGAGAGAGACACGAGACACAGAGAGAGGGAGACTCGAGAAGAGACAGAGAGAGGGAGACTCAAGGAGAGACAGAGAGAGAGACTCGAGACGAGACACAGAGAGAGACTCGAGGCGAGACACAGAGAGAGAGACTCGAGGCGAGACACAGAGAGGGAGACTCGAGGAGAGAGAGAGAGATGCAGAGAGAGGGAAACTGGAGGAGAGACAGAGAGAGAGGGAGACTCGAGGAGAGACAGAGAGAGAGGGAGATTCGAGGCGAGACACACAGAGAGGGAGACTGGAGGAGAGACAGAGAGAGAGGGAGACTCGAGGAGAGACACAGAGAGGGAGACTCGAGGAGAGACACAGAGAGAGGGAGACTCTAGACGAAACACAGAGAGAGAGGGAGACTTGAGGAGAGACACAGAGGGAGGCTGGAGGAGAGACACATAGGGAGTCTGGAGGAGAGACAAAGGAGATGGGAGGTTGGAGGAGGAATGGAGAGAGGAGAGGTCAGAGGAGAGACACTGAGGGCGGCTGCATGGGAGACATAGAGAGGATGGGAGTCTGCAGGAGAGACTGAAAAGAGATGGGAGGCTGGATGAGGAATGAAGAAAGGAAAGGCCGGAGGACAGACACAGAGGGAGGCTGGAGGACAGACACAGAGGGAGGCTGGAGGAGAGACACAGAGGGAGGCTGGAGGAGAGACACAGAGGGAGGCTGGAGGAGAGACACAGAGGGAGGTTGGAGGAGAGACGCAGAGGGAAGCTGGAGGAGAGACACAAAAGCATGCCGGAGGAGAGACACAGAGGGAGGTTGGAGGGCAGACAGAGGGAGGCCGGAGGAGAGACACAGAGGGAGGCTTGAGGAGAGACACAGAGGGAGGCTGGAGGAGAGACACAGAGGGAGGCTTGAGGAGAGACACAGAGGGAGGTCAGAGGAGAGACACAGAGGAAGGTCGGAGGAGAGACACAGAGGGAGGTCGGAGGAGAGACACAGAGGGAGGCTAGAGGAGAGACACAGAGGGAGGTCGGAGGAGAGACACAGAGGAAGGTCGGAGGAGAGACCCAGAGGAAGGTCGGAGGAGAGACCCAGAGGGAGGTCGGAGGAGAGACACAGAGGGAGGCTGGAGGAGAGACACAGAGGGAGGCTGGAGGAGAGACACAGAGGGAGGCTGGAGGAGAGACACAGAGGGAGGTTGGAGGAGAGACACAAAAGCATGCCGGAGGAGAGACACAGAGGGAGGGCAGACAGAGAGAGGCTAGAGGGGAGACACAGAGGGAGGCTTGAGGAGAGACACAGAGGGAGGCTGGAGGAGAGACACAGAGGGAGGCTTGAGGAGAGACACAGAGGGAGGTCGGATTAGAGACACAGAGGGAGGTCGGAGGAGAGGCACAGAGGGAGGCTGGGGGAGAGACAGAGAGGGAGGTCAGAGGAGAGACACAGAGGAAGGTCGGAGGAGAGACACAGAGGGAGGCTAGAGGAGAGACACAGAAGGAGGCTAGAGGAGAGACACAGAGGGAGGTCGGAGGAGAGACACAGAGGGAGGCTGGAGGAGAGACACAGAGGGAGGCTGGGGGAGAGACAGAGAGGATGGGAGTCTGCAGGAGAGACTGAAAAGAGATGGGAGGCTGGATGAGGAATGAAGAGAGGAAAGGCCGGAGGACAGACACAGAGGGAGGCCAGAGGACAGACACAGAGGGAGACTGGAGGAGAGTCACAGAGGGAGGTTGGAGGAGAGACACAAAAGCATGTTGGAGGGCAGACAGAGAGAGGCCAGAGGGGAGACACAGAGGGAGGCTAGAGGAGAGACACAGAGGGAGGTCAGAGGAGAGACCCAGAGGAAGGTCGGAGGAGAGACCCAGAGGAAGGTCGGAGGAGAGACACAGAGGGAGGCTGGAGGAGAGACACAGAGGGAGGCTGGAGGAGAGACACAGAGGGAGGCTGGAGGAGAGACACAGAGGGAGGCTGGAGGACAGACAGAGAGGATGGGAGACTGCAGGAGAGACTGAATGGAGATGAGAGGCTGGAGGAGGAATGAAGAGAGGAGAGGCCAGAGGAGAAACACACACACAGACTGGAGGAGAGACACAGAGGGAGTCTGGAGGAGAGACAAAGGAGATGGGAGGTTGGAGGAGGAATGGAGAGAGGAGAGGTCAGAGGAGAGACACTGAGGGAGGCTGCATGGGAGACATAGAGAGGATGGGAGTCTGTAGGAGAGACGGAAGGGAGATGGGAGGCTGGAGGAGGAATGAAGAGTGGAAAGGCCGGAGGACAGACAGAGGGAGGCCAGAGGACAGACACAGAGGGAGGCCAGAGGATAGACACAGAGGGAGGCTGGAGGAGAGACACAGAGGGAGGCTGGAGGAGAGACACAGAGGGAGGCTGGAGGAGAGACACAGAGGGAGGCCGGAGGATAGACACAGAGGGAGGCTGGAGGAGAGACACAGAGGGAGGCTGGAGGAGAGACACAGAGGGAGGCCGGAGGATAGACACAGAGGGAGGCTGGAGGAGAGACACAGAGGGAGGTTGGAGGAGAGACACAGAAGCATGTCGGAGGAGAGACACAGAGGGAGGTTGGAGGAGAGACACAGAAGCATGTCGGAGGAGAGACACAGAGGGAGGTTGGAGGGCAGACAGAGGGAGGCCAGAGGGGAGACACAGAGGGAGGTCGGAGGAGAGACACAGAGGAGTTCTACGGTGCTGGATGAAAGAGCCATGAGGAGGATTCAAGGCTAGGCAGTCTTGGTATTCCGCATGCGTGGCACTCGGCAGTGGCAACTGCAGGGCTTCTAAGAAATACTTTGAGCCCGGCATATATTCTTTTACAAATGAAGCACTGGGAAAAGGAGAGATGGAGAGACTATGTCCTGAGAGAGGACAGGAATAAAGAGAGTGCAAGGGGCAACAAGGTCTAGAGAAGGAATATGCTTAATGAGGGGAGAGGAAGCTGAAGAGGGGGACTTTGTCAGAAAGAGAAAAAGGAAACCAAGGGAAACCAAGGAAAGAAAGCGAGAAGGAAGAACGTAAAAGAGAATAGAAATTGAAAGACTGTTAAGGAATATGCAAGAGAAGAAGCAAGTATGGAGTGGTGAGCTAGCAGAGCGAATAAAAATAATTTGTTAGGTGGCACTTTAGGCTTGCTCTCTTTCAGATCTATTAATAACAGTGATTCAGTTTTCCAGTTCCCAGTACTAAACTTACAGACCCTTTAAAGTTTGAAAGACTGAATTGATCTCGCTCAGATTTGAACCTGAGCCTGTCCTGTTGCAGCTGATATCAGCAGCAAGTGATTAACACAGTGAGAAATCTTACTAACATAACACAAGGGGCATAAGAGAAGTGGGAGTAGGAAGAGAGGTATCATTGGAAGTACGAGTGCATTGCATTAGCAAAGAGAGAAGGGAACAGAAAGAAAGCAAAAGATGGGAAGTAATTGGAAGAAAGAGAGACACAAGACAAAGCGGAGAATGGGAAGGGAAGGAGGTCAAGCGGCAGAAAGTGTGTAAGGTAAGATGAATAATTAGACGGAGATTAAGAGAGTGTGATTGTAAGAGACAGAGTAAGAGAGATGAAGAGTGAGATAAAGCAGAAAAGGGAGAGACAGATTGTCAGCGGCGGCTCCTCCGCTATAGCATCTTTCCACTGCCAGCACCCTCAAAAACTTGAGAAATAGAACAATAATAAAATGGGTTTGAAACTAGTTTTATTATCGTTTTATTTTTTATCTAAGTGACTTGTGCTGAGTGTTTGAGGCGGGCCGAGGGGGATGACAGTACTGGAGGGGGAGTGGGCACTGTTATCAGTGTGCATGACAGTTTGGCCGACTGTCTCAGGACGGCCAAACCGTCATGCGAACTGAAGCTCTCTCTAACCCGAGCAGCGTTGCCGGGTTGGAGACAGCAGGCACAGGCTCCCAATCTGTCTGGGAGTGCAAATTCACAGCGCTCAGGCCAATCCTGAAGCTGCTCACATGCATAAGAGCAGCTTCAGGATTGGCCGCAGGGCAATCTGGGGGCCTGTGCCTGCAGTTGGTAGGTGCAGAAGAGCACAATGCTGGAGGGTGACGGGCGGGGCGGGTAAGTCCTTTTTTATTTTGTCTTTTTTAAATTTTCTCTGTCGTCTCCCATCCACCCGCCCCAAACCCCCTGCCTCACCTCTTTTCCCTGATACGAGCTGCTCCTGGAGATTGTATACATTTTAAATTGTTTCATCTCTGCAACAACTGGAACAATCCTAGGCCCTAAAATAGAGAGACATTAGCCAGGACAGTGTTTGACATCTGGGTTTAAACACACCAGCTATACATACTAATAATAAATCAAAAAGTGGCACAAGCACTGGCTGAATACACCAGACCAACCACATAGAATCAAGCTAGAACACACCTGCTAGTAAACAAGAGACTGTGAAACAAAGTGATACATGAAATTACAACTCCATGAAAACAATTGCAAAACACAAGGCAAAGATCTGTACAATAACTTACAATACGTACTACAGAAGAACAACACAAGAATAAGAACTCAAGGAAAACATCACAACATGGCACAAAACAGGACACCCCACACCCAAATCCACAATGATTCAAAGGAGCAACAACTCAGAGTTTCACGACTTAGACCTCGAATATGAGTGCCGTGTTACATTGCGACACCTGTCTGTGCATAGAGTGCAGTTATAAGTGATGTGATATTTATCACATCCAGTAATTACTGGGCGCAATAAAGTAATAAACCATGGCATGTCAAACCTGCCAATATTTACTAGTGTAAAAAGAACCAGTGGACATGTGGATTATGATGCAAAAAGTACCAAAGCCTCCTTCTTATGTCCCATTTTTATGGGCTCAACTCAGAATAAGTGATAATTATTGCACTTGATAAATTTGTCAGTGTGGTATGTATGTATATGATATTTCTATAGTGTGAACCTAGCCAAAAGGCAGCGTAGTGCTGTTAACTATGTCGTCTGACACAGAGGCTCTCATTATCTGGCTCCTAGAGGCCATTAGTAAGGCAAAAGAAAGACTTGTAGAGACACAACAATAAGACGAAGATTGAAACACTATACATTGTGTAACTACATCCAGCACCGGGACACAGACCCAAGATAAACCCTGTATTCTGCAATCAGGCAGAGTCACAAGTCTAACCTTTAAACATATGAAAAAGGAAGATGGCCAATCTAGGATGCAGGTTAGGATCTATGAGGAACAGTAGAAATTAGAAAATAACACCGCAACAATGTTTACCCAGCTCATCCTCTCGCTATCAGAAGAGCCCTCCACCACGAGGACCAACGTCCACAGGTGTATGACATACATCGCCGACTGTGTGAAACACAACTGCCTGAAACTCAGCACTGATGAAACAGAGGTACTGCTCTTCGGGAGCAACACCTCTCCCTGGAACAACTCTACCAGGCAACACCAGGCAACTCCAGGGCAACAACCCCTGATGGCTTCCAAAACTAGGACCTTCACCCACACCGCCAGACCAGGTCCACAACCTCGGCATCATCCTGGATGGCAAGCTCACCATGAAAAACCAAACTAACGCAGTCTCCTCTTCCTGCTTCCTCACTCTCTGCATTCTCCAGAAGATCTTCAGATGGCTCCCGGTTAAGCCAGACGTACCATCACCCAAGCCCTAGTCACCAGCTGGCTAGACTACAACAATGGCTATACAGGAATCCCCTCGCACCTCCTGAAGAGACTGCAGACCATACAGAACTCTGCAGCCAGACTCCTCCTCGACCTGCCTTAGCGGATCCACATCACCCCCTACATCAGGCAGCTCCACTGATTCCCCATTCAGAAGAGATGCCACTTCAAGACGCTGATCCACACCTACAAAGCCATGCATAACCAAGAACCAGCATACATCAACCACCGCCTGAATCTCCACTAGCCCCCCAGACACCTTCACTCTGCCTCCCTCCACCACGCTCACACCCCACTCATAAGTCGAAGCCACAGCAGAAGCAGATCCTTCTCCTACCCGGAGCAGAAAACATCCTTGAGAAATTTGAAGAAAAAATCCAGAAGTCCACATTAATAATGGAGTAAATCAAAGACCGAATTAAAAAAGGTGACAATTACGGTAATGGCATCAGAGAAAATGAAAATAAGAACACAGTCACAGTGAACCCCGCCATTAATGCCGCCCCCACCGCAATACAAACTATCTTAGAAGACTGTCTCAGATTACTGCAGTCTGAATTTATACAAATCAAAAGTCAAAATGAACTCAATAGAACAACTGATAACCCACATAATCCACATTAAATATGAATTGAAAATCAAAGACAACTTAAAAAAACACAACTCAAAGTCTTAAGCCAAGCGACTGGAGAGCAAAAGCTGAGACTAAAGGTGTGGCAGGATTCTGCTTCTCTGCCATCAGGTTGTGTTCACAAAGGGCTTGTGGGATCCTTCCTTTAGACTAGTTCATGTCTGAATACTCTCCAGAACACTACAAATCTTACTTTACATTACAGTCCCAAAACCATCCTGAGGCATTATGGTCCATGTCTGTTGCCTAGTTCATAAGTCCGGCAGGTGGGGTGTTGGTCAGTTTAATAATTACTGGCTCCTATGGCAATATTAACCCATTCATACATGCTTTCTGCACTTTTCCCATTTTCATTGACAATCCGTAGTCCATTCTCAGTTTCCCTTGTTGTGCTTGCTGGCTCTCCAACTCTTTTCTTCCACGAATCCCATTGCAGCCTTCCCTCTATTGGTGGTTCCATGATTCCCAGCATCTAGTTAATTATTCACCCCTGGCTCTCTCTCTCTCTCGACCTATGGTCCGCCCTTGATCTTTCAACTATGTCTACCGTATGAGCTCAGTGCTCAACGTTCTCATAGCCTTCTTTACTGCTAACACTCTGCATGAACCAGTGCTGTCTTGCTGCTTTGCTTTCAGGCTTTCCCCTATTTCTATGTTCTTTGGCTTTCTGTATTACTCATTACCTGTTTGATACTTTAGCGTCTGTGTTACTGCTCCTTCTGGTTACACCCAAAAGACTTGCTGAGTATCTTCCAGGACGCGGTGAGAGCAACTGCTTCTTGCATTTTTGTTATTGCATTATTGTTTTCCATTACAGATAGATCCCTTTCTACAGAGCATTGAAACTATCATAAATTATATTCTGATGGATATGTCTAATTGCAAATTCCTCACCTTTAGAATATCCCCAGATGCCAGACGGGATCTGGAAGATTTTACAGCATAGCCCCTGCGTGCTGATAGGTGCTCTCATGCAGCTCCGTGTCAACCCTGCTCCACCCTGGAAGTGATGACTGAAACGTATATAGATGTTGCGTAATCGCACTGACATCAGTTCCTTTTTTCCACGCCTGTGTACAAGATTCCAGAGCTAGCTTCTAACTTTTTCGCATTGGTTCACAAGTTTTTTCTCACAATATGTTTCTCCTGTGTGCAAGGGAACATGCCCTCTACAGGGTTTAAACCTTGTAAGAATTGTCACAAACAAATGTCTGTGACAGATCCCCATGAGGTGTTTCTCTAGTGTTTGGTTTCGGACCATGACTCCAAGTCTTGCGACTAGTGTGCCCTGACGCACCTCAAGGTGATCCGAAAGTGAGAAGCCAAGCCAACCTTCTCCAGTCCTCAGCTTCAGTTCGGTTTTTTCTCATAAAATTTCTCTCCAGTTGTGCAAGGAAACATGTCCCCTCCTAAAACTACAGGGGTTAAACCTTGTAGAGACTGTTGCAAACAAATGTCAATGACAGATGTCTATGAAGTGTCTCTTTAGTGTTTGTTTTTGGGTCATGAGTCTTGTGAGTAGTGTGCCCTGATGCACCAGTAGACGGTCTTGAAGCGTGAATCAAAGCCAGCCTTCTCCTGTCCTCAGCTTCTGTCCTTCCAAGTTTTTACATACTTCCTTGTGTATGCTAAACCCCTGCTCCGGAATTACCTTTTCCCTTCTAGGAGCAAGTTCTTCCTGTTAGTTAGCCTTGACACAGTCTCAGCAGGGCGTCTGACAACATGTAAATAACAAGCATTGGCATAGCCAATAGGTCTCGCCTTTGGGACCTTATAAGTATTTAGCCATGCAGCACATTATCCAGGGTGCTACAACATTCACTGTTCTTTAACGTGAAAGCTTTGGCACTAATAGGCACATTATAGCACTGCATTGAGAAGTACTTATTTAAAGTGCTATTTTTGTACAACTGGTAGGCTGAACTCACATATCTGGAAGTGTTTTCATACGTAATAATGAAGAAAAAAAGAGTTTTAGTGAAAAATAATTTGCCTGATAACACATTTTATTACGAGGAAGCCGCAATGCGTCCAGGTTTTCTGGTTTCACTTTGTACAAATCAGCCAATAAATGGGTATCAATGTGTCTTTCCTTATGCTAAGGTTTATTTTTATCTCAGTGCACTTTTTAAAATATAGTGCAAACTTAAACGGAAGGTTATTTGAGCACTTTACATGAGCACCAGTTCCATTACACAGGGTCACACGCAATTTTTTATAGGGATAGGGAAAATAAGTGATTTGTCTAGAATCACAGGATGTTGAACCAATGCCGAGACTCGAACCTGGTTCCCCAGTTAGCAGCTCTGACTGTAACGCCACAACTTGGGTAAAGAAAGGCAGGCAGAAGCCAAATGAAAGCTCGGCTCGCTATGGGCTTGAGGTTCGTACAGGACCTCAAGTTGAGCCAAAGCCTGACTCGAGCTTTCAGTTGCTTGCCCACCTCTAAGGTTGTGGTGAACAAACACTGGCTATGAGGCGAGGGCACTGGCTGTTGAGTGATCAGTGGTTGGAGGAGCGCAGACAATGGTGTGACCTGTGCTATGGGAGCACTGGCTCTGGTCTTTGCTGTTGCACACTAGTGCTAGCTGTGGAGGAGCACGTTCTGTTCTAGGACACCTGCCTATGAAAAGTGCACATCAGCCCAATACCTTTTAACCCAACCAGCAGCTATCAAGCCACACGGCATCTGCTGCCATTTTACACTTGACGCAGATGGTGGACGCAAGTAAGGTGACCAGAGACGGGACAGACCGATTCAGACAATCACATTAAGTAGGGGAATACATTTAAGGTGCTTCTGGAAATTTAAGCACCGCTTTTAAATGGAGTTTTGTTTGCTGGACATGCAGAAAGGTGGTTGGGGGATTCCTAAATACAACGGTAGCAGCTCTACTCTCTTTTGGCTATAGAGACACGCTCTAGAAATTCATACATAGATGGCGTAATATGGTCTGGTCAAAAAAGGGCAGACAGCAGGCGGACAAGCTTCCCTAAACGGTTAAGTAGCTTGGATGCACAACCTTCCTCTCCCCTTGGGTCTCTTGCAGGGCCTGGATCAGCTGCTCTGTCTCCGGAACTGATTCCGGCAGTTTCCGCAGGTTCTTTGCCCAGCAGCACATGTGCGTGGTTGTTGGCATTACTCTAGTGAACACAAGCAGAGCCAGAACATGCATGTCCTCATTCCGTAGTGCTGCCGGCTGAAAGGAAGCACGCATTTGCACTTCAGAACTACAAGGAGTGTGGAGATGGGGGTAAACAAAGCGACATACTCTGTGCCAGTGAAATTTCCACTTTGTGCCGATGCACGGAACAGAAATGAAATATCCGTGCACAGTAGACTGAGCCAATTACATCTAGAGCCTGCGGCTGATGCAAAAATGTCAATTTAGCTTACGCATCCGGCAGCCCCTCTGGTTCCCTACAGAAGCGTCGAGGTTAGCACATCCTGGAAGCATCTTCTTTATAAGTATAAAAACACACATAAAGCACGGCCTCTGTGAAGCAGGCGCCGTGCGTGTTGATAAACCAAAGCCGCATTCAAAGAGGCATGTAACGCGACCTCACGGGTGCTGCGCGTATTGGAAGCTTCTTCTATAAAAGTATAAAACACACATAAAGCGCAGTGTCTGTGAAGTGGGCAACATGCTGATAAAACAAAAACCACGTTCAAAGAGGCATGTAACGCCACCTCGTGGGCGGCGTTGAGCCAGTGAAATGCTCGTTTGAATAAAAAAACAAGCAGCCTTTGTACACGCAGCACAGCGTGGCACTGACCCGTGCCGGATCAGAGGAGTGGGGGCAAGCGAGCGCGGCAGCCTGCTGAGCTGACCACACGCTCGTGCATCGTGCCTGAAACGTGCGGGTAACCGCACGGAAAAGGCCATTGTGCACGAGCGTGTGGTCAGCTTTCAAAAGCCCACTACATAAAGTCTTCGCCAGAAGCAGCACTTGCGCGCTACTCTAGGCTCGACCTAAAAATAGAACTAAAGGAGAAGAGAAGACTAGATACAGGAATGGAAGGCTAGATGAGGTGAAAAAGAATATAATACATGGGATTCTGTAATCACTATATAAACGCCTGTCTCTTATTTCTATATAATCGGCGACTTGTGACGCACCCAGTTGCCGGTGATAAAGTGAAGACGTCTAAACTTGAGTATTGTAAGTTATTAGAGTTGAGTTCTGACGTCACAATGCCTGCTGCCAGAGCCAGCAGCCAAGGTGAAAGGCAGGTGAAGTCACAGAGCATAATTGAAGGAGCTGTTTAATGTAACGAAAAAGGGAAGGTTGCTTTATTTCTTCTGCTATATTTTTTAGCTTACAATGACAAGCAGAGAGTACTTGTTTATTTATTGCACTCCTTAGATATTTAGAGGCTAGAATATTTCTGCATGTTTATACACATTCTGAGCTACTGCAGCTTTGTTTTTTGTTTTGTTTAACTGATATGTTTTAAACTGTTTCTAATATCTGTTTGCAACAAATATCTAACTGGGTTTAGATGTGTTTAACCCCTTCGCTGCTAGGCCTTTCCCCCCCTGTGCTAAGCCTTTTTTGGCTATTTGGGGTAGTTCGCGCTTAGGCCCCTGTAACTTTTTGACCACATAAGGTATCCACGCCAAATTTGTGTCCTTTTTTTCCAACATCATGGGGATTCCAAAGGTATCCAGGGTTTGTGGATTCCCCTGGAGGGGACCCAGAAATTAGCCAAAATACAGGTAAATTTTGTTTTTTTGGGGAAAAATGGGAAAAAAGGGCTACAGATTAAAGCATCTGTTTTTTTCCCTGCAAATGGTATCAAAAGAGGTTGTGGTGCTGAAATCACCATCTTCCCAGCTTTCAGGGACAAGCAGACTTTTGTCAGAAAACCAAAACTTTTACACAGTTTTGGCATTTTTCTGGGACATAGCCTATTTTTGCTATTTTTGTGCTTTCAACCTCTTTCTAGTTAATGGTAGAAATGGGTATGAAAGCAATAATGGATCCTGGAAAGCTATACATTTTTTAAAACGTAGACAAAATTCTGAATTCAGCAAGGGGTCATTTGTGTAGATCCTTCAAGGTTTCTTTATAGAAACTAACCGTTGAATATAGAAAAAATTGAAAATTAGTTGAAAAAAACAGCCATTTGTGTCAACGTTTCACCTGTAACTTCTTCTAATTATGACAGCTGTTTGAAAGCAATATACTGTTACATCCGCCGGACCTTTCTGGTTGTGGCGATATATAGGACTTGTAGGTTCACCAAGAACCCGACGAACCCAGAGCCAATAACTGAGCAGCGTCTTGCAATGGTTTTTTATTATGTACCGGGTATATAGCAATTAATTTGGGAAAATATATACATGGAAAAATCAGTATGAAAGACACCTATGTATTTCTGAAATTGGAACAAAATATAGAGTTTAAAAACAGTAGATATTTGCACATTTCCGAAATTGTGAGTACCCATACTAGCATGAGAATTATAGATCATTTTTCAAAATGACTTCTTTTTTACACATTGTCTTTCATTTGGAAGGCAGAAATGCATTGAAAGTCAATAGGTAATAACAGTTGCTCTACAATTCTGTGTTACACTAAGTCTCCCAATAAAAATGGTACCTCACTTGTGTGGGTAGGCCTAGTTCCCGCGACAGGAAACGGCTCAAAACGCAACGTGGACACACTTTATTTTTACAGGGAAAACTGACCCTTTTTTTGTAAAGTGCCTAGCTGTAGATTTTGAACCCTAGCTCTGCCGGCACCTGGGGAAACCTAGCAAACCTATATCTTTTTGAAAACTAAACACCCAGGGGAATCCAGGATGGGGTGACTTGACTGGCTCTCACCAGGTTCTATTACCCAGAATCCCTTGCAAACCTAAAGATTTGTAAAACAAAACATATTTTCCTCACATTTCTGTGGTGTAAAGTTCTGGAATCTGCGTGGATCCACAAAATTCCCCCCACCCCGTGTTCCCCAAAGTCTTCCGAGAAAAATGGTACCTCACTTGTGTGGGTAGGCCTAGTGCCCGTGACAGGAAACGGCCCAAAACGCAACGTCGACACACCACATTTTCACAGTGAAAACGGACCCTTTTTTTGCAAAGTGCCTAGCTGTAGATTTTGAACCCTAGCTCTGCCGGCACCTAGGGAAACCTAGCAAACCTATACATTTTTGAAAACTAGACACCCAGGGGAATCCAGGATGGGGTGACTTGACTGGCTCTCACCAGGTTCTATTACCCAGAATCCCTTGCAAACCTAAAAATCTGTTAAAAAAAAAACATTTTCCTCACATTTCTGTGGTGGAAAGTTCTGGAATCTGCGTGGATCCACAAAATTCCCCCCACCCCGCGTTCCCCAAAGTCTTCAGAGAAAAATGGCACCTCACTTGTGTGGGTAGGCCTGGTGCCCGCGACAGGAAACGGCCCAAAACGCAACGTGGACACACCACATTTTCACAGTGAAAACGGATCCTTTTTTTGCAAAGTGCCTAGCTGTAGATTTTGAACCCTAGCTCTGCCGGCACCTAGGGAAACCTAGCAAACCTATAAATTTTTGAAAACTAGACACCCTGGGGAATCCAGGATAGGGTGACTTGACTGGCTCTCACCAGGTTCTGTTACCCAGAATCCCTTGCAAACCTAAAAATGTGTCAACAAAAACACATTTTCCTCACATTTCTGTGGTGGAAAGTTCTGGAATCTGCGTGGATCCACAAAATTCCACTCACCGCGCGTTCCCCAAAGTCTTCCGAGAAAAATGGTACCTCACTTGTGTGGGTAGGCCTAGGGCCCGCGACAGGAAACGGCCCAAAACGCACGTGGACACACCACATTTTCACAGTGAAAACGGACCCTTTCTTTGCAAAGTGCCTAGCTCTAGATTTTGAACCCTAACTCTGCCAGCACCTAGGGAAACCTAGCAAACCTATACATTTTTGAAAACTAGACACCCAGGGGAATCCAGGATGGGGTGACTTGACTGGCTCTCACCAGGATCTGTTACCCAGAATTCCTTGCAAACCTAAATATTTATTAAAAAAAACACATTTTCCTCACATTTCTGTGGTGGAAAGGTCTGGAATCTGCGTGGATCCACAAAATTCCATGCACCCCGCGTTCCCCAAAGTCTTCCGAGAAAAATGGGACCTCACTTGTGTGGGTAGGTCTAGTGCCCGCAACAGGAAACGGCCCAAAACACAACGTGGACACACCACATTTTCATAGTGAAAACAGACCCTTTTTTTGCAAAGTGCCTAGCTGTAGATTTTGAACCCTAACTCTGCCTGCACCTAGGGAAACCTAGAAAACCTATACATTTTTGAAAACTAGACACCAAGGGGAATCCAGGATGGGGTGACTTGACTGGCTCTCACCAGGTTCTGTTACCCAGCATCCCTTGCAAACCTAAACATTTGAAAAAAAAAACACATTTTCCTCACATTTCTGTGGTGGAAAGTTCTGGACTCTGCGTAGATCCACAAACTTCCACCCACCCCGCGTTCCCCAAAGTCTTCCGAGAAAAATGGTACCTCACTTGTGTGGGTAGGCCTAGTGCCGGCGACAGGAAACGGCCCAAAACGCAACGTGGACACACCACATTTTCACAGTGAAAAAGGACCCTGTTTTTTGCAAAGTGCCTAGCTGTAGATTTTGAACCCTAGCTCTGCCGGCACCTAGGGAAACCTAGCAAACGTATACATTTTTGAAAACTAGACACCCAGGGGAATCCAGGATGGGGTGACTTGACTGGCTCTCGCCAGGTTCTGTTACCCAGAATCCCTTGCAAACCTCAACATTTGTCAAAAAAACCAAATTTTCCTAACATTTCAGTGGTGGAAAGTTCTGGAATCTGCGTGGATCCACAAAATTCCACCCACCCCACATTCCCCAAAGTCTTATGAGAAAAATGGTACCTCACTTGTGTGGGTAGGCATAGTGCCCGCGACAGGAAACGGCCCAAAACGCAACGTGGACACACCACATTTTACAGTGAAAACTGAAACTATTTTGCAAAGTTCCTAGCTGTAGATTTTGAACCCTAGCTCTGCCGGCACTTAGGGAAACCTAGCAAACCTATACATTTTTTAAAACTAGACACCCAGGGGAATCCAGGATGGGGTGACTTGTCTGGCTCGCACTAGGTTCTGTCACCCAGAATTCCTTGCAAACCTCAAAATTTGTAAAAAAAACACATTTTCCTCACATTTCTGTGGTGGAAAGTTCTGGAATCTGTGTGGATCTACAAAATTCCACTCAGCCCGCATTCCCCAAAGTCTTCCGAGAAAATTGGTACCTCACTTGTGTGGGTGGATCAAGTACCCGCGACAGGCAAGGGCCCAAAACCTATTGAGGCGACATCAAAATTACCTATTACAAAACAACCTGGTTTTGCAAGGGGGGTCCCATGAGTTTTGGCCCCGGGCTCGGCGGCCACTAGGGAAACCTACCAAACCCACACATTTCTGAAAACTAGACACCCGGGGGGAGTCCAGCAAGGTATGGATTTCGTGGGTCCCCCAACATTTCCCTATCCAGAATTCCCTGCAAACCTCAAATTTTGTTGAAAAAATCAATTTTTTCTCACATTTCTGTGTGGGAAAGTTGTAGGATCACCGGGCTGACACAAATTTTCCTACCACCCAGCGTTCCCCAGGTCTCCCGATAAAAATGGTACCTCACTTGTGTGGGTAGGCATAGTGGCTGCAACAGGAAATGGCCCAAATCGTACTGTGGAGACTTCAAAATTACCTATAACAAAACTACCTGGTTTTGGGGGGCACCTGGGGTTTTGGCCCCGGGCTCGCCGCCATCTAGGGAAACCTACCAAACCCACACATTTCTGAAAACTAGACACCCTGGGAGTCCAATGAGGTATGTCTTGCGTGGATCCCCCAACTTTTCCCTACCCAGAATCCCCTGCAAACCTCAAATTTAGCTGAAAAAACCACATTTTCCACATATTTTTGTGTGGAATCACCATGGCGGCACAAATGTCCTACCCCACAGCGTTCTGCTTAGTGTCCTGAGTAAAATGATACCTCACTTGTGTGGGTGTCCAATGCAGAATTGGCTAAAAACATATTTTAAAAAAAATGTAGCGCTTAGATTTCTCGGTGCTATACCCTTATTCCCTATGTTTTGGGCTCTTCCCAGTCAGAGGCCCTTGCCCCACCCACACAAGTGAGGTACCATTTTACTCGGGAGACTGAGGGGAACGCTGTGGGGTAGGACATTTGTGCCGGCACGGTGATTCCACCCAAACATATGTGGAAAATGTGCTTTTTCAGCTAAATTTGAGGTTTGCAGGGCATTCTGGGTAGGAAAACATTGGGGGATCCACGCAAGCCATACCTCGCTGGACTCCCCCGGGTGTCTGGTTTTCAGAAATGTGTGGGTTTGGTAGTTTTCCAAGATGGCCGCCGGGGCCAAAAACCCAGGTGACCCCCTCTTGCAAAACCAGGTTGTTTTGTGATAGGTCATTTTGATGTCTCCTCAATACGTTTTGGGCCCTTGCCTGTCGCGGGTACTTGACCCACCCACGCGAGTGAGGTATCATTTTTATCGGGAGACCTGGGGGAACGCTGGGTGGTAGGAAATTTGTGGATCACGTGGATTCCAGAACTTTCCCACAC
This sequence comes from Calotriton arnoldi, assembly GCA_963921515.1. NCBI lineage: Eukaryota > Metazoa > Chordata > Amphibia > Caudata > Salamandridae > Calotriton > Calotriton arnoldi. Next base: position 8,889,312 of record CAWUFW010000004.1, on the reverse strand, counting down.
AGACATTTGAGAAAAAAGAGATTTTTTCAGCTAAATTTGAGGTTTGCAGGGCATTCTGGGTAGGAAAACGTTGGGGGACCCATGCAAGCCATACCTCGCTGGACTCCCCCGGGTGTCTAGTTTTCAGAAATGTGTGGGTTTGGTAGTTTTCCAAGATGGCTGCCGAGCACGGGGCCAAAAACCCAGGTGACCCCTCTTGCAAAACCAGGTTGTTTTGTGATAGGTCATTTTGATGTCTCCTCAATACGTTTTGGGCCCTTGCCTGTCGCAGGTACTTGACCCACCCACCCACGCGAGTGAGGTATCATTTTTATCGGGAGGCTTGGGGGAACGCTGGGTGGTAGGAAATTTGTGGATCCACGTAGATTCCAGAACTTTCCCACACAAAAATTTGAGAAAAAATTGATTTTTTCAGCTAAATTTAGGTTTGCAGGGCATTCTGGGTAGGAAAACGTTGGGGGACCCACGCAAGCCATACCTCACTGGACTCCCCCGGATGTCTAGTTTTAAGAAATGTGTGGGTTTGGTAGTATTCCAAGATGGCCGCCGAGCCCGAGCCAAAAACCCAGGTGACCCCCCCTTGCAAAACCAGGTTGTTTTGTGATAGGTCATTTTGATTTCGCCTCAATAGGTTTTGTGGGCCCTTGCCTGTCGCGGGTACTTGACCCACCCACACGAGTGAGGTACCATTTTTATCGGGAGACCTGGGGAAATGCTGTGTAGAAGGAAATTTGTGGATCCACGCAGATAGCAGAACTTTCCCACAGAGAAATTTGAGAAAAAAGTGATTTTTTTCAGCTAAATTTGAGGTTTGCAGGGGATTCTGAGTAGGGAAATGTTGGGGGCCCCATGCAAGCCATACCTTGCTGGAATCCCCCGGGTGTCTAGTTTTCAGAAATGTGTGGGTTTGGTAGGTTTCCCTAGATGGCCGCCGAGCCCGGGGCCAAAAACTCATGGGACCCCCCTTGCAAAACCAGGTTGTTTTGTGATAGGTAATTTTGAAGTCGCCTCAATAGGTTTTGGGCCCTTGCCTGTCGCGGGTACTTGACCCACCCACACAAGTGAGGTACCATTTTTCTCGGAAGACTTTGGGGAATGTGGGGTCGGTGGAATTTTGTGGATCCACGCAGATTCCAGAACTTTCCACCACAGAAATGTGAGGAAAATGTGTTTTTTTTTACAAAGTGTGAGGTTTGCAAGGGATTCTGGGTAACAGAACCTAGTGAGAGCCAGACAAGTCACCCCATCCTGGATTCCCCTGGGAGTCTAGTTTTCCAAAATATATAGGTTTGCTAGGTTTCCCTAGGTGCCGGCAGAGCTAGGGTTCAAAATCTACAGCTAGGCACTTTGCAAAATAGTGTCAGTATTCACTGTAAAATGTGGTTTGTCCACGTTGCATTTTGGGCCGTTTCCTGTCGCGGGCACTAGGCCTACCCACACATGTGAGGTACCATTTTTTTCGGAAGACTTTGGGGAATGCAGGTTGGGTGGAATTATGTGGGTCCACGCAGATCCCAGAACTTTCCATCACAGAAATGTGAGGAAAATGTGTTTTTTTTAACTAAGATTGAGGTTTGCAAGGGATTCTGGGTAACAGAACCTGGTGAGAGGCACACAAGTCACCCCATCCTGGATTCCCCTTGGTGTCTAGTTTTAAAAATGTACAGGTTTGCTAGGTTTCCTATGTGCCGGCTGCGCTAGGGCCCAAAATCCACAGATAGGCACATTGCTAAAAACAAGTGTGTGCCTAGTGGGCTTTCTGCCGCCCTGGGGGGAAATCGGGGGGGTGGGGGGGAGAGTTGCCCCGATATGCCCCCAAGGGGGGCAGAAAGACTGGCAATTGTTTTGGCGGTGGGGGCATTGGTATGGCCATTCTGGGCAGCCCCCCACCCCTACGCATAAAAAAAGCCATCGTAATCGCTGGCGCCTAGTGGGCTTTCTGCCCCCCCCGGGGGCAGATCAGGGGCCACTGCCCCCATCCACCCCCGGGGGGGACAGAAAGACTGTGGCTTTTTTGGGGGGAGATGTGGGCATTGGCATGCTCATTCTGGGCTGACCTCACCCCTGAATTTAAAAAAAAAAAAATCCTGAGGCCTAGTGGGCTTTCTGCACCCCCGGGGGGGCAGATAAGGGGCTATTGCCCCAATATGCCTCCGGGGAGGGGCAGAAAGACTGTGGTACTTGTTTTTGGGGTAGGGGCATTATCATGCCCATTCTGGGCAGCCCCCACCCCTACATCAATAAAAAAAATCCCTGGTTTCTTATGGGCTTTCTGCCCCCCCAAGGGGCAGATTGGGGGCTACTGCCCCCGTCTGCCCCCTGAGGGGCAGAAAGACTGACATTTCTCTGGAGGGGGGGGGCATTGTCATGCCCTTTTTGGGCAGCCCTCACCCCAACATTAATAAAAAAAAATCCCTGGTTTCTAGAGGGCTTTCTGCCCCCCTGGGGGGCAGATTGGGGGCTTCTGCCCCCGTCTATCCCCTGGGGGGGGCAGAAAGACTGACACTTCTCTAGAGGGGTGTGGGGGCATTGGCATGCCCTTTTTGGGCAGCCCCCACCCCAACGTCAATAAAAAAAAATCCCTGGTTTTTAGTGGGCTTTCTGCCTCCCCGGGGGGCAGAAAGACTGACATTTCTGTGGGGGGGCATTGCCATGCCCTTTTTGGGCAGCCCCCACCCCAATGTCAATAAAAAAAAAATCCTGGTGTCTAGTGGGCTTTCTGCCCCCCCCCGGGGGGGCAGATTGGGGGCTACTGCGGGGGCAGAAAGACTGTTGTGCCCAAAACACAATGGGGGGAGCAAAGGCCCTTGCCCAAGGGGCCGCTCCCCCCTCCCTGGTGCTAGTGGGTGGATCCCTGCTTAGGGATCGCCCTCCTGGGGTGATCCAAAAGCAGGGATCCACTAGGGAAGGGTACCATTGGAAAGGGGAGATTCTCCCCTTTCCAACGATACCTCTCCCAAGTGTTTCGGTGCTTGGGGGGCTGAGATAGCTTCACGAGCACTGAAACTGAAACTAAGTTTCAGTTTCGTTTTCAAAATAAAGACGACAGCGCACCATGTGCGCAATCGTCATTACAATGAAAACCAGGGAAGGGCCTCTGGAGGTTGGGGAAGCTCTTCCCCACCTCCCGAGGCTCCAAAAAAAAAAAAGGAAATCCCTCTGCTGTTTACAGCAGAGGGATTTCGTGCCCCTGTCCTCATGACGGAATGGTTCCGTCATGAGCACAGGAGCACCGGTGCTCATGACAGAACCATTCCGTCATGAGCACAGAAGGGGTTAATTTTCCACTACATGTTTTATTATTTTTCATGTTTGCAAACATACTAGCTCCTTCATATGAACGAGCTATGCAGCAGGGTTTTAGGTGGTTTGTGGGAAAGGTGATGGTGTGACAATGTATTATATGGGATGAAGTACCCCGGCGTACATGATAAGGATATTGCAAGTCACCTTGGTGTTCCATTATCTTATAAAGGAACTCGGCCTTCAGTCTCGTTTCTCTATATGGTTATGGAACTCCTCAGTGACTTGCAATATCCTTGTCATGTACCTCAGGGGGTACTTTATCTCTTATATAATAAAAATTATACAAAAACACAAGAATATGGCACCTCATTGGAAACTACTGAGGATATAAGAGCCGATATTTTGCCAATGCAGTTGGCATTTTTATGCTTAGCGTGGTAAGACAACTCAGAAAGTCATCAAAGTTCTCTATTTTTCCCCCTGTGAAACAAATAAAAACAAAAACATGGAATCAATTAGGTGCTATAAACATTTAGTATAAATAATAATTAGCAGATATTTGACATTGTTAAAAAGTGGCCTCAGCCATATATGGATTCACAGCCACAGAAAGTTACGGCAACACAAGTCAGACATTTTGTACATTAGAGATCCTACTGGCTTACTCCTCCTACTATAATCTGGAGAACTTCCATAAAATATTGTGTCCAAACCAAAGGGAATATCCTATTATGGAATGAGGCTAGACACCTATATAGAATACACTCCGACTGAGAGAAATGAATACACTATCCTGGAGACCAAGAGCACTTACCTAAACACCAGCAACAAAGAATCACTACTTAACTCAAAATAGTCACAAAGTAAATACTACTACATTTATGCAAAGGAGTTGGACGTTTGAGGGGCTAGTCACAAAGGTAACTTTACACATGAGTAAATCTACATGTGTAAAGTTACTCTTACACTTTTATAAGTAATCTGTTTATTGATATTTTTGAGTCATACAGCGAAACAAAGTAAGAACTTTGAACACATGTTCATCTATGCGTCGCAAGCCCTCCCCCAGCATCCTTCTTTGAAGGAGACATGTCTGACATCCCTCATTCCATTCCGCCTGATATCACTGACATCCTCCCCACACCCGCTTGTGCTTTTGGGGCATCCCAGGGCTTCATGTATTGGTTTCTCTCTAACGCAACATAGGTCCATCTCAGCACACCTTTCCGTATATCAGGAGCAGTCGGCTGCTGCTCCTGGCGTGCTACGTCCCGTTTTCAAATCACCAGGCCCACAATCAGTAGCGTCCATTCAGCATGGGTGAATCCCTCACTTTCCAGAATACTGAAGAGTGCCATCTTTGGTGTAAGGGTGAGCCCCCATTCCAGGCCATCTCCAAGCGCCGCCCTGATCATGTTCCAATAAGGTTGGAGAACCAGGCAGCTCCAGACAGTATGTAAGAAGTCTCCCACCACTTCCCCGCACTGCAAACAGTCTGGGTCGTCTAATCGGTTCATGCGCCATAGGTGCTGCGGGGTCAAATATACACAGTGTAAGAACTTGAACTGAATAAGACGGAACCTCACCAATGAGGCAGCATTTTTGGGGCTCATGAGGGAGGTAGTCCATTCTCTCTCCTCAAACCCCCCCAGGTCGCCATCCTACATTTCCCTCAATGTGTGAAAATAGGCTGGGGTGTTGACCACTAGGGACTTGTAAATGAGGAAAACATGACCTTTACCAGGTAGGGGCTCCATCGTCAGCTTCGTCTCTGGAATGTCCTTGCACCTTCGGAGGTACGGACTCAGGGCATGGCAGAGCCGTAGATATTTGTAGAATTGGGACTTTACCAGCCTGAAGCTATGTTAAGGACCTAAGGTCCATGCCCATCAGGGAATGACCCAGGGTAGTTATCCCTAGCATGTCCTATCCCCAAAATCCCTCTAGTCTCAATACATCTGGCATGAGGGTTCCACACCAGAGGATCATCCTACACTCCCAGCGTATGTCTTTGAGTGTGATTGTCCACATTTTCAACTCCGCCTGTGTTGGTGGGAGGATCCTGGAGGCATCCTGCCTCCTTATATATGGTGGAGCCGGGATTGATCGCACATGGACCATCTCTCCAGACGGTGTGTCTGGTCATCAGTCAGCCCATATACCCAGTCATTTAGGACAATGAGGTGAGAAGCACAGTAATAGGGCAATAGATCAATCATCACCAGGCCCCTGTCCAAAGTGGATTTGCAGCATTTGGCAAAGGCCACACATTGGGGCTCGTCACCCCCAGATGAACGCCATGCACTTAGCCAGTGTCGACTTCGGTATGTAGTAGGGATAGTTTTGTAATGTATAGAGCAGTGTCAGGAGAGTGATCATCTTCAGTAGTGCCACTCTCCTTAGTTTAGAAAATGGCAGCGACTACCATCATTGCAGATCGCTCCAAGTGGCAGTGAGTTGAGAGGTAAGGTTGTCTACCCTTATCAGTGTCACAGTAGTACGTATATTTACCCCCAGATATCAGAACCCTGGCACTGCCAGAGCCATACTCTTACACTTTTGAGTAACTTTACTACTTTTGACTATTCAATTAATCTTTTACGAGTGTAACTTTATTCAAAAGTGTAGACTTACATGTCCCCTCTCCGTGAAATGGGGGTGGAGTCAGTAAAAACTTTAAATATGACTGTAAAGTTAGTATTAGTCGTGGCTTTATGACTTTTTTTCGTTCCATACACTTGGCTGAGACCTCCACAATCAGGGCGGATATCTCCCTATAGTAAAGTATAGCGAAATGAATACAGGTTTAGTACAGTTTTTTAAATACTGTATGTTAAATGTTACTGTTAAATAATTTTATGTATGTATTTGAAATGTAAAATGTTTTTTAAATGTTACTGTTCTATTAGCTAAATGTTAAATTACAATTTTAATAAGTTTAAGTATACTGAATTAAATTTAAAACTTTGTTTTAAAGATTCTTTTTAAAGGTTAAACCCACCTAACGTAAAATGTTTATATTTATTTATATGTATTAAAATTTACTAAAAGTTATGTATCACATTAATAAAATGCAATTTATTTCAAAATCTGTTTATTGAAATCTTCTTCGGAGAGTGCGTCAAGAAGCATTACATAGGCAACATCAGTCATAAAAACATTCAGCACAGATGTACAGTTCGCTCATGAGGGTTACAGCTTTTCCACAAGGTCCGTGGCGAATGAACTGTGATACAGAAAACAGCATCATCATAACATGTTGCTTTCAGACCCATGTTTCTGAGCATCGATCTACCCTCCCAAGAGCGTAACATAGAAAGGAAACTTAAATATACCTAAAAACGAACATAACTGTGATGTCATGGTGCAAATTAGAATAAAGTGAGCGTGAGCAGTGGGATACTGGGGCCTCTACTCAGGTGCTCAACGCACTGTTCAGTGTTCCCGTCGCTGTGATGTGATTAGATAAGGAACAGGTTGAGGGCCCTAAGCCGTGGGCTGCATGCCGACAAAGGAAGCCCCTCCGATAAGTAGCTTACCAGCGGAGACCAAATGAAATCAAAGCTTTTCCTGGTGTCATCAACTATATCAGCCATGCGCTCCAGCGCCAAAGCCCTCCACAGTCTCGCATGCCATTGGGTTAAGGATGGGGCCTCTTGTTTTTTCCATGCAGCGGCAACTGCCATTTTGGCTGCTCCCAAACAAAGCCACATCACTGATTTGTCACCCTGTGTTTGGCGTTTCAAATTTGGATCTCGGACCCCCAACAGGACCTGTTCCATGAAGCTGGGGATAGGGTAGCCTAGGATAAGCTTAATTTGGGACAAAATTTCCTTCCAGAAAGGTTGTATGGAGGGGCAGTCCCACCAAATATGTCTGAAATCACCTAACATCCCACAACCCCTCCAGCACCTGTCCGACGAACTGGGAAAGATCGAGTGAAGTTTCTGAGGGTACAGATACCAATCGTACATAATTTTATAGTGTGCTTCCCTGAGGTACATTGAGCGGTTGAATTTCACTATGTCCCTACCTAAATGTTCCCAGTGCTTATCTTCGAAAGGGGATAGCTACGAGTGCGTCCCAAGAGCGTTTGAAATGCGGGGTCGATCTGGGACTCATCGCTTGTATGAGAGCATATAAATAGGAGATACAACCTTTGGAAAAGGACCCAGACTGAGCAAACTTCTCGATAGGGAGCAACTCCCTGGTGGCGGCCAGCCGCACCAGGGGCTGCTGCACCCAGTGTTTCAGCTGCAAGTAGTGGTATTCTTCTTTGGCAGTCAATGCGAATTGCTTCTTACATTCCTGAAAAGTGAGAAGTTCTCCTCTGTCAAACAGGTGAGAGATCATGTGGCAACCACCCTCCCTCCAGGCCTCAAAGGGACCCTCTTGTAGCGCAGGGGGGAATGCAGCGTTAAAATGTATAGGCGTGTGAGGAGAGGGGAAGGTCGTAAGGTGCAGTCTTTTAGTGAGGCTATCCCAAACCTTAAGTGTGGTGGATGTAGGCGTGCTAATGTAGGCATTGAGTGGTCTGTCCTGCTTTGGTTTCCATAGGAGATCCCAGATGGTGCACCCTGTTATCTGTCTGTCTATATGAAGCCAATGCTTCTCCGAAGCCTGCAGCGACCATTCCGTGACTACCCGCATTTGTGCTGCTCGGTAATAGGACTGAAAGTCCGGTAGTGTTAGGCCGCCCTCTTTGCGCGGTCTTATGAGCAAATTATAGGGAAGACGCGCCCTTTTCCCCTGCCAAATACATTTGGTAAGCATATGTCGCAGCTCCCTAACGAGACCTCCCTCCACTGGAATAGGCAACCCTTGAAAAAGGTAAAATGTAAGCGAGGGAGAACATTCATCTTAATGGCATTAATCCTGCCCAACCAGGTGATGTATGCCACACTCCATTTACCCAAATCAGTCTTTAGTTGTCGCAGAAGGGGGGGGAAGTTAGCTTTATACAGATCCCGTATTCGAGGGGTAAGCTTAACACCTAAGTAAGTGATTTCCTTAGTAGTGCAGCGAAAAGGTGACACTCCTTCAACCCTTCACCAATCGTCTTTTGATATTGTTAGATTCAGTAAGAAGGATTTGGTCAGATTAATCTTGAATCCCGCCACCCGTTCACACGTCTCCAGTTCTTCATGGATAGCCGGAAGAGAGACAATAGGGTCTGATACTGGGAGAAGCACGTCATCGGCAAACAGCGATATCTTATGATCGTCTGCGCCAAAACGTATTCCCCGGATCTCTTGGTTTCCTCTGATCCTGTGGGCCAGGGTTTCTATGCTCAAGGCAAAAAGGAGGGGGATAAGAGGCAGCCCTGTCTCGTCCCGCGAGCCAGGCTAAAGGGGGGAGAAGCAATTCCATTAACAAGGACCCGAGAGCTGGGAGAGTGATAGTTAGCGCAAATCATTCCTATTAAGGTTTCGTTGAAGCCAAAGCGCTGGAGCACTCTAAATAAAAAAGTCCATTCCACGCGATCAAAGGCTTTCTCCGCGTCTAGCGAGAGAAGCGCTGTTGGGATGTTTTTCTTGCGGGCCTTTTCAATGACATGGATGATGCGTCGCAAGTTATCATGGGTCTGTCGACCCTTAATAAATCCGGATTGATCTGGATCTATAAGACCAGGAAGAACTGATTCGAGACGAGTGGCCAGGATTTTAGAGTATATTTTTGCTTCTAGGTTCAGGAGAGCAATCGGGCGGTAAGAAGAGCAAGCTGAGGGATCCTTACCAGGCTTAGGAAGCACTGCCACTATCGCTTCTCCCATGGAGGGAGTAACTTGTTGCGTGGAGGCGATGATATTAAATAGAATAGTTAAGAAGGGAACGAGCTCTGGCGCGAAGGTACGATAGAAGTGGGCTGAAAAGCCATCCGGCCCTGGAGTTTTCTGGAGTTTAAGGGAGTCAATCGCCTTCTGTACTTCTTCAGCGGTTATGGGTTTCGCCAAGTCTTCATTGGAGCTAACCCCGACCTGAGGGAGGTCCAGAGGGTCCAAATACCCCGATGGGTCATGCACCCCTGGAAGCTCTGAAATGTAAAGAGTTCTGTAGAATTTCTCAAAGGCCCGTGCCTTCCCCTCCTCTGACCTGTGAGAAACGCCCTCCTCATCAACAATAAGTTTGATATACTCTCTTTCCTGCTTGGCTCGTAATTGGCGCGCCAATAAGGGCCCTACTTTGTTTCCGCCCTCATATCCCCTGGTTTGTAAGCGTAAGATGGTTTTTTCCGCTCTGTTAGTGTAAATAGCCTGTAGTTTCCCCTTTAGGGCCGTGACTTTCCGCCATGCCTGAACAGAGGGGCTAAGCGATACCAAAGGGGATGATGGACGGAGCGCCTGAGCAAATGAAACACTCACCCCCAGTCAACTGATCTGGGTTTAATCCATCATCATTCTTTAGCTCACTCCACCACCCCAGTTCAGACATGGCCATATGCAAATCAGTCTGACCCTGTGCCTCATGGGAACAGTCCAGCCCGAACTGCCAAGCCATGTCTTCCCTGGACCGGAAACGAGCATCCTGGGACCGGTTTCTGGCTATTCAGCCGTCATCAGCCAGGCTAGCTTGAATCCAGTGGCAAAGTGAGCAAGGGACCCACGTCTGGGCATACCCTGCCAACTTAGGGCGAACAAAGCGATACCAAAGGGGATGATGGACGGAGCGCCTGAGCAAATCAAACACTCACCCCCAGTCAACTGATCTGGGTTTAATCCATCATCATTCTTTAGCTCACTCCACCACCCCAGTTCAGACATGGACATATGCAAATCAGTCTGACCCTGTGCCTCATGGGAACAGTCCAGCCCGAACTGCCAAGCCATGTCTTCCCTGGACTGGAAACAAGTATCCTGGGACCGGTTTCTGGCTATCCAGCCGTCATCAGCCAGGCTAGCTTGAATCCAGTGGCAAAGTGAGCAAGGGACCCACGTCTGGGCATACCCTGCCAACTTAGGGCGAACAAAGCGATACCAAAGGGGATGATGGCATGGTGAGCAAAAACGATGGATTTAGGCCCAGATCTCTGTACTGGGGTGATTGTTCTGCATTCTGTCCATCAACTGTTGTTTTTGCATTTGAACAGAGGGGCTGGCCTTATGGGCCTGCTCTGCAGACGTTAACTCTCGTTCTAATTGGAGACGTTCTTCGCGTTGTTGAGATCGTAAAGTAGTGGCCAATTCAATGCACTTACCCCGGACTACTGCCTTGAGGGCGTCCCAGGTAGTTGCATGGGAAGTAGTCTCAGGGTCATTTAGCTCGAGAAATTCCCTAATGGTCTTTCTAAGGTCGTCACGGAGAAGTCTATCCCTGCATAGGAAATTGGGGAAATACCATCGTGCATGTTTTGGGCGCGGGTTCGGCCAAGTGATCGTCATCTCTAGGGGGGGCGTGATCCGATAGGCAAATCGGGTGAAACTGAGTTTGCAGCACAGAAGGAAGCAGGGATTGGCTCATGAAAATGTGATCAATACGGGAATAAGTTCTGTGGGAATGAGAGAAGAACGAGTAATCGCGCACCGTGGGATTAGCATCCCTCCATACATCGACCAACCCCATGAGCTGAAGCTGTGACCGAAGCGCCTTACAAAATGCCCCTCCCGGTGCCCTCTGTGAGTGTGTCGTGTCCATACCCAGATCCCAGACTAGATTGAAGTCCCCCAAGAGTAAAATGTCCCCCTGAGCAAAGTTCTCCAGAGTCATAAGGAAGGAGAGAATGAAGTCCTGCTGACCCATGTTAGGAGCATAAAGAACTGCGAATGTGCATTGGCGGCCTCTTAAGTTCCCCCCGAACCATAAGGAATCTCCCGCTTTTGTCCGTTTTAGTGTCCTGGACTTGGAAGGGGACCCCTGATTAGAACAGCAGTGCCACCCCATTTTGTTTCGAGGTGTGTGAAGATCGAAATATGAGGGGAAAAGCTTTGTGGCGTAGCCGGAGCTCCTCAGACTTTTTGAGGTGCGTCTCCTGAAGAGCCGCTACTTGGACATTGTGATCTAGCAGGTACTTCCAGAAGCGCTGGCGCTTATTAGGGGAATTCAGTCCCAGGGCGTTCCAAGTAATAGTTCTAACTGCCATTGTCACCGAGAAGAGAGTGACGCCCTCTTGGCGAAGGGCTCTGCTTAAAAAACACTTTTGCTCCCACTCCCCTCAACCCTCCCCGCCCATAAACAATAGAAAAAAAGGCACCATGACATCGAACTAAATTAAATAACCAGAACAAATATTTAAAATGAGTGTGTAGAATCCCCCTCCTAGAGGGGGAATTCCAGTACCAAAAGACACTCGAGGAACATTACCATTTCCATTCCCCCAGCCCTTATCATAGCAAAGATCAAGGCCTACGCTGCATAAAAATTCCCAACTGAATAACAACTAACATTTGAATTTAGACCCTTGTAGTAGTTATGATTATCGAGATTCCCCAGATGCAACTCAAACGTCCAGAGAAATGAAAGTCTTTCGCCACCACCACCCTCCAACCGGAACTCCCCTACCACAGTGTGGATAAAACAGTCCCCCTGACCTCTCACCGCAGATATAGTGTTCTCACATGGTGCCCGTGCCAAGCGCTGAGTATAAAGCATTGTGTAGCGCCTAGACACCCGGGCCCTACCCAAGTATGGAAAATGCAAGTCCTCTGCTCCATCCAACTCTCCACATCTTCGGCATGATGCCCCCTAGTGTGGAGAGGAGGGGGGGGGGCAGAGCCCCATCAGTTTTGCAGCGAATCCCGTCAGAGGAACTTTCGGATGGTTTCACTTCTATCGGGGCGAAGTGAGGGACCCCACGAGGCCCCTTGGTCAAAGGCCTCAGTCTGGTGACTTCGTGCTTCTACTGCCTACTCTACGCCATTGACCTCCATTGTGCCGATCAGGTTGACCCTTTCCGTCCGGGTCCGATGAGGTTGTAGAGAGCTCCAAACCTAGCATATCTGCCGCCTCCGATAGTTCCACACAGTGGTGCTGCTTGTTGTGCCATTGGAAAGTGATCCCAAAGGGGTACGTCCATCGGTATCTGACTTTCTTCTCTCGCAGATGTTCGGTGATTGGGCGGAACTGTTGGCGTCGCAGGAGAGTGGCTTGGGCTACATCTTGATAGGGCGAGCATGTGGCATTTTGGAAGGTGATCGGGTCGGCAACCCTTGCCCTCTGCAGGACCATTTCTTTGATCTTAAATGAGCTGAACTTCGCCAGGACGTCTCTTGGGCGTCGATTCTCCCCCGGCAGTCGCGGTCCGACTCTGTGCACTCTCTCCAACCGGACCTCAGGGCCGTCTTCCCCTAAAGCTGAGGAGAAGAGGCCCACCATGAATGCCTCCAGATCCGGACCTTCACATTCCTCCACCAGGCCTCGGACTCTTATGTTGTGATCCAGCGCTAACAATAAAAATTCTTCTCCTATATGCTTCGGTCATCCAGGTACAACTATCCCTCCAAAACACAGACTATATCCATATGACGGTGGGGCCCATAACACCGCATATACATTCACTCACTCATTTATTCCCTGGATTTCCTCCGTCCTTAACCTAGGAGAAAAACAGTAGAACGATTCGCTGGAAGGAGACGGGATACCTCTTTTAAAACGACATAATATTTCTCATTGCTTTTAAGGTATTCCGCTCATTGGTCGATGGACCAACTGGTAGGAATCAGTTGATGGTGATTAAGACCAGCTCAATCACAATAAACCTTTTAACATTTTACATTAATCATTGAGCTAAAGAACCACTGAGTCAATGTTTTAAAGATAATAAAGTTTATATAAAGTTTAGAAGCATGAATAAGTTTAGGTTTATTATTCAGATTATTACATTTATCATCATTATAAGAATAAATTGAAATTGCAATGCATACCTATTAGATGGAAGAATAAAGTTCGTCACAGCAAGAACTCCCAAAAGATCTATCTATCTGTCCTGGAAAACAGGCCTTCTCGTTCCTTTCCCCTTCAGTATTTTAAGAATAAAAGTCTAATAGTTCTAAATGGAAAAATCTATCAAGAGTAAAAAGGTTCTCCAAAGCAGCATCTTATGCTCAATCAAAAATATAAAATAGCAGCAGCAGCATCAGCTCGTCAGCCAACAGCAACAGCAACCCCAAAAGTGGCTAAAAAGCAGCATCCCGCAAACAGCAGCTAACCCCTCCCCACCAAGAGTAGGTCTTCTTATACCCTAATTCTAGCTTACTAAATAAAAATGTTGCATCTTTATGGCGAGATTCTCTCTAATTGGTCCATTTGGGTCCATATACATCTTTTTATCAAACTTCCTTGTTCTAACCAGTTCTTTGTGGAATGTTCATGCTTGCATCGTTTCACACGGGTTCGTGACATTACTCATCCACTTCGGTCAGTCCAAATTGTATCACTTTCCGATACTTTTTAGGTTCAACAGTTCTTTGTATTCTCTTGTTCATTTATTCACTCTGACTTCTCACGCTTCTTGCTGACCCGTCTTGGCACACATTTATTCTGGAAGGTCATAATAGCCTTGACCATACTTCCATCCTAGGCTCTTAGAACGATCACATGATCTCTCTTGTTCACGGCCTTTCTCCTTTTCCATAATTCATCACGCGCATGCGTATTCTAGCTCATGGCCGCCATTTTATATCGCTGCTCAACAGGCCTAAGCGCACTATTTATAAAGATAAACAAAATATAGTTAAGAATAAAGAATAAAAACCCTTTCGTTTCCCTCCCGTTATTCTACGTACCCCAATTAGGTATTACCTAGCAAAAGCAACATATAAAGCTGTCCCTTACTTACCATCGCTTTATTTTGCCACTACACGTTTTGTTTTCAAAGCACGAATCATGCATTTTATTATTCTATTAGTACGCAAATATTAGATTTATGTTAGCCACGTCAACAATTATAAGTAAATTAGTTTGCACATAAATAGCGTGTTACCTTTAACCCTTCACATGTAACATACATTGTTGGTTATTTACTTAAACGAACTTGTTTGTTAATCATTTTACGTAAATATTAGGAGGTTAAAAATGTTCTTTTATCCTGCTCCATCAACTCCCCCCTTTGGTAATTTTTAATATCACCACAAAACCCAAGTTACACATTTCTATCAGACAGCATATTTCTTGGTCCGTTTGTTTTTGTTAGTTTACACAACTGTATCCCTTTCAACTTGTCTCTTGGTCTTCTTATACATGTTCTCTTGTATCTCTTCTAGCTCTATTTCACCCATTTCTCTCTCTCTCTCCTTGTTTATCTTATTTTCTTTTTCTATTTTATTCTGTCTTCTTCTTTTCTTTATACATGTAATTATAAGCTTCAGTACTAAAATTATTATGATTATCATGGTTGCTATTATTATGACTTTCCCTATTATTAATCCACTCATTCTAGTAAACCAATTCATTACTGAAGAAAACCCTTTACCAAATTTTCCAAACGCACTTTCAACCTCCAGTGGAACAAGTTCTTTGTGCAAACTTGTAATATTCTTTATATACCTTTGTATATTTTCACTTTTATCTGGAATGTAAGTGCAACAATGTTGGACTTTCAGCATTCCACAGACTCCACCCTCTTTTGCCAAAAGAATGTCAAGGGCAAGTCGATTTTGCATTACCATAGCTCTCATGGCAACCATCTCGGTATTTACCATCAAGAACCCTCCAGCAGTATCTGTAGATAAATGATCTACCACTGTGGATAATTTCCGAATTTTAAATGCATTCAAAGATATTCCCACTGCTGGTATCAATGCACCAAAAATATCACCTACTATTTCTGAAAAACTTTCCCTTTTCCTACGTGTAAAGGTCTTTATCATTTCGTGTGTTCCTTTTTCTGTTCTATCCATATGAAAAATCTTTGGAAAGACCAGGCCTAAATAACATGACCCATACCAATGGTCCGGCAACCTGTAATAAGCCCTATTACCGCAAATATAATAGATCCCTGGAAATATTGGATCTTTTCCCCCTTTGAATCCCCATCCGCCTAAAATTTGATAATTGTCATGGCAATCACTGGAACCCACGAAATAATTGTCATATCTTGTTCTATTTCTTCTAATGCACAACCTTCCCTGTTGGGGCCAATCCAGAGTCATAGCTGCATTTGTCTTTTTCTTGTCATGATTCTCTTCCTCAAACGCCCAAAGAGGTGTTTTTGTCTCTTCTATCACTTTTCTTTGAAATTTCGCTCTTCTATCCTCAACCATTTCTAAAAATACCTTTTCTTCCTTCTTTAACTCACAGGTAAGGTTGTTTTTAACTATATTATCTAAGGTTAAAATCTTATCTTCTATGAAAAATTCACCAAACGTTTTTCCCTCTTTCACTTTGTTTAGTTCAGGAACTAAAGAAATTTTTGCAAAAATCTTATCTATATCAGTGTAATAATATTCTAATCTTCCTGTCTTATAAAATAAACTTGTTAAAACACTACATGTTATTCCATACGTCAAAGGAAGGTGATGATAGGTCACACCCTCTGCAACAGACGCAGGCAATTGCATACAAACATAACAATCTCTTACATCCATTGTTTCTACATACTCATATAATAATTTTGTAAAAACATTCTTTGAAAAATCTGTTATTGATTTGTCTTTATGTAATTCTGCACTACCTTTTAATATAGCTGTTTCTTCAATGTTAGCTCCTTTTTCTTTCTCTGTGTGATTAGACGTTTCTTCTACAGCTAAACTAATTGGAATAGTGATTGCTAAAACCACCCACACTGTCATTAACAATCCTGTACAAAAGAAGCACATCTTACACCATCTGCTTAAAAACTCACATCTACATTTTCTATCTTTAGTATCTTCCATTTTGTTTTATAACCTATTTATTTATTTACAGGAAAATTTGTGTCACCACACCTCAGAAATGACTTCTTAGCCACCCTGCATTTTTTTTCTTCGTTTGGTACTTTCTTTTGATTCTTTTCAGAATTCTTTCTTTGTCAAATCCAGTATTTTGTCAACTCCGGTAGAAATTCATTCAAATTCTTCAAGTTTGTAGCACTTCACCGTTACCCATTAGGTTTCTTTGTTCTGGGTTCTCGTGAGTGTTCTCTTCTTCTTTGATATCAGTCAAAGCAAGGTACAACCATTCAGGCGATTTATACTTCAGATTTACTTTCTTTACTCTTTTCGTTTTCTGCAGGTGTTTTCCACCTTGTTGGTCTTGCTCTTTCTGACTTGTTATTTCATTCACTTGTTCAGCACTTTTTCCATCTAGCTTTATGATCCTATATCTTAGTTTTCTAACTTCGTTGGGCCAATTGTCTCCTTTTCTTGGCCTTTTTGCCTCACTTTCTTTTTCCTCTCTTTCTGTTTTCCAAGTTCTCTTTCTTGACTCTAGGTTTTGGTTTCTTTCTTCTCCACTCTCTTCAGACTCTGTTTCAGTTCTTTCTTTATTGTCTCTTATTTTGAATTTTATAATTTCATTTCCTTCCTCTACTTGTGGTTTCTCTCTTATTTTCCTTCATTCACCTACTTCTGTCCCTCCTCGTGTTCTTCCGAATTTGTGTCAATTTCTCTGTCTGCTTCTAAATTTCCCTGTTCTTTTGTTTGGCTACCTGTCCCTATTGCTCCTCGGGGATCTTCTGATTTTTCTAACTTTCTGTTTGAAACTCTCCCTTCATCATCTATTAATATTATCTCCGAAGGATTTTTACCACAACTTGTACTTGGTTGCTCACTGTTACTGTCTTTGTGCTCAGTTTCTTCTCTTATGCTTTCAAATTTCCAATTTCCTTTCAGATTTTCCCCATAATCCGAATGATCTGTATCAGATTCTGAACTGGTGTCTGATATTTCCAGATGTCAACTCACATGTCGATCTTCAAGTTCTGGTACTTCAGCTCCTCCACTCCTTCTGTCGTTTCATTTGTAGTTGGGTCTTCCAGATGTCGACTTACAGGTCGATCTTCAGATTCTGGCACCCTGTTCGTTTCTTCTTCTGCTTCAGATGCTGAACTGTTATCCAATACTTCCAGATGTCGACTCACATGTCGATCTTCAGGTTCTGGAACTCTGATGGTATGACTGGCATGTACGCAGTGTTTCACTCCTGCACATTTGACTGCAGTGGTTGTCACCAGTATCACCTGTCGCGGTTCGTCCCAGCGAGGAACCAAACAGTTTCTTCTTCTATGGACTTTTATGCGGACCCAATCTCCTGGATTCAAGTCGTGAGCTGGTTTTCTTTCAAGAGTGGTCGCATCCGGTCCAACCTGATGAAACACAGAACGCACCACATCAGCCAATCCTTTGCAATAATCCAGCACCAGATCATCAGTTATAGTCAGTAGTTTGTTGACAGGTACATGTACTTGTCTCATTGCTCGTCCCATAATTATCTCGTGGGGACTGAGTCCAGTTTTCCTTTCCGGAATACTTCTGATTATCATTAAAACTAATGGCAAAGCATCTGGCCATTTGAGTCCTGTGGCTTGACACATTTTTCCTAGCCTGTTCTTAATTGTTCCATTCACTTGCTCTACTATACCAGAAGCCTCTGGTCTGTATGCACAATGCAGTTTCTGTTTAATACTAAGTGCTTCACAAATCAGTTGAATTAATTCGTTTTGGAAATGTGTTCCTCTATCTGTTTCAATCGTGACTGGAAAACCATACCTCGGAATGAATTCTCGCAGCATAAGTTTTGCTACCGTGATTCCATCATTCCTTCTGGTCGGGTATGCTTCCACCCACCAGGAAAACAAACAGACGACTACAAGGACATACCTTAGTCTATTGCTCGGGGGCATTTCTATGAAATCCATTTGCATTCTAGTGAACGGACCTCCTTCTCGTCCTATTGTTCCTAGACTCACTACTGTCTTCCTTCCTGGATTTAACTGTTGACAACAAGACATCTTTGACAAAGACTCTCAGCTATGGCTCTGAATTTTGGATTATACCATGTTTGTCTAAAAAGTCTAATCATTGAATCTCTCCCAATATGGGCTTGTCCATGGTACATCCGTGCCATGTCAGAAATCATGCTATCAGGCATAACTGGTCTTTCATCTCTGTAAACCCAAACATCATTTTCCTCATTTTTTCTACATCCCGCTTTTAACCAGGTATCTTTCTCCTCTTCATCTGCTGCTTCCTGTAATTGTCTCACCTCATCCCATGTCTCAACAGGGTTAGTAAAAAGCAAAGGACATGAAATATGCTCTCTTTCCCGATTTCGATTTAAAGAGACTACATTCTTTGCACAATACTGTGCAATCTCATCAGCATACTTATTGCCGACAGTTATGTAGTCTTCCCCATTTTTATGTGCATTGCACTTTACCACAGCAATCTGTTTAGGCAGCTGTATCGCCTCTAGCAGCTTTTTCACAAAATCTCCATTTCTTATCGGTGTTCCCGCAGACGTCAAGAAACCTCTTTGTGACCAAATCTGACCAAAATCATGCACAACCCCAAAACCGTATTGGCTATCCGTCACAATTGTAACCCGTACATTCCTTCCCAACTTGCAGGCTTGAATCAGAGCTATTAGTTCTGCTACTTGGGCAGACCGTATCCCTTTCAGACAAGATGCTTCCATTACAGTGGCTACTGTGCAAACTGCATATGCTGCACTTAGAACTCCATCATCTGTTCTCAAGCATGAGCCATCCACGAACAGAATATAATCTGATTCCTTTAAAGGCTCATCTCGTATATCTGGTCTCGGTTTTGTACAATATTCAAGCACATTCAGACAATCATGATCCACTTCATCCATTTCAATCACACTCTCTTCATCTGGCAATGATGTCGAAGGATTCACATTCATGCATCTGTCAATGGTCACATTATCTGCGCTCAAAATTACTTTTTCATACCTAGTCAGCCGACTATGTGTCATGTATTGGGTTTTCGTTCTTGTCAAGAGAATTTCCACAGAATGTGGGACATATACTCTCAGTGAATAACCCATCACTATGCCTTCACTCTGTTCCAGACTCACACAAGTAGCAGCAACTGCTTTCAAACATCCAGGCAACGCTTTCGCTACAGGGTCTAAAACAGCTGAAAAATATGCAATGGGTCTTTTCATGGTTCCATGTCTCTGTACCAAGACTGAAACACACACCCATCTCTTTCACTGCAATACAACTCAAAGTCTTTCTCATAGTCAGGCATTCCCAATGCTGGAGCTTCACACAATTTCTTTTTCAGCTCTCTGAATGCTTTCATTTCCTCATCATTCATTTCAAAAGGATCTTTAACATCCTTCTTTGTCAGTTTTTGCAACGGTTTTGCTATCAAGGAAAAACCACTTATCCATTGTCGACCATATCCAACCATTCCCAGAAACATTCTTACCTCTCTTTGCGTCATTGGAGCTCTCATTCCTTTAATCATTTTTATTCTCTCGGTCGTTACCTTTCGAACTCCTTTCTCAATTTTATGCCCTAAATATTGGACTTCTTGTTGACAAAACTGCAATTTTGATGGGGACACTTTATGTCCTCTTTTGGCTAAATGATTCAGCAAAGCAATTGTATCATTGACACATGCTTCCTTCATTTTTGATGCCACCAGTAGGTCATCAATATACTGAACCATCACTGACTTTTCTGGCATTTTTAAATCTTCCAAGGATTTCTTTAAAATCTGATTAAAGATCGAGGGGCTTTCTGTGTACCCCTGAGGAATTCGGCACCATGCCAAAATACGCTCTCCGAACCTGAACTCAAATAATGGCTGGCTATCTGGATGCAACGGCATAGAGAAAAATGCATGGCATAAATCAATTACTGTGTACCATTCTGCTTCACGTGGAATCTGGTATAGAATCACAGCAGGGTTCGGTACTATTGGGCAACAAGGCACAACAATTTTGTTTACCCTCCTCAAATCCTGTACAATTCTATATGTTCCGTTCGGCTTTTTCAGTCCCATTATCGGCGAATTACATGGACTGCCCATGATCTCTTTTAGAATCCCTTGTTCAATCATTTTATTTATTACTGGTGTTATTCCTTCAATTATTTCTGGTGTCAATTTATACTGGGGCGTATTTGGGTAACTCGTTCCCTCTTTTACGGAGATTCTAACAGGGTCTACTCCTTTCATTAACCCTATATCTTCTCCTGTAAAGTCCCACACTTCCTCTTTCACTGTCTCTTTTAGTTCAATTGGGATTTTCTCTGCATCAAATACAGGAAACAAATCATTTACTTCTGATTCTAAATTTACCATTGTCATTTTATACAGTACATCTTCATCTGGGGTCTGAAATGCAATTCCATCTGGAGTGCAATAGATAGTGCAATTCATCTTGCACAGTAGATCGCGTCCTAATAGGTTCACAGGACTGCAATCACACACCACAAATCGGTGCATTTCACTAAATGGACCAATCTTTACCTCCACTAATTTAGTAAGAGGCGCCTTAATTTGCTGATTCGATACTCCCACTACTTGGATATGTTCACCTGAGAGAGGAAGGTTTTGAATTTCCACTGACCTGACAGTAGAACGGGTAGCTCCAGTGTCCACGAGGAATGTTACATTTGCACCATTCACTTCTCCATCCACAAATGGACCTGCTTGATCTACCTCTAGAGTTGCGCCAAGCACGCACTCTTCCCCCTCTCCTAGGCACCGTCATAAGCTTTCATCCGTCTCATCATCATCCTGTCGTAACCAATATTGAGAAATGGCAGCTGCACGCGGCAACTGTGTTACCTGCTCTCCTCTGTAGAATCCTGTTTCTGCACTGAATTTCTGTTGATTAACACTCTTGGGAAGTGGTGGTTGTGGCACCTGACTCTGTGGAGTAACTACCTCACTCTGCACCTGTGGATTTAATGATTGATTTTCCGCATTAAGTTTTGGAGGAAATTTACACTCGTTTCTCCAATGCCCTAGCTTTCCGCAGTTGTGGCATGGCCACTTTTCTTTGCCTCATCTATGCTCATTTGTCCTTTTCCTTTGCCTATATTTGGTCTAAATCTAGCCTGTCCTGCTTCATTAGCTGTATTACTCAATTGAGCTTCTTGCTTCTCTGCAACTTTCACCTGTGCCCACATGGCTTTCTCTTTCAATTTACGCTGTCTACTCTCAATATCATCACTGCAATACTTAGCATATCTCAAAACCTCATCAACTGTACTACTCTGCCAACAAATCATATGCTGTTTAATCATTTCACTTATCTCCGGTTTCAACCCATACACAAATCTATATACAAAATGACTCATATCCTTCTCATTTAGTGTCTCATAGCCACTATACTGTTTAAAAACTAACAATAGCCTCTCATAATATGCATGCACTGATTCTTTACTTTCCTGCGTGGTTCTGTCTATCTTTACCCAATCCGTTTCTTTAGGTGGAATCTTATTTTTCAAAAAGGTAATTACTTGATCATATTTCCTCATCACTTCTGGTCCTGGCGCTCCTGTTTTAGCATCCCTTGGATATTCTACAGTTGGCCAATCAATAGTAATCTTACACTCTGTCCACAAATCAGCTGGTACTACTATATCAAACAATCCATCCAAGTCTATCCACAACACCTTTGAAACTTTAACAAATCTCTCCACTTGTCTGTACCATTCTACTGGCTTCTCTCTCAACTTTGGGAAATCATTTGTAAATGACAGTATATCCTGTCTAGACCATGGAACATGCACATAACTACCTCCTGGAGTTTCTCTCATCGGGTACTCCCTTACAATTGGTTCCTTATCTGTTACTGCAAAAGCCAAAGATGCTTTATCTGTTACTTTCTCAATCCTTTTCGTCCATCTACTATGTTGTATCTTGTATGTTGTATCTTGTTAGTCTGTAATATGCCTTTAAGTACAATGTGAATGTGTTCTGGAATGTCATGATGCTAACGACTGGAAGGATTCTGCTTGGAGCTGTTGGTGGAGCCTGTTCCCTGCTCCGCTGTTGATGTAGCCAATAAAGTAGTAATTCAACGTCAAACGACTCCAGTCCATTACTACAAATAACTGGCGACGATCTAGCTGGCTACATCAAGAACCCACGCAGCTGTGCCCACCTTAAGGCTGTTCGCAACCAAGGAAGGAACATTTACAAGGTACTCTGTACACCTTCTCGCGCTGACCTGCTCAGCTGTTCCTCATTTTTGAAAAAAAAAATTTGGGAGCATAAGGGAGAGGGGAAAGCGGCATTTTAACTATTTTTCCCTATTTAACTGCCTCCCTCGCGCTGCTCACCTCGCGCTTGTCCTCTCACCGCCTCACGTCACTGCCTGCTTCCTCGCGGACCGATCCTGCTGGCATTGTTTCCTTGCACGCTGCATTCTCGGCGATCCTGCACCGCATCATTCTCAACGCGCTCAACGCGTCATCACGTCACGTCACTGCGTTTTTGTGCAGAGAGAAAAAAGTGCCTCCTTCTCCATTCTCTTGGATTTGAGGGAAGGACCATTTTTAAACATTTACCACCTTTGTCCCAAGAACAACTCAACGGGATGGATGAGTATGACGAAACTATTTTGAAACTTAAAATAAGATTTGACAAGCAACCAAGTCTTATGGTCCTAAGGCACAAATTTTTTAAAAGGAAGCAAGGGGAAGGAGAAGATGTTGACAATTACATTTCAGTGTTACGCAGACTGGCAGCTGACTGTAAATTTGAGAATTTTACAGATCAACTCATTAGAGACCAGTTCGTGTGTCAGTGTAAGGACAAGAATATTCGACAAAAACTTTTGAGTTTGAGTGATCCATCTCTTGATGAGACGATCAAGATTGCCAAGAGCGTGGAAATGTCTGTTGTGTCTCTCAAAGAGTTGGATGATAAACCCATTGATGGTGTGAATGTTGTAAATTTTAGCGGTTCACTTAATAACCGCTCCAAGAACAATCAATATGGGAGTCAGTCTGGTAGATCTAAATCCGAAGTAAATTTTCCCTACAGAGGTAATAACAGCATGTGCATAAAATGTGGCAATCCCCAACACACCAAAGGTTCGCGTTGTCCTGCAAATAATGTTATTTGCAATTATTGCAAAAGGATCGGGCATTTTGCCAAAGTTTGTTTAAAGAAAAAAAATCCTAAGAAACCAGTCATTTGTTCTTTTGAGTCCGATTCTGAGTCAGACCTTGAGGTTGTCTCTGTGGTCTCTATCGAAGATAATTCCAATGTACACAGTTCATCTTCTGATAAGAGAGTTATTGTTGGGGATCCTTCCAATTGCATTGATCCCATTGCTGACATTGGTATTGGCAACTACACTGTTAAGCTTCTAGTTGATTCTGGGGCAAAAATCACTATGATTACGCAAAAATTGTTTGATGAGACATGGAAGGGTTTACAAGCCCTTGCACCTCCCGATCGTTCACCTGTATCGTATGAGGGAAGGAAAATAGATCTGTTAGGATTTTTGAAGAAGAAATGTCATTTAAAGACAGGAGAATCAAAGGGAAAATTTATGTTGCCGTGAAGGGACTTAATATCTTGGGGTGGTTTCACCAGGGGTTGTTTGGGATGATGCTCAAACCAGGCGCTAAAGAGCAGATCTTAGTAGTTGGGTCCGATGATGTTAGTTTTTCTTGGAAAAAAAGTATCCAGAAGTATTCTCAGAAACGTTGGGAAAAATTAAAGGGTTCAAGCATAAGATTATTGTCAAAGAAGGTGCTCTTCCCATAAAACATAAACTAAGAGGTGTGCCATTCAGCATAAGGGAGGATTTGGAGAAGGAACTGAAAGGTCTTTGTGAAAAGGGGATCATCGAACCGACGGACTCTTCACTCTGGCTTTCTCCCTTAGTCGTAGCCAGAAAGAGGGAGGGGATCTTCGGGTCTGTGTTGATTTAAGATCACTTAACAAAGAAATTTGGGTTGATTCACATCCCCTGCCCAAGATCAATGATTTATTTTCTTCCACAAAAGGGGCACGCATCTTTTCAAAGTTAGATTTGGCATGTGCATACCACCAGGTGGAGCTTGATCCCGAGTCGAAACATCTCACTGCATTTGTATCGCCTTTGGGAACATTCCGTTATTGCCGCATGCCTTTTGGGCTGGCTTCAGTGTTCCAAAGAATAATGAGCAACATTCTTAGAGATGTGGAGGGAGTTCTTCTGTTTCAAGATGATGTTCTTGTTTTTGGGAAGGATGTGGTTGCCCATGATCGTGTGTTGGAAAAAGTCTTGACTTTGTTCAAAAAGCGTGGAGTGGTATTAAAAGAAGGGAAGTGTCAATTTCAATGTTCTGAGGTGGAATACTTAGGACACATTATATCACAAGACGGAGTCAAGCCTAGACCAGGTTTACTTCAAGCTATTGTTGACGCGCCAGAACCGCATGATAAGGCGGGTGTTAAATCGCTACTTGGGCTATGTGAGTATTACTCACGTTTCATTGCCAACTTTGCATCTGTTGTACGACTCATTAGCAATCTTCTCAAGAAAGGAGTCAAATTTGTGTGGTGTAATGAGTGTGTTAATGCCCTCAAGGTTGTGAAGTCTGCATTAGTTACGAGTCCTGCGTTAAAACCTTTTGACCCTAGTTTGCCTTGTTGTGTCACTGTTGATGCGAGCCAGGTTGGTGTTGGTGCTACTTTGACACAAGTTGACAAAGTGTGCGAAAACACTGTGAGTTTTGCATCTAGGGTACTGAGGACACCTGAACTGCAGTACTCAGTAATTGAAAGGGAGTTACTAGCCTGTGCATGGGCGATTGAGAAGTTCAGGCCTTTTATCTGGGGAAAGAGGTTCTTGCTTTTGACTGACCATAAACCGCTTGTTAACATTCTAGGTGGGGGTTTGAGTAAGTGTTGTACTCCTAGAATCATGCGTATGGTAACAAGGCTCCTTCAATATAACTTCGAAATTAAGCATATTTCAGGTGGGAAGGATGGCAGGGCAGATTTTTTATCGCGTTTTCCTGTTTCGCTGAATGATCATGAGGATGTGAGTTTGGATGAGTTTGTTAATGAAGATTGCGATGATTGTCTTGTTGCGGCCATGGATGTGCCAGATTTGGATTTAGGTTCAGAGAGTGATTGGCTGCAAGCAATTGAGTTGGACAGTACCTTGAGGGAAGTTTGTGATTTTGTCAAAAAGGGGTGGCCTAGAGAAAAGGCTCTTCCTGTTTCTCTCCAATCTTTTTGGAAGGTTGAGAGTGAACTTTCCATTGAGGATGGTTTGTTACTTAGGGGTGACAAGTTTGTACCTCCTTGTCTGTTAAGGAGAACCATTATTGGAAGAGCTCATGAAGGGCATCTTGGTTCTACCCTCACGAAATGGCGTATTCGGGACACCTATTGGTGGCCTGGGATGGATGCTGACATTGATTTGGTTGTTGCCAATTGTGTTGTTTGTTGTGCCGCAGATAAGAGTTTGAAGGTGTCGGTGCCTCCATTAATGCCTATTGAGTATCCTAAAGGTCCTTGGTTAAAACTTGGAATCGATGTCATGGGACCTTTCGAAGTTCTGCCAAGTGGATACCGATTTATTTTGGTTCTTATGGATTATACCTCAAGATGGCCTGAAATCAAGATGGTCAGGGAAGCGAACACCAAAACTGTGATGGAGTTTCTTAAAAGTGTGTGGCTTAGAGAGGGATTTCCAGAATTCTTGGTTTCTGACAATGGGAAACAGTTTGCCAGTTCTGAATTTGAATCTTTCTTGGTTGAGTCTGGTGTGAAACATCTTAAGAGCTCACTGTACCACCCACAAACCAATGGTTTAGTGGAAAGGATGAACAGGGTTGTGGGTCAGTGCATCAGATGGTCTAGAGCAGGTAGCCATGATATTTCAAAATCGCTTGATGCCATGATTTGGTTCTATAGGACTACGCCTCACTCCTCTACGAAGATTTCCCCTTTCGAACTCCTGAGGGGACGGAAGCCCAACTCTAATTTTAGACCTGCATGGATGAGGAAGTGGGTCAAGTGCGAATCTGATGTTGCTAAATTGATGTCCCTAGCTTCGGAAAATATGTCTGATACTCAATTGAAACAGAAACGTTGGTATGATTCAAAAAAGGTGTGAAGGTTGCGCCACTTGAAGTTGGTGACTTCGTTAAGATCAAAACTGCTGTTCACTCTAGGAAAGGGGATGGTAAATTTAGTGAGCCGGTTGAAGTCATCAAGATTGTTAGAAATGCTGTGAAACTAGCAAATGGTTTCTGGTGGAACCTTAACAGGGTTGTGAAAGTTCGGATTAGGAGAGAATCTGTAAACAATGAGATCTTAGTTCCAGTTCCTGTAAACAATACTGTGACTGGTGTTCCTGAGGAGGTGGTTCCTCTGCCCACCAGTCTACCTAGGAAAAGTTCAAGATGTATAGTCAAACCTGCTAGGTATAGGTCATAAGTAAGTTCTAGATGTATTGTCTAACCTGCTAGGTTATTTAATATATATTTGGTTATGGTTGTTTTATTGTGTTTCTTTATATATATATATTTTTTTTTTTTAAGAAGGAAAGAGGATATGTTGTATCTTGTATGTTGTATCTTGTTAGTCTGTAATATGCCTTTAAGTACAATGTGAATGTGTTCTGGAATGTCATGATGCTAACGACTGGAAGGATTCTGCTTGGAGCTGTTGGTGGAGCCTGTTCCCTGCTCCGCTGTTGATGTAGCCAATAAAGTAGTAATTCAACGTCAAACGACTCCAGTCCATTACTACATACTTCTCCATCTATCCACATCACCCCATTTTCTCAGCAAAACAATTAATTCTTTTATTTGGGTCAATCGTCCTGATGTGTTCAAATTTTCTATATCTTTCTCACAAAAATCTACTCTATATGGTTTCTGCAACGTTCTCACTTTTACAAATTCTACTCCTAGTTCATTCGCTGTCTCTTCTAATTTGTCATGTAAATTTCTAGCTCTCCATGTAATACTCTTGCACAAAAACATAATCTCGTCATCCTGATAATTTTTCAATTTTTCTGTACCAATCGTTCCTAAAATCAATTCTTCCATGTCTATTTTTAACCTAATTACATCTAATGGTTTTACTTCTGTCTCTTTCGTTTTTAGCGTTTTCATCCATTCATTTAATTCATCTGGAGTTGGACCTACAGGCGTACTATTTAATTCTATCCAATTGTTACTCCTTTCTGGTGTCTCTGATGCAAACTCCATTACCATAGGTATTCTCCTGAACTCATTCTCATTTATCGTCAAATTAGTACTTGGCCTTGGTCTAAAGGTACTAACCAAATGGTGTGCACCTTCATTGTCCAGTTCCATCCCTTCTCTCCTTCTTTGCAAATGTGAATTCATAGGAATCACTAAAGAACGTTCATCAATTTTCTGATTCTCAAAAACTGGCATTACTGGACCTATCGTTACTGGTACAGTTACAGCTTCCATATTCTTTGTTAATTCTCTTATCTTTTCAGTTAATTCTCTTGTGGTTTTTGCTAATTCAGTTGTATTGTCACTTTCTATCTCCTCATTTTGTGAAGTTTTCAATTGATCTTGTGACCTATTTATCTCATATCCTCGTTCGGGATTTTTATTCCTCCCAGTTTCCATTGGCGGTGCATTAGGTGTCACCACCGCAGAAGTCTGTTGGTATGGAGGTGGGTTTCTGTTTAAAAATATCTTCCAGCAATTCATCTTCCGTCTCACTACCACCATACCCATACTTTTCCGTAACCACATGTTTCTTTTTCTCTGTACACTTTTTCTTTGCTTCTTCCTCAACTGTAAAAGCTGGAAACAAACCTCCTGTCATATTAGCATATCTCCAACGCTTTATTCTGTCCTCATGATTTACTCCCCATAACCTTCCAGGCACAAACTCATGATTCTTTAATCCTCTGAATCTCTCTCGTTCATACATCTCATCTTCCCATTCACTTAAAGCTTCAAACTGTGTCGGTCTAGGTTTAGGTTCTAACATTGCCATCTTCTCTCTCAAATTCCGAAGTACAGCTACACTAAATGAACCATTCTCAGGAAAAGCCAATGCTCCATCATTCTTAGTATATT
Organism: Calotriton arnoldi; assembly: GCA_963921515.1. NCBI lineage: Eukaryota > Metazoa > Chordata > Amphibia > Caudata > Salamandridae > Calotriton > Calotriton arnoldi. The sequence goes on along the minus strand of CAWUFW010000004.1, from coordinate 8,861,145 downwards.
TTGTCCAATTTTCTAACCATATGCATGTATGATATCCGTACTTCAGCATCATATGCGAAGCTGGTGATTTCGGCGGAGGAATTACTTGTCCCTCTCTAGTCACTACCTTTTTGTCTTTCTTAAAGAAGTTCTTAACTTTCGACATCCACGACGTTTTCTCTCTACCATACTCATAATAAGACATGATTCACAATCGCTTTCTCTCCTCAAAAGTCCGCAATTCAACACTGTTCTCTATGCGTTATTCCAACCAATCCTAGCGCGACTCACACCAACACTCCAATCATAAACGTCCACGTCACTATTCTATACGTCCAATCATAGCGCGACTCACACCAACGCTCCAATCAGAGCGGTTTCTGTCTACAGCGCACTGTCCAATCCCAGCGCGGCTTTTCTCTACGTCAGTTCTGCTCCTGTTTCTGTATGACTAGCGCACTGTCCAATCCCAGCGCGGCTTTTCTCTATGTCAGTTCTGCTCCTGACCCCTCCTTTACAAAATTTATCGGCAATTTCCTTTTCAACAGTTCTTCGTTAGTTACAACATTTAAAACACATTTCCATTGTCTGATTCGCTAAACCAAAGAAATAGCTTTGTCCATTTACACAAGAATTCTGTATTTTCCAGTAGGCAGTGCTTACCTCTACCCTACCACAGAATTTTCCTGTTTCGCCGATAAAGTAGCACTTCCCTCTACCTTACCCTTCTTTCAAGCAAGGGGTAAACCCGTTTCTCTGGGGATAAGACACATGTGGAGACTATACTGCTCCTGAGAATTAAGGCCAGAGTGTCACAAGAAAACCGGTCGCTATTTCACTCACACACCTTTTATACGGAAAATGTCCCTATCATAACACAACTTGTGTTATCACCAATATGAACTCAGACAATGCACTATTCCATGTGACTTCTCTTGCCACACGTGTTCCACTTCCTACTTCCCGGAAGCGTGAAAACTTCGACTTACATATAACATAACGGGACTCAACATAAAGTGTTAGACATGAAATAATCAATAATCAATAATCACCAAACTAATCTATAGTAACCATAACTCTGCTACCAAGAAATCTGATCCAGCGCTAACAATAAAAATTCTTCTCCTATATGCTTCGGTCATCCAGGTACAACTATCGCTCCAAAACACAGACTATATCCATATGACGGTGGGGCCCATAACACCGCATATACATTCACTCACTCATTTATTCCCTGGATTTCCTCCGTCCTTAACCTAGGAGAAAAACAGTAGAACGATTCGCTGGAAGGAGACGGGATACCTCTTTTAAAACGACATAATATTTCTCATTGCTTTTAAGGTATTCCGCTCATTGGTCGATGGACCAACTAGTAGGAATCAGTTGATGGTGATTAAGACCAGCTCAATCACAATAAACCTTTTAACATTTTACATTAATCATTGAGCTAAAGAACCACTGAGTCAATGTTTTAAAGATAATAAAGTTTATATAAAGTTTAGAAGCATGAATAAGTTTAGGTTTATTATTCAGATTATTACATTTATCATCATTATAAGAATACATTGAAATTGCAATGCATACCTATTAGATGGAAGAATAAAGTTCGTCACAGCAAGAACTCCCAAAAGATCTATCTATCTGTCCTGGAAAACAGGCCTTCTCGTTCCTTTCCCCTTCAGTATTTTAAGAATAAAAGTCTAATAGTTCTAAATGGAAAAATCTATCAAGAGTAAAAAGGTTCTCCAAAGCAGCATCTTATGCTCAATCAAAAATATAAAATAGCAGCAGCAGCAGCAGCATCAGCTCGTCAGCCATCAGCAACAGAACCCCAAAAGTGGCTAAAAAGCAGCATCCCGCAAACAGCAGCTAACCCCTCCCCACCAAGAGTAGGTCTTCTTATACCCTAATTCTAGCTTACTAAATAAAAATGTTGCATCTTTATGGCAAGATTCTCTCTAATTGGTCCATTTGGGTCCATATACATCTTTTTATCAAACTTCCTTGTTCTAACCAGTTCTTTGTGGAATGTTCATGCTTGCATCGTTTCACACGGGTTCGTGACATTACTCATCCGCTTCGGTCAGTCCAAATTGTATCACTTTCCGATACTTTTTAGGTTCAACAGTTCTTTGTATTCTCTTGTTCATTTATTCACTCTGACTTCTCACGCTTCTTGCTGACCCGTCTTGGCGCACATTTATTGTGTAAGGTCATAATAGCCTTGACCATACTTCCATCCTAGGCTCTTGGAACGATCACATGATCTCTCTTGTTCACGGCCTTTCTCCTTTTCCATAATTCCTCTCGCGCATGCGTATTCTAGCTCATGGCGGCCATTTTATATCGCTGCTCAACAGGCCTAAGCGCACTATTTATAAAGATAAACAAAATATAGTTAAGAATAAAGAATAAAAACCCTTTCGTTTCCCTCCTGTTATTCTACGTACCCCAATTAGGTATTACCTAGCAAAAGCAACATATAAAGCCGTCCCTTACTTACCATCGCTTTATTTTGCCACTACACGTTTTGTTTTCAAAGCACGAATCATGCATTTTATTATTCTATTAGTACGCAAATATTAGATTTATGTTAGCCACATCAACAATTATAAGTAAATTAGTTTGCACATAAATAGCGTGTTACCTTTAACCCTTCACATGTAACATACATTGTTGGTTATTTACTTAAACAAACTTGTTTGTTAATCATTTTACGTAAATATTAGTAGGTTAAAATTTTTCTTTTATCCTGCTCCATCAGTTGTCGCGGCGAGAGCGGTTTTCCAAATCCTCGCACTTGAGTAGCGTAGCCCGCAATTGGCCACGCAACTCAGCGGTTCCGTCTTCCAGGGACTTAATCTTGTCGGTCACCTCCTGTTGCTTTGCTTCGAGATCGAGGGTACGCGTACCCACCGAGTCGACATCCGCTTGTACAGCAACCAGTTTCTCTCTCACCTCAGCGCGGAATGTTTCAAAGGAGGCCTCCATATCTGCTTTAATGTCCGCTCTCAGCTCCGTTCGCAGCTCCTGTTTGAACTCTCGGAGGGAAGACATGAGATCGTCCCGGGTCAGCGCCATGGTTGCCGGTCGTGGCATCGTCCCTTCTTCTATCGCACCTGCTCCGGCCGATGCAAAGTAATTGGAGACCTTGTTGTTGGGGGTCTTTTTGGGTGGCATAGCGGGACCCTCCGCCCGGTCAGCGCTCGGCCGCCCCTTCAGTCGCGTAGAACCAGTGCACCTCTGTTATCCGCGAGTGGGGACACCCCCCGTTTATTCTGCCGCTCCTGGGCCCTCTCTCCTCCTCACCTCCAAGCGCTTGGCCAGACCAGTCCACCCCTGGCACCAAGCCGGGCGTCGTGCGAGGAGCAGCACAAATAGCCAGAAGCCCAAGTGATGTCGCCGAGTATTTGCTAAGGCGCTCTCTATTGGGCCTCCCCAGCGATGCCAATTCCTTTTGGGCAAGCGCCTCGTGATAGCTGTAGGGTGGTAGAAGATGCCTCCAAGGCGGCCATGTTAGGGTCAGGCAGCGATTATTAGGCGCTAGTTCGTGCGGGCTTTCGACCCCAGCGCTGCCTTCCGCTTCACCACACCGAAGTACCTGGGTATGTTCGATCCGCAGGAGGTAGGAAGGCGCTCAGCTCCCCCAGGATCACCAAAGGATCGTTAGCTCATCAAGCAAAGAGTTCATCTGTCGAAGAGGGACCCGTGGCAGATTACGGTCTTCCATCAACTGTTCACTGTTGGAGCTGACTCGAGACAGGAGGGGCGCTTCTCGATAAAGAGGGGAGGCCGCCAGATTCAAGGCCTCTCTCCCCGGCGGATCGCAGCTTCTCCGCAACGGCAGCCCGCCATTTTGAATGTTGCTGAGTCCGGGCCAGAACAGCCCCGTGTCGTCCTCCGTATCTTCCCTGGTGGCAGCAAGGGAGCCGTTTCAACGAGGTGAGCCCCCCCCGCAGGTAGACTCGCCGAAGTCCCCAGGACACTCCAGAGGAAAGGGGGCGCGAGGTCTTAATTACTCTTCAACCTTGAAGTTGGCGCCCGGGTGGCCGCCATTTTCTCCCCTGCACGGCCGCCCTTCCCTCCTCTCACCGGAGCTTCTCTGTCTTCGCACCGGGGTCCTCGACGCTGCGGAGTAGCTCCCTGTCGTCACTGCAACCTCGGCATCGTTGGGCAGTGCTCTTTTTATTTAGTAAGGTGCCTTATCACGCGAATACAGCAGGGCCTGGGAAGGAGTCGATCGGATTCACGTCCGATCGGCCATGTTGGTTGGCCACGCCCCCTAAAATGCAATTTAATTAACTTTTTTTTTAAATTAAGCTGCATCTATTTTTAAATTTAAAAAAGTATTTTAAATTAATTTAAAACAAAATATTTATATATAATAATATTGAATTTTTTTTTACATTAAAAGTAATGTACTTATTTTTCAAAAAATAAATGTAGCTAATTTATGTTAACACTATTTCCTATGGGGTTTTATTGTAAGTTCCTTCCCCTATTATTTTCTAAGAGATGGGTTTTGCAGTACCAGTGGTTTGGCATGTGTGGGGCTCATCTTACTGCAGCTCTGAGCTGAAGTACAGATATGCCTTGTTTTGGGTCTTTTTCTGGCTATAGTAACTATAAAAGTGCAGTTTGTGAACAGGAATGGGCTTACTCTTGTGGGTGGGTGCAGCCACTCCCCCATCCCTCCCACATTTACTACTAATATGTTACCTGTGTGTGAGGAGGGTGTTGCAGTACCAGTGTTTGGCCATGTGTGGTGCTGGACTTACTACTATTTCTTTTTTTGCAGTAGTAACTTACACTTGTAAATGTGGCTCCACCTCCTTTTTCAGGGGTGGAGATGTGTAAGTCTATATGTTTGAGTAACTTTACACTATGATTTTGTGAATAGCCAAAAGTGGTAAAGTTACTCAGAAGTGTAACAGTAAATTACATGTGTAAATTACTTACAAGTGTAAGTTACCCTTCTGAATTGCCCCAATGAATGCCATAAGCATCTCAAAGAAAGATAAGAGTCGTTCATTAACTACAACAGATCTAGAGAGGAAAAGAAAAGACAACCTCAAATACCTATTTTCACAGACCAAGCTATAAGGGATGAATGCTACTAAGAAATTCCAAAAGATTCAAAGCACTTATGAGAAAGAAGAAAACTCTGTAGGATGCACAACAACATAGAGAAACGGGAAAAGCATTCATGTGAAACCTTTGTGAATTAAATGGGGGTGTACACAGAAGAAGGGTAAAGAGTCAGGCATCATGGTTAAAAATGTATGGATACAGCATTCTATAAAGAAAAGAATCGTGCAACCCACACACAGCCACATCAAAATAGACAACAAGCTACACAAACTGGAAAGAACAATTAAAGAATTTCAAAACGGTGGCTTTAGTGCAAGACAGGAAAACACCCAAACCAAGCAGTAATTCTCAAAGATAGCTTTCCCAAACTACAGTTGGCAATGAAAACAAGCACTAGCAAAGCCAATAGGTCTGGTCTTTCTCATAGCTGCAGTATATGTAGCTCTCGAGTCAAAACTAAGCACACCTTGCAGGCCTTTAACAAGGCTGCAGCCACTCAAGATGTTAATAGATATGCCTGTTGAGACGAAAGCAACTACTTGAAAAGTCTTTCACAGAGCTGCAGTATCTCAGACAGCCGTCCCGTGCTATTGTAAATAGAAGCAGTCACACAATAAAGTGAAAGCAGTGCAAGCTTCACCACCAAATCACAGAGCAACTAACCACATTTACACCTCACGTCAACTAATAAATAAACGTGCTAACAAAGTATAGAAATAAAAAATGTTTGCATGCTTTGTAAATTTCCAGAAAGCAACTGGCTTAAACTGGTGGAGAAGACCCTTACCAAAACACCTTAGAGTGGCAGGGAGAAAGTGTATGATGTAATAAAAAGAATGTTTACACCAACACAATGCAACCAGCTCAAAGTCAGACAGCTTCAAAAAGGAACAGAGGCTGAGAAGTGAATGCTGCCTTCTCCCAGCTGTGTCTCACATGTGCACAAACAACGTAACAGTCACTTTAAGTGAATAACCAGCCCCACTACTAGAAGATAAAACATGACCTGCCAGATTAGGTAATGTCTGCTCCCTGCTGATGATCCGTCTCTCATCTCCTACACAACAAAGCCTCAACAATGCCTGAATATACATCTCAACCACTGTAGACAGTGGTATCTGAAAATGAGCAAAACAAAAAGCAAGGCCATGACCTTCTAGACCAAGTACAACTAACAACTATCATTTTACGTTAAATGGACAGACTGTCAAACACAGGAAAAATACACCTATTTCAGAACAACAGTCAGCAAATTGTAAAAGCCAAAACCGAAGGTATACCTGCCCTGATTAAACCCTAGATAAACTAATTGATAGTAAGTCATTATGACAGCAAACTTTGGGGCCCTTAAAATGTCACCAGTTACACCCAGTGGAGATACCGCCCAATAGAAATCATGCACCTGCTGCTATGTCACCAGTCACACCCAATGGAAATTCTGCCCAATAGAAAGCATGCACCTGCTGCTCTGCAGACACATACTCCGTGTTCTATGTATATAAGCGTGTTTATGTAGAACAAACCTAGCTGGGGACCAGTGGAGACCTGGACAGCTGGTGCGCGCCCTGAGATATCAGTGGATTGTTTACAAGAGACTAGAATAGGTTTCTTTTGTGTGAGTTGGTCATGCGCTTTGATGATATGAGTCTTCAGTTGCTCTCTGAATGCTGGTAGTGCTCGTTCTGATATTGATGGTTCTGTTGTCCCACATCTGGTTTTAAGAGATGGAGAAGGCCTGTCCTCTAGTCTTTTCCTTCTTCCATTTCTTTGTTTCCAATCTGCTGTTCTAGCTCCTGGTGTCGTTGTCCTACTGAAGTTAATTTTGCATCCAGGTGTGTCAAGTGCGGTTTCTGATGGCCTTATCGAGTGATGCAGCTGACCTTGGAGGTCCTGAGGGGGGCTTATATAGCTCTGTCAGTGTTTGAGTGATGTGGTAAAGGGTCTTCTAGCTCTCGATAAGACATAGCGCAAAGTGTAGAATGCCAGTGTGGTGCCAGGGAGGCAGTAGAATCACCCCCATCTAGCTGAGGAAAATTCAAGGCTTAAGCTGTTGTCTGAATTCAATTTTAAGTGAGGAGTTTGCTTTTTCAGGAGGAAGAGCTGATACTATACAGTCTTTGTGTTCTTGGTGAGTCTTCTTTGTAGGAGAGGTGTCTTTCAACATTGAATCCAGGGGATTTTGCTCTGGTTGGCAGCTAAAGGGTGAAGTCGTTCTAGGTGTATCTTGGATACAAAAGTGTAAATCTGTGTTTGGTGCTGGTTGTGAGCAGGAGAAACGCTGGTGCATAGGAATTCTCCAAACCCTGACAACTAAGTGGATATGAGACATTTTGGCACACACACAAAAAAATTGGAACATTCTGCTAGACCACCAGTGAAATGAAACCAGATGCTTTAATTATAAAGCCATAGAAAACAGGGAAATAAATGTCCTGCTAATGGAATGAATCTGCTATCAAACGAACTCAAAAATCACTTCCCAGCTAACTGGGAAACCCAAATACAGAATGAAATTAAATGCTACAAACAACTAAAAGGTGCTACGAACAATCAGGATATTTGCTCTCTATAAACAATCCCAAACACAGACAACCAAACACGAGGTCACCACTTGCATCCGTGAGATTGAAAAGGATAAGAGAGAGAAACGTGCAAAGCCGGAATAAGGCGGAAGGCATCAACAATGCGACCTCTCGTATAGAAAACGAAAAACACTTGCTCGTGCACTGCTCTAAATGTACGTAAATAAACAACTCTTGCTACTGGGAATTCTTCCACAGGCTTACGGACTTCACTTTTTAAACATTTTTTATTCTTAACCCAGAAAGGAATACATAATTCAAATATATTATACAAACAATCATGAATAAATACCAATGGCAAGTTAAGAGAAACAGTTGAGCATGATTAAAAACAGGATAATTTAGCCAATGAATTTCGTCAATATTTAGGAGACAAGTTGATCATAGGGGGACAGAGATTAAGGTAGGGGTACGATCTTTTCTATCTATCCGGGTTATTCAGAGCATAAACTAGTAAATTGGAGATGAGTTGGCCTAACGGCTATGGCGGTCTACCTCGAATCTGGGGAACTGGGTTCGAGTCTCAGCAATGACGCTGAACATCCTGTGATTCTGGGCAAATCACTTAATCTCCCCGTGCCTAACAAAAATGAATGTGTCCTCATGTAACGCAAGTCGTGCTATGTAAAGCGCTCTAAATACCCGATACCTTCGGATCAAGTTAGCGCTATATAAAACTCCGTAAAAAAATAAAAATGCTATACACCCATGGCGGGTGGACTTATGGGGCCGCTATGGCTCTTCATCCAAGCTGACAAAGGAGCCTAAATTTTCTCGCGCAGCCTCCTGGTCTGCCTGTCCTTACATACATATAGTGCTGTCTCCTGATTATATATCCCCAGCAATCGGGCAATCCAGGGCTGGAACGAGGGAGGCTCTGAATCCTTCCATCTAGCGGCGATCAGCAATCTTGCAACAGCAACTGATATAAAAACAAAGTAAGTCTGGGTCATATCTAACTTGCTACTACTATCGTGGCCTAAAACCATCATAGGGGAGCTGAGGTTAATTCCTTTTCCCAGAATGACTCCAGACCCTCCTTCAGGGGAGATAGCCTATTACAGCTATATAACATGTGTACCAAGTCAGCCGGGCCATCCCCACACCTGGGACACTTATCATCTGTCCTTTTCGCCCACCCAAACAACTTGGCCGGAGTAAAATAGAGATTGAATACCGTTTTATAGTGTTGGGCCTTCAAGCTGGCAGACAGGAAGGTTTTTGTGGCTAATCCAATTGCCATATCTAAGTCAACATCAGGATCGCCTAACCTCCTGGCCCAATCTGTTTCGATCTTTCCAGATCGTCCGGAAGGTTATTAAGCAAGATACTACAAACACTTCTTATTTTACAGTCTGTGCGGGCTAATGCCTCCAGGAGGGGAATTTTATCCAAGGATAGATCCGCTCTGCCGTTGTTAAAGAATTCCTTAATTTGCACATATTTAAAATATGAACTATTGGGGATACCAAACCCTAGTTGCAAGTATGTAAAGGGACAGATTTGATCTAGGATATAGAGATCCCCTACTTTTATAAGGCCGTGTTGCTCCCATTGTCTACCCATAACATCATAAAAGAAGGGTGGGAAAAGGGGGGATCGCCACAGAGGTCTATATCTACAAAATTTTGGGATCTTCATATATTTACGAATTTTGCTCCATACTTTCCAAGCACTAAGTAAACTTTAAATCGGACTTTCTTAAAATAACTCAGCTCTTACTGTCATAGGAGCAGTCCGTTAGCCTTTTTCCCCAGAGTCAGCTCGTAAATAGTAGGGAGAGTGGTAGGACTTTCCTGAACTATCCTGCCGGTATTTTCGGAGAAGAATAGTATAAGCATCTGTTGTACAAGGGCTGCCCAATAATACATTGTTATATTAGAAGTTGACCAGCCACCTCGTCCCTGTGGGAGAGAGAAACATTTTAGGGAATGCCTCACCTTCCCATACTGCCAAATAAAATTTATATAAAAATAAAGTCCAAAATATTTAATACTGACTCGTCAATAATTACAGGTAGAGATCAAAATAAATATAAGATCTTTGGAAGCATTATCATCTTAAGCATATTAGGCCTGCCGAAGATTGATAGATGGAGCCTATTCATACGCCTTAAATCAATGGAGATTTTTTACCAAGGGGTCAAAATTGGCCTTACTAATTGTATCTACTTTAGAACTAATTCTTACCCCTGAATATGTAGCTATAGCCACCTGTCACGCGTCAGAATGGACAATATTATCCATACAGATAAATTGCCTTTTCTCCTCATTCAAAGTGTATCCGGAGGCTTGCCCAAACTCCCCGGCAGTGGATTCAATCTCCCTAATTGCCCCCTCGTGATCGGTGGTAATTATGGCGATTTCATCGGCGTATGCTAACACCTTAGTTTCATAACCGTTGCACATAACCAGTTTTATTTTCTGGTTCCTTAAGATTTTCTCAATCAGCGGATTTATGTAGAGGGCGAACAAAATGGGGGAGCATGGGCACCCCTGCCTTGTACCTCTAGCCACCTGAATACTTTCTGACTCTTCACCCATAAGTTAGAGCCAGGCGTGTGGATCTGAATACATAGCCTTAATGGCATTAATCACCCTCTCGTATCCCCCATAGAAAATTCCAAGCCACTCGGTAAATTGCCCTTTCGCCGTCATGGAGGACCAAAGCCATCTGCCCCCCTGTCTCTGCTGTAACATCAAAAAGCGTTATAGCCCACCTTATGTGGTCGATTGTTCCTCTACCCGGGATAAAACCATGTTGCCATGGTGACACAAGACGGGCTATAACACTCCCCAACCGACCTGCCAGAACTTTCGAATAGATCTTGACATCCGTATTTATCAATAATATTGACCGGTAGGAGGTAGACCTGTCCGGGGGCTTATCCTTCTTAGGGAAGATAATAATGTCCGTGCCTTTCCATGACTCCGGTGGAAGCCCGTTGTATTGAATTCACAAAAACAAATCTAATAAAAAAGGGGCTAGCTCTGATTGGAGCACTTTGTAAAGCTCAAGGGGTATTTTGTCAGGGCCGGCCGCTTTGCTCAAGGGTAGCTGATGTAGGGCAGTTAAGACCTCTTCGAGCAAGATATCTGCCTCTAGCTCCTCCCTGGTGTATTGATCTAGTGGTGCCCCGAGGTCCAAGTCGGTAACTACACTGAGACGGTCCGGGAGTACACTATTATCTTCCTTATATAGTTCCTGATAAAATTCGTGGAACACCTGGACTATATCATTGACTTCTGAAAAGGTTGACCCGTCCCTTTGGATTGCGGCTATCCTATTCCTTGTTGTTTTTTGTCTCGATCGTAAAGCAAGCATTCTCCCTACTGATTCTCCATACTCTTAGGTCTCGTTTTTATTAGTCTGATACTCTTCAGCTGTTATCTGAGTATAATATTTATTTATTTCTGCTTTGAGCATTATAATTCTAAACTGAATTTCCTCACCTCCTGCCCCCTGGGTGATCTTTACCACATGCTCTTGTTCTGCTTCAGCTAATCCCCCCAGCAGCCTCTCATTCTCGGCTTTGTGCTGCCTCCTAATGTGAGCGACATAGCTAACAATCTCCCCCCTCAGGCTGGCTCTAAAAGCATCCCAGAGTATACAGCGTGCCGCACTGTATCTGTTAGCGTTGAAATAGCCATGTGCCCAGTACTTTATATTCAACAAAGGCTAAATTCGCCAACAATTTCCTGTCAAAAGTCCATTTATACTGGCGTTTTGGATTCCCATGCACCATTACCTCTAATACCAACGGATTATGATCCGATATTATCCGTGGTAGCTTCCTGATCCCTGCTTTTTCCACCAAACCTCCTGATATTAAGAAATAGTCCAGCCGGACGAACTTCTTGTGTGGACAGGAGAAATAGGTATACCCTGGATTCGTAGGGTGCTTATAATTCCATATGTCCGCCAGGCCGTAACTAGTAGCTAAGGAAGACAGGGTCCTATATACTATATTTTTTCCGCTGATATTTCGGGGATAACGCTCTCCCAACTGCTAGATGTATGTACAAGTCTCCACAGACAACCAGCGGGCAGGGCCGGGATATTAATTCCACCTCAAAGTCCTCTAGGTCCTTGGGATCATCCTGGTTTGACCCATAGATGGTACAGATAGTTAATCCTACCTCAAACTCTGCCAACGCCCACCTTCCTAAACTATCCACCCGTTTACGCCTTATCGCCCCCATTGTGGGTTTAGCCAAAATTGCTACCCCCCTGATATTCGAACTCTGGGAGGAGCAAATCAGGACAGTATATCCTCTAAGTGTTAACAGCTCCCTCCTGCCCCACGGAATATGTGTCTCCTGAAAACATATTATATCAGGGGCAGTTGCCTTCATAAACTCAGCTACCCTTAACTGTTTGGTTTTGTAGGTCAGACCTCCCACATTGACCGAACATATAGTTATGAGTGATCGAAATATCATACCATTCATGCTCTTAACTTTACTAATAAACAATTCTATGTAATCGGCATTGTTCCATATCTGTGTAAGTTTTTCATATTTCCCCCCCCTACACCGGCCCTCTACCATTGTGACCGGCAACCCCACCCAATTCCCCCCTCCCAACCTCCCACGCCCTTCCCCCCACCCCACTCCTTCAAGCCCCCTCCCTCCTCCCACCCCCATGCCATTCCCCAACCCTGAGAAGCTATCAGACCAAACAGCAGTCTGTAATAAGATGAGTGCAGCACCAGTGACCTGTGCGGTGTATACATCCATTTCTTATTATGATACAAGAATAGATAGTAGACCCTAGATCCCCCTCTGTTTTTTTAAGCGGAGCGGAAATACTACAGACAAGAGTAGCCTCCTTATTACCCCCTATTCCTGTAATTCTTATACTGTGATACCATCTAGGTACTCCTGTGCCTAAATTTCAGAATCAAAAAATCGTGTTTGCCCCCCCCCAATCACTTTCAATCGTGCGGGGTTAACCAAATATGCCCAGGCGGTTTTGTCCTGAAAAGGTTTAATTAACTGCCGTAGCCGCCACCGTCTTTCGACCATGGCATGGCAGAAGTCAGGTCGTGCAAAGAACGAAACATCACCACTGGACCACTTCACCTCGGGTCTTGCTTTCTCCGAGATCAATTGCCTTAGAAGGAAGTTTCCAAAATAAACTAAAATGGCACGTGGCATGGCATCTTTTCTAGCTGGTTGTCTCATAACAAAAGGTACTCTATTGGCTTGCTTCACCTCTTGTGACCAGTTACATCCCGTTAGTTCGGGAAGGGCATTTCGCAGTAGCTCTACCACATAAGTCCGGATGTCTGTGCCTTCAACTCCTTCTGGGACCCCTAACAGGTGGAGGTTATTACGCCGCTGGTGATTCTCATGATCTTCAAACTTCCATTGTATGTCAATAAGTTGAGATTCATGTGGCTCTATTTGTACACAGGTGGCTGCCTGGTCTATTTCTACCGCCATAGTTCTTGTTTCCAGATCTATGAAGCGATCTCCGATAGTGTTGCATACTTTAGCCAGTTTTCTGACAACCCCTTGGACTTTCCTTAGTACGGTTTGAGCCTTGCGACTGTCTTGGCACGTCTCCTCACAATGTGTTAGTATGGACTGGTAGATAGCGCTCAGTGTGGAAGGATCAGTGCTGGTAGTATCCCGTGGGAGCCCGGGAAGAGAGCTGATTAAATGTTCTGTGGGCGAATAGTCCCAAACTAGATCTTTGCCCTATAATGTCTGCCGGCCTGCCATCTTAACCAATTTGCGCACAGTCATGGCGCACGCTCGTTTGCCATCATTTGGATCGCTATCATTCTCGCTAGAACCAGCAGAAGAGCCGGACCCATCCAGTGACCATTCTGCTCCATCCGAAAGAGAGAAAAAACAGTCGCTTGGCTCTTTTTCCAGATCACAATTCAAGGTCTCCCCCGCTGTTTTCACTAATCGCTGAGTGTGGCTTAAGGATTGATCACTGGTAACTTGGATCGGCTCTACCAGGTCCGGGCTACTAAGATTATGTAAGCAGGGTAGGGGGTAGATAAGAGAGGGGTTACTCAGAGATGTCTTGCTTAAGCCCAGGATTGCCTCTGGCTGATCAAGTACCCCCTTATCCACTGGGAGCCAATCCAACAAATAGCAGAAGGGTAGCTTTCAGGACAGGGGGATCAGGTGATCTCTGGGGAAGGAGAAGCAAGATGGCAGCCGCGTGATGCGGCCGGTAGCAGCAACACGACCCGTGCATGGATAAAGATGGACAAAAACTGACCTGAGAAATACATTTGGCCCTCGAAGCCCCAACGGATGTCTGCCCAGCCCCTGGAGGCTGTCTTCGAATAGCACTGATTCTGGGAAGCTTGTCTGCCTTCAGGTGCTTAGTGGCTGCAGCTCTGAATCACGCTGACTGCACCTTCTGTCACCCTCTGCCTCAGACGGCAGGGATGCGTCACAAGGCAGCCGGAGCAGCACAGAAGAACAAAGCTGGCCTCCACCCAGCGACGACTACCACAGTTAGTCCACAGGAGCAAGAAAATGCTGTCGCAGGGGGGCCGGTACCGTGGCAAGCAGGGAGACGCGCTCCCTCACCACCCCCTAAAGTGGAGCCTCCTTCAGAGAGGAAAGGGAAAGGTGGGGCTGCCGTGAACCAACGTCCAGCCGGCCTGACGGTGGTAGAGCTGCTGAAAGGGGCAGCCGAGAAACAGCGGGATCGGCAAACACAGGAGATGCCAGCAGAAACTGAAGCTGACCGGCCAGACACTGCGCCCACAGAGGGCTTGACGGTGGAGGCAGTACCGGAGTTGAGGATACAGGATGGCAAGAAGGTATTGGAGGCTGGGACTTCTTTTACCATGAACAAAGGTCCTGGCTTCTTCTCAGCTTCAGGGCAAGGGAGCTGGGGAGTGCGCTGGTGGTCACTCTGAGAGCACTGCCAATATTACCAATACCAATATTGGCTTACCGACTTCACAAAGCTGAAACAAACAAATGGTGCTCCTCTTCCTCAGGGACAAACCAGAGATGACAGAAATGGCACCAGAATACTTATGAGCGCCATCAAAGACCCAAAGCTCATATGTAAAACTGTGCTGTCGTACCTCAGTAGTCTGGGAAATGTTGGTAACTCTCGCTAGCCAACAGTTCATTTAAATAAAGCACTTTGAATTAAATTAGATTGAACTGAGTGAGAGATGCAAAGAGAGAAAGGGGGACTGGCCTCCGGGAGCTTCTGACCTTAGGCAGGTCGGTGGCATAAGGAGGGCATGTTTAGAATAGAGACATTCCCCTCAACTCTGATAAAGGACATGAAACCCACTCCTTGGAAAGTTTCAAAGCCACCTATACCAGGAAAGGGAACTGCAGCAAAAAAAGAGCCCGAGGTGGCGCACACCTGGGTAGCTGAATTCTGGGCTTGCAATCTTAGGGTGTGAAGGCACCTAGGTTGCACTGGAGTAAGTGGGGGTTCACAATGACAAGGTGAGACCCCAAGTCATTGAGAAAGCAAAGGTGACTGTGGACGTTAGATGGCATGGGAGTGAATCAACTTCTGTGCAATTTGCACCTTCCTAAGCTAGAGTCGTAACGGGGAGAATTCACTGGAGGTTGGACCTCGGCATCCTGCAGAGAGCTTCAACTGCTCCCACCTCCTGTACATCATAGAGCAGACCTGGTCAAGTGCAGCTGAATATCAACGCTGGACCATCCTGGGTGCACGGTAGTGAGAAAGACCAGGCTGAAATGGTGGGTGACCCAAGACTAGATCTACCTCCATCATATGGCTTCATCGCCACAATACCTAGACATCCTGCTGACATTGAGCGCATCTCCTCTGCATTCAAATCCCAGAAACGAAGAGTGGCCACAGAATCACAATCACCAGTAACAGATCATCAAGATAGTTCCTTTTCGCTGAAGCTGGGGGAGAAAGTAGACACAAGCATTAAATCCTGCAAAACAGATTGAAGAAAAAGGCAACACTTTTCTCAGGGTAATTACAGTGTGGGCACTACTGTCACCACCGTGGTGTATAACTTAGGTGAAATGCCAGCAGAGATACTCTCAGTGTACCACAAGCTTGTGAGTGATGAAATTAGTTTTTCTTTGTATATTACGGTAATTGTCATTTCTGTGATCGTTTAGATTAGAGAAATTATTTATAATAAAATATTTGCTTATTGTATTAGGAAGATATTTCATAGTGATGAAATTTAGCATACAGTATGAACAATGGTTTTATTTTTTATTTTTAGAATTGATAAAATATTGTATTATATTAATGAAATACTGGATACAGTATGTTTTAAATTATGATAGTAATTTTGGATATGTAAAGGGTTGATTATATTGAATAAATTAGACATTTTTACATTAAACATTGTTCAGTGTAAAGATAGTAGAGTGGATGAAAGTGAATGGCGGATTTCCCTTTATGAATATATCATATATATGAATATAGAGTGTGTGACACAAAAGGGATCCTTTCTTGTTTTTATTGAGACTCTCAATGCGCAACATTTAAAAAAAAAACACCACGATCATTCTGTAAAACTGCCATTTTGGAAACTTCCTTTGGGAATTTCTCAGAATGGGGACAACACATCTGATACCTACAGCAAAGTTTTACAAACATGGAAGACAAGTCAAGGTGAGATAGTGTATGCTTTTATGGGATTCCAGAAGAGCTAAAAAAGACTCAATGGAGGACTTCCTCAGATCATTTATCTGCTGATAACATTCGTGGTCTTCTCTCCAACCTTGGCATTCAAAAAACTTCAGTAAGCCACGAGCAATCATACCCTGATTCTTCCGGCACTAACAAGCCTGACATGTCATCCTAGCTACAAAGAGAAAGAGACCATATAGGTTTGAAGGTCAGAAGATACAAATAACAGGAGACTTCTCAATGGACTCCCTTATCGAGCGAAAGACGTTTGTGGCCTTAAGACCACGGTACTAGCTCCCAGATCGACTACTACTTGGTCATGTGCATGATATTGCCATAAAATGCTACACTATACCATAATTATATGGAAACCAGCCTGTCTGACCATGTGCCTGTTAGGCTAAAAACACATACCAGTAGAATAGACCCATCAATGAAAATAGGTCCCATGGATCTAGCTAAATTTAGACTATCAAAAGAGCAGAAACAGTTGTGTGTCCACTTCAAATAATTAATTGAGGACAACAAGGGCTCAGTGGTCTCTCAACAAACCTTCTGAGCAGTGGCGAAGCTACTTGGAGAGGAAAGCTAATGAAGGAAACCAAGAAACAAGCCATTGATATACAGACTGCTTCAAAAAATCCTAACACAAAGATATATTGCAACAACAACTAGGGAACCGCTAATAGAAATAGAGACAAATTCACCGTAAATTTAATGTTTGCCAAAAAAACAGAACATGCATTACACAAACTTCGATGCTGGCATAGTGAGTAGGGTGAAAAGACCAGTAAATTATTAACTGCTAAAAAAAAAGAGCCTTCCACTTTCCCCTACACACTGTTGGGGAGGGCGTGGCATTTTGGGATGCCCGCAATCCACATTCTTTAGACATCTCTGCAAAGTTTCCGCCATAAAACACAAACATTGGGAACACTGGAGCTCCTTAAACAGAAAGAGCACTCCTGCTAAAACATTTTCCATTTGGCAATGGGACAAGAAAAACAAAGACCTGCCAGGGCCCTAATGGATGTTTCTGTGCTTGGAATAAGTAACATTAAACAAGAACCTCTCATATTATCTGCTTTGCTCCTACACCTAGAGATAACCATAGCACAAATATTGAGCTGGGAGCAGAGGATTCTGGGAGTATAAGCTGGGACCTAGTTCTCATTTAGAGGATGGCTTTTTCTTTGAATTTTCCCTTTGCTTGGATTACACCGGTCTGAATAGTGTATGTGTATGGGGTAGAATGTAAACATTATATGCATGGAGGGCTGAAATGTCTCAGTACAAAAACGGTCAAATATCATGGAGCTGCAATCACATATTGTGTTTCAATTCAGAAATACATACTTGAAAACTTTTTAATTGCAAACCCTTTGCTGAGATATACATGGAAGACTCCAATGCCTACAGAACAAGCATTAGAAATGCAATAGGTCTCGCATTTGTTTTGAGTTAGAGCTATTGGCATTGTAAATGGCAATGTCTTTTACCCTTGTGTTATGGAGTGGATGTATGTGGTTTGAGTGGAATTATGTGGGTTGGATTGGAACTGTTAGTTGTGTAATTGTTGGCATGCAACTTTGTGGTGTGGAGTGGATTTGTGTAGTGTAAATATGTGGCATGGTGTGCAATGGAAATATGTGTATATTAATTTTGTGATGTAGAGTGCAGTGGTGTAGAGTAAAGTTGTGTATAGTGGCACAGAGTGGCGCTGCGTATATTGAAGTGGAATAGAGTGCAGTGGAGTGGAGTGACACATATTGTAAAAGAGTGGCTTAGAGTGGTGTAGTATAGAGTGTATACTCAACCACTAGCTACACCCTAAAATAAACAACGGCAATGCAAAATTAGTAATGGCTAAAGTTATGCAGCTTCTCTGTGATGTGGCTTGTTCGCTGGTTTCACCTACACCCAACCCTAGCTTTGCCTATTGTGACCCACAGTTAACCTGCTGGATGTTGCGCTGTTGGAAATGTCTCAGAGAAAGCTTCTGCTTTTTATGCTCAATTTGAGTGGAGAAGTAGGTGGGCGGGGGGGAGAATAATGTGGCATAGTGCTTAGTGGACAGAACAGCCTACTTCAGTACCGAGGAAAAAAGGGTTTGAGTCTCAGCTGTTGCCTTAACAACATCCTGTGATTCTGAGCAAATCACTTAATCAAGTCTTATTAGTAAGGTAATTGCAAAAACATTTGTCAAAGTGCTTTCCCCTAGTTGTCTGTACTACTGTGTACACAGACAGCTTGTAACAAAAGCCGTCTGTGTACACGTTTTCACTTGTAGAAGCCCAGGTGTTTCGTTCAGTCCGCACCAGTGGTGAAGTCTGGGGTTTACGGCTGGGGCATTTCACTAGTGTGAGAGGAGCTAAGAGATTCCAAGAGCTGCAGCACTGAAGCATTTCAAGTCCATGCAGAGGCTGCTCGGAGTCTGCTGCACCAGTGAGGTGCAAATCCGGTCAGCTAAAAATGTTCGTTTGGTGCAAAGGAATCCAAGAGCCCACCAGACCAATCTAAAAAAGCTATAGATTTTTTGTAATGCCTCCCTGGAGTGTTGCAATCTGGAAGAGCAAGCGTTTTTCCTAAGTGGAATTAGTTTTGGTAATAAAGTTCGTTTTCATAGTAGAAAAACTCCCAAATATTTGGAGGAATTCCTGGCTTCCCAAACATGCGTGACTTCCTCTCCAGGGATGTTTACAGCAGGCAAGATAGTGTGTGTTTGGTATCTCTCTCACTAAAATGTAGTTCTTACCTCCTTGTGAATACATGTCAGGCTGAGACATTGAGGATAGTGAGAAAAAAAGAACATTTGTTTGATGGAGCAAGAAAGCAGGATTTTTAGGCTATCTCTCATTTTGTTATACACGATTTCTAAATGAAAACACTCCTCTCTGTGCATCTGAGGTAAGTATACCCACCACTTTTAACTGTAAAATAAATTCTGTGCTATCTTCTATTGATGTTACATACGCAGTTCAAACCCTGTGCCTCTCAGATCAGAAAAAAACAGAAACAAATATTTTACTGTGTGAGAATGTGAAAACATTTGTAATCTCGCTTTGTAGAAAGTAGAATAAAGTGTAAAATTATTGCATTGTATTTTTTATCGCTGTATGAAATGCGTCCACTGTTCAACCATACCAAATGGAAAGAAAATGTTTTCCCCATCATTCATATGCTGTGAATGTACTATCATTGCCTACAATTAGACAGTGAGTGCTTGCAGCTTTTTATATTGTGAACTTGGCCCATGGGCACTGGAGTGCTTTACAGGAGCACAAGTTACATTACACAAGGTTATTTCATTTTTTAGGTTGAGCGTCAGCACGCATGCGCTGTCTGCAAGACCTGTGGTATTCAAACAAACAACTTTATTCCGGCCGGCTACTTACCATTGGTTCCCTCCTCCATTGCTCTTCTTTCCTGCCTCCTAAGTCGTTCACACAGCGATATATCACTTCCAGTCAAAGCTAAGGTGCACCGACCAAGCACGGTCTCCTTTCGCTTAGTTTCTTCATGTCTTTGTTTACAGAACTTTTTTTTTAAAATCTAGCTTACAGCGTTTGCAATGTAAACGCCACGCTGCTGGACACCACAACAATTTGTATCATACAAAGGACTTTTGTAAGAGGCGGGGGCAGTTTTTACATTTATACCGAGCATGAGCTGGGGTTTCCTCTGCGCAGCAGTCGTGGACAGAGCGCATATTGGTTTCCGTTGTGGTATGATTAGAGCAGAGACACATTATCAGCTGCCTGGTGCTAGCACCTCATGACTTCTGCTTTTAGCCCAATATTTTTTCTATTGCTGCTTTCAGACTTGGTTCTGGCGTGACACTATATCACACTGTGGGTGATAGTCCTGCAGTGGAAGATGAGGAATGTTGTAAGCTAAACGGGAAGGATGGGAACTTGTATGAATACATTTAGCTCCTTACTGGAAAGTATTTGGCAATGTCGATTCTAAGACACCCCACTTAACTCCCTCATGTGTTGTAACCAAGATCTACACCCACGCCTGTCGTACATTATATTGTGCTATACTTAAGCCCTTAAGCAACTAAGTACATACATAGGATGCTATTTCATCTTGAAGGTTTTTATGTTTATTAGGGGATAATGCGACTATCTGCCATCAGTGATAGTGCATGCTTAACATGATACACTGAAATAAACTACATGCTATGTGAACAGTGTTTAGGTAGTAACCTTAAGTTAATGACGATGATACATTAACTCTACTTCCAAAGCACTGCCCATGACATCGCATATATTACAAATAGATCATCAGTGATATTGTTGATGACATTACCAATGACGTTAAACATTCACATTTCAGAAACCTATACAGGCCAATACACAAACACATGCTAAACTGCGGGAAACGGTTTGTTATATTTGTCTCCATAAACTGATTTTTTAAATAGTTCCAAAATAGTCATAATAAGAATTTGTGCTTGTTTTTTTAACTTATTTTTAATGTGTTTTTCAGAGACATACATTTGCCAAATGTTGGATAAGCTTCCCTCCCCTTACCTCCATTTCCACAAAACAAGGAGACTTTCTCTTACTTTCTCCCCACGTCCTCAACGTCCACCTCCAGTCCACCTCCAGTCCACCTACAGTCCACCTCCAATCCACCTCCAATCCACCTCCAATCCACCTCCAGTCCACCTCCAGTCCACCTCCAGTCCCTTTCCCCTCATAAGAATTTACCATGATTCAAAAAAGCTGATCCAATGTTAGAACTTCAAATTATAGACATTGTGTGTAACCCTACGACAACAGTAATGTAGTGTGGGCATTTTACGCTGGCTCAATGGACACCCCTTTATCATTATCTGCTGGTGTGAGAGCACAATGCTCTAGTGTTTCACTTGAGGAACCAAATGTTACACTTTATCGTGTACCACGGCTTGCAATATCACTAGGTCTCCACATTTCATTACAGACGCATGGCGACAGCCTCATGCCTTAGCCTTCAAGAGAGATGCAAGAAACTCTGTACAACATATAGCCAGGATGTATCCTTGTTTCTTGCTATGCACATGAGGATGCCAGGTAAAGGATGGCAGAGTGCATAACATTGGAGCCAACTACAGTGTTGACAGTTAAAATGCAATTCATGAAATGTGCATGAAGACCTTTCTGGGAGAAAGCAATATCATTTTAGTTCCGATTCGGGGAGACTATTTACAGGTGGTGGGTACCTGAATTGTTGAGGAGAGGATATAAAAAGAACAAGAAATTTGGGGTTCGCATTTTAGAAACTTTGACCTATTGGTATTGTAAATGACAATGCCTTTTATTATTGAAGGTTTTTTAAACACAAACATAAATGGCATTGTCATTTACAATGCCAATAGCTCAAAATCTCGCAAATGCGAGACCTATTGCATTGCAAATGCTTTTTTATTTTAGGCAAAGGGAAAATAAGTTATCTGCCCAGAATTACAGGATGTTGCGCCGACACCGGGACTTGAATCTAGTTCTCCAGTTCAAAAGTCAGCGCTCTGATGATAATGCCACAACCTTTCTCACATTGAGCCTAACTGGTGAAAATATAATTTAAAAAACAGGCCTTTTCATTTCAGAGTCAATCTGCACATAGCAGGGTGCAGAGCAGACAGTTCAAAGTGGGCCCGACCAGCAAATTCATTGCACTATGGAAATTGGATTACTGGGGTGTTGGAAAACGAGGCAGTATCTGTGAGGCCTGCACAAATAACGTCACATTTATCCTTCACTGGGAAGGATAGCTACTCTGGGAAGCAAAGCTACTCTCCTCTTTGGTGTGCCCCACAGTATGTATGCTGACTCCCTTCCATGGCTGGCAGCTTTCATTTAATGCAGCGTGGGAAGCAGACACTTCGAGTCTGCATAGTGTCTTCAAAATACTTGATAGTCTACTGCGCAGACTCCATTTCTCTACTGCTTGTCTGCAGCTTTTACCCCACCCTTTCCCAACTCGTCTCAAGGTGGGGTGGTGCAGAGATGTACCCCCCTCCACCCTGTGATGAGCTGAGAAAGGGTGGGGTGACAAATGGTCTCCACTCCCTGATTGACATGAAGCCCCGGCGCTACAGGGCTCCAGCCTGAAGTGCCCGGGGCTAAGTTTACCGTCACATCTTTAGGGGGTGGAGATCAGTCCGCGAGGCTATGTCTTTGTCGAGCTAATATAACCTCACAGGCCTCAAGGCTGTGAGGTCATCAGCTCTGCAAATACTTTAGTCATTGCAGGCAGATGTTATGCCTTCGCCGCCTGCACAAAAGAAGTGCGATTGGAGTGAGTGTTCAATTGTTTCTGAAAGAAGCACTGCCTGTATCAGTAATCCTGCAATATGAATGTATTTTCAGCTGCCCTGGGGGAAATTTAAAGGGGGCGGAGCCCCTGCGCCCATGCCTAGATACTGCCCCTGCCATCTGCCCTACTAGTTAGGGTGGCTCCTTAGCCAACCTGTAATCGCCGTCATACCTTCTGCAAGAGTCAAGCGGGAGAGCGCCACCACCCCTGGTAAATGTTCACGGCCATATGGCTCCAATATGTCGGAGTTTCACATCGCTGCCTAGTCCCTTTCACTGGGTCATTGTAATTGTAATTGCATTTATATATCACTTACTACCCCTGATGAGGCGTCAAAGCACTTTTTGGAGAGTAGCACTCTCAAAAAAAGGATTAGTGGTGTCAGTATAGGGAAATATGAAATTTATTTGAGTGGTGGACACGTGAGTCTGTAATTTGGGTTGAAAAGGATAGTGGAGAGATAGAATAAGGAGGGAGTTACATTTATATAGCGCTTGGTATCGTAGTTAAGTATTTGTTTTCCTGTTTGGGGCTGCCAGGCATTCCCTTTGGAATAGGAATCAAATAACGTTGCTATGAGGTGCGTTGTCAGATGGCCCAATGTCGTTGGTCACGTTTTTACTGGCAGAACCATGACCTTTCACACAACTATAAATAGAGTGGGCCAACAAGGAGTTTGGTGGACAGGGTACTCCACCACTTTTGTGACAAAGTGTCCTGCCGCCAAACTGTACATAAGCAGCTAAATCTGGACTTTCACTGGAAATGTCCTGAAGATCACAACCTGACAACCTGGAGGCAAACACATCCACAAGTCATCCTTTCCTGGAAATGGGGCAGACACTTAAAATTCACATAAAAGGATTATGCTCCATGCCTTTGCAGGTACTCCAGTCACAGCTGTGCCCTCAGTAAGAGCCTGTGCGGAGAGCTTAATCAAATTGTCCAGCCATCCACCGTCTAGCTAAGACTTTGATCAATGCTGCTTTTGAAGGACCGAAGTGCACAGTATGAAGACCTGGTGGAAAGAGAGAGGAGAGTGATTGTGGGTTGAGACAGTGAAATATTTGTAGAATGCACCATGCAGAAAAATATCTCTTCAGCAGACATTTCAAGTGAGTCTCACACCTTGGAGCACAGTACCACATTATGGCAGTCTCACACTCAAGAATCCTACTTCTTCTATTGAAAAATTCACTTTTGATGCCAAACCATCAAATCTCGTTTGCGCCAGACCTAATTTTTTCTCTTTTTTATTCTTTGTGAATCAGGCCTGGACCTTCAGGTGAAACCTGTATCTCAGAGAGGAGTAAGACACTACTACACATAATGTGTGAAAGAGGCCCTAGGTGTCGTTTAGGCATTGAGCATTATTGGAACGATTAGGAATTATTGCAGCTGCATTCTTCGGTATATTCACATGTTTCTAATGTATTTTTTTATTGTTTAATGGGTGCTGATAAAAAAAAGTCCCTCAGCCGGGGACTGGATGTGCTTCACTTTCACAAGGGTCAAAGCAGTGATTCGCCGCTACTAATGCACAGTCTGGGATACACAGTGTCCATTCTTCTCAGAACAACAAAGTTTCAAGTTTCACAAACCGTGTGTTGGGATGGTCAATCAGGAGGAACGGTGGACGTGCTGGGATGGACAACCAAGCAAACATTGAGTAAAATCGCTTTGGCTTAAACCAAGCACCCAAAGGCGGCAGAATCAGAACCAATGCACCAATAAAAACCCTGCATTTCTAAGTGGCACAACAACCAACAAATGGCAATTCACTTGCATGTCAAAAGCCAACAGAGGAGATAACAACAGGTCTTGCATACAGCGCATGCGCACTGCCTAGGCTCGACCTAAAAAAGTATAATGAATACCCAGATTATGTGTGTTGTGAGACCGGCTTGGAGAGTTAAATGTTTGCTTTTAAAATCTGTCTGCCCTGCTAGTGACAATCCAGGCAGGACCAAATCAGCCTTTCATCCTTCCTGGTGTTGAGAAAGTAAGTGCCTGTAAATTTGGTAATAACCTGTTATTTAGAGAAGCTAAGTTTGGCAAAACCTCATTACGAAAAACTATATAAAACAGGTTATTATTGTAATTCTACAACTGCAATGACCTCATATGCTTCAGCTTACAATACACCTAGAAGCTTTTAGCCTGCATACAGTGTAATGCTTGGGTATAATGAAGGAGTCTGCCCCCTAGTAGCAGGACGGTTTCGTGCACCTCTATGCGGGTCAGAATATAAATAATAAGTGATTTCATTGGTGGTCGCAGTGCCCGCATAAAACATGCAAGCAGTACCGTATCACAGTGTATGCTCGCTAGCGCCCGACAGAGAACCCACAACAACCCTGGCAAAAATATCATAGATATTACAGGTGTTTCCTGCAGTTCATTTGGACTCAAGAAAGGTTACAGTTCACAACTCTTCCATTTGGCCTCTCATCAGTCCCATGGTGTTTTACGAAGGTGATGAAACCAGTGACAGCTTTACTCAGATCCTAAGGGATTGGAGTAATAGTTTATCTGGGCAATATGTGGATTATGTCTCGGAACAAAGCTCGGTTACAAGCTCAGATTGCATGGTCTCTCTCTTACATGATCTGGATTTTGTGATAAACAAGAAGAAATCTTGTTTAGTACCAACCCAGATGATAAAATGTTGGTGTTTTGTGATAAATTCTGTAAAAGCCTCTCTCTTTCTGCCAAGACAGAATATCAAGACCAAAAAGAATGAGATGTTGTCAGCCTTGAAGAAAGACAGGTTCTCTCTTTGAATGCTTGCGTCCATTCAGGCTATTTTCGCAGCTCTTCTAATTTACAGGGCTCTGCAGAGCCTCAAAGCACTGCAGTTTTGGAGAGGTCTCCTCTACTCAGCTTTAACTACTTGATCGGAAGACACAAGGGAGGACTTGTATTGGTGGCTCTCCCAGATGGAGGCTTTGAATGGAAAATCTATTTTTGGCCCAAATCTAGATATCACGTTAGACTCAGACTCAAGCAAATTAGGCTGGGGAGCCCATAGCGGGTAAGTTCTTACAGTAGGAAAAGGGTCTCAAGGAGAAACTCGGTGGCATTTAAATTACTTAGAGCTTCTCACAGGTTCCTTTGCAGTCAAAAGTTTGGTACAAGGCAGGGGAAACTGCTGTGATCATCTACGTATGGGCAACTAAATACAAATTAAAAAAGGCCTTGGCAAAAGGTCTGGCCGATCTAGCCAGGGACTTTTGATTCTTTTGCCTGGACAGGAATATTACAAAATACATCACCATGTTATGTTGTTATGTTATTAGCACTTATAGAGCGCACGGCTACTCAAGAGTGTCCCGGCGCGAGCCAAATAATTCTGTGAGTCCCTCCATCCAGGGCTTTGCTCCTGAGCATGAGCTCATGCAGCCTGCTGTGTACCTCGCTCTGCACATATTGGAGGCAGGCAGGCTGAGCTGGTGCAATAAGCAGGCACAGTGACTGACAACCTGTGATCTGATCTCTGAAAGTCATTCAGGGGAGTTAATTGTCTAAATTGTAATCTTATACATGGACTGGTTACTTATGAAAGTGCCATGACATACAAATAACAACTCATGACATCTGTTAGACATGTTTGTGATAGGTTTGATCCCAGTGGCGGCTCCTCTGCTAAGGCAGAGGAGCGTCACCCCACTGCTTTTCAGCAGTGGAAGGAAAAATAAAATGATAATAACTCAAAGTTATTATCATTTTATTTTTTCCTATTGCAGGCACAGCGGGGCTGGGCTGCTCTGCTGACAGAGTAGGGGAGGAGTGGTTTGCACTCCCTAAAGTGCGCTTGAATGTTTGGTGGGCCCTCTGGGGCTGGGCAAACATTCATGCACACTTAGCATGTTCTCCACCCAGGCTGCATTACAGCCTGGGTGGAGAACATGCCCAGGCTTCCTATCCCCATCTGAGCGCTGTGGTTTGGTGCTCAGACCAATCACAATGCAGCAATGCAGCATTGTGATTGGGTCAGGAGGCTTCAGCCTGGGTGCTTCCGGTGCCTTGTTCCGGCCAGCAGAGGAGAGACGCGGCGAGGGAGGACGCAAGGGAAGACTCAGCGAGGAGGGAAGTTGAATGTAATTTTTTTTCTAATTTGCACATCGTTCCCCCTCCCTCCGTCCACCTCCCCGCCCCGCCTCGCCTCGCCTCGCCACTACGGATCCGTGCCGGCCGCCACTGTTTGATCCATGCAGAACCAACAGAGCTTCTCATCTTTCTGAGAGCAATAAACTGAGCACCATTACATAGGGTAACTGTAGCTCCTGTTAAATACAATGCTCAGAAGTGTGAAAAGCACAATAGAAAGCAATGAGTTATTTTTATTTGTATGTAATAAGTAAAGTGGTTGTTCTGTAGTCACCTTTGCTCTATGTTCTTCCAGACAGACATTCTAATAAACCTGCTTTTTTGCCATAGACGTCACAAGAAAAAGACTTACTTTCCAAAACCATCCAGTAGAAACATTTTAACACAGTCACCTGATCAACACTGTCTCTCTTTTACAGAACCAGGCAAAGCAGACGAGCGGGATCCCTTCACCTATGGTAAGTAACAGAGGAGGGTAGTGTGGCCGCGGAGGGTGCTACGCGTATCATCAGGTGAGTCCTCCAGTACTGTTACGACACAGACTCCACGTGGTTTATGAACGTCACTGTTTCTTCGCGCGTCAGCAGCATTGGCTCCTGGTCACAATGCTGCTGGGGAGACTACGCTTTTACTGCTCTAGCGTAGGTTTTTAGGAGGAACTGGCAGATAACGAGAGGATACACACTGTACGTATGAGGATACTCCTTTTGACTTGCCGGGCTCCAACGTTACTCCTCCTTTCTCCCCAGGCTTTCCTGAATTCATTTATCATATCTGACACCCCCTCTGGTTCTTGTTTGACATGTGGCTTAAACTATGCACCATTGTGCTCACTGTCTCTGGACTGTCTCAACTCTGGAAGACATAAAGAAAATAAGAGGGAGGCCCAGGGACATGGATGGGATTTCACAATAGAAAATGTCAGCACCTGATGCCGGGGAGACCAAGCCCCGCCTTCCCTAAGACACGTATCAGACAGGAGTTCCGCCCTAGGAAAAGCAGTATTTTAACACTCATCTGTTGGTGGTGTCCTAAATGGGCACCTATAATTAGCTTGTCATAGGCTTAGAACTACTGGAGTCGTGGTAGGACAGCACTGGGTGACTTGCCAATCATGAAGCTCGCTGCAATCCAACCCACAGAGGTCAAATGTTTCACTGCGTAAACCCTTGCCTGTGCCAGCCTGGCCTCAGCAGCAAGGCCTTCCTCAAAGCAGTGCCATAGGTGTTGTGTATGATACACTGACCATTGCAACAGCATAGTCAGACAGAGCAAAACTGCATTGTCCACACCAAGTTTAATTAAAACCATAACATGTAATAAGGGTAATAAAGCAAATATGGAATAAACACCACCAGGAGTTAAAAAGATATCTCAAAAGGAATACTATCGCTCATAAGCCTTTATTGGTAAAAGATGGTCTCACACTCCAACGAAAAAATGAAATTAATAACAAATGTAAGCAATGATATATGCATGGTGAAAGGTTACCTTTACTGATAAATAAATGTGGCCCAATAACACGTTACTCAGAGGAGGTGTCGTAATAAATGTAGATTCAGACATGTATTACTACAGTGTAAAGGTCAAATCCCAATTCAGTGCCATGGGAGATCAGCAGCCTCTGGAGTTTCTTTATCCCCTTAATCTTAGATCCTCACTGCTCAATGTGAGTCAGTCCTGGGAGATGGTGCTCTGGTGCTGCCAAAACAGGCATCTTTAAAATTAACTCACTTGAAGAAACTCAATAGCATACACCACACATGCAGCTGCATTGAGTGTAATGTGCTATTTTTCACCAATTTCTTTTTGGGGGGTGTAATGGGGGAAACCAGTTTCAACAGTGTTTCCACTGCGGGCTGCACTACAGCTCACCCTTCATTGACGAGACTGATATTTCTCCAATGATGTTCCCAGAAATTATGGATTTCTGTTAATGCTCGAGTTTGTGATCAGCTAAATGTAAACTAATTGCCTACCTTATGTGATAATTAGACGAAAGTTAAAAAGAATTTAAAATAAGATGATTGTATCAAAAGCATGAAAAGGGAGAGGGGCCCTTAGATCTGGGGTCTTCGCCATGCTGAAACGTCTCAGTATGAATAGTAGTGATACATGCATTGTAGTGTAATTCTTCATCTTCATCGACGATCCTTCCTTTGCTCTTGATGAGACTCATTGTTTGTGTTGTGTATCTCCAGCCTTGAGGAGAAGTGTGTACAATGGACTCTTACTCTGCATGGGCACTTTGGAATGTGCTCTATTCTTCCATGGGCTGGACAGACTCCTTACACTGTGATCTGCACCAATCATATGACTCCTTTCTGCACACTGCCCTCCCTGCTGGTACATAAAAGGCACTGCTTGGTCTCCAGGTTTTTATTTGCTGTGCCCTGGCACATAAATGGTTAGATGATTTCGTTTGAAACATCCCTCAAAACCATAGAGAACAGAGATCCTCATTTTCCCTGTTGGCTGCCTCCTGCACCCCACTCCATAAGATACAATGACTAACGCTGACGTGTTCTGAAAGTGTAGGGTTTTCTCCCTAAGGTCACACTAGTGGTTCCTCCTGCAGGAGTGTCTCTGTCATACAGCAGACTCCCTTTCTTGTTAAGGCTACTTTCTGCAGGGTCCTCCCTGCTCTTCTCTCAGCTCTGGCATCATCTACCCAGGTCTGGGCTCCAAGACCTAATGAACAGGGAGCAGAAAGGTCTCACTTGTGGGCCCTTTCCCCTTTCTATATGTAGAGCGGTTCTGGAAGGAGTTAAGGCGACCTCTTTCCTACACAGAAGCTACATAGTTCCTCTGTACATCTAATTACCCCTACAGTCCTATATATTCAATTCAATTCAATAGAAACTTTATTCGGCCACGTTCTGGCCATAAAAGTACATTTCACATAAAAAAAGCACATACATTTTGGGTTTAAAACTGCACCACGGATGTAATTAAAAGGACAGATAAAATTCATTCATATTATTAAAAAACATCTCCAAATAGGCCCAAGCCATTGCTGTTATCAACCCATGTTTTTTCTTTTACGTATTGCCCCTGATAGGAAGCTTGCAAACCCATAACAAATGAGTGGGTAGGAAAGCATTTGTAAGTAAATCAGTGCTGATCTTACTTGTGCAAAATAGCAATCTCTAAAAAGTGGTAAGATATGTTTAGCTCGCAGCTCAGTATAAAAACCACAGAAAAACATAAAGTGCAACAGATTTTGGCCAGAGAAATTATCGCATGCACATGGTTGTAGGGTTCCTAACTTTGAGAAACCTTTAGGTACAGTAAGAGACCAGTGGATACAATTAAATCTAAATCTGGATAAAAGAAAACGATGATGCAAATTATTAACAAAAGACCAAAAAGGTTGATTTAAAATTCCAGGACTTATAATCATAAAATGTCTGCATGTGGGTTTCTTAAGTTCATTTAATTCCCTATCCAGATATCTCCTCGTTAAAAATTGAGTCCTATATATTTCCTTGCATAGGTAACATTTTTCGAACAGCGATGCAACATCTGTAAGTAGTATAATGTTGACAGTGGCCACTGGAGGAAAGTGTGAGGGAGAGAAGGAGCAGCAATTCCAAAATAGTGCCCTTTTTCCCCCTAGATTATGAAACGCTGCGGATCGGGGGTCTGGTGTGTGCAGGAGTCCTCTTCATCCTGGGGATCCTCATCATTCTGAGTAAGTATTGAATGTACTCCTTCTCTTTCAGCCCCCAATGACCCTATCACATCCCAATCTCTGATCACCTGGGCAAGCCCAGGGATTGGACTTGGTTTGTAGATTCCTTCTGCACTGTTGCTTTTTAATACAGGATTTTAACATCTTTAACCCCAGCTCTGTGATCAAAACTCATAAACGCCTTCGATGAATCAATCTATTCTGTACCTGTCTTTGAGCAGCAATCGTGATCGGATTACCTGTAAAAATGAATTAACATACATCAACATTGGAATTATTTTTGGCAGAGGAAGCATTTTATAAACTCCAAATGCTGCCTAAAATGATCTCATCTTTGTCAAATGAAAATGTGATTATGTATTGCATTAAATTTATGATCTAGTACTTTACAAGGCTGTACATCTCGCAATGCACACTGCTTTTTCATTTTACAGTACTATATTTAGGTTTACCATGTATATATATGTCCTTTTCACATAGACAGACCAACCTGCCCCATGCATCAAGCCCCAGAATGCAGTCTGTATCTAGTCCTTGCCGTTTTAGATTCAGATCTAAATTCATTGAATATGCAGTGTCCAAGGGTTGATGACTGGGAACTGATCTCAGCGGCATCCTTTTGGTGGCAAGCAGTAGCGGCTCGTGGAGGGAGTGCTGCGGGGCGGTGGGGTGGGGCGGGGGAGGAGCAGAGTGGGGGGTAGTAAACTACGGCATACGGCCTAACAGAGGTAAGTAAACAATAAATAAATAAAACGAATTCCATTGCGCGCGCTGCATTGCCAAATGCGATGCAGCGCACGCAACAAAATTCGTTTTATTTATTTATTTGTTTACTTACCTCTGTTCGGCCGTATGCCGTAGTTTACTACCCCCTACCCTGCTCCTCCCCCGCCGCACGGCTCACCGCACTCCCTCCACGAGCCGCT
Organism: Calotriton arnoldi; assembly: GCA_963921515.1. NCBI lineage: Eukaryota > Metazoa > Chordata > Amphibia > Caudata > Salamandridae > Calotriton > Calotriton arnoldi. Next base: position 8,829,823 of record CAWUFW010000004.1, on the reverse strand, counting down.
ACTGGTGGCAAGGCTGTATTCCCATCATATATTTGGTGCACATCTACCATAGAAGATAATTGAGAAAAGGTCTCTAATCATAACTACTATATCTGAGGCCCTATAAAGGACATACTTTCAAAGAGCTTCGAATAATGATCTTTTCACTTTGTACAAGCAATGTCCTATTTGTTTGAAGTCAAGGGACCCTGTATTGTGAGGTAATGGATTGAATAGGCATGGCAATTTCACTCAACGTTCAGCCTACTACTGACCCTTCAAGGAAGGTTAAGATTGTAGGGCATCGGAGATTTAATGCTACATCACCCCTACAAAAGATCCCTGTAGAAACGGAATAGGCATGGATCCTGAATTTCTCATCACAATAATAGACAGTCATGTCCACAGGTCATATCTGCAGGACATGTCTGTTTCCCAGGCTGGCAAAGAAAGTTGTGGGTTCAGGGGCAGACAGCAAGGGGTGGGCTGTGCCTGGTTTATAAACTCTCTGCTGTGCTCATTGGCTTCTTCCCTGATTTTGTTATTCATCTTCTTCACTTAATTTAGGCAGAAAATGCCGTTGCAAATTCAACCAGCATCAGAGGTAAGCGTGTTTCTTCTCTTTCATGGCCCACTTAGTCATTGTGTGTTGTACGCGTGGTCTGCTCTGTAAAGTCCTCACTATTGGAATATAATCCATGTCCACAGATGGAGTCCATATCACGATTCATGCCTCAGAACTCGATATGGTCTCTGACATGCATGCATCAACCGCGAGCGGAGACGTGTCTTGCAACCAGATTCACATTCTGGCTTGGAAACGTTTGAAAAAAGTTGTGTGGCCAGAACCAAATGCTTTCTCTTCCTGTGCAACAAACTGTGCAAATATGAATGTTTGGTGTAATAGATATATAAATAGCACACGTGCATTATGCTGCAGAGCACTTCCCCACTCTCACAATCCCGCCCCCCCCCCTCTTCTTGTCACACCCATCCCAGGTGGGCAGGGACCCCATTATGTCTATACCTAGCACATCACGTCTACGATGCTACAGCTACTATAAACGTGCTACTTACTCATCCCTCACGACACATTGTTCGAGCTTCAGGGTGGAGGAAACCATCTCCCACTCACTTACATCATCTAAAATGTTGGCATGTATGGGTGAGGTGGTTATCCCACAACCCAACAATAATTAAAGCCTAGGTTTGGTGGCATACCACAGTGAACTAATAATTCCCTTGGGCCCTGGTGCCACCGCACCTGCGGCACTACTGTAGCTACGCCTTAGTGGCTCTTATAGATTGCGTCACATAAATCTTTAAATTTAAACTAAGGAACAGGCTCCTCTCTTGGTGAAACAGTGAGAAAAACGGAACTGGATTGCGATTACTGGGTTAGAGCAGAAAGCCATGAACCATAGTCTCATGTTTATTGAACACCTCAGGTACAATTTCATATATTGCCGCTAGGTGGCAGAGGCACTCTAATAATGTGAAAAAACATTGCTTACCATTTTTTTCGTAGTTTGTATAGCGCGAATTTGTCCCGCGAGCATTAATACGATATATAGAAGCATCTATGGCCGTGTTTTGCCCTGTGCAAAAGTGTTTTTTGGTGAAGCCCCCTACCTTCTGCGTCCCCATAACCCCCCTCCCCCCCGAAAAGCCCTCTTTCTCCTCGGATTCCCTCACTATCACCATTAAACAGTGCCCTTCGGCTCCCAATAGCCCCTCTCTCACATGCATTTCATTTGTTTTACAGCTCTACTCATTCCAGTGTATGGTGTCGGAGCACTTTAGATCACACACACACACATGAATCACGTGTAAATCAGTCAATAGAAAATGTTACATAAAATAGTGAGGATTAAAAGTGTAGGAATGACATCATCGATACTAGTAGGCAGTATATTTTAAGAGTGTTTGGTCTGGAGAAGCATAAACTCAGGGTTTAAAACGTATCACAGTGGTTGGAGTTGGCTTTACTAATAACCCACTGAGCTATCCTCATAAAATAAACTTCTGTGATCTGCACAGTACATGTTCTTTACAGGAGGCATTTTAACCCATTGCTGTGTAGACAAAACTCCGATCTCTCTCCAGCAAGTACATTATACAACATCAGATTTTTTTAAGGCACGGTGAGATTAAGGGGCAGATTTACAAGCCCCTTGCGTCATTTTTGCGCCGCCGTTGCGTCACTTTTTGTGACGCAGCGCCGGCGTAAAAGTACCGCCCATTTACAACGTGACGCATCTAGGGAGATGCGTCACGTTGTAAAGCTCTGCATCAGATTATACCTGCATCAGGTATAATGTGTGCAGGGTGGGCGTTCCCACGCAGGAAAGCCTCGTAAAAGTGACGCAGTGAAATCTACAAGATTTCACTGCGCCACTTATAGAACGCCACTGCGTCAAAACCGTATGCCTGCTTAAAGCAGGCGTAAGGAGTGACGCAGCACAATGAGGATAGACCTCAACATGCATCGCTGGAGTTGCGTTGTGCTTGCGAAACGACTCCAGCAATGCGTGACTTTTGCGCCAACATATGCGTCAGAATTTCTGACGCATCTGTCAATCCTTGCGCCATGGTGCACCGTATTGTAAATACATCGCATCCATGGTGGCGCAGGGTTTCCCAGGGTGGCGCAGGGAAAGTGACGCATCTCTACAGATGCGTCACTTTCTGGTAAATCTGCCCCTAAGTGATTTGTCCAGGATCACAGGATGTTAAACCGGCAACAGGATTCGAACCTGGTACCCCAGTTCCAAAGACATCTCCTCCCTATGATTCTGAACTATCTTTTTCCTCTAAACTGTCGAATTTCACTTCCATGCATTGTGACGTATGGAACTTTAAGATATACTAGGAAAAAGTTACCAGAAAAAAGCTTCTCAGTATCATAACCAATACACCAGCCTAGGGTCCGAGCCGTGGAAAGCACTGGATTCACATCTGAGGCTAGAATCAAGCTATATGTGCTTCAGGGAAGGCCTGAAAACTAAAGTGCTCTAACATGCCAACAAGTGAAGTCCACACAAGCACTACTGTGAACCTTTGGACTGGGCGCACTTCTTAACAGCTTCTGTGGATACCAGAGAGCTCTATGGCTCTCAGTGTGAGTCACCCGACTCCCAGGTTTACGCACCCTGCAAAAGCAAATAATTCTCTGCACACGTTTTTGTCTTGCTGAGAGCAGGGGGAAAATGTGTTCAGAAAAGGGCCCAGAATCAACTAATCACATTCGGTAATAGATACAGCAATTCCAGCTGACGTCGCAGGCCTGTAACTTGTAATGGCCAGCAGGATACCCATAGCAGCCATGGAAATTTTGTCAGACTATTCCCCGAGGGGGGAGGGTGTGGCTAGTGTGAATCACTGCTGCCTTTGTTACAGGGGGCCAATATTGCAGCACCGCTGCAAAACCAGTCCCAGTAAAAAAAACAGCCCCCACTACTGTATTACCGTCCCCCACCCTTCCAGCCTCCTGGGAAAACTCATGATGCCTGCTACGGCCTGATAGCCGGCAACTCAGGTGGCAATACCATCCATGTTAGACCTCCCTCGAGGGGGCCCCCGGGCAGGCAGGGGCTTTTGAATCTCAACCATGTGGTTTGAGGTCATCTACCATTGATTTCCCCTTGTAAGCCCTAGTATGGATCTATAAACTGGGCCAAGTACAACTCCTTCCAAACTTCACTATCAAGCTAGTGGGGGTGAGCAGTCACAGGCTCAGGGAGGTAGTGCGGGTATGCTTGAGCAATTGACCAACAAACCCAATAAAGTGAATGTTCAGTGCTTAACTTTGCAAGACAAACTAGAAGTTTATTCACACAGTTGTACTAAATACTGCACGATTTAATCCTTAAATGCATGTTAGTATCTCTGTGTGCTATGTCTTATAGGTGATACACCCGCCCACCTCCCTCTCTGTCCCCCTGCCCATCTCTCTCTCCTAGTTCTGTGTTCCCCCTCTCTTTAGGGGTTATCAGGATTAGCACCATTTCTTTCGTGATCATGGGTAGCCTGAAAGGAGCAGCAGCACTGTGACAGATGCGGCCGCTTGATGATAGGCAATATGGAAGAAGATATGGTCTCAACTAGACATAGGTTCAGTGTCAGGGGGTCCCTCTGCAAATGGCAGTTGTAGCCCTTGTCCGGGCCACTGAACAGCAGGTGTAGCCTCTGCATGGGTAGATGTAGCTCCCTACAGGCCTCCAGCAATTCAGCAGATGCAGCCACACATGGACCTCTGCTGATTAAACACAATTTCAGCAACAAAAGGGCCTCCGTAATCATGCGTTCACAGGGCTGCGGTTCCCGACAGGAACCAAAGGGAGAGTCTGGGAATTCATCAGGCACCATGGTCTGCTCAGATTGGTCCCATCTAGTCCGCTTCTTCTGGACATGCCACAGCCAGGGGCGACATGCTGGACTCATTTCTTCCTCGAAAGCCTGTCCCCCTGCAGGGACCTGCATGCTCCATCCTTCTCTCAGCAGGCAGGCTCTAGGTGCTTCAGGGCAGACACACAGCTCCTCTAGCAAGAGATCCAGAGTTCAGTGGATGTCCCCATACCTCCTGGGAGAGTGGCTGTCAGGCAGGCACCATCCCTGGTTGCACAGCAGCCCTCTGAGTACTGCACGGGGCACTCCTTTCCTATTCATAGAGAACGTGGATCTGGAACAAAGTGGGGCAGTTTGGGTCCCACTTTTATACACAACTTTCAAACTGGAAATGTGGATCCACAGTCGCAGTTTGTGGTGGTTCTTCTTTCAAGTGTCCTTACCAGGCTGTTTTTCAGACACATCCTTTGTGCAGAGTGATGTTTCTCACAGCAGGATAATCTCCATTCTGAAGCATCGACAACAGAAACAGAAAGATTTGTGAGGTTTCTGCACCTCACTGTCATCAGTACAACTGAAAGAGTAATTAGTGGAATACAAAATGGCAGACCTTGCCTAAAGGATTCCTCATCTTTCGCAACAGGGTCTGCATTCCTACCCTCACCCCTATCATCCATCAAATCGTAGTGTTCAGAAAGACTAATCAGTAGTTTCTTGTTAACCGAAAGGCCTCATAGACTATCTAAAGGAGCCTTGCCTCCTCTCCCCTCATTTCAGTGTCTAGGGCTACTCCTTCCTTGCTGCAGCAATGTAAGCAATTCACTTCCACTGTCATGGAATACAGTCCTCCCCACATCTTGAGCACGACCAGGGGCATCCAAGATGGACTTTGCCTCCATTATTCAGGCTCACCCATACAAACTTTGCATATACCACACTGAGCACAAATAAAACACGCTCAAAATGCACACACAGGATGTTAAGGCAAGTAATTGAGAAAGTACATAGAAGTACAACTTCACATGGGTGGGCTTGTCGGGCTCCACTCCAGTAACCCCTATGGTCATACTATTGATTATTAAAACATTGTATGCTGCCACCATATGCAATCCATATCACACAACTAAACACTCAACAGGGACAATAATCCTCTGTCAAAAATGGGGACATACTTGGACAAGTCGAGGACCTTTAAGAGTCGAGGACAATCCTAGGCCTCTGCACACATGCTAGTCAACACAATGCCAGGGCCAAAAATAAAAGGTCATGATGCCAGATACCATGCAGGGCTTTCCCCTCCCAACAATCCAGAATGATTAGCCATCCCTGCAGTTATCAGCCACCTGCTGATGGGCTGCTAGGTCTTCAGGGAAACTATGATCCAGTCCTGAGCCTTCATTTTACAAACCATTATTTTCAGGTACGTTAGTCTAAATTTAGTAGCGGCTCGTATAGGGTGTGCTGCGGGGCGGTGGGGCGGGGGAGGGGCAGGGTGGAGGGGTAGCAAACACGGACATACGACGGAACGGAGGAACGTAATAATTACTTTCCTCCATTCCGTCCTATGTCCGTGTTTGCTCCCCCCACCCTGCCCCTCCCCCGCCCCGCCTCACCGCCCCGCAGCACGCCCTATACGAGCCGCTACTGTCTAAATTGTTCAATTGAAATGAACCCAGAACAACAGCGTCCAGAACGCGGTTATAGGAAGCCCAGGACTGAACCATAAAGATGAGTCTCCAGTGAGCTGGATTCATCTGGTAACCTTACTCACATCGCAGCGTATAGTCTATATGTTATCTAGTGCTCTGAAATGTCCGGACGGAGACACGCCATGCTTAACAAAAGTATTAAATAATTACATTACTAACTGCATTGAGCTAACAGACTTAACAAAGCGGTTCTAGGATATTTTTTTCTATAGAGTTGACTCCCAACAACCTAATCAGTCTCTGACTTCCATCTTTCTGTCATCCGTTCATTGAGTATGGGGGAAAGTAAGGGGAAAGTGACTGATGGCAGGCGGTGAGTTTGAGAGGGGGGACAATGGGAGGTGGTGAAGGCTGGATGGCAGCACATGAGGATATAGATGAGGGAGCGTTGATCTTAGGAGGTGGAGGAGAAAGGACTATAGTAGGCTGAGGCGAAGGCCGATGCCACGTTGGGTGGCTGATGGCATGGAGAGAGCCTTGGTTGGCACGCAAGGGCAGAGTGATTGGAGGCAGATGGGGAAGAGAGAGTGGTTGTATGTGGGTGACTATCGTAGAGGAAAGGATGGACAATAGAGGTAAGTCAGATAATATTTCAGGTCAAAGTACTGGTGGCTATTTATGAGAAATGCTGGGCAATGGTGGTGACAGGTGACCTTGGATACATTATATTTTATTTTAGTTGGCGCTTCTGTAAAGAGGAACCAACACAGGGTGCTCTGAAGGTAGGAGGTTGGGGGCAGCAGTGGGGTAATGCACCTACATTACACTTCATGGAGATTTGGAGGCGGTGTCTCTGTATCAGCCGAAGAGCCCCTGGTAACAGAGAAGCCAGACATGCTGGTGGAATCAAGTGGTGCCATTTTAAGCTTTGCATGAGGACTACTTTGATGATATAACTTTGATGTTTTAAATATCAAATTCAAACAGGAAATTTGACGGTGGCGAAGTCAAGTCGGGTGATTGCGTGCCCTGGTTGTTCTTGTTAATAGAGGACCCTGGGTGCTGCCAAGCTTGTCCTATTTAGTTCTGCTGACTGGAGATGGAGGTGTGCCCTGCTGACCCTTGATCAGCCATGTGTCCTGACTGCACAGGGGGTGGTGGATCCCCAGTAATTCTCTGTATGTGTTCTACACTTACAGATTGAGGAGCTTTTCCTCTCCTTGCGTTGCCCTTGGAGAGGCCAGTGACACTATCATTTTCATGGGGTTTTCTTGTTTTTCAGTCACCAGTCCTCTCCTCTCAGAGAACTTTAACCTGGACATCTAACAGGCCTGGCTCAGCTGTCGCAGGTGTAAATATTTTCCAGACGTTTTATCATAGACTGAGATTGATTCTTTGTGTGAGCTGTGCCACATTACCTACGCCATCACGAAATAAATATAAGGATCTGAAACAGCATCAGCTTGAAAAGCCATAGTTTTTGGCTGATGACAACTGGACAGTGGGAATGAAGTGTAATTGTTGCCCTTTCTGCTAAACCATACTCCACTTTTAAACTTGAAAGTCTAACAATCTCTTTATATTAAACTGCCATCTTTAAATAGAATCTATCAGAGAATCACCTGCTCTGCACCATTCTGCCATAAAGTGTTCGAACAGGTATGTTGACATTTTTTTAAAAACCTGGGCGTAATTGTATGGTTACCTAGAATGACCAAGTATGAAGATAACTTAAAGTTCACTATATGTTACGCATCATTGTCATCTTCTATTGTAAGGTTTCCACCATTGGTTTCTAAGGCACATATGCAGTCCAAAATCAAAAGGGAAGAATGGCCTATACAGGCCCAGTCCATGCTCACAGCTGCCACCCAGTCATAGTGGTGAATCCTTCAGAGCCTGCTGGAGATCTACCTCTCCATTTCTACTAACAAGACCCAGCAGTATGTGAACACCTGTGAGTTAGGAGTGTAATATATTTCAGATGTTAGTGGGGTCCACTGCATGTCTGGAGAATGAAGATGAAGGTGAGAGATCTATTTTACGACTCCCATACAGTAAAGGATCTTATGTTTATGGACGTATTATTTAAATCCTCCTGCCTCACCCTGAAATTAAGTGTTCATTCCTAGTCATGGAATGGAGCCAGCACTCAGATGGCATCCTGGTTACTGGAGATTATGGGAAAGTTTATAAAGTGGTCCATTTAGCCCACACATGACTTGCTTTATTGTTTCAAGGGTGCATTGTGCCAATCTTGCTAAAATAATGGTGCACACTTAGTGGTCACTGCTCTGAAATGTAAAGTCCCACTGTTATTTTCGTGATCTATCTATCTATCTTGCACAGTGGCAGTTGCCACTGTGCAGTTATAGTTAGGACCAAGGTTCGAGGTGATCCGTCAAGTGGGAAAGAGAAAAGGGGGGGAAGGGTGTCGCAAAACAGCTTTTCCCCATGCAATCTCCCATAGGAAATTTAGACAAAGCTACAGCCAAAATGGCTGAACGGAATTACACGGCATTTGGCAGGAACCTAGATCTTTCCCAGAAAGTATGAGTTTTGTGAAACCTGTATAGTAGTTTTTGAGAAATTAAAGATCAAAATGTATTGATATCAAGTTACCTGGTACCTCTGCCGGACTCCCGCTGGTCAGCGCTGGCAAAAACGCTATTTGATTGGCTGGTTCCACTGGACCGACCGATGTGATAGTGGTCACCATTACAGGACTCAAGGACCCAGTTCCCAAGTACTGAAAATTTGAATAAAATGGGATATATGTGGGCAGGGTAGGAATACCCTGACCACCTTGCCTCAAGTAACTATAATTTGCCTACTCACCATACACTGCTTATGACCTCATAAATTACATCACTCATGACATGTCCTGTGATATCATTGATGACCTCACTTATGACAACAGAAATGACATCATTAATTACATCACTGTGCATAGCCAGTGCACAAGTTATAGTCACTTGATTTGGCTATAAATGGTGAATTTCAGTGGTGTTTTGAGTTTAAAACAACCTTTGTTTCTTTCTGTGAATAAACGCACATATTTTCACTGAAAAAGCCAAATGTTGAAGTGACATTGTAATTAGGTGTGGTAATAAGATCTTACCTGACATTAAAAAAACCTCAGAAATTCACTGGAAAAAAACAACGGTTAAAGTGATATTATAGTGAGGTATGATAATAGGAATTTAGCTTATGTTAAAAAAAACTAGGAATTTCCTGAAAAAAAATCAAGGTCATAGTGACGTTATAGTTAAATGTTGAAATAACACAAAAACTAATGTTTAAAAAAACAAAAAAAACACTGACCTAACTATAAATTGCGCCCCGCCATTTACTACTTATGACTTCACATATTACTCGTGATATGTTAAATTACATCATTGATGACATCACTGATGATATCACAAATGATCTCATTGATGACATACCCTCCTGTAGTGTTTGTGTACTTGAAGTAATTTAACACAGTACACCTGTGGACAAATTTCTATTCACTTTATTGGGATTAAAATCTTAAAGACTTCACATGAGCCACAATTTTAGGTCAACTAGTTGACAGGTATACATTTGCCACTGTAAAGACACCTTCTGTCAGGCCCTATGGACAATGTTTTGTAGTTTAGTAAAAGACACTACACATATTCCTGAGATGGGCATAATGGCATACAACATTAGAGTCATGCACACCAGTGTGAGATAAACCACCTCTACGTGGGTCAGCCCTACCTTCTACATTATTCAGTGATCTTCTATGCCTCAAACTCTGTAGTTAAGTCCTAGAAATAAACATGTAAATAGAGAAGAATACTGCACATACCCTTGAGCAGATGGTTTGTGATGGATGCTGGTCACTCACAGGGCCAGACTGGGGTAGAAAATAGGCCAGGCACCAAAATAAAAGTTGCTCACATTTATGAACTAAAAATGTGGCCCATATTTGCAAATGGAGCAACTCCCAACTTTTTAAGTCTGGATGGTCTCTGAGGGCCAGGGAACTACAGGTATTTGTGCTTGCTGCCTGAAATGTTTGTGATAATATGGGTTGCTGCTAGGAATGTTTGTGAGAATATCTCAGAATTGCGGCAGTGACATTCACTATGTTCCCTATCTATCAAAAAGATTAAAAAAATTAACACATTCCTAGTCTCTACCTGCAAAGCGTGATTGGTCCATCCTCACTGCATGAGAAGAAATAGCAGCATCCGTAGTTTGTGCAACGCTGCTTGCTACAGCCTAGTCTTTATTTAAAGATGTTTACAACACCAACTCACACACAGCCACAAAACCAGCCCACCACACCACAAAACTGGCCTGCACACATCTTCAAAACCAGCCCACATACTGACGTGTAATACTGATGCATCAGGCACTGCCAGATTAGGGTATAGGCCAGTCCTACCCTAGTGACTCGAATTCATCAGATCAACTTGCACCCAGTGAAACATCTCGTGCACTGGCAGCTGGCATGTACCGAGGGTGATGGGGCGGGGACACATAAAAAATAAAAAATAAAAGGGACTCTCTTTTTCTACGAGCGTGACGTCCTTCTCGATCCTTCTCTCCTCGAGGCAGGCAGGCTCCGGACTCCCAAGCCAATCCTGGCGCTGCTCTCATGCAGCATGACGGCAGCACTTGGATTGGTGCGAGCGGCCTCTATCAGCTCTCACAAGAGCACTGGAGGCCTTTGCTTTCTCTAACCCAGCTGTCTTAAGACAGGTGGGTTTGAGGGGTTTAAAATGCGCATGCCTTGCTGACCGTTGCAAGACGGCCGGCCAAAGAGACATGAGCATTTTAAACTCAAGAGCACAAGGCTCCCTGCTGCCACTCAGCAGCAATTGGCTCGCTCTGTCCTGATGCTCAGTTCGGGACGGGTCGGTTGCGGAAAAGTAAAAGGGTAATAAATAAACTTTATTACCATTTTATTTTTCAGCTCTGGTTTGGGGCTTTTGTCTGTGGGGCAACGCCCATCGGCCCAAACGGAGGAGCCGCCCCTGACTGATTCTCATGTCAGAGAACATCCCTCGAATGCCCTCTCTGCCTGAGAGACAAACTGGGGGTTTCTCTAGGGACGTATCCTGTGTTGTTCTCGCAGTACTCACCAGGTGTCACTGAGTGCTCTCTCTTCCAGTCCTGTGGCACTGCTGAACCCCCTCCAAAGGATGCACGAGAGAGGTGTGGCACAGACCAGTCCACCGCATAGCTTCATATATCAAACATCAGAAACTAGGGACGAGAGGAAAGAACGGAGAATGGAGGTTTAAAGTGGCTCTCATGTGAAATAGTGAAGATTGCAGGGTTACATATTCATGGACACTGTTTGATTTTAAGTTATGAAGTTGACCAGTCAACTAAATATTTGTTATTTCTTTTACCACCAGGTCCGGTCCATACGATATTGAAAACTCAATCCAATGTATGAAGGCCTAGGTTCTGTATGTACTTTTGATGCTGTGGAATTACTCATATATCTACTAGAGTGTTACAGCTAGAAAGGGTTGGTCCTGAAGAAAGCCCACAGCACCCATTTAAGGGCAATCAATAGGGTTGAAACATGTCGACCTACCTTGTAAAGGTCGACTTATTCCACTGATTATTTTATTCCTACTGACTGGGGACCGCAATAAAACGTCAGTGTCCACCAAGGAGAGTAATTGTAACGGTTATCTTATCAACTACATTTAGAAATCCCCCCACCAGGTTATTGAGTTCCCCTCATTTACCTTAGTTGTTCTCCTGCTCTCCATCCTTAGAGTCTCGCTTGTCCATGGAGGGTAGAGCCCACACGGGTCTTCATTTTCTCCAATGTGAGGAGTGGCCCCATGATGACTCGTGCCACCTATGGGTGGGTGAGGGCTTTTGTTCTTTAAGAATTGGCTTTCTTCTTCACAATTTCACATAAGGTCGAACCTCTGTTCCATACTCAGGCATTATTTATCTTTTTGATTGTACTGAGGTAGGAGGACATGCCCTGGCAGCACCTCCCTTCCGAATAACACTCGTTACAGCGCATGCATCTACAACGCATGCCATTACAACGCAAGTCGTTACAACGACGCGTTGTTACATCGCATGCCATTACAACGCAAGTCGTTACAACGACTTGCTGTAGGGGGGGCGCTGGAGTTTGGAATAGTATCATTTACTATTCCAACTCCAGTGTGTGCAACAGTAGGGAAGGTGTTGGACTGAAAATCCAACAAATCCAACACCTTCTGCCCCCTACAGCAAGTCATTGTAACGACTTGCGTTGTAATGGCATGCGATGTAACAACGCGTCGTCGTAACGACTTGCGTTGTAATGGCATGCATTGTAAACGATGCGTTGTAAAATGTTGTTTACCTTCCCTTCCCACTTTATCTTCCTCTCGGAACTATGGCCCTTTTCTGCTCCTTTCCCCATTCCTGCTTCCCTCTTCCTGAACCCCCAACCTCTTCTCTGTCCTCTTATTCTCATCCCTTTTCTTTGTTTTCCTTCCCCTCCCCCCCCGGTTTCCTTTCTGTTCCCCTTGTTTCTCTTTCTCTCGTCTTCTCTCCTCTGCTCTCCTTTCCTCTACATCTCACTCTCCATTCATCGTCCTTTTTTGTCATTCTCCATGCTCGCTCTCTGCGCTTCTTCTCCCTTCTTTTACATTTCATGAAATCCAGCCCCCTGTCCACGTTTCTCCCTTCCTTCCCTTCTCCAAATCACATTCCTTTAGTGGCCTCATTTTCCAATCAGCCTCGTCTCTCTCACTCCCTTCCCCATCTATCTTCATGACTTTCCCCAGCCTTTCTCTCCTCCTGTTCTTTTAACATCCCCCCCTCTAATCCTCACTCCTCTCTCTCTCCTTCTGGTGTGTCTCACACCTTCATCCTCACCCCCTCTGTTCCTCTTCTGTTCTGGTTTCCCTCCACTCTCCACTCTCCGCCTCCAGCCCCTCCCCCACTCCCCTGTCAGTTTGCCACTTTCTTCCTTTCCACGTATAGATTTTCCTCTCTCATCTGACCTCCTTCCATAGCCTCTCCTGACACCGAAATAGACACAAAATAATGACAGAAAACCTAAATATACATGAAACGGCGCCGAGGAGCGAGGGAGGCGGCCGCGTGAAGGGAACGAGTCAGGGGTGGGAGTGGAGGCCCGGTGGAGGAAGATGGCAGAGGCATAGAGGGGTGGGGGTGGAGGCCCGGTGGAGGAAGATGGCAGAGGCATAAAGGGGTGGGAGTGGAGGCCCGGTGGAGGAAGATGGAAGAGGCATAGAGGGGTGGGGGTGGAGGCCCGGTGGAGGAAGATGGCAGAGGCATAGAGGGGTGGGAGTGGAGGCCCGGTGGAGGAAGATGACAGAGGCATAGAGGGGTGGGGGTGGAGGCCCGGTGGAGGAAGATGACAGAGGCATAGAGGGGTGGGGGTGGAGGCCCGGTGGAGGAAGATAGCAGAGGCATAGAGGGGCGGGGGTGGAGGCTCGGTGGAGGAAGATGGCAGAGGCATAGAGGGGTGGGGGTGGAGGCCCGGTGGAGGAAGATGGCAGAGGCATAGAGGGGTGGGGGGGTCTGGGGGAAATGGCGGAGAGCAGGAAGAAGAGGTCATGGGCGGGAGGAGGGGCAGGGAACATGAAGGGAGGGAGAGGGGTAGGGAGGAGGCGATGGGCACAAAGGAGAGTTGTAGAGGTATGGGGAGGAGATGAAGACAGAAACGGAGAGGTGAGAGGTGTTGAGGAGGAAACAGGAGTGAGAGGCGGAGAGACGGAAGGGACAGACGTGAGGAGAGGTTGGATATGAGGAAGGGCTGAGAAGGAGAGGGAAGAGATGGAGAAATAGGGATGAGGGAGAGACAACACTGCACTGCTAGAGAGGCGAGGATGTGGAGTAGAGTGGAGAGGGTGCGGCATTACGGCAAGAGTTGCCCACTTTATTTATTTATTTATTTATTTCGACACTTATAAAGCGCACTGTCACCCAACAGGCATCCTGGCGCTAACATATGTGTGCCCAGCAGGGCTCATGCTACGGGGGATCTCATCAAGATAGTAAAGTTATGCACTAGGATAGAGCCATGTCTTTAGTCTCTTCCTAAAGAGAAGAAGATCTTCCAGCTTTCTCAACTCGAATGGAAGAATATTCCATAGTCGGGCAGCAGAGGTGCTGAAGGCCCTACCTCCTGACTTTGTTTTTTTGAATCTTGGCACCTTCACCATTTTAGCGGAAGAGGAGCGGAGGCTCCTAGTAGGGGCATACCATGCGAATTTCTTCTGCATTAATATAGGTCCAGACCCATGCAAGGCCTTGAAAACTATGCAAAGGGACTTAAATTGAACTCTCTGCAGTATAGGGAGCCAGTGTAGCTCCATCAAGGCCAAGGAGGCAGAAGATCGTCTTGGCCTCCCCAGAGCTAGCTTGGCTGCTATTGTTTGAATTCTCTGGAGCCTCTCAATCAAATAGCTTGGAGACTCCAGCAGCAGAGCATTGCAGTAGTCCAACCTGCTTAGAATGGTACTTCGTACTACCAGTGCTCGGGCTTGGGATGGCAGGACCGGAAGAATCTTCCGGAGGGCTCTAATAATAGAGAAACAGCTCCCCACGGTTTTATTTACGTGTGATTCAAGGGTCAGTTTGTTATTAAACATAATGCCCAAATTCCGCACCTTCTCCGCAGGGACCAGTGGACTGGCTGTGGCTGATGGCCAGAAATTAGTGGGAAGTGGTGGAGGGGACTTCCCCGCCGCACAGTAAAGAATCTCGGTTTTATCGGCATTGAATTGTAGCGAGTTCTTTCTCAGCCACTGTGCCATGTCCTGCAGGCAAGCATGAAGGTCTTCCAGGGATGTCGACTGTTCTCCCTCTAAGGACAGAATAAGTTGGGTGTCATCCGCATAATTTACGATATTAACATTATGCACCCTTATGACAGCAATCAAAGGTCTCATATAGATGTTAAACAATATTGGGCTGATCGCGGATCCCTGGGGAACGCCATGCACAATGTTTTTAAATTCAGACTGATAGGGGGGAAGGGCCACTGCTTGCCTCCTATACGATAGGTAGGACTGAAACCATTTCAGAGCCGTGCCTGCTATCCCCACTTCTTCAAGTCTGTTCAGGAGAACCTCATGGTTGACTGTGTCAAATGCGGCAGACAGGTCAAGCAGGATAAGTATCGCTGATTGACCTCTGTCTGCACGCATTCGAAGATCGTCCATCACAGTCACCAAGGCGGTCTCCGTTCCGTGTCCAGCACGGAAGCCAAATTGCACATCCTCTAGAATGTTATTAGTTTCCAAGTGTTTTGAAAGCATTCTGCTAACCAGTCGTTCTACAATCTTTGTTGGGTAAGGCAACAGGGAGATCGGCCTATAATTTTTTGGACTGGCTGGGTCAAGCGTTGCCTTTTTTAAAAGAGGTGTCACCAGTGCCTGCTTCCAGCAAGCCGGCACTGATCCACTAGAGAGAGATTGGTTACAAATCTGGCGAAGTATAGGGAATAATTCTGTTCCCAATTCCTTCCAGATTTTATGTGGTAAGGGATCCATAGGTGATCCAGAGGAAACACCTAAGGCCAATCTGTTGAAATCCTCCACCGATAGTATCTCGAAGTCGGTTAAGGCATTTGTAATCTCTGCCCCTGCCTCTCTTGTCTGCTTTATATCTGGTAGACCTCTATTATTATTGCCACTGGGGTCTTCTACCCCCCCTGGCAAGTTATCCCCTTTTAGACCATCGATGATAGTTCTAATTTTAGCATCGAAGAACGTCGCTAGGCTGTCACAGAGGTCCTGAGTGGGATGAATCTTATTCTTAGCACAGTCTGGGCTGGTCATGTCATTCATTATTTTAAAAATACTTCTTGTACTATTCGATGCTTTCAAAATAGTACTGGCGAAGTATTCTTTAGAACTGGTGAACCGGGTTCGATTCTCGGCTTCAGCTCAACATCCTGTGATTCTGGGCAAATCAATCTATCTCCCGGTGCCTAAAAACATGTGACCTTCTGTAATGTAACTGGTGCTTGTGTAAAGTGCTCCAAAACCTTCCGCTCTGTTTCGTGCTATATGAAACAGCACAAAAAAAAGAATAAATAAATAAATAAAACGATGGGCAAGGGAAGGTAAGTGTGAGAGACGCAGGAGAGGGAGAAGCTAAGGGGTACAGACACAACGAGACGAGAGAAGACGAGGAAAGAAAGATTGTGAGGATAGAGAGATGGAAACGAGAGAGAAGTGGGAAAGCAAATAAGTGGTGAGAGGTAGGGAGGAGGGCGTGAGGGCGAGGTGGAGATGAGAGATAAAGGGAAATATAGAAGGGGAGAACGCACGGGACAGGCGAGGCAGTGAAACGGGACAGAGACAATGGGAAAGAGAGAGAGAGGGTGACGGAAATAGGTCTCGGACGGGGAGGGGTATCGAGGTGAGGAGGATAGAGATGTAGAAAGATGGGGAGGGAGATGAGAGATGGTGCGCAGGGGATGGCATGAGGAAGTGATGAAGAGGAGAGAGACTGAGGGGGTAGGTACTATGAGGACGAAGAGTTGGATAGGGAGAGGGATACATTTGGAGAGATATCGTCAGGAGTGAAGATGAAGTGTGAAGGGAGACTGGGAGGGAGAGGTGGAGAGAAGAGAGACTGGTGGAGGGGGTGATGGGCAGAGGAATAGTTTAGCTAAGAAGGCTAGCGAGAGAGGAGTGCGAGTTAGAACGGGAGAGAGACATACAAAGAAGAGACTTGGACAAAAGGAGATATACAGATAAGTAAGATGGAAAACAAGGAGACATACAGATAAGAAAGACGTAGAAGAGAGAGACATACAGATAAAGACGTAGAAGAGAGAGACATACAGATAAGAAAGACGTAGAAGAGAGAGACATACAGATAAGAAAGACGTAGAAGAGAGAGACATACAGATAAGAGGGCTGGAGAAGAGGGAGACACAAATAAGAGAAATGGAGACGAGGGAGACGTACTGATAAGTAAGATGGGAAACAAGGAGACATACAGATAAAAAAGATGTACAAGAGACATACAGATAAGAGAGATGGAGAAGAGGGAGACATACAGATAAGAGAGATGGAGAAGAGGGAGACATACAGATAAGTAAAATGGAAAACAAGGAGACGTACAGATAAAGATGTAGAAGAGAGAGACATACAGATAAGAGGGGTGGAGAAAAGGGAGACACAAATAAGAGAGATGGAGAAGAGGGAGACATACAGATAAGAAAGATGTAGAAGAGGGAAACATACAGATAAGAGAGATGGAGAAGAGGGAAACATACAGATAATAGAGATGGAGAAGAGGGAGACATGCAGATAAGAAAGATATAGAAGTGGGAGACATACAGATAAGAGAGATGGAGCAACGGCAACATACAGATAAGTGATATAGGGAAGAAAATGTTATGGAGAAAAGAGACGAAGCTTGGGGAAGAGGGATATTGAGAAAAGAGATGGAAAAGAGGGAGACATACAGATAAAAGAGGTGGAGATGAGGGAGACATACAGATAAAAGAGATGGAGAAGAGGGAAACATACAGATAAGTAAAATGGAAAACAAGGAGACGTACGGATAAAGATGTAGAAGAGAGAGACATACAGATAAGAGGGGTGGAGAAAAGGGAGACACAAATAAGAGAGATGGAGAAGAGGGAGACATACAGATAAGAAAGATGTAGAAGAGGGAAACATACAGTTAAGAGAGATGGAGAAGAGGGAAACATACAGATAATAGAGATGGAGAAGAGGGAGACATGCAGATAAGAAAGATATAGAAGTGGGAGACATACAGATAAGAGAGATGGAGCAACGGCAACATACAGATAAGTGATATAGGGAAGAAAATGTTATGGAGAAAAGAGACGAAGCTTGGGGAAGAGGGATATTGAGAAAAGAGATGGAAAAGAGGGAGACATACAGATAAAAGAGGTGGAGATGAGGGAGACATACAGATAAAAGAGATGGAGGAGAGGGAGACATACTGACAAAAGAGATGGAGAAAAGAGGGAAACATACAGGTAAGAGAGATGGAGAAGAGAGAGAAACATACAGATAAGAGATGGAGAAGAGGGAGACATACAGATAAGAGAGCTGGAGAAGAGAGAGATACACAGATAAGAGGTTTCCAGTCTGTTTAGTGGCTTCTATTGCAGAGTTTGAACAGGTCGCAGAGGTTTGCTTCTAGTTCTCAAGTTGCCCTACTCTTCTGCTAGAGACGTACCCCCAGTACCCTGCTTTGGTCCTAATGTCGCTGTCTTCCTGTTTTTGAGTCTGACATGAGTTCGCCTCGATTGGTTCTATTCAGGAAGTGGTTCCTCTCTTATCCTGAAGTCTGACCAGGACTGTCTAGTTTGATGGAAGTTCTAATAAAGTGCTGTTGCTTTTCTGGAGTTTGACCGAGGTCAATCAGCGTTTGGTCCTCTTTTGATTCTTGTTCTTGGTTTCAAGTGTAGATTGAGAGTTTGACCTGGTCTGACCTGTCTTGTTCCAGTTTTTAAGCGTCTCCACCTCCCGTTCTGGAGTCTCGACTCGGATCAACCTGGTAATATTCGGATGCAGTCTTGTTGCATTTCTGGAGTCTGGACTTGGAGATTCTCAGGGGACGGTCATTGCATGTATGGGAAGGTGTTATGACCTCGACCTTGTTCTATGCCCATGGCAGACTGGCATTTGGTGTCTAAATTGACGCTCCCTACTCATTGATGTTGCACACTCTTGATCCAGTCCAGGGCTGAGTAGAGAACCAACGTTTTTTTTTTTTTTAATTTTATTGAGAGTTTATAGATATTGCAAACATACAAATATATCAAATATAAATACATATTCCAAAATGTTGAGGAGAGAAAAAAATGACTTGAATCTAAAGTACAAAATATTAAAGATTATAAATACTCATTTCAAAGTGTTCAACAGTGCAATCATGATATTCCTGTAATATAGAAAAAGATCATATTAGGTTAAAGTGCAAAGTTCTAAATCGTGATGAATACTTACATATGTGTTCTATCTTTTAATACCAAGTACTACAACAGTACAGAAAAAGATCACATTAAGGTAAAGTGCAAAGTGCTATAACAGGATAAATACACACATATCTGTTCCATCCTATTATACCAACTACAACATGTTATCCTATATTTCGAACACACTCCAATATTTCTCATACTTTCTTATTGCTCCTGATCTTATTGCGTATTTCCTTTCTAATTCTTGTATTTTAGACAATTTTGCTCTCCAAGCATTGAAGGTAGGTACTTTCTCTGTTCTCCAGAGTTGCAGGATTAAAGATCTTGCTATTAATGCTGCAATAAACAGACATTCCTCGTGCACAGAGATAGCAGAAGAGCAGCCCAAAACAGCAATGGATTCATCAAGTGAGATGAGGGGATCTATTGTAAATCTGAGATATTTCTCGATCTCCTCCCACAAATTCTGAATTTTTGCGCACTTCCAAATGATATGCGTCCAAGTGCCTTTCTCTGCGCAACGGAAGCCTTTATCTTCTATATGCGGGTATATATTATGAAGAAGGGAGGGTGTTCTGTATATCAACCATTTCGAATAATATTGCATGCGTTTAAAATTCGCCACTCTGAATATAACTGTATTAAACTTATTAAGCCTATTCCAAGTTGGTTTAAGAATCTGTATATCTTCCCTTTTCTTCCATCTATCTCAAATTTTTTCATATAATGAGAGAGATTTGTTCTCATCAAAGATTTTAATCCAGTTACTAATCTTCCGATGTATGGGGCAGTTAAGGGCTTCGCTGATACTAATTTTATAGCGCAGATTTTCCATATCTAACTTTTCCAATATAGGTTTTAATCTAATAAATGACCACTTTAAGATTGCGTTGGAATGTTGAAGCCCCATTTCAATCTCCGCCCAGGTTTTCCAACAGTTCCCCCTGATAAAATCCTGGATCTGGACGTACCCATTTTCTTCCCACAACCTTAGTATATTATTCTCTAAAATACCTATTACCACTGTATATATATTCGAAAGCCTGGTAGAATTATTAATTCTTAAGATATCATAGTGTGCTAAAAGCTGAGTTTTTTGTTTAAATAGCCATTGTAGGATCTTATAACGTACTTTCTTAGGGTACTTAGTAACTCTTGTAGGATCGATGATATTATATTCCCTTAGGATCTTTTTCATAAAAAAATTGTCTGCCTCTTGAGAATCTAAAAAGAAAAATCTGAAACTGTGATGTGCAAATGTCGCATAATAATAATTTCTAATATTCGGAAGAGATAATCCTCCTTCTGTGACAGGATAGGTTAAAGTACTGAGCGCCAATCTTGGTACCTTATTTGCCCATAGGAAAGAGGAGAACATACCGTCTATCTCTTTAAAAAAGAGGTCTGTATTGCGCAGGGAGCTGCACTAAAAAGAAAGTTAAACAGTGGAAGGATGGACATTCCAATTAACGCAACTCGTCCTATTATTGATAACGGGAGCTGGTTCCATCGTGATAACTGAGAGTTCACCTTTTTCAACAGTGGAATATAATTTAAGGAAAAAAGGTCTTCTACTTTCTCCGTTACATAAATCCCTAAATATCTCTTGGGGCGGGTGTTGTATATCTGTCTAAATTCAGGTAATAAAGAATTCACACCACAATTGCATAATATCATTTCTGTTTTGGTCTTATTGATTTTATAACCTCCTATTTCTTGGAAGTCTGCAAAAGCTCTCATAACTTCCACCTGGGTGTCTATCTTTGAGTCCAGAAAAAGAACAATATCATCAGCGTAGAGTTTTATGTTCGTCATTCCTTGAACCGGGACTGTATGGGCTCTTTTTTCCCTGGTTGCAATTGCTAATGGCTCTATAAATAGAGCAAATAAGATCGGGGAGAGGGGACAGCCTTGTCTGGTGCCTCTATTTATTTGGCATGTCCCTATATTGACAGAGTTGATTAAAATTTGCGCCTGGGAATTCATATAAAGTTGTTTTAATAAGAATATAAACTCATTTGGGAAGCCGAACTTTTCTAAAATTGTAAAAAGACAATTCCAAGAAACAAGATCAAATGCTTTTTCGGCACCTAAAAACCAGATCTGTGCCTCAACCTTATTAATATTTAAAAAATCGAGTGCCTCTAGTAAAAAATTTGTGTTAGTATAGAGCTGTCTCCCCGCTACAAATCCGCACTGATCCGTCCCAATAAGTGATCCCACCATCTTATTTAGCCTATTGGTTAAAAGCTTAGTGAAAATTTTATAGTCGGTATTTAAAAGGCTTATTGGCCTATAAGAGTTCACATTTTCGCTATCTTTATCTTTTTTTAAAATACTAACCACTACTGCAGTACGGAAAGATGCTGGCGGATCCCCCCCTTGTAGTAGATAGTTTGCAAGTCTTAAAAATTCGGGGCAAAGTATTGTAGAAAATGTTTTAAAAAATTCTGCGGGAATGCCATCTTCCCCGGTAGCTTTACAGTTTGGCAAGGAGCTAATAACCACATCTAGTTCTTCCTTCGTGAATTCGGCAAGCAACAGCTCTTTAAAATTATTTCCTAAAATGGGGATTGGCAGTTCCTGTAAGAATTCATTAATTGTTTCTAAGGAGACCTGGTGAAATGTCTGGTAGATGTCTTTGTAATGTTTAAGAAAAACCTTGCCTATTAGTGGCGAAGTCTTTACACGGGTTTTAGTTACTTTATCCTGAATACATTCGACTCTATTTCGAACTTGCTTCTCCTTTGCTTGCCAGGCTAACAATCTTCCCGTATACTCGCTATCTTCATAGCTTGTCTGAAGGTATAATCTACTTGCCATATCCCCTAATTCATAGTAAAATTCCCTCATTCTCATTTTTGCATTCAGTACTTCTTGTCTAGTATCTGGGGTCCTATTTCTAAAATATGCTTGATTCGCATGGGCCAGGCTGTTTTCTATCGCCAGTCTCTCCTCCTTTTTAGCCTTCTGTTTTGGTATCTCTTTTGAGGTGACTATGCCTCTCAATGTAGCCTGAAATGCATCCCATATTACG
The DNA here is from genome assembly GCA_963921515.1 of Calotriton arnoldi. Classification (NCBI taxonomy): domain Eukaryota; kingdom Metazoa; phylum Chordata; class Amphibia; order Caudata; family Salamandridae; genus Calotriton; species Calotriton arnoldi. Next base: position 8,807,865 of record CAWUFW010000004.1, on the reverse strand, counting down.
TTAATTGGGGCAGAGTCCTTATTTATGTTAAAAAAGAAGCTAATCTCCATCTCTATTTCTGCACACCATTGTTTCTCTGCTAAATTAAGTCTAAATTTCTAGAAATTAATTTCTAGAAGGATTTCGATCTTAATGAGGGTATGATCTGAGAAGGCATTTACTATATGTTCACGTTTACTAACTTCAAGATTATGAGAAGTTAGAAAGAAGTCTAGACTTGATGCTGAGTCGTATTTTGCCGAATAACAGGAGAACTCACGTTTAACCGGATTGTTGAGACGCCAGTTATCCAGAATATCTAGATCTGACTTACAACTCAACAAAGCGATGGCAACTTGTGGTTTATTTTGTCTTCGGTCTTTTTTGGTTGAATCAACCGCGGGATTTTGCAAAAAATTAAAATCACCTCCCCATATGATCTGACCCGGTATACCTGATAATGCTTGCTTTAACTGTAAAATAGGGAGCGGGTCATCCATAACTGGTGCATAAATTGTAGCAAATATGAGATTTGTCTGGTTTATTTTCCCGTGCAAGAATGTCCATCTACCACTCGTGTCTGAATGTGATGCTTCAACATGAAATTGGACATGCTTGCCTATAGAGATGCTCACACCTCTCTGGGCTGCCCCCGACACAGATGAGCAATAGAAACCCGCCCAATTTTTAAACATTTTGCTAGCATCTGTTAAAGCTCGAAAATGTGTCTCTTGTATGAAGATCACATCTGGGTGGTAGCCTTTTAGCCAGCTCTCTATTGCACAAGTTTTACTTCTATTATTTAAACCATTAGCATTCAAAGACAAGATTGACAGTTTATTCCTATTCATGTGCAAAATGCATTTCTAAAGTGCAAGTTGTGCGGAATATGCAAAATGCGAATATGAGCAATGGCTTTCATTTTTGATTATTTGCTTCCTAATGAGAAAGTGGTAGACTGTTTTACGCACTAAGATACAAGCCGTTTCGGTTGTGCAAACTGCGCAAATATTAGGCCAATACACTGTCGTACATATTATAACAATTGTGCAAAGTATACATTAAAATACAAATCACACAGCTACTGGACCAGTATACTACAATGCAGATTATATCAATTGTGTATAATATATAATAAAGTGCAATCGTGCAGCTATTAGACCAATACACTACAGTACAGATAATGTCAATTGTGCAAAATATACATTGAAGTGCAAATCGCGCAGCTATTAAACCAATATACTATAATACAGGTTATGTCCATTGTGCAAAATGTACATTAAAGTGCAATGTTCCATGTGCAATATATCGTAAACTGTGCAGCCACATTATGTCAAACAACATCTTTCCATAGCAGCCAACACATTAGTTTCTGTTGTACGGTACCGCAACTTACTCCTAAGCCTGTTGGAGTATAAAAATGCTCATTACGTATTCTCCTCTTCTTTGATTTATTCAACAACATTTTTTCATCTATGAACTCTCTTTTTCTAACTGCTTCACCCCCACCACCACCCCCGCACCCCACCCTCTCCAGAAGAAGGGAAAACCCAGCCTCCCCCACTATCCTTCCCTCCTTCTCCCTCTTTTTACTGGATGCCATCTTGTTGTATCCTGTTACGTCCCTTGATTCACCTCGCGTCCCACCCCTAAAAAAAACAAAAAACTTTAAATGTTTCTCATGACACTACTCAAATACAACTCATTGTTATTCCAAGCAGACTTATAACCACAAAGTCTCCTCTTCCTTATGTAGCGTTAAGACCTTCCAAAAGGTTTTGGGCTTCTAATATGTCCGTGAAAATAAAAAAAATTCCTTTGGCTAGGACTTTTAATTTAGATTGTTGCACAATCATTGCCTGCGCCCCTTTTGCCTTAAAAGAGTCAATCATTTTGAGAAAGTTCTTCCGTCTGTGGGCAGAGGCTGCTGACATATCAGAGAAGATTTAAAAAAATTTAATTTCATCAGTAGTAAATAATCTCCTTGATATTGCTGCATTTAAGATTTGCTCCTTGATTCTATAGTCTGAGAAATTTATTAAAATTGTTCGTGGGTACTTGAGATTCATGGGCTTGTGTGCATGTACCCTATGGGCTCTGGTGATTGTGAGATCTCCTTGTAATTCAGGTATTACTTTTTTCAACAGAGACTCAGTCCATTTTACCATTTCCGAACTTTCCAGTCCCTCCGATATTCCCACAAGGCGTAGATTAGATCTCCTATTATAGTTCTCAAGATCTTGTAGCTTCGATTCCATCTGGCACTTATTTTTATTCAACACCTGGAGATCCTTTTGCATATTGACGATGTTATCTTCCAGGGCTGAGACACGAGCCTCCACCTCTGTGACCCTTATGGGTAGGTTGCCTAATTTTTCCTCCATCTTTGTTAGTCTATCATGCAGCTGTGATATTTCAAATGCTTGTGACGCCTTCAGATCTCTTAACTCTTGCAGAATAGTTATAAGCATTTCTTGTACTGAGGTGTCTTGTTCGGCTTTTTTTTTTCCAGGGTTTTCGCCGACTCTCATAGAATTAGAGACTATTTCCTTTTTTTTTCCCCGCTCTGATTCTGATTCTGATGCGGATGCAGAATCTAACTTGTCTGCCGATACCTGATTCCCATTCTCCTTTTGCGGTGTCTTTAGCGGTATTTGAGCCTCTTGGGACGATGGCTGGCTAATCAGAGATGTTTCCCCATGGATGACTGTATTTATTTCTACAGGATCTGGCACTGCATGCGATTTCAATTGGGGCTGTGGGTGTGTTGCCTGGGCTGACAGGGTGTGAGCAGGGGTGGGTAGTGTTTTCTGGCCTTGGGTATCCTGTAGGTCTTTCTGACCTATTTGATCTTCCGCCCTTTGCTCCTCCCTATTTACAAGAGGAGTGCTGGTGGGTATACCCCTTGTCGCAAGGGTGTTACTGAGGGTGTTACTGAAAAGAGGATACTGTTTAAAATTCACCGATTTATCATCCACCCTGTTCGGTGTATCCCCTACTTCGCCCCCCTCTCCTGCTTCTTCTTCACCACCCACAGCCAACATACTTAAATCAGCTGAAAATTCAGATAGAGTCTCCTCTTCCTCCAAGGTTTTATCAAAGGCATTTCGACCAATCTGTTTGTTGTTTTTCTCAGCCAATGCCAGGGTTTTGGCTTTAAAATCCAATCTCTGCTGAGCATTTCTTTTCATCTTTTGAGATCCTTGGGCGCTAGTATGGGTATCGGTGGTGATTGGCCAGATTTTAAGAACTTTTTTCCTGCCCCAGCTTTAGATTGTTTATTTCGCATCTTCAAATCCATGAATTAACACTCCTTTTGGAACCTATGCGGGCCTTATGCAGACATGCCGCTTTATCCAGTATGTGCTTTAAAAGGTCTCCGTATGCACCTTGAACTGTGCCCTGGGCCGAGTACTTGGCAGTGCGGAAACGCAGCTTCTTCCACCTTTCCGCCCCCCCTTCCCAGGGTTCAATTCCTGCTGGTTCACACGTTCCTGCGGGGGGGTCTGGGCTTAAGACCTAGCTACCGCGCTGCACTGATGGCTCTCCACAGCGCCTACCGTAGCGCCAGCGTCCTCTCAGTAACAGGGTCCTCTCGTATCTCACGTATTTCACCCACTTTGCGTTCCCAAAGATGAGCGCTGAGTCCTGAATCCTGGGCTTAGCAGTTAGCACCTAACTGCCGCCTTTACTAGTACGCTGCAACAATGGCTTACCGCAGCGCCGAGGTCCGCGTCCTTTCACTGTCGGCGTCCTCTCAGGTCTCTTACCTCACTCGCTAAGCCAAGCTGAGCTGAGCCGGGTGCGAAAGCAGCTGTAATAACGCCGTGGACAGCTGTGCACCGCAGCGAAACGAAGCGAAGCGAACCTGCCGGTCTCACGCGGTCCCGTACGGGTTCACAGCCTCAAGGGCTCACGGAGATTCGTGGACATTCACGGAGACGGAGATGGCGGCCATTGCAGAGCAACTCCTCTCATGGGCGGGGCATCGGTGAATCAGGAGACGTTACGGCTACGTGCATGGGTCACGTTCGCCGCATCCCCAATTCAATCTAGAGAACCAAAGTTTTGACGTTTCACTCTCTTCAGTGGAGCTGAGTCAACAGAACGGTGTCTTCATCTAGCGCTCATTTTGGGACTGCCACTGACCAATTAGGATTCTTTGTTAAGTAGAGATCCAGTGGTGCCCAGGCTATATTCAGCGCTGAGTAGGCAATAGTATCATCAGCATTAACTGAGCTCTCATTGAGGGAGTGTTATAAGACCAGGTGGAATCAGCGGTCAATGTTCGACAGCTTGTCTGGATTTAACACACACCTTGTGAGCCAGCATCACTACGTGGAATATTTTAATGCTTAGTGGTTGACCCTTTGTGCCTAGGTCTAGTGTTCAGTGAGATATGTTTCGTGCTCTTATTCTGAGTAAGGATGGATATTGACAAGACTAGATTCAGAGCTCAGCCTACATTTGGGGGCATATTTAGCAAAGAGTTGCATCGCCCTTGCACCATGCAATGGGACGCAAGGGCAATGCAACTACTAAGTTGGATTTATCAATCACGTAAGGGCACCTAGCATGGCCCTGCCTGGCTTGAAAATATAAAGTAACACAACGCATCGCAAGTCGCTGCGTTGTGTTACTCTGCCCCAGGGAGGAGTTCTTTGGGTGGAGCGTGGTGTCATGTGTTCAATGCATGGCCCATTGTAGTTTTCCCTATGTTAGCCTAACTGTGCACGATACAGACCGCATTTGCTTTGTGCACGTTACTATATAAACACGTTTATCTTTGTGCCACATTGTATTTTCACACAGAACTTGCAGCTGTTTTTGCGTTTTGTTCTTTCCTGGGATTTAGTCTGAACACAGCAGACAAAGTCAAACAGGAATGTCCCTTGTTATTTCATTCTGGTCCTGCACTAGCACCTAGGCACAACACATGGGTGCAGCTGTTGTTTGTGAGCATATGTGCCTTGTCATATAGGTAGGCACAGTAATGTAACGTATATAGAGAGAGAGACTTTCTGAGAGGAGATCACGGCTGTACCTGAGATGTAGAACGTCCACCTGTGTATGCTAAGGTAAGGGGTCCGCTACTAATCACAGAGATCTTTGCTGTATCATCATTCCGTTTCTGTAGAAGGGGAGGGGGTTAGGCTAGTCTGTCTTATAATATGACAGGACTTTTCATTATATATAGTTTACTGACTATGCTGACGGTATTTTTGTCAAGTATTGGTTTTCTGATTGTGGCACGAATACTGTATTCTAGAGCAGTATAGTTTAAATAAACATTTCAAGCTTCCTTCATGTCTCTGGTGTATCTTATTGTAGATGAGTATGAGTGTGAGAGTGAAAGAGCGTGTCCTGTTACCGCAATCCTTGAGAGTGTCGGGAGTGTTGTGTTCTGGGGTGTCAATTTACTTGTCTCTCTGGATATGGTTAGGAGGGCAAGTGAGACACTATAGCTACTCGACTCTGGCTCATGGGTACTGAGGTGGTATGCTGACTTAGTCTCTACCTACTGGCGTTCTCTGGTCCCAGGCATAGTTCTTTTCCTGAGCAGAATCCCTGCAACATGGTGCCGCCAACGTTTGGTCAGGTACTTATTTGTGGGAACCCTGAGTAGCCCTTGTGCTTGTCCACAATACCATTGCACCATATTGCGGAGATGTTCGTGGTGTTTGGGATTTATCATCCACAGTTTTTAGGGATCACCTAGTTCTGTTGGTTTTTCAGGCTTGAATTTTAAAAGGTTTATACCTTCTTTGTGCTACCATTGGCATCCTTTGCTAATTGATTATGGCGCAACTTGTTGCGATTGCGGTTAATTGCTGCCCAGCGGTTACTCAACACTTACTTAAGCATGGGGTCCCTAATGTTGGAGCTCCTGTGATTTTTGTAATTGAGGCGGAAGCAGCATACCGCTTTGAGGTTTTTTATTCCACGGTCACATTTCTGGCTGTGGACGCTAATGATAATATGTTTCATACTTACACTGCACCTGCCGCACCGCAGCTTTATCGTCCTTATGCACTTCTTGAAGTTCCTCCTACTGTCTGGGAACACCAGACTTGGTTTAATGGCACCCTTCCCCATGTCCCCGGCATTGTTCGTATGGGCTCCTTAAGTATTGGCGGGGCCACCAGGCCTACTATTGCGGGTTTTACGCCATACCTGAATTTAGCTAATCTAAATTTGGTGGAAACATGTGCATTGTATAACCAGGTAGTTCTTTTATACAGACGCTTGATGCAATTTGTTTCCCGCCCTTTCTTAGCCAGCCCTGCTAGGGCTGGTCCACCAGCAAAGGCACAACAGGCAGTGGTACTTTTTATCAGTCCGGTCATTGTACATTCAGTTATGGGCAAACGCCCTACTAATTGAGAAGACATTCCCTTTTGGCAGAGGTTGATTGGCCTCCTCCTTTTATTCTCGCTTGTCCCCAAGACGAGGATATTATCCTCCCTTCCTTTTCACATCTTGTCCCTGACGGAGTTAAACAGGCCTATGCCTCTGAATGGGCCCTTGCTTTGGCCCCCGATTTATATCCCAACCATGCAGGTTGGGATAAGGATTCCCCTTTCCATGTTATTCCTATATGTTCCACTCCGCAGCCTCAGCCACAATATCCTATTAAACTTGATGCCAAAACATCTGTTAAAGACATTCTTACTGAGTTAGAGTACCAGGGAGTAATTGAACCTTGTGTTTCTCAGAGGAATAATCCTATATTTCCAGTTATGAAACCTGATCACGTCTATCGTATTGTGTTAGATTACAGACATTTGAATAGTCATATACGCATATTTGCTGTGCAGAGTACACATAGTACGGCCTTAATTAATAATATTGTTCGTAAAAAATTTACAACTACACTGGATATTTCCAATGGTTTTTTCAGTCACAATTTGGCTTCAGAGAGCCGTGATTGGGCTGTGTTTTCTGCCCTCGGCTCCCAGAGGAAATGCGCTTGTTTAGCTATGGGCTACAAAAACAGCCCAGGTGTCTTTGCAGCACATATTGTGTCAATTCTCCATGACATTGACCCGAATGCTCTGTCCTATGTCGATGATATCTACTTAACAGATGATGAATTAAATCCTCACTTAACTAGAGTGGATTGCATTATTACGCAATTTACTGACCTTGGTTACAAGTTAAATTTTACAAAATCTCACATTGCTTTCCTCAGTGTCCTTTTCCTTGGCTATGAACTAACCAATGAGGGTAAAAACCTGGCCCCTCACTTTTTGTAAAAAGATATGTGCATCTGCAACCCCCAAGTACACTTAAAAAATGTCAGTACCTGCTTGGGTTTTTTAAATTTTGGCAGGACTTACATTCCCGATTATGCTCAATGTATTAAACCGCTCTAAGCCTTAATACGTTCAGATTTTTCTGCATCCTACTGGTTGCCTGAACACATTGAAATTCTCAGATCTTTACAGTCTGACTTGCTTGAAATGTGACATTTACATACACGACTTAATACAACAAATTTGGTTATCTGGATTTTACCGGGTTCACTTGGGTTTACATATGTCACCTTTAATGAGGGTGCAACTGTTCCCATTGCTTATAAATCGATTTCTATTCCCTATCAGAAATGCATTTTGCTTCCACTGAGAAAATACTAGCTGACGTGCAGACGGCCATCCTCAAGGAACGGCCTCTTGCTCAAGGTAAACGCATTATTCTCGTTTCTCCTGTGCCCACCTTGGAGGCTGTCACAAAAGCGAGCGTTCCTAATTCTAAAGCCATTTATCCTCAATGGATTCAATGGGCTACGTACTTAACAGCCATTGATGTCGATTTTGTCTTAGACCCTTTTTTAAAGACGCAAGAATTTTTGCAATATGAACACCTTTATCCTATGCCCTTTTCAGTTCTTCCGCTTGATGACTACAAGTGTATTATTTACACTGATGGTTCAGCACAACCGGCTATAGGTCTAATCAGCAATATTCTGCAGCATGCACCATTGTTATAGGCACAATGTTAGTTGGCATTTTTCACCCTACACTTACTCACACTCAATCTCTGGGAGACTGTACTGCATAGTTTGCTGAACTAAAGGCTTTGCTTCTTGCACCTGAACATACAAATTCCAATTCCCCCACACTCATAGTGTGTGATTCGTTTTACTGTGTGCAATTCACTTTCTGTCAACATAATGATTTTAAGGATTCCAAGGGTAGCACAATCAAGCACAAGCTGCTTTGGGTTAAGGTGGCAAGTCTTAAGGATAGGTTACCACAAATTCATGTTATACATACATTGAGTCATCAACGTGTGGCAGCACACGCATTAGGGAATTCTTTGGCTGATGAGGTAGCCCAATCTGCAGTAGCCATGTCTAAAATAGCAAGGATTAAATGTTCGGAAACTCGTATTGATAATGACATTTTGGTTGCCGTCCATGCTTTCAAAGCCGGCACCACATTACCTAAAGGTTTTCCTACAAAATATTCTTATTATCTAAATGACCAAAATGTTCCATTTGTGACTATTCCAGGGGTTGGCAATCGCAATATCCCCAACCTTGACCCCAGACGTTGTTTAATAATTGCCGTGCATGAAGGCGTCACTTCAGCACATGTGGAAGTGGCTGCCACTATTTCCCTTTTACAACAGCGGTATTGGTGGCAAGGGTTGTACCAGCAAACCAAAAAAGTTGACTTATGTTCTGACATTTGGCAACAAATTAAGAGTTCTACTGTGTCTTCTCCACCACAGATACCTCTGTTTATTTCTAATCACGCTTTTGGCTGTATTTACCTAGATCATTGCGGACCCTTGATTTTAGATAGTGCTTTCAGGTTTATTTTGGTTGTAGTTGATTCTTGCTTTGGGTTCCTCTGGGTTGGGCCACAGCACTCTGCTGTCGGTCAAACTGTTATTAAAGACACGCAATTCTTCTTTGGTACTTATGCCTGTCGTGCATTCCACTCAGACCAAGGTCCGGCTTTCGCTTCTAAAGCGTACCGTGATTCAATGAAGTCCATGGGTATGCAAGTGCATTTTTCTTCACCCGTATAGGCCCAAGGGCAATTCTGTTGTGGAGAGAATGAACCGTGACTTAAAGCTGTCCTTAACGGCTAGAGTTTTAGGTACAGGGCATAGTTGGTTGAACCATCTCTATGGGGTTCAGTGAGCATTGAATGATCTCCCTAAAAAATCTCTGGGTGGTTGGACCCCGTATGAAATGCTCTTTGGCATCAAGATGTATGTTCCAGACCTTGATGGTCCAGAAGTTGTGGCGGCAGCCGTAACCTTTATGTAGATACCCACTGTACTGTCTTAAAGGATCTACAAAAGTGCAGTGACTTCCTGGCTCATACACATTTGCCTGCAACTCTCTCGTCGAGTCCTTATACTCAAATTCCTGTATCTGGTTGGCTTTCCAAAGTTGGAGACCTTGTTCGCGAAAAAGTGGCCATCAAGAAGGAATTTGGCCCAACGTACAGTGCTCCTGTTCCAGTCCTTGGCATCCAGGGTACACAAACTGTGATTTTACCGCCACTTCCAGGATAGCAGGAAAATCGCGTTGTCTCGATTGAACATGTCAAACTACATCATATGGGCGATTCGCAATAGAATTCCCAGGAGTGTCCCCCCACCCCCGCCGAAAAAAATGTTCGAGGCATGTGAGCTGTAGATCACTTGCTTTGCATACTCCTGCCATGTAGTGTTGGGTCCGGATGTTTGCAAGTTGTTTTCCTTCGAAGAAGTCTTTCCAGTCACGAGGTAGGTGACTCCTCCTTTCGGTGATAGTGCGCATGGGCATCGACTCCATTGTTAGATTGTTTTTTCCGCCATCGGGTTCGGACGTGAATTGCGGCGCTCCAGTTCGACACCGTTTTCTCGCGTTCGCCTCGGTGCGCAATCCACTACCCTTGACGGTATTGTTATTCGATCACGTTTCCCATTACCCGTGTATCGTATCGACTCAGAAATCTTCGATTGGAAGCTTCGTGGAAGGCCGTTGGGCATAGCCGCGTCGCGCCAGCTCGCAGTCGATGTAACGGACTCCATTTAAATTCTGTCCTGGGTGCAGCGCAAAGTATCCGCGCACCGACTTGCACGAAGTGTGCAACTTGTGTCTATCCCCGGAACACGACGAACAAGACTGTGACGCGTGCCAATCTTTTCGATCCAAGAAGACGATCCGTGACCGTCAGGCTTGACGTCACGAAATGCACCAGCATCATAGCGGCTCCGCTCCGGATCTCTTCAGAGAAGATTCCGACCACGAGGTCTCTGACGCACAAGGAGCCAAAGAAGAAGAAGAACACATCTTCGTGTCCGAAGCCGATTCCGACATGGAAGAAGAAATTCCGCAGGGTTAGCGTCCCATGAGTAATGATACTCCCCTGCCCCAAACTATGCCCAACAAAAAGGCTTCGGTCCCACCTCTGTCTTCGGGCCAAGGTCGGCCCTGAGATCACGTTTCGAACGCCCGACCTTCGGGCTCGGCACCGAAACACACACCAAAGCCTTCCGGCTCGGGACCGAGTCGGCCCCATTCGGGCACTGAACCCAAACCTTCGGCACCAAAATCCAAACACGTCCATGGGACTATCCCCTCCGCACCGAAACCTAAATCTTCGGATCCAAAAATCTCAGCACGGAAACCTTCGGCACCGAAAATTCTGGCACCAAAAGACAAAACAGCTCCTCCTCCATCCAAGGATCCTCGTTTCGGCGACCCGCCTTCAACACGGACCCGAAACAGAATGAACTCGTTATTAATCCCAAAACTGGACATATTCATGCAAAACTACCAGTTAAACGCAAGCCAGAAACGGAGGAAGCTTACCACATTCCCCTTAAAAAGAAAGATGTTGGTACTAATCCTTCCCCACTTGACCCGAATTCGCTAATTACACCTACAAATTCACCACCACCACAGTCACCTGACCACCGGGATGATGGGGATGGGGACGGGGGTGTCCCAGATGACATTCTTCCTGACCTATGGACTGAAAATAATACAGATCCTAACACTGACAATGACCCCAACCTATACCCTTCAAAACCTTCTCCACCCGACGACAATGTAGGGTACATAGAATTAATAAATAGGGCTGCTCAATATCACGGTGTTCAGCTTCACAAAGAGGCTCTTGAAGAGCATTTTCTCTTTGAAACTTGAAAGTTCTTCTCAAAGAGCAACTCATATGCCACCCATGCTTAAGGGGATGCTTAAACATGCAGACAACATTTTTAAGGACCCAGTGCGTGCAAGAATCCTAACACCAAGGGTAGATAAAAAATATAAACCGCCACCTACATTTACATCAAGGGTCAAGTTCCCTTAGACTCCCTAGTGGTTTCTAATGCTCGCAAGAGGGCAAACTCAAAAACAACAGGAGAAGCCCCTCCTCCTGACAAGGAATCCAAACTCATAGATGCCTCTGGCAAAAGAGTAGCTGCGCAGGCAGCCAATCACTGGCGTATTGCCAACATACAGGCTCTTTTAGCAAGATATGACAGGGCTCACTATGACGAATTGGAACAATTGCTCCAGTTCTTGCCAGATGAACATAAAACTAAGGCAAATGACTTGATTCAGGAAGGGAAACTCATTTCTAACACTTCTATTAGGTGCGCCTTAGATGCAGCTGACACTGCTGCTCGCACTGTTAACACAAGTGTTCTTTTAAGAAGGCACGCCTGGCTCAGAATTTCAGGGTTTAAACCCGAAGTCCAGGCCTCTATTCTAAGCCTACCCTTTGATAAGGAACACCTATTTGGACCTGTGGTAGACACTTCTCTAGAAAAAAATGAAGGACACAGATGTCGCAAAATCCATGGGAGCTTTGCAGACCCCATCCAATCGCAGTTCCTTTCGACGCTCCTTTTATAGGGGAGGCTCAAAGAATATCTCCCCAGACAATACCTCTACTTCGTATAGAGGCAACAATCAATCACCCTCTTCAAGAGACTACTTTAGAGAAGGATTTCGAGGCAACAATGGCAAGGAAAGAGGTAAAGGTAACACAACCCGTACTCCCCCTGCAGCAAATAAACAGTGACTTGCCTCCTCCCCTAGATCATTACACACCTGTCGGGGGACGTCTCTCTCAATTTCTTCCCGTCTGGAAAACAATAACTTCAGACAGATGGGTCCTAGAAATTATCCAATCTGGTTATTGCCTGGAGCTTACCAACAATCCCCTAAACATTCCTCCAAGATCACACAAAATGTCACCAGAGCATCTACACCTTCTCAAACAAGAGGTTCATTCTCTAATGCAAAAGGGAGCTATAGAGCCCATACCATTACAATATCATGGGTCCGGCGTATACTCCCTATACTTTCTCATACCCAAAAAGGACGGCTCTCTCAGGCCTATACTAGACCTCAGAGACCTAAATCTCTATATCCAATCAGATAATTTTCACATGGTGACACTCCAACAAGTGCTCTAGCTTCTTCAACAAGGCGACTTTATGTCTACTTTGGACTTAAAGGACGCATACTTCCATTTTCCGATACACCCCGCTCACCGCAAATATCTCAGGTTTGTGGTAGCGGGACAACATTACCAGTTCAAAGTGCTCCCATTCGGAGTCACCACTGCTCCCAGAGTTTTCACCAAATGCCTGGCAGTAGTCGCTGCTCACCTGCAAAGACAACACATTCACGTCTTCCCATACTTGGACGACTGGCTCATCAAAGCAAATTCTCTCACAAAGTGTCTACAGCACACTCAGAGAACAGTACAATTACTGCACGATCTAGGATTCACAGTAAACCTGTAGAAGTAACATCTCCAGCCCTCCAACATGCAAACTTACTTGGGTGCCACCCTCGATTCACAGAAAGCTCTAGCCCGTCCCAGTCCGGTCAGGATGTGCAATATTCAGGCTCTAATTTCCCAGTTTCAACCCTACCATTCATTACCAGCTCGGGTGTTTATGCAACTACTAGGAATGATGGCGTCTTGTATCATAATAGTTCCTCATGCAAGACTTCAGATGCATCCCCTTCAAGAATGTTTAGCACGTCAGTGGAATCAGTCTCAAGGTCAATTGACAGATCTAGTGTTGGTGGACGGTCACACTTATCGCTCTCTGCATGGGTCGAATCCACAAAATCTGTCCAAAGGACGACCCTTCATCGACCCTGTTCCACAGACAGTGCTAACAGCAGACGCATCGCTCACTGGTTGGGGAGCTCATCTCCAAACTCACACAATTCAAGGCCTGTGGAGTCAAAAGCAAAAGCAGCTTCACATAAATCATCTAGAGCTTCTAGCAGTATTTCTAGCGCTCAAAGCCTTCCAAACTCGCCTTGTAGGCAAAATTGTCCTGATATGCACCAACAACATGACATCCATGTATTACATACAGAAACAGGGGGGGACACACTCTCTCCAACTGTCTCCCCTTGCACAACCCATTTGGAAGTGGGCTATATATCTCAAGATTTATCTCCTAGCGGACCACCTCCCAGGAGTAAACAATCAGATCGCAGATCTCCTCAGCAGACAAAGACAACAGATTCACGAGTGGGAACTTCATCCTCAAGTTCTCCTCCTGTTCTTTCAGATGTGGTGCTTCCCAGAGATAGATCTGTTCGCCACACATGTAAACGCAAAATGCCCAAGCTTCGCCCCCAGGTATCCACACCCATTATCCAAAGGCAATGCACTATGGATGAACTGGTCAGGGATATTTGCCTACGCTTTTCCGCCTCTCCCACTCATTCCACTGGTGGTTCGGAAACTCAGGCAAACATCCCTCAGACTAATCTTGGTAGCTCCCACATGGGCCGGTCAACCCTGGTTCACTACCCTATTGGAACTCTCAGTAGTTCCTCATCAAAAACTGTCAGTCTCCTCACGCAGAGCCATGGAGAGGTAAGACATCCAAATCCCAAACATCTCAACCTTGCGATCTGGCACCTGAAATCATAGAATTTGGTTATCTGAATCTTCCATCAGACTGTTTGAATATCATTAAAGAGGCCAGAAGACCTACTACAAGAGCTTGCTATGCAGCAAAATGGAAGCGGTTTGTTATATATTGTAACAACAATCATGTCAACCCTGTAGATGCTTACATTCAAAACACTATATGTTATTTACTTCATCTACAGCAAACAGGGTTAGTGTACACATCCATACGCTTACATCTCGCTGCAATAGCTGCCTACCTTCAAAATAGACAGCATCTGTCCCTTTTCAGAGTGCCTGTTATCAAGGCTTTCATGGAAGGGCTCAAAAGAGTTATTCCACCAAGACTTCCACCTGCTTCAACGTGGAACCATAATATTGTCCTTACCAGACTAATGGGTCCACCCTTCGAGCCATTGCATAAATGCGAACTGCATTTTTCTCACTTGGAAAGTTGCTTTCCTCATTGCGATTACTTCACTGAGGAGAGTGGGTGAGCTTCAGGCATTAACCATAGAAGAACTATTTTTCCAAGTCCACCAAAACAAAGTGGTTCTTCGCACTAACCCCAAATTCCTAGCCAAAGTGGTATCTGCCTTTCACATCAACCAATCTGTTGAGTTACCTGTGTTCCTCCCTCAACCAAATTCGGTGGCAGAGCGAGCTCTACACACTTTAGATGTAAAACGAGCACTACTATATTACGTAGAAAGGACCAAACCTTTTCGTAACACTAAACAACTCTTTGTTGCTTTTGCTCCACCGCACAAAGGCAATCCCATTTCAAAATCAGGTATTGCATGCTGGATAGTTAAATGTATCCAAACATGCTATGCAAAAGCAAAGAGAACTTTACCAATTCCCCCTAGAGCACATTCCACTTGCAAACTGGGGGCTCCTATGGATTTTTTAGGAAACATCCCTTTAGCTGACATCAGTAAAGCTGCAACATGGTCTACACCACACACATTTACAAAACACTATTGTGTAGATGTGTTAGCCAGACAACAAGCTAATGTAGGCCAGGCAGTTCTTCGTACACTTTTCCAAACCACTGCAACAGCTACAGGTTAGCCACCGTTTTGGGAGATTACTGCTGTATAGTCTATGCAAAGCATGTGATCTACAGCTCACATGCCTCGAACAGAAAATGCTACCTACCCAGTAAGCATCCGTTCTTGGCATGTTGAGCTGTAGATTCACATGCGCCCTCCCACCTCCCCGGTCACCTGTACCTGTTGCAGTGTTATCTTACTAACTCCATTCTCACCCTCTGCGGGAAAACAATCTAACAATGGAGTCGATGCCCATGCGCATTATCACCGAAAGGAGGAGTCACCTACCTTCTGACTGGAAAGACTTCTTCGAAGGAAAACAACTTGCAAACATCCGAACCCAACACTAGATGGCAGGAGTATACAAAGCATGTGAATCTACAGCTCTACATGCCAAGAACAGACGCTTACTGGGTAAGTAGCATTTTCCATATGCTTACTCAGACCAAGCTAATATATGTGGCTTAATTTGTCGACCAACTGGCCCTTAAAGGCTATGATTATTGGAAAGACAATATTGACCTGAAATCAATTTGGGATACAAGATCCTGGCAGGTTCAGGGCACAGAAACTTTATTTTGAGCCTGTCTCATCCCTACACAAATTATTTTCTTAAATGAAATGATACAACAGACTACTTGTCTGGGATTGGCCAAAATTAAAGAAATGAATGCCCTGACCATTCCTTCAGTTTCCGCTTTGATGACTGGCAGTCTTACAAAAACTATACTGAAGCCCAGTTAAACAGTATGATACAAAATGGTACATTTAACTTGTCATTTTCGAATCTTGGTGTGTGGTTATTGCGGCCAGTGGACAAAAATAGTTGTCATGCTAATTTTGTTAACTCCTTACCCAGCTTCAAATCAAATCATATAGACCTGATCCACGGTATTCACAGTCAACTCATTCAAACATGATTACCACGTATTCAGTGGGAAAGCTATGCCAGCAATGGTTAGAACGTTCTACGTTATCTGCAGTAAAACAACATCTTTCTCTTTTGTCCGAGGACATGAATCTATCTGATTTTTTGGTGGATCCTAACTCCGCTCATTCTAAAAGATTTATATATGCTACTTATAATGAAATTTGGAAACTATCACAAATGGAAGCTGCTGTACGTCTGAGACAAATTGATCAAGATAATTTGGAAAAAGTACTTGTTGTAGTAAACAAAAGTATTAACACGTTGTCATCCCGTATTTATATTTTAAAAAGCATTGTGTCGTCTGTTATTGATATTGTGCAGAGTGCTATGTCAACATTGTATCATGGTCAAAGTCAGCTCAGATTGTTATGCAGTTTAGCTGGATGCTTCAAACACTCACAAATGGACGAGTTCCTTGGCATTAACTTAACTGTACTGCTTTGTTTTTGCCATTCACTTTAACACACAAACAATGAACAATGGCTATGAAAGACGCCACTTACACCATATTACATATAGAAAAGTTGGAACTCCCATTTACCATAGCCGAAATGCCTTCAGCTGTGTGGTTAATACACCGTGTTATTTCATTGCCCATCTCGACATTTCAGTTTACAGCTTGCATGAAACATTTTCAGAAGGTAGATATGAACCTCTTGGGAGTAGCTAGATACATGAGTTATGGTCCCTGGCCTTTACCTATTGCTGTGAACGTGCTGATAGGGAAGTTTTTTAACGGGAGAGGAGTGTGACCCTACTGCTGGACATTCACTTGTTTGTCAGCACATTACAATTCATGGCGCCTGTACAGCTTCAGCACCCAATTTGGCTTGTTATTTGAAAGGAACTCCGGTTCCCTCAATTCTCCCCTTCGTTACAGAACTTTCAAATGGAAGCTATCTAATACTTAATAATCAAGACTGTTGTGGTATGTGGGTATATTGTATCCGTTTCCCTGTTAGTCACTTGTTGCAACAACATCTTCTTTCCCCCTCCGCATGGGATTGTAGATAGCTCGTTGTGGCCTTCCATTCCAACTTTGAAAGCAGGATTTAACAAGCTAAGCAGACTCAAAGCATTATTGTTCCAACAAGAAGTGGCTCTCACATCAGCCCACAAGACCTTCGAATTTCAGGTGGCTAGAACTTCCAGTGAAATACTGTCATTGTTCAATACAAATCTTCCCCTGCATTTCGGAGAACATCAAATATTTAATGCCTCTGATACAGCGGGCCTAGCCCACTTTTTTAAACTTGTAGGCGCTGGCCTCGTGACATCACCCCAAACTATCTTTGGAGTAATTCCGGCTTTTATACCCTTAATTTTTTCCAACGTGTTCGGTGGGTTCCCGTTGCTGCTGTTACTCATTGGCGGCAATCCCGTTCTGTTGCTACTGTTCCTTAATGGATGCTTCTTCTATGGACGCCCAGGAGCTGGCATCCAACGCTACCATGAGCGTATGCTTCAGATCTTTGGGATACTTCTGCTGCAGGCATTGGATGGGGATTGGTGTTTAACATTTCAATATGCTTATTTCACCTGCGTGCAGCCTGTGATTCACTACATCGGTGCCCCTTTCAAAGGACACTGGACATATGCCTGGCTTTGCAGATGCCCGCTGCCCTGGACGTTGAACTGCTGATGAGTCCCTTAGTGGCCCATTATCAGGACTGTTCTTTGGGTTTGCGACTCTACATCATCCGAGTCTGGAGCCAATGACCAACGAGGATTCCTGTGCAACAGCACAGCGATTACTGGATCAAAGTTTCATTGAAATCAACTAAGGTTGCCCGGTGACTGTCTCCACATTAGCTGAGACTGAGGATCATGTATGCTCTTTAGAACTTCTGAATTGGGCAGTGGCCCTATCCTCCTACCCGGAGTCAGACTCCGTCATAGAGTCCTTCGACTTCGCAATGACTGATCACACACTGGATGCCTCCGACACACATTGAAAGGGAAAACTACAATGGGCCATGCCCTAAACACTTGACAGTGGGTGTTCCCATGCATCCACCCATTGATTTCGGCACATTTCCAGATTTACCATTAGTGGTAGACCTGGGAATGCGTCAAAATGCTACACCTCCCGAGGTGAGGCATAACAAGGAGAAATATACTAATTTCTCTTCGGTTTTTTTCCTCTTTCTATGTGTGCTGCATTCTGCCTAAAAACAATCCTGCTTACAACTGAGGCACCCTTGCACCATAACACAAGGGTCCCTGCATTGGCGATAGGCAGCACATTGTGTGCCAGCACATGCAAAAGACAGGAATACGCTGCATAATGTTAAATACAGCAAATTCCTGCCCTTTCTCAAAGACGCAGTGCAGCAAGGTGGCTTGCTGTGCTGCGCTGAATGATTTCTTGATAAATGAGCCCCTTAATACTCAGTAATTGACTAATAGTGTCCATTTGAAATCCAGCAATCAATAGGGGAAAAATGGTGCTTCGCCTCTCAGTGGGGGCTGACTTGCCTCTGTTTTGATTCAGCTCTGTGAGCGGGACTAGTATGTGTCACTCTAGGTTCAGCACTCGACAAAGGGCCAATATTAATCCTTATGAAGTCTGCGCTCGCTCACTCGTGTGAAGGACTGCTACATCCAGTTTTTCTCATGAACTGATATAACCATTTCTGGGAAACCATTATTACCAATGAGCCAGCGCTCAGTTTGCATTCATCCAGTCAGAAGTCAGTGTTCACTGTCAACCAATCCCCACTCCTTCATAATTCAGCGCCCAGAAGTGTGAGAGTATTTCTCCCTCTAGGATCAGCAATCAATAGGGTGACAATATGACCTGTTCTGGTTTCAGCTGCCTGTGGGGACCTGTTATTCACAGTCAGGATTTAACATTAAATGGAGATTAGTATCACCAGATCTATATTTAACACTCGGGGTCTTTTTCTGCGGTTTGTTGGAACTCATGCCCTGCCAACCTCTGAGTTACTGCACTCTATTTAGAGTTGAGGAAACCTCTGAGTTACTGTCTGCGGGGCCTCAACTGGCCCTATTGAGAGCAGGATGAGGCATGGCAGAAATGGACACAGAAAAATGTAAATGGTCCCTGCGCACAGCGAAAACGCACCTTGTGTGCAGACGTGGCCTGTCTTTAACAATGGAAGGACTCCGCCTCCCCACCTTTTTTCAAAGCATGAAAATTGTCTATCAGACTAAGGAAAGGTCAGCCTGACAGAAATTCTTCATGTTCGGTCAGGCAGCCAAGTGCTGTACATGCGCTAAATGTGCAGGCGTCTGACTGCCTGAGCTAAACTTTGCTGGGTTAAAGAGTCCCCAGCCCTGAGGGTGTGACCTACTCAGCTCGGCAAAGCTCTGCGAGGTCCTCTCCCTCATGACGAGGGGGCATGTCACTGATAGACATCAGCTGAGCAAGCTGCGTGGAGCAGTGGCCTTATTGAAGATGCTGACGCCGAGCCCAGCGGCGATCAAGGTTACTCTGTCCTTGTGATTTTAAATGATGGCTCGCTGGTAGGACTCCACCTGGCAACTACCTGGTCCAGTGCTACCTTGAGGTGGAATTGCCCCTGTGCCCTGATGAAATTGCAACAAAATCAATGTCAATGAAACATGTTGGCCATTCAGGTTAAAATGGTTTAAACATGACACAGTTGTTTTAAATGAGTACGAACACAACGAAAATTAAAGATAGATGTTTTGTGTTTCCGTAACTCAATTTTAACCTTTTGGGAGTAGCACAACTGGCCTCCTTTCTCAACGGGGGTCTTTAGGGAATGTATTATTTGGATTTGGACAAATATCACTTAGCTGACACATTGCTTTTTCTTATTCACATATTTTTGGGATTTATTTTCCGTTCCTGTCTGGGAAGTGCCGATAATGACACAGGGAACTAATTGGTGTGTACCTGCCAATTGCTCCTAGGCACTTCCTAGACTCACCTCACTTTTTAGTTTTGAACACTTGTCAACCGTCACCGTGGCATACCGGCCTGCTTTTAATTTATTCACTTAAAAAGACACACAATATGGCGGTAAATTAAAGCCAATCATGACCATGCCAGATTTAGAACCAACCCCACGGAACCGCAGCGCACGTGGAGCCCACTGCCTGTGCAGCAGTGGCGCCCGCTGCTGAGCCTCAATGAGTCTAAATGCCAGGGGCGGCGCACCGTGCACGTTTGCCGAGGGAGTCACAGAAGTGACTGTTGTAGCGGCCAGGAGTCTGCGGAGACGGGCGGCAGCTGGCCTGTAAAGTGCAGCGGAAAGCCTCACAAGTAAGTGACTGTGTCACTGTGAGACAGTGCAGCCGAGTGTTAATCCAGTCCACAAATTAGCTTTTTAGCGCGACCAGCTGCCTGCGGGTCCTCGGTGTCTGCAATGAAGTCTCATTTCTTTGTTACATGGTTCATGGAAAACAGAAAACGAGACTCCAGTCCAGACACCGACCTGCAAGCAGCTAGCTGATCGCGCTGCCGCTAAAAATCTAATTTGCTGTATGTAGGCCAGAAGACCCTGAGGCCGGCTCTTGTTTCCCACCAGGTCATTAATATGCAGATTAGTATCGCCTCTTCCGCAGGTTGGTCTGGGTGGAAGCAAGTTCCCGTGCTGGAAATTGTCCAACTTCCTTTACTCATAGGAGGCAAACATCCATCCAGGAGGTAAACTTTCCCTCGGACTGAGTTCACTGAAGTCCAGCGTGACCGGAAAACAAGGGTCGGTAAATGGAGACACTTAAACAGTCACTGAAATGCTCTGCGCTTTTACTACACAAAAGATGATAAAACCTTTGTCTTTTTAATATTCTAATAATATTGCTCGTTTTTGTAGATTAGTTGATCTCTTTTGCACTACTATGAAGGTTACTGACAACCAGTAACACAATTAACTTTTCTCTGTAATTAAATGTGTGGGTTGGCGTTTTGTCACTGTTTTCCCTTCCGGTTTTTTATCATCACATTGGACGACATGTGGCTGTTATACTGCAATTATGTGATTTAATAATTAAGGGTGCTACAGCTCATGTGCCGCCACATCTCTAGTGCAGCTAATCTGGTTATAGGGTCATAATCGCTGAAGGGAATAATCAGGAAGAGGAACCATCCCTGCTGACCTTTGAACGAGACTTGCTTTTTCCAGACGTCACAATTAGCTCATTAGTTTGTGCTTTTGCTAGTACATATGCTTTAAAGAATGATTGTAGTCTTTATGTTAAGATAGCGACATTTGCTAAACGTTGTGATTGTAGCTGTAGATATGTATTTTGATGAAGGTTTTACTCCAATGCAAGAATATTCTTTCCCTTTTCCAAATGTTATATAATTGTATCGGTATGTGGATAGCGAGGCCAAACTCTATTTTAAAGGTGCTGAACCATTTGAACAGTGCACAGTTCTGTTGTGGTAACAGATGTTTTTCCTAACTTTATTCTCCCCCTAATATGGTCTAGAAGCCCAGTTCCATTCCCCAAATGATGCTTAACCCAACACCCTAAATCTTGATTTAATTGCAATATTTGGCTAGTTGTGTCCCCATGTTTTCAGATTTTAGCATATTAGTGCTTTAGCAATCCATGATTCTTGGCTTTTGTTCATGAAATTAACTACTCAGTAGGACAAGGTTCATCACAGGACCGGCGTTAGCGTTGGTGGCGCCTGATGCGACAATCATTTTTGGTGCCCCCACACCCCATGACTGCTTCCTCAAATTCTCTCACTACCACCGGGCTAAAGTGCCCCTCATCTCTCCAATCATAAGTTATTGCTAAACATAGCGCTCCCCCCTAAGTTCAGCGTCCGCTCCACAGGTCAGCGCCCAGTGCGGCCGCACCGGTCGCACTGCCTTAAAGCCGGCCCTGGTTCATCTCATATCTACACATTGTTAAAGGAGTGCTTCAGTTGCATTGGGTGAATAGTCGAGTCACATTGGACTTCTTTATGCAAGTATCTGCTTCACTCTCTTGCAGCAGTAGACCATTGCCTCAGGGAAAGCACGGGTTGTTGTGGCCAAAAGTGTTGGTGTATGCAGTGATGGTGCCACGCACATGCACCTGCACATTGCAGGTATAGATGGAACTTGTACCGTTCTATCTGGTGCCCCTGCTCACTTGCCGGTTTCCCATTCTATACTTCTTACCTTCCATGGTGCTACCATCTCCCCCGACCTCTCCCTCCACCCATCTGCCTGTATTTTGTTATGATTTTTCTCCCTCCCTCTCCTGGTGCTTTCTCCTTGTCCTGCTCTTCCCCATTCCTTGCCTTTGTCCCATTCTTCTTCCAAAGTGATAAGCTGTCCTTCCAGTGCTAGGAGAAGCTCTACTGATGTCAGGAGTTACTAAAGGATGCTACAGGTGAGTGATGCAGGCTAATGAGGGGTATAGTGAAGCATGAGCTACAACATGATGGGAGGTGTTCATTTCAGTTGTATAACGCAAGTGCCATTTTACCGTCTTGGCTAGCTGATGAGATATAGAAGCAGAAAGCAGATGCACACAGTGCTGAACATCCAATTTAAGGTCAATCACCAATAATTGGCTCCTCTTTACTTCAAGTGCAGCATAAACCCTATGAGCACCTTTTGCTTATGTGAGGGTTCCTCACAAAAGTGCCTCGTCCAGCCACTGTCACATTGCCTCTGACTCTTCCCACCCCCTCCACTCATCCCAAACCTGCTGCTATAATCTCCAAATACTTTCTAGACCTTTCCCTCCACTAACCTTTTCAATGCAACTAAAAAAACTCACATTTCCACCGCTCAAATTAATTTAATATTTCCCTATACTAATTTACTACTAATCCTGTTTGGGTTCCGGAGTAACGTGCTACTCCTCAAAAAGCACTTTGATGCCTCATCAGGGATTTTGTATGAAGGCGGTTCTACTTAGCCAGCGCTGCGCCATGTTTATTGTGGTGCAGTTTCTATGCCCTGCAGGTGTGCATCTTCAATGGATGGTGGGGCTTAGAAATGGCCCTTTGTCCTCTGCGGAAGGGAGGGATACGCACAGCACATAACCATCTACCATACAATGAGAGGCTATATCGTGCCATGACTGAGTGCCCTTCCTTTTCTGGTGCTTTGCAGCTTTGTGCCATTTCTGGTGTTTTAAGATCTTCTTAGATTTTCTTGCCGCTCAAATGGATGTTATTTCTGATGTTTGTATGTTTCGATCGTCTTCATTTTGCTCGCAAGAAAGTGTCACTCATAGTCGCTGAAATGTCACTCATAATTACACTGAAATTATAAAAATGTCACACATGGCAATCTGAAACCTTGGCAGCTATGACACATGCGGGGTGTATGATTAGACATCAAACACTGTCCCACAGAAAAGAAGAAATTGTGTGACATTACCCTGTAAATTTGATGTAGATGTGTAATGTATAACTAGGGCTTTGTATGTTGATAATATTGAGTGGAGGGCGCCCTGGTTTATTTCCCCTTCAATCAATCAATCAATCAATCATGTCACTTATAAAGCGCACTACATACCCGCGAGGGTCTCAAGGCGCTGGGGGAAGAGGGGGGTGGTGCTGCTACTGATCGAAGAGCCAGGTCTTGAGGAGTCGTCTGAAGGCCAGTAGGTCTTGGGTCTGTCGGAGGTTGGTGGGGAGGGTGTTCCAGGTCTTGGCGGCGACGTGGGAGAAGGATCTGCCGCCGGCAGTCGTTTTCCGGATGCGGGGGACTGTGGCGAGGGCGAGGCTGGTCGAGCGGAGCTGGCGGGTGGGGGTGTAGAAGCTGAGTCGTCTGTTGAGGTAGGCTGGTCCGGAGTTGTGGAGTTGTAAGCCCTTCCTAGCTCCCCTTTTAAAATATGGACTGATAGACTCGTACCTCGGTGCTTCAGTATTAAGCCCTGAAGTGCCCAGTGCTGACTATCCATCAGTGATGTCTCATCACAGAGTGGGGTCAGCAAGACTTACTGGCTCCATCTCACTCTGTGACGAGTAAGGCAAGGTCCTCTCTCATTGACTGATCTATGACAAGGCTAGTCAATGACAGGAGGTGCCTGGATCTTTCGGTAGTCCCTTCCCGAAGTCTCCGGGAACCAAGGAAACACTGAGGCTTTCCTCCCACCACCCGATGTCACCACCACGGTCTGTAAAACATTTTTGTTAATGTTTGGTGAATGTGTGTAAGTATGAATGCATGTGTATTTGTGAGTGTGTGCTGTGAATGGGTGTGTGCGAGTGTATGTGCTTGTGAATGGTGGGTGTATGTGTGCGCACTTGTGAATGGATGGGTGTGAGTGAGAGTGAGTGTGGATAGGTGAGTGTCAGTGCGCCCGATTCACAGAACTAACTTAAGACAGAATCCTAAACTTACTACCATTTTGGTATTCACAGAAGGCACTTACTCATTTTGGTATTCACAGAAGGCACTTACTTACTCATTTTGAGTAACTTACTACTCATTTTGTGTAGCTTACTCATTTTGGTATTCACAGAAGGCACTTACTCATCAATGAGTTAGTGCCTTCTGTGAATACCAAAATGAGTAACTTACTCATTTTGAGTAACTTACTCATTTTGTGTAACTTACTCATTTTGGTATTCACAGAAGGCACTTACTCATTAATGAGTAAGTGCCTTCTGTGAATACCAAAATGAGTAAGTTACTCATTTTGAGTAACTTACTCATTTTGGTATTCATCAATGAGTAAGTGCCTTCTGTGAATACCAAAATGAGTAAGTTACTCAAAATTAGTAAGTTACTCAAAATGAGTAAGTAAGTGCCTTCTGTGAATACCAAAATGAGTAAGTGCCTTCTGTGAATACCAAAATGGTAGTAAGTTTAGGATTTTGTCTTAAGTTAGTTCTGTGAATCGGGCCCAGTATGTTTGCATGTGCGCATGGCCTGCCCCACTGCTCAGGCACATTACTGGCTGCTTACTGTTTGTTCAGAAAAAACATACTTCTGCTTTGGCACTTTGTTTTCTCTCAACAGAGAAGTTAGCTAAGAAGGTGCTTTAAACATGGTGCGCGCTCTGCAAACATTCAATGCTGTGAAAGGAGCTGGAGCGTTTAGATACAGGGGGATGGTCCTATGCTCTCCCAGGGGGCAGGAAGACCATCAGCCGCCAGGGCCTAAATAAGGCCCCCTGTGGCTAATACTACCCAGTCCCAATTCAGATATTTAGGACAGATATGGCTCAGTGTGATTCTAGCACTCTGTGGGCACTTATTGGTCCTGCTCGGATTCAGAGCTCAACCAGGGGCTGGAATGGCTCAGTCTGGATTCTGTACACTGGCAATTATATTGAATAGCTAATGAATACTCTGAATTTAATACTGATTAGACATCCAGTCTAGGTTCAAAACTGAGGCCCATTAAAACTGATGGGCCGAGTAACAGAAGTTACCAGACCCATTGGAATTTGGGGTTTATCGGGGTCACTGCTGGTGAGTTGTATCCCATGCAGCGATTTGACTTGCTGTACGCAGGGTAAGCAGGACACGCAGGAATCGACACGGTGAATCCCATTACTGCATGTTACTGCAAGAAAATGTATCATCCTGTTATCTTTCACCCTCTGAAATTACCAGGACCTTCTTGCCACATTAATTCTGAGGTGGGGATTGACATTCCGAGAATTATAACACAACCTCATAATGAGAGGCGCGGTAGTGGCTATTAGTCGGTTTGCATTCAGATGTTAACTTCGAATGAATGTGGCCCAGTGTGGGTTCAGCACCTCCTGTGGGACTACCATGACCTGGCCTAGACTCGGAGTTCAGCCTGGGACATATGCTGTCTGGTCTGGATTCAGAATTGAGCTTGGAGCAGATATTGCACAGAGCTCAGTCTGGTGCAGATAATCACACTCCGTATCAAGAACTACACATCAGGCAAATACTGTATCTAGATTTAAAGCTCAACTTGTGACAGATATTACTCAGTCTGGATTCAAAGCTGAGTTTGGGACAGATTTCCAAAGTCTGTATTCAGAACTTGGAGTGGAACAAATACTCCTGAGTCTGAATTCTGAACTCAGGGCCTCATTTATGGGAATTTGGCGTAGGGCAGCGTAGCAATTCAGCTTGCTGCGCTGCCCTACACCAAAGTGAAAGGGCAGGAATGCACCAAATCTATGCAATACGGTGCATTCCTGTCCTTTCCCCCCTGCACTGGTGAAGTTTCATCAGCCTAGCTCCAATGCAGGCTCCCTTGCACCATGGTGCAAGGGTGCCTGTGTTGCATGCAGGATTATTTTCGTGCAGGAAAGGGCACCTTCCTGCACAGAAATAATTCTAAGAGGCGGTTTCCTTTTTCTCTGTGTGCTGCAGAACGCAGCACACAGAGAACGTGGAAAAAACGAGGAGAAATAAAGTTATTTCTCCTCGTTACGACTCACCTCAGGAGGTGTAAGGTTTTGGCACTTCCCCAGCTTTACATGCTCTCGTAAATCTGGGGAATTGTCAAAATCCGTGGGTGTTGCGTGGGAAACCCGACCTCAGCGCCCATGGAGTACCTCCTGAGTGCAGAGTAAGGCAATGCAGCAATTTGCACTGCCTTGCCTTACTCCATATCTATGAGCCCAATCAAAGCCACGGATAGTGGCTTTGTGTGGCCTCATAGATTGGAGTTTGTGATTTGCCCCGCCGGAGCGTCACAAAAAGTAATGCTCCGCCGGCGCAAAAGGCACCTAAATATGCCCCTTAAATTGGAACAAATACTATTGAACCTGAATTCAGAGTTCAGTTAGGAAGATATATGGCGTGGTGTGTATTCAAATCCTGGCCTGACACAGATATAGTATGGATTCAGAGTTTAATTTGGGACAGATATTTACACTCTGGATTCAGAGGTCAGTTGGAACCAAATAAGTTTGCATTCAGAGCTCAGCTTGGGAACGATATTGATAATCTGGATTTAGAGCTGTTCTTGGAACAGATATTTCCAGTCTGGATTTAGAGCTCAGCTTGGGATAGCTGTGTACAGCTTGACTTCGGAGCTCACCTTGGGTAGATATTCCCAGTCTCAATTCAGAGCTCTGCCTAGAATAGATTATTCACAGTCTGGAATCAAAGCTCTGCCTTGGATAGATTATTCATAGTCTGGAATCAGAGCTCTGCCTAGAATAGATTATTCACAGTCTGCAATCAGAGCTCAGTTTTGGATAGATTATTCACAGTCTGGAATCAGAGCTCTGCCTAGAATAGATTATTCACAGTCTGGAATCAGAGCTCAGATTGGGATAGATTATTCACAGTCTGCAATCAGAGCTCAGTTTTGGATAGATTATTCACAGTCTGGAATCAGAGCTCAGCTTGGGATAGATTATTCACAGTCTGGTATCAGAGCACAGTTTGGGATAGATTATTCACAGTCTGCAATCAGAGCTCAGTTTTGGATAGATTATTCACAGTCTGGAATCAGAGCTCAGCTTGGGATAGATTATTCACAGTCTGGTATCAGAGCACAGTTTGGGATAGATTATTCACAGACTGGTATCAGAGCACAGTTTGGGATAGATTGCTCACAGTCTTGAATCAGAGCTCTGCCTAGAATAGATCATTCACAGTCTGGAATCAGAGCTCAGCTTGGGATAGATTATGCACAGTCTGGTATCAGAGCACAGTTTGGGATAGATTACTCACAGTTTGGAATCAGAGCTCACCTTGGTTAGATATTCACAGTCTCAATTCAGAGCTCTGCCTAGGATAGATTATTCACAGTCTGGAATCAGAGCTCAGCTTGGGATAGATTATTCACAGTCTGGAATCAGAGCTCAATTTGAGATAGATTATCCACAGTCTGGAATCAGTGCTCAATTTGGGATAGATTACGCACAGTCTGGAATCAGAGCTCTGCCTTGGATAGATTATTTACAGTCTGGATTCAGAGGTCAGTTTGGAACCAAATAAGTTTGCATTCAGAGCTCAGTTTGGGAATGATATTGATAATCTGGATTTAGAGCTGTTCTTAAACAGGTATTCACAGTCTAGATTTAGAGCTCAGCTTGGGATAGCTGTGTACAGCTTGACTTCAGAGCACTCCTTGGGTAGATATTCCCAGTCTCAATTCAGAGCTCTGCCTAAAATAGATTATTCACAGTCTGGAATCAGAATTCAGCTTTGGATAGATTATTCAGAGTCTGGAATCAGAGCTCAATTTGGGATAGATTATTCACAGTCTGGAATCAGAGCTCAGTTTGGGATAGATTACTCACAGTTTGGAATCAGAGCTCTGCCCTGGATAGATTATTCACAGTCTGGTATCAGAGCACAGTTTGGGATAGATTGTTCACCGTCTGGAATCAGAGCACAGTTTGGGATAGATTATTCACCGTCTGGAATCAGAGCTCACATTGGGTAGATATTCACAGTCTCAATTCTGAGCTCTGCCTAGGATAGATTTTTTCACAGTCTGGAATCAGAGCTCAATTTGGGATAGATTATTCACAGTCTGGAATCAGAGCTCAGTTTGGGATTGATTTTTCACAGTCTGGAATCAGAGCTCTGCCTAGGATAGATTATTCACAGTCTGGAATCGGAGCTCTTCCTAGGATAGATTATTCACAGTCTGAAATCAGAGCTCAATTTGGGATAGATTATTCACAGTCTGGAATCAAAGCTCAGTTTGGGATAGATTGTTCACAGTCTGGAATTGGAGCTCTTCCTAGGATAGATTGTTCACAGTATGGAATCAGAGCTCTGCCTGGGATAGCTTATTCACAGAATGGATTTAGAAGTCAGTTTGAAAAAGACATTCACAGACTGGATTCAGAGGTGATGGATTATTCAGTCTAGAGCACCCATTGGGGACTTAAGTGGAAAATCCAGTCTGGGTTCCCTGATCACTTTGGATTGTTTTACTTGGTTTATTACCAGTCATGAGTCTTGCCCAGCAGTGATCTCTCATTTATATGGTATACTTCGAAATGTGTTCTCTGTGTCAACCTTTGAGAACAGAGACAACAGGGAGAACACCACAGGAACAAAGGACTATTGGCCATTGACTCTGAGACCACATGGCCATACTTGTCATTTCCATTCCACACTTACTCTGCAGTGTCTCAGGGCTCTCGCATTTTTCTGTTTGTTTTCAGTGCTTACCTCTGTTCTTCAAGTTCTGTACCATAACCTGTGCTGGTGGCCCCCAGATCCTCCTCACGCTAGAAAGTCAGCCAGACTTACCTTCCTCTGACCTAAATCATCACTTATGCATCATGGATCATTATATGCTAGGCACCCATCAGAAAGTCATCTCATCGAAAACAGAGACCTTCACATGCAAACAATGACAAAACTACAAGCCACGACCATCTTGCTCGGGCGCCTTAGATGAATTAAGAAACTTTGGATTGATCGTGGACTCCAACCTATGACTGACCCGTAAAGCGAACCAAGTTACTGGAAGCACTTAGTTCACCATGTAAGCCCTTCAACGCATTCAAGTCCTTAAACTTTTCACAGAATGTGCAGGAAACCATCAACTTAGTTCTGTTGCATCTGCACTGTGCAATCAGACTTTACCTGGGAGCACCACTGAACCTTCTGTGAAAACTACAAAAATACAGAATAAAACAGGAGGACAACTTCTTCATGTACACCTATACTGCACATCACTCCACCCCCTCAAGTGCTTCACTGGTTTCTCATAGCTAGCCGCTCCTCCTTGAAAATATTTTCCATTCCTCACAGAGCCATCCACAACAGCATCTTTTATCCAAGTAATGCATGTAGAATAGAGCCTTCTGGAGCCCTACTGACTGTGCTGCCCTGCAATAAGACTTGAATTGGTGGAACTCCCTTCTCTGTTCTGGCAGCAAAACTCTGGATTTACTTGTGGCTAATGTAACAACCATCTGAGATCACCTGACATTCAGGAAGGTTGCTAACACATGTTGTTTGCCAACAGATGACACCCAGAAACAGCACTAAATCCTATTCACTAGACTAAGTGGAATCTGCCACCCAGACAAATATGGTAACACAGGACATTTCACATATATTCATCCCAGTGCTGATATGCATAGTTTGTTATGCCCAGATGTGGGTCCCTTGCTCACAGTGCCACTGGAACCAAGCTACACCCAACTGAAGAGGGCCAATCAGGGCAAAACTGATCTTGGGTTGCTTGTTTTCCGGTTCAGGAAGGATCTGGCCTGGCAGTCCTGGCTGGACTGTGCCTATTGAAGTGGGGTCAAGATTGATTTGCATATGGCTGGGTCCCAACTGATGAGGCATGGTGTGCAAAATAACGACGAACTTGGATGCAGCCCTGACTAATTACCAGTGGCTGTGATTAATTCAAGCATTCCAACCATCACTTTTTTGCATATTTTAGTTTATCACATCACCCCGACAGGGCTAGTCATAATTGTATGCCAGTTAGAAGCACCACAGAACCTATCAAAACCTTCAATCACTTAATGCAACAGACAACATTAGACATAACATCCCAGATACAACCAGCATCGCACAGATGTGTTGTACAGTCAGAAATCATCCTTCGTCTAACTGCAATCCCCACTATGAGTGACCAGACAAACACAACAGAACAGTATAGACGGAATATCATAAACAATTCCAGCATAAGTCACACTTGTCACTAAGCTGTCAACAACAAGCACAAAATAACTAGGCAATATCCATCACAGGAACACCGGCCCATGAGATTCATAATTAAATTGCAAAGCCATTTGGCCACACCACTCCCACAGTAAAATCACCTACTGTCAGGTCAATCAATAAGACCTCACCACTCAAATATCTACCATGGCCACTTATGGTCTCCCTTCAACTGAACCCAATGCTCAGCCTTCACTACACACATTGAAGAACCCTTCTATATATATTGTAACAAAGTACCAGAAACTTATAAGCAAGAGATTAGTCAGTCTACCATCCACAAATAGGTTGTGGAACCGCATTGAGGCACACATCCCAACTAGCCAAGATTACCATGAGGCTACACTAATGGCACATGTGAGCTATTCACATGCTGGTAACATAACGTAGCTGCATCTCACACCCAGAGCACCGGCCTTCATGTTTCAAAGGGCAAAGGAAAGATGCCTTATTGTGCCACAGAACTGATGGAACACCTTCACTTCAAGATACTGGCCAGCCCCACCACCACCCTCCGAGGAACCCTCA
Source organism: Calotriton arnoldi (assembly GCA_963921515.1). NCBI lineage: Eukaryota > Metazoa > Chordata > Amphibia > Caudata > Salamandridae > Calotriton > Calotriton arnoldi. The sequence goes on along the minus strand of CAWUFW010000004.1, from coordinate 8,776,920 downwards.
TCTACCGACCCCTGGACCCCGCGGACCCTTCGCCAACTCCATCACGGACATTATCTCCCCGCAGGCCATCGCATCCACCAACTACACCCTGCTGGAAGACCTCAACTTCCACCTCGACAACCAACTGGACCCCAACACCACATCCCTCCTGGACAACCTCCACAACATTGGACTCCGCCAGATCGTGACCGAGCCCACGCACTCAGCAGGACACACCCTCGACCCCCTCTTCACTACAGGAAACTCCATCACCTTCAGCCACACCACCGAACTCCCATGGACCGACCATCGTTGCGTCCACTTCACCTTCAGAACACCCACCATCCACAGACACCAGCACCTGCTCTCACGAAGAAACTGGACCAAAATCACCGATGACCAGCTCACCTCACTCAACAACTCCACCCCAACCATCGCAGAAAACGACGACCCCAACACCGCAGCCCGAACCCTGCAGAGATGGATCTCGGACAGCACCAACACCATAGCCCCCCTCAAGAAAAACAACAATACCCGCGCCAAGAAAGCCAGATGGTTTACCACCGAACTTCGAGAGTCCAGACGCACATGCCGCCGCCTCAAAAAGGCCTGGAGGAACACCAAATCCACAGAAGCCCACAACAACTTCAGAGCCGCCACCAACGCCCACCATCAACTCATCAGAGAAACGAGGAAAAAGCGATTGAAGACAGAATCTCCACCCACGCGCACAACAGCAAGGAACTCTTCAGCATCATCAAGGAGTTCGCCCAACCCACCAGCGAGTCTACCGACATCCCTCCCTCACAAGACCTCTGCGACAAACTCAGCACCTTTTTCCACCACAAAATCAAGAGCATCTACGACAACTTCGACGAAGACAACCAACACACTGAACCCTCACCAACCACCCCCGACACCCGGAAACCAGCGATTGATGACTGGACATACCTCACCACCGAAGACACACTGAAGACAATGAAGTCAATCCACTCAGGGGCCACCACGGACCCCTGTCCCCACCACATCTTCTACAGAGCCGCCGACACCATCGCACCCATGCTCTGCCACACCATCAACCGCTCCCTGGCGACCGCCTCGTTCCCCGACGACTGGAAACACGCAGAGGTCAACCCCCTTCTAAAGAAATCCTCAGCGGACCCCACCGACCTCAAAAACTACAGACCCATCTCCCTGCTCCCGTTCCCAGCGAAAGTCATCGAGAAAGCCATCAACAGCCAACTCGCCACATTCATTGAAGAACACAACATCCTCGACTCCTCCCAATCCGGCTTCAGCAAAAACCACAGTACGGAAACCGCCCTCCTCACCGCAACAGTCGACATCTGCACCCTACTGGACAAAGGAGAAACAGTAGCCCTCATCCTCCTCGACCTATCAGCGGCGTTCGGCACAGTCTCCCACCGCACCCTAATACGCAGACTCTACGACGCAGGAATCCAGGACAAGGCCCTCGACTGGATCCGCTCCTTCCTCTCCGGCAGGACGCAGCGGGTCAGACTCCCCCCTTTCCTCTCGGACCCCACACCTACCACCTGCGGAGTCCCCCAGGGCTCCTCCCTCAGCCCGACGCTCTTCAACATCTACATGGCTCCACTCGCCCCCATCGTCAGAACCTACGGACTCAACATTGTGTCATACGCAGACGACACCCAGCTCATCCTCTCCCTATCCAACGAGCCCAACACCGCCAGACGCAACTTTCGAGAAGGCATGGAAGCCGTCGCCAAATGGATGAAGAACAGCTGCCTACAACTAAACACCAACAAAACAGAAGTACTCATCATGGGCCCAAACCCCGACGCCTGGAGCGACACCTGGTGGCCCCCCCCGCCCTCGGAAACCCGCCAACCCCCACGGACCACGCACGCAACCTGGGAATCATCCTGGACTCCGAGCTCAAAATGGACCGCCAGATCAACTCTGTCTCGTCTTCCTGCTTCCACACCCTCCGCCTCCTTCGTAAGACCTTCAAATGGATCCCCCTTGAACACCGAAAGACCGTCACTCACGCCCTGGTCACCAGCAGACTCGACTACGGCAACGCAATCTACGCCGGAAAAAACAAAAACCTCACCCGCAAGCTACAGAACATCCAGAACGCCGCTGCAAGACTGGTCCTCAACCTGCCAAAACACTGCCACATCTCCCAGCACCTGCGCACACTCCACTGGCTCCCCGTCGAGGCGAGAATCACCTTCAAGATGCTCACCCATGCACACAAGGCCCTCCATGGCACCAGACCAGCATACCTGAACAGCCGACTCAAATTCCACGCACCCCAAAGCACCCTACGATTAGCCCAGCTCTCCTACGCCGTGGTCCCCCGCAACAGAAAGACCAGATCGGGAGGCCGCTCCTTCTCCTTCCTCGCAGCCAAAGCATGGAACGCCCTTCCGCTCCACCTCAGACAGACAACATCGCTCCCCATCTTCGCAAGAAACCTCAAAACCTGGCTCTTCGACAGACCCCCTCCTTGATGGAATGGAACCTGCACCCCTAGCACCTTGAGACCCTTACGGGTGAGTAGTCGCGCTTTAACAAACCCCTGATTGATTGATTGAGGTGTCCGGCTTCACTAGGATGGAAGGGAGCATACATACTTACTACGCAGGAGTCTCCACCATTCCTTCCCATGACCAGTCTGATAAATGTGAGGTCTTGATTCATTTTGGCCACTTTATATTCAGTTTTTACAAGACACAAAGGGAATAGCAACCTAAAAACGAAAACCTTTCCAGAATAGTAATTACAATGACATATTGCCCGTCCTACATGGGAAAATAAGGGTTAATCCTGAACCATCTATAGACACACAAAAACACACACACACATTAGAAAGTGTAATTGGAATTTTGATAATCATTAAGACATGCGTAATTTTACATCATATACAATTACAAATGAGTAATTGCTCATGCTTGTGAGTACTCCTAGGATATTTTACAAAATCTACAGATGCCTAAATCTAAACCCAATGAAAGGTTTAAACCTTGAGATGTAGTGTTATTTTTTTGTCAATCAGGTCTGTGCTGTGTACTATCCTGGCAGTGAGTAGTAATGGACCCCATTTTATCGGGGCGGGGCTGTCGTCATTTGAAGCTCTGCAGCCTTGAATCAGCATTTTTAATTTTAAGCCAATCTATTGTTGAAGTGTATTACAAAAAGATGATCAGCACCCACCATTCATCCAGTTAGATATATGAATATCAAACAATAAATGAATTGCATAGTGCACAGACTCCATCCCAGTTTTTCTAAACAAAAATTCCTCTAGTCATATCTTCATGTTCTTTTAAAACCTTTTCTTCCCTGTAGCCAACGCATTTCATCCCTTAACTTCTTCAGGGCTTAGTGTAATGTTGACTCACGCATCAGCCGAAGAAACAGAGAAACTCACAGCTAGGTTAGCATGATTTGTAGTATTCTTTGACCTTTCCAAAATATTAGGTCTTCTTGTGTGATCTGTGTCTAGTCCAAATAATATCTTCGAAAATCCTGCTGTTTTGGAGAATATCAATGAAGAATCGACGATAAGTGCACAGATACCTTCATAGGCATGAATACTACTTGCTGTTGACAGTTCTGAAGCAGGGAACTGTGGAGTTTTGACATATAAACATAAGATAGTCCTATATTATTAGGAATAGACACAGATCACACAAGAAGACCTGGTATTTTGGAAAGGTCAAAGAATACTACAAATCACGTTAACCTTGCTGTGAGATTCTCTGTCTCTTTGGCTGATATGTGAGCCAACATTACACTAAGCCCTGAAGAAGTCTCTGTTAAGGGATGAAACGCGTTGGCTACAAGGAAGAAAAGGTTTTAAAAAACAAGAAGATATGAATAAAGGAATCTTTTTAGAAAAACTGGGATGGAGTCTGTGCTCTATGTAATTCATTTATTGTGTGATATTCACATATCTAACTGGATGAATGGTCGGTGCTGATCATCTTTTTGAAATTTACTTTTTTGAGCAGTTCTCCTGTGTGGAAGATTCGGAGGCTGATCTTCAAGATTGATGTACCACCCTAGCTTCAACCAAGAATCTTACTAAAAGTGACAGGTGTGAATTGATTGCTTCAGCCTCGTTTTTTATAAATCACTCTTGTAGTGTCCAGGCACTCTTCAGTTTCTGGTGGGCACTATATAAATAGCAGTTGTTGTTGTTTTGAAGATGATGATGGTTGTGTTGTTGATGGTACAACTCTTTCTACGGAGTTTCAGGTTTTCAATATTGCAAAACCTCACTATCTCTTAATTGCATTAAAAAGTAGTGTGTTTACCCAATCAGTCTTCGAGTTAATTTAAACTAGTCTTCATTTATTTTTCTGCTTCTGTTGCCCACCCTGAAGTCTGTGGCAAGGGCATTGGGTTGAACAGCAAGGTCCAGGAACCCGCCAGCCTGCTGTACCCAGTTCCTACATATAGAGGGCTGTGGCTCTATTCGACTGTTGGGTGCTTTGAGTTAGGTAGACCTGGATTGTTGCTGGCAGTAGGTTTTACATAGGGGTGTAGTTCTGTCATTTTCTGAACCCCCTTATAAAGAAGCGTAGAGGGAGGTTGCTAGTCTAAATAATCCTACCATTAAGGCCCTCACTATGAATGACTAGGTAAATGGGCCCCGGAGTAACTGATACGGGGGTTCTGTTACCAGCTCAATCGGAATTAAGAGGCCACTGATAATGAGGAGCTCCGTCGGTAGTCTTGAAGTTGAGTGACATCCCAGAACAGCAAGCCTTTGCTGGATGTACCAAAAGTGAGATCTCTATGGGTTGCTTGTGCAACCTCACAATGTGCTATGTATTAGGCATTTTTGCAGCATGTGTGTGAGTGAGAGTGTGTGGGATAGGTTGATTGTAAAAGAGGGCATTAGACTGCATCTGAGCCGAGCTGGGTGTGTCCACTTTATGGGACTGGCAGTGCACAACATCTCCTGATGATCAGTGATTAATTGAATTAAATGATATTTGAAAAGTCGTGTGTCATGCCCCTGAGTGCCAGTGGGTGTCAAATTCCTGTTTTGCATTAAAAAAGCTGGTGACAAATCGTATAGCATAACAGTAACAAGTTGGTTCTCCAACCAAAATAGCTCAGCTTCATGATGTAAATTAACCAGTCTGCAGCTATGTGTATCTGCTAGTGGTAACGACTGCTGATACATTGGCCTATGCCTTTGTTTTTGTTAGTGCAAGTCACACATTTGGGAGGAAAGGCAGTGAGAAAGCTTTTCCTTCGATAATGGCTTATGTGCTAGCCATGACGTCCCAGTGGGCGAGTGCACACGCTTTAGAATCACTTACTCAGCAGCTGAGACTTCATTCCCCGTGTGTTGTAAGTGATGACGGTTGATCTTATTGACTGGAGGTCCCCATAGGAAAACCGCAGTGAGTGAGCACAAGTTGGTTATCTTCGATCAGTTACCCATGGAATGCTCACCATTACAGGGCAGCAGGTCTGAGGAACCTTTAAATAACAGCAGTAACTAAACAGCGGATATGGACTCCTGTGCGCGACACAGTTAGGATGAAGTTTACTCCTTGGTATCCACGCCTATATTTCTTAACCAATTACAAATCTCTGAACATGTCTATAATGAAAAGAATGTTTTGGACCCAGTGCACAGTACACAGTACGAATTTAATATTTTGGTTTAAAATTAGGAAATTGGAATACTTCTAGGAAGGAATACAAAAATATGTCAAGAAAATGAATCCAGTAGATATAAATGTAGCAAAATACATGTAAAGTGGTTGTGTTCATCAATAAGTACCATTCGCAAAAAAGATATTGAGGAGTTCTCTTCCCAGTCTTAACCTTTCTGGGTGTTTTTCCACAACATCTAGCTGGTGTTGAGAGAAGAGTAGAGGATAGTAAATCAGGGAGAATTCAATCATTGATTAACCACAGCCAATGGCAAATAAGAAAACGAAATGTGGTACTGACAAAAAAATCATGTTATTGACAAAGGAATCTTCCCAACCTAACACATAAAACAATGCCAATGAAAATGAAAGTACAGAAATAAGATTAGAACCCCCCCCCCCCAACCCCCTTAACGTCCTTTAAAACTTACTTGGAAATCTCTTGTTCCTGATCCTGCATAGCCCACTATGCTCCTTTGCTAAATGTAGCGTAATTGTTTATGCAGAATCTAAATATCTGAATGTATACTGAAACAAATATCCCTATTTAACCAGTGACTGCCTCTTGACACGTTATGTCATCTAAATCTGTTATATTATTATCCTTCATTTTATAATGCAATGCAAAATTGCCCCTTTCGTCTTTTCATTGTAGAGAACTCTAACATCTAGTTGAATCATGCCCACACTATAGTTTAGAATAATTAAATTTAAAAAATGGGTTTGTGGTTCTTAGGGGCTATTCCCATGATAATGAGAACCTTCCTAAAAGGATACTAATTTGGATGGATGCTGAGGTTGTTCTTTTAAAAGATTTGGTTATGGGTAGAATTTTACAGAGTGATGCAAGAGTGCTGAAAAAGCAATCCGATTGGGTTGGGAACCCATACACAAAACACTATATTTTAGAGAATAATATAGCTTTATTACCTAGTTGGGTTGATATATTTATGTATCTATAATCATTTTTTAGTACAAACTGTGTGTCCAAAGAACCCCCACCCATATCAGCCAGTTAATCTATAAACCATTGACACATAATCAATAAATATCCCACGCCAATACCAAAGAACAGACTCTGGTGGCTGGCGTGCGGCTTTAGGTCCAGTATGCCAAATCCTAGGATAAGATGAAAGTTTTCAAGGAAGTGTCACTGCTTAACAGGTCTACTCAAACGATTTTAAATGCCACTTGATTATTACACAATTAAACCATCAAGGCACCAAATGAAGGAAGAATGGCTACAATTGATGAGCAATTTATTCCAAATCCTCTAATACGATGGTGTTTGAAAAGACGAGCTGCAGTTTTGAGAGTATGTTGTCTGTCTGCTAGATTTATCTGGTATAGAAGTATTTGGGGAAAACTATTTTGTATCATTATGCCTGGCTGTTGCTGAGAATTTGAGAGGTAGGCCGTTAGGTTTCTTACGTTTTACAGTACAAAGCATATTTGCTCTTCGGATAGAATTATGTCATCAATGAAACTATTTTTCAGTCTTTTTTCACCCCCCATGTAAGAACTCAAATGTAGCAATGTTCAGCTGTGGAACTTGGAAGAAGAGGTCTACAGGCCCATGGCATCATCAGTATCAAGGATTATTGTAGGTAGAGATTGTATCACCAATGCCAGGCCACCTTCGCTATTTCGTCCAAGGGATGACCAAAAATCCATATAGGCCTATGAGAAAAATTGGCCTTTGAGTAAATTTCGATGAGTGCAATTAAAAGAATGATTTGGAGCAAGTACACGAGCAAATTCAATTTACGTCTATTGACTATTTTGTGATAAAGATGATTCAATAGGAGAGTTGCGAAGGATTGCATATTGAACCAAGCTATTGTAGTGCTGCCCACCCTCGCAGCAGTGAATTAATTTTTGTATGGGAATGAAGCATCAGAACTCCTCAATTCGATTAATTGGAGATTAACATAAAAATGGGTTGAAAGTTGACATGAGAACATGATATATATGATAGAGACATTGTCACAGTGCAGTCATCATCAGAAGTACGGCTTGCATTTTTTAAATATTGCTACAAGGCCGGTGATTGGTGTGTCTGAAATTGTGATGGGAAACACCACATCTGCCTTGAAGAAATTCAACCCAGAAAGGCGCATATTACTATAGCGTTCTCGGTGGAGCAAGCCGTGCCAAACTTCAAGAGGAAACGGATCCCCGCTTAGAGCGATAGGCATTGTATTGTACTACAGACTTGTATAGTGACTTATACCCTGAAACACTCCAATGTAGATCTAGTTCCTGGGTGCCCAGATTGGTAGGGTGAGTCCTAAATGGGAGGTATAGAGAAAGCTGCATGAGATTCAAACATATGCTTCAAGGATGGTGTAGCGCACGTCTTTGCAGATATGGGCCATATTACACAAAGCAGTTGCGCCTGCTTTGTGTGACCCCAGGGCACTTGCTATTACAGAAGGGGCTGCAGACGCTCGTGCGGCCCATTCTGTAATACTGATAGGCTGGCACACATGTAGTGACAGCGCTGTCTCAAGAGGGCATTCTCTCATTTGCATGGGGGCGTGGCCTCATGCATATTAGGGATCTCTTTACCTCTGCGCCTTATTATGGACGCGGGTACAGAGGCAAAGAAACTGTCAAGAGGCGCACTGACAGTGCGCCACAAAAAGGTGGGGCACTCTTTGTGCGCCCCGTGATGTCAGCCCTCTTGAGTGGGTCGAGGGGCTCCCATGGACCCCAACCCATACATCCCCTTGCAGGCGGGTGCAGTCACTCTCTGCACCTGCCTGCAGGGGGATCTCGCTCCCCTCTCTAAAGTGCAGGTGGGTGCCTCCTGCACAGGTAAAAACAGAGCACCTGATTAAACCAGCCGCTCCATGTTTCACTGAATGCGCTGTCCACAAGGGAGTTCGAGTTCACGTCTGCAGTGCATTCATTGTAATCAGGCGCACTGTTCATGTTTGCGCCCAGCGCACCTGCCTAAAGGTACACCTTGGCACAGACATGAACAGTGCACCTGATACATAATGCGGGCCAAGGTGTTTCAAAGAGTGTCTCCTTTCCAACTTGTCTAGTTAGTCATCTGCATGTTGTCACTGGTCTCACACGTCACATAGACTTGCCTATGTTTGCCATTTGTTTTAAGGTTAACGAGTGAAAAATTGTGGAAAATAAGATTTCCACTTGTTTCTCTCGGCGGAATTTTGGAGAGCAAGAAAATAAAGCAGGCTGTTTTGTGTTCAGTTGCAAAGGGCACGTGCATTGGCTCTCCATCCGCGCATCACACCAGTCCACAAACATGGACGCCATGTTTCCCCGTGCCGCCATGTTTCCCCGTGGACCGCGATGTTTCCCCGTGGACGTGTTCCCTTCGTCTGAGGGGCGCGCGTGTTTTCTGATTCCAGAAATCGCCGGTCTCTGGCGACATCTTTTACGGTGCAAAGGAAACTGGACGTGTGTTCCCAGGGGCTGCATCTGTCTCAGCAGAGGTAGCAGAGACAGCGTGGTCCGCAGGGAAATCAGAGAAATCCCTCTGAGCTCACCTTCCTCTGTGCCAAATCAGCTGAAGGTAGAAAATAGCTGGAAGGTAAGAGATAAAAGGCTCAACACCTCCACGGGATCGTCCATATCTAGGAAAGGCATATAATATACACGTATGTATATCATATACCCTAAGGGGTTATCTCCTACCAGGCACAGCGCGTCGATGCCCTTTAGAACGCTTTAGAGATGCTGTTGATAAATGAACTGACTTCATACACTCCGGGCTCGCCTCTGATGGAGCCATCTCATATTATATAGAGTGCCTAAACAAAACATTGTTTTTTTTAACATCCTCGATACGGGTTATATTTAAAATAATCTACCCATTTCGTACCAGTCGCCCCCCGAGAGGATGGGCGGTGGATTGGGGTCCTATAACACCGCTCTCGCAGTGAGTGACAAGTTACTCAAAAGATGGGAGGTGCGGGCCCAGTGGCCTAACGAAACTCGATGGGGCCCTCCTGCAAAGTGCATGGAGGGCCCGTGCGCTGCACTTGTGCTGCGTTTGTAGCGCACGTGCAGGAGACCACACACGTGTTTTTTTCTCAGCGTCAGTAAGGCCTATTGCCACATGACAGCCCTACAAAGGTTGTCCAAACAGTGGGGTGCACAGCGTTGGACCTTATGAAGACAGGTTATCGGCCTCATACCGCTGGGTATTGAGGGCTACGGACAGAGTTATTTAAGCTGGGGTGTCCAACATATGTCCACGAGGCAGGATCCATGCCAGATTTTCACGATAACCACGCATTATTTGTAGGCGTTCCATTTAGCTCATTGTATGTGCATGTATCTTAAGTGGATGTCCTAAAAACACATTGCATGGGTCTGCCTCCGTGGGACATCCTTAGCTAAGACATGCACGCGCCGCTGCTCTGCATGCACCAGAGGTCTGGGGTAATGCAAGGGCAGCTGAGCTGGCATTACTAGAACATTCATGTCTCAGACAAGCACCGGACCTCCAAGTAATGTCCCTGCCTCTCTAGAGCTTGGATTATTTATTCATTCATCCATTCATTCTAAGAGTGCGGCTCTTAAACCCACCAAATAGTATAGATCCAGTCGATGTCTTAGGACATCCGCGATGGATATGTATGAGAAATATTTACATATAATGAATGTGAGTGGAGATAATTTGCAAATATATTAAAGGCCTGACTGCATTTTGCTATTCAGCCGGCCAACAAGGCCTGTCCTAATTTATTGACATGTTTACAATAGTTTTAAAGTGTACACTGCAAACTCGGGCGTTCCTCAAGGTGGAAACACTGGAACGTTCACTATAAATTGCAACATGATGGTGGCCATCTAGGGCCCTTTACAGAGAAGCACCCAATTCTGTATCTCTCAAAACTAAAGGCATTTATTTCTTGAAACGCTCATTGGATCCTACTTTACAAGGCGGCACCTGAATGTATGAATCTATCCTATAGAGAAGAGAGAAAAATAGTGTAAGAAAAGCAAAAAAAAAAAAAAAAATGTTAATGGGAAATCAATTCAATTAAAAAAAAAAAAACCTCATTATCACCTCTTAGCCAGGATGCTGGAATTGAATTACTCCCCGTTATGCAATGGGACCCTTGGGATCTGTCCTAATAGAAATTGACGTAATAAGTCACAAGAAGCTGCTGGAATCTCCTGAAGCTTGGAGTGAAATGTGATAAACGCAAGAGGGCGAGACTAAAGCGCGTACCTGGGTTGGCTCACTGTGCCCGCAAGGTCAGACTCATTTATGCTGGATTGGCAGCCTGGTGATGTGAAATGACATACATGACTGAGACCCATCCCACACCAAGCAGTGTGAAGGTCGCCCCAGGAGGGCCTATTATTACACATAATCCAGGAACTGCCTTGTACACGCGGTTATGCAGTATTGTGTATGTGTTACAGGGTATTTCTTGTACTTAGAGGGTTTAGGAGTGAATGTGCTGGGCAAATATTACATACATGTTTGTAAGGCAACCGGAATGTAGGAAGCGATTGCTCAAGGGCCCTATGTAGAGATGCTCTGTAATGAGAAGTCCTTCTAGCTATGAAACAAACAAGAGCCGCGGTGCTCCAGCGGATCTTGTAATTCCAAAGAGCCCAATACATTTCCTTACTGGGCCTGTTGGAATTACAGAGGGCCCCTTAATGGACTTACCAGAGATAGGTACATGGGTCAAGGTCAAGTCACTATATACATAACAGAATAATATATCTACACATATACTCTGGGGCAATCAGGTGGCTGTGACTGCCAATACTAATCCTGAGAGGTCTCCCACTGTAGTACATGCAGGCCCCGCTTCCACAGTCTTTTATCTTCTGGATCGCTTCCCCAGCGCATTGTGGGATTCGTAGTCCAATCAATACCCCTTCTGGCATTAGGACACTCCCTGTATAGCCCTACCTCGTGCGGCTATTCTAACCAACCCCGCACCTCTGAGAGTCCTTTGTCAGGTTTTCCTCTCAGTTCTTCCTGTGTTGTCACTCTAGATAGCTGTCTGTAGATGTTAATAGCCCATGCTGTGCAGCAGAGGGCAGAGTGCTTCAGCGACTTCAGGAAATTACATTTGCAGTCCCTGGGCTTTGTCGGTGATGCAGGTGTTAAAGACTGCCTTCAGGGGACCATTCTGGACCAACACAAACCCCCTGCCCAATCAGAGAGCCAACCTCAAAAGCGCATTGATGGCAGATCCCCAGGCCCGAACCCTGGGACTCCGCTATGGGTTGCTCTAATAAGCAGCACTTTGCTGTAAGTGTACCTCCAATATATCTTCTCTTCCGTGATAGCCCCTACCTGCAGGGAGCTGGCTGCCCAGAAGCCCCAGGCCTCAAACTCAGAACCTTCTCCAGCCTGCTGCTGTTAACTGCCTGACTGAATATCCCTGGAGCACTGACCTGGAGACAAAATCCCATTATTATACTAGATGTGTAGATTAGAAATGTGCATTCCCCTGCCAGACATGGTGTTCTTGTTCAAAGGGCAGCTTCCTCCCCTTTGAATTCCCTGAGACACCAGACTGGATCCAGAACGTTTCCTAGCAGTTGCTCGAGTGCACCAATAGGTGGCGCCATGGCGCTGTACGGCGGCCTTATAGCACCCCAAGATATATGGCCGGGAGCCATGTAGAGACTCCCAGTCCTGCCCGCTAATATGAGTTCCTTTTTTTTCTACGTCCTTCTTTGCTGATCTAGATCTTCACTCCCAACGTTTGTCGCTTTCACCGACTCCAAAATCATTTTTCCTGACAGTGTGTTTGGGACATGTCTCCTCCGAAGACCTCAGGCTTCCAACCATGCTGTGCCTTCAGGATGCAGATGTTGGCTATGAATCTGCATGACATTTGCCTGTGGTGTCTAGGGCATACGCACTGCTTGAAGTCATGTGATAAATGCTTTCTTGCTCAACCTCCAAGAGATCTGTCTGAAAGCCAATAATTTGGCAGGCTCGCTAAATGCCTGGGCAGACGAGCTCAGCGGATATCACCTGGCAAACCACAAATGGCATCTGCATCCGAAGGTTACTTAAGGCATACTCACCCGGTGGGCGAGTAGTGTGCGCTGGGCTTTCTGTCTTGAGGTTCCCTGCGAGACGCATTCTGCCTGCAGTGCAAGTCTGACGTCCTGTATGGTTCCCACACCATTTCTGCCCTGAGTGCTGAAGAATGTCCAGAGAGACCAAGCTCATCTCATCCTATTAGCCCTAGATTGGACCAGGAGAGTGCGGTACTCTGACTTGCTGAGCCTGAGCATTTGCCTCCTGTCTGACTACCTCTTCGGTAGCTCCTCCTGCCTCTACAACAGGGCAAGGTCATGCACCAGAATCTCCACAAGATATATCTCTGTTTGAGACATCGAGTGACACCACATGAGTCTGATCTGCCTGCAGACATATTGGATGTTATTCTTGCAGCTCAGGCCTAGCTTATAAATCCATTTATTCTGGTCATTGAGCGGAGTTAAAGGCTGGGTGCAGAGACCATCAGGTTGACCCTCTTCAGGCCAAGCTGTTTTATGTCCTGATGTTTGTTTTGTCACTGGTCCTGCAAGGCTTTGCTCTGTTATATGTTATTTGTTGGCCCTTTTGTCCTTTCTACATCTGCCTGACCAACCTTCATTATTCAAGTCACTGGTTGCGATGTGTTTCTCAAAAGGGCTTACATATATGTTTACTCATGTTCTCTTTATTATACCCCAATGGTACTTTAACATGGTCTTTACATTCTTGATGTGCAAATGTGGGCCTCGTGTTCTTGATGTGCATGCCCTTCGAGCTTATGAGATACAAAAGGGGATGATGGACGGAACGTTTGAGCCAATCAAACACTCACCCCCAGTCAACTGATCTGGGTTTAATCCATCATCATTCTTTAGCTCACTCCACCACCCCAGTTCAGACATGGCCATATGCAAATCAGTCTGACCCTGTGCCTCATGGGAACAGTCCAGCCCGAACTGCCAAGCCATGTCTTCCTGGACCGGAAACAAGCATCCTAGGACCGGTTTCTGGCATTTCAGCCGTCATCAGCCAGGCTTGCTTGAATCCAGTGGCAAAGTGAGCAAGGGACCCACGTCTGGGCATACCCCCGCCAACTTAGGGCGACCAAAGCGATACAAAAGGGGATGATGGACAGAACGTTTGAGCCAATCAAACACTCACCCCCAGTCAACTGATCTGGGTTTAATCCATCATCATTCTTTAGCTCACTCCACCACCCCAGTTCAGACATGGCCATATGCAAATCAGTCTGACCCTGTGCCTCATGGGAACAGTCCAGCCCGAACTGCCAAGCCATGTCTTCCCTGGACCGGAAACAAGCATCCTAGGACCGGTTTCTGGCATTTCAGCCGTCATCAGCCAGGCTTGCTTGAATCCAGTGGCAAAGTGAGCAAGGGACCCACATCTGGGCATACCCCCGCCAACTTAGGGCGACCAAAGCGATACAAAAGGGGATGATGGACGGAACGTTTGAGCCAATCAAACACTCACCCCCAGTCAACTGATCTGGGTTTAATCCATCATCATTCTTTAGCTCACTCCACCACCCCAGTTCAGACATGGCCATATGCAAATCAGTCTGACCCTGTGCCTCATGGGAACAGTCCAGCCCGAACTGCCAAGCCATGTCTTCCCTGGATCGGAAACAAGCATCCTAGGACCGGTTTCTGGCATTTCAGCCGTCATCAGCCAGGCTTGCTTGAATCCAGTGGCAAAGTGAGCAAGGGATCCACGTCTGGGCATACCCCCGCCAACTTAGGGCGACCAAAGCGATACAAAGGGGATGATGGACGGAACGTTTGAGCCAATCAAACACTCACCCCCAGTCAACTGATCTGGGTTTAATCCATCATCATTCTTTAGCTCACTCCACCACCCCAGTTCAGACATGGCCATATGCAAATCAGTCTGACCCTGTGCCTCATGGGAACAGTCCAGCCCGAACTGCCAAGCCATGTCTTCCCTGGACCGGAAACAAGCATCCTAGGACCGGTTTCTGGCATTTCAGCCGTCATCAGCCAGGCTTGCTTGAATCCAGTGGCAAAGTGAGCAAGGGACCCACGTCTGGGCATACCCCCGCCAACTTAGGGCGACCAAAGCGATACAAAAGGGGATGATGGACGGAACGTTTGAGCCAATCAAACACTCACCCCCAGTCAACTGATCTGGGTTTAATCCATCATCATTCTTTAGCTCACTCCACCACCCCAGTTCAGACATGGCCATATGCAAATCAGTCTGACCCTGTGCCTCATGGGAACAGTCCAGCCCGAACTGCCAAGCCATGTCTTCCCTGGACCGGAAACAAGCATCCTAGGACCGGTTTCTGGCATTTCAGCCGTCATCAGCCAGGCTTGCTTGAATCCAGTGGCAAAGTGAGCAAGGGACCCACGTCTGGGCATACCCCCGCCAACTTAGGGCGACCAAAGCGATACAAAAGGGGATGATGGACGGAACGTTTGAGCCAATCAAACACTCACCCCCAGTCAACTGATCTGGGTTTAATCCATCATCATTCTTTAGCTCACTCCACCACCCCAGTTCAGACATGGCCATATGCAAATCAGTCTGACCCTGTGCCTCATGGGAACAGTCCAGCCCGAACTGCCAAGCCATGTCTTCCCTGGACCGGAAACAAGCATCCTAGGACCGGTTTCTGGCATTTCAGCCGTCATCAGCCAGGCTTGCTTGAATCCAGTGGCAAAGTGAGCAAGGGACCCACGTCTGGGCATACCACCGCCAACTTAGGGCGACCAAAGCGATACAAAGGGGATGATGGACAGAACGTTTGAGCCAATCAAACACTCACCCTCAGTCAACTGATCTGGGTTTAATCCATCATCATTCTTTAGCTCACTCCACCACCCCAGTTCAGACATGGCCATATGCAAATCAGTCTGACCCTGTGCCTCATGGGAACAGTCCAGCCCGAACTGCCAAGCCATGTCTTCCCTGGACCGGAAACAAGCATCCTAGGACCGGTTTCTGGCATTTCAGCCGTCATCAGCCAGGCTTGCTTGAATCCAGTGGCAAAGTGAGCAAGGGACCCACGTCTGGGCATACCCCCGCCAACTTAGGGCTGACCAAGCGATACAAAGGGGATGATGGACGGAACGCTTGAGCCAATCAAACACTCACCCCCAGTCAACTGATCTGGGTTTAATCCATCATCATTCTTTAGCTCACTCCACCACCCCAGTTCAGACATGGCCATATGCAAATCAGTCTGACCCTGTGCCTCATGGGAACAGTCCAGCCCGAACTGCCAAGCCATGTCTTCCTGGACCGAAACAAGCATCCTAGGACCGGTTTCTGGCATTTCAGCCGTCATCAGCCAGGCTTGCTTGAATCCAGTGGCAAAGTGAGCAGGGACCCACGTCTGGGCATACCCCGCCAACTTAGGGCGCCCAAGCGATACAAAGGGGATGATGGACGGAACGTTTGAGCCAATCAAACACTCACCCCAGTCAACTGATCTGGGTTTAATCCATCATCATTCTTTAGCTCACTCCACCACCCCAGTTCAGACATGGCCATATGCAAATCAGTCTGACCCTGTGCCTCAGGTACCCCCTTTTGTATCGCTTTGGTCGCCCTAAGTTGGCGGGGGTATGCCCAGACGTGGGTCCCTTGCTCACTTTGCCACTGGATTCAAGCAAGCCTGGCTGATGACGGCTGAAATGCCAGAAACCGGTCTAGGATGCTTGTTTCCGGTCCAGGGAAGACATGGCTTGGCAGTTCGAGCTGGACTGTTCCCATGAGGCACAGGGTCAGACTGATTTGCATATGGCCATGTCTGAACTGGGGTGGTGGAGTGAGCTAAAGAATGATGATGGATTAAACCCAGATCAGTTGACTGGGGGTGAGTGTTTGATTGGCTCAAACGTTCCGTCCATCATCCCCTTTTGTATCGCTTTGGTCGCCCTAAGTTGGCGGGGGTATGCCCAGACGTGGGTCCCTTGCTCACTTTGCCACTGGTTTCAAGCAAGCCTGGCTAATGACGGCTGAAATGCCAGAAACCGGTCTAGGATGCTTGTTTCCGGTCCAGGGAAGACATGGCTTGGCAGTTCGAGCTGGACTGTTCCCATGAGGCACAGGGTCAGACTGATTTGCATATGGCCATGTCTGAACTGGGGTGGTGGAGTGAGCTAAAGAATGATGATGGATTAAACCCAGATCAGTTGACTGGGGGTGAGTGTTTGATTGGCCCAAACGTTCCGTCCATCATTCCCTTTGTATCGCTTTGGTCGCCCTAAGTTGGCGGGGGTATGCCCAGACGTGGGTCCCTTGCTCACTTTGCCACTGGATTCAAGCAAGCCTGGCTGATGACGGCTGAAATGCCAGAAACCGGTCTAGGATGCTTGTTTCCGGTCCAGGGAAGACATGGCTTGGCAGTTCGAGCTGGACTGTTCCCATGAGGCACAGGGTCAGACTGATTTGCATATGGCCATGTCTGAACTGGGGTGGTGGAGTGAGCTAAAGAATGATGATGGATTAAACCCAGATCAGTTGACTGGGGGTGAGTGTTTGATTGGCTCAAACGTTCCGTCCATCATCCCCTTTTGTATCGCTTCGAGCTTATGAACATTTATTTTGAAATTATTGTGAATTGAGACAGTATTGCTCTTTGAAAGTACTTCATTGTGTTGTGTTAGTGAACTAGAGGCACTATAAGTGCAACCTCTGTATACCACCTTCTTCCCTGACAAATTGATGTTGCAAACTCATGCTTGCTTTCTACAGAAGGTAATGTCTCTCTTCCATGTGGGACAGTCCATCACTCTACCTGCCTTTTTTTGGTCTGCTGCAGCAACAAATGATGGACGGAATGGTGAATAAATCAAACATTCACCTCCAGTCAAGAGATCTGGGTTAAATCCATTGTTCTTTTGCTTACTACGCCACCCCAGTTTGGACCCAGCCATATGTAAATCAGTCTTGACCTTGCTCCTCATTGGAACAGCCCAGCCCGAACTGCCAAGCCGGGTCCTCCCTGGACCAGAAATAAGCATCCTGGAACAGCATTTTTTTGGTTTGCGACACACCCATAAGGAGGATGAGAGACTTCACTGATTAGACCTAAAAAAAAGCCCTTAGGTTTTGCATCAAACACATTATTGATTACTGAGCGCATAAACAGCTTTTTATCGACTTTGCTGGCGCTAAGCGGGAAAGGTGATTCAGAAGTGAGCCTTGGGTAGGTTGTTCATTCTGCGTATTATAACATGCTTCTCACTGGCAAAAAGGGAGCATCCCAAATACCTTTGGTCTTATTCTACCAGTCAAGGCTGCCACTACGGCATTGGTGAGAGGTACTCTAGTGTTGGACATCGATGCCAGGCTGTATCATGGGCATGTGTACATACCGTCACTAGGTATTACTGTCCCGAAAATCAAGTCCGAAGGGAGGGCCATTTTGCGCATCTGGTCCTGTAGGACTTCCTGGTGTAGGTCCCTCCCTCAGACCCTCCACCTGTTGGGAGGTGCTGCTTTGGTATCTATACAAAAGGAGGGGAATCAGAAGAACAAGTCACTTACCTTCAGTAATGCTCTTTTTGGTGGATATTCTATCTACCCACAAATTCTTCACTGCCCTCCCTTCTCCCTGTTCTATGAAGTGAAGGTTTAGGGTCCAAAAATTGTCCGAAGTCAGATTTCGCACACTGTTACTCTTGTAATTTGTCACGATCGATACGCATCTACGGGTGTGAAAGAGTTTCAAAGGTAAGCCGTGGTCAGTGCGCAGGGTGGCGCCTCTATTTATGGCTTTAAATTGCGCCGCTGCCATAGAGCCTGATGCCGCCACCTATCTGCGCTCGGGAGCAATTGCTAGGAAAAGCTCTGGTTCCAGTCTGCACTTGGGGAAATTAAAAAGGTGAGCAATCTGTGATTAGTTGGAGTATCCACTGGAAAGAGTTTTACCAAAGGTAGGTAACTTGTTCATCTGATTTCAAGGTAGTTAGTTCACCTGCTACTTAGCCACATGAAATTGTTGGGTAACTTTTGTTGAGGGTAGAGTCTTGCGTTCCCTGATAGAGCCTCCATGCCGAAATGAAGCTTGGAACTTATGGTGCAGAAATAAGACTTGACACTTGGCACCATCACCAGTACAAAACATTGAGTCCAAAGATGGAAAGTGCACTATAAAGGGGCACACAGCAATGGATTCAAGGGTAAAGTGCCTTGTGCAACTGTCACACATGCCCGGCAGGAACACAGTCTTGATACTGCTTTAGAAAAACACAAAGAACAAGTCACAAGCTTGGTAACAAGCAATGCTTAGAGGTCCTTTTTCGGGCTTTTAAAAAACCCAAAATCCCAAAAATGTTAAATAAAGTTAATTCCCATTATGTAGCAGGCCTGCTGTCCTTAGCTTTTCCTCAGATTGCTCGTGTTGTATGTTTGAAGGTATATGGTTACTCCTTTCTGGGTGAAGACCAGGTTGATAAATGTGTGCTGGGATGCCACCCATACTATGGGTATTTCCGAAGTGCAGTTCTGTAGGGATTCCTGATATCCTCTACCATCTTTTATCTGCAGGTCTCAACTTTATGTTTCTTACCTGGCTTATTGATATATCTTTGACCAGTTATTAAACACAAGCATCTCTGTTTCCTATATGGGTGGTGCTCTGCAGCAGATTAATGAGATTAAGGAGGATTAGTTTGCTATTTTCACCTGGGAGGTGGGGTCTACTATGTCTTTATTCATGCTGTCAAACTCTCCTTACTCTAAATCCCTTTGGAGAGGATTATTGGTGTAGTTGAGAATTGTTTGTTTCATTCACCAGATTTGGTGTCCTTTGCGATTTTGCTTCCTTGTTTGTGCAGGTCATTGGGTGTTGTGTGGATGATCTCTTTTGGTTGCTGAATATGAGTTTAGCAATGTCATCTTTTCTAGTTTCACTGTCCACACATACTATCTGGAGTTTCTTTTTTCCGATCACATGTTTTCCACATCCAGATATTTCCAGCTGAAATTTAATAATGCCCACTTATGTGATTTATGCTATTTCTCTCCCCTCTCCCGTGTAATTGTTTTCTTGCCAGTCCCCAATACAAAGACCAGATTAGCTCCTATGTTACTGCCTTTGTAGTGGGGTCATCTGTGTTTCTCACAATTTGTTCTCAAGTCACATTTACTGTCTGAAGTGGTTTCTGCATTGGGTCTCCACTGTTTGTGTTTTATGCTGGATTCAGATTTATACATATAATTGTCTCCTTTTCCCACAGGACCGGCGAGCCTGACGAGGAAGCGGGGACTCTGAGAGCCTCCATCAGGCGTAAGTTGAAGCTGACTCTTATTTGAGATGCTTTCTCTGATACCTTCGCTACGACCTGCCACCTGAGCAGCTTTACGCAGTCATCTGGGTCATCAATTGGCCCCATTACTTAACTCATTTTATGTCTCAATGTAGCTGTCCTAGAACGTTCAAGCCCTAGATGTCCCACTTTGATTTTCCCAGTAGGATATGGTGCTCCCACAGGCCAGAGAGCCCCCTCAATTGTGGGTGCTGTGTTAGTGAGTGTTCTCAGGCACCACATCTTGAAATCATTTACCTTGTAAAATTCAATGAAGCCTCTATGACCTATATAGCACCTGTCTCACGTACTTTAGTGGAGTCTTAGAAATATACAGATCCCTGACCCCATGCAGATACAGACTCAGCCATTCCTACATTACACGCATTTAATTCATGCAACCTCGCTGCTCTTCTGACCCTCTAAACTCATTTATCTCTGTTGTCTTACGAGGATGTCTCACCCATTCTTGCTGCTTAATCCACATACTCTTACACCTCTGAACACAGGCACTAGGAGTCCCATTCACCCTCATCTACTACTCAATACTCTTGCAGTCTTGCTAATTCTTACTCATTTGCTCCTAGACACTTACAAGTTCTCTCGTCCACCTCGGTTACGATAAATGTATGTTTCAATCTTTATTATTCCTCTGCCCTTTGTGCACTTGCAACCTTACTCCTTCACCTCTGTTCTCCCTCATATAAGTCTCACTCACTTTCACTCATTAAATATTGACTAGTCTGGCTGTGGGCACAAATCGGCCATTCATAAACCTCCAACTCCTTACTCTTCAGTTTCGCTCATTCCTAGGACCTCTTCTAGCTACAGTTTCACATATTCTCAGGAATGTACACAATCACTCTTTCTCACAGCTGTGTTCTCCTACACTTAGACTGATAGTCTCATACTTCTGACTGCAGGCATTATAGTCTCATTAATTCTTAGAATAATGAATTCATAGTTGCTGCAGTTGGGTTCTGCCCATTCAGTAAACCCGGGTTTTTTGCTTTTTTGATCACTCGGTTTTGGACTTTTTACTGCAGGTGAGTCTCATTACAGGTTTCTCAACCACAGTAATCACATTGCAAATGAACTGCGTGTGTTTACCGCCAGTGTTCGCCTTTTAAGATAAGGCCGCTGTGATGCAGCAAGGGTAAGGGGCACGTGGCTGGTTACAAGTGGACACATGTGCGGGCTGCACGTGGGAGACAACTGTTGTGCTCAGCCCGGTAACTGCTGGGACCACCATGAATATTTGGAAGGAAGAACCTTCTGATGCCCAGAAATTACTACGGACTCTGCCCAGTTCACACCAGGACCAGTGTGTATCCCCAAGGGGTGAGGGTGGCCTCCTTACACTCCCTGAGGACCAGTTGTGGGAAAGCCTTAGACTTTTGTGCCCAGAAACCAAAGCCAGGAGGAAGGCTAGTGCAAGGAGCCAGGAAAACCAGCTCCCTAAGGACTACACCACTTTGGAGGTTTGGAGGTTTGCTGCAAATGTCCCTGGTGGCTATAGCTTACCACCGGGAGTAAAATGAGCCCACTATCGTCAAAATTGGTTCAATGGGGCCTGAGTTATGGCATTTAAAAGTTTGGCGTCCTTTCACCTTTCTTGACAATGGAGCACATGGGCTCCGCTGCCTCTCCAAACAATACCTCCGGGGTGGGCCAGGGCCCGGCACAGAATTTATTTCCTTCAGGGTGGGTGCATGCATTGGGCCCCTTCACCGGACATTCCACTAGCCCAGGAACCCCATCCCCCAGGCCGTTTTTGCTAAAAATGGGGGCCAGGATCCCATTCCTGACTCCCCAAAGCTAAAGAGGATTACTGTGCAGCATCGCGTACCCGCTTCCTGCATGTGCCAGTGTCTGGGAGAGCTAGGCGGCCATCGCTGAAGATTACAGCCTACCTGATAAAGAAGCTGCCGGCTCCTGCGGCTGCACTCGGAGGTACGAGCTGTACGGGAGCAAGTGGGGCAGCGGGGGATGGGTTCCCTCAGCTGCCCACAATGTTTGGGGGCATGAGGGTGCCTAGGTGGGACCAGGAACCCCCAAATGAGATTGTAAACATGACGCAAAACCGCACAACACAAAGCCACGCGGCACAGAAAATGCAGCAGCTCTCCCCGGCACAGCGGGAGAGACGATTATTAGATATTCACTGCTCCCGGAGGAGCACCCCATAATGCCCTGAGGGGCTTGGTCATGGTGCAGTTTTTTTGTCCTGATTTTGGTGATTTCTCCCTTTGTGAAGGCCCCAGGATGACGAGGTCCCCACCAACAATGTTAAAGAGTGTGGGGGGAGCTGCAGGAGCAGCGCAGTTTCCCCCCAAAAAAGGATTTGAGGCGTCTCCACCCTAAGTTGGGTGAAACTCAACAAGAATGACTAAGCCAGGATTTCTATCATACTTTCAAGAACTCCCCAGGCTGGGGCTTTTGCTCTACAGCTGGGAGTGCTGCATACCCTAGGGGTTATGTTTATGGTTGCGGTTGTTGAGGCCTGAAAGGCTTAAAAGTAGGGTAAAGAAGATACATTTCTTGAATCACCCTTTAGTGGCCAGGTTTATGGTTGCAATGCAGTGTCATTACAATGTGATGCTCTCTAGGGGCTGCTTTTATAAATGTATTTTTTAAATTCATTTTCCAGCCATAAAACTACATAGATGCATACTTTGATGATTTTAAATGTTTTATTGGTTTCACATAATGATTATTGCTCACAGTGTATATGTTTTATTAGCATTAATAAGTGCATTTATACAGGATTATTTTTTTGATGATTGCATTTATGTGCGAAATGATGATTTTAACATATGGTTTGTTGCTCTTGACCAAGCCAAAAGACTTACTTGATATTTTTGTATGACCCCTTTAGGGGGTCAAAGGTGATTGTGCAATGCCATCTAGGGTATTTTCCATCCGCCAATGTACATATAATGTAAATTATTGTGTAGTATTTAGTAGTGTGTGTAATAAATGTACTTTTCCTTTTTCTAAAGGAAAGGTACTTACTGGACAATCATTTATTGAGTGATATTATTGTATGCCAGTGAACGGGGCTTACTTGCCCACACCACCTACCCTGAGTAGGCCTTGGACCGCTCTACCTCTCTACCCTGAGAGAGTCGAGCGCTACAATGGAGTGCTCAGTTCCCAGCAAGGACAATTGTGGGCCTATTACTTGTGCAGGCCAGACAACTAATAGCCCAATTATCTACAATAGTTATATTCTCATTCATCCCCATGTCGTCATGCATGTTCCGTTTTACTCATTCCGCACACCCAGACGTGTACTAGTGTATTAAACCTACAACCTCTCTTATTGCTTATGCTCCGAGGAGCCAATTACGATTACGAGTCGGACGGAGAAGTATCCCAGATGGGACACCACTCTACTCCATCACGCCTGGCCCAGTGTTCCTGCATCCGGATTTCTTAGGAGCAGGAACATCGACCCAATTTTAGCAGCCTGAAAATCTGGCTTCTAAATAGCTTTGGAATTGAGCTTCTCAGGTACGTGGGAGCATGTAATGCTCTCCCAGACAGGCTCCATCCTCCCCTTTCCTCTGTCACACATGCCCCCTCGCTCCCATTTATCACCTACTCAGACCAGATAGTACGGGCAAGGTGTATGAACATGATTCACAAAGGGCCTCTGCAGTCATGGCGGACGCTCCTCAGTCGTGGGGGAGTGTCCGCTCATGGGGCAGAACCTCCTCAATGAGAAATCTTAATGAGGGGATTCCTTCCCGAGTGCAGACACTCCGCCACAACTGTGGGTCCTCCGCCACAAGTGTGACGACTGTGGAGGCCTTTTGTGTATCAGGCCGTTTTTCTTTACGGGTGCGGAATCCCCATTCCGCCAATACCGTGCAGCTTGTAAACCGGCCCTTAGAGTCTCACCGTTTCTTCCACTTTTGACTACAGGCTCTCATACATTCATTGTCACACATTTGCACATAAACACTGATAGTTTCACTCAGTCTAACACCTGTGTAATTATGTAGCACTTCCTTTGACACATCTGCCTGTTAATCATACTTTTAATAGCAAATGGTTGCTATTGGCCAATATCTCACACCTTATACTTTTAAAATCTCACTCATTCTCACACCTCTGAGCTCATTCACTATTTGACTTATTCCCATACTTATGACATACTATTTCAGCCTCATTCATTCGCACTCATTGATACAGAGATTCATGCATTACAACACTTGTGGCCTTGTGTGTAAATAGACTAATTCATTCTAACACTGGTGGTCTCACACTTCCAGTCATACTCTATCTCCACAGGCTGGCAGTCTTACTCATTGCCACGCCCCCAGCCTTGTTTGCCTGCACGTCACTCATTCATGTAGAATCATACTCATTTGCATACCTCTGTCCTCTACGCCAATTGTGCCACTTATTCTCACGCTTCACAGATGTAGGGCCTACTTACAGGAGGGAGGTGATGGGACATCTGTCAGAAAAAGGTGGCCATCACATTCCCGCTCCCTTTCATCCTCTGCATCATTAAGTGATGGTGTTGTGATGGTGTAGCCTCTGCCTGCTCTGCTATTGGGAGCATCGATTTGGCAGAAATAATGGCATCAGAAATGGCGCTGGACTTGCCACTCAATTTAGGCTAGCCAATCTAATGATAGTTCTGCCAGTGGCACTTCTGAGAAGCAACAAGAGTGGTCACAGAAAAGGAAAGAATTCTTGACATGTTGGTAGAAAGCTCCTCAAACGACAGAGACTTTCAGAATGTGGACCTTGGAAATGTACCCCTATTATGGGCCTACATTTCTAGGACCTGGACAGCATGGAGGGTGTCCGGTGACTATGGGGCACAGCCAGGTGGGATGGGGTAGGGGCCAGGAGATGTAGGGAGAAGGGAAAGTGACCTGCGAACTAGAGTCACATGAGAAGTGGGTCAATGGAGACTGGGGGGCAGTGGGCGGAGTCAAGGGCGCAGAGATACAGGGACATGCCAGGAACCAGGGGAGAAACATAAGAGAAGAATGCTTCAGATGGAACAGAAGTTTTCACCTGCTCCAAGTTCTGCCATGCCAATGGGAACCACCCTGGGTGCAAAATAATTCAACGGATACCCACCACATATGTGACAAAGGCGTCGCCTCCGTTACACCACCAGTTTGATGGCCTGTCTGTCAAATTCTAAACGACCCCGTTATTTTGCACAATGCCCCAGGAATTTCCTCATACATTTGCAGTCTCGCTCATTTGCAGGCCTTCACTCTGGTCTTATCCACTTTGTTGCACTCATCCGCTCTAGGATTGGTACCTTTATACCTGCAGTGAAGTTGATCTCACTATCGTGGTTGTGTTGAGTTCAATGCTAGAATCTTATGGACAATGGATGGTAAGGTGCATGAGAAAGGTAGAGTGAGTTTTAAGGGCCTAATGGGGGAAAAGTTCATGCTTGTGGTAGGCTGAAGAAGAACGGGGACTACGGATGTATTTCCCAGACAGAGATTGAGTAGGGTATTGTTTAGGACTGTTTCAGTAGTTTTAGAACTGTCAATATGTAGCCCTTGAGTCTAGATGGGATACATACTGCAGCTCGTTTTCGGATATTTGTAGATGCTAAAACTAAAATTGACTAGGGAACTTGTGAAAGGGAGGCTATGGGACACTGTAGATGTACCCCCCATTGGTCATTGGCAAAGGCAGAAGGCACACTTGGGTAGATACACCTCCTGCACATTGGCAGCTAAACTCTGGAACTCTCTCCCTGTACACATCCGGAGCATTGATAATTATTTGGCTTTTCGCAAGGCTATCAAGACCCACCTCTTTCCTTCACTATAGGCCTCTTTCTGCTGTTCACTTTCTTTTTGTCTGCCACGTGTGCTTTGTTTTTGCTCTTAGTTTCTCGTTCTTTACTTCTGGTCCCCTCCTGCCGTCTGCTGCCCTTCCGTTGCTTTTAGCGCCGGGACGCCCCTTTGCTGGGGCAGCTGTGTGCTCTATAAAACTACTTTACTTACTTATTTACTTTCTTGGTCATATGGTGTCCTATTGAATTATATAGGAAACCAGGCTCATTGCAGCTTTGAGGGGTGTTGAGAGGCCAGAGAGCCAGCACCCTGGAATAGCATTAGAGGAAAGACGTAATCAGGGAGTTAAGGAGCTTCTATAAACAAACAAGCACTGTATTTTTGGCACCAACAAATACATTGTGATGTGAAGGGCATAGTAGACACCTCGTGAAAGAGTGAGATGGCTGGGGAGGATAGATAGTATTACAAACCAGTCCCATCAGTTACCTGGAAACAGACTGTGAATGGTATAAGTGCTTGGAGGACAAAAACTAAGATTGTAAGGGACCTTGGAAGGGAAGCCTTTCTAATCTGAAGATGCCATGAGACACTGCCTCCTTATCAGACCTTAGCAGCAGGTGACCAGTTGGTGTGTCCCTCGCACAACAAAAAGTCACAGACTAGCCCCAGATAAAGTAACAGACCTGGTGCAGACAAGTTCAAAGGTGATATCTGATGACCTGGTGGGATCTAATGACCTTCCTGCCATCCGACTGACTAGAATTTCAAAGGCCATGACCTATGGCTAAGGCTCACTTGTCCACTATAGGCCGCAGTCACTCTAAGAAGCTTTCACCTTGCAATAGGAACTAGAGAATTGCACCACAGCGGATATGCCTAACTAATCTAAGTTGACTAAACTAAAATAACTGAACTAAAGCAAACTGAATAAAATGAGAAAGGTAGATTCCTGTGGCTCTTTTAAGGGTAAATGTAGTCTTTGTTGCCAAAATAAGTTCTCTGTTGAATGCTAATGGGGTCTTACTTTCCTTTTCTCCTAGGTTTATCAACCAGACGATTCTAGGAAGCCTTCTCAGCCAAGGTTGGTAAGTGCCCTCGGCCACCCTCTTACCCTCTAGTTTCCCCATTTCCTAATTCTGGACATATATTTTAGTTCTCCTGTTGACTCTAACCCTCTAGTAAACTTCTGGCATTGCAGTTTCCACCCACTCTCTCGTCTGCTGCTTGTGTAGTCTCCTCTCTTGCCCTCTGGTGTTCTCATTACCCCTGTAGGATCTTGCTCTTTGGGTCTCCCCTTCTCATCGCTTGTCCTACACCGTCCTTCTCAGGCCTCCTGCACTTTGTTGCACTACTCTCTCTTACCCACCTTTTGGTCTTGCTTCACTCTCCTGCTTTGTTCTGTGGTCTGACCTTTCTCTTCCACCCCTAATGTTCTTTTTCTTACTGTCTAGTCTAGTTATCTGGTTCTCCCAACTCCTCACTGTAGGAAGCTGGCTCTGTATATACTATACCAAAATGAGGTATAGTGTGCGCAGAGTCCAGTGGAACCCCAAAGGTAGGCAGAGGTAAAAGTAGATAATACCGTACTCTCTATTTATGGTAGTGTGGGCGAGCAGTAAGGCTTTATCAGAGGGTAGTGTTAAGCAGTTATTGTACAAACTCAGGCAAGAAATTATGTCACACGCTCAAAGACTGAACTCAGACCAATTTGTTTGTATAAAAATATTATTTAGTTATTTTATTTCTAGAACCAAGCCAGGCCTGGTGCAGGTAAGTGAAATAATACTTTGCAATACTTATGCAATTAATTACAGTTGAATGCAGGTTCAAATGCAGTTGGTTGATTTACAGGTAAGTCAATAATCAGAATTACTTTTCAGTTACTTTGTAGATTACAATACTGGTTGCTTCTTGGATTACTTTTTAAGTTACTTTTGCTAATCAGTGTGATATGCCTAGATATCACACTGAGACATTTCCTAGACAATAGGTAAGTAATTCACTTTTGGTGCATTTGCAGTTTTTCAAGTTTTCATACAAACTAACTCCACACTTTAAAGACTTTTCAAAAATAAGTAGTCAGTGCAATCCTATGGGAGGAAATTAAGTTATCAGTTAACAGGTAAGTACTTGTTTGTGGGAGTTGGTATTCTGAGGTTAGAACCAGGGTTCCCCCAGGGTCGAGGATGCGCACTCAGAACACCCTCAGCGGCACTAGGGCGGCCGGGTGCTGAGTGCTGAGGCCCAATGTTATCCAATGGGGGATAGGGAGTCTCCGGTTGGTGGCTGCTCACGAGCAAGCCACAAGGTTGTGGGAGCAAAGCTCCTGGACTTAAGCTCAGGGCAAAGGGGAATCCAGTTTAGCACACAAGTTGCACCCACAGCGGCGCAGGGGCGCATGGTTGCAGGGTGCTGTTTTGGCGTCGGGTGCCCTGTTGTTTTCAATGGGAGTTGCCGGTTTTGGATTTTGGCTGCGGCTCGGTCCAGGAAGACTTTCGAGAGGAACCAACAGCTGGGCACGTAAGTTGGAGGGCTCGGGGACGTAGGTACATGTCGGGTTCTCTTCTGTAGGGCGGCTGGATGCAGGCGTGTCTTTTGAGGTTGGATTTCACCTTACTGGGCCACTCGGGTTGGGGGGGCTCTCCGTGCAAAGGCTGCAGGCGACGTGGGGGAGTCCTGCAGGGGTCAATCTATGGTGGACTCGTACTCTGGAGCGCTGAGGGACCTCACTGGGACCGGTGGGCCACCCAGATTCAGGCTGTAGGGGTTTGGGTGCAGTGGTGGTTCCAGGTGTCGGGTTTCTTTGTCCTCAGCAGGCTCAGAGTCTGTCTTCGGAGTTTCTTTTGAACAGAGCTGCTGTTCACAGGAGATCCGCAAAAACAACAATTGATGGACAGAATGCAGAACAATGTCATACATTCACCCTAGTACAGAGATCTTTGCCTAAATCCATCGTTTTTTTGCTCACCATGCCATTCCAGTTTGAACCCAGCCATATGCAAATCAGTCTTGACCCTGTGCCTCATGGGAACAGTCCAGCCCGAACTGCCAAGCCAGGTCCTCCCTGGACTGGAAACAAGCATCCTAGGACCGGTTTCGGGGTTTCACCCCTCTTCAGCCAGGATAGCTTGATTCCAGTGGCATGGAGAGCACGGGACCCACGTCTGGGCATACCCGTCCCACTCGGGGTGACAAATGCAAAATCAGCAATTGATGGACAGAATGCAGAACAATGTCATACATTCTCCCCAGTACAGAGATCTGGGCCTAAATCCATCGTTTTTTTGCTCACCATGCCATTCCAGTTTGAACCCAGCCATATGCAAATCAGTCTTGCCCCTGTGCCTCATGGGAACAGTCCAGCCCGAACTGCCAAGCCAGGTCCTCCTGGACTGGAAACAAGCATCCTAGGACCGGTTTCGGGGTTTCACCCTCTTCAGCCAGGATAGCTTGATTCCAGTGGCATGGAGAGCACGGGACCCACGTCTGGGCATACCCGTCCCACTCGGGGTGACAAATGCAAAAACAACAATTGATGGACAGAATGCAGAACAATGTCATACATTCACCCCAGTACAGAGATCTGGGCCTAAATCCATCGTTTTTTGCTCACCATGCCATTCCAGTTTGAACCCAGCCATATGCAAATCAGTCTTGACCCTGTGCCTCATGGGAACAGTCCAGCCCGAACTGCCAAGCCAGGTCCTCCCTGGACTGGAAACAAGCATCCTAGGACCGGTTTCGGGTTTCACCCTCTTCAGCCAGGATAGATTGATTCCAGTGGCATGGAGAGCACGGGACCCACGTCTGGGCATACCCGTCCCACTCGGGGTGACAAATGCAAAAACAACAATTGATGGACATCCCCTTTGGTATCGCTTTGTTCGCCCTAAGTTGGCAGGGTATGCCCAGACGTGGGTCCCTTGCTCACTTTGCCACTGGATTCAAGATAGCCTGGCTGATGAGGGTTTTGAACCCGAAACCGGTCCCAGGATGCTTGTTTCCGGTCCAGGGAAGAAATGGCTTGGCAGTTCGGGCTGGACTGTTCCCATGAGGCACAGGGTCAGACTGATTTGCATATGGCCATGTCTGAACTGGGGTGGTGGAGTGAGCTAAAGAATGATGATGGATTAAACCCAGATCAGTTGACTGGGGGTGAGTGTTTGATTTGCTCTAACGCTCCGTCCATCATCCCCTTTGGTATCGCTTTGTTCGCCCTAAGTTGGCAGGGTATGCCCAGACGTGGGTCCCTTGCTCACTTTGCCACTGGATTCAAGATAGCCTGGCTGATGAGGGTTTTGAACCCGAAACCGGTCCCAGGATGCTTGTTTCCGGTCCAGGGAAGACATGGCTTGGCAGTTCGGGCTGGACTGTTCCCATGAGGCACAGGGTCAGACTGATTTGCATATGGCCATGTCTGAACTGGGGTGGTGGAGTGAGCTAAAGAATGATGATGGATTAAACCCAGATCAGTTGACTGGGGGTGATTGTTTGATTTGCTCTAACGCTCCGTCCATCATCCCCTTTGGTATCGCTTGTTCGCCCTAAGTTGGCAGGGTATGCCCAGACGTGGGTCCCTTGCTCACTTTGCCACTGGATTCAAGATAGCCTGGCTGATGAGGGTTTTGAACCCGAAACCGGTCCCAGGATGCTTGTTTCCGGTCCAGGGAAGACATGGCTTGGCAGTTCGGGCTGGACTGTTCCCATGAGGCACAGGGTCAGACTGATTTGCATATGGCCATGTCTGAACTGGGGTGGTGGAGTGAGCTAAAGAATGATGATGGATTAAACCCAGATCAGTTGACTGGGGGTGAGTGTTTGATTTGCTCTAACGCTCCGTCCATCATCCCCTTTGGTATCGCTTTGTTCGCCCTAAGTTGGCAGGGTATGCCCAGACGTGGGTCCCTTGCTCACTTTGCCACTGGATTCAAGATAGCCTGGCTGATGAGGGTTTTGAACCCGAAACCGGTCCCAGGATGCTTGTTTCCGGTCCAGGGAAGACATGGCTTGGCAGTTCGGGCTGGACTGTTCCCATGAGGCACAGGGTCAGACTGATTTGCATATGGCCATGTCTGAACTGGGGTGGTGGAGTGAGCTAAAGAATGATGATGGATTAAACCCAGATCAGTTGACTGGGGGTGAGTGTTTGATTTGCTCTAACGCTCCGTCCATCATCCCCTTTGGTATCGCTTTGTTCGCCCTAAGTTGGCAGGGTATGCCCAGACGTGGGTCCCTTGCTCACTTTGCCACTGGATTCAAGATAGCCTGGCTGATGAGGGTTTTGAACCCGAAACCGGTCCCAGGATGCTTGTTTCCGGTCCAGGGAAGACATGGCTTGGCAGTTCGAGCTGGACTGTTCCCATGAGGCACAGGCTCAGACTGATTTGCATATGTCCATGTCTGAACTGGGGTGGTGGAGTGAGCTAAAGAATGATGATGGATTAAACCCAGATCAGTTGACTGGGGGTGAGTGTTTGATTTGCTCTAACGCTCCGTCCATCATCCCCTTTGGTATCGCTTTGTTCGCCCTAAGTTGGCAGGGTATGCCCAGACGTGGGTCCCTTGCTCACTTTGCCACTGGATTCAAGATAGCATGGCTGATGAGGGTTTTGAACCCGAAACCGGACCCAGGATGCTTGTTTCTGGTCCAGGGAAGACATGGCTTGGCAGTTCGGGCTGGACTGTTCCCATGAGGCACAGGGTCAGACTGATTTGCATATGGCCATGTCTGAACTGGGGTGGTGGAGTGAGCTAAAGAATGATGATGGATTAAACCCAGATCAGTTGACTGGGGGTGAGTGTTTGATTTGCTCTAACGCTCCGTCCATCATCCTCTTTGGTATCGCTTTGTTCACAGGAGATCCGGTCTTTGTTGAAGGCAATCAGTCCTCCCAGGGTTCTGGAGGTCGCTGGCTGCAGGACAAGGCGACTTTTGGTGCTGGATCTCTGCAAACTGCAGATGGGTCGGTAGGGCTGGGGCCAAGTCAGTTCTTCTCTGCAGTCTTCTCTGATGGGCGTCTTCTTTCGTCCTTCTTCTTCTTAGGTTGCGGGAATCTGTCTTCTTGGTTCAGGGCTGCCCCTTAAATACTGTATTTAGGGGGCGTTTTAGGGGTCTTGAGGTCAGTAGCCAATGGGCTACTGACCTTAGGGTGACTACACCCATGGTGTGCTCACCCCACATGGGGAAGTGGGCACAATACCTAATCCTGATTGGAGAGTGCCTGCCATCTGCAAGATGGCGGGCACTGAAGAGTGTGCTTCACCTCGCCTCCTCCACCTGAGGGGTGGGGTTGGCAGAGGTGGGCACACCTTCTGGGCTGTGCTAATTTTTCCCGCCTGTCTTCCTGCCAGAAAGGAGGGTAAACAGGAAGGGGGCCTGCTCCTGATAGCAGGAGAGGCTGGGGATCCCGTTACAAAGGCAGCAAGGCATTTGAATCTCCCCTGCCACAGATGGCTCTTCCTGGCCTGGGGGAGGTGTGAACACCTCCGCCCTGGAAAGGCTTTGTTTCTGGGCTCAGGGACCGAAGGCTCCCACCCCAGGGGTCCAGAAACATGTCTCATGGTGGCAGGCTGGTGGTTACCAGTCAGGGAACCCACCAGAGGCTGGTCGTTTTTCAGGGGGCATCTCTAAGATGCCCTCTGAGTGCATTGTATAATAAATCCCACACTGGCATCAGTGGAGGTTTATTATGCTGAGAAGTTTGATATCAAACTTCCCAGAATTCAGTATAGCCATTATGGTGCTGTGGAGTTCGTAATGACAAACTCCCAGACCATGTACTCTTTATGGCTTTACTGCACTTACAATGTCTAAAAATTGGACTTAGACACTGTATGGGGTACAGTGCTCATGCAACTGTACACTCACCAGTGGTATTGTGCACCCAGCTAGATGGGTGCCTTATCTATACCATAGGCAGTGGGTTGCAGACATGGCACACAGTTATGTGCACCATGTCGACTCTTCACTTTTCTCTGCACCAAAACACGCAACCTGCAATGGCAGTGTGTGTGTTAAGGTACATGACCTCTAAGGGTGACACAATAAGTGCTGCAGCCCTTAGAGGCCTTCCCTGGTCACAGTGGCCTTGGTACCCATGGTACCTTTTACAAGGGACTGACATGTGGCCAGAGAGGTGGCAATTGGGGTTACAAGGGAATATATGATGTTACTTAGCATACCGTTACTCCGCAGGTATTTACTTCGAAGTTTTTACTACGCATGATTTTAGTGCCCATGCTTTTACTTCTCAAATATATACAAATACATTAAAAATGCTTTTACTTCGCAGTTAATTATTACGCATACCGTTACAACGCGTTATTGGTACTTTAAAACAAAAAATGAATTGTAATAGTAACCTATCCCCTGGCCCGCACCCTGAACCCTAAAAATACCCCCTACATCCCAAAACCCTATCTCACCCTGACCCCTAAAAATATCCCAGCACCCCAAAACCTAAACGCACCCTGAACCCTAAAATTAACCCCTACACCCCAAAACCCTAACCAACCCTGACCCCTAAAATTACCCCAGCACCCCAAAACCTAAACGCACCTTGAACCCCAAAAGTACCCCAGCACCCCAAAACCTTAAACGCACCCTGAACCCTAAAAATACCCCCTACACCCCAGACCCCTAAAATTACCCCAGCACCCCAAAACCTAAACGCACCCTGAACCCCAAAAATACCCCAGCACCCCAAAACCTTAAACGCACCCTGAACCCTAAAAATACCCCCTACACCCCAAAACCCTATCCCACCCTGACCCCTAAAAATATCCCAGCACCCCAAAACCTAAATGCACCCTGAACCCCAAAAATACCCCAGCACCCCAAAACCTTAAATGCACCCTGAACCCTAAAAATACTCCCTACACCCCTGACCCCTAAAATTACCCCAGCACCCCAAAACCTAAATGCACCCTGAACCCCAAAAATACCCCAGCACCCCAAAACCTTAAATGCACCCTGAACCCTCAAAATACCCCATGCACCCCAAAACCCTAACCCACCCTGACCCCTAAAAATACCCCAGTACCCCAAAACCTAAATGCACCCTGAACCCTAAAATTACCCCCTACACCCCAAACCCTAACCAACCCTGACCCCTAAAATTACTCCAGCACCCCAAAACCTAAACGCACCCTGAACCCCAAAAATACCCCAGCACCCCAAAAACCTTAAATGCACCCTGAACCCTAAAAATACCCCCTACACCCCAAAACCCTAACCCGCCCTGACCCCTAAAAATACCCCTGTACCCCAAAACCTAAACCCACCCTGAACACCAAAAATACCCCAACACCCCAAAACCTTAAACGCACCCTGAACCCATTAACAGAATTAATACTACAATGCACAGTAACTCCATTATGCGTAGTAAGTGCATGCTAAGTAATGGCATCTGCGAACTAAAATATGCGTAATAATGGTAATACGAAGTAATGACCGCATAGTTAGGTAGAATACCGTTACAAGGTACAGTTTTGGAAAAGAACACAGGCCCTGGGACCCTGATTGGCAGGGACCCATGGCACATCGAGTCAAAGTGCATCAGAAATCTGGCAAAAAGTGGGGGGGGGGTTACTGCAACAGAAACCCAGCTTCCTACACTCACCCACTACTGTTCCTGTTTTCCTCTCTAGTATGTAGCTCTGCAAGAAATTGGGTTACTGGTTGAGGGGGGTAAAACCCTACTCAACCAGCAACCACAAAATCTTGTCAGTGTGAAGTCACAAGCAAATCCCAAATAAGCCTGTGCTCAACCCTCTGTTAGCTGGCACAGAGCAGTCAGTCTAAACTTAGAGGCGATGTATAAAGTATTTGTGCAACACTTCAAACTGTAATAAAACGAAAACACACCACAAAAAGGATCCCACACCAATTGAAAAATAGAGTAGATTTAAATAAATAAAACAAGACCAAAGCGACAAAAATCCAGTCGGTAGAACTGTAGAGAAAATAGCACCAAAGAGCGTAGAGCGCCAACTATGTATATTTGCTTGTGCCAGACCGGGACAAAGTCACAAGTTCAGGCCGACCGCTATGGAGTGCGGGCCAGCTACTGGGACCCAGTTGGGCCCGCTGAACAGAGTCCCTTAAATCCTGGTTTCAGAGCTTTGCAATGTCCTACGTTGAGGATTCGAGGCATTGCATCAGTTGCGAAGCTCCGATTAGACGTATTGCGTCATCATCGAGGATCCTATCGAAGAGGGCTTGAGAAGCGAAGTCTGGCGTGAAGGCTGTGTCACGCAGTTGAGGCAATGTTTCGTTTCCCAGGAGCTGTGAGGCTGTGATGCGAGAACCAGCGTCGCTGTCAAGGCTGCCGTAGACGAGAGATTTGAGATGCGAGGTGAAGCTTCGACCAGCAGTGGTTCTGATGCAGACTGCAAGGTCGATGTGCAGCCCTTGCATTGGGAGAATCCTCACTGGAGAGGCGATGCATCAGTTCTGCTTGGGGACTGCGCCGCGCAACAGAGAAGATGCAGCAGTTCTGCTGGATCCACAGATGGGCTGACAGAGCACCTTCAGGCCCACTTTTAAGGGTCCAAGAATGGGATGGCACCACTTTGCAGGGTAAAACTCACAGCTGCAGAGTCTAGGTGCTGGTTGCAAGAGACTAGCCCTTGGAGTAACTCTGGTGGTCCTGGGTTGAGGTTGCAGGTCCAGTCCTTCTCACCTAGGCAAAAGGGCAGCAGGCAGCAGGTCAGCACAGCAGGCAGCAGTCCTTCAGGGTAGCAGTCCAGCAGAGTGGCAGTCATTTCATTTGCACAGCAGTCCTTCTTCCTGATAGAGTCTCCACAGGTCCAGAACGGTACGGAAGAGTTGGTGTCGGGGGTCCAATACTTATACCCAGTTCTGCATTTGAATTGGGAGAAGATTACAGAGGGTTCCCTTTGAAGTGCACAGGTTTCCTGCCTTCTTAGCCCTGGCTCCAAACCACCTACAGGGGGCATGCAGCCCTTTGTGTGGAGGCAGGGCATAGCCTATTAATGTGTAAGTAGTGCTGTGCCCAGCTCCTCCCTCCCATCCTGCCAGTGATGGCCCATCCAGGCACACCTAAGCTCTCTATTGTGTGTGGCTCTCTAGGAAGAATACACAAAGCCCAACTGTCAACTACACCCAGTCAGGTGACACAAGGATAGGCTGCAGGCACTAAATGGCTACGGCAGGAAAATGTCAATTTTCTAAAAGTGGCATTTTCAAAATTGTAATTTAAAATCGGACATCACCATAAGAGGATTTTTATTACAACTCCAAAGACACCAAACATGAACTGCCTACCTGTTCCAATTTGGAAGTTACAGCTTATTAAATGTAATAAGGTAACTCCAATGTTATCCTATGGGAGAGGAAGGACTTGCAGTAGTAAAAAGCAAATTAAGTGTTTTTCACTACCTAGACGTCTAAAACTTAAAAGTACATATCCAACTTTTAAAATACACTGCACCCTGCCCTAAAGGCTTTTGTGGGCCTACCTTAGGGGTGACTTGTATGTATTAAAAAGAAAGGCTTGGGCTTTGCTAAATGGTTTATATTTGCCAGGTTGAAATGGCAGTTTAACACTGCACACACAGGCTGCAGTGGCAGTCCTGAGACATATTTAAAGGACTACTTAAGTGAGTGGCACAATAAGTGCTGCAGGCCCGCTTGTAGCATTTAATTTCAGGCCCTGGGTACATGGAATACCACATTTCTAGGGATATGTAAGTAAATTCAATACCCCAACTGGGGCTAAGCCAATGTTACCATGTTTTAACGAGTGAGCACATGCACTTTAGCACTGGTTATCAGTGGTAAAGTGCACAGA
Source organism: Calotriton arnoldi (assembly GCA_963921515.1). Lineage (NCBI taxonomy): Eukaryota > Metazoa > Chordata > Amphibia > Caudata > Salamandridae > Calotriton > Calotriton arnoldi. Next base: position 8,740,359 of record CAWUFW010000004.1, on the reverse strand, counting down.
GTCCTAAGGTCAGCTAAAACAAGATCAGCAAAAATGGAGGAGTAAGGCAAAAAGATTTGGGGAAGACCACCCTAAGGCTGACAGGTCTAAAAGCACCTTCTCGCTCACCGTTGATGTTCTTTTTCTCCTTCTCTGGTTTCATCCTCATATTGCCCACTTTCTCTCACTCCATTTCTGTGACTCTCTCTTAGTTTCCCTTCTGTGTTCTCACCTATCTCTCTCCCTCTCCTGGTGTTAGTTACTTGAGTTTTTCATTCAACGGTTTCAGTCATTGGACCTTACACATATGTACATATATTTTACAAATGAAGATGATAGGGAAAGAAAACAAAATTACATTCTTTATAAAAGCATAGGCGGAAATAGAATCAAGATTAGAGATTTTAAATGTCATAACATTGAAAAGTTACGAAAACTGCAAACTTTTAGATAGTATTCGTCTGTAACACTAAGCATAGAAAGCCTGTAGTACAGGTCATAAAGAGTTCCACAGCTAGGACAGTAGGTAATCTATCCAACATCAGCCACAAACCACCAGCATTCAAACCTATGCACTGGTCCCATGTAATGATCAAAGTTACATTTAAGGTGCTTTTTGGACCCTTGATGGGAGCCTGAACTAGAAAGGCCATTGATGAGCATGAATTTGGATGTATTTGAGTCTGTTTTTGTGGGCTTTAGCACAAGCGCTCTTTTTTGGGACCAGGACTTACTTTTCATCACCAGACTTTGACCCAGAGAAGGGGACAGTAAGGTAGGGAAGGGAGAAAGAAGAAAGAACAGAAAGAAAGCAAAACAGTGTCAAAGGGAGAAAGAACCTGCAAGAGTGAGATAAAGAGATTGGAAGTGGAGGTTGGTGCACGAAAGAGGTAAGAGTTGAAATCAAGTCTGCGCAGTTTTGGCATTCAGCAATCCCCACATTTGGATTCCGGCAGCAAGCACCTAAAAAATCTTTGTGCACCTGCATCTATTTTTTTACCAGTTAAGCACTGGTAAGAAATGTAGGATGAAGTCACATCCATGAGGACTGTGATAGGGTTTCTGGTTCAGGGAGGAAGAGGATAACGTCACTTACGCCTGCAGCCAGTTTGTTTTAGCAGTCATCAGCCTGGCTGCGCATCTTGTTGGGTGTTTGCTGCCTGGCACTGGTGAATGCTTCTAGCATCATCAGAAGCAGGAGTGGTGATAATGGGCCTCTGTGCCTCTGCTCCTCGCGTCCTATTGATCAGCATAGGCACGCACACTGGCAGGCTATGCCAGGGCCTCATAAAGCCTTATGAGAAACAGGGGAGAAGCAGACGGGAAATGAAACCACACGGAGAAGCCACATAGAGACTTGCAGACCCAGAGGACCTCAGAAAGCCTCTCCTGGCAGTGGGCCAGGATAGGGTTACATACATAATCATTGTACTGCAGACCTAGTGCTGATGGCAGGCACTGCTGTGCGTCGCTGTCAGGGCACACGAGGAGAGACAAACTGGCAGATAGTGTTGCCAGTGCTGTCAGATGCACCCTTCCTTGAGGGCCACTTTATCACATCAGAAGGCTACTGTGACCAGTCTAGAGGCCATGCTAGTGCATCTAACTTATGAGAAACCAGGTCAAGTTCAGAGAAGCCAAGCCAGTGCCTGGGGCTGTCTCCAAAAGTGGCGCGGCTAGACAGGTGTTACTAGGAATCCCTTCAGAGGCATATGTTACTAGGAATCCTTTCAGAGGCGTGGCCAAAGTAATCAATCATTATTTGTAAAAGCATGGCTTATCACTCAAGAGGGTATCCAGGTGCTTGCTGTAGGTCTCATTCTAAGAGCCAGGTCCTGAGTCCCTTCCTGAAGTCGGTCAGCGAGGGCGAGGTGCAGTGGTGGAGGGTGTTCCAGGCTTTGGCAGCGAGAAATAAGAAGGGGTGTCCTCCAGCGCGAGGATCTGCGAGAGGTGTGCAGGGCAGGGGGTCCTGGAGGCATGGTGGAAGTACAGACGATGGATCAAGTAGGCAGGTCCTTGGTTGTGGAGGGCTTTGTAGGCGTGAATCAGGAGCTTGAAATGGCATCTCTTCTGGACCAGAAGCCAGTGGAGGTCTTTCGGGTGGTAGGTGATGTGGGATCTCTTCGGCAGGTTGAGAATCAGTCTGGCGGCTATGTTCTGGATCATCTGGAGTCTTTGTATGAGTACGGAGGTGGTGTCTAAGCCTGGGCGTAGTTCGCGAAGTAGCGCTACGCGAAGCTACGTGAAGTGCAGTTCGCACTACGCGAGCTACGCATAGCACTACGCGAACTGCGTAGTGCGCTGTTCGCAATGATTGCACAGTGCCGGATGCTTGTCCGCACTGTGCAATCATTGAAAACGGCATCTTGCACAGTGCGAGCTGTCTTTTACTGCTGCTCGAGTAGATTTTTACTCGAGCGGCAGCTTTCAACGCGGACTGGTAGTTTCTCATCGCGAGCGGTCGCGAGCATACGCAACCACTCGCAGTGAGAAACCTGACCTCCCCGCGTTGAGAATCTCGCCGGAGGTTTATTTTCCACGCTCGCGATCGGCAACTTGATGTTGCTGATCGCGAACCAGAAAAAGTCTCGCCGGGATGTCATTTTGCTTGCTCGCGGTCGCCATCTTGACGTTGAGGACCGCGAGCAAGCAAAAATGACCGCTGCACTACGCTACGCTGCGCTACGCGTGTTTGCACTGTGCTACGTGCAACTCGCGTTGTGCGAAGTAGCGCAAACTTCGCAAACTACGCGAGCGTAGCGTAGTACTTTGCCCAGGGTTAGTGGTGTCTGCATAGAGTGCGTTGCCGTAGTCCAGTCGGCTGGTGATGAGGGCAGGCTTTCACATGTAAACTAAAATCCTGCGCTTCATGCAGCGTGCTACCTGAAAAGTATTTGGTTGCCTCTCACTGAGTTTTCTGTTATTGCGGCCAGACATATAACCAGTACTTAATTTGTAAAAAATAAGTGCCAGGCCCCTCGTCAGGAGGCCACTTCTGCCTGCACTGCCCATAGTCACTATCAGCGCTGCCAACTACATTAACAACACAACTTCTAACAATCACACTCCTACAGTTGTGAAAATTCGTACTATTCCAGGCCACAAAGAGATAAGAATGGCTTTGGCAGCTGGTATTCATCATTTTTAACACATATTGAATTAATAAACAACTGATGTTGTGCTGGTCTCTAAATCAGATAAACATCACCACCATGTGGCTGACTGTGATAAGTGAGGGTGTTGACAATTAAGTGCTGGTGCCGAGCACTGGAAACCACTGGCTCAAATTAAGCACTGCATATAACATACCAATGCACATACACCAAAAACAAACCACAGCCACTGGCTTTGCCAAGGCTTGTTAGCTGCATCAATTAAACGAGTAACTTCATATACTGACAATTCCTAGACTACCTAACCGTAGGCAGACAATGATAAAACCAGGCTAGTCAAATACCAGTGCTGCGAGTTCCCTTTTTAAAATAAAAACGCGCTCTTGATTGATTTTCAAGCAGGGAAGAGGTGCACGCTAAGTCTCTTCTGGTGTCACGAAAGTGAAAAACTTACCTTTCTGTGCATTTTTTAAAATAAATGTATATAAACACTCTCTAGCAATAGGATAACACATACCTTTGTGTGGCAAGTTATTTTTTCAAATAGTTGTTTCATTTATTTAAACTGGCCATTAAAAGTCCTAATGGGAAGAGAGGGAATATTACACATTCACGATCTTATAATTAAAATATATACCTCCCCGTCGGGCTTCAAAGGCAAACAGTGTGAAGTCTTTGCAGTAAAACATGACTCGCCATTAGCCCCCTGGCATTCAGGCCTGCTCTGTTGCCAAGCAGAAGTCACATCGCCTAGGAACAAGTTAGTCTGCAGACATACTGGGACTGCAAGATGCAGTATATAGGCTAAAAATAGCAAACATTGGTAGCCAGAGGGCAGCGCTGTGATGTACCACTGCACAATAATTATCCTGTGCTACGTTATAAAGACCTAAAAGCAGATTTACCAAAATATAGCTAAAAAACGCAGAAAGCAAAGTTGCAGCGCCTCGTTGTGCAAGGGGGAGTGAGCAGTGCAGAGCCACATTTAGTAAATATGGCCTGCTGCAGTTCTCTTCCCCTGCACTGTTGCAGAAACAGACTGCTTATCACCATGTACACATCCTTGCACCACGGTGTAAAGGGGTTTCTGTGATGTCTAACATTAGTTTTGTACTGGAAGAATACCCTTCCGGTGTAAAATCCTAAGCCTAGACAATTTTTAAAACAATTCACTCATTGGATGTGTGCTGTACAGTGCTTCACATGTACAATGTGTGAACTACTTGGAGAAATAGATATCTTTCTTCAACTGGCCTGACAAGCCTGGCCTGACAATTTTAGTAGATAGGGCTTTGCATCAAAAAGCATGGCTGTCTGCGCTCAAATGACTAAGTACCTCCCATATAATGCTGTATTGATGTGTGAAGTAGGACACAACCTATTTCAGCTAAAAAAAGAAACATTTCCAGTGCAAAAAAGTTTTGCACTGGAAAGTGAATACCCTTGAAAGACTTTACACCACTTTGCATTGCTTTGCGATGGCTCAGTCTTGATAAATCTGTCTATTAGGGCGCTCTGTCTGTGTTTGCGCCACAGCACACCTTTAAAGAGGTTTGAGCTGCGTGCAAACAGGAACAGTGCATCCTATTACATATAATAGGCTGCCCTCAGGGCAGCCAGAAACTCGGCACTATCATGAGGGCAGGATAAAAATAAAAAGCATAGCTGTTGTTTGAAGTAGCCGATCTGTCTTTCACACTCCAGGCAGCACCCGGCCTGCACTTTAGAGGGTGGACAGTGTGATCTCCTGCAAGCGAGGGCAGTAAATGACTGCACCTGCGTGCATCGGGGGCAGTCCTTTGGAATCCCTTTCCCCCAGAGGGCACAGAGGTAAAGTGTTTCCCTCATTGGATGGAGCCAAGCCACCATGCTAATTAGGGAACACCCCCTTAAGATAGTGCTGTTGTTTTGTGTGCTACGGGCACTATATATGTTAAACAAGGGGCCGCACAAGTATCAGCTCCCCCTTGTGCAATATTACAGTGTCCTGAGAACAGAAAATGGGCGCGCGCAAGTAGTACACCCCCAGGGTACTGTATGTGCCATGATGTCAGTGTGCACCAAACCACGTCTTAACCACCTAATGATAATTCATCTCTGAATCTGGCGAAGATGGCTTGCATTTCAGGTGGATTAATGTACTTGAATTAGTGTCACAATGCAACAGCCGCCAAGTACTCCGGCACGGTGTAGGTGCTACCTGTCAGATAAGGCATTTTGGTGCTGTGCATAAAGATATGAAGCACTATAGTAATGTGATTACAATCACTGTTACCATTTTGATGCCTGAATACTCCACTTGTCCTTATTCCTTTGGAGTACCCAGCTGCAGCGGTTCACCATAGCCCGCTTCTGCTTTGCCCTAACCAATGGCCTCTTTCCATCCGCAAGATCAGGCACAGACGTGCAGTTACCCCAGGATTAAACATAATCTGCCATGCAAGGTGAAATCACATCACACTGATTTACCAGTGTGATTCCTAAATTTTGGCTCATTTTTAGGAGAAAATTCCTTCAGGTTTATCCTGGCAAATTTGTTCCAGGATATACCTACAGTAATTTTGCATGAATGAAAAATTCCAAGGCACTTGTAGCAATGATCATAGTTATAGTTCTGTTAGGACAGCCGACTTGTGTCTTTGGTTTACAGTCCTGTTTTTCAATCTCATCAACATAGTACTTCTAGGGCGAGCCTAAAAGCTCACGAGCATATATACAATCTAGTCAATCCAGGATGAGGTGGAAGCGAAAAGACTAATCCAACCATTTTGCTGTGCTAAAAAAAGAGGGTGCTAAGACTGTAACCTCAGTTTATTTCTCCTTCAACCACAATCTTTTGGAGGAAAAATATAAAATTTTGACAGAAGAGGAAATCCTGTCCTTTATTCAGCGTTGCGAATGGCTCCACAGAATGTGAGCTTTCTGAATCTTTGTATGGGAAGCCTTCTTTATCAGAGATATTTCATCTGTGACATGGAGTGTCAGCAATAACATTTAAGACGAAGCATCCTTAAGCAGAAAAACCTTTTTAAACCAGATGATGTCTTCCAACTGGTCAACAATTATTTAGGGCCTTATTAGACTGTCCCAAAGAGACAAGCTGGAATTTATCTCAACCGATAAATTCTGATACCCAATGGGTTCAGAATTTATCTGGTGCAATAAACTGCACCTAGGTCGACCTTTTGGGGAATAACGTGGATTTTGGTGCTTACATGCTGTAAGCATCAAAATATACACATCCCGCTAAAATACTGGTCATTTTTCCCCCTGCTAAATTCTAGCAGATTTGGCCTGCCAAAATTTAAGGGAGGGTGTGCAGTTTATTACTGGGTGCGATACACATCTCACCACTTAATGTTTGCGCACGGATTGCAATTTTATGGGCTAGTTGTAATCTGGCTCCAAGAGATGCACATTCAAACTTAAACACTAGCATACATTCAGACCTTTTGAGATATTACCAAACACTGTTTTGGGCCACAAGACCAGTGATCTCCATCTTTTCGCTACATAGTATCAATTTTTTGCCTTTAACTATTGGTTTCTGTTAGGAAAATTGGTCTCTCTTATTGAATTCCAGCTTCTGGTCATTTCATTGCTGTTTCATTTTTTTGTACCATAAAGCAGTGTTAATTTTGCCTGTTCCTGCCAGGGGTTCATGTTCACCATCATGGTTTATTCCAGACTGTGGGAACACAATGCATGCTACATCTGAAGTTTCATGTGATACTAGCTTCAAAACCTCAGTAGCACTAGAACTCAACCTCAAGCCTGAGGAAAGAGAAGGCAGAAATGTTTTCTAATTTGTAAGGTCTTCGAAATAAAACCAGCCAAGTCTAACACAGAGGGTCATTGTGATCCAGGGAGAAACATGGATAATGGCAATGAAAATTCAGCAAAAATGTGTTCTGCCCATATCCGAAACTTTAGAAAATGTGTCAGTGGGAAATGCGTGGTTCTATTTGCGCAGTCACGCATAAACATACAACCTGTAAAGGAATTTTATTCCTTGGCTCTCCATGATGTGATGTTGTAATAACACATTGTAATAATTTTGTGATAGTATTAAAAGATCACCATTGAGCAGCAGTGTGTTGTGCTTTACAAATAATTTAGCAGGACATTGCTTTATATTTAAGTTGGTCAAACAAGAATTAAGATTATGGAAATTGCAACAACACTGATACTGCTCAATCTGTATTCAGCGATTAAAAATGTGGATTAAGGCATTTTACTGTTTGATCTGTTACTCGAGAGGTGATTGGGATTCCAGAATTGGCCTACGTTTGGAATAATTTAGTTAGAAAAACAATTATTATGTTATTGTTATATTCGAAAGGCATTCAGTTTGGGAAAAAAATGGAAATCAAACTTTGACCATTACAAGAACTTGTAATTACAATTACCATGACTTTCGCAACCAAATTTACTAGGATTGAAGTTGAGTTAACGGCAAAAGAATAGAATGGCCAAGGTTGAAGTTTTAGGCAGATCGTGGTTGAAAAAAGGCAGTATTATATTTTTTCAAACTTTTTCTATCAAAATGATTGTAAAGTAAGTGCAAAATAAGTAGAATGTAATCTATTTTTACCTAAATGTTTCTCGCTAAATATTTGGCACTACAAACATTTTACAAACACCCATGGGTATTCGTGCACAAGGTTTTGACCTCTCTGTCTAGAATCTGGGAGAAGAGTTTGTGCAAGTAAAGTCCTGTTTGAAGGACACTCTCATTTAGATCTGACAAGGGCTGTTTCATCTCAACACCACCCACAAGTGGGTGAGGCATCTTTGGGAATCGTTCCTCCCCACTGTGATATTTGTCATAAACTGCATCCAATTTGACGTTTAATTCTGCGATTGACATTTAAATTTATCTTCAGCTGGTTTATCAGAGATAATGGAGTTCGGATCTGAGGACTGACCAGGTTGTGTTCAGCATCAGAGCCAATGAACATCTTTAATTTATTAAGGCATCTCAAGCAGTCAGGCTTAAGGCAAACTCTTCCTGCTCTCAGAATCAGGGATTTTCTTTGATTTTCAATCTATCCACCAATGGTGGAGCCAAACCGAGATTTCTATAACCGAACTACGGATAATCCAGATGTGGTCTTGTGCTGGTTCAGGGTACTTGACTCTAATGTATTCCACCAAGGTCTCACAAGGGTGATGTCCTTCATAAACAAATGCAGTGGAGTCTTAGGTGTTTTAGCAACAAAGTAATTGAGAACAGGATGGTGGAATTACATTAAATCAGTATTAAAATCCCAGCTCTGAACCTCGTTATATTAAAATCCAAACATAAATATTACTACAAAAAGCCATTTTGGACATTTTCACTTGGTAGCTGTGTAAATGCTAGAAACTATTGCACCACCGATGGTTATTAAGAGCAAGAAACCTTACTGGAAAACCCACCCTTAAATTTCGTACTGCTCATTATCGGGCCCTAAACAGATGTAAGTGCGTTCAATCTTAGAACAAACTTTCACATCATGGTGCATAGGCTCTCCTTGTGTTGGGGTCCTGCATACGTCTACAACTGCTAAGGCAGAAACACCTAAATCTATTCAGTGATTATTCAACTATTTGTTACACAAATTATATGTTATTATCCAACTGCAGTTTCAGAGACTAGTAAACCTACTTAGAGACATGGAAATAGGAGCGGTTGACACAGTAGTCATATAATTATACAGTTGAAGGTTGACAAGAGGTTTAGATATATTCTAACCCAAAAGCTATGGTACCAATATCATTCTCTTTGTGCACCTTCCCCTAACGGCTTCCGTCCCCTTTGGTGACACAATCCAGGTACAGAGTGATGACACACATGTGATACCATAGCCGGAAAAGAAATGTCAATGTGGTGATTGAGCACTGTAAAGAAAACCAATATAAAGTTTCCATGTAAATAGAATATAGCATAATAATGTATTTCATGTGGTTCTGCTCACTTCTGATTTTGAGACTTCAGGCATCCTGGGCACTGGGAGATAAAATGGGTTGTCCAGTGAAGAGCAGTTTGATCAAGCAGGTCCACTTACTTTGGAACTCAGTTCTCAGCATTGGATGCTTGAATCATTTCCTGTTGTCAAAGAGAGAGTCACACTTCAATAAGAGGCAATGATTCAAGCGTGTGAATTTATGACAGTTACCAACACTGGGGGATCACAGCAACAGGTAAGTAACTTGTTTTTCTCTTTGGTCTAGAGTTAGAAACTCAGTGACTAGGCCAGTCACGGCAGGCCATTCTATTCCTTCTCTGTCAACTCTGACTGTCTTTTCCCTGAAGTCATGGGATGTAAATGGCATGGCAACAAAACACTCTAGCGAAACCTAGAAACTCTTCCATCCGTCCATACCCTAACAACCTATCCCCTTATATCACAGTGTATGGAACATAAATGCCACTTTTACCTCCATTTTAGGGAAAATAAGCACAGAATATCCTACCTCTAAAATGTGAGAAGTAGTTAATGTTCCATGCATGAGTTACACAATGCCCAAGACAACAGTAACCTGGACACAACTGACCAATCCTAAGCAGGGATTCACATGACACCATCCGAGGCATGCGTCGTACATTTGTCGTATATTGTGGAATGTACATAACTAGATTATAGCTATTGATGTCTGTAGTGGGACTGGCTGGAATAAGACCAGGAAATTATATCCTTGTTCATAAATATGCAGCACCACAGACAAAATGAATCAAATTTCATCAGTGCACAGGTGCTTATGTTAATATTCTTATTTTTATGTGCCTCTTTCAACCTTAAATATTTTCTTTTCCTTCAAAACAGGTCTGGGCTGGAGAACAGAGTGGCCTTGAGTTTTGTTATAAGCTTCACTGTCCGGCATACTTAACGGAAGAGAAAGAGACGCCTTGTGCTTCCTAAACCTAGATGTAGCTGGTTCTGCACGCTGCGAGTGCGGCGCTTGACCATGTCTGCATTTAACCACTATTGTACTGCTTGACCTGCACAGTTCCTGTACCACTCACTCAGGACAACGTCACCCACTAGGCCTAATTGCCTAACTTGTGCTTGTACCTAATAATGTTAACTGTGTGATTAGAAGAGGAGAACAGATTACTCTGTCCTTGAGATAAGCAGCCATCAGGTCAAACAGAAAATGGCACTATAATCCTCTGCCTCTACCTTCCCAGGACCGCCAACACGTGTATCCACTCAGCTACCTTATGGTGCACATTTTTTTAAAATGCTGTTTTATTCATTTATCCCACGTCTTCATTTTTCTGTTTCAGTGAACACTGTCTCCCGTTTCCTGCAAGGCAATCTTCTATGCTGGGTATAGTCCCAGATACAGCTTTCATTTTCCTTGTCCGTAACGTGATATTTGAGTTTGTCATCAACTTTGTATCAATCTCTAGCTTCTTGTCTCCTGTGTTGTCATCTGGCTTCCTGTTTCCCAGCCCCTCCTCCAACACGTGGCAACTCTATGTTTCAGCATTAGCCCTCGCCTCTCTACCTCCTCTTCCATTTACATACCTACTTCTCTTTGCTAGTGGGTTCCTCTTTCAGGACCCTCCCATATCACTACCCTCCTGTTCCTGCATTACCTTCTTCCTCAGGATTCACCCTTTCATGATTTCCTGTTCCAAAGTGCTCGCCTCCATTTGATTTTCTGTGCCAGAATTCTCTCATATCTCTGGCCCCACTACATTATTCAACAGCACCTGCTGTTCCTGCATTCTGACACACCTTCAGCCTCCTGTCCCAGAATTCTCCAGTGCATCTCACTTCCTGTATCCTCTATCATCTCGTTCCAGAATGGTCACATGCCTCTGACTTTCTGTTCCTGTATTCTCCTATTCCACTGGCTTCCTGTACCAGCCTTCTGGCATTTCATTTGCTGTTCCACGATTCCTTATTCCCGACTACCTACTCCACCATTCTTCCTCAGATCTCTGACTTATAGTGAATCATCCTCCCACTTTGGCTTCCAGTCCCAGTATTCTCCCACGCTGTGAATTCCCTTCCCCTTACATGGAGTATCTCTTTCCTCCTGCACCTTCTGTCCTTCCTTAAAGGGCTCTCCCTCTGACTTGCTGTTTCCTCTTCACCCTATTTTGCCATTTGGCATGCATCCACTCATTCAGTATTGGTAAGAGTTTCCCTAAAAGACAAGGTTGTTTATCTTGTTCCTCACCAACAGAATGGAATTTCACAAGAGCATGTCAGAATGAGATTGCAGATTCCACCAGATGCATCCTCCAGAACCTGCTTGGCATTCCCAAATGCTGGAAAGAATGACCTCCTCAAACTAGCTTTTTTAGGAATTGTTTGAAACGACCTTTGGTTGCCAATTTGTGAATGGTCATCTTAAAAAGTACACTCTTCCGAATGCATATGAACAGTATGATCCTTTTTTAAGTTGGCAACTGGTGAAGCAAGAGTTACTATTTAGAATGTGTTTGCCTAAACCACTGTGGTTTTCTGATACTTTACATAGGTCTAGGTGGCTTTCAGTTTCCAGCACACTTCTAGCTTCATGTGTCCCTTGGTCCCTTTTCCTCCCCATCAATTTTGAACTTCATTTTGCCTTCAGCTTTTTGTTCATCCTGCCCCATGTGACACTGATTGGCGCCACCTCTCGCTTCCTGTTTTCCTTTCTAGTTTGCTGTTCACGTCACGTGTTATAATCTTGTTTGCACTACTCCTTATATCTGCATTCCTGTGCTGCAACCTCTGCAGATTCTCGCTATCCGCTTTACCGACTATTAATGTCTCATATGTCATCCGTTAAAGAACAGCACTGATCCTAGTCGGGAACAGCGTCTCATCTCTGCACTACTAATGTTCCCCAAAATAGAGGAATTGCTCAGTTAAACCTCAAAAGGAAGCACGGAGCAATTTCTCTTTTTGGTGAGCATTATGTTATGTTATGTTAGATAGTTTTATTAGGCACTCGAATACCCAGGGGTGTCTTGGCGCTAGCAACATTGTGGCGGGAATATTAGGATAAGACCGAGACTCATTATAAAGACTTGAATAGCCAAGTCTTGAGGGTCTTTCTAAAGATCAGAAGATTTGGGGAAATTTTGATATGTAAAAGAAGCTTATTCCAAGCTTGAGCATTAGTTGTGCAGAGAGGAGATGCTGTACCTGACTAGGATCGGTGCTGCTTTTTTATGTTCTTCCACACCTAGGATCAGCAGATGATACCTGTCTGCACCCATCAAACCTAACAAAGGATTGGGCAGGCGTTTGTTGAGAAGGAGTGATGTCACCTATAATACTTTATTCATATGTCACCCATGTCAACTCTGTGTCTGCAGATACAAGATGTCTGCTTCTGCAGTCTCATCTCTTTATTCTTGACGGTTATGTCCATCTCTATATCTTCGTCCCTTGACCCAATGTCCATCCTTTCAGGTACATCACTATCTCACTTTTCGGCTCTTGCTCTGTGGTATGCATCACATCATCTTTGTAAGTTTCTCACATTGTTTTCCATCCATGTCCTCTCTTTAATATCTCAAATTATGCCGTCCAGCCTGTTCTGGCTTCACTCTGCCAAGTAAGAGTTGTAAAAGAATTGTGACTTATTGTAAAATATACACAGAAATGTAGGATTTAACAGTCATTGCTGCATAAATATAATTGTTGCAATGTATGTGTAATATCCATGTAATCCCAAAGTTGTACCTTGCGCACTGGACAGAATGACGAGATCTTGTCTAGTGGGGGTTGTGCATATTTCTTTGTGATGAGGGCTGAAAAGGTACATATTCAAATGTGTTTCACTTCTGTGTCTGGCTCCGTCCTGTTCTAAAAGCACTGACCTGTGTCAAGGTTACCAAGCGAACTTTTCAAGAGTAAGACCCACTGATGAGGTCTAGCATGGGCACTGGACATGGCAGGTGTTAGCGGTGCCACAGAATGATGGGAGATAAAGCCTTGGCAGTGGGATTTTATGAGTAGCAACTCTGACACCCAACGAAGAACTTCTAGACTCAAGTGATAAGGTTAATATCAGCGCCTGGAGACCCTTGACTGAATAGTTCTGTTGAGAGAAGACCCTTGGTGTATTGACTCACTCGTTCTTCCGCTTGCCAGAATCTGCACACTAGTCCAGGCTCCTGCTACAGGAGAGGTATACTCTGTCCTGATGGAGGCGCAAGAGAGCCTGCAGTTCCAAAAGTCAGCCCTGGAGTCTTGGACCAAGTTGGACTCCACTTTCTAACCAAATATAGGTTTGCATTGAAGGACTGAGAAGTAGAGATTAAGAAACTTGTCTGACCTTGTGGGCCCCAGAAGACAAAGAGGAATAGAAGTGCATGGATTTAAACATGTCAACCTTGCGTCAGATCCCATAGGAACGGTGCTATTTCCCGCTAACAGTTATCAGGCTTCTGCTTTATTGGATATTGACGTAAAGACATTTTTTTTCTGTTGTATGTGGTATGGAATTATTCAGATAAGCTGAGACGAGCCTTTCGTTAAGGCCAAATATAGCAGAGGGTGGGTCAGACGAGTAAGCTAGATCCCAAGGGTTTGATGATTGCTGCACTTTAATCATTGCCTCCTGAAGATCAGTACAGCAGGGCAGCAGAGCGAGGTTGCACCTAATGTAAGCAAAGACTGTGGTCCTGCAGAAGCTTGCTGAACCACGTCTGAAACTGATCATTTAGGATTCGATGCGTGCAGATGTTGTCCACTAATAAATCCCATAAGATGAACTCCAAAACAATCATCTGGGGCTGTGTTGCTGAATCTTTCTGTGATCCGCTCCCCTTCTTGAACTTCTCACATTTGATTGAGTGCGGAAGAGTAACCTACTTATTGAACTTTCCTGAAAAGGAAAAATTGCAGCAAAGAGTAAAGCGGTAGTATAGAGTACACAACCTCCTTATTTGCTGCCACCAAAGTGGTAAAGACGTTGCTTTGAAGGGATTTTTCTGAGCCAAGTTCCATCTTTTCAGATGGGTCAATCCCAATGAGCCCAACATATAGGTCTGGCCTTACATTGATTCTGCCATAGCTGGATGGTTATAGAGCTGTCTAGTCATCATTTACTGAAAGTGTGAAAGCCTATAAAGCACTTTGGGGCTTATTTACAAGCCCTTGCACCACTTTTGCGTCACTTTTCCCATGTTAAAAATGACGCAAAAATGGCGCAAGAGGCTTGTAAATAAGCCCCTTTGTTTTTTTGCAATGTTGGGACTTTCAGTATGAAGGCTGTTGCCGTCTGCAATGCTTCACCCAATACACCACCCATCTTTTATTGCTGTCCAGTGGTCCAAGATGAAGGTGATCCTTATGGATTCAGGCCTTACCCTTCAATGTACATCTACTAAAAGAGGTCTAAAAGGTGAGTGGTGGGATACTGGCACTAAATGACCAAAAATTAACTGATAGGCCAGAGGCACACGTTTCTGTGTTACACCAGTAAGAAAAAACAGCTTTGGTGTCCTTGCTTCAATTTAAAGAAAGAACATACTTTTGTACAAGGAAAGCTGGAACTGAGGTGGAGGCATTTAGAATTCCTGCATCTGCAGAGCATCAGCGCAGACTGCTGGGCTGCGCACCTGCTGGACAAGAATATTCAGCAGCAATGTTCTGCTATGAGCCATGATGGAGTTAATCGTCTTCTTAAAATATATGCTAGAGTAAACCTGCCTTCCCCTTCGAAGGCCTTCAACTTATATCAAAAGTATTATAGCTGCATTGATGCTGGCTCACAGATGTCATAAGGGTTTAACTCACAAAGTTCCAATGTCAAACCACGAATAGTCACTTGTATGTGAGTACATATTGATTCCTGTCTGTGAAAATTCGCATTTTAATGTATAGTTTGTATAAAGGAAATAAACATTTCAAGTGTTTTAGCTGACCTACTCTGCTTCATTGAACATGCTTAAAGTATGTAATGCAAGTGTAAGCAATGAATTATGATAGTAGCATAATTTAAGATGTCCTTCCAGACACCATTTGCTCAAAAACATCCTCGTGTGCTACCTTGTTAGTTTCCTTTCCTGATTTTGTAGTAAAGGACAATCATAGTCCCCAGGAAACCTACGCGTACAACTTAACACATAGTGCAGAGGAATTTAATAATTAATCACACGTGTAGAAGGTTGCCCACATACAATGCAGTCCCAATTGCATCTCACGAAATCCAGCAAATATCCACACAAGCACTTATCAAAACATTTCATAAAGTGAAAGTGTCAAGGCCCAGGAGCAGAAACAATACTAAATAGCCATGAAGAGTTACAGAAGGTGCATTGGGTTTTTATAACTCTGTTAGTCAGTGTGTACTGTTTCCCAGTACAACGCATCATCTGTTGGGTTCCATTGCAGCCCTTTTATGGACTCCTTAAAAGATCTTCAAAGATCCGGATTCTGCTGTGCAACGGGTGCGGCCATCTTTAAATCTGAATCGATACATTGCTGTGAGTGGTGTTGAATGGGAATCACATGAGTGGCGCGTTGAACCCATCGTCCATTCCCCATCTTTTAATCCAGCTACGGATACACTCATGAAATATTTGTGTTCTTTGCTGTTGCTGTTTATTAAAGTTAACAGTTCATGAACAAGTACAAAATTAAAAAAAAATAATGCTGAGAGATTCAAGTAAAAAACTGGTAGTTTCAAGAGCATTCACAAATTCTTAATCTTACGCGCTTCTGCACATCAGGAGTCTTTCTCTTGTTCAGCATTTTTAGACAGACTTTCTTATGGCAGTAAGTAGCACACCTTCTTCTATTCTTCAGTAATAATGGATATAATCTTTGTGTGTGTGTGTGCACGTGTTTTGTAGCCCAGTTGGGCATTAAAGATCTGATCTATGAAAGGGTTTTTCCCATTCCGTTTCTATGCGAAAAATGCATACATATAGGCCTAATTCATCAAAAAGGCCAAGGGAAACTCAATCAACATAATGTCCTCTTGGACCCCTGATGACATCACAGGAAATGGAATTAACTTGCTTTTTCCCCAGATAACACAGTAAGTGACATCACAAAAGTTGACAAAAATACAATAAAGATTAATAACATCAAAAAGGTTACTAAGACAGGCAATAGTTTGTTTCAGATTTCATCTTTATATTACGCAGGGCTCTGCCTTGCTATACGAGAAGCAAATTCATCACCTACTTGGGCACACACATTAGACGCTAGACACAGCTCTCCAATGGCAAGGCACAGGCACAAGTGTCCCAGGCACAGCCTTACACATCCAGACAGCTTCCAAATGACCAGGCTCAACAATCACATGCATAGGACTAGCCTAATAATGCTTGAGTATATTGTTAAATACCTCAGGCTGCTGTGCAATCCACACCAATAGGGTCAAATGGCCGCAGCTCTTTCCTCGTGTGTATTCATTTAAACTCAAATGCACGGTGTAGATTCCTTTATAAGTATTACTCAAATTCCCAGTGCATCGTCTTCATATAAGGGTGCAAACACCAGTGCCTAGTGCAGTTTCTCATGGACTGGCTCAGCTACAAATGCTTTGTGCAGGCTCCCTGTGTTCAGGTATAGCCTCAAATGTTCAGTACAGCGTCCCTGTGTTCAGGTATAGCCTCAAATGTTCAGTACAGCGTCCCTGTGTTCAGGTACATCCTCAAATATTCAGTACAGCTTCCCAGTGCTCAGGTATAGCCTCAAATGTTCAGTGCGGCTTCCCTGTGTTCAGGTATTGCCTCAAATGTTCGGTACAGCGTCCCTGTTTTAAGGTACAGCCTCAAATGTTCAGTACAGCTTTCCTGTGGTCAGGTATACCCTCAAACGCACAGTCCAAATTCTCCTTTTTTTATGTACGACCACAATTTCTCTGTGCCTTGTAACCACCAGTGCCCAGTGCAGTGTCCCATGAATTGGTTAAGCTACAAATGTCTTTTGATGTTTCCTTGTGTTCAGGTACAGCCTGAAATGTTCAGGACAGTTTCCCTGTTTTCAAGTACAGCATCCAATGTTCAGTCCACCTTACCTGTATCCAGTTGCAGCCACAAATGTCCATTACAGCTTACCTGAGTTCAGGTACAGCCTCAAATGTTCAGTACACCTTAATTGTGTTACAAAGCACAACAAACACAATCGGAGGAATAGCCTAATGATGCTTGAGTATATTGTTAAATACCTCAAGCAGCTTCACAATTCACACCTATAGGCTCAAATGGCCGCAGCTCTTTCCTCGTGTGTATTCATTTAAACTCAAATACATGGTGTAGATTCCTTTATAGGTATTACCTCAGATATCCAGTGCATTGTCTCCATATAAGGGTGCAAACACCAGTGCTTAGTGCAGTTTCTCATGAACTGGTTCAGCTACAAATGCCTTGTGGAGCATCCGTGTGTTCAGTTATAGCCTCAAATGTTCAGTGCAGCTTCCTTGTGTTCAGGTACATCCTCAAATGTTCAGTACGGCTTCCTTGTGTTCAGCTACATCCTCAAATGTTCAGTGCAGCTTCCTTGTGTTCAGGTACATCCTCAAATGTTCAGTGCAGCTTCCTTGTGTTCAGGTACATCCTCAAATGTTCAGTACGGCTTCCTTGTGTTCAGCTACATCCTCAAATGTTCAGTGCAGCTTCCTTGTGTTCAGGTACATCCTCAAATGTTCAGTGCAGCTTCGCTGTGTTCAGGTACATCCTCAAATGTTCAGTACGGCTTCCTTGTGTTCAGCTACATCCTCAAATATTCAGTGCAGCTTCCTTGTGTTCAGGTACATCCTCAAATGTTCAGTGCAGCTTCGCTGTGTTCAGGTACATCCTCAAATGTTCAGTACAGCTTCGCTGTGTTCAGGTACATCCTCAAATGTTCAGTACAGCTTCCTTGTGTTCAGGTACATCCTCAAATGTTCAGTGCAGCTTCCTTGTGTTCAGGTACATCCTCAAATGTTCAGTGCAGCTTCGCTGTGTTCAGGTACATCCTCAAATGTTCAGTGCAGCGTCCCTGTGTTCAGGTATCACCTCAAATGTTCAGTGCAGCTTCGCTGTGTTCAGGTACATCCTCAAATGTTCAGTACAGCTTCGCTGTGTTCAGGTACATCCTCAAATGTTCAGTACAGCTTCGCTGTGTTCAGGTACATCCTCAAATGTTCAGTGCAGCTTCGCTGTGTTCAGGTACATCCTCAAATGTTCAGTGCAGCGTCCCTGTGTTCAGGTATCACCTCAAATGTTCAGTGCAGCTTCGCTGTGTTCAGGTACATCCTCAAATGTTCAGTACAGCTTCGCTGTGTTCAGGTACATCCTCAAATGTTCAGTACAGCTTCCTTGTGTTCAGGTACATCCTCAAATGTTCAGTGCAGCTTCCTTGTGTTCAGGTACATCCTCAAATGTTCAGTGCAGCTTCGCTGTGTTCAGGTACATCCTCAAATGTTCAGTACGGCTTCCTTGTGTTCAGCTACATCCTCAAATGTTCAGTGCAGCTTCCTTGTGTTCAGGTACATCCTCAAATGTTCAGTGCAGCTTCGCTGTGTTCAGGTACATCCTCAAATGTTCAGTACAGCTTCGCTGTGTTCAGGTACATCCTCAAATGTTCAGTACAGCTTCCTTGTGTTCAGGTACATCCTCAAATGTTCAGTGCAGCGTCCCTGTGTTCAGGTATCACCTCAAATGTTCAGTACAGCTTCGCTGTGTTCAGGTACATCCTCAAATGTTCAGTACAGCTTCGCTGTGTTCAGGTACATCCTCAAATGTTCAGTGCAGCTTCGCTGTGTTCAGGTATAACCTTAAATGTTCGATACAGAGTCCCTGTGTTAAGATACATCCTCAAATGTTCAGTACAGTTTCCCTCTGTTCAGGAATAGCCTCGTATGTTCAGTACATGTTACTTGAATATTTTGTCAAACCTCAGTGCAGCCTTCTTGTGCCTGTTTCAATTCACGTGCTGAGTTCAGCATTCCCTGGCACTTGTATGGGTACAAAGCACAATGTAGCCTCCTCTAAAGACTCTAATGGCAAGTGCAGGCTCAAGGAAGGCCAAACTAGTCTCTCAAGCTCAGCACAGCCTCATCTATAATGGAAATTCCCAGCGCTTGCTTC
Source organism: Calotriton arnoldi (assembly GCA_963921515.1). NCBI lineage: Eukaryota > Metazoa > Chordata > Amphibia > Caudata > Salamandridae > Calotriton > Calotriton arnoldi. The sequence goes on along the minus strand of CAWUFW010000004.1, from coordinate 8,721,243 downwards.
TAAGAAGCCTCATTTACTGCTTCCCTTATTACCTCATGTGCCTAGTGATGCTCCACTATCATCTCAAATTACGAATGAAGTCTCACAGGAAGCCCAGAGTTGGATGTCTTGTGGACAAAAATATGCAAAACAACATCACTTTCTTTCCTAAGATGGTCAGTGCAGCCTTCCCTGTATATTTACATGCCAAGTGCAGTCTCCCCTGGCCTCACCTACCCAGAGTACCTGCCTCAACAACAAACATGGCCACAGCAGGCCCGGTACCCTTCATTTCCCCACTTACCTTTGCTCCACCACCCAGCACCATGATGATGGGGGCCAGTATGATGTACAGTCCACACACTGGCGTGGTCCAAAGCTCACTCCACAGCCCCCCTCAATATTAAGAAGCAGCGGCACAGTGGCAGAGTGTAGGCAAGGTAGACACTGGGCCAAGGTGTGGACGGACTGTAACGTAGGGTTGGTGCTTAGGATGGCAGGAGTTTACTGTTGCCTGGGTCAATACTCGTGCCTTTTAGGAGTACATGTTTGAACGTGCTTGTTTTGCTTCATAATTTCAACCACAGAACTCTGCTTATTTAGAACTTTTATTGTCAGTGCACTGGTGGGAGGAAGATATGCTCCTAGGACTGAAACTGGTGGCATACAGGGTACATTCAGATCATTGCTGTGTGTGCATTAACCCACCGAGATCTATCTCACTATCATTGACATTTGTGACCAATGCATTACACGCAAATCTCAGCAGTAGATGCATGTGTCCACTGAGTTTAATACTGGGAATGTGACCCCTGTCCTACAGGCAATACACAGATCTCTGCAATAGGTGCATGCATCTACTGAGTTTTAAGACTGGGATTATGACCCATATTCTACAGGCTACACACTGATCTCTGCAATAGGTGCATGCATCTACTGAGTTTTAAGACTGGGATTATGACCCCTGTCCTACAGGCTACACACAGATCTCTGCAATAGGTCCATGTGTCCACTGAGTTTAATACTGGGATTATGACCCCTGTCCTACAGGCTACACACAGATCTCTGCAATAGGTCCATGTGTCCACTGAGTTTAATACTGGGATTATGACCCCTGTCCTACAGGCAATACACAGATCTCTGCAATAGGTGCATGCATCTACTGAGTTTTAAGACTGGGATTATGACCCATATTCTACAGGCTACACACTGATCTCTGCAATAGGTGCATGCATCTACTGAGTTTTAAGACTGGGATTATGACCCCTGTCCTACAGGCTACACACAGATCTCTGCAATAGGTCCATGTGTCCACTGAGTTTAATACTGGGATTATGACCGCTGTCCTACAGGCTACACACAGATCTCTGCAATAGGTCCATGTGTCCACTGAGTTTAATACTGGGATTATGACCCCTGTCCTACAGGCAATACACAGATCTCTGCAATAGGTGCATGCATCTACTGAGTTTTAAGACTGGGATTATGACCCATATTCTACAGGCTACACACTGATCTCTGCAATAGGTGCATGCATCTACTGAGTTTTAAGACTGGGATTATGACCCCTGTCCTACAGGCTACACACAGATCTCTGCAATAGGTCCATGTGTCCACTGAGTTTAATACTGGGATTATGACCCCTGTCCTACAGGCTACACACAGATCTCTGCAATAGGTCCATGTGTCCACTGAGTTTAATACTGGGATTATGACCCCTGTCCTACAGGCAATACACAGATCTCTGCAATAGGTGCATGCATCTACTGAGTTTTAAGACTGGGATTATGACCCATATTCTACAGGCTACACACTGATCTCTGCAATAGGTGCATGCATCTACTGAGTTTTAAGACTGGGATTATGACCCCTGTCCTACAGGCTACACACAGATCTCTGCAATAGGTCCATGTGTCCACTGAGTTTAATACTGGGATTATGACCCCTGTCCTACAGGCTACACACAGATCTCTGCAATAGGTCCATGTGTCCACTGAGTTTAATACTGGGATTATGACCCCTGTCCTACAGGCAATACACAGATCTCTGCAATAGGTGCATGCATCTACTGAGTTTTAAGACTGGGATTATGACCCATATTCTACAGGCTACACACTGATCTCTGCAATAGGTGCATGCATCTACTGAGTTTTAAGACTGGGATTTGACCCCTGTCCTACAGGCTACACACAGATCTCTGCAATAGGTCCATGTGTCCACTGAGTTTAATACTGGGATTATGACCCCTGTCCTACAGGCTACACACAGATCTCTGCAATAGGTGCAGTCTTAAAACTGGGATTATGACCCATGTTCTACAGGCTACACACAGATCTCTGCAATAGGTGCATGCATCTACTGAGTTTTAAAACTGGGATTATGACCCCTGTCCTACAGGCTACACACAGATCTCTGCAATAGGTGCAGTTTTAAAACTGGGATTATGACCCATGTTCTACAGGCTACACACAGAACTCTGCAATAGGTGCATGCATCTACTGAGTTTTAAGACTGGGATTATGACCCCTGTCCTACAGGCTACACACAGATCTCTGCAATAGGTGCATGCATCTACTGAGTTTTAAAACTGGGATTATGACCCATGTCCTACAGGCTACACACAGATCTCTGCAATAGGTGCATGCATCTACTGAGTTTTAAGACTGGGATTATGACCCATGTTCTACAGGCTACACACAGATCTCTGAAGTCAGTTTATTAACTATCGAACAAAGGGCTGTAACCAGTGGCTTGCACATTACATCCATGGGGTTTGAAATAGGTGCTTTATTTGAGTATTTCTTTGAACACAGAAGGCACCGATTGGAAGCAAATATAAGCATATGCGGGAAGAGGTCCTGGAGAGGAGCGGCTATGCTGCAGGATGACTAGTAAAAACTTAAAGTGCATGGTGAATGGAGTGAAGAGGTCTATGGTAAGGTCAAGAATGCCAAGTACCAGAGGTGATGGCCTGCTCTACGGGGATAGCACAGAGGTTACCATATGGTGTCTCACTCAATTTGTAATTTAAAGCAAACAGAGCATGGTCATTGCTCAGCAGTTTTCCTACTTTCACTATATCTCGCCTGTGTGCAATACCAATTATTACAGTGGGCTTTGGGTCAGCCCTTCTCTTATCTTAGGTAGTCTTTCATGTCAGTCTCACTTGTTTGCTTCCTATTTGATGGTTTTTCTTTCTCTTCTTGAGTATGTCCCTTGTCTTTAGACTAACTTCTTTACCATCCTTTTTATTTGATTACTTGTATCCTTCCACTGCTTACATTCATGGAACTTATTTAATTTCTTTTGCCATCACCAGCACTCCATGGGAATGCATGTTTTTCTTCTTCCCTCACCCTCTCTCCTGTGTGCCACTCAGTCTTGAGTCCTCACAAAAAAGCTTAAAAAACTTCAAACGTTATTGTAAGCAATTATAGAGACGACGGAGAACCAGCCGAGACAGCACCGCAAGAGACACTTAAAAATCTGCACTTAGAAGGTATCACGACCAGGAAAAGCCAGGAAAGCAGCACTCGTACTGAGACTAGAATCCTGCTCGAACTCTGGCAAATCGCTTTTCAACATTGTCAAAGAATTCTCCAACCCATTAGCCCTTCTCAGGACCTCTGCAACAGCCTCTCTTACTTCTTTCACTATAAAATACTCAAGATCTACAGTAACTTTGCACCTCAACCCACCGCAGAAGACCTCACCAGGCAGCTGCCCACCACCACCAAGGACATCCATCAACTAAGGAACTGAAGCCTCCTCACCACAGAAGACTCTGCAGGAATAAGGAAGACCATCCATTCAGGGGCCTCCACTGACCTCTGCCCTCACCACATCTACAACTTGGGAAGAACACTGATCAGCACCAACCTCACCGCCATCATCAACACCTCCATCCTTAGGGAAACTTTACCAGATAACTGGAAACATGCAGAGGTGGCAGCTCTCTTGAAGAAACCCTTGGCAGACCGTGAAGAACTCAGCATCTACAGATACATCTTGCTCTTACCATTCCCGTATAAAGTTATAGAGAAAGAAATCAAGAAGCAACTCTCCTACCACCTAGAATGCTGTGCAGGCATTCGCCATGGGCAGCATAAGTCTCTTTGAGCAGGAGCACAGTCCCTATCTCATTGAGATTCAGTGATTATGCCTGGGTCCTCTTTGAAGAACACTGATAAAATGGACACCATCGTTCAGGCAAGAGAAGCATCCTGCATCCGCTTGGAGGTGAAAGTAGATGTGGCTAGTGATATAAACCTACTGAGGGATGATCTTAAAAAACTTAGGGAAAGGGTCACCCAGTCCACGAAAACGCTAGCAGACCTGCAACCACACACGATAGAGCTCCAACAACAAGTACTCCAGGACTTAATGGAGCGGGTCCTTTTCCTTGAGGGCTGGGCAGTGAATGCTGAGGGCTGCTCCTGTAGTAGCAATATTCATATTGTGGGCCTCCCGGAGGGCAGTGAGGGCAACAACATGGGGAATATTTGGACTCATGGCTTAGGTAGCTGATGGCCATGAAGGACTTTACACTTTCCTTTTCGATCGAGAGGGCCCACCGGGCCCTCTGCAGCCAATAGTAGCCAAAATCCTGCTCTTCAGGGACTGCAGCACAATCCTTATGATGGTGAAATAAACTGACCCACTTCTCAAGAGCAATCATCATTTACTCATATTCCGGATTATACGCTGGCGGTACATGCCAGAGAGAATCCCTTTTAAGAGTCAAAAGAAAGCTGCAGGAGATGGACATTACATACACTCTTCTCTTTCTTGCTAAGCTTAAAATGATGATGGACCAAAGGACACTTCTTCCAAGATCATGCTGAGGCCTGAGACTGGGTGAAGAAGCAGGGCTCTTCATCGCAAGCTTTGGTGCATCATAGCTGGATGTGGGGAACACCTGACAGTCATCGTCGCTCTAGGAGATGACCTGGAGGGGGCCCCCACCCTCACCAGTGGCCCGACACCAGGAGCTGGTTCAGAGCTGCAGATGTTTGCCCCTTGATGCTGTAGCTAACTTTTGAGATCCACTCAAAATACTTCCTCAGAAGACTCATATGATAGGGACTCATCTTTTCATCAACTCCAGGACACAAACTCCCCCACCTGGCATACCTCTAGAGACAGCAGGTGATCTCATTTGACACGGGACTTTGCCAGTGTTCCTATGGGAAAAGTCCTGGAGTCTCCAAGTTCACCCTTCCTTGGTCGGTTACTCCCCTGTTGCTGTCCAGTGGTTGGGTGGAGAAGTAGTGGCCCGTTCATTTCCAAATATGGAGTCCTGCATGCCTACCAAGCCCAGATCTAGTGATGGCTATTTTGGTTGAGAGTCTTCCTTGAGACAGACTCGCTTTCCTCGATGGGTGTCACTGTGTACTGCTCTCTGGAGTGGGTCCCTCCACCTGGACTCATGGGGCCCAGAGGGCCCCACCCTCACAAGGACACATGGATCACTTACCTCAAGAGCCCTAGCCATGCTAACTGCTTTTGGCGTTCCCCCACTACCCCATTCCAATTATACACAATCTTTTATACTGTTTGGACAGTCAGCAGTTGGCATTCTGACCTTAATACTCCCTTTGCGTTTGGTTATGTTTCTGTGGTTCTTAATCGTATCTACCCACCCGGGCCCTCCTGTTTCACTTTCAAGCCAGGCTAGGAGATGCGAGTATACCCCTACATGGAAATTTGAAAGGGTATCATGCTCTACGCAGTGCCGGCTGTGCAGGCTTATTACATAATCTCCTGGAATATCCGTGGGATGCAGATGCCAATAAAGTGCCGTAGAATTCACTCATATCTTAAACATAAAGGAGTCCATATAATACTATTGCAAGACTCCCATATTATTAAATTGGAGAGCGATAGACTCCAGAAGGCAAGGAGAAGCCAGGTCTTTACCATCTACTTCTCTGCTTTCGCTAGGGGAACTCTGATTTGAATTAGGGCAGGAACCCCCTTACAGTCCTGTCCAAAGACATTGACCCGAAGGGCAGGTTTGTGCTTATTGAGGCCCTACTGGTTGGCTCCCCTATTATTATTTTTAGCATTAACACACCCAATTGGGATCAACCAAACTTTTTGCAAAGACTAACATCTCATTTAGCTAAATGGGCTCACATCACGCTGTTGGGGAGTGACTTCAACTGTGTCGTGGGCAACTCATTAAACCATTCACACCTCCCAGTCCCCGGTGCTCATACTGTCTTGAACACTCAGTGCTTAGTTTCCTAGTTCCAGCAATGGTCTTTGCAAGATGCCTGGTGCCACCATAACCCTGGGATCAATCTCTCCAGTACACAACTTATATGCATGTCTGGACAGAATAGTATGCTCCTCCACAGTCTGCCCAACCATGTGTTCTTCAGATTCTCAGTAGGGAAATTTCTTATCACAACCCTTTGATATAGGGATTGACCTCGGGGGGGATCCCTTCCCCAATCCCTTCCGTCCACATTGAAAGACCCAGCCTTTAGCAGGATATTGTCAGATAAGATAAATTAATATTTCAAACACAACAATGAGTCTGCCTCTTACCCTAAAGTGCATTGAAAGGCTTTTCAAATTATTATCAGAGTTGTATGCCTTCAAACTATATGGAGTGAACGGAAGCCACTTCTACAGGAGCTCAGTAGAATTGAAAGGGCATATATTGACATGGAGATGTGGGCAGTGAGAATCTAGCCCTTAACTCCTCTCCAACTAAGCTAAATGAGGATGAAGAGGTACTATTGGAGTACTATTGGAGCTGTTACGTTGCCCAGATTACATGACACATGCAGCCCGCACACATTCTAAAGGTGATAAATCCGTCCAATTATTATTGGCAAGAATTGCTAATAGAGAGTTTAATGAAGGTGGCCAAGCTCGCCAAGATGGCGGACGCGCTTGCTTAGAGCTCCGCATCGCGGCCCATCCATCGGCACTAATCAGCCCCGGTGGGGCCTGCTCTGTGACCGTACATTGGGCAGAGGAACAGCAGACGGCCACAGAGCAGCCAAAAATAGCCGAATTCGCTGAGCTTGGGCTCGGCAGAACACTGAAAAATCCCGGTCCGGAGTCTGGGCGCATCCAACATGGCGGCGCTCCAATAACGGCAAAGGCCTTCACAAGGGAGAGGCGGGCTGTGGTGCCGAAGCTGGGGATGGCGAAGGACGCACCAAAAAGACAGTAAGTGCAGCGCGATAGGGGAAGTGCCCCTCCTGCAGGCCCGAGGTGCCACGTAAACCCCCCAGCTGGCCCCACAGTTAAGCGCCACACAGGATACTTGGAGGCCTCGAAACACAGACCAGACACGCGCACTCACTGAGTGTTGCTGACAATTTGGTCCACACCGTAGGGAACATCTATACCGCTGCAGTGGAAGGCCATAAGCAAGAGGGAGCTGAGCAGAGAGGAGAAGGGGAAGGGGGAAAAGAGACCAGAATACATCACTCGGCACCAGGCTTCGAGGTGCGGGAGAGGGAAGAGCAAGATCTACAGGTGGATCCCGACAGACACAAGAAGAACAGTCACCCAGGCCCTCGTCAGTAGCAGACTTGACTATGGGAACGCCCTCTACGCGGGAGCCCCGGCCAAGCTCATCAAGCGACTGCAACGCATACAAAACGCCTCCGCACACCTGATCCTCGACGTACCACGCCACAGCCACATCACCCCCCACTTGAGGAACCTGCACTGGCTCCCCGTCGACAGGAAGATCACCTTCAAACTCCTCATCCACACACACAAGGCACTCCACAAAACTGGCCCAGCCTACCTCAACAGACGACTCTTCTTCTACGTCCCCAACCGCCAGCTCCGCTCTGCCGACCTCTCCCTCGCCACCGTCCCTCGCATTCGAAGAACAACCACTGGCGGCAGATCCTTCTCACACCTCGCCGCCAAGACCTGGAACACCCTTCCACTAAGCCTACGACAGACCCAAGACCTGGCTGTTCGACCAGTAGCAGCACCCCCCCTTCCCTCTCCCCAGCGCCTTGAGACCCTCGCGGGTAAGTAGTGCGCTCTACAAATTCTGTGATTGATTGATTGATTGAAAAGCAGAGACACTGAGGTGACTCTCGGCGACCTGCATAGAGCCCAAGGGCCCCCCAATCACCACAGCTTGCAGAGACAGGAATCTCCCGTTATAGGGGAGCAACAAACATACAGAGAATCCCCCAATAGGAGAAGCAACATACAGTGACCAGAAGAGACCAGACCACACCACTTGGCACCAGGCTTCGAGGTGCGGGAGGGGGCAAAGCGAAGACACTGAAAACCAGTGCTAGTGACCCACATAGAGCCCATCCTAGGGGAGCAATATACAAAGAATCTCCCAACAGAAAAGACCCACCAGCCCTCAACGTTAAGCACTGCATTATAGGAGGAGTCCCCGTCCCCCCACCCCCTTCCCGAGAACTTCCAAGAACGGACCAGATAAGCCACATCTTCACCACGCAGGACAGCTCTAAGAGAAAGCTGGTGGGAGACCAGTTGTGCCCTCAGTACAAGTATGGGAAGGATACGTTCAAATGTGGGTCCACATACGCTGCCTGCACCATAAAATCACTCCCCGTCCACCAGCAATCAACACCTGGACGAAGGGGCGCCGTCCACGCTCTCGATGTCGGACAAGCTAGATAAAGTGCTCGCTGCCATTGAACACACTCGGGTCACTATGGAGGACAAATTCAGGGCCCTGGCTATAGATCTCAACCTAATGCGGGACGATCACCGTAAGCTAGCAGACAAGGTCGCAGATTGGGAGAAAGCACTCACTATCCTGCAACCATTAGCTAAGACGCAGCAGGAGACCCTCAGAGAGCTCCAGAGACATGTCGTGCTTCTAGAGGGAAGAGCAGATGACCTGGAAGGACGCTCCCGAAGGAGCAACATTTGAGTGATCAATCCCCCAGAAGGAGTGGAAGGATCGGATCCGATCAACTATGTGGAGGCATGGCTCAAATCGTTCACACCAGACAGATGCAGAATTAACCACCTTCTTCTTGGTGAAAAGAGCACACCGAGTCCCAGTGAGATGCCCACCCCCGGGGTCACCCCCGCGACAGCTGCTGACAAAGATTTTCACTTTCGAGACAGGGATGCGGTTTTACGGGCCGCCAGATAGGGCGGACCCCTTCGAGTTGAGGATAAGCACGTAATGATCTTCCCAGGGCTCCAGGGCAGTCCAGCGGCAACTAACATCTTTCCTAGAAGTGAAGCACCTCCTCCGTCAAGAGGGAATGCAATACTCTCTGCTCTTTCCAGCGCAACTCAAGATAATCAATGAAGGAGTCACCACGTTCTTCACAGACCCAAAAGACGCACACCACTGGCTGGAACTTCAAAAGCAAGGCGAAGCCCCCAAGGAAACCATAAAAAACTGAACCAGGTAACAAAACAGAAGGCGACGGGGGCAAAAAACCCAACAGCGATCCACGTCGCAATAACAAGGGGTGGTCATAAGTCTCCCAAATCTGGAACAAATTATGTTGGAACGCAAGAAGGCACTGCAGGCGGCCGCGGAACTGGGTCCCACATTAGAAGTCTCGAACAGTGAAAGGGGCCAACACATCTTCACGACAAAAGATGAACTAAGCAATACAGGCACTTCCAGGGATTAGTCGACGATCCCGCCGCACGTTACCCCCCAAACGGTGGACACACTCAACCAATGGACACATGCCCTGATGTAACTTGTGTCTTTTCTTTTATTGCAGTTTGTGCCACCTTCCATTTCATCTCATGACACACAGGCATGACTCTGACCATCTCAAAATCCTTCACAATAAACCACCTAGGAAATGAGAGGCAGCACCGGGCACATAGATTTTCCAGAGGGCCAACGCAAGCCAAGAGCTCTTAAGATACAATTGCTTGACCCCCCGAAAAGTACACTAGAGCGATCGCATCATGTTAAGTTTGGATGTACTACTGGTTGTGGTAGGTCCACTGCATTGGGATTATTTCCCACCACAGTTATTACCCTTGCCACAGTTCCCTCCCCATTTCACGACCAGACACCCCCCAATGGGCAGATGCAGTAATAATTAATGAACGGCTAAGAGCTGGGCAAGGGCACCACCCTCGAGATGACCCCACCAGGCGCCCCACATCACTCACCCCAAGCACCTCACCAGGGCTCCGCTAACAGACAGTCTTATTACCCTCAATATCCGAGGGATGCATACAGCGCGTAAACGATATGCCGTCTATTTCTACATCAAACAACAACAAGCGCAGATTGCCTTGCTGCAAGAGACATACCTCACACAGACAGAGTTAGAGCGATTATGTAGACGATGGCGAGGCACATTCTGTGCTACTACATATTCATTTTATGCGCAAGAGACTTGGTTTGGCTCAGACCAGGGGTGGCATTCCAAGAAATTAGCAGAGTGGAGGATTCAGAGGGACAATTTGCATCCATAGAGGGGCTCCTAGACGGCCAACCGGTACTAATAGGCAGCATCTACGCACCGAACACTGAGCAGGGGAAATTCTGGGACCTCCTGTCAGGGATTCTGGCACAGTTCGCAACGACACCTTGGATCTTGGGGGGAGACTACAACTGCGCATTAGACATATCCATAGACAGATCCCATCTACCTGCTCCACACACACTGGCCCCCGCACAAACGCGGCCGTATAGGGCCTGGGTGAACCACTGGTCCCTTGTAGATGCATGCAGAAACTGACATTCCACGACTAAACTATACTCCTTCCACTGAATCCCCCACAATTTACACTTGCGACTCGACCATTTCCTGTGCTCTCCGGCACTCATCCCAATGATACAGCACACGGACTACCTAGGTAGAGTGGTATCTGACCTTGACGCGCACCTTCTAACCCTTCGATGGCGACCTCCACTGCCCGCGGTCCCTACATGGAAGCTGCTGCGGGATTGCCTCGAGGACCAGGTGTTTCGCCACGAATAAGAAAACAGCATCCATCGCTATTTCGCGATGAATAGGACCAAAACTATCCTGGAAAAATCTGATGACTTTGGGATGGATGTGACTTTCATTTTTGTGTCACAAATTACATTCCATTAAGGGTACAATTTGTACTTAACCTAAAACTGTAATGCTTGACTAAAAATGAAATTGCTTATAAGATATCTCTAGGCTATCTGGTTTTAGGTTTAAACCTATAATAACTGATAAAACCCCACCGAAAGGAAAATAGCCATCACCGGTGTAAACATATAAACACTGAAAAAACACCTTTGCACCCATAAACTAAGTGCCATTCAAAGAAAGGAAAAGATGAGTGAAAGAGTCATTTTTATTCCTGAAGTAGCCAATACAATGTAACTTTGTTATACAAGGTAGCATCAAGAAAGACTGGGTTAACATTACTCTGCTTGAGTTTATTGTTTAGGGATGTCACTAAAACATTGTCTCTTCTTCCTTCTGCTTTTTTCAGTTTTGTGGTCGTTGGTCTAAAGAAGCAGTGTTTAGATGCATGTTTTAAGTCGTATTTAGTTATTTTAGAAACTGTAGAGAATCGGGAAATATCAAAATCATATTTGATATTTTGGCTACATTTGATTTCACTGATAGGTAAATGGCTGGTTTCATAAGAATCTTTCCTAATATGTACCATCACATTTACCCACAGACAGAGAATGGGTGAAATCCTTTGATACATCAGCCCCCTTTTCTTGCGAGTTAGTATTGATTGTAAGTGAATTGCCAAACACCACAGGCTTTAAACATTCAATGCAAGATGTGGTGACAGTTATATGTGAAAATAATGTTGTCACCAAGCATCTGAGATAGTGGTGAAAACATGACACCAGATGTTTGGTAAACATGGAACGCAGTGTCACATGGAATGCTGCTGAAAAAAGTTCCTACCAAGTTCAATAAAGATTGGAGTGATAGTGTTTGTATTTGCAGTTATTCAGCTACGTATATGAAAAAGTTGCATGATGGCCTGTCAAAATCGATACCTGAGCTGAAGTGCTTCCCTGAAAGAGATCCTTGTCACTTGCTAGATGGTATGCTGAAATCATCTTTACAATCTTCAGAGATAATGAAGAATGCTATTGACTTTGAAGTCCATTCTGGTGCAGTAAACATTTATTTGGACCTCATATACCCTGTGCACACGCTATCTATACACATGCGCTATCAGTGCAGAAGGCACGCAATAATTAAAATTAAATTAAAATTCCATAAACACCGGAAAAACACTGTTTCTGTTGTTTTTAATGGTGCAAAAATGTATAAACACTGATAACCACTGTTTTTTTAAGGTATTGAAAAAACCCCACCAGAATTTACCAAAAATAGAAACTGAAAACAGGAAAGCCTAGATATCTCTATGCCCAATCTATGCTACAAAAAGTGAACCCATTTTGTGTATTCATGAACTGTGATTTAATTTTCTAAACAGGTATTGTTACAGCAATGGTCTCACTCCGGTACATGGATGGTACCCTACTCTTCTCCCAAAAAGCCATCCATGAAACATTAGTAACATTTTATAGGGCCCTGTATTGTCCCACGACAGGTAGCTCTCTGGACGAGGTACGGGTCTTCTTAGAGACCACCCCTCTCCCCAGACTGTCTCCGGATGGTTGGGAAAAGATAGATGCATCTACCACTATCCAAAACGTTAGGGCGGTGAACCTCGAATTAGCGACAGGCATATCCCCTGGACTTGATGGTCATCTGGGAGAATTTTGTACGATTTTTGCAAGCTCCCTAGCCATGAAACTGGTTAAACTGTTTCACACAGCACTTGAATTTAGATTCCTCCCCGCCACACTCCGTGAGGCATCTTTGGTCCTCTTGTTGAAACTAGAGTAAGATCCTGGCTAATCACATCCAGTGAGTGCTCCAGACCCTCATGCACATGGACCAAAATGGGTTTGTCCCTGGTAGAAGTACTTCCTTCGTCTGCAATTTTGAATCATGAAGGCAGCACAGGGACTTCGGCATGCGAGTCACGGCCCTGGTGCTCGACTTCCAGAAGGCATTTGACAACTTGAGTTAGGACTACCAGTTTCGGGTGCTGTTTAGATTGAGCTTCCGAGTCCGGACTATTGGGTTGATCCGACTACTTTATAGAGACTGCACAATACGAGTCCACTCCACACGGTTGATCTCTGCTGCAATACCGGCCAGTTGGGGCACCAGACAGGGATGCTCCCTTTCCACTCTACTCTTTGCTTTGGTGATGGAGCCTTTAGCAGCTCATGACTGGGTGGTGCGGAATGGGTAATTCCCTTGCCGGACACAGTCCACACAATCTCGCTCTATGCAGACGATGCTCTGCTCTACCTTAACGATCTGTCAGGCGATTATTCTGGCATTTCCTGCCTTATGGCAACGTTTGGAGACTTATCAGGTCTTTGGTTAAGCTGGGATAAGTTCTATTCATTCCAATTGACCCCTAATAGGCCTCCGTAATGTTTGAATTTAGTGGAGGGCCAGATATATTGGGAGGGCACCTCCTTCCACTATTCACACTGATTGAGACTTTCTCGATGGCAGCCTGACTGCAACAGTTTTATCTATCCATCACAAGCCGCCGTTTGGCGATTCCTCCCTCTTTCTATCATGGGAAATTTGTTAAAAATCTTGACAAACTGCTGAGCGAGATTATTTGGCATAACTCCACCTTTAGGGTCACTCTTCCTCAATTGAGACTCATGCCAGAGCAGGGAGGCCTCAGAGCTCCTAAATTAGAATATTATTATTTGGCAGCCGTGTTGCAGTGGCTCTCCCGCTGGATAGCCTCATGATCATTCTAGGAGGCATGCACCTCTAGTCCCCATCTCAGTTGTGTCAATATATTGCCACTTACAGTCCCGGGAGTTTGGCCCGGTGCCAATCTTCCCCACCTTCTCCGCGTAGCTCTTAATTGCCTATCAAGAGGATTACAGGTTAACAAGCACCTTATCACCTACACCCCCATGCGTCCTCTCCTAGTGCTTCCCAATCAACGAGGAAACTTGACTAACCAAGAGTTGCATTTCTTTGACCAGGTCGGTCTCACTACTTTGGGTAACCTCTTTCAAGACGGACAGCTGCTCCTGTTATTCACCCTCGGGGAACAATGTGACCTCTATGAGAGCCAATTTCTTTTACATGTTTCCCTAATCTCCTCGCTACGGAACATTTGGTCAGTCCAAGACTATGAGGGGTCTATGTACAAGAATTGCCGCAAACTAATGCTAACGTTAGTTAGCGGCAATTTTCTTACCGCCTTGTACCGCTGAAAACTATCGCCATGGTACCGACGTATTTACAATACGTCGCTACATGGCGACAGTTTCTCATCGCGGCGGGAATTGGCGACATTAAGACCTACGTCACGGCGATAAAAATCTTGCCGCTAACGTGAAAAAAGTGACGGCCGGCCAGTTAGAAAATGCACTCTAATCAGCGTGATGCCACTTTTTTCACGTTTCGCGGGAAAAATAAACTAAAAAAAGCCCAGAAGAAACATGGAGGAAGCTGGACCCAGTAATGCAGGAGAGAACAACCCCCCAAACCCCTCAAACAGCCAGGAGGACCAGCCAGAGATGAAGAGGAAGAGGAAAACCAGGTTCAGCCAGCAGGAAAATGAGATCCTGATTGCGGAGGTGACAGACAAACAACACCAGCTTTTTGTCAGCTCCACGGTGTCATTGGGGACAAAAAATGCAATACGGCAGTCCATCGTAGCCAAGGTGAATGCTGTAGCAGAGGTCAAGAGGACAGTGACCGACTGCAAGAAGCGCTGGCTTGATGCTAAGCGCAAGACCAAGCAGAAACTGTCCAACAATTGCCAGGCAGCACTGCAGACCGAAGGTGGGAGTCCAGCGCCACAGGAGGAGCTGGATGCCTCGGAGGAACAGGTATCCGCGGTCATCTGCGAGGAGTCGGTGGTTGGTGTCCAGGGACAGGATAGTGCTGAACATGACCAGCTACATCAGCAACAGGGTAAGTAACAACCAGGGATTGGGGGGATGAGGGGGTGGGCACCAATGTCACTCATGTCCAACTAAATATCCCTCAGTGCACAACAACACTGTCTGCAGATCTCTTTCCAGACACAATGGTCTCTGGGGGTATAGACACGTCACCTTAGTTATTGAATACATATAAAGACACATAATGGTGGTGTCACTGAGTTGGAATTCTGCACATAAAAATAAAATAATATAGAGCAAAAATAATGACCTTTGTCTACAACATAAGGGCAACATGAACAAGCAAAGGGGCATATTGACTGGAGAGGTGGCAGGATGTCGCATTGGCCTCCTAGGCTCAACACCACGCTCAGCCAAATTGGCAGCACAGGGCTTCATCTCATTGACAACAATATGATGTAGCTCCGTGAACCACCCTGCTCTGGGGCTAAAGTTAACAGGCCACCACCGATGCCGGCACACATGCACCATTGTGCAGGGGTCCCTGTGTTGTGTGGAAGAATGTGTATGTGCAGTAAGGTTTCCCTTGGTTCACCTTCATCCACATGTACAATCTTCAACTCAACTCAGACACCCCTCCTCAATGATGCATGTGTGCCGGCATGCGTGGTGGCCTGCTAACTTTAGCCCCAGAGCAGGATGGTTCACGGGGTTGCATTATATTGTTGTCGATGAGATGCAGCCCTGTGTTGCCAATTTGGCTGAGCGTGGTGTTGAGCCTAGGAGGCCAATGCGACACTCTGCCACCTCTCCAGTCACTATGCCCCTTTGCTTGTTCATGAGATGAAGCCCTGTGTTCCCAAAGTGACAAAGCATGTTGTGAGTCTTTGTACCATAAACACATGCATCGCCACTACATTGTAAATATGCACCCTTGTGTCTAAAAGGTGCATATTCCACAATGCCCAAATTTAGCACACTGGAGGGCTAATGTGATTTTCAACTATGAGCAGAAGGGATATGCATCCAAAAGTACAGTGTAAGGACTCTGCATATCAGGAATGTGTCCCGCTAAAAATAAAACATGTTTTTTCTGTGTGCCATGCTCACAGAACCATACAGTCCCTCTCAAGGTGCATGTCAAGTGAAGTATGACACTGAGCAAGAATAACAATGTCGCACTAATGCATGTCAACTTGCTACATGTCATCTTCACCCTATACGTCAAAAGGCACTCATCCATATCAAAGTATCTACATGTGCCATACAGATTACCGTATTCTACAGTAATCACAGTCCTGGTGTGAGATGGCCATTACACATTGATGTGCATGGAAACCAGTCCTTGGGGAAAGTCAACAGTGGCAGTGAACAAATGCATAGGCAGTCATGTCTGTAAACATCCTTACCCAAACAAAGGCATCCAATCACCCTGAGCAGAACAGCATGTATCATCCATGTGTCCATCAGAGGGGCATATTTCCAAGCACCCATCCCCATGCCAATGTCACTTGATGTGACGTTGGGGTGTTGATAGGGGCTTAGCACCACTTACAAGCCAGTGTATATCCGCAGCGATGTAATCTAGGCCCACTTACACACTTCATGTGGCGTGAAAGGTGAGGATAATGTGTGTTGTTTTGGCTGTCCACCCTGCAACACCCATAGAAAAACACGCTGCCCTATACGTGCAAGGGTGAAGGAGGCCAGTAAGAAATGTATGCAAGGAAAACCATGATCATTAACATGCAAAAATAGAGAAAATCCTCATTTGCCAATGCTTTTGCTGTTTACATGTGTACTGCATTGTGCAGCACACATAGAAACAGCAATTTGTCAATCATTGCTAATGTGCCTGAAGGGGTCCATCCTTGCACATAAACATTCTTGCCCTGAACCCAGACACACTTGCAGTACCCTGCTAAGGTGCCTGTCTTTGTGCCACGCTGACAAGTCAAGTGCCAGTGCATGATGGAACACATGCCTGCACCATAAACTTGTAAACATGGTGCAGGCCTGTGGCACTGAAGTGGATGAGTGCAGAGTCAGTCCTGTAAGGAGAAGGCCTCACTCTGTCACTTCATTGTATCTATACCCCCTGATGCAAGAAATACGTCTGCAGTCCAACAATGCACAAGTGTCTCAACCCTGACTAAGAGCCATATTTCCTCCAGCTTGCAACATCTCGCCATTGTAAATGCACATAAGTGCAAGGGTCACTGGGTGAAAGAAATAAGGAGCAGTACCATCCCTGCATATCAGCATGCATAAATGAGAATTTCATTTGTCAATGTGATTTTGCCACATTAAAATGGATCTACACTGTTTGGATCATGGCAAATCAAGCATATCTACCTGTTATATCATGGGGCACATCACATCAACCCTGATCTCAACTGCATGATTGCCCTACTCATGCCACAATAACAATCATGTGGCATTGCCAACAGCAAGGTGTAGCACCATGCAATCCACACCTCTAAAACTAGATAATCTGAAAAATGTTTGAAGTGGAATGAGTAGGGGTGATTCAACGACAATGCAGTGTACAGACACATAAATCAGAGCTAATCTGCATACAACCTGCAGCACTGTCTCTACTGAACAGAGGACACAACTGGTGCAGCATGTAGGTAGAAATTGGCTACTCATATTTGTCATACTTGAAAACTGTGAAAAATAATTTACAACTCTAATGTCACATCAGTGACGTTGTACAATGATTCACTATCCTGCATGTAATAGGTGTCTCTTTTTAAAAATTGGGATTGGACATTGTCATGCAGCCTGCTTGTAAACTGCTTAAATGCATGACCATACTTGAGGCACACATACAACAGCCTCTCCCCTTTACATTGTAGAGGGAGAAACATCACCTCCTGTACAGCAGCCTCTCCCACTCTTCAATGATGAAGATGAATACATCTCAACCATCGACCAGGACACCCTCCAAGAGCTGCTCAACTACATTGGCAGCCCAACTCCGGAAGCAGGGACATCCAGCAGCGTCGTGGAAGCTCCACCCCTGCACAAAACACCCAGCAGCAAGCACCTACCACCACTGCAGTCTCCCATGACCTTGAGGACCCACTTCTAACATTTCAACACCATGCGGTAGAGGTCCAGCAGGAGATGGCTGGTCAGGTGCGGGTGGGGTTTGACAGACTGGCGGCCAAACTAGATGGGGTCCGTGGGTGTCTCAGTCTCATTAGGAACCACCTAGAGTCCATCACAAGCACCCACAGTCTGCTCCATGCTCTCCAGCATTCCATGGCTGACATCGCTGGAGTACTGACTCAGAGACAAGAACAACTGTCCATTCAAATTGGCTCCAGCGATGTCACCAAGGAGTTGCGTCAAATGAGAATGATCATGGAGAACATGGAGCGGATGCAGGCTTCACACTTGGCAGCCATGGCTGCATACCACAGAGACATTGCTGGAGTCTTGCAAGCCCTGCAGCTTATCATCACTGCAGGGCTGCCTCAACATTTGGCACAGATGAATGCTGCTGCACCTTCAACATCCACATCTCACCCCCCTGATGTATCACAGCCTCACAGTGCTCCAGCCAATCCTCCATCACGCACACGGGAGGCACATGACACATCAGAGGAGGAAGATGTGGATGAATCAACAATCTTGCGAAAAAGTCAGCAGTAGCATTCATCTCTGTCAAATGGACTGTTTCTGCTTGGAACTGTGTCTACCATCATGCCTCGGAACATTAGCTTCCACTGTCCTCTGAATTACTCTGCTACACTCACCTTGGACTTTAATATGGATTGCCAATTTTTGCATTGTTCCCAATGACACTGCAATCAGCCTGCTGACTGAACTCTGCCTCTACCTCAACATCTCTCTGGACATGTTCCCCCCTGCCCCCCAGGACTCTGTCTGGCCCCCCCACTGGGCATTCACACAATGGGGTGTTGTTGCACAAAGAACTGGGCCAGTTTGCTACCTCAGTTACTGCACATGTAAATAAAAATAATTGAGTCACTAAGATGTGTGTTGCCTGTGACCATTTATGTTTAAATGTGCCAACAATGCATGTTCAGGTTAGCCATTACTACTAATCAAGGAACATTTGGCAAAGGGAATATGCTTACTCTGTGCCCATGCTAGGCATTGTGAGGGCCTGACACGTGTGACTCAACCAATGCTCAGATCTGTATGACAACACTGTCTCAGCAACATAAAAATACTCTATGCCCATTATGTTGATCGTAACTAGGAACAATACTCACGTCAGTGTAAAGCCACATGAAGTGTCTCAAAAAAATATGTTAACAATACATACTTAGAAGAACTATCTATAGTCAATGTGGAGGGCAATGTTTGAATAGATGTGTGTCATGGCATGACACATGTAAAGACAGTTCCCTCAACATGTCACATATTCAAAATAATTCTAACTAGCAGAAAGAAGAGGAATGGTGTAGGAAAGCATAGGTCAAAAATTGTTACTGGTTCAAATCCGTGTGCAGGTTTGCTGTAACGCACATCACAACATTCCTTGCCCAACACTTGCCAGTTTGTTCACAGTGTTGCCCACAATGTAAAAGGCTGTGTAGAAACATGTAAAGAGGCGTTAGGATGACTTTTAAATAATGCAAAGCATACATCCCCTGCACTCCCACGTGAAAAGTGAAGCTGTTGTGGGGACCGGTGTAATCAAAGATGTCACAAAGAATCCTGACACCATATCCACAGCATTCAAACAATGCTGTGCAGAGCACAATGCCCACAGTGCATCCTGTGTAAATCTGTACTTGCAAAATAGTCACATATGGATAAATATTTCTCAGAATGAAATAAAAATTTATTATAAACGCGCTCTACGACGCTGAGGTGTATAGGCGTGCAAGCTTGCAAACTGGGCAGTACCAGGTTATGAGGCTGGCCGAGGGTTAGAGTCTCCTAGAGATTAAAAAGCCAGTTTAGGAAAAAAAAAAATTTCCTAAAGCAGAGAAGGTCTGATTCCTTTTTCAGGAATAAAGGGAGGCTGTTCCAGAGACGGGAGGTGCTACCAGTAAAACGTCTCCCGCCCCATTTTACTCTTTTTACTCTGGGAACAATGATATTACAAGCTGTTTCTGAGCGAAGGGATCGTGGCGGAAGGTACCATTGAAACCAAAGCTTAAAAACTTGTGGGCCTTCTCCATGGAGAGCCCTGAAAGCAATGCATAGGGCCTTAGATTGTATACGCTTCTCAATAGGTAACCAATGGAGAAGCGGAAGGGCAGCTGAGACTGATTCTCTTTTGGGTATGCCTAATAATAGGCGAGCGGCTGAGTTCTGTAGGACCTGCAGCTTATTTAGACTTTTTTTTCTTACACTTACAAAAAGAGCATTTGCGTAGTCAATCTTTGAAAGTATCAAAGCAGAGATTACTGTTTTTTGCAGGTCCTTCGGAATGAAAGGAAAGATCTTCCATAAGAGTTTCATCGTAAAAAAGGAGGCAGACGTGATTGTATTCACATGCCCTTCGAAGGTTAACTGGTTATCAAAGATAACTCCAAGATTTTTTACCTTCGTGACTGGCGGCGGAAGTTGTCCAAGTTCAGGTGGACACCAGTCTTGGGACCAGAAGGAAGTATCCTTCCCAAAGATCATCACCTCGGTCTTGCCTAAATTCAGCTTTAAGCAGTTTAGGGCCATCCATTTTCCAATCTCTTGCATACAGTTGTAAAAGCGCTTTGCTGTCTCTGAGATATTAGATGATACGGAGATCACTAATTGTGTGTCATCTGCATAGGTAACTGCAGAGAACCCAAATGATCTAATTAGTTTGGCCAAAGGGGCTTAGAGTTTGGCCAAAGGGGCTTAGAGACGAACCCTGGGGGACGCCGCAAGGGAGATAGAAGGATGGGGATTTAAAATTATCAGCTGCAACAAGCTGGATTCTGTCTGACAGAAATGATTTGACTAAAGCAAGGGCTTTATCTTTTACCCCAATATCCTCCAGTCTATTCAGCAGGATTTGGTGGTTTAAGTTGTCAAATGCCGCTGAGAGATCTAGTAGGACCAGCACTGCACTGCCCCTACATCCAGTGTCCATCTAATCTGTTCTGAGGCACTTATCAAAGCTAATTCAGTGCTATGATGTTTCCTAAATCCGAATTGGCAAGGGTCTAAGTGGCTCTGGTCCTCGATGAAAGCTGTCAACTGTGAGTTAAGAGATTTTTCAATTATTTTCGCAGGAAGGGGCAATCTGGAAATAGGACGATAATTCCCAGGATCTAAAGGATTTAGGTTGGCTTTTTTGATTAAAGGGAGAATATGCGCTATCTTCCAGACTCTAGGGAATTTTCCTGACCTAACCATAAGATTATAAATATCTGTTAGGTACTCTGAAATAGTGTCAGCCACTAAATGAGTGGTTTTTGGTGGGCATGGATCCTGTGGAGAGCCTGATTTAGTTTGCAGGAGGATGGTTTTAATTTGGTCCTGGGAAAGTTCAGCGAAAGAGGTTAAATGGGACTTGCATTCATTATTAATGGTTTTGGAGTCAACGTGACATTCAATACTCTTAATTTGGGAGTCGTTATGATCATCCAAAGGATTAGAGGAAAAGAGATTAAAAATCGATTTAACCTTATCTTGAAAAAGGAGGCCAGTGAATTACAAAAAGTTTGATCCATTCCCTGAAACCCCTTTTCGGGAGGTTTAGATAGCTGTTTGACAGTTACAAAAAGTTCTTTTGTAGAGTTTTTGGCTGCTTCTATCTTCTGAGTGAAGTATTTGGATTTTTCTTTAAAAATCAAATTTTTATATGAGGCTAAAATAAGGTTATAACTATTTTTTTCTGAGTCCTCATAATGACGCCTCCATTTCCCTTCCTGCCTGCGACATGCTTGTTTAAGCAGTCTTAGGCTTTCTGTGAACCAACGTTCGGAGGGGATGTCCCGGTTTCTCCTAAGGGGTTTGATCGGTGCAATTTTATCTGCGGCGTTCTCCAGCCAACCCTGATATAGGTTAGCTGCTTTGTCGGGATCAGTGTTTATGCAA
The DNA here is from genome assembly GCA_963921515.1 of Calotriton arnoldi. Classification (NCBI taxonomy): domain Eukaryota; kingdom Metazoa; phylum Chordata; class Amphibia; order Caudata; family Salamandridae; genus Calotriton; species Calotriton arnoldi. The sequence goes on along the minus strand of CAWUFW010000004.1, from coordinate 8,699,375 downwards.
GGTTGTGTTTCTGATAAGATAGCGTCTAGTTCTATCTCCTTTATCAGATGCCAGTTACGTGAGAGCCTTGCTGGATCCATTTTGTTCTGAGGTGTCTTCAAATAGGCTACATTAATATTAAACATAACTGCTCTATGATCAGACCATAGCAAGGGTAGGACTGTTGGTGTGGATAAGTGCGGGCAGTCAGAAAAGATCCCATCAAGTAGGTGACCTGCCTGATGCGTTGGTTCATTTACCCGTTGTTCTAACCCGAGACTAAGCAGCATGTCAGTGAGACATGCCATGTCCGTGTTCACAGAGTTTTCTAAGTGCATATTAAAATCACCTAGAATTGTAAAATCTGGTGAATCAATTTTTAAATCTAAGAACTGAGAAAAAGTGGAAAAGAAACCAGAACAGGTCCCAGGGGGCCGGTACAAAAGTATTCCATTAAAGGAATAATGTTTTGACAGCTGAAATTTAAAGGCTAGCGCCTCTACATCTTTTAGGCTAGCAAGTTCAGTAAAGGAGCCTGTAAAGGACTGGCGGTATATTATAATAAGAACACTCAAAAACTCTTTTCCTAACTAAACTTTGTTACCCTAAACATCAATCAGTTTGGTTCAAACACATTTCAAATGAGGATTGATGGTAGCCTGCCCCTTGAAAATGCTGTAATTACATTTGTAGACATTCAAATTGATTGTGTGGGGGATGCATCTGTCGTAATCCACTACCAATTCAACAGGATATGTCCACACAGCAAAAAAGAATGGAAGCACAAACCATCAACCATTGGCAATTTATTCTTACAAAAAACAATCTTAAAAAACTAAACTATTGATACTGACTAATCCTAAACTACACTAACTGAACTTGTACTAATATCAAACTACACTAAACTAACTAACTTACCTAAGACTATACACATAACAACATATATTAAATATCAACCCACCTCCCCCTTACGGCACATCCAGGGACGGCACAAAGACACCTTAACCTATGCATCAACTAACTAAACATACATACTAAACAATTATATATTTTTTTGTATTTTTAATTTTTTTATTAAAGTCCAAAAACACATTAACCCCCCACTCTAAGGAAAAGGAAACTTAACCAAAAGCACTAAAAAGAGAATATCCAAAAAGTAAAAAGTTAACTACACCTAACACTATACTAGCCCTACACTAAAACTACACTTAACACTAACTACTTATTCTATAAAAGGATGGTAAATAGGTGAGTGGAAATGTGGGACTGTAAAGGGTGGGAAACTAAACATCCATTGCACATCAAAAGGGGAGCCCCAGGGCCCCCTTAATGTCCATGAGGTAGCCCTGAATATCATCATTGTCCCGTTCAAGTCGGGCCACCCGAACATTCAAATTGAACATCAGCCTCCTCTCCCTCTTTGTGAGGACAGACCTCTCTCTGTGTCCTGCAGCTCTTGAGGATGTCCCCGGTTGTGCGCTCTGTGAGGGGGCTAAACTTTGTGTCGAAGAGGTGGGTACCGCACGTGGAGCAGCTCTTGATGGTCCTGGTACAGCTGACCTTTTTTTTCTGTGCCACGATGTAATCCTGATGGGCCAGGTATTGGCTGGGACTGACTCTGGTGTGTTGTGGAGGCAGGCAGGGTAGTGTGTCATTGTCCACCTTTCTTAGTGCTGTCTGGTATGGACTTCCACCTGCCAGAAGCCCTCTCCTCACGGTACCTCTTTGCCATTGCGTTGAATCCCTTTGCCACACGCCTGATGTGAGGGTAACGTTACTTCCGCTGGAGGAACAGACGCTGCTCCACCGATGACATGTTGTCTGAAAAAAAAATACATGTCATGTTTCCTGACTCCAAGAACATGATGGCATTAGGCATAATTGCCACACCAAAAACTAATGAGCCATATGTTCTATGAACATCATCAATAACAACACGCAACAACACACATAACCTGAAAAATCATAAACACATCATAGCCGGAATCAGAATAAGATGTTCATGACAACAGGGTAATTCCTGTGCTTGGACAAAGCAGGCACAGAGTGCAGTGACAACAGTTGTAGAATTGCTGTTTGCTTCCTGGGCTAAACAGCGGAGCCCCGGTAGGAAGGACCGAGTGAACTGAGGCGGCGTAGGGCGTGAGCAAAAGTACCCCGGTGACGCTCTGGCATACTGAGAGGTAGGAGAAGGCACTGCCCCAGGACTGGAGAAACTGGAGCACAACTGCGGCGCAAAGAGAGGCACGGCTGGGATCGCACCCGGGGGCCGAACTACAGAGCACGCACTCCGCCGGAGTGAATCCCCGGAGTACAGAGGCCTGAAGAAAGGACGGCACAGGCACGGAGGCCAGAGCCCGAGAAGTAGTGGAGGCAACTCTTCCTCCTAAACAGACATAGAAGTGAGTAATCAGCCTGAGAGGGCGAGATCCCCCAGAGGTGCGACGGATTTGAGACAAGGGAGTAGTGGGCCCCCGGAAAAAACAAGAAATAGCGTGACCTTGGGGCACTTGAAGTACACACCGAGCTGCCCGGGAAGAAGAGGGCGGCCCCTTTGAAGGTGCGGAGGGGAGGAACGCCTCGAACGTTTGTACTAGCTTCTGGGGGGCGCGAGGGCGGTGTGAAACACCGAGCCTCGGGGACGTGCTAGGAGAGAGAGGTAGCAGCAAGAGAAGGCCTGGGTCGTGGGTCTTCAGAGACTGGGGCTGCACACAAACCGAGTCTAAAGGGGCCTAGTTGACACATTAATTGGGCTTAGCGGACGCCAACTGCAGAAGAGAGATAATAGGCAGGCCTGCGCATGCTGACAAGGAAACCACCTATAAGACCTGGCCCAACTTCATGAGAGGAGGACTTCCGGAACACACAAGCAAGAAATAACAAAACGGGAAAAAACAAAAAAAACTGGGGGCCCGAGAGCACACAGGAGAAAGACCCAGGTACCTACAACATGGAGAAGGCGCAGCTGGGGGTGTAGTGGAGGTGATAGCTCCCTCGCGACACCAGAACGTTCTGCAACATAGCACAGAGAGGCCCAGGAAGTAATGCCAAAACCAAAGAGCAAATCGGGAGCGACTCAGCCTCCATCGAGAGAGCCCTCTCCGGCCCCGCCTGACGCCAATGGCGGGGACACGACGACCACAGACTTAACGCTACACTTGCATCTTGATAAAGGGCCCGATTCACAAAAGTAATCTGAGACAAAATCCTAACTTTACGACTTTTGGTATTCACAAAGGGCATTTAGTAGTAGTAAAGTTAGGATTTTGTCTTAAGTTTGTCCTAAGTTTTGGTCTTAAGACAAAATCCTAACTTAAGTTTAACTTAAGTTTAACTTAGGATTTTGTCTTAAGTTTGTCTTAAGTTTTGGTCTTAAGACAAAATCCTAACTTAAGTTTAACTTAAGTTTGACTCAAGACCAAAACTTAAGACAAACTTAAGACAAAATTCTAACTTTACTACTACTAAGTGCCTTTTGTGAATACCGAAAGTCGTAAAGTTAGGATTTTTGTCTCCGATTACTTTTGTGAATCGGGCCCAAAGTCCTTGCCGCCATAGCGGACACTAAGGCGACCCTCCAACAAGATGTAGGGGCAGTATCGGTGGGGTTGGGTCTGCTACGAGCAGAACACCAGAAGCTGGCGCACTGAGTCAAAGAAGTGGAGAACACAGTGGAGGAACTAATCCCAGAACGAAAACAAGGCGAGGCCCGACTGAACGAACTTGCAGACAGAGTGACCGAGCTGGAACGTAGAGCTGAGGACGGGGAAGGGAGGAATAGGAGGAACAAGATTCGAATAGTGGGACTCTTTTAAGGAACTGTGGGTACAGACATGGCAACGTTCCTAGAAACTTGGCTGAAAGAGATTCTGCCACAGGACTCTCTCTCCAAGTTCTTCGCTATAGAAAGGGCCCACCGAGTACCAGGTTGTCCTCCCGCTCCGGGACACCCTCCGAGGCCGGTGGTGGCCAAACTGTTACACTTTAAAGACAGAGACACCATACTGCAACAGTAGCTGGCCGTTGCCTGTCTGCTCCTGGGTGTGGGGTTTGTAGTTTTTGGGGCTGCTGATTGTCGAGCTGGGGTCTTGCTGCCAATAGCTGAGATGGGGGCTGGGGGTGGGGGGGGTAGTGGCTGGCAGAGTTGCTGACTTACAGATGGCGCGTACCGAGGACTTTAAGCTGATCTCCTGGAACATTAGAGGCATGGGCGCTCCCACCAAGCGTTACAGCATACTGAGTTATCTTAGACGAAGGGGGGCTCAGGTGGTGATGCTCCAGGAAACATACCTGACCGCAGAAGAAGTTAGTAGGCTCAAGCACCAGTGGCGTGGCCAACTATTTGCAACAACTTATTCAGCTTATGCCAGAGGAGCACTAGTCTGGATAAAGCCGGGTACCCCTTTCCAGGCCACACACACGATCATAGATAAAGACGGCCATTTTGTCCTAGTGAAGGGGAGATTACAGGGGAGAGAGATTGCGAAAGGAAGCATATATGCTCCGAATCAGGATCCAATACAGTTCCTCCAGCGCTTATCAGGAACGCTGGCGGCGCTAGCGGCGGGTGAGGTGATCCTGGGGGGAGATTATAACTGTGTAGTGGATCTCGCCATGGAAAGATCTAGGCCCCCCTACATGGCACGACGGCGGCTGCGACGGCTAAGGGTCTGCGTAACTGGATGTCTAGATGGGAACTACTAAACGTTTGGAGGCTACAAAATGATCAAAGTAGGGAATACTCATATTATTCGGCATTATATGGACTCCACACCAGACTAGATATGTTTCTATGTTCCAAACAACTTGCGGCCAATTTGAAAGGTTCGGAATATCTAGGAAGGACCTTGTCCGACCACAGTCCCCTTCTATTGAGATTTGCTCCCACTTTAAAGAGAGCGGCCATCCCCCTATGGAGACTGGACCCTGTTCATCTCGAGGATGAATGCTTTAGGCAGAAGCTTTCCACTGTCATCTCAGACTACTTTGAAACCAACCAAAATATGGCTAGCACCCCTCTGATAGAGTAGGACGCCTTTAAGGTGGTGATCAGGGGACAATGCATGGGGCAGACAGTAGGTGCCAGGCGAGAAATAACCAACGAGCTCCAGAAGCTAGAAACACAAATACAGGCCCTAGACAGAATCACAGATAATGAACAGAGCCTAGGAAAGGCTTATCAGACTTAAAAAGCACTTACAATAAAACCTGGGAAAGACTGAGAATGTTGGCTCTTCGGGCATATCGGGAAAAATAACATGTAGAAGGCGGGAAGGCTGGGAGATTATTGGCCTGGCTGATCCGCCCTCAAACTAACGGATCTCCGATTCCTACCCTATTAACAGCAGAGGGGCAGATGCTTTTTACCCCCAACCGGATCAATGATTCCTTTAGGGATTATTATGCAGCACTGTATGCGGCACCCGCTGAGTTACAAGATACTGACTCAACAACATACCTGGGAGGTCTAGAACTCCGGCAGATAGACTGAGCAGAGCAAAAGGCCCTGGGGGCGGGGATCATGGTGCAGGAGATCAGAGTAGCTATTAAAGAAATAGCCAGAGGGAAGACACCGGGGCCGGATGGCCTTCTGGCTGAATTTTACTGTGCCTACGCCACTACCCTGGCCCCGCCACTGGAGAAATTATATGCAGCCTCACTTCAGAGAGGGCAATTGCCTGTGTCCACTAGAGAAAAATAGAAAAATACCATCAGCTCCATGGTTCTCAGAAGCACTCGGGCTCGAAAAACAAACGTGCAGAAACATAGAAAGACAGTGGCGTCGGAACTACACCCAAACCGAGAAAACACGCTATAAATTAGCACTTATCAAATATAAACACCTCAGGCCTGATTCACAGAACTAACTTACGTCAAAAACGTAAAGTTAGTACCTTTTGGTATTCACAGAATACACTTACTCATTTTGGTATTCACAGAATACACTTACTCATTTTGGTATTCACAGAATACACTTACTCATACTAACTTTATGTCCGCACTCGGGCCGGAGATTCCGGCCCGGCGGTGGAGATTCCGGCCGTTTGTGGAGATTCCGGCCGTTTGTGGAGATTCCGGCCGGAGATTCCGGCCGTTTGTGGAGATTCCGGCCGCTTGTGGAGATTCCGGCCATTTGTGGAGATTCCGGCCGGTTGTGGAGATTCCGGCCGGTGGCGGAATCTCCACAAACGGCCGGAATCTCCACAAACGGCCGGAATCTCCACCTCCGGGCCGGAATCTCCACAAACGGCCGGAATCTCCGGCCCGAGTGCGGACATAAAGTTAGTATGAGTAAGTGTATTCTGTGAATACCAAAATGAGTAAGTGTATTCTGTGAATACCAAATGAGTAAGTGTATTCTGTGAATACCAAAAGGTACTAACTTTACGTTTTGACGTAAGTTAGTTCTGTGAATCGGGCCCTCATAATCTCAGAAAAAAGTAAATATTATCTTAACCAAATCGAAACTGCACAAAACTCCACCAAACAACTGTTCCAGGTCGTAACCAGATTATCAGGCCCCAAACCCATCCCCTCCATAACTCCTACTCAAACATTCTGCGATTCTCTAGCCATATTCTTTCAAGAAAAAGTTAGTCACATCTATACTAACTTTGCTGCTCATTCTTCCATCAACAACCAGACCATTGCTCCCACTGACAACACTAACACACCTATCCCCACTCATCCTGACCTCACCAAGAGTAGCACCCTCCCTACCCTCCTGGAATTCAACCAAGTTACACCAGACCAAATCGTAGACTATATTTCCTCCATCAAATTAGGTTCCCCCAACGACCCATGCCCCCCCACCATACTAAAATTGATACCCGAGATCATCGCCCCAGTACTAGCCACCATCTGTAACTCTATGTTCAGCACAGGAACATATCCATCCATTTGGAAAAAAACTGTCATTAAACCGCTACTAAAGAAACATAACCTTGACCCCACAGAAACAAAAAACTATAGACCTATTGCCTGCCTCCCCTTCCCTGCCAAAATCTTTGAAAAAGTAATCAATACTCAATTATTACAGTTCATTAATGAAAACAACCTCCTAGACGACACCCAATTTGAATTTAGGAAGGGCCACGGCACCGAAACGGCCCTCATTAAAGCCTCCGACGAAATCAGAATGATACTCGACCGGGGAGGAGCTGCGGCTTTGGTGCTGCTGGATTTATCAGCAGCATTTGACACGGTCGATCATACTACACTTATCGACCGTGTCTCTACCATAGGTATCAAAAATAACGCCAAAGCCCTCTTAACCTCCTTCCTTTCCAACCGCTCCCAATCAGTAACGCTAGGCGACTTCTCATCCCCATCCTTCACCTTCCCCTGCGGTGTTCCTCAGGGATCCTCGCTGAGTCCGACCTTATTTAACATTTATGTGTCCGACTTGGCGAGGGTCATCAAATCTCATGGCATGCGAGTGACTACATACGCCGACGACACACAGCTAGTAATAGAGACCCACAATGACGGAGAAAAAGTTGCGGCAAATTTTCAAACTGGAATGCTCGCAATAAGCACATGGATGGCAAACAATTGCCTTAAACTAAACTCCGATAAAATGGAGGTAATGATCTTTGGTAACCTCTCCCCCATCTGGTCTCCATCCTGGTGGCCAGCAGAGCTAGGCCCACCTCCATCCCCCGTAACAAAAGTCAGAAACTTAGGTATCATCTTTGACGACAAATTATCATTTTTTCAACACGCTAACAACGTTGTCTCCTCGGTATTCTTCACCATCAAAATGATAAAGAAACTTCTACCCTACCGTCCTTCAAATGCCGGGAGAACTCTCATGAGCACGCTAGTCATGTCCAGGGTAGACTATTGTAATGGCCTATTTCTTAACGCTCAGGAAAGAGTCCTAAACAAACTGCAAATGGTCCAAAACGCAGCGGCAAGGATCCTGACTAACACCCCCAAATTCAAACCTACATCCAATCTAATACGTCAGCTCCATTGGCTGCCCATCAGAAGCCGTATAAAATTCAAGGCCCTATGTATCGCCTATAAGGCAGTAAACAACACAGGACCTGAATTCCTAAAAAAAAACACAATGCCCTTACAAAGCAACCAGACCCCTTCGCTCTTCAGCAGCAAACCTCTTAAATGTCCCCAGAACAAAAAAATCTTCCTGGGGCGACAGAAGATTCACAGTCGCCACCACCAGACTTTGGAACACACTTCCCCTTCACATCAAAAACACCCCCTCTCTTCTTGCCTTCCGTAAACAACTTAAAACCTGGTTGTTCAATCAATAAATGACCAGCTCCTACTCTGTCCCATCCTCTTCCGTCCACAGCGCCGAGACACCCAAGGGTATATGTGCGCTTAACAAATTGCATAATAATAATAAGAAGAAGAAGCGCTTGTGGTCCCCTTATCAAAAACTAATTCAGACTCGCCAGGCACGGCAGACTTCCGGCCATTGGCGATGTTAAACCTAGACTTCAAAATACTGAGTAAGGTCCTGACCACTAAATTAATGCCCCACATGCAGGGACTGGTACATGGGGACCAAAATGGTTTTATACCAACCAAGTCGACCTCTAACAACTTGCGGAGACTATACCAGGTGATGCTTCATGCAGACATGGAGCGATTCCCCAGGGCAGTAGTCGTAGCCGTAGACCTAGAAAAGGCCTTCGACTCCCTGCGGTGGGACTTCCTACTGAGAGTGATGGAGTCCCAGGGGTTGGGAGAAGAATGGCTGAAATGGGTAGGTCTGCTCTACTCGAGCCCCACTGCGAGAGTACGTACGAGTGGGCTAGTGTCGGAGTCATACCCCATACATAGAGGAACGAGGCAGGGATGTCCACTATCTTCGCTGCTCTTCGCACTGGCCATGGAGCCGCTGGCAGAGCGTTTTCGACAAACGGAGGAGAGATATGGGATCCCCCTGGATGGATTGGTGCATGTGATCTCATTATACGCGGATGACATCCTTCTTTATACCAGGGATGGTGGGTCGGAACTACACACGGCGTTCCAAATAATTGAGGAATTCTCCAAACTGTCGGGAATCAACATCAACAAACGCAAAACTCAGATTTTCCCTGTGAATCCTACACTAACTAGTTTCCCAGACATGCCAGAGGGACTGTCCAGGAAACCAACCTCCATAACATACCTAGGTGTACAGATATTTCACAGCCAAGAGGATTTACTGGAGGGTAACCTAGGGAAGGCGGTCCGAGCCTTAAAGGAGAATGTGGCATTTTGGAGAAAATTCAGGTTGCCGGTAATGGCGAGGCTGGCGCTTTCCAAAATGGTAATGCTGCCAAAGTTACTGTATTATTTTGTAAACCTCCCGGTGGTGATACCTAAAAACTGGTTCAGGGTCCTGGACAGCCTGCTAAGAGACCTGATCTGGGATGGCGGCAGGCATAGAGTGTCACTGAAGGCGCTGCAACAACCGGTGAGCCTGGGGGGCCTGGGGGCTCCAGATTTTGAGGCCTACTACTTGGCAGCGCAGCGCCAGAGGTTAACCCAGTGGCTGGACGGACTGGGGCGTGAGACGCTGGGCCTTGGTGCTCAGCCCCCTCGGGAAACTCTCTTGCCCAGAATGCTGAGTCCCAGGTTCAGGATCCCGCACAAAGGAGTGCTGCTCGAGGTGGCCCTGGAATGTTGGGATAGGTGCACAAAGCGAGCGAGAGAACAGCCACTATACGCACCAGACCTTCCTATAGTGGGATTACCTAGAGAGGGAGAGGGGGGCTTCATTACGCAGGGTCAGTTAAGAGTATGGAAAGACGCTAGGGTGTACACTGTCCGAGACTGCAAGATGGGGAAATACTACCTCTACAGGAGTTTCTGGAACATCATTGTTAGACCTAGCATCCTTGGCGTGGGTCTCCCTTCCATTTTTTGAGGATGCCTCCAATGTTATTGATCTGTTTTTGCTGGTTTAGATGCTTTGGGCACTGTGCCACTGCTATTCAGTGCTACAGTGCAACTGCTCCCTATGATAAATTGTGTTATGTATTAGTGACTCCATGATTGGATGATTGGTTTACTTGTCAGTCCCTAGTACAGTGCACTGAGTGTGCCCAGGGCTGATAAATCCAATGCTGCTGGTGGGCTTGCAGCACTGGTTGTGCCACCCACAGAAGCAGCTTGTAAAGTGTGTCTCAGGCCTGCCATTGCAGAGCCTATGTGCAGCCTAGGGCTGCCATGTCGACTTGGTGAGTGCACCCACTTACCAGTCCCTAAACTTCCCTTTACTGCATTTTGGTCACCCCTAAAGTAGGCTCTAGGGCAGGGTGCATTGTAAGTATAAGGTAGGACATGCCCTGGTGTGTGTGGCATGTCCTAATAGTGAATTACAGCCATTTTCGTTTTTCACTATTGCAAGGCTACCTGTTCCCCATAGGCCAGAATGGGCAGTTTGATTATTACACCTTATAATCCTAACTGACCCAGGGAACATGGTAGAGAAACGAATTTAGTATGCCTGAACTCAAATGATAAAATACATCTTTTAGTGAAGTTGATTTTAACATTCTGTGTTTGAAAATACCACTTTTAGAAAGTAGGTATTTTCTTGCCTAACCTTCCAAGCCTGCCTCTACTGGGTTGTGTATTCCTTGTCTGGAGTTTGAGTGACAGGGGCTGGGGGTGGCTTCAGGAGACAGGGTGAGTCAGCACAGGGCTGAATAGAGAGATCTGCATCCAGAGTGGAGGGAGGAGTTGCACCTGGGTCTGAATAGGGCTGTGCCTGCCTTCCACAATGCTGGCTTCCCCTCCTGCTGGGCACTGAGCACTCTGCCCCACATTCTGAAAGGAAAGAAGGAGTCCTGTAAACAAAGTGCTCCAGGACTGACCAGAACTGGTTTTGGACTAGGCAAAGGCCTCTCTGCCTTCAGAGAACAAAGAGAAAAGGTGTATAAAAAGGGGACCCAGAACCCTAGGAAATTAGATCACTTTTGGGAAACAAGAAGAAACCTTTGCTGAGGAGCGGAACCAAGAAGAAACTGAGGAGAAGACTATCCCTAAGCTAGAGAGATCTGCCTGCAGTGGTTGCCTGACTGCCAAAGAAAGGAGAAGGGAACTTTGTGTGTACTTTCATCAACTTGTGAAGGATCTCCAATGGCTTGATTTCAGAGCTTGCCTCCTGCTGAAGTCTCAGGAACAACAGACTTCACCCACCAGCTCCCCTGTATTCCCTTGCTGGGAATTTGGACCTTCTGACACACTTGCGTGTCGCTGGGAGCTGGAAGCGCCACTCAAGATGAAGAAGCGTGTCGCCGCAGCCGCTGCTTCTCGCATCGCCAGAGAAGAGTGTCGACATCGCATCAGACGCCGGCGCATCCCCGAAGAAGCGCACCGCTGACACCCTCGCATCCTTCGAAGTGCCTCGCAGCACCGGAGAAAAGTGTCGCCATCGCATCCCCGGGGCAGAGCATCGACCTCGCATCAGACGCCGACGCATCGCAACACGAGGCGCCCTGCATCCCAGGAGAAGATCGTCGACCTCGCATCAGAAGCCGTTGCATCGCCAGGGAAGCGTGTCGCAGGGCCTGTCGCGGCTCCAAAGAGTCATCTAAATCGCCGCACGGCCGTCGGGCGTGCACGCATCACCCCTTCTTTGTCGCAACATCAAGAAGATGCCATTTTGCTTCTTTGCACTAGATCTTCATCGCATCACGGCGCTGCTTGTCGCATCGCCACAGAAGCGCAGTAAAAAACCGACGCATCACCTCCCCACACCGAGAAGAACCGACGCATCACTGTCCCCTGCGCATCAGTAGGGAACCGACGCATCACCGGTCTTGCGTGTAAGGAACCGACGCATCACCTTCCCTGCACCACTTTTGTTGTATCGCGTTACGCATCTCAGGTACATTGAACGCAAAGTGTCGCATCTCCATTTTAAGAGACTTAAGCTAATTCTACCATCTTTAAAGTACAGTATTGTGGATTATTTTTGTCGTTTATGGTCTTGTGGTAAATTTATATAAAAGATACTTATTTTTACAATACAACCTGTGTGGTGTCCATTTGTAGTGTTGTCACTGGATTACTGTATGTGTTCACAAATGCTTTACACACTGCCTCTGAACTAAGCCTGTCTGCTCGTGCCAAGCTACCAAGGGGGTGAGCAGGGGTTATTTTAGGAGTGTACCCCCTTACCCTGACTAGACGCAAGGGTCCCTATTTGGTCAAAGGTACCTACCTCTGCCAACTAGAGACCCCCAAATCTAACATTGGTGGTCAGTGGTGAGGATTCTGGACTTGCATTTGTGACTCATGTACAGTGATTGGTGAACACTACCTAGTGAGTGCAGACCAAAACGCAACCACATACTTTTGGTAGATATTCTTTTCTGGGACTTTCTATTTTTGCTAAAAACTGCCAAGTTTAATCACCATGGATACAGCAGCATCCATAGCATCTGTTGATTGTGATTGGGAAGAGGAGAGACTAGAATGCTACAATGTCAAACAGCTGAAGCACTTCTGCAGGAAATTTAAAGTTGCTATGACCGGAATCACCAAGAAGGATGAGTTCCAAAAGGCGCTGAGGGCCTGGGTTCAAGCAAGGAATACCCCTGAGAATGAGGAAGGGGCTGAGAATGCAGATGAGCAGCTGGATGGGCCAGTGGGTCCAGGGGAGAGGAGAGCACCTTCCCCCGTAGGTAGCAGTGTTTCTGCCAGAGGTCTGTCCCCAGAAGAGCTGGAGGACAGAGAAAAGAGTAGGATGCATGAGATGGAGCTGACCAAGCTCAAGTTAAAGGGGCAGTTGGAATTTGAATTACAATCTAGAAAGTTGGCCTTAGAAGAGAAAAGAATGGATCAGCAGCATGAAAAAAGTTTGAGGGAGATGGAGTTCAGAGCCAAGAATTTAGAGATTACTCCCTCTGGTGGCAGCACACCGTCCGTGCCTGTTGAGGCTAGGGTGTATATTCCTAAGGATGTGGTTAAGGAGTTTTTTAAGAATGATGATATTGGGCAATGGTACAAGGCCTATGAGGTAGCCATGACTTCCCACCGGGTCCCTGAGAAGGATTGGGGAGCGGGGTTGTGGGGTCGGTTCCTTAGTGAGGGGCGGGATACCTTGTTGGACTTGCTCTCTGAAGTCTATAATTCCTACAGCCACATGAAGAATGCATTGATGACCAGGTATGGGTTGACTCCTGAACTCTATAGGCAGAGGTTCAGGAACTGTAAGAAGATTGAAGGCAGTACCTGGGTTGAGTATGTGACCTTTTTTTGCAGAGCCTTGGATGGTTGGGTAAAGGGTAGCAAAGCAAATGATTTTCAGGCGCTCTTTGATTTGATTGCATGGGAGCACTTGTCCAGTAATTGTTTTCCTGAGCTACGCCAGCACCTGATTGATAGTAGGCTGACTAACCCTAGGCAGCTTGCTGAGGAGGCGAACCGCTGGGTGAGCACCCGGGTCCACAAGGGTCACGTGGGAGACTCTGCCAAGGGTGGGCAGGGTCCCCAGCAGAGGAATGGGGGGGACAAGGGTAAACAGAGGGAGTTCCAGAAAGGGCCCCAAAGTAAACCACAAGGGAACCAAGGGAAAGGTTCCCAGCCTCCCCTGAGAATAAGCACGGGGCCCCGACAGGTCCACCTGTTCATAGGGGACCCCTGGTGTGCTACAAGTGTGGCGCACTAGGCCGCAAGGCCAATGATCCCCATTGCCCTTTGTTTGGAAAGCCAGCACCCCCTGGTGCAGTCCCCCGGCAGTTGGCTAGTGTAGCCCTGGGGGAGGAGATGGGTGCCCAAGGTGGGTGGGATCCTGTAGTATTGTCCCTTGTCTCATTAGGAGACTCTGAGATGGTCCCTAGGACCCAACTGCCTGAGAACACTAAGAAGTACAGGCAGTGGGTGACCATCAATGGCCAAAGGTCGGAGGCTCTGAGAGACACAGGAGCCAGTGTGACAGCTGTCAAGTGTCACCTGGTGTCTAAAGAGCAGGTGGTCCCTGATGCATTCTACCCAGTTGTTGCCGCTGACAACACAGAGAGCCACTGCAAGGTGGCTCAGGTTCCCTTTGAGTGGGGGGGTCTCTGGTACTCTTCAAGTAGCTGTGAGGCCAGCCATGCCTGTTGACTGTTTGTTAGGGAACGATTTGAAGAGCTCCCCTTGGGCTAAGGTGGAGCGGAGTGCTCATTTGGAGATGTTGGGCTTGCCTGATTGGGCGTGTGTGACCACCCGGTCCATGGCAGCCAGAGGTGTTCAAGAGGACCTGGAGCCTGAGAGGTAGGCCCAGGTGCCTGCCGGAGAGAGAAGAGGCAAGGGCGCGGGAAACCGGCCCCCGAAGTTCCCACGGTCCAGGAGGAGGCAGACCCTGAGGGGGATGCCCTGGAGCCTACAGGGGAACAGGTAGCTGAACTGGGGGGCCTGCCTGAGCTGACCCATTGGCAGCAAGATGGAGGACCCTCCAGGGAGGAGTTCTGCGAGGAGTAGAACAAGTGCCCTTCTCTCGTAGGTCTGAGGCAACAGGCCACAGACCAGGCAGCAGGTGATCAGTCTGATCACAATGGATCTACGGGGAGAATGGTCTCCTGTATAGCGAGCCTAAGGTTGCTGAGCCTGGGTCAGCCCGTGTGCTGGTGGTACCCCAGCGCTTCAGAGCCTTCCTACTGGGTTTGGCTCATGATGTACCTTTAGCAGGACATCTGGGGCAGGACAAAACCTTTGAAAGGCTTGTCACCCATTTCTTTTGGCCCCAGATGCGCAGGAGTGCCGCCACTCACTGCAGGACCTGTCAGACTTGCCAGGCAAGTGGAAAGAGTGGGATGAAGCAGAAGGCTCCTCTCCAGCCATTCCCTGTAGTCAGCACCCCCTTTGAACGGGTGGGTATTGACATTGTGGGGCCACTGGACCCCAAGACAGCCATGGGCAACAGGTTCATCCTGGTCTTGGTGGACCACGCCACCCGGTACCCTGAAGCCATCCCTCTGAGGACAGTGACGGCCCCCGTGGTGGGACGGGCACTGATGGGAATTTTCTCCCGTGTGGGGTTCCCTCAAGAGGTGGTGTCTGACAGAGATACTAACTTTATATCCAAGTATATGAAGTCCCTGTGGCAGGAGTGCGGTGTAACGTACAAGTTCACCACTCCTTACCACCCCCAAGGAAATGGGTTGGTTGAGAGATTCAACCGGACCCTGAAGGGCATGATTATGGGTCTGGAAGAACCCATGAGGCATAAGTGGGACGTCCTCTTGCCATGCCTTCTTTTTGCATACCGTGAGGTGCCACAGAAGTCTCTAGGGTTCAGCCCCTTTGAGCTTCTGTATGGTCACCCAGTGAGAGGACCTCTGAGTTTGGTCAAGGAAGGCTGGGAGCAATCTCCCAGGAAACCTCCCCAGGATGTATATAGCTACATGCTGGCCTTCAGGAACCAAACTAGGCGTTTCAGGCAACTTGCTGAGGCAAATCTGGAAGCCAGCCAGGAGGAAATGAAGCAGTGGTACGACCAGAATGCCACTCTGGTTGAGCTTCAACCTGGTCAGAAAGTGTGGGTCATGGCCCCAGTGGAGCCCTGTGCACTCCAGGATAAGTGGACCGGACCCTTTGAGGTGGTGGAGCGCAAAAGTCCTGTTACCTACTTGGTGGACATGCGGTCTCCCAGGAACCCCTTGCGGGTCCTGCACGTCAACCGCCTGAAGCCCCACTTGGAGAGGTCCCAAGTGGGCATGCTCTTAGCTACAGATGCTGGGATGGAGGAGGAGACCGAGCCTCTTCCTGACCTCCTGTCAGCCCAAGAGCAAGATGGATCAGTGGAGGGTGTGAACCTCTCTACCTCCCTGACACCTGAGCAGCAAGGTGACTGTCGCCAACTGTTGGGGCAGTTTCCTGACCTGTTCTCCCTGGTTCCTAGTGTCACTGACTGGTGCGTCCATGATGTGGACACTGGGGACAGTCTTCCTGTCAAGCACAAGGCTTACAGGGTGACTGACAGGGTGAGAGCTTGCATCAAGGAGGAGGTCTCCAAGATGTTTGCATTGGGGGTAATTGAGTCCTCTCACAGCCCTTGGGCCAGCCCAGTGGTCTTGGTCCCAAAGGCTGCCGCGCCTGGTGCCACACACGAACTCCGGTTCTGTGTGGACTACAGAGGACTCAATTCCGTCACCAGGACCGACGCACACCCCATCCCCAGAGCTGATGAGCTCATAGATCGGTTAGGGGCTGCCCGGTACCTCAGTACGTTTGACTTAACATCTGGGTACTGGCAGATCACCCTGACTGATGGGGCAAAGGAGAGGTCAGCATTCTCCACACCAGATGGGCACTACCAATTCCGGGTGATGCCCTTTGGGATGAAGAATGCCCCTGCCACCTTTCAGAGGTTGGTCAACCAGGTGTTGGTTGGATTGGAGGAATTCAGTGCCGCCTACCTGGATGACATCGCAGTGTTCAGCACCAGTTGGGAAGAACATCTGCGCCACCTCTGGGAAGTGTTGATGGTTCTGCAGAGGGCAGGCCTCACGATCAAGGCGAGTAAGTGCCAGATCGGGCAGGGTTCTGTGGTGTACTTGGGACACCAGGTTGGGAGCGGCCAGGTGGCGCCCCTACAGCCCAAGATAAATACCATTCTGGCTTGGGAGCCCCCCAAGTCCCAGACAGCGGTGAGAGCCTTCCTAGGACTCACCGGGTATTACAGGAGATTTGTCAAGGGGTATGGCAGCATTGTTGCACCCTTGACAGAGCTGACTTCCAGGAAGCAGCCCATGAGAGTGATTTGGACTGACACCTGTCAACAAGCTTTTGGCACCTTGAAGACAGCCATGTGCACGGCACCCGTGCTCCTGGCCCCCAACTTCTCCAAAGAGTTTATCGTTCAGACAGACGCTTCAGAGCATGGTGTGGGGACTGTTTTGTCACAGATGAATGAGGAGGGCCTAGACCAACCTGTAGCCTTCCTTAGTAGGAGGTTACTTCCACGGGAACAGAGGTGGAGTGCTATTGAGAGTGAGGCATTTGCTGTGGTCTGGGCGCTGAAGAAGCGGAGACCATACCTGTTTGGGACTCACTTCCGGGTTCAGACAGACCACAGGCCCCTCAGATGGTTGATGCAGATGAGGGGTGAGAATCCAAAGCTGTTGAGGTGGTCCATTTCCCTACAGGGGATGGACTTCACGGTGGAACACCGCCCTGGTACAGAACACGCCAATGCTGATGGTCTGTCCAGATTTTTCGCCTTAGTGAAGAGAACTCCCTAGAGGTAGGATAGTTCTCCCCACATTTCAGCTGGAGGGGACATGTGTTAGACCTAGCATCCTTGGCGTGGGTCTCCCTTCCATTTTTTGAGGATGCCTCCAATGTTATTGATCTGTTTTTGCTGGTTTAGATGCTTTGGGCACTGTGCCACTGCTATTCAGTGCCACAGTGCAACTGCTCCCTATGATAAATTGTGTTATGTATTAGTGACTCCATGATTGGATGATTGGTTTACTTGTCAGTCCCTAGTACAGTGCACTGAGTGTGCCCAGGGCTGATAAATCCAATGCTGCTGGTGGTCTTGCAGCACTGGTTGTGCCACCCACAGAAGCAGCTTGTAAAGTGTGTCTCAGGCCTGCCATTGCAGAGCCTGTGTGCAGCCTAGGGCTGCCATGTCGACTTGGTGAGTGCACCCACTTACCAGTCCCTAAACCTTCCCTTTACTGCATTTTGGTCACCCCTAAAGTAGGCCCTAGGGCAGGGTGCATTGTAAGTATAAGGTAGGACATGCCCTGGTGTGTGTGGCATGTCCTAATAGTGAATTACAGCCATTTTCGTTTTTCACTATTGCAAGGCTAACTGTTCCCCATAGGCCAGAATGGGCAGTTTGATTATTACACCTTATAATCCTAACTGACCCAGGGAACATGGTAGAGAAACGAATTTAGTATGCCTGAACTCAGAATGATAAAATACATCTTTTAGTGAAGTTGATTTTAACATTCTGTGTTTGAAAATACCACTTTTAGAAAGTAGGTATTTTCTTGCCTAACCTTCCAAGCCTGCCTCTGCTGGGTTGTCTATTCCTTGTCTGGAGTTTGAGTGACAGGGGCTGGGGGTGGCTCCAGGAGACAGGGTGAGTCAGCACAGGGCTGAATAGAGAGATCTGCATCCAGAGTGGAGGGAGGAGTTGCACCTGGGTCTGAATAGGGCTGTGCCTGCCTTCCACAATGCTGGCTCCCCCTCCTGCTGGGCGGCTGAGCACTCTGCCCCACATTCTGAAAGGAAAGAAGGAGTCCTGTAAACAAAGTGCTCCAGGACTGACCAGAACTGGTTTTGGACTAGGCAAAGGCCTCTCTGCCTTCAGAGAACAAAGAGAAAAGGTGTATAAAAAGGGGACCCAGACCCCTAGGAAATTAGATCACTTTTGGGAAACAAGAAGAAACCTTTGCTGAGGAGCGGAACCAAGAAGAAACTGAGGAGAAGACTATCCCTAAGCTAGAGAGATCTGCCTGCAGTGGTTGCCTGACTGCCAAAGAAAGGAGAAGGGAACTTTGTGTGTACTTTCATCAACTTGTGAAGGATCTCCAATGGCTTGATTTCAGAGCTTGCCTCCTGCTGAAGTCTCAGGAACAACAGACTTCACCCACCAGCTCCCCTGTATTCCCTTGCTGGGAATTTGGACCTTCTGACACACTTGCGTGTCGCTGGGAGCTGGAAGCGCCACTCAAGATGAAGAAGCGTGTCCGCCGCAGCCGCTGCTTCTCGCATCGCCAGAGAAGAGTGTCGACATCGCATCAGACGCCGGCGCATCCCCGAAGAAGCGCACCGCTGACACCCTCGCATCCTTCGAAGTGCCTCGCAGCACCGGAGAAAAGTGTCGCCATCGCATCCCCGGGGCAGAGCATCGACCTCGCATCAGACGCCGACGCATCGCAACACGAGGCGCCCTGCATCCCAGGAGAAGATCGTCGACCTCGCATCAGAAGCCGTTGCATCGCCAGGAAGCGTGTCGCAGGGCCTGTCGCGGCTCCAAAGAGTCATCTAAATCGCCGCACGGCCGTCGGGCGTGCACGCATCACCCCTTCTTTGTCGCAACATCAAGAAGATGCCATTTTGCTTCTTTGCACTAGATCTTCATCGCATCACGGCGCTGCTTGTCGCATCGCCACAGAAGCGCAGTAAAAAACCGACGCATCACCTCCCCACACCGAGAAGAACCGACGCATCACTGTCCCCTGCGCATCAGTAGGGAACCGACGCATCACCGGTCTTGCGTGTAAGGAACCGACGCATCACCTTCCCTGCACCACTTTTGTTGTATCGCGTTACGCATCTCAGGTACATTGAACGCAAAGTGTCGCATCTCCATTTTAAGAGACTTAAGCTAATTCTACCATCTTTAAAGTACAGTATTGTGGATTATTTTTGTCGTTTATGGTCTTGTGGTAAATTTATATAAAAGATACTTATTTTTACAATACAACCTGTGTGGTGTCCATTTGTAGTGTTGTCACTGGATTACTGTATGTGTTCACAAATGCTTTACACACTGCCTCTGAACTAAGCCTGTCTGCTCGTGCCAAGCTACCAAGGGGGTGAGCAGGGGTTATTTTAGGAGTGTACCCCTTACCCTGACTAGACGCAAGGGTCCCTATTTGGTCAAAGGTACCTACCTCTGCCAACTAGAGACCCCCAAATCTAACATTGGTGGTCAGTGGTGAGGATTCTGGACTTGCATTTGTGACTCATGTACAGTGATTGGTGAACACTACCTAGTGAGTGCAGACCAAAACGCAACCACATACTTTTGGTAGATATTCTTTTCTGGGACTTTCTATTTTTGCTAAAAACTGCCAAGTTTAATCACCATGGATACAGCAGCATCCATAGCATCTGTTGATTGTGATTGGGAAGAGGAGAGACTAGAATGCTACAATGTCAAACAGCTGAAGCACTTCTGCAGGAAATTTAAAGTTGCTATGACCGGAATCACCAAGAAGGATGAGTTCCAAAAGGCGCTGAGGGCCTGGGTTCAAGCAAGGAATACCCCTGAGAATGAGGAAGGGGCTGAGAATGCAGATGAGCAGCTGGATGGGCCAGTGGGTCCAGGGGAGAGGAGAGCACCTTCCCCCGTAGGTAGCAGTGTTTCTGCCAGAGGTCTGTCCCCAGAAGAGCTGGAGGACAGAGAAAAGAGTAGGATGCATGAGATGGAGCTGACCAAGCTCAAGTTAAAGGGGCAGTTGGAATTTGAATTACAATCTAGAAAGTTGGCCTTAGAAGAGAAAAGAATGGATCAGCAGCATGAAAAAAGTTTGAGGGAGATGGAGTTCAGAGCCAAGAATTTAGAGATTACTCCCTCTGGTGGCAGCACACCGTCCGTGCCTGTTGAGGCTAGGGTGTATATTCCTAAGGATGTGGTTAAGGAGTTTTTTAAGAATGATGATATTGGGCAATGGTACAAGGCCTATGAGGTAGCCATGACTTCCCACCGGGTCCCTGAGAAGGATTGGGGAGCGGGGTTGTGGGGTCGGTTCCTTAGTGAGGGGCGGGATACCTTGTTGGACTTGCTCTCTGAAGTCTATAATTCCTACAGCCACATGAAGAATGCATTGATGACCAGGTATGGGTTGACTCCTGAACTCTATAGGCAGAGGTTCAGGAACTGTAAGAAGATTGAAGGCAGTACCTGGGTTGAGTATGTGACCTTTTTTTGCAGAGCCTTGGATGGTTGGGTAAAGGGTAGCAAAGCAAATGATTTTCAGGCGCTCTTTGATTTGATTGCATGGGAGCACTTGTCCAGTAATTGTTTTCCTGAGCTACGCCAGCACCTGATTGATAGTAGGCTGACTAACCCTAGGCAGCTTGCTGAGGAGGCGAACCGCTGGGTGAGCACCCGGGTCCACAAGGGTCACGTGGGAGACTCTGCCAAGGGTGGGCAGGGTCCCCAGCAGAGGAATGGGGGGGACAAGGGTAAACAGAGGGAGTTCCAGAAAGGGCCCCAAAGTAAACCACAAGGGAACCAAGGGAAAGGTTCCCAGCCTCCCCTGAGAATAAGCACGGGGCCCCGACAGGTCCACCTGTTCATAGGGGACCCCTGGTGTGCTACAAGTGTGGCGCACTAGGCCGCAAGGCCAATGATCCCCATTGCCCTTTGTTTGGAAAGCCAGCACCCCCTGGTGCAGTCCCCCGGCAGTTGGCTAGTGTAGCCCTGGGGGAGGAGATGGGTGCCCAAGGTGGGTGGGATCCTGTAGTATTGTCCCTTGTCTCATTAGGAGACTCTGAGATGGTCCCTAGGACCCAACTGCCTGAGAACACTAAGAAGTACAGGCAGTGGGTGACCATCAATGGCCAAAGGTCGGAGGCTCTGAGAGACACAGGAGCCAGTGTGACAGCTGTCAAGTGTCACCTGGTGTCTAAAGAGCAGGTGGTCCCTGATGCATTCTACCCAGTTGTTGCCGCTGACAACACAGAGAGCCACTGCAAGGTGGCTCAGGTTCCCTTTGAGTGGGGGGGTCTCTGGTACTCTTCAAGTAGCTGTGAGGCCAGCCATGCCTGTTGACTGTTTGTTAGGGAACGATTTGAAGAGCTCCCCTTGGGCTAAGGTGGAGCGGAGTGCTCATTTGGAGATGTTGGGCTTGCCTGATTGGGCGTGTGTGACCACCCGGTCCATGGCAGCCAGAGGTGTTCAAGAGGACCTGGAGCCTGAGAGGTAGGCCCAGGTGCCTGCCGGAGAGAGAAGAGGCAAGGGCGCGGGAAACCGGCCCCGAAGTTCCCACGGTCCAGGAGGAGGCAGACCCTGAGGGGGATGCCCTGGAGCCTACAGGGGAACAGGTAGCTGAACTGGGGGGCCTGCCTGAGCTGACCCATTGGCAGCAAGATGGAGGACCCTCCAGGGAGGAGTTCTGCGAGGAGTAGAACAAGTGCCCTTCTCTCGTAGGTCTGAGGCAACAGGCCACAGACCAGGCAGCAGGTGATCAGTCTGATCACAATGGATCTACGGGGAGAATGGTCTCCTGTATAGCGAGCCTAAGGTTGCTGAGCCTGGGTCAGCCCGTGTGCTGGTGGTACCCCAGCGCTTCAGAGCCTTCCTACTGGGTTTGGCTCATGATGTACCTTTAGCAGGACATCTGGGGCAGGACAAAACCTTTGAAAGGCTTGTCACCCATTTCTTTTGGCCCCAGATGCGCAGGAGTGCCGCCACTCACTGCAGGACCTGTCAGACTTGCCAGGCAAGTGGAAAGAGTGGGATGAAGCAGAAGGCTCCTCTCCAGCCATTCCCTGTAGTCAGCACCCCCTTTGAACGGGTGGGTATTGACATTGTGGGGCCACTGGACCCCAAGACAGCCATGGGCAACAGGTTCATCCTGGTCTTGGTGGACCACGCCACCCGGTACCCTGAAGCCATCCCTCTGAGGACAGTGACGGCCCCCGTGGTGGGACGGGCACTGATGGGAATTTTCTCCCGTGTGGGGTTCCCTCAAGAGGTGGTGTCTGACAGAGATACTAACTTTATATCCAAGTATATGAAGTCCCTGTGGCAGGAGTGCGGTGTAACGTACAAGTTCACCACTCCTTACCACCCCCAAGGAAATGGGTTGGTTGAGAGATTCAACCGGACCCTGAAGGGCATGATTATGGGTCTGGAAGAACCCATGAGGCATAAGTGGGACGTCCTCTTGCCATGCCTTCTTTTTGCATACCGTGAGGTGCCACAGAAGTCTCTAGGGTTCAGCCCCTTTGAGCTTCTGTATGGTCACCCAGTGAGAGGACCTCTGAGTTTGGTCAAGGAAGGCTGGGAGCAATCTCCCAGGAAACCTCCCCAGGATGTATATAGCTACATGCTGGCCTTCAGGAACCAAACTAGGCGTTTCAGGCAACTTGCTGAGGCAAATCTGGAAGCCAGCCAGGAGGAAATGAAGCAGTGGTACGACCAGAATGCCACTCTGGTTGAGCTTCAACCTGGTCAGAAAGTGTGGGTCATGGCCCCAGTGGAGCCCTGTGCACTCCAGGATAAGTGGACCGGACCCTTTGAGGTGGTGGAGCGCAAAAGTCCTGTTACCTACTTGGTGGACATGCGGTCTCCCAGGAACCCCTTGCGGGTCCTGCACGTCAACCGCCTGAAGCCCCACTTGGAGAGGTCCCAAGTGGGCATGCTCTTAGCTACAGATGCTGGGATGGAGGAGGAGACCGAGCCTCTTCCTGACCTCCTGTCAGCCCAAGAGCAAGATGGATCAGTGGAGGGTGTGAACCTCTCTACCTCCCTGACACCTGAGCAGCAAGGTGACTGTCGCCAACTGTTGGGGCAGTTTCCTGACCTGTTCTCCCTGGTTCCTAGTGTCACTGACTGGTGCGTCCATGATGTGGACACTGGGGACAGTCTTCCTGTCAAGCACAAGGCTTACAGGGTGACTGACAGGGTGAGAGCTTGCATCAAGGAGGAGGTCTCCAAGATGTTTGCATTGGGGGTAATTGAGTCCTCTCACAGCCCTTGGGCCAGCCCAGTGGTCTTGGTCCCAAAGGCTGCCGCGCCTGGTGCCACACACGAACTCCGGTTCTGTGTGGACTACAGAGGACTCAATTCCGTCACCAGGACCGACGCACACCCCATCCCCAGAGCTGATGAGCTCATAGATCGGTTAGGGGCTGCCCGGTACCTCAGTACGTTTGACTTAACATCTGGGTACTGGCAGATCACCCTGACTGATGGGGCAAAGGAGAGGTCAGCATTCTCCACACCAGATGGGCACTACCAATTCCGGGTGATGCCCTTTGGGATGAAGAATGCCCCTGCCACCTTTCAGAGGTTGGTCAACCAGGTGTTGGTTGGATTGGAGGAATTCAGTGCCGCCTACCTGGATGACATCGCAGTGTTCAGCACCAGTTGGGAAGAACATCTGCGCCACCTCTGGGAAGTGTTGATGGTTCTGCGGAGGGCAGGCCTCACGATCAAGGCGAGTAAGTGCCAGATCGGGCAGGGTTCTGTGGTGTACTTGGGACACCAGGTTGGGAGCGGCCAGGTGGCGCCCCTACAGCCCAAGATAGATACCATTCTGGCTTGGGAGCCCCCCAAGTCCCAGACAGCGGTGAGAGCCTTCCTAGGACTCACCGGGTATTACAGGAGATTTGTCAAGGGGTATGGCAGCATTGTTGCACCCTTGACAGAGCTGACTTCCAGGAAGCAGCCCATGAGAGTGATTTGGACTGACACCTGTCAACAAGCTTTTGGCACCTTGAAGACAGCCATGTGCACGGCACCCGTGCTCCTGGCCCCCAACTTCTCCAAAGAGTTTATCGTTCAGACAGACGCTTCAGAGCATGGTGTGGGGACTGTTTTGTCACAGATGAATGAGGAGGGCCTAGACCAACCTGTAGCCTTCCTTAGTAGGAGGTTACTTCCACGGGAACAGAGGTGGAGTGCTATTGAGAGTGAGGCATTTGCTGTGGTCTGGGCGCTGAAGAAGCGGAGACCATACCTGTTTGGGACTCACTTCCGGGTTCAGACAGACCACAGGCCCCTCAGATGGTTGATGCAGATGAGGGGTGAGAATCCAAAGCTGTTGAGGTGGTCCATTTCCCTACAGGGGATGGACTTCACGGTGGAACACCGCCCTGGTACAGAACACGCCAATGCTGATGGTCTGTCCAGATTTTTCGCCTTAGTGAAGAGAACTCCCTAGAGGTAGGATAGTTCTCCCCACATTTCAGCTGGAGGGGACATGTGTTAGACCTAGCATCCTTGGCGTGGGTCTCCCTTCCATTTTTTGAGGATGCCTCCAATGTTATTGATCTGTTTTTGCTGGTTTAGATGCTTTGGGCACTGTGCCACTGCTATTCAGTGCCACAGTGCAACTGCTCCCTATGATAAATTGTGTTATGTATTAGTGACTCCATGATTGGATGATTGGTTTACTTGTCAGTCCCTAGTACAGTGCACTGAGTGTGCCCAGGGCTGATAAATCCAATGCTGCTGGTGGTCTTGCAGCACTGGTTGTGCCACCCACAGAAGCAGCTTGTAAAGTGTGTCTCAGGCCTGCCATTGCAGAGCCTGTGTGCAGCCTAGGGCTGCCATGTCGACTTGGTGAGTGCACCCACTTACCAGTCCCTAAACCTTCCCTTTACTGCATTTTGGTCACCCCTAAAGTAGGCCCTAGGGCAGGGTGCATTGTAAGTATAAGGTAGGACATGCCCTGGTGTGTGTGGCATGTCCTAATAGTGAATTACAGCCATTTTCGTTTTTCACTATTGCAAGGCTAACTGTTCCCCATAGGCCAGAATGGGCAGTTTGATTATTACACCTTATAATCCTAACTGACCCAGGGAACATGGTAGAGAAACGAATTTAGTATGCCTGAACTCAGAATGATAAAATACATCTTTTAGTGAAGTTGATTTTAACATTCTGTGTTTGAAAATACCACTTTTAGAAAGTAGGTATTTTCTTGCCTAACCTTCCAAGCCTGCCTCTGCTGGGTTGTCTATTCCTTGTCTGGAGTTTGAGTGACAGGGGCTGGGGGTGGCTCCAGGAGACAGGGTGAGTCAGCACAGGGCTGAATAGAGAGATCTGCATCCAGAGTGGAGGGAGGAGTTGCACCTGGGTCTGAATAGGGCTGTGCCTGCCTTCCACAATGCTGGCTCCCCCTCCTGCTGGGCGGCTGAGCACTCTGCCCCACATTCTGAAAGGAAAGAAGGAGTCCTGTAAACAAAGTGCTCCAGGACTGACCAGAACTGGTTTTGGACTAGGCAAAGGCCTCTCTGCCTTCAGAGAACAAAGAGAAAAGGTGTATAAAAGGGGACCCAGACCCCTAGGAAATTAGATCACTTTTGGGAAACAAGAAGAAACCTTTGCTGAGGAGCGGAACCAAGAAGAAACTGAGGAGAAGACTATCCCTAAGCTAGAGGGATCTGCCTGCAGTGGTTGCCTGCCTGCCAAAGAAAGGAGAAGGGAACTTTGTGATGTACTTTCATCAACTTGTGAAGGATCTCCAACGGCTTGATTTCAGAGCTTGCCTCCTGCTGAAGTCTCAGGAACAACAGACTTCACCCACCATCTCCCCTGCATTCCCTTGCTGGGAATTTGGGTCTTCAGACACACTTGCGTGTCGCTGGGAGCTGGAAGCGCGACTCAAGACGAAGAAGCGTGTCGCCGCCGCAGCCGCTGCTTCTCGCATCGCCGGAGAAGAGTGTCGACGTCGCATCAGACGCCGGCGCATCCCCGAAGAAGCGCGCCGCTGACACCCTCGCATCCTTCGAAGCGCCTCGTAGCACCGGAGAAAAGTGTCGCCGTCGCATCAGACGCCGTCGCATCCCCGGGGCAGAGCATCAACCTCGCATCAGACGCCGACGCATCGCAACACGAGGCGCCCCGCATCCCAGGAGAAGATCGTCGACCTCGCATCAGACGCCGTCGCATCGCCAGGGAAGCGTGTCGCAGGGCCTGTCGCGGCTCCAAAGATTCATCGAAATCGCCGCACGGCCGATGGGCGTGCATGCATCACCCCTTCGTTGTCGCAACATCAAGAAGACGCCATTTTATTTCTTTGCACAAGATCTTCATCGCATCACGGCGCTGCTTGTCGCATCGCCACAGAAGCGCAGTAAAAAACTGCGCATCACCTCCCCACGCCGAGAAGAACCGACGCATCACTGTCCCCTGCGCATCAGTAGGGAACTGACGCATCACCGGTCTTGCGTGTAAGGAACCGACGCATCACCTTCCCTGCACCACTTTTGTTGTATCGCGTTACGCATCTCAGGTACATTGAACGCAAAGTGTCGCATTTCCATTTTAAGAGACTTAAGCTAATTCTACCATCTTTAAAGTACAGTATTGTGGATTATTTTTGTCGTTTATGGTCTTGTGGTAAATCTATATAAAAGATACTTATTTTTACAATACAACCTGTGTGGTGTCCATTTGTAGTGTTGTCACTGGATTACTGTATGTGTTCACAAATGCTTTACACACTGCCTCTGAGATAAGCCTGTCTGCTCGTGCCAAGCTACCAAGGGGGTGAGCAGGGGTTATTTTAGGAGTGTACCCCCTTACCCTGACTAGACGCAAGGGACCCTATTTGGTCAAAGGTACCTACCTCTGCCAACTAGAGATCCCCAAATCTAACAATCATGATTTAGGACCGGGACAATTCCTGAATTATCACGCAGTGAGGGGGGGCATGGCCGAGCTTTGGGGCAGGGATACCCATTAACCGGACACACGTCCAGTGCTGCAAGCAATGGTAACTCTGGGAACGGCCAGACACCTAGTGAAGTGGCTCTATAAAGCAATAATGGAACTAACGATGGTAAATCTGGAGCACCTACAAGAGAGGTGGGGGGGACTAGTTGACAGGCCCTAGTGTTAGCAAGGAGACAAATAGCACGCAAATGGAACTCAAAGAGAAACCCCAGGGTAGACATTTGGGAACGGGAACTCTCGGACTGGACCAGGGCGGAAGAGAGGGCCTTGATAAGGGAAGACAGGATAACAAAACGGCAGAAGCACCTGGCCGAACCCTGGGCAGAAATACTTAGAAAGTGGGAAATTAGGGACTCCAATGAGACAGAGAGCAATAGTGATGGATCCTAAGTGGCAGAAGAGACGGAACACTCTCAAATTCCCCCTCCGGGTGCAACAAGGGACAGCCAACTGAGCCTTTAAGAGCCTGAGCGAAAGGGAGGTGGTCTGGGGGTAACCTGGCTCTGGAGTTAATACCAATTGGAACAGGTGGGAGTCCTGGAGCTGCTCCCTCATTCACTATTAGAATAAATGGCAATAGGTGTAAAAGCTAATAATCGCCGACAGAAGTGAAAAAGCATTGGCATAGCCAATAGGTCTCGCTTTTGGGACCATATAAGTGGTTAGCCATGCAGCTGATGGAGCAGGGGAAATGAAATAATTTTGTACCCCTTGGAAGTTAATGACCCCATAACCACTAATGATACTAACCATTTGAAAACGCATGAACTAACCAACAAATGCAACCCCATATTAACCAGTAAACGTGGGCAACATGCTGATTTGTGCAAAATCTAATTTACTTACAAATGTGAAGCAAAATAAAATTAGTATTGTGATTTGCATAGTAAATAGAGTAAATTGCATGATTTGTGTTGCGTAGTAAAATTGCACTGTGGCAAAGAATGCAGATGGTAAGTAAAATGGCTTTAAATGTCGCTTCTGCTAGGTAATATCTAACACAGGTCTTTAGAATGGCGGGTGGTAAACAGAAAGGCTTATTTTCCATATTTTAATTTCTATTGTGTTTGTTCTTATATTAGTTCCGTTCGGGCCTGCTAGGCCATGCTTCTAAAATGGCCGCTGGAAAGGACGAGATCGCGTGTGCTGAATAAAATGGCCCCTGCGCAGACGCGGTATGGAAGCTCCAGTCACGTGTATGTGGCCTGTGCTCGGAGTGAGAGATGTCAAGGCCAATCTGACCTGCAACGAGGAGCGTGCCAAGTGTTCAGCATATATGCCTGGGAACGGATGGGAAAAGCCGAGTGACAGTGGATGAACTAATGTGTGACCATCAAAGATCGTTACAAAATGGATTAACAAATTGGACTACTTTTGGACACTATGATCATGAGACTTATTGTATGCTTTATTGTCCCCAAACCAGTTCGAACAAGGAGGGCGATGAGGTGACCATCACCACCCCTCCAATGGACCAATTAGCGTGATTCTTGCCCCTAAAGATTGCAACTTTTAATTGTAGAGAGCCAGAAAATAGGGTATAAGAGAGTCTGCTCTTACGTTGTGAAAAAACTTGCTTTTCATTTTTCAACCTTGATGCTGCGAGAGACTCTGTCGATTTTGGACTTTGAACTTTGACTGGGGAAGGAACGAGACCGTTGCGGGAATTTGCGTCCGAGGAGGTTAGCGGGACAGTCAGTCAGTTTGGGAGTCCTAGCCTGTGATCTGCGGTTCATCTTTCTTTCCTAATGAACCATTCTTGTCATCGCCCTAAGGCCGAGGGTAATGAATATTTCTCATCTTTATTTTAACCTTTACTTAAATGCTATTGATATAATAAATGTTTTTGCCTAATAACGAGTTTTCCTTTTTTCCTAAAGAATTTCGATAAAATTATATGCTAACACTAAATGAGTCTGTGGTTCTTTAAATAAAATTGTGAATTATAAAATGTTAAAGGTTTTAATTGTGATTGAGCTGGTCTTAATCACCATCAACTAATTCTACTAGTTGGTCGATCGACCGAATAGCGGAGTACCTTGATGTTTAAAACCGACAGGATCCGAAGTTTATGTATATATTGTATAGGTTATAATTCTGTCGTTTTAATAAGGTATCCCGCTTGTCCAGCAACTCATTTTTCCTTAGCGTATAATCCAGAGATTGAATGAATGTATGTATGCGGTGTCATGGGCCCCACCGACATAAGTTTTAAGTGATAAAGGTTGCGTAAGTGTTTTCCTCTGGATTGATGTCATAAGGAGAAATTTATATTAGCTGCGCTGGATCAGATTTCTTGGTAGCAGAGTTATGGTTTCTATAGATTAGTTTGGTGATTATTGATTATTGATTTATTCATGTCTAACACTTTATGTCGAGTTTGTATTACGTTATGTGTAAGTCGGAATTTTGAAGCTTCCGGGAAGTCGGAAGTGGACACGTGTGGCAAGAGAAGTCACACGGAATTGTGCATTGTCTGATTTCAAATTGGTGATAACACAGGACTGTGTTATGTTAGGGAAATTTCACGCATGAATTGTATTTAAGTAAAATAGCAACAGGTTTTCTTGTGAAACTTTGGCCTTAATTCTCAGGAGGAGTGTAGTCTCCACATGTGTTTTATCCCCAGAGAAATGGATTTACCTCTTGCTTGAAAGAAGGGTAAGGTAGAGAGAAGTGCTACACTTATCGAACGAAACAGTATTCTTGTAAGTTAGAATAAACTATCTCTTTTGTTTAGAGAAACAGACAATGGAATTGTTTTTTACATTGTAACTAATCGATCTAGTCAAGAAGAAAAAGAAAAGAAAAGTGCCGATAATTTTTGTAAAGGAGGGGTCAGTAGAAACAGGAGTAGAACTGACGTCAACAAAAACCGCGCTGGTATTGGCTAGTTGTAGAAGAACGAAGAGCTTTCTGATTGGTGCGTTAGTGTGAAGACGCGCTGGGATTGGTTAGTGTGAGAGTGACGTAAACATTCGGATTGGTGCGTTGGTGTGAGACGCACTGGGATAGGTCCGAATAGCCGAGCAGTAGAAAGAACAGAGTGGTGAAGAATTGCGTGAATTTGTTTTGGGAAAAAGAACAGTGAAATATGGCTTATTATGAGTATGGTAGAGAGAAACCGTCATGGTTTGCGAAGCTTAAAAACATTTTCAAGAAAGACAAGAAGGTTGTGACTAGGGAAGGAGAAGTACTTCCTCCGCCGAAAACGCCATCATCTCATATGATGTTGAAATATGGCTATCATACTTGCATTTGGTTGGAAAATTGGGCGAAATATACCCAAGGCGATGGAGTATTGGCATTTCCAGAAAATGGCTCGTTTAGCACAGCAGTACTTCGAAATTTGAGAGAAAAGATGATGAAACTTGAACCGAGACCTAGACGGACACAGTTTAAAGCCTTAGGTGAATGGGAAGATGAGATGTATGAAAGGGAAAGACACAGAGGTGCAAAGAGTTATAGTTTAGTTCATGGAAGAGTATGGGGTTTGAATCATGAAGACAGGATGAGACAATGGCGGTATGCTAACATGACGGATGGCATGTTTCCTGTCAGAACAGTTGAAGAACTTGCAGGGAAAAAGTGTACGGAGAAAAAGAAGCATGCACTAACAGAGAGATATGGGTATGGAGTTAGCGACACAGAGGATGAGTTGCTGGAGGACATTTTAAATAAAAGACCCCCTCCATATCAACAGGATTCTGCGGTGGTGACACCAAATGCACCGCCAATGAGAACTGTAATAAATCAAAGCCCCGAACAAATGTCTGAAATAAATAGTCCATTTAATAAACTAGAAACACCACAGACTGTGAAACATGATAATGGTAATACAGCTGAATTAGCCAGAACCACAAGAGAGTTGACTGAAAAGATAAGAGAACTGACAAAGACTATGGAAGCCGTGACCGTGCCAGTAACTATAGGGCCAGTAATCCCAGTATTTGAAAACCAAAAGATAGATGAACACTCCTTAACAATTCCATTAAATTCCAGTATGCAAAAGGTAAGAGAAGGGATAATTCCAGAAAATAGAGAGAAAGAAGATTCTGTTGGTCCATTTAGGTCAAGTCCACCTGTAAATTTGACAATTAATGAGAGTCCGATAAATAGGATTCCTATGGGAACTGAGTCAGGAATTGAAACTCCGGAGAAAAGTGTAAATTGGGCAGAAATAAATAAAACCCCTGTGGGTCCGACTGCAGAGGAATAAAATGATTGAGTGAGGAGCTTGCAGAAAAAGGATGCTGAACCACAACTGTTGGATGTGGTCAGATTAAAGATAGATATGGAAGAATTGATTCTAGGGACTATTGGTACAGATTGATTGAAGTCCTATCAAGATGATGAATTAATGTTTATGTGTAAAAGCGTCACTTGGAGAGCTAGGAACTTGCATGAAAAATTGGAAGAAACAGCGAACGAACTAGGAGTAGAGTTTGCAAAGATCAGGGGATTGCAGAAACCGTACAGGGTAGATTTTAGTGAAAAGGACATAGAAAATCTGAACACTTTAGGACGACTAACACAGATAAAGGAACTAAGGGGCATATTAGCAACAACTTGCGATGATTATCGCAAACCGCACTTAGCGCGTTTTTTTTATCGCCGCCTATTGCTGGATTTTATCGCGGAGATAACACGTTATTAGCAACGTTTATCTCCAATGCGATAAAATATCCAGCGATAGTGGCGAATCCCAGCAATAACGCAAGAATTCCAGCGATAAATTCCCATCGCTAAGGGAAATCTCCCTAATAGGCAGGTGGGGACTTAACCGTAGAATCCACCTCCCATAGACTATAATTGTTAAGTCCGGTTTCTACCAGGTGTAAAAATACTGCGCTAATCGTGGTTAGCGCGCGTTTTTCTATCGCTTCGCGGGCCTTGCTAATAGGCGATAGGTATGTTAGCGACTGCTTTCAGTCGCTGTTAGGTTGGGAACGCCTCCTTTGCATTTCATTAGCGATAAATATCGCTGACATGCAAAGCGGCACCCAAACCAGTCGCTATCGCCTGGAAGCTGTCGCTAACACCTGTTAGCGACAGCTTGCTGATAGGGCGATAAAAAAATCACTGCTTTAGCGGCAAAAAGTGCCGCTAAAGCGGCGATAAAGCCCTTGCTAATATGCCCCTAATTGTGTTATTGAGAAAATGGGGAGATGTAGACAAATGGAGAAGTGGGTGGATAAGAAGAAAAGAGGGAACAACGGATAAAGCATCATTGGCTTTTCCAGTAAAAGAGAAAGAACTAACGGTAATGGAATGTCCAATAAGAGAAACTCCAGGAGGAAGTTATGTACATGTCCCATGGTCCAGACAAGATATATTGTCATTTACAAATGATTTTCCAAGATTGAGAGAGAAACCTGTAGAATGGTATAGACAGGTAGAAAGGTTTGTAAAAGTTTCAAAGGTATTGTGGGAAGATTTGGATGGACTGTTTGAGATTGTTGTTCCTGCAGATTTATGGACAGAGTGTAAAATTACTCGTAAGGAGGAGGAAGGTGCACCAGAAACAAAATCAATGAGCTTCAAATGTATCCAAATAATTGTTATCCTTTAATGTAGTTGTTGTTAAAATTGGACATCAGCCAACGCATTTCGTTCCAAATGGAACTTCGTCAGGGCTGAAAAAACACATAAATAAAACCACACTGAGTCACACTCAATACTTAGACCAACATATAAAAATACATACAACATTTATATATAAATATATCGACCAAACACAAAATTCCATAACATTCATAGAACGGCATAAAGAGGACATATCAACACATAATTCAAATACATATGTCAACACGACTATAACCCAACGGAAGAAAAAACCACATATAAAAATATATATACAAAACACCATAAATAACTAAACATCAATATTAACAAAACACATCTAAACAAAATATACCAACAGACATATTAAAAGACACATAACTGTACACATTTAAAAATTACAAGACGAGTAGTCGGAATTGCAATTTTAATTCTTGTTTGTGGAGGTCAGCCTAAAGTTGATCATCCACGTGGTGTAATAGAGATATAGTTCCCAAATTTAAGATATATTCATCCAGCAGAGCGTGGGAAGTAAGGGGCATATAGAAGCAATAGCAATTTAAGAAGAAAATGAACACAACAAAGAGGAGAGGAAAGTGCAAAAGCAAAAGGACACGAAACCATCCATGGGTCTCACCTTAGATATAGTAATCTCAATCCAAACGTTCTAAGTACGTGGGTCAATAATTCCCAAGGTCAACAACAGGTAAACAGGGTCCTACATTATAATAGGAAAAATGCAGGCATAAGCTAAGGGTTGCATACGAAAAATAAATCCTGCAACCTACACGAAAAATATAAAATCAACAGATAGTGTAGAGGTTTTGAGAACAATATTTAATTTTGTCAATTGAGAAGCTATCAGAATAACATGAAAGATCATGTCTTACCACTAGTAATAGAAGTGTTCGGTGTGTCAGTAGTATAATCGTCCAAGCTCAGTGGCCCAAAAAGTATTTGCGATAAGTTGTATTTCTTAAAATTCCAACATTCATCCAAATCGCAAGGCCCAAATAATTTTTTTGGGCCCAATGCTGATGGAAAAGGACAGAAGTAAACAAGGTGTGCTTTATACCATATGCACCCCTTAATTTTAGCCTATATATTTGTAAATGTACCCTGTTAATCTACAGATAACCTATACAATAAAAACCGAAACAAAAATAAAAAATAAATAAATAATAAACAACAACCTAGACTGTATATATTAATCACTTTTTTCGCGCAATGAGTTTCCAGAGGCCATCTTACCTCCACATCCACACGAACGTAGTAACGTGCAGGATGATAATTTTCAGTGTCCTGTATTTTCCAAGGCCAATGTAGTGGCCAATAATCCTAACAAAAACAATGTCCATTCAGAGTGTAAAATTACAATTGATTGGCCGAAGGAAGAATATCCTAGAGATGCAAAAACAGGAGCCCCAGGTTCAGAAGTAATGAGAAAATATGAACAGGCAATCACGTTTCTGAAAAATAAAATCCCACCAAAAGAAACGGACTGGGTAAAAATTGATAGAACAACTCAGGAGAGTAAGGAATCTGTACATGCCTATTACGAGAGATTGCTTTTGGTCTTTAAACAGTATAGTGGTTACGAGAACTTGAGTGAAAAAGACATGAGTCATTTTGTGTATAGATTTGTATATGGTCTGAGACCTGAGATAAGTGAAATGATTAAGCAACATATGTTGTGTTGGCAGAATAGCACAGTAGATGAGGTACTACGGTATGCAAAATATTGCAGTGACGATATTGAGTGTAGACAGCGTAAACTCAAGGAAAAGGCAATGTGGGCACAAGTAAAGGTTGCAGAAAAGCAAGAAGCTCAGATGAATAATCAGTCTAATGACGCAGGACAGACCAAGTCCAAACCGAATATTGGTAAGGGAAAAGGTCAGATGAGTATAGAAGAAGCTAAAAAGAAATGGCCATGTCATAATTGCGGAAAATTAGGGCACTGGAGAAACGAGTGTAAATTTCCTCCGAAAGTTAATGCAGAAAATCAATCATTAAATCCACAGGTGCAGAATGAGGTGAGTTACCAACAGCCGCAACAGCCGCAGGTAGTTACTCAACAGTGTCAGGTGCCGCAACCACCTCTTCCAAAGAGTGTAAATCCTCAAAGATACAGTACAGAGGCAGGATTCTACGGAGGAGAGCAGGTAACAAAATTGCCGCGCGCAGCTGCAGTTTCGCAGTATTGGTTACGGCAGGATGGAGGTGAATCGGATGAAAGCTTATGACGGTGCCTAGGAGAGGAAGAGGAGTGCGTGCTTGGCGCAACTCTAGAGGTAGATCAGTCAGGTCCATTTGTGGATGGAAAGGTGAATGGTGTAAATGTTACATTCCTTGTGGACACTGGTGCTACCCGTTCTACTGTTAGATCAGTGGAAATTCTAAACCTTCCTCTCTCAGGAGAATACATCCAAGTTGTAGGTGTTTCGAACAGGCAGATTAAAACCCCTCTTACAAAACCAATAGAGGTGGAAATTGGACCATTCAAAGAGATGCATCGCTTTGTGGTGTGTGATTGTAGTCCTGTAAATTTATTAGGACGCGATCTGCTTTGCAAAATGAATTGTACCATCTACTGTACTCCAGATGGTATTGCTTTCCAGACACCAGATGAGGATGTTCTGTATAAAATGACAATGGCAGAACTAGAACCAGGAGTGAATGATATGTTTTCTGTGTTTGATGCGGAGAAAATCCCTATTGAATTGAAAGGAATAGTCAGGTCTGATGTGTGGGATTTCACAGGCGAAGATATTGGACTGATGAGAGGAGTTGATCCTGTAAAAATTACTGTAAAAGAAGGAACGAATTACCCAAATACCCCGCAGTACAAATTAACGCCAGAAATTATTGAAGGAATAACACCTGTAATTAATAAGATGATTGAACAAGGGATTTTGAGAGAAATAATGAGCAGCCCCTGTAATTCTCCTATAATGAGATTGAAAAAGCCAAATGGAACATATAGGATAGTACAAGATTTGAGGAAGGTAAACAAAATTGTTATTCCTTGCTGCCCAATTGTGCCAAAACCTGCTGTAATATTGTATCAAATCCCTCATGATGCAGAATGGTACACAGTTATTGATTTGTGCCATGCATTCTTTTCTATTCCATTGCACCCTGACAGCCAGCCATTATTTGCGTTCCGGTTCGGAGAGCATATTTTGGCATGGTGCCGAATTCCTCAAGGGTATACAGAAAGTCCTTCAATTTTTAATCAGATTCTGAAGAAATCCTTAGAAGATTTAAAAATGCCTGAAAAATCTGTGATGGTCCAATATATTGATGACCTATTGGTGGCATCAAAGACCAGAGAAGCATGTGTTACGGACACAATTGCTTTACTGAATCATTTGGCAGAAGGAGGACACAAGGTGTCCCCATCAAAACTGCAATTTTGTCAACAGGAAGTACAGTACCTAGGTCATAAGATTGAGAAAGGGATGCGTTAAGTATCAACAGAAACGATAAGGATTATCAAAGGAATGAGAGCCCCAATGACACAAAGAGAGGTGAGAATGTTCCTTGGAATGGTTGGTTATTGCCGACAGTGGATAAGTGGATTTTCATTGATTGCAAAACCTTTACAGCGATTGACAAAGAGGGATGTCAAAGATCCGATTGAATTGGATGAGGAGGAAATGAAGGCTTTTGAGGAACTGAAAACAAGTTTGTGTGAAGCACCAGCATTGGGAATGCCTGATTATGAAAAAAAATTTGAGCTATATTGTAGCGAGAGAGACGGATGTGCACTTTCAGTATTAGTGCAAAGGCATGGGAAAATGAAACGACCAATAGCCTATTTTTCAGCTGTTTTAGACCCGGTAGCAAAAGCGTTGCCTGGATGTCTGAAAGCAGTAGCTGCTACTTGTGTGAGTCTGGAACAGAGTGAAGGCATTGTGATGGGATATCCTTTGAGAGTATATGTCCCACATTCAGTTGAAATCCTTCTGACCCGAACAAAAACCCAATTCATGACACATAGTTGGCTGACTAGGTATGAAAAAGTGATCTTGGGTGCAGACAATGTAACCATTGTAAGATGCACAAGTGTGAATCCCTCAACTTCACTGCCAGATGAAGTAAATGCAGAAGTCAAAGATGAGGTTGATCATAAGTGTTTGGATGTGCTTGAATTTTGCACAAAGCCTCGTCCTGATATCAGGGATGAACCTCTAAAAGAGTCAGATTATGTGATGTTTGTGGACGGGTCATGCCTGAGAACAAGTGAAGGAGTCTTAAGTGCTGCGTATGCTGTGTGTACGATGGCAACCATAATGGAAGCATCCTGTTTGAGAGGAATACGTTCAGCCCAATGCTGAACTGATTGCTCTGATTCGAGCGTGCAAACTGGGAAAGAATTTCCGAATTACTGTGATCACAGATAGCCAGTATGGCTTCGGAGTGGTCCACGATTTTGGACAGATCTGGTCCCAGAGGGGATTCCTGACTTCTGCAGGGTCTCCTATTAGGAATGGTGAGTTTGTGAAGAAGTTGCTTGAGGCAATACAGCTGCCTAAACAGATTGCAGTGGTAAAATGCGCTGCTCTCAAAAACGGAACTGATTACATTGCAGTGGGAAACAAGTTTGCTGACGAATTAGCTCAATACTGTGCCAGAAATATGACCTCAATGAATCGGAGAAGGGAAAAAGAAAATGTTTCATGTCCCTTGCTGTTTACTAACACCGTTGAAACATGGGATGAGGTAAAACAATTGCAGGAAGAAGCAGGTGATGAGGAAAAAGATGGTTGGATAAAAGCAGGTTGCAGACAAAGAGAGGAAGATGAAGTCTGGGTTTACAGAGATGAAAGACCAGTTATGCCTGATAGCATGATCTCTAACATGGCACGGATGTACCATGGACAGGCACACATTGGTAGGGATGCCATGATCAGACTTTTCAGACAGACCTGGTGCAACCCAAAATTTAGGGCTATAGCTGAAAGCCTTTGTCAAAGATGTCTTATATGCCAACAGATAAATCCTGGAAGGAAGACAGTAGTGAGTTTGGGAACAATAGGACGTGAAGGAGGTCCTTTTACCAGAATGCAGTTAGATTTTATCGAAATGCCCCCAAGCAACAGATTGAGGTATGTCCTGGTGGTCGTCTCTTTGTTTTCTCGTTGGGTGGAGGCCTATCCGACAAGAAGGAATGATGGAGTTACTGTAGCTAAGCTCCTACTGAGAGAATTCATTCCTAGATATGGCTTTCCAGTAACGATAGATACAGATAGAGGAACACATTTCCAGAATGAAATTATCCAACTGATATGTGAAGCACTAGACATTCAACAAAAGCTGCATTGTGCCTACAGACCAGAGGCTTCTGGAGTGGTAGAGCAAGTAAATGGTACAATAAAAAATAGGTTAGGGAAAATGTGTCAAGCCACAGGACTCAAATGGCCCGACGCCTTACCACTGGTGCTGATGAGCATAAGAAGCATACCTGACAGAAAAACAGGTCTGAGTCATCATGAAATAATCATGGGACGAGCAATGCTACAAGCACACGTACCTGTCAACAAACTGCTGACTATAACTGATGATCTCGTATTGGACTATTGCAAAGGATTGGCTGATGTGGTGCATTCTGTGTTTCATCAGGTTGGACCGGATGCGACCACTCTTGAAAGAAAACCAGCTCATGATTTGAGTCCAGGAGACTGGATCCGCATTAAAGTCCACAGAAGAAGAAACTGCTTGGTTCCACGCTGGGATAAGCCACGTCAAGTGATCCTGGTGACAACAACTGCAGTAAAGTGTGCAGGTGTGAAAAATTGGATTCATGCCAGTCATACCATCAGAGTTCCAGATCCTGAAGCTCGACCTGTAAGTCGACATCTGGAAATATCAGATACCAGCTCAGCATCTGAAGCAGAGACTGAAACAATCAGAGTTCCAGATCTTGAAGCTCGACCTGTAAGTCGACATCTGGAAGAATTAAGTACCAGTTTGACAACTGAAGAAGAAACTGAAACAATCAGAGTTCCAGATCCTGAAGCTCGACCTGTAAGTCGACATCTGGAAATATCAGATACCAGTTCGGCATCTGAAACAGATCAACCTGAATCCAGTGAAAGACAAAAGGAAGAATCGGAAAACAAAAGAACTGATATTGAAACAGGAGAAACCGAACTAATAAACAGTGACAATGAACAGCCAAGTACAAGCTTTGGGGAAATTCCTCCGGAAATTGTAGAGGTAACTCAAGAAAATTTTGATTCAGATAGAGAGATTGGGGAAATTGCGGAAGAAACACGAGGAGGATTAGACTCAGAATTACAAGCAGAAGAAAAATAGGGAAATTTAGACTCAGATAGAGAGATTGGGGAAATTGCGGAAGAAACACGAGGAGGATTAGACTCAGAATTTCAAGCAGAAGAAACACAAGAAGATTCAGATTCGGACAAAGAGACTGAGATCATAAAGTTCAAAGTTAGAGGAAGTGAAGTGAGATCTGAGACAGAATCTGAAGAAAGTGAAGAAGAAAGAAGGCAAAGAATAGGACCAAGAAAGAGAACTTGGAGAGCAGAACGAGAAGAAAAAGAAAGTGAACTGAAAAGGCCAAGAAAAGGAGACAATTGGCCCAGTGAAATTAAAAGACTGAGATATAAAATAATAAATTTGAACAAAGACAATGCAGAACAAGTAAATGAAATAACAAGTCAGAAAGGACAAAGAAAAACTAGTGAAAGAGAGTTGCAGAGACCAAAAAGAGTGAAAAGACCTAACTTGAAATACAAGTCACCTGAATGGTTATACATAGCACTGACTGACATTAAAGAAGTGGATAGCAGTCACGAGAACCCAGACAAAGACTGTGAACAAGAGGATGAGAGTGAACTGTGTAAATCCTGAAAGGCAAAGAAAGAAAAACCGGACTAGACACACAAACTGATAAAGTCAAAGAAAATTTCTGAAAGACCGAAAGGTGCGTCGAAAGCAGTTGATCCTAGTCAGCACTAAGTCATTTGAGGTGTGGAAACACATTTTCTGTACATATATTTAGGTAATATTTCAACATGGTAGACACTGAGAATAGAAGAGCTAAATGTGAGTTTTTCCGTAGATGGTGTAGGATGTGTTTCTATTGTACAGGTTTACTAATGCTTATTTGGTTTATTTTAGCAATTATAATTCCACTTAGATTAGTTGTAGAAAATACATCTGCAATTATGAATGACACGAGTAGTGACAAGAAATCTAACATAAAGAACACTGCAACATTAATAGATAGTACTGATTTTCATAGGGATAAGTCAATAACTGATTTCTCCAAGAATGTCTTCACGAAACTCTTGTATGAATATGTGGAGACAATGGATGTGAGAGATTGTTATGTCTGTATGCAGTTACCTGCGTCTGTAACAGAAGGTGTGATGTATCATCACCTTCCTTTGACGTATGGAATAACTTGTAGTGTTTTAGCTAGCTTATTTTACAAAACAGGTAAATTAGAGTATTACTACACTGCCACAGATGCTGTTTTTGCTAAAGTTCCCGTAGTCCCTGAGCTAAATAAGGTGAAAGTTGCAAAGGTTTTTGGAGAATTTTTCTTAGAAACAAAAGAATTAACATTAGAATATGCATTTAGACATAATCTTACTTGTGGGTTAAGAAAGGAAGAAAAGGTTTTCTTAGACATGGTAGAAGACAGAAGGGTTAAGTTTCAAAGAAAGGCAGCAGGAGAAAAGACAAAAACCCCACCTTGGGCGTTCGAAGAGGGAAGTTATGATAAAGGTGAAACAAATGCAGCTATGGTTCTAGATTGGCCCCAACATGGAAAATTGTGTATTAGTAGAGATAACACTATGTATGATAACTGTTTCGTGGGTTCTAGTGAGTGCCGAGATACACACAAAATTCTAGGGGGATGGGGATTTAAAGGAGGAAAAGATCCAGTATTTCCAGGGATCTATTATATTTGCGGAAATAGAGTTTATTATAGGTTGCCGGACCATTGGTACGGAACATGCTATCTAGGCCTGGTCTTTCCAAAGATTTTTCACGTGGAAAGAGGAACGAAAAGAATTCACGAGATAGGTAAACCATTAACCCGCAGGAGAAGGGAAAGCTTCTCAGAGATAATAGGTGACATTTTTGGAGCATTGATACCAGCAGTGGGTATATCTTTGAATGCATACAAGTTTCGGAAATTGTCTACAGTAGTAGATCGTTTATCAACGAATACTGCTGGAGGTTCTTGATGGTAAATACCGAAATGGTTGCCATGAGAGCTATGGTAATGCAAAATCGACTTGCCTTTGACATTCTTTTGGCAAAAGAGGGAGGAGTCTGTGGAATGCTGAAGGTACAACATTGTTGCACTTACATTCCAGACAAAAGTGAGAATATACAGAAGTATATAAAGAACATTACTGATTTGCATAAAGAAATTGCCCCACTGGAGGTTGAAGGTGCTTGGGAGAGACTTGGTAAGAGTTTTTCCTCAATGAAGAAATGGTTCACCGAAATAGGTAGTTCTCTTATTGGGAAAATACTAATTCCAGTCACATTAGCAATAGTGATAATATCAATATTGAGATTAGCATATGTGTGTGTTAAAAGAAGAAAAAGACAAAATAAAGCAAAAAGAGAAAATGAGAAAAATAAAGAAAGAGAACGGGAGTTAGGAGAGATCGAATTGGAAGAGTTTAAAGAGAACATGTACAAAAGGTTTAAAAGACAAGATGAAAAGAACACGAT
Organism: Calotriton arnoldi; assembly: GCA_963921515.1. Classification (NCBI taxonomy): domain Eukaryota; kingdom Metazoa; phylum Chordata; class Amphibia; order Caudata; family Salamandridae; genus Calotriton; species Calotriton arnoldi. The sequence continues at coordinate 8,657,989 of CAWUFW010000004.1, read as the reverse complement.
TGTCTAAACTAACAAATGCAAGTGGACAAGAAACCTTGATCTGATAAATTTTGTAGGGCTAGGTTTTAGTGGTGATGTTAAAAATCACCAAAGGGGGGAATTGATGGAGCAGGGGAAATGAAATAATTTTGTACCCCTTGGAAGTTAATGACCCCATAACCACTAATGATACTAACCGTTTGAAAACGCATGAACTAACCAACAAATGCAACCCTTTATTAAACAGTACACGTGGGCAACATGCTGATTTGTGCAAAATCTAATTTACTTACAAATGTGAAGCAAAATAAAATTAGTATTGTGATTTGCGTAGTAAATAGAGTAAATTGCATGATTTGTGTTGCGCATTAAAATTGCACTGTGGCAAAGAATGCAGATGGTAAGTAAAATGGCTTTAAATGTCGCTTCTGCTAGGTAATATCTAACACGGGTCTTTCGAATGGCGGGTGGGAAACAGAAAGGCTTATTTTCCATATTTTAATTTCTATTGTGTTTGTTCTTATATTAGTTCCGTTCGGGCCTGCTAGGCCATGCTTCTAAAATGGCCTCTGGAAAGGACAAGATCGCGTGTGCTGAATAAAATGGCCCCTGCGCAGACGCGGTATGAAAGCTCCAGTCACGTGTATGCGGCCTGTGCTCGGAGTGAGAGATGTCAAGGCCAATCTGACCTGCAACGAGGAGCGTGCCAAGTGTCCAGCATATATGCCTGGGAACGGATGGGAAAAGCCGAGTGACAGTGGATGAACTAATGTGTGACCATCAAAGATCGTTACAAAATGGATTAACAAATTGGACTACTTTTGGACACTATGATCATGAGACTTATTGTATGCTTTATTGTCCCCAAACCAGTTTGAACAAGGAGGGCGATGAGGTGACCATCACCACCCCTCCAATGGACCAATTAGCGTGATTCTTGCCCCTAAAGATTGCAACTTTTAAGTGTAGAGAGCCAGAAAATAGGGTATAAGAGAGTCTGCTCTTGCGTTGTGAAAAAACTTGCTTTTCATTTTTCCACCTTGATACTGCGAGAGACTCTATCGATTTTGGACTTTGAACTTTGACTGGGGAAGAAACGAAACCGTTGCGGGAATTTGCCCGGGAGGTGATTGCGTCCGAGGAGGTTAGCGGGACAGTCAGTCAGTTTGGGAGTCCTATCCTGTGATCTGCAGTTCATTTTTCTTTCCTAATGAACCATTCTTGTCATCGCCCTAAGGCCGAGGGTAATGAATATTTCTCATCTTTATTTTAACCTTTACTTAAATGCTATTGATATAATAAATGTTTTTGCCTAATAACGAGTTTTCCTTTTTTCCTAAAGAATTTCGATAAAATTATATGCTAACACTAAATGAGTCTGTGGTTCTTTAAATAAAATTGTGAATGATAAAATGTTAAAGGTTTTAATTGTGATTGAGCTGGTCTTAATCACCATCAACTAATTCTACTAGTTGGTCCATCGACCGAATAGCGGAGTGCCTTGATGTTTAAAACCGACAGGATCCGAAGTTTATGTATATAATGTATAGGTTATAATTCTGTCGTTTTAATAAGGTATTCTGCTTGTCCAGCAACTCATTTTTCCTTAGCGTATAATCCAGAGATTGAATGAATGTATGTATGCGGTGTCATGGGCCCCACCGACATAAGTTTTAAGTGATAAAGGTTGCGTAAGTGTTTTCCTCTGGATTGATGTCATAAGGACAAATTTATATTAGCCGCGCTGCATCACAGCATACAAGCTGCGAGTTTACAAACATTACAAAGAAGACAGAGCAACCAGTCACATTTCGTTTAACAGTGGCAATTGCGCTGGACAATTTTTTAACCACGTGTGCTTGAAGGTAGGTGCTTATAAATTGGCTCGACGTAAAAAGAGGAGGAGGATGGAGAAACGCGGAGGGAGAGGAAGAAGTGGAGGTAAATGAAGAATAGGTGGAGAAGGGGAAGCAGAGAGACATGATGCAGTGATATGTAGAAAGATGGAGCAATACAAGTAAGAGTGGAGAGAGCAGGGCGGCGAGATGAAGGGGAGAAGGGAGATTAGTGCAGAGATTAATGTTAAAGGATGACATATAGGCAAAAGCAGTCAATAAAAAGAGAGAGCGCATTACAGGCCACAAAGAGCTTTAAATTACTCTGCGCATTGCCAGGCGCGAGCAGGCAGGAGAGGGGGGTGGGGAACGAGAAGGGGTGGCAGGGAGTGCGAGGGGGAGGGCAGGCAAAGGAGCGGGGGAAGACTGGGAGAGAGGAAGGGAAATGTATGGGTACAGAGGAGGGGGAGAATGGGGGAGGCGAAGAGAAGGCCGAGGAGAGAGGAAGTGAGGAGAGAAAGTCAGAAAATGAAGGTGCGCGGCAGGGAGCGGAGAGGACGGGGCAGAGGAGAGAAGGGAGTGTGTATGGGGATGGGGTAGTGGTGAAATCGGTGTGATCCTGCTGGCACTTCTAGCTGGTGGCTCTTGTGAGCTGGAGGATGCAGGTGACTTGGGCTGTAGACTGTAGCTGTCGGATACGTGTTGGAAGTCAGCAGCGTAGCAAGGATGACCGCCCTGGTGCAAGAAAGGATCATGTCCCCTTTGCTGCTGTTGGGGTAGTAAAAGACAGCAAGTACCAGGGTCCGCAGGGCCCCGGTGCCGCTGCACCAATGGCAGCTACGCCCCTACTGCGCGTTGTAGTAGGCGCGCTCTCGATAATGCTGTGATTTTTAGGACGCTGGAGGATGCTCCAACTACAAGCTAATACTAATAGGCTGCATGGAATCGCACGAGACTGAGCACCTGGAGTTGGGTGGAGCGCCCTGAAGCTGCAGTGCACGGCGCTGTACAAAATTGCCTAAACAAAGCACTAGACTATAGGCAGTTACAATTGTCGGTCACCATTACTGACTTCTCTATACCTCCCAAGGCGCATAGAGTGGAGTTGAAACACAGCATACAGCGCTTGGAAAAAAACCATGAAATACGTAACAGTATTAAACTCTGCTGAATGACACCCACAAACTGTGCCTTTAATATCAGAATGTCCTGTTTTGCATGACAATTCGTGACAGGAACCCTTAATCACACGGAAAACATCAAAGAAGCTGAAGCACGTCCGCTCGCACGGAAAACATCAAAGACACTGAAGCACGTGCGCTCGCTCCCGCAGGCAAAACGCCATGGGAGTGAACCTTACAAATAGTAACCTGACCTAAGAGGACGAGGAATGCAGATGAAATACGTAACAGTGTTAAACTCTGCTGAACAACACCCACAAACTGTGCCTTTAATATCAGAATGTCTTGTTTTGCATGACAATTCGTGACAGGAACCCTTAATCACACGGAAAACATCAAAGACGCTGCAGCACGTCCGCTCGCACGGAAAACATCAAAGACGCTGAAGCACGTCCGAAAACATTAAACAAGCGCGGCCGCAAAAGTGAAAGCGACCGCGTGTGTTTAATTAGTAACATGAGCCCCGATAAGGGAGGAATGCAGCTGGCACAATGCGCGCCGCTGCTCGCTCCCGAGACCCATACGCCGTGGGAGGGAGGGAACCTTTAAAGAAAAGGTGGGACATGCACCTGCGTTTGGCCATTTGCGTGCTTTCATTATTGAAAGCCACATGCAAAGGCCAATAGAATGTGTGGGAGTTACCAAACTCACACGAAGAAGTTTAGGGGAAGTTTGGAGTGCTCACAAGAAGCCAGCCATAGGGCAGCGCATGCGCGCTGCGCTAGGCTGGACCTAAAAAGAGGGACCCTGGGCAAGTCATAAGTGGTTCGTAATTGTTATAATTCTTTATTAGATAGTTGTTAATCATAAAGTGAAAATCAGAGGAAAAAGATCTGAGAATATTGCAGACTGCGCACCGGGGCCCACTACGGACCTGGAACACAAAAACACTATAGAAGACACAGGCATAATTACATATATAATATCTAAGCTTGCACAATCTCAGAGGCAGAGTGAGATTGATTAGACAATAGGTTACGTTGTAAACTAATGTCAGAATTTATATGTTGTGGGATATGAGAGGCTCCTTTGTATCAACCTGAGTACAAGCAATGTGAAATATGTGGTGAAATGTACTCTTGCTTTAAATATTCAAAATACTAATAAAAAAGATTTTTTTTTTTTTTAAATCGTGAGTTTTGGATCAAATCATGCACAATACATCACATTTGTGTCTGTCCATTGTACCTAAATGACATATCAAATTGAATGTGTCATGAGTACACACAGACCAGCTTACGTCAAATCACTGTTTTGTGGTGACACAGTTGATGCCATGGGGGCAAACATCATATGGTGATGGTAGTACATTCTAGTTGATTTACAATAAGTTTGTATGTGTGTTTTTGTCACTGGTTCATGTCAGAATGCCACATCACTTTGCAAATGATAATCAACAACAGATGTGACATGTGCCGGGGAACAAACTTATCATCATATACAACAGTCTACAATTGAACTTGCCTGCAGCGTATCTGGAACCCATGCACAATCATGTCAGGGCACATAGATGTTTGTGATGCTGCGTGATCGGCTCTATGACATGGCTATTACATCATCAACATCATGGACTCTGAGTTTGTACGTAGATAGGGTGTTGTGAATCATATGAGGCGTTCCAACATCAAGTCAGGAAGGGCAATGCTGTCCTCCAGCATCACATGATGCTGATGTGCATAACTCTTGACTTGATGCAGCATCATCACACCAGAGGTGAGTTCATGTGATGCACATCCAGACTGTGTACAACAACATACTGTGGCATTGCTTGAATATGACAACACATACAACCCAAAGGTAGGGGCGACGCACTCACCTGTGGCGTGTGGGTCTATGAATGTATCCACATCTCCTTGTGTGATCAAGGGTCTTGCAGCTGCGGAAAAAGTATGGAAAGTACAATTAATATCGTTGACATCACATTTTGCAAGACTCACGTACATCATTGATGGCTTCATGATACAACTTAATTCACTGTACTAGTCAAGTGTGGTGCCACGTTAAAAACATGCTGCAATCTGCTGAGCCAATTTCAACCTGGTGACCTAATGGACATCCCTGCCACGGTCTGAGTGACGTAACATACTACGACCTGCCCCACAGCTTCATGATTGATGAATTTGCTGTCACATCTCAGTAGACGTGACGTTTGTAGGTCGAATCTGTCTTTCCACTACGCACAGGTGTATCACGACCTTTGACATGTTGGTGACCCACATTGTGTATCTCACTGAGATTGTCAGCCAGTTGATCATGTGAAGTGTACCAATATCAAAGCATGTAGGGGTGGCACAGTATATCATGACAGGCATGCATTTTTGCCATATGGCAATTTCCATGATGGGTGCATATATGTTGTGCTCAACCTAATTAGTGTCTTGTGCATTCATCCTCTGATGTGATGCGATGTTGGTCATGTACTTACCACATTGCCTGCCTACGATGAGTCCAAGGGGAGCTCATTCATACCTGTTGACGCCCGCCATTTGCCACTGCATAACGCAGGATTTCGCCACTGCCACCGCCACAGCTTTACTGCAGGACTGCTTCTCTGGTGAATCTGGTGCCACGAGGGTGAGGGACCACATTTCCCAGCAGCCCCAGCGGCGCGCACGCCGCTCACGTCACCAAACGCGCCAGGAGGTGCACAAAAGGAGGCCAGGGCTCCCGCAGTGCGGGAGCTCATTCATACCTGTTGACGCCCGCCATTTGCCACTGCATAACGCAGGATTTCGCCACTGTCACCGCCACAGCTTTGCCGCAAGACTGCTTCTCGGGTGAATCCGGTGCCACGAGGGTGAGGGACCACATTTCCCAGCAGCCCCAGCGGCGCGCACGCCACTCACGTCACCTAACGCGCCAGGAGGTGCACAAAAGGAGGCCAGGGCTCCCGCAGCACGGGAGCTCATTCATACCTGTTGACGCCCGCCATTTGCCACTGCATAACGCAGGATTTCGCCACTGTCACCGCCACAGCTTTGCCGCAAGACTGCTTCTCTGGTGAATCCGGTGCCACGAAGGTGAGGGACCACATTTACCAGCAGCTCCAGCGGCGCGCATGCCGCTCACGTCACCAAACACGCCAGGAGGTGCACAAAAGGAGGCCAGGGCTCCCGCAGCGCGGGACGCGCACGGGCGTGCCCGGGCGGTGCCCGGGCAAAGCACGGGCCAAGGGCGGGCCCGTCCACGCCCGTCTGAGCCCGAAGGAGGCTGGGCTGGGCCCCCCCCTAACAACAGGCCATCTGTCATCTATTCCGGATTTACTTACACCAGGTACAGCAGTGTGTTACCTTCTGCCTGTTTGTTTTGAGACTTGTTACTTTCAGTTCCGGGGGTGGTGCATAATCTCGATTCCATCATGAGCAAATGTAAGGGAGTTACGGGAACTTTGGACGCCTTCATCATAAGGGCAGAAACACTGCTTTGTCATGAGATTGAATTAACGGAGAGGCGACTTTCCCTAGAACCCTTATCTTCGCTGAGGTGTTCCTCACTAGGTACCCTTACCACTGGTGGTGTCCCCCAAACCTGTTTGTCTCCCACTGTACAAGGGACGTCACCGGTTTCCTCTGATCCTGTTCACGATTTGAAAGTCCTTTCTATGGATACCACTAGTGGGTCAAGTATGGCCTCCAGGACATGGACCTCTAAACTCCCTACCGAGGGTACGAAGGTCGAGGTACTTGTGAAGTGAAAGAAGGGCGTGGGCACCCACAAATCAAAACAACAAAAGGGGCCTCGGTGTGATCGCTCTGTGGTGACCTGCTCCATCGGCACACAGACCGAGGATGTTTCCCTTTTATCATCGCATACTACTTGTGGGGATAAAGTCCCTACCAGTGTTGCTGGGGTGACTGTCCTGGACACTGCTCTTGAACGGATTAAAGAATTGATAGACAATAACTTTGCCCTATTGCGTGGACGCCTAGAGCATTTGGACAGTGTGCTGATTAATTTGTCTGACCTAAATGAGACTCCTCATATTTCTGCGGTTTCTATGGTCCCGAGGGAGGGCTTGGGAATTGATAATCCTGCCAACCACCATAAGTTAGTCTTAGCTCCCCTAGAGAAATTGTTGGCTAGGGTATCTGTTATTGAGGATTTATTGAGTAAAGCTCAGGGTGCAGGCTCTGCTAATCCCTTGCATAACTCCCCAAGGTGTGTATTGACTGATGGTAAGGCAGCCCATTTCTCTCAGGCCGACACCCCACAAATTTCACTTGGGGCATTTGCTGGTTGTAAGAGTACTTCTAACTTAAAACATAACGAAGTACCAGCCCATGTCAAGCCTAGAGGCTCCCCATCGCCGCCTAACCCCGTGTAATTTTAACGGTTAGGGATGATGTGGAGGAGGTGCATTTGAACCTGCCGCCAGAGGCTACTCCCTACACAATAATACTGATGAATGTATCGCAACTTACCTCACAGGCAACTGAAACTTGGGAGTCTCTAAGAAATAAGGCTCTCTGTTGGCTCGGGTCTAAAACCGGCCTAACAGAGGCCTTATTTAGGGAGGTCAAAATGGCAAGAAGAGTGGGATCGGTGGGGAAAAGGGATAAAACACTTCCCGGAGATTGTATTGTCCTTACGTTTAGAACGCCAAGCCTAACATATGAGATTCTGCGCAGACTTGGACCTGATCACGTGATTAACCGTGGAATAAATGTACTGCCCCTTGGCTATTTCTATCCCCCAATGAATCATACTTCACATGTACCACAGCAGAGATTCTTTCACCCCATAAATCACTCCCAATTCAGTGTACCCCTGCAAAATAGATTTGATATGCTTTCCTCTCTGGAAGATATAGATTGACTTGCTAATGGATGTAGCCATGTGGTCCAAAATCGAATTACTGCAAATAATCCATCTGGCCCAATTTTATTATTCCCGGACCATAAGGTCCGTGTTCACAATGACCAAAATATCACGGCCGTTCCATATGGTGACTATGGCCATTGTAGTATGGGGCTATCGGCCGACGTCCAGCCAGCTGGAGACGTGGTAGGAGACATTATTGCACACCGCAATATCGACAATGGAGAACACCAGCAAATCCCAAATACTCTTCACGTATATTTACCCAACAGTTATGGTCATCATCCTAATGTTTCCATTGTCGACCTTCCCCACAATAATTGTGAAACCCAGCGTGCACTTAGGACCAATCAAATGGAAATTCTTTTTTGGAATGTGGCGGGCCTTAATACTAAATTGGCTAACCCTGCCTGGCTCGAAATCATCCATAACTTTGATATTATATGTATTCAAGAAACCTGGGCAGATGTCATACAACACATTAATGGGTACAAAACTTTTTTTTACCCCGGCAGTACCCTCTAGCCACGGGAGGAAAAAGGGCGTCTTATGCACTTATATTTCATACAGGTTGAATGCATGCAAGATAGACTTTGCGGAGTCCAAAACTTATTACCAGGTGCTAAAAATGCACATTGATAATTCCCACTGCACTGTATTACTACATTTTTATAATAACATACCTGTTTTGGACACGGAACAAATCTTGATGTACCTACAGAAAGATCTGGATAAAATCCAAAAGAACACAAACAAAGATCTTTGCACAATCTGGGGAGGGGATTTTAACTCTGTACCATGCTTATACGCTTAAGGAGATATTTGTGGTATAGCATCCGATGATGATAAAGATTTTTCCCATTTCTCGCACTCCGTTTTTGGAGACCACTTAAATCTGCTTAAATACACCATGGATCTGGGCTTTGCAAATGATCTTTGTTTACCAACCATTCCGTTTAGCAGCACCTTTAACGGCTGTGGTTTGTGTTCAGTCATAGATCACATACTAATATCAAATAGGTACGCTGATAGAATACACCATTTTAAAATACATCCCGTTGCTTTCAGGGACCATGTTCCTATTAGTGTTTTTATAGATCTGCCTGCTAAGGTGCTAACTAGTAAAAGCATGGCTACTCAACCCGCTGAAGAGATTGTTATCAATAGAACAAATGGATACGTGGTTAAGTGGGTGGGCTTTGACTCGTTACAACTTTGTAAGTCACTTTTAAGCAGATGTAAAGGTGACTTCTTGGTTTGTCTTGATGAGACCGCCAGGGAGTCTGATATCCTTAGCTCCTTTAAAAATATTTCTCAGTCCATACAAAATAAACTATTATTAAATATCAAAAAACAGGTAGATAGCAAGAATGGTTGGTTTGATTCAAAATGCACTAAAGCACATGCAGCCCTGATAACCGCCTTACATAAGCCTACGAGAGATCTGGGAGCTATAAAAAGGGCAAGAGCAGCGTATAAATTATCTCTTAAAGAGCGCAAAACTGCCATAAGAACTGAATTATGGCAAGACCTCAAGCAAGCCTCAAGCGCTCCGTCCATCATCCCCTTTGGTATCGCTTTGTTCGCCCTAAGTTGGCAGGGTATGCCCAGACGTGGGTCCCTTGCTCACTTTGCCACTGGATTCAAGCTAGTCTGGCTGATAACGGCTGAATAGCCTGAAACCGGTCCCAGGATGCTTGTTTCCGGTCCAGGGAAGACATGGCTTGGCAGTTCGGGCTGGACTGTTCCCATGAGGCACAGGGTCAGACTGATTTGCATATGGCCATGTCTGAACTGGGTTGGTGGAGTGAGCTAAAGAATGATGATGGATTAAACCCAGATCAGTTGACTGGGGGTGAGTGTTTGATTTGCTCAAGCGCTCCGTCCATCATCCCCTTTGGTATCGCTTTGTTCGCCCTAAGTTGGCAGGGTATGCCCAGACGTGAGTCCCTTGCTCACTTTGCCACTGGATTCAAGCTAGCCTGGCTGATGACGGCTGAATAGCCTGAAACCGGTCCCAGGATGCTTGTTTCCGGTCCAGGGAAGACATGGCTTGGCAGTTCGGGCTGGACTGTTCCCATGAGGCACAGGGTCAGACTGATTTGCATATGGACATGTCTGAACTGGGGTGGTGGAGTGAGTTAAAGAATGATGATGGATTAAACCCAGATCAGTTGACTGGGGGTGAGTGTTTGATTTGCTCAAGCGCTCCGTCCATCATCCCCTTTGGTATCGCTTTGTTCGCCCTAAGTTGGCAGGGTATGCCCAGACGTGGGTCCCTTGCTCACTTTGCCACTGGATTCAAGCTAGCCTGGCTGATGACGGCTGAATAGCCTGAAACCGGTCCCAGGATGCTTGTTTCCGGTCCAGGGAAGACATGGCTTGGCAGTTCGTGCTGGACTGTTCCCATGAGGCACAGGGTCAGACTGATTTGCATATGGCCATGTCTGAACTGGGGTGGTGGAGTGAGCTAAAGAATGATGATGGATTAAACCCAGATCAGTTGACTGGGGGTGAGTGTTTGATTTGCTCAAGCGCTCCGTCCATCATCCCCTTTGGTATCGCTCAAGCAAGCCTCAGACTTGAAAGATATGAAAGGCTTTTGGAAGGCGGTGAACGCACCATTTCTGGCTACCAGAAATCTACCTAGTATTGAAATAACAATAGGGGAGGATCAATGGGTGACTCATTTTTCTAGTCTATACTGTAATTCGGTAGATATTCAACATGATGAGGACCCGAGAACCAACCCCTCAAGCTATCTTCCAATCGGTATTGATTTTAATGTTAATGAGGTGATTTTAGCTATTAATGCGAGTATGGGAGGCAAAGCCCCGGGACCAGATAGTATACCTGTGGATTTATTTAAATCTTGCCCCTTGTTGTGGGGCCCACTCTTAACCATGGTTCTGAGGGCTTGTTGTACACATGGATTTACACCGACCTGGACGGAGTCCATACTTGTCCCCATTTTCAAGAAAGGTGACCGCAACGACTCGGCCTGTTACAGACCTGCATCACTCTTGGATTCCCTTGTAAAAGTGGCCGGGCGTGTTGTTTTAAATAGATTGCAGCTGTGGGCTGAGGACAAGGGCATAATCTCAGAGTTACAGTATGGTTTTCGCCAAGGCCTGGGCACAGTGGAACAGAGCTTAAGTCTAAACATCCTGTTGGGAAAATATTTACAGGCCAAAAGGGGGAGTTTATATTTGTGTTTTGTTGATTTGAGTTCAGCCTTTGACTGCGTCAACCACCAGAAGCTATGGAGTATATTAGAGACCATGGGGGTGGATCCGCCACTTATAAATTTCTTAAAACAGTCATATTTAGATGCCCGGGCCCGGGTTCGCTATGGGAGAGCTGGCAAACTTAGGGGTCTATTACGATGGCGGTCGGATGTCCACCGCCGGGCCGGTGGTGGCGCCCGCCGTACCGGCGGTGGACATCCACCCGCCATCGCAACCAGGAAAACAGCTGGTCATATTAGGATGGCGGTAGTGACCGTGGCGGTGGGAAATTCCGACCGCCGCTTTACCGCTGGTTGCCATCCGCACTCCTGCCTGGCGGACGGAGCAGGACCGGGATAATGGTGGCGGTGCAGAGCAGGCTCCGCCGGCAGGATTATGATGCCGGCGGTAGCCAGCCTTTCCTCAGCGGTCAGACCGCCATTGAAAGGCATGCGGTGATTGTCTTCCTGGGGCCCGTTGCGGGCACCCAATGTGTTGGGGGGGTGTGGGTGCACTGGGGGTACCCATGGTCCCCCCTACATTTCCCTGTACCAGGTGGCAGGCACTGTGCAGTGCCTGCCACGCAGTGCAGGGAAATGCAGGACATGCTCCTTTCCGCATGGCGGCGGTGCTGCGGGCAGCAGCAACCGCCGCAATGTTAATGCCCGCGATCAGACCGCCGCGGTCGGATTTCGACCGCGGGTCATCGTAATTCGACCGGCGGTGATGTTGCGGTACATGCGGGCGCTCTTTTCCCGCTACCATGGCGGTCGGTGAGGTTTCCTGACCGCCATCGTAATAGGCCCCTTAGTTACAATTTCCCTGTTAAGAAGGGGGTGCGGCAGAGGTGCGTGTTAGCCCCCCTTCTGTTCACTCTTTACATTAACAGTTTGGGTGCAACGTTATCAATGGAATGCCAGGACTTACCACGCATCGGCAAACGGCCAATTGGAGCTTTGTTATATGCTGATGATGCCGTTCTTTTGGCCCGTACCCCCCTTGGCTTGCAGAAAATAGGGCCAGATGTAGCAAGCGAAATAGCGATCGCAAACGCTGAAATTCGCAGAATATCAGCGTTTGCGATCGCAATTTAGCTGTGTGCTATGTAGGTAGGCAAATACCTACTTGCAAAATAAGGAATTGCAAAAATTGCGATTCCTTATTTTGCACAAGCATTTAGAGAATCGCAATTTGCGATTCCCTAAATGCTATGCTAGTAGGCATCGCAAATTGCGATATTGCCTTAAGGAATCGCAAATTACCACCAACTTGAAGTTGGTGGTAAGTTGCGATTTCCTTTAAAAAAGCACTTTCTTGCTTATTTCAAAGTGCCATGTGGCACACATACATGCCCTTACGGCATGTATGTGCGCCACAAGTGCACACATGCACAATTCAGCGGTGCAACAGCGTGTCCTTTTGGAACCCTTGCACCCTTGAAATTGCGTGCGCAATTTGCGAGTACCTACTGGGTACTCGCAAATTGAGCGTGCAATTCCCTTTCATTCCTATGGGCCTCTTGGCCCATAGGAATGAATGGGAAGCCATTCCTTATTTGCGACTCGCAATTTGCGAGTCGCAAATAAGGAATGTGTAGGAATCGCTAAAATTATTGAGATTCCTACCTACATAGCATTTTGCGAGTCCTTAATAGCGATTCCCTAAAAATCGCTATTAAGGACTCGCTAAACTGATTTTACCTACATCTGGCCCATAGTGTCTAGCTTTGCTGCCTATATGTCAAATTTAGACCTTAACATAAATATTAATAAAACATTTACTATGAAATGCATTAAGCCCAATGTCAAGTGCTGAGACATTTTTATAAACAATCGGAAAATCGATTTTACCAACCATTTTTCGTATTTGGGCATTGTATTTGAAAGAAGGGGTCTATGGGCCAAAGCTATTGACTTCAGAAAACTGTTATTTGGCAAAGCCATAGGAGCCTTGACAAAGTTTGCCAGAAAGTTAGGAAAGCGTCCAATTGCTGATTTATTGACAATCTATAAAGCAAAATGTATTCCTATTGCCATGTATGGAGCTGGTATTTGGGGTTATGCTAATGTTGAGCCATTACAGCTAGCAGTGAATAGGTTTTTAAGATACCTCTTAGCTGTACCAAATAGCACAGCTACGTTTATCTGCCACGCTGAATTGGGACTGCTATATCTGTCCGACCTGATTAAAATGCAGCCGATCCTATTATGGCACAAGGTTTGGACCAGTATTACTTCCGGTCTTAATCGGGACGTGATTAATGACTGTTTGACTTTGCATGGGGTAGATCGCATTCCCTGGATTGTGTATGTTAAAAAATTTGCAAATGATCTAGGACATCCCGAGTACTTTGCTAGGCCTGATAGTCTGAATCATGTCACTAGAAGGAATTAAAGTTATGTAATGCCCACCTGGAGACTATTAGACTGTCTATTAATATTATGAAACCATCTGTAAGAGCAAATCAATTGCTCCTGTCCCAACCAGGGACGCAACCCTACCTGATAAATACATTAGGAACTTACGATAGGCTGTTATTAACCCGTCTACGCCTTGGCAATTTTCATATTAAGGTCACATTTCCAAAAATAAATGATTGGTCTCGTTCCCTATGCCCATGTCCTTGGGACAACATTTCTGTACATTCCACAATTCATGTTATGTTTTTCTGCAAGTTCTATATTTTAGCTAGGAAAAGATGGATTTTGCCTATTTTAAAAGTGTATGGCCTGAGACAATGTCAACCTGCTTTTATAAAGTTACAACTTTTAGATGATGAAATTTTTACTGATCACATAGCTAAATATTTGAAAAGGGTGGTCAGATACAGGGAGACAATGGATGGCCCCTCTCTTTCTTAAACTGCTTCTGATTTTTCTTTTTATACAAATTGTTTTGATGTATTCTTGTTTTTATGTATTGTGCTTTTATGATTTAATATTTCTTAAATCGAATAATGCATATTCTGATCTAAACCAAGTCCAAGGTGATCCATTAGGTCCCCCTCACGGCCCACACAGTCCTGCCACCAGTGCTTCCACTGCTGGACAGTCCTGTCCACGCCAAACATGTTGAGCATCTTCTCCCGGATGTGCTCCCATCTCACTTTCCGGACTTTCACATTGTGTCCCTGTAGGATACGTCCCCCAGCCTCTACCATCTTGGGCAGGTAACATTTTACAAGCCAGAGGAAGCCCCCCTCCAACATCCTGCCCTCCCTACCCTGACCCAACATCCCCAAAAACAATGATGACCCCAGGCAAACAAAAATAAACCCCACAAATAACCCCTAATAACTATAGAAGTTTACAAAGATACCCCTGAGACGTACACCCGACAAAATAATCAGACAGTCGCAAAAAACACGTATGGGCAGAGACACAGGACTCAACAAGGACACTACACACAGAACTCGCTCCAAAATACCAAGACCAGCAGACACCTTCCAACACCTCCACAACTCACAAAAGAAACTAACAGTGTGGTTGAAAGAGAAAGTGTACTGTACTCCTCCATGGAACAGGATGCAGACTTACATCATTTCCTGCCAGCTTGCGGCCCGTTTTCATGTTTTGCGACGAAATTACACATGCCTAGGGGTGAGCGGGAAGATTTCATGTGTATATGTGTATTTTGCGAGAATTTTCCTTGCCGGATATGAAAAATATTACAGCAAACATGGATTTGCGTTGGTTTTTTTTAACGCTTATTGATACTTGATCAGTATATGTACCATTTCATAAGATTTGCCTGGACTAACAACACAATATGTATTTGTGATGTGATCTGTGTGTTGTACTTTTGTGTAGTGTATCTGAACTGTATGGGTATGAGTGGTCTTGAGCTATCAGGAGGCACTATTTACTCACATTGATGTCTGTTCATGACTGGTCATGTGTGTACGTAGACACATGCCGCAGTGTCACACATTAGGGTTGGCATTGGTGGTATGTGTCACTACATGTGAGCCTCTTACATCACACATTGCTGTGATGTCTGTGCCAGTTAGATGGTCTTGCTACACAAATATACTTGACCAACAGGCAGTCACTACTTGTCTATGCTATTTGCAAAGCAGCATGCAATGCACAGCTATGGCTGCACATTCACATTTGAGTATACGAAGAGATGGAGACACAGAGGGGGACATTGATGACAATCTGTGCTAAGGCACTCATTGGTTCATTTTCACAAGATATGTCTATGCATTTCATGCTGTGCTATGCATCACATGGTCTATGATCGGTGTGCAATGACCATCTTCATTGTCAGCATTACCAAAAATGCTAACCAAGGTGTTACATGGTGTGAGTATGTTCTTGTGCAAGCAACATCACAAGATAAGTCCAGCATGTCAGCAATGAGCTAATATTAGCTGGCATGGTAAATTATGTTATGACTGGACAGATACCATTGTAAGTAAATTTTGGTATTGTGTCTACACATATTATTAGTACCCTATGGGCTACAAGATCTTACAGGGACAGCTCAGATAATGCATAGTTAAATGTATGTGACAGATAGCATAATGGAGCAGAAACCTCAACATTATGCATAGCTCTACATTGTTACTTTGGAATAGCAAGGCTGCACTTTGCATGTCACAGTCCTTGCAACAGCAAAAGTAACGATGCCTGTAAGCACAAGCAGTCCGCATGGCCTGCAGATCATGCTGTGCCTTTGTATGAGACCCAGGTGTCTAGACACAGATACTGCTGAGTTACAGCAGACTGACAGGGATGACAGTGCCTGCGTTGTGCGTGATATGGTGGGCCCATTTTCTTGTCATTCTTGTGTGAGCAATGAACATTACCTGATGGCAAGGCTTGTCATGTTATTGTTTTAACATCACTGACATGAGAAGTATGCATTGTGCAACTTGTTGTGTTGATCATTGAAGGTGCTACTGGTAATGTACAAATGTTAGTGTGCATTGCAGGACACACACCATGAGGACACTGGTGTAACAGGGTAGACTTCCTATCGCTTTGTATGTCCTGTCAACATCATTAAGCAAGAGTAGGTTGCACTGTCCGTCACTGGATGAGGCCCATCTACTCTACAAGACTTGTGATGCAGGGGACATGTGATTAGGCAAATATGAGTGTCCACTTGAGTCCCCTGTATCAGTAGTTTAAAATGCATAGTTTGCGTACCATGCTGTACCCTGGATTGTATTATCTGTACTCGCCAAGGATTATGCTGGCTGAGTCACTGAGTCAGAGAGAGTGTTGTGCATTGACGCCTGCTGTAGTATTGAATTGTTGGAAATGGTTGGGTGTGAAGCAGAGGAGGGCCAGGGGTTGTATCTGCACATTATCCGGAAAAAGACTGCTTGTACCTAACAATTTTCCATGGACGATATAGGACATGTGATCTGCTTGCCACTGTTGCCATTAATGAGGAAAACATGTGGTGCAGCCTATCATCAACACATGTTAGGGAGCACTTAGTTGTATGTTGGATTTCCATAGATGATATTGGGACAGATATTTAGGTCAGGCATACTCCTGACTGTGGTGGAGTGTCTTGGTGTCCACACTGTACACATGATAGCTGGCCAGCTTGCACAACACCATTTCATGATGAGAATTTGTACATTGCTTGAGAGATGCAACATTGTGTGACATTAACATTTCTTCTTAGAAGCATGCTTGTCTTTGTGTTGAACTGTGCCTGCAGATGTTTTGCTATTTAGATTTTTGTAGTTGTGCTGAAGTACAAATGTACACACATCATACAATTGAAATGTGTGAACATGCAGTCATAATCCAGATCTAGGTGGTGCACCTTCTGGGGGCTATGATCAATCAATCAATCAATCATAACATTTGTAAAGCGCACTACTCACCCGTGAGGGTCTCAAGGCGCTGAGGGGAGGGGTGCTGCTACTGCTCGAATAGCCAGGTCTTGAGTAGCCTCCTGAAGGTGAGTAGGTCCTGGGTCTGCCGTAGGAGGATGGGGAGGGTGTTCCAGGTTTTGGCGGTGAGGTGGGAGAACGATCTGCCGCCGGTGTTCGCTCTTCGGATGCGGGGGACGGTGGCGAGGTCGGCGGAGCGGAGCTGGCGGTTCGGGGTGTAGAAGGAGAGTCGTCTGTTGAGGTATGTCGGTCCGGTGTTGTGGAGTGCTTTGTGTGCGTGGGTGAGGAGCTTGAAGGTGATCCTCTTGTTGACGGGCAGCCAATGCAGGTCTTTTAGGTGGGGTGTGATGTGGCTGTGGCGAGGGATGTCGAGGATCAGGCGTGCGGAGGCGTTCTGTATGCGTTGTAGTCGTTTCAGGAGTTTGGCTGAGGCTCCTGCGTAGAGGGCGTTACCGTAGTCTAGCCTACTGCTGGCGAGGGCCTGGGTGACCGTTCTTCTTGTTTCGGTGGGGATCCACCTGTAGATCTTGCTGAGCATGCGGAGGGTGTTGAAGCAGGAGGACGAGACGGCGTTGTCTTGCTTGGTCATGGAGAGTGTTGAGTCGAGGATGAACCCTAGGTTGCGTGTGTGGTCGGTGGGTGTTGGTGCTGCTCCCAGTGCAGTCGGCCACCAGGAGTCGTCCCACGCCGAGGGAGTGGAGCCGAGGATGAGGACTTCCGTCTTGTCTGAGTTCAGCTTCAGGCAGCTGATCTTCATCCACTCGGCGACGGCTTTCATTCCTTCGTGAAGGTTGGTTTTGTCGGTGAGGGGGTCCTTGGTGAGGGAGAGGATCAGCTGGGTGTCGTCGGCGTAGGAGATGATGTTGAGGTTGTGCAGTCGGGCGACGTGAGCGAGTGGTGCCATGTAGATGTTGAACAATGTCGGGCTGAGGGATGATCCTTGGGGTACGCCGCAGATGATCTCGGTGGCTTCGGATTGGAAAGGGGGAGGCGGACGCTCTGGGTTCTGCCGGAGAGGAAGGAGGTGGTCCAGTCCAGTGCTTTGTCTTGGATCCCAGCGTTGTGGAGGCGTGTGCGTAGGGTGCGGTGGCAAACAGTGTCGAAGGCGGCTGACAGGTCCAGGAGGATGAGGGCCGTGGTTTCGCCGTTGTCCAGTAGGATCCTGATGTCATCAGTGGCAGCGATGAGGGCAGTTTCGGTGCTGTGGTTGCTGCGGAACCCGGACTCGTACGGGTCCAGGATGCTGTTCTCCTCGAGGTAGCGGGTCAGTTGTCTGTTGACGGTCTTCTCGATGACCTTCGCTGGGAACGGGAGCAGGGAGATGGGTTGGAAGTTCTTGAGGTCCACCTTGGGTTTTTTGAGTAGGGCGTTGATCTCGGCATGCTTCCAGCTTTCCGGGAAGGTCGCGGTCTCGAAGGAGATGTTGATGGCCTTGCGGAGATGGGGTGCGATGGTGGAGCTGGCTTTGTTGAAGATGTTGTGTGGGCATGGGTCTGACGGAGAGCCGGAGTGGATGGTGTTCATGATTTTGATGGTGTCGTTGTTGTTTATGTTGGTCCAGGTGAGCAGGGGATCGGTGAGGATGGTGGTCATGAGGTCGGAGGTCTCGGTGATTGTCGGGGCAGTCAGGGTGTTGAAGCTGTCGTGGATGTCTGCGATCTTGCGATGGAAGAAGGTGGCGAGGGCGTCGCACAGGTCTTGCGAAGGTGGGATGTCGTTGCTGTTGGAGCTGGGGTTGGAGAGCTCCTTCACGATGTTGAAGAGCTCTTTGCCGTTGTGTGCGTTGTTGTCTAGGCGGTCTTTGAGGGAGGCCCTTTTGGCGGATCTGATGAGGTGATGGTGTCTGCGGATGGCGTTCTTGTGGGCTGCGTAGCTGTCCGGTGTCTGTTCGCGGTGCCATTTCTTCTCTAGTTTCTGGCAGGTTTGCTTGGATGCCTGGAGGTCCGTGGTAAACCAACTGGCTTTCTTATTGGTGTGTCTGTTGGAGGGTTTCTTGAGTGGGGCGAGGGTGTTGGCACAGTCGTTGATCCATTGTCTAAGGTTGCGGGCGGCGGTGTCGGTGTCGGTGGGGTCGACGGGTGGGCTTCGGGCGAGGGTGGTGTTTAGCTGGTCTTCGGTGACTTTGCTCCAGCATCGGCGAGGGATCTGTTGAGTGCGGTGGTGCGTGGTGGGTTTCCGGAAGGTGAAGTTGATGCAGCGATGGTCGGTCTAGTGGAGTTCGGTGGTGTGGCTGAAGGAGACGTGGGAGCTTGTGGAGAAGATGGGGTCGAGCGTGTGGCCGGCAGAGTGGGTGGGTGTTGTGACGAGCTGTCTGAGTCCGAGGTTGGCGAGGTTGTCAATCAGGGTGGTGGAGTTGGTGTCGTTGTTGTTCTCGAGGTGGAAGTTCAGGTCCCCGAGGAGGATGTAGTCTGTGGAGGCGAGGGCGTGCGTGCTGACGAAGTCGGCGATGGCGTCGCTGAACTGTGGCCGTGGTCCGGGGGGTCTGTAGATGAGGGTTCCTCTGAGGGTGGTGTTGGGATCAGTGTGGATCTGGAAGTGCAAGTGTTCGGCAGTGCTGAGGGTGTCGTCGGTGCTGGTCAAGACTCTGAGGGTGTTCCTGTGGACGATGGCGATTCCTCCTCCTGTTCCGTTGGTGCGGTCCCTGCGGGTGATCTTGTAGCCGTCAGGGATGGCTATGGCGATGTCGGGTGCCGAGGAGGGGTTCAACCAGGTCTCCGTCAGGAAGGCGACGCTCTGGGGAGGTGGAGTCGAGTAGGTCCCAGAGTTCGATGGAGTGTTTCCTGGCGGAGCGGGTGTTGAGTAGAATGCATCTGAGGTGGTTGCGTCCTTTCTCGGTGGGTGGTTTGGTGGCTCGCAGGCTGGTGAAGCTGCAGCTCCGGCAGGAGAAGGGTCCTTGGGTTCGCTTCGGGACGGCCAGGAAGCAGGTGTGTGATCGTCCGGTGTTGTGTGCGTGGAGGGTGCAGGCATCATAGCGGAGACGGGCATCGTGGCGTACGCGGGGGCCAGGGGTTCTGGCGCTGGGCGCGGTCCAGGCGCGGACGGGCGCAGACGGGCTTGCCTTAGGCGCGCCCGCTAAGCGCGGCCGCACAGCGGCTGCCATAAGAAGGGGAGGTGGGAGGGAGGAGCAGCTGGGAGGCGGGAGTGGGTCGAATGGGCGAGCGGGGGGGCGGGGCCGCAGGGGACGCAGCGGCGGGAAACGCGAGGGCAGAACGAGCGGGGAAACCAAGGGCACAACAAGGAAGGGATACAAGGAGAAAAACAGAATACAGGCACAATACAATACCACAACAATGCAAGGAATACAAGGACTACAAGGAGAAAAAACGGAGTACAGGTACAATACAATACAATACCAGAATACACAGATACCTACCGCCTACCACTGGCCACCAGGGATGAGGCGCAGGTGGTAGCCTACGGGTGGAGGAGGGCCTCGAACTCGCGTCAGAGGCAGCAGCAGCGAGCTGGGAGACACGGGCACAACAGGTGGTGCTGTTGCGGCATGGGGAGCGACCTGCCTGGGACAGGGTCAAGGGTTGCTCTCCTCACCATGCAGCGGCCGCCATAAGAAGGGGAGGTGGGAGGGAGGAGCAGCTGGGAGGCGGGAGCGGGACAAATGGGCGAGCAGGGGGGCGGGGCCGCAGGGGACGCAGCGGCGGGAAACGCGAGGGCAGAACGAGCGGGGAAACCAAGGGCACAACAAGCAAGGGATACAAGGAGAAAAACAGAATACAGGCACAATACAATACCACAACAATGCAAGGAATACAAGGACTCCAAGGAGAAAAAACGGAGTACAGGTACAATACAATACAATACCAGAATACACAGATACCTACCGCCTACCACTGGCCACCAGGGATGAGGCGCAGGTGGTAGTCTGCGGGTGGAGGAGGGCCTCAAACTCGCGTCAGAGGCAGCAGCAGCGAGCTGGGAGACACGGGCACAACAGGTGGTGCTGTTGCAGCGTGGGGAGCGACCTGCCTGGGACTACAGGTGGATCCCCACCGAAACAAGAAGAACGGTCACCCAGGCCCTCGTCAGCAGCAGGCTAGACTACGGTAACGCCCTCTACGCAGGAGCCTCAGCCAAACTCCTGAAACGACTACAACGCATACAGAACGCCTCCGCGCGCCTGATCCTCGACATCCCTCACCACAGCCACATCACACCCCACCTAAAAGACCTGCATTGGCTGCCCATCAACAAGAGGATCACCTTCAAGCTCCTCACCCACGCACACAAAGCACTCCACAACACCAGACCGACATACCTCAACAGACGACTCACCTTCTACACCCCGAACCGCCAGCTCCGCTCTGCCGACCTCGCCCTCGCCACCGTCCCCCGCATCCGAAGATCGAACATCGGCGGCAGATCGTTCTCCCACCTCGCCGCCAAAACCTGGAACACCCTCCCCATCCTCCTACGGCAGACCCAGGACCTACTCACCTTCAGGAGGCTACTCAAGACCTGGCTATTCGAGCAGAATCATTTCATGACCGTATGACCCCAAACAATGTCCATTCCTATTGTCAGATGTTGCATGTTGTTGGGGTGTTATGGCTGAACTGATTGTATTCCCTGTAGCACTTCACTAATGTGTATGTATGTTCTCTGTCTTGGGTGTGTGAACACACAGCTAGAGTTCTTGGAAGAGGATGTAGCCCATTCTACCCCTTCATTGCCATGAGGCAAGCTTGTTGTGGTGCATGTGACATAGACAATTCATTGACATTGCCTTGGCAGGTACATGGTCCTGCATACACATTGTTGTGTGCTGCTGTCTAGCAATTTGTCCCATAGCCTGGCATTTATGTCATTGTTTGTGCTTAAGTGACTATAGCATTGACAGATCATTGATGTGTTGTAGAATGATACATGCACAGTGAATGATGCATGTCATGTGACTATTGATCATTACAATGGCAAATGTGTCAGCTTTTAAGTTATTCTCGATTTCATTTGTTGTTTCACTGTGTGTGCTTGGTGTTTGAGGCATTCACAGAACTGTATTGACAAACCAGTTATTGTATCTGTACTATCATCTGTATCTTCATCCTCCACACCCTGAAGTAGATGCAGTACAGATCTGGAATGTATATTTGATACTGTTGTCACTCACCTTTATTCCCTTTCCATTGGATTCACAGATATGTTTGATTGTACATATTATGATGGTTTCTAGCTATGTGGGCGCAGCTACAATGACGCATCAGACATACAGTGTTTGTTGTACTACACTCTTGTATATCATCAGACATGAATGTGCTCCCGGGATGACACAACACACATATTGATTGTCACTGAGGGACCATACACATTAATGTGCTCATATGAACAATACATTTTACAACCCCAATCTTCGTTTGATTGATGTTCTGTCCACTGCTATATGTGATAGCTGTGTGGCACATTTTTTTAGTTACCTTTCACTTAACAGATATATGAACTTCTGAAGTAACTTTTGTGTAGTGATATTTTAGTTTGGTAATTGACATTTGTTGGGTTTTTAATGGAAAAAGCCATGTGATGGAATATTTCTTTATTGTGATTATGTAAAAACATTCTGATGATTTGATCCCTTCATGCTGTTCCTGCAGCAGAAGCTGTGGTTTGTCTAGCATCTGTCTCTTCATCCTGGCCATCCGCTGGATTGTCCTGCTCCTCCTGGTCTTCATCCAATGGCGTGTTTGTGCGCACATAAATATTCTGCAGAGTGCAACATGCCATTATGATCTTGCAAACAAGTTCAGGACTGTACAGGAGTCTGCCCCCCCCCCCGATATATCTAGGCACCAGAACCTGGATTTGAGGACTCCAAATGTCCATTCAACAATGGCCCTTCTGCATCCCAGTGCAACGTTGTTGTCTCTCTGGGCCTGTGTGTGGGTCACTTTGATGGGCGTCATCAGCCATGGCGTGAGTGCATATCCTTGATCACCTGAAACAGATTAAAGAGATATGTGTCCATTAGTATTTGTGCCTGCTGTGTTTGCAGAGTGCCTTTTTAGGTATGTGTGCATTGTGCAACTTTGTACTTTCTGGTTTGTCATGATGAGTTTCCGATAATTTACCAGCATCACTGAAATTAACTTGCCTATACTTGACATCCTACACATCACCATAATGTCATTGTCCGGGTCCTGTGTATTACCTCCATGTTGTGACTGTCAGGATGTATGGGTCACTAAAAAAGTAAATGATAGTTTATTTACAGGACCGTTGCACAAACAGAACATCTCCCGTGGACATATTGTAGAGGGTGCACCATTGGCACATGTGCCTGATTAAGCATCCACCTTGACTTTTTGATGATTACTATGTTGGAACATCATCTAGGTACCTCATTAGAAGTGATTATGCTTAGGGTAGCTGAGAGTGAAAGTCCTTGTCTGCTAAACGTTGAATTTATTGTGGGCTCTTTACATCCACCTTGCCCCCAAGGTGGATCAGTGTCTAAGTGACAGTGGCACTGCTACATGGTGTACTTGACTTACTGGGACATGTGAAGACAACATACATATGCATTGATGTCCTTGTGCATGAGTTGACTTAGACTCTGCATGTGTGCTTTTTGAGGTAATACACATCAATTTTGCCATGTGTGTGTCTGTTCCCAATCAACACACATTATGATTTCTGATTTTGTGCATCAGATTGCTACACCTCACCAGGGGAGACATGTGGATGCACGACATGTGGTGAGAATGTGATTTGGATCGTTTGTATGCTCTTCCTATGCATGCTCCATTCTGCGTCAACACAGACTGATGTTTAAACAACTTTGGTGATTATTTGTGTGCAGTTGGTGCTCCCTTCATGCAGCACTACTTGCAGACCCATGATGCAGGTACACCCGCTGAATGGTGCATGGCTGACTGTGTTTTTGCATGTCAGCTAATTGTGCACTATCACAAGTGAAAGCAGGGTGATCTGTCATCTTGTTGTACATATGGTACTTGTGTTGATTTCAAGATGTATGTAGCACAGCAGAAGCATATGTTCTGTGTCATGTACTGCATTGATTATTTAAATTTTTGTCTGAGGAGTTCTGCAAAATCTATATTCCATGGGTGCCATAGTTGTTTGTGTGAGATTTTCTGGGCTACTCCCTTGTTGGGCTGTCTTACATATGTCTTGATTATTTTGCATTGTGTGCTTGTGTATATTGTTTGGACCTGTTCCAAGGTATGTCGTATTACATTTGGCTACATGTGCATTCTCACATATTTGAGCTACATGCTTGTGTACTTGAGGTGTGTGGTGTGTTCAGTTTGTCCCTAACAACAAGCAGTCCATTTCCATATGTGCCATTCTCAAACCGCTGGTTGATGATCGATTGGGGAAAGATGTAGGAGTCATGCACACTCCCAGGGAACTTAGCGATAACATTTATGAACAGGCCCAGGTGGTCCACAATTGCCTGAATGTTCATTGAGTGTGTGTGTGCTTCCTGTTGCTGTATATATGTGCAGTGTCCGCAGGAGGCACAAGTAGAACATGGGTGCAGTCAATTGCCCCCAACACATGTGGAAACCCAGCAATGTCATAGAAGCCTTGCTTGTTGTCAAGTTGTTCTTGTGCAGTGTTGGGGAAGTGTAGGTGCTGTGTCGTCAGGCTGATAATGGCGTCCAAGACATTTGGGAGGAACCTGGAGAAGGCTGACTGTGAGACTCCACCAACTCTGGCAGTGGTTGGTTGGAAGTTACCAGAGGCCAACATTTGCTGCACTGCAAGTAGCTTTGTCTGCGGAGGGATGTTTGTGCAGCGCTGTGATGGTGCCTGCAGCCTTGGTGCTATCAGTGTGAGTATGCGTAAGATGGAGGTCCTTTTCAGCCTGTAGTGGGCTATCACATCCTCTGGCCGGAGGTCTATCAGGGTGATGCGTTGGTGGTAGACCCGCTCTCTTTTTTGGTGCTGCCTCTGTAGTGGTACTGGTGGCGGTGGCGGTGGCGGTGGTTGTGGTCTTCTTTGAGCTCCAAGCTGCAAGAGTAGTACCTCCATGGCATCATTAGGTAAGCAAATGAGTGTGTGGGCTAGTCTCCCTTATGTACAGGTGTGTTTGCACCATTTTTTTAGACCAGCCTTTTTCTGGTCTTAAAATCCAGCCTCTAACTGGCCTTAGCGGCAGTTTTTTTGAAGTATCACCGGACCAATAAATCATTGTAAATATCGCGTAGTAGGGTTAGCGGCAATTTTAACACGGGAACGCCCATCTCATTTTTGTTAAGTCCCGCTAACAAAAGTGGCGATCCTAAAAATGCAAGTTTAGCAGGAAAACTGCCACTAACTGCGGTTATCGGCATCTTGTAAATACGGCGATTAAAAAAAGCCTCCGTAGCGTCAAAAATTTGACGCTACGGCGGCGTTAACTCCTTGTACATATGCCCCTGAGTCATCTAGTGATCAACCAATTCAAGCCTTACATAATGTAGACGTATTATTTTGCTTTCCAGAGCTCTGGTTGCCCATTCCCATAGTTTGCTCTAGTCCCTCTGAGAGAACTGGGGAAAGGAATTTGGCAGAGCCCTGCACAACAAGGAACAAGTGAGAGCACTGGAGCACCCTCAGATTTCCAGAAATGCACGTCTATAGATCATACAATTGTGTATCCTACGAAGGGCGTATTAGTCCCCAAAGTGACTGAATAGAATCTTTCCTGGAGCCTCGGACTTGTGTGACAGATGCAAATTCCCAGCTGCAGGACTCAAGCATATGCTCTGGGATTGTACTCACTCGCATCCATTCTGAAATGATGTTTCACAGCAACTAGAGATGATCCCTAAATTGTCAAGAGTTGATTCCTGGTTAGGGGAGGCTCTAGGGATTGTCAAACGCCCGAAGAAACATAGAATTTCATTATCCTTTCAAGCCCTCACCTTTATCCTAGCTAAAAGACCAAGTAACTTGAAATGAAAAAATACAATGCCCCTTACTGTGAGGTTTGCTACCGGGTGCTGATTCTATGGGCAAGGGTGCAGGTGATGACCTTATACAAAGAAGATGTCGTGGGACTTCATCGCCTCCTGATAACCCATGAATTGCTCTCCCAGCTGAAGGAGCCTCACAGTGGCTCAGTCTCTCCTTCATATGCTTCTCTTGGAGCCCTAAGCAGCTCCTCCAAATTTGGCCTCCTTCCCTACTGTTCTTCACCCATGACCCCAGATAGGATTTACCTTTTGATTCACCTACTTCCTGACCGCTTGAGACACCCTTCAGATTCCAGGTTCTCCCCATGCTCATAGTATCTCGTTGAGGACACCATCCCACCTGGCTTTAGTTCATCTTCCAAGAGCAGCAGTACAAAGCTCCTGAATGCCATTCTGATTGTGATCTCCTTTGGTACCCCTACCTTCCCGTTCCCCTATTTGATTGCCAGTATCAGCCGTTCTTTCTGACTACAATTTTTCTTAGATCACTGTGTTGTTCTTTTTATGTATTAGTCATACTAACAAGCTTTGTAGGTCACTACTGCCTCTCTCGGGAAGATTACTGGAAGATTGGCTCATTATAATGTTGATTTGGACTGATCTCTACCCCCTGGTTTTTATGTTGCCAGTATATTATATTCCTGGGACCATATTATAGAATGTGCCCTGGGGCTGCAATGGGCATGTGTGCCCGCTTTGTGTGCCCCTGGGGCACTTTGGTATTACAAAAGGGGTTGCGTCTGTAATACTGAAAGCACTGGCTCACATGTAGCACTAACGCACTCTCAAGAGGACATTCCCTCATTTGCCTGAGGGCGTGACCTCATGCAAATGAGGAAATCTTTTTGCCTCTGTGCCCGCGCCGTATTGTAGAAGCAGAAGCAGAGGCAAAGAAGCTGTCAGGAGGCGTACTGAGAGGGTTTTATGGACACCACAGACATCCACTTGCAGGCGATGCATTCACTCACTGCACCCACCTGCAAGGGGATCTCTCTCCCCTCTTAAAGGTGCAGGGGGGTTGCCGCCTGCACTGTGAAACATGGAGTGACTGCTTCAAAGCCGCCTCATATTTCACTTGAATGCGCTGCTCTGGAGGCAGCAAGAGTTCACGGCTGCCCTGGGGGCAGTGCATTCAATATAATAGGGCTCACTTTGTCTTTTTGTCCCCGGTGCACCTGTTATAAGGTGCACTGTGGCGCAAACAGGGAAAGTGCGCCCTATGTGTAATAGGGCCCCTGGTCCCTCACTGACTGATACAATTGTTTACTGGAATTTTAAAACCAAAATACCTGCAAGTGAGACTCCATGGTTCAGACATTTTGCTTAGTTCAAACGAGATTAACAAGAAGGTAATTACGTGGATCTTCTTTAAAACTCCAAGATGTACGAAGATATGCCGTAGAGCCTGCATGTAAAAGGCACTTTTTGTCACTTGATTTACTTACAGAGTCCGAATTGGCCTAGTTGCAGAGGATTATAGTTCTCCCATTCTCCACTTTTGAGCACTTCTGTTCTGCGTGCTCTGAGTTTGAGGTGATTTGCTAGCATCCAGGGGTCATCTGCTTGGAGACAGTCATCTAGTTTTGAGTTATCAAGTTTGCTTGGAATTTTCAGCTTCATGTTGTAGCATGTGAGATTAAAAGGTTTGATTAGTGTAGTCAGTGCTTTAAGTGTTGAGATAGGTGGAGGTCTCTAAATGAGATGTTACCTAGGAACATACCTAAGAATGTTTTGTTTGGGATTTGGCCTTTGTTACTGTCTTAATAGATGTGGTGAAAAATTGCTTTTGATCCTCGTAATCCCCTGGTCCTAGTCTTACCCTCTTTGCCGTAATCCTTCTGGAGATTCTGGTGCTCCTTGTGATCCAGATCCTCCTGGTGAATCAGCTCTTCCTGGTCCTCTGCATCTTCTGACCCTCCTCCTAGGGCTCATCACAGTCTTCCAATCTTCTTGGGTCAAGTGTTCCTGAGCGTCCTGGGTGTCCTGGTTTTCTTACTTCTCCTGGCCCTTCTTCTCCGGACGTATGATGGAACCATACATACCATTACCACACATGCCTTTACAATGCGTCCATTACCACGCATATGCATTTACCACAAAAATGTAAGTGATTCACAGGTAAGTGGAAAGCCTTTTTATATATTTAATATATATATATTAGTTTCCCAAGTTCCACCTTAGCATATGCCGAACTCCACGACGGGTGCTAGCGTTGCATGGGGATGGACCCACGTTAACATTCATAGACTTGTCCCAAAAGATGCGCTGCACTCATGGGATCTGTTAAATACAATTTATTTAGCAAGTAACGGGTTCCGGCATTTGCCTTCCTCAGACTTGCATAATATCACAAGCCACAGTCACCATGGTTTTTTTTTAAATTGCTGATGGATTCTCATTGGATAGATCTCTATAATGAACAGTAAAGAGGGGACTGTTGCAAAAACGATCGAGGCTTTGATGTACTTGTGCCGCCATGTTAAAATAGTTCAAAATAACCTCAATCCAAATGAGCAAATGAACTCTGTGCTTGATATTAATGACTCGTTGTCTCTCCAATGAGTCAGTAGATGTTTTTTCCCAAAATGAGAGCACAGAGTTGCCGCACTTGTGGCCCAATATGCATGGATGCGATGGTCATACCTGACACAGTCACCTCTATTATACCATCCATGTAGGTTGTAGCTTGTCTTTGATGTTAACCAAATGTCAATGTCCCTTGTCTGTCGTGACAACTTATTTCTAATTCGCTGACCCGCAGGAGTAGGTCGAATGGCCACACTTCCAGCAGTTTGGATAACTGCCGATTTAATCGACGGGAGCGTGTCGGAGTTTGGAGCACGGCGGTTCTGGCAATTCAGCTCATAGTTTTGTTTCCCAAGTTCCACCTTAGCATATGCCGAACTCCATGGCGGGTGCTATATATATATCTGTATCTATAAATATCTATATGTATATCTATAAATATATATATATATATATATCTATATCTATATATAGATATATAGATAGATAGATATAGTATATGCAAACACATACATATATGTATCTGTATCTATCTATATGATATATATATGTACATATATATATATAAATACATATATATTACCTTATCGACCACAACCCCTAAACTCAACTACCCTTAAATCCTAAATATACCCTTACCACCCAATACCCCTACCCACCCTAAACCCTAAAAACACCCTTACCACCCAAATAACCTTGCTCACCCTAATCCCTAACTACCACACAAAAACCCTTACCCACCCTAAAAATACCCTTTCCAATCAAATACCTTTACCCATCCCAAACCCTAAAAACATAATTGCCACCCAGAGACACTTACCCACCCTAAACCCTAAAAACATCCTTGCAACTCAAATACCTTTACCCATCCTAATCCTGAAAAAACACTTGCCACCCAAATACCCTTCCACACCCTAAACACTAAGGGGCTTATTTATGAGCCCTAGCGTCACTTTTGCGCCGCCGGTGCGTCACTTTCCAGCGGCGTAAAAAATGTGCCATGTTGCGTCATATTTACAAAGTGACGCATCTAGGTAGATGCGTCACTTTGTAAACCCCTGCACCACATTATACCTGCACCAGGTATAATGTATGCAGAGTGGGCGTTTTGACGCAAGTAAGCCTTGTAGAAGTGGCGCAGTAAAATCTATGAGATTTCACTGCGCCACTTCTAGGATGCAAATGCGTCAATATCTTACGCCTGCCTCACAGCAGGCGTAAGACTGATGCAGGCACATGTGAAATGGGACTTGCCCATGCTGGAGTTGCGCCACTTTTGGGACACACTCCAGCAATGCGTCATTTTTGCGCCTACAGATACGTCAGAAATACTGACGTATCTGTAACTCCTTGCGACATGATGCGTCATACTGTAAATATGACGCACCCAGCATGTCTCAAGGAGGGCGCAATGAAAAGTGACACATCTCTGTTTTAACGCAGCGATGCGTCACTTTTCATAAATGAGGCCCTAAAAATACCCTTGCCACCCAAATGCGTTTATCCACTCTAAACCCTAAATTTACCCTTACCAACCAAAACCCTTATCCAGCAAATCCCTAAAAATACCCTTGCCACCCAAATACCCTCTAACCCTAAATCCTGAAAGTACCCTAGCCACCCAATACCCTCACCCACCCCTAAACCCTAAAAACGCCCTTACCCTAATAGATAGATATATATATATATATATATATATATATACATATATATATATATATATATATATATATATATAAAGATAGATAGATAGATAGATAGATAGACTTACCTGCAAAATACTTATGTTTGCGTTGTAAAGGCATGCATGGTAAATATATTTGCGTGGTAAAGAAATGCATGGTAAAGGCATATGCATGGTAATGGATGCATGGTAAAGGTATTGCATGGTAATGAGTGTGTTATAAATGCTGTTTCCCTTCTTCTCATGATCTGCTTGATCCTCCTTTTGGCCCTTCTCCAGTACTCCTATTCATCCTCCTGGTCTTCCTTCTCCTCTTCCTGCCTTCCCCCCTTTCCTTGTCATCCAGGTCCTCCTTGTGATGCTGGTTCGCTTGGTGGTCCTAGTCCTCTTTCTCGTTTTGTTTTTTGTCCTTGTCATGGTCACAGTGCTGATGGTCTTCCAGATCTCCCTTTTCCTTCTACTGATCTTCCTCTTCCTTCTCTTGATTCGCCTGGTATCACTGGCCCTAGTATTCCTAGTCATCCTGTTGGTCTTAGTCCCCCTCCTCTAGGTTTTATTGTTTCTCTCCCTCTTCTTCATCGGCCTTTTGGTTTCCCTCCTTTTCCTCCTAGTCTTCCACTCAGCAGTTCATCATTCTGGTTCCCTCCACTCCTTCTACCCGACTGAAGTCATAAAATGATGACCATCTCACGTTGCTGCAATTTAGGAAAGAGCTGGAGGCTCACCTCTTTAAAAAAACACTACATCACAATGCATTGACTGTCCACAACGAAGCTACCTCTTCTGTCAGTTGTTAACCCTGTACAGCATTCCGCAGCCTTTGGCAATGTTGGCACTATAGAAATACCATATACATGACCTTCGACAGCAGTTAGTTCACATGGACACCCCCAGGTCACATAAGATCCCTATCACGTGTGGAGTCCCCCATGGATAAATACTGCTGCCTGTAATCTTCAACCTCTACATGAAGCCACTTGGTGCTCTACTCACAGATAACAGCATCAAGATTCACCAATATGCCGATGTTACACAACTCTACTTGGAAGTCTCCTCTGCTTCAGACATCTAACGCCTCAAACACTGATCACACACTATCCAGACCTGGATGCCCAGTGCTTACCTGAAGCTCTAACCATCCAAGATATAAATCCTATTATTTGCCAAAAACAACAAACAAGATTCAGCTTTGGTATCAGGTCAGACGAACAGTGGGGATACCCTACTATATCACTTTTGCAACTATATGGAACTCACCAGGGACCCCAAACTGCCTACAGGGTATGTTGGCCTTTCCACCAAAGGAGGCAGGAATAAACAAGTGGGGTCAATTATTACAGGAAAACAAAATAGTCTCCTGGGAGTATCTGACTATTTTCACGAATCAAAGATTATCTACATTTAAATTCTATCAATTATCAAGTTGAGCACTCAGCCTCAGCAAAGATGGGGAAAGTAACAAAGAATGAGAAGACAAACTACAGGCCCCCCCTTCAACACAAAGAAGTTTCCAAGTGGTACTGGATGATGGTAAAGGGGGATGGGCGCGACTTCAATGCCGCAGGAGGAGATCTGAAGGCGGGACCTGCCGGAGACAGATTTAACACATCTATGGCAAGTATCGATGCTCACTTTGTGGTCGGTAATTAAGGCTGCATCTCTCCAAAGAAACCATCTATTTGCAGTTCACAGGGTGTATTATACCCCGAAAAGGCTGTCAAAGATGGGAGGCGGAGAAACCAAAGCCTGTTTAAAGTGTGCCATGGAAAAAGCAGATGATGTACATATGTTTCGGCAGTACCCTCTGATCCACGTTTTCTGGCAAGAAGTCGGTATGGCTATCTCTGACATTTTGGGAAAAGATATTCAGGTAAGCCTTGCTTTGGTGATTTTCGGCGTTCAGTCAGGGGACGGGCTGCAGATAAAATTAAGAAAAAGGCATGCACATTTGCTGTTTGTTTTAATATTATTGGTGAGAAGGGAAATCTGTATAAATTGGGTGTCCTGTACGCCTCCAGATTATAAGGAATGGGTCAAATCCGTTAATAGAGTAAATAGTTTGAATCACTGCAGCCTATCTAAAAAGAGAGCCGGAATCTGGGTGGATTGAGAGGATCGGGCAAAGAACACTTTCTAGATAACATCTACATAAGGTCCAATGATTATAAAAACAGGTGAAAACCATGGCAAGGACGAGGAAGGAATATCCAGGTCCCCGAAAATCCTCAGTCTGTCTGGTTTATCTGAGGCGCGTTCTCAGGAACTCAGGACAGAATGGCCAGAACCATTGTACCAAAATAAAACTTTTTCTCCTTTGGCGTTTCATTTGAGCTCATACCTCAGAAAAAACCTTTTTCATGAATGAGAGAAAATAAAATGATTCAGTACAAATCTGGCTCAATGGTATTAACCTTCATGGCTACGAACCCTAACTCTCACTGAATGACAAATCACTTGGATTTGCCCTGGACACCAATGTCTCACCCAAGGAACACATCGCCAAAAAAAACAAAAAACAAAGACGGCCTGGTACCAGCTCTCTCTTCCAAGGAAACTCAAAATATTTCTTCCAGAAAGTGACTGCATATCTGCTGTTCAAGTCCACACTCATGCACCTGGATGGTGGTAATGCCCTACTTAATGGCCTCCTAGACACCACATTGGCACCCCTTAGGGACATCCTCCATGCCACTTCAAATATGATCACGTCACCCACACCCTGATGGAAATCGATTGGCTCCCATTGCCAGTTCATACCATCTTCAAACCTAGCTGAATCATTTCCAGAGTCATCACAACCAGCATCCCCGCATATCTTGCAGACAAACTCACCATATTTGGTAGTTCTCGCCACACCCATACCCTGGACACCATCAGACTGCAGACTAAGAAGTGTGAAAAAGAAAAAACAAGACAACAGCCATTTTGCATCTATGCACCCAGGAATGGGAACAGCATCCCTGTATCCATTAGAACTGGCCCAATGCTGCTCCAATTTAAGAACACTACATCACATTGCATTAACAATCCGCTACGCAGCGTCCTCTCATATTACTCGCTGACTTCAAGCTTGCCTTTGACCATGTATGGCGACAAAAGCAAAAAGAACAAACGATGGACGAAATGCTGAACAAATCAAACATTCACCCCCAGTCACAGATCTGGGTTTAATCCATTGTTGTTTTGTTCACCACGTCACCCCAGTTTGGACCCAGCCATATGCAAATCAGTCTTAATCCTGCTCCCCATAGGAACAGTCCAGCCCGAACTACCAGGCCAGGTCCTCCCTGGACCAGAAACTAGCATCCTGGGACCGGTTTCGGGGTATCACCCCTCATCAGCCAGGCTATCTTGAATCCAGTGGCACAACTTGTCGCCCCAAGTGGGAAGGTTATGCCCAGATGTGGTTCCTATGCATCTATGCCACTGAATTCAAATCGTTTCAATTCCTCTGGTTTTACTGTCATTCCCCTTTCATCTAAAATCCATCATACACGCTCAAGCACTCTCAAATGTTCTTCCTCGTCTTTAGTGAATATGAGTATGTCATTTTGGAAAGCTTGAACATTATCAAACTCCCCAAACAATGTGTACATCATTTGCTGGAAAACACTTGCCACTGACGCTAGGCCAAACGGCAACCTTACATACTTGAAAGAACCCAAAGGTTTTACACATGTCGTCAGATCTTGTGAATCTTTACTTAAGGCAATTTGATGGTCGGCAGAATGTAAGTCTATAGTTGAAAAATATTGTGCCTTCCCAATGTTTGCAAGTAATTCTTGTATATGTGGCAATGGGTGACAATCCACCAAAATATTTTGATTTAAAGATTGCAGGTCCACACATAGAAGGAAATCACCAGAACGTTTCCTTGTTTAAAAAAACTGGAGAAACCCATTCTGATGGACCCATATGCTGACTTAAACCCTCAGTGAACTGTACAGGAAATAATAATAATACAGAATAACAACTAATGGTAAAGAAATGATAACAAAGATAACTACCAGAGCATATTGCAAGTAATTATATCCATTAGTGAGTTCCAACTTATTCTGATTTAGAAGCCAACATCCCTTCTTATAGAACTTGCATCCGAAAACTACCACTTTAGATTTATTAATTTTCAGAATAAGATTTGCACTGTATTCTTTTAATTTATTTAATTTGCTTTGTAGGCCATTTGCCATTTTATCTAGAATCACAGTATCAGCTGCATATTATAGAATGTTGAGTGGCTGTCCAAATAAAGTGCTTTATCAAGGGCCACTCCTAGGTTGGCTACGTACAAATTCAATAATGCAGGGGCAAAGACGCAGCCTTGCTTCAGACCTGTACAAGATTAACACTCCTCAAGAATAGCCATTCCAGAATGTTCCTTTATTCAGTGACGTCTGCTTGGATTCTGAAAAGTATTATTACATTGTTCACTGAATTGACAAAAACAAAAAAGTGAGGGGTGGAATGCTTGATATCAGTTACTCGTAATTACACTATAATTACACTGGTAATTACTAAGTACCAGTGACTGAAATTAATTGGTACTCAAAACACATCCCAGTCCATCGTTTGTTTACCCACAATGCCATCTCAGAAAGGTATCTGCTATATCCAAATCAGTCTGGATTCTGCTGCAATAGGTTGCAGTCCAGCCCTGTGGCATCATTCGCCAGTTGGCCCCTATAAAACCTCTGGTTGCCACGGTGAGATGCTGGCTCCTGTCTTCCATCTCCATGGTTTATGACCAGATTCAACATCACTTACCTGAAGGTTGAGGGATGATCTGCCTATGTTATGGCAACCTCCAGGGCTGTGGCCTCTCTTTCTGCTTTTTTCTTGCATTATCAGTTGAAAGCGGGGTGAATGGAGTTTTTTCAATTTGTGCATAAGGTTCTTTCAGTTGTCATGTCATTATGTAGTATGGCTTGTTTCCTTGTTTCTTCAACTTGTAATAAATTGTGTGCGCTTTGCTGTTTTGTGGGTTCATTTTGAAGGAGCTTCAGTTTGTAAACATTGTCAAGTTAGTAAGGATTGAGAGAAGCCTCAATGGCTTGATGGTATCCACATTAGTCCGATTCAATCTTCGTTAGTCGCCCCTGTCCTCACAATCCTCATATGTACTCATTGCTTCACTCTAGGAGTAGGTTGGGGAGATACCATGTGTTAAGTAGGGTCCTCCTTATAAGATGAGCCTACACAACAACAAGGCGAACGTGAAAAACCTTTAAGGTATACAGTGAAATGTCTATCTAGAAGAAGGGCACATCTCGTGTTAGTAGGGACAGAGATGAGCAGTGCTGAAGAGGGGTGGAAAGGGTGTGGGGTGTTTACAAGCCGTGCCCAAGGAAGGCAGGACCAGGAATTTTGTACAGGAGGTGTAAAATATGTAATTATGGGCGTGCCTAAAACATGTGAAGTAGTATTCTGTGCTTGACACAGTATGCCGTCTAGCAATAGTTGGGTTCCTCTAACTGTGTTTTCTGTCAGTGCTTCCAAATATATGCAGAAAACAATGACCACAAACATCTAAAATAAGCCAGCCCTACTGCCTTTACCGATGCTTGTTAGCACTGGTTTTTATTCATTATAATATAAATAGGGCTCCCGGTTTTATGGTATTTATTTTTTTAACATTTTCGTCTGTATTTATCCATATTTATTTTTTAGCCATCTTATTGGTATTTATCCATATTTATTTTGTGTTTCAAGAATAAATGTAGCTGTAAAATGGTATATTTCTGCGTTTATATAACTCTTCGACGTGCACTCAAACATGGATGCTGATCACTTTTTAGCAAACTAAGCAGCCACGTATAACAAAAGACTACTCACAATTACATATTAGCATGATGCTACAAAAATATGTTAACATATGCCTGTATTTATTGAAATCTCATCCTGTATTTTAACCCTCCATGCTGTCTGCCTGCTTAGCTGTTGCCTAGAATTCATGAAAGACAGCATGGAGAGTTTCTCACAAGAAGCACCATTTTCAGTATTTTTCCGCTTTTAAAAATAAATACAGACAGGAAACGCATTGTTTTCTGTCTTTATTTAACTGTAAAAATCAGTAAAAACGGAAAACCGGGAGCCCTAAATATAAATGAGTATACATTTTCAATTCTTCCCTTTACATCGCTTGCAATATCTTTCTCTGAGTTAGTCACTTAGGTCCATTGTTCTCCACACATCTGGCTTTCTGAAGTTCCTCCAAATGCATGTCCCAGACTTGACCTCCATCCATTCTATCTCTGTCTTTTCACTCTCTGCTTCTGCATGCACTTCCTTTCCTTTCCTCTTCTCCACCCCACCATACGTCATTCTCACACACACAGCCTGCATTTCCTTTTCTTTGGGTGTTGTCAATATTTCGAGAGCTGTGCTCCTCGTTCACACACGTTTGTATAGAATCCTAATTACAACTTGGCACATATATGACCATCGCTCCGAGCGC
This sequence comes from Calotriton arnoldi, assembly GCA_963921515.1. Taxonomy (NCBI): domain Eukaryota; kingdom Metazoa; phylum Chordata; class Amphibia; order Caudata; family Salamandridae; genus Calotriton; species Calotriton arnoldi. Next base: position 8,621,492 of record CAWUFW010000004.1, on the reverse strand, counting down.
TCAACAGAGAGGCCAAGGATTGAATGAGCTTGTAGTATGGGCTCATGTATGGCCCAGTGGAAGGCAGTGTGAGTAAATCGCTCCACCTTTAGTCTCAACCGTACAACTGCCAGTCCCAAACTGTCATAAACATCAACTCGGCCTGCCGGCCTTCCTTGGCGGCCCGCGGACCTTGCAGGTAATGTACCCATGCCCCCCAGCTTTTCACGATTTCACCACAAAATTAGGCAAGGGCGCTCGTTGCTATTTGCTTTGCCGGTGCAATTTTGAAAACGTCCAGCCTTGGGATACCCAATATTACGAGTGACAGAAGAGAGTGGAGAGAGAGAGAGTGGAGAGAGGGAGATAGTGTGGAGAGAGAGAGTGTGGAGAGAGAGAGAGAGTGGAGAGAGAGAGGAGAGAGAGACTGACTGTGACTGAGAGACTGACTGAGAGACTGACTGACTGAGAGAGAGACTGATTGCCTGACTGACTAAGAGAATGACTGACTGACTGAGAGACTGATTGACTGACTGAGAGAGACTGAGAGAGAGACTGACTGACTGAGAGAGAGACTGACTGACAAAGAGAGAGACAGACTGACTGACTGACTGACTGACTGACCGAGGGAGAGAGAGACTGACTGACTGAGAGAGAGAGAGAGAGACTGACAGAAAGAGAGAGACTGACATAGAGACTGACTGACAGAGAGAGACTGACAGAGAGAGAGAGACTGACTGACAGAGAGAAAGACTGACTGACTGAGAGAGAGAGACTGACTGAGAGAGAGAGACTGACTGACTGACTGACTGACTGAGAGAGAGACTGACTAACTGAGAGAGAGAGAGAGAGAGAGAGAGAGAGAGAGACTGACTGGGAGAGAGAGAGCTAGTGAGAGAGACGTCAGTACTTTGTGAAGTCAGTACTTTGTGCCAGAGGGAGGAAACAACAAAAGATTACTGTAGGGGAGAGGCAAGGGAAAGAGCATGAGCTAGAAAAGGGCAAGCTAAATAAAGAGAGTAATATAGGGGAAAGAGCAGGACATGCACTTCCCTGGAGTGGTAAACACAAATGGTAAAGAAATAAAAGAAAAGTTGTTCGCTGATATCAGCTTTTCAAGGAAACAACTCATTCAATCAGGGTAAAGCCAAATTCCTCTAGGAGTGGGACCAGCACAAGAATAGAGAGAAAAGACAAAATCAGGATCTGGCAATGGAATGGACAAAAAGCCTTGCAATCATGAGTAGGGGGCTGAACCAAAGCCCACTCTATGTAATATTGTATGCAAAGCTGTGCAAGACTTCTAAAGCTACAGTCAGGTACACTGATAGTGCCTATGGGTGGTAGATCCAGGGTGTGTGATGGCAGTGTGGTAGCGTGGATATGAAGGTGTCTGCCTTGTAGGATGCTATGGCACCGGAACGGCAGCCAACAAAAAAGTCACCTGTCATTTTGCTAATTTCTAAAACCTAAAGCACAAAATAATTCAATGCATGCTAACAATTATTTGTTATGTATTTAAAGCTTTTCTTATATGATAGCATTTCACAGATGAAGATGCAGTAAGTAACATTAATATTTGACATACAGCATTACTATTGACAAAAGGAAACCCTTACACATATCAAGGAGAAAGGATGAAGTAAACAGTGAAAGAAGGGATGGTCTTCATCACCATGGCAGTTTGTCGTATTTGCATTGCTTCAGCATGGCTGGATCGCCATCCCCCGTCCTTCCAGCAATGGCGTTTCTTAGAGAGTCTGCACTATAAGAGCGTAAAGGGAGGAAGGCCAGGCGGACAGGAAAGAAAATCTGGGGGTCCCCCTCAGACTGGCCTCAGCGGTCATGGAGTTTGCTCCAGGAATAAAAAGTAAACTCTTGGAGTCCTCTTGACTTTCTTCAGTTTTTGGTCCTTGCCTTTCCGCCATTCCATTAGCAAGACATTGCGCGGTTAAGAGTGCGCCAAAAGTAACCCTGTGATGGAATCGGGGTCAAAGTGTGTATGAAGCTATGCAATGCCTCTTAAGATTGCTATTGTCTGCTAATAAAAATGTATTATCAAAATGTGCTCTTTGTAGTTACATCTGCTTTTGAAATACAGCATTGTCGCATTGTCTGTTTTGAAACAGGTTTGATTTTTTGTAATTTTGGCCCCCGACAGAAAGTTTGTGAGTACCCATGGTCTAAACACCTAGAAGCGACTCATTTCACAGAAAGCGCTTGCCAAGACCCATACTGCAAGACATTTAGGGAGAATACCGTAAATAATCGAGGCATCGGCCTCCTAACTGCTAGGCCCCTCGTGCATTCTACTCTGCTTCGGGGTGCAGCTAGGGGGGTTCTCCTAAAAGCACCAAACACTGAAGCAAAAATTACTGCTACACATGTGTGCTGGTAAACACGTTGGAGTGGGATTGTAATTGTAATTGCATTTATATAGCGCTTATTACTCCTGACAAATTGTTGAAGTGCTTTTTCGGCGAGTAGCACACTACTTCGGAACCCAAAAAGGATTAGTGGTGAATTAGCATATGGAAATATAAAATTAATTTGAGGGATATGTTAGTCTGTTATTTGGATTGAAAAGGATAGTGGAGGGAAAGAAGAGGTAAGGGTTTGCATTTATATAGCACTTCCTACCCCTGTTGAGGTGTTGAGGCACTTTTCGGCGGGTAGCACGCTACCCCAGATCCCAAACAGAATTAATGGGGAGATTAGTATAGGGGAATAGGAAATTAATTTGAGCGGTGGACATGCGAGTTTATTTGCGTTGAAAAGGATAGTGGAGGGATAGAAGAGGGAAGGGTTTGCATTTACATAGAGCTAGCTACCCCTGATGAGGTGCTGAAGCGCTTTTCGGCGGTAGCGATCTACTCCAGAACCCAAAAAAGATTAGTGGTGAATTAGTATCGGGTTCAGGAGAAACAGGTAAAAAACGGAGGATGTAGAATCATGCGCAGTATTTTTTTAGAACAAGCTTTTTCCACCGAAAATCGAAGCGTTGGAAATAGCAGTTGTTATGCAGACTCAAAGGCATTCATTTTATCAGCATATGAAAGATGAAAGGCGAAGCGGTCACAGGGCTATTCGAGCCTGTTACTGTAGCTTCCGCAAACATCAGAGCAGTAGCCAGTTAACCCTCTGAACTATCTCACCAACTGAGAAGGTACAAACTGTGATCTTTCTCCTGCTCTTCACTGTCACCGCTCGTTAGGTGGATGCAGCGCTCGGGAAGTGTAGAAGGCAGAACAATCCACTCGAGGGAACCGGATCCTGCGGCGGGGAGGCCCGGCTGATTGTGTTTATATGTAAGGAGCGGTAAACAGAAAGCCGAGCTCCCCGGGGAGAGGCAGGCGGTGGAGCACAGGGGAGCGGGGGATTAATGATCCGGGGAGGAGGGAGCAGGGGACTGACTGCAGCGCCTGCAATCGTTCTCAGCCACAGAATGAATGAAGCGTGCCATACGCCAAACTCCACTGCTAAAAAAATCCATATAAAAATCCTTTAATACGGGATACTTTAGAGGTGGTGACAAGAACCTTGGCGGATCTCCAGTATTAAGGACATCCACCACCAGCATCATCGATAGGTGCACTATTCATCCAAACTTCTATCATTAAAACATTCTCGTATTCTCACTACAAAACAGAGCTAGACGAGGGTCACAAGTGGCGTGGACGTGTGAGCTTCAGAGCTTTCACTGATGATGATATAGAACTGTATCCTGACAGCTACTGGTAGAACATGTCCTCTGACCCTCCCTGTGAGCGTGGGCTTCTTCGCCAGAGCAGATCATTACCTACTTCTTGCCTGGTATCTGCACCCTGGCACCACCCCCATAGCTTAACTCGGGGGTTCCATCTATTCGTCCCTAGCTATAATAAACATTGGAAAAGCCAATCGGTCTGGTGTTTTTGTTCGGGGAAATGTTTGGGAATAGCAGGTTGTCTTTACCTAGGCCGCTGTCCTAGAATCAAAATCCCATAATGAAACAACGCTATGACGACAAAGCTATGGGTACGAGCCCTTGCTGAACAGACTGCATTAGCAGAGCTAAGCTGTACCGTCAAAGAAGAGTATTATAATGAGCCCAAAGATATAGGGGCAGATTTACAAGCCTCTTGCGCCACTTTTGCGTCACTTTTCCCATGTTAAAAGTGACGCCAAAGTGGCGCAAGGGGCTTGTAAATAAGACCCATAGGGGCAGATTTACAAGCCCCTTGCGCCACTTTTGCGTCACTTTTCCCATGTTAAAAGTGACGCAAAAGTGGCGCAAGGGGCTTGTAAATAAGACCCATAGGGGCAGATTTACAAGCCCCTTGCGCCACTTTTGCGTCATTTTTAACATGGGAGAAATGACGCAAAAGTGGCGCAAGGGGCTTGTAAATCTGCCCTATAGTTTGCATTGTAGTGGTGCACTTAAGAGGAATACACAACAAAACCCTGCATAGTAGATACTTTTCACAAGGGGATGGCATTCATGTTATAACTTCAAGAAAGTCTCTATGCACATAGGCTTTTACTTTAGGAAACAAAGCTGTAAACCCAATGTGCTAATGACAGCAAAATAAACTACACAAATAAACATCAATGGCCGATTAGTGAATGACTCTGTGCATTCATGCGGCAACCTATTCACAAACAAATAAAAAACCATAAACCAGCAATTAAAATCTCATATCAGCAATGTAGATAAATCAAAGAACACATTATAGGTCACTAGTTAGATGGTTCATCCTTAGTGTAGAAAAAGTCTACTGAACAACCCATCAGCAAAACCTGCAGTGAACAACCTTGATGGACAGCACCTCCAAATAATAGCAAACCCTGAAAAACATATGAAAGCCAAAGGTGAAAGGGGCTGACACAAAGCACACTCTATCTGTACTTCATATTGAACCTTTTTGGTAGAATCGATTAAATGAGATGCATAGGCGGCTAAAACTCTTTTCAGCCAGACCTAAACAGATCTAAACAGTCAAATACATGATGCCCAACGCCCAAGAAAGTGGTTGCAAGAGGTCTGGATTTCCCAGCAGCCTGACCCTCAAGTAGATGATGGCCTCCTCTGGAAGTGGTGCCAAGGGGTCCTTGTCTTACCTCCATCCCCATCCTCAAGGGATCCTTGGCTTACCCACGTCCCTATCCCTCAAGCAGATGATGGCCTCCACTGGTAACAAGGGGCCCTTGTCTTACCTCCATCCCTACCCTCAAGGGGCTCTTGTCTTACCTTCATCCCTATCCCTCAAGTATATGATAGCCTCCACTGGAAGTGGTACAAAGCTGTCCTTGTCTTACCTCCATCCCTGTTCCTCAAGTAGATGATGGCCTCCACTGAAAGTGGTACCAGAGGATCCTTGTCTTACCTCCATCCCTACCCTCAAGGGGTCCTTGTCTTACCCACATCCCTATCCCTCAAGCAGATGATGGCCTTCACTGGTATCAAGGGGCCCTTGTCTTACCTCCATCCCTTCCCCAAGTATATGATGGCCTCCACTGGAAGTGGTATCAAGGTGTCCTTGTCTTACCTCCAGCCCTACCCCCATGGGAACCCTGTCTTAACTGCATCCCAATCCCTCAAGTAGATGATGGATTCCACTGGAAGTGGTACCAAGGGGTCTTTGTCTTACCTCCATCTCTAACGACAAGGGGATCCTTGTCTTACCGTCATCCCTATCCCTCAAGTAGATGATGGCCTCCACTAGAAGTGGTATCAAGGGGCCCCTGACTTACCTCTACCCCTTCCCCAAGAAGGTGATGGCCTCCACTGAAAGTGGTAAAAAGCTGTCCTTGTCTTACCTCCATCCCTCTCCCTCAAGTGGATGATGGCTCCCACTTGAAGTGGTACCAAAGGATCCTTGTCTTACCTCCATCCCTACCCTCAAAGAGTACTTGTCTTACTTGCATCCGTATCCCTCAAGCAGTTGATGGCCTCCCCTGAGAGTGGTGCCAAGGGGTCCTTGTCTTACCTCCATCCCTATCCTCAAGGGGTTATTGTCTTACCTTCATCCCTATCCCTCAAGTATATGATGGCCGCCACTGGAAGTGGTATCAAGCGGTCCTTGCCTTACCTCCATCCCTACCCCAAGGAGATGATAGCCTCCACTGAAAGTGGTACAAAGGGGTCCTTGTCTTACCTCCATCCCTGTTCCTCAAGTAGATGATGGCCTCCACTGAAAGTGGTACCAGAGGATCCTTGTCTTACCCCCATCCCTACCCTCAAGGGGTCCTTGTCTTACCTACAATCCTATCCCTCAAGTAGATGATGGTCTCCAGTGGGAGTGGTACAAAGAATTCCTTCTCTTACCTCCATCCCTACCTCAAGTAGATGATGGCCTCCACTGGAAGTGGTACAAATAGTTCCTTCTCTTACCTCCATCCCTACCTCAAGTAGATGATGCCCAACCCTGTGAGTGATAACACACAGGCCCTTGTCCCATCCGTACCCACAGAGGATGCCAACCACTGGACGTAGTTTCATTTGGCTTGTTTCTTCAATCCATTCTTAACCTCAAGAAGGGGATGCTATTGCTGGAAGAAGTATTAATCAGACCCTCATCTTTCCTATAGGTTCTTAATCTGAAGCAGTGACAGCATCCACTGGAAGGTATATTAGGGGTGCTTCCCCTCTACCTTTCTACCACCCTGCCACTCCAGGCTGTTCCTGCAATTATTCTGTTTCTGTGTTGTAAAACTAGGCTTTTCTTTTGCCCCAGAACCTCACTCTTTTGTGATAGTGTAACAGGTGCCAAAAGATGCCAACCCTTGGCAAGAGGTCTCTGCCAGGAGTCAAATAATGACTAGGAATCATAACCTGCTGCCACTCATTGCAGCTGATGCAGAAATACACTGGTGCTTCCCTGGGCAGCCATGGAGGGGGAAAAGGGGGGTCCTCTTGGTCTACCAACACCACTTTCTGGTTCACAAGTCTTGCAGTGACTAACAGAAGCAGATGCTCACTTTGCTACTAGATCTTCTTGGGGGAGTTTGAACAAGGCCTTTTAACACACAAAGGTGCCAAGCAATTTTGGGAAAACATACCTCGCTAAACAAGAGTGGGAGTATTCACGCATTGTCCCATTGGTGCTCATTAAATATGGTTATGAAACTTATAGAGTGCACGTTCAACCGAAGGTATCATGGTGCTAATGCTCCGGGGAGAGCAGAAACAACAGCAGCAGAAATTATGTGTCAGAACCAAACACTTTCCTGAATAGCCAAGTTTTAAGTGAGCGCCTAAATATATCCAATGAAGTCAGTGACCAAATATACAGAGGAAGGGAGTTCCATGCTTTTGGGGCCAAAACAGAGAACCTATGCCCACCCATCCTGGCCTTATAAAACCTTAGAACTACTAACAAATTTGCCATAGAGGAGCGCAGGGTTCTATTAGGAGTCAATCTGATACTGCACTCAACAGGGATATCCGGAGCTAGACCATGAATAGCCTTAAAAAGTAGGCAGCACGTCTTAAATTGAATGCATTGTGCCACCGGGAGCCAATGAAGATGTTTTAGCAGGGGACAAGTATGTGTTCTTAAGAGGGCCCTACATGTCAGCCTAGCAGCAGCATTTGGAGACACCTCAGATCCCATTCTGGCAGCTCCAAATAGATGCTGTTTGCCTACTCTAAGCGATCACCAATAATGGCTGACATAATCATTTTTATGGCTTCTGCAGAAAAGTAAGAATCACATTTCCTCAGTGTCCGGAGGATAAAAATCTCTTTAGAGACCACACTTAATTTGTTGGCTCAAAGACAGCTGCTCTTTTCGTTGTGTCTGTAGGTGTAGGAAGCAGACCTAACTCACAAGGCCAGTACTGATTGGTCCAGGCACTTGGGACCCCAGTGAAGACCACTATTTCAGTCTTCTCCTCAATAAGCTTCAAAGAATTGGCCTTCATCCATCCATAGATAAAACCCACTAGTCCATGAAACAGTGATTGTGACCCACTCTGGTCATTCGAACAAAGTAGAATCTGGGGGCCGTCAGCATAATTAAAAATGCAAAAACCTCTTTTTACCAGTTCCTTAATCAAGGGTTGCACATAGATATTAAACAAATGTGATGAGAGAGTGGAGCCTTGCGGTACTCCACAATCAACATTTACTTCCACCGCTTTAAAGGGAGGTAAATGTACTACATAAGTTCTATTGCAGAGAAACGAGCGGAGCCAATTATACAATGTTCCACCAAAACCAGCCGCTGTCACACGTTGAAGAAGAATCCCGTGGTCTACCATGTAGAAAGCTGCGGATAGGTCTAGTAATAACAGGGCCATAGTTTGGCCTCTGTCTGGTTCCTTCCTCAGATTATCAATGACTGACACCAGAACAGTTTCAGTATTGTGCTTTGGCCGAAACCCTGATTGTTGAGCATCCCGGAATTTCACAGCTTGTAAATGGTAACGCATCTCCTGGGCTATGTGGAATTCCAAGATTTTAGCACAATAAAGTGACTATAATATGGGCCTATAATTCTTCAGCTGTATTCATTCAATTTTTTCAACAAAGGGACAACAACTGCCTTTTTAAGGACCCTAAGAACCACACCAGTCTGTAAGAAAGTGTTAAGTACTTTGCTAAGTGGTTCTAATATCAGGGGGCTAAAGCTTGCATCACTCTGGGGGGAGAAGGGCCATTTGGAGAGCCTGATTTCATTTTATCCATTAGCCTCCTAAAGAGTCATCACCCACCGGAGTAAATTCTTCCATGGTATTATCTGCCTTCACCTTTTTAGGTCAGGCCTGGGCAGCGCATGCGCTGCTCTGCGAGGTATGCTGTATTGAGGTATGGAATAGAAGCTCCGTCCATTTCCCCACCCATCTTTTCAATTGGCTCCTGTTATCTGTCCTTTCAAAATCGTTGTTTTTGACTGATAAATAGGCTTAGCAGTCCCTCCTTGGAACCGCCGTGTCTGCATTTGTAACCTCCCATAACGACTAGACTTTTTACCTGTGGTGTTACACGGTCTGCTTTACCTAGTCTGTGAGCACAATTTTTTTAATGATCTTCCACTATTCCACCCACGACGTGCTTTCCTACAAGGCAGCACACCGCCTGCTTTTATATTTTTAATTGTAATGGTTGTGGGTCCACTTTAACTATAGCGGCTGATCTTATTTATTTATTTAATTTGCAGCGTGGTCCACTTCAACTATAGCGGCCGCGCTTATTTATTTAATTAATTTGCAGCATGGTCTGCTTTAACTATAGTTGACTTGCTTCTTTATTTATTTCATTTTCCAGCGCGGTCCGCTTTAACTTTAGCGGCCAAGCTACAGAACCTTTGTTTATTTATTTAAACATTTTGGGTGAAAGCGCCTCATACCGTGCTTTCACTTTAAGGTAGGCCGTGCCCTTTCTTTAGATGCTGATTACCGTAACCTGAATACGGTGAGCAGTGCCTAAAGAAAGAGGTGCGGCCACCATTAAAGTGGTCTCGCATTTGCGAGAGTTTGAGCTATTAGCATTATAAATAACAATGCTTTTTATATCGGTGTTGATTTTAAAAACACATAAATAAAAGGTATTGTCATTTACAATGCATATAGCTTAAACTCTTGCAAATGCGAGACCTATTGCATTGAAAATGCTTGTTTCCTGGTTCTAGCCATTCCACTGTTGGACTGCATCATTAATCAAGCAAATCATTTCTTTAAAAAAACATAGAATTAATTACACCGAGCTTGTGAGGCCACCGCTGATCAGTCGTGAGGTCCCCTATGATTTAAAAAATCTTTCTCTGAGGATTGCGAGCTGCACTAATCCTATTCAAGCAGAAAGACTGCTTAGCTTGAATAATTAACCTCTTATAGTTCAGCAGAGCTGCCTTAAACGTTTCCTTATGTTCCATCTTATCATTTTTTTGGCTATTGCGGTTCTAGTTGTCTCAATTCCAATTCATTCCTAAATCTATTTGGTCACTTGCTCTTATTGGAAAGCTACTATAAGTTTAGCGGAATTCCAATTCAAGAGTAGATATTACCAAAAAGCGAAGTGAATGGGTGGACGTACAGTTTTAGGAGCTGTCCACAAACCCTGAACAGACAAGGCAAGTCCTATCAATTGCCAACAAGTCACAGGAGAGTCCTTACAACTATCAACCCAGACACCGTTCATAATGCAATTCCTGCAGAGGAGAGAAACAAGACAAGAATTGCAGGGGCATATTTAAGAGCCCCTTGTGCCGCCGTAGCGTCACTTTTTGTGACGCTCTGGTGGCACAAACTACGAAATCATGAGGTTACGCAAACCCACTTTGCATGGCTTTTGAATGGCCTCATAGGTATGGAATAAGGCAATGCAGCGCAAATCGCGGTGTTGCCTCACTCTGCGCTAGGGAAGCGTTCCATGGGCATTACAGTGGGGTTACCCACACAACACCCATGGATTTTTTTTTTTGTGTCCTCATTTTGCCAGATTTCTTGCAGGGTGACACTCAGAGTCTTTCTAGGCCATATCGGAGTGAACCAAAGCCATTAGCCGTATTACGAGACCCTGAGATGATCTCCCACAAGTTTACATCCGTTTCCTATTCCATCTCCACATACTAACTGGGCCTACCAACGGAGTTGGAGATTATAAGGCCAACAGAGTAAGTGGCATAATCATAGGACTCACGTTACCTTTTCTCTCCACTTATTCAATGGAGCCCAAACTTTCTCTTTGCTTTTCGGATCACATGTCATATCTGATTCGCTCACATATACAATGCTCCTTAAACACTCAGAGAACATTGGGGGATTTCCAGATTTTCACAATTTACAAATTTCCCGTCTTGCCAACAAAGTTACATAAAACACAAATTTGGAGTTAACCTCAGACCTTTGCTCTTCTTGATCCCCACTCAAACCAAAAAATATTAGGCTGAGTGATACTTCTAGTTGCATCCCAATAGTTTCTCTAAAAAAGGCGCTAATCTCATTCCAAAAGGGGGTTATTTTTGGGCAAACCATAAACATATGTATATCATCTGCATCAACACACATGCATCTGGGGCAAGTATAGATATTCCCTGTGACCTTAGAGAGTTTTGCGGGCGTCCAATACACCCTATACGTGGTGAAAAGATGGTTTCGTTTTAGTGGTGCTGATTTTACTATTTTTCGTAGAATATTATACGACTTGCTCCACATTTGTATCATATCCTGGTTAACAGGCTCCTCGCCCCACAATTTTTCAATTTCATTCTCCATCTGTCCGCCCGCATCTACAAAGGCCCAATACCAAAATGATGTTTCCTTACTCCACCGATTGGATCTCATCACCTGGTCAAATTTAGGATCTTCCACCTCTACCCAATCCTGTGTAATCCACCAGGAACTCAGCTGGTAGTATTTAAACCTTGTCAACGAACCCTTGGTACAATTACAAAGTGCTTCCCAACTAATCATATTTGTACCATCCTTAAGGTCCGCCCAACACTGAATGCCCCCGTCTCTTAAAGGCTGGCTTAATTGGTCCCTCATGCACTCAGGAGTACCTGGCGAATCCCAAATAGGCGCCCATGATGAAAAATATGGGACTCTTAATGCCTTCCGCACATACATCCATGTGTGCAAAGCAGACTTTAAGATCTTAAGCCTAACTTTTAAAAAAAATTGGGATCCCCATATTTAAAAAGAAACCCACTCTGACCATATGGCACGTCCGCCAATAATGCTGCAAATAAAACCCCGATTGTTGAGTTATTAACTTTGTTGGCCAACATTCGCACGTTCTTAAACTGAAATGCATAACAATATGCTAAAATGTCTGGTAACGCAAGACCTCCCATATCCAGTCTCCGACGTAGCTTTTTCCATGAAATCCTGGAACCTTTTGATGACCATATAAAGCTTCCTATCTTCCCTTGAAGTTTTGCTATATCTTTCTTTTGAAAATTCAACGGGATAGAATTAAACAAAAAAGTCACTTTTGGTAAAATAATCATTTTAACGAGATTGACCCTCCCATATATATTAAGTGGTAAGTTCGCCCATTTCATGAGTAGACCTGTGACTTCTTGACTGACTTTCCTCCAGTTTACATTAATAATATCCTCAATTTTCTGCGTTATTTGGATGCCAAGGTATCTCATTTGATTTCTCGCCCCCTGGCTTGCCAACCCCTGATTCCAATCCATGAGCTCAGTCTTACTTGGGTTTACTTTGTACCCAGAGATGTAACCGAAGGCTTCTGCCTTCCCCATCAAATTAGGAATTGCTTCTTGCGGGTTACTAGTATAGAGCAACAAATCATCTGCATAAAGCCCTAACTTAACTTCAAAAGTATTAAATTTAAAAGGAAGAATAGTTGTATCTGACCTAATCAAGTTGGCAAAGGGTTCGATATATATATTAAATAGGAGCGGGGAGAGCGGACAACCCTGCCTGGTCCCTCTAAAAATATCAAACCAATCTGACAACCTTCCATTGATCAACACTCTAGCTTTTGGACAGTGATATAGAGTCTGAACCGCATTCACCACATTCTGTGGAAAACCAAAGCCTCGTAAAGCCTCCCATAAATAAGGCCAATGTACCTGGTCGAAGGCTTTAGCTGCATCGACTGCTGCGATAGTCAAAGGTATTTTCCAAGCCTCCGCCAGATCTATAACTCCCAATATCTGGAAGGTCAACTCATTTAGTTGTCGCCCAGGGATAAAGCCTCTCTGATTAGGGTGTATAATCTCGTGTATTACCTTCGCCACCCTTGCAGCTATGATACCAGAGAAGATCTTATAGTCTATATTTAATAAAGAGATCGGCCTATATGAGTCTATCTTCCTTGGGTCTTTGTTAGGCTTTATAATCATAGTAATTGTGGCTTCTACCCAAGATTTAGGAACCCTTTTTCCACCAAGATATATTTTGTTAAATAGGTTTTGTAACACCGGAATTACAGTATCCAAGATACAAAGAAAAACTTCCACAGGAAGACAATCTGGTCCAGCTGCCTTTCCTTTTACCATCTTACTGCACTGAGCCCTTATCTCCCCCTCCATAATATCCCTTTCCAAGAATTTTGACTGCTCTGGAGATAATCTCGTAAGAATTGTTAGCCCAAGCCACTCCCTTATATCTGTTTGACTAGATGTTATATTTTCTTTATATAGGTCTCCCATAAACCTACATGCCTCCTTGCACATATCTGAATTAGTAATCAATAGGTCTCCTGATTCCCCACTAATTAGCTCTCGGATGTTATTTCTTGCCCTGTCTGTCTTCGCTTTCCAAGCTAATAGTGATCCACATTTCTCCCCATAGGCAAAATGTTGGAGTTTACTCGTCTTCCACTGATCCATAGATTTTTTATCCAACTTTGCCATAAAATCAGCTTGTAGCCCCTCTAACTCTTTACTTAGGACCCCTACTCTAGTTGGGTCCTCCATAGATGCCCTTTGCAGTTCCTCCTCTTTATTTCTGATATCCTGGATAGCGCTTTCTCTGTCTTTTTTCTCCACCCGATGTTTCCCCACCATGATAGATCTTAAAACTCCCCTTAAATATGACTTATAGGCATCCCACACCACGTCTTCATCCGCTGAGCCATTGTTATTAACAAAAAAACTCTCAGATTCTACCCTCAAATCTTCCACTACCTTCTCATCTAAAAGTATTGACCTATCCAAGGTCCACCTTTTACACTCCTCTAATTGATTATACCTTAAAGATATCACTACTGCAGAATGATCTGAAAGTATTGCTGGAATATGAGTTGCCTTAATAACATCTCCGCATAACTCCTGGTCCACTAAAAAATAATCTAGGCGAGAATGGTGCCTATATTTTTTACTATAAAAAGTAAATTCTCTTCTAGACTTATTCAAAACACGCCAAATATCTACTAAATTAAATTCCCTCATTATATTTGTCAGTCTAGAGAGGGTTTTCGATGGACTAATATACTTAGCTTTCGAAGTCCTATCAAGTATTTTATTCAAAACCAAATTAAAATCTCCCCCTATCACAATGGGAGCTGTTGTCTCCATGAGGCAGGACTCTAATTTTTCTAGGGAATCCGGGGTATCATTATTTGGCCCATAGTAAACAGCGCAAACCAAAGGCCTCCCATATACTAAAAAAGTTGCTACCAACCACCTACCCGACTGATCGGACTCATAATTGAGTAATCTTATTTCCTGGTTGGTTTTAACAATAATCGCCACTCCCCTTGTACTCCCTCTTTGGTCGGAACAAACAACCTCTTGTACCCATCTAAACTTTCCGAAACACTGCTTAAACTCTATTCTTTCAAGATGTGTTTCTTGTAATAACAATATTTGGGCGTCGCAGTCCTTACAAAACTCCGCAACCCGAGAAACTTTTTTCCTAGATCTTAATCCATTCACGTTCCAAGAAAATATAGTGATTATTTTTGTATTATCTATAGACATTTACCCCCTTACGACAACAGCCCCATCTAAAGCTTCCCAAAACCAACCAAAAACCGCATCCATGAGGACAAAACTTTTTATTTTTTTTCTCCCACTGCTCCCTTACCCTCCCTCCCCCCCGGGAAACCCCCATTCTACCTCTTGGGCGATTCAATCCGCCCTTCGTGAACCCCCATCTAGAGGGGACAGAGGACTGGGGAGGCAACCACATAACTACTCTTTATGCGCTTTTCCTCGTACTCATTACTATATCAACTCAGTTGCCCATCTGTTGTATAAATATGTCAACCTCCTCCGGATCACTAATATTGTGCATTTTATTTCGCCACATTATTCTTAACATAGCTGGGAATTTCAATTGTACCTGGGCTCCCTTTTCCCGGAGAACACTCATCCTTGTGCCTAGCTCCCACTGTCTCTGGGCTGTCCTCTTACTTAAATCCGATCTAATCTGATAGGTGAAGTCTTTATATTTTAAAGAGCCCTCTTTTAGTGCCTTTCCCAGAATAAGCTCTTTGACAGTGAAGCTCAAAATATTAATCAAAATTTTTCTCGGGGCTTTCCTCTCAGGGTTTAACCTATGTGCCCTCTGGATCTCCTTTTCCCACTCAATATCTAATCTATCGGGCAACATTTCTCTCAATAAAGCACAAATAAAGGACTTGACATCCCCCTTCTCGACCCCCTCTGGAATTTTTAAAAACCTCAAATTATTCCGACGAGATTGTGTCTCCAATCTTTCTATGTCCTCTT
Organism: Calotriton arnoldi; assembly: GCA_963921515.1. Lineage (NCBI taxonomy): Eukaryota > Metazoa > Chordata > Amphibia > Caudata > Salamandridae > Calotriton > Calotriton arnoldi. Next base: position 8,606,379 of record CAWUFW010000004.1, on the reverse strand, counting down.
GAAGCGTTCTATTCTGTTTTTTCAAATATTCCATGTCCTTAGAGGTTTCAGAAACGGCCACTGAAAGCACCTTAACTTCCCCTTCCAGTGTGCAAGTTCGTTTCACAATATCGTCAAATTTTTCTTCCAATGCTTCACATTTGTCATGAATTCCCCTTTGATTAGCCTCTGAGATTTCAAACTTATCAAAAATATCCTGTCTTAATCTCGCAAATAATTTTTCCATGGATAGTTAATCTCCCCCATTTCTTTGGAGTGTTACTTCCCCCTCGCACCTAGCCCCTTGCTCCTCTCTATGTTTTAAATCGTCCAATGCTTGATGCAAGGATTCTGGGTTTATATCCGCGGAAATAGGAGAGGTTCAAGGAAAGCCCGGATTATGACTACCGGTAAGACTTCTTACAGGACTAGGACCAGAGCCAAAACTGGAACTAGAACCTGTGTTAGGGCATAAGGTAGACTTGGCAGCCAGACTGGCAGTACGCCCAGTGAGAGCTTTCTCATTCTCAAACTGTGGCCCTTCTCCATTAGATTGTAAACCATCTAAGGCAGAGAATCTATTTTCCACCGGGAGAGGGGTAGATTTTGTTTGCAATATTTGCGTAGGGGCCTGCACCACCTTACTTTGTAGACCTGTCACATGCTCCATGATCTTAAAATATGACTTCAAGGAGGAAGATGGTCTTACCACAGCACGCACCTCCTTCTGTCCACACCTCCGTGGTTTACTGGCACTTCTCAAAACCTTCTTTTTTGGAGAGACTGGGACCACCGATATATCTTCCCTAGGCGACTGTTCCCTCTCCCCCCTCTGGATTTCTTCCACCCATCTAAAAGAGATCTCAGCTGATATCTGCTCCTTACTCTGACCTCCTGACCTACTGTAGGGCTTAGCACCAGACTCTGCTCACTTGGGGGGGCTTCCTGGGTTAATGGAATAGAGTTTGTTTTTTCTCTTAAACTCTCTTTCGTCTCCAGAAAGTCACTGTTACCTCTACACCCTCGTCCAGAACCGTAACCTAGGTCCGACACCATAGGGGGAGAATCTTCCATCAGCTGCTGTACATTCAGGGCCTCCCCCAATTCCCCCAACTCCTGTCTCGGCACCAATAGGTTAACTGCCCTCCTGATTCTGCTCACCGCCACCTGCCTCCAACAAGATATTCCTCTCGTACCTTCGTTATGCCAATTCAGAGAAAAAAACGTAGCTTTGTCTCTGGCTTGATTTTCTCCTGTTTCTCCTGTTTCACCGCTGCTTTTCTCAAAATGCTGTTCTCGGTGTAGCCTGCACCACAAGCTCGCCGCTCTGCCACTGCTGACCCGGAAGCCGACCGTCAAGGTCACCGCCCTAGTCTTCCGCAGCACCCGGGCAGCTCTACACCAAGCTCCACATCCCGTCGTCACCGCAGCACTCAGACACGAATCAACACGATGAACAGAAAAAAGGAGAAAGATTATCATGGTTCTATGGCAGGTCTGTAATTCCGTATCATTACGTTTAGAAATTGCCGTACGTTTCTCGTAAACTCATGTTCAGAGCACGATTGCCTCCTCACTCTCTCCCCTGAGCCCAGGACGCTCCCGCGACCGGCGTCAGCCCGCCGCCATGTTTCCCCCTGTCGATGGAGCACCCGAATTCCAACACCCACGGATTTTGATGCTTCCCCAGATTTACAACACCATGTAAACATGAGGATGCGCCAAAACCTTACGCCTCCCCAGGGGAGGCGCAACAAGGAGAAGTCACTTTATATCTCCTCATTTTTTCCTTTTTACATGTGTGCTGCACATAGAAAGAGATAAAAGCCTCCCAGGATTTTTTTGTGCAGGAAGGTGGCCCTTCCCGCACAAAAACAATTCTGCCAACAACACAGGCACCCCTGCACCATTCTGCAAGGATGCCTGCGTTGGCGGTAAGCTGCTGAAACGGCGCCAGTGCAGGGGGAAAGAACAGGAATGCACCGTATTGGATAAATACGGTGTATTCCGCCCTTTCACTTTGACATAGAGCACCAGAGCAAGGTGACTTCCTGCGCTGCCCATTGCCAAATCCCCATAAATGAGACCCGTAGTCTCTAGTGTTATGAAGGCAGAGGCCATCCTTTGTGCACCACAGGAAAAATGACTGAAATTGATTTTTCATACCAGTGCTAAATAATAACAATTATGAGAAAAATTACAAAACACTAGCAATACCAACAACAATGACAATAGTAATAACTGTCTGGGATCATTCTTCCTTTAATAGAGCATATGGCAGGCGTGTCACAAACATTCCAGATCGATTTACAAGTGAAATCAGATTGGGATAAACCCAGGGCCAGTTTTCAGGTTGAGTGGTAAGAAAAAAATTTAAGTCTAGAGAAAAATCATGATGGGATTTAATTCACTACACTATCTGCTGAAATTGGACTGGTGAATTGTCGCCCAACTCCAAACCAGGCGATCAATCACTAAGTTTATATGGAAAGTCAAACAGAGGAGCCACCACCATCACCTCAGATCCAAAGACCAGAATAACATAAATAAGAGGTGTCACTGGACTGTGTGCAGCGGATGTGAAAGACTCGCTCTGATGATGGTTTTTAGTAGGACTTTTTAGTGCGTCTTGCTTAGGATTGAGTGACTTGTCCTCTGGAGGTATTTCTATCTTAGATCTCCATATGAATGAAGAAATACAGTCGAATAAAGAGTAGCCCCTGGACAATAGGGGTACTTCTTATATCTGGGTGCATTGTCCAGTTACTCTGCAATGGACCAGCAAAAGAGGTCTATGCAAGTTTTGATGCTACAAACAAGTATTTGTTTATTGTTTGCAGTTGTGATGATAGAATGTTTCTTCTCTGGCAAGGGTTCTAACACCTTTCATACCTTTATGTGTTAATATATTAATTGGTTACTTAATGTGTTACCCAGATATCAAAGAACGTCATCTTTGAATGAAATGGAAGAACAGCATTGAACCAGTCGATTAACTTCTTTACTATTGCAAGGAAATGCCTCTTTTTGTATGATCACCCCCACGTTTTTGGACTGATGATGCTGATTTTTGGACTGATGGTGCACTGAGGCCGGCTAAACAGACCTCAGTGCCATTGCTCTAACCCTTAAAAAGTAAATGTATGATTGGTTTACCAGAATTGGCATAAGTTAACTTACTTGTAAGCTCAAAGCATATGGTACCACTGGTTTTTCTGGGCCTGTAAGTTAAAGTCTCTCGTGGACTGCAGCACTTATTGTGCCCCCACAAGTGTGACAATCAAAGCCTGACTCCCAGCCCATCATTGCTGGCTGGCAGAGAAGTTTTCCGAGCATTTTAAGCAACGGCAGAAACCAAACCTTCCTTATTATTTATATTTGAAAGTCACCTGTAAGGCAGGCCTACTGATCCCTAAAGAGTCCATTATATTAAAAAGTTGGACATGTGTTTACTAACTTTACATGTCCTGGCAGTAAAAACCCCACATTGTTGTTTTTACTGTGGAAAGGCTAGTAGCCCCATTGGCGAGTACAGAGTTATAAACTAACAACTCAGCAGTGCTAACTTTTAGACAAGACTACTAAAAATTATGTTTCAAGGTATCAAAAGAATTGTTGAATTTAACCCGACTAGATGCTCAAGTCAAATTTAATGCAACTTTTGCACAATGGCAAATTTAGTAAATAGCCACCTTGTTGCCCAAAGGCTTTCAGTGACTGTTTATGGTTGATGGCCATGACACAGCCTTCTGTCCTCCGTGAGTGGAGAGGTGATTTGACTCTCAGGAAGGAACACAAAGGGATGCCGTTGGGAGAGGTGCGCCCTATCCCAGGAAGGAAGGTCAAATTGGGTGTTAGCCCACAAGGCGAGCTTCAAAGGAGAAGCCGCAATTGAAGGTCAAAGGGTAGACACACATGAGAGGGACTGCTCTTTGTGGTATTCTGTATGTACATATATGTTTGGTATTGTGTTATTGTTTCATTCCCCCATGTTATTGTTTTCCCCTGTTAGCCTTATGGTATGCTCTTCCTGTAGTAATTTATTAGAATGTTTATGTTCAAGGGAAACTTTGATTGTCAGTTGTGAGAGCTAAGGGCTTGCTGTGGCTGGAGTTTCCTCTGTTCCTGAAAAAAAACAACTCAGATTGGAATGTTCTTCCATCTCTTGTGTTGCTCATTTAAGAAGGACTTCACACTCTTTTGTTCTTGCAGGCAGGTTGGCATCAGGGACATAGAGGGGGAAGCCATTGCCAAGCCGGTTTTTCCATGGGTGTGTAGCCCCCAGGTAGCCACACTTCTGGGATGGGCTAGGGAGCTTCACACGCCAAGGGCAAGGTTCTGCCATTTTGAGAGTGGGCAGAATAGTGCATTCTGGGCAAGCTAGGTGTCACCTCTAGGCGGGAGGAGACCTGGTAGCCTATTGGCTAATAGTCGCCACATCCCACAAACCTCAAACTGGGCATAAAAGTGGCACCCTGGTACCCAGACCTCAGTCTGGACTAAAGAGAGAACCGAAGAATAAGTATCCTGCTGTTCCCTAGACCCAGCAAGGAGAGGCTGCACTAAAGACTGGACTGCACCTGTTGCTCCTTGGGCTAGCAAAGAGGGGGCTGTGCTTGTGGTGTCCTTTTCAAGGAAAAGTGATCCAGAGCCCCAGACAGAAGTGACTATGAGTCACTTGGCTGACTTCCTGTTACAGCTACAGGGCTACTAAAGCTGAAGAAGCCTGCGTTGGTGAGTTGGTAGCCAAGAAATCTTGACTGATACTGACTGCTGAAGTGCAGCCTGGGAGACCGAGTTCCAAACCTCAAAAGTTGCATCCGAATCTGCGCGGCCTGGGAGAGTCATCAGAGTGTAGTTTGGTGACCCTGCAAGAAAGTTATAGCTAGTTAAAGAGAACCCCTGGTTTTACTGTAACCAGACACCAGTAGATCAGTGGCAACTGGTTTTTGGCTGGGCTTCACCCAGACTTTGAGGGACATCAACCCAGGTAGGCCAAAGTCGCCCCACCGTATTCGTAGACCAAGGGGTGGCCCAAGGGATCAGCATCCTCAGCATCCTTGAGCATCTTCAGCATCCTGTATCCCTTGGATAAGGACCACTCCATTAAAGTCAATGGCGGTCCACCCATAAATCCTGGAACTGGGCTGGAGACTGCTTTGAATGCGATGTAACTGTTCAACTGGATCTCTTTGGTCCCAGTGACTCGCACCCAGCTGGAGTTTGTCACCCAAGGCTGGTCAGAGTACTAGTTTACAAATTTATAAAGAAAATATTGGAAAACGTTTACTGCCATTACAATTATTTTTTGGGGCAAAGTGAAAAAGCAGTGATTTATTGTTCCTTTGAAAATTAATGCCTCGGGAACACTCTGGTGGTTTTTGACATTGAGGGGTCTATTTAAAGATAAAAATACTACCTACTTTTATTATTTGGTGTTAGATTTTTACTGAGTCTTGTTTCTTTCTCATTCAGCTGTTTTGGTACTTCATAATGCTTTACACTTGTTCCTTTGATAAAGCTTGTATGCTCAGAGCCACAGCTACACAGGGTTGAGTGAAGGTTTTTGAAATGAATCTGACTGGACACAATACAGGTCGTAAGTTTATTACACGGTGAGGTCACACAAACACACCATCTAATAAACCACTTTCTTCACAACTATCAACAACTCATGTCGGTGGTATGCGCTGCTCTTGGTTGATGGTTTTGCATAAGCAAGTGAAAATATACAGAATTAGAATCCACAGCCTCTTACAAAATGTTAGTAGGTGGGTTTCCCATTTTAGTATGGACATCAACTACAGGTAATAAAATAGGCTGCAGGGTAGTGAAGACTAGGTGCATAGGTAAAAGGATGCAACATTGGTGCCCTATACTTTAGGGATTATTCCAGGTGTAAGGATAGGACAAGAACTACAGACCTCATTTAATGCTACAGCTGTATAAACAGGGTACCTATGATGACACCAGGAGAGAGCAGATTCCTGCTATGGGTTATTTGGCCCTTACCTAGCTCACGAAGCACAGTTTAGAATTGTATCACTGTACTTTAGAAGGACGAAATCTCTCTACCGGGTCTAACCAACATTGAATTATAGGGGCTTATTTATGAAAACTGTTGCATCGCTGCGTGAAAACAGCAATGCGACAATTTTCACTGCACCCTCTTTGCTACAGGATGGATGCGCCATATTTAATGTACAGCGCTCCATGTCGCAAGGAGTTACAGATACGTCAGTATTTCTGACCTATCTGTAGGCGCAAAAGTGGAGCATTGCCTGAAAACAGACGCAACTCCAGCAATGTGTCCTTTCACATGGGGGAAGCCCCATGTGAAAGGGCCTGCGTCAGTCTTACGCCTTCCGTGAGGCAGGCGTAAGATATTGACACAGTAGCATCCTAGAAGTGTTGCAGTGAAATCTCATAGATTTCACTGTGCCACTTTTACAACCCTTTTTTGCGGGGGAACGCCCACCCTGCATACATTATACCTGACGCAGGTATAATGTAGCACAGGGCTTTACAAAGTGACGCACCTGCTTAGATGCGTCACTTTGTACATATTGCGCAACGTGGCTCATTGTTTACGCTGCCGCAGTGTCACAAAAAGTGATGCAACAGAGGCGTAAAAATGATGCAGGCCTTCATAAAAAAGGCCCTTAGTTTTTAGTTTGTAGTTCATCTACATGATGCAGTATTATAATAATTTCCTTTGTGGACACTAAAAGAACATGGTGATCTGAGCTCCTTTCATTGAATGAGAACCAAGCAAACACAAGGAGATGATGGACGGAGCACTGAAACTTTTCAGACGCTCACCCCTAGTCACAGATCTGGGTTGAATCCATCATCATTCTTTAGCTCACTTTGCCACCCCAGTTCAGACCCAGCTATATGCAAATCAGTCTTGACCCTGTGCCTCATGGGAACAGTCCAGCCCGAACTGCAAGCCAGGTCTTCCCTGAACCGGAAACAAGCATCCTGGGACCGGTTTCTGGGTAACACCCTTCATCAGCCAGGCTAGCTTGAATCCAGTTGCAAAGTGAGCTATCCTGGCTGATGAGGGGTGAAACCCCGAAACCGGTCCTAGGATGCTTGTTTCCAGTCCAGGGAGGACCTGGCATGGCAGTTCGGGCTGGACTGTTCCCATTGGGCGCAGGGTCAAGACTGATTTGCATATGGCTGGGTTCAAACTGGAATGGCATGGGGAGCAAAAAAACGATGGATTTAGGCCCAGATCTCTGTACTGGGGTGAATGTAAGACCTTGTGCTGCATTCTGTCCATAAATTGTTGTTTTTGCATTTGTCACCCCGAGTAGGACGGGTATGCCCAGACGTGGGTCTCGTGCTCTCCATGCCACTGGAGTCAAGCTATCCTGGCTGATGAGGGGTGAAACCCCGTAACCATTCCTAGGATGCTTGTTTCAAGTCCTGGGAGGGCCTGGCCTGGCAGTTCGGGCTGGACTGTTCCCATTGGGCGCAGGGTCAAGACTGATTTGCATATGGCTGGGTTCAAACTGGAATGGCATGGGGAGCAAAAAAACGATGGATTTAGGCCCAGATCTCTGTACTGGGGTGAATGTATGACATTGTGCTGCATTCTGTCCATCAATTGTTGTTTTTGCATTTCTCACCCCGAGTGGGAGGGTATGCCCAGACGTGGGTCCCGTGCTCTCCATGCCACTGGAGTCAAGCTATCCTGGCTGATGAGGGGTGATACCCGAAACCGGTCCTAGGATGCTTGTTTCCAGTCCAGGGAGGACCTGGCCTGGCAGTTCGGGCTGGACTGTGCCCATTGGGTGCAGGGTCAAGACTGATTTGCATATGGCTGGGTTCAAACTGGAATGGCATGGGGAGCAAAAAAACGATGGATTTAGGCCCAGATCTCTGTACTGGGGTGAATGTATGACATTGTGCTGCATTCTGTCCATCAATTGTTGTTTTTGCATTCGTCACCCCGAGTGGGACGGGTATGCCCAGACGTGGGTCCCGTGCTCTCCATGCCACTGGAATCAAGCTATCCTGGCTGAAGAGGGGTGAAACCCCGAAACCGGTCCTAGAATGCTCGTTTCCAGTCCAGGGAGGACCTGACCAGGCAGTTCGGGCTGGACTGTTCCCATTGGGCGCAGGGTCAAGACTGATTTGCATATGGCTGGGTTCAAACTGGAATGGCATGGGGAGGACAAAAACGATGGATTTAGGCCCAGATCTCTGTACTGGGGCGAATGTATGACATTGTGCTGCATTCTGTCCATCAATTGTTGTTTTTGCATTTGTCACCCCGAGTGGGACGGGTATGCCCAGACGTGGGTCCCGTGCTCTCCATGCCACTGGAGTCAAGCTATCCTGGCTGATGAGGGGTGAAACCCCGAAACCGGTCCTAGGATGCTTGTTTCCAGTCCAGGGAGGACCTGGCCTGGCAGTTCGGGCTGGACTGTTCCCATTGGGCGCAGGGTCAAGACTGATTTGCATATGGCTGGGTTTAACTGGAATGGCATGGGGAGCAAAAAAACGATGGATTTAGGCCCAGATCTCTGTACTGGGGTGAATGTATGACATTGTTCTGTATTCTGTCCATCAATTGTTGTTTTTGCATTTGTCACCCCGAGTGGGACGTGTATGCCCAGACGTGGGTCCCGTGCTCTCCGTGCCACTGGAGTCAAGCTATCCCTGCTGATGAGGGGTGAAACCCCGAAACTGGTCCTAGGATGCTTGTTTTCAGTCCAGGGAGGACCTGGCATGGCAGTTCGGGCTGGACTGTTCCCATTGGGCGCAGGGTCAAGACTGATTTGCATATGGCTGGGTCAAACTGGAATGGCATGGGGAGCAAAAAAACGATGGATTTAGGCCCAGATCTCTGTACTGGGGTGAATGTATGACATTGTGCTGCATTCTGTCCATCAATTGTTGTTTTTGCAATTGAATGAGAACCCTCAGCATTTTCTTCCCTTTCCTAGGTTTCTCTCACCATCATTCTTGTGTTCTCATTTTCTAACTAATCTGAAGTTATCTATTGTTGTGCTCCCAAATATGTTGTCCACGTGGTACAAAGGATACAAAATACTGTGGCAAGGATTTGCCAGCATCTGCAGTCTGAAAATCACATCAGCCTGGCCCCACACATTATTCACTAGTACGATGATTTTGCATCAGGGTTGCGTCTCTTTTTTGGCGCAGCTACAACAAAAACATTTTTGGGGTGTTTACTAAGCCATGCAAAGCCATTTTGCGTGGCTCTGCATGGGTTAGTAAATACAAAGTAATGCAAAGCTGGGCATAGCACTGCTTTGCACTTGTGTTGGGAAGGCATTCCATGGGTGGAGCATGGGGATTTCCTTGCAAAATGCTGCACCTTCCACAGTGAGGCACAATGAGGTATATTTATTTTTCCTTGATACTTCCCTTTTCTATGTGTGCTGCAATCTGTAAAAAGGTATCCCTTCCTGCACAAAAACAATCCTGCTCATAACAAGGCCCCCTTGCACCATGGTGCCAGGGTGTCTGCATTGGCGCTAGGAGCCTCAATTGCCCCAGCACAGGGAGAGAGGGAAGACCAACATATCAATCTCATAGCTCTCAATCATTCACGCAACGCAGCACAGTAACTTCGCTTGCTGCACTGCATTGCATGAATTCTAAATAAATCTGCCCCTAGATACTGGGTGCAAAAGTAGCCTCCAAGACCTTCTACATCACTCAACATGCTGTATATGACCATCCTTTCTACAGAGAAAACTTCATATTTTTGTCCCAGATGAAATCTCCATTCAATGTTTCACCTCCTGATAGAAATTCCAACAAACAACAATCAGCAGTTGGAAAAATAACTACATCTTTGGAATTCTCTCCTTCCTCAGATGCAGAAAATTCATGACCTCCTGACCATTCACAAAATATTGAAACGCTGGCTGTTCAACTACTTCTGAACCATGCGATGTGTTGATTATTCAGGCTTGGTTCTATGGAGCTATAGGGTAAAGCCACGCCTCCTGCTCTGTAAGTAGACAACTGGTCCTACTGCTTAATGCATTAAAAATATGGATAACTATCAAACAAAGGACTCAGCTCTCTTAAACTTGGGTTCAGCATCATGGGGAATGAATGGTAGAAACAGATGACAAGGAAATACTTGGTAATGTATGCCATAATCCATGAAACATAGCAGCGCCTGACGCTTGCTGTGCCAAGATTGAAGTACATGGCGGATCCTCAGGCATGTCAATTGTATTTCAATATAGCTCCCCATTCGCTCATCCACCCAGGCCTTATGAACTACATTTGCAATGTTTGTCTTGACCACTTTGCAGTGTTTACATGGTGTGGTCTCTCTGCACAGCTTCCACTTCACACAATCACTATTTAACACTTTTACTCTGTTATTAAATAATACTCAAGCAACTTTCCAGTAGTATCTAAACAGCACAGCTGCTCATGCATAGGTTGAGCTATCCAAGACCTCTCTCACTTCAAAGATGCTCCAGCATTCTCTTGAAACAATGCCGGATTTGCCATTTTCCCAACCGGGCATGCCCCAAGGAGGCTTGAGTCACTGGAATGAAAGATACAGGAATTGGGGGGCAAGCTCTAAATTGACCGTAACGGCTACTCTCTGCTGAAGCTCTACCACAGCGCTATCTGCCTCTGCTGTGCAGCTTACCAGAGGATTGCTGTTCTTTTCTTCCATGTGGCGGATGTAGCCCTCACTACTTGGATGCAGGGTGGAGCCATTTTGCTCTTGCTGGAGAGCAGACATTGATGGCGGCTGCATCTACATTTTGGGTGGTGGCTGCCATCTTGGTAAAGGTCCACAACTGCCTGTCCCTAACCTGCAGCTCTTCATTGGGGAATTGCTGCCCTCTTCTTCCTGGTGGTGGCTGCAGCACTGACTCCCTCAGTGCTGAGGAGAGTCAGATTACTCTTCCTGCAGAGCTGCATTGGCTGTCTAGAAGCTGTGCCAGCACTTTGGGAAGCAGGCTGCCATCTTGGTTTTGGGGAAGGCCCAGATGAAGGTGCGGCCTTCATCTCTCGTCCTCTACAGCCCGTTGTCACAGGGATTCTGCTGGTAAGCAGAACTGTGCCTTGGGATGGCAGGACATCGGAATGTAGGGACTGTGTCTTTGTACCATGTCAGTACCTGGCAGCCCAAATCCGGACAAGGACACAGAGCCTCACCAGAACTCCTAACCGTAGCAGGTGATTTTTGGCAAACTTAGAACATGAACCTCTAGTCCCCAAGGGAACCGTGGAAACAGATCATCACCTTTTGTATCTCACTCATGCATGCCCTTAGTAAACAAATGAAAGATATGATGAAAGTTTAGAATACATATATTGAAACTATCGTAGTCTATTATGAAGTAGACGTACTGAGATTAGTAGAAAAATACAATTAAGCAAAGTAATCAACATTACTAACAGACTGTATACAATGAACGACCCGACCATGGCAAATTTCTTCATGTCTAGTCCTATATTACTAGCAGACTGTATACAATGAACAACCCAACCATGGCAAATTTCTTTATGTCTAGGCCTATTCTTACTGTGTGAGCAAAGGGATATATTAGAGATCTCTGGGAAGAGCAACGGATCCCATACCTGACGAACTTTCGTTGCAGGACAGGTCTCTCTGCCGGAAATCTCCTCTCTGACCACAAATTGACAAAACACAGTTTATATGATAAAACTATTATGTTGGAAAGCTGCAGCTGTGCTACTGTGTTATGTCAAAAATGTTAGAAGATGTTGCTAACCGAGCAGAAAACAGTACAACATGGTGTTATGCATTCTAAACGCCCTTGTACAAAATGTGGAGACGAAATCCCAAGAAGAGTCACTGAATAAAAAATGAACATGTATTGCGAATTTCTAAAATTATGTCACAAAACAAAAGTATTATGTGCTGCTGTGCAAGCAGGAGCAGCCTAAAACATCTAATATGTGAAACTAAGGGGGAACCAAAGTGGGCCCAGAAGAGACATCACTACACTATTATCTCATGTACCTTACTTGAGAACCCCGTCTAGCACCCCTTGCAGAGCACCCCACCTTTGTATGTTGAATATTACGCACCAGTGCCATTTTCACAGAGACGGGACTTGCAAAGCCCAGACTGTGCAGAATCAATGTGGTCCAGTCCATGGCGAAGTGAGACCCGCAGCGGCTTACTAGAGCCTTTCATTCCATCATCATAAGGAGGCTGCTGGTTGAGGGATGACGACGTAAGTAAGAGTACTCGCTTCCGCCTTATTGCAGGCAGATAGACTGCACCTATACTGTCCTTTCTTCTAATATACAGTGTGGGAATACCCTGAATCAATGACGTTTGGGTAATATCAAGGCCTTAGTAACCCATGTTTAGCTGACACAGGACTATGTAGGGCTCTCTTGCCTTCTCTGACTTTCGGTGCTCTGAGCTGTCCAAGTCTAACCTGAATTTCCCCACTGATACTGTGAGATCTGCGGGGACTACCGCCCCTCATATTGCCCGACTGTAGGACCCGTGTGATGTCAGTTACTTTACTCTTATCTGCTCTTGCACATCAAACAAGTGAGTTATGGGGACACAAGACCATTGTCACCAGATTAGATCCTCAGAGTTCTCCACTCCAGCATCTACCGTCTCCGGAAGTGGATACTCATTCAGTGGACAATCGCATGCTGCCCCCCTCTAGTGCAGGCCTGATGCCCTACTTAACCACCATATGATGTAACAAAGACCAGTGGTCCGTCAACTGCTATTCTTTGAAGCTGTCACCAACCCTAAAACAGGCCAAGTGACGAACATTGACAAGCCAACAGATTTTGGGATGGATGTGCTCCTGAAGGAAATTACTACCATGGGCACAACTCTGTCAGCTATGGACTCCACAATGACTGATGTAACAGTGGAGATTAAATCATTATGACAAGAGGTCTCCACCTTTCAGATTTGACTGGATAAAGTTGATCAAAGGCTTGATAGTGTGAATTCTTGCTACAATGCTTTGCCCTACTGGGGCAGGCATATCAACTTCCTATGCCGTAAGGTTACAGACCTGGGAGATGGATTGCAGCATAATAACTTCCATATGTATGGCATCTCAGAGGGGTGGAGAAGGGGAACGTGCCGCTTTTCTTACGTGATGTGCTGACGAACCTTTTGAGTCTCCAACTCCCGAACCTCTGGAGTTTCAAAGACCCCATCACATTTGCACATTTGCACTTGTTCAGCTGCCTAGTGGCTCTCCCCAATGCCAATCATCACCTGTGCTCTATGGCATTAAAATTCCAGGGCCAGTCTACAAATGGCACGAAGTTCCAAAGATCTGCTGCTATATGAGGGACACCACATCATCTCCAACGACTATTCCTCAGTAACCAGTATCAAACAGAAAGAATTTGTAGCAGTCAGACCGCAGCTTCAATACTGGGGCCTCAATAATGGCCTTCTGGATCCTGCACACATGCTTGTGACAATGGATGGCAAGACAAAGACTTTTTGGAGCCGGATGATCTATAGTCCTTTCTGAATGAGTTAGATGAATCTAATGTGGATATATCTGCCTCACAAGGCACACCTGATTTCTATGCTGCTGCAGAGGCTCCTCCCCACCAGTGGCCTCCCCGTCAGCAGTCAAAGCAACAAAGATCTCTTCCTAGGACATGTAGAGATTCGGACCGAGCTGCTCTCCAATAGCGGACTCCTTCCCCCAGGATAAAGAAAGAGACAAGTTGAGATCACCTCTCAAGACGACGCAGACAGATGGTGTACCTGAGAGACAGGATGAATGATGGAGACTTGTTTACTTGCAGGGACCTGGAGGAAGCACTGGTTGTCTCCATTTTCTGGTGCTGGGGTATGGTGAGACCTCCTCTACTGTCCTACTTTTTTGAGGATGCAGATAGGCTCTCTATCTTCTATTCTATCTCCACCTCCTCTCCAGTGAATAGGCCCTGATTGGAGGGCCACCGACGTTAGATGCAACTGTTCTACATGGCAACATTCAGAATTTGACTTTCTACCTCCTTTCACCCTGTGATTACGCATGATTCATATGTAGCTCTCAGGTTCTACGCTTCTTTTCTCATCTTTCCCTTACCTCTCTATGGTCACCATAAGCTGAATCCCAACTGCGGAACCGATTGCTGGTAAATACTGCACCCCATACATATGGTTGTGGATATCGACTCCACCTTTACAATTGGGCTGGGCATTGATTGGTGCTGTTCGAGTGGTGCAGGAGTTGGCTTGCGACTTAAAAGTATTTTCTCTCTCCTTTCTTTTTTTCTTTTCCTTCTTCTTCCCTGCCACACTCCCCCTCGCTTTTTTCATACGCAGATCACATTCTCCCAGGTTTCAAGGGCTTTGAATGGACGATAATATGACTTCCACCTTTAAGAGCCAACTTGTTATTCCATCCCTATCTTTTGCACTCCTTGTCTAGAGGGTTGTTAGTATCCTTATATCTTGTCAATAGGCAACATTTGTAAGATGTCAAAACCCTCATCACTACTTACCTGGAATATCATCGGTTTGTCGCATTACATTACACATAAGGACATTTTTACACTACCGCAACATGGAACATGTCGATATTGCACTCATTCAGGAAATACACCTTTCCCCAGAGGAATCCCAAAAGTTAAAAAGTGATTGGGTGGGCACAGTGGTGATCAGTAGTAGGATGCTGGGAGCAAGCTGTGATATGTTGCTGTCTCGTAGATGTCCAAGAAGTGTGGTGTGGCCATTCTTATTGGGTGGAGAGTTCCTTGTACGGTCCTCAAAACCTGGGCAGACCACTAAGGCAGATGGGTCTTTGCCAAACTGTGTATCATGAGTAGGACAGTGATAGTAGGTACCATTTACACCCATAATGTGGACAAGATACATTTTCTAGCTTGCCTCCAAGACTCTTAAGTTCCTATGGTCACAAACCTTTGCTCATTGGCAGGGATTGGAACCTATCCCCTAACCCTATTATAGATCATACCGGGCATCCCGACCGCTGCAACCAACCTGATAGAGCCCTTCTACTGGACTTATTGGCAGATCATGCCCTTTTAGATGTATGGTGCCTGCTTCACCCCACGACCAAGGAATTTTCCTTCTTTTCCTGTACACATGGCACCCAGTTATGCATTGATTACTTTCTCTTAAAGGGGAAATTTCTCCCAGATGTGACGGAATATGACATCCTGGAAGCTGCACTTTCAGAACATAGACTTGTGCAGTTGGATCTTGATATTGAACTGGTGTAACTCACCCCCCCCCACAACCCATCCACATCCAGAATGAAGGTGTTTGCATACAAGCAGCCCAAGCAGAAGGAGCCGCTTCCATATTAGTTTTTACATCACAGACATTGAAGACTCAGTGGGATCCTCCAGGACCCAATGGGCTGAGTGAAAGGTGACACTAAGAGGGGTGATGATGCGGGACTCTGCTGTGCCGAAACGTAAGACTCAGACGTCAATAGACCACCTGAAGCGGGACATCCAGGATCACTACAGCTGATACATACTAATTCCCGCACTCTAGAAAGAGCTTGAACTAGCCAAAACATTCCTAAAATGTCACTTTACTAAAGTGGCTGAAAAGGCCCTGGTCAAACTGCAGTGGCGGAGGTACAATCATGGCAAAAAGGTGGGTTGTCTCCTGGGTGCCCAATTGTGACAGAGTCCCAAATGATCATTCTGGTGATCCAAGATGAACACAGCGCTGTGTTAATCCACACTTTATATTGCAGACCGTTTTGCCTCATTTTATTTTCCCTCTATACCTCAGAGTATCAAAGCACGCATGAGCACATTGATACCTTCTTGGTGTCTGTGCACCTCCCCACCCTTATTGCTGAGGGTCAGGAGTATTTGGAGGGCACTGTCATGGCAGAAGAGGTTACCAAAGAGGTTGCCAAAGCCATCTTGACTCTACTGACATGTAAATCGCCTGGAGAGGACGGTTATCCAAGTGAGTTTTATAAGACTCCAGTAGCTTATGAGAAGCTACTGTTGCTGGCTCCTCGAGGGAAGATCTCTAATAAAGCTACTATCACCCTCCTTCTCAAGGAAAATAGGCATTCTTTAGATTGTGCAGTTACTGTCCCATTTCCCTAATCAATGTTGTTCTGAAAATAATGACCAAAATACTTGCCAACCAGCTGCGTAAGGTGATCCCACAACTAATTCATAAATCGCAAGTAGGTTTTGTCCCTGGCTGATGCTCCCGCAACCATCTTCCGACACTTGCTCTGGCATTTGAAGGATGATGCAGAGCTCAAATTGATCCTTTCATTAGATACCGAGAAGGTGTTTGACAATGTGCATTGTCCATATTTGTTTCTTGTGATGACCGAGATGAATTTAGGTGAGGACTTCATTGCAATGGTTCGACTCCTGTATGATTCTCCCACAGCAGATGTCAACTGCAGAGGTTTTCTGTCACATGCATTCCAAATTCACCAAGGCACCTGACAGGAGTGCCCCAATCCCTGCTACTCTTCCTTTTGGCACTCAAACTCCTTACAAAGCTGTGTGCCTTTACCCAGCAGTGGAGAGTATTCATCTTGACGACGGTGAAGTAAAGCGTTACTATATTCTGACCATAATCTGCTCCTTTTATCTAGCCCGGCGGAGATGTTAATCATCAATCATTTTTCACATGTATCCAGATATATGATCAGCTGGACTAAATGTGAGGTGCTCACTATGTCTAAGGTCGCCATGCATGCATGCTTACAAAATGCAATGATGGCTCACTGGAATGGTAGTAGACTACTGCCTTCTGCTGGTGGAGAGGTCTAGGCGTAATTTTCCTAAGTGGAAACATCTGTAGGGGCTAGTGCAAATGGTCAAGCTGGTGGTGGCTCCTGGTACAACAATGTTTTGGGAATGCTTTCCCTTCTGGGTACCCCACGCTCACCCCCAGGGAATAGAGGTGGATATCAGGTTGTGCATTTGAAGTGGGCAAAGATCAAGGATTTATGCATCGCGGTTTTGAGTAGATACTACGGCGGGGCCTATATCTTCCAACCATGGCTTTCCACCTTTCACACTTGTCCCCAAATATATGTGATCTGAAGGAAGCCACGATGTGGGTACGTATTGAATGCCAAGTCATAGGACACCCAGATATTTCCCTTCCTGTATACCTCACTTCCATCCATGGTGACATCATGGTGCTCCGCACATTAGCTTCTAGGAGTCTTCCCATTCCTCCACCACATGGCACCGCTGTGGCCCTATGCATTGCCAATAAGCCATTCTACCTGGCATCTTGGTATAAAAAAGGGGTCCGATGCACGGGCCACTTATATCACAATGGTCTCCTTAAACCATTTCAGGCACGGATAAAGGAATTTAGCCTCCATGCCGCAGATCATTGGAGATACCAACATCTGACCCACTCTGGGCCATACTGAGCTCTTCGAAGGTGGACCTGCCATTATCCCCCATTCATCAACAGAGGAGTTGTTTCGGGGCTTTTGGGATTCTAATTAAATGTCTTCACTCATGCCCATCCCTCAATACAACCAGACTGCACTGGCAGGTACTTCTGGGCAAGACACATTCACTTGAAGACTGGGCTACACTACTTTTTGATTACGGCAGGATCCTTCAGGAATCTAGGCTAAAATTCCAAAACTTTAAGATCCTTAATGACTGGTATTGAACATCTTAAAAGTTGTACCGGGCGTGACTACTACCCCATGATCAGTGTTGGAACTATGGGGATGGTAATTGCAATCTCTACCATATTCTGTGGTCTTGTTCAACTCTACAATCCAACTGGATGGCGGTGTGGGCTCATTTATGACACTACAGTTCAATGACATTTGTTCCCAAGCCTCATCTCCCATTTCTTCATGACACAACTGATATCTCTGACAGAGATTCTCATACCAATAGTTGGCTAGCCACTCCTTTGGCAGTCACTAACGTATGCATTCTCCATCACTGACATCAGTCCACAAACCTTACAGATCAGGAGTGGCTTATAGAATTGCACAGGATGGCACTGAATGAATGCACTACATACAAACTTGACAACAAACTGGAAACCAAGGACAGGGTCCCTGTCCCTAATATTTTGCCGTTACGAATCTCCTTCTCCTTGCAACTTGGCACTGGGGTGCTACAGATCCATTAGAGTTCCCTCTTTTGCTTTTTTTTGTCAATTCACACATGTTCTCTGAGCTGATTTGCTGTCCAATAGGCCCACCAGTAAGTCTGGATTCCTTAGATTTCCTCCTGAAGGACACAAATGAGTGGCAGTACTCAAATGTTGGTTTACTCTAGTGTTGATGGGGGTACAGACTGGGGAGAGATAGTTCTTCACCTCCTGCCAATCCACTCAACTTCCTTTTTCTTCATAAGGTTCTCTCTTTGTTTTCTGATTTCCTCACCGCGGGCCCGATTCACAAATGTAAACTGAGACGAAAGTCTAACTTTGCGACTTTCGGTATTCACAAAGGGCATTTACGAGTAGCAAAGTTAGTCTTTTGTCTTAGTTAAACTTAAGTCTAAGGACATTTGGTCTCAGTTAAACTTAAGACCAAAACGTAAGTTTAACTGAGACAAAAGTCTAACTTTACTACACGTAAATGCCCTTTGTGAAAACCGAAACTCGTAAAGTTAGACTTTCGCCTCAGTTTACCTTTGTAAATCGGGCTCCACAGGTTCATTTTTGAGAACTGTCTTCTTAATTTTTGGATGATCATCATCTTTTGAAGTGTGCCTCATTCGTAACGATCCCTTTTTGTGAACAATATAAATCGTTGTTATTATACTACTGTTGAACTGTTCCATTGAAGCATTCTTTTTACTGTTTAAATTTAATAGAATCCGTTCCCCTAATTGTTTATTTTGAGAATGCGTTCCAGGACAGCAAAAATAGCCAAGTCCTATAGATAATCTTCGGCCGTTCGTGGCCGTTTGGGGACTGGTGGGGTGGAGAGAGAAGTGAAAGGACTCTGTCTTTTCCTTTTTGCCCAGATAAGACAAGGACAGTGACCACTTCTCCTGCTCTGCTCTTCTCCTGCTCTGCCGCTGTCAGCTGCCCTTCCCCCTTCTCTCTCTTTCTTCCTCTTATTCCCTCTTTTTCTGTCTCTGTCTCACTCCTCCTCACTTGCTGAAAACTGTGACTTCAAGAACCGGCACTACCCTCTCTTTCCTCTCCCTTCTTTCATTTGTTCCCCTGTGAAATGGATCCAAAAAAGATAGAAACACTTTGGATGCAAATGTCGTCTTTATCTGATATTTTTATATTACAAAGTGCAGCCTGGGGATGGAGAGAAAAAAAGGTTCAAAATACGAAAAATAAATAAATAACTAACTAAATAAAGCAAGACAGAGTGGTCACAAAGTGGCCAAATTGGTTTTATTCACACCCAAACACATTAGCGCCACTTTAAAGAGTTTGCCAGTGAAGTGTTACTTTCGTTTTCTCCTATTTTTTTTAACAGCATTGTTTCCTACGGGTGGGGAAGTGCCCCATTCCTGGAGATACTGCAATACCTGGTTGATGGGTGGAGTGGAAAACGTTTAATGTGATCCTTATCAGCTGTTTTCCTTATTTTAGTTTATAAAATGTGTACTGCGGCTCAGTGTTCACAGATGTGGTCTTTTTATACCACACTGTGAAGAGGTGGACCCACAGAAAGAAAGAGAAGCAGGCGTAATCCTTGTAGACAGGTCTTTAATGTAGCTCCTTATAATGAGACCTCATCCTCCAACCAACAACAGCAACTGACAATGTTATTCAAGAACTAACATTCTATACAGATGGCATTCTAACTAAGAACCTGACTCTATGGCAACAAGGGTGAACAGGATTGTAGCATAACTTACTCTGGAGATGATGATAAGAACACCACATCACCTCCCCCTTTTTAACCAGCAAAAGAGTAAGATACACAGCATAAGAAGACATGAAACGCATTAAACACAATCTTGAAGACGAAGAGGGACTTTCCTCAACCTACTAGGCCTCCTTTCCATATGACGTGGAAGAGCAGCGGGACTGCAGGAGGAGTTCTCATCAGCACATATGGAAGGACACTTGACAATTCTGCTGAGGTTCCATATTCTATGATCTTGGGTTTTCACTGCACTCCCTAAGAGCTTGGTTACTTTTATTGGTTGACCAAACTTTGACTTCCCAACTCTTCTCTCAGGGAGTCTAACCCTAACCCAGTCCCCAACACAAACAACAGTTCTTTTCACAGCCTTCCTCGCATCAAACTCCATCTTCCTTCTCTCCATTTTCTCCAACTCACGGCTTTTCCAACCCACAGTGCGGTCAACCACACCACCAACTTCCATTCTCCTAGAGGTCACCCAAAGAGGGTTGACCTGCGTACTAGGCACCCTTCCTTTAAACAGCGTGAAAGGAGAAACACCTGTAGAAGAATGAGGGGTGAATCTGTATTCACACACTTTTTTCTTGACAGCTTCCTCCCAGTTACAACTAGAGACAATGGCTAATTGCATAGCCTCCTTGAGAACTCTCACAAATCTCTCAACAACACCATTGCACTCTGGATGATATAACGCAGCACGCTTGTGCGTAATGCCCCTTTCACTCAAAAACACTTCTACTGCACCGGAGGTAAACTGCACGCCATTGTCTGTTAAGATGGAATGTGGTAACCCCTCACTTGCAAAAAGATCATCCAAGAAACCCATCACAGAAGTCGAGTCAACAGAATTGACAATTTTTATCGCAGGCCACCTGGAAAACATGTCCACACACACCAGCACATAGCGATCTTGGGATCTAACCTTTACTGGACCCAGGATATCCACTGCGATATCGACCCAAGGACCACTGGCTTGTTGTCTGATAACCATAGGTTGCGTTCTGCACTTAAGGACTTTGTCACTGTTGGCACATTGAGAACAACAGTGCACCTGCCTTTCTACCTGGACATCCATTGCAGGCCACCAATAGGCTTCCCTAAGCCTTTCTTTTGTTTTGGCTATGCCCATGTGGCTGGAATGGGCATTCTCAAACAATTTGTCACGTAGAGCCGAAGGAACAACAAGTCTACTCCCTCTGAAGAGTAGTCCATTAGAAAAGGACAACTCCTCTTTCACACACCAAAATCCCTTGACCTGATCATCACAGTTGCGCTTGTCACACCACCCATCACGCACATAGCTGATGACTTGCTGCAAGACGTGATCATTCCCTAAACTTGCACTCCATTCTTCTTCAGTCACCACACCCTCAGTTACCACACATACTTTTAAATTCTCCCCAGAGTCCTCACCAGCGAGACAGTCATCATCACAAACATCAGGAATAGCTGAACTACCGAGCCTAGACAAACAATCCGCAAGGATGTTGTTAGCTCCTGGTAGGTAAGAAACATGAAATTCGAAATCTTGCAGAGCAACAACCCATTTCCTTATTCTATGGGAGACACAATCAATCCCTTTCTTTTCAAATACTTCTTTTAGCGGCTTGTGATCAGAGACTACTGAGAAATGTTTCCCCCACAGAAACTTTTTAAGTTTGCGAACAGCCCAGTAAACCGCCAAAGCTTCTTTCTCTAATACAGAGTAGCTGCACTCGGCACCTCTAAGTGGCCTGGAAATGAATAAAATGGTGTTGTCAGCCTTTTCACCAGGTTGCGAGAGAACGGCACCTAACCCCTTGCAACTAGCATCAGTCATGACGACAGACTCTTTTGAAGGGTCAAAGCTAGATAAGTTAGGTGCCTTATTCAAACAACTTTTGATGAGGTCAAACTCATCACAACAGGACTTATCCCATATGAACTCACATCCCTTCTTCAGTAGACCTCTGACATTTTCTGTTTTTTGTGCAAAACCAGGAACAAATTTATTATAAAATTCCGCCATTCCAAGAAATTTAACTAGTTCATCTTTGTTCACAGGATAGTTGAGATTGGAGATGGCCTCAACTAGAGATGGCTTTGGTTTGAAGCCTGACCCTGACACCAAGTGACCAAGATACTCAATCTCTTTGACGTTGAATTTGCATTTGTCTAATCTTAGGGTAATCCCTGAGTCTTGCAATTTGGACAAAACTTCCTTTACTCTTGAATCATGCTCTAGTAAACTCACACCATGAACAATAACATCGTCTTGATACACTTTGACGCCATCAATACCAGCCAAAATATTTTCCATCACTCTTTGAAACACAGATGCAGCTGCTATTAAACCAAACGGCATTCTGAGGAACCTAAAAGTGCCGAAGGGCGTAATAAAGGCCGTTAGATCTTGACACGAAGGGTGAAGCTTGACCTGATGATAGGCCGATGAGAGGTCCAACGTTGAGAAATGAGTGGCACCACCTAGAGAGGACAACATTTCAGCAATGTTCGGAAGAGGATAACGATCAACAACTACAGCCTTGTTGAGCTCTCTCAGATCAATGCATAATCTTGCCTCTCCGTTGGCCTTTCGGGCCATCACCACCGGAGAGACCCATTCAGTGGCTTCAACCTCTTGAATGACCCCATTTTTTAACAGTTTGTCTATCTCAGCCCTCATCTTGTCTTTGACCAACATTGTCACATTTCTCACTTTGGCTACCTTGGGTACCGAATTATGTTTCAACTTGATCAAATGTATATAATTTTTAAGACAACCTAACTTGTTACAAAAAACACTGGGAAAATTAGCAATCCAGGTGTTGCGATCAGTAACAGAAGCAACAGAGGGTGGTTCCCTCAAGCACACGGAGGGAGACTCATTGGGATCAAGATAAACACCAAGATCGCGTTGATGAGACCAGCTAATCAGGGAGTCCTCCTTCATGGATACATATATTTTCCCTGCTGTGATCCTGCTTTTAAAGTCTATCGTGCCCATGAAGTAACCTAAGAGATTGATCATTTCACCTCCATAGCCTCTTGGTATTATGTCAGGTTTAAATTGCTTGACTTTTCTAGGCAGGTGTTTTTCGTAGAAAATCTTGGGAACCAGAGTGATTTTAGCCCCGAGTCAAACAACATCTTGACAGAGCTATTATTAATAAGGACAGTTTCTATGGGACCATCAGTCACTTGATCGTTGACCTGACAGATAAAAGGCTCATCATCACCTTGGTTATAAATATCCACTTCCCTTACTTTCTTTTGATCCCTGTTCGATCTGCAGCATTTAGAAAAGTGTCCCTTTCTTCTACAAATAGAACAAATTGTCTTCCAGCCTGGACAATCCTTAAAATTAGCTACATGCCCTGTATTCCCACAACGGAAGCATTTAACTGGAAAAGATTTATTGTAAATACCAGAGTGTATCGATTTCGAAGCAATAGGGACACCCTGGGTGGACGGCTTGACTGACTTGTCAGAAGGGAGAGTTTTAATCTCTTTCACATCAGACGTGGAACTCTTATGACTCTCCGTGTCCTTGCGAATGGCTTCAACGCAGGCTTTGGAGTGTTCATGCATCTTTAAAGTAGTGATCACATCTTGAAGTGGGGGATTGTCTTTCTGCCAAAGAGTTTCTTTGGCTTTATCTATAGAGGAACCTAACATGAGTTGGTCTCTTAGTCTCTCATCCAGACTGCCAGCAAAAGAGCATGTCGAAGCAAGCTTGCGTAGAGCTGTGACATATTGCTCAACAGATTCATCTTGCCTTTGTAACCTCTTCCCAAAGTGGTAACATTCTAAAATCATGCTCATCTTGGGAAGATAATGCAAGTCCATCTTTTTAATACATATTTCGTATTCATTGAGAGAGTCGGCCTCATTATCAGGAAGATCTGGTAGGTGTTCAAACACTTCCTGTCCCTCCGATCCTAGACTCTAGATCCTAGATTCTGCGCTCAGAGAGGTACCACAAACCCTGGCGTAATTAACAAAAACCTTTTTCCATTTCAACCAGGGTATGATAGGTTCACCAGGAGCTGCCAGAAAAAACGGAGGAGGAGTGACATTCTGCATGGCAACAGGGGAGAAGTGATACAAAGCAAAGCAAAAGTACCAAAGGAAGCGAAACTGGAGGACAAAGATCACCCTGTTATTAAGGTTGTGCAGATCAGCGTAATAATAATGCAGAGCAGATCAGCGTAATAATAATGTTGAGCAGATCAGTGCAATAATAATTCAGACTAGCAACATAGTTCAGATAACACACCCAAGAAATGTCACCTAAAGAAGTAACAGAGAAGTGGCACAAAAATTACTGTCAGGATAATGTTTCAGCTGTGCTGTGCTGTGTTGATACAAGGCAAAGCAAAAGAACCAAAGGAAGCAAAACTGGAGGACAAAGATCACCCTGTTATGAACGTTGTGCAGATCAGCGTAGAAATAATGCAGAGCAGATAAGCGTAATTATAATGTAGAGCAGATCAGTGTAATAATAATGCAGACTAGCAACATAGTACAGATAACACACCCAAGAGATGTCACCTAAAGAAGTAACAGAGAAGTGGCACAAAAATTACTGTCACGATAATGTTTCAGCTGTGCTGATCAGCGTAGGACCTGCAGCACAGAGAACTTCGTAATAAATGAGAGCTGTGCAGATCAGCGTAGTAATAAATAATATGCGACTTCTACCTTCAGAGTGCCGGAAAAACCACAGAGAAATGTCTGACCCACACCATCCAGGAAACGACGGTCTAACACGATCCACTCTGCAGGAACAAATCCAATCAGTTTTCCCTTTCGCCGTGATGAAGCTGAGAAGTCGCGTCTTGAAGTTAATGTAACCCAAACCAAAATGGCCGCGGAGACGTAACGTCTTGACGAAGGGTCACGCAGGAGCACGTGATGGTTGTCAAGACGGGGTCGTTAAGGCCTTGCAGTGAGGTCAGGCAGAGTCAGGCATAGGGTTGCTAAGCAACAGGAAGCAGCAACGGGCAACCCGACAGGCCTTAGCAGCCGACCCACAAACAGCAAAGAGGGTTGAATTCACGACTGCATGAAAACGGGGATCAGCACCATCCGTTAGGCAGCAGTGAACAGCAGCATAGAGGGCCCCAAGAGTACATACGTGAACTGGCCCGAAGATAGGCGGTGAGTGACGATGTTCCGTAGCTACCAGACCGGACCTTCTCAGGGTGAGTCCAGGGAGGACGAATTCAACAGCGATGTGAGGGAATCAGCAAAGTGGCAGGTAGACACTGATGGTGAGTTTCATCAAGTTTTTATCATGTAGAAAGTAAGATGACGAGAAGTGTTGAGTTGAGGTCTCTTGGAGCTGGTGGGTGAATTTCCAACGTCGCCAAAATGAAGAGGTGGACCCACAGAAAGAAAGAGAAGCAGGCGTAATCCTTGTAGACAGGTCTTTAATGTAGCTCCTTATAATGAGACCTCATCCTCCAACCAACAACAGCAACTGACAATGTTATTCAAGAACTAACATTCTATACAGATGGCATTCTAACTAAGAACCTGACTCTATGGCAACAAGGGTGAACAGGATTGTAGCATAACTTACTCTGGAGATGATGATAAGAACACCACACACTGCTTACGTTTTGTAAGGATATGAGCAATGGACATTGAAACGGGTCCCTTACGGGCCCTGTAGTCAGGCAAAAACACTAATTGATTTCTGAATAATGAGTGTGCAAGTGTTAAGGTAACCATGTTGTTCCTGCTTACACATACTTTAATTACGAGTGTTTGCTTTTTCCAGGATGTTGTTACTTTTTTTTTCAGGCAGCACATCACTCTTCTCTAGTGCATAATTTGAATTGAGTCTCATCCAGGTGTTTATAGTGGAGCACAAGTGGGTTGTAGCTGTAGGCAGTGCGATTTTCTTTCAGTGAGGCAGTATGGTGTTCAGTGGTGGAGAGGATGTGGCAGTATAGCCAGAGCTGCTGAATTTGGAACTGGGGAACCAGGCTCAGCCTTCATGACCAGTCCTCCAGACCACTCTCCTGAGGGAGCACATTTCCATGCTAGACCTTAGAAGGCCCCGCAAGACCTTAGAGGCCCAGGTGTCTTAGAACCAGCAGGCGTACCCTAGCTGTGTCACATGTGAGTTACCCTTGGAGGCCTGTCCCAATCCATACTGAAGTACACTTCCAGTTTTGGTGCAGGCTTACGAAGCAGCACACCCTAGAGCAGCAGTGACTCAGTAACCAGGGGCGTAGCTTCGGGGGTGAGGGCAGTCGGGGTGTTACACCCACCACAATAAATGTATTTTCAGATAAATAGTTGGGTACAGGTGCTTTCTGTCAGTATGGTGAGGTGTCTGTTGGATTTCACCTGTGATTTTTGCATATACACACTGACAAAAACACACACACACTCTCTCTCATCTCTGTTTTGAAAGCCCTAAAATGTTTATTTTACAAAATATTGTGTTTCTCTCATTTAGTACTCCTATTAATCCATATTAGTCTCCCTTTTGACTGCCTTTTAAGCCCCTCTCGTGCGCCCTGCTTGTCTCTATAAATATTGATATTATATAATGTATTTTAACATTATATGCCAGCGTGATGGTCGGGAAATCTGATGCTCACCCCCCCCGAATCTTACTGACCAGGCTACGCCCCTGTCTGTCACTGGGGTCACAGAACCCTTGAGGCCAGTCTGCCTCACCCATTGGTACCTCCAATGGCCTTGATTCAGCAGTAGTAGTGCAACTCACCAGGGATCGTCAATGCAGGATTTGTACGCACACCAAGCTAGGTTTGCATGCTTCACAGTCTCTCTGCTTCATGCACAAGCACTTTTAACATATGCTGTCTGCTTTGGGGCCACTGGAATTATGCAGCAAAGGAGGGCAAAATTATGTTGCAGTGTTGAATAAATTATGCAGCAAAAAAAAGGCTACAGCGTAATGCGGTGCATTTTCTGATACTTTATTATTTTGACATTTTTACACATACTAACAGTCTTTGTCAAGATCTTGCCTCATTAGTACCAGTGTAACGTGGGGGCGTGGCTACGCGGGTGAAGATGGCGGATGCTAGTTGTTAGAGCTCCGCTGTCGATTCCCCATCATGCACTCATTTCTCCGTCCAGATGCATGCCTGACGGGAAGAAAACAACGCAGCAGAAATGTGAGGAGCCCGGGAACCGAGGGAAGCCCTTGCGAACGCTCGGGAGGTGGGAGCACTTGGCCTGCAGCAACCTGGGCGGAGCCCAGTAGACGAGGTACGCGGCAGGGAGTGCTCACGCGAGTCCGCGGCCTGAAATCGGAGTCGGCAGACCCACCTAACGGATGACCGACGAGGGAACTCGCGGCTTCGCTGGATGCGCACTTGGTGCCAGGGGCTCTCAGGGGTGAACAGAGACCCAGCGGCTGCGGCAGAAAGAGATCGACTGACTCCCCGTGGCGGAGGGCGCGTTGAGACTCGGCCCGGGAGCTGGGCGGCCATTGAGAAGAGCCAGTGAGGCGCTGGCGGGCCCTGTGGTCGTGGACCTGTCTGGCCCTGGGATTTAACACAATGCCAGCGCGAGTGTAGGACAGCATGAATCCGCCACATCACAGGCGCTGGGATGCTGACGCTGCGAGGGGACAATGAGTGACGCACTGATTAAAAGGAGAGAGGCCTGCTCGGGCCGCGACCACGAACTGTGCGGACCTCGGAGGCGCCATAAAGAAACGGGTTGCTGCGGGCAGTGATCCCCCTCCCACAAGGCCGAGAGGGTGAAAGAAGCTGCCACAGGTGGACTGGAGATGACTGGTGGATGCAGGAGTGGTGGAGGAGGTAGGCCCAGGCACACTGGGAGAAATGGAGGCCTGAGTGGCAAGGTGTTGTGACTGAGCTGCGATACGGGAAAGCTACAGTAACCCTGGGCAGCGACGCATGACTCCAGGCATCACTAAAGCAGCAACGCGAAATCCTACTGCACACCGGGTATTGCGCAACTGGCCACCCCGACCCAGTCCAACTACGCGTCCGCAAGTGTAAATACCGAAGTGTGGGGGTAACATCCTACTGATGGTGCGCACGTCAGATCACCACTAGAACACGCTACGCATAACAGGTGAACAGAAATAGTGCAGGGCTGCACGGGATTAACAACTGGCGCCATATGTCGGACATGGGACGCCTCCGCTCTGGCACTGGGGGTCAGGCCGGCCAGCCACCGTCATCACGCCCCCAGACAGACAAATCTGTGAGCACACCATCTGCGGAGCAAATGGCCACCAAATTGGACACGGTACTTGCTGCAGTAGAGAAACTGGGAACAACCATGGAGCTGACGAGAACCTCACTAGAGAATAAGATCGACATGGTGGCACTAGATCTGAACCTCCTCCATGCAGATCACCGAAAACTCGCAGATAGGACCAACACATTAGAAGTGTCCATGGCTGAGCTTGCACCCAAGACACGAGACACTGAAAGAGCTATCGGAAAAGGTGCACTTACTTGAACGCAGAGCGGAGGACTCAGAAGGCCGATCTAGGCGAAACAACGTACGCGTCATAGGTCTTCCTAAAAAAGAAGAGGGGAGAGATGCCACCACCTACATCGAAAATTGGCTGCGTGGGCTACTCCCAGTGGGAACATTATCGCAGCACTTCGCCATTGAAAGGGCACACAGGGTGCTGTCGCGTCCTCCACCACCGGGAGCGGGACCCAGGCCACTACTGTTCCGAGTACTGAATTACAAGGACCGAGACTCCATTTTATAGGAGGCGAGGAAGATACAAAAATTACAAGTCGCAAATAGCACAGTGATGCTATTCCCGGACTATACAGCAATGGTACAAAAGCAGAGACACTCCTTTCTAGAGGTTAAACGACGACTACGCACATTGGAACTTAAATATTCACTGTTGTTTCCTGCACGCTTACGAGTAGTGGCGAAAGAAAAGTCGTACTTCTTTGCAACGCCTGCAGAAGCCTGGGAATGGATAGATGGTGTGAACCTGGGAGACGATGCAGGGGGAAACGAGGCATGCCCGAGAGCACACAAGGCCGCGGATCCGCGGCGACGTCGAGGGAAAAGAAACAAACAGTCGTCACCGGCACACCATGGCCACAACCTGGAACAAATGAGGCGAGACCAGCAAAGTGCACTGCAAACAGTAGCGGAAATCGTGAACCACATGAGTGACTCACAGTCGGAGGGCAGCGTACGAGATTGAACAAGTGATGCGGAATCTATGGATGAAGCCCTGAATTCGTAGAAGTGGGAGAAGCTACCGGATGTTACGCCCCAAACGGCAGATGACATTATATGATGTGCATGTCAATGTCAGAAGGAACTGAACTTTGCAGCTATTGATGCACCCACGCAAGTATAGAATGATTTGTTGTAATCGTAAAGTAAAAATCAAAGCACTATACTGCAGTATTTATGCAACCTAAATCAGCCTCTATCGCTATACACACGCTGTACGGCATTGCACGCAGACTCCAATCTTTCACGCTCCAGACGCTGTCAACTGATGGCACTTATAACACGGGAGGGTTGACCCGGTTAGCTGTTCGGAGTAATACAGAAAGTACTCAATTGCACTACCCTTGCGACCTGGCATGACCTCTACTGTTATACTCATAACACAGTTTGCCATCAATAGATCATGTACACTGACATGCCCGCCATTGGCATCCTCACTTGTAACTCTATCATAAGCGAGGTAACCCTGGTTGTTGCCTTCCACTGTACAATAGGGGAACTCTTAGTATTCTTTTCCCCAATTTCAATTTACTTAATTTGCTTGAAACACGGTACCAACATAGCCTGACCCACGACTTAGTGTTGATATGTTCTGTTGTTCAAGGGTTTGGATGAGTGCATGTTGCAAACTCGCCCTATTGGTATTAAAAGTTGATGTTCAAATTAGGTTATACAGTCAAAGCGCACCGATTCAGCCAAACAGTAGAAAAGACATGACAATGATCCGCTGGTTGCCCCGCCCCCACGCCCTTTCGCGCATTCGGATGCCACCTCGAAAACCTGCACTCCCCTCATATATCACAGAACTACCCGAACATGACAGTCACTAAACTATGCACCTGTAATGTGAGGGGCATCCACTCTCCTTCTCGTAGATACTTGATATATTCTTATCTCAAACGGCATCAAATCCAAATAGCCCTTCTCCAAGAGACGCACCTCACAAAAACTGAGACACTCACACTGCAAAGGAGATGGAGGGGACAAATGTATGCAACTGGCTCCTCGGCATTCACTAGAGGTGTGCTGATATGGGTCAGAGCAGGCACTCCCTTTCAGGCAGACGAAACAATCATAGACGCGGAAGGCCGATATGCCCTGGTGCAGGGGCGACTGGATGGCAGACCGATCGTACTGGGCTCCCTATACGCACCCAACACTGACCAAGCGGCCTTTCTTGATGCATTATCAGGCACACTATCACACTGGCACAGAGTGCATTGGATGATTGGAGGAGACTATAATTGTGTACTAGATGTGTCACTGGACCGCTCCTTCCCTCCCCTACCAGGGGCACCCACAACAGCTGCTATGAGGGCACTGAACACGTGGGTCGCGCAGTGGGGTCTGGCAGACGTACGGCGGCATTGAAACCCCACAGATAGGGTTTATTCCTATTATTCAGGGTCACACGATTTACACATTAGGTTAGACCGAATTTTAGTGATGAAGGAACTGCTGCCCACAGTACTCACGTCCGAATACCTGGGGAGGACACACTCCGACCATAACCCACATACAGTCCAAATGACATGGGACAGTGAAGTAACGCCAGTCACCAGATGGCGCATGCAACCGGAAACACTGGAAGACACGCTGTTTCGCGAATCCCTGATCACAGCTATAGTGAACTACTTTGACGAAAATGCAGGCACTGCGACATCTGCATTAGTTAAATGGGATGCCTTCAAACAGTAATAAGGGGACACCTGCTCGGCACACAGCATGGCATGCGCAGATCCATTGAAGCAGATCTCAAACAACTAGAGAAAGGGCTAGCGAACCTCAAGTGGCGCGCATACACTGATCCATTGGGCAACACAAGACTACAGGAGAGCAGGGCTGAACAGGCGCAGGTACTAGAGCGATTACGGTGCCTTAACTATAAAGCACATTCGGCGCGAAATCACAGCACTGCGGACAAAGCTGGTCGGCTTCTAGCGTGGCTCATTAGGCAGGACAATGCCAGATCCCCCATTACTTCTAAACGCTCATCGGAAGACACATTACTATACAGGCAACAAGAAATTCACAGGAAGTTCACACGACACTATAACACCCTATATAAATCTACAACTACGGCAACACCAGATGCGATTCAACACTTTCTCACAGAAATCCCCCTTCCCAGGATAACACCTGAGCAAAAATTAGAACTCGAGGACCCGCTTACACTAGAAGAGATACTGGCTGGCATACGAACCCTAGCCACAGGGAAAACTCCAGGTCCCGACGGGTTACCAACCGAATTTTTCAAGACAGATGCCCCGCTTCTGGCACTTCAACTGCAAAAAGTGTATGATGAGGCACTCACGAACTGCACATTGTCCGATTCGCAAGGAGAAGCACTATTAATCTCTCTCCCCAAGCGGGATAGGGATCGAACCCTGATGGGCTCCTATAGGCCGCTGGCACTTTTGAACACAGGCTATAAAGTATTCGCCTCTATCTTTGCGGCTCGATTAGCACCAATGGTGAGATTCCTAGTGCACCCTGACCAAAACGGGTTTGTACCGACCCGTAGTACCCCGTAGTACTTCGTTAAACATCAGGAGATTCTTTAGGGTGCAAGAATACGCCGCCTGTAACTGGCCCTACGCTGGATGTATGGTCCTTGACTTAGAAAAGGCTTTCGACTCTCTAGAATGGCCCTACCTATTCATGGTCCTACGACACTTCGGTTTCGGGGACATCTTTCTCAAGATGGTCCGACTACTCTACACACAACCACTTATTAGGGTGCGCATGGGCAACACCACGTCGGAAAGCATAGTAATAAACAGGGGCACCAGACAAGGATGCCCACTGTCCCCTTTGTTGTTTTCGGTAACCATGGAACCGCTTGCCATACACATGCGTAAGGGAAGAGAACAGTGGGGCATATTACTGGGAGATGGTATGCACGCAATTTCCCTATATGCGGATGATCTCCTCGTATATCTTAGAGAACTACACAATATAACAGACACCATAGCGGGAACCTGGCGACAATTTGCAGAATTGTCGGGGCTGAAGGTGAATTGGAGCAAGTCATGCCTATACCCCTTTAGTACCGGGACTCAAAATCCGAACCTCAGAATTAACAATGAACTTGTCAACTGGCAACCTACATCTTTTAGATACTTAGGTATCCGTGTATATCACAATCAAGCTGACATATTAGAAGGTAATCTATGCAGAACCATTTCCTCAACTCGTGCACAAATTAAATTTTGTAAATCACTGCCGCTAAACGTAATGGGTAGAATAGCACTTATTAAAATGGTAATGTTACCTAGACTGCTGTACTATTTTGTGAATCTCCCAGTCTATGTGCCAGCCAGAATGTTTCGAGAGCTAGAACAAATAATTTGTGACTTTATTTGGAACGCAGGCCGACATAGAATAGCGCTGTGGAAATTGTATGCCCCTACAAACAAAGGAGGGCTGGCTGTTCCGAACATGGAATTTTATTATTTAGCTGCGCAGTTGCAATGGGTAACGAAATGGCTCACTGGACTGAACCTAGCTGAGACAGCCACAACACAGCCAGGATGGTCACTAGCCCAGATAGATAACTTGTTCTACCCGGCAGCAAGATCGCCGAACCCTGCACACACCTTACTGGCCCTGGCTTACCGCTGACACAGACGTAGTCTATATTTAACCAGAAACACAACTCCATATGCACCTGCACTCCCCCTTCTGGGCACCCAGAGACGCCAGAGAGGCACCTCCAGCAGGGAATTAGCACCCTGGCATGCTGCAGAGATACATACGTTAGGAGACTTGTATGAAGATAGCAAGTTGCTGCCTTTCGATAGACTGACTCGTGAATTGGATTTGCCAGCAGCCCAATTCATGTAATACAACTCAATTGTGAGGGCTCTCACAACAACCTGGGGAGACATGACACTGAGCCCCAGCAACATCTGGTGGTTCAGTACTTATATGCAGGGCTTTAAGTGGGCCGGGTCTGTCCGGGTCTGAGCACCGGCAGTTATTTTTAGGGGGCCTCGAAACGGGTCTCTATCGGGCTCTATTTTCGGGCCTCGCACAGGTAGTCCGTTTTCTTTTTTTTTAATTGGACTGCAGTGAGAGCATGCACATCGCTCACTACTGAGAAGTGGAGACGTCATGCCAGGTGAGCCGCATTGTAAGGAAGGGAAATCCTTTAAAGAGTGCCATTTTCTCTCAGGATTTCCCTTCTCTTTTTAAAACGCAGGAGCAACATCATAGTGGGATGATTAGGAGAGAGACGACCAGGCGCGCAACGCCCATTGCCCCTGGCTGAGACAGCTTCCCGGGCGCACACAGCCGCACCCGAGTACTTCACAGGTCTTTAAAAGACCATTTGCTTGTAAAAGAGGCTCTGTTGTTTTTCACCCCTTTTAGAGCCCCTGCATCCCCACTCTGCCTATTGCTGGAAGAATTAGCCTCCCCCAAATTTGGCTCTAGTTGCGCCTCTGGAGATGACCACAGGCAGCCAACTCCAGCACGACCCTGCTCTGACCTTTCACAGTGTCTTGTTTTAGTGCTACGAAAACACACGCTTTGCCTGGCTCACTTAGTTCTTAGTTCTCTTTAATATGGAGATAGTAGCGTTGGAATTACCTTTATATTCCTATACTGTGCTTCACATGGAAATATAGAAGGGCAGGTTCTCACCACCCCAAATTGGCTGTTTGGTATACTCTCTCAAATGTAAGAACTGCAGGTGTTCAGTATCTGTCAGTCACGGCCAATTTAAAGCAGTGTTCCTGGACAAAAGGTTATGTTTCTGAATTAGCGTCTTACACTGAAAAGCTGGTTTACATTTCTTTCGCTGGATCAACCTTTGTTTAAAACACCCCCAGAGAAGGGTGGTGAACTATGGTCCACAAAGAGCAACTGAAAGCTTTCTTGTTCTTTATCAGAAACATCTGCCTTTCAATGGTTATCACCAGCCTTTTCGACCCATTTAGAGGCTGGGTGGATGAGTATAATACGGGGTGTTTAGGATCGGGGGCGGAGGGTGCACGGAAAGAAGGACGGATAGGTGAATAAAGGGCGAGTGGATGGATGGCCAGATGGATGAATGGATAGCTAGATGGATGGATGAATGTATGGATGGATGGAAGGATGAATGGATGCATGGACCAGTACTTAGGATAGGCGGGTGGGCTGATAGATGCTTAGGATAGGTTCTGAGACAGATTTATGGTTGGTTGTATGGGCGGATGGATGGATGAATGGCACAGTACTTAGAATAGGCGGGTGGGCTGATAGATGCTTAGGATAGGTTCTGGGACAGATGTATGTATGGATGTATGGGCGTATGGATGGATGAATGGACCAGTACTTAGGATAGGCGGGTGGGCTGATAGATGCTTAGGATAGGTCCAGGGACACATGTATGGATGGATGGATGGCTGGATGAATGGACCAGTACTTAGGATAGGCGGGTGGGCTGATAGATGCTTAGGATAGGTCCAGGGACACATGTATGGATGGATGGATGGCTGGATGGATGAATGGACCAGTACTTAGAATAGGCGGGTGGGCTGATAGATGCTTAGGATAGGTTCTGGGACAGATGTATGTATGGATGTATGGGCGTATGGATGGATGGATGGCACAGTGCTTAGGATAGGCGGGTGGGCTGATAGATGCTTAGGATAGGTCCAGGGACACATGTATGTATGTATGGATGGATGGATGGCTGGATGGATGGCTGGATGGATGAATGAATGGGTTGCTGGCTGGATGAATGGATGAGTGGATGAATGGATGGATGGATGGATGGATGGATGGATGGAAGGATGAATGGACCAGTACTTAGGATAGGCGGGTGGGCTGATAGATGCTTAGGATAGGTGCAGGGACAGATGTATGTATGTAGGTAGGAATGTATGGATGGATTGAAAGATGGTTGGATGGCGCAGTGCTTAGGATGGATGGATGCAGGGCTTTAAGTGGGCCGGGTCTGAGCACCGGCAGTTATTTTCAGGGGGCCTCGAAACGGGTCTCTATCGGGCTCTATTTTCGGGCCTCGCAAAGGTAGTCCGTTTTCTTTTTTTTTTTATTGGACTGCAGTAAGAGCATGCACATCGATATGCGCATGCTCATTTTGCTCACTACTGAGAAGTGGAGACGTCATGCTAGGTGAGCTGCGTTGTAGGAGGAAGGGAAATCCTTTAAAGAGAGTGTTTTCCGAAGGTAGGATAATAGGAGGGGATTTTCTTAAGCACACAATGCTAGTTATCTTGATTTAGACCACGCCCCTACTTGGATAGGCCACACCCCTTTAAGAGGTTTGTCCCGCCCCTTTTAGAGCACCCCCAGTTTTTTTTCCCCACTTAAAGCACTGCTTATATGTAATGGGAAACGGGAGTCACATCGTACACTGGCTGACAGAAGCGCTACTAGAACACACCCTGATGCCTTTGTCCTCCCTACGCACGAAGTGGGAAGAAGATAGAGGGGACCCATGGATGGACAGGGAATGGGAAACAATCCTAGCTAGCGCAACACAGATTCCGCGCAATGCCAAATTCAGGGTCATACAGTCACATATCGTGCACAGGGCATATCTGTCACCCGACAAGATAAACAGATACTTCCAACTTGCCGATTCTGCTTGTCCGCGTTGTGCTCAAGTAGGAGCAGATTTCCTACACATGACATGGTCCTGCCCCTCGCTACAGACTTATTGGCAGGGAGTAACGAAGGGGCTGTCCGAATGCACTGATCGTCCCCCACTGCATACATGGGAGGAATGCATCTTGGGAATATTCCCCAGGTCCAAAAAACAAAAAGTCACCTCCAGATTCATGGATTTAGGACTAATAGAGGCCAAAAGGCTGATCACTAGAAGATGGAAAAGTAAACACCCCCCTGCAATTGATTATTGAAAAGCCTCACTAGAGGTATGGGCCCAAGCAGAGAGCACAGCGTTGCACAGAGAGGAGACAGCTGGGCTGCGCAAATACCCTATACTGTACTGGGATGCAATTAGAACAATGATGCAATACCCTGGACATGCATCGGAGGACAACACTTCGCAGGGTGGGGAGGAGACCAGAGGTAAAATGGGTACATAATCAGTCCACACATTAGACGCCAGAGGCTCCGGGATAATAATAAGGGCCAAAAAAAAAAGGGGGGAAAAAAAAGAGACGAGTCAACCTGTACGCGGTAGTGGAAGACACATGGGAGGGTAGGGGCTACACAGGATAAATATGTTGAAACCAAAATGTAACAGGCGTGTATCGGATGTGTGAGGTTATTGACTTATGTGTAAATAGTTGTTAGCAATCCATTGTTAAATCTTGCGCTGAGCAGACTGAATGTAAATTGCCGACACTGATTGTCCTGCGAGACAGGATAATTACGCAGGCACTGGAGATAGTCACTGGAGATAGTCAGAAATGTTAGTATACAAATATCACCATAACCAGTGTAACACACATTCAATGTACAATTTCTCTTACAAATGTATGGAGATTGATAAACTCAGTCACATGTAAACCAGAAAGCGTAAATTGGATAAAGACGCGCATGATGTAATATGTATAATGTGTACAATGTGCTTGTTCATATTGAAAATGCAAATAAAGAAATTTAAATAAAAATTAGTACCCGTGTAACATACAAATGCAGCAGTGAGAAAGGTAACCAGTCAACCTTTGCAAAGGGCCCTCCACTTAGCAGCAACATAAGTCACATTTTTTTAGTAACTTGTTTTGATCTGTTGGAGCTACAAACTATTTTTTATTTACAATTGTCAGATTATGCAGAAGATGATGTATTATGTGGCAAATATGGCAGAGCCATAAATATGTGGAAAATATTTGCAAACTAGATTATTTTGCCATTCATGTTTGAACCGCTCTTGTGGAAAAACGGAGAAGTGCTGATGACAATGGCTTGTGATTCCACGTTTAAGCGTATTTGGGACATTCTGTGACTGGAAAGGTATCCCACTTTGTGAATGTATTTTAATGTCAATAACTCATATTAAAACTTAAATAAACATGTGCATCCATTGGTTGAATTAAATAACGTAATAAGATGTAACTGGTCAGTGAAATGCCAAACAAATATTAATAATTGGCATGTTTTGCTCTTTCTGACCACACCTCTGACTCCGCCCACTGACCCAATCCTCAGGTTATTCCCGCCCTCTTATTCTCCGCCCACAGTTCCCCTGCTTTTTTTCCCCCCACTTCGACCACTGATTCACATGATCCATCGGGAAATGGAGTTTGTCCTACTGCCCTTGACGTACTGTTCAGATTCAGTTTCCCTTCCGTTATCCCTGTCCTGCACATGCCTAGCCCTTCCCCGACTCCACTCAGGTTATTGTTATTATCGCGATAACGGCAGTGCTTAATTTGTAAAATATTAAGTGCCAGTGCTCTGACCAGGAGGCCACTGCAGCATGCACCACCCATCGCCCTTGTCATCGCTGCCAAAACAACTACTTACCATCTATCTCGCATGTAAATGCGACAGTTCAGATTATTCCAGGTCCCCAAAGCTAAAGGAATGGCTGGTGAGGCATGTATTAGCAATTTTAATGTATATTATATTCCTAAACTACTGTTGTTCTGCTCATCTCTAAATTAGATGAGTAGCGCCACCATGTGGTGGACTGTTGTAAGTATGGTGTTGACAATTAGGTGCCGGTGCCCAGCACCGGAAACCAATTAAGTGCCGGTGCTTAGCACCGGAAAGCCCCGGCTCAAATTAAGCACTGGATAACGGGAACTTTGGTATCACCTATTTGTTCGCACTGTTGGGGCCGCTGTGCTAAGGCTACTAATGCAAGATCCGTTCCTCCATGTCTGAGATAAAGTTGCGGTTTCCTTAACAGAGAGCTATAAAATTCAAGTTTGTGTTCATATAGTAATGTTTTCAAAGCAGCGGACATTTCAAAAAAGCACTCATAATTTAAAAGCGTGACAAATGGTTTATTTCTCAGAGCAAGAATTAATGTCAACATTTTTTAATTGCTCGCTACCAAGACACTGTTTTTTTTTGGAATCAGGAGCTTCTGAAAACCTCAAAGTCTGTAAACAGAAGGAATAAGACACTGAGATCTAGGAGCAGGTTTAAAACAAGCATTGACAGAGCCAACAGATCTGGTGAGAGTCTGTGTGAGGCTTTGTAACTGTGTGAATGTTCGAATGAGTTAATGAATGGATGAATGAGTGCTTAAAAGGATGCATGAGTGAATGACTGAAAGCAGCGAAGAATAGGCAAGTGACTGAGTGCACTGATGGATGAATGATTGAGTGAGTTCATAGATGGGTGGTAGGTGATTGGATGACTTCATTGAGTGAAGAAAGATTATGTAAATACATACATGAATGGGTAAGTTGACAAGTAAGTGCATGGTACTACAGATGAGCGGGCTGTCCATCCAGCTACAAATATGCACTTATATTCTAATCTGTCTATCCACCCATTTACTCACTCACACATACTCAACCGTCCAAGCACCTGCACTTCATCTATCCATCCTTCCATTCATGTATTCTCACATATCATCCATCTAAACATCCATTTACTCGCCCACATTCATGCATTCATCTAGACATCCATGCACCCGCTTACACTCATGCATCCAGCGCTCATCCACTCACAAGGCTTTGCATTATTCATCCACCTGTGCAGGCAGCAGCGCCTGTGTGCATGTGGTCCGTGCGTCTATAGGTGCTTGCATAGATGCTGTCTCTGTCTGCACTTCTCTCCTATGCAGGGCTTTAAGTGAAATGAAAAAACTAGGGTTGCGTTAAAAGGGGCGTGGCAAACCTCTTAAAGAGGTGTGGCCAACCCAGTTAGGGGAGTGGCCTAAATCATGAGAACCAGCATTGTGTACCACCTCAATATAATGGTGCAATTGTTTAGCTAGTCCTAGAGGAAACGGTTCCCCTTCCTCAAGACTGTATTGTTTACAGCATGGTAACATA
Organism: Calotriton arnoldi; assembly: GCA_963921515.1. Lineage (NCBI taxonomy): Eukaryota > Metazoa > Chordata > Amphibia > Caudata > Salamandridae > Calotriton > Calotriton arnoldi. The sequence goes on along the minus strand of CAWUFW010000004.1, from coordinate 8,567,405 downwards.
AGGACTTTTTTTCATCTCATGTTTCGACTGCTACCAACTAAAATAACCAAAAATCAAATAGCTAAAATATGTCACTGACATTAATAAACAATGCACACTGTAGGGATGCAGAGTTTAACAGTATTTACTCAGTTTGACAAACGCATATTGAAAAAGAATGCGTGCACTCAGTCTTTTTACAATAATTTAATTTGTGAACTACTACTGAAACTGGGAGCATCCAACAAAACCCGTAGGGCTAAGCGACAAAGTACACAATCATCCTTTGCTCCATAGCTTATCACTATTAATGTGGTGAAATCACTTTGGGGGATATGTACAGGAAGTGGCGGAGCGTGTCGTTAGCCTCCTTGGCTTAACGACACGCTCCGCCACTTCTGAAACGCAATGCTGCACCATATTTACAAGAATGTGGTGCAGCCTTACGTTTCCCCCTGTGATGGCGCTAAGTTTAGCAACTTAGCGCCAACGCAGGCACCCTTGCACCATTGTGCAAGGGTGTCTGCGTGCAGGGGAGGATTGTTTATGTGTAGGAAGGTGTCCATTCCTGCCCATAAACAATCCTAAAATGCCATTCTGTCACTTTCATGTGTGCTGCTTCATGCAGCACACATGAAAGTTACAAAATGGCATTTTTTTTTAAAAGGTTTGTTTATGTACAGGAAGGGACACCTTCCTGTACATAAACAAACCATGGCATTTTGCTTTTTCCATGTGTGCTGCACAAGGCAGCACACATGGAAAAAGCAAAAACGAGGAGAAATAATGCATTTCTCCTCGTTTCGCCAACTTAAGACCAGGATTTTCCTGGTCTTAATTTTGGCGCTGCCTCCTATGTACGCCACCCTTGTACATAGGGGGCAGCGTCAAATACAATGGGTGTTGCGTGGAACACCCACCACAACATCCACTGCACGCCCCTTTCACGCTAACCATAGCGTGAAAGAGGGCCTTATGTACAAGGCAGCGTTAAGCCACGTTAAGTGGCTTAACGCTGCCTTGTACATAAGGTGTAGCCTCTATCGCCACCACAACGTCTGTAAAAGTGCCGTTGTGGTGGCGATAGGGGCTTGTACATATGCCCATTTGTGTCTTTAACAATTGCATAAATCGACAAACCAAGATTGAACAGTGATCGCTATACATTAATTTATTCACAGTACACACACCCCCACTGTTCACGAACAGCAGCTCACCATCCATGCAGTTAGGGGGTAATGGACAATCTCGGGTCCAACAATGACCCTCTCGTTCCAGGCCTGCTTGATGTCTGAATGACAGTTGCTCTGGGAATGACAAGCCATTAAAAACTACAAATAGCTCTCGTATAGGCACTGCCTGCAGCTTTTTGACATTAATTTTCTTTTTCTGCATGTCATAGTCTCAGATACCCTGTACTCACATGCTTTGCTCTTAACTTGGTTAAAAACCTTTCAGCACTGCAAATATTACACTTCTGTGATAGAATAATTAAGGTGGAAGGGTTTTGGCAGTGCACTGATAAAGCTGTATGCTTTTGGTGACAATAGTCTTTCAGTGCACTGATAAAGTTGTGTGCATTTGGTGATGATAGTCTGTCAGTGCAATGACAGAGCTGTGTGCGTTTGGTGACAATAGTCTGTCAGTGCACTGACAGAGCTGTGTGCGTTTGATGACGATAGTCTGTCAGTGCACTGCTAAAGCTGTTTGATTTTGGTGAGGATAGTCTGTCAGTGCACTGATAAAGCTGTGCACTAATAGAACTGTGTTTTTGGTGATGATAGTCTGTCAGTGCACTGACAGAGCTGTGTGCATTTGCTGATGATAGTCTGTCAGTGCACTGATAAAGCTGTGTGCGTTTGGTGACGATAGTCTGTCAGTGCACTGACAGCTGTGTGCATTTGCTGATGATAGTCTGTCAGTGCACTGATAGAGCTGTGTGCATTTGGTGACGATAGTCTGTTAGTGCACTGATAGAGCTGTGTGAGTTTGGTGACGATCGTCAGTCAGTGCATTGATAGAGCTGTGCACTGATAGAACTGTGTGCGTTTGGTGACGATAATCTGTCAGTGCACTGACAGAGCTGTGTGCGTTTGGTGATGATAGTCTGTCAGTGCACTGATAGAGCTGTGTGAATTTGGTGATGATAGTCTGTCAGTGCATTGATAGAGCTGTGCATTTAAAGAACTGTGCGTTTGGTGATGATAGTCTGTCAGTGCACTGACAGAGCTGTGTGCGTTTGGTAACAATAGTCTGTCAGTGCACTGATAGAGCTGTGTGCGTTTGGTGACGATAGTCTGTCAGTGCCCTGATAGAGCTGTGTGCATTTGGTGACGATAGTCTGTCAGTGCACTGATAGAGCTGTGCACTGATAGAACAGTGTGCGTTTGGTGACGATAGTCTGTCAGTGCCCTGATAGAGCTGTGTGCATTTGGTGACGATAGTCTGTCAGTGCACTGATAGAGCTGTGCACTGATAGAGCTGTGCACTGATAGAACTGTGTGCGTTTGGTGACGATAGTCTGTCAGTGCCCTGATAGAGCTGTGTGCATTTGGTGACGATAGTCTGTCAGTGCACTGATAGAGCTGTGCACTGATAATACTGTGTGCATTTGGTGATGATAGTCTGTCAGTGCACTGACAGAGCTGTGTGCGTTTGGTAACAATAGTCTGTCAGTGCACTGACAGAGCTGTGTGCGATGGAATGACAATACTCTGTCAGTGCACTGATAGAGCTGTGTGCGTTTGGTGTCGATAGTCTGTCAGTGCCCTGATAGAGCTGTGTGCATTTGGTGAGGATAGTCTGTCAGTGCACTGATAGAGCTGTGCACTGATAGAACTGTGTGCGTTTGGTGACGATAGTCTGTCAGTGCCCTGATAGAGCTGTGTGCATTTCGTGACAATAGTCTGTCAGTGCACTGATAGAGCTGTGCACTGATAGAACTGTGTGCGTTTGGTGACGATAGTCTGTCAGTGCCCTGATAGAGCTGTGTGCATTTGGTGACGATAGTCTGTCAGTGCACTGATAGAGCTGTGCACTGATAGAACTGTGTGCGTTTGGTGACGATAGTCTGTCAGTGACCTGATAGAGCTGTGTGAATTTGGTGATGATAGTCTGTCAGTGCATTGATAGAACTGTGCACTAATAGAACTGTGCGTTTGGTGATGATAGTCTGTCAGTGCACTGACAGAGCTGTGTGCGTTTGGTAACAATAGTCAGTCAGTGCACTGACAGAGCTGTGTGCGTTTGATGACAATAGTCTGTCAGTGCACTGATAGAGCTGTGTGCATTTTGTGACGATAGTCTGTCAGTGCCCTGATAGACCTGTGTGCATTTGGTGACGATAGTCTGTCAGTGCACTTAAAGAGCTGTGCACTGATAGGACTGTGTGCGTTTGGTGACGATAGTCTGTCAGTGCCCAGATAGAGCTGTGTGCATTTGGTGACAATAGTCTGTCAGTGCACTGATAGAGCTGTGCACTGATAGAACTGTGTGCGTTTGGTGACGATAGTCTGTCAGTGCCCTGATAGATCTGTGTGCATTTGGTGACGATAGTCTGTCAGTGCACTGATAGAGCTGTGCACTGATAGAACTGTGTGCATTTGGTGATGATAGTCTGTCAGTGCACTGAAAGAGCTGTGTGCGTTTGGTAACAATAGTCTGTCAGTGCACTGACAGAGCTGTGTGCGTTTGATGACAATAGTTTGTCAGTGCACTGATAGAGCTGTGTGCGTTTGGTGACGATAGTCTGTCAGTGCCCTGATAGAGCTGTGTGCATTTGGGGACGATAGTCTGTCAGTGCACTGATAGAGCTGTGTGAATTTGGTGATGATAGTCCGTCAGTCCATTGATAGAGCTGTGCACTAATAGAACTGTGCGTTTGGTGATGATAGTCTGTCAGTGCACTGACAGAGCTGTGTGCGTTTGGTAACAATAGTCTGTCAGTGCACTGATAGAACTGTGTGCATTTGATGACAATAGTCTGTCAGTGCACTGACAGAGCTGTGTGCGTTTGATGACAATAGTCTGTCATTGCACTGATAGAGCTGTGTGAATTCGGTGATGACAGTCTGTCAGTGCATTGATAGAGCTGTGCACTGATAGAACTGTGTGCATTTGGTGACGATAGTCTGTCAGTGTACTGACAGAGCTGTGTGCATTTGGTAACAATAGTCTGTCAGTGCACGGACAGAGCTGTGTGCGTTTGATGACGATAGTCTTTCAGTGCACTGACAGAGCTGTGTATGCATTTGGTGATGATAGTCTGTCTGTGCACTGACAGAGCTGTGTGCGTTTGATGATGATAGTCTGTCAGTGCACTGACAGAGCTGTGTGCATTTGGTGACGATAGTCTGTCAGTGCACTGACAGAGCTGTGTGCGTTTGATGACGATAGTCTTTCAGTGCACTGACAGAGCTGTGTATGCATTTGGTGATGATAGTCTGTCTGTGCACTGACAGAGCTGTGTGCGTTTGATGACGATAGTCTGTCAGTGCACTGCCAGAGCTGTGTGCATTTGGTGACAATAGTCTGTCAGTGCACCGATAGAGCTGTGTGCGTTTGGTGACGATAGTCTGTCAGTGCACTTAAAGAGCTGTGTGAGTTTGGTGACGATAGTCTGTCAGTGCACTGACAGAGCTGTGCACTGATAGAACTGTGTGCGTTTCGTGATGATAGTCTGTCAGTGCACTGATAGAGCTGTGTGTATTAGGTGAGGGGAGTCCAATGGTGCGCTGGTGGAGTTGTGTGCATTTGGTGAGGACAGTCTGTCAGTGCACCAGTAGAGCTGTGTGCCTTTGGTGAGGCATCGAGTGGTGCACTTTTAGAGTTGTGTGCATTTGGTAAGTGGACTGTGTCGGCACAGAGGTAAAACCATCTGCATTTGGTGATGGGAGTCTAACAGTGCAGTGGCAGAGGTGTGTGCCTTTGGGCAGTGGAGTCTGCCGGTCCACTGATAGAACCATGTGTATTTGGTGAGGGGACATTAGCGGTACACTGGTACAGCTGTAAGGAGTCTGTTGCTGCACTGGAATAGTCATGTGCATTTGGTGAAGGTAGTCCAGCGGTGTACTGGTAGAACTGTGTGGAGTCTGTTGGTGCAGTGGTCGACCCATGTGCATTTGGTGAGGATTGATTAGCTGTGCACTGGTAGAGCGGTGTGGGGTCTGTTGGTGCACTGGAATAGCTATGTGCCTTTGGGGAAGGGAGTCTAGCAGTGCACTGGTAGAGCTGTATGGAGGCTGTTGCCGCACTGGAAGAGCCATGTGTATTTGGTGAAGGGAGTCTAGCGGTGCACTGGTTGAGCTGTGTGTAGTCTGTTGCTGCACTGGTACAGCCATGTGCATTTGATGAAGGGAGTCTACCGGTGCACTGGTAGAACTGTGTGGAGTCTGTTGGTGCAGTGGTAGAGCCATGTGCATTTGGTGAGGGAGTCTAGCGGTGCACTGGTTGAGCTGTGTGGAGTCTGTTGGTGCAGTGGTCGAGCCATGTGCATTTGGTGAGGGAAGATTAGTGGTGACTTGGTAGAGCTGTATGGAGGCTGCTGCTACACTGGAAGAGCCATGTGTATTTGGAGAGGGAAAATTAGCGGTGCACTGGTAGAGCTGTATGGAGGCTGTTGCAGCACTGGAACAGCCATGTGTAGTGGGTGAGGGAAGATTAGTGGTGCACTAGTAGAGCTGTATGGAGGCTGTTGCTGCACTGGAAGAGCCATGTGCATTTGGTGAGGGAAGATTAGCGGTGCACTTGTTGAGCTGTGTGTAGTCTGTTGCTGCACTGGTAGAGCCATGTGCATATGATGAAGGGAGTCTAGCGGTGCACTGGTAGAACTGTGTGGAGTCTGTTGGTGCAGTGGTAGAGCCATGTGCATTTGGTGAGAGAAGATTAGTGGTGCACTGGTAGAGCTGTATGGAGGCTGTTACTGCACTGGAAGAGCCATGTGTATTTGGTGAGGGAAGATTAGCGGTGCACTGGTAGAGCTGTATGGAGGCTGTTGCAGCACTAGAAGATCAGTGAAGTGGGTGGGTTCTAAACACAGGTGTGGGGTTTAAATATAGGCGGGAGTAAGCAATGCGAAATCCTTTCGTGTAAGAAAGTTCAGGATGGATGGTTTTTAGCAGGTACGTGAGTCAGGGTTTGCAGTTAACAAGCAGTGCAGTAACGAATAGAGAACATTGGGCGTTGGAATTGGGGTGAATAAGAACGAGGATGGGATAGGAATGGGGTTGTTAGTAGCGAGTGAGAGATGGTGGTGGTTTTAAAATATGTTGAAAGCAGTTGCCAGCATGGAGATGGAAAATGTGCAGCGCAGAGCACACAGTTTAAACAAACACCACGAGGGTTTGCGCGAAAGGTTAAGGACAGGTGGGATATAGTGAGGGGGTCGAGTTGGTTAGGTTGACATGTGAGGGGAAAGATTTTGAGGGTATTTCTGCACTCAATAAGAGGGTGTAGCACACAGAAGAAAGGATGACGGTACAATTGGGGAGGAGGAGTGTGTGTTTAGGGCGATTAAGCAAAAGTGAGAGTAATTGGGAGAGTAACGTGAAGGCGTAATAGATGTAAATAAGTGGGATTCCATTTTGATAGAGGATCTTGCTATTGCACAACGGTGTGGAATTATATTGCTAATGGTATTATTAGGATTGTGATAATTATGGAGGACCGAGAAGCAGTTAATGTTTACATGAATGTTTTAACTGTTGTTGCACAACACATTTTGGTCAATGGATGTGTAATGTATGTTTCACTGTTCATTTGTAGTTACCCCTGACGAAGGGCCCCAGCAGCCCGAAATGCATTGGGTTTTTAATAAACTGCTTTGGATGAACAACGCGCTTGTACGTATTCTTGAAGAGAGGTCCGGATGGGCACATCTTGAATATGAGAAACTTTTGGAAATTGCATTACCCTGTGTGTGGTAAACACTGGATTAAAGCAAAAGACGAAATGAGATAGTAGATGACATGGAGTAATATGAGTTAAAAAGACTTTATAGAATTTGAAGAAGGCACATAAGGCTGTGCTACTGGTTTTGGGGTGGAATGTCACCCCAACATCAATGAAGTACCTATGGATCTAAGTGCCGTTCGGGCAGGGCACTTTACCAGCGAGCACGCATCGGCGTATGACTAATTGAACTGGATGAGTTGGTTTGAAGTAGGTGTGCATCCCCCACCTCTATGATGCAGCACCAGAAGAGCCATGTGTAGTGGGTAAGGGAAGATTAGCGGTGCACTGGTAGAGCTGTATGGAGGCTGTTCCTGCACTGTAAGAGCCATGTGTATTTGGTGAGGGAAGATTAGCGGTGCACTGGTAGAGCTGTATGGAGGCTGTTGCAGCACCGGAAGAGCCATGTGTAGTGGGTGAGGGAAGATTAGCGGTGCACTGGTAGAGCTGTATGGAGGCTGTTGCTGCACTGGAAGAACCATGTGCATTTGGTGAGGGAAGATTAGCGGTGCACTGGTAGAGCTGTATGGAGGCTGTTGCAGCACTAGAAGAGCCATGTGTAGTGGGTGAGGGAAGATTAGTGGTGCACTGGTAGAGCTGTGTGGAGGCTGTTGCTGCACTGGAAGAGCCATGTGCATTTGGTGAGGGAAGATTAGCGGTGCACTGGTAGAGCTGTATGGAGGCTGTTGCTGCTCTGGAAGAGCCATGTGTATTTGGTGAGGGAGTCTAGCGGTGCACTGGTTGAGCTGTGTGGAGTCTGTTGGTGCAGTGGTAGAGCCATGTGCATTTGGTGAGGGAAGATTAGTGGTGAATTGGTAGAGCTGTATGGAGGCTGTTGCTGCACTGTAAGAGCCATGTGTATTTGGAGAGGGAAGACTAGCTGTGCACTGGTAGAGCTGTATGGAGGCTGATGCTGCACTGGTAGAGCCATGTGCATTTGATGAAGGGAGTCTAGCGGTGCACTGGTAGAACTGCTGTGGAGTCTGTTGGTGCAGTGGTAGATCCATGTGCATTTGGTGAGAGAAGATTAATGGTGCACTGGTAGAGCTGTATGGAGGCTGTTGCAGCACTGGAAGAGCCATGTGTAGTGGGTGAGGGAAGATTAGCGGTGCACTGGTAGAGCTGTATGGAGGCTGTTGCTGCACTGGTAGAGCCATGTGCATTTGATGAAGGGAGTCTAGCGGTGCACTGGTAGAACTGCTGTGGAGTCTGTTGGTGCAGTGGTAGATCCATGTGCATTTGGTGAGAGAAGATTAATGGTGCACTGGTAGAGCTGTATGGAGGCTGTTGCTGCACTGGAAGAGCAATGTGTATTTGGTGAGGGAAGATTAGCTGTGCACTGGTAGAGCTGTATGGATGCTGTTGCAGCACCAGAAGAGCCATCCGTAGTGGGTGAGGGAAGATTAGCGGTGCACTCGTAGAGCTGTATGGAGGCTGTTCCTGCACTGTAAGAGCCATGTGTATTTGGTGAGGGAAGATTAGCGGTGCACTGGTAGAGCTGTATGGAGGCTGTTGCAGCACCGGAAGAGTCATGTCTAGTGGATGAGGGAAGATTAGCGGTGCACTGGTAGAGCTGTATGGAGGCTGTTGCTGCACTGGAAGAGCCATGTATAGTGGGTGAGGGTAGATTAGTGGTGCACTGGTAGAGCTGTATGGAGGCTGTTGCAGCACTGGAAGAACCATGTGTAGTCGGTGAGGGAAGATTAGCGGTGCACTGGTAGAGCTGTATGGAGGCTGTTGCTGCACTGGTAGAGCCATGTGTATTTGGTGAGGGAAGATTAGCGGTGCACTGGTAGAGCTGTGTGGAGGCTGTTGCTGCACTGGAAGAGCCATGTGTATTTGGTGAGGGAAGATTAGCGATGCACTGGTTGAGCTGTGTGGAGTCTGTTGGTGCACTAGTAGAGCCATGTGCATTTGGTGAGGGTTGATTAGCAGTGCGCTGGTAGAGCTGTGTGGGGTCTGTTGGTGCACTGGAATAGCTAAGTGCCTTTGGTTAAGAGAGTCTAGCAGTGCACTGGTAGAGCTGTGTGGATTCTGTTGGTGCACTGGAATAGCCATGTGCATTTGGTGAGGGAGTTTAGCGGTGCACTGGTAGAACTTTGTGGAGTCTGTTGGTGCAGTGGTGGAGCCATGTGCATTTGATGAAGGGACTCTAGCGGTGCACTGGTTGAGCTGTGTGGAGTCTGTTGGTGCACTAGTAGAGCCATGTGCATTTGGTGAGGGTTGGTTAGCAGTGTGCTGGTAGAGCTGTGTGGGGTCTGTTGGTGCACTGGAATAGCTAAGTGCCTTTGGTTAAGAGAGTCTAGCAGTGCACTGGTAGAGCTGTGTGGAGTCTTTTGGTGCAGTGGTAGAGCCATGTGCATTTGGTGAGGGAAGATTACTGTTGCCATGCTTGATCTGTGTGGAGTTTGTCGATGCACGGGTAGAGCCAGGTGCATTTGGTGAGGGTGGCCTAGCGGTGCCTTAGTAGAGCTGTGTGTTTGGGGAGTGCAGTCCAGTTGAGGGATGATCAAAGCCTGTGATAGCAGGAGCCCTGAGAGGGCATCTTTGTCCCAGAGTCAACCAGTGTGTTGCCAACATGCGCACACACAACTCCATCATTTAAGTGCTGCCAACTTAACACGAACCTAAGCTTCAAGTGCGCCCCTCTACCCTATGCACACTTGAACCCACAGTGAACCACTTCCCTATATACATATATTTAAAAACGTGCAACTCTGCCAGGATCACCATCACCCGTATAAAGAATTGTACTGTCATATTTGTGTAAGGCGAAGGTAAGCCAGCGACAGGTCTGCAGCTGTAGGAGTATCACTGCTGACTACAGCTGGAGACAGGAGCATCCTTGTTACCTGAGAGATTCCTGCCATATCTAACGCTTGATCCAGTGGTATTGTTTAGGGTCACCAGTGGTAGCAGCTGCTACACCAAGCTTTTCCTTTGGCAACCCTGGCACCACCCTTACTAGCCATAGTCTCTGGGGCACACAGAGCTGTATATGTAAGAGAATATTTACAATGCTCTAAAAGCTCAGTTTTCTTTATTTATTTCTCATTGCCCTTACCATAGCCATGAGCGTAAGGGTTAGGGGCGGGTGTAACTTGCGTAATTACTGAAATTACTCCGATTACTCTGGCGTAATTGAACTTTTACCCAGGACTAGTAAGAGTAGAACAAAGGGTTGTCCTCCTGGTGATATTTTTTGGGAGATGTAAGGTGTGTGCTGGTGCTTTTGTTACCCCTGGCATTTTGGCGAATCAAGAGAATGTCCTAACTGTGGATATTGATGTAGCTTGTGAAAGATCTTTGCTTTCTGAACAGTATTTTTTACAACCATAAATGGGTTTTTAGGTTCACCCCAAAGTGTAAGCCAAAACAATTACATTTCATAAAAAAGCACTAGGACCTGGCAGTGCTTCCTCAGGGGGTTGGTATGAGAAAATTGCCAGGGAAGCTTTGGGTTCCCAGTTCAGCCCTGGCCACCGCCTCGCAGCACTAGAACCAACATCAAGACCTGCACCAAAAAGATAGCATGGTGGGTTGATAGTTTGCTGTAGAAATTAGGCCTGGGCAAAATGTTAATTACACCAGAGTAATCGAAGTAATTTCAGTAATTACGCATTACTTTTGTGATACCAAATTATGCAATTATGCCAGCTGAGTAATTAAGAGTAATTTGGGGCAAAAATCGTACAGCAATCACAAAGAACAAGAGCAACCCAAATGTCCTTGCGAACTGGGTAGGCTGATCAAGCAAAAACAGTGTTCACAAGGAACTCATTTCAAACAAATAATATGATTTTTAGTAAGGATTAGATTTATCTTGCGTGATTCAAACACAACTGATGCAAACAATTTTTTTTTACCATAATTAAATTACTTTTGTAGCAAGGATGGGGGATTTTCTCAAGAACGTGTGTTAACTATCGCCAAATTCGCTTAACGCAACTTCTCACATCGCAGTCTATTACGGGAAAATAACACTGTGTTAACACACTATTCCCAACCCGGCGGCACCATGCGATAGTCTCACGATAACGCGACAAATGCCCGCGTTAAAATTAACGTGACGCCGAAAAAATGCGAAACACGAAAGCGAAAAAAGTGGCGATGTCCCCAATGGCAATACAAAAATCAGCGAAAACCAGCGACAGGCCTGCGAATCCCATGCATCATGCGTGAGAATGCACTATAAAAGCAGAGAGAAAAAAAAAATGTAACTGCGTAGCTCCATGGACGCACCCGGACCGAGTGCAGAGGACAACACGAACCCCACAAGCTCCACAGACGACCAGCCAGGAACCCCGGGGCCGGGGAAGGGCAAGGAGAAGAGGAAGAGGAAGACGGTGTTCAGTCCGCAGGAAAACCCGATCATCGTCACGGAGGTGACAGAACACTACCAACAACTGCTCGTCACATCCACTGTGTCATCGGCAACACAAACAGAAATATGGCAGTCCATCGTGAACAACGTGAATGCAGTCGGAGTGTTGAGGAGGACAATGGAGGAGGTCAAGAGGCGCTGGCATGATGTGAAAAGCCAAACCAAGCAGAAACTCGATGCCAACCGGAAGGCAGCAACGGCGACTGGAGGTGGGAGTCCTGCGCCACAGGAGGAGCTGGATGAGCTGGAGGAAATGGTGGCCACAGTCATCAGTGCGGAGACGGTGCAAGGAGTTGGGGGTCCGGACACTGCTCGATATGACCTGACCCAACAGCAACAGGGTGAGTAACGAGCAGAGACTGGGGGGACGGGGGGAGACAGGCACAATGGCACACATGCACAATTATGTGTAGCACACTGCACACCCACAATGATTGTGGAACATGTCCCTGATACCCTTGGCACACTTCAGCACACATAGAAACACCAAGTAGGCCCCCGTCCACTATGTGCACAAAGGGGCCCCCCTCCCTATCACCAATCGCACAACCTACCCATGCACATGTGCTGAATCCAGCAAAGCAGCGGCTCTGTGAGCCACACCGACAATGCAAGTGACACTGCATGACCAATAGCATGGCTGCAGTCAAAATACATGACATGGTGCACGCCACGACACTGAGGTGGCCCAGTGTGGATAACATCCTCAAAGGAGCAGGTCACACCCTGACACACCCACGTGCACATACAACCCCTGACGTCAACAACACATCTGCAGGCAAACAATGCACAAGAGTCCAAAATCCGTCCAAGAGCACAAATGACCCAAGTCGCCAACATCTCAGCACCGTAAAAGCACACAAGTCAAAGGCACACCGCCTCAAAGGGATAAGGGGCCGCTAAATCAGAGCTGCAGGGGCGACTCTCTCACAATGCAGCACACACACATAGCAATCACAGCACATCAACATTGACGACAATGTGGTACAAAGTGCCACACTTACACCACAGAACAGAGGACACAACTGGTGCTGCATGTGCGTAGAAACTGGCCAACCACATCAGGCGTAGCAGGAAACTGACAGATGATAATGTATGAGTACAACCTCACATCCGTCATGTAGTCGAAATGTCCACTGTCTCCCATCAAATACCCAGCTCCTCCAAAACAGTCACAATGTACATTGCCATGCAGTCTGTATGTAAACATGTACAATGCGTGCACATACATGGAACACACTGTTAACCTGCATCTCCCCTTCACATTGCAGAGGGACAATCAACACCTCCTGTAGAGCAGACCAGACATCTCTTCAGTGATGATGAGGAGGCCCCCCTGGCCAGCTGCTCCGACACCCTCCAACGGCTCGTGGACAGCCTCCGCACCCCACCTCCAGGAGCAGGGCAGCCCAGCTGCATCGAGGTGATCCCACCCCCTGCACAGACCACACAGCAGGAAGCACCCACCACCACGGCTGGCTCCCAGCACCTCACCGAAGAACACATGGCATTCCAACGCCGTGTGTCAGACTGCCAGAGGGGGCTGGCTGAACAGGTGCGGGTGGGTTTTGACCTCATGGCAGCCAAACTAGATGCCATACGTGGGTGTCTTAGTCCCATCAGGGACCACTTGCAGTCCCTAACGGACATCCACAGTCCGCTCCATGCCCTACAACAATCCTTGGCTGACCTCGCTGGAGCCATTACTCGGATACAAGAACTGTCTAGTCAGAGAGGCTCCAGCGATGACAGCACAGAGATATTATCCGGCTTTCCAGCTCTGCGGCGGGTAGATTACCGGCGCACGTCCTCCTTGGGCAGGACACCACCACATTGGTGTCTGGAGCTGACAAGACCGAATGGAGTGAGTGTTTCCCTCCAGATAGGTTACAACTAGGATTGGCGGGACTTCGTGCTCGTCTCCACGAAGAGTGGTAGGTAGGAACTCCTCCACCCACCACCAAGTGTAGATAGTTTTACACCTAGGTCCTGATGAAATGCAATGGATCAGTATTGACCGCAATGCATGAAACATGTTGACCACTTTGTAAGAGTTGAGCTCTGCTCCGCTGGACCATTGTGCCAGAGAGCAGCCACTCCATTTCTCTTTTAATAAGGTGGATAGCCACCCTAATAAAAAGTTTATTTGGATTATCCAACCTTTTTTATAATCACCCACTCACATCACATCTACACTGTTCTCTAGGGCCCTCACACCCACAGCACCATACGGCAAGAAACTGAAGATCTCCGCCAAAGAGCCCCTTTATGGGTGCCCGTCGGGTATTGCAGCGCCGACCCGACGAGGAGCAAGTCCATATGATGAAGCATGACACCTAGCTTGCTGGGTGTGTGAGGACTTTAGTTCCGAAAAGGAGTATTTCCCTCATCCCCCACCTCTGTCACATGTTGTCCATACCTTTTTTATTGGGGAACAGCTCACCTTTCGTGTTACGTAGCACAGAGTTGGCACAGATGCGCAGGACAATGGAGAACATGGAGCGGATGCAGGCAGGAAGGATGGCTGCCACGGCTGATCACCAGCGAGATGTAGCTGGGATCTTCCATGCCCTGCAGATCCTCATCTTGCCATTGCTGCCACATAGCCTGTCCCAGATGACTGCTGCAGGAACTTCGACACACACATCTCTGCCCCCTGATGTGTCAGTGGCACACAGTGATGCAGCCATACCACCTCCGCCCCCTGATGTGTCAGTGGCACACAGAGATGCAGCCATAACACCACCACACACACCTGGCACACCTGATACAGAAGACATATTAGAGAACGAAGATGTGGATGGTAATGACTCTGTGTCAAAAAGAAGGTTGTAGCATTCATCCCCCGCCATATGGCCTGTTTCTGCTTGGTACAGCCCTCTGCATCATGCCCTGGTACAACACCTTCCACTGTCCCCCGGAACACTCTGCGACATTCACCTGGACCCCGACATGGACTGCCATATCTGCTCTGGTTACCAATGACACAGCAAACAGGCTGCGGACTCAACCCTTCCTCTGCCGATGAACTTGTCATTCTCTAAAGGACTCTGTTTGGACCTCCACTGGGCAACCATTTAATGTGGGGTGTGCATGGCCATGTACTACTCCAGCTCCGACACTCCACAAGATGTGAATAAAACATTCCTAATCACACAGATGTGTCATGTCTATGTTCAATCAAGTATAACAGGATGGTTGACTGTAGGGACATTGATTGCACAAAAAGGTACACCCTGGGAAATGACATCAATGCGCATGTTTGACCGTGACACACATGGCCAATTAGATGACTGTGAAGGTATGAACTAGCTGTGGCCTCATTGATCATGAACAACAATCTCGCCACCCCCCTACGTAGCCCCACATCCATGTATTAAATAGGGCTGTGTTTTCAAATATGTCAAAGTCGGTAGGAGGCCTTAAGTAGTGTCCCACATCACATGTGACAACAGAACATCTCTTCGCATACCTACACACACTCAACTGTGTGGACACAGCCTGGTTTGATTGAACAAATTGATCCACATGGCTAGAAGTTGGACACCATACTCACATTGCTGGAGACACGTAAGCGCACAGGTCTACCAGCAACTCTCCCAACCACAATGTCTGGCTCACGGAGGTGGAGCTGGCAATAGGGACCCACCCCTAAGTGAAATGCGTCAGTCAGTCCCTCCCTGTGTACAGACAATGCTCATTGAGGCCCACAATTTGGCATGCTAATCAACACTCATCACAGTTGAACACTAGTGAAGTTGCGTACACTTTATTAGCATGTGCGTGTCAGTACGGGCAAGACAAGGGCCACAAAATGCAGACCAATGCATCATACATTAACAGGCAGCAAAGGAACATGTAGAGGTGCAAGACATGGGGAGGCACAAATGAACACCAATCATTACAGCTGCCAACGGTCTCAGCCCACCTTGCCTTGCTGGACGAGTCATGTGGTGTTTGGCGAATGCTCATTGCACCGTGTCAGGGGACACCACTCACAGCCCATGGGATCTGCATAGTCCTGTACCACCGGACTGCGCTGACTGTCTGCTCTGCTGACAGTGAGCAGGTGAAGGAGTCCAACAAGGTCACATGTAGTACTACATTGCCATGTGTGTACTCTCCCTCCAGCGGTGTGTCAGGTTGAGGAACGTTGCCAGGCGCCGCTGTCCACTCACCTTGCACAGGTGTGTGTCAACCCGCAGTCTTGCACGCACATGCATTCTGAGTTCAGGCGAATGCAGCCATGTCCACTGTTATGGTGGGATATGTGTCCATTTCTCCAAGATGCAAAAGGGTGTTGGGACCTGCCCTATGGGTTACAATCTCTTGTGGCTGCAGGAGCGCAGTTTCATGGGCAATCAGTTCCAAGAGTACGTCGTTGTCGACTTCAACGAACACGGGGGCGAGCCAATCCATTAGCTGGTCCGGACAGATGTGCTCCGTCCACGCCGTTTCACCAATCCGCAACATAGTCCAATAGGGGAGCGCTTCAATGTGGTCACTGAACACGAGGAAGTATGCAATCTCACATGCCCAACTGCCAGCACATACGCCAGTTACCAAGGCATCCCATGAACGGGTACCACGGTTACACTCCTGGTCGTGGTCCAACAGGGGGCGCACACACATGTCATAATACAGTTCAGCTACCGTTGTGTTGGATAGGCAGACATCCATGGGCCACTCGAATATGCATGGTAGACAGTGGAACCAGGGCTGGACGCAGGTGACATACGCAAGACGGAAGCTCAGACGGTAACTGATGCGCAACACTGCCAGTGGCAGTGCCCCCAACAAATGCAGCATTCGGTCACGGTACAGTTCCACGTGACAGGCGTTGTGCATGCGCCTGGGATGTTCTGACATTGCGTTGATCGCTCCCGTAGAACCGGCAACCTTCTGACCTGCGGCTGTTATGTGGATGATATGCCACAGCTCGGAGCAATGAGTCGAATGAGTGTGCAGAGTTTGGACGTATGGGTTGTCCTATACTTAAGTGTCAAGGCCATTCCATGCAGGAGTACCTCGAGAAAGGACTTCTGTGTGTGGGGTGTGGATACGTTGATCTTTCATTATCGCTGTGTGTAGTGTGGGAGTCGTCATCATCTGAAAAACACACAAGATGATGGACGGAATGCTGCACATTGGCAAACATTCACCCCCAGTCACAGATCTGGGTTTAATCCATCGTTATTTTGCTTCACCACGCCACCCCAGTTCAGACATAGCCATATGCAAATCAGTCTTGACCCTGTGCCTCATGGGAACAGTCCAGACCGAACTGCCAAGCCATGTCTTCCCTGGACCGGAATCAAGCATCCTAGGACCGGTTTCGGGCTTTCAGCCCTCATCAGCCAGGATAGCTTGACTCCAGTGGCGTAGTGAGCACGGGACCCACGTCTGGGCATACCCTTCCCACTTAGGGCGAAATGCAAAACACACAAGATGATGGACGGAATGCTGCACATTGGCAAACATTCACCCCCAGTCACAGATCTGGGTTTAATCCATCGTTTTTTTGCTTCACCACGCCACCCCAGTTCAGACATAGCCATATGCAAATCAGTCTTGACCCTGTGCCTCATGGGAACAGTCCAGACCAAACTGCCAAGCCATGTCTTCCGTGGACCGGAATCAAGCATCCTAGGACCGGTTTCGGGCTTTCAGCCCTCATCAGCCAGGATAGCTTGACTCCAGTGGCGTAGTGAGCACGGGACCCACGTCTGGGCATACCCTTCCCACTTAGGGCGAAATGCAAAACACACAAGATGATGGACGGAATGCTGCACATTGGCAAACATTCACCCCCAGTCACAGATCTGGGTTTAATCCATCGTTATTTTGCTTCACCACGCCACCCCAGTTCAGACATATCCATATGCAAATCAGTCTTGACCCTGTGCCTCATGGGAACAGTCCAGACCGAACTGCCAAGCCATGTCTTCCCTGGACCGGAATGAAGCATCCTAGGACCGGTTTCGGGCTTTCAGCCCACATCAGCCAGGATAGCTTGACTCCAGTGGCATAGTGAGCACGGGACCCACGTCTGGGCATACCCTTCCCACTTAGGGCGAAATGCAAAACACACAAGATGATGGACGGAATGCTGCACATTGGCAAACATTCACCCCCAGTCACAGATCTGGGTTTAATCCATCGTTATTTTGCTTCACCACGCCACCCCAGTTCAGACATAGCCATATGCAAATCAGTCTTGACACTGTGCCTCATGGGAACAGTCCAGACTGAACTGCCAAGCCATGTCTTCCCTGGACCGGAATCAAGCATTATAGGACCGGTTTCAGGCTTTCAGCCCTCATCAGCCAGGATAGCTTGACTCCAGTGGCGTAGTGAGCACGGGACCCACGTCTGGGCATACCCTTCCCACTTAGGGTGAAATGCAAAACACACAAGATGATGGACGGAATGCTGCACATTGGCAAACATTCACCCCCAGTCACAGATCTGGGTTTAATCCATCGTTATTTTGCTTCACCACGCCACTCCAGTTCAGACATAGCCATATGCAAATCAGTCTTGACCCTGTGCCTCATGGGAACAGTCCAGACCGAACTGCCAAGCCATGTCTTCCCTGGACCGGAATCAAGCATCCTAGGACCGGTTTCGGGCTTTCAGCCCTCATCAGCCAGGATAGCTTGACTCCAGTGGCGTAGTGAGCACGGGACCCACATCTGGGCATACCCTTCCCACTTAGGGCGAAAAGCAAAACACACAAGATGATGGACGGAATGCTGCACACTCACCTTGCACAGGTGTGTGTCAACCCACAGTCTTGCACGCACATGCATTCTGAGTCCAGGCGAATGCAGCCATGTCCACTGTTATGGTGGGATATGTGTCCATTTCTCCAAGATGCAAAAGGGTGTTGGGACCTGCCCTATGGGTTACAATCTCTTGTGGCTGCAGGAACGTAGTTACTCGTCCATGAAAGCGAGCGCAGCTTCATGGGCAATCAGTTCCAAGTGTACGTCGTTGTCGACTTCAACGAACACGGGGGCGAGCCAATCCATTAGCTGGTCCGGACAGATGTGCTCCGTCCACGCCGTTTCACCAATCCGCAACACAATCCAATAGGGGAGCGCTTCAATGTAGTCACTGCACACGAGGAAGTATGCAATCTCACATGCCCAACTGCCAGCACATACGCCAGTTACCAAGGCATCCCATGAACGGGTACCACGGTTATACTCCTGGTCCAACAGGGGGCGCACACACATGTCATAATACAGTTCAGCTACCGTTGTGTTGGATAGGCAGACATCCATGGGCCACTCGAATATGCATGGTAGACAGTGGAACCAGGGCTGGACGCAGGTGACGTACGCAAGACGAAAGCTCAGACGGTAACTGATGCGCAACACTGCCAGTGGCAGTTCCCCCAACAAATGCAGCTTCGGTCACGGTACAGTTCCACGTGACAGGCGTTGTGCATGCGCCTGGGATGTTCTGACATTGCGTTGATCGCTCCCGTAGAACCGGCACTCTTCTGACCTGCGGCTGTTATGTGGATGATATGCCACAGCTCGGAGCAATGAGTCGAATGAGTGTGCAGAGTTTGGACGTATGGGTTGTCCTGTACTTAAGTGTCAAGGCCATTCCATGCAGGAGTACCTCGAGAAAGGACTTCTGTGTGTGGGGTGTGGATACGTTGATCTTTCATTATCGCTGTGTGTAGTGTGGGAGTCGTCATCATCTGCCATGGTATCTCTCCCAGGGGATGCCTGCCGCATGTAATTCCAAGGTCGGAGGTGCAGACGTCCTTTCGCCTTCTGTATTGAGACAAAGGGGCTTTCATCCCTAATGTTAGTCTGACTACTGTTTGTATACTGGGAATGTGATGTGGCTTTCGCGCTGCAATTGAGGCTAGGCCTTGGGCTCATGGTGTACCAAAAGCGATGAACACACACAACAGTTGGCATGTATGAGCCAAGACCCCGAGCGGCCTTGTGCTCCTTGTACAATCCCTTAGTGCGTGGACGCCCTCCGGGTGCATGCAACATTGCAACATTGTCGATTGCGGGCCGTGTGGCGCAGACACAGCAACAGAGACACACGCATCAGTTGGTTTCCTGTGCAGCCCAGATATGAACCATGCCCAGAAGCCAGGGATAATTGTTCACACCCCTACGCCGGCCTGGCGTACGCCGAGCCAGCCCACTCGGCTTATGTATAAAGGGGGGGACGATGACGCAACGTGTCCCAGTTCTTCCCCACTGCCTGAGGTGACATGGCTGCGTCCACCTGCCATATGACGAGACTCAATCAGAAAGGGTCCATGACTTGCGTTGCACGGGGTCGGTGGCACCGGTTACACTGCGGCCGGCACAGGACTACCGCCACAGGACGGTGACTTTCGGTGCACTGAGGTAGGGGCACCTAAAGTGCTGAGCGGGTGTGCAGCCTGCGATGATGCCGTGTGCACTGATATGGTCTCTGCCATTGCAATATCAAGACCCAGAATCAAGTGTGCGACCTGGTGGACTGCAGTGTAGGCCTGAGCCAGCGGGCAGCGCGGGCCTACCGCCACATGGCGTTGCCTCGCGGTTCACAGAGTTAGTGGCACCTATAGAGCTGAGCGGGTGTGCAGCCTGCGATGATGACATGTGCACTGATATGATCTCTGCCATTGCAAAATCAAGACCCAGAATCAAGTGTGAGACCTGGTGGACCGCGGTGCGGGGATGCGTGATGTCGAGGCTGCCAAGGTCGTGGGCCCCGGGCTTGGAGCTTGCACCGGCACGTGGTGGGCCCTCTTGGAGACACGCCGGTGGCGGAAGGTGAGCAGTGAGGCCTGGGTGCGCAGGGGCGGGCAATCCCCGCTGGGCGGTGGGAGGGGCTGGGGTGCAGCAGCCTGTGTGTGCAGGGACGGCCATGCGATGTTGCCATGTGCAATGATATGTACTCTGCCATCATTAGCTGTGGACTCTGTTTCAGATGAGGGACCTGGTGGACTGCTGTGCTGGCACGTGGTTGGAGACACACCGGTGGCAGCAGGTGAGCAGTGAGGCCTGGGTGTGCAGGGGCGGGCAATCCCCGCTGGGCGGCGGTAGGGGCTGGGGTGCAGCAGCCTGTGTGCGCAGGGGCGGCCAAGCGATGTTGCCATGTGCAATGATATGTACTCTGCCATCATTAGCTGTGGACTCTGTTTCAGATGAGGGACCTAGTGGACTGCAGTGTATACCGGCACGTGGTTGGAGACACACCGGTGGCAGCAGGTGAGCTGTGAGGCCTGGGTGCGCAGTGTCGGCACTGTCTCTCCCTGTCCCTCTCTTCCTTTCACTGTCTCTCTCTCTCCCTATCTTTCTCTCTCTTTCTCTCTCTCTCTCACTCTCCCTCTCTTTCTTTCACTGTCTCTCTCTCTCCCTCTCTTTCGTTATCTTTCTCTCTCTCACTCTCACTCTCACTCTCTTTCTTTCACTGTCTCTCTCTCTCCCTCTCTTTCTCTCTCTTTCTCTCTCTCTCACTCTCCCTCTCTTTCTTTCACTGTCTCTCTCTCCCTCTGTTGCTCTCTCTCTCCTTCTCCCTCTCTCCCCCTTTCTCTCTCTCCCTCTCTTTCACTCTCTCTCTCTCTCTCTCTCCATTTCTTTCTCTCTCTCTTTCTCTCTCTCTCTCTCTGTCCTTTGTTGGGCGCATGACGCACCTTCTTATCTTCAATTTTGTCTTGCAGGCTTTGACTTGCAGATTGTCCAGAGAAGACCCGCCATGACTCTTCCAATTATTGGTGTTGAGTTAAATTTGAATAAAATAATTAATTTTGTAATTCTAAGATGTATGAGTGTTTTTCCTTTTTCTGACCACCCATGAATGTTAATTGTTGTACTTGTGCGACATCAGGCGAATTGTTGTGTTCATGTATTTGTAAGGTAGATGTGTAATGTCTTTGTCCGGGGGGAGGGTCCTGGTGGAAGTGGGGGGCCTGGGTGTGGTGGCGGTGGGTGTTGTGGCCCTCTTGGGGCTCCGAGCTGCATGATCAGTGGCTCCATGGCATCTGTTGTTCTTCAGGTGTGGCTCTGGGCTGGGCTCCCTTTCATGGTGCAGGTTGTCGTCCGACTTAACACCAGGTAGGAGCAGGTGTTAAATCCATGCTGCTAAAGCGCCTTATCGCATGTTTTTGACTCTTATCGCCGATCTGGCTGGTCGTTGGGAATGTTGTGGAGTGGTGTTTTCGCGGGTTTTTGCACGGGAACGCCTACTCTGCATCTCATTAGCGTTAGTTGCCGGCGTCATCCGTGGCGATGTTTTTTGCGGCTGCTATCGCGGGAAAACTGGTGACATCGGCTGTTAGCACCTGCTTGTGAATTGTGCGATGAATTTATCGCCACTTTGGCTGCGATAAAGTGCTGCTAACTCGGCGATAAGTCCTTGTGAATATGCCCCGATATTAATAGACAGTTTTATAGACACCCACAGAACAAATATTAAAACTGTACCCACTTCAGCCAAAGTGAGTATAATTTATTTTGCAAAAAAGTATTTCAGTTGGAAGAAATATAAAAAACTAGTGTATTTACATTATATACATTTTCACCTTTGGACGTGACTTTGTGACCCCAGTGAAGTGACCATAACCAAAGCAGTGTATAAACGTGGTGCTGATACGGAAAAGGACAATGGTTATTGGTAAATGAAAGGGGAGTCTCCTATATATCTGATACAATCCATTCAGGGTTAACAACTCCTAATTTGTTCGAGCTCTCCCTTTGTAGTTGTCGACGACGTTTCGACCCTCTCGTGGTACGGGGTCTCTTCAGGACGTGAATGTTGGGGACCGGCAACACTAATAAGGTGCCCACGGGGAGGAATCAATCTTCCAGGTATAGGTCTAAGATAGTAGTACCCAAGATATGTGGCTCCCTATTGGGGAATATGCTCAGTTCGACTTCCAGCAGTATTCACAGTAATAATGGATTACTGTGGGTCCGTCGGTATGTAGTGAGGGTGGTTTTCAATGATAGTTGGTCTTAGGGACTCAGAGTGCTCTGAATTACAGTAATCTTTATGGAGGAGGAGTAGCTAATAACTCATACTCGAGCAATCAGGATCCATGCTATCTTGATAGAAAGGGCGATAAGTGGAAAAAGGTGCCAAGAGTGCGCCGCGCTCCAGTGGCCGTGAAGATCGCGGTATCAGAGTAAATTAATTACTCCCGGAGGCCGGAGGGATCTAAGCTTTCCGGATGGCAGACAGCCTGGGATTAGAACACGGGAGCAGAAAATTCCAAACACATTTGTGGGGGAAAAATCCAGAAGTTTCTTCCACTTCAAAACTGGCACTGGGTATAAAAGTAGGACCAATAGGCCCATTTTCAGATCACTTCTGGACCTGCAGAAGGACTCTCAAAGGACTGCCCTGCTGCCTGTGGCCTGGTGTACTTCAGAGGACTGCCCTGCTGTACCAAGAGGACTGCCTTTCTGCCTGAAGCCTGCCTTGTGCCCTCAGAGTACAGCCCTGCTGCTTGAGATCTGCTTTTCTGCTTGAACCCAGGACTTCTAGAGTGACTTCAACATCTGGTTAGATGGCCTCCTGATCAGAACTTCAGGGACAGAAACAGCTTCAACCATCTGAGCCTGCACCTGAACCTAGCCAGAGTGACTCCTGGCCCTCCAAGTGGTGCCCCTTCAGTCCTGGACCCTTGGAAGTGGTGTTAAAGGTGCCCAGATAGCCCAAATCTAAAACGTGGGACTTTCAGCTAAAAATTGGTCTTGGATCCAAGAGGAGATCAGGACCGCCCAAGGTGCCACACCAGTCGGCCTGACCTTGTGGTGCGTTCTTCTCCACAGCAGAAAATCCTGTTCAGTGGCTCCTCACAGAAGGGGTACCTGGCCTCGTGGAGCCCTCATCAGCTACAGCCTGCAGCCTCGTTCTGCTGGAGATTTTTGACTTCCTTAAAAGACTAAGTCCAAACATAAGCAAAGATACAGCTTTTAAAAGGTTCAAGATAGTTCAGTCATAGAAAACTATGGATGCATCACTTTTAGCACAAAGTACCTGGGATGCATCAAAATCAAAGACAAAAAACAGGTGCAGGGGAGGAGCCGAAAAAACAAAGTAATGCGTTGGGTCCTTACTCTCAGAAAGGTGATGCGTCGGTTCCTTAATCTCCGGTAAGGTGATGCGTCGGTTCCTTGCTCCAGGGGAGGTGATGGGTCGTTTCCTTACTGCTAGGTAGGACAGGTGATGCATTGGTTCCTTACTGTGAGAGGAAGTGATTCACCGGTTTCTTACTGCGTGGGGAGGTGATGCGTGGGTTTCTTACTGCCAGGGGAGGTGATGCATCATTTTTCCGGACACGCGGCCTCGGTTACTTACAGAAGCCCAGCGTCAATGCATATGTAGCGCATAGGTGCATTGCATGGAAAATCCAGGTGCACTGTGGTCGATGGGGTGATAGCAAATCAGGTGCTGCATCGATTCTCCCGACCGCGAGTAGGTGATGCGTCGAATCTTCAGCAAACAACAGGGCCTGCGTCTGAGTCGGAGCGGGTGTCTTAGACATTGGAGACACGGTGCTCTGGTCTCAGGCTGCGGCGATCTTGGAGCTGCACAACAGGTGATGCATCGATTCATCCGCTGCATTGCAGCGATGCATTCGTTTTTCAACCGCACTGCAAGCTTGCGGCGAGAAAAACAGGTGCTGAAGACTAGTACATGGATTTTCTTTCTTTCTTGCAGCAGAAGCCACATTCAGGGGCCCATTTCTGAAACTGGCACCATTTGGCAGGTCAGAACTCCAAGCAAATGAGTTCAGGGGTTGCAGGTGAAGTCTTTGATTGCCCTGAGACTTCTTAACAGGAGGCAAGCACACACAAGCCCTTGGCGAACCTTTGTAAGCAGGATGATGAAAACAGAGTCCAGTCCTTTCACTCTCCAAGACAGAAGCAGCAAGCAGCAGGTCAGCACAACACAGCAACAAGCAGAGTGGCAGTTCCCCTCCTACAGCTTCTCCAGCTCTTCTTCTTGGCAGAACCTCCTCTTAGTCCAGAAGTGTTCTAAAAATGTGGGTTCACAGGTCCAATACTTATACCAGTTCATGCCTTTGAAGTTGGTATACTTCCAAGGAAAGTCTTTGTAGAGCACAAGACCTTGCCTTTCCCTAACAAACTACAGGGGGGTGGAGACAGCTTTGTGGGAGGACAGGCACCGCCCTATTCAGGTGTCATTGATAACTCCTCCCACCACTCTAGCTCCAGAAGGCCCATCAGCCTTGTGATGGGCATCAGGATATGCAAGGCACACCTCAGCTCCCTTTGTGTGACTGTCTAGAGTGAATGCACAAATAGCCCATTTGTCAGTCTAAAACAGACGTGGATTCAACAGGCAGGCAGAGGCACAGGATGGCAAAGCAACAAAATGCCCACTTTCTAAAGTGGCATTTTCAAACACACAATTTAAAACCAACTTCACTAAAAGATGTACTTTTTAATTCTGAGTTCCAGAAACCCACACTCCAAATCTCTACCTCTTTCCAATTGAAAGTTACACTTGTAAGGGGTTACAAGGCAGCTCCAATGATAACCTATGGGAGAGATAGACTTTGCAATATTGAAAAACGAAATTAGCAGTATTTCACTATCAGGACATGTACAACACACCTGTATATGTTCTACCTTTCACATACACTTCACCCTGCCCATGGTGCTACCTTAGGGAGGGCCTTACATGTAGAAAAAGGGAAGGTTTGGGCCTGGCAAGCGGGTATACTTGCCAGGTCGACATGGCAGCTTAAAACTGCACTCACAGACACTGTAGCAGTAGGCCTGAGATATGTTTGCATGGCTACTCGTGTGGATGGCACAATCAGTGCTGCAGGCCCACTAGTACCATTTGATTTATAGGCCCTGGAAACACAAAGTGCACTTTGCTAGGGACTTACCAGTAAATCAAATATTCCAAATATGGATAACCAATCATAATCATAATTTACACAAGGAGCACTTGCACTTTAGCATTGATCAGCAGTGGTAAAGTGCCCAGAGTTTTAAAACAAGCTAAAACAAAATCCAGCATACAGTCAAAAATATAGGAGGCAGAAGCAAACAGGCAGAGTAAACCACTACAAGGATGCCCAGTCTAACACGAGTGATACTATTTCTAACATATATTATGTGATTGGCTGTGTGACTGTGTGTATCCCTGTGTGTGTAGGTATGTGCGTGACTGTATGGGTGAAGAACTGGTGCGTGAGTGGCTGTATGGGTGAGGGACTGGGTGTGTAAGTGGCTGTATGGGTGAGAAAGTGGCTTTTTGAGTGGGTGTTTGGTGAACTGAGTGGGTGTGGAACTGGCTGTATTGGAGAGTGAGTGTCTGTGGGATTGGCTGTATAGGTGAATGAGTGGACGTGTGAGTGCTTGTATGGCTGTATGAATGGGTATGTAAGTGGTTGTATGGGTGTATTTGTGGGTATGTGAGTGGTTGTATGGTGAGTGAGTGGCTCTGTTGAGAGGCTGTATGGGTGAGTGAGTGGGTGTTTGAGTGGCTGTACAAGATTGAAGGGGCTGCGTGAGTAGCTGTATGGGCGAGTGAGTGGCTGAGTGACTGTATGAGTGAGTGAGTGGCTGTGTGAGTAGGTATATGGGTGCATGAGTGGCTGTGCAAGTGACTCTATGGGTGCATGAGTGGGTATGTGAGTGGCTCAATGAATGAGTGAATGGGTGTTTGAGCAGTTGTATGGGTGTGTGAGTGGGTGTATGAGTGGTTGTGTGGGTGTGTGAGTGGTTTAGTGGATAATGTCATCAATGATGTCACTGACCATGTCATGAGTGATGTAATATGTGAGGTCATAAGCAGTGCATTGCGGGGGCGCAATTTATAGTTAGCTCAGGTAACTATAACTACTGAATTTCTGTGGTTTTGTACGTGAGAAATCTGAGCCTAACTATAACGTCCCTGTAGTCCTTGTTTTTTTCAGTGAATTTCTAAGGTTTTTTAATTTTTATTTCCTGACTATAACGTCCCTGTAACCTTTGTTTTTTTCTGTGAATTTCTATGGTTTTTTAAATTCTACTTTTCCTAGCTATGACTTCCCTGTAACCTGTGTTTTTTCCAGTGAATTTGTAAGGTTTTTTAAATTATGTATGATAACTGGATCATCCATGTAAGCTATGGATATTTAATAGGATGTATAATATTTTTAATGCAATTTTAACTTTAACCTGTAACTTTACAGGATGATAATAATATTATGATCACAGTAGAAGTAGATCTCCGATTAATTAAACATTACCTGCTATATTTATATTTGAAAGCCCACTTTAAAGAAGAATTGTTTTATTTTTAGTATTTATTTGTCTTATGTTTTTTTGGGAGTCCCGGATCCGCCGCGAACCATCCTGTCACGTATTTTCCAGTGCAACGGGAGTACTTAAAAACATTTATAGACACTTTTAAATTATTGTTTAAGGTAAGTGGTTCACTAAAAAAGTAATGAAAGTTATATTATTATAGAGAAAAAAAGTTCCAGAGCTCGTGAGTGTTAATTGTCAACTCGACCTGGCATTAAAATTGCACACACAGGCTCTGCAGTAGCAGGCCCAACGCATGTTTCAAGGGCTACTTGTCTGGATGGGTGACCGGGAGTATAAGCACTTGAGTATATATCTAAATAAGTGTTTCAGTTCCTCTCTCGGTGGGTAAGTAACTATGTCCATATATGACTGGCTGTCTTAGTATCTCTATGGGTCCATATATGTGTATGTAACTGGCTGAACAGATTACTTACTGGCTGTATTACTGAGTGTTGTGGTCTGTACCTGTGTGTACAACTGGGTCTCTTACTGATGGATACATAAATGCTGTGTGGGTGTATGACTAAATGTGTAAGTGCCTCTGTTTCTGTATTACTGGGTAGGCAAGAGGCTCTATGCTTTTGTAACTAGGTATGTGAGTTGCAGTATGGGTGGGAGAGTGGATGTTTAACTGGACATATGGGTCTGGAAGTGCGCATGTAACTCACTGAAACTTCAAACTACATCTCTTACCTTTCAAGCACATAGCTCCCTGCCCTATGGCCTACCTATAGCCTACCTTAGAGGTGACTTATATGTAGTAGAAGGACGGTTTAAGGGCTGGCAAGGAGTGTTAAATGTCATCTCAACCTAGCAGTAACTCATAACTCAGTATATACATATACTTTTTAAAAATGCATCATCGTTAACATACCTGTGAAATTTCTTTGCTGTTCTCCAATTTTTAACTTGGTATCTTTTGCAATGTTATGTGAGTCTAATTCTGAAGTCTATAGTTCAAGAATGGTATACCACTCTCAGTGCAAAAGAACCAATAATGGTAACCTTTCCCACTCTGCCGTCAGTGATACTGTCGTAGCTAGCAAATCAGAACCTGCGTTTCATATTTCATTTTTGTTATTCCACTTCTCAATGGTCAGTGTTGATTAACCCTTTCTTGTACTTTTGTTAAGAAGCCCAATCTGGTAGTGTCTGTGGGGGGATTCGCGAATCCATCGCGACTCTCAGTGCGGCCCCTGTGTAACTCCACAACGGATTTGTGAATCTATAACAAAGTCTGTTAAAGCATTTAACATTGTACTGTTAATACTTTGCATTTACATTTTACTTTCTAAGATAGTACTGAATTAGAAAACAAGTACACCATAATGAGCAATGTGCGTAAACCACTATCTTTTTCACTTTCAGAGCACAGTCGTTTTGGAACCCTTCCCCCCACACTCTTTCACCTCAGTTTCCATAGAAATCCCTTTGAAACACTCTCTTGTACCAGTGGATCAAACATTCTATAAGCAGCATACAAGCTTCAAATTTAACTGTAACAGGTGTGGCTGACTTTTTGAAAATATGAGCATGTCTAAAATAGCATAACATTCTTTTACTTTTACCAGAGTAATCACAGATCTACTTGCTTTTCCTTTAAAATCACTACCGAATTTTAACTACCTCATATTTACACTATCCAATCAATTATGTTTTTTAGGTCCTGTCCTCCATTTTAACTGCCTTTCATTTTGAAAACTGGCTCATTCAGCTTCAGCCTTCTCCTGTGTGCTACTGCTCCTTGCCTTCAAAATGGTTATAGCGTGGATTGTGGGTCATACTTTTGTGTTTGGAGTTAGTGAGTGTCTACAAAGAGTGGCATTGACAGGGACTTGGGATTGCCTAATGTGGATATTACTTGGGTTGCCCAGAGAAAGTTAAAGTGGCATCAATTACTGCCTTTGATTGAAAGCATTTCGGATTGCCAACATCCAGACCACATGATTGTGCACTGTGGTGGCAATGACCTGGCACACTTAGTGGGGTAGGACTGGGAATCCTAATGAAGGATACCTCTGCTCAATTAATGGCAGTTCACATTGCCTTGGTGTTCTCCAACATTTGCCAAAGGTAGAAATGGAAGTGGTCAAATCAATTCTGTCCACAGATAGACAAAGCCAGGAAACATGTCGATAAAACTATTTGGCTTTCCTCAGAGACTATAACATGGGCTCCATATAGAACAACAATTTACGCTTTGACATGGATGGTATATATACAAGTGCTAGAGTTCATTTCACAGAGAAAGGCAATAAGGTGTTCCTCAACAACTTGAAAGACTGCATCCTGTTTTATGTGTAGTTATCATCTATACACAATAAACACAAAGGCTATTCTCAGAGCCATCCCCTTTTCACAAACACTGGTTCATTTTCTTTTTAAATCCCTTTTTTTAATTTCTGACTGGGTGTGTGAGTGTCTCAGTGGGTCTGTAAATGTGTGTGTCATTGTTTGAGTGGGTCTGTGACTGGGTGTATAAGTGTCTGACTGGGTCTGTGAGTGGGTGTGTGAATGTATGAGTGGGTCTGTGAGTGGGTCTTGTGAGTGTGAATGGGTCTGTGAGTGTGTGACTCTGTGAGTGGGTGTGTCAGTGTCTGCGAGGGTCTGTGGGTGGGTGCATGAGTAGTTGAGCAGGTGTGTGAGTAGGTGTGAGTGAGGGTCTGTGAGTGGGTGCATGAATGTTTGAGTGGGTGTATTAGTGCCTGAGTGGGTCTGTGAGTCAGTGCATAAGTGTGTGATTAGGGGTGTGAGTGTCTGAATGAGTCTGTGAGTGGATGTGTGGGTGTGTGATTTGGTATGTGAGTGGGTGCGAGAGTGTCTGAGTGGGTTTGTGAATGGGTGGTTGAGTGTCTGAGCAGGTATGGTAGTGGGTGTGTGAGTGTCTGAGTGGGTCTGTGAGTGGCTATGTGTGTCTGAATTGGTCTGTGAGTGTGTCTGAGTGGGTGCATGATTGGGTGTGAGAGTGTCTGATTGGGTGTGTGAGTGGGTGCATTGTGTCTGAGTGGGTCTATGAGTCAGTGCACACGTGTGTGAGTGGGTGTGTGAGTGTCTGAATGGGTGTATGATTGGGTATGAGAGTGTCTGATTGGGTGTCTGAGTCAGTGGCTGCATTTGTGTCAGAGTGGGTCTGTGAGTCAGTGCATAAGTGTCTGACTGGGTGTGTGATTGGGTGCGTTAGTGTCTGAGTTGGTCTGTCAGTGCATGAGTGTTTGAGAGGATCTGTGAATGGGTGCATGAGTGTGTGAGTTGGTATGTGAGTGGGTGTGTGGGTCTGTCAATCGGTGCATGTGTCTCGGTTGGTCTGTGAGTCGGTGCATGAGTGTCTCAGAGGGTCTGTGAGTGGGTGCATGAATGTCTGAGTTGGTATGTGAGTGGGTCTGAGAGTGTCTGTGTGGGTCTGTGAATCAGTGTATAAGTGTCTGAGTGGGTATGTGAATCGGTGTGTGAGTGTTTGAGAGGGTCTGTGAGTGGGTGCATGAGTGTCTGTGTGGGACTGTGAGCAGGTGCATAAGTTTCTGAGTGAGTGGGTAAGAGTATATTTTTAAAAATTTTCAGCAGGATTCGTGAATCTGCCACGGCAGTACACAGGGGGCCGTGCTGAGAGCGTGGCGGAGTTGTGAATCTTTCAACGTGGGAAAAAATCATTTTTGGGCATTTTGTTGCCCATAAGGGGTCCCTCAGGGACCCCTATATTGCAACCATGGGGTCAGGGTACCTCTACCCTGACCCTTTCTTGTACTTTGTAGATATTTTTTTCAGCCCAGCGGGACTATGCCCCTTTATATAAAATGGCGGCTGCAACCTGCATATTCACTAATCCACCGCAATGGTACACGGGGATCCGCACTGAGCATCGCAGCGGAGCTGTGAATCTTTTCAAGCAAAATAAAAAATCATTATAGGGTATTTTGTTACCCCTAATGGGTCCTCAGACACCCCTATATTTCACCCATGGGTTCAGGGTAACCTTACCCTGATCCCTTCTATTACTGTAAAGACTTATTTTCAGGCCCCCGGGACCGTGTCCCATTATATAAAATGGCAGCCTCAACTTTCTAGTCAGGTTGCGGCCAGCCGATCACGGCATTGCTGCTGGCACATGGATTTGCGAAGTGCTGGGATGGATCTGCGAAGGATCCTTGTCCCTAGATATAAAAATGTGTTTTTCCTTTAATATCCCAAAAACTGCTGAACAGATTTTCGCCAGATCACTAAAAAAGGCTCTTTCTGGACCAACAGCTAGCTTTCTGCCAAATTTGGTGTAATTTCATTCAGCGGTTCGGGCTGTAGTCGCGTCTAAAATCTCTATGGGAAATTGCATGGGGAAAACGCATTTTGAGATCCCCCCATTTTCTCGGTCCCTGCTTGACGGCTCACCTCGAGACTTTTCAAATAGCAGCTGAAGTTTGTGGCAAACTTGTTTTGAAAATTTCGTGAGGGTTCATCAAACCGTGCCAAAGTAATTGCCAAAACAAAAAATGCTTTTCCTATAGAAACTAGGCCCTAACTATAACTACCTACTGGCGACTCTCTCGATCTCTCTCTCAGGAGAGAGAGAGAGAGAGAGAGAAAGAGTTTGTATGTGTGTGTGTGTCAGTATAGGTTTACTTTAGATAACTACACACATTTACCTTGACAATATATAGATCCGCTATCCTTCTGAATCTAAATAACTGACTAACCTATCCACCACTCAAATTACTTGCATATTTCGCTATACTAATTCAACACTAATCCTTTATAAGTTCTGGAGTAGCGTACTACTCGCCAAAAAAAGTGCTTCAACAGCCCATCAGGGGTAACAAGCGCTATATAAATGCAAACCTTTTTCCCTCTTTTATCCCTCCGCTATCCGTCTCAATCCAAATAACTGACTAACCCATCCACCACTCAAATTACTTTCATATTTCACTATACTAATTCAACACTAATCCTTTATGGGTTCCGGAGTAGCGTGCTACTCACCGAAAAAGTGCTTCAACGCCTCGTCAGGGGTAGTGAGTGTTATATAAATGCATTTACAATACAATACAATATCTTACGTAGATATTGAGTTAAGAAGAATAAATATTGCCAATAAATACTTATCTCCACAATATTTTAGTTGGCAATATTTTTTCTATGCTATGCTGGTAGCACACTCTTCTGTCGTCCATATTCTACCATACAATGACCCAGACATATTTTAGTGTGCCTACAGGCATGTTTGTGCCATCGTGAGATATCTTAATTGTTTTTTTTCTGGTGTTTTACTGCTGCAGCTCTGTGTGAATATTTATAGAGACAAACCTATTTTTCAGAGAGTACTGCAAAAGTGGGGTGGACAACTTTTCATCTTACATTATCATCTGGGAAGAGAGACATAAGGATTTACTACTAGATGACCATTCAGCAGCACTGTATGAGGCATACATGTGCAGTGAAAATACTCTTAACTTGTCAGGGAGGGGTCCATTTCCAAGCAATGAGTGGACATTACTATGTCAATAAGCTGGAGCTATTGTTCCGAGCCAGGAGTGGACCTGGAGAGAGAGAAACTGCAGAATGCACCTTCAGGCATCTCTGCTTCACTGTCAACCCACTGAACCTGCTGTGCCCATCCATCCATTAATAAATAGTGCCATCATGGCACAATCGAGCGCCCCTGTCCCACTGTTTACCACCTGCCATGTTTGCTCACAGTTCCTGGAATTAAAAGAACCAGACTGTCACAGCCAGGTGCCCTCCCTATACATGCACCTCCTGCCCTGCTGTGCCAAGCAGTACAGTCATGAAGAGTGCCCCTTTCATATGCAGATGCCCTGTCGGTGGCTATGGACAGGCTATTAATAATGAACACAGAAGGATGCACTTTAAAGGCTGTGAGGGTAGGTGGCTTCCATCTCTGCACAGGAAGCTGGCAGGCTCACAGCAGGCACACATGGAGCTTTTGTTCCAACAGATTCTGTTTCCTTGATGAGAGAACAGGGCCTGGCACATGTGGAGTGGGCATGCAGAATTTGTCTCAAACGTTATCAATGTCAGATCTCATGTGGCAGGAAGACATGGTGATGGAGGGGTTGGGGAGGTGGATTCAAAAGGGGAATATAGGAGGTTGTATGACACAACCATGCTCTACTTTCCCACGCGTTCTTTAACAACGCGGGCGGAACAACAAATGTGTCTGAACCACGCATTCCATTTACAACGCAAGTCATTACAACTACTTGCCTTAGGGGGGTGCTGGACTTTGGAATAGCATAATTTACTATTCCAACTCCAGTTCCTGCAACAGTAGGGAAAGCGTTGGACTTTAAGGCCCAATGTCGCTTTACCTAACGCATGTCGTTGTAACGACTTGCGTTGTAAATGGAATGGGTGGTACAGACGCATTCGTTGTTCCGCCCGCATTGCAAAGGCAACGTTGTTCGGCGGTCGTAGTATCTGCTGTTTCCCCATAGAGGAGCATGATAGAAAAAGACTTAATTAGTAGTTACTGTGAAGAAGCAAGAAAGATGAGTGGGCGACGGGGGGGTGGATTAGTAAAGGCAGCAGCAGGTGCTCCTGGATGTAGGAGGGCATCCTTCTCTGTGTCACCTCAGGTACATAGACACGAGCACTGAGCCAACCTCACACTCTCATCCAATCTGAGGATGGAACACTTCTGGATAGTCAATTATGTTGTGGGAGGGGGAACTCTAAGGTCACCTTCCCATATTTTGCAGTGTGTCTCCATAGTGGTAAACCTGCTCTACATCATGAGCATTTAAAGCGAAGGATTTACAACCAGTCCTGTTTTTTTTTTTTAGCCAATATCTATAAGGAAAGACAATGCAATCCACAACCGTGAAGAAGAGAACCGAAGGACAGGGGGAGAAGGGACATGAGAAAGTGAAAGAGACAAGAGAGATGAGAGGGTGAAAATCTCACACAACACACTTGAAAACTTTGAGAGCTCGAAGGCAACGGAGGCTGGGATCTCTGTGCCTGCCTCTTGCCGCATTGCTGCCTCATGTACATTTTCTGACTATGGAGAAATACCAGATAGTCGCACTGCTGTGTCTGCCACTAAATCTTCCAATATGTAGTGTCAACATTGCCATAATCAGGAAGTTTCCCTGCCAACAGGAATCCTGCATTACCCAGAGTAGAAATGATATTGTAAAAGCTATGGAGTGCATTTCTCCGCATTGCTCAGGACGAGATGAGCTCCATCAAGCTGTTGGCCACATCCTGAACCCTAACATAACATAGCCTGTGTATTTGTAAAACGCACGTTCACCCCGAAGGGTATCTTGGCGCTGAATAACAGATGTTTATTGTTACCCAACTCAATAGTACTCAGAGGAATGAAAGGTTGAGTGTACCCACCAGGATTTGAACCTGGGACAATGAGCACTCCAAGGCACAGTTACAAGGAATAGATCCCCACCAATGCCCTACATGCAGTAGCTGAGCATGAAATGTAAGTTCAAGCTGCGTAGGTAGCACAGGGGCACCCATGTCCTCAAAACACATGCAATGGTTTCGTGTCATAAAAACCCAAAGGAAATGTAGAGCAGACCCACACTTCGTGGGAAACTAACTAATCTTGTAGTGGGTAATGAACTGAAAATAACTAAGGGGCATATTAGCAAGGGCGGTATCGCCGCTTTAGCGGCACTTTTTGCTGCTAAAGCGGCGATATTTCTATCGCCCTATTAGCAAGCTGTCGCTAACAGCTGTTAGCGACAGCTTTATGGCGAAAGCGACTGTTTTGGTGCCGCTTTGCATGTCAGCGATAATTATCGCTAATGACATGCAAAGTAGGCGTTCCCAACTAAAAGTGACTGGAAACAGTTGCAAACACAACTTCCCCCTATTAGCAATGCCCGCGAAGTGATAAAAAAAGTCGCGCTAACCGCGATTATCGCTGGAATTTAACACCTGCTAAAAACTTGACTTAACCATTCTTGTCAATGGGAGGTGGATTGTAAGGTTAAGTCCTCATCTGCCTATTAGCGAGCTTTTCATTAGCGCAGTGATTTTATCGCTGGATTTCTCGCGCTATTGCTGGGTTTCGCCGCTATCGCTAGATTTTTTATCGCCTTGGAGATAAGCGTTGATAATAGCGCATTATCTCCGCGATAAAATCCAGCGATAGCCGGCGATAAAAAAACAGCGCTAAGCGCGCTTTGCAATAATTATCGCAAATCCTAGGTAATATGCCCCTAAGTGCAATAAAAAGAGAGTTAAAATACGAAATCAAGCAGAAACAAATGTCAGGGGGGGGGGCGTGGCTAGCGCCCAAGGAAGATCGCGGCGCCCGAGTGACTCTCCTCGGGTCGGCGCGGATGCCGGTAACCTCTCAGCAATTTCCCCTTCAGTGAGCCATCGGAGATGAGGGGCGAAGACGCGGTGATGGCAGAGGGCGGCTTTTCCTGAAGCTGCCCTCTTCTCCTTCTTTGTAAGTGCCGCTTTTCTTCTGTTTGAGGCTTCATTATGACTCTGGTCGCCTTTTTGAGGTAACGGAGTCCCTATGAAGAAACTCCAAATACGTCAGAAACCTCAACGCGTGTGGATGAAGAGGGCATCATTTCGGCGGCTGCTGAGGGAAGCATGTGGTCTTGTCCCTTTGTCTTGTGGCTCCCTTACCTTTTGTGTAGTGTATGTTCCGGTTACCCCTGCCTTCCCCGGTGGAGTAAGGACGTGTAATCTGTTCCATGTGGCCCCATTCCCCCATTTAACTATGTTTGGATTTTTGGGATTATTTGTAGATATGATCTACTGTCTTCTCTTCATTCAATCATTGCTTTGGTCTTTTTCTCAATCGCGGCCAATTCTCTCTTTTAGATATCGTATGCACTTTCCTTTCTTTTATATTCTATCTATTTCTTTTTCTCTTACATTTTTTCTCTCTTCCAGTTTATCACTCATTAATGATATCCTGTCCATACTAATTGTTTTTTTGCTCTTACTTACTTAATTTTTCTACTTTGACTGGTTTGCTTCAATGTAATTTTTATATGAACGTTTTATGTCCCTGAAAATAATTTCCTGGAATGTCAGAAGCTTGAATTCTCCTATTAAGCGTGTTTTGTCGTACTTATCTAAGTTGGATGTTAGTATAACCTTAATACAAGAGACACACCTTACAGAATCTGAATTGTTAAAACTAAAGAGAAGTTGGGTGGGTGAGGTCTACTTCTCGCCAGGGGATGGTAAAAGGAATGGTGTAATAACCTTGTGTTATAAATCACTTTGCACTAAGCTTGTATCTCAACAAACGGATGAGGAAGGTAGATGGTTGTATACCAAGTTATTGATTGGAAATACGCCACTTTCCTTGTTTAACATATATGCCCCTACGAATGGTGATGCTCATTTTTGGTCTGCAATAACTCAACAGCTCATTAATTACCCTGCAGATAACTTTGGGGCATATTAGCAAGGGCACTATCGCCGCTTTAGCAGCACTTTTTGCCGCTAAAGCGGCGATATTCATATCGCCCTATCAGCAAACTGTCTCTAACAGCAGTTAGCGACAGTTTGCGGGCATTAGCGCCCGTTTTTTACCGCTTTGCATGTCAGCGATATTTATCGCTAATGACATGCAAAGTGGGCGTTCCCGACGAACAAACCTGGGAAACACCCGCTAACAGGCCTATCGCCTATTAGCAAGGTGGCCATGGCCCCAGTTAGCGACGTGAAAAGTCGCGCTAACCGAGGTCATCGCCATTTATTTAACACCTGCAATTAGCAGGTGTTAGCCATACCTAACATGGGGGGTGGATTATGCTGATACGACCACAGGGTCGTATCAGCAAGGTGTTCTCCCTTCTCCATGCAACATCGCTGGTTTTTCAGCGATGTTGGCCCATTTCTCCCGCTATCGCTGGAATATTCATCGCCATAGCGCTAATCGTTGCTAATACAGCGTTAGCGTGGCGATATATACCAGCGATAGCCGGCGATAAAAAGAATCACGCTAAGCAGGGTTAGCGATGATTATCGCCTCTTCTTGCTAATATGCCCCTATATTTTTGCAGGTGACAGTAATCAGGCGGTAGATCCCTTTCTTGACCGCAACTCTACAATATCATACACGCCTAACAAAGCACATAAATATTTTTTACACACCATAGCGCAGAGAAATGTAACTGATGCCTGGAGGCTTTGCAATCCATCTTTAAGAGAATACACCTATTTTTCACCTCCGCATCAGAGTCAATCTAGAATAGATCACATCTTCATATCACATAATGTCTCACAATACGCTCAGCTGATCTAGGCTCTATACTCATATCAGATCACGCCCCTGTCTCGATTCAATTAGATATAATCTCCCAACCCATATTGCCTAATAGATGGTGTTTTAACAATTCACTTCTTTTAGATATTACATTTACTTCCTCTTTTATTTCTTTCTTTTATGAATATTTTAATTTTAATAAATCTGATGATATGCCCTTCCAGATCGTTTGGGATGCGTTTAAGGCAGCTGCTTGTGATTTCATCATTAGATATGTCTCTAACAAACGGAAAAAATCTTGTATTTCTACAAATAAGCTCTTAACTAAAATAAAAAGCTTGGAACACTCCTTTAATACTTCTAAATAGAAGCATTGTTTATCAGAACTTATTAGCGCCAACATCCAATTTAATAAGGAGTCTACTGATAACCCCTCGCTATATTTATTAAAGTCCAGTGCGAAATGTTATGGCGGTCAAAATAAAGCAGGTAAATTATTAGCTAATTACCTTAAGATTAAACAAAACAAGCTCCACATTGAATCCATTTTTGATGCAAATTAATCACCAAAATTTAAGGACTCTGAAATATCAGAACAATTTGTACAGTTCTATAAATCACTTTACACTCCAGAAACGGAAACCTCTAATTCTGATATCTCTCATTATCTTTCTTCTATTCAACAGTCTTCTGATCCCTTGTTGAAATTCGACTCACTGAAACTGGATGTATCCCAGGCGAAGTTACTAACTGCCTTGCAAACTCTTAAAAAGGACAAAGCCCCGGGTCCAGATGGATTCACGGTTGAATTCTACTTATACTTTGCTCATTTGCTTATTCCACATTTGTTCAACCTTATAACCTCTTTCCTGCGCTCGCATGGATCCATTGGCTCCTTTTCAGAAGCTCTGATTTGCCTAATCCCTAAGGAAGATAATGATCTGCACTTTTGTAAAAATTACAGGCCTATTTCTTTGGTCAATGTTGACTATAAGATCTTTTCTAAAGCTCTAGCTATGCGTCTGTAATCTTTTCTCCCTCAATTACTGGGCAAAGAACAGTCAGGTTTTGTCAAGGGAAGATATATTACAGATAATACGCGCTTATTTTTTAATATTTTATCTAAATCATCATATTACCCCGATTCCCTTGCAGCAATTGCTTTAGATGCTGAAAAGGCATTTGATCGAGTATACTGGCCTTTTATATTTCATACACTTAAATGGTTTGGCTTGGGCCCAAAATTATCTCTCTTATTTCTTTATTGTAAAAAAAAGACCCCAAGACTCCCATTTTTGCAAATGGCCTCACTTCTTCGTATTTTACTCTGCGTAGAGGCGTTTGTCAAGGTTGCCCCTTATCCCCTTTTCTTTTCAACTTGGCCTTTGAACCATTCTTATCTAGAATAAGGCAAAATAAAAATATTCATGGTTTTACATCTAATACCCAGCAAATTAATTGGCAGCATATGCGGATGACGTTTTATTGTTTCTTTCTCACCCCCAATCTGCTCTTCCACTGTTTCTACAGGAAGTTGACTCTTACTCAGCGGTCTCTGGAAACAAACTGAATAATGAAAAATGTGAAATATTGCCTCTTACTAAATACACATTTAAGGAACACTATTTAATATCAAACTTCAAATGGTCCCCTCAACATATTCATTATCTTGGAATTTGGTTCACCCAATCTACGAAAACTTCAATTTCTTTAAATCTGGACAAATGCTTAATTAAAATAACTTCACTCATTGCGAAATGGCATCCTCTATATTTGTCCTGGTGGGGTCGACTTGATACCATCAAAATGATGATAGATCCTATCATACTATATATCATTTCGAACCTTCCATTACCCATACCACTCAAATCCCTTCACAAGATTAACTCATCACTTACGTCTTTTCTATGGAATAACAAAAAATCTCGAAGGTCACTATCAAAGTTGTCACGCCCAAAATCAGAAGGAGGCGTAACCTTCCCTGATTTTTCAAAATTTTATAAGACGTTTC
The DNA here is from genome assembly GCA_963921515.1 of Calotriton arnoldi. NCBI lineage: Eukaryota > Metazoa > Chordata > Amphibia > Caudata > Salamandridae > Calotriton > Calotriton arnoldi. The sequence goes on along the minus strand of CAWUFW010000004.1, from coordinate 8,528,562 downwards.
TACTACGCCAATAAGTCAAAAACAATTTCCCTTTGGGGTTTCTCAATAGCATACCATACTGCACACTTTCACATTCAAGCTCACAAACATTCAGCAAAAGAAATGGTTAAAGCCCAAAAAAGTTTTTTTCTTTTTATATACCAATATGCAAATATTTATTAAAAAAATCCGTTCAATACATTAAAATCTGTTAAAATCTTTCCTGTGGCTAATAAAAATGACAATCTCAATGAGTTCATTACATTTCATACATATATTCAAGAAAGAACAACACAATCTTCATTAACACATGATTATAACAATTCCAACCACTATTAACATTTGGTTCACCAAACCATAGATTCTTTGTTCATAGAAACCTCTAGATAGTGGTAGGGCAACAATGGACCAGAAAGCGACGCGTTTCGGTGGTATCAAAGGGTCCAACCACCTTCTTCAGGCTTAAAAAGTGATGTCTCCCAGTGGTCTTATATAATTCTAGAAATGTATATATAAAAATATATATTACAAACAGACCACAATGAAGATTGTATTACTATATTGACAAACTCTACTTAAATTCATTCTGATCATTAAACATTTACACATATTGTCATAAAAACACAGAATTTAAAAACAAACATTTGTTTAGGTTTTTTTGGCTCCAACCTAGTAATAAAACATATATGTATTCACAACTTACAATCAGGACCTCATAAGTCGCTAGACAGGGTTTCCAAGTATGTATAGCACCACACTCTCATCCATACAGCCAAGTTCATACTATCCCAATACATCCAAAATTTAGCAATGGGGAAATACCCACCAGAGACCAAGATGTTGAAGTGGGGTGCTTGTTCCTCCACTCAATCTATCTTTAGGCTCCTCTCAATACTCTAAAGAGCAGGTCTGGCATGGGTTCCTGTTGCCACCCCTATTTTTCTATTAAAAATATAAATAATATACATTTGTATAACCTTCCATATGGTTTTATATAGGTATAGCTATGAGCATAGCTTTTAGACATTTATAGTACACAACTTGAATATTCAAGGGGGACAGTCTCATGAGGGTACTCTAATCTCCCACAGTTTTTTAGGGTCTTCGGTGTTCGCCTCCTGTCATCTCTACTGTCCGGATTAACTTCATAGGGTCGCCATGCAGTAGTGTCCTAAAATGCATGAAGCGAATATATATCTGTATATGCACAAAACTTCTAACATTGCCTATCTGAATAAACCATTTTCCATGCATTATTCGGTTACCTGATTAAATAAAATGATACTTCTGCGGCTTCCAAACAGTTCGCCTCCGATTCGGTGTTGCCAATGTATACAATCTCTTAATAAAATAAAACCGATGCCCCTCAGGCTTCCTGCGGAGTTTGCTGCCTGTAAGAATAACGAACCACAGAGTCTACAACTTCCCTCTTGTAACACTGATCAATTACCCACATGTTTGAAAATTATTATTTAGGAAGCAGAGTTCACTGCCTATCGGAATAGCGAGCCACGGAGTCTACAACTTCTCAACTTCCAATTTAGACCCTGACTTTGCCTTCGTCACAAAAATTAGTAATATGCAACACCGTTACTAGCTGCAAATTTGCTTCTGTGCCCTTGTACATGGTAGAAGCGTATATTCGGCTACATTTTGTGAATTCTCCGATATGCAGTCCCTAATGTGCGCAATGATAACTTCGATCTAAAATACGTTTATTAAAATAAACCTAGCAGTACCTAACTCAGAAGCGTATATTAGGCTGCGTCTTTTAAATCTACGATATGCAGTCCCCATTGGGCACATCGAATGCATCAATGACGAATACGTTCGCTAGATTTAACCTAACTCGGATTCTCACTTACCGGGACTGATTAGACTCCTGGCGTTCTCCGTTCACAGCTTATTTTCAGCCTTCCGTGTCCCTCCTATTTAAAGGGCTTTCCCTAATAACGAAGAGCGCGCCAAAGGCGTCTGCATGAACACAAAGATAGGACTTTGTAAACGGAGGATCTTGAATACAGATACTCCATGGCGGCCATTTTAAAACAATTCATGTTAAGCCTCCAGCTGCTAGATAAATCATTTAATTCTTAGTTCGGTATATATACACTTCTATATTTTTATAATCTGTATTCTCCATTCAGGAACTTTTTATTGTACTTCTAACTAAATCTATATCATTATTTTTTATTCAGCTTTTTGCAATCATTCCATCTGGTCAATGTATTCTTATGCATTTTCGGTAGTTCTACTAAAGTTATAGTATACTGACCTATTAATCTATCAATTTCTATTACCACCTTTGCTGCACCAATTTAAGATTTATACACAAAACAGCCGATTATATCGGCCTTTTTCTAATGAACTGTACATCATTTATATGGGCTTTTTGCTTTCCAAACAGGTTGTCCTATTTTTATTGTTTACTCAGGCCTAGGGTATAGTCAGCGTCATTCAGGATTTATGTTCATCAAAGGATGGTTCCACCAACCAAATAGGGATTAATGGACAAGCCTCTCCCACTCTTCCCTGGAATTTAACCCCTGTCTGCTCGTGTTAAAGATTGATATATACCATTGCTCGCGAGCTTTTCTCTTTTCCTCCATATTGCCTCCTCTTTTATTCATGGTTACCTTTTCCAGTATAAACCACCCAAAGTCTATCTCTTTGTGTCCATACTGCAAAAAATGTGTCACTAATGGGGCATTTATTTTTTTAGTCTTAATTGCTGATTTATGTTCTGTCAGTCTCAATCTGAGTTCTCGTCCAGTCTCTCCCACATAGGCTAAACCACATGGGCACTGTAGCAAATAAATAAAAATTTTACTACGGCAATTGTTCAGGGTATGGGTCACTATAGTTCTTCCATTTTGTGATATTTCTTTCCCTACAATACATTGAACACACATTGAGCAATTGCCACAGCTGACGTTTCCTTTGGCAATGGAGTTATCAATGGTTTTCTGCCTAACTCTCGGTTCATCCCTATATGTGTGAACCAGTTGACTCTTAAGGCAGAACTTAGAGAAAAAACAGCCCTAGATGAAGCTAAATCAAAACTTGAAGAGATTAATAAGGATGTTGACGGTTATCGTGAATATCTAATAAACAAAAAAACTAACAAGCTAAAAAAGACATAAATAGATTCAGCACAGAGCTTGTTTACCCATTCTTAAAAGAAAATTATTACGATCAGAAAACAGATCAAAGTTGGGAAAGGAACTCATATAAGAGACCTAGATACACTAGAGGTGGAAGAAAACATATCACGTTTTCGGACACCTCGGGGTCAAGCAGTAAAGAAGAACACACACATAGAGATGAGCAAAACGGTAGAGGTCCTAACGATGAATATGGGGTTTTTTTAGAGCAAAAAACCAGGAGAGGGCGTCCCAATGGAAATCAAACGAGAGCCCAACCTGTACGAAGTCAACCTCCTCAAGAATACCTACGAACCAGGAACCAGAGATACTGGCGTTAGATAAAATACCGATTATCAATTTATCTAATAGAACCCTAAATAAAGCTGAGACAGAAATATTGGGTAAAGGTTTTAGTTTTGTCCCGACTGCCAGAATAAATAGGTTTCAAATAGAAAAGGACTTAAGAATGTTTTTCAGGAAAATCAGGTTGAAGAGATTCTTTGAAAATAGACCAGTGAGGGAACCTGATAGTATAACGGGGTTTAAACCTAAATCTACTTTTACCCCGTCCATAGCACAGGTTGGCAAAAACATAGATATATTTGAAAAAGCAGTGGAAATCGGTATCCAGAATATCATTAAAGATGAGTATTTGAAAGAACAGAACCTAAATAAAAATCAAAGAATAGCCATTAGTACCCTGAAGGAGGACACATCAATAACCATCAAATCCGCCGATAAAGGTGGGGGTGTTGTTGTGTTCGACATGGTGGACTACGAAAACAGGGTCCTCAAGCTACTTGACATAACAGCCCACTATGAGAAGGTTCAAGAGAGAGAATTAATTAATTTGAACAAGAAATGTTTGGATTTATTGAATGAGGCAAAAGAACAAAATTGGATCAGTGAGGGAGAATATAGATTCCTCAACAATCAGAACCCCAAGATTCTGGCAATATATGGATTGCCCAAGATCCACAAGGATAGTAGTGATCCGCCCATGGGGCCTATTGTTAGTTGCCTGGGGTCATTATTAGAACCCCTGAGCAAATATATCGACTTCTTTCTAAAACCGCGGGTTAGCCAATTGAAATCCTATGTAAGAGATTCCTCCCACATCATTAGTTTGGTGGAGAATAAACCCTTCAGAAAGGAAACTCAGGGGCATACTCACAAGGAGCTATCGCCGAATTAACAGCACTTTATCGCAGCCAAAGTCGTGATAAATTTACCCCCCCATTCACAAGCCGGTGTTAACAGCCCACAGCACCAGTTTACCCGCGATAGCAGCCGCAAAAAACATCGCCACAGAGGACCCTCGCAAATATCGCTAATGAGATGCAGAGTAGGCGTTCCCGTGACTAAAGCCGAGACAACAGCACACCTCAACATTCACAACGACCAGCCACATCCGCGATAAAAACACAAAACAGGCGATAAGGCGCGTTAGCACCAGGAAATCTACACCTGCTCTGACCTGGTGTAAAGTCGGACGGCAGCCAGCACCACAAAAGGGAGCACAGTCCAGGGCCACATCCAAAGGGCAACAGATGCCATGGAGCCACACATCATGCGGCCCGGACACCCAAGAGGGCCACAACACCCACCGCCACCACCCCAGGACCACCCCTCCCTGGCACCCCCCCGACCAAAGACATGCCACATCAGCCACACCTAAACATGTACAAAATATTCCGCTTGCTGCCGCACAATCACAACTGGTGATATGGATGTGTCGTCACAGAAATGACCAGCACACATTCCCTTTCGAAGCAACAAATGAAACTTTATTAAAATGAACAACGAAATGAAATGAAGACACATGGCCGCTCCCCTCCGGACAATACGTAGGTCACAGCCTGTAAGACAAAAAACATGATGAGAAGGTGTGCCCTGCGCACATCAGAGGACAGAGAGAGAGCGAAGGAGAGGGAGAGGAAGAGAGGGAGAGAGAGAGGAAGAGAGGGAGAGAAGAGGAGAGAGAGAGGAAGAGAGGGAGGGAGAGAGAGAGAAAGAGAGGGAGAGAGAGAGAGAGAAGAGGAGAGAGAGAGGAAGAGAGGGAGGGAGAGAGAGAGAGAAGAGGAGAGAGAGAGGAAGAGAGGGAAAGAGAGAGAGAGTGCCGCCCCTGTGCACCAAGGCCACACTGCTCACCTGCTGCCACCGGTGTGTCTCCAACCACGTGCCGGTATGTAGGGCAGTTCACCAGGTCACACATCTCATTCAGAGCTGTCAGCTGAAACGGAGCCCAGATACATGACTGGCACAGTACACACACTTGCACAAGACAACATCGCCTGCCCGCCCATCCACACCCAGGCAGAGGCACCCCAACCTCTCCCGCCGCCCATCGGAGCATGCCCGCCCATGCACACCCAGGCCTCAATGCTCACCTTCCGCCACCGGCGCGTAGACAGGAGGTCCCACCACGTGCCGCTGCAAGCCACAAGCCCGGGTCCCGCGGACATGGCACCCTCCACATCATGCAGCCCCGCTCCGCAGGCCACCAGGTCTCACGTTTGGTGCTGGGTCTTGATTACTCCATGGCAGAGGACATACCAGTGTACCAGGCACCATCGCAGGCTGCACACCCGCTCAGCCCAATTGGTGCCACCAACTCTGGCATCCCGGAAGCAACGCCACGGGGCGGTAGGCCCGCGCTGCCCGCTGGCTCTGGCCTACACTGCGGTCCAGCAGGGCACACAAAACCTGAGCTGTCCAGACCGCCGGGACGGGGAATCATCGCAGGCTGCACACCCGCTCAGCAGCTCAAGGTGCCACTAACTCAGTGCACCCAAAGTTACCGTCCCGTGGCGGGGTGCCTGTGCCATCCGCAAGGCCTCTGGTGCCACTAACCCTGTGCAACCCCAGTCTGCGCCACATGGTGGTAGGCCTGTGCCGTACTCACAGGCCTCGGATGCCACTAACCCTGTGCAACCCCAGTCTGCGCCACGTGGTGGTAGGCCTGTGCCGTATTCAAGGCCTCGGATGCCACTAACCCAGTGCGCAGCAACTCATGGGCCCTATATGAGTGCGAACCGTGGGGCGTCCGTCATCCAGTCACCACCGGAAGAGGGGAATGTGACGTCGTCGGACCCTTATGTTGGCGGAGTCACATGGCCTGTGATGCCTGTGCCGGATGGGTGTGGTGTGTGTGAAAACCTGCCCTCAGGGAGTGGCTGTGACATGCTGACGACTAGACCAGTGACCTACACACCACCAGCGAGTACAGCTGCGACGGGTAGCAATGAGGGCCCCCCCTCGGGGCATAAGCGGAGTGGACTGGCCTGCCGTACGCCCGACCAGCGCAGGTTTTGCAACAATGACTCGTGGGCTCTGGGCGTGGTCCAGTCCATGTCCGGACAAGGAAGTGACTGATGCGTGTGTCCCTGCTGCAGTGTTCACGGAACCCGCTACACAAGATGCAATGTCGCACCCCCTTACTGGCATCCTACAGGATGAACATCATTGACGCAAGGGAAGGCACTGTCCCCACATTCATCCACACAGGAATGACATAAGACATTACACAGTAGTGCGTCACTGGATGTTTATTTGCACATCCAGTGCAGTCATGCAGCTGGAGCGGTACAGGGCAATGCCAAGCACACCACACAATATGGGCCTGTGGAGGGCCGGCCAGTGTCCATCCCGGGATGACCTGTTCTGCGGAAGAGGAAGGGTACAGTCCGCAGTCTGTCCGCCGTGTCATTGGTCGTCAAACAGCATGTGGCAGTCCATGTCGCTGTCCAAGGTGAGTGCCTCGGAGTGTATCGGGGGTCAGTGGTAGGTCTTGAGGCCATGTGCGGCACCAAGCAGAAACAGGCAAGGTGGCGGTAATGGATGCTAGTGCCTGGTCCTCCTGACCACAGTCCCATCCACGTCCTCGTCCCCGGGTGTGTGCCCTGCCCCACCTGTGAGTGTTGCAGTGCCGGCTGCGGCACTGTGTGCCACTGACTCATCAGGGGCCGGAGGAGGATTGTCGGCCGCACTGTGTGGCAGTGACACATCAGGTGCCGGAGTGGATACGCCTGCCGCACTGGGAGGCACTGACACACCAGGGGCGGAGATGTGGATGGTGTGGGGGCAGCAGCATTCATCATCACCACGCCTTGTGGCAGCAATGCCATGACGAGGACATGTAGGGCACGGTAGATCCCAGCTACATTTCGCTGATGTGCAGCGGCGGCTGCCATCCTTTCCGCCTCCATCCGCACCATGTCCTCCATGAGCCTCCGCATGTGTGCCAGCTCAAGGCTGGCATCGCTGGGGCCACTGTGAGCAGACAGGTATTCTTCCCTCCGCGTCATGACTCCAGAGATGTCAGTCAGGGCTCGCTGGAGACCATGGGGTGGACATAGACACCCAAGGATGGCGTCCAGTTTGGTAGCCATGAGCTCGAACCCCACCCGCACCTGCTCGCCCGTCTCCCTCTGGCCCTCCAGCACATGGCGTTGGAAGGCCATTTGTTGTTCCTGGGGGTCTTGGGAGGGGGCCGGGGCTGTGGGTGCCTCCTGCTGGGTGGCTTGGCTGGTGGGTGGGGTCTCATGGATGTGGCTGGGCTGCCCTGATCCTGGAGGTGAGTTGCGGAGGTGGTCAATGAGGTCTTGGATGGTTTGGATGTCGATGCTGGTGTTGTCCTCCTCCTCGTCATCAGTGAAGAGTGGCTGTGACTGCTCTGCAGGAGGTGTTGAAGATGCCCCTGCGATGTGAATGGGAGATGGTGTATTACAATGTGTCCACATGTATGTAGCCGCATGGTACAGGTTGTCATTCAGACAGCATGGCATTGTACATTGTGACAGTGTGTGGGTCTGGGCAAGGACCCAGAGTGATTGTGGGTGTGCACTGTGCCCTGCTTGCTTGTGCATCTGTGCCATTGTGGCCATCTCCCCCCGTCCCCCCAGTACCTGGTGGTCACTCACCCTGTTGCGGTTGTGTTGTGTCCTGTCGAGCAGTGTCCGGTCCCCCGACTCCGGCCACAGTCTCCACACTGATGACTGTCGACACCAGCTCCTCATGTCATCCAGCTCCAGCTGTGGCGCTGGGCCCCCACCTCCGGTCTGTGTTGCTGCCTTCAGGTTGGCGGAGAGTTTATCCTTGGTCTTCCGCTTGATGTCATTCCATCGCCTCTTGACCTCGTCCATTGTCCGCTTGTGCTCTCCGACGGCATTCACCTTGTCGACAATGTCACGCCATATTCCATTTTTGGTGCCCAATGACACGTTGGAGGTGACGAAGAGTTGTTGATGGTGTTCCATCACCTCCGTGACTATGATCCTGTTCGCATGCGGACTGAACTTGGTCTTCCTGGTCTTCCTGGTCTTCTTGTCCTTGCCCTTCCCTGTCCCCGAGGTCCCAGGCTGGTCATCCGGGGTGCTTGTGGGGTTGCGCTGGTCCTCTGCGCCTGCTCCAGCTGCCTCCATGGTGCTTGTGTGTTGGTCAGTTTGTGTGTGGGATTTCTTTTCTGCTTTTATGGAGGTTTCTGACGCCTGCCAGGTGTGTGTTGCAGGCCTGGCGCTGCTTGTCGCTGGTTTCCTCATCGCGCTTTGGCCCATCGCGTGTTTTTTGGTGTTGTGGTTTGTGTTTTTATCTCCATCGTGATGGTTGTATCGCGGACTTTGTCCGCGGTTTTGGCAGGCTATCGCATGGTACTGCCTTGTTGTGAATTCCACGTTGACACAGGGTTATTTTCCCGTGATAGGCTGCGTTATTGAAAGTTGCGTTACGCTACTCTTGCGGTAGTTATCACACGTTCTTGTGAATATACCCCTCAATGTCTAGTCACTCTAGACATTGAGGGGGATATTCACAAGGACTTATCTCTGATTTATCTCCACCTTAACTCATCAAAAGTGGAGATAGATTTAACACCCCATTCACAAGCGGGTGCAAACTGCCGACATCGCCAGTATTCCCGCGATAACTGCCCCAAAACTTAACACCACGGTGGACACCACCAACTAACCCTAATGAGATGCAGAGTAGGCGTTCCCGTGCAAAAACACACAAAAACACCACTACACCACTTTCACAACGAACTGCCATAACTGCGATGCGAGTCAAAAACAGGCGATAAGCCGCGGTAGCAGCAGGTATTTAACACCTGCCTTCAGCTGGTGTAAAGCCGGACGACTACCTGCAGTAGGCAACGGAGCCCCGCGCACAGCCAAACCCGAAGAACAAACGACGCCATGGAGCTACTCATCATGCAGCTCGGAGCCCCAATAGGGCCACAACACCCACCGCCACCCCCCCAGGACCCGGACCCGCACCCCCCCCGGACCACCACAGAGGCAGCGCAGAGTAAGACAGCGGACCTACCGAAAACGCACCAGTCTCACAGACCTAACGCCCGAGGAAGTCATCGCCCACTACAGGCTCAAAAGGACAACCATCCTCCGCATCCTGACCATCATTGCCCACAGGCTGACGGTACCAACACAGCGGAGAACCAACATCCCTCCGCAGACAAAGCTGCTGGCCGTGCTGCACCTGTTGGCCTCTGGGACCTTCCAACCAACAACTGCCAGAGTCGGAGGAGTCTCACAGCCAGCCCTATCAAAGTTCCTCACACCTGTCTTGGATGCCATCATCAGCTTGGTACCCCAGTACCTTCACTTCCCCCACACTGCATAGGAACAGCTGGAGACAAAGCAAGGCTTCTACGCATTTGCTAACTTCCCACACGTGTTGGGGGCCATTGACTGCACATATGTCCCACTTGTGCCCCCTGCGGATAATGCACACCACTACCGCAACAGAAAGCACACGCATTCCATCAATGTGCAGGCAATAGTGGACCACTGGGGAATGTTCACCAATGTCGTCGCAAACTACCCAGGCAGTGTGCACGATTCCTACATCTTCCAACAGTCCATCATCAACCAGCGCTTCCGGGATGGCACCTATGGAACTGGACTGCTCGTTGGTAAGTACCAAATCTACACACCACACACCTCAAAGCCACCATCACACAACGCACAACTGTGGGAATGCACACGTGACCAAACCACATACAACATGTAAATCAACATGCCCACCTACCAGACACGACAACACAACTCCATGGGGACCATGGGCTTCCCCTGCACACAATACAGCTATATCATGGCACCACAGCCACACAACAGCTGAACGTGTGGAGATGCGGAATGCAGCCATGTGCGAAGGATGCAAGTGACCCGTGAATGGGAATGTATACAACGACAAGTGAGGCTTGGATGTGCCGGACAGACATAGGTATGCAAACCACAGATATGTCCATGCAGACATCAACGACTGGTGACTGGAGAGTAGTGAACAGTGGACGCAACCATGTCACCCCAGGCCGTGGGTCAGATCGCGGAAATGTCGCTCACTGCGCCCCCTGTGTGCGTGAGCGTAGAGGGTGGGCCCGGAGTACACCAGGCCTGCGCAGGGGTGTGGACAAAAACCCTGTGGCGCAGAGCGTGGTTCACTCCCGGAAAGGCCAACGTCACTGCCAGGGCTGCGCCTCGCAGTCCGCCACGAGGCCGATGCCGTGAGCAGCGGGGCCTGCGAGCCTGTGCGCCTGCTGCACCCCATGATCACCACGGATGAGATAGAACACCACCAGCAACTGTACGTCACCTCCAACGTGTCATTGGCAACAAAGAGGCAAAGATGGCACACCACCTCGGACCATGTGAATGCCGCCGCATGGCAGAGGAGGACAATGGAAGCGCACAAGAGACGCTGGACTGATGTGAATGACAAAACCAAGCAGAAACCCGCTGCCAACACGAAAGCAGCAACGCACCCCGGAGGAGGGGGGCCAGCAGAACACCAGGAGCTGAATGACATGGAGAAGATGGTGGCCACAGTCACCAGTCTGGAAACTGTGACATGACAATGTACAAGTACAACCTGTAACCAGCAAATATGTTTTATTCACACTTGCTGTGCTTGTGGACATTTTGAACTGTCCCATGATTGACAGGGACGGCCACAATGTGACGTTCTCATGAGAAGAAATTGGCACTGATGGTGTTCCTACGGGCCAATCCTGCCGCAGCTGCAGTGGGATGTGGGCCACCTGCCCCATCGTCCCCATCATTGTCCGGTACTTCTGCAACTGGGATCCAGGGGGCATTGGTGCGTACACAGATGTTGTGCAACACACAACATGCAACGATCATCTTGCACACGATGTCCGGGCTGTACAGGAGCCTTCCACCTGTGAAGTCCAGGCACCTGAAACGGGACTTCAACACGCCAAATGTGCGTTCCACGATGCCCCTGGTGCGTATGTGGGCCGCATTGTACTGCCTCTGGGCGGGTGTGTTCGGGTCTCGGAGGGGTGTCATCAGCCAAGGGCAGAGTGCATATCCTTGATCACCTGGGACAGTGCAGAGAGAAAAGAGTCAATACTTGGTTCGGCATGATGTGATGGCAGGCCCACTGATCCAGTGACACCTGTGCTGGCTTTGTGTGGGGTGAGTGTAAGCCAGCCCTCAGGGAGTAGCTGGTGCTGGCAACAACTCCAACAGTCATCAGGCACTCAGAAATGCAATGTCAGAACAACAAGGGAGCATGACTTGAGTCGCACAGGCTTAGTGGCCCCGGATGCACCAGTGGCCCCAGACCAGGCCTGCCTGCACCAGCGCTCCAAGGCCGCACTGCTCACCTGCCGACACCGTCGTGTGTCAAAGAGGGCCCACCACGTGCCGGTGCTAGCTCCAAGACCCATGCCCGCGACCTTGGGGGCCTCCTCAGGCCATCGCTGTCCTCTGTGACACAGGCCCCCAGGGGTCCCCATTCGTTTACATACCCCACCGCTGCAGCCCGGCTGCACTGCAGTCCAGCTTGTCCCACATCCTGAACTGAGTCATCATTGATCAATGGCAGGGTCCATGCCAGTGTATGCAGGGGGAGGACTGAGAGGGGGATGCGTCACAGTCCGGTGGTAACACGTATCACGGTTACGGAGGAGGTCAACCAGTAGCAAGGACTGACCTGGTGCCACTAACCCTGTGCGCCGTGAGTGACCGTCAGCCTCCGGTGGAACATCGTTGGTGTGTGAGCCAGTGGCCTGTGGGTTGTCATCAGCAACGGGCAGGTACGGACTTGGGGGCAGATATACAAGCCCCTTGTGCCACTTTTGCGTCACTTTTAACATGGGAAAAGTGACGCATAAGTGGCACAAGGGCCTTGTAAATCTGCCCCTTGGTGTCTGGCATGAGTCTGTGGCATTCATATCCGCCATGTTGCCGGTCACAGCTGGCATGTGCCCTCTGCATCATGCCCTGGGGGCAGAGGCGCAACTAGAGCCAAATTTCGGGTGGGGCTACGAAAGAAATTCGTGGGGGATAATTATTCCAGCAATAGGCAGAGTGGGGATGCAGGGGCTCTACAAAGGGGTGAAAAAACAACAGAGCCTCATTTACAAGCTAATGGTCTTTTAAAGATCTGTGAAGTACTCTGGTGCGGCTGTGTGTGTGCCCGGGAAGCTGTCTCAGCCCGGGCTGCCACACATGACGGGGGGCTGGAGCCCTTTGAGCCCAATGGGTGTTGCGCGCCTGCCTGGGGGTACACCTCCCATTCTCCCCCGAGACACTCCGCGGAAGGCACCTCTGAGACATTCGAGACCCTGCTCTGCCCTCATGACCCTACCCCAGTCTCCCGCAGGTCAGCGTCCCGTGGCTGTAGGCGCGTGTCGGCCGCTGTGCATCCGGGGCCACTAAGCCTGTGCGACTCAAGTCATGCTCCCTTCTTGTTCTGACATTGCATTTCTGAGTGCCTGATGACTGTTGGAGTTGTTGCCAGCACCAGCTACTTCCTGAGGGCTGGCTTACACTCACCCCACACACAGCCAGCACAGGTGTCACTGGATCAGTGGGCCTGCCATCACATCATGCCGAACCAAGTATTGACTCTTTTCTCTCTGCACTGTCCCAGGTGATCAAGGATATGCACTCTGCCCTTGGCTGATGACACCCCTCCGAGACCCAAACACACCCACCCAGAGGCAGTACAATGCGGCCCACATACGCACCAGGGGCATCGTGGAACGCACATTTGGCGTGTTGAAGTCCCGTTTCAGGTGCCTGGACTTCACAGGTGGAAGGCTCCTGTACAGCCCGGACATCGTGTGCAAGATGATCGTTGCATGTTGTGTGTTGCACAACATCTGTGTACGCACCAATGCCCCCTGGATCCCAGTTCCAGAAGTACCGGACGATGATGGGGACGATGGGGCAGGTGGCCCACATCCCACTGCAGCTGCGGCAGGATTGGCCCGTAGGAACACCATCATTGCCAATTTCTTCTCATGAGAACGTCACATTGTGGCCGTCCCTGTCAATCATGGGACAGTTCAAAATGTCCACAAGCACAGCAAGTGTGAATAAAACATATTTGCTGGTTACAGGTTGTACTTGTACATTGTCATGTCACAGTTTCCAGACTGGTGACTGTGGCCACCATCTTCTCCATGTCATTCAGCTCCTGGTGTTCTGCTGGCCCCCCTCCTCCGGGGTGCGTTGCTGCTTTCGTGTTGTCAGCGGGTTTCTGCTTGGTTTTGCCATTCACATCAGTCCAGCGTCTCTTGTGCGCTTCCATTGTCCTCCTCTGCCATGCGGCGGCATTCACATGGTCCGAGGTGGTGTGCCATCTTTGCCTCTTTGTTGCCAATGACACGTTGGAGGTGACGTACAGTTGGTGGTGGTGTTCTATCTCATCCGTGGTGATCATGTGGTTTTCCTGTAGACTGTACCCCGTCTTCCTTTTCCTCTTCTCATTGCCCTTCCACGTGCCCTGTATTCCTGGGTGTTCCTCCGTGGGGATTGTGGGGTTCATGTTGTCCTCTGCATTCGGTCAGGGTGCGTCCGTGGTACTCCGCAGTTGATTTCGTTTGTGGTGGCATTTTCCGTATGCTGGGTTTTGCTGGCCTCTCGCTGCTTATCGCTGATTTCCTCATCGCGCTTTGGCCCATCGCATGTTTTTTGGTGTTGGGGTTTGTGTTTTTATCGCCGTCGAGGTGGTTGTATTGCGGACATTGTCCGCGGTTTCTGGAGACTATCGCATGGTACCGCCGTGTTGTGAATTCCACGTTAACACGGGGTTATTTTCCCGCAATGGACTGCGATGTGTAAAGTTGCGTTGACGTTTTTTGGTGATATTTAGCACACGTTCTTGTGAATATACCCCTGAGTCTCTTAACACTAACATACCACAGCAGGCAACAGTGGAGGTTATTCGTGAGATTATAGATCAAACGGAAATGGAGGAAGTTAACAAGGATTTCATACTAAAATGTACTAGTATGGTTTTATTGAATAACATATTTCTTTTTAAAAAACCAACTTTATCGCCAAAAGAAGGGGACCAGCATGGGGGCCACCTGTGCCCCCAGTCTGGCATGCATATATGTAGGCGAATTTGAGAAGCGCCATATATATAACGAGCTAGCGCCTTTTTTTGAAAACGTATTGGAATGGCATCGGTTTATTGACGATGTTTTTTTCATTTGGGATGGGCCCATTGACCTTTTGAATGATTTTTTGATTTGGTTGAACCTTGGAGATGTAAATCTTAAATTTACTGCACATCAAAGTAAGGTGAGTGTAGATTACCTGGATGTTACAATCAAAGCAACCGAAGATAAACTGGCAGTTGAATTGTTCACCAAGCCGATGGCTAAAAATACCCTTTTGCACTATACAAGCTTTCATCCGAAGTCGCAAAAGGACAACATTCCTTTTAGCCAGTTTCTCCGGTTGCGGAGAAATTGTACTTCACTTGATGATTTTTATAAACATTCGGATGTACTCAAAACTAAATTAAAAGACAGAGGATACCCTAAAAAATTGATATCCAACTCGTTTAAACGAGCTAGATTTTATGATCGAGACGCCATGCTGAACAGCTTAAAAGAGAAACAAGAATTGTCCAGAGTTGTCTTTGTAAGCCAATTCTATGGGATTAGTAACAAAATTAAGAATGTAGTGAATAAACATTGGAACATTCTTAATGACGAAGAAGACATAAAATTAGAGAAACCTTTATTTGCCTACAAAAAGAACACCAACCTTAAGAGTCAACTGGTTCACACATATAGGGATGAACCGAGAGTTAGGCAGAAAACCATTGATAACTCCATTGCCAAAGGAAACGTCAGCTGTGGCAATTGTTCAATGTGTGTTCAATGTATTGTAGGGAAAGAAATATCACAAAATGGAAGAACTATAGTGACCCATACCCTGAACAATTACCGTAGTAAAATTTTTATTTATTTGCTACGGTGCCCATGTGGTTTAGCCTATGTGGGAGAGACTGGACGAGAACTCAGATTGAGACTGACAGAACATAAATCAGCAATTAAGACTAAAAAAAAAAAAATGCCCCATTAGTGACACATTTTTTGCAGTATGGACACAAAGAGATAGACTTTGGGTGGTTCATACTGGAAAAGGTAACCATGAATAAAAGAGGAGGCAATATGGAGGAAAAGAGAAAAGCTCACGAGCAATGGTATATATCAATCTTTAACACGAGCATACAGGGGTTAAATTCCAGGGAAGAGTGGGAGAGGCTTGTCCATTAATCCCTATTTGGTTGGTGGAACCATCCTTTGATGAACATAAATCCTGAATGACGCTGACTATACCCTAGGCCTGAGTAAACAATAAAAATAGGACAACCTGTTTGGAAAGCAAAAAGCCCATATAAATGATGTACAGTTCATTAGAAAAAAGCTGATATAATCGGCTGTTTTGTGTATAAATCTTAAATTGGTGCAGCAAAGGTGGTAATAGAAATTGATAGATTAATAGGTCAGTATACTATAAATTTAGTAGAACTACCGAAAATGCTTAAGAATACATTGACCAGATGGAATGATTGCAAAAAGCTGAATAAAAAATAATGATATAGATTTAGTTAGAAGAACAATAAAAAGTTCCTGAATGGAGAAAACAGATTATAAAAATATAGAAGTGTATATATACCAAACTAAGAATTAAATGATTTATCTAGCAGCTAGAGGCTTAACATGAATTGTTTTAAAATGACCGCCATGGAGAATCTGTATTCAAGATCCTCCGTTTACATAGTCCTATCTTTGTGTTCATGCAGACGCCTTTGGCGTTTTTCGTGATTAGGGAAAGCCCTTTAAATAGGAGGGACACGGAAGGCTGAAAATAAGCTGTGAACGGAGAACGCCAGGAGACTAATCAGTCCCGGTAAGTGAGAATCCGAGTTAGGTTAAATCTAGCGAACGTATTCGTTATTGATGCATTCGATGTGCCCAATGGGGACTGCATATCGTAGATTTAAAAGACGCAGCCTAATATACGCTTCTGAGTTAGGTACTGCTAGGTTTATTTTAATAAACGTATTTTAGATCGAAGTTATCATTGCGCACATTAGGGACTGCATATCGGAGAATTCACAAAATGTAGCCGAATATACGCTTCTACCATGTACAAGGGCACAGAAGCAAATTTGCAGCTAGTAACGGTGTTGCATATTACTAATTTTTGTGACGAAGGCAAAGTCAGGGTCTAAATTGGAAGTTGAGAAGTTGTAGACTCCGTGGCTCGCTATTCCGATAGGCAGTGAACTCCGCTTCCTAAATAATAATTTTCAAACATGTGGGTAATTGATCAGTGTTACAAGAGGGAAGTTGTAGACTCTGTGGTTCGTTATTCTTACAGGCAGCAAACTCCGCAGGAAGCCTGAGGGGCATCAGTTTTATTTTATTAAGAGATTGTATACATTGGCTACACCGAATCGGAGGCGAACTGTTTGGAAGCCGCAGAAGTATCATTTTATTTAATCAGGTAACCGAATAATGCATGGAAAATTGTTTATTCAGATAGACAATGTTAGAAGTTTTGTGCATATACAGATATATATTCGCTTCATGCATTTTAGGACACTACTGCATGGCGACCCTATGAAGTTAATCCGGACAGTAGGGATGACAGGAGGTGAACACCGAAGACCCTAAAAAACTGTGGGAGATTAGAGTACCCTTGTGAGACTGTCCCCCTTGAATATTCAAGGTGTGTACTATAAATGTCTAAAAGCTATGCTCATAGCTATACCTATATAAAACCATATGGAAGGTTATACAAATGTATATTATTTATATTTTTAATAGAAAAATAGGGGTGGCAACAGGAACCCATGCCAGACCTGCTCTTTAAAGTATTGAGAGGAGCCTAAAGATAGATTGAGTGGAGGAACAAGCACCCCACTTCAACATCTTGGTCTCTGGTGGGTATTTCCCCATTGCTAAATTTTGGATGTATTGGGATAGTATGAACTTGGCTGTATGGATGAGAGTGTGGTGCTATACATACTTGGAAACCCTGTCTAGCGACTTATGAGGTCCTGATTGTAAGTTGTGAATACATATATGTTTTATTACTAGGTTGGAGCCAAAAAAAACCTAAACAAATGTTTGTTTTTAAATTCTGTGTTTTTATGACAATATATGTAAATGTTTAATGATCAGAATGAATTTAAGTAGAGTTTGTCAATATAGTAATACAATCTTCATTGTGGTCTGTTTGTAATATATATTTTTATATATACATTTCTAGAATTATATAAGACCACTGGGAGACATCACTTTTTAAGCCTGAAGAAGGTGGTTGGACCCTTTGATACCACCGAAACGCGTCGTTTTCTGGTCCATTGTTGCCCTACCACTATTTAGAGGTTCCTATGAACAAAGAATCTATGGTTTGGTGAACCAAATGTTAATAGTGGTTGGAATTGTTATAATCATGTGTTAATGAAGATTGTGTTGTTCTTTCTTGAATATATGTATGAAATGTAATGAACTCATATAGATTGTCATTTTTATTAGCCACAGGAGATTTTAACAGATTTTAATGTATTGAACGGATTTTTTTTAATAAACATTTGCATATTGGTATATAAAAAGAAAAAAACTTTTTTGGGCTTTAACCATTTCTTTTGCTGAATGTTTGTGAGCTTGAATGTGAAAGTGTGCAGTATGGTATGCTATTGAGAAACCCCAAAGGGAAATTGTTTTTGACTTATTGTCATTTGGTGTCCTGTCCCTTTGGCGAGAAGGACCCCTCTCTCTTTTTTTGAGTTTCTACTATGCCAACTTTCTCGCTGGCTCTCGGACTCCTCATTGGATTCTCCATTGTGGGCTGACCTTGAAAAATCTTTTCTCTCCCCCTTTTCTTTTCAAGAATATTTGTCCTTTACCCGCAAACCACAAAAGACATCTACACCGATTCTTAAATATTCTTGTAAAATTCTTGATTCGATTCTTCACTTTACCCCTACTGATCTTGATACTTTTCTTACTTCTACTATTTGGCATAATAAGTTTATATTAATAAATAATAAATCCGTACACTGGAAGTCTTGGCGAGACAAGGGATTACTTTGGGTACACCAACTCTTTGATCATGACACACTTCTCCCATTTTCACGAGCTTGTCAGCTTTTTTGCCTCCCTCTCTCTTTTCATTTTTTTTTATTTTATATTTTTATTTTGACATCCGACACATACACTATATTGCAACAATTACATTTAAACCAAATACATTTCAATACTTATGTGCAGGATGACAGGCATTTATCTTTACACCCTCTACTCAACCTAAACTAAGTCAACCCCTCACCCCTAACCCTACCCGCCTCTCCCCCCCTCCCGTGGAACCAAAGGAAAATTAAATTAAATCAAATCATATCGCAAATTCAACCTTAGTATACCCTAAGCCTTGGTACTGAGTACATAGTAAGTCTAGATCAATCCTTCTTTGATCAATTAATCAAATAAATGAGTACATCTCAAATCGTAGCCTCATTGATCCAGTTCGTTATTGGCAACCAAATTTCTAGCCCTCTTCTCTTGGCTCTTACACCCCTTCGTTTATAGACCGCTTTCTCCCAACGATAGGTAGCTAGCAGTTTCCCGAGCCAGCATTGTACTGAGGGAGGTTCTTTATCCAGCCAGACACTGGCCAGTCATAGCCTGAACACTGTCATAGCTGTAAAAAGCAAAGCTCGATTTGATTCAGTCATTACCTGGCTGCTTACCCCCAACATAATTACTTGCAGCGTGAGTTCCACCTCAAATCCCGGTATACACTTGATATAGTTACCCACTTCGGTAACCAAAGGGGTTAATCGGGGGCAAGTCGCAAACATGTGTACACTATCGGCGGCGAGACAACCGCATCGAGAACAATGTATACCAATGGCACCTCCCCATTTAAAAATCCGTGCTGGGGTGATATACAGATTAAGCCAGGTTTTAAAGCATTGTACCTGTAGATTTGCCGAAAAAAATGCAGTCTGACTTAGCCATAAAGACTCCTCACATTCCCCCACTCCTGCTTGTACCGAATCCTGCCAGCGGTTAGTATGTTTCATAAAATCATCCCCCATACTATCGTTAAATAATTTGCAGAATTTAGATAAGGGCGCTGGGGTCCCTAATACCACATCCAGTAAAGGAACTCAATGACAGCTTATTACCTTTTTAGATAGATAATCCCTCACTTGTAAATATTTAAAAAAAATAGTTATTTCCTATCCCGAATTTGCTCTTAATTGTATCAAAAGGAAGAGTTTTATTATCCTCCATAAGATCACCGATATACCTCACGCCCTTATCCATCAATTTTTTCATATATCCGTCTTGAAAGATTTCGGGTAATAGGTCTGGTGTCACGAGGCCCTTCCCATCTACCTGATTGATAGTTCCATGTTTTTTCCCTTTTAAGTCTGATGTATGGGGGATTTCTGCTATATATCTCAATGTGCAAGCCAGTTTTCCTCATTTCCTGTTATTTATTATTTCCTCCTCTTCTGTATAACTTTTGTAAACTTAAACTAGTTCATATGTAATATCTCCTGTTTTATTGTATTATGTATTAATGTCTTTAAGATTCCTTCAATAAATTTATTTTTGAACTGGAGAAACAAACATCAGATATAAGATACATACACATCTGATGCAGATCGACTTGCACGTTAACATCTGGACAGGTATTATTCTCCAAACTCCTTTCTCCCAGCCTCTCGCCTCCGTATGCATTGCAGATCAAATGAAATCCCCAATCATCTCCAGTTTGCACACCACAACATAAGTTATATGGTAAAAATCTCAATTACTTATATAGTGGCATTATGTACGACCTGTTTAAGCGTACCTCTGTGTCACAGCACAGTTGCGTAGCTCAAAATAACAATTTCCACTTGAAAGTGTGACTGAAGGCATTGCTTGAAAGAAAGTACTGTCCTCATAACACAAAACCAATCCTGCACAAACGCAACACAGATTGCCACCAGAAACTCCCCGCCAGGCAGAGGCCCTTCTTCTGTGGTCCCAGGTTGAGGGAAAGTATAGTTTGTTAGGCCCCTCCATCACAAGCTGGTTTACCAACATGGTCACAATGTCTGTACATCCAAAAGGGATAGACACAACTGTAGTTCCCAAAACAATGACATCTTCTAATTAGGAGCGTGTACTATACACTATTGATAGTTGATAGATCCACAAACCCACAACACTGCAGTACATTCAAAACTGATCACAGACAGGCATAGTAAAGCACCTGAAGTTATTTACACAACTCTCCCATGTTTGGTGGGTGTAGCTCTTCTCCTTTCTATAGTAACACACATATGCTGTTGTTGTACTGTGTGGGTGTTTTTGCGTCTGTTGTGTGTGTGTGCATGTGTGGGTGTGTTTGCGTCTGTTGTGTGTTGTGGAGTGGGATGGGCTATTGTTGCATCTCAGGACATCTTCCGAATTGTATCTCCCCATGTTGAGTTTCCCCATAGTGGAGCGAGACCTCTCCCTTGTCAACCTTACCAGAGCCCACACTTCAGGTCCACACAGATATCTCTCAGTACCTTACCTCTAATTCACACACTACCGCCCTCCAAACCACTGGCCCTTCCTGCAGAAACAAAAGCCCTTCAGTTAAAATATATGGAGTTCCAATTAGAATCACCAAGATGCCAGAGTTAGAGAGTAGTGCAATTAAATTAGAACAGGTAGGTGAGGGCTGAAATGAAAGGCAGGAAGCAAGAGCGGGCATTAACACAGTCTGAGGTTGAAGTTGGCTAGCAGTCCCAAAACATAGTAAGCTGAAACCCATCAGCAAGATCTCAGGGATCCTTTTAATCCAGCCAAGACTACCAAGGTGTTTTGGGCCAGGAACCGTCTCACAACAAGTATTGGGGTGGATGCTAGGACTGTGTGTACATGACCCACTTATGAGGCAATCCAAGTACACAAAAAAGATATTGGACACCCACATGACTAGAGTCTGCTGTGACACTAGCACATCATCTTATATGGTCATGGTTTCTCTGCAGCATTGGGCCACGGATGCTGTTGTTCAAACCTATGCATCCAGGGACACACTCTGGTTGTTGCGAACCACGCATCAGGATGAGCAGAGGCTAACCGGGCCAAGCAATTCCATGGCCAACTCATTATGATGAACTTTGTGTATATAATTGAGACAGATATCTGAAGAGACAGCCAGCCAGTTGCAAATGCGCTTTTGGCCCTAATGTAGTCTGATACCTTGTTGCACTATCAGGAAATGCAGAATACGTAGGGCATTAACATCCTCAATCAGAAAAAGGCTGCTCTTGCTTAGAGATAATCTTCGATTTCTCCTCAACTTCAAGGCCCATTGTGTCATTCTCCTTGGAAATAGTTGGCAAAACTATTCAAATCTTTGGTGAAAAAATAGGTATACATATATACAGAACTATGCAGAAGTGCAGGACACATTTATAGTCTAGTTAAAGGAAATGCTGGAGCTCCTGAAAGAGTTTCGGTCACAGAAATGCATTTGATGCATTTGTGAGCGAGATCATAAGAGTCTCTAAATCATCTCTTATGTTCTTCCTTCTCACTTTGTTTGATCATTGTAGGCAAGTAAGACAGCTCAGTAGACTACTGCATCCGGTGCAGAGATCTGTGTTTAACCTCAAGATCCTGGTTTGAATTGTGGCTGGTGCTTACTAGATATTGAAGCTGCTTGCTGCCCACTCCCCTCCAGCCGGGACTAAGAAAGAAAGATTTTCTTTACTTGGACCTTGACCTGAAGTTGTGGTTTCTGCTTGGCTATGTGCAATGCTTATATTCAGACCATAAGCATATTCACGGATGAGGATGGCATTATCATCATCATTATCACAGGAGTAGCCCGCCTATCTTCTGGGAGGTAGAGTGGTCACAAGGAGCAGGGATTAGCAGTGCTGCAGTGGAGACTGATCCAACTGACCAGAATGTGATGTCAAGTGCAGATGAATTGCCCATGGCAGTGATCCTGCACTGGGGCCTACCGAGCTGCATCACACTCCCTTCGTCAGATGAGGTAGGATGCAGGCATCTGCTTTTTGCTGTGAGAGCGTCCAGAGGCACTTAATTTTTTTTACTTCAATATTTTTTTGTGTGGGTAATTGAAGCCATTGAACAATAAAACAAAAATACATTGCTAAAAAACAACAAAGACTCAGCCGGTCAACATAAATAAGAAAATGCTATGTGCCAAGTTAAACTTTTCAAAGTATATTACATGAACTTTTGAGATTGCCAATTTGTTGTGAATCATTTCCCTTTCAGGCAGAATCACTGTCCCTCACCATCTCCTAAAGTCTAATCTATTAAAATAGGTTTTTATAGGCACTTCACTCTATGTCTATGTCCACAGAGAGGCAGAGGCAGAGGGAGAGCCAACCAAGGGCAACAGGTATGGCAGGTGTATTCACCCCGGATAACACGCAGCAGGGGCAGGACATTCCAGCAACCTACCTTATAAATAATGTTGAAGGTGCTGGTAACTCTCAGTCATGTATAGTTGGAGACATTATAGTGAATCTCTCTGACTATGTACTCTCCACAGAAGAAGCAAGGGTTCTGAACAAGGGGTTAGGATTTGTCCCTACACCGAAACATGACACTTTTAGGTGCAGAACTGAATTACATGAACTGATGAGGAAGATTAAGATTCACAAATTTTTTGCGAATCAAGAAATTCAAACTCCCTCCGTGTTTTCTACGAACTTGCATCGTCCATCCTGTTTTTGCCCTCCTAGTTCGGGAGTAGGCCCGGAAGTGGCTGTTTTTGAAGAGCGTGTCTTTAGGGACATTGAAGCTCTGGAAGAGCATCACGACATAGCAGGCCCTTGTAATATGACCAAAAGTGATTGGCTCGCAGTCAAATCCCTCCAAGATAATAAACTTATAACGATAAAACAGGCAGACAAGGGTGGTGCGGTGGTAATACTCAACACTCAGGATTATGAAAAAGAGGTACTGAGATTACTTGAGGTGCGTACTAATTATCATCCAGTAGCACGTGATCCCACACCCCAACTCCAAGAGACGATTGGGGCAATGGTGGCGGACGCTAGGGAGAAGAAGTGGATAACCAACAAAGAAGCCGACTTCCTTGTTAATATAAGACCTAGGATGCCGGCATTTTACATCTTGCCAAAGATCCACAAAGCCCAGCGTCCGCCACCAGGACGCCCGATCGTCTCGGGAATTCAATCAGTACTGGAGCCCTTGTCCCAGTTCGCGGACTTCTTCCTTAGGGAATCTGTCATCACCCAACCATCATTTGTGCAGGATACCACGGACGTGTTGAACATCTTGCGGACAGTGGAGTACAATCCCACCACCCAACTACTGGTTACAATTGACATAGAGTTGTTGTATACCAGTATACCCCAATATGCCATGCTGGTGGCAGCAGCGCATGCTCTTGGTGGTTTGGAATGGTTTTATGATGTACCCCAAACGTTTGTGTTGCAATGTATAGAACTTGCACTTACAAAGAAATTTTTTGCATATAAAGATCAGGTGTATCTTCAGGTGTCAGGGACATCGATGGGGGCGACATTCGCCCCGAGTCTGGCCTGCATTTATGTGGGCCAGTTCGAGGAGAATGTCGTCCACCATTCATCCAACCCCTTCAGGGAGAATCTTTCTCTCTGGAGGCGGTTTATAGACGATGTCCTCTGTATACGGACTGGATCAGAGGACAGACTTTTGGATTTTTTAACCTGGCTCAATGATCAAGATGACTGTCTCCGCTTCACGTGGAATATAAACAAAGATACCGCTGTCTATTTGGACGTAGATATAAAAGCAGAAAACAATGGGCTTACTACAACTGTGCATCAAAAACCGACAGATCGGAATTCGTTACTACACTATAGATCATTCCATCCCCGTGCCCTCTGGGATAATTTACCGGTGGGGCAATTTTTGAGATATCGAAGGAATTGCTCCTCAACTGGCTCGTTTGTGGAGCAATCAGAAGATCTTGTGGTAAAACTGCAGGATAGAGGTTATCCAAACAGTGTGATCAGGAAGGCCCGTAAACGTGCCTTGAATACCCCTCGAGAGGCATTATTGGAAAGGGTCAATAAACAGAGGGATGAGTGTGTACCGGTGGTCACAACTTTTGACCCCCTTTCTACCCAAATTCGCCAAATTATCCGTAAGCATTGGTCCTTCTTGGACAGTAGGGATAGTAAGATGCCTCCCCCGAGATTTGCATTTAGGAGAGCCTCCAACCTCAAAGACAAGTTGGTACATACTCGCCCTATTCAACAATCCAAAGAGTCCAACCTGCCCACCGGACATTTTAGATGCGGGGGTTGTTTGGTTTGTGGACTGACAGAACCGACCAAAAGTGTGGTGTTGAGGAGCAGTAAAATCTGGTTTCTGAACAAATTCAGTAATTGCAACACCACACACGTGATCTATAGGATCACGTGTGTGTGTGGGTTGCATTACATAGGGCTAACTAGCCGGAAGGTAAAAGTGCGAATCCAAGAGCATTTGAGTACCTTGAGAAATGGTAAATTAACTACCCGGTTGGTCCAACACTTTCGTGAATTTAAACATGACATCAGGGACCTGAGATGGACGGTGCTGGAAAGGATAGTTGGGGAAAGGCACAATATTGATGCGATTCTGGCTAGGAAGGAGGCAAGGTGGATTTTTACAGAGCGAGTAGACCGCCATGGGCTAAACGATTTTATCGAATGGAATAAGATTGGTCAGTGAAGTTACACTACTTGACCTATGACACTTGGTGTGCTGTTGAAGTAGCTCTGCATTGTGGATGCTGGAAAAAAGAATATGAGTCCCTAATTACTTCCAACTACTGATATTCAGGATGTGAATAATAAATGGATAATTGTCCGGAATACAGGGGGCCTAGATATGCAGCGTTTTAATTTTAGAATTCAGGCTGCCTTTTCTGTAGCGAGTGGTCGCTTTCCATATGAAAAAGGATAGGAGAATAGGAATATGAATTGGTTAAGATAGCCGCCGCTATCTTCTTTGGTGATGGTTGTTGTTAACTTAGACCCCATCAGTATAGGAGGACTGACAGAAAAAAACGAATTGGAATATATGTAACGCTCTGATGTTATGACAAAGAACTCTAGCTGTTTGTCTGAACATTGTAAGCGTTGTCAATACTGAGTGTTCGTTTTTTGATATGTTAAGTGGGCCGCTGCGCTGGTGCACGCATTGTTGTAGCGTTGCACGTGTATGAGGAAAGGAATTGAAATACACCAAACACTTTGATGTTGCCAGAAATAATTGCAGCAGTCTGTTAGAAGAATATAAGCTTTATACACAGCCCTTTGACATGCCAAGATGGCCGCCGCGTTGGTGCACGCATTTTCTAGCGTTTTACGTGCACCACGTGGTGACCGGCATGCTTTTTAAACTGCCGGCAGAGTCAGCGCGGGCGGACGGGATGGACGATTCAAGGTTCTAATACGGGATCCTGGTGGTAAGGAGGTTCTAGTTGGGGGCCAGAACTGAGAGGCATGCAGCGGCGGGTGCCGCGGTCGAGTTCTGAGATGCGACCTTGTAAATGCAATAGGCTGCGCTGGTCGGCATATTCAAATTCAGGTGCAGCGTAATGTTTGTGGAGAGAGTGAGCTAATACCCATGAAATGTTTTACGTAAATGCTGCTGAGTCGCAAATCATTGTCATAGATACTACTCAAGTATTGATAAAAGCATGGGTCATTGTGACTTAATAATTTATTGAGGAACGAGTGTGTATTGGGCAGTAGCCGTGGGTGTCATATGAAATATTAAACCATATGTCAGCCTGAGAGGGATTACGGTTAGTGATACCCATTATATACATTTGCAGGAATGGATCGACAAGTGCGATCTTTTGAGTGGAACGCGACCCTGTGGCGCATGGTTCCGAATGAGAGGTGGTTGTAGGTACGCCGGACACGAGCAACCATATGGTAACTACATTAAAACAATATATAGTGGTTCTTTTTAGATTGAGGTCCTATTGTTGAAAGGAGTGTTCGTAATTGGTACATTTCTCTTTTTTATCACTGTCAATAACCACAGATTGGGTGTGAAAAGGACTGAGGTGAGGACTGGTGCCCCAGCAGCCCTGATGAAGTTGCCTTGACGGGTTTGGCAACGAAACATGTTGGCTTGTGACAAAAAATAATGGCCAAATGTTTGCCTTGTTTTTAAATTGAGGACACTCACAACAGTGAATAAAGAAGTGTTGGATGTGAGTGCTATCTCGTTTTTAGTATATTGGGAACTCCAATTTATTGTACACGCTTGGGGTAAATTTAAACACTGAGTGAACTTTATAGCCTCAGTGGTAGGGGTCACATAAACTTGTTATTTTGACCTTCCACCTCGGTGGATTGTTTACACACACCTTTTTCTTTCTTTCTTTATTTTTTCTGGGCAAGGAAGCAACCGATGATGATAACGTGGGCCTACTGGCGAGTACCATCCAGGAGCCCTTTGGGTTTGCGCACGTGAGGTGCTTTCTTACCCTTCTCACATTTTTTACGTTGTTGGGTATGATCTATTTGTTTTTTTAGTTCACTCTGAGCAATGAAGTGAACACGATTATCTGGTGGTTATTGACGGTTGATTTTTAAATGAGAACAGTCAGGACAATCCAGATCATTGACAACTAGGAATAGAGCTGGGTGGGGAAGGGGCGTCAACAAAGAGATAAAACCCCCTAATAGTCCTTAAAGTATTGATGGACTGTTCATAGAGGTCAGACCTTGTTGTGATTATAAATAAGCAAAATAAAATGACAAACTTAAGTGTCCAATATCTACGTATACAACAGCCCTGCTCTTTACCAACATGTTTCCAACTAGCACAAAATTCCAACAAAGGAATTTGATGGAATCTTATCCAGATCAGCATATGTTTCGCCGATAGTGCTTGCGGACCAACATATATTGCTGAATGTGATCTTAGCGAAAATATTCCAATATCATCCATGAGTTTTTTTTTAGGTCTCAGCTACAGACAGTTTTAGCTGTTTGCTGGTTAGTCCTGCTGTGTGGTTCCTAATAATACATAGGATCTGCACTTTTAGACAACATAAACTAAGGGATTGGTGTCCAGACTGATTCCAGACACCTTTAAAGGATATGTTAGCCTTTAGACCAGCCAGCTCACAGTGCCTCCATAAGCCCCCTAACTTTACCAAGGAGCAAATAGTTTCTGGCAACTATCGAGCATGACAACTCTTGATCCTTCAGGGATCGTGGAAACAGTGCAGTACTTTTCGCTCAGTCAATCATGCTCATTTAGTCTCAGAGAGACACACGGAATAAACAATGGGGGCGTTTTCAATTAGCATTTATTGCACCGGCGTCATTTTAGTATAAAACATGTTTGCTGCGACAATCATTAGACAGAAACAGATATATAAGATTACAACCACTGACAGAGTAAGTAAAATGGAGAATTCTACCATGGTGCTAAAACAGTAAATATATGCAGGCATATCGATACATGGCAGTAATCAAGTGTAATCCTACTATGCATACCCTATCTAAGTGTATCTAAGTGTACCTAACATGTATGTGGGTGTAAAGCCAAGAATCCCTTAGGAAAGAGCCCACCCCATTACCTGATGGGAGAGAATGAAGGACCCCGTCTTGGCCTCGAGTTAGACACCCCGCAAGGGATGTCAGACCACTGTGTGCTGGAGCGTCTGCAGGTCGGGACCTCAGCATCTAGTGTCAGCGTGGAAGCTTCTCCTCTGGTTCCCCATCGAAGATGTGGTTCTTTTATACCCACAAAATACCCTCAGGGGTTCTACCTAGATATGTAATGGTTTTGTCCTTTTAAATGTATAGTGGACCTGTCGTCCAAGGATGACGTTAGCAGTGACCTTTGTACAGAGTAATTATACAAAAGATGGTAATCCTTCTGTGTACGTCCTGGGCAGGAGATTAAGATCTGATACTAGGAATCCTCATGCATAATAAATTAGGCTAGTTTCAGGGAAAACTGATTGACATTTATTCAGCACATAACTAGGTCCAGAACCGTTATGTAGAGCAAGGGAGAACAAATGTAGGTAAAAGGTCGCATTGCTACCTAGGCCTATATTGGGGTCCATTGGAGCTCATAACACCCACTCCTCATGCGGAGGTCATTAAGGTCAACTAATGCTAAAATATGCCTGTCTAAAAAGCATAAAAACATTGTTATAAAAATCAGTGTAAAAACACCTAAAAACATAGTATATGTAAAAATGATGTTAGAAATTAAAAACGCTCTACAAGTCCTCTAAAATAGTCAGTATACTGTTAGACCAACTGAGCACATCAAAAGCCATGGTGCTCAGTGACAGCAGGAGAGAAAAAATTTAAACAAAACGATGTTTTGGAATTCCAATTTAGCCTGTTTTGGAAAAATGCTGAATTGTTCCCATCACACGGAGAGCAAAATGTTTATGTGTCCTGTGTGGGAGGCACAACATCACTGTCGCTCGCATTCGCAGATGACGGACCCTGTAACACCTCTTGTATCAGGTCAATGGAGCAAAGGTGATCATCTTCAGTTCCTACAGCAGCCGCTGAGGAAACACTCGGTACCTGTGTTTTCCTGTGTGTTCCAACAGGAGCTGAAGCATCCCGTGGTGGCTCTAAGGATGCCGTCATCAACATGGAAATACGTTGAGAACACTGTAATATGTGGGCCTTTAAGGGGTCCAGTATTACATCAACGTCCGGTGGTGCAACCAATGGAAGTATTATACATATGTCCAACACACATTCATATCCGCAGAATAGGCAGTGAAGCACAGGCAAGATGCAGTCAACCCAGACTTATCTGAATGATAGGAACCAATACTCGCTTAGCTCCCAAAGCCGAGGTGCGCCCAGATGGAGTACCATACGTTCACAGCAACGTCGCACAAGGAGTGCTTTTTCCATCTCTGGTGGAACTGGGCTGTTCATTGCGTAGCAGGAAAATTAAAACCAGGATACTCACTACAAGTAGTAGGACCAGCGGAAGCCTTCCAAAAACGCTTCCCAATATGGAGTGTATGAATGCTGGAATAACTCTGAAGATTGTCTGAAAGGTGCTCAATAGTCCAGAACCTATGCTCTTAAATAGGTGCACGATCCCCTTTGTGTCAGACATGTTAAAGATACGATGTACCATTTCTCCGAAATGGAGCGGGAAGTTTGTTCGGACTAGCCCCTGTATCTCAGCCGAAGACATTGCAACCTGGAGATCAAAAGTCTCTCGGGCTGAGGTTAAGGCCACATCCTTCTGTAACAGAATGACTTTCAGTCCACTCAGAGAATCAAACTGTATAAAGGAAACATCCAATGAAGGCCATAGCGTTGCCTCCCTAATTGCGTGGGTCGGTGGAAACAATACTTGCATACGACAAGCAACCTTGGAACTTACTGTGACCAGATATGCGATGCCTGGTATCATCCCACAACAAGCTTGATCATTCAACATCAAATAGCTCCCATTCGAGAGCAGTTTGAACACCGGATGAATCACGGCAGCTGGGGATCCTTTCAAGTGACATGATAGGTTTGCAACTGAAGCATTACAGGATCCATGGAGCAAAATATCCTGACAAATTAGAGACACACTTAAAGAACTCCCATAGTCTGAACCGCTGAGAAAAACTTCAGTGTCCCTATTCCTGCATCTAAATCTGTACGGCAAATCCCAAGACTCATGTATGTATCCCTGTCCCAACGCTTCATAGCTGCCTACCTGGTGATACTGTATTGAAATTGGAATGTCGTGACCGGCAGTGTAATATGGCCATAGATTAACCATTCTGTGGAAGGTGACTGAGCCACGGTAAAAGGTAATTGGTCCAATTTTTCAATGTGCAGCATTGTATACCTTGCATCTCTTCTTGCCATTGTCATCTGTCTTTCTGTTAGGTTATATGCAGAAAACAGAGTCGTACTGTTGATATATCGTCAGGGCACGTGACCAGAGCGCAACAAGTGTAGCGTCCAGCTCAATAATAGAATAGATCGCAGTGATTGTCCATGTTGTAATGTATATGAAACAAAGAGAGGGACCCTTTGCGACCAAAGGACTGGGGTTCATCAGAACTGAAAAATAGTTTGTCCTTTATCGACACAACAAAAATAAAACCCAAATACACATAATCAACACCATCCACACTCCAAAGAAACTGAAATACTCACACTCAATTACTCAGGGTATAATATTTTGTCCAACAGAAAATTATTGCTACTAATAAAATCACACCAATCACAAATGCAATTATTAAAAATTCAATTTATTAATACACTTATGCACAAAAATAATTGATTCCCTTATTTGTTTAAAAAAGCATGCCTACAAAATCATCATTATATACTAAAGTAATTGAGTGTGAGTATTTCAGGTTCTTTACATGTTGTAATGTAGACAAATCTTGTTCCATTATATCTATTGCAGAAGAAACAATGTTGCCCAGTGAATAAATCCTGGATGATAATGGGTCATCCCATTGTCGACCACTGCCAAAGCCTTTTCTAGGTTAACCCTATCAATTTCACGAAGTCTCTCAGCAGCTTCCTGTTCTGACGTGGCTTCTAGGGACCTAACAAATAATCCCTGATATCCATGTCATCTGACAGTAAGGACAAGTGTTGTTTCACTTGGGAGAGGGTTGAGGTTCTTAGCCACTCTAGGCATAACTTCCTAACACTGTAAGATGTCACATCCTGAGTGTTCTTTTTGTACATAGCGCTGGTCAGGCCTATGGGCACTAAACCCTTCGGTGGTACCCTGAATCTTGATTGACACCTATTCGTGTTGATAGGCCAGACCAACCATCCCTTCCTATTAGGGTCAGATTAATTGTACGAGACATCATATAGAATGTAATCTAATGTATCCTCACTATGTTGTGTATAATTTTGCCATCCCTCAAAGTGTGTAAGTGAGGGAATCCATGGTGTGTTCAAGTTCTTGATCTTGGCTCACCCAAGACAGGAAGTCTGTTGCACTGTGTCGTTCGGGAATATCATCTGATGTGATATGAGGCATGCTCTAAATAAGGAATCAGTTCCCTGAACCTGCCAATCTTTAGTCCCCCAGACAGATTTTGTGTCTATAGTGTCCTTCCAAAAGTCAAAACCCTGTACAGACAGCTAGGAAAGAAATGAAGCAGAATATATCTGTTTTGTGTTAGTGAGCCTATTTTTCCGTGCAAATGTGGGTGCAACCTTATAATAAAAAGTGGAAGGGTCTCATGTGTTAAACCCAGAAAAATAAGCAAACTTTTGTGTAAACGTAGCTGAACTACCTTTCAGCGGTGTTAGGCAATGCTCCCATTGATAGTAGGAGAAAACTTTACGTGGGTTACTTGCTTTGTGCAAGAAATTATGACCATAGTGTTGGTAACAAAACATGGTGTCAAAATTAGATGTATCCTCATACAATTCATAGCTGGAAAATGCAGCAGATTGTTCCAAATCAGACAGCATAGTATTTACAGTTGCAAAATCCCAATCATCAGAGAAAGTACTGGAGGTGATATCACTTAATGAAATTTTAAACAAGTGTGGCATTTTTAAAAGTTCAGTTGGACCATATACATCATATGAAACCCTGTCCCAAACTATTCCTTCAGGAACTGGAAGTGCTGTAATGTTCTCTAAGGACAGGTCTCTCTGTTCACGGTGTGATGATGCATGCGGTTTCAGGACCAAGTTCACATGTTGTACTGCAGAGCGTTCTGGAAGGTAATGTCCATTCAAGAGCAGGAAAAAGACAGTCACTACACCTATCCAGAGGATTAGAACAGTAGACCTATAGCAATCCAGAGCTGTAGCCAAGGAGAAACAAGGTAAGTCTTTTTCAGCCAAAGGTAGAAATCACAAAGTCGTTGCTTTTGGTAAACAGGCGGTGGTAACTCTGGTTCACTTGGGTCCAATGAGGAAGTATTAAAATCAATGAAGTAGCCAGACCCAGTTCAATCTATCTTTGGTAGCTCAGCAGGTTTTGTAGAACTGGCAGATGTCTCCTGTCGAGACATATTCACATAGATGTCAGTATTAGGCCTGCCATGTAATCAAGGGCCACTTACACACTTCACTTGGCGTGAAAGGGGAGGATAATGGGTGTTGTGTTGGGTGTCCCCCGCAACACCCATTGAAAAACACGCTGCCCTATATTCACAAGGGTGAAGTCAATAGGAGGCTATTACAAAAGTTAAGGCCATAAAAAACATGATCTCAAACATGCAAACAAATAGAAATCCTTCATTTCTCATTGTTTATGCTGTTTCCATGTGTACTGCATTGTGCAGCACACATAGAAACAGCAAATTGTCAATCATCGTTAATGTGCATGAAGGGGTCCCTCCCTGCACATAAACATTCTTCTCCTGAACCCAAACACACTTGCACTATCTTGCAAAGGTGCCTGTGTTTGTGCCACGCTGACAAGTTAAGCACCAGTGCAGTCAGAAACGCAGGGCTGCACCTCAAACTTGTAATTATGGTGCAGGCCTGTGTCACAGAAGTGGAGGAGTGTGGCGTTAATCCCGTAAGGAGAAGGCTCACTCTGTCACTTCATTGTAACTATGCTCCCCGTGAGGCAAGAAAAACGTCTGCAGCGCAACAATGCACAAGTTCATAAGCCTGACTAAGAGTCATATGTCCTCCGGTTTGCAACATATCACCATTGACAATGCACCAAAGGGCAAGGGTGACTGGGTGAAGTGAACAAGGGGCAATAAACAAGAAGCTGTCCCCTCCCTGCATATCAACATACATCAATGTGAATGACATGTGTCAATGTTATTTGGCCAAATTCAAATAGATAGACACTTGTCGGAGCAAGGCAAATCAATAACATCTAGTTGTCATATCATGGGGTACATCATAGCAACCCAGATCTCAAGTGCATGATTGCCCTCCTCATGCCACAATACCAATCATGTGGCAGTGGCAACATCAAGGTGGGTGCTATCTAATCTACACCTCTAAAACTAGATCATAAAAACTACATGTAAACTTGAATGAGTAGGGGTGTCTCAACCACAATGCAGTGTACAGACAATTTAATCAGATCAAATCAGCATTGTCAAGAAGGTAATAGAACCTGCACCACTGTCACTACTGAACAGAGGATATAACAGGTGCAGCATGTGTGTAGAAAAAGGCCCCTCACAGTTGGCATTCAGAGAAACTGTCAAAAACCATGTCCAACATAAATGTCTCATCAGTGATGTTTTACGATGATTTTCAAGCCTGCGTGTAATAGGTGTAGCTTTTTGATATAGTGAATGGGCATTGTCATGCTGTCTGCCTGTAAACTGCTTAAATGCCTGACCAGACATGAGATACACATACAACAGCATCTACCCTTTACATTGCAGAGGGAGAAACATCACCTCCTGTTCAGCAGTCTGTCCCACTCTTCAATGATGAAGATGAAGAAGACATCTCAACCATCGACCAGGACACCCTCCAAGAGCTGCTCAACTCCATTGGCAGCCCATCTCCGGAAGCAGGGACATCCAGCAGCGTCGTTGTTGCTCCACCAGCTGCACAAAGCACCCAGCAGCAAGCACCTACCACCACAGCTGTGTCCCAGGACTTTGAGGGCCCACTGTTATGATTCCAACGTAGTGCGGTAGAAGTCCAGCGTGAGATGGCTGGTCAGGTGCGGGTGGGGTTTGACAGCCTGGCGGCCAAAATAGATGTGAAACATGGGTGTCTCAGTCCCATTAGGGACCACCTAAAGTCCATCAGAGGCACCCACAGTCCACTCCATGCTCTTCAGCATTGCACGGCTGACATCGCTGGAGTACTTACTCAGAGACAAGAACAACTGTCCACTCAAAGTGGCACCAGCGATGTCACCAAGGGGTTGCATAAAATGCAGAAGATCATGGAGAGCATGGAGCGGATGTAGGCTTCCCACTTGGCTGCCATGGCTGCGTACCACAGAGACGTTGCTGGAGTCCTGAAAGCCCTGCAGCTTATCATCACTGCAGCGATGCCTCATCATTTGGCACAGATGAATGCTGCTGCACCTTCAACATCCACCTCTTCCCCCCCCCGATGTGTCACATCCTCACAGTGCTCCAGCCAGTACACCATCAGGCACACGGGAGGCACATGACACATCAGAGGAGGAAGATGTGGCTGAATCTACATTCCTGCAAAAAAGTCAGCGGTAGCATTCATCTGTGTCAAATGGACAGTTTCTGCTTGGACCTGTGCTTACCATCATGCCTCAGACCATTAGTTTCCACTGTCCTCTGAATGACTCTGCTACACTCACCTTGGACTTTAATACGGACTGCCAATGTTGCCCTTGTTCCCAATGACACTGCAATCAGCCTCCTGACTGAACTCTGCCTCTTCCTCAACATGTCTCTGGACATGTTCCCCCCCAAGGACTCTGTCTGGCCCTCCACTGGGCTTTTACACAATGGGGTGTTGTTGTACACAGAACTGTGCCAGTCTGCTACCTCAGTTAGCCCCTTCGCTGCTAGGCCTTTTCCCCCCTGTGCTAAGCCTTTTTTTTGGCTATTTGGGGTAGTTCGCGCTTAGGCCCCTGTAACTTTTTGACCACATAAGGTATCCACGCCAAATTTGCGTCCTTTTCTTCCAACATCATGGGGATTCTAAAGGCACCCAGGGTTTGTGGATTCCCCTGGAGGGGACCCAGAAATTAGCCAAAATACAGCTAAATTTTGTTTTGTTTTTTTAAAAATGGGAAAAAAGGGCTACAGATGAAAGCGTCTGGTTTTTCCCTGCAAATGGTATCAACAAAGGGGTAGTGGTGCTGAAATCACCATCTTCCCATTTTTCTGGGACATAGCCTATTTTTGCTATTTTTTGTGCTTTCAACCTCCTTCCAGTTAATGGTAGAAATGGGTATGAAAGCAATAATGGATCCTGGAAAGTTATACATTTTAGAAAAGTAGACAAAATTCTGAATTCAGCAAGGGGTCATTTGTGTAGATCCTTCAAGGTTTCTTTATAGAAACTAACAGTTGAATATAGGCAAAATTGAAAATTAGTTGAAAAAAACAGCCATTTGTGTCAACGTTTTCACCTGTAACTTCTTCTAATTATGAAAGATGTTTGAAAGCAATATACCGTTACATCCGCTGGACCTTTCTGGTTGTGGGGATATATAGGACTTGTAGGTTCACCAAGAACCCGACGAACCCAGCGCCAATAACTGAGCAGCGTCTTGCACTGGTTTTTTATTATGTACCGGGTATATAGCAATTAATTTGTGAAAATATATACATGGAAAAATCGGTATGAAAGACACCTATGTATTTCTGAAATTGAAACAAAATACAGAGTTTAGAAACAGTAGATATTTGCACATTTCCGAAATTGTGAGTACCCATACTAGCCTGAGAATTATAGGTCATTTTTCAAAATGACTTCTTTTTTACACATTGTCTTTCATTTGGAAGGCAGAAATGCATCGAAAGTCAATAGGTAATAACAGTTGCTCTACAATTCTGTGTTACCCTAAGTCTCCCAATAAAAATGGTACCTCACTTGTGTGGGTAGGCCTAGTGCCCGCGACAGGAAACAGCTCAAAACGCAACATGGACACACTTTATTTTTACTGTGAAAACTGACCCTTTTTTTGTAAAGTGCCTAGCTGTAGATTTTGAACCCTAGCTCTGCCGGCACCTAGGGAAACCTAGCAAACCTACACGTTTTTGAAAACTAGACACCCAGGGGAATCTATGATGGGGTGACTTGACTGGCTCTCACCAGGTTCTATTACCCAGAATCCCTTGCAAACCTAAAAATTTGTAAAACAAAAACACATTTTCCTCACATTTCTGTGGTGGAAAGTTCTGGAATCTGCGTGGATCCACAAACTTCCACCCACCCCGCGTTCCCCAAAGTCTTCTGAGAAAAATGGTACCTCACTTGTGTGGGTAGGCCTAGTGCCCACAACAGGAAATGGCACAAAACGCAACGTGGACACACCACATTTTCACAGTGAAAACGTACCCTTTTTTTGCAAAGTGCCTAGCTGTAGATTTTGAACCGTTGCTCTGCCGGCACCTAGGTAAACCTAGCAAACCTATACATTTTTTAAAACTAGACACCCTGGGGAAACCAGGATGGGGTGACTTGACTGGCTCTCACTAGGTTCTGTTACCCAGAATCCCTTGCAAACCTAAATATTTGTCAAAAAAATCAAATTTTTCTCACATTTCTGTGGTGGAAAGTCCTGGAATCTGTGTGGATCCACAAAATTCCACCCACTCGGCGTTCCCCAATGTCTTTCGAGAAAAATGGTACCTCACTTGTGTGGGTAGGCCTAGTGCCCCCGACAGGAAACGGACCAAAACGCAACGTGGACACACCACATTTTCACAGTGAAAACGGACCCTTTCTTTGCAAAGTGCCTAGCTGTAGATTTTGAACCCTAGCTCTGCCGGCACCAGGGAAACCTAGCAACCCTATACATTTTTGAAGACTAGACACCCAGGGAATCCAGGATGGGGTGACTTGACTGGCTTTCAACAGGTTCTGTTACCCAGAATCCCTTGCAAACCTAACAATTTGTCAAAAAAAACACATTTTCCTCTCATTTCTGTGGTGGAAAGTTCTGGAATTTGCGTGGATCTACAAAATTCCATGCACCCTGCCTTCCCCAAAGTCTTCCGAGAAAAATGGAACCTCACTTTTGTTGGTAGGCCTAGTGCCCGCGACAGGACCGGCCCAAAACGCAATGTGGACACACCACATTTTCACAGTGAAAACTGACCCTTTTTTTGCAAAGTGCCTAGCTGTAGATTTTGAACCCTAACTCTGCCGGCACCTAGGGAAACCTAGCAAACCTATACATTTTTGAAAACTAGACACCCAGTGAAATCCAGGATGGGGTGACCTCACTGGCTCTCACCAGGTTCTGTTACCCAGAATCCCTTGCAAACCAAAACCTTTGTCAAAAAAACCACATTTTCCTCACATTTCTGTGGTGAAAAGTTCTGGAATCTGCGTGGATCCACAAACTTCTACCCACCCCACATTCCCCAAAGTCTACCAAGAAAAATGGTACCTCACTTGTGTGGGTAGGCCTAGTGCCCGCGACAGGAAACGGCCCAAAACGCAACGTGAACACAACACATTTTCACAGTGAAAACAGACCATTTTTGCAAAGTGCCTAGCTGTAGATTTTGAACCCTAGCTCTGCCGGCACCTAGGGAAACCTAGCAACACTATACAATTTTGAAAGCTAGACACCCAGGGAAATCCAGGATGGGGTGACTTGTCTGGCTCTCACCAGGTTATGTTACCCAGAATCCCTTGCAAACCTCAAAATTTGTAAAAAAAAAAAACACATTTTCCTCACATTGCTGTGGTGGAAAGTTCTGGAATATGTGTGGATCCACAAAATTCCACCCACCCGGCATTCCCCAAAGTCTTCCAAGAAAAATGGTACCTCACTTGTGTGGGTGGGTCAAGTACCCGTGACAGGCAAGGGCCCAAAACCTATTGAGGCGACTTCAAAATTAACTATCACAAAACAACCTGGTTTTGCAAGGGGGTCCCATGAGTTTTTGGCCCCGTGCTCGGCGGCCATCTAGAGAAACCTACCAAACCCACACATTTCTGAAAACTAGACACCCTGGGGAGTCCAGCAAGGTATGGCTTGCGTGGGTCCCCCAACATTTCCCTACCCAGAATCCCCTGCAAACCTCAAATTTAGCTGAAAAAATCACTTTTTTCTCAAATTTCTTTGTGGGAAAGTTCTGGAATCTGTGTGGATCCACAAATTTCCTTCTACACAGCATTCCCCCAGGTCTCCCGATAAAAATGGTACCTGACTCGCGTGGGTGGGTCAAGTACCCGCGACAGACAAGGGCCCAAAACCTATTGAGGCGACATCAAAATTACCTATCACAAAACAACCTGGTTTTGCAAGGGGGGTCCCATGTGTTTTAGGCCCCGGGCTCGGCGGCCACCTAGGGAAACCTACCAAACCCACACATTTCTGAAAACTAGACACACGGGGGAGTCCAGCAAGGTATGGCTTGCGTGGGTCCCCCAACATTTCCCTACCCAGAATCCCCTGCAAACCTCAACTTTTGTTGAAAAAATCAAGTTTTTCTCACATTTCTGTGTGGGAAAGTTGTAGGATCACCGGGCTGAGACAAATTTCTTACCACCTAGCATTCCCCCAGGTCTCCCGATAAAAATGGTACCTCACTTGTGTGGGTAGGCATAGTGGCTGCAACAGGAAATGGCCCAAATCGTACTGTGGAGACTTCAAAATTACCTACAACAAAACTACCTGTTTTTGGGGGGGGTACCTGGGGTTTTGGCCCCGGGCTCACCGCCATCTAGGGAAACCTACCAAACCCACACATTTCTGAAAACTAGACACCCTGGGGAGTCCAATGAGGTATGGCTTGCGTGGATCCCCCAACGTTTCCCTACCCAGATTCCCGGCAAACCTCAAATTTAGCTGAAAAAAACACATTTTCCACATATTTTTGTGTGGAATCACCGTGGCGGCACAAATGTCCTACCCCACAGCGTTCTCCTTAGTGTCCCGAGTAAAATGATACCTCACTTGTGTGGGTGTCCAATGCAGAATTGGCTAAAAACTTTTTTTTTTTTAAATGTAGCGCTTAGAATTCTTGGTTCTATACCCTTATTCCCTATGTTTTGGGCTCTTCCCAGTCACAGGCCCTTGCCCCACCCACACAAGTGAGGTATCATTTT
The DNA here is from genome assembly GCA_963921515.1 of Calotriton arnoldi. Lineage (NCBI taxonomy): Eukaryota > Metazoa > Chordata > Amphibia > Caudata > Salamandridae > Calotriton > Calotriton arnoldi. The sequence continues at coordinate 8,489,389 of CAWUFW010000004.1, read as the reverse complement.
ACTCGGGAGACTGAGGGGAACGCTGTGGGGTAGGACATTTGTGCCGGCACGGTGATTCCACCCAAAAATATGTGGAAAATGTGTTTTTTTCAGCTAAATTTGAGGTTTGCACGGCATTCTAGGTAGGAAAACGATGGGGGATCCACACAAGCCATACCTCGCTGAACTCCCCTGGGCATCTAGTTTTCAGAAATGTGTGGGTTTGGTAGGTTTCCCAAGAAGGCCACCGAGCCCGGGGCCAAAACCCAGGTGACTCCCTTGCAAAACCAGGTTGTTTTGTGATAGGTCATTTTGATGTCTCCTCAATACGTTTTGGGCCCTTGCCTGTCGCGGGTACTTGACCCACCCACGCGAGTGAGGTACCATTTTTATCGGGGGATGTGGGGGAACGCTGGGTGGTAGGAAATTTGTGGATCTACGTAGATTCCAGAACTTACCCACACAGAAATTTGAGAAAAAAGTGATTTTTTCATCAAAATTTAAGGTTTGCAGGGGATTCTGGGTAGGAAAACGTTGGGGGACCCACGCAAGCCATACCTCCCTGGACTCCTCTGGGTCTCTAGTTTTCAGAAATGTGTGGGTTTGGTAGGTTTCTCTAGATGGCTGCCGACTCGGGACCAAAAACTCAGATGCCCCCTATGTATCCGAAAATGACCTGGTTTTGCAAGGGAGGTCACATGAGTTTTTGGTCCCAGGCTTGGCGGCCATCTAGGGAAACCTACCAATCCCACACATTTCTGAAAACTAGAGACCCGGGGGAGTCCATCAAGGTATGGCTTGCGTGGATCCCCCAACGTTTCTCTACCCAGAATCCCCTGCAAACCTCAAATTTTGATGAAAAAATCACTTTTTTCTCACATTTCTGTGTGGAAAAGTTCTGGAATCTACATGGATCCACAAATTTCCTACCACCCAGCGTTTCCCTAGGTCTCCCGATGAAAATGGTACCTCACTCACATGGGTGGGTCAAGTACCCGCGTCAGGCAAGGGCCCAAAACGTATTGAGGAGACATCAAAATGACCTATCACAAAACAACCTGGTTTTGCAAGGGGAGTCACCTGGGTTTTTGGCCCCGGGCTCAGCGGCCATCTTGGGACACTTACCAAACCCACACATTTCTGAAAACTAGACACCCGGGGGAGTCCAGGAAGGTATGGCTCGCACGGGTCCCCCAATGTTTTTCTACCCAGAATCCCCTGCAAACCTCAAATTTAGCTGAAAAAAATAACTTTTTTCTCATATTTCTGTGTGGGAAAGTTCTGGAATCAACGTGGATCCACAAATTTCCTACCACCCAGCGTTCCCCCAGGTCTCCCGATAAAAATTATACCTCACTCGCGTGGGTGGGTCAAGTACCTGCGACAGGCAAGGGCCCAAAACGGATTGAGGAGACATCAAAATGACCTATCACAAAACAACCTTGTTTTGCATGGAGGGTCACCTGGGTTTTTGGCCCCGGGTTCGGCGGCCATCTTGTAAAACTACCAAACCCACACATTTCTGAAAACTAGACACCCAGGGGAGTCCAGCAAGGTATGGCTTTCATGGATCTCCCAACGTTTTCCTACCCAGAATGCCCTGCAAACCTCAAATTTAGCTACAAAAAAATCACTTTTTTCTCAAATTTCTGTGTGGGAAAGTTCTAGAATCCACGTGGATCCACAAATTTCCTACCACCTAGCGTTCCCCCAGGTCTCCCGATAAAAATGATACCTCACTCGCGTCGGTGGGTCAAGTACCCGCGACAGGCAAGGGCCCAAAACCTATTGAGGAGACATCAAAATGACCTATCACAAAACAACCTGGTTTTGCAAGGGGGGTCATCTAGGTTTTTGGCCCCGGGCTCGGCGGCCATCTTGGAAAACTACCAAACCCACACATTTCTGAAAACTAGACACCCGGGGAAGTCCAGCGAGGTATGGCTTGCGTGGATCCCCCAACGTTTTCCTACCCAGAATGCCCAGCAAACCTCAAATTTGGCTGAAAAATCACTTTTTTCGCAAATTTCTGTGTGGTAAAGTTCTAGAATCCACGTGGATCCACAAATGTCCTACCACCCAGCGTTCCCCCAGGTCTCCCGATAAAAATGATACCTCACTTGCGTGGGTGGGTCAAGTACCCGCGACAGGCAAGGGCCCAAAACGTATTGAGGAGACATCCAAATGACCTATCACAAAACAACCTGGTTTTGCAAGGGGGGTCACCTGGGTTTTTGGCCCCGGGCTCGGCGGCCATCTTGGAAAACTACCAAACCCACACATTTCTGAACACTAGACACCCGGGGGAGTCCAGCGAGGTATGGCTTGCGTGGGTCCCCCAACGTTTTCCTACCCAGAATGCCCTGCAAACCTCAAATCTAGCTAAAAAAAACACATTTTCCACATATTTTTGGTTGGAATCACTGTGCCGGCACAAATGTCCTACCCCACAGTGTTCCCCTTAGTCTCCCGAGTAAAATGATACCTCACTTGTGTGGGTGGGGCAAGGGCCTGTGACTGGGAAGAGCCCAAAACATAGGGAATAAGGGTATAGCACCGAGAATTCTAAGCGCTACATTTTTAAAAAAATACATTTTTAGCCAATTCTTGCATTGGACACCCACACAAGTGAGGTATCATTTTACTCGGGACACTAAGGAGAACGCTGTGGGGTAGGACATTTGTGCCGCCACGGTGATTCCACACAAAAATATGTGGAAAATGTGGTTTTTTCAGCTAAATTTGAGGTTTGCAGGGGATTCTGGGTAGGAGAACGTTGGGGGATCCACGCAAGCCATACCTCATTGGACTCCCCAGGGTGTCTAGTTTTCAGAAATAAGTGGGTTTGGTAGGTTTCCCTAGATGGCGGCGAGCCCGGGGCCAAAACCCCAGGTGCCCCCCCTAAAACCAGGTAGTTTTGTTATAGGTAATTTTGAAGTCTCCACAGTACAATTTGGGCCATTTCCTGTTGCAGCCACTATGCCTACCCACACAAGTGAGGTACCATTTTTATCAGGAGACCTGGGGTAATGCTGGGTGGTAGGAAATTTGGGTCAGCCCGGTGATCATACAACTTTCCCACACAGAAATGTGAGAAAAAATAGATTTTTTCAATGCAATTTGAGGTTTGCAGGGGATTCTGGGTAGGGAAATGTTGGGGGACCCACGCAAGCCATACCTTGCTGGACTCCCCCGCGTGTCTAGTTTTCAGAAAAGTGTGGGTTTGGTAGGTTTCCCTAGGTGGCCGCCGAGCCCAGGGCCAAAAACTCATGGGACCCCCTTGCAAAACCAGGTTGTTTTGTGATAGGTAATTTTGATGTCGTCTCAATAGGTTTTGGGCCCTTGCCTGTCGCGGGTACTTGACCCACCCACGCAAGTCAGGTACCATTTTTATCGGGAGACCTGGGGGAACGCTGTGTAGAAGGAAATTTGTGGATCCATGCAGATTCCAGAACTTTCCCACACAGAAATTTGAGAAAAAAGTGATTTTTTCAGCTAAATGTGAGGTTTGCAGGGGATTCTGGGTAGGGAAATGTTGGGGGACCCACGCAAGCCATACCTTTCTGGACTCCCCCGGGTGTCTAGTTTTCAGAAATATGTGGGTTTGGTAGGTTTCCCTAGATGGCCGCCGAGCCCAGTGCCAAAAACTCATGGGTCCCACCTTGCAAAACCAGGTTGTTTTGTGATAGGTAATTTTGAAGTCGCCTCAATAGGTTTTGGGCCCTTGCCTGTCGCGGGTACTTGACCCACCCACACAAGTGAGGTACCATTTTTCTCGGAAGACTTTGGGGAATGCGGGGTTAGTGGAATTTTGTGGATCCACACATATTCCAGAACTTTCCACCACAGAAATGTGAGGAAAATGTGTTTTTTTTTTACAAATTTTGAGGTTTGGAAGGGATTCTGGGTAACAGAACCTGGTGAGAGCCAGACAAGTCACCCCATCCTGGATTCCCCTGGGTGTCTAGTTCTCAAAAATGTATAGTGTTGCTAGGTTTCCCTAGGTGCCGGCAGAGCTAGGGTTTAAAATCTACAGCTAGGCACTTTGCAAAAAAGGGTCCGTTTTCACTGTGAAAATGTGTTGTGTCCACGTTGCGTTTTGGGCCGTTTCCTGTCGCGGGCACTAGGCCTACCCACACGAGTGAGGTACCATTTTTCTCGGAAGACTTTGGGAAATGCGGGGTGGGTAGAATTTTGTGGATCCACGCAGATTCCAGAACTTTCCACCACAGAAATGTGAGGAAAATGTGCTTTTTTTTGACAAATTTTGAGGTTTGCAAGGGATTCTGGGTAACAGAACCTGGCGAGAGCCAGTCAAGTCACCCCATCCTGGATTTCCCTGGGTGTCTAGTTTTCAAAAATGTATAGGTTTGCTAGGTTTCCCTGGGTGCCGGCAGAGCTAGGGTTCAAAATCTACAGCTAGGCACTTTGCAAAAAAAGGGTCCGTTTTCACTGTGAAAATGTGTTGTGTCCACGTTGCGTTTTGGGCCGTTTCCTGTCGCGGGCACTAGGCTACCCACACAAGTGAGGTACCATTTTTCTCGGAAGACTTTGGGGAATGCGGGGTGGGTGGAATTTTGTGGATCCACGCAGATTCCAGAACTTTCCACCACAGAAATGTGAGAAAAATGTGGGGGTTTTTGGCAAAGTTTGAGGTTTGCAAGGGATTCTGGGTAACAGAATCTGGCGAGAGCCAGTCAAGTCACCCCATCCTGGATTTCCCTGGGTGTCTAGTTTTCAAAAATGTATAGGTTTGCTAGGTTTCCCTGGGTGCCGGCAGAGCTAGGGTTCAAAATCTACAGCTAGGCACTTTGCAAAAAAAGGGTCAGTTTTCACTATGAAAATGTGGTGTGTCCACGTTGCGTTTTGGGCCGTTTCCTGTCGCGGGCACTAAGCCTACGCACACAAGTGAGGTACCAATTTTCTCGGAAGACTTTGGGGAATGCGGGGTGGGTGGAATTTTGTGGATCCACGCAGATCCCAGAACTTTCCATCACGGAAATGTGAGGAAAATGTGTTTTTTTTAACTAAGTTTGAGGTTTGCAAGGGATTCTGGGTAACAGAACCTGGTGAGAGGCACACAAGTCACCCCATCCTGGATTCCCCTTGGTGTCTAGTTTAAAAAAATGTACAGGTTAACTAGGTTTCCCTATGTGCCGGCTGCACTAGGGCCCAAAATCCACAGGTAGGCACATTGCTAAAAACAAGTCTGTGCCTAGTGGGCTTTCTGCCGCCCTGGGGGGAAATCGGGGGGGGGGGTGGTTGCCCCTATATGCCCCCTAGGGGGGCAGAAAGACTGTGGCTATTTTTTTGGGGGTGGGGGCATTGGTATGCCCATTCTGGGCAGTCCCCACGAATAAAAAATGCCAGCGTAATCGCTGGCGCCTAGTGGGCTTTCTGCCCCCCCCCGGGGGCAGATCAGGGGCCACTGCCCCCATCCACCCAACTTGGGGGCAAAAAGACTGTGGCATTTTTGGGGGGAGATGTGGGCATTGGCATGCCCATTCTGGGCTGACCTCACCCCTGAATTTAAAAAAAAAAACATTCCTGAGGCCTACTGGGCTTTCTGCCCCCCTCTGGGGAGCAGATAAGGGGCTATTGCCCCAATATGCCTCCGGGGAGGGGCAGAAAGACTGTGGTAATTGTTTTTGGGGTGGGGGCATTATCATGCCCATTCTGGGCAGCCCCCACCCCTACATTATAAAAAAAAAAACCCTGGTGCCTAGTGTGCTTTCTGCCCCCACCCCAGGGGCAGATCAGGGGCTATTGCCCCCATCTGCCCCTGGGGGGAGCAGAAAGACTGTTGCATTTTATTGGGGGTGGCATTGGCCTGCCCATTTTGGGCAGCCCCAACCCAACATCAATAAAAAAAAATCCCTGGTTTCTAATGGGCTTTCTGCCCCCCGGGGGGCAGATTGGGGGTTACTGCCCCCGTCTGCCCCCTGGGGGGGCAGAAAGACTGACATTTCTCTGGGGGGGTGGGGGCATTGTCATGCCCTTTTTGGGCAGCCCCCACCCCAACATCAATAAAAAAATTCCCTGGTTTCTAGTGGGCTTTCTGCCCCCCGGGGGGCAGAAAGACTGTTGTGCCCAAAACAATATGGGGGGAGCAAAGGCCCTTGCCCAAGGGGCCGCTCCCCCCTCCCTGGTGCTAGTGGGTGGATCCCTGCTTGGGGATCGCCCTCCTGGGGTGATCCCCAAGAAGGGATCCACTAGGGAAGGGTACCATTGGAAGGGGGAGATTCTCCCCTTTTCAACAATACCTCTCCCAAGTGTATCGGTGCTCGGGGGGCTGAGATAGCCCCATGAGCACTGAAACACTAAAACTGAAACTAAGTTTCAGTTTCGTTTTCAATCTAATGACGACAGCGCGGCATGCACGCGATCGTCATTACATTGAAAACCAGGGAAGGGCCTCGGGAGGTTGGGGAAGCTCTTCCCCACCTCCTGAGGCCCCAAAAAAAATAGAAATCCCTCTGCTGTTTACAGCAGAGGGATTTCGTGCCCCTGTCCTCATGACGGAATGGTTCCGTCATGAGCACACTGGTGCTCATGACGGAACCATTCCGTCATGAGCACCGAAGGGGTTAATGCTCATGTAAATAAAATAACTTATGTCACCAAGATGTGTGTTGCCTGTGACCATTTACGTTTCAATGTGCCAACAATGCATGGTCAGTTTAGCCACCACTACAAATCAAGGGCCTTTTGGAAAAGGGAATCTGTTGACTTAGGGGCCGATTCCGATCTGGGTCGGAAAGCTCTCCGACCGAGCCGGATCCGGAGAGATTTCCGACCGAGCCGGACTCCCCCAGTCCGACCGAGCGAGTACGATGCGGCCGTATGCTGCCCGACTCGATTCGGTCGGACTCCCATTGAAGTCAATGGGAGCCGGTCGTACAACGCGTACACGGGCTCCCATTAACTGAATGGGCACGTCGCGATCAGGGGGGCCCCCTACAGTGGGTACGCGTCGGTGCGACTCGCACCGTACATGCATGTGTAGGGGGGATTTTGACTCGTGCGGCTACGCGTGCAGGGGGGTCCGACACGGACCCCCCAAGTCCGGCTCCGGGTGCTTTTGCGAGCCGGACGCTCCGACTCGATCCGGCCGTCCGACGCATGCATCGTACTCGCTCGGTCGGGAAACGTCTCCATTGCGTGGTGCGAGCCGTGTCCGTACGAGTCGGTCGGAGCGGTTCGGACCCGGGAACGAGTCGGTCGGCGATTTCGCATGCGCTCGCATCGTACTTGCTCGCTGGGACGACTGTACGAATCGGTCGGAAAAAAGGCCTCCGAATCGGATTCGGTAAAGCAGAATCCGATTCGGAGCCCTACCGGCCGAGATCGGAATCGGCCCCTTAGTGTCCCTGATAGGCACTGAGAAGCCCGGACAGGTGTGACTCTACCAATGCTAAGATCTCTAAGACAACACTGTTTCAGCTACATTAAAAATACTCTATGCTCAGTATGTTGCTCGTGACTTGGAACAATAATAAAGTCAGTGTCAAGCCACATGAAGTGGTTCAAACAAGGAATACTTAGAACATGTACTCATTGTCAATGTGGTGGACAATGAGTGAATGATGGGTGCCATGCCATGACACATTTAAAGACAGTTCCCTCAACATGTCACATATGACGACAAATCAATCTAGCTGAAAGAAGAGGAATGGTGCAGGATAGCATATGTCAAAGTGTGTTTCTGGTCAAAATCCTAGCGCTGTTGTGCTGTAAGGCACATCACAATACCTCTTGCCCTACACTTGTATGCAAAATATTTCCCAGTGTTGTGCACAATGTACAAAACTGTGTGCAAACACGTATAGATGCGTTAGGATGACTAGTTTAACACATCCCCTGCACTTTCACATGGAAAGTGCAGCTGTTGTGGGGACCGGTGTTATCAAAGATGCTCCAAAGTATCCTAAGAACATACCTACATCATGTAACCAATGCTGTGTGAGCGCAATACCTACAGTGCATCCTGTGTATGTCTGTACTTGCAAAATATTATCATATGGATACAAATTTCTCAGACCACTCCAAAACATTTTCAAAACAGAACTTTGCAACCCTAAACATCAATCATTTTGGTTAACTCACATTCAAAATGAAGATTGACGGTAGCCTGTCCCTTGAAGATGGCGTAATTACATTTGTAGACATTCAAATTGATTATGCGGGTGATGCATCTGTTGTAATCAACTACAAATTCATCAGTAGATGTCCACACATCAACAATCATTGGCAGCACACACCATGAACCAGTAGCAATTTATTTATACAAAATACAATCTTAACAAACTAAACTAATAATACTGACTAATCTGAAACTACACTAACCTAACTTGTACTAATATTAACCTAAACGAAACTAACTATCTTACCTAGGACTATACACATAACAACATATATTACACATCAACCCACCTCCCCCCTTACGGCACATCCAGGGACGGGACAAAGACAGCTTAACCTATACAGGATCTAACTAAACATACATGCTAAACAAATATATATATATATTTTTTTAAATGTATCAAGTCCAAAAACACATCAACCCCACCACCCGAAGGAAAAGGAAACTTACTCAAAAACACTAAGTAGAGATTCAGAAAAAACTAAGAACTAACTACACCTAACACTATACTTGCCCTACACTAAAACTACACTTATCAATAAATAACAAAATATAGTACTAAATGGATGGTAACTGGGTGAGGAGGAATGGGGGACTGTACAGGGGGGACGGCAAAAGTCCTTGGGGCATCAATAGGGAGCCCCAGGGCCCCCTTTATGTCCATGAGGTGGCCCTTGAACTCATTGTTGTCCCGTTCCAGACGGGCCACTCAAACTTCAAATTGTAGAGTAGCCTCTTCTCCCTCTTAGTCAGGACTGACCTCTGTTGTTGTCCTGCAGGTCTTGATGATGTGCCTGGTTGAGCGCTCTGTGAGGGGGGTGCAATGTTTGGAGTAGAGGTGGTTTCAGCACGTTGAGCAGGTCTTGATGGTGCGGGAACGGCCGAGGTTTGTTGCTGTGTGCCACGATGTCGTACTCCAGAAGGGCCTGAGGTTGGCTGGGTCTGGCTCTGTTGTGTCGAGAAGTTAGGCAGGGTAGCATGTCTTTTGGTGCCTTTCCTGGTGCTGTCTGAAATGGACTTCCATTTGCCAGAAGCCCTCTCCTCATGGTACCTTCGTGCCATGTCAAGAAAGCCCTTGGCCACACGCCTGATGTGTTGGTACCGTTCCTTGCGCTGTAGGAACTGCCTCTGTTCCTCCGGTGACATGTTGTCTGAAAAAAAGAACACATGTCATGTTTGCTGACTTCAAAAACATGATGACATTCTGCTTAATTGGCACAAACAAAATTCACACAGTATGTTCCATTAACACCATCATAAAAACACGGTACATCACACATGACCTGACAAATCCTAAGTAAATAATACCAGTAATCCGAATAAGATGTCAATGACAAAATGTTGACTCCTGGGATGTGACAAAGCAAGCACAGAGTGCAGTGACAACAGTTGTATAATAGCTGTTTGCAATTAGGCTGTGGCCACAAACAACGATTGAGTCCAACAGGGGGAGTTCTGTAAGGATGAAGTTTAACAGGCCCATAGGAGACCATCACCATTCCAACTACACAAAGACAGTAGGCTGCACTGTCTGCAATCATGTCAGACGACTAATCACAACAGTGGTAGTCATGTAGTACCTGTGAGGAAATGGAAAGTCATTGCAATAGGGACACTTTTGAGGTATCAACACAGCTTCACATCCATAATAGATGATGTATACATTTACTTGCTAATCTGTGGCATCCTGCAGATAAATGTAATTGAATGCAAGTAAAGAGGGCATATGTTGCATGAACCATTGTGTAGCGGTATTTGCCTGCTCCTTTCTGTGCTATGACCCAATGGGACAGCAATGCTGCTGCATTTCAATATCAAAATGGCCTGCACTGCTTTTCAACCAGTGGCAGTGTGTACCCCTTCATGCTAGTGCTGAGCAATGCACCCTTGCACAACAGTGCTGTGGTGTCTGACTTGAGCAGATGATAGTCAATGTGATGCAAGGATCACCGACGGGCACATGATCAATCATTGAACTACAGTGTTTCTAATGTGTGTCACACTCAGATGACCAACTCATAACATATACATTGAAGATCTGTTGAGCATTTCACAGTAAAGAGCATGTTAGAAAAATATTTAGGTCACAGTCTAAAATTGTACTCACTCAACAATATTCAAGGTGCTCCTGTGGATATGGTTCTGTATGATGATGAATGGGCATAGCAGTGTAACAATGCCCACCCCTCATCTCCTTAATGTAGTGTGAAAGGGTGTCTAATGCATAAGTTGACCTTGTCCTACGTTGAGTTGATCATCACTGCTTTGGCACTGATGCTGAGACAGTCTGGTCAATAAAATGTTGTGCCATCAAACTTTGCATTGGCGACAGAGGCCTTCTGACTTACATCAGCATGGAAATGATTCACAAGATTCATTATCATATTTGAAAGTCATCTATGGAACATATTTAGGTACCATCGATCTATGTTACCTTGGACAAGATTGTTTTTCCAAAGTTGTTGACGTTTGATCATGTCAGTCAGTAATTTGTGAGATGTACTCATGTTGTAATTGTGGTTATGTGACCTGCTCTTTGGACAACTAACTGTCAATATCAACTGTAACTAGCATAAGAAATGACAATTGCCGATAGGCACATCAGTGCTGTGTGTCAACGGATTCCAGGTCAGTTCATACACATCAACAGCATTACTGAATGTATCCTCTGAAGTATGTACACTCAGAGATGTACCTGCAATGGCTGGAATGATGTACAAATTTCGTATTAATGGACTCTGAAATTCTGTATCTCAAACTATACTATGTTCATGTGACAAATAATTCTATGCTCAGTAAACATATTTAACTTGATGTAGCAGTGCCATGTAACATGTCCCCAACCTGAACTGCACACATTATGCCATGTCAAGGAGCCATGATCATTTGGAGTTTTTGATGGGCTCATGCACAATACATCACGAATGTGTCGGTCCATTGTTTACAAATGACGTATCTCATTTAACATGGCATGAGTACCCACAAACACAGCTTACATCAAATGATTGAGTTGTGGTGATACAGTTGATACCATGGGGGCAAACATCACATGGTAATGGTTGCACATTGCCAAATTTTTTAACAAAGGCTGTATTTCATGTTTGTCACAAGTTCAATTCAAAATGCTACAGCACGTATAAAATGATACTCAACAACAGATGTGACATGTTCAGGGGTAGGAACTTATCATCATTTACAACTGTCTACACTTGCAATGGCCAGCACCACATCTGGCCCTCTTGCACAATCATGTCAGGGTGCATAGATGTTTGGGATGCTGCGTGATTGGCTCTATTATGTTGCAATGAATTCATGGACTATTTGCTTCTACGTGGCTAGGATGTTGTGAATCATATGAGGAGTTGCAATAACAAGTCAGGAAGGGCAATGCTGTCCTCCATCAGCACATGATGCTGATGTGCACAACTCTTGACTTGATGCTGGCTTATCACACTAGAGGTGAGGCCCATATGATGCAAATCCAGACAGTGTACAACAACATACAGGGCCTGTGGCATGACTTGTATATGTCAACACATACAAGCCAAAGGTAGGAGCAACGCTCTCACCAGTGGCGTGTGGGTCTAGGAAGGCATCCACATCTCCTTGTGTGATCAAGGGTCTTCCAGCTGTGTAAAATTTATGGAAAGGGAGATAAATGTCATTAACAATGCATTTCACACAACTCACATACATCATTGATGACTTCATGATACAATTTCATTCACTGTAACAGTCAGGTGTGTGTCCATGTTCAATACATGCTGCAATGTGCTTTGCCTGTCTGACCCACAACACATGTCGATTTCAGCTTTGTGGCCTATTGGACATCCCTGCCACGATCTGTGGGACGAAACAGACTACAACTTGTTCCTCAGCTTCATGATTAACTTTTTCATCACCAACGTCAATAGACGTGACGTGGTTAGGTCAAATGGTTTCATTTTAATCAACACAAATGTATCACAACCCTTGACATGTTGATGACCCACACTGTGTATCTCACATTGATGTCTGTCTGTGACTTGTCATGTGTGTAAGTGAAATTAGGGTTAGCATTGGTGGTATGTCTCACTACATGTGAGACTCTTACATCACACATTGCTGTGATGTCTGTGCCAGTTAGATGGGCTTGCTACACACATGTACTTGACCAACAGTCACTACTTGTATATGATATTTGTGATGCAGTATACGATGCGCAGCTATGACCGCACATTCACATTCACATTTGAGTATTTGATTAGCTAGAGGCACAGAGGGTCACATTGATGACGGTTTGTGCTAAGGCACTCATGGCTTCATTTTCAAAAGATATGTCTATGCAATTTTGATGCTGTGCTATGCATGACATGATATATGACCGGTGTCTAATGGCCAGCTCCATTGTCACCATTACCAAAAATGCTAAACAAGGCGTTACATGGTGTAAGTATATTCATGTGCAAGCAACAGCTCAAGACCAGTCTAGCATGACAGCAATGAGCAGATAGTAGCTGGTATACACAATAATGTTAAGGCTGGATAGCTACCAGTACAATTTATTTATGTTAGTGTGCCATCCCATATTTTTCATACCCTAAGGGCTACAAGACCATACAGAGACACCTCAGATGATGCAAAGTTAAATGTGTGTGACAGATAGCGGAATGGAGCAGCCAAATCTAAATTATGCATAGGTCAACATGCACCATTGAGCCATGTACAAACATGTTGTAGACCCAGATTCACATGTGAACATCACATTGTTACTTTGGAACAGCAAAGCAGCACTTTGCATGTCAAAACCCGTGCAACAACAAAGCTACTGTAAGCGCAAACAGTCCACATGGCCTGGAGACCTTGATGTGCTTTTGTATGAAACCCAGGCGGCTAGATACAGATACTGGTGGGTTACAGCTGACTGACATGGATGTCAATGCCTGCGTTGTGCGTGAGATGGTGGGCCATTAGTGCATCAGCAATGAACATTACGTGATGACAAGGAATGGCATGTTATAAGTTTAAACATTGCTGACATGAGAAGTATGCATGGTGCAACTTGTTGTGTTGATCATTCAAGGTGCAACTGATCATGTACAAAGGGTGGTGTGCATTGCATTACACACACGAAGAGGACACTGGTCTGACAGGGGAGACATCCTATATCTTTGAAGTGCCTCTCAACATCATTCTGCCCGAGTAGGCTGTACTGTCCGTCGCTGTAGAGGATGAGGCCCATCTACTCTACAAGACTTGTGATGCAGGGGACCTGTGAGTAGGCAACTAAGAGGGTCCACTTGCATCTCCTGTATCTGTAGTCTCAAATGCATACTTAGAGTAGCATGCTGTAACCAGGCTTGTATGGTCTGGACTGACCAGGGATTATGCTGGCTGAGTCAGTGACTCAGAGAGGATGTTGTGATTTGAGGCCTGGTGTAGTATTAAAGTTTGGGAGATGGTTGTGTGTGAACAGAGGAGGCCCAGGGGTTGTATCTGTACATTAGCCATAAACAGACTGCTTGTACCAAACAGTATTCCATGGACAATATGGAACATGTGATCTGCTTGCCAATGTTGCCATTCATGAGGCAAACATGTGGAGCAGCCTATCATCCCCACATGTTATGGAGCACTTGGGTATATGTTGGATTTCCATGGATGGTATTGGGACAGATATTTCTGTCAGGCATACTCCTGACAGGAGTGGAGTGTCTTGTTGTCCACACTGTACTGGTACAAGAACCATACATGATGGCTGGCCAGCTTGCACAACACTGTTTCATGATGAATATTTTTACATTGCTTGAGAGATGCAACATTGTATGACATTAACATTTCCTCTTAGAAGCATGCTTGTCTATGTGTTCAACTGTGCCTGCAGATGTGTGGCTATTTGGATTGTTGTAGTTGTGCTGAAGAGCAAACGTATACACATCATGCAATCGACATGTGTAAGCTTGTAGTGATAATCCAGATCTAGGTGGTGCACCTTCTGGGGGCTATAATAATTCAATTCATGTCCTTATGACCCAAAACAATGTCCATTCCTGTTGTCATAGGTTGCATGTTGTTGGCATGTTAGGGCTGTACTTATTGTATTCCATGCAGCACTTCACTCATGTGTATGTCTGTTCTCTGTTTTGGGGGTGTGAACACAGAGCAAGAGTTATTGGATGAGGATGTAGCCCATTCTACCCCTTCATTGCCATGACTCACTCATGTTGTTGTGCATGTGACATAGACAATTTATTGACATTGCATTGGCAAGAACATGGTCCTACATACACGTTGTTGTGTGCTGCTGTCTTGCCATTTGGCCCATGTCTGACATATGTGTCATTGTTTGTGCTTATGTGAATATAGCATTGTCAGATCATTGCTGTGTTGTGGAATGATACAAGCACAGTGAATGATGCATGTCATGTGACTATTGGTCATTACAATGGCACATGTGTCAGCTTTTGAGTTATTCTCGATTCATTTATTGTTTCACTGTGTGTGCTTGGTGTTTGAGGCATTCACAGAACTGTATTGACACACCAGTTATTGTATCTGTACTATCATCTGTATCTTCATCCTTCACACCCAGAAGTGGATGCAGTACAGATCAGTAATGTATATTTGATAATGGTGTCACTCACCTTTATGCCTGTGCCATTGTATTCACAGATATGCTGGGTTACATATATTATGATGGTTTTTAGGTATTTGGCCCCAGCTACAATTACGCATTAGACATACAGTGTATGTTGTACTACACTCTTGTATGTAAACAGACATGTATGTGCTCCTGGGATGACACAACACACACGTATTGATTCTCACTGAGGAACCATACACATTAATTGGCTCATATGCCCAATACGTTGTTCCATTCCCAATCTTCATTTAATTGTTGTTCTGTCCCCTGGTAGGTGTGAGAGCTGGATGGCACAGTTTTTTTGTTAACCTTCACTTAACAGATAGATAAACGTCTGAAGTCAGAAACCAAGCATACAAGACTTTTGTGCAGTGATATTTTATTTAACAAAGTAACATTCTGTGGGTTTTTTCAAAGAAAAATCCATGTGATGGGACATTTGTTTATTGTGATTAGTTAAAGAAATTGCAGATGATGGCATCCCTCCTTCCTGTTCCAGTAGCAGAAGCTGTGGTGTGTCTAGCATCAGCTTCTTCATCCTGGCATCCTCTGGATTGTCCTGCTCCTCCTGGTCTTCATCCAATGGTGTGTTTGTCCGTACACAAATATTGTGCAAAATGCCATTATTATTTTGCAAACCTGTTCAGGACTGTACAGGAGTCTCCCCCCGATATATCAAGGTAGCGGAACCTTGATTTAAGGACTCCAAAGGTCCGTTCAACAATGGCCCTTGTTAGTCCCAGTGCAATGTTGTAGTCTCTCTGGGCCTGTGTGTGCGTCACTTTGATGAGTAGTTATGAACAACAGGGGCAACCCTAGAACCTGAACCGGGGGTTAAATAATACTGAAATCCAAACAGTGGTTCAAGTAAAGTGCTAAAGATAAGAAGGAATTTGGAACAAAAGAAACTGAATCCTAAGAATGTTTAGTTAGAAATAGAAACAAGCATTTGCAATGCAATAGGTCTCGCATTTACGCGAGTTTGAGCTATTGGCATTGTAAATGACAATGCCTTTTTTTATGTTTTGGTTTTTAAAACATAAATAAAAGGCATTATCATTTACAATGCCAATAGCTTAAACACGCGTAAATGTGAGACCTATTGTATTGCAAATGCTTGTTTAACTGTGTTATCTCTTCCTTCAGCTCAGAAGTAGGGACAATTATTGTGTTAGGAATTAAAAGTAATCATTCTTAAAGAGGCTAATTCATTCAGGAAAGGGGAGACCGTCTTACTGAAGTTATTCATTTTGTTTTTCTGACTCCTACACTCTTACCAGCAGGATGTATGGCTTCCTGGAATATTTCACTAAGGGACTGTGCTGTTACCGCCCTCAGCTTTCACCGCTTAATTATTTGCTCTTTATATTGCCGGCTGACTTTAGTAAATAATAGTGAAGTAGACATGATAATATCTAAGTATAAAACATAAATAAAATCAAGTCTTGATATAACCCCACATTTAAATACGTATATAGCACTTGGGCTTACAATACTTGACGCACTCGAACTGTCAGTCACGTGACGCTCAGGCATAAAGTAATTCGACATACTCAGTGGCCTGACATTTACCGGTTCTAAAGCGGCACACCCAGACGCGATGACGTTTAGGCGTGTAAATAACTTGATATGCTCACACAATATAGTGACACTTTAGATGCCCTATTAAAAATGAATCGCAACTATGGGTACAACAATAACGCGACATACACAATATCTGTACAAATTTGAATTACATTTAGAAGTACACGGGCTGCGCATAATCGAATATATCGAATAGATCGACCCACCACAACTCGACATTTTCCCCTCTCTGTGCGTGCGCTTGTCAGTTCATTCATTCCAGAGGCGCAACTAGAGCCAAATTTCGGGGGGGGCTAAGAAAAAATTTCAGGGGGGGCTAATTCTTCCAGGCAATAGGCAGAGTGGAGATGCAGGGGCTCCAGGAAGGGGTGAACAAACAACAAAGCCTCATTAACAAGCAAATGGTCTTTTAAAGACCTGTGAAGTACTCGGGTGCGGCTGTGTGTGTGCCCAGGAAGCTGTCTCAGCCTGGGCTGACATACGACGGGGGGGGCTGAAGCCCTTTGAGCCCTATGGGCATTGCACGCCTGATTCATTCCCTTTACCTTCTCCTGTAATACGGTAGGGGTACCCTCCTCTGCCAGCCCTGTCACCACATGCCCGCCACGGTTTATAGGTCAGTAAATAAGAGATGTGTACCTTTGAGTCCCGCTCTGTTCTGACGCCTGCACTGCCGGATCCTGTCGCCTGTCTAGGAAGCCGGCGGGCACACCCATAGTCCCGCCTGCAAGTGGCAGCAACAAGTAATTCAGGTATATTTCGGGTAATGGGATCAGCGCAAGATGTACAGCCCTAAATGTTGTGTTGGCAGGGAAGGGCAGGAGGTTTCAACTCGTCACCGCTGTGTGAGTGGCTGATGCGGTAAATTGAAAGTGTGTACAGCGTAGCCATATGCCAGTCGTTGCATTTCGTTCAGAGACACAATGCATTCTGGGGGTTGTAGTCTTAGTTTATTCCAACTGAAATGACGCCCCATAGAACATCGCAGCACCAGTGGTGTACTACAAAAACTTCCCCTGCAAGTTCCGTACTCTCTTTCTTAGCAGCAGAGCGTGGAACAGGCAGGCATATAAATAAATAAAACTTATAGTGCCCGATGGGCGTTGTTTCAATGGGTACAGCAGGTGAAGTGGCACTGGGGGCAACAGGACTGAGAGCCCACTGAACCCTGATTATTTCTCTATTTAACATCTCAAATATAGTGACTACGGGCCCCTTGTTGTCTTCGCGCTAGGTTCAATGACACACTGGCTACGACACTGCCACGCCCGACCGCCATTGTAAAACTGCGACTATCAGGTTACAGGTGTTCATGCAGCGATAGCCTCACCCACTGCACTTTTTTGTCTCTACTCGGAGCGAACTCGTAGCGATACAGCCATTCGCTGAACTGTTTTGCGTCGATTGAAACTCGTCACCATTCTGTTACGGAGCCCCTGCAGCGATGCGTTCACCAGCTAAACTAGAGCTAAAGTTCAATTGATACTGCCAATCCAGATATTTCCTGGATAATTTGAATTTGCTGTCCAAATACGATAAGGATGTCTGAGCTGTTGCCAGAGCAGAAAGGCGCCGAGATAGCCCCATATTTGTTTATGTAAGTGAAATGAAGCGCGGACGCGAAAGTGAAAGCGACCGCGCTCGGTTATAATTAGTAACCTGATCCACGACCAGCTGCCAGCCTGTGCGCGCCGCTGCTCACTCCCGAGCCCCAAAGGCCATGGGAGTGAACCTTTAGAAGAAAGACGGGACATGCACCCGCCTTTGGCCAATTGCGTGCTTAAGCCACACGCAAAGGCTAATAAAATGTGAGGAAAATGTAAAGGCACACGCACGAGTTTACTGAGAAGTCTGGAGTGATTCCAAGAGGCCCTCCTAGAGCAGCGCATGCCCGCTGCGCTAGGCTCAACCTAAAAAGGAAAGAAAAAAGCCCAAAGACTAGTGCTAACCAACTACTAACACATCCAAAACCCATGTACAGATAATCACTTTAAATTTGTAAAATTTATTATCAAAAAGTTTTTTTACATAAAACAGTAATGGCGCTCACAAGGTTACACAAACAATGTTACAATTATGGACAGTGACGTGTGTAAACAAACAGGATGTGTCTGAGGGAAACTACAAAAACATGGTTCAAAGCAAAACAGAAACACACAACAAAAATTGTATCCTCTTCATTTCAGGCCACATATTGGCGTCGACCGCGTTTCGACCCGTAATTTATTAAAGGGTCATCATCAGGACAGAACATCAGACATGAGAGCGTCCACTGGATATCAATAAAATATCTATGGGCAATATCAGTGCCCCATAGGAAGTAATTAATACTGGTCCTGGAAGCCTTAATTGTCAAGATTATAAAAGTTGTTGGGCTCAAATCGCCAATACAGAAAGTCCACCGATCATGCTAGTAATGGAAACCCAGTCGGTATGCTCATATAAGTAGCAAATTAATACCGCTTTGTTCAGACAGCATACCGGTCCGGACCACCGCCTACTTTCTATGGGGCACTGATATTGCCTATAGATATTTTATTGATATCCAGTGGACGCTCTCATGTCTGATGTTCTGTCCTGATGATGACCCTTTAATAAATTACGGGTCGAAACGCCGTCAACGCCAATATGTGGCCTGAAATGAAGAGGATACAATTTTTGTTGTGTGTTTCTGTTTTGCTTTGAACCATGTTTTTGTAGTTTCCCTCAGCCACGTCCTGTGTGTTTACACACGTCACTGTCCATAATTGTAACATTGTTTATGTAACCTTGTGAGCGCCATTACTGTTTTATGTAAAAAAACTTTTTGATAATACATTTTACAAATTTAAAGTGATTATCTGTACATGGGTTTTGGGTGTGTTAGTAGTTGGTTAGCACTAGTCTTTGGGCTTTTTCTTTCCTTTTTCTATTTCTAACTAAACATTCTTAGGATTCAGTTTCTTTTGTTCCAAATTCCTTCTTATCTTTAGCACTTTACTTGAACCACTGTTTGGATTCCAGTATCACTTTGATGGGTGTCATCAGCCATGGTGAGAGTGCATATCCTTGATCACCTGAAACATATAATGGAGAGATGTGTCCATTAGTATTTGTGCCTGCTGGGTTTGCAGAGTGCCTTTTTTGGTGTGTGTACATTGGGCAACTTTGTACTTTCTGCTTTGTCGTGTGGAGCTTCAGACAATTAACCTGCATCACTGAAATTAACTTGCCTATACTTGACAGCCACACATCACCATGTTGTCATTGGCCAGGTCCAGTGTATTACCTCCATGTTGTGACTGTCAGGATGTATGGGTCACTCAAAAAGAGATATGAGGTTCTTTGCAGGCCCGTTGCACCAACTGAACGTCACCTGTGCACATATTTTATAGGGTGCACCGTTGGTGCATGTGTCTGGTGAAGCATCCACCTTTACTTTTTGCAGATAATTATGTTTAAACATCATCAAGATACCTCAGTGGGAGTGATTGTGCTGAGGGCAACTGAGTGCGAAAATCCTTATCTGCTAAACGTTGAACTCATTGTGGGTTCTTTACATCCAGCTTGCCCACAAGGTGGGTCAGTGTTTGAGAGACAGTGGCACTGCTACCTGGTGCACTTGACTTACTGGGACATGTGAAGACAACGTGCATATATGCATTGATGTCCTTGTGCATGAGTTAACTTTGACTCTGCATGTATGCATGTTGGGGTAATACCCATCAATATTGCCGTGTGGGTGTCTGTTCCAATCAACACACATTTATTTGTCTAAATTTGTGCATCATATTGCTACACCTCACCAGGGGAGTCATATGGATGCACAACATGTAGTGAGGTTGAGATTTTGATTGTTTGTATGCTCTTCCTATGCATGCTCCATTCTGCAACGACACAGACTGATGTTTAATCAACTTTGGTGATTGTTTGTGTGCAGTTGGTGCTCCCTTCATGCAGCAATACTTGCAAACCCATGAGGCAGGAACCCCCACTGCATGGTACATGGCTGACTATGTTTTTGCATGTCAGCTAATTGTGCACTATCACAAGTGAGAGCAGGTTGATCTGTCATCTTGTTGTACATATGGCATATGTGTTTATTTCAGGATGTATGTAGCACAGCAGAAGCATGTGTTCTGTGTCATGTGCTGCGTTGATTATTTTCAATTTTTCTCTGATGAGTTCTGCAAAATCTATATTTCAAGGGTGCCATAGTGGTTTGTGAGAGATTTTCTAGGCTAGTCCCTTGTTGGGCTGTCTAACATGGGTCTTGATTATTTTACATTGGGTGCTTGTGTATATTGTTTGGACCTGTTACAAGGTATGTCGTATTACATTTGCTACATGTGCATTCTCACATATTTGAGCTACATGCTTGGGTACTTGAGGTGTGTGATGTGTTCAGTTTGTACTTAACAACAAGCAGTCCATTTCCATATGTGCCATTCTCAAACCGCTGGTTGATGATCGATTGGCAAAAGATGTAGGAGTCATGCACACTCCCAGGAAACTTTGCGAAAACATTGATGAACAGGCCCAGGTGGTCCACGATTGCCTGAACGTTCATTGAGTGTGTGTGCTTCCTGTTCCTGTATATATGTGAAGTGTCCGCAGGAGGCACAAGTTGAACTTGGGTGCAGTCAATTGCCCCCAACATGTGCGGAAACTCAGCGATGCCATAGAAGCCTTGCCTGTTGTCAAGTTGTTCCTGCGCAGTGTTGGGGAAGCGTAGGTGCTGCGGCGTCAGGCTGATAATGGCATCCAAGACAGTTGGGAGGAACCTGGAGAAGGCTAACTGTGAGACTCCACCCACTCTGGCAGTGGTTGGTTGGAAGGTACCAGAGGCCAACATGTGCAGCACTGCAAGTAGCTTTGTCTGCGGAGGGATGTTCGTGCAGCGCTGTGATGGTGCCTGCAGCCTTGGCACTATCTGGGTGAGTATGCATAGGATGGAGGTCCTTTTCAGCCTGTAGTAGGCTATCACATCCTCTGGCCGGAGGTCTATCAGGGTGATGCGTTGGATGTAGACCCGCTCTCTTCTGCGGCGCGGCCTCTCTGGTGGTGCTGGTGGCAGTGGTGGTGGTGGTTGTGGTCTTCTTGGAGCTCCAAGCTGCAAGAGTAGTACCTCCATGGCGTCATTAGGTAGGCGAATGAGGGTCTGGGTTAGTCTCCCTTATGTACAGGTGTGTTAGCACCATTTTTTAGACCAGCTTTTTTCTGGTCTTAAAAACCAGCCGCTAACTGAACTTAGCTGCAGTTTTGGGGAATCACCACCGGACCGAAAAATCATTGCAAATATCGTGAAGTGGGGTTAGCGGCAATTTTTTCACGGGAACGCCCACCTTGCATATCATTTTTGTTAAGTCCCGCTAACAGAAGTGGCGATTCTAATAATTCATGTTTACGCCGGAAAACTGCTGCTAACTGTGGTTAGCGGCAACTTTTAAATACGGCGATAAAAAAAAGCCGCCGTAACGTCAAAGAATTGAAGCTACGGTGGCTTTATGTTCTTGTACATATGCCCCTGAGTGCGGAAACTCACTCTTTCAGGTAACCATTACCCTTGATACTAACAGGCAGACACCATCTCCAGTTTTACTCCATCTAAATCCCAACTACCACTTTTCTGCACCTTGCAGCCAAACACAATAACATTATTTTCAGTGTTAATAGCAAGTTTAGGAATTACACAATAGTTATTTAGACTGAAGATTGCTGAAGTTTGACAACAGGCCTCTGTATGTTGTCATCTGTATGGTGTAAGATGGGATAACCGATTCACTAGCAAACTTTCTTTGACATGTTACTAGCCTTTTGTTAGAAGGATTGAAGATCAGATTAGAAATCAGGACTGGTAGTATGCGCCCATAATTTTAAATCCCTATTCGTAAATATTGCTCCCTGTTTAAAGTGAAAAGTCACCAGGTTTTATTTATACCCTAGTATCTGAATACAAAAAAGTGATGGATGTTAAAGGAGATGGTTGTATTCCCCATCTTGCCAATTTTTACCACAGTGAATTCCTATCAACAAGGTTAAATACGGTCTGAAAATCAATAAAAAGGCATAAAGACCTCCCTTGTTGTTGATCCTCTTTCATTTACTCTTCACGTCAAATGTTCAATTAAACAATAACTGGAAGGTAACTGACAGAGACCTGTGTGGTGTATTAGACATGGAATTAAGCCTCGCCAACTGCTAGGAGTTTTCCAGAAGGATGCACAACTCTAGAACAATGGAGTGCAGCACTGCAGGGGCGGCTCCTCCTCAGGAGCGGAGGAGCGTCGCCCCGCCTGCTGCAAGCGCAGCAAGCAAATACAAATAAAATGGCATTTTGATGCCATTTTATTTATTTGCCACCGCAACGGCTCGTGCTGACTACAACGCAAGGGTGAGGCGGGGCTGAATCCTACAAATGCAGGATGTCAGCACTGGTCTACAGTGCGCATGTTGGATTGGCCGGCCGTCTTGCGACAGCCAG
Organism: Calotriton arnoldi; assembly: GCA_963921515.1. Classification (NCBI taxonomy): domain Eukaryota; kingdom Metazoa; phylum Chordata; class Amphibia; order Caudata; family Salamandridae; genus Calotriton; species Calotriton arnoldi. The sequence goes on along the minus strand of CAWUFW010000004.1, from coordinate 8,466,598 downwards.
CCCGACATGCACACTGTAGACCCAGCAATCCACAGGCTGTGAAACAGCCTGTGGATTGCTGGCACAGGCCCCAGCCTCAAACTGAGCGCAGGGTGAGCCTGCTCCCCCCAACCCTGGAGCTGCTTTTACAGCATGAAAGCAGCTCAAAGATTGGTTGGTGTTCAGTTCTGCAAGCAGGAATCAAGTCCTTTTCTTTTCCTGCTTTTGGAAAGGAGAAGTGCTGCAGCGGTCGTGCTTCAGCTCCGCGTTTATGGTGAGTAGGGACTTCGCGCATCACCATTTTTTATAGAAGCTGGCCGCCACTGGGCCCAGTAATCAGAATCTGTATTAAAAATTGAGCCCATTCAGCCCTGGGACTCAATTGAGCTGCAAACTGTTTAAGATTTAAATAATCATCCTACAGCTTACCTGTATGCAACCAGACTTTGTGTTTCAAAGCTCATTCATACAATGAACTAATGTAGCTTCACCAGATATCAGAGGCTATACTGCTATCTGCCCCTACTTTAGTGTTGCTATCAGGCTGATTAACATAAACCTACAATCTGTGGCAATCCATTTCTCTGTTTAGAGTTTGTAGAATCGGCCATTGCACTGTCAGAAAAAACGGCGGAAGGAGCACAGCTTATTACACAATCACCTTGTAAAAACTTACATCTTGCCTGTACGATATTCATATATTCCTGTGTAATATAGTGTTAGCCATCACGTACATAAGCCAGAATGTATCAACACATAACCAAATATGAATGTTGTTTTATGTTAGTTTGAGACTTCCCATAACACTGAATATGCTTGCTACATTGTGTGGCTCTAGTATGCCCAGAAGTCATAGGGCTCAGGGTTGTCAGGTGAGAATGAGGGTTGTATTATGAATTATATTTTCCTCTCAAGGGTTTCCGTGCTTCCTTGGGGGAGATCCTGACACCTGCACATTAGAACATTTTACGCTGAGTAAAATGTTTCTGTCACATGATCAAGCTTCATTGACTTGTATTGAGAGAAAATCTAAATCTAGTATTTTGATTTTATATGAATTTTAGCTCTGAACTCCAACTGACTGTTTTGTACCGAGAGCCATGATCGGATGAAATGACAACTGTCTTTAATCATTTGGTGGTCTGCATTCTATTTTTGCATTAAATGCTAGTTGGAGTTTAGGCTTTTTAATGTGTTGTGTTTTATTTTTAACAACATAAACAAGACAGCATGGTGTTGCATTTTAATTGTATAATGCTTAGCAATGCCATTGAGTTAGCTATGTCTAAGAATTTAGGGGCATATTAACAAGGGCCTTATCTCCGTTTTTTGGCATTAAAAGCCAAAAAGCGGAGATAATATTATCGCCTATCTACAAGGGGATGCTAACATGCATTAGCGCATGTTAGCACCCGTTTTCCCGATGCCTCGCTTTGCATCTCTAATGAGATGCAAAGTGGGCGTCACTGGGTAGTACTCCCTGTAAATCATCGCTGATGTGCACATCGCGATATTTACAAGGAGGCCCACGTATTTTAGCAGACGTTAGTTTTGGGCGAAAACCGCTGCTTTCGGCAAAAACTAACGTCTGCTAAAATACTGACCCATGTATGTTTAACATGGGGGGGTGGATTCTTGTGTTACGACCACAGGGTCGTATCATCAAGCATATCGCCGTTTTGCAGGGAACATCGCTGGAAAGCCAGCGATGTTCCATTTCCCCGCTATCGCTGGAATTTACATCGCCCTGGAGAAACGCGTTGTTAATAACGCGCTAACAGGGCGATAAATTCCAGCGATAGACGGCGATAAATACAAAAGCGCTAAGCGCGCTTTGCGATATTTATCGCCGTCCATTGCTGATATGCCCCGTAGAAAGTGGGCAGCTCTAAGTACTCAGAATGTCAATTACTGTCTTAGAGCTGCACAGGATGGCTGAACTTCTGTGCTATGAAAGTTCTTACTATATATAGCACTTGTGTTCTACATCAGTTCTAGAGCATTGCTTCGCCTCACTGTTGACCAGGATGTGATGCATAGAGGGAAAATCACTGGTACCCATAAGGATGATAGAATTGGAATTGAAAAGAAAAAATGTTACAGATGTGGAAGAATCAACATTTAGCATTCTCCAATGTGTGTCCTACTGTGAAAGCGAGGGGCTTCAAATGTAGGAAAGTGCGACACTTTCTAGAGTGTGCAATAAAGAAAACGAGAAGAATAAAGGTAGTATGAATCTTGTGCGGAATGATATACTTAGCAGAATACAACATGATGAGATAAGTGATGATGACGAGGTTGAAGTGCTAGTTGTGTGAAGGTGATGCTCATGACTGTGAAGTTGATATGGTTGACAAACCATATCACCCTCCTAAGTGCTCAATAAAGATATGTGGGTATGAGCCCCCATGTGGGCGGATTCTTGCTCGCCTTATACTCTAAATGATAAGGAACTGTGGGTGAGGGCAGGAAAGAACAATTTATGTTTGTCCGATGTTGTAACTGTAAGCTTCTCTGTCTGCAGTTTTCCAACACCAGAGGCAGCAATTGCTCACAGAGCATGAGAGAGCATGAGGTTTGTTTCAGGATGATGTATTAGTTTGGGGTACCGGCAGATATGATCATGATATGGTTTTGAGAAAAGTGTCTAGGTGGACTATCTGTGGCACACTCTGACTAACAAAGAGATTAAAGCCAAGATAAAGCTGCTGGAGGCAATAGAGAATGCCCGAGTCCTAAGGGCAAGGAACAACTCCGTTCATTCCTTGATTTAGCAGAGTACTAGGCACATTTGCTGATCACTTTTCTGATTGCATACGGACAATGAGGGCTCTGATGCACAAAAGGGTAAGGTGAAAGGACCAAGGGTTGTCAACTGGTGTATAGGAACATCAAAAAGTGCATTGCTGGTACTGTAAAAGGCATACCCTTTGATCTGCATGATCGCACCATCATTTCTGATGTGAGCATGCAGGAATTGGTGGCAGTAATGATGTTGCTGAAAGTGCTTCAGGAGAGAGTTGTGGCGTTTGATGCTTACATGCTAAAGGGGACAGAGGGATCTTATTGTGGCATCAAGAAAGACATGCCGGCTTGTTGGTGGGGCATACAACATTTTAGAACGTATTTATGGTGCGTGCATTTTGAACTCAGGGCACCTATACGCCATTGATGGATCTGTTTAAAACGAGGGGTGCTAGTAAGGCGACACCAAGAGTCTCTAAGTGACTATACAGGTTGCAAGAAAGTATCTTTGGCACCTGGTACGTTCTGTGAGTAAGAATGTTGATGTATATTGCCTATCTCATTTGTCAGTGGAAGGTGAGGACAGAGTAGCGGCAGATGACTACATGGTAGAGGATGTTTATGAAGTGTGTTTAGGTGCAGTGACAAATGAGAAGTTGTTGAGAGCTATACAGTGACAAAGTCCTTTTGAAGAAGAAACAATATTTTGGCCATTAATGGTCAAGGGGCTGTAATGAAGTCCAGTGAATGGGTAAATACAAGACTTTGTGGGAGGAGATTTCTGACGGGGAAGATATCTTGAAGAGAGGTGAGTGATTGAGGGTGCCTGCCGGACTTCGGAGCAATTTGATGGCACTCTTACATGAGGCCCATGGTGGGATGGTTACTATAAAGAGGAAAGCCTGAGCTGATATCTGGTGGATGAGTATGGACTGGAAAGATATATGAGTAAGTGCATGGCGTTTGCTTCTAGAAATAAGACCCATGTGGTGAAGGAGACACTGTTGATTCCTGTGAGTTTGGCAAAGTGGCCCTAGCAGAAAGTAGCAATAGCTGTATGTGGTCCAGTTTCTCTCACAGGTGTGGGGAGAGAATACACCCTGTTATCAATGGATCAATATTGAAAGTGGCCTGAAGCGTGCTTTGTGAGTGAAGTGAGAGCTATGAATGTCATTAATTTTTGGTATGAAATCCTCAGGCGAATAGGCAGTGCCGGACTGTGGAACCAAAAGAACCCCAAGCAAAAATATTCATACCAGACCCGCTCCCTTTGTCTCCTCATGCCCTCTATCCATTCTCTCTTTCTCCTTCTCTCCTCTTTCTAGTCTCCCTCTCTAATCCCTTTCTCTCTACCTTACCCATGCCTCCCTTTATTTCTCTCTCTCTCTTTTGAAGTATTCCAGTTCCTGCTGCAATTAACATTGGGGAGCTGGGGAAAATGAGAGAGGCACCAGAAGTGGCCCTGGACTTTCATAACAGGCTTCAAAGGGCTCCAGCCCATTGGGAATATGCCCGGTGAAATAAAAAGCCTACCAAGACCTGCGAACTGAATGTCCCGAAGAAGTACTTACCGACAGTGGACCGCTGATTGGTTCAGAGTAGACTGGTTTAGACGTTTTCAAGAGTTTCTTGCAGCATCAAAAAGGAGTGATACATCAAAACACCACCCTGTATCACACTTGTGAAAATGGGCTATTCGAATGATTTAATAGAGTATTGTGCGAGTACGTACAATTGACTGTGCTGAATTGGTTGAGCTGGAGAGAGGAAGTGAAAAAATGCTGCAGAGGAACTACCCTGCAATTGACCACAGAGGTATCACCTTTCCTTTTGCTTAAAGGAAGAATTCCTTTAAGCAAAGGTGGCTCCAGGTTGGATGTGTAAGGCCAGAGTGCACAGCGTGGATACTGTTCGTCTTTCAGACAGAATGCAAAACCAACAATACAAGTGTGATCCAGACCATGGTGCTATACGAGTGTGTGACCTGCATAATCTGTATGTGGAGATTTTGTCACAGTGAAAGTGGCACTGGATTTCAAGAAGGTTTTGTCTGGTCAGCTCCTAAGCCAGACATGCATGTAAAGAATCTGTCCGCTGCTCTGAAGGATAGAAGAGATGGAATCTGAGGAAGGTTACAAAATGTAATGATGTGGATGGAGCTTGAATAGTGGTGTAGTGACTTTCTTCAAGGGGCTTGTCTGGAGGGAAGCAGCAGTAAAGACACTTGAGCATCACTAGTGCAGAAGAGCAAATATGTTTTGAAGTTATCTGAAAACTTCACATCGTGATGGTGGAGCAGTAAATACTTGAGCTTCTTTTCCCTTAGTGATATTCTGTTTTTCTTCTTAATATGTTACAGTATAACAGTTTCACTTGTTTCTTTTGTGTTATTATTTTTTCTCCTTGTTTGTGTGAGGATTTTAATAGTATAATGCTTAGCATATTATTGCATTAGCTATGCCATTAGCAATTCTAAAATTCTAATTGTGCAATGCTTAGCAATATCATTGAGTTAGCCATTTCATTAGCAATTCTAAGAATGTAGAATGTGGGAAGCTCTGAGTTTTGGGAATGCCAGTTGCTGTCTTGGAGCTGTCCCAATTTATTGATCTTTTGTGCTATTGAAATTCTCATTATAGCGCTTACTTTCTGCCACATCTGTTCTGGAGCATCGCTTTGCATCACATCTAACTCTAAGTTTCCTCACAAATCAATTCTTTTATAAACGTACTATAACTATCTGTTGACAATAATTTGGTGCTTTCAAGCCAGGCTTATGGGCAAGTTTCAAGTTTGACCAAGCCCTTTATTAATTTTCATTTTTCCACTTCACCCATATTACTCACAGTTGCCAAATGAACATTGTTTGGTGATGCACAACAGAATTAAAATATTTGAGGTAGATGATCGCTCTCCGCTTGAGTGAACACTGTATATTTTCTCATTTCATTAAACAGACTGAGACTCGCTGATGACGCGTTTATGCGTCTAGATCACATTGGGCCAGATGTATCAAGGGTTTTACCGTTCGCAAACGGGCCGATTCGCAGAATCGGACCGTTTGCGAACGGTAAAAAGCCTTTTGGGATCTATCAACCCAAAAGGCATTAGCAAAATAAAAAATCGCAATTTTTGCGATTACCTATTTTGCGAATGCAGTTAGGAAATCGCAATTTGTGATTCTCTAAATGCAATGTAAGAAGCATTCTCAGAATGCGACTTTGCATTAAGGAATCGCAAATTACCACCAACTTCAAGTTGGTGGTAATTTGCAAACCCTTAAAAAAATGCACAAAATTGCATTTTTCTAAGTGCTATGTGGCGCATACACATGCCCTTAGGGCATGTGTGTGCACCACATGTGCACATTTACCTTTTTTGGGGGTGCATCAGGGGGGCCTTATGTCCCCCTGGCACCCTTGCAATTGCATTCGCAATTTGCGATTACCTATTTGGTAACCGCCAATTGCGAATGCCTTCCCATTCATTCCTATGGACCTTGAGGCCCATAGGAATGAATGGGAAGGCATTCCCTTATAGCGAATCGCAATTTGCGATTCGCTAATAGGGAATGTTAAGGATTGCAAAAAAATTAGCAAATCCTACATATACTGCATTTTGCGATTCTAAAATAGCGAATCGGTAAAATTCGCTATTTAAGAATCGCAAAAACAATTCTTGATACATCTGGCCCATTGTGCATTATTAATCTATACTCAAATACACATGTGTATTCTGACGTGAGGCTAAAGCAGTTAAAACAAATTGACTATGACATGTTAAAGTGTGTTTTCAATTAGGCCTCTACACCATCTTCTCTAAAATGGCTGTGTTTATATTCTCTGTTTATATCTGCTGCACATAGTTAAGCAAAATGTAGTTTTGTTTATTTCTGAATGACACTGTACTCCAAGAAGGCTCTGGCCGAGTGTAACATTTTCTCAAGGACCTTCTGCTTGCACGTGATATTGCATTTATTCACAATGGTTCACTGTTGTTTATTCAACTAGTCTGGATTATATTATTTCAGCCCCTCTCAATATTCATGCAGTGGGTAAGTGCCAAGGTGGTAGGGTTATGTGATGTTTTATATTTATGTATTTTGATTTGATGAAAATAAATTTCTGTGCTCACAACCGAATGAGTTTGTAGTTCTAATATTCCTCTACAAAGAAATTGGCTATATAAAACCTTGAATTTGGGGGTGAGCCAGAGACCTTTCTGTAGTAACGACAGGATGCGTCCAGATGTACAAGCAGGTTTGTTGAAGTTCCAAAAGGTGTGGACAGCACACTACACTTTCCTATGCTGTTAGGAATGCTGTCCGATTTCTTACTGATTTTGCTGCACATTTGGGACTAAGAATTTCTCTGATTTTTTTCATTTGTTTGTATTATTCTGCTTTGATGACCTTTATGGAAATTGTTTTCTATGCAACCCAGCAACTTATACATTTCATCATTCATGTATTGTATCTCTTTTTAATTTTGTAATAAATCTTCATGATCTTTCTAAATTCCGCTCTAAAACTCACCTTTTGAGTCAGTCATTTTGCTATTAACTGTATTTTGAAATGCTGTTTTATGGTTCAAATCTTTTTATTGCATTATAACAAAAAGACACCTTAGCATACAAAGAGCACAAGGCTCTTCTTCAAAATTCTACATTCTGCCAGCATCAACAAAACCCAACAGTCCCCCCCTGCCCAATGGCGTAGCTAGGCACTCTGCCGCCCGTGGCTGTCCCTGCCTTCGCCGCCAGCGGCCGCGCTGAAGAGCGGGGGGTGCTGGCACTAAATTCTGCATTTGTCGCCCCTGCTGCAAACGCATGTAAGAGCGGGGGTGGAGCCGCCCCAAAACTCATGCCCCCCCACCCACTCCTTGCTACGCCACTGCCCATGCCACCCACTTCCTCGCCACGGGGTACTCACAGCGAAGGTCTTTATCCTGTAAGGCACTACTTTACATTAGAAGCCTCTCTCTAGTCGGCAATGTTGGCCTGTGGAGCGTCCCCCATCACCGTTAACCTCAGCAAGCGAAGATATCTAGGGCATGTTAACTCTTTAAATTCCACAGATAACAGGGCAATGAAGGGATGCCATAACTCCCTGTACAAGTCGCCCCTGGCAGTAAGGGTATGGATGAGTTTCTCCCTGCCCAGTATATACCATAGATTGTGAATCCAACTCAGGTGTGTTGGGATTATATCAGTACGCCCATTTGTCAAGATGTTCTGAAGAGCAGTTCCCAGCGCAAGCCCTATGTGACGCTTCCTGCGGGATTTGAGGGGAAACATAAGGGCATTTGGAAGCCCTAAAATGATATACGCAGGGAATCATGGAAGCTCCGTCATGAGGTGAGTATTCTATGTCAGATCAGATAAAATCGTGTTTCAATATCGTATGAGTTTGGGTCAGTCCCACAGTAGGCGGAGCAGGCTCCCAGGTGATCCACATACCCTCCAGCAGTCCGCATTTCTGGCAGGGTTGCCTCTATGTAGACGCACTGGCGTAAGATACTAATAGGTCGTAATTTTGGTGGCAGTCTCAGTACTAGCTGTGTTTCGAGCAGTGTATCGTGCCCGATGGTATATTTCCACCCACTCTTTCTGTGACAGAGGTTGCTCCAATTCCATCTCCCAACGTCTCTGTCCCGCTGTCTTAGTCTGTGGGATAGTGCACTGCAAAAGTCCATACAGGTCCGTAATGAGTCGTTTGTCTGAGGTTTTCATAACGAGCCACTTTTCAAATGGGTTGAGGGGCCTCTGCGCCTGGCACATATTGTTGGGTGGGTCAGCCAATGTCATACCTGCAGGTATTGCACCCTCTCCAACTTTGGCAGCACATGGTCTGTTCGCTGCTGGTTTAAGGGGAGAGGGCCCTCTTCCTCAAAGAAATGGCCGAATGAGAGCACCCAGCAAGTTGCCAAAGCTGATATGTTTGCTGATTAAGTCCCGGTGTAAAATCAGTATTGTCTATTATCAGAGTTAAAGGGGAGGGAAAGGATGATAAGCCTTTGCGTGATGCCACCCCGTCCCATACCCTGAGCATGGCCTTCGTGATTGGTCAAGAGTACAGCCCCATGGGCGCTGTAGCTTGCAGAGAATGGGACCTTCCACATGTGTAGATCGGCGACTGCTCGGACCATGAACAACCAATGTTTCTCCGATTCTTTCCTGGTCCATTCCACTATATGGCAAAGTTGGGCTGCCTGGTATTAATGCAGGAGATTCAGAATGCCCAGACCTCCCTCCCCCTGGAGCTCTATAACCCTGGTCGCATTTCATTCTGGGTATGCCGTCCGCCCAGACAAAGCGGTTCATCTCTCCTTGCAGAGTCTGTATCATGCCTGTTGGAGGTTCTATTGGGAGAGTCTGGAACAGAAATAATATTTTGGGAAGGACAGTCATCTTTAGGGCGTCTACCCGACCAAGCCAGGGCTGCCGATACTGCCTCCATTGAGTCAGGTCCCGCTTTATTTGCTGGAATAATGTAAGGAAATTAAGAGAGACAGTGGTTTTGACAGTAAAGACCGATTGGACTCCTAAATATGGGAAAGCGATGGTCACAGATTGGACTGGATATTGGCGAGTGAGTTGCTCATCGGTCGCCAGAGAGACCAACAGGTTTAGGGCTTGTGATTTTTGGATATTAATGCGGAAGCCTGTCACAGTTCTAAAACCCTCAACCTCAGACAAGAAGGCTGGGAGAGCCTTGACCGTGTCATCCAAGGCCGCAATCACATCATCCACATAGAGGCTAACGGTGTGCTCTTTCCTTCCAAAGGTGACCCCTGTGATGTTGGTATTGTCCTGTATACACTGGGCAAAGGGCTTCATGTACAGAGCAAACATTAGGGGCAAGAGTGGGCACTCCTGCCATGTGCTCCTGCAGATGGGAAAGGGATCTGAAGACAGCCCGTTCACTTGAACCGTTGCTCGTGGTTGACTGTAATTGCTAAGGATCCATGTACTAAAGCGTTTGTCATAGCTAAAGTGGATCAACATTGCCTCAAAGTAGGGCAAATGCACCCGATCAAACGCTTTCTCCGCATCTATGGCCAGGAGCATAATTTCCCTGCCAGAGCATTTGGCCTTGCCGATTAGATGGAGTACTCATTTTGTATTGTTGCTACATTGTCTGTGTGGGACAAAGCTTGCCTGATCTGGGCTTATCAACCTTGGCATAAGTTGTCCTAAGCATGCTGCCAGGATGCCAGTGAATAATTTGATGTCCACATTCAAAAGAGAAATTGGGCAGTATGAGCCGCATCGCTTTTTGCCCTTGCACCATTTTGGAAGGACCACCATGGAGGCATCCATCATCGAGGGCTTATCGAGCCCGGTCCTACAATTGAATTAAAAGTCGGGTCAGAAGGGGAGCGAAGATAAAGCAAAAAGTTTTATAAAAGAGAGTCAGAAAACCTTCTGGTCCTGTCAATTTAAGAGATTTCTGGCCAGCTATTGCAGAGATAACCTCCTCTATCCTAATCGGGCAGTCCAGACTGTCCCCCTGCTCTGCCGTTAATCTTGGGGTGCATAGCTCCCTGAGGTACACTCCGGTGGGAGTATTTGTCCAGTATATAGCTCCTTATAGAAGTCACAGAAGGTAGACGCTATATGGACATCTCCCACCACCTTGTCGCCATTTTTAGTCACCAGGGAATCCACCCCTACCACCTGTCTCTAAGATCTAAGTCTATTGGTCAACAACCTGCCACATCTATCACCCCCTACATAAAAGGAGGGTTGGAGCCGAAGCAGTGAATATTCAGCCTTGTCGATGTCCAGTCCTGGTAACTGTACGCGTGCTGCTTCCAGCTGCGTCTAAACCCTTGGGGCCCCTGTGCACTTGTGTATGCGTTCTAGCTCCTGCATTTGTTTATGAAGGTGTTCCCTCTTATCCTGTCACAGTTTATTATCTTCCAGTGACAATGCAATCAGCTCTCCCCTGACAACAGCTTTTTGGGCCTCCAAGAAATTGGTGACAGAAGTGCATACAGTGTCATTATTGGCGAGGTCCTCTACTATCGCTTGGGTAAACTGCTTCACCACTTCTGACCTATGAAGAAGTGTCTCTCACATTCACCATGATCGAGAGGGGCAACGCCTATGAGGGAGGGCTATAGTGAGACATACCACAGCATGATCTGATAATGATTGGGACTCTATCTCGGTGTCTTCGACTAAGAGTTGGAGCTCCCTTGTCCCCAAGAAGTAGTCTCGGTGTACGTATGTCCTGTGGGCGTATGATTAAAATGTATAGTCCTGAGTCTGGGCATGTTGTGCCCACCATAGGTCGCTCAACCCCATCTCCTGCAACCATTGGGCTACTTCCCCAAGCAGGGCCCCTGTGTGATTGAATCTGTGTGCGGAGCGGTCTAGCATATTGTCAAACACCAAGTTCAAGTCCCCATAAGCACCATTCTATCCTGTGTGGTAATCACCTCAGCCACCGCTCACTTCAGGAAATACACTTGACCCTCGTTGGGGGCGTACAATGAGGCCAGTGTAAAAATGTGGTCTCCCACGGTTACGGAATAGGCCAGCAGGTGTACCTTAATCTCTACTAGCTTGGGGCCTATCTTACTCCAAAATGAGCGGGACACCAATATGGCCACTCCCGCTGTTTTGGAGTGGGCAGAGGAGAAAAATTGATAAGGAAAGGTATGTGATTTCATCCTGTGGCAATCACCTTAGACCAAATGGATTCCCTGCAGGAGACATAGGTCTGCTACCACCCCTCCAAATATGATAGAATAGCCCGTCTCTTGGTCGGATTATTAGGACCCTTTACGTTGAGGATAACAATCTCTAATCGATCATGTGGAGATGTAGGAGAAAACAAAATGCTCAGTGGTGACCCCAAAAAGATGGTGTCTCCCTCTGTCTGACTTACCCTCCACTCTCTCTGGCAAATCCCATGTGCACTGGAATCTAGAGTGTATTATGTGCCTTCTTGAAGTGAGTACCCATCGAACAAGTAAAACAAGAAGCATAAACCAAAACATTATCACCTCAACCCGAAGTACGGCACAAACCAGAAATGTCCCCCTGGGAAATTGGCTATCAGGCCTGTAATGTGGTCCAAGTAGCTCACCGTGCTACCCCTTCCCCTCCACTCCCGCCCCGCCACCCCCCACACCACTGACTGCAAACCAGATTCTTCCTGGTGCTCATACTGCCTCCGGTCAGTCTGCATCGCCGGACAACGTCTCTAGGACCGCTCGTCTCTCCTTAATCATGGTCTCTGGATCTGGTCACAGTTCCCTGGATGGCCCCTTGCCAACCTGCCATCAGAGGCACTTCCAAGCTTCCCCCACCCCGAGGGCTTGTCCGCTGGTCTCCCACCTTAGGCTCCTCAATGTTCAGCACTCAGCAGGCCTCCGACAGGGAGCGGAGCTGGAAAGGTTTATCCCCCCACTGAAAGATGATGCGAAGCGGGTGGCCACAGGAGTACGAAATGCCTTGCTCACAAAGGTAGATGGTGACAGGGTGGAAAATTAGTCTCTCCTGCAGTGTCAGGGCGAACAGGTCCCTATAGAGCATCAGCATGTGCTCTCTGAATTGTAGGGGGTGCTGGTCAATTGCCTTGTGTAGAATGCTTTCTTTAAGCTGGAAGTCATGGACACAGACCAGTATGGTCCCGGGAGTCCCACCCTATGTGCCCAGTCACACTATATCCCCCCTTCTGGGACGGATCCCAGAATTTGGAAGAAAAGATAATTTAAATAGTCTCTTATATCCTTTCCTTTTGCGTTGGTCAGGCCCCTCTGATGCGTGTGTTGTTACACCTGGACCAGTTCTCCAGGTCTTCAGCATGTGCCGGCATATCAATGTCTTGGTCCTTTAGCAGGATGATTTCCTGTTGCAACTGTTTTATCTCCTCATCGTGGCTGGTCTCATGGTCTTCGTGGGTAGAAACCCGATCCCCCACCTCGGCCAGGTCCTGCCAGACCTTGTTCAAGTCATGAGATAGTTCCTGTTTGACCATATGTAGGTCGTCTCTGAGGAAGGCAAACAGGGCCTCCAGGAAGGAGTGTGTTAGCAGGGCCTCTGCATCCTCTGTGTCATGCATTGATTCCGCAGCCGGTACTTGTGGTCGATCACCCGGTTGGGTCCCGCCGGGCTTGATTGGAAAATCTTAAGAGTGCAATCCTTTTTCACCCGTGCCACTGCCATGATATCTCGATGCACCTGGCAGACAAAAGTGAGGGATGTCTCAGAGCTCCAAATGCGCTGCAGGTGTATTCAACAGAACGAAAGGGAGGCCCGGCTATCTAATCTGGCTTTACGGGTGTCCCAAGGGCCTCCCTGCTATTGAGTTCTTACCTGTAATGTAATGTAATGTAATGTAAGTAGCATTTATATAGCGCAGCTGTCACCCAACGGGCATCCTGGCGCTGGGATTACCTAAATCACTGTGCAGCTATAAAACTATGAATCATCATGCGCCGATCTCTCAAGGCTATTCTCTTGGAAAGAGCCTGGTTTTTAGCTTTTTTCTAAACTGCAGTAAGTCGTCAGTCTGTCTGAGTTCACTTGGTAGTTCATTCCATAGCCTTGCGGCTGCATAGCCAAATGATCTACCTCCTAGTCGGGTTTTCTTAACTCGTGGGGTACATACTAGGTGGGCTGCCGAGGAACGAAGACTTCTAGCTGGGGAGTACCAAGTAAACATTCTCTGTAATGGTTTAGGCCCCATTTTGTGTGCCGCCTTATGAACAATGCAAAGTGCCTTAAATTGAATTCTTTGCAGAATAGGCAGCCAATGGAGATCCCTTAGTGCTAACGACGCAGAAGATCTGCGTTGTCTTTTTAGTGCCATTTTAGCCGCAATTGTTTGTATTCTTTGCAGCCTTTTTGTTAGAGTCACCGGTGCTCCAAGAAGCAGTGCATTACAATAATCCAGTCTACTCATAATAATACTCCTTACCACCTGGGGTCTATCCGAAATTGGTAAAAGAGGGAGTATTTTCCGTAGAGCTCGGAGTAGAGAAATACATGTATTCACTGTTTTATTCACTTGGGATTCTAACTGTAGATTACTATCCAGAAACACCCCCAAGTTACGCACTGTCTTGGCTGGCCGTGGTGGATTGTTCGCAGAAACCGGCCAGAAGTCCACTGGCAATGGACGGGGTATTTTCTTTGCTGTACAATATATGACCTCAGTCTTGTCTCCATTGAATTGCAGCGAGTTCTCCCTAAGCCAACCTGCAGTTTCACGCATACAGCTGTGAAATTTATCCAGTGATACTGCTTGATTCCCTTCAAAAGAGAAAACAAGTTGAGTATCATCTGCGTAGTTAACCACTTCAATACCAAAAGACTTAACAATGTACATGAGTGGACGCAGGTAAAGATTAAAGAGAATGGGACTTATGGCTGAGCCCTGCGGGACCCCATGTTTTATATCGCTACTGTGAGAAATAAAAGGTGACATGGCCACTGCCTGCTGTCTCCCTGTTAGGTACGACCGAAACCAGTTCAGTGCCCTTCCCACAACTCCAGCCTCCATTAATCTTTTAATCAAGGTCCTATGATTGACCGTATCAAAAGCGGCCGACATGTCCAATAATACCAATATAGCTGCTTGGCCAGTGTCGGCACGCATTCTAAGGGCATCCAAAACTGTCACCAAGGCTGTTTCTGTGCCATGGCCGGAACGAAACCCAAATTGTATTTCATCCAGTAGATTGTTTTCTTCTACATGTTTCGAGAGAGTTTTGCTAACCACTCTTTCCACGATCTTTACCGGATATGGCAACAAAGATATAGGTCTGTAATTTGATGGGCAGTCGGGGTCAAGTGTAGCTTTTTTCAGCAGAGGAGTCACCACTGCCTTTTTCCAGCATTCTGGGACTGAACCACTAATTAGGGACTGGCAACAAATTTGATAGAGCTGAGGGAAAAGCTCTACTCGGAAAGCTTTCCATAGTTTATGTGGTCGAGGATCCAACGGAGAACCAGATGAGATAGTACCTGCTAGTATATTAAACTCCTCCTCTGTAGGAATTGGGAAGGATTCAAGGGTTACTCTGATCTCTTTATCACTTCCCTCCTTCTGAATATTTTCTATTGCTTGTTCCAACTTATCATTTTCTCTATCTATCTCTATTTCCATATTGGAATTTAGGCCACTAATAATTTTATTAATTTTATCTTCGAAGAATACTGACAGGCCATCGCATAGCTCTTGTGAGGCTATAGTCTTAGTTTTCATACATTCCGGGTTCGTCATATCTCTTACTATACTAAATAGAGTTCCGGTTTTGTTAGATGCCTGCATAATAGTTTCTTCATAATATTTAGCTTTGGCCATAGCAATTGTCCCTTTATAGCTGTACCGTACAGTTTTCAGAGCAGCTTTATCTTCCTCTATATATCGCCTCCTCCATTTTCTCTCGGCCTGTTTACATTTATTCTTAAGTAACCTTAGCTCCTCATTATACCATGGGGCTGACAGTTTGTTTCTATTTTTAATATTTTTCATCGGGACCACTTGATCTAGTGTGTGGGTAATTTGGTTACATAGGTTCAAGTAATTCTCATCTACCGGTTTATTAATATCAAAAGTAATTTTTCCGGTAAGTTGTGGGAGCCTCTCATTCTTCAGCAATCTCGTCCATTCCCTTCCTTTCCGGGTACTGGCCTGTCCATGAGCTGTTTTACTTAGATTGGGAGGTTTTAACAAAAAAAGGACCAAAGAATGGTCCGACCAACAGAGTGGCAGAATTTCTCCCACCTCTACCTCCAGTTGATTGGCAAAAATTAAGTCCAGAATATGTCCCCCCTGATGAGTAGGGTGTAACACCAACTGTTGGAGGTTAAGATTCTCACAGGCCTGTAATAGTTCATTTAAGGCCAATTCATAATTACCATTCTGCCAAAGATTAAAATCTCCCAGGATAATTAATCTAGAATGAGTAAGTGAAAAATTATAAATCACATCAATCAAATCTTGATGTAGAGGAGCTCCTCCCCCTGGGGGTCTGTAACAAAGTATGCCAGAAATTACTTGTCTATTGTCATCCTCAAGCGAGAATCCCAATAATTCAAATCCCTCTACTGCATCTATATTCATAGGAGTAAGCGACCACTTTTCATTATATATCACTCCTACTCCACCCCCCCCTCCCTACTGGCCTGGGTCTATGGAATGTCTTAAATCCTAATGGACATGCCATCCCTAGCTCAACTTCAACCTCAGGGCGTATCCATGTTTCTGTAAGAAATAGGATATCTAAATTCTGATCCTCTAATAGAGAGTGGATTTCTTGGAAATGCTTTACTAGGGATCTGGCATTAACTAACCCACAGTTAAGGTTTTCTGCCGTGGTGTTTAAAAGAGTGGCCTTAATATCCCGCTGCCCCCTATTATTACTCTCGTCCATACCCTGTTCACCTATGGCAATAATTTGTTCCCTAGTATAAGGAGGACCAGCTCTCCTGGAACTACCTGAGTCTGGTGTGGCAGCGTTGCTGGCGCTGAGCGCGATCGGTGCGCGGACGGGCGCAGACGGGCTTACCTTTGGCGCGCCTTTGGCGCGCCCGCTGCGCGCGCGCGCTGCGCGCTTGCATTCCTTCTCCTTAAGTAGGGAGGAGTGCTTCCTATCAGCTAGACCGCTGACCAAGATGGCGTGTTTCCGGTGACCCGCTCTTACATGCGGAAGTACACCAGCACACCTTGGTCGGCAGAAGGAAAGTGCAGTGCAGGTTACAACCACTAAAAAGGATCTTATAAAATTCACAGGTATTACACGCTAAAACAATGGTTAAAACGCTATTACAGTGAAGTCGGCGTTTCTAAAAACAAATTAATCACAACGTGCACATTTAAAAGCAGACGCTGTTAAGTTCTAACATTGGTAGATTCAGAATTTCAAAAGCGCGCAGCAAGGTAATCCATAACTAACCTCGCGCTTGCATTCCTTCTCCTTAAGTAGGGAGGAGTGCTTCCTATCAGCTAGACCGCTGACCAAGATGGCGTGTTTCCGGTGACCCGCTCTTACATGCGGAAGTACACCAGCACACCTTGGTCGGCAGAAGGAAAGTGCAGTGCAGGTTACAACCACTAAAAAGGATCTTATAAAATTCACAGGTATTACACGCTAAAACAATGGTTAAAAACGCTATTACAGTGAAGTCGGCGTTTCTAAAAACAAATTAATCACAACGTGCACATTTAAAAGCAGACGCTGTTAAGTTCTAACATTGGTAGATTCAGAATTTCAAAAGCGCGCAGCAAGGTAATCCATAACTAACCTCGCGCTTGCATTCCTTCTCCTTAAGTAGGGAGGAGTGCTTCCTATCAGCTAGACCGCTGACCAAGATGGCGTGTTTCCGGTGACCCGCTCTTACATGCCTGTCCACTCTGTTCTTTCCAAGTGGACTCCGGGCCACCACTCTGTTCTTTCCAAGTGGACTCCGGGCCACCACCCACGCTTGTTCTGAAATGTATGGACCCCCTCAGATGCCCAGCTCTTGTCACGGAGGAAAGGCCTCAGGGTCCCAACCAGCTCACTGCTCATCACAGTGCCTCTGAGTGGGCAACAATGTGCGGTTTTAGGCAGTTTTGATGGCCTAGGGCCCCGTTGCAGGACACTTTCCCCTTGGGTACTATCTTCGGTGCTCCCGGTGCACCAGGCTTCACCAGCGATGTCACCACTGGACTTCAGGGCCCACACTAACTCCTCACCCCAGTCCCACTCCGACTGCCTGCTTTACCCACACCCTCTCTCACAGGTGGTGAGGCTCCTTTTTCCACACGGCCCACACAGAACTCTGGTGGCCAGGGAGCACCCACTGTGTATGGGCAACGTGGCCAGGTGACCCACAGAGGTTCAGTGTTGCAATTATGGGGCCTGCACTTACTTGGTTACTTGGGGCCTCAGCCCATTCCACTGTCCCATGGCTGCATGCCCAGAAGGCCTTTTGGAAGACGTTACCCTTGTTGGTGGCGGGCAGAGTGACTCTGCTCAAGATGGTTGTGCTCACTCACCTCCTGTATTATTTTGTTGATCTACCCTTATACATGCACGCCTCCTTCTTCCGTTCCTTTGAGGGTTTAATCAGGGACTTCATTTGGAATACCTCCCGATGCCGCGTGACACTCGGAAAGATTTATCAACCTACAGGCCGTGGGGGGCTTTTAGTGCCTAATTTTAAGCAGTATTATTTGGCGTCCCAACTCCAGTGGGTGGCACGATGGCTTGCCGCTTCTTAATTGCCTGACTCTGCCACAATGCTACCAGCCTGGAACGTACCTAGTATCTTCCAGCTGTTCCACCCCTGTGCCAAACCACCACCGCCCAAGCCCATGCTCCTGTTAGTCACACACTGCTGCTTTCAATGCAGCCTCTATCTCACACATCAGACTATCCTGTATGCACCAGCTTTAGCCCTGCTACCGTATTCTAGCACTAGGACGGAATTATCAGCCGGGCATTAGGCGGGGACCCAGTCAGTGGCCGACTGCTATAAAGACGGGATGCTCTTGTCTTATGAGACTGGTAGTGGCCTCCCCCATGGACAATTTATCCTGCACACCTCACTTGTGGGGCCACTGGGATGTAGCTGGGGCAATATGACCCGGGAACCGCGTAGGCACCTTACTGTACAGTACCTCCATGTTTTAGGCCAGGGCAGACACCTAGTTTGCTAGTTGGCTGGGTCCCTACGCTCACACACAGCGCCATTACTTGCATCCCTTCATGGGCGATGGGAGACAGACCTCAATCGCCACTGCACAGACAAGGAGTTGTCCGCTCTGTTGGAAAGTCCTGTTCACATTCCCCATAATGCTCGATTTCGGTTGATTCAACTATACATTGTACAAAGGGCTTATCTCACCCCTGCTAAAATAAATAGGTATTTTCATCATCAGATACTGCCTGCCCTCGGCGTCAGCTGGTGGATGCGGATCTCCTGCACATGCCTCGGGCCTGTCCCCACTTACAAAGCTACTGGCAGGGAGTGATGGGTCGCCTGACTCACTGTACTGATAGAGTTCTCTCGAGTACAAGGGAGGTGTGTGTTTTGGGATGATATTGTAGGGAGCAAGAAAAACAAGGTCACATCCCGGTTCATTGACTTGGGACTATTATTAGCCAAAAGACTAATCACCCGCAGATGGAAGTCACCTGACCCTCCACACCCCACAGCCTGGATGCAGTCATTCATGAACTGGGCTTAGGCGGAGAGCGTTGTCCTACGCAAAGAGGACAACTTAGGACTTTGCAAACACCCCATAGCCAGGGTCGGATTGGTAACGCAGGCACTCGGGAAATGGCCGAAGGGCCGGTAGCCGAGTTCTAGCTGTGGGCTGCTTTTTTGGGCAGCCGGGGGGCTGTCTGTGCTGTTAGGATGCTGCCAGCGGCCCAGTGGGTGCCTGAGTGGCCTTTCTAAAGGCAGATGGGCAGAGGTATCACTCCCTTTCTCTCGCTGGGCCGGCCCATTAATCTATGCTGATTGAGCGGGGGCAGGGGGCCTGAGCAGAAGTGGTCTCACTTGCATTCATGTGTGGCTCAGCAGTGTGAACTAATCTGAGCAATTTTTTTTTATCTAAGTGAAGTTAATAAAACATGCCCCCCCAGCCCCTTTCTTTTCATACAACTTCGCTGAAGCAGTGTTTTGCGGAAAGGCAATACTCAAATGTGGGCACCTTTTTTTTCGTGTGCCCGGGCCGATTTTTTATCCCAATCCAACTCTGCCCATAGCCAATAGCTGGGGGGCCATTATGGTCGATTTACACAATACTATACCTGATGCTTCCACTACTCCAAACATCCAGCTGGCTTGCGGCTGTGAAATGGGGGAGGGGGTACGGAGTACACTTCCCCATGAGACGGAGTCCCTTGACGCATCCCTTTCAGGTGGCAGCCCCCTTCCCCCCCACCGAGCATCATATCAAACGGTACAGATCGCGGTAATGATATATGATCCTGATTAAGCAACTGTCTACACGGTAACAGTTAACATGGGGGCGGGACTCGATGTCAGGGCCAACATATTAGTTAGCACTATTGTCTTTGCTGTTATTGTTATAATTGTTCAGAGTAATAGATTGTTTACATCTGATATTGCAAACCGTTGCAGACGATCGCGTGGCACTGGGGGAGGAGCAGCTCTATGTGCCTGCTGATTTTGGCCGCCGGGCCTGAACTTACTTTTGCCGGGTAGAGGGAAGATCGCGCACAACGGTGTGCTGTGGCAGAGGCGGCAGTTGGCAGCACCGGTGAATAATGGTGGGTCGCTTTGCTGACAGTTTAGCGGCAGCAGCAGTGGGGGATAGATCCTGGCTCATCTGGACCCTGTACAGCCGGGGAGCACCCCCCCCTCCCGGGTCTTGGAAGGTCCTGCCTGGGCCTGTAATAGTGGGATGCCCGGTTGGCCTCCAGCGCCTGCAGTGACTGCGAGTGTTGGTGGCCCCCTACTTGCAGCTTGAGATGGGACCCCAGGAGTGCGGCTTGGGTTGGAAGTGGACTGCCACTGGACGGTTGCCTCTGGGCATTGATGGGCTCTGGTGATTGGGGCCCGGACTGATAGCTTGAGCTGAGGCCCGCTTGTATACCGCCACCATCTGCAGACTGTGTGTGGACATTTCTAGTCCCCTTGCGCCCCACCCCACTAACATTTGCTTTCTGGTGACCCGATGTCTGGGGGCCCGAGTGGTTGCTAGTCCTTGCACCATCCCTTGAGCCACCCTGGGCCCTGCCCCTGGAGGTGTTCATGCATCTGGCTTACCTGCATCCAGGCCCGGCTCCAGGAACTTTTATTTGGGTGGGCCAAGGGTGCATTCGGGTGGGCCACTGCAGGCCCGATTTGTGGCTTATATGTCTAGCCAGGCCTGCTTCAAGGCCCTCCTTTATCTCTTCTTACTCTTACAAGGGCCAGTAAAATGCATTATTTTCCAAATCTCTTTCTAAATGTTATCACTCTCAAAAAGTTATTTTTTTCCATGTAATGTCCCTTTGATGGGAAGAGGAGGTTTCTAAGGTGGGAGTATCAGGCAAGGGACACTACTCGGGCTCCCTCTGTGCGAGCCTTCAGGGAGAATCCCTCTTCATTACTACCTCCCCCTGACCCCGGACTCTGCAGCGCACTCCCTTACAGGCTTGATTATCCACTTTTCTACCACCCCTCTCCAGTGCATCTTATCTCACAGCTGACCTTGGGCCCCAGCCCCATATCAGCCACCATACGGCTCCACTTTCATTATTCCCGGTAAAAAACATTAGTAAAATCACCTTCAAACTTGAAACATTGAATATAGCAGTAAATGTAATTAGCATGCACTTTAAAGTATGTTCCACAGTTGTCCTAATCACCCGACTGTTAATTAAATAAACGAAAACAGAAAGGCCATGACAGGGCAGGCTTTAGTGTTGGTGCAAAAGTCCTTTTTGGGGCCCCACCAATGACCTCTTTCTCCGTAGATACCTTTACTACCACCCTCCAACAGTGCCCTTCATCTCTCCGTAGCCCCTCCCCCTCATGACCTCCTCCTCAGACTCCCTCACTACCCCCCTCCACCAGTGTCGCTCATCTCTCCGTAGCTGCCCCCCACCCCATGACCTCCTCCTCGGATTCCCTCACTGCCACCCTCCACTAGTGCCCCTCATTTCTCCGTAGCCCCCCCACCCCATGACCTCCTCCTTGGATTCTCTCACTGCCACCCTCCACTAGTACCCCTCATTCTCCGTAGCTCTCCTCCACCCCATGACCTCCTCCTCGGCTTCCCTCACTGCCACCCTCCACTAATGCGCCTCATCTCTCCGTAGTTCCCCCCCACCCCATGACCTCCTCCTCGGATTCCCTCACTGCCACCCTCCACCAGTGCCCATCATCACTCCATAGGTTCTCCCCCATGACCTCCTCCTCAGATTCCCTCACTGCCACCCTCCTCCAGTGCCCCTCATCTCTCTGTAGTCTCCCCCCCCCCCATGACGTCCTCCTCGGCTTCCCTCACTGCCACCCTCCACTAGTGCCCCTCATCTCTCCGTTGCCTCTCTCTCATATGCATTTCATTTGTTGTATAGCGCTACTCATATCAGAGTAGGGTGTCACAGTACTTTACATCACGCACACATTATACAGAGACAATAAATCAGTCTACGGGCAATGTCACATAAGCCAATGAGGATTACAAGGTATAGGAATCACGTCATCCATGCTGGTGGGCAATATATTTCACGAGGGTTTGGTCTGGAGAAGCACAAACTCAGGATTTAAAGAGTACTCCATTGGTTGGGGGCTGGCTTTGCTGATAAAAATGTATAACTGCCCAAACAAACTCTTTTTAGCAACATTAGAATAATGAAAGACTGGAGAAGTTCTAACTATATCACAACACAAAAAAGAGAAGTTTGCATGCAGCTCTTTGATGACAGTTCATAGGTCACTGTCCTATTTTAGGATTGTAACTTCTGAACTGCAAGTAAACCAAGGATCCCTGTGACAAAGGCAGTAACCCACTGAGCTATCCACATAAAATTCAGTTTATCTGCATTTAAAAACTACCAACAGCCAAATTATTGCTCTCCAGCAGGATCATAAATCACCAGTTATCGGAACATTTTTTATTGTTGTTGTACATCGGTGGCAGATTCACTGCGAGGGCCAAGGTTCATGTTTGGGTGGGCCAGGCTCATGTTTGGGTGGGCCTGGCCCACCCGGCCTACCCGCTAGAACCGGGCCTGCCTGCATCGCGGGCTCCTGACTGTGGAGAATGGGACGAGGGAAGGTACCGCTACAAACCCCATCCCAAATAAAGATGGATTAATATGCAGTCCCGCCGACTGCTCCCCACGAACATGGAGAGGGTTCGACTGATCGGATGCCTGACTTGGGGTGGCAGGGGGCTGCGGACTTGAATGTGATCCTCAAGGCCAAAGAGGACTTCCGGGATGCCGTAGAATCTAAAGTAGATGGCCTACGATTGGATCTCTCCCTGCTGCGCCAAGATCTGCGCAATGTGGTGGACAGGACCACGGAGATTGAGAACTGCGTCTCCTCTGCCAAGGATGAAATTTCATCCCTCAAGAGCCAGATGTCCAAGCTGTCCTCCTTGTGTCCTCCCTGACTGAGATAGAGGAGGACGCTGAAAATAGGTCTCGGCAGAATAAGCTCCGACTCGTTGGCCTGCCCGAATCCGTGGAACAGAGGGGCCTAGCCAGAGTGTTGGATTACTGGTTTAAAACATGGGTGCCAGAAAATAAACTGTCCCCCTTTTTTGTCATCGAAAGAGTGCACCGCTCCTTGGTGCTGAGGCCCCCGCCTGGGACCTCCCCATGGCCAGTGATCCTGAAGCTGCTTAACTTCAAAGACCGGGACGCAATATTACAAGAGGCACACGCCCAGCCTGATCTGCGGTTTGAAAACGCACAGATTCTCTTATTTCCAGGCTACACAAAGGCGGTGCTGCTGTGCTCCTTCGCCGAAGTGAAGCAGAACCTCCGAGGCTTAGACCTGCCCTACATGCTGCTGTTTCCTGCCCACCTCAAGGTCTTCTTCCGGTTTCGTACTTTTTTCTTTGATACACCGGATCAGGCCTGGGAGTTGATGAACACGAGCCAGCTGCTGCAATGCCTCCCCACCCCCCCCCGAGTGACACCAATCAGGGAGTACAAAGGAGCAAACTGGGTCTCCTTCCCGACGTCGGCAGAGGGGAGGTGCTCCCGCTCTCGGAGGCCCTGGACCGAGTGGGGCCGATGAGGAGGGCTCGGGCTTGGCTCGAGAGGAACCTACCCTGGACCTGGCTTCACCGAGGGAGGTCGAGAACCTCTTGGATACTCCACTGGTTTTCCGCTCTGCGGAGGTGGACTTGAGCTCCTCATCTCAGCTTTCTGGTCCGCCTTGACCTGGATGCTTTCTCTCTAGTTACAGTGCCGATCATGTTGAGGGGGTGGGCTAGGAGTGTCTGCCAGGGAGGATGGGTGTGCTTGCTCCCCCCCCCCCTCCTGTTGTGGGTCTTGGCCGATGTGGCCCTCCTTTTCTTCTTGGTGTTACTTCTGCTGGGTAATGAGGGGCACATTTATTCTAATGTGATATATTTCATTGGCAGGCGTTGGATCCTGTTGTATGGGTGCCTATGGACCACAGAGGTTTATCACCCCCTAGTTAGAGGTTTTGGGATAATTAGTTAGGGCGACAGATGCTTCCTGGGGTGAAGTGTGGGAAGGGGGGATGTCGGGGTGGGTAGTTTAGTTGGGCTCTTGAGCCAAGTTTATTTCTATGACTGTTTTGTTATACCAGTGTTTTTTTCCTCCGGGTTAATAGCAGCAACTAGGCGGATAAGGTCACTCGAAATGGCATGGCAAAATAGGTCATCAGGGTCTCCTGTTCACTCCTGTCAGGTGGGGACTCTACTTGGTTTCTTCAGCTGTGTCATGGCCCCTCCTAAGATACCAGTACTCTCCTGGAATGTGAACAGCCTCCTGCACCGCATTAAGCATTCTGCTGTGTTAAGGTATATCAAATGCCACAGGCCATTGGTCGTTCTCCTGCAGGAGACCCATCTACTGGGTACGAACTGCCTCTTTTTGGTCCAGTTCGACTATGACAGGGTTTATCACCCAGGTTTTACACATGGCTCTAGAGGAGTCCCTATAATGCTGCACAAATCTCTTCCCTAGGCCGTTACAGCACCCCACACGGACACCCAGGGTTGCTATGTGGGTATTGAGGGCCGGTTGGAAGCAAGGCACTATAATTTTATATCCTGCTATGTCCCGCCACCCCTGCTGCAGCCGTCTCTGCAGTTGCTGAGATCCTTCATCCTGACTCTCCCTCAGGGAGTTATGGTGATCGGGGGAGACTTTAAAGCACTTCCGGACCTGGTCCTAGACGCCTCCTCCTCCATCCCATACCATACCTGGCGTTCCCGAGCAGTCTGCTTGTCCTCGTGGGCTGATTCGCTTGGCCTCTGTGATGCCTGGCGCTCCTGGCATCCTACTCGGGGGCTTACACCCATCAATCTGCTGCACATGCAGCGGAATCTTGATAAGACATGGTTGCCGGCCGCTGATCTTCTCTCAGTTCAATCGGTGCGCATTCGTCCACGTGGTATCTCTGATCACGCTCTCTTGCTGTTATTGTGGGGAACTCAACCCACTGTCTTGGGGCCGGCCTGGAAATTCAATGCATGGTACTTGCAAAGCTCTGAAAGTGAAACCTTTGTCGAGGAGGAATTACGTCCATTTTTCAAGCTCAATGTAGGCTCGGTGGCATCAACGGCAATGCTATGGGCGGCTAGTAAGCCATCATTGAGAGGTCGACTTAAGGGGCACGTTTGTCAGGCTGAGGCACTCCATCTAACTTGCCTGACCGACTTGGAAACCCAGATATCACGAGTGGAAGTGGCTCTTCGCCTATGGGACAACGAGCATTCCCATCGTCTCCTGGTCATAGCCGGAACTGAACTGCTG
Source organism: Calotriton arnoldi (assembly GCA_963921515.1). Classification (NCBI taxonomy): domain Eukaryota; kingdom Metazoa; phylum Chordata; class Amphibia; order Caudata; family Salamandridae; genus Calotriton; species Calotriton arnoldi. The sequence goes on along the minus strand of CAWUFW010000004.1, from coordinate 8,441,447 downwards.
CGAGTTTTCTTGGAAGAAGCAAGACAGTGTTGGAGGGCGTCCAAACAGAGAGTATATACCTCGGGTGACAAAAACGGCAAATTATTGTACTTGCTGGCCACCCACAGTGTCTCTGACCGAGTGGTTCCGGTGATTCAGGACGCTTTGGGTCTTCTCCAAAAGGAGCTTCCCATAATTGCCCAGACCTATGCTGATTTTTACCGGGGGTTATACTTGCGGTGTCCCTCAATTTTTGGGGACTGGACTGGCGGCTTGAGCAGGATCTCGGCCACTGGGCCACGCTGCCATTAAATCCTATGGGGCGCACAGCCCTTTTCAAAATGGTGTGTCTCCTGTGCTATTTGTATGTGTTGGGCAATTATCCTTATTGCATTCTCCGCAAATGGTTTCACTCTGTGACCACTAAAATTATTAACTTTGTGTGGGCTTCATACAGCCATTCACACAACAAAGTCTTTAAGCATATGATTAGCTAGTACCCCCCTCCCCATTTGATATGCTGATAGGCCCCGGGCTTTGGAGTCCCCGGGACTGAAATCAGCCGGGTGAAGAGGATCACAGGCACCCCGTCACCCTTCAAAAGGCTGCTGGGCTCTGGGGGAAGGGGTCCCAAGGACCGAGTTCAGCCCAGGGAGGGGGGCCCGAATTCCCGCCCCTCCTCAAAATTATGACGGGCCCCGGGGGATGGGGTCCCCGGGGCTGATATTGGCCCAGGGAGGTGGGAAACGCATGCCCCCCTCCCTCTCAAAATGATGCTGAGCCGCGGGGGATGAGGTTCCTGAGGCCAAAATTGGCCCGTTAGGGGCGGCACGTGCCCTTCCCCTAAACCTAGCACCGGGCGCCTGGGAGGGTATCCCCGGGTCTGAAGTCAGCCCAGGGAGGGGGGCTGTGAGCGCACTCCCCATTTAAATTATGCCCTTGGAGATGGCTTCCTCGGGCCAAAAATGGCCCAGGAAGAGGGGCTGCATGCCTCGCTCCCACTAAAAATGATGCCGATGCCAAAGAGGTGCAGCATGTGTCCCTCTCAAAAGAATGCCAGGCCTCAGGGGATGGGACCCCCGGAGCCGAAATCAACCCGGGGGGCTGAGTGCCCCCTGCCCCTGGGCATGGGGTCCCTTGGGCCAAAACTGGCCTTGGAGGGGGGCCATATGCACCCCCTCCCCCTCATTTGAAAGAGTGTTTTGTGAGGTTATACAGTACCCTGGCACAAAGTCTTCCATTTTTACATGTTAACGTTTAAAGTTGGCATCTTTTTAAAACGATTACTTTTAACACACATTTGCTTGCGCGCCCGCATGAGATAGTGTACTCAGAAATTGTTTGCTTACAGTTACACTTCTTAGTAGGCACATTATCGTTCCTTAGAACATTCTGTACAAGGTCTAGGTACACTGCGCAAAAGGTCGTTGATTGTTGTTGTCTGTTCGGTGACAGCTCTGGGTGGGTAGACTCAACAATGACAGCTGGACCAGAGTTCAGGCATGGAACAAATGGATCGAGTGTCATAGGGTTTCTGCACATACAGAGCTATGCACAGGATAATAGGACCTCGGAATATAGTGGTGAGCCAACCATAAACCTTAGCACCCAAAACCCCAACCCAACTAGCCTTAGCGTCCCATTGGCACCAATGTACCAATGCTTAGACAACCCAGAACACGGTATCTCTCTCTCTCAGGACACGCAGAGGCAAGAACACTCTTTCGTCACTTTCGCACCTGTCCACAACATGCGTATGAAGAGACACTGTATAGGTTAAAATGTTTATTTCAACTTACGTGCTCTAAGGTACAGTACACGTGTCAGTACTAGTAGCATAATACATAAGAACAATATAATCAGCATAGTTACTACTCCATAGAATACGAACGGGGAAAGCATCTCATAAAGCAGTGGATATATGTCTAACTAACATTACCACCCTCCCCGTGCTGGAAGCCAGTTTATTATAATAATAGAAGACCTTTGGGCTTTGACTAGCGAACCCCCATACCTCAGTCTCTTGATGCAAAACTACATCAGCAAACAATCACAGCTCTTCTCTCTGGAAAGGTCGTCTCCAAGTGCTATCTTAGAGCAAGCGATCGCATTATTAAAAGCACGCTAATTTCTCAATGGCAGCTGTACATGTGTTATGTCTAGGTGCGAGGGACGGGCCAAATCAGTAGGAACCAGGGAGTTGTTATTCGACCTTGTAACTGTTGTTCAGACTGAGCCCAAAAGGGAACAGGAGAAAAGGTGAGAAACAGAATATGTAGACAGTTGTAGAATAACTTGGCAATAACAGAGGGCGACAGAACAACATCCAATAATAACGTGCGCAAGAATCATCATGGCAGCCAGGCCTGCGGTAACGTAGCCAGACCGGCCAGGAGGCCATGAGCCACAAGACACCCTCCCCTGGACAGTCCATCGGCCACGACGAAAACGAAAATAGAGTTCCAAATACCTGAGCAGAATAGAGGCGGTCTACTAATAACTAACGGCAAGTCAATCAATCTAAAAATGTGAAAGAGCAGAAAAATGCTATACCGTCCAGAAGGACATCATTGGAATCGTCAAAAAACGTAGACGCCATCCAGTCCAATAGGTCAAAGCTGCAGGAATGGTCTTCAGAGTATGGAGTATCCAAAAGCAATGCGGGACAGCTTGCGTGATATTCAATATAACTTTGTTGTAGGAGATTCTGAGCAGCCGCCCAGATATCCCATTGTGCCAAAATCCCCAGTGCAGCCGCACGCATCATAAAGCCAGCAGCGGAACAGTCCCGTTCATGGGCCTCTAAGGGACCCACCAACCGAACAAAATCCGGGACCGACAATGACGAATTGGAGAGGCAATAATCCATGGTCCATGTAAACGGACAGCGGATGCAAGACATCACAGGTTGCACGCAAGTGAAATACGCAAAGCGAAAGGAAAGGGTGTAGGACACACTGATAGTTGCCAAGGGCAGAACATCGAAGCCAACCAGGAGTCGCTCACGGAGCAGCTGGAGGCGTTCGGGATCGAGAAGGGCCCATTGGAGTGCAGCCATTGCGCAGAAAACAGACCAACAGCAAGACACCGGCCGCCAAAGCGAGGATTAATGGGAATCCACCAAAGACGCTAGAAAAAATAGAATGAATGAATGCCGGTATCACACCGAAAATAGTTTGAAAGGTGGACACAAGGCCAGACCCCACAACCTTAAAAAGTGCACCAGACCCTCAGTGTTTGATGCGTTAAAAATACGATGAATTAACTCCCCAAAATGCTGGGGGAGGTCTGTGTTCAAAAGGGCCTGTATTTCACTGTGGGTGCTCGCCACCTGGAGAATGAATGTCTCCCGGGCGGATGTGAGCATAACCTCCTCATTCAATAATAGGGCCTTTATTCTGCTCAACTTATTGAAATCTGCCTCCATGGTAGGAATGGAAGGCCAAATAGAGCTATCAACGATGTCGTGAGGGGGAGGAAAAAGCACATTCTTGCAGCAGACAACTCTGTGCGAGACTGTAACAATATACGGAATGCCGGCCTGCAGGCCACAACAATTTTCGTTATTTAAAAGCAAATAGCTACCGTTGGTAAGCAAAGTAAAAGTAGGAGAAATAGCAGGAGCAGGAATACCCTTCAGGACACATGCAAGATTTGGAACTGAAACGCTACAAGCCCCGTGCAATTTAATATGTTTACAAATAAGCGAATGACCCACAGTTGAATCACAAGACTCCCCCGTGAGAAATACTTCCTTGCCATCTCTAAGGCATTTATACATGAAAGGCAAGGACCAAAGTTCATGCAGGAAAGCACCACCCAAAGGCTGGAAACGGCCCACAGGATAATGCTTCATGCACGAACTGAACTCAAATAGGGAAAAAGGTAAAGCTATAACCCCATGAACTAGCCACACCGCAGAATCTAGTTCTGCTACAGAGAACGGTAAAGGATCCACTTTTTCAATATGTAACAAAGTGTAGGATGCATCTTTCATGGACATGAACTGCTGTTTGTCAGTCAAATTAAAAGGCAAAAAGAGGGCAGTGGTGTTTAACAAATTCCAAGGAACTTTACCCAACTTAAGAGTTTGCAAAGTCCATGCAAACTGCATCACTGAGCGCAACTGATTCTGACCATGATACAACATAGAGACATCATCTTGTACAATATCAACAACAGAGGATACAATATTGTCTAAAGTGTAAATGCGGGAAGACAGGGTATTTATACTATTGTCAACAACAGCAAGCACCTTTTCCAAATTTGCTTGGTCTATTTCTCTAAGACGGGAAGCAGCTTCCATTTGTGACAGCTTCCAGAGCTCATTATACGCTTCATAAATGAATCTCTTCGGTCGGGGACCACGAGGTCCCAAGATAAAGTCAGATAGGTCAAAAGTGCCTGATAGGAGGGATAAATGGTTCTTAACAGAGTCTAAGGACGAATGTTGTAACCATTGTTTACATAATTTACCAACTGAATACGTGGTCACAGTACGGGTTTCAGTAAATCTTGGATCAGGCTTGTCCTGTATGTAACCAGGAACTGTGCCATGAAAACGAAGTTGGCATGCATTAGATGATATAGGCCATGCCAACCAGGGTGACTGTATCAGTGCAGAAACATTAAAGGAATTGTTCTGAAACTGAGCCTGTAACGCCATAAGGGACATATTAAAACGCAAACTATCATTTGGAAGACTCGACAAGGATGGGATGTTTGGCGCATTTAGTTGTTTAACGGTAGCCAACCCCCAACACGTGGTCTGATAAATGGAAGCATTTAAAAATAGAATTTGGGCTGGAATAAGGCAAGCACGGTGCAGGGCCTCAGTGCCTTGCACCTGCCATGGCTTCGAACCCCAAAGTGATTTTAAATCCACTGTGTCTTTCCAATATTCATAACCACCCACCGCCAAGGCGCTCAAAAAGGAACCCGAATATAATAATTTAGTATGGGTCAACATTATTTTCTGAGTCAATGGAGTTTTTAATTTAAAATAATATGACCCAGGGTTCGATCGATTAAAATCAGTAAAATAGGTGAATTTAGTTCGAAGAGTCTGGGAACTACCTGGTATGGGGTTTGGACAGTGTTCCCATTGGGTGTAAGTAACAGGGCTGCGTAGTGCACTTGGTTTGTGGAGAAAATGATTGCCCCAATGCTGGTAGCAATACAAATCGGCATAATTCGCAGAATTCATATACAAGTCTTCAGCATTAAAAGAGGCATAATATTTTAAATCAGCAAACAATGCTTCAACTGCATGCACATCCCAATCATCAGAATGAATATTACTTTTTACTACATCACCCATCGAGACTCGAAGGACATTTGGTACATTAATAATTTCTGTCGGGCCATGTATTTGAAAGTTTACCGCATCCCATACGATGCCATCAGCAACTGGAAACGCTGAAATGTTCACAAATGTGTGGTCACGCTTCATGATGTGTGAAGAGGAATGTGGAGCCAAAGTTCCAGCAACACTGTTCACAGCAGAGCGTTCAGGTAAATAGTGACCATTGATGAGTAGAAAAAACACTGTGACAAAGCCAATGGACATGAACAAAAAAACCAAGAAAAGTACCATCCAAATATATGTCCAAGGTGGAATCAAAAAATTGTCTCTAAACCAAGATACATAAAGACTAAACTTGGACGGGACTTGTGATGAGTTGGAATCTGAATCAAAAGAATAACGTGTCGGGCTCAGTGGCGTTGTTGGTTGGTGTGCCACCGACTCTGTGGCGGGATAAGTATATTCGTCCTCGTCTATGCAGGGTGATGCAGGGGTTCAAATATATTTTCAGGCAAATCAACCATCTCCATGGTAACATCAGTGACTGTTCGTGCAGGCGTACCTCGAACGCTTGTCCGATAAATGGCAGGACAAGAGACCGCTGGTGTGACACTATTTAAGATCGGCCAGATGTTGTAGCTTGACATTTTCCACTGAGATGTATCTGTTTTCCTTGCGACCGGGAAGCGGTGGTAAGATGACTGTACGTGTTCCCTTCAAGCCCAGCACTGGAACCGGTGCACGAAAAGAGGGGCCGAATTCTTTTTTGTTCTCCACCTTCTCTCGTACCAGGTCGCCAATCTTCGGAAGCCAGCCGGCAACCGGAATCTGCAAAGCAGGGTCTGTGGCTGAAGGCAAATGTGCAATTGCTAGTTTGTCTCGGGCTTCTTGTAAGTCCTGTAACATAGTAGAATGATTATCTACATCAAACTTGGCGGATTGCGCCGCCATGTCTAGACCATCAAGGTCAGGCACAAACATTCGTATGCCAAAGAGCATTTCGTAAGGGGTCCGCCCACCCAGAGGCCTTCTAGGGAGATTATTAAGTGCACGTTGAACAGTATACAAGTGGGCCAGCCAGTTCCTGCCAGTACCTATAACTCTAGCTGTCAAGGATTGCTTTAAGTCACGGTTCATTCGTTCAACGATAGAGTTGCCCTCAGGCCTATACGGAGACGAAAATTTCACCCGCACCCCTAAGGAGCCCATTGCGTCCTTGTAAGCCTTAGAGGCAAACGCTGGACCTTGGTCAGAATGGAAGGTGCTGCATGCAAAAATTCCCACAAAGACTCGCAAATCCCTAATGACATTTCGTGCGTCAGCACTCCGTTGTGGCCAGACCCAGATGAACCGTGTGCACGAGTCCACTGCCACTAAGATATATTTATAGGCAGTGTCTGAAGAAAATGGACCGCAGTGATCCAAGTAAACACACCCAAAGGGTCTGTTCGAAATCGCAAGCGAGGTCTGCGGTGGTCTTGTGACTGTTGAAGGCTTGATCTGTTGACAAACGTCACAGGAAAGCACATAAGTACGTGTATCTTTGTATAAACCACGCCACCAGTAACGCTGCTGCAAAATGGAAATTGTCGCAGACACACCAGCATGCGCCGAAGCCATGCCTTCGTGTGCTGCTGCCATCAAGGAAAGTCTGCGGTCCGCGTTGGGGATCAGCCGAACCCCAACGTTAGGTATTGTTACATAAGGAGCCTGATCGGGACCTATCTGGTAAGAATATTTAGAAGGGAAACCTCTAGGGTAATTAACTCCTTCCTTTGTTGCAGCAATAGCTGCCAAGATATCAGTGTCTATTCTAGACATGGATCTAGTAACTGCTGCTACTGAACACGTGAGTACTGCTGATCTGGCAGCTTCATCTGCCAGACTGTTACCAACAGCGTGTGCGCCCACTCGCTGATGGCCTAGGGTGTGAACCACCTGTGTGAGTGGCAGACGTCTTTGTAAATCTGCCACCCTAACCCAAAGCATTTTATGCTTGATTGTGTTGCCTTTAGCGTCTCTATAGTCGTTTTGCGACCAAAAGAACAGATTGTCATTGTATGATTGAACACAGTAGTAAGAATCGCACACGATTAAAGTGGTCACATCAGTATTTACGAACTCAAGCGCAAGCACCAAGGCACGCAACTCGGCCAATTGTGCGGTACTGTCCCCGAGTGCCTGTGTATGCACCACAGTGGATTTGAACTTTCCGTTCACAAACGTACCTGCAACAATAGCACATGCGGCTGAATAAGCATGCTTGGACCCCGTGGCCGGTTGTGCCGAACCATCGGTGTAGATCACACAGTCGTAATCCTCAAGCGGCAATAAGGACAAAGGAGGAGGATGAATGAATTCATACTGTAAAAACTCCTGAGTCTGAAGAGAAGAGTCGAAAATGAAAGTGACATCCGGAGACGTCAAAGATGTTGCCCATTGAATCCAACGGGGGTGCAAAGCTTTAGAGTTCGGAACACTTGCTTTCGTCACTGCCTCTAGGGCAGGATAGGGTGTTACCACCAGAATGCGTTTTCCCTGTGCCAGTGCGCGCTCCTTCAGGATCGCCATTTGCACTGCTGTTAGCACTTTCTCCACAGATGAGAACCGCATTTCTGCAGAGGTGTATAGATGTGACTTGTATGCGATGGGTACTGTATCACCTTCATTAAAGGTTAAGTACGTGAAACCCACTGCCCCTGGAATGATTCTAATCACCAAGTTTGTGTGGTTATCACGCGTCAAAAGGTATTTAGACTCAAGAAGGTCTGTCTGCAGTGATTGCAGAATGGAGGTATGCTCCGGAAGCCAGCAAGACTTCGAAAAAGTAGGCTGTATCAAGGCATACAGTGGCTTGATACGCTGGGCATATTCGGGAATGTATGTACGTCCGAAATTCAGAAAACCCAGCAAAGACTGAAGCTTCTTCAGATTTGTAGGAGGGCACAGAAGTGCACATTTCTCCAGAAAATGGGGGGCTAAACCCTTACCTTCATTGTTGAGCTCATAGCCCAAGAACAAAATGGTAAATTCAGCAATATGGGATTTTGCAAAGTTAATTTTGTATCCCTGAACCGCAAATTCAAGAATAATGCGGTCCACTCGCGTCAGATGCGGAAACAATTCATCGTCTGTCAGATAAATGTCATCCACATACGAACAGGCGTCTGGATCTATGCCGTCTAATAAAGAGACAACACGAGCGGCAAACACTCCTGGACTATTTTTGTACCCCATAGGAAGACGCCTGAATTTGAACATTTTACCACCGGAAGTAAAGGCACACCATTGGCCACTCTCCGGGGCTAAGTTGTGCGTGTAGAATCCATTTGAAAGGTCAAGGGTCGTTTTGTATTTTTTACGAACAAGACTGTCTACAAGCGCAGAACTATGGGTATTTTGCACCGCAAAGGTCCGACAATGAGAGTTTAAATGCCGGTAATCCAATACTAAACGGTACGATCCATCGGGTTTAGAAACCGCGAAAAGGGGATTGTTCATAGGTGATACACAGGGTTCAATCACTCCCTGATATTCCAACTGTGTCAGAATTTCGGAAACGGGGCCTTTGGCTTCACGTTTTATGGGATATTGGGGTTGTGGCTGCGGCAACGATCGCAAAGGTATTTCATGGGGGGGAGATTCTTCGTCCCAACCCACGTGATTGCAGAATAACGCTGGAGCCAGGGACACAGCCCACTCTGCTGCAAGAGCCTCTGCTTTGTCTTTTGGGACATGTCGAGAAAAGCTCGGAAGGATTACCTCCTCCCCTTTACGCGCAGTAATTACGAATGGGGGTGGCCAATCCGCCTCTGCTAATAAAATATCATATGAAGAGGTCAGATTTTCCCAAAAAATACCTTTAATTACCCGTTGTATATCACCTTCAATTTGGAGGACTATATTAAATAGTCTGTCAGGGGGTGCCACTCTGGTGTCTGCTGTTTCAACAGTAATGAATGTTTCAGTTGCTGTCGCCTCCATATGAGGACGTAGCGCCTCTCGCACTATGGTTACTTCCGCGGCGCTGTCTAGGAGGGTTACTGCCCACGTCCAATTCAGGAGTCTCGTTCTCACCGTCTGTGGCATATTTCGCTGTTACAGCGGCAACTTTTTTCTTCTGAAATTGTGGTCGAAAACGTTGAACGTCTTCTTCTTTTCCTCTGACTTGTTGTCGAGGCTGGTCTCGTCCCTGTGGGGCCTCACGGGCCCTTCCTCTATCCTGGCGGTCTCCTCCACCTGCTTGTGACGAAGTCTGTGCCTGTAAAGAACGAGGAGAACGCGTATCAGGGATCTGAAACCTATCCGGTGACTTAATTCTCGCTCTATCGCGTAAATCATAAGTACGTTCAGAAGAAACTGAAACCGGGGATGCGCCTCGCGATCCCTGCTTTCTCTGTTGCTTACCCTGTTTTTTCAGCCTCCAGCTCTTTTTAGTGAAGACTGGTTTCTCATCCTTCTCAGATTGAGATTTGGTTTGTTGCTGTTGTGGTTGCGATTGTGTTTGCAGTTTAGCAAAAGGCTTGTTACCCAGGCTGTTTCTACCAATAGTTTTGTAAGCCTGGGTAATAATTTTCGGTAATTCGCGTGGCTTGTCCAATTCTGGGACCAAAGCCAAAGCGTTCGCTACTTGAAAGTTCACTACATCGCCCTTGACATTCGCAAGGATCAGTTCAGCTACTACTTCAAACACTCCCACTAGTCTCATCCCTAATTCCACTGCCGCTTCAGGGCCGTGTTCATCCTGTACTTTTTTAATTACAGAGGGGAGAACTGTCATGGAAGGCGTACCAAAACATTTAGAATATACTGCTGCGAATACTCTACCCCAGTTGTCACATGCTGTCAACTCGGGAATTAAGTCTTTTGGCAAACTAATCGTCAAAATACGATGTTTATCCACTGGAGTTGTATGTGGAAAAACTGCCTCCAACTGATCAAATTTTTCTGCAAGCCAATAAGGAAAGTCGTCCTTATGTTGTGGACGTTTGCCCATCACTGAGTTCACCATTACAGGACTTATGGCAACTCCGGCTGCACCAGCTGGATGGCCTGCAACCCCAGGAGGGGCTCCCTGGATATTGCCTGTAACATATTGCACTAAGGCTCGATGCACTCGTACTAAAGCCGAATACATGTTGCGCAATTCCGCGACTGGTATTGTCATATATCGCGGATGTGGGGTGTACCCGGCCAAAACAGGCCAAGTGGCCCCATCAATAGATAAGGGGCCTAAACGAACCGTGGTAGTCGGTTGTGGGAGGGCGCCATTAAACCAAACACGGTGTTGCCAAGCCGTGAGCGGTACCTCAAGACATGAATAAGGTATATAGTTATTAGGAACTGCGGTGGCTGTATATTCATGGAACAAATCGTCTGTCCCATCCACTGCAGGAAAAGTTACCCATGAGTAGAACACCTCAAAGTGGTAAGCCGGATCGGCTTGTACCACAAAGATCAGTTCGACTCCAGCATCTGGCACTCCATACACCCGTAAGTGTGTCCGGAGTGCTCCGCGGCTATGCGCCGCAATTTGAACAGCCATTTACGGCTAAAATACTTCGACAATCTAACAGGAGGCAGCACAATTAGGGTTTTAATCAAGAAAAACCTTTTCTAATAACTTCAAGCTTGAAAGAACCTACAATAACTGTAATATAGGAGGTATCACCATCACACACGCTTCCGGAAGCGTACGTGAGGGTTGTGTGGACAAGCACAAGTACTACTCAAGCGTCTCGCAAGTAAGCTGCCCCACTTGTTGGTTGCGCCATGTCATAGGGTTTCTGCACATACAGAGCTATGCACAGGATAATAGGACCTCGGAATATAGTGGTGAGCCAACCATAAACCTTAGCACCCAAAACCCCAACCCAACTAGCCTTAGCGTCCCATTGGCACCAATGTACCAATGCTTAGACAACCCAGAACACGGTATCTCTCTCTCTCAGGACACGCAGAGGCAAGAACACTCTTTCGTCACTTTCGCACCTGTCCACAACATGCGTATGAAGAGACACTGTATAGGTTAAAATGTTTATTTCAACTTACGTGCTCTAAGGTACAGTACACGTGTCAGTACTAGTAGCATAATACATAAGAACAATATAATCAGCATAGTTACTACTCCATAGAATACGAACGGGGAAAGCATCTCATAAAGCAGTGGATATATGTCTAACTAACATTACCACCCTCCCCGTGCTGGAAGCCAGTTTATTATAATAATAGAAGACCTTTGGGCTTTGACTAGCGAACCCCCATACCTCAGTCTCTTGATGCAAAACTACATCAGCAAACAATCACAGCTCTTCTCTCTGGAAAGGTCGTCTCCAAGTGCTATCTTAGAGCAAGCGATCGCATTATTAAAAGCACGCTAATTTCTCAATGGCAGCTGTACATGTGTTATGTCTAGGTGCGAGGGACGGGCCAAATCAGTAGGAACCAGGGAGTTGTTATTCGACCTTGTAACTGTTGTTCAGACTGAGCCCAAAAGGGAACAGGAGAAAAGGTGAGAAACAGAATATGCAGACAGTTGTAGAATAACTTGGCAATAACAGAGGGCGACAGAACAACATCCAATAATAACGTGCGCAAGAATCATCATGGCAGCCAGGCCTGCGGTAACGTAGCCAGACCGGCCAGGAGGCCATGAGCCACAAGACACGAGTTTATAATATAAACTGCACCAGCCTTTGTTTAGACAGAGGAGCATTTCAATGGGATTGTCGAGGTCGCCCATGCCGGAAATCTAGCCCAGCTGAATCCTGTTACTATCCTGAGAAGGACGGTGGCTGTTCTACACCAAGGCTAGCTACCAGATGACACCCACCCACAGGTAAATAGGGAGTTAGATCACTCTGAGGTATTCTGTGAGACCCACACACTCTATGCTTTATGGGATAGACAGCGCTAGGTAGGAGTGTAATTATATGTATTCATATGATCAACGCAACAGCATAATGGTTGAATTGTTTATCTTCTTCACCATTCTTGTAATACTTTTAGACAAACTGAGGGTAGGGGCTGTCAAAATCCACACCTGACAGATATAGTATTTTTGGTAAAGCGTATTAGTGCAAAGAACCAAGGAGCACTTCCCTCTATACTCCTCACCAAGGAATAAATTCCTATACACACATTAATTCACAACGGTTCAGCACTTTACAATGCAGTCATATAGCAATGTTCAAGGCAGTGAGCACATGAAGAGAAATCCAAAGTCCAATCGTTTGTCTTTTTTTGTGCAAAGACTGGTCTTTATTAAGTTCTCATTAAAATCTCAAAGGATCATAGCCGACGCGTTTCGTCTCACACTGAGACTTCTTCAGGGCTCATTTAAATACACATGACGCTTTCGGTAATTGCAATACAGTCTCATGGTCGCCAGGATCGGAAGAGTTTTTTTTACTTCACTCGTGTCCATAACAACGGCTTGATAACCGGCAGCATGTTCGGTCAACAGTATCACAGCCACTGCCTTGAACATTGCTATATGACTGCATTGTAAAGTGCTGAACCGTTGTGAATTCTTGTAATACTGGTTACTCTGTTTTGTTTCCATCTATTAATCATTGCAACACTCATATTTTATACAAGAGTCCGTTTGCTTCAATAAATATTTGAAATGCCAATTTGTGTACTTCTTGTATCTTTCTTTGGGCATGCCTGAGTTACTAACAAAAGGTTAGGATCTGCTTCCACAATTTCCTTGAGGAATCAGGGTTGTCATGTTCTGAGCTTGCAGACACCATCCAGTACCATGTAAGGTTTAGAGGTCCAGGAGCACACTGTGAGCTAGCCAGGAATTAGGTCAACATATTCTGATGGGATGCGCTGACTCAGTCCCAAATAGTTTTGACACTTATGTTGCTCAAACACACAGTCTTACTGAAATAGTAGGAATTGTATGACAAGTGGCCCTTGGGATGTGGTCCCCAGGGCTTAGCAAAACTCAGGGAGGGGGGTTCACGTGGCTCTCCTCCCCATTATTTAAATAAATGGCCAAGGGGGATGGAGCTTTACAAGGCTTGGGGCGCGCTGCCCCCCTCTCCTTTAATTAAAAAACTATCAGCCCTAGGGATGGGCTCCCCAGGGCCAGGCCCGATGGCCAACCCCCCACTGCACATGGCTGAAGGCCATGCGCAGCGTGGGATTAGCTGTATGGAGGTGGTTGGCTGCAGGGCCTGATATCTGTGATGGCAGTAATGATGGCTGGAATTCTCCTGAGCTATTTTGTACTTACTGTCAGGCCTCTAATGCCATAGTAATTTATAGAGCAAAATGCAGAAAAACGAAGCTTGGATGATGTCACAGTGATGTAATCAATGATGCCATTTGAGATGTCATCAGTGATGTCATACATGATGTCATAGAACACGTCATGAGTGATGTCATATGTGAGGTCATAAGCAGTGCATGGTGGGGGCGCAAGTTATAGATGGTGCTGCTAACTATAAGTGGTGAATTTCTGTGTTTTTTTTGTTCAAAATGTTAATGTTATCATTGACCAATTCAACTAACTATAACGTTACCTTAACCTTAACCTTTGTTTTTTCCCATGAATATATACATATATATTACCCAGTGGAGGTCGCCCCTTGGTAGTTATTAATTAGGTCGGCGTTTCCATAGGAAATTGTTTCTTTATTTTGCTAATAACTTTGGCGTTGTTTGACATATCTTCACGAAACTTTCCAAAACATTTCTCTGTTTTGCCTAGTTTCTGCATGGACTATACAATGAGGTGATATGCCGAGCGGGAGCCGAAAAATAAACAGGATCCCAAAAAGCAAAATCCACATGCAATTAACATAGACTTTTTAAGAAGCTCTACCGCAAAAACTGCTTAAAAGAATTACACCAAATTTGGCAGGAAACTTGATCTTGGTCCAGAACGCTTGCTTTTTGTGATTTGGTGTAAATCCATTCAGTAGTTTTTGAGATGTTAAGTCTCAAACATATTTGTATATCTGGACACTTGGGTTTGAAGGACTCTCACAAGAGTCCCCCAAACCCAATTTTGAAAAATAAAGCGTTCTGATTGGCCCAGGGGGCTTTTTTCCCTTGGGCCATCTTGTTCCAAATTTGGCAGGAAGCTAGATCTTGGACTGCAGATTGTGCTTTTGTGATTTGTTGTAAATCTGTTCAGTCGTTTTTGAGAAATTAAGGTTGACAAATAGGGGTTGTGTCCGCAAGAGTCTGGACAAACTCTCACAGGAGAGGCAATTTAAAAACAGAGCATTCTGATTGGCCCAGGTACTTTTCTTTCTCTTGGGCCATATCGCTCTTGTGGGAGTCAGACTTCCACGGGCGCAAGCGCTCTGATTGGCTGCCAGCAACATGAAGAAAAATGTTGCTGGCAGCTATTACAGACCTCGGGACTTAATCCCTTGTCCTGCAATTTTACATAAAAAAAAATACAAGGGTGCAGGGTAGGGACACCCTGCCCCCCCTAGCCCTCGTAGGGGGTCCCTAAAGGATCCCCCTCCAGGGAAACACAGATTGCTCCCGCCCGGCGGGAGCATGCAGAAATCGCTGTCCCTGCCAGGTGGTAGCAATGCTGGCTCTCCTGCAACTCGCCGGACAGACCCCAACTTGTTACTTGGTGGGTGCCCCAGGTGGACATGGGGCATCCACCTATATTTAAAACAGGCCCCGGGGGATTGGGTCTCACGTCCTAGTAAGTCTCGGGGAATGGCGCACTCCTCTCCCCTTATAAATAGAATTTGGCCCTGGGGGATGGGTTCACGGGGCATTTATGGCTCGCGGAGGGAGGCCATGTGCCCCCTCCCCTATAATTAAAATATGGCTCATTTAGCTGGGGGTGGGGTGATCACACACACCCCTCCCCTAATGTTAATGTATCGGGCCCCGGGGGATGGGATCCTCGAGGCCTGTTAAGGCTCAGGGTGGGGGACCACACACCCCCACTCCCCCCCTCCACCAATAACATATTTTTGGCCACGGGGATGGGGTCCCTGGGGCCAACGGTGGCTTGGGGAGGGGGGCCATGCGCACTCCCTCCCCTTTTGAAAAGGAAAGGGGCTCATGGTTGGCTGCTTGCAGAGAGTTGGACGTATGGGCTGGTCACAGGCCAGGCTCTGCTGCCAGCCCCATGCAGTGCACAGCCTTTGGCGTGATGTTGCTTGACTGCAAGGGGTTGGCCGAAGGCCCTGGCCACAGGTCAGGGCCTGAAGCCAACCCCCACCATGTGGGGAGGTTTACTTTACGTAAGGTAATAAAATATTACTTTAAGTTAAAAAAACACAAGAAATTCACTGAAGAAAGACGAAGGTTAAAGTGACGTTATAGTTAGGTGAAGATTTCAGTGCCAACGTAACGTATTAAACTAAAAAAAACACTAAACTTCATCAGTTATAGTTATTTCTAGTAACTATAATTTGTGCCCAAGGTAACTGAACTCGCGCCCTGGTAAAGCCCAGCACACGGTCGAACGGGGGGTTGTCTGCAGGGCCTGGCCTGACTTCCTCATATCTGTAGCTTATTTCCCCTCACTTTTTAATAACCATTTCCTCAGCACTCTTGTGCAGTTAACAGATGATTGTTGGTAATGTACATAGGAACACAGGCCTAAGTATTCACAACGTGTAGGTTGACAGAATGCTTTATTGAGCAAACAGTCAATAGTACAGGAACAGAGATGGTCATCATGGGCCCCAACAGGGTGTCATACAAAGTTCCATGATGTTGCGACAGTGCAACATGGCAGGATACCACCAATACCACATGTACTTTTCATTCCCTTCAATCCCTTCATTTTTTTTCAGATCCATCCATAGCCTTGTCCTTCCATTATGAGAAAAAAATATTATAATGTTCAATGGTTGGCTACTTGGTTTTTAAAATGTCAAATAATCCTTTCAACATGATATTCTTTATATGGAAAGTAGATAAGGATTACCTAATATTAGTGAGGTATTGTTTTTTGTAACTTGTGCAAATGGTTACAGTTGTTTAAATATGTGAGATACATTTTTGTCTACATCTGGAAGTACTTCAGACTCCTGACGAGGACGGCAGAGGTGGAGACCCCCATCCTGTGGAGGACGAAGGGGTGATGACTGGAACAAGTGGTGTCCCTTTCCTTTCTCAATACCATCTACTGCATTTGTTAAGATATTCCTTCCTTTCTTCCAAGCCCAGTTAGCAACCTATGTATAAATTATCCCGCCTCCTAAGTTCTTGTTTCATCCTCTCTTGAATTGGTCCCCAGTGCCCACTCACCTACCATACCCCCCATTATTTTTGTCCCAGCCAGCCCAAAAATTACAACCCAATCCCTGCATGTGCCGTATTTCCCCCCCCCCCCGTTTCTGCCTAAGAAACTACTATTCATGGCTTCCATTACTTTTCCATCTTCTACCTTCTATTAACCATGCGACTAAACCTACTAGTGCATGATAAGTCTGACACCCAACAAGTCTGCAGCCAAACCTTTACTTAGTTGAAACCCTGCAATGTTTAGAACTTACCTTACCATACACTTCCTTGCCCCGTTGCCAAGGGAAAATGATTTTGTAGAACATTATTTGGGGTGGACGGTGTGGTGTGGGACTCAGTGCAGAACTCAGAAGGCAGTAGGATAAGAGCAGGGCCATTGGAATTTATGATGACAAGCCATTTGCTGTCCCAAAAAAAACATGCTGTCGCACCAGGATGCCACCAATAATGTAGCACATATATAGTTGATTTAAATGTGCAGTACAAATTTAATGTGCCATAAAAATGGCTATATATTTTTATATTTGACAGCTAATTCATTTATTAACATTAGCACACAATTTTTTGTATGCTGCTTGCAATTGTCACCTCTTGAAATCCCTTCAACATTTCATCATTTTTATAAAAAACAAATCTATATTTGATTACGGTGGTGGTCATTCTGCATTATGTAAAGTATGTGTGGGATAAATCTTGACCCACACTGTGGCAAACAATCACACACAAAAACCTTTCCAGTGGCCCTAGGTGACCAGCAGTATTCTGCTACCATGTAACAGTATATAAACAAGTGTTTGCATTGAGTATTATAATTCATATTCTTTTCTCATTTCTTTGGCTCATCTAGCTACTCCTGCCGGGGGACCTGCCCCAGAGGCCCACTCCTGGTGGGAGAAAGTTGCTTGGCTGCACATCCAGAAAATGGAGGCAATTGCAGTAGGTTAGTGGTCCTCAAGGAGGAGGAGGCGGCAGCAGCCACCATTACCTCAGGTCACCAGCCAGAGCTATCCCCGGCAATGTAATCGCTGCTGGCGCTGGCAGTCGGGGTTCCCAGCCAGCTTCCCCCACCCCGTGCAACAACACCACTGTCTGCTGCCTTCCTCAATAAAATCACTCAGGACCTGGATGACCTTAAAAGGGGCTAGAAGGACTGGAAGCTGTGGAGGCCTTTTTTTC
Source organism: Calotriton arnoldi (assembly GCA_963921515.1). Lineage (NCBI taxonomy): Eukaryota > Metazoa > Chordata > Amphibia > Caudata > Salamandridae > Calotriton > Calotriton arnoldi. The sequence continues at coordinate 8,423,743 of CAWUFW010000004.1, read as the reverse complement.
CTGGGAGGGGTGAAATGGGACTGTTGCTGTAGGAGGTGAGGGTGGGAACAGTAGGGGACAGGGTAGTTTAGCTGGACTTTTATGGATCTTAGGGTGTTGTTTTTAAGGGTGTGAGCTGGGTCTCTTGTGGGAGGAGTGGGTGGGAGGTTTTTTTCTATTAATAAATGGGTTACTTTATTTACTATCTGTCCTTGCATTACTAGTTAGCATAACATGGGGAGAGGATGTAGCCTTATGGCTAGAGCGGTCGACCTCGAAGCTGGGGAACCGGGTTCGAGTCTCGGCAACGACGCTCAGCATCCTGCAATTCTGGGCAAATCACTTAATCTCCCCGTGCCTAACAAAAATGAATGTGTCCATCCATAACTAAACTGGTGCTCATGTAAAGCGCTCTGATACCTGATATCTTCGGTCTAGTTCGTGCTATATAAAACTCAAAAAAAATAATTTAAAAAACATCACTGTTAATGAAACTGGAAGCACTACTAAAATAGGGACGAGCTGCTGCCCTCCACACCTATCCTGTAGCAAAACAGTTGTCACACAGTGTGCATCCCAAGGCAAAACACAAAACTACCTATGATCACACAAGCCTCCCACCCTTTCTGGTTTGATTAGGCTGCGCTCCACCAATCCTCTCGACAGTATTCGTTGTATACTACTTACTCACTGCCCTTGCCCTACCCTCTGTAACTGGTGACCGCTAGTGGAGTCTGCCGACATACACCAAAACAACAACCCCTCCTTCCGAAGGACTTCTTTCTTTCCTTCGTAGATTAAACAATGGCTGCTACCTCTCACAATTAGCCGATACCTCACTTCAGGGTTTTCCAAAGGACCTTGGGCCCAGCGCTAACAGTGAAGACATCACAGGAAAAACAGGTTATTCTTATTGCGAATGAGACTCGTGAGGTGAACTAGCCATAGCATTCTTATTATGCATCACAGGCACCTGGATAAAAGAAAACAGAGTGAGTGGATATTCCAAGACTGAGATCACCATGACAACACAATAACAACTAGCAACATATTTTGGCAACATATTGTTGAGTTATTTACTAAAGTAAGCATAATGAAGCCCTCAAGTCTCAGGTGTCAGGACTCAGTCAGGAGAAGGTTACTTTAGTAGAATCCATTGGGCATAGATTGTATAACGCTGTAATTACGTCTCTGTACTATGATTTCCCTTTCGTGCCTTGGTAGGAGGGGTAGCTTGGACAATTGTGTACATTTTGTTAACCGTCCCCTCTTACAACACTGGGTGTCGCTTTAATCACATGTGCCCTCCAAGTGTGAGATCTGTTGACGATGGAAATTAACACGCACCTCAACCAATCACACACAACCTGCAGGAAGAGGGCAAGTGGTTTTATGAATGGATGGGTAGGAGGAATTGGAGAAAGGTGAGAGGAAGATAAACACAATATTCATCAAATCGATGAGCACATCACATCTGTTCTGCAAGGAAGATGACAGGACAGTGGTGCCTGCCATGTACTGAGGGCGGGGGGACAGGTGGGACGCAAAAAAAAGAAAAAATTAAAAGAAAATACTTACCTTGAGATGCGACGCGACGTCCTCCTCCAGCGGTCGTCTCTCTTCCGTGGGACCCAGCCAGCTCCCCTAACCAATCCTGGCGCTGCTCTCACCAGCATGAGAGCAACTCCAGGATTGGAGGGAGCGACCTCAATCCATGCTCTCAAGAGCACTGGAGGCCTGTGCTTTCTCTAACCCAGCTGTCTAAGACGGCTGGGTTAGAGAAGTTAAAAATGCGCATGTCTGGCTGGCCATCGCAAGTCGGCCGGCTAAAGGGACGTGGGCATTTTAAAGCGCACAGCTTCCTGTTGCCACTCTGCAGTACTGCCCTGTCCTGTCACTCAGTTCAGGACGGGTCGGTTGCTGAAAAATAAAATGGTAATAAATAAACTTTATTACCATTTTATGTTTCAGCTCTGGCCTGGGGGCGACGGTCCTCCGCTCAAACGATGCCCCTTTATTGTACAATTACCAAATACAAACAATCCTTCAGCCCCTAGACTCTCAAGTTACTTAATCGATTTGTTAACTAGGCTTGAAAAATAAGGACGACCCACACAGTTAAACAAGCATTTGCAATGCAATAGGTCTCGCATTTACGTGAGTTTAAGCTATTGGCATTGTAAATGACAATGCCTTTTATTTATGTTTTGAAAACAAAAATAAAAGGCTTTGTTATTTGCAATGTCAATAGCTCAAACTCGCGTAAATGCGAGACCTATTGCATTACAAATGCTTTGTTAGATTAGTGAGTAGAAACGCTCCCTTTTGGGCCCGCGCAGCAAATTAATTAAATAAACAAGCGCGGCCTAAAAATGAGAGGACAAAACGAGTGCACGAGGGCCAGAGCCCACTTTGCGCATGCCTTAGAATGTCTCTTGCTCTCCCTTCGCTTAGCTTCCCTTCTTTCCCTGGCGCTTTGGTACAAGGACAAACCACATACGCCCCAGGAGTTTGAAACTACTGCAACAATATACACGTTTGAAACAAAGAAATGCGTGCTTCACCTTATTAAAACAACTATTGCCCAAAATGTCTGCAAAGAATTTTGGGGAAGTCACAAACATATCTCATTGCTGCAGGCCAGGTCCTTCTACCATGGCATTGTTGATTCAATGGAACATCGAATATTTAATTCCTTCATCCCAGAGGCTAAAAGGTGTCTATGTTTATTGAGCATCGTTGAGGGATGTTCTCTTTGGTTAACAGTGAAATGAAATAAAGTGGCACGGCCTTTAGGTCATGGCATTGCCATTCTGAATGTTTGTATATAATTAATTAATATATCAGTGGACACCCATCACTAAAGTTTGCATATTCATAGATTCTGCGTGTAGCCTGATTAAGAATCACCCTTCCACATTCGTGATACACGTTTGCACTGTTATGTGTGCTCTGCGTAAATTCGATTTGACCAGCGGACAGTTTCCCGTCAACAATATTTAAAACACACAGAAATACAAAGCATCGTGGTCACGGGATTGTGTGTTCTCCCTGTCTCCATGGAAAATGTATTTTTTTAAATGTTCTCAGGTAGATTGTTCTCAAGCGGAGAGCTTGTTTTGGGTTCTACCAAGTCTAATGTATATTTTATTCGTTTTCCCCACTTGAAAACACTTATCTTCTGATCTGATCCGATTCTAGATATCTACAATACCTTTCCCAATGCCTCCAACCTCGATAACCTGGACCAGGAGGTAGAATCTCCGGGGGGCAGTTTCCCACGGCTAGAAGATATTCCTGCTTTGGACTTAGATACATTACACCAATTGTTCTCCAAAGTTAAATCAGGTTCCCCCCTGGATGCGGCCCCCATGCACATGTTGCGCATGGTGGGGGATATCATTCTACCTGTGTTATTAGAAGTATTAAATTCTTCTACAGCAACGGGCCAAGTGCCCAGGTCATGGAAACATGCCATGATACGAGCACTTCTAAAAAATCCTAGCCTTAACCCAGACGTATGGGGCAACTATTGGCCGGTCTCGCTCCTCCCCATGACTAGTAAAATCTTAGAGAAACATGTAAATAGAACTCTCTCGGAGTACTTAGAAAGCCATTCGATTCTGCACTCTTCCCAGACGGGCTTCCGGCCAAATCATGGAACAGAAACGGCCCTGTTAGCAGTAGTGGAGGAATCACGAAAAATCTTGGACCAGGGAGGCACGGTGGCAATCATTCTACTTGACCTGAGCTCCGCTTTCGATACGGTTAACTATAGCATTCTTTTCGACAGATTAAGAATGATCGGAGTATCAGGAAAAGTTCTTACCTGGATCAAATCTTTTCTGAAAGACAGGTCATACCAGGTATTTGAGGGCAACCATACCTCAAGAAGAGTGCCACTTACATGCGGAGTCCCCCAGGGCTCCTCACTGAGTCCCACCCTATTTAATATATATCTAAGACCGCTTGCAGAGTTAGTCCTGCCATATGGAATCCATATTATAACCTACGCAGATGACACCCAATTAGTGGTGGCATTAAGCCATCCAAAGAAGGTGCCAGCTAATCTAGAATCTTGCTTGGGAACGGTGGCCACGTGGATGGACCAGTCGTGTCTCAAGCTTAATGGAGACAAAACGGAGCTAATGATCCTGGGCAACTGCTACAGTGCCACGGCAGGCCTGAGTTGGCCAAACTGTCTTGGCCCGGTGCCAAAGCCCAAAGAAAAGATTAAAAGTTTGGGTGTTTGGCTGGATAGGTCGCTTAATTTTGACCACCAAGCAGTACAATTAGCAGCTTCATGTTACGGCATCATTAGGCAGTTGCGAAAAATTCTTCCACTGCTCCCTGAATCTGCACGTAGGATCATGGTTCAGGCACTGGTGTTATCCCGGCTGGATTATGGAAATTCCCTTTACTTGGGTACTCCAAAGTCCACAACAAGGAAACTACAAGTGGTGCAGAATTGCGCAGCCAGGTTGCTGCGCAACATCCCTAAAGCACACTCGGCCAAGCCGGTATTAAAAGAGCTACACTGGCAACCAATCAAGGAACGCATAACGTTCAAGTGATTATGCATAGCACACAAAACACTCTAGGGTATGGGCCCTAAAATCAGTCTCTCACTTATAGCTTTCCACCGCCCCTCGAGAAGCCTGCGTTCAGCGAATCTGTTCCTGGCGACAGTACCGAAAATCAAGAGAGCACGTTCTGGAGGCCGAATGTTCGCCTATAACGCTGCAAAACTATGGAATATGCTCCCCATCGATCTCCGTTCAACGATCCACCATCTATCGTTTCGGAGACAACTAAAAACATGGCTGTTCCAGAAGTGAGCGTGAACTCTATCTGACTGCCTGCTGTCGTAAGCGCTGGGATGCCTAAGGGTAGCCATGCGCTCTATCAAATGTTAATTAATAATAATAATTTCCTTCCACCGGGCTGCATATTTTCTATCTGAACCCCAGATAAATGTATTTTTTTACACGTATCTAATAAACGCAGTTTGTGATTTTTTTCCATGAGGGAGGCATGTGTGTGTGTCTTTTTTGGTAGGAGAAACGCTTTAAATATTTCGAATACAGCCCAAGTGACTTTTTTGTGAATGCCAAAAACGTGGCTCCACATTTCCAGAACGCTCATCTTTTTCCATTAACCGGGAATGGGTGGTGTGCACATTCCTCTCAGTGGCGCGGCAAGGGTGTTGTGAATCGTGACCCTTAATGCAAGCGAATAAAATTCCTGCGTCCCCTGTTGGTTAATAATGCACAGCCCTCAGTGGTGTGCATTGGGCCCCTCACACTCCTGTGCCCGGTGCACTGCACCTGCTGCACCAGTAATAGACGCGCCCCTGACAAAACCCCCTGACCCTCTAACTCAGCTGCCCATGAACCCTGGAAAAGTGTTTATATTTCTTTAATGCGTTTTTGACTTTCTGCGTAAAGTCAAAAACCTTGCCAAGGAACAGGCCGGAGTTCAGGGAGGGAGCAGTGTATTGAAAACCATCTGCTGACTTGATCAGGCCACTGTTTCCCCATCTGCCCCCCTCGGCAGAAACAATCACAGTAAGAGCACTACCCTGCCTCCCGCCAGCAGCAACTTATACCGACTTTTAAACAAATAGAAAAAAATGGTGGGCCACTCTTTTTCTATTTCTTTACTTTTGCAGCAATCGCGGCACCCGCGCTTTAACTTTAACCATGTTAAAGTAAAGCGCTGGTGCCATGACATACTAAAAGTAAAGAAATAGAAAAAAATCTATTTCTTTACTTTTTTAACAATTGCGGCACCCGCGCTTTAGCTTAACATGGCTAAAGGTAAAGCGCGTGTGCCGCCAACATGAAAAACAAGCTCTCGCCATTGCGCTAAGGCAGCCGCTTGTTTATATTTGCATCGCGCTTTCACTTTAAGTGAAAGCGCGATGCAAAAATAAACACGCGGCCGCCCTTGCCAAAGGCGACTGAAACAAGCTGTCGCCATTACGGGAATAAGAAAAACCCATTAGTTAAAGGAGACTGTATAACGCCGCAAGCAAAAGATCCAGTCCGGCTGGGCCGTCCAAAAAGGAGACAGGGCGGTAACAAAGAAGCCTCACTTTGAATCGGAAGCCAGCGTTTAGCATAAACGATGACGCCAGCCAATAAGAATGATGGGCGGGGCTTCAAGTCCACTTCTGAAATCTCCTCGATTACAATAAGCCTCGCAGAGCGAGCAGCGCATACGCGCTGCAACGCAGGTCTGCGAGACCTAAAAAATAGTAATAGTTAGGAGCAAGAGGGACGAGGATCGGCTGGTTCCTGGTCCAGTCTATAGGTTTTTTTAATTCTGGAATTGGAAGGGCTTGGCTTCTCCTAAACGTTTTCAGAGGGGCTGGCTCTCTGTTTAATGTGGGTAACAGTGTGTGTTCAGCTTTAGTGAGATCATCTCTAATTTTTGCACTTTGGAGTGGAAAGTATAAAAAGGGGTTCCACCAAAATAACAGAGGGGACCGCCTCTTTCTGTGTGTCATCAAAAACTCGAGGGCCTCAAATATTTCCTTGGAAATAGTGTCTGCTTTTTAACCTTTTTTGCTGCTCTTTCTGGCGAGATTGTACTTTCTACCTTGTTTAAGTTTTTATGTTCAAAATAATCTTTCCTCCACATAATTTCACTATTGTGTTCAGCGGGACTGCTTCTTTAAACTGTGTCATTTATTTTCCAGTGTCCATATCATCATAAAATAGGATTGGTCAGAGCCCTAATACCACTAATATTGAGCGAGGAGTGGAGGTACCCCTTAGACCTCCTGCCCTCCATGTGTGCCTGATTGCTGGATTCTAACTTCGCCACAGTCCTGACATTGGTTGGCTCTGCTTGTCTCGCCTAGGTAACCCCTCTCTCACTGAAGATTGAGGGCAAACCTCACAGACGGAAGGAGGGAAAGAGAGGCGGTGAGTAAAGGAGACAAGGGGAGTCTTCCTGGGGGACATTCTGACTGCAAGCGGAAGTGTAAGAACTGAGAGTAAGAAAGAGAGAAGGAGGTGAGCAGGGAAGGACTGAGGACGTGAGAGAGGGAGGGGTAGGGTGGAGATGCAGGGAAAGAATTAGTTAAGAAGCGAGGAAAGAATTACCGTGTGAGTGGGAGGGAGACAGGAGAGGAGGCAAGAGGGGAAAGATTTGGTGAGAAATAAGCGAGGGACTGGGAAATAGAAGGAGAGAGGGAGGAAAAGGGTCGAGAAAAGGGGAGGGGGCCGAGAGGGGTGGAGGCTGGCCTATCATGGGGGGGGGAGGGAATACTGTGTAAATAAGGGAATCAGGCAAGTGGAACATGGGAGGAGAGACAAATGAAGGAATCCAGGAGAGACAAGGGGGAAGAAAGGATTGTGAGCGAAAATATGTAAATATGGGCAGGAGTAAAATAGTGAGAATGGAAGGGGGGGAGAGAGATTAAACAATGAGGAAAATAGGCTGTTGAAAAAGAGTAGAAGGGAGAAAGGGGAAAGATATAAGGAAGGTGGGTAGAAAGGGGGTGAATGAATAATGGGACCTATGAAGATGGACGAAGGAAGAAAGCGAGAAGGAATAAGGCAGGGAGACCTGGCTAGAAGAATTAGATACATACTGTGAGCAGAGAGACACGCTCTTTGGGGATAAAATAATGAATAGAGAAATACAGAAGACTGGTGACTGCCAAGATGGGATGCACCTAAGAGGGCTCTAAATAAAAAAAGAAAGTAAAGAAGAAATATGCGGCCTGCAGGGAGAGGCTGCGAGCAGAAGCAAGAGAGGGGAAGTCATGGAAGAGGGAAAGAAAGCACTAGCAGCAACAAGGAAGATGATGGGGGGGAGATAATGGAAGAGGGTCGAACATAATGGCATGGAAAGCGTGTAATGGAGATCGGAATGAAACAAGGGTTTAGGAGAGTGGTGAGTGGAAGGTTGGGAAATGAAGGGGAGGGGAGAGAAAGGAAAGAAGGAGGGGCTGATTGGGGGGAAAAGAAAATGACGGAAAGAATGTAAGGGGGGAGCAATGGAATGAAGAGGGAAGGAAAGGAGAGCGAATACTCGGAAACGAGGATGAAAGAAGGAGTGGTGAGGTGGGCAAGCGATAAACGAAGGGTAGAGGGGAATGGGAGGGTGTGAGGAGGGAAAGGAATGGATGCAGGGGAGTGGGCAGTGGGTGAAGGGGAGAGTACAGAAAGGAAAGTCAGAGGAAGGGGCTGGGACAGAAAGAAGGCGTGAAATGAAGAAGTGAAGGAATAGAGTGGGAAAAGAAAGGGCAAATAGAAGTGAGGGAAAGAAGGGCTGGGGAATAGGGGAAGGAAAAATAAAAGAAATGGAGCAGCGAGTGAGAGAGAATAGGGAAGGAAAGAAAGAAAGAAGAGAATGAGGAGTGTTGAGAGGATGGGCTCAAGAAAAGAAAGTGGAAGAGAGTGGAGGAAGAGAAAGGGGAAGGAAAGAAGGGGAGACCTTAGAATAAAGAATGGATGGAAAGGAGGAAAAACTGGATGACGAGAAAGGAGAAGGAAAGAAGGGAAGCAGGGAAGTGGGAAGGGGAAAGGAAAGTGTGAAGGGACGAAGGGAGTTAGGCTGTTGGAAGAGAAGAGGGAAGGGAAGAAGGAAGAGGGCGTGAGAAGACTGAAGAGGGAATGAAACGGGGAGTTGGTAAACAGGGAGGGAATGAAAGAAGGGGAGACTATGTGAAACAAGGAAGGGGGAAAGGGGAGAGCCGCGGGATGGGGAAAGAAAAAGAAAGAAGATGAGGGGGGATTGAAACAGACTAAAAAATGCTACATGGAAGAAAGATGGGGTAGAATGAGAGGGAAGTACTGAAAAAGAGAAGAACAGCTGAGGGAGACTGGGAGAATGGAAGAGAGAGAAAATATGCAAACAGGGGAAGAGAAAAGAAACAGGAACAGATAAGAAGGTGATGGAAAAGATAAGAAGTAAACGAGAAAAGATACGGGGTGGACGAGCGCAGGGAAGGTCGCGAGGGACAGGAAAGCCTGGTGGAAGCGGTGAGGCTGGACACAGGAGTGAATGACTAGAAGAGAGTGGGGGCCTAGGCGAGGGAGTGGAGAAGGGAGGGAGGGAGTGGGAATGGAACTAACCTGGAAGGAGACCAGAAAGAAGCAGGGGAGGGGGAGGCGAGAGGTGTCAGGGAGGCAGGTTGAATGCAGGAGAGAGCCTACGAGATTGATGGGGTCTTTGCCCCTCCTCCTGCAGCAGACAGGTCCAGCCCCCACAGCCCCCCAGCTCCATCAGCCCCCCAGTGCTGCAAGACCCGCGGGGGGCGCTGATTGGCTGCGCCGACGACCACATGCTGCTCCTTATAAAGAAATGCTAATTTGTGATGGTGGGCTCCGCTTCCCTCCCTCCCGAGCCCTCTCTGCTGCGGTATTTTCTTCTGCAATTCACCTAGAGCCGGGAAGAGGAAACCTGCAGCAGAGAGTAAGGGAAGAACCGGGAGCACCCACAGCCGACACCCCAGACCACCATGGCCACCCCCACCGAGCGGACGGAGAAAGGTCAGAGACCACCTGCCCCATATACACTTTTATATGTACCCCCTTCTTTTCCATCATTAGGGCTCCAGCTCAACAGGGATGGGACGGGGTGGGATGAGATGGGGAAAGGATGTGCTGCAGTGTCCGGACTCCGGCATCCTGGGTACCACTGCTGGATCTGGGTATCAGTACTGAGTACGAGTGCCTAGTATCAGTGTTGACTACTAATACTATTATTGGATCTGGGTACTGCTGGGTCTGGGCACCATTACTCAGTTTTACTGTCACTATTGGGTCTGGGCACCAGTACTCAGTTTTACTGTTACTATTGGATGTGGGTATCAGTACTGAACCCTAGTGTCATTACTGGTTCTGGGTACCTGTACTCAGTTTTACTGTGACTATTGGATCTGGGTACCAGTACTGAGTCCTAGTGTCCCTGCTGGATCTGGGCACTAGTACTCGGTTTTACTGTCAGTATTGGATCTGGGTACCAGTACTGATCCTAGTGTCACTACTGGATCTGGGCACTAGTACTCGGTTTTACTGTTACTATTGGATCTGGGTAGCAGTACTGAAACTAGTGTCATTGCAGGATCTGGGGAGCAGTACTCAGTTTTACTATCACTATTGGATTTGGCTACAAGTACTGGTTCCTAGTGTCAATACTGGATCTGGGCACCCACTATTGGTCTTGGGTACCAGTACTGAGTCCTAGTGTCCCTGCTGGATCTGGGCACTAGTACTCGGTTTTACTGTCACTATTGGATCTGGGTACCAGTACTGAGTCCTGACACATGTGCTCAGTTTTTCCTTCACTATTGGATCTGAGCACCAGTACTGAGTGCTAGTGTCACTACTGGGTGTGGGTACCAGTACTCAGATTTACTGCCACTATTGGTTCTGGGTACCAGTGCCGAGTCCTAATGCTACTATTGGCTCTGGGTACCAGTGCAGAATACTAGCACTATTTGTGGTTCTGGCTACCAGTACTGAGTCCTAGGACCACTATTGTTTCGGATTACCAGTATGGCATCCTAGTACTGATGCTGAGTTCAGGTGCCAGCCCTGATTCCTGAGGTCAGTGTTGGCTCCCGGTGTCAGTATCGATCCCTACTCCCTCTATTTGCTCGGGATACCAGTACTGGGTCCTCATATGACTGTCGGGTCTGGGTACGAGAAGAGTAACTATTGAGCCCTGGTATCAATATTTGGGATGAGAACCAGTATTTAGTCACACACCACTATCGAATCCTAGTATCAGTGCTAGGACTGAGCATCACTACTGGATGGGGTCCTTGGATTGGGTCCAGACACTGGTATTTTGTTCCAGCACCGGTATTTGATGATGTCATTGGGGTTCAGTTTCGAGTAGTGGGTCCAGGCACCTATACTGAGCCTGGGTACCGGTACTGGATGTCTACCAGAGTGGGTTGAGTTACCATTAACAGGTTCTAGTGACATTACTAGGTCTGCATACCAATCCTGTGATACGGGGCAAATGTTGGCTCGGGGGTACCACTTCAAATTCTCGGCAGTTCCATTTAATACTCTTGGATTTGGGCACCTTAAGGGAGTCCTCTTTCCATTACTGGTGTCATTATTAGACCCAGATACCACGATTGGACCTTTTCAACATTTCTGGGTGCGGGCACTGATTTTGGGTCCAGTTACCATTATTGTGTATGTTTCTGGACCCAGGTACTGTTATTGGGTCTTGGTACCGTTTCTGTCTCCGAGTATGAATGCTGAGTACCCTTGTTGGTGCATGCTACATTTCTTGGTCTGTGTACCATTACCCGGTATCCTGATTGGGTCCTGGTACCATTTCTAGGCCCATGTAATATAATTGGGCATGGGTATCGTGATTGGTACAGTACTGTGATTGCATTCGGGTACCGTGGCCGGGTCTGAGCACTATTTTTATGTTGCAGTGCCATGTCTGGGCCCGTGCACAATTACCTGGGTGTCCTAACTGGGTCACGTGGGCTGTGTATCATTACTGGGCCTAGCTATAAAATTGGTTGCAGGTAATATAAGCAATTACTGGGCCTGTACCATGAATGGGTCTAGGTTCGTCTCTGGGTCCATGTGCCATTAATCGTGTTTCACAGTAGGGCGGCGCTATTATAAGGCCGCGGTACCATATCTGGGTCCGTGTAATTATCTGCATCCCGGTAGCAGTTCTCGATCTGGTTGCCATTACATGGGTGTCATTATTGGGTCCAGGTACCATTTCTGCGCTCACGTATCTTTAACGGGAGTGGATAATATTACTGTGTCCAGGTACCATTTGTGGGTCGAGATACATTTTCGTGCCATTAATGGACCTCGATATTATTACTATTGGGTCCGGGTAACGTTATTGGGTCCAGGTATCATTTCTTGTGTCATGAACATGGGATTAGAGTACCATTATTGGGTTCAGGTACCATTTGTGGGTCGGGGGTTACCGGTACCAGTACTGGGCTGGCTGAGACACTAATCCTGGGCCCGGGTGTATGTTGTCACTGGTTCCAGGTAGCAGGTCTGTCCCCTACGCGCGGTGATTCGAGGTCACGCCGCTGACGTCGCGCTCGAGATGGGCCCGACCACTGCTCATTCCTGGAGAGAGCCGCCCCCCCCCCACCACCCCCCGTCTCGGGGGCCCCCCCGAGACAGGTGTGGCGGGCCCCGACCCCGTGGCAGTGAACATAGGACAGTGCGGCTAGGTGCTGTTACCGTTCCCACCGTGCCGTGTGTTGTGTAATCCATTGGCCTGTTGCCCAGCTGTCTCCACACCTCCAGGTGTAACTTCCTCTCCTCAGGTGCGGCAGCCAGTGCTCGTTTAAGCGTCTAGCTGCTCATGTAGCCAGCGCTACGCAGTAGGAAATGAGTCGCCCGGAGCCCCCAGGCATTCAATGTACTCCACCCATTACTACGGCCCCGGGCCTCTGGTAGGCAGGTGTCCTGGAAGGGGCTCACGGTGGCACGCGGTGCCGCCTCACACACCCCCCCGTGGGTGCCGTTCGCGCCTCCGTCGGGGGATCACCAGGGCTCCTGATTCACGCGCACGCATATGGTATTTTTCAACACAAACAAAAATGGATTCTGAGGGGGCTCCGCTCCGTATGCCGCAGCTGATGGGCGACAGAGGAGAGCACAGTAACATGGCGGGGAGTCACCCTCTCCCGACCAATGAGAGGCGCTCAGTAGCTGCTCAGTTAATGCCTGACCTGGGAGGGGGCGGGGGTGGGATACGACTGGTGACAGGCGGGGAGAAGTGGATTCGTGGCACGCGATAATGGGGACCGCAGAGCAGTGGCGTAACGAAAGTTTAAGGGACCCCCCTGCAATGTACACGGAGAGGCCCCCGCTCCGGATTTTATCCGGAGCGCTCAGACCTGAGTTCTATGCTGAGGGGGCCCCCTTGCAGCTGCCCTCCCCCCGCACCGCAGGGGATGCGGGGGCCTGTGTTACGCCCCTGCCGCAGAGGGCCCCTCAAGCTGGAACGGTGGCGAGGCCATGGGCTGTCCTGGAAGCGCCATTTCAAATGGCTGTGGGGTTCGTGCATAGAGGAACCGCAACCAGGGGGGTAGCCCGTAGTCAGAGGCACAGGGGAGCTACACTCATGGGGAGCAAGGCGTCTATAGTCAGGAGCACAGGGGAACTACATTCATGGGGCACTTTGGATATGTAATCAGGGACGCAGTCGAGCTACACTCAGTGGGCGCATGGAGCTGTAGTCACTCAGGGACAGGGGAACTTCACTCAGTGGCACATGGGATCTGTGGTTAGGGACACAGATGAGCTACACTCACGGAGCACATGAGATCTGTAGTTAGGTACGTAAGGGTACATGGGATATGAAGTCAGGGACACAGGGGAACTACACTCATTGGACGCATGGGAGCTGTAGTCCGGAGAATAGGTGAACTACACCCACGGCGCACATGGGATCTGTTATCAGGGTGCGCAGGGGAGCTACTCTCCGTGGGTACATGGGATAAGTAGCTAGAGGCACAGAGGAGCTACACTCACGGGGTGCATGGGATCTGTAGTCAGGGCACAGGGAAACTACACTCAGTGGGCGCATGCGATCTGTAGTTAGGGATATAGGGGAGCCACATTCACGGGGCACGAGGGATCCATAGTCAGGGACACAGGGGAGTTACACTTACGGGACACATGAGATTTGTAGTCAGGGACACAGGAGAACTACGCATGGGATCTATACTCCGGGGCATGGGGGAACTACACTAACGGCGCACATGGGATCACAGGGACACAGTGGAGCTACACCCACGGGGTGCTTGGGATCTGTAATCAGGAACACAGAAGAGCTACACTCACGGGGTGCATGAGATCTGTAATCAGGAACACAGAGGACCTACACTCACGGGGTGCATGGGATCTGTAGTCCGGGGAATAGGTGTACTACACTCACGGCGCACATGGGATCTGTTATCAGGGCGCGCAGGGGAGCTACTCTCCGTGGGTACATGGGATAAGTAGCTAGAGGCACAGAGGAGCTACACTCACGGGGCGCATGGGATCTGTATTAATGAACACAGAGGTGCTACACTCACGGGGCGCATGGGATCTGTACTACTAATGAACACTGGGGAGCTACACTCTTTGGGTGCATTGAATCTGTAGTCAGGGACACAGGAGAACTACTCTTGGGGAGCATGGAATCTGTAGTCAGGGGGCACATGGGGTTTGTCGTCAGGGACACAGGGGAGCTACACTCTGTTTGCACATGGGATCTGTATCAGGGACACCGGGGAGATGGACTCTTTGGACACATGGGATCCGTAGCTCCGTGGCATAGGGAGGCTACACTCAGGGGGCACATGGGATCTGTTGTCAGCCGGCACAGGGGAGCTACACTCCATGGGATCTGTAGTCAGGGACACAGGGGAGCTAGTCAGCGGGTGCATGGAATCTAGTCAAGGGCACAGGAGATCTAAACACTATAAGCACATAGGATCTGAAGTCAGGGGGCACAGGGGAGCTACACTCAGTTTGCGCGTGGGATCTGTATCAGGGTCACAGGGGAGATACACTCTTTGGATGCATGGGATCTGTAGTCCGGGTCACAGGGGAGATGCACTCTTTGGACACATGGGATCTGTAGTCCAGGTCATATGCGAACTACACTCAGGGGCACATGGGGCCTGTTGTCAGCAGGCACAGGGGAGCCACAAACATCTGGCACATTGGTCCGGGACACAGGTGAGCTACATTCATGGCACACATCGATTCTAGTCCGGTGCACCAGGGAGCTACATTTATGGGGCACATGGGATCTGTAGTTAGGGACACAGGGGAGCTACACTCATTTTGCGCGTGGGATCTGTATCAGGGGCACAGAGGAGATACACTCTTTGGATGCATGGAATCTGTAATCCGGGTCAGAGGGGAACTACACTCACTGGGCGCATGGGATCTGTAGCAAAGTGGGCACAGGGAAGGTACACTTACAGAGAGCATGGGATTTGTAGTCAGGGGGTCATGGGAGCTACACTCAATGAGCGCATGGGATCTGTAGTCAGTGACACATCAGAGCTACACTCTGGGAGCATGGGATCTGCAGTCAAGGACACAGGGAAACTACACTCAGGAGAAGCATGGAATCAGTCGTTAGGGGGCACAGGGGATCTGTAGTTAGGGGCACAGGGGAGCTACATACTTTGAGCACATAGGATCTGAAGTCAGGGGGCACAGGGTATCTACACTCAGTTTGTGTTTGGGATCTGTATAAGGGTCGCAGGGGAGATACACTCTTTTGGCGCATGCAATATGTAGTCCACTCCGGGGCAAAGAGAACCTACACTCGGGGCACATGGGATGTGCTGTCGGCAGGCACATTGGAGCTACCCTTAGTGGGCGCATGGGATCTGTAGTCAGGGACACAGGGGAGCTACATTCAGTGGGCACATGGAATCTGTAGTCAGGGCATAGGGGAACTTCACTCAGAGGGCACATGGGATCTGTACTCAGGGGCACAGGGGAGCTACATTCAGTGGGCACATGGAATCTCTAGGCAGAGACACAGGAACTACACTTTTGGGGCACATTGCATCTGTACTCAGGGACATAGGGGACTACACTCATTGGGCACATGGGATCTTTAGTACGGGGAATAGGGTAGGCATACTCACAGGGCACATGGGATTTGTAGTCAGGGGGACAGAGGAGTTTCACTCAGTGTGCACATGGGATCTGTGGCCATGGACACAGGGAAGTCACATGTGCGCTTCAGTCAGTGGCAAAGGGAACTGACGGAATATGGGCGCTAAAGCCAGAGCCGCAAATGTGCAAAACTCAGGAGGCACCTGAAAGCAAGAGCCGGGGGCAGAGGGCAGTTACAGAGCTATAATCATGGGTACCATGGAGCTATAAACAGGGTCACAGAAGACCTATAGTTAGGGGCACAAGGGAGCTATAACCAGGGGCACAGATGAGCTATAGTTAGGGGCACAAGGAAGCTATAAACAGGGTCACAGAGGACCCATAGTCAGGGGCACAGGGGAGCTATAACCATGGGCACAGAGGAGCTATAGTCAGGGGCTCAGGGGAGCTATACCCAGGGGTACAGAGGAGCTATAGTTAGGGGCACAAGGGAGCTATAACCAGGGGCACAGATGAGCTATAGTTAGGGGCACAAGGGAGCTATAAACAGAGTCACAGAAGACCTATAGGCAGGGGCACAGGGGAGCTATAACCAGGGGTACAGAGGAGCTATAGTTAGGGGCACAAGGGAGCTATAACCAGGGGCACAGATGAGCTATAGTTAGGGGCACAAGGGAGCTATAAACAGGGTCACAGAAGACCTATAGTCAGGGGCACAGGGGAGCTATAAACAGGGGCACAGAGGAGCTATAGTTAGGGGCACAAGGGTGCTATAACCAGGGGCACAGATGAGCTAGAGTTAGGGGCACAAGGGAGCTATAAAGAGGGTCACAGAGGACCCATAGTCAGGGGCGCAAGGGGGCTATAACCATGGGCACAGAGGAGCTAAAGTCAGGGGCTCAGGGGAGCTATAACCAGGGGTACAGAGGAGCTATAGTTAGGGGCACAGGGGAGCTATAACTAGGGTCACAGAAGACCTATAGGCAGGAGCACAGGGGAGCTATAACCAGGGGTACAGAGGAGCTATAGTTAGGGGCACAAGGGAGCTATAACCAGGGGAACAGATGAGCTATAGTTAGCGGCACAAGGGAGCTATAAGCAGGGTCACAGAAGACCTATAGGCAGGGGAGCTATAACCAGGGGTACAGAGGAGCTATAGTTAGGGGCACAAGGGAGCATTAACCAGTGGCACAGATGAGCTATAATTAGGGGCACAAGGGAGCTATAAACAGGGTCACAGATGACCCATAGTCAGGGGCACAGGGGAGCTATAACCATGGGCACAGAGGAGCTATAGCTAGGGGCACAAGGGAGCTATAACCAGGGGCACAGATGAGCTATAATTAGGGGCACAAGGGAGCTATAAACAGGGTCACAGAGGACCCATAGACAGGGGAGCTATAACCATGGGCACGGAGGAGCTATAGTTAGGGGCACATGGGAGCTATAACCATGGGCACAGAGGAGCTATAGTCAGGGGCTCAGGGGAGCTATAACCAGGGGTACAGATGAGCTATAGTTAGGAGCACAAGGGAGCTATAAACAGGGTCACAGAAGACCTATAGGCAGGGGCACAGAGGAGCTATAGTTAGGGGCACAAGGGAGCTATAACCAGGGGCACAGATGAGCTATAGTTAGGGGCACAAGGGAGCTATAAACAGGGTCACAGAGGACCCATAGTCAGGGGCACAGGGGAGCTATAACCATGGGCACAGAGGAGCTATAGTCAGGGGCTCAGGGGAGCTATAACCAGGGGTACAGAGGAGCTATAGTTAGAGGCACAATGGAGCTGTAACCAGGGGCACAGATGAGCTATAGTTATAGGCACAAGGAAGCTATAAACACGGTCACAGAGGACCCATAGTCAGGGGCACAGGGGAGCTATAACCATAGGCACAGAGGAGCTATAGTCAGGGGCACAGGGGAGCTATAACCATGGGCACAAAGGAACTATAATTTGGGGCACAAGGGAGCTATAAACAGGGTCACAGAAGACCAATAGTCAGGGGCACAGGGGAGCTATAACCAGGGGCACAGATGAGCTATAGTTAGGGGCACAAGGGAGCTATAAACAGGGTTACAGAAGACCTATAGGCAGGGGCACAGGGGAGCTATAACCAGGGGTACAGAGGAGCTATAGTTAGGGGCACATGGGAGCTATAGGTAGGGGCACAAGGGAGCTATAAACAGGGTCACAGAGGACCCATGGTCAGGGGCACAGGAGAGCTATAACCATGGGCACAGAGGAGCTATAGTCAGGGGCACAGGGGAGCTATAACCAGGGGTACAGAGGAGCTATAGTTAGGGGCACAAGGGAGCTATAACCAGGGGCACAGATGAGCTATAGTTAGGGGCACAGGGGAGCTATAAACAGGGTCACAGAGGACCCTTAGTCAGGGGCACAGGGGAGCTATAACCATGGGCACAGAGGAGCTATAGTCAGGGGCACAGGGGAGCTATAACCATGAGCACAGAAGAGCTATAATTTGGGGCACAAGGGAGCTATAAACAGGATCACAGAAGACCTATAGTCAGGGGCACAGGGGAGCCATAACCAGGGGGCACAGATGAGCTATAGTTAGGGGCACAAGGGAGCTATACACAGGGTCACAGATTACCTATAGGCAGGGGCACAGGGGAGCTATAACCAGGGATACAGAGGAGCTATAATTAGGAGCACAAGGTAGCTATAAACAGGGTCACAGAAGACCTATAGTCAGGGGCACAGGGGAGCTATAACCAGGGTCACAGAAGACCTATAGGCAGGGGCACAGGGGAGCTATAACCAGGGCCACAGGTGAGCTATAGTTAGGGGCACAAGGGAGCTATAAACAGGGTCACAGAGGACCCAAAGTCAGGGGCAGAGGGGAGCTATAACCATGGGCACAGAGGAGCTATAGTCAGGGGCACAGGGGAGCTATAACTATGGGCACAGAGGAGCTATAATTAGGGGCACAAGGGAGCTATAAACAGGGTCACAGAAGACCTATAGTCAGGGGTACAGGAGAGCTATAAACAGGGTCACAGAAGACCTATAGGCAGGGGCACAGGGGAGATATAACCATGGGCACAGGTGAGCTATAGTTAGGGGCACAAGGGAGCTATAAACAGGGTCACAGAAGACCTATAGGCAGGGGCGCATGGGAGCTAAAACCAGGGGCACAGATGAGCTATAGTTAGGGGCACAAGGTAGCTATAAATAGGGTCACAGAAGACCTATAGGCAGGGGCACAGGGGAGCTATAACCAGGGGTACAGAGGAGCTATGGTTAGGGGCACAGAGGAGCTATAGTGAAGGGCACAAGCGAGCTATATACAGGGGCACAGAGGAGCTATAGTTAGGGGCACAAGGGGGCTATAATTGTGGCATGGAGGAGCTATAGTTAGAGACACAAGGGCTATAAATAGGGGCACAGAGGAGCTATAGTCAGGGGCACAAGGGAGCTATAAACAGGGGCACAGAGGAGCTAAAGTTAGGGGCACAAGGGGGCTATAAATAGTGGCATAGTGGAGCTATAGTTAGGGGCACAAAGGAGCTATGAACAGGGGCACAGAGGAGCTATAGTTAGGGGCACAAGGAGCTATAAATAGGGGCACAGAGGAGCTATAGTTAGGGGCACAAGGGGGCTATAAATAGTGGCATAGTGGAGCTATATTTAGGGGCACAAGGGAGCTATGAACAGGGGCACAGAGGAGCTATAGTTAGGGGCACAAGGGTGCTATAAACAGGGGCACAGAGGAGCTATAGTTAGGGGCAAAAGGGGGCTATAAACAGTGGCACATAGGAGCTATTGTTAGGGGCACAAGGGGGCCATAAACAGTGACACAGAAGAGCTATAGTTAGGGGCACAAGGGAGCTATAAACAGTGGCATAGGTGAGCTAGAGTTGGGGGCACAGAGGCGCTATAACCAGGACACACGGGCTATAGTGGAGAGCCTAGAGGAGCTATAAACAAGGGCACAGAGAGCCTACAGACAGTGGCATAAGGGATCTATAATCAGGGGTACGGGGAGCTATGCACAGGGACACAGGGGAGCTATAAACAGGGCACAGGGAAGCTGTGGGCAAGGAACAGGAGGGCTATGGACAGAGGTAAATAGGGCCTGTACTCAGGGTAGGGGTAGACATGGGTGCAGCGGAGCAGCATTTAATGGTACAGGGGACATATAGTCAATGGCTTAGGGGATCTGCAATTAGAGGCACAGGAGAGTAACAGTCAGGGGCACAGGGGAGCTGCAGTTAGAGACATGAGGGAGTAACAATGAGGGGCACAGAAGAGCTGCGGTTAGAGGCACAGGAGAGTACCAGTCAGGGGCACTGGGGAGCTGCATTTAAAGACACCCGGGAGTAACAGTCAGGGGCACACAGTCGCTGCAGTTAGAGACACAGGGGATTAACAGTCAATGGCACATTGGAGCTGAAGTTACAGACACACAGGAGTAGGAGTCAGGGGCACAGGCAGGGCACAAGTCTGGGGTACACTCGGGTAGATGGTGTCCACCCTCTATTTTCACAGGGTGGACCCAATCCACCCTGACAAGAAGTTGGGCCCCACAGAAATATGCTGTATTTGTCCCAGTGTGGGTTTCAGACACTAAGACACATTCAGCATTGCCTGCACGTTGTCTGCTTTCATTCCAAGCAGCAACATGTAGGAGGGAGGGGCTTTCTTATTTTAAATTCCAGCTGCCCCAAAACAAAGGCCGAAGTTAATTTGTTCAAGTATCCTGGGTGGGGGCTATCTGGAGCCTCACATCTAAATGTAATGGAGGGGAAACAAAGGCACACAGATTATCACTTCACAGGATCTTAAGAGAGGCATGCTTTTGAATTTGTTCAGGTCCTGCATATAAGAGATTTGCATGAACTGTAAGAATGTTAAATGTGTTGGTCTGTCCAAGTATTTACACAAATAACAATTTAAATACCACTATTTTGTTTTATTTCTTTTATAGTGCTACTCTTTCCAATGCAGGTTGTCTGAGCGCTTTACATCACACGTAAACTTTATGAATATGACACTTTACAACGCACGCGTTACAACGCGTGTCATTACAACAAATTTTTTACATCGCAAAATCCATTACAAAGCATGTCGTTACAACGCATGTCGTTACAACGCATAATCCATGACAACGCAATTACTATTCTAACTCCGCCGGGGCGTTACTTTGGGGAATGCGTTGTAATGGATTATGCGATGTAATGACATGCGTTGTAATGGATTTCACGTTGTAAAACATTCGTTGTAATGACGCGTTGTAACGCGTGCGTTGTAAACGATGTTTCCCAAACTTTATACATTGACAATAAATCATTTGTTTAACTCAATGTGCAGGATGTTTAACAAAAGTCAGTGAGGGTTACAACGTGTAGGAGGCGCGTGCCCTTCATAGCCCACTGTCTTCTATTAGAAGGAATACAATTTATGAACTGTAAGTAATAAAAGGAAATTTGTGTTAAAAGCAGTAAACCACTTATCTAGCTACATAAAATAAAAATCAGTTATCTGCATGTTACATGATGTGCTTTGCAGAAGACACATTGGCCCTCTATGCTACTTTAATTTAAAACTGGAGCTAGACACAACACAAATCTCTTCAGTAAATATGTTAACCTCTAGAGTAATCTTAGCATTATTATTATTCCCTGAGATTTACTGGGCACACAAAGATCACTGCAACAGGTGCCTTAACCCAATAAAATATTTAAAAATTCAGACTTTGCAACTAATTAATCAGAACATGTTTATTGCCATATTTCTCCTTGCTGCCAATTTCTTTGTGGCAGGGTTTTTAAAAACATAAATGTATAAGTTGAAGCCCAGATATTGTGTTGGGGTTGCTTCCCTTTTTAGACACAACCGTAGCAAAATTTCACTTGTTCAGTCTGGTAATGAGCTCAAATGTACTTGTGATAGAACTGCTAAACATATGTCTTAGGTGTTAAGATCTAATGTCACTTCTTCTGATGTCACTTCTTGTGAAGTCATGGGTTGTGAAGCCACTTCCTGTAATGCCATGTGCGATGTCACATGCCGTGATGTCGTGTGCTGCGATGTCACTTGCATTCTGGCTAATTTGTTTAATCCCCCTCACTTCTATTTTTTGGACTTGTGCCCTGGGCACAGGGTAGCTGCAGTTAGAGATACTTAGGAGTACAGTCAGGCGCACAGAGAAGCTGCAGTTAGAGACACACAGGAGTAACAGTCAGGGACGCAAATGAGCTGCAGTTAGAGACACACGAGAGTAACAGTCAGGGGCACAGGGGAGCTGCAGTTAGAGACACAAGGGAGTAACGGTCAGAGGCACAGGGGTGCTGCAGTTAGAGACACAAGGGAGTAACAGGGGCACAGGGGAACTGCAGTTACAGACACACAGGAGTAACCGTCAGAGGAACAGGGGAGCTGCAATTACAGACACGCAGGAGTAACATTCAGGGGCACAGGTGAGCTGCATTTAGAGACACATGGGAGTAACAGTCAGAGGCACAGGGGAGCTGCAGTTAGAGACACATGGGAGTAATGGTCAGAGGCACAGGGGAGCTGCAGTTAGAGACACAAGGGAGTAACTGGGGCACAGGGGAGCTGCAGTTAGAGACACATGGGAGTAATGGTCAGAGTCACAGGGGAGCTGCAGTTAGAGACACAAGGGAGTAACAGGGGCACAGGGGAGCTGCGGTTAGAGACACATGGGAGTAATGGTCAGAGGCACAGGGGAGCTGCAGTTAGAGACACAAGGGAGTAACATGGGCACAGGGGAACTGCAGTTACAGACACACAGGAGTAACCGTCAGAGGAACAGGGGAGCTGCAATTACAGACACGCAGGAGTAACATTCAGGGGCACAGGTGAGCTGCATTTAGAGACACACAGGAGTAACAGTCAGGGACGCAAGTGAGCTGCAGTTAGAGGCACAGGAGTAACAGTCAGGGGCACTGAGGAGTTGCAGTTGGAGACACATGGAAGTAACAGGGGAGCTGAGACACCTGGGATTAACAGCCTGGGGCTCAGAGGAGCTGCAGTTAGAAGCACACAGGAATATTAGTTAGGGGCTTCAGATGAGCAGCAGTTAGAGAAACACAGGTGTAACAGTTTGTAGAACAGAGTTTATTGTAAGGGGCACAGAGGAGCTGCAGTTAGTAGGCCAGGCAGGTGGGGCACATTGATCTTTAATTCAAGGGTGCAGGTAGGTGATAGCCAGTATCACATATAAGCTACAAGGTGTTACAGTCACGGGGAGCATGGGTCCTTGGAGATAAACCCAGTGGCACAGTGGAGCTACACGGGGACTTCATACATGGGGCATGGGGGAAATAGAAAGAGGCACATGTGAACCGGGGCCAGTGGGGACCTACACTTAGGGGCACATAGGAGTGGAGTCACAGGGATAAGTTAGCGACACATATGAACTACATATGAGGCACATGGGCCTTTATTCAGGTGGGCATGGATTTAGAGTCAACGGAACCTCACACACATGGGACCTCTATTGTCAGCATGTTACACTGAGTTTCTGCCAGAAGTCTCAGGTATTCCCTTTGTACTTGGGACAGCCCTACCTCCAACCTCTCACTCCAGCTGCTGTATCTTCCCGGTTCACCTTCACCCTTTAATCTCTATATTCTCCCCCACACTAACTCTCATGCTTCACCCACATCGTCTGTCTCAATCTTCCAGTATTTCTTCCACTCTCCCACACGCAGCATCTCTCCTCCATCTCCCACACCCTGTCCTGCCCACTCTGCCACAACCAGTACGTCTCGCCCACTCCATGCATCCCTCAGCCATCCAGTCTTGCAGTCTTTCACTCGCTTTCACTCCCAGTCTTACTCTCACTTTTCTCATCTCTCCCTCACCCAAGTGCCCCAGAAGTTGGGGCAAATAGCCGGGGCCTCAAGCACAAATGAGTGGTTCAGATTAGGAAACATGTTAATTTTTTGGCCTTTGACAAAAGCTAGACTTGGGGCTAAGGTCCTCAAAAGCTGGGGTCCTCCTAGACCTCTGAGTGACTCTGCCCATGCCTAATCTGTTTTCCATTCAAACAAGTCTCTTTCACACTCCCTCGCATCTCCAAAGGTAACCCACTCTCTGCCCCGCACGTGTATTCACTCTCTCACACACACCCTTCCATCCCTCACACTCACACGTCTAGTCTGACTCGCTCCCCTAATGCCCTTGTTATACAGATTTGCAGAGCACACTGTCACCCTGGAGGGTATCCTGGCACTGAGCAGTTGTGAGCCAAGGCACACCTGAGGCCTAATGGGACAGCTTGAAAAGTCAGGTCTTCAACTTCTTACGGAATTCAAGAAGTAAGGAGGGGGCTCTCGTGTGTAGCAGCACTATTACCTTATTTAGGAGCGATGTAGGAGAAGGTGTGATCGCCAGATCTGGTTTTCCGTATGTGTGGGATTTGCGAAAGTAGGAGTCCGGACAAGCAAAGGTGTCTGGAAGGTGTCAATCCCCCCCTTCACAGGCCCTTGGGGCACGCAGAGCTTACTGGGCCCAATCGTGATGGTTGAGGCCTTTTACTCCTGATTCCTGATGTCCCAAGGCCCAACCTAATATGGATCCTGAGAAACTGGGTAAAGTACCCCTTATGCACTTGACTCTCAGGGGTAGCTGTGGACGAGCAGTCAAAGGCTCCCTCAGGGTGGGGGTGTAGATACAGATGAGTGAAGATGACTCATTACTCAAAGTGCACAGAGTACGAGCAATAAATCATTGTCCAGTACAATACTTACTTATAGGAAAAAGAAGTATTATATTTCTAACTCTACACACTCAAAGAAATAATGAAATTCATGATCAATAACATGACCCCCTTGAGGTCGGACCTCTAGTAGTTGTCAGGCAAATCCCTGTCCCACCCTTTTCCTTATAACATGGTTGGGTTATTTCCAATTCACTGGTGACCGCATCCAGGGAATGATCACTAAAAGGTCATACGTAGGAGTTTCCCTTTGACTCTTCTGGGATTAGACAAAAGTGTCTAGGGTGCTGCTGCACTGTTAAAAGTGAGCCCCCTGTAACCCCTCAGGCCCAATTCTAGTCTTACTCGCTCTAGTGGTATGGAAGCGTTCAGCGGAGCAGGGAGTGCCCTCTCTGGGTGCTCACAATTTCGGATCCTATACAGTAACGTTGGGCTGCCTGTGCAGACTCTCTCCCATGAGCTGTGCTGCCGGCTTGTCCCAGTGATCGAAGCTGCTCCTGCTACTCGAGACAAGGTAAGTCACTCTTCCCCTCACGGGGTAGGGATTCGATCCTCCAGCTCCCGACAGGAGCCCAGCGAGTGTGCAACGTCTTCAAGGTCCTCAGGAAACAGTCAGGTGCAGGCCTTGGTGTGCGGACTGGACTTGTCAGTCACAGCCGCAATCCTCCATATGACCCAAACTCCTAAAAATGTAAGTACCAGCAGCCCCTTCTGGTATACAGGGTTGCCACGATACCCTCCGCTGAAGCTCAGAGTTCTCCTCTACTATCACGCTCACTTCCGCAGCCCCTCCTGGCACACAGGGTTGCAGATTAAGGCAGTAACAAGTCTTTAATAAATAATTTAACAGTAGCCCCCTCTGACATATGGTGTCGCCTCAATGAGGCAATGCGGACCTGGGACTTCCCACACAGCACTCGCGTTATGGCTTAGATCACGGTAGTCCTCTCCTGGCATACAGGAGTCATCAATTACTTCTGCGCACAAGCAATGACCCAATCGTTGCACAGCAGTTCCCTCACACCTCGCTCAGGTCATCCTTTCGGTAGGGCTGTCCACTGGACCTCCCTCCCTCCAACTCTCTTCTCTTACTCACAGGGCATGCTGGTCTTGGCAGGCAGACAGGAGCTGGTGCTCCAGGGCAGGTGATCTTGGATTTTGTGGGTGATGTCCGCTCACCCAACAGGGAGGCTAGCAGGCCTTTGCCCCCAGTCCTGTCCATATGCAGAAATCGTGCAGAGCTTCCCCTTCTTACACAGCCCATCTGGCTAGTTGGCATATGGCAAATTTTAGGGTCTCACCCTCACCTTCTTATAGTCCTTTTCCAGACACCCCATGTGATTTAGGGTCTGAGTCTTTGAGGGGGTCTCTATGCTGTACAGCCAATGTATTTTTCTCTAGAGGTCCCTGGCTCCACGCTAGGCCCGTTTGGGGCTGTAGAATTCATGTTAATGAGTAAAGACAATGCGCTTCAGCCTTTTGTCAGGGTATGCTTAGGTAACACTCAGCACAGCTGCGGAGTTTATCGTGCATATTGCTATATATTTATACCAATAAATACATCATTATGAAGCCCCGGTCCAGCTCTGCTGGGTTGATTAGCTCTGGGCCTCAAAAGCATGCGCTTTGGTGAGCTGCACCATTATGGTCAGGTATTGCCGAGTGCCAGCTCCTGACCTGGTAAAGGACCCCCATGGGGCCTCCTACCCCCCTGTCTCCCCCATCACCCAGTTTTAGCACAGACAGCACCCTACACTTTCTTTTGGAAACTTTTGGGTTAGGGTTCATAAAACCCCCGGACGTATTTATTGCACTCAAAAAAAAATCACATATAAAAAACTTTCAGTCTCACTTTTATAAATGAATACGCAGAAACTCCATAACACCCCATACAGTATTATTTACAATTTGTTGGATGGCTAACCTTAAGATAGACTCTAATACATAGCCATTCCTAACCGTATCTAATCTTGTCCCTGTGTATCCTGCATTGAGCCTATGAGTGAGATCATGACTGGTCCACCTGTGAGGTCCCCCTGGATTGATCTTGCGCAGGGGCCCCATCTGCCCAAGTTACCTACTTTGGGCATCCCTACACCCTCAATATCCCCCCCAACGGCCTGTGAAGCTAGCTTTGGCGTCCACATGCCCGTGCAGGGATTGGCTGTAAAGGCCTGTTGCCAACGTGCACTCCCACATGCCCCACACCCTCCAGCCGACTTGCTGGAAGCACCCCCTGGAAGGCTTTGAGAGACCGCTGATGCCTTCTATGGACCGTAAATGCCCCACCAATCATGACCTCACATGCAGACCAAGGACACAACCATAAATGCGACAAACACTGACTCCACTGCAAGAAAAAGAGGTTAAGTACAAATGAGTGTGAACCAGACAGTAAACAAACATGTCAACTTAAAATCTGGAAGCTGAAAAGGAAAAAAAGTAGTAACCTGCAAAAGGAGAAACATTAGCACCAGCAAGAAAACGCTGCCTAAGGGGTTGGTGAGCGGGACAAAAAAGGATTAAATATGCCCCGTGATGGCAGCCAGCAGCATCCTGGCTCCAGAGCGGCGACAAATGAAAGAGGCCGCTTCGCCACTCCGCCTTCCCTTTTAAATGGGCGGGGTCTGGCGCTAGCCAGTTCTAAGGCGACCCGGAAGCATTTAACCGCCTACGGTTCGCAGCGGGCCTGGTGACCAATGCCTGCGCTGCTTGTAGGCTGGTGCCGGTGGTACCATACGGCTTCACCCCCAGTTACACCTCCGCCCCACCCCCATGGGCAGGCACCAGCATCCCGCCATAGGCACGGCGCCCCCTAGTCGAGGGTGCCTGGGCATAAGGTCTCTGTGGGCTTGAACAATTATTAGAGCGTGTTAAAGCTGTGTACTCCTCGAACACTGCTGCTGGGACTAAACTGGATGAATTTCTGCTTGGACCCCTGGCTGAAGTATTTGTGTGCGGCAGAACGCTCTAACCAACCCCTGCCCAGGTGGTCGGATTTTAATAGCAGGAACACAATAAACACACGGCCACCACCGCTAGGTGCCTAGAGACTTGGCTGTTTTTTGCACCAGGTAACTGGTGAGCACTGTGAAACTTTCCTCACATTGGCCCACATCAAGGTGCTACATCTACATTTCTTAGTATTGTAGAAAGTTTGATTCTGTTTCCCTTTCACAACCAGAGTCGGGTTAACCGTTTCTACACAAGAGACCCCTAGAGGATTGTGGTCCACCCATTGTCAAAGTGCGTGCGACTCCCTCTCTCCTCTGTGTGCCTTCCCCTTGTAACACCAGCGGCAGGCACTGAGTACCTGAACCCCTTAAGTTTGAGTGGGAGGGTACCGGCACTTCTCAGGTGAGGTGCAGTGCTTTTAATTGGACAGTCTCCTCTGTGGACTTTCTCCTTGTAACACCGGCGGCAGTTCTTTAAATGGGCGGGTACTGGAAGGCACTGAGTACCTGCACCCCTTCATAGTGCCAATATCGGCAACACACTCCCCATCACACATACAGCAATCTCCTGATGAAATAAACAGACAAGACACCTTTTTCATGGAGAAAATTGCTGCAGGTTTATTTGCATACCAAAATATGCCAACATGGTGGGTTAGCTTACGGGCGATCCAAGGGCAGGCAGCCCCTCCATCGCCTGCCCACCTGAAGAGCCAAATTGCACCGTGGCCCTAGCCAATCGTTGCTTACCAATTTTGGGGGAGGGTTTACCCCCTCCCACCTGTGGACCGCCAGTCCACCCATTTACTCACACCCCCTGAGGGGGGACGGAGCGTTCCAGGCAGCCCCCGGTTGCTCAGGTTTACAACTGCCCATAGGACTAGCGGGGCGACGGCGCTCCTCCAGGGTCCACGGCGAGGACTTCCTGGGGATATTTGGCATTTGCACCCTTGTTGTGCTCCTGAAGAGGGTACCTGTGTGTACCTTTCAGCCTCTGGATCGCCCTGTAACTCCGCCAGCAACACAAAATAACAAGTTAACAGCCTCTCCCACTCCCTGTATACACGCAGGGTAAGCGGTAGGGAGGGAAACAGCGTGAAGGAAAGGCACAAAGAGAGCGCCAGGTGGGCGGGAGAGGTACTTATACCTATCTCCCCGCCCACCAGTGCCTGGAAATGACGCAGGGCGCACGGACCCAGAGGGGGTCCCTCAGCACTAGGCTGTCACTGTGTGCCCTCATGTGGCACTAAGGCAGCCGCCCTCTTCTGGGGGTTCCCTGCGTGGACCGTGGGCAGCCACATAGTGCCAATATCGGCAACACACTCCCCATCACACATACAGCAATCTCCTGATGAAATAAACAGACAAGACACCTTTTTCGTGGAGAAAATTGCTGCAGGTTTATTTGCATACCAAAATATGCCAACATGGTGGGTTAGCTTACAGACGATCCAAGGGTAGGCAGCCCCTCCGCCGCCTGCCCACCTGAAGAGCCAAATTGCACCGTGGCCCTAGCCAATCGGTGCTTACCAATTTTGGGGGAGGGTTTACCCCCTCCCACCTGTGGACCGCCAGTCCACCCATCTACTCACGCCCCCTGAGGGGGGCGGAGCGTTCCAGGCAGCCCCCTGTTGCTCAGGTTTACAACCGCCCGTAGGACTAACGGGGCGCCGTCGCTCCTCCAGTGTCCACCGCGAGGACTTCCTGGGGATATTTGGCATTTGCACCCTTGTTGTGCTCCTGAAGAGGGTACCCCTGTGTACCTTTCAGCCTCTGGATCGCCCTGTAACTCCGCCACAGCTCTGGGTGTGGCCACCGTCACAACCAGGGCCCCCCACCAAGGCAGGCATTCTTAGCTACATCCTGCTGACTCCAGGGCCTCTCCCAGATTCAGCAAAAACAAGTCCATGCCCACTCTAGACAGGTGAACCCCATCTTCTTCAAAACACCCTGTGGACTTGGCATGCAGCAAACCATGCCTGATAAAGCCAAACCCCCTCTGTTCAGTGAATTTACGCATGGCACTGTTAACTCTCCTGTGCGAGGTTTCCACGGCATCCCCTGACCAGGCTCCTCGTCACACTAAACGTGGGGTTATCTCTGACCACCATAACTCACATGCCCCCAATTGGTTGCTTAACTTACACATGGGGGACTTCATTATTTGCAGCAGATCCCTTCTCCCCAAGAGAGTCAGATCATTGCCTCCCAGGTGTATGACCAGGATGTTGGGAGGGGAGACCCCCCCTAGTCTGTGCTGCAGCTTCTTCAGCAAGCTGTTCCAGCGCATGCCTGCGTACCCCAACCAAATTATCTCGGTGGCGGAAAAGCCATGCCTCCATTTCCGGCTTTCCGTCCACCGTGCCACTCTCAAGACGCCCGAATGGCCAATCGCCCAGACCTTTGATCCTGGCAAAATAAAGAAATGTAAGGTTGCTAAACACATTTATTGAATCACTGCAAACCAACCAATACAAAACTCAAAATTGCACATTATTACACAATAAAACTGCACACCACCAAGCATCTGGTGCATCACCGGGTTGCCCCAGGTACCTTTACAATTCGCCTGTACATACAAAACTTAAAATGTCCTCAGGCCATTCCCTTGGGTGGCTTACGGACGGATGTACCATTTAAAACATTGGGATTCCCATCGTCCCACCTGCATAATGCGCTCCGCTGACATGCCCGCCCTGAAGGCTGTAGTTGCTGCCCCTATCCTGAAAGAGTGACTGCGAAAGCACTTGCCAGGACCCGTGTTGCCCGAAATAGTTAACCATGCCTTCATTACCTGCTCAACCTGAAACTTGAGCAGGTACCTGCTCCCTCCAAATTTGAGTGCACGCTGTGTGCTGGTAACTGATACCTGCCTTTTCTTGAATAATGGACATGCCAGATGTTCTTAATGCATTGTAGCCATTTTGTGCTTTAACACCTTGTTTGCCCAACTTTTGGGACAGCAGCACACTTAATCGATGACAGCCATAGTGGCTAGGCTGGTTGTGGACGCTATCAGGGTGGGGAATATATTGCTTAACTGAGGCAACCTGTCACATGCCCTTGGTTCCAGAGTGCACATACTTCGCTCAATTTGACCAGACATTTGCATAGACCATTTTGATTGCTAAGCCATGACAAACACATTAATGGTGTCAAATCTGGTTTGAGGGAATGTTTGTATTGTGCACCCTATTGCAGTCACTGCACCCCTTTTTGGAGTGACAACTTACGCAGCCCACCCGGCTTGCTTAACTGCAGTCCGATCACAGATAACACTACCTGCTAACCATCTGTGAACCTTGGTGCCTAATCCAGCTAAAGACATGGTTCACTTCGTTAACCCCGGAATTGAATGCCCTCCACAGAATCAAAGTCGGGTTTGGCTTACCTTCCAGTCACCTTGAGATTCATGTTGGATCATTTTTTCCCCCGCATAGCCAGAGAGTCTTGCATATTATTAAACCATGATAATGTCGGAATCTAAGATTCCCAGTTTAATGTTTTGCCACAGCCTATCTTTTGTGAGTCCGCTGGAACCCCTCTGCCTCACTGCAAGTAACCTCGCTACTTACTACAGGTCCCTTAATGCACTTGCCTGTCCCTCAACGACGCCTGGCAACAACATGACGCATTGCAGCTTGGTGAAGAGGGTTTTTAGAGCCAGACGTACCCCAGTCCGTGTTTTCAGCATTTATCCTTTATGGAGGCTGCAGTTCGTATGAAGTGTGTGTCAATGTCCTGGCAAGGCATACCCAATAGCCTGTTCCACGTTGGTGACTATCCTACTATGATGTGTAAAGGCTCGACTATCCAATGAGCTTAGAAATATGTGACATTGAGCAAGGTGTCCACCTGTACTTGCCATGTATCCCTCCTTTCTTACAGGAATTTTTTGCCTGTTCAGTTAAATCTGTGGTGTTTGCCCCTCAGACTTCCTAGGCAGCTTAACTGCTAGCAATGTGAGCAGCTGCTGACATTAAAGGGGGAATCTCCCGGTTGCAACATGAAATGTTACACCGCCCACTGTGAGTAGTTGCTGACATTAATGAGGGAATCTCCTGGTTGCAACTTGAAATTTTTACCCCGCCCACTTTAATGTGCTACATTGTAAGCAAATTAGGTACCTAACATATATCTCTACCCCTTGAAAAGATACAATGAACCGCTTTGGTCATGCGAACCTTAATAATCGCAAAATTTTCCATGAACATACCTCTAAATGTCTCAGAGGTGGGGAGGCCGAAGAACACAAGACACAGGCAGTGTCCAAATGAGAATGGATCTATACAGCCATGAGACCAGAGATACACATACCTGAACCCACAGATACACCTTTGAGGTATGCTGACCTAGCCCAAAATCTGCATCCCCTGCTCCTGAACTGAGAACATATTGAATGGGGGGCAACCCCTCAGCCTCTGAAACTCTCAATGATATCAGCTGGCTGAAGCTGCGAATAAATGCTTTACATTTGTTTGCCCAGGCCTGTTGAAAGTAAATTTTGTTCCATTCATCGGAGTGTGGGTGATCTTGAGGTGGGTGGGGGGACTAATCCCTGCCTTCGAAGAACCAGACTTATTGTTTTAACCGATTTTATGGGACACATGCTGCAGAAAAATGGCCCTCCACATCTCTAATTCTAGCCAATTGAATGTGTTACAGTCAGGTGATCAATGAAAGGTGCCCTTGCCCTTCCTTCTGGGGCTGGCTTGGACAGGGCCCCGACACCAGGTGCGAAAGACCCTGCCTCAGAGCTGCAGGTCATGGATGCAGCACAGATGCTACCCGTGCTAGAGGCGAAGAGGTGGATTGCTGTGGACCTACTGACAACTAATCCCCATGCTCCCTCTGGGTTTCCTAAGCACCAGTTTCACATGCCTAGTGGAACCCCCGTGCATCTGACCCCCCGCCGATAGGTTCAGCTCCACTTTTCCCATCCTCTGCAGTCCTATTGCCTATGCGAGACAAGGAGTTGTTAACTTCGGCGCTCCTTAATATCACTCACTCAACCAAGGTGTTACTTGGAATTCAAGTAAAGGTCTGGAACCAGTCCTTCCACCTGTCCTGATCCCGAAACCTGACCCAGACTGTGATAACCCCTTAAGCCTTCCACGCCGGGCTCACCTGGCCACAATGATGTTGCTCTGTTATCTACATTGAGGAACAAGACCGTCCAGCTGTTTTATTAAAGCTGTTGCCCTAGGTGGGTGGAACCACAAAACATGTGAGCTTGCACAAACATGGAGGAAGGCAAGCCAACAAACTGACCATTTCCAGCAACCGAGAGTCACGCAGCCACTCCTTGGCCTGACACTCAACCCGGATAAGTCTATGGTGTTGCATATTATCGAAAAAACCGATCTCTCAGTGCATGCCTGGAACAAATCCAATGCATCACCCTAGTAAGTTAAACTAAACGCAGGGTGGCATGCAAGGCTGAGCCAGCGAAGAAATTAGCTGCCCATGCTAGCAGGCCCTGCATTCCTTGCTCCCCGAGCCATCCGAACTGTCAATGCTACATAACAGCTATTGGGTAACTCGCCCCACCCCACTTGGACAAGCTGGACCTGAACAAATTACAAGTAGAAGAATAATTGTCAGGGGGGCATATCTGAATTAGACAAATCATCCCTTCTAACTGAAACAAGGTATTGATTAAAACAAACATGTTCATCTCTGTACAACTCGCCCCACCCAGCTCAATAAGCTGGACATGACCCAGTTCAAGTCAAAGAATAGTCCAGGGCCTGTCAGATATAGGCCAATCATCCCTCCTAACTGAAACAAAGTACTTGGTCGAGCCACCCTCTGGCATTGCATTAAAACTGCAATCTCTGCTTGGCATAGTGTGCCGCATAGTTCTGCCTCTTCTGTCATTGTAACCATCCATTTCATCAACCTGTAACATTGGACTTATCGCCAGCCAGGACTATTGACTCAGTCAATGGTGATAGTTGCATATGGACATAAGCAACAGTTCTGGCTTCTTGTAAGACTATAGAAAAATGCTTCAGTTCTGAAATTATGAGACTGTGCAAGATCTATAACGAGTTTCTCAGGAGTTACATCGCAGTCACAAAACTCAACAGACTACTACCTTATTGCCGTGTTGCTCGTGCTGCACGTGGGCCACTGCCGGGTCATATCCCTCGCCAAACGCCACCCCCTGTGTTGCGTTCTTTTTTGATTAGTAGTATATCTATATCACCGTTCCATATTGCAAGGGCACGCCCAGCAGGTGTTGGAGCACTCTACATGGGCAACGGTTGCCTCACACAAGGTATTGGTTACTTCGGATTGGTCCTCATGCAGCGCAGTGCACACGAGGCAGACTCTCCAAGAGGCGAGGTCGCGCATTATGGGCGTGGCTTAAAACACGTAAGCTGAAAATCTTTGCTTAGCTTAGTTTGCCGCTGACTGGTATTTTGCCACTTCTGTCATTGCCCCCAGTTGCACCCCTAGGAATAAGCCTTTAGGGAGCAGGACCCCTCTTAATGGCAGGACGCCCTTGCACCTTCTGCCCGAAAGAGGCCTACCTTTCGGTCCCTAACTTAGGGGTAATGTTTTACCTGTCCATGCCTGGGCCATTCTGCGTCGGTTGGCCGAGGGAACAAAAGCATTGTAATCCGGTACCCCGTGACTGCCCAGAACCCTGCGCTCTCACGGAGCGTGTGGCGTTGGACCACACAATCATCCCCACTCCAGACGGTCTCTAGTTCTTCGGTGCGCCGCAAAGTACACTTGATCAACCTCACCACGATGGGGCACGGCCACACCAAGGATCGGGGCTGCGGAAGACTCTAGCAATACATAAATACATTCTGAATGAAGCAGTGAGAAGTGAAGAGTACCATCTACAGTGAAAAATTGGTTGTTTAAGTCATTAGACTTTCTGTCTGTATCCTTTAGCATGAGAATTCCGGCCTGTATTCATGCCAAGGGAAACGCCCAGTCTAGTAAATTATGAAAGCCCCCCTCGGATGCCTCATGGCAGGGCCAAACCAGCAAACCAACAAACCAAAACAGGATGGGGCGGACCCCGAGACCGGCACCCCAGCCTGTCCGCTGTCCAGGTCACCAAACGCGGGAGGACCGTGAAGAAGTAAAAACCCACGAACTCCCTGCGAACCAGAACATGCCGCTCTCCCAACCCTTTGCCCAACCGGACAGAAAATGGCGCGGAATTCTCCCTTGATAGCAAAACCCGGCCCCTGCCCGCCCCCGCAGGCCGATACAAAAGGGGATGATGGACGGAACGTTTGAGCCAATCAAACACTCACCCCCAGTCAACTGATCTGGGTTTAATCCATCATCATTCTTTAGCTCACTCCACCACCCCAGTTCAGACATGGCCATATGCAAATCAGTCTGACCCTGTGCCTCATGGGAACAGCCCAGCCCGAACTGCCACGCCATGTCTTCCCTGGACCGGAAACAAGCATCCTAGGACCGGTTTCTGGCATTCCAGCCGTCATCAGCCAGGCTTGCTTGAATCCAGTGGCAAAGTGAGCAAGGGACCCACGTCTGGGCATACCCCCGCCAACTTAGGGCAAACAAAGCGGTACAAAAGGGGATGATGGACGGAACGTTTGAGCCAATCAAACACTCACCCCCAGTCAACTGATCTGGGTTTAATCCATCATCATTCTTTAGCTCACTCCACCACCCCAGTTCAGACATGGCCATATGCAAATCAGTCTGACCCTGTGCCTCATGGGAACAGTCCAGCCCGAACTGCCAAGCCATGTCTTCCCTGGACCGGAAACAAGCATCCTAGGACCGGTTTCTGGCATTCCAGCCGTCATCAGCCAGGCTTGCTTGAATCCAGTGGCAAAGTGAGCAAGGGACCCACGTCTGGGCATACCCCCGCCAACAAGGATCGGGGCTGCGGAAGACTCTAGCAATACATAAATACGTTCTGAATGAAGCAGTGAGAAGTGAAGAGTACCATCTACAGTGAAAAATTGGTTGTTTAAGCAGTCGCGGCTCCTGGAGGGAGTTTCGCCGGGCGGTGACGTGCGGCGGGGAGGGGCAGGGTGGGGTAGAAACCGGAATCCGGCTGAACACAGGTAAGTTAGCAAATAAATAAATAAAACGATTTCAGACGCGCGCTGCATCGCATTTGGCGATGCAGCGCGCGCTACGAAATTCGCTTTATTTATTTATTTGCTAACTTACCTGGATTCGGCCGGATTCCGGTTTTACTACCCCCACCCTGCCCCTCCCCGCCGCACGTCACCGCCCGGCGGAACTCCCTCCAGGAGCCGGGACTGTGTTTAAGTCATTAGACTTTCTGTCTGTATCCTTTAGCATGAGAATTCCGGCCTGTATTCATGCCAAGGGAAACGCCCAGTCTAGTAAATTATGAAAGCCCCCCTCGGATGCCTCATGGCAGGGCCAAACCAGCAAACCAACAAACCAAAACAGGATGGGGCGGACCCCGAGACCGGCACCCCAGCCTGTCCGCTGTCCAGGTCACCAAACGCGGGAGGACCATGAAGAAGTAAAAACCCACGAACTCCCTGCGAACCAGAACATGCCGCTCTCCCAACCCTTTGCCCAACCGGACAGAAAATAGCGCGGAATTCTCCCTCGATAGGAAAACCCGGCCCCTGCCCGCCCCCGCAGGCCAAGCGCTGCCTCCTCCTGCCCACCGGGGCCAGGACCGGGTCACCGGGGGAGGGAGCGAGGACACCCTGCCGCGCCCGCGAGACAGGAGAAGTCAGGGGCAGGAAGAGGCATGGATAGCACATGGGTAGCACATGGGCAGCACATGCCTAAACAAAACACTGTACCTAGGCGCGCGCAGCCACAACCTGTGAGCGCGAAAAGACAACACTCCCGCGGACACCGAACACCAGTGGTGGGGCCCTGCCCCCCAGCGGGGCTGCGGGCCACCGCCGTGCTGCTCATTTGTCCCCCCCTACCGCTCCGATCACACATTTGAATGGCCAGGCATGCAGCCAATGTCTCATGTGTCAAAACGGCGTCCCCCACATAAATCAACTCAGTTCAAGAACGGAAAAAAGCAAACCACTCTCTAAAAACAAAACAATGAAACTTAATTCCTGATGGATTTTTGTAAGCACTGCTTTATTGTTGCTGATTTGAAACCTCACATTGACTAGCCATTTTATTGACCATGTTAGCGATTTCACCACTTTGTGTGACTGGTCTTTCCAGTAGCTTAATAAAAGGAATTGT
Organism: Calotriton arnoldi; assembly: GCA_963921515.1. NCBI lineage: Eukaryota > Metazoa > Chordata > Amphibia > Caudata > Salamandridae > Calotriton > Calotriton arnoldi. Next base: position 8,387,284 of record CAWUFW010000004.1, on the reverse strand, counting down.
TTTTAGAACTAAGGGTTCCGCCACGGCCATATTGAAAAGGCTTGATGTGTGACTAATGCCTAATCACCTTCTGTCAGACCTTGGGGGGTGGGGGCCCGTGCAACAATCGGTAACTTGTAAAGGGAGCTCCGCTCCCGGGAAATGAAAATGCACCACCTACGAGGTCAAGGAAATCACAATGAACGCGCCACAGGTGCTGACCACCCCAGTATACACACCACCTCGTGACCTCTAATAGTGCATCACTTGCCCAAAATCCTCCTCAATTTCTCCCCCGAAGCACATGGCGCGGCACACCCACACGGTGCCCGGAGGCAGTAGCCATCGGCCATATTGGCGCTGCCCGGGTCCTATGGGAGGAAAACAAATCAACATTATTCCCTTCTGAGGGGAGATGTGCCACAGGCCTCTGCAGGCCTATCGCCCCAATCAGTCAACAACACGAATTCAATAAACACAGTGTGACCTCCCGCAGACCCACGTGCCCTGTCACCCACCTGTCACAAAGTCACCCAACCAACGCCCTCAGTCATGGCACGTTGACCCCTTCACTGTTCACGAGGGGTTCGTGGGAACTATTTTTCTTCCCTTCAATGAGCATGGAGAGTGTAGCCGGCCTGGGAGCTGCACATTGTACAAGACATCCGACATATCCTTGAAAAAAACGTAATGAAAGCTACCCTGGAGAACAAAGGAAACCACAAGACTTTCCCTGCTAAACCTCTTGCAGGGGTCGGAGACGAGAGTACTCCTGCCCGCTCCTTCGCCCGGCCTGGCTCATATATGCTTAGCCCACGTCCTCTCTTCAAAATACCAGTTGGTGCCTGGACCCCCAGACCGAGCTGCACGCCACCCAGTAAACGTTCACTGTCTCCCCCAGCTCCCAGCTGTTTGCGAAAGCTCCAAAGTACCCTACGGCTCCCCGTGTCTGCCCTCACCCATGAAGGGAACATGCTGATCCGAAGCAACAGCACGAGGGGCATGAACATTCAGGCCAGCAGGGTACCGCCAGGTGCAAGACATAACGCCCCCTAGGCCCAGGCTCAGCGCCGTCAACCTCGCAAATCGAAATCACTTAATTAAAATACGTGGACACCAAGAACGGCATCCCGGCTACCTCACCTGAGCAAAATTGGACCCGACGCTCCTCTGCTCTGCACGACATCTGCAGTACCTCTGCACCCAAGAACGCGACGCAGCTGGACATCGTGTCCAGCGGGGAACAAAAACAGAGTGAAGGAAAGGCACAAAGAGAGCGCCAGGTGGGCGGGAAAGGTACTTATACCTATTTCCCCGCCTTCCAGTGCCCGAAAATGACGCGGGGCGCGCGGACCCAGAGGGGATCCCTCAGCACTAGGCTGTCACCGTGTGCCCTCATGTGGCACTAAGGCGGCCGCCCTCTTATGGGGGTCCCCTGCGTGGACTGCGTGCAGCCACAGTTTGACTGGGAGTGTACCTGCACTTCTCAGCTGAGGTATGCTTTTAACTGGAGAACCCGCACTTCTTAACAGAAAACAAGCTCTCTGGAGCAGGGTGCCTGGACTTCCATTTTCCATGCCAGGCATTGACTGACAGCCTGACTGCAGGTAAACCGGAGCAGTTGTTTAGCTGAAGACCCGAAACATTTTCTACCCGAGTGATACCGAGGATTTGCCATGCCCAGGTCATAGGTCATCGAAGATCTTGAGCAGCCAGTAAAACCCCTAGGATGCAATCCTTCCCCCATCTGCCAGTACGAACGGCCTTCCTGACACAGGCAGGCAGCTGTGTGTAGGGTCTTGGAAAGACAGGCAGCAGCTGCCCCAGCCCATCTGTCCTCTGCGCTGGCACCCTCTCTCTATGGGAAAACGTGGCAAGGACTTCAGTGGCAGACGTGAGTGAGCATCATTCCCGCAAAGAACGAAGGAATGGTGCTGAAAGGTGCCATCTGCTGCATAACCACCCTCCCCACACCTCACCCAAGCTGTGAGGCCGGGCGCACTGAGTGCAGCCCGCCTCTCTACGAGTCAACCATGGAGAAAAGCCCAGCTGGGCCTAACCCTCCTTCCGAAGGAGAAGATACGAATGAACCCCCGTGCCCCCATCTAGGACACAGGTAGCACTTACAAATGGCGTCTGGAGTGGTAGTGGCATGTAGTGCACCGCTGGCATACAGGAAGGTGTTGTGACGTCACCAAGACTGCCCCTCCTGTAGGTGCGGACACCGACCGACGTTCTTTGATATCTGTACGCCACCCTTGGCGGCCCCAGTGACAGCGAAGGGCTTCAGCACTGTTTCTTTTGCAGATCACACTGAATTACTTGTATCAATTGAGGCCAATGTCGCGGCCACAAGATGTGGTTTGGTGGAGGGCCTGTCGGACGTTGCTTCTCGGATGCAGGACCGGTGCATGGAATGGAATGGTGAATTGAAACTGAGGTGGTTTTGTTTGAGAATACAGTCAGATTGTATCTGGGCAGATAATTGGTGGCCTCTCTCACTTGGCCCTGCTCCAAGCAATCATGCAGAAATATAGGGATCATTCCAGATAACTCATTCTCGCAGCTGAAACTATTCAAACCACACCTGCCCCGCCTGATCCGAAGCTCACCCGCAGATCACCTTCCTCCTCCATCTTAAACTCTCTGCACTGCCCGCCGGTTCACAAGGGAGCCATTCGAAGCTGCTTTGTCGCGTCCATCGGGCTCTCTGTGCTGCAAGCCCACATTATGTGTGCGGGAGTGTTTACTACTACAGCTTTCTATGCTCTTTAGAGCAGCCAAGTTAGAAACTAATCTTACAAGGCGGCTCTATCAGGCTAGAGTGGGCAGCCGTCCATTCACGCATATTGCAGCCGTTCACTCGAGTGTCCTTCCTCTGAATCTGCAGCCCATTGCAATATAGAAAGCTCCTTAAAGCCTGGCCTTTCAATGGTTGAATGATGACAGTCTGTGATAAGGCCCTCAAGTGATGCGCTTGCTACTCAGCACTCTACCTGGCTTTGATGGCACAAGGATACCCCTTCGGGCATGAGTCTTGGGCGTAATAAATCATATTAGCATAACATAACAGATCGGTAAATAAAGGGATTTTTAAAGGCGCCTTGTTTACAAATACGATGGGACTCATACACAACATAAAGAACAAGCATCTGCAATGCAATAGGTCTCGCATTTACGCAAGTTTGAGCTATTGGCCTTGTAAATGACAAAGCCTTTTATTTAAGTTTTCGTTTTTAAAACATAAATAAAAGGCATTGCAATTTACAATGTCAACAGCTTAAACTCTCGCAAATACGAAACCAATTGCATTCCAAATGCTCGTTTAAAAGTGTGTGTATGTGTGTGTGTGAGGGGGGGGATGCAAACAGAAGGTAGCAAAAGGAACACAGACGGGGAGGGTGTGTGGAAGCAAAACTGAAGGTGCGGGTGTGGGGGAACAAAAATGATGGCGCGGTGGGGAAGGGGCACGAAGGGCATAGGGAAGCAAACGATAGAGCAATGTGGCGGGCAGGGGGAGAAAAGCAAATGAGAGAGAGCAACGTTAAGCTGGGGGTGAAAGCACACCCTTTACAGGTAATCTGAGCTGAGGAGCAAAGTGCAGAGAGCTGCAACTTTGGAACTTCCGGTCGGGTTTGCGCTTGCGGTTGCGGTTGCGGTTGCGGGAGAGTGTGTCCAAAGAGACATTTGCAGTCAAAGAGTTTCTTTCTTTTTTGGATCCATTTCACAGAGGAACAAATTGAGAAAAGAGGGTAAGAGCCCTTTGTTGAAGTCATGGTTTTTAGCAAGTGAGCAGAGGAGCAAACCTAAAGCATATTTATGTTTAACATAGATGTTCATTCAGAAAATAAACACACCAGATCTAGCGGAATTTACATTACGCACCTTTGATCTCCCTAAAGGCATCCCTGAGTTGCCCCCTTCTGTCTCCCATGGCCCCTGAAGAGCTCCCCGTTTGCTACGAGTTAAACAAGCTGGTGGTCACAACTGCGAATGAGAGACCCTCCTGCAGTAAGAAAGGCTCATTAAAGAAAATAGTGCTTACAGACTAAAGAAGACGACCCGTGTAACAACTGAAGTAAAAGGGCCAGTCCTCATGGAAGGTTACAAATGAAGACAAGGCGGTACTAAGGAGGGACTAACAAGCCTATGTATGAATCAGAAGCCAGCATTTACGAAGGACAACAACACAAGCCAGTGACAAATATGGGCGGAGAGTGGGCGGGGTTTCAAGTACATACTCCAGTACAGCATGTCTCGCAGAGCAACGCATGCGCTGCCCAGGCTCGACCTAAAAACTTGTGATGTACCCGAGATGGAAAACTCCCTCTTAGTGACACCGAACCTTCTACAATTTTATGTTGTGGACACCACCCATGACCACCCCTTCTGTAAGATGGTTGCAAGAATTATACGGTCAGGAGGTGTGGAGACATGGTGCAGTGATGTGCAGCATTGCCCTTGTCACCCTCTCTGACCTTCCTCACTTCTAACACGTGTTAAACAATATACCAGTACCCTACTAACATTCTCCACCTCTCTCTGGGATCATGCCAGTCTACTCACTTCCTTTGAGAACTCCATGTCCCCCACCCATATGTAAAAAAACAGTACTTAATGCCCTTCCAGTTACTCTTTAGTCCCTCTGGGTCTCCACCATCCCTTCCAACCTGCTATACCACTGTATTTCTCTGAATAAGAACGCTGAGAATAGATGTCATATTGACAGCAGCTCTATCAGAGTAGCAGCCATTGTGGAGTCTTCACTAACCTGTAGAAGGCAATGGAGACTATGGGTTAGTGATGCTAGGGCATCACTGACAACCCCCACTTCTTTCCTGCAACCCCCACCAAAGTGCCATCTCACAGCCCAGTTCCTTATTAGCCTATTTGTGAAAATAAATCCTAACTTGGGTCATCAGGATCAGCCTCAGAGTGTCTACCTGTGAGTTGAACTTCCACTGAAGTTTTACACAACAATGGATTCTGCTTCTTGTTGAAGGGACTGGTCTGCTACTTGTAACTAACATAGATTTATGGCTGTCTTAGTTATAACCAATTAGTGGCTTACCTTGCAGACACATATTTCAGTTGTCTCGGAGCCGTGGATCAATGGATGACGAGGAGCAATCTCACATTAAATGTTTCCAAAACAGAAATACTCACATGTGGCGATTGAAAAAAAATTATGACCCACTCGCCGCCTGGCCTGATGATCCGGGCACACCGCCTAAAGTATCGAAGGAAGTAAGAAAACTCGGAATGACCATGGACTCCAAGCTATCAATGAATGCCCAAGTGGACAAACTAGCAAGATCAAGCTTCATTACTATAAAAACTCGGCGACGAATCTTCTCCCATCTTGGATTTCCAGACAAGGTCCAGGCTACCATCTCTCTTGTTCTGTCCAAACTTGATTACACCAATAGCCTCTACCACGGATCACCTGTAATGACTATGAAAAGACTACAACGGATTCCGAACTCTGCTGCCAGACTACTCTTACATATAAAGTCGGAAGCCCACATCTCCCCCTCCTTAAAAGCTCTGCATTGGGTATCGGTTGCCAGAAGATCCACGTTCAAGCTGCTTTGTATCACCCACAAAGCGATACATGGAACAGGACTGCTCTTCATCAGGAATAAAATCACCAAATACATTCAACAAAGGAACCTCCGCTCTAGAGTGGCACCTCGCCTCAAAATCCCAACGTACAAGAAAAAAACCATGGGTGGCACATCCTTCTCTGTTCAAGCAGCCAAACTATAGAACTCTTTACCCCTGAACATAAGATCCACGGATAACCACCTTATCTTCAGAAAACTACTCAAAGATTGGCTCTTCCCCACATAACCCTTAACCACCATACACAAACATAAATCTACAGCATATCCCTCTGTATATAAGCCTTTATTTGGACTGTAGATATGTGCTGTTGGGACGGGAAGTCTTCTGCATGTCTCTGGAGAGAGTGCTTCCCCTGCCTTATGCTAATCTCTAAGCAAGTCTCTCAAAAGCTACTGTATGGATTCTAGATCCCTACCTCAGTGAGCATGACAATCATACATGTCCACTGAGGGTCTCCCTGTTTACCTGGAGTGAGACCGTAGAGCTTGGCTCGGAGGTCGAGGGGGTATGCCTAGTGCACCCCTATTTTTCAGAGAGTGGCTACTGCCCTCTCTACCCAGGCTGTGGTAGACTGACACTGGTGGCAGCAATAAATCTATACTCCGGAGGGGTGAGTCACTAGCCACCCTACTGATCAATTCTGTGCAGTCTATCCCTTGCCTGGGGTCCTGTTGCCTTTGTCTACCTGATGTGTGTTTGAGAGCCAGTGGGAGTACTGGGGAAGAATGGTGAGTTGAGCCATTGTGTTGAATGCGAGCTGTTCTGCTGGACATCCCAGCTCCCCCGGGCCCCTCCCCATGTCATTGGAGAGGCCTGGTGGGCTGGGGTAGACACCCAGCTCTTATCTGGGTTTAGCTGCACAAACTCTGCGAAGAAGACCCCCCCCCCCCCTGGTCAATGCCTCCTGGTCTGGAGTTAATTAAAATTCCTCTTTACGGAATAGAAGAGGCTGGTACCAGGTCATCTGTACATGCCTTGGTCAGGGATTGAACACGCCATGAATGGTTTGTGACTGGAGGTGTAATCAGGTTGCAAAAGTAGCAGACCCTCTGATTGGACCAGCCTATCAATCAGAGGTGATAAAAGTCTGGCTTGAGTGGTCAGCTGTTGTTCAAGACTGGTCTGTGACTGAAGAGGCGACCACACAAGGCCCGTCCAAAGGAAGCCAGCCGATACCTGCGGTGTGAAGGAAAGATAAAGACACTTGCTCACTGCGTCTGGAATTTGTGGATGTTTTGTCTATGACGGATGGATTCTGCTGCCTGGAGTTCGATGAAGATCCAGGGCATCAGCAGCATGGGAGAAGACCAGCTGTTTCTCTGAGACTTGGTGAACGGGCGCTTTCAACAAGGAAATTGCAGACAGCTGCGCAAGGACAAAAGGAAGCTTGCAGCACATTAAGGGAGCCAGAGGAGGGGAAGCTTGATCGTGCTTGGAGGTGAGATGGCTTTCCCTAAACTCCTCCCCTGCGCTGGGGGAGCCTTTACAAGCAGTAGTTGGGGAATTGAGGCCAGTGAAACAGGCCCCCACCTTTCTTTTTATGATCTCTGAGAGTATCAGGGTGAACTGGCACTCTGTCCAGCCACTACACTCCTACAGCTAGCCAGTGGCTACTGGACTAGTGGGACTCCAGTAAACTGTGCCAAGACATCAGGCACCTGTAATCAGATCCCTGACGCCACTAGAGCAGTGTCCTCACTCAGGACGGGAGGGCACTTCTGTTGCTTTGGGTGGGGATTATGGGGCTGATCATGAACCTTTGACTTCACATCATATGCTGAAACTATAACCTTTCAATCTAAAGATTGGTATCAAGGCTCTAGCGAATGAGAGCAACCCTGTGCAACATGGTCTGTAATATGCAATGCTAATTGTGTGTTTTCAGGTTAACTGTGTTTTTATAGTGCTTGGCGTCTAGGCGCTATAATACTGTTTGGGGTCAGAACTCTGGTCCAGAGGGTTGTAGAGACTTCTGGTTCACTGTTTATCCTATTATCCTAGTTTTATGTGTAGTATAATTCTCTTGTGTGTATTAAAGTACTTTTTCTTTTATAAAAAGTAAAGCACTGACTGGACATTGATTTTATCAGCTGGTAGTACGGTGTGCACTGTATTCTGAATGTCTAACCCCACCTCACCTCCTTGAGTAAGCCTTAGAGTGCTCTGACTCGCTACCCTGAGAGAGTCAAGTGCTGGAGAGGAGTACTTGGTTATCCAGTTTTGGGTCCACTAGTACTGAGGCCCCGGGACACCAGTGGGGAACACTCCAGTTGATGCGATTGGAGCGCAGTAACCCCTGAGTGCCCTAGTGCCCAGGAAGCCGGGTCTAACATGTGCCAACTTATGTGTATTGCTTTGTATAAACGTGTATAATAATTATGTTTTTAAAAATATAGATATTTGTTAGTTCTGCTTAACAAATGTACATATTACCTATAGTTACAGTATTTTATATTTTTAACATGTACATAAGTGACTGCATAAATAAGTAAATCATTTATCATAACTATCTACAATTGCTTCACTATTGAATTACAAAAATTAAAAACAAATACTTTCATTTAAAGTACAGCAACACTTGAAAGCTGGAGTTTATTAAATGCATCTTTAATTTACATATATTACCTTCCTTATGCATATATATATATATATACCTTCCTTGTACTTATGCATCTATATATGTATTACTTTCCTTCTAATTCAGCATATCCAATGCACTACCCTATTTCTCATCCTATACCACTCTCAATATATCTTCTACCTCAACTCTCTGAATCATCTCAAACCTCATTCTACTACTCTTTCCAATGCACTACCCGATTGCTCACCCTATACCTCTATCAATATATCCTCTACCTCCACTCTATCATTCAGCCCAGACCCCATACCACTACTATGAGCCCCAAAATACCCCTTTCTAGACTCTTCCCTCCTCTACCCCTCCCTGCATCATCTCATACCTCTTTTACTATTCAAATCTCCCAAACAAGCCTATTTAAACCCTTCCCCTGACTCTTCCCCCCTCCGCCTCCCCTTTACTCCCATCCCAAACCCCCTCCTACTGCTATGAACTAAAAAAATATATATATTCTAGACGCTTCCCTCTTTTGTCTCTCTCCAATCCAAATAACAGACTAACATGTCCACCACTCAAATTAATTTCATATTACCCTATACTAACTTCTCTCCACCTCCCCTTTACTCATCCCAAATCCCCTCCTGCGGTGATAAACTTAAATATATATATATTTCTAGACAATTCCTCTTTTATCCCTCCACTATTTCTTTTCAATCCAAATATCAGACTAACATGTCCACCACTCAAATTAATTGCATATTTCACTATACTAATTCCCACTAATCCTTTATGTGTTCCGGAGTAGTGTGCTACTAGCCAAAAAAGCGCTTCAACACATCATCAGGGGTAGCAAGCACTATATCAATGCAAACCTTTTCCCTCTTCTATCCCTCCACTATCATTCTCAATCCAAATAACTGACTAACATATCCACCACTCAAATGACTTTCATATTTTCACTATACTAATTCACCACTAATCCTTATGGATTCCGGAGTAGTGTGCTACTCGCCGAAAAAGCATTTTAAAACCTCATCAGAGGTAGGGAGCGCTATATAAATGCAAACCTTTTTCCTCTTCTATCCCTCCACAATCCTTCTCAATCCAAATAACTGACTAACATATCCACCACTCAAATTACTTGCATATTTCACCATACTAATTCACCACTAATCCTTTATGGGTTCCAGAGTAGCGTGCTACTCGCCAAAAAAGCACTTCAACGCCTCGTCAGGAGTAGTAAGCACCATATAAATACAATTACAATGCAATATTTGGGCCATGAGGGCATGGGGGAGAGGTGGATACATGTAGAAGATACCTGCAGGTAGGTAGCATGCTTGGACCTTGCCCATGGTTCTGACTTTTCTGAGAGAGACGTGATTGGGTCCAACTTGGATAACTTACAGTAAGACAATCCTCTACTATCGTTTGGGGATGTAGAAACACAGAGAAGGCTGGAGAACGTGAAGGAAACAGCTGAAAATCATCTATTATTGCCCTGCCTCCTCTGGATCTCTCACTGGATTAACTCCTACCCAAGTCCAGGTTCAGAAGAAGGCTGTTCACGGATTTGGCGTAAAAACACTGAATAAGTGGATTGTGAGCTCTATGGACCCGCAATCAGTAAAGTATTGGAACTACTGAGGCATCACATTTTAATGACCTGGCAAATGACTGTGTGCTACGGACATGGACATTGGTTAAACTAGATAATGCTGGCTTTATTGAATGTTCTACATGAATGGCAGCTGAATTTCGACAGTCTATAAGAGTATTGGACGCAACACGCAAACAGGATTTCCTACTATTTTAGCGAAAGGCAATTTGAGAAGAAGCAAATGTTTAGCAGATCAGTAGTACTCACAATTAGTTTGGTGGGATAGTTTTCAGCATCATAACCTGAGCAATAGAATTAGAGAAATCCATTTCTCACTTGAAAAAATGAATTGCAAATGCTTTACTGAAAATATCATTCTAATATTAAAATGGAACATACTACAAGAAATTTGATTTAATTATGATCAGGTATATAGGTACTTAGTTAAGTCAAATCACAATGTGGAACAGAAAATAAATTGTATTAGGATCGTGATACGATGAGACTATGAAAAATGTCCCCATTAAAACTGTCTTTTTCCACCAAAGTTCCTTTGGAAAAAAGTAGAATTATTGGAAATGCACGTAGTGTAGCAGCAAGAAATATACTATGCATCTTTATGTTCCCTTTTAGGCGATAAAACCTGGACATGGATGAATCAATCAATCAATCAGGGGAATTGTAAGCGTGCTACTCACCCGTGAGGGTCTCAAGGCGCTGGGGGGGGGGAGGGGGGTGAGCAGCTCCGTTCAGTCGAAGAGCCAGGTCTTGAGCGTCTTCCTGAAGATGTTCAGGGAGGAGGCGCGTCTGATGTTGAGCGGGAGCTTGTTCCAGGCCTTGGCTGCGATGTAGAAGGTTCTTTCACCTGTTCTGGCTCTGCAGATGCGCGGGATTTCGGCGAGGTCGGCGGATCGGAGGTTTCTCTTTGGTACGTGGAGGGAGATTCTCTCTTTGAGGTATTGGGGTCCGGTGTTGTGGATGCATTTGTAGGCGTGGGTGAGTATCTTGAAAGTGACTCTCTTCTCAACGGGGAGCCAGTGGAGGTTCCGTAGGTGTTGGGTGGTGTGCTCGTGTCGAGGAATGTCGAGGATGAGTCTGGCTGCGGTGTTCTGTATGGTCTGGAGTTTGCGGATCAGAGGCTTGTTGATCCCGGCGTGGAGGGCGTTTCTGTAGTCCAGTCTGCTGGTGATGAGCGTGTGGGTGACGGCCTTCCTTGATTCGTGGGGGATTCACTTGAAGGTCTTTCGGAGGGTGTTGAAGCAGCTGGAGGCGACGGCGTTGACCTGTCGGGTCATGGAGAGGGAGGAGTTGAGTACGATGCCGAGGTTTCGGGCATGGGGGTGCTGCCGAGGGCGGTGGGCCACCAGGTGCTGTCCCATGCCAAGGGGGAGGGTCCGAGGACGAGGACTTCTGTCTTCTCTGAGTTGAGCTTCAGGCAGTTTCTGCTCATCCAGGATGCGACGTCCTTCATTCCTTCCTGGAAGTTGAGTCTGGTGGTGATTGGGTCCTTGGTGAGGGAGAGGATGAGCTGGGTGTCGTCGTCGATACTATGCTGAGTCCGTGCTGTCTGACGATGGTGGCGAGGGGGGCCATGTAGATGTTGAAGAGCGTGGGGCTGAGCGATGATCCTTGGGGGACTCCGCAGTTGATTTCTGTGGGTTCAGAGAGGAAGGGTGATAGTCTGATTCTTTGGGTTCTGCCAGTGAGGAACGAGGGGATCCAGTCGAGGGCTGTTCCTTGTATGCCAGTGTCGTGGAGTCTGGCGGTGAGTGTGCGGTGGGAGATGGTGTCGAATGCTGCAGAGAGGTCGAGTAGGATCAGGGCTTCGGTGTGTCCTTGGTCGAGGAGGGTGCCGATGTCGTCTGTGGCGGCGAGTAGGGCGGTTTCGGTGCTGTGGTTGCTGCGGAATCCGGATTGGGAAGGGTCGAGGATGGAGTTTTCTTTGATGAATTTGGTTAGTTGTGCATTGACGGTCTTCTCTGTGACTTTGGCCGCGAAGGGGAGGAGGGAGATGGGTCAGTAGTTCTTGAGGTCAGTGGGGTCTGCTGAGGGCTTCTTGAGCAGGGGTCTGACTTCTGCGCGTTGCCAGTCATCGGGAAAGGTGCCAGTCTTGAAGGTGGTGTTGATGGTGTGTCGTAGTTCGGGAGCGATGGCGGTGGTGGCTCTGTGGAAAATGTGCGGGGGCAGGGGTCCGTGGGGGGCCCTGAGTGGATGCCTTTCATGGTCGAGGTGGTGTCTCTTCGGTGGTGACTGGGGTCCAGGAGGAGATGGTGGGCTGGATGGCGTTGCTGGAGCAGGAAGTGGATTCGGAGTTGGGTGTCTGGTCGTTGAAGTTGTCATAGAGTGCCTTGATTTTCAGATGGAAGTAGGATCCGAGCTTGTCACAGAGGTCCTGGGAAGGGGTGATGTCCTTGGTTTCGCTGGGGGGCTTCGTGAATTCCTGGATGATGCTGAGAGTTGCTTGGAGTTGCCGGCATAGGCGAGGATCTTGTTTTGGATGAAGGTCCTATTGGTGGATCTGATGCGTTGGTGGTATTCCGTCATGGCGTTTTTGTAGGTGGTGTGGTCTTCTGGCGTTTTGCTGTTTCTCCAGTTCTTCTCGAGACATCTACAGGTGCGTCTGGTTTCTTGGAGCCAGGTGGCTTTTCTGGGGCATTGTCTGTCGGGGTTGCATAGTGGTGCAAGCTTGTCTGCGCAGCTGGAGATCCATGTGTGGAGTCCTTTGGCTGCGAGGTTGGCGTCGGTCGACGTGGTGGGGCCGTCGCGGTTGAGGGTGGAGTTGAATTGTTCCTCAGTGACTTTGCTCCAGTTCCTTCGTGGGGGGCGCGGTGCAGGTTTGGGCGGCGTGGGTTTGTTGACGTGGAAGTGTACGCAGTGGTGGTCTGTCCAAGGGGGTTGCGTGGTGTACCATACAGTAAAACTCAATGCTCGTTCAGGTTTGGTGGTATTCAAGATCTCAGATATTATATATTGCTATACTATACACCGTGACACAGGCAGGGTAACTGGGGACCCAGAAAACATTGGCTCCATATAAATTTAAACCACACTTAGTGAAAAATGATTTGGGCCCTCAGCACTGAAGACTCTGGAGCTAATTCACAAAATATTTTGGGTACAGAAAGTATCACTGCAGGAATACTCTTTTACATGCTCTTACAGGACTTTGTGAATCAGACCCAAAATGTCTGAAAGTAGGCAGTCCTTTCTATTTGTACAAATTATATATGAATATTTCCTGAATAGACTCATTTTAATCCAATTTTCGATCTTTTGAGGCTATCTAAAGCATGCAAACTACGTACTGACGCCTTGTCAGGGGTTAGTAAGCGCTATATAAATGCAATTACAATACAATACACTACTGCTGTCATAATATTTCCACAGCAATCCTGTAGTGGCTGAATACATTCCTATTGCATTCACGCAAAGCTTGTTTATGATTGATTTTTGTAACCTAAATAAAGTTGAGCATTAATGGCATTGTTGTGTGCTATTGTAATGGGAATTCTGAAGAAGCGTCGTAACTACAATCCTGCCTTTTCCTTGGATCCAGGGGCAGGCTGGTGAACACTGGGCAGTATATATGTTTGATGTTGCTTCTCCTCACAGTCACAAAGTCCTGCTTTCTGTCATTTATCCAGCTCTCTCTTTCCCTAACTCTTCAGTGGTATTTGTGGTTGAGAAGTCAAGGCTTACTCATAGGAGGTGGCTGGAGTGATGATTCAGATACAATGTGATACAGAATCAGCCACACTTGCTAAAGTTCAATGCCAAGCCAGAGGTAGTATTTTGAAAATAAACATATTTTATTACATCACCAGAATAATACAATAGTTGAAAGCAAGAGAGTTTATTTTGCCACCTAACTATAATTCAAGCCAAAAGAAGGTCTGGGTGCTAGACAAGCGTCTGATGCTGAATTTGTGCCAAAGTTTAAGTGAAGTTCACGAGACAAAGTTTGTTGGGACTTTGGGAAGGGTGGTACAGTGAACAAACTGTAGGTCTCCTGGAGTGCTAGAGCCTGCCTTGACTGTCAGCTGGGAGCACTGGGGCGAGAAAAGAGGCCAGTAACTCAGAACATGGCAGTCATGGTCAACTTTTTCTGATGGTTCCGGTGCAAAGGGATCTCCATGGACCTGTTTTTGAAAAAGAGCTACTAGGGAGTGGAATATTTCAGTGCTGCAGCATGTAGGGATCTCGGGAGTCTGTTTTTTAAGGATATCTGGGTAAACTTCAAGGGGAGATCTCTCAGGATCCATCAGCTGTGATCAGAAAATCCGTTTTCTGATGGGTCATTGCAAGCCCCGTGCACCCGATTAGACAGAATAAGAGGATCCCAGGGTGAAAGAGCTTCTAGGTTTCATCAATCAAGTCACTAGATCGTGTTCTAGTGTGGATACTGGCACTTGAGCTTCCGGGGCTCTGAGGATGTTGGGGCATCCCAGGCAGGGGCGCAACTAGACTCGATCTTCGGGGGGGGGCTAACAGTGGTGGCTGGCATGGCTCATGGGTGGGGTTCCTGGGGCGGGCGGTCACGGGGGTGTCACTTGGGAGGGAGGTTCATGAGAGGGAAAAATAAAAAAAAATAAAAACATACCTTTCCGCTGGCCGGGTCCCGCATCGCTGGTCCTACTCCTGATCTCCTGCTTCCGATTTCAGGAACAGGAAGCAGGCTCCCCCCTCTAAGCCAATTACAACGCTGCAATGCAGCATTGTGATTGGTCTGAGCACCGTGACATGGCGCTCAGCCAGGGGCTGTAGGGGTGGGCATGTTCTCCACCAGGCTGTAATGCAGCCTGCATGGAGAAGGGGAGAGTGCGCATGACTGTTTGGGTGGCCCGAGAGGGCCGACCAAACAGTCATTGCGCACTTGGGAGTGGGCAAACCACTCCTCCTCTGCCCTGCTCCTTGAGCAGAGCAGCCCCGCCCACCCGCCTGCCCGCCCGCAAAGGAAACATAAAATGATAATAGCTTAAAGTTATTATCATTTTATATTTCCTTTCCACTGCTCGAAAGCAGTGAGGCGACGCTCCTCCGTCATAGCGGAGGAGCTGCCACTGGAGGCTAACACTCCCAGCCAGTGCTGGCCCTAGCACTGGTCGCACACGATGCACCAGTCTTTTTTGGCGCCCCTCCACCATTTCCTCCTTCTCCATAAATCCCCTCGCTACCACTCACCAACAATGCACCTCTTCTCTCTATAGTACCTTTCTGACAAACATTTAATTTTTTAATAGCGCTACTCATAGTTTACTCACACTAAGTTCTGTGATCTGCGTGGTACACATTCTTTGTAACAGGCACATTAACCCTCTGTGCTGTGTGGGTGGCAGAAGTGCCCCTGTGAGTGCACAGTGAGTGATGCAACAGTGTGCGAGTAGGGTAAGAGGAGTGACTGCAGGGTGAGTGAGGTAACCATATGAATTTGGGTGCGGATGTAAGTGCAGAGTGGGACGAATGAATGCATGGTTAGTGATGGGCTTGTTTGAGTGAGATTGCAGATTGAGCAGTGAGGGGGACAGGTGAGTGAAGTGTCACATGAGTGCAGGGTGAGTAGTGTGCTCGTGTGACTGCAGGGTGAGGTACAAGGTGAACAGCGCAAGTGCATTGTGAGTGTAGAGTGATCACTGTGAGTGCAGGGTGACCGGGTGAATGGTGTGAGCGCATGGTGATCAGTGTGAGTGCATTGTGATCGCTGTGAGTGCAGGGTGAGCGTGAAAGTGAAGGGCGAGAATGAGGTGTGTCTGGGAATGCACCCTGCATTGAGACAACAGTTGAAGTAACTCAGCATGTTATGGACGGCGACGCAGGGTTTCAGATATAAGGTCAACTATTGCTATTATGGCATTAATCAGGGATCAAGGGTGGAGGAAATAAATAATGTGCTGATCCTGCAACAATCTTCCAGTCTTATGATTAGGGTTGCCAGATCATTATTTTGATGTCCCAGACGGTACAAAAATAAGCAGTCACCAAAAGCCGTATTTTCAGCACTTATCTGTGCATACTTCGAACAGAAAATATAAATAGAAAACACTTTTAATTGTGTTCTAGGGCTGCCTGAATGATCCACGACTGATAATTAAAGGGAACAAAGACAGAAAAAGTCACATTACAAATGAATGCATACTTTTTTATTTAAAATCCGATTTAGTTAAGACGAGATCTTTGCAGGCTCTTTAAACAACACATGGCTGGCATTTTTCTTTTGGCAACCCTACTTTATATTCTTTTTCATGAAATGCATCCTCACACTACAGCAAAGGAATAGGCAGAGTGGGGGCCCACGGGGGATGGGAACCAGAAAAAAAAACGTCTCGGTAACCAGTTTACAAAGGTATGTAAATATGCAAATGGTCTTTAAAGACCTGTGAAAAACTCGGGCCTGCCGGAGATAAGACTTCAGACACTGCCCAGCCGAGCCCACAGCAGCCCGAGCTGCAGCAGCCTGGGCTGAGACACACGACACGGGGGGACAGAGGGGTTGAAGCCCTTTCAGCCCAATGGGCATTGCGCGCCTGATCCCAGGTGTCACAGGATACCCTCACAGACCACCAGGCAGGGTCTCAGTCTCAAGATCGCCACTCATCAGGATGGTGGAATCAGTGAGGGGGCTAGCAAATTTTCTTTTTTTACTTAAGCAGGAAAATAGGGTGACAGCCATAGTCACTGTGGCAGCAAGGCCCAACTGGATGTTGTACACCGTTGTAATTTATTTCTACAAGATTGTATGCATGTGGGATTTTAATAGTGCAAAATTAGCCAAAAAGGCAGCATAGCGCTGTACAGGGTCAAAAGCACGCATACAGCCAACGAGCTGGTTATTGTATTGCAACTGCATCATGATGTAGTATAATGTATATGACTCTTCTCCACATATCGCTGACCAAGGCTGACCTCCAGACCTAGACTCTAGGGTACTGTGGTGAAATGGTCCTGGACTAGTCACATGATCCAAATTCGTGGAGCACTTTTGATTTTTCGGCAGGCAGTTAGGCAGACATTCCAGCTGTGTCCAGATGGTGAAGAATAGGCCGCTTGTCTCTTTAACAGGCACCGGCACTCTTTCTATTACAAATTAAGCACTGAGTTCAACCACTGTGAAATAACTAAGGTCTTGGTAGGGGATGGTTGCTATCAAAGGTAGGAGTACAGAAAAGGGCTGCACTCCTTCTTTGAGCACATTTCCTCTAAATAGCGATTCGTCAGTAGTCGGCCATGTAGCACACAAGAGCTAGCACGTGGGGTTCCTTGTGATTCAGAGAAATCTTGTGAAACAAGGAAACTTTTAGTAAGGAAAAGCAGATATATAGCAGAAGAGCATTCAATATCTTTGCCCACATTACCCCAAAAAGTTTTTTTGATGGTGTGTTTAACCTGTGCGCGTCCAGTTTGAACAGGACTTGGCTTCTAAGGATTGCTTCCAGAAGAGACTTGAATGATTGGAGACAGGTACGTGGGGGTGGATGGCTTTGTACATAACGCATGCAGCTTTATAAGCAGAGCGACATTCAGGGCCGGACTGGGAACCGAAACCGGCCCTGGCAAACTGGTCGCCCGGCCCCCCTGGGGGGAGGGTGGGGGTGCGGGCGAGCTGTTTGCCAGGGCCGGTTTCGGCCGATTTTGTTACAGGGGGCCGAAATTGCCGGCCCCCGGTAACAAAAACGGACCCCCAAGGGCCCAAAACCGCCCCCCCCCCCTGGCGGCCCACCGGGGAAACGCCCGGTGCCCGCTACAGACAGTCCAGCCCTGGCGACATTCCAGGAGAAGCCAACCTATAAGATCAGGTGTAATGCGGTTCAGTGGTCTGACAGGCCTTCTTCCTGCTTACCCCACCTCAGTCAGCCCTCACTGCTACGATGTCATTTGGCAGCGACATCTATGCTGTCTGATGACGTAATAGACAGCCATGTTGAGAATCTCCATGTTCAGCCCAGCGCGCCCTGGTGCCTGACAAGTTGATTCAGCTCAGTCGAGTGCCAGCCTCTCACGCTCCACTTCCCACAGTAAATCCTCAGTTTCCCTGCATGGCGGCCCCGGCTGTCCCCGCTGGCTTAGTTTGTCACCACTTCTCATTATCTTCCATTTTAGGAACATCTTTTCCAAGTGTCTGATCTGACACAGCCAGATTCTTGACGCTCTGCAACGGGACAATAGGATTTACTAGACCTTGAAATTCATGTGCGCAGGGGCGTAGCTATCGTTGGTGCAGCAGGTGCGGTGACACCGGGGCCTGAGGGCCCCACTAAACCTTGACTTCTATGGTACGTTACTACCCAACAAGTGGTGAGGGGGGCATTTCCCTTTATTCCAGTTGGCCCACATTTTACCCTTCCTTTGCCACGCATGAAGGGCCAATAAACCTTTTGTGACTTATGATGGAGTTTGCTGACAAAGCTAAGCAAACCATGACACCACCCACTTTGCTGCTGCACAACACCATCTACTTTGCACGAAATATGCAACAATGATGCACATTGAGCAAGTTAAAGGTGAATAAACCAAGGCTCTGGAACATAACAAGCATTTGCAATGCAATTGGTCTCGCCTTTGGGACCCTATATGTATTTAGCTATGCAGCACATTATCCTGGGTGCTGAAACATCTACTGTTCTTTAACATGGAGGGAAAGTAAGGACCAAACTGTGTGACACACCAGGTATGGGAACACATGGAGAGAAATATTACCTTCCAGCGGGAGATGTATATATTCCAAAGCTCTGTTTTTAATATAAAAATAAGGGCCTTCGGTGGTCATATCACTGAAAATACAAGATTTGAAAAAAATATTATTGACTACGGGAGCTCGTGGAAGACAATTTCTATGGACTGGAATCTAGAGAATGCTTAAGTGATTTTGGTATTTTACAGACCTCTGCTGGTCGTTTTCTATCAAGACAGTTAAATAGAGGCAGTTGCCAGAAAAAGAAGAAAAGAAAGTCCCTCAGCAGAAAGCAATTCTGGTATTTTACTGACCTCTGCTGGTCGTTTTTTATAAAGACAGATAAATAGAGGCAGTTGAACAGAAAAAAAGTCCCTAAGCAGAAGCAGACAAGTCCTAGGGCTGATCTCCAGAGCCCACAAACTACATACACATATACGTATATAATAAGTATATACTAAAGTATATACAAGAGGTCTCGAATGCTCAACCTAAAAACGAGGCATGATGTGTGCTTCTTCCATTGACCTGGTTGTCTTTACCAGCCTTCCCACTTCTATGCATACATGCCAACATTTAAAAAGAGGAAAGTGGGAGATTGAAAAACTAATATTCAGGAGACTGTATTTCCCCCATTGACTTCTATGGAAGCAGAGGCAATTTTTAGACGGAGACAGCCAAAATAAAGGCATTTCTGACTAAAAGAAAACCGTGAGTCTCCCGCCTGTACCGGTTCTATTACCATGTATGCTTCTACAATTCTATGTATGCCCTTGAATGTAACCTTGTCCTGAGTGGCAGCCATGAATGAATGAATGACCCGTATTTGTATAGCGCACAGCTACTCCATCCGGAGTGTCCCGGCGCTGGCAATTAACAAGTGCATACCCTACGCTGCTTAGTTTTTAAATAGCCAAGTTTTCAGCTGTTTTTTAAAGTGGGAGAGCACTGTTAAAGATCTCAGAGCTGCCGGCAGTTTATTCCAGAAGTGGGCTCCTAAAAAGCCAAAAGATCTGCCGCCTCTGCGTGCCAGACGAGCTTTGGGGATGCAAGCCAGGTCGGCGTTGGACGATCTAAGTGTCCTGGTGGGCACATAACGGCTGACTCGTTTTCTAAGATAGGCGGCACCCGTTCCATGGAAGGCTTTAAAAAAAATAACCAGAGCCTTAAATTTGATTCTTTCCCTAATTGGGAGCCAATGTAAGGACTTCAGATGGGGGGTCATATGTGATCTGGGTTTAAGCTTAAGAATTGCTCTTGCTGCTGCATTTTGCTCTACCTGGAGACGCTGTAACAGGTAGTCCGGCAAACCCAGATAGAGGGCATTAGCATAGTCCAGTCTGGACGTGATCAGAGCCTGAACCACTGTCCTCCTGGAATCCTGGGGGAGAAGTGGCAGAAATTTCTTAAGCATCCGTAGCCATATTAGAGTCAGGTAACGGCCACTATTGACTTAGTATCAATAGCCCATGGGTTTAAAGAGATGAACTGACCCTCCTTTCTTCTAATTGAAAATTGATCATTCAGTGACCTTTTGACTTACCCTGTGCTGTTCATTGCACAGGTTACAGCTGCAGCAGGGACACACACACAAATATTGTAAACTGAGTGGAAGCTGCCAACACAGCACTCTTAGGTCACAGATAAAATGACTCAAACACAAACTCAGCCACGAGTAGCAATGCACACTCATGCTCCTTTAGCACATTAATGCAAAAACAGCGCAATGTTTATACAATGATGTACATACTTGACAACTCACCTGCTTTTTATTTTACCCGCCTGTCAAACAAAATGCCTCTACAGACTTTGGGTCGCTCGCTTCTCAAAACTACACCAACCTTCAAAAAGGGGTTCATTACCAATTGACCCTAATCAATCAACCTCTTATACGCCTGACTTCACCCAGATTTTGAGGAAAAAGTTTGTCAGATATGGATATAGACAGAGCGCCATGTCTGCACAGAAATTCAGTGATGCACACAACTCACACATTGATTTGCATTTCCACGTAAGCACACACACACACTAATGTGCGTAAGCTTATATATTTATCTGGAGTCATTGCCACACATGTGAACATTGGAAACCCCACTGTTATGAACATGGACAATTTCTCTCTCTAGGATTCGCTCTCGTCCTCTCTCTCTGTGACTTCCAAAACACTGATGCACCTAGCATGCTCTAAGGCAAATTTGCTCTCCCTTATACAATGCAATCACTGGTTTATGCTTCTCACTAAATGCAGCCGAAAGGTCCTGCTCAAGGAAGCAAAAAGCTCTTTCCAAAAGAAACTAGTGAGCGCCATTTGGTAGCAGGCCAAACAGCCGAACAGATCTGAAGAAACTGGTAAGTAGTAAGTACATCTTGCAACTGTAAAGGAACAACAATGAAACCAACAATTATCCAGTTAGGCATGCAGTATGGCTCGGGGAGTTCAGGCTCGCTGCTGACATCAGCAGTGATCTGCAAATCACAAGTCTGACTCCCAACAAGGCATATTACGTCCCTATGAGACAGTAAAATGAGCATCATTAAATTGGGCAATATTATCAGTTTTATATACTGTACTTTTAAATCCAAGCTCTTATAAGGGTTTATTTACAAAATATAATACATTATCCTTAATGAGTTCTCCAATATTCTATTGATGGTCAAAAGGTTACATAAATCTTAACTGCAAACAAAATCTCCCAAACTCTTAATAAATGTAATCACTGTAAATCAGTGTTAGGTGGGACGTTTGGGAGATAGCAAGAAGTTTGAGTCAAGATGCGAAGGAGGGCAGAAGCTAAACATGAGGCACAAGATGGCCCAGGGTCACACATTCAAAAGCCTGAAGCAGCTTTCATTGGGGCATCTGTCTGTTTCTGGACATAGCCTTGGGCAGGAGCAAAACATCTTTGGCTAGACAACACCTTGGAGAAAGTCCAAAAATGGATGTCTAATCATCACTTACAACTCAACGCCTCAAAAGTAGTTTCTGTTAATCCCTCAGGAACAAATCCATTCTTTCTGTTCAATCGTGGTTCGATTCATGTACCCTCACAGATTGCATTGCAACTATTGTGGACAATACTAAATGCCTGGGTTTAATTATCTGCAATAGATTTAATCTATCAGGTCTGCTCTACAGAACACCACCATCATAAATAATGTCTGCCCTACCTCTTACCTCTGACTTCAAGATGGAGGACCATGATTCTAGCCATTCATTCTCAATTCTGAAGGTCCTCCATCTCTCATTTTGATATAAACTGTGTCACCATATGATATCATATAGAAATTCACTATTTGACCCTCTTCATTAACAGGACAATAATGGGACGGCATATAATATATAAAAGGACCTGTAGAATCTTGCTGGTAACTTGAAGACACAAATACAGCAATACCACACCACTGATCTAACCAATCAATAGTAATTGGGAAAGCTTGTTAAGACCAAAGAGATCTGCTACACTTTGCTGGTTACCCAAGGGCTTTAACATAGTTCACACTATAGGTCCAGAATAGTTGCATGCTCTGTGCACCATCTTATAATGTAAATAATAAAAAAAAAGTGAATCAAATGCGTGCATCTTAGCAAATCTCATACTGAATGTCTCATAATAGCATATCTGACTCCCTTCAATTCTTTTCTACACCTTTTACCTCCCCCAGATCTAGAAGATCTCAGAGTGGATGACTTCCAGCTATAGCCAACATCGGAAATTGAGTTGAGAATATGAAATAATAATTACAGATACAATAAAAAGACCTGCAAGGCTAATGAAAGTGCCAGCATACAACAAAATAGAAAAATGCACATCTGTCTCCTACACGTCTCCATCTATCACACCACCAAGTGATGCGTCTCAAAACACGCTAACTGCATCTCAGTGCTTATCATGTATGGCAAGTAAACGTTCCCCACACAAGCTCAAATCAGAGACAACACGTTTCTAACCACACAACCCTCACAGTGTAGTGTGCTATCCGTGTGGGTAACCATTACAGCATCTCACATAGGGGTAGTAAGCACTATACAATTCAATTAGAATGCAAGCAATACAACAACGTACACTACAACACAATACAAGATAATATAATCCAATAAAATGCAAGCACAAATTGTGGGCCTGGTCAGAAGTGACTTTACCATTTTAGGTAACTTTGGGGTATCAGGCAGTTTGTTCCTGAACAAGACATTATTTCAGGCCCTTGTTCTATCTAAACAGGATTATGGGAATTTCCTTCTCACTATCCCACCAAAATTAATTTCGCCCCTCTTAGAACTATGATACAAGGGGCTGCTCTCTTTATATATTGACTGCAATAAATTGGTCCGGGAAACATCCATTACAACGCAGTCATTACAACGCACTACCTTTACAACGCAGGTGTTACAACGCAACAGCCTTTACATTGCATGCCATTACAACGCAGCCATTACAACGCATGCCACTACAACGCATGCCATTACAACGCATGTCACTACAACGCATGCCATTACAATGCATTATAAGGTAAGTAATGGGGATTTTTTAGATTTTAGGGTGGGTATGGGTTTTGGGGTACATGGGAATAGTAATTTTTACCCCTACACTATCCAACACTTACCCTACTGTTGCACTCATTGGAGTGGGAATAGTATTTATTACCCCTACACTATCCAACACTTACCCTACTGTTGCACTCACTGGAGTGGGAATAGTAATTTTTACCCCTACACTATCCAACACTTACCCTACTGTTGCCCTAAGGGTATTATGCGTTTTAATGGTATGCGTTGTAATGGTATGCGTTGTAATGGAATGCGCTGTAAGTGTAGTTTCTAAAAATGTGTTGTGATGGCATGCGTTGTAAAATCATGCGTTGTAATGGATGCTGCGATGTAAAAACTGCGTTGTAAAAGCATGCGTTGTAAATGTTTGTACTGTAATGTCATACATTCAATTGAGCCACATCACTCAATTACATTGGCTTCCCTTTGAAACAAGAGTGTAATTTAAGATGAAATACATCACACACAGAGCCCTATACACTTCAACACTCTTTCATTTGGCATAGGCATTGGAAATCTCTGCCGTTCAATAAGGGTTGCCTAGGACAGAATCCCTGATCCTTGAGCCTCCAACATTGAACAGAGTGGTCTATGAAACAATTCTTCACTGGCAGCACCACGAGAATTTGGAATTCACTTCCCCCATCGCTACATATCTGTCTGACAATATTTAAAAAACAGCTTAATATCCCCCTGTTCCAATCAGATTTTGATTGCAACCAGGAATAACCTCTACGCTTTAATATCTATGCACCAACAGTGGCTTACTCGCATTTGTGGCCCCGCCCTCCTGCTGTCCTACCCTTCACACTGCTCTCCGAATGGTCCAGCCTTTTCCATATACTTTCTATAGTACCTTACTGTAGCTCAATTCTTTGCTATTTCCTTGTTCCTTCCAACCTCCCTGGCCTTTTACTGACCTTCTGCACCTCACCAACGGTACTAATCAGTATTTCCCTAATTTGCTATGCACTAGATAATTGCCCTTCACGGATGTCAGTGAATGATGCATGAGTTGCCTTTGTTGCTAATTTACTTGATTTTCTTGTCCTTATGCCCTTGTTCAGACTATATGTGCCTCATTGATCCTTCCTTGTGCACATGTCCATTTGTATTACTCTTCTATTCTGCTGTTTCATGGGTAACCTATTGGGCCTCTGTTTACTAGTGTGTTTGGTTTTACTCAGTGTCTGCTGAACAGATTAGATCAGGTATATTATTATATGTACCCTATACTTATTTCTATCTAAATGGCCATGTTTGCACTACAGAAAACGAATAATCCATTAAATAAAATAAATTGCTAAAAGGTGTTAGATTTAATAACATAGCCCACCCTGCTTATAGAGGTTGATGTACCACAGACTCTATAATGATCCTACAAGTAATATGCATATGATCCACTTATACTTCACCCAGGACCATGGCTATTCCAACCTTTGCATACGTCGACTTTCTTTGCATCATGGAGCTGAGGTTCTGCCAAAATTCACGTCTGGAGCCAGCAATCTGCCAAAGTTACCATCAGAGGGTCCAAGCATTGTTAGTATTTCGGGTCAGGGGGGTGGGGGGTTTGCAGCTCTTTTAATGTAGTTGCCTGGGGACTATGGCTCTGCTATAGTCACTATTTGGGGGCTGCAGGTCTTCTGACACCATCACCTGGGGACCAAAGTTCTAACAGAACACAGCTCTCCTAATGTTTACATCCAGTGACCTTGAGTCTCCTAGTGTTCACATCCAGTGGCTGTCACTCAGGGCTGGCTTTAGCGCTGGTCGCACCCCGTGAGACTGTGTTTGTTCGCGCATCCCAATGACCTCCTTCTCCATGAATTCCCTCACTACTTTTTCTTTAATAGTCTCCATAACCACTCTCTCTCACATGCTTTTCTTTTGTTTTATAGTGCAACTCATACGAATATAGCATGTTACAACGCATGCTATTACATGGCGTGCTTTTACAACGCGGTCGTTACAACGACCGCATTGTTAGTACGCAATACCTTTACATCACAAGTCATTAGAACGACTTGCTGTAGGGGGCGCGCTGGACTTAGGAATAGTATTATTTACTATTCCTACTCCAGTTTGCGCAACAGCAGGGAAGGTGTTGGATTTCATATCCAATACCTTAGCGCCCCCTACAGCAAGTCGTTCTAATGACTTGTGATGTAAAGGTATCGCGTACTAACAACGTGGTCGTTGTAACGACCGCGTTGTAAAAGCACTGCGATGTGATGACAGCGTTGTAAACGCTGTTTCCCACTCATACCAGTGTAAGGTGTCAGAGCACATTCCAAAACACACATGTTACAAAGAGCTAATCAATCACTTGCGTGTAAATCAGTGTATAGGAAATGTTACGTAACAAAGAAGACTACAAGGTATAGGAGTCCAGCAGGTCCATTAATCACCAGAGTTATCTTGCCATTTTTATTGTTGCCTGGAAATTGCTGGAGGCAAGGAATGCTGCAGCATGTGCTTTTAAATCCACTATATATTTGACAACACAGCGCCCCCTGAAGTCAGTGCCCAGTGCGGTGGCAACAATCGCACCGCCATAGAGCCGGCCTTGCTTTCACTCTCCAAAAGTTCACATTGAGGGACTGCCACTCTCCTGAAGTTCACATTCAGTGAGTGTGACTTTTCTAATGTTCACATCAAGTGAACAGGGCCCTCCTGATGTTTACATCCAGCAAGTGCTTCTTGTGACTGCAAGTAGAGCCGTTTCTGTGCCATGACTAGAGCGAAAAATCAATTGGGAGCCTTTAAGAAGGTTGTTAACTTCAATAAAAACTGATAGTTCCGCATTTATGGTTTTTCCCAAAATTGTGCCAGGGAAAGCAAGGAGAGAAATAGGCTGTAATTGCTAAGAACAGAAGTGTCAGCAGGGGGTCGCATCCAGCGAGCATATCTCTGGACACATTCAGTGTCCAGAGCTTTCCAATGCTCCCATCCAGCGACAAAAGCTCTCCGAATGTTCACACCCAGGGACAGCGTTTCTCCGAATGTTCACACCCAGGGACAATGTCTCTCCTGTGCTAATATCCAGTAACCATGTCTTGGGACGGAATAGTCCTCTGCATGGTAAAGACATGCTGCCCTGAATGCCCAGCTGTACTGTTGTCTGGATCCCTTAATCTAATTTGTTGTCATAGGCGAACGCGAATCATGCATGGGCACTATGATATAGGCCTGTCAGGCTGATTGCAGTCTTATTGGCCCAGGAGGGGTGCAAAAAGCGATACCCTCATGGTGGCAGAAGGCTACCACCTTCACCAGGAGTTATGCAGCTCATGCGCGGTGGTGGCAGCATACCCAGTATTGATCAGTAGTAGTGAACAGGACCTTTTTATTCAGTGTCACTGGAGTGAGGCCTACAGGCTCACTTACCTATAAAAGTTCAGTTGCTGTGTGCGTAACTCACCCTTGGCCTACAACAGGTAGGATGTGGAGTGCTGCATAGCACAGGAGTAATGACTGTGTTAGTTGTATGTGTGCCTGCAAAGGGTTCAGTACAAGGATGGTACGGTGTGGTGCATGTGTGGGTAGTACATGTGCTGGGTGTATGTATGCCTGAGAGGAATACATTACATGAGAGATGTAGTGCTGTGCAGTGCATGCACAGGGAAAGCATGTGCTGGGTGCATTTGTGTTTGCATGAAGTATAATTAGTGCTCCCGGTTTAATGGTATTTATATTTTTGTAATTTCCGTCTGTATTTATCCATGTTTATTTTTGGCTAATTTTACCTGTATTTATCCATATTTATTTTAGGTTTTGTGAAAAAATGAAGCTGAAATGTGTATATTTCTGCATTTATTTAACCAGTTAATGTGCACTCGTGCCTGAACGCCTGACAGGTTTCAATGATATATACACACTCAGATGGTAAAATATGCACTTGTAGGAAAATATGTAAATTTTAGCATCAAGGTATTGCAAATCTACTGCTGTTTAAGGCTCTTTACTAAAATCCCCACATTTTTGTAATCCCCTTGCTTGTCAATCCGCGCAGTATTTGGCCTTACAGTCATGACTGACAGCTTTTAGAATCACTCAAAAACAACCTAACTTCCGTTTTTATCCTCATTTAAAAATAAATACAGACAGGAAAATAATTGGCTTTCTGTCTGTATTTATCTGTAAAAATCGGTAAAAACGGAAAACAGGGTGCCTTAAGTATAATACATGAAGGGCGAAGTTTTGTGCAGCACGCATTGTGACTTTGTGGGCTGGCAGTGTATGTGTTTGTAAATAACACACCTTAGTTAAAGATAAAAAAGTTTTAGTGCTGAACAGTGTGTGCAGATTGAGTGTGTACTGAATGCATGTGTACACGTAAGGGTACAATGCATGGAGTTACAAATGCTGCACCCAAAGGGTGCTGTGTATTACACTGAGTGAGTGTGCATGCCTGCAATGGTACATTGTATGGTGGACCCTGGGTTCCATTTTGGGAAGCTCAGGCCTGAAGACATGAGGAGGAAGACCCCCCCCCCCCATTTGTGTTTTGCTGAAATCCTGTGAGCTGGGAGGGAAAAGAGACTAGCTTTACATTTCAAACGACTGCTCTTGGATTCAGTGATAGATGTCAATGAAGGGACCTGGACACATCCCAGGAAGGGAGATGAGGCTGATAAGGGAATCATAAATAGTAGGGTTGGGGGTCTGGGATTAACCTTTTTAAGCACATATCACTGTGGCTGACATCCAGGTGTGAACTCTGGTCACTCTCATTAATTGTGTTGTGGAGAATCAGCTACTGAGTTGTACCTGCTGTGACAGACCTCTTTCATGAAGGAAGATGAAAAGGAGACGTTCCAACTTCAACAGAAGCAGAACCCCAACATAAAACTTCAAAGACCTAGACCCTAAATCACTTTTGGTGTCTGTAAAAGGACTATAAGAGGAGGTTGAGTCTCCAAACATTTGTCATCTGCCGAGCAGCCAGACGGGCTGTGCGAGAAGGGGAAGCTCTGCAAGACTTCTGTCAGTGGCCAGGACTGGGGCCCAAGGCCTACTAGCCTCCCTGCTGGGTGACGGGACATCACCCAGGGAAACCAAGACCACCTGCAATGTAGCCTGGAGCACAAGCACCTGGCTGCTTGCCAAGACCAGTGTGCCTTGTGAGGAAGAGGAGAGCGTTGGAGGGAGCGAGGTCCAGTAGGGAGCCCTACTGGATCTCACTCCCTGTGCAAATGTGAGGATTGGATTGCACCGATCATGCCCTAGCCTGTATGCAAGACTGTTTTCAGTGACTTCTGTATGCTAGAAGATGGCTGCCGCTGACTGAGTCAAGTATTGAGCGCTGTGAAGAGGGCGCCGAGCCGACACAGCCTCCTTGCGGTGATCCCGTAGGCCAGAGGGGGCCACCAGTGAAGAAGTTGTGTGACCAGCGTGCCAGAACTCCTGGTGACCCCGTATGCCAGGAGAGGCCACCGTGGTGGGGCCAATGGCATCTGAGAAGTCTACATTGCATCCGGAAAGCACTGCGGCAAACCCATTTGCCAGGACGGGCTTCCCAGACCAAATCATCAAACACTTCAGGCTGTCGCCTGGTACTGGAGTGAGGCTGTGACCGGCAGGTATAGCCACACCTAAGGATCTGCCCTGACTGACCTCCATGGACAAGGAGGACACCGAGGAGGACGACCCTTGCGGGACTCCAGTCGGGAGCAGAAGGACTAAATTTCCCCTGCCAGGGAGAACTTGACTTAACGCATCGCTGAGAGCTAGAAGCTGCTCCAGTCGTTGGGGAGAACAGCAGCGTCACTCTGATGAGTGAGCCTGCGTCCGCCTGATGCTGCCGCTGCGCGTATACCGCGAGCAACCCAACTTCTCCGAGCAGGATCTGATCTCGCGAGTGCCGCACTAAGGGAACCCACTGGAACGCTAAATGCTCTGTGCTGCAGGAGAAGGTAAGAATTGAACCAGGATCTTTGGGGCCCCGGGGAATTCGCTGCTGAAGGTGCTATGGCACCACAGACACTTTTGACTAAAATCCTGAAGAGTCAAAGGGTACGCTTGAATACACCCTAATAGTTTCCATTCCCTGATGCGGCCACCAGTGAATAGAGAATAACCCCTAACACATTACACGAAGGAGGGTGGAACAGGGATTGGCCTGACATCTACTAGAGCCCCGACCTCAAGCAGGATTGTGTTGTTACATTTGAATATCGAATCTCTTTCCATGTGTAGAGTTAGAAATAAAATACTACTTTTTCTTATAAAAGCAAGTATTTGGCTGGACATTGACGAAGTGCAAAGTTTGCACTTTGAGCGATGAATCTGATTCACTGACCTGTATCTGCATTCCTCCCCCCCCCGACGAACCTGTGACTGCTTGACCACAGCTACCCCTGAGAGTCAAGTGCAGAATGGGTACTTGGCCCAGTTGAGCGGGATTCAGAGTAGATCGGGCCGCAAGACATCAGAAGTAAAAGGCCTCAACCACCATGGTTAGACCCAGTAACACCTGCATGCCCCATGGTTCTCTGAAAGGGGTTCTGACACCATGTCTCTCCTAATGTTCACATCCAGTGACCGTAGCTCTCCTAATGTTAGCATCCAGTGACCAAAGCTCTCCTAATGTTTACACCCAGGGACAATGGCTCTCCTATGTCCATATCCAGTAACCAAGTCTCTTCTAATGTGCACATCCAGAGCCCACAGCTCTACTAACGCTTACGTCCAGTAACCACAGATCCCCTAATGTTTACATCCAGTGGCCATATCTCATACTCAGTGGCCATGGCTGTTCTATGTCCGCATCCAGTGACTACGCCTCGAATGCTCACCTAGTGTTTGTTTACAGCCCCAATGTTCTCCTACATACACATCTAGTGCCTATAGCTCTTCTAATGTTCATACAGAGTGACCGTGACGCTCCCCGTGTTCTGATACGGAGACTGAAGCTTCCTAACTTCTCATACCTACAACCAGGATCTCCACTTCATGCCAGAGGCGCCTATCATCCTTATCAAATTCATTATTATTATCAATGTAACCCATTTTCAAGCACTCATTGCAAACACGTATAATCATCATGGCTAAAATAAGAACAATTCATTTCATTGGTCTATGCTTCAAAAAGCCTTTAGACTTATACCACAAGTCTATTTTCACAGGCAGTAGTTCTTGATAATCCCTTAAGAGTCTTTACACCTTGAACCAGCTAAGAGAACTGGGAGGATTCCTTTGTGGTTTAGAAAATCCCAGAATGCACTGCAGCAGTTTAGATCCTTTTTTCTTCCAACAGTGGAAGGCATCAGCTGTGTACACATTTCTGCTTGTTCTTCGTAAACGAGCCACAGTGAGTGGCACAGGAACCCCAAAAATCAGTAGAAAAGGACCCCCATATTCACCAACTGAGCACCCCACCAGTCAGTTGTAATTGATGGACCCCACTCACACAGTCGCTGGTCATGTACCTCAGAATCAGCCTTTGTTGAACCCCACAGTCAATACAAATGAGCCAGTCACTGATGAAAGATCCCTCCTTCCATAGCTGACAATAGACCACCCCCAAAATGGGTCAATATTTCCCATACATTAACTGATGGTGATTTTGGCTCAATACTGCTACAATATCCTTCCAACTCACCCTGGGCGTCAATTTCTGATCTGGTGTTAGCCCTTTAGAAGTATTGCTGGTGGTAGAAGTAAGATCAATGCTTGGATGATACATATGTTAAATACATACAGTATTATCAACTTGACTGATCCATGTCAACCTTGAGAACTCAGTAATTACTCCATTTGTTAAAAAAATACAGAGTCAGGAACTTCAGTGTTGGTCAATTTTCAATCGTTTGAATGACTGTCAAGGGTAAATGCGACCTCGGAGAAGGCGGTAGTGCCAAATTACACGAATGGGTGGAAATGCAGCGATGTGCTTCTGTTTTGCTTTTGCCTGTTTCTGTGTGCTGAGTCAGGTTTGTGGATGGAGAGATGATATCCTGACCTATGCGAATTACAGCAGCCTGTCAAGTTTGATGCTGGAGTATCCATCTGCTGCCTTCCACCTGGACTGTGCAATCTATTGTGAGCCTTTGAAAAAAGTGATGGGAGAGTTGTGGTGCAGCATTGCATGATTGAAGTCTTTCATGATAGCCTACTTTAAGAATGACGTTAGGAAATGTACCATGTCTAGGGTTCAAGTAATGCATTTGTTTTGACTGAGTTGATATTCTTCTCCCTACTGGTTTTCGTTGAGATGGTCTACTATTAAAATATCCTCTTGTATCACAATCATGGGTGGGGTGAGGTAAGATACTGGTGGTGTCTTAAAGGCTAATATGTCTTTAAGAACACCACCAGCAAGGGTGTTAAATTCGATGTCAGTAAAGGGTGCTCTCTTGTTATAGCATGTCACAAAATATCATTTGGCCTGGGCTGGTACAAATCCTTGGGATAATAATATCCCATCAATTAATCATGGCTCAGAGTAGCCCATGTCATTACAACTTCCATTTCTAGCAAACAGTACCCTAAGGCAGTGATTCCCAAACTTTTTAGAACCACGACCCACTTTTTAGTACGACAAACTTTCACAACCCACCTAGCTTTAATGGACACGAGGCAGGCGATTTATTAATGTAACTAAAGCTTAGTGTGGTAGGGCATTGTCACTTACATAAAGCACACTTTTCATTGAAATGGTCACTATGGGGCATATTTATGAGAGCCTTGCATCACTTTTGCACTTCGTAAAGTGCTACATGCGTGACGCAAGGTTCTGGTTCAGATTTATGAATCCACACAAAGCCAGCCTGCATGGCTTTGGGTGGCCTCATAAATCTTGAGTAAAGCACATAGCGCAAATCGCTGCATCGCCTTCTCTGTGCGCGGGAGACTTTCTATGGGCATTGTGGTGGGTGTTCCCATGGAACACCTATGGATTTTGACGCTGCCCCACATTTACAAAATCATGTAAACCTGGGGAAGCGCTAAATCCTTACGCCTCCCGAGGTGAGGCGTGACGAGGAGGAATATCTTTATTTCTCCTCATTTTTTCCACTTTCTATGTGTGCTGCATTCTGCAAACGCCTCTTAGGATTGTTTCTGTGCAGGAAGGTGTCCCTTTCTGCACAAAAACAATCCTGTATGCAACTGAGGCACCCTTGCACCATGGACCAAGAGTGCCTGCATTGGCGCTAAGCTGCCGAAACGGCGCTAGCGCAGTGAGAAAGGACAGGAATGTACTCTATTGCATAAATACAGTGCATTCCTGCCCTTTCACTTTGGCGCAGAGCAGCGCAGCAAGCTGACTTGTTGTGCTGCCCTTCCCCAACATCCCGTAAATGAGGGCATAAGTTTGCACAGACATACTATTTTACTGATAAAACTATATTGCACACAAATGATAATGTGTGAAAATCGGGTTTCAGTGAATATTTATTATTTCCGCATCACCAAGTAAAGTGTCTTTTTTTTCTCTGATCCTTTAAAAAAGTTTGTTTCCATTACATTTCAGAATTATTAAAAAAATATTCTTTATTTTTGCTTTCCTTAAATATTGAATGTGTACAGTTCATTTACATGTTGTTGTGTGTTATGGGAAAATGACATCCTACAGCCTTTCCTTTCACACTTCATGTACCCCAGCAAGGTTGTCACATAATTCACTTTACTTTTCTTTCTCTGAATGCAAAGTGAGAGGAGTTTGTATACACCAGTCCCAGTGTTAAAAAAAATAAGCTGAAATTTGTTAGAAGACATAGCCTGACATTTGACCTCTGTCTTTGGAGCACAGCACATTTCACAAGATAAATACAGAATTGAAAAGCATCTTTATTTATTGCTGAGACTTTCACGACCCACCAAAAAACGACCCATTCCACCAGTTTTGGTAGCACTGCCCTAAGGTATTTGTTTCTGCAGCTCTTTTGATGGATTCCTTATTTTTGTCAATATGTTTCAGTAATGCACCATTGTTCTTTAACCTCTTATATAGAGTCACAAATGACTTGCGACCGATTTAGAATTTGTGAGACAGGTTACTCCATCACAACGCGAAGCCCTTCTCCACGCACTATATTTAAGAGTCAGGTGGACCATCAGTTTTCCGATGGTGGTGCCCTGACTGGCTCCACCATTGGAAAGTTTACTCTGGTGGACCAAATGAGAATGGGTTGTTGGAGTAAGGACATCAGACCGCCCACCCTATTTAGAGTGGACAGTCTGATGTATTTTTATTCTGTATGGCACCAGCAAGAGAAACCTGTCAGTATCGGACAGAAAAAAAGAAAAATGACCCCCACATCATGGGAGAGAACTCCAAGAGTGTTGGGGTCATTAATTTTGTTTTTGTTTTTCAATAACAAACTCACTATCTTAAAAACAAAATAGTTTGATGCTAGCCTGCTAGAAAGACAGACACCATTCACCAAACTTGCAGTGTCTTCAGAGGAACTACCATGACTGCGGTTCCTCTGATAGCATTCAGATCACTGCCAGGATCTCAGTGAGCTCTAAATATGGTGGGCAGATTCCGGCAAGGGAAGTTGATGTAATGTCCTCCGCCACCGTGAGGGACGGCGGGGTGCCTGCCAAATTTAAAATCAGACCTGTAGTTTCAAAGTACTAAACAGCTGACTCGCAATTAGAGACTCGCAAAATTAAATGGACTGTGTCTCAGACCCATTAGCAATTCCCAATGGGATCGCACTTGACCTGCCTCATCGATGTTCATGAGGCAGATCGCAATTTGAGACCCATTGCGAATGGGTAATAA
The DNA here is from genome assembly GCA_963921515.1 of Calotriton arnoldi. Taxonomy (NCBI): domain Eukaryota; kingdom Metazoa; phylum Chordata; class Amphibia; order Caudata; family Salamandridae; genus Calotriton; species Calotriton arnoldi. The sequence continues at coordinate 8,353,550 of CAWUFW010000004.1, read as the reverse complement.
CACAGGAAGGTGGCATGCTGGGGACAGCAGACCACCATGTCTGTGTTTGCTTTTAAATAAAGCATTTCAAAAAGAAAAATGAAACGTTTTCGCTACTATTCATGTTGGCAACTGCCTTACCACCTACTTGAAGTAGGTGGTATACTGCGATTATTTTGCGACCGCATTCCGGTTACAAAACAATTGTACATCCTCCTGCGACTCACTATTAGGAAGGGGCTTGCGCTATTAGGAAGGGACGCCCTTGGCGTGCCCCTTCCCAATAGCGACTTGAAAACCCAATTTTGCGAGTCAGTATTAGGATACAGACTCGGAAAATACATTACAAAAGCCGTTTTAGCAGTCGCAAACGGCCTGAATCTCCGTTTGCGACCGCTGAAAACGGTCGTACATCTAGCCCTAAATGATTAAGGACATTGCACGAAAGTGCCAGTGTGGTGTAGTCTTTAAATATGATTGTTTTGTATCCATAAAGACTGACGGAGATGTCTGTAAGCATACAGGGCCTGCGCCTAGCAGTCGGTCATTGCCTTTCAGCATACGAGCAGCAGGAAATTTCTGGTTCACTCCCTAGAACAAAGTCTTGTGTAAAACCTAGTTCACTCCCTAGCACAAAGTCTTTTGCAAAACCTGCAGTTTCTTGGAAACCCTACTCTTGAGAAAATTACATTTGTCATGATTAGATTATATAAAACCATGGATTACTGGTGATTTTGGAAGATGACTGTAGGAAAGTGCCTCTTTTGACATGGTCACCCCCACAGTTTGCTCACTGATACTGATGCTTTTGATGGAAGTGCACTGGGTCCCTGCTAACCATGCCCCAGTGCCAGTGCTCTTTCTTTCCCTAAAACGATAAAAATGTTGATTTTAACCCAATTGGCAAAGACTTTAGCACCCCTATAAGTCCCTTGTAAATGGTACCCCTGGCATGGGTACTAAAGAGGGCCCCTAAGGGCTGAAGCATGTATTATGTCAACCTAATGGACCCACGCAAAAACTGCATGAAGACTGCCATTGCAGGATGTTTGAAATGGTGCAAACCGTTCTAAAAACCCGATATTGCCCACATCCTGTGTGCAATGTAAAGTACACTGCATGTCCTATATGTAAATCACCCCTACAGCAGGCTTTTAGAGCCCTAAGGCAGTGTGAATTATAGTACATGTAAGGGCACATCTACAAGAGCAGATATGCCCCTGTGATGCCTAGTTCCGTTACTAGTCATTGCAAGTGATCAGGAAGCTATTTTAAACGTATGTATTTGACACTGAGCATTACGATTTACCCAGCTACATAGAGGCTTCACTGAAAATAATGGTGTGCGGTATCAAACACCTCATCTTAATGAATCCATACTGATGCCAGTATCGAATTTATGAAGACATGCATCCAGAGGGCCCCTTAGAGGTGCCCCCTCGACCCTGCTAGTCTCTTGGTCTGTTGGCTGACTGGTATCGTCTAGCTTGCCACCAGATGGGTTTCTGACCCCCTGCAAAGGAGAGCCCGCTCTCTCACAGGCCAGGAACACTGCCTGCTCGGCAGCAGGTGTTCCAATCTCCTCCAGCAGGATAGCTAGCGATTTAGCATATCAAGGCCAGAGGCTTCAAAGCCTCTGCCGCCTTTGATATGCGACCCCGACTTCCCCCCAGGCCTTTGATAGAAAGCTGTAATCAGACTGCACATTTCTTTTCGGACAAAATTGCTAAAATCTATGCATCCTTCCCGAAAGAAGCTAGAGCACATCAGATTCCAGCCACAGGGCTTCTCTACCTTTATCTTCTGGTGTTTTTTTCAATATAAACATTCTGACAGTGGCTGAGATGCGTGTCCTTGTCTCTAAAGTGAAGTCTGGATCTCCTATTGATCCTGCCTCACCTGCTATGCTGGAACACGGAATGGAGGCTATTCTACCCCCTCTTTGTAAACTAATTAATCTACCCTTCACCTCTAGCGAGATGCCTTCCAATTGGAAACACCCCACGATTATACCTCTCTTAAAGAAACCTTCACTAGACCCGACTAAACTGGAGAATTTCAGGCCTAGATCTCTGCTGCCATTTTTTGCCAAAATAGCAGAATTTTTTTTAAATCAGCGGCTAATTAGGTACATCGAGGAGAAGGAGCTTTTGCATGAGACTCAGTCTGGGTTTCGACCCCAATACACCACCGAGTCCGTACTGTTACTGGCCTCAGAGTTGTTGAGGCTCATTGCTGATGAGGGTAAGACGGCTGCGCTGGTTATGTTGTACCTGAGTGCAGCCTTCGACACTGTGTCCCATGGTCTCCTTTTGGATCGGCTGTGGCAATACAGTGTTGGGGCCCTGCTCTAAGGTTGTTGGCGGATTTCCTGCAGAACCGCACCTTTCAGGTGTGTCAGCAGTAATGTACACACAAGATCTACCCTCTGTAACAGGGAGTGCCACAGTGCTCTGCCCTCAGTCTGATTTTATTGAACCTATATATGAATATGGCTCTTTACAACGAATACGTTGTTCACGCATTCCATTACAACGCGGTCGTTACAACGACCGCGTTGTTTCAACGCAAACCATTACATCGCAAGTTGTTTCAATGACTTGCTGTAGGGAGCGCGCTGGACTTAGGAATAGTATTATTTACTATTCCTACTCCAGTTTGTGCAACAGCAGGGAAGGTGTTGGATTGTAAATCCAACACCAGCGCGCCCCCTACAGCAAGTCGTTGAAACAACTTGCAATGTAATGGTACGTGTAGTAACAACGCGGTAGTTGTAACGACCGCGTTGTAAAGGAACCGAGTTGGGGAGACAGCGTTGTAAACACTGTTTCCCCCTATATATGTGCCCCTTTGCTGATGTTATCGAGCATCATGGATTAAAATTGTTTCATATGCTGGTGACACTCAGCTAATCCTCACACTGGCGCAGGATGAAGGTACCTCTGCGGCTCGTTTTAAATCTTGTCTGCTGGATCTAGCCAAAAGGATGGACCACAGTTGTCTTAGACTCAATGCTGAAAAGACTGAACTCATGGTGGTGGGGAAACAATTGTTTCCCGTTTCTCCCAAGGGGAGAGGAGTTGGCCTAACGGCTAGGGTGGTCGACCTCGACTCTGGGGAACTGGGTTCGAGTCTCGGCAATGACGCTGAACATCCTGTGATTCTGGGCAAATCACTTAATCTCCCCGTGCCTAATAAAAATGAATGTGTCCTCATGTAGCGCAACTGGTGCTATGTAAAGCGCTCTGATACCCGATACGGGTCAAGTTCGCGCTATATAAAACTACGTTAAAATAAATAAATAAATAAAATTTAAAAAACGTCAATTTGGTCCACCTTGGTGGCCAAATGCTCTGGGTCCAGCTCCCATCCCGAAACCATAAGTTAAAAACCTTGGTTTCTGGTTTGATGGCACTCTATTATTTTGATAGTCAGATAGCTGCTCTTGCGGGGGTATGCTTGGGCATCCTAAAAATGTTACGAAAGGTCCTTGGTCTGCTGCCAGAGGTGGTGAGGAAGACAGTGGTCCGAGCCCTTGTAGTCTCGATATTGAACAACTGCAATGTGCTTTACTTTGGGGTCACCCAAGGTAGGCTGAGATTGCTCCAGAGAGTGCAAAATGCCGCTGCACTGCTGTTACTAAAGATCCCTAGACACTCGTCAACAGGCATGGATCTCTTCAAGCTCCATTGGCTCCCTATCAAGGAAAGGGTCTATTTTATAGCCTTATGTTTCTGCCCTAAAATTCTGAACCAAAATGGACCTCATTATCTTCATTGGCTGATCAAACCTTACCATCCTAACAGATGTCTCAGATCGACTGGGGCAGCACTTACTGTGATCTCTAAAGTAATGAGAGTTTGTATGGGAGGTCGATCTTTCATTTACCTTGCTGCCCAGCTGTAGACTCTCTCCCAATTGGGCTGAGACTGGAGCGCTCAGAAATCATCTTCCGTAAGAAACTTAGGCCTGATTCTTTAGACACATGTAAATAGATGCTGGGACGAATAGCTGGAATCTTTTGGATTCTTGCAGGCACATGCATCAAAGTAGGCTTTTGCGAGTCCTTATTTGCGATAATTAAGGACTCGCAATTAAGGACTCGCAAAAGCCTATGCATGTAGGAATCGCTATTAAATTAGCGATTCCTACATATTCCTTATTTGCGACTCGCAAATTGTGAGTCGCAAATAAGGAATGGCGTCCCATTCATTCCTATGGGCCCATAGGAATGAATGTGAAAGTGCATGCGCAATTTGCGAGTACCAATAGGTACTCGCAAATTGCGCATGCAATTTCAAGGGTGCAAGGATGTCAAAAGGACACCCTGTTGAACCCCTGAAATAGTGATGTGCACCCATGTTGCGCACACACATGCCCCAAGGGCATGTGTGTGCGCAACATGAAACTTTGAAAAATGCACTTTAGTGCATTTTTCACCGTTTTTGCAAATTACCGACCAGTTTAATTGCTCGGTAATTTGCGGCCCCAAATAGCGAAATCGCTATTTTAAAGTGGTTCTTGCATTGCATTTAAGGAATCGCAATAAATTGCGAATTCTTAACTTGCAAGTGCCTTGAACCTTGATGCATCGCAGAAGCCCTTTTTGCGGGCGCAAACGGCCGATTTTTGCGAATCGCACCGTTTGCGCTCGCAAGAAAGGTTGATGCATGTGCCTGAAGGAATCTTATTGCGGGGGCACTCCGAATGGAGTAACCATGTGCTTTTTAAACTTTTTAACATAACATAATAGGCAGCGAGATCCAGACAGTCTTCAGGTCCTTCACTGTCAATGTAGAGCTTCAAGGGAAGAGTGAGTGAGCGAGCTCCAGATAGTCATCAGGTCCTCCATTGTCATTTCAGAGCTTTCAGAGTGAGATCCAGGCAGTCATTGGGTTCATTGCCACTTCGGAGCTTCAAGGGAAGAGGGAGTGAGATCCAGCTAGTCATCAGGTCCTTCAGTCTCGAAGAAGAGACAGCCTTAGAGGCCTTTGGAACCAGGTGCTTTTCAATCTTGCTCTGTATTTAAAGAAAGCCTCAAGTCGGATGGTTTGCAGGACGTGGTTCACGAGACGTGCTCTACAATGTTTTACTTTCTGCCCCAAATTGTGTGTTCTTCAGTAAATGAACAGTAAGGAAGCAGTGACCCCCTGACCTTTAAGGTATCTGGTCAGTTAAAGGGATGTGAGTATTTTTCTGATGTAGTCATCACCGGCATCCAGTTGAAGGTTTCCAAGGCTTGGGACATAAGGCCTATGCATTTGCCTGAAAATGGAGTAAACTGAATGGTTCTAGGCTGTTTGTTGTGTTGTGAGAGACTACACCAGGAGGACTGTGTATATGACAAAACAGTAGTACCGGCAAGAGTTACTCATAATTATAACAAGACATGTTTGTGTGGAAAGCACAACAGTTGCAGGACCCTTCGAGCCCCTCGACTCCCCAGAGCAAATGGTGCAATGAACATTTGGTGACTGCATTGAAGTTTATTGATAAGTATAGTTCATAAATCTCTGAGAGCTGTAAGTAGAAAATCTGTCAGTAAAAGTGACCACTTGGAGTTCATTAAAATATTAACAAAATAGCACAGCAACCAAAGTTGCTGCTCTGTGTTCAACTGGGGGAGAGGGAAGCAAGCAGAGTGCCATATCTACTCAGATATGCTCGTGCATACACAGGGCCATCTGACACCTTTGCAATAGAGTGTAAAGCTGTGTGTGTGGTGTCTAGCATAGATTTTGTACTGGAAGGCATTTTTCCAGAACAAAATACTATCCCTAGGGAAACGTTTAAACTTTTCAAGCACTGGATGTGTGTTGTATACATGCAATGTGTAATAAGAAGAGAGAATTTAAGATTTCTCCCTTCTTAGCGGCTACTTAGCGCCTGCTTCCAGACGGCATTCTTTTCTGGTGCAAAGCCTTATCTACCAATTTAGTAGACATGCCTATGCATAAAAAACCATGATAGGGTGGAGGCATTCAAGTACCACCCATGGGACACCCCTTAATGCAAAGTTGCACAAAGTGTTATTTGTTTTACTTCAAGGCTGCTTTACAGGGCAAACAAAGTTTTGCCCTGGAACATAAATACTTTATCAAGACTTTGCGCCGGTTTGCATGACTTTGCAGTGATGCTTAGTATTGACAAATCTGTCCCTATGTGCTAAAGGAAATCAGTGGCTAAATTCTACTTTTTAATAAATATTCCCCTTCCTTCCTCAATGCTCAGTGTTTGGTATGTGCAAGGGGGATCTGTATGAAAGGGATAGTATCCTTGCTGCGCTACACGTTATGCAGGGCTCCATCTTTTCGAAGTAGAAACACAGAGAAAATATTGAGGAAACGGTCATGTGGTTTTGTCGCAGGAGATTACTGCTCTCTGGACAAGTGTGAGCTACACGCTCCCTTCTAAAGTGACCTTTTTAGAACAGGTCAATGCTCTTCCTGCACCTAGGTTTTCTCACCCAATGGTTACTGACGTTAGTCCAGTTTTGCAGTGTTTTATATTTAATCAGCGGCGTTCAAGTTCTCCAGAATGCAATGTTAACACAGGAACTGCCTCGTGCTAAGACGCCGCCGCAGGCCTCTCAGATTTTACAATGATAAATTATGCAGTCAGAGCCCTCCACAGCTCCCATATGGTTGGATTCGAGCTTCTAGCCGCCGCGTCTTCCCACGTACATGGAATTCTGTCCTCTATTGCCATACTCTCTACAAGGCGCTGGTTGTCTTTCCTCTGCCCTCCGGTCTCCCCTCAGGGCCATGTTTTGTCCATTGTGAGGCTGATGTCCCCTTCTCTCCTCTCTGAATGGCTGGACTTCGGTTCCTCTGCACTTCTCTCCCACTACAGACGTTTTCTGTTGCTGACTCCGCTCTTTTCGTCTCCTTCACCAACTGTCCTTGCTGCTGTCACTCTCGTCTCTACTATGACCGGGGCACTCTTCCCTGGCCCCCCACTCCCCCGACACCCGGGGGGCAGATTTACAAGCCCCTTGCGCCACTTTTGCGTCACTTTTCCCATGTTAAAAATGACGCAAAAGTGGCGCAAGGGCCTTGTAAATAAACCCCCGGGGTCCAGTTGCTGCTGCTCTCAGCTCTTCCAGTTCGGACTCTCCCCCAGGCTCTGGTGCGGTACAGGTGGCTCTGGCACTCTCCCCAGCTCCCCTTCCCATCCCTTCACAGACGGCTTTAATCTTCTCTTTTAGCCTCGGGCTCTCCTGCCCGCCTGCGCCGCCGGTTTTTGCCGCTGTCCCTCTCGCTCTCCTTGCCTGGGGCACTCCTCCCTGCCCCCGGCCCAGCCCCCGGGGGCCCGTTTCCGGCAGCGGTCACCCCCGGCGGGGTTTCCCGGGCGCGCCGCCAGAGGTCGTGTCAGGCGAAGCTGCTGATTCAGCTGAGCCCCGGCTGCTCCGAAACCCCCTTCCTGTTGAATTAGTGATGCGGGGCCGGGGAGGACTGCAGCGCAATGCAGCAGGGAGAGACAGGCGCCGGGCTCGGCGCACTGCAGGCCCCGCAGGGGCGCGCCTGGGCCTTGCTTTCTGCAGCATGCATAGCAGCAGTCTGCTGTAGGGGCACGCCTTCCTCCAGTGCACGGGCTGCCTGCACTACACACAGGACACAGCTACACACTGCTGGAAGGGGACACACCTGCCTGCACCACACACAGCAACACACACACTGCTGTAAAGGGACACGCCTTCCTCCAATGCACGGGCACGCCTGCCTGCACCACACAGAGCAACACACACTGCTGTAAAGGGGCACGCCTTCCTCCAATGCACGGGCACGCCTGCCTGCACCACACACAGCAACACACACTGCTGTAAAGGGGCACGCCTTCCTCCAATGCACGGGCACGCCTGCCTGCACTCTGCACAGCATTTATAAGGAAAATTGGTCCCTCCAGGAAGGGTATATGAACAATGATACACTGAACCACAGTAAGCCCTGTGATGATATTCTCCTCAGTGGAGATGCAATACATTTATTAAATATAAAACAATTAAAGGACAGAAGGAAAAATATATACAAAAATAGGTGGGTAAAAGTGTTGGAAGTCAGCCGATTTCCAAACTTCAGGCATTTAAGTACATGGTGACTTTATAAAGGAATACAGATTCTAGCAGTCACTATTAAACAAACATCTTATGCTCCACAGAAAATCAAGTGAATCAATTTTGGAGTCAAGATGTAAAGGTCGACGACGTTTCGATCCCCACTAGAATTGGAGGATCATCATCAGGACACAAATTATTATTCCAGCGTGATAGCCTGTACATGGAAAAAAGGAAGGAAGCGGGGGAGAAAGAAAAAGGAGGAAAAAAAGGGAGAGTTAATGAGATTATGACGGTTCTAAATAAGTCAGCTTGGACAAGACACCAGTGCGTGGTGCAGAACCGTAGTCAGGGAGGAGTGAACAAGAACTAAGTGCCAATATTCCCCGTGGGTTGGAGGACAATCAGAATTAATGCCAGTAGAGACAACAAAATTACAATTCATTGGTTCGATGTGACTGTGACTACGACCGTTGGTTCTACATGACTGTGAGGGGCGGGTGATACCGGGGTCATGCAGATAGTCGAAACGGCTAACCTGTGAGTAACCGCGAGTCAAGGTTGGGGGAGGGAGATCAATGCAGTATCAGATGCTGGGGAAAGTGGGCGCCGTGCAGCCGTGGGCCGAGTTATGGGGCGGCTACAGGTTGAGTGCCGATCTGGAGGGGAGTGAAAACAGAGAGTGAGTCACGTCCGTGATAATGCTTGAAGAACCGCATGGCGCCAGCGGTATTCAACTTACTGCAATTATGTTAACGGAAGTGATAGCGGCATGGGGGAGTCCTGTCCGTCTTCAAGACTCCTTCCTGCATCGGAGCCCCGATGAGGAATAGTATGAATATGTAAGGCCTATGGGAGAAAAATAGGTGGACAGGTTAATCGTAAATTAAAAGGAAGGATGCCGCCAGCCTGTACAGGTGAGACAGTCAACGTGGAGGCTTACCGTTAAGCGCACAGTGGCGTGATGCAATCGATTACCGCAGTCCTACAGTGTCCCGGGCAACGCCGGAGAATTGGAGACACTGTGTGTGACGGGATGTGGAATATTTGAGCTGGTGTCTTTGAAGTTAGGGGTGGTTTACGGGCTTTCCCTTTGAACCACAGATGTCTCCCCGAAAATGTAGGCCTGCCTGCCATGGGACCATGGAATGTAGATCTTAATCTTTAGTAGGGCCATGATTCGGCCCCTAGAGGCCAAGTGTCAAAACCTCTCCCTCCTATCTATTCCATTCGATCCTCAAATGGCAGAGTTCTGTCATTCCAATTGTATGCCCATGGTTTATGGCTGTAGCTGGGGAATACACAGATGTTCTCCCCCGATCCCTGTTGTCCACTGGAGCCAGGCACCACGGCACACAAGATTCCCAGAGCATACAAATGCCCATATTCTATAAGTGGCATTTCTAAGCGAGTTATGCCAAAACCACCTTTACCACAGTAAAGGGTTTGGCATGGCGAATCCATTGATAGGAAACATCATGAGGCTGCACCACTGCAATCCACTATTGCAGCCCAAAGTAATTTCAACCATTTCCCCTTGTTAACCCAAGGGAAGGCCAAGTCTCATAGGTGGTGAAAACACACCCGGGCGTACGTGCTCTAGTGCGCACACCGATCTGCTATGGCAGGTTGGACACTTAGTCCCCAACACGAGAGGTGCAAGTGCGGCCACCCAAGTCTGCATCGGCAGACTGGACACTGGTTTAACTAATATGGGTGTCAGTGAGTACTCACAGGTCTGCTATGGCAGGCTGCACACGCAATCACAGGCACCATAGGTGTGGGTGCGCACACACAGCAGCCTGCAATGGCAGGCTGCTCATGAGTTTAACCATTAGATATGACCGAGCGCACACTACGGTCTGAGGTGGCAGACCAGCTCATGTTTCTGAACATCGAGTCAGCAGCACTTCCCAACATGGGTAGGGAGGGCACGCGCACTTAGTGACAAGACAGCACCAGTCTACACAATAGTCACATCATGTTATGTTATGTTAGGTGTTCTTCTAAAGCGCTGGAATACCAGTAAGGCGTCTTGGTGCTGACTGAAGAAGCAGAAACCGTGTAAACCCGTTTCTAGATACTTAGTAGGATGAGAAAAGCCATGTCTTCAGGGATTTTCTGAATGCCAGTAGATTGGGCAAAGATCTGATGTGCAAGGGAAGGGCATTCCAGGCCTTTGAGGCTCCAAACACAAAAACTCTGCAGCCTCGGTTCACAAGCTTAAATCTAGGGACTGCCACCAATTTGGCAGAGGTTGAGCATAGCGACCTACAAGGAGCATACCAGGAAAAGTTTTTTTCTCAGGTAAACCGGGCCTTGCTCGTGCAGTGCTTTGTACACAGTACATAGTGCTTTAAAGGTAATTCGCTGCCTAACGGGAAGCCAATGTAGTTTCCTGATTACCTTAGAAACCGATTGGTGCTTGGAAATCTTACAGAGTACACGGGCTGCTGTGTTCTGCAAGGTCTACAGTTTATTAGGAACATGCTGGTGCCCATTCAGGTATATCCCATTACAGTAGTCGATCTTCGACAGCAGCAGCGAAGTGACCACTGTTCTCTGCAAATGGGTAGGGATAAAAGGAAGAATTTTCCTGATCATTTTGTGGGTGAAGAAAGAGACCGAGGTAACTGCCCTGATTGATGTAAGACAGTTTGTCATTGTAAGAACTCCTAGGTTCTTCACCAACCTAACTGAGGAAGGGAATAGGCCCAGTTCTGACGGCCACCATTCAGGAGACCAAAAGTAAGGCTGTGTCTCAAACAGCAACATCTCCTTCTTGCTAGAGTTGAGTTTGAGGCAGCTCATAGCCATCCACAGACTGACTGCCTTCATGCAGTCATAGAATCTGGCAGCAACATCCTTGTCCTCCTTGGCAAATGAGACAACATTTGCATATCATCTGCCTAGGATGTCAGGGCAAAGCCATAAGATCGAATCAGTTCTGCCAAGGGGGTGACATATATATATATATATGAAAAAGAGTAGGGCTAAGCGAGGACCCCTGGACGACCCCGCAGGGAAGAGAAAAAGAAGAGGAGGTAAGGTCACCCAGTCAAACCGATTGCTCACTACCAGTGAGTAAAGAATTTAACAGCTCCCATGCTGTACCAGTCACATCGATCCTGCCCAAGCGATCCATCAGCAGCCCGTGATTCATGGTATCAAAGGCTGCTGACAGATCAAGCAGGATCAGGGCCGCTCTGCCTCTATGGTCAAATGACATCCTGATCTCCTGAGTTGCTTTAATGAGTGCAGTCTCCGTGATGTGGCCAGCACAAAAATCGAATTGGGTGGCGTCTAGGAGGTTGTTAGTGTGGCTATGCTCCATCAATTGTTTATTCAGGACCTTTTCAATAATCTTGGTTGGCAAAGGAAGGCAGGAGATGGTCGTTATCTGCTCGGATCTCGTGGATCTAGCAAAGGTTTCTTTATTAACGGCAGAACTGACACCGTCTTCCAGGTTAAAGGGAAAACTCCTGAGTGGCACATTAACTGGAAGATGTCGGCCAGTATTGGCCCGATTGTCTCGGCTGCGAGGATGGCAACTCTGGGAGGTCACGGGTCGTATGGCGAGCCCGACTTAAAGGATCGGATCAGTCTTATAACCTCTTCCTTAGAGGGCGGCGTGAAGTGACTGAGCTCGGATTCCAAATCCATTAGTATGGGGGGTAACAAGACTGAGGAGGATGTAGATCTGAAAGAGGAGAAGTTATTGTAAACATCTTCAAACTTGTGGCAGAAGGCCTCCACCACAGAATTGCTGAAAGATTGCCTGCAGTCTTTAGTCAGCAAGGAAGTGTTGGTAGTAAGTTAGCATGTGCCTCAACTAGACTAACAACACAGCAGCAGCCTGCACTGTAGTGACAAGATAATACCAGTCTGCACGATAGTGACAACAAAGCCCGTGCCTGAACCAGACTAACAACACTTCAGCAGCCTGCATTATAGCAGTCGTCGAAGTGCATTAGGAAAAGTATAGGAACTGTGACGCTGCGAGCAGTGGAGTCGGGGCGAGTGAGCGCCAGAGCTTAATTTGAGCCCTGGTTTCTGATGCTCGCCACTTAATTGTCAACGCTGGCGCTTGTGACAGGCTGCCACAAGGTGGCACTGTCTGGAGATGACCACAACAACAGGTAATTATTAATTCAATATACATTAAAAATTACTATTTCCTGCCACCCAAGCCATTCCTACAGCTTTGTGGGCCTGAAAAAGTCTGAATTGTCACACTTGTAGGAGTGTGATGGTTAGTAGTTGTGTTGTTACTATCATTGGCAGCGGAGCAGGAGCAATGTGTGGTGCAAACTGCCATTGCCTCCGGAGAAGAGCCCTGGCACTTCGTTTTTTACAAATTAAGCACTGGTGAGCGTGAGGTAGGTGTCAAAGGTGTGGCTAAAAAACAAATATTCTGTAATGTTTTTCGGTCTTTCACCTTCAGTTAACTACATATATAATAACGCACAGCTTCAATGAATGTTACATGCAAGTTACGTCAATCTGTGGGAAATGCACTGCCAGGCATTATGAAACCTCTATTAGTTAATGCAATGCCACCAGAAAGCCACAGAATTGAATCCTGGTTGGTGCCGTGGAGAATAGTGTCTTGCGTATGTTTAGTGCTACAGCATCCGTCTGGTCTGTGACAGAAAGCACTGTGAACATATAAGTCCTTTAAAATTTGCATTACTGTCAATATAAGATAGACTGCTACAAAATGCACAAAAAGGTTTGATAAAAAAAGTGCTTTCAATATATAGATTTTAGTAATACCCAGACTGTACATAGTGCAAAGTTTTTTTATAACTATCTTTTAAAAGCACACACTTCACACCTTAGCTTCTCGCTCCCTTAAAAATGACTCTCGACAACAATCAGGAAGCAATTCCATCAGTTGAAGCTAATACTGGCTTCCGAGCACCCTTTAGATTTGCAGATTGACCAGTTACGCGCATTTACATTCCTTTCAGGCAAGCAAGCACCCTGGCAATATGGGTTGTTTAGCTGTCTGCACCTCAGTTGTTTTCACAGTACAGGAAACTCCATGTCTTACACTAAGCTGAAGTACTTCACCTTTCGGAATTAACCGTCCCGGGACGGTCGTCTTTTCACACAAAGTAGGGGAACTGTTTTTCAAAAATTAAAAAAGTATGGGTTTGTTGTGCCCCTCCTATCCCCCCCCCACTTCGACCACTGCAGTATAGTACCAAGATAGCATCAGTGTGCATTATAGTGGCAAAACAGCATCAGGCTGCGCTACAGAGATAAAACAATACCAGCCTACTGTAAGGAGAGAAGAACACCAGTCTGCAGGATAGCGACAACATAGCACATGTTTGAAGTAGAACAGGAGCAGCCTGCGCTATAGTGACAAGATAGCACCAGTGTGCACAATAGTGACAACATAGCACATGCCTAAACTAGGCTACAACACAGGAGCAGCCTGCACTATAGTGACAAGATAGCACCGGTCTGCACGATAGTGACAACAAAGCACGTGCATGACTAGGCTAACAACACAGAACCGGCCTGCACCATAGTGACAAGATAGAACCTGTCTGCATGATAGTGACAACATAGAGGGCTGGCCAAACAGTCATGTGCAGTTAGGAGTGGGCAAACCATTCCTCCCCTGTCCTGCTCCGAGAGCAGAGCAGCCCCGCCCGCAAAGAAGCACCCTTTATTTGCACTGCTTAAAAGCAGTGGGGTGACGCTCCTCCACCATAGCGGAGGAGCCGCCACTGGGTGAATAAACATTCTATAAATGAAGAGAGGTCTGCTGGCCTGGACATGCGGTGCCCTGATAACACAACAAGTTCTATAGCGTCCTGCATGGAGAATGAACACTGTAACAATGGCGTGCTCCACAGGAAGACACATTCACTCATGCACAGCAGAGAATCACACACAAACAGACCTAAACAGTAGAGTGCACATAAAAAACTGAAAACAAGCACGCAGCCTACTGCCAAGAGTCCCACCCAGATAATAAAAAGAAACACACATAAAACACAGGAAAATACACATCAGCCTGAAACACATTGGCACAGGCCTGCATCGGATACAATATTAATATAGACTTCAACATAAACACATGCCTGCCCCCTCACACAGAGATATCATGATGCCAGTATGCAGCAAATGTCCACACATGGAAACCAAGGACACTCCTTACCATCCACATGTTTTTGTGTGGCTGCCACACAAGACCATGCTTTACAAATGATTATAAGGATGACAGCCTGCAGCAGAAGAGTATGCCTGCAATACAGGAACGCATTAGCAGTCTCAAAGCTACAAGGGTCTAGTTAGTGTTTAATAGGCTAAGCATCAAATAGTGAGGGTGGCAGCGGCAAGCCTGGTTGACCCCAGTGCTTAATTTGAGCCAGTGGTTGCCGGTGGAGGGCTATTGGCACTTATTATTAGGAACCAACACTTATTTTTCCTCATCAGACATTTCCAGAGAGCGAGAGATGTGAAAACACACAAATGAGAAAGACAAAGGAAGAGAAAGATGGAAAAACCATCACAAGGAGAGAAAGCAGGAACCTGAAAGAGTGAGATAAAGGGGCAGGGAGTGTCTGTAGTGGATTAACGAGGCATGAGGTGGATTTCAGACTAACTGCCGTGGTACTGTGAGCACTGGCCGCGAGCAACTGAGAAGAACTTCGGGCACCTGCACTCATTCTTTACAAATTAAGCACTAGCTGACCCACTAAACTTAAAGTTTACCACTGAATAATATAATCACCTTCTGCTCAAAGTAGCACCTTACTCCATGGCAGGTAAAGAAAGTTGATGACATGTCGACCATGCCATTGCAGCACGGTAGACATGCTAAGTTTTTTTTCCACGCCGTTGCAGCATGCTAGAGATGTCAAGATGTTTTTACCACACTGTTGCAGCATGCTAGGCATGTCAAGTTGTTTTTACCATGCCTTTGCAGCATGGTAGACATGTCAAGTTGTTTTTACCATGCCATTGCAGCTTTGTAGACATGTCCAGTTGTTTTTACCACACTGTTGCAGCATAGTAGACATTTCAAGTTGTTTTTACCACACTGTTGCAGCATAGTAGACATTTCAAGTTGTTTTTACCACTCCGTTGCAGCATGGTAGACATTTCAAGTTGTTTTTACCACGCCGTTGTAGCATAGTAGACATGTCAAGTTGTTTTTACCACGCCGTTGCAGCATAGTAAACATGTCAAGTTGTTTTTACCACTCCGTTGCAGCATGGTAGACATGTCAAGTTGTTTTTACCACTCCGTTGCAGCATAGTAAACATGTCAAGTTGTTTTTACCACTCCGTTGCAGCATAGTAAACATGTCAAGTTGTTTTTACCACTCCGTTGCAGCATGGTAGACATGTCAAGTTGTTTTTACCACGACGTTGTAGCATAGTAGACATGTCAAGTTGTTTTTACCACGCCGTTGTAGCACAGTAGACATGTCAATTTGCTTTAATTTTTTGGAGGCAAACTTGTGTTGGTCTATCTTTGGAAAATAAAACAAACATTAACCCTAAATGTATGATTGCAATTTTGCATGTATGTATTAATGGATGTTTGTAACACACACCTGATAGCAAAGGAGTGCTGGTCAAAGTGGTGACAGCCCAAGGACAAAGAGAGGCAGAAGAGTGGGGTAACTAATGCGTGAGGTGATCATGCTCTTGAAGAAGTCTGCCTTCAGTTTCTTCCTGAAGTAGTAAAGATGCCTATGGGCATGTTGTTTCAGATCCTAGGTCTATAGACCTGTCTTCTTGTTTTTTGATTTCCTATATTTACTCATTTCCAGTCTGGCAATATCTTGGCTTCTTCTATAGTCTGTCCGAGACCTAATTGTAATTGTATTGTAATTGTATATATATATATCGCTTAGTACCCCTGACGAGGCGTCAAATCGATTTGTGGCAAGTAGCACACTACTCTGGAACCTGAAAGGATTAGTGGTGGATTAACATAGGGAAATATGAGTATATTATTTGTATCGGGAGGTATGAGTTAATTTGAGCAGAGGACATGTGAGTCTGTTAGTTGGATTGAATAGAGTAATGGAAGGATAGAAGAGAGAAGAAAACCAGAAGTGTTAATTGGGAGATCATAGTAGAAAGTTGAGGACTGGGATGAGTAAAGGAGATATGGAGGAGGGAAGAGCCTGAAGAAAGGGATTATGGAGAAAGAGAATCAGTAGAAAAATGTGGTTTGGGATGAGTCAAAGGAGAGATAACATGAGGGAGAATCTAGTTGGGTTGTTTGGGAGATCATAGCAGTAAACTGATGTTTGGGGTGAGCCAGGAGGTGTAGAGGAGGGAGGAGTCTAGGAAGGGTTATTTTGGAGATCATAGTAGTAGAAAGGGTTTGGGATGAGAGAGTGAAGATAGAAGATACATTGAGAGAGGTGTAGGGCGATGGTAGGACAGAGTAAAGCTTTTGAGAGAGTATTGTTTTTTCTTGTACAATAGGACCAAAATAATAAACATACAGATACATGATTACATAGTAAGGGAATATATGTGTAACAAATATAATATATTGAGATTTGTGTGGTTTGTTTTTGTGGGGTAGTGAGAGGAGATATTGATGTAGTGGTTTTCTGTGAACGATTTGTATGTGCAGTACTGCTGGTGAGTGGTATTTGAATAGTACAGGAGTGGTGATGCGTTTTGGAGAAGAGTATGTGGTGGGTAAGAGGGGATGGACAAGAGTTATGAGTGTTTGTGTTAGATTTGATCACTGGAATAGGTAATGTATGTGGTGGAGTGGCCTGTAAGGATTGTATGGTTGTGTGTAATTAGTAAAAAGAGTTGGCAGGTGTTGGTGGATGGTGTGATGGAAGGCTGAGTATAGGTTTTGTCATGATAAAAGGGGATGTGTTAGGAGCTAATAGAGGATATAGCTGGTGTTTTGTTTGATGTGTTAGTGGTATAGGACAGAGTTGTGTTTTGTCAGAGAATGCAGGTGCCATAGTGTTGTAGTTGGGGTAGAATTGTGTGTAGGTGTGGTTTGTGGGGTTTTGTAGAGCTTCAATACACATTGAAATCTGTATGAGGTTTCTTTGTGGTGCATGAGTAGAATGCCTTTGCTGATATTGTTTTTGGATGTTGGTGGATGTAGAGGGCTTAAGGTGATAGCTCGTAAGTGAAAATTGGGCAGTATCTCCGGCCTTAGGCCCGACCCAAACAGCCAACTGCCCTTGTTCTCTCTGCCCAGCCCAAAAAGGCAACTGCCCTTGTCCTCTCTGCCCAGCCCAAACAGGCAACTGCCCTGGTCCTCTCCTGGTCCTCTCCGCCATAAGCCTGGACGCCCGGGATGAGACGCCCTGAGCCCTAAGCTTAAAATTGCCCTATTGGTGAATGGAACCCTAGCCCTAACCAATCAGAACCCTAAACCCTAGAGCCAATGGGAGACCTGGCCCTATTAACCAATCACAGCCCTAGCCCTAACAGCCAATCAAAGCCAAAGCCCTAATCCCCAAGTCCAATGGGAAACCCTAGTCCTAGTAGCCAATCAGAACCCTAGCCCAAACAGCCTATGCAGCAACCCCTCTGACAACAAGAACCACATACAACAGCACTCAGCATTTGTAGACCACACAGCACCAAGCCTTTAGTTGACATCTACAAAATTATTACACCACATCCATGCCATATGAGAGCACTCATAAGCACAAAATACATCAGACCGGAAGTTGAATAGTAGTAAAGTAATTACACTACTAGCCCTTTGGGACCTGCCTTACTACTTACTCAAAAACGTGAAAGATCGTTAAGCAGATTTGGCTCAGACCTAAGGCGCTAGGAGTTTTAGCCCAGTGCTTAGGAAACACTTGAGGAATTTCCCTGACTGTGACCACCATGCTATGCGGTGGGCTGGTCTTACATTGCTACCCACCGCCACATAATGTTGCGAATCCTCTTGAACCACTTGAAAGTCTTTCATTTTTAGAGTGTGGTTCACTTTCTGTAATGCTCCATTATGAGACTTTGTGAAATCTGCTTTGAGAATAACCTCTCAACAGATACCCACTCATACTTGTGTCACGTTGTGACTGTTTGAGTATCGGTGCTCCACTAACATTAGGATCTTTTTTGGTGGGTTCACATTGTGCTGTCTAAGTAGTGTGCCATGGCTGCAACTGAGCAGAGACAAGTGCCCACTTCTCTGTGTTTGAAGAACTGGTTGTGCCCTGTGGTGGACCCCAGTGGTAAGCTTTCACTAATAAAATAATTGGATGATCATGCCTTAAGCATTATTCTGGCAGTAATTAGAGTATTGATACCTTTATGGGCTTCTGTGTAGTTTGGCTTCCTTTCCATCCTTGTCCCACTCACATTTAGGAGTGGTTCTGACTATTTTGAATTCCTTTCTGTCTACTAGTATATTCTCTATTTCCTTTAAGCATGCCATTATCTGTCCATTATTTAATATAGATGAGTTACAGTGAATAATGGGGATGTTTTTTTACTGAGGGGTCAAATAGACACCAAGGGCCATATTATCAAGAACGGCGCAAACATTATCGCCGCTTTGGCGGCAGGAAACTGCTTGATAATATGCCCTATAGAATTCCAAAAGAAGCCCAGGTTCTGGGGTCAAGGACATCAAACCTGGGCTTCTATTGGAATTCTATAGGGCATATTATCAAGCCCCTTATCGCCGCTTTAGCTGCAGTTTCCTGCCGCTAAAGCGGCGATAATGTTTGCGCCGTTCTTGATAATATGGCCCCAAGTTTGAAGCACCTATGTATGGCCTCCAAAATCATCCGCTCCGAGGATTAAACGTTGAGCCATACATAACATGGCCCTCCTCCCTGTCCCAGATATAAAAAAAAATATCTGACCTCCTACCATCACCCCCAGCAGCCCACCATCAGAGCAGAGAGCCAGTGCTACACTGACAGGCTCGCTGAGAGGCCTGTCAGAGCAGCCTGTAATACCTTTATGATTTCTCAACAGTGGGAAATAACTTTTGTTTCCCACTGTTGCTCAGTGGCGACAGGCAACATGAAAATATGGTGGGTGGCAATGCGGAAAAATTCACCATATATGCTGTGCCCCGTCCAGTGTGTCTCTCCTCTCCCAGCGGAAACCTGGTGACAACGAGCAGGAAAGGGAAGGACTTCCTTCCTGCCTAGTAGAACGTGAATCCAACCAATCCTGGAGCTGCTCTCATGCTATTTTCATGAAAGCAGCTCCAGGATTGGTTGGCGCAGGCTAACCCAGCACTCATTTTGAGGTTAGGGGCCTGTGCCAGCAATCCCCCTTCTGTTTCATAGTTCTGAGACTGCTGGGTCTGCAGTGCGCATGTCGGGCTGGCCGTTGCAAGACAGCTGGCCAATCCGAAATGTGCACAGGCAGCAGTCATCCCGCAATCGCAGGAATCATCCCCACCCCCACACTTGCGCTGTACACAGCACGAGCCAGCAGAAAAGTAAAATGGTATTGCCATGGTATTTTATTTGTATGTGTTTACCTGCTGCGCTCGCAGCAGGCAGGACAACGCACCTCTGCCTTTTAGGAGGAACCATCCCTGCAGTTGCTATGTCATAGCAGTGACAGCCATATATAACATAGTCTTCACAGGTTATGATAAATCCTTATATTTTTCAACCTGTTAATTACTCACAGCTTATTAAAAACTGGCAGCCACAGTTTGATTTAGTTTCATATATTAGCTGTTCTAACATGCACCAATATCTTTGAGAGCTTCCTAGCATTAACCAATCTTGCACAGCCAAGTAAATACCCAAAATAACAGAAAAGAAGAATATTAGATCCCACTCCTAAAGAGTCAAGTTTTGAACTTTTCCTAAAAGTTGTTAAATGGTATTTTTGATATTGAAAGGAACTCTAGTCAACAATCTAGGGACGATGTAGGATAAGGCTGTTCAACTTTCTAAATATCTGAAGTCTAACAATGTTCTTGGCGATTAGATTAGATTTTCGACTGAATCGGAAAGTGCCATCCACTCTCACGACCGTCTCAATGATCGAGGCTCCTCCTCTGATATCAGTAGCTTCAATGCCCTGTTCCTTTTGGACCTATCAGTGGCATTTGACACTGTGGACCACTCCATCCCTTTGGAACAATTAAGAGCTCTTGGTTGGGGGGGCATAGTTCTCAATTGGTTCCACATATTCTGACTGTCTGGGTTCAGACAGTATTTACTCCATTTTTGCCCTAATCTAACTTTCTTAGCATGTGAAGTTCCATGGGGTCCCTTGCTTATCCCCAGTGTGTTTAACATCTATGTTGAATCGCATGCCTCTCTTTTTGGTTTCAGGGGTGCCAATATTTACATGTGCTCTGATGTCACTGACGTTCCCTTATTCCTGGATGGAGATCTGGTAGTGACAGTACAGCATTGTCAGTTTTGTATGTTTTTTAACGTGTTTATTATGATCAGTGCACTAGACAAGGCAGAAGAAAAACAGTCCATTTGCATTTTGTATCACACAAAAGCATCTAGTTCTAATACAGAATCAAGGAGGTAAGTGTGGGCCGTATCCAAGCCCAGGAAGTTAAGTTTTGTATGTTGAAAGGATTCAGATCCCATATACTGAGACACTCTCTAGCATAGAAACTTTCCAGCACATCCATTTCTTTCCCTCCACAGCAAGTGAGGGAGGAAGCAGCCTCATGCAGCTTATACACACAGCAAATACACTGCAAACCATGTTACAACACATCTCCCTGTCTTCAGTAATTGCAACTAACAGTTATATGCACATATACACGCACCCCAGGATACAACACAATCCCTTTTCAAGAGAAACATGGCACACTCAAAAAACATGCAAGCATCACATCGAAAGCTATCACCCTAGAAAGCAAAACCTCATTTTGCACTCAATAAATACATTCTAACAAGTTCTCCAAAATTGCCAGCCCAAACCACCCTTCAACACAGACAGAAACACAGAACAAAGGGGGTCATTATGATAGCGGGCGGATCGCCACCGCCCGTATGGCGGTGGCGATCCGCTCGCTATTTTCGTCCGCCCGCCTAACATTTCCCCCCCGCCATATTGCGATGGGGACCCAGGCGGACGGAAAGACCGTCCGCCAGTTTTCCGCCGGTAGACAATCCGCCCGATTGCCTACCGGGCGGAAAAGTCCTGCAATATGGTGGCGGTGCCTTGCAGGCACCGCCCTCCATATTACGATGATGGCGGTCTCATGCCTTTCCATGGCGGAGACTCCGCCATGGAAAGGCATGCGGAGAATGCCTTTGGAGGCCCGTTGCGGGCCCCCAGGTGGTTGGGGGGGTGGGTGACTGCACTTGGGGGGTACCCATGGTACCCCCCGACATTTGCATGCACAAGGTGGCAGGCACCGCGCGGTGCCTGTCACGTTGTGCATGCAAATGCACAACATGCTCCTTTAACATTGTGGCGGGTGCTGAATACAGCACCGCCCGCCACAATGTTAAGTATACAGGATGCGACCGCCATGGTGGCGGTCGCATCCTAATAGGCACAGCGGGACCGCCGCACCTCTTGCGGGCGGTCCCGTTTGCCGTTGCGGTGGCGGGTGGACAATGTCCGCCCGCCATCGTAATGATGCCCAAAGTCACTCTATTTTTACCTCCCCAACAGAGCAAGGCTAGCTTGTCCTACAATCTTGACAGCCGAAGGCCCCAGGAGCACACAGAACACTACAATGTAGTCACAGAAATGTTCACTCTGCAACAGATGAAGGCCCACAAACACAACAGGCCTCTTTTTGGAGTACAAGCTCACCCCAAGCAAGTCTTGTGGGACAAGTGACAGATAAAGGATGTTAGTCTGTATTCTCCTACAGCACAGGGACGTGCTCCCAAGCCTCCATGTGAAAAAACACATCACCATAAATAAAGAGAGAATCCCCCCAACTATGGGGCTGTTCTAGAGTTTGGCAGAGAAGGCACTAAATTGCAACAGCAATGGAGTACCCTCTCTGCCAAACTGGAGATCCGTCCTCCTGATTTTTTTTTTTTAAATAATTTTTATTGTGGGATAACCAGAGCATTACGTTACAGCTTGAGCAGAGGATACTTAGTCCATTGCACATTACAACATACATTTGTATTCTGTCAGTTGCATTCATACAATTTCTCGCTGTGTGCTATGAAGCAAGTAACAAGGCACGTCAATACGAGGTTGTATATCCCTATTTTTCTAGTTACAACCAAACTATATTTACATTTTGCCATAAGGCAAACTTCACAAAAACATAAAGGCTTAGCAGGACTAGGCAGCAATTAATTGGACAATCTGTAGTATATCAGTTGGTGTCGTCTGGGCTGGCTTTCTAGCAGTTTATTTTAAGGACAATATGTCATCTCATATATCAAGTATTTATTGTGTTGGGTGACTGATGGTGTGCTAGGCCCCCCTCCGTTATATGTCTCACTAATGGGGTCTGAGCCGCCCTTCTGATTTATAGCCGGGTGGACCTTATGTATGTCAGCGACGGAGACTACTCTGCATCTGTTGCTGACATACTCTTCCGACAGCCCGATGGAGTAAGGGCCATTTGTTCGCTGGCCTGATTTAGAGTGGGTGGTTGAATGGCCAGTTTTTACTTTTCCTTACATTGTGAAAAAAGTAGCGGTAAAGGGCAGTAAAAACATTTAAATGAACCCACACCTGGGAGGAAACTCACATGATGTGGGGGTCATTAGTTTTGGGGTTTTTTTTAAAACAAAATCACGCTTAGGGATTATGTTTTAAAAAAAACAAAAACATGGTAAAACTTTAATGTATGGTACCATCCTTTTGAGGGTACCGTTCTTCAAACTTTTAGTACATTGGCAAGAACGGCCATGAAGGTGGTTACTGAACATGTTTAGCGTTGTCTGCTGGGCTTGTGCACCACTCTAAATTTGCTAGGCAGGAGACCCTCGGTATGGTGAGAATAAAGTACTCTGCCATACCAACAGACTTACCATTGCCTGCCAAACTCTAAATCAGCCCAGATGTTTACAAACATTCCTTAGACCACTCATCATCTGAAGAATGGTTAGATCATGCAACATTTGTTCATACTGAGCCATTAGAAATGGAGAGAAACACCAATTACATTTTATCACATGAAGAGTGGCACAACTCTAACACACACACGAAATACCAATAAGACAATGCACAGAGTCAACAAACATGAAAGAAGGAAGTACCTAGCTTCACTGTAGTATTAATACATTAGCTCAATATCTAGATACAATTCTCACTGATAATTTGTCTCAGCTTCCCCTAGAACACCCACATATACACGCATGCAAACACTGTGACACGGAAACAGATGGCCAGAACAAATATGTGTTCTATATAGATAACACAAACAGACAACTGTTCAACACATCCTTGAAAACATGTACGGCATCAGAAACTGTGAGGTCATGGACACTTCTCTTTTCCTTCATATCACAGTAGGATATCAGATGCTAGAGAGGCAGAATATCTCACCAATAGTGAGTGAACAACATTGCTTCAATGTCTGCGGCAGTACATGTGATGAACACCTTCAAGGTCCATGGCCAGTTACACAACAGTAAAATACTCAGCTTCAAGACAGTGGCTTATTGTCATTACTTGGAAAAACTTAAATGTTGACCAGCTGTCCAAATACATCATAGGGTTAAAGCCAGTCTAGTTGACCTCTCAGTTAAATTCCCTGAACAATGGGGAAATCATCCAAATTCTAAAGTGTGTTATGTTGATAAAACAAAAATGAAAAAGACACCAACTCACAATACTTGTTGGTTTAGTGACCTAGTAGCTGAATCCAACGTAAACTAGAAACAAAATAGCAAGTAGATTTTGATTTCCAAAGCAAACTTCAACCCCAATCACATAACAAACACTTTAAGAAGACAGTGAGATATGCTTACAAGCAATATTTGCAAAGGAAATTGTTTATTCCACTGTCCTGCAGCGACGTCTGGTCCACCTATTGCAAGATTTTATATACCCAGTAGCATCAGAATCTGGTCCTGTCCATCACCAGTGCTGTTGTATGGATTCTGCTGGTAGAGCAGAACTGTGTGTTAGGACAACAGGACATCAGAATGTAGGTACTGAGTCTCTCTGCAACATCAGTACCTGGCGGCCCAATCCTGGCTAGCTCACAGTGCCTCACATGAACTCCTAACCTTCTTAGAGTAACAGGTGATTTCGCAACCTCGAACATGACCCTCTAGTCCTCAAGGGAACGGTGGAAACGGATCCTCCCCTTTCGTTACTCACTTACTCACTCTTGCATGCCCATAGTAAACTGAAGAAAGACATGAAGAAAGTTTACAATACATTTGTTTAAACTAGTGTAGTTTATTTTGAAGCAAATGTGCTGTGATCATTAGGTAGATGCAACTAAACAAAGTAATTAGCATTGCTACAGGTTATATAGGATGACCATCCCAACCATGGCAAATTATAGATCTGTCTAGGTTGACCCTTACAATGCGAGCACAGAAATATAGTTGCAATCTCTGGGATTGGCCTAGGACCTCATACCTGGTGAATGCAGTTAGGTGGCCCGCATCATGAGTGTACTTAGTTTACGCAGGGCTACATGTCAGGCACTTCTGTCGTTCCAGAACAGTCCTCTCTGCTGGAATTCTCCTCTCTGGAACACAGTTTGTATGATAAAAACTATTGTGCTGGAGATGCAGCTGTGCAACTGTGTTATGTCTAAACATTAGGAACTGTTGCTGAACAAGCAAAGAAAACAGTACACCATGTTGTTATGTATTCCAAGCAACTTTGTACAAAATGTGTAGACTAACTCCCCAGAAGAGTCCCTGAATACCAAACAACTTGTACAGCGTATTCCCAGAATGATGTCGCAAAAACAAATGTATTATATGTGGATATGCAGAGCGAGCAGTGGCAACCAAAACATCTAAGACGCAAAACTAAGGGAAAAACTAAGTGGGCCCTGAAGGGAAATCACCACAGAGCTTTGTGAAAAAATTGTAGCTTTGCTTCTTCTCGAAACCTCAGATCATTCAGGACACAATTACTCCCTGTTTAGTGACCAACCTAACTTCACCATTAATTATTTTTCCAGATCTCATGTGCCCAATCCATCGACCCACCGTTGGTGTATTTACCAGGCTCCAACTCCAACCACTTAGTCCAGAATTATTCTACATCTCAGCAAAAACAAATAATACTGCAAAAAAGCTGACTGATAGGATCCAAACAACATGATAGAACAATATACACTTAGAACTCTATTATATACAATATACACTTAGAACTCTATTATATAACTAAATTAATTTAATTTGTGGCATCAATGAATGGGTTTTACCCCTCTTCCTAGTGTGTCACAATCAGAACCTGCAAGAATTGTGCATGGATGTATTCGATCGCCTTCACCTCCACAAGCAGTACAGAAGTGCCTTGCACTTTTCTGACAGGGTTGATGGCAGGGGTTGTAGCTACAAGTTGCTTGTGAAGAACTACCACCCAACAGCTGACCTCTCAGGTAGGTCTTACGTCATTTATGAGGTGCCTCTAATACGCTATTAGTAAAACTATCCTGTACTTTTGCCTCACTTGTAAGATTATTTTTCTTCCACGCAATTTCTATCCATTCTCACTCCCAGGTGCTTTGGCAGGATTGCTTCCTGGTGCCTTACGCTTCTTCTACCTGCAAGCTATAGCACATCCTGTAGGAGGCGAGTGGCATCGCTGACTGTGTTGGAGGCCTGACGACTGGAATATGTAGCCGCTATTCATCCATTCTGGAGCTTCAGCTGTAAGGGTAGAAGGCTTCTTGAATTAGGTTAGGAGTCCAGGTGTAGTCCATGATGTGTTGATGTCATCTGTGGTGTTCTCACCTTCTGTGCTGGCCTGGGTAGACAGAAGTGCTTGTCACTGTGGCCACAGTTCAGATACGCGTCTGAAAGATCACGGTCGGGCTGATGTGGCCGCAAAGCATGTAATGAAGTTGACTGTGAGTCCTTCAACAACTGCACATTTGAATAATGTTGTAAAATACTATTTGGTCACTTTCCTCCATCCATGAATATTTACATTCTTCTAACAGCACTTTTATACTCTTCTTCCTGAGTTACAGTGTGTGATCTACCAACAAATGTGAGCACTGCTGATCACTGGTACACTCATAGATTCTGAGGGCAGGCACACATCTAGCTTTATGTCTGAAGACCTCACATAGGCTGACAAGTTAGGTCTCTGATCTCAAGCAGCTCCCTTGCTTTGGTGTCAGCTCTAGCTTTGACTCTTCTAGACAGCTGAATCACACTCCACGTCTCTGTGCTCATTTGGGTTTGCCTGATGGCCTTTTGCTATTTGTCTACCAATGAGTTACAAGCATTTCCATTCTGAGCATAGTCTTAGCACAGCTATGCTTTGTGAATGTTGAGCAAGAAGGCCCGTGCAATGTTGAATCATCATTGGTGTAGAATTGCTGCTAGCAAACCCAGTGCATGCACTGGTGGAGAAGTGTGGCTCAATGGTTAGAGCGGCAGACCCTGATGCAGAGATCTGGCCCGGGACCAGGGTTCAATTCCCGCCTCGGCGGGTCTTGGGCTCAATTTCCTTGGACCTGATAATTCTCGCCTCGGTGCCTATTCTAATCATGGGTCCCACTCTGCAACTCTGGGCAATAGCTTGCTTAATCTCCACAACGGCCCCAACAGCGCTGGGATGCCTGGCTTCACCCTGGGGGTGCCCAGGAGTGGACATTTCACAGGGAAAAGCCAGGAAGGGTTCCACAGCGGTATGCGTACAGCGCCAGGACACCTCTTTGGGGGTATAAGTGCGCTTTACAAGTACGAATTTCATTTCATTTCATGCACGAGGCCGTTGTCTTGTGTGACACCTTCTGCAGTCCTGTTTATAGCCACGCGTCCTTTACGTGTTGGGATGTTTTCACACACAATGTGTTAAAAGTAACTCCTGCCATGCAACGTCCTGCCTTGTACAAGGCCTGGACGGGTAAAGGTATCACACGTGACCAGGGCTTTAAGTGGGCCGGGTCTGAGCACCAGCAGTTTTTTTAAGGGGGCCTCCAAACGGGTCTCTATCGGGCTCTGTTTTGTGCCCTGGCACAGGCGGTCCGTTTTTTTTCCCGGACTGCAGTGACAGCAGGCACATCGATGTGCGCGTGGTGAGCATTGTAGAGGAAGGGAAATCCTTTAAAGAGAGTCATTTTCTCTCTGGATTTCCCTTCTCTTTTTGAAACTCAGGAGCAGCAACATCGTCGTGGTGTCACCAGGGCTTTAAGTGGAAGTTTTTTCAATATTATATACAAGCCATAGTTGCTGCTTATTTATCTTATGAAACTAGCAACCATTGACAAAGCCAATAGTCCTGACTTGTAGGTATGATGTGACTTGTTGTATCATATATCTGGACGCAATGACAGGAACAGCAAAATACAAGTCGGGCAGCACACTGTGCTAAACACAGATTTTTAGCTTACGTGTTTAAGCCACGCCCTTAATTACATTGACCACGCCCCTTTGAGAGACCCTCCAGTTTTTTCATCCCACTTAAAGCCCTGCACGTGACATAAGGTGCTTGGCTGATATGCGGGTTCTCTTGGCGCTATAGCATGCTGTACTGTTCTGAACGGCATGCCTTGGTGATTCATTTGAGCCCATCTGTTCCCGATGCATGCAAATACTCGCATGGACAAACATGCACAGACTGACTGGGTCGTGTATCACAGCAACAGGCATCTTTTTGTGCTTCTTACTTTTGTGCGTTTCCTTTATTTCCAAAACTCTGGGCTACACAGTGGTACAAACCTGTGGGGGGAGGGGACTTAAAATCGGCCCGGCCACTAGAACAAAAGTGCCCCCCATTAGCTAACCATATAGCTAGAAAGGGGCCACATTTGAAAATCAGACCAGTTTTGAACTTGTAGGTATTTTCACGGTATGGAAAACTGCATGCACTTGTGTTTACTGCTGGAACTATTTGTGGTAAAGTCAAGGGAATCAACAGTGAAAACTGGGCCACCTAGCCATAAAATAGGTGCACAACCTGCTAAAAAAAACTGGCCCAAACGCTGATCTGTCAGACCAGACCTTCGGGCACAGCCTGATTGCCCAATAGGCCTGTCTGATCCTGGGCAGGTTACCCAGAGACACAGTACAAATAGCCTGTGCTCTTTCCAAATCACAGTGTTTGCATGTGCTTGCACAGTAAAGCCAGGCCTATTGGCTTTGCTAATGCTTGTCCCTTTTTTGTGGCCATCTCCCCTTGTGAACCTAGTGGCAGCAGAGACCCCTGCAGTTTTCAATTTAAACTTTTAGTTTTCGTGCATTCATTCATGCCACAGTTGGACTTATTTCCACTTTCCCATTCATTCTTAACCGCCTCTCCTCTCTACCCCCCCCGTCCATCCTCATTCACATTCCGGCGCCCTTCTGCGGAGCCATTTGATGCGAGCGCTCTGAGATAGCAGGGCAGCTGCCGATGCTCCCGGCAACTGAACGAGATACGTCACGGCGGGAGGCTGCCAATCAGATCTCGGGGACCGCAGTTATTTCTGAGCAGGCCGATTTCTAACAACCCGGGGAGCCCAGGATGTTCTATCTACCTCATGCTTCAGTAATTATGTAGGGCTGCACTCCGGCGCACTGCCTGAGGTAAATGCCGGGCACGCAGGCACGCAATAGCGACAGTGCCACAGGCTCTCGCCCCCCCTCCCCTTGATTCACATAAACAAGGAGGCAGGCAAATATGCACCAGGGCCGGACTGGGAGCCCAAAGCCGCCCTGGTCGATTTTGTCGGACCAGCCCCCCCCATAACAGTGCTTAGTGAGCGACCACGACTGACCACTACTACAAAGGTGGGGGGTGGGGGGCGTTCTCCCCCCCCCAAGAAAAATTGGAACAATTTTCATTATATATTCAATTGTATGACTTTTTAAAGCATAGTAAATTATGACCTTTCAGTGCACCAGGATAAGACAGTCTTTGTTGGGGCTCTTCAATGATTCCCTCACTATCGCCCTCCAACCGTGCCCCTCATCTCTTCATAGCCCCTCTCTCACATGTCTTTCATTTGTTTTATAGCGCCTCTCATACCAGTGTAGGGTGTCGGAGCATTTTACACCAGACACACATACAGAGACAATGAATCATATATGTGTAAATCAGTGTATAGAATATGTTACATAAGGCAAAGAGGAATACATTGTGTAGGATTCACGTCATCCATACTGGCAGGCACTTTTTAAGATTGCTTGGTCTGGAGAAGCACAAACTCAGGATTCAGAATATAACACAGTGGTTACGGGTACTTTACTAGTGAGAATTTATTTCTACCCAAACAATGCCTTTTTAGCAAACTTAAGATAATGAAAGACTGGGACAAAAAAAGCATAACTTTCTAACCTAGATTACGATTGTAATTTATGAACTGCACAGTAACAAAATGATCTCTGTGACAAAAGCAGTAACATAAAATCCTGTTCTGTGATCTGCATGGTACCCGTCCTTTGCAGCAGGCATATTAACCCTTTGCACTACCTTAGATGAGTCAAAACTGCCCCTAGACAACATTTGATCTCTCTCCAGCAGGTACATTAATCACCAGAGTTATCTTGGCAGTTTTATTGTTGCCTAAAAACTGTTGGATATACAAGGAACTCTGCAGTGCTTTTAAAACTGCTGCACTGCTACCAAACCACTCCCAGTAACAAAAACAGTCCCCCACCCTTCCAGCCTCCCGGGGAAACGCCCGATGGCCAGTACGGCCAGTTCCGGCCTTGATATGCGCGAGCACGGCTACTGAGCCACTATTCACATACTAAGCTGCCAAGGCATTCATTCAGACCTGCAGAATCACCCACCCACACAGCTCACACCGTAACTCACACACAGGGATGTGGAGGGTTAGGGACTCAGATTTGTAGTCATTCTAGCACGTAGACATAGAGTACCCCAGTGTCTGGCTTTGTTTCCCAGTCCTTGGGGTCAGGGCCTAATCTGGTGCATAGGCAGAGAATACTCAGAGTTATCACTGTCATCCCAGGGTCCTGGGCACCAAGGTCGAACTGACCTATAGGATAGTCTGGCAGTGCCCTATGGGCTGGTCGACAGGTCAGTGTGTGTGACGGTTTTTTAGCTGTTTGTGGGTATGTTTAATTATTTGTGCGGCTCTTATTATAAAACATCATTGCCTGCAGCAAGCTCAAATCCATGCAGCATTCCATACTGTGCAAAACTCTTATCTAGCAGCATGCTTTTACAAGTTCAAAACTGCCCCAGTTTACAAACATGGAAAACCCTGTTTAGCTATCTAATTCACTAATGGGGGCCACTTTCATTTTGGTGCTGGGGGTCTATTTTCTTATATGTGACGAATAATTGACTCAAGAGCTCATTTGGCTCCTGACTCTATCTTGGTGAACCGGTAGACGTCCAGGAGGTGGCTTTAGGTTTGAAGCTCAGATAGTTTGTAGCAAATGCCCACGTGTGAGAAATTAGGAACTGCACATGCCCCCCACCTCTCTAGACACGGCAGTCAGTCAGCTGCAATGACGTTTTCACTGCCTACAAATTGTGTGTTCTTCCTACCTCACCTCACCAAATCCACCTACCTTTTTTCTTAACACACAGCCTCACTAGCTATCCCACATATGTATTACGTAGTCTTCCCATTTAGCAGGCGACTACTGCATTGTCTAAAATCTAAATGAGCAGAACTCCTCTCAGGAGTTCATCAACAACAAAAAGCACAGCAATTAAAATCCATCAAATGCTCTGTGCAGACAGCACTTACCCAAAACCGAAACTTCATAACCTCTACCCAGCACAACCATCCCAACTCCTGCTTGAGCCTCCATCATGTTTCCATCACCTTCAGTGCTCTTGATCATGATACAGTATTGACATCAAGGGCAAGCTTGGACAATACTTGTGATGCACGCACCTGACTTTCTTCTTAGCTTGCCATTTCCCCTCATTGTCCTGGAGATCTTCCAACTCCAAGCTCACCTAATTATCAGTGGCTGTCCCTCAGGACTCTTTTCTAAACAGCCTTCTCCTTGTAAGCAGTCTCTTTCACAGCAACATCATCTTGGTCCGACTACTTCTTTTCTTTTATTATGTCTAATATCACCTGCTCAAGATCAGGAAAATTGTACTCCCACCCACTTTCCTTCTGCTAAAACAGCAATCTACACCTATTCTCAGTTAGCTGGACTTGTGGAACAGCCTCCTCCTCGCCATCCAACTCTGGTCCTTCAGACCCATTGAAAAAACCATAAGCCTTTGAAGCCATACTGTCTTCAGCAATCCAGGATTCACTACCACAGTCCAAGAAATCCTGGAGTAAGGTGGCTCTCTGCTGGCCGCATGCCACAGTACAAATTCAAAACCATCAATTGCCACCTTTCCCGCACCACCGTAGCTTGCTCTGACCAATATCCTACTATACACTTGGCTGCCCCATTAATAAATTACTCAGCATCATTCAACACACCCAAATCCTCCCTCTTAGACCTGACAGCCTTCGGGTGGTCTTCCCCCAACCTTGTTGCCTGCCTCCCTCCATTTTTCTGAACTCATTTTTTGCTGGTTTTAGGACTCTGCACACTTGACCATTGCTGATCAGTGCTGAAGTGCTTTGTGCTCTTCCCCTAAACATGGTAAAATTGGCTTAACCCCAACTGGCATATTTAATTTACTTGTAAGTCCCTAGTAAAGTGCACTACATGTGCCCAGGGCCTGTAAACTAAATGCTACTAGTGAATCAGAAGCACTCATTGCGCTACCCACTTAAGTAGCCCTCTAACCATGGCTCTTGCCTGCCATTGCAGAGCCTGCATGTGCAGTTTAAACTGCCATTTAGAACTGTCAGGGTAGCTCTCTTGCCAGGCCTAAACTTTCCCTTTTTATACATATGTCAACCCTAAAGTAGGCCCTGTCACAGGGCAGAGTGCCATGTATTTAAAAGGCAGGACATGTACTTTAAGTTTAACATGTCCTGGTAGCGAAAAGCTACCAATTTCGTTTTTCACTACTGCAAGGACTATCTCTCCCACAGGATAACATTGGGATTACATCATTATATCTTTTAAGTGTAATTCCCAATTTTGAAGAGATAGACTTTCCAAGTTTGGTGTCACTGAACTCACAATTTATAATCACAACTTATGGTGAAGTTGGATTTCAAATTCCAGTTTAGCAAATGGCACTTTTAGAAATTTAGCATTTACTTACTTTAGCCGTTTGGCGCCTTCTGTCTGTCTCTGGAATACACATCTGGGGTGTCTGACAGCTGGCTTTCTGCATTCCCTCTAGACAGTCACACACAAAGAAAGGGTAGGAGTGCCTGAATGGTCATCTGCATGCAGATGGGCCATCCTCAGCAGGATGGGAGAGAGGAGCTGACTCTTACACCTGAAAGGGCAGTGACCTGTCCCTACACAAAAGGTTGATTACTCCCTTGTAATGTGTGTGGAGCCAGGCAGGAAGTGACAACCTCTGTGCACTTCTAAGCTTTCTTTGGAGAGTCCCCCACTTCAAAGGCACCACTGGGTATAAGTACTGGACCTCTGGCACTACCAAATCACTAAATTTCTGTACCTCTAACTACTCTGCCAAGAAGCAGAACTGCTGTGCTGCTGAGGACTGCCTCTCTGCTGGACTGCTGCTTTGCTGGATTCTGCCTTGCAGTGCTTTTGCCTTGCTGGTCTGCCCTGCCGCCTGCTGTTCTCCTGGCTGGGTTACAAGGACTGGACCTGCATCACTTGAACCCAGATTGACTCCACAGGCTTGCTGGCTTGCCTCCTGTTTCAAGTCTCAGGGATATCAAAGACTTCAACTGCCTGCATCTACACCTGGGCTCTGCAAGTTGTGAGTCTGCCCTGCCCAGTGGTGCCTCCCCATTACTGGACCCTTAGAAGTGAGGCCTAAATTGCTTCTTCATTCAGAACCCATGCATCCTCATCAGAAAAGGTGCATCTTCGCCTTTGCGTGAGTCGGAACCCGCGCATCCTCGTCAGTGCGTGGAATGGACCCGGCGCATCTCCCTCAGAACCAGCGCATCGCATTTGGAATCGACGCATCGCCAACTGCGGGAGCAGCAGGTGTGCCTTGCATCCGCAACCAGGGCCTACTTCTTGGAACCCCTGCTTTGCCGCAGTTATGTAGAGAAAATCAACACATCTCATCCACTACGTGGCTTCGACACCAACACATCGCCTCAACTGCACCTCACTTCCTCGTTGACCACAACGCATCCCAGATCAAGGTACTTTGGTTCAGCGGACCCAAGTGAGTCCCTGTATCTGGCCCGCACTCCATTGCGATTGGCCTGAACTTTTGACTTTGTCTGTGTCTAGCGCGACTAGATAACCCATTTAAGCTTTTATTGCTTCTAAGCACTATTTTGACATTTATTCTTTAAAAATTCAGATCTCGACTTCTACACATTGTATTTTTGTTGTTTTGATCTTGATTTATTTCTAAAAATATCATTTATTTTCTAACCTGGTGTGGAGTCTTTTTGTAATGTTTTCACTGTGTTTGAAGTGTTACACAAATTCTTTACATATTGCCTCTTAAGTGAAGTCTGACTGCTCTGTGCCAAGCTACCAGAGGGTGAGCACAGGATAATTTAGGTTATGTTGGGACCTACCCTGACTAGAATTGTGGTTCCTGCTTGGACAGGGGCCATGCCTTGCCAACCAGAAACCCAATTTCTAAAACTCCTCATGCACCTTCTCAAGATTCCTTCCTTCCTTCCTGTCACTCCATCACTGAAATGCACCTCCTCAGTTAAAGAGATGCTATTTCCTAAACACCTTCAAAGTAAATATCCCTTCAACCCCACCTCCTCAAACTAAAGCAGTATTTTGTCTCAGCAGCCTCCAGCAGATAGCATCTCTTGCAAAGACAACACCCTGAAAGCTCCCAGGACGCTAATGTATACCATTTCATTTAATCGCTGCTATCATCTCGCTCAATTGCTGGTTTTCGGTAACCATTAACTCTGCATTTCTATTTACTCTTCACTGTATCATGTGTATAGTATGCCCTTTCGAGGCAATAAATAAATAAATCAGACTACAAATGTAGACATAAACAGACGTTCTAGAAACAAGCATTGGCATAGCCAATAGCTTTCCCCTATGCAGGATTGATGTCTTTGTCAATCAGTGCGGTCTCAGGCTCAAAGCCCAATGGAGAAAAGATGACCGACTGCTGGAAGTGTTAAAAAAGCAGCCGTTTGCAATCACCAGACTTGCCGAATTGCACAGTGGAAGCTGATGCTGTGGCTGTTTTCTTTAAACCTTATCATTTATGAATTTGGAGTGGGTGAGGGGTGGTGCACGGCACCCCTTCTGTATTCTGAAATGTAGAACTGTTGCCTTTCAAACCTGGCCTTATTTGTTCACTTGGTCTGAATATAAGAGGGCTTATGTACAAGCCCATTGTCCCCCCGATGCGTCACTTTTTTTGATGCACCGATGGTGCAGTGTGTCTGCCCTTATTCACAAGGCCACATAAAGCCACCCTGCTTGGCTTTTCATGGCCTTGTAAATATGGCCCCCTTTCACACATTATTCTGCGTGAAAGGGGCGTTCCATGGGTGTTGCTGTGGGTGTTTCCACGTAACATCCATGGAACCTGACACATTCCTAGATTTACATGGTTTTGTATGTTTTCGATGTGTGCTGCATTCTGCCCCATTTGAGAGGGCCTGTGAAATGAGAAAAGTGAAGAAGTCACACTGGGGGGCAGTCCTTTGGGAACTGTTCTCTGGTAACTGCAGAGACAGGCTCCTGACCCTTTCTGGGGCAGATGCTGGGTCTTTTGACCTCATGAAGAGAACTCTGATTGAGGGATTTGGACTCACAACTGAGGAATATAGAATTATAATCAGGGGGGCTCACAAAACCCAAAACCAATCCTGGATTGACTTCGTAGACTACTCAGTTAAAACACTAGATGGTTGGTTAACTGGACACAATGTGCATGATTTCAATGGACTTTACAATTTGTTTATGAAAGAACCTATTTTAAGTAATTGCACTAATGAAAAGTTACATCAGCATTTGGTAGACCTAGGTCTAATTTCTCCCCAAGAATTGGGAAAGAAGGCAGACCATTTGGTCAAGACAAGGGTGGCAAAAACAACCACTTGGGTGACCAAATGAAAGGGGTTGCAAATCCTCCCCAGGGGAAAGGTGGTGGGAATCCCCAAGATAAAAAGCCTGAGTCTTCTAAAGGGCCCCAAACATCTGCACAGGGGGGTGGGTCCCAAAACTCTTCCCAGTCCAATAATAGGTACAGGGGAAAGAACTTTGATCCCTTAAAGGCCTGGTGTAACAACTGTAAGAAGTTGGGACACAACTAGAGATGCTGCTTGTCCTAACAAGAAGCCCCCTAGTCCTCCTACAGCTACTCCTGGTGTAGCCAGTCTCCAGATGGGATCAACAGTGTGCCAAGAGCAAATCAGGTTGCACACTGAAGCAGTTCTAGTTTCAGAAGGGGAAGTTGAGTTTGCCACTGTAGCTGTGTGGCCACCCAACTTAAAGAAGTATTTACAATACCCTTGGATTAATGGAACTAGGATAGAAGCTCTGAGGGATACAGGTGCCAGTGTCACTATGGTGAGAGATACACTGGTTTCCCCTGAGCAATACTTGATTGGAAGAACTTACCCAGTCACCAATGCTGTCAGTGTTACCACTAACCATGCAATAGTTATGGTGACATTAGACTGGGGGGGAGGTTACTGGCCTGAAACAGGTAGTGGTCTCTCCAAAGCTACCAGCTGCATGTCTGCTTGACAATGACCTGGAAACCTCTGCATGGGCTGAGGTTGAATTGAAAACCCATGCAGCAATGCTGGATATCCCTGAGATGGAGTGTGTAAAAACAAGAGCACAGAGCAGAAAACAGGGTGAAAAAGAAGTGTTGGAGCCTGAAAGTATGGCCCAACCTTCCAAGAGAAAAGGTAAGAAGACAGGGAAACCAGCTTCTGTACAGCAAAAGGATCAGAGCCCCTCTACTCAGGGAGAGGACTTGGACACCCCAGAGGGAACTGAGCCCATGGAGCTTGACCCTTACCAGGTTGAACTCTTGGGCCCAGGGGGACCCTCTAGGGAAGAGCTGTGCCTTGGACAGCAGGACTGTACAACTCTTGAACGCCTGAGGCAGCAAGCTGCTGCACAAGAAAAAGGGAGATGTCAGTGGTACCCCCAGAGTTTATCGGGAAAAGGGCTACTGTACACTGAGACCAGAGACCCCAACCCTGGAACCACTAGGAGAGTGGTAGTGCCTCAGAAGACCAGGGAGTTCCTCCTAACTTTAGCTCATGACATCCCTCTAGCTGGGCATCTGGGCCAAACCAAAACCTGGGAAAGGCTAGTTAGCTACTTTTACTGGCCCCAGATGTCTCAGAAAGTAAAGGAGTTTGTCAGCTCCTGTGTCACCTTTCAAGCCAGTAGCAAAACAGGTGGACACCCAAAGGCCCCCTTGATACCACTACCAGTGGTTGGGGTTCTCTTTGAAAGGGTAGGTGTGGACATAGTGGGTCCACTTGAACCTCTCACAGCATCAGAAAACAAATTAATACTAGTGGTAGTGGATCATGCCACTAGGTATCCTGAGGCAATTCCTCTTAGGACTACTATAGCTCCTGCAGTAGCCAAGGACCTCATTGGTGTCTTCACCAGGGTAGGGTTTCCTAAGGAGGTG
The DNA here is from genome assembly GCA_963921515.1 of Calotriton arnoldi. Classification (NCBI taxonomy): domain Eukaryota; kingdom Metazoa; phylum Chordata; class Amphibia; order Caudata; family Salamandridae; genus Calotriton; species Calotriton arnoldi. Next base: position 8,316,830 of record CAWUFW010000004.1, on the reverse strand, counting down.
GTTTCAGACAGAGGTTCCAACTTCATGTCTGCTTACCTCAAACACATGTGGAAAGAGTGTGGAGGCCAGTACAAGTTTATTACACCCTATCACCCAAAAACCAATGGCCTTGTTGAGAGATTCAACAAGACATTGAAAGGCATGATTATGGGGCTCCCTGAAAAACTCAAAAGGAGATGGGATGTTCTCTTACCATGCTTGCTTTTCGCTTACAGAGAGGTGCCTCAGAAGGGAGTAGGGTTTTCCCCCTTTGAACTTCTGTTTGGCCATCCTGTGAGGGGACCACTCTGTCTTGTCAAAGAGGGTTGGGAGAAGCCTCTCCAAGAACCCAGACAAGATATTGTGGACTATGTGCTTGGCCTAAGGTCCAGAATGGCTGAGTACATGGAAAAATCATCCAAGAATCTTGCGGCCAGCCAGGAGCTTCAGAAGCACTGGTATGACCAAAAAGCTGCACTGGCAGAATTTCAACCAGGGCAAAAGGTGTGGGATTTGGAGGCAGTGGCACCAAGGGCACTCCAGGACAGATGGAGTGGGCCTTACCCTATCCTAGAAAAGAAAAGTGAGGTCACCTACTTAGTTGACCTTGGCACAAGCAGGACACCCAAAAGGGTGACCAATGTGAACCACCTTAAGCTTTTCCATGATAGGGCTGACATCACCATGCTGATGGTGACTGATGAGGATCAGGAGGCAGAGAGTGAACCTCTCCTTGACCTCCTCTCATGCAGCCCAAAAGATGGGTCAGTGGAAGGGGTTGTCTTTTCAGACACCCTCTCTGCCCAACAGCAGACTGATTGCAAGCAAGTCTTGCAGCAGTATGTAAAGCTCTTTTCCTTGACCCCTGGTCAGACAAACTGGTGTACCCATGATGTGGACACTGGTGACAGTTCACCTGTCAAAAACAAAATCTATTGCCAGTCTGATCAAGTCAAGGAAAGCATCAAAGCTGAAGTCAGCAAGATGTTGGAGTTAGGGGTTATTGAACCCTCTGAGAGCCCCTGGGCCAGCCAAGTGGTTCTAGTCCCCAAACCTCATCCACAGGGTGGAAAGAGAGAAATGAGGTTCTGTGTGGACTATAGAGGGCTCAACTCTGTCACCAAGACAGATGCTCACCCTATTCCAAGAGCAGATAAGCTGATAGACAAACTAGGTGCAGCCAAATTTCTAAGTACCTTTGACTTAACTGCAGGGTACTGGCAGATTGGCATGGCACCAGGAGCAAAAGAAAAGACAGCATTCTCCATACCTGATGGGCATTATCAGTTTACTGTTATGCCCTTTGGTTTAAAGAATGCCCCTGCCACCTTCCAGAGGTTGGTGAATCAAGTCCTTGCTGGATTTGAATCCTTTAGTACAGCTTATCTAGATGATATTGTTGTCTTTAGTTCCACCTGGCAGGATCACCTGATCCACCTTGAGAAGGTTTTAAATGCCGTACAAACTGCAGGCCTAACTATCAAGGCATCCAAATGCCAGATAGGGCAGGGAACTGTGGTGTATTTGGGCCACCTTGTTGGTGGAGGCCAAGTACAACCCTTACAGCCCAAGATCCAGGCTATCCTGGACTGGGCAGCTCCAACAACCCAGACCCAAGTCAGGGCATTCCTTGGCTTATCTGGGTACTACAGGAGGTTTGTGAAGGGATATGGGTCCATTGTGGCTCTCCTCACAGAACCCACCTCCAAGAAGATGCCCAAAAAGGTAAACTGGACAGTTAGTTGTCAAAAGGCTTTTGACACCCTGAAAGAGACAATGTGCTCAGCACCTATTCTCAAAGCTCCAGCCTATGCCAAGCAGTTCATTGTGCAGACTGATCCCTCTGAGCTAGGGATAGGAGCGGTCCTATCCAGGACCAATGATGAAGGCCAAGACCAACCTGTTGCTTTTATAAGCAGAAGGCTTCTCCCCAGGGAGCAGCGTTGGAGTGCCATTGAGAGGGAGGCCTTTGCTGTGGTTTGGTCCCTGAAGAAGCTGAGACCATACTTGTTTGGTACTCACTTACTAGTACAAACTGATCACAGACCTCTCAGATGGCTAATGCAGATGAAAGGTGAAAATCCTAAACTGTTGAGGTGGTCCATCTCCCTACAGGGAATGGACTTTGTAGTGGAACACAGACCTGGGACTGCCCATGCCAATGCAGATGGACTTTCCCGGTTCTTCCACTTAGAAAATGAAGACTCTCTAGGGAAAGGTTAGTCTCATCCTCTTTCGTTTGGGGCAGGGGGGTTGTGTGAGAAAGTGCCCTCTTTCTGCATGGTTGCCCCCACTTTTTGCTGAATTGCTGATGTGCTTTGACTGAGTGTGCCATGGGCACCTGCTAATCAGGTACCCAGGGCCTATGTTCTTTCCCTATAACAGCATTGAAAACAAAACCCAAATGGCATCTCTGGCCACAGGTCAATGGTAAATGGTACCACAGGTACCCAGAGCACTGTGACCAGAGAAGACCTCTAAGGGCTGCAGCACTTATTGTGCCACCCTTAGAGGCCTTGTACCATTATACTCACACAGTGCCTTTGCAGGCTGCGTGTTTTGGTACAGAACAAAGTGAAGAGTGACATGGCATACATCCCTGTGTGCCATGCCTACAACCCACTGCCCTGGCATAGATCAGTCACCCCTATAGCTGGGTGCCCTATACCAGAGGTGAGGGTACAGGTGCATGAGCCCTGTACCCCTACAGTGTCTAAGTCCATTCTTAGACATTGTAAGTGCAGTGCTGCCATTAAGAGTATATGGTGCTGGGAGTTTGTCATTACGAACTCCACAGCACCATAATGGCTACACTGAAAACTGAGAAGTTTGGTATCAAACTTCTCAGCACATTAAACCCACACTGATGCCAGTGTGGGATTTAATGAAAAACGACCTACCACTTGTGTCCAGGCTGAGTGGCTGCTTTCAGCTGCCACCACCAGACATGTTTCTGGACCCCTGGGTCGAGAGCCTGCTGGTCTCGGGGGCCTGAAACAATGCACATCCTGGGACGAGGTGCCAAGCCTCCTCCCCCAGGATGGGCAGGGTTCACGAAGGGGAAGCTTCAAAGGCTTGCCGCCTTTGTGAATTTCCCCAGGCCACTTGCTGCTTTCAGAAACTGCCCAGTCAACCCATGACCTGTGTCACCACTTATAATGATGCCTCCAACAAAGTGTCTAGTATCATCCACAAGAACTGGCGTATTCTGAATTCAGGCAATAGAAACTGGGAAGCACTGCTATTTGCCTACAAACGTGCTAGTAATCTTAAGGACCGACTGGTATCCACACGGCCAAGATTACTCCATAGATCAACAGTAAACACAATACTGAACACATGGGGTCTCCCTAAGATCACGGGACACTACCCATGCAATAACTGCAGCGTGTGCCACCTCACACGCCCGTCCAAAACACTCGACCTGGAACCGGGAACTACCTGGAAACAGTTACACCACACCAACTGTAACTCATCAAACCTGATATATTTAATTGAGTGCCCCTGTGGCCTACGCTACGTAGGGATGACGACACGCAAAGTCAGGACCAGAATAGTTGAACACCGCAGTACAATACGGTGTAAAAAAAACATCAGTCGCCTGACAGATCATTACCTACAACTAGGGCACACCACGAATGACATGTCCTGGACAGTGATCGAACATTTTGAACACAGTAATCCCAACAATGACAAATTCTTACTCTCTAAGGAACAACGGTGGATTTATCGATTATCCACCCAGCTCCAGGGGTTAAATGATTCTATCCCCTGGCACAGCCTCACCTATTAACTTTCTTACTTGCTACATGAAGGGCTGTCTTTTTACTCATAATGTCCAATATTAGATACTCATCTGTCATGTTTACGCACCAGGAGTCTATCTAAGATGTACTTCCTATAGACACAGTACAGAAACACAGTGGACCAGATACACGTGGTGGTCCACGCTTACCAATCACGGGCAGCGCTTTTATCCTCTGTCAGTGCTGTTGTCCCAACTGCATAGGGGCTTAATCACGAATAATTCAAATTCGATATTTTGTTTAGTAACGGGATTCCCACTAAACAGTTATCGGGCAAAAGACGCCCCGCGTCACCACAAATTAGGCCACGCCCAACCCCCGCCCCCCCCCCAGACGCGTTGTCTGTTACCTTGACTACCGGGCACACACGCCCTGCGTCATCCGATAGGGCCTAAGTTACACTGAGGGCCTCCTTTAGTCTGTCTTCTATGTTGTCCCCCCTCCTATTCTCTCATTCACAGACTAAAACTCGAGCACACCTGCTTCTCCCGCTAATCTGCGGGGGATATATAAGCGCCTTCCAGACCCGGGCCACACATCATCAGAGATCCGAGACAGCCAACTAGGTCTTCATGCGGGTCCAGAGCTGTAATGCAGTAAGTGGGGCTACGGGGAGCTGCTCTTCTACTATTTCCAACGGTAAGCCTCTCTTTCCTGCGCTTTACCACGGCCATTTCGCCGTCCTTCGTTTTTTCTCCCCAGGTTTTATCTATCAGCTAGAACCACTGCCGGATTCTCATGAGGCACTTCCGCTAATCGCAAGTGTAAGAAAGGTCTCTCTTTAAGCAATTTCATTTATCCACTGTACAACTCTTCCACTATAGCGCATATACCGGTATTCGCCACACATTGCCGTCAGTTCGGCATTTCACCGCCGCTTTTTGCCGCGTTCTTGACGGTCACCACACCAGTATATTTCTGCACGTGACTAAATGCAACCCTGCCTAATTTCGCAGTATAATTGTATGTTTGTTTGTATGTTTCGTTTTATGTGCTTGCTTTACAGGAATGCCTTAAGAGGGAATTCCCCCCTTACACATAGTGCACCTTAGAGCGTGCCACACATCTTTGGTCTAATATACAAACTTAGTTTTAGATCTCACAATTCACATATTTTTAGGTCCCGAGGAAAGCCAATATACACCTAAGGCCTGGCTGAAACATGTAGACCGTTTTTGGATGTAGGAGTTCTTAACTATCACTCCACGCACATCCATTACCTTGTTTTTATTACTGCCAGAGGCCCAAACATTAAAACAAACCCTGTGGGTAATGGGACCACTGTACAGTTTTTAAATTCACTTTCATATCACCTCACTGCACACTCAGTTAAGATACCTGCTCCGCTGTAAATCAGGCGTTGAAGCACACCAGGGACACACTCGGTGTCACCAGGTGGGCCCGATGATGAAGCATGCCACCAACTAGGTTGGTGGGTGAGGGCTTTCCAAAAAGAAAAAATCTTTTTCTTTTTACAAAGATCATACTATGTTGCGTTACCACATACCTTCAGCCTAGTCCCTTTTGATGATATATATTAACTTTGGGGATAAGGACTAGTTCTCTAATCCTCTCTCTCCTCTTGATATTTAAATATTTATTGGCAGCGCAGAGCTGTGAGAGCTAATACATTCATTTAGCTATGGCAGAAAACCAAGGCTTAACTTTCACTGAAAACGACATCAGTGAAATACTTGCAGACCCCTCTTTTCTGGCAGACTTTAACATCTCAAACACCATAGCCCAAACTACTGATTGGGACACCTTGACAGAGAAAAAACGCAACCGTATTAGAACTATCCTTCATGGACTCATCCTAACGGAATACCTACGAACCAACACCGCTCCACGTGGGCTCCTTGTAACCAACGCCCCCAGGATCTTCCTGGAAGATGCCACCTTTAGGAAGGACTGGGCACAGATCGCCTGGCACTGCACCAGGGACTGGCTGGTGTTGATCATTAAGACCGCCAAACGTCTGTCTGAGGCAATGATCATTGAGATCCAAGCGACAGAAACCCACTTTAAAACAACCATAACCTCATTCAAGAAAAAACTGGATGAACAAAATAAAGAAATGGCCGAATATAAAGAATACCTAACCCAGGCCAAAATAACTAAATTCCAAAAGGACCTTAAGAAATTTTCTTATGTCAAAACATACCCTTACACAGAGGACAACTATGTGGTCCCTAACAAACAAGACAGATCTAGTGAGACGTCTGGGGATAACAGCTCAGTCTCTAGTGACTCCAGTACAGGCTCATCTAAATCACGAGGCAGAGGGCGCCAACCACGCTGGCAACAACCATGGAATGGACAGCCACAAGGCAATCATTTTGGGCCCCCACCCTTCACTCATCACCCACAAAATCCATACTTCGGCTGGCCCCCGATGTATCAATTTGGGCCACCTGCCTACTTCCAAAGCAATCAGAGACCACCTTTTTTAGGACAAGGCCGCAGACCCCGCGGCCGGAGGAGGAACAACCAACAGGTTCGCTGGGCAGAAGAAGAGGAGCCAGTGAGTGCCAACACATGGAACAAAACACGGGAGCAACAACCCGGACCGAGCGGGCACCTATGAGAAAGGATAATGGAGAACCATCCACACTGGTATTCAACTTGTCAAGTATTTCACTATCCCCCAAAGAAGAAAAAGTACTAAACAAAGGTCTATCCTTTGTCCCCACCACCAAACTGGATAAATTCAAACTCCATGTGGAACTAGCTGAGTTTTTTAGGAAACTCAAGCTGAAGGCCTTTTTCGAGAAACAACAAACAAATGATGACTTAACCAGCGCCAGCGCCAAAACTAATGAAACGGGCCTGAGAGTAAAATCTACCTTTATGCCTCCACCAGCAAGCATTCCTGTAGAAGTTGCCACATTTGAGCAGGCTGTTTATCATGACATAGAAAGAATGGACACAACAGAGACCTTCAACAACTTCTCGAAAGAAGACAGAGATATAATTCGAAAATTTCAGGACAATCCCACACTAATCATTAAACCCGCGGACAAAGGCGGAGGCATTGTCTTACAAGACAAAGCAGACTACGACAATGAATGCCGCAGGCTATTGAGTGACTCACGGAACTACAAACGCCTGAAAACGGACCCAACAAAGACCCTGCAAGCTACCATCAAAGCCTTAGTGGAGCAAGCGGAAGAGGCCCAACACATTTCCAAACAGGAAGCGGATTACCTGTGTACTAGGAATGTGAAAGTGCCATATTTCTACACAGTACCCAAGATCCATAAAGAAGCAAGACCCCCACCGGGGACGCCCTATCGTCTCAGGAATTGGCTCCCTTTTGGAACCTCTATCTAGGTACTGTGACTTTTTCCTGAACCCCTAGTACAGAAGACAACAACCTATATCAAAGACACTAAGCATCTCCTGAACATCATCAAGGATCTGATGTTTGATCCATCAACGCAACTTCTAGTGGGTTTGGATATCGAAAGCCTTTACACGAGTCTCCCACAGGACGCCACCTTACAAGTCCTCCATGACATACTTATGGATACACCGTGGGAATACCATACCCCCAGAGAATTTATCCTCAATTGTGCCACTTTGGCTTTGAAGGACAACTACTTTGAATACGAAGGGCAATTTTACCTCCAGACCAACGGCACCTCTATGGGGAGTGTCTTTGCCCCTAGTGTGGCAGGACTTTATGTCCACCACTTTGAACGGACACACATATCCCCCACCAATAATCCATACACTTCCAACATTAAAGTATGGCGTCGTTATATTGACGACATCTTTTTGATCTGGACAGGCACTCCAGCATCCCTGACATCCTTCCTTTTGTGGTTAAATGAAAGGGACCCATACCTAAGATTCACATGTACATCTAGCTCCACCACTCGGCTTTTCTGGACCTTTACATAACAGCGGAGGATGGTACCTTAAAAACCACCACCCATTACAAACCGACAGCCAGGAACTCCCTCCTTCGGTTTGATAGCTTCCATCCTCGACCCCTTAGGGAAAACCTTCCCTTCGGACAGTTCCTACGAATACGCAGGAACTGTAGCCAAATAACTGATTACCACAAGCAATCAGCGGCACTAGTTTCTAAACTTTATGATCGAGGATACCCATGCAAGATCGTGCAGAAAACTAGAAAACGAGCTCGCAACCAAAACCGTGAAGCCTTGCTGGATAATACGACACGAGAAATGTCCAGTCAACCCATGACCTGTGTCACCACTTATAATGATGCCTCCAACAAAGTGTCTAGTATCATCCACAAGAACTGGCGTATTCTGAATTCAGGCAATAGAAACTGGGAAACACCGCTATTTGCCTACAAACGTGCTAGTAATCTTAAGGACCGACTGGTATCCACACGGCCAAGATTACTCCATAGATCAACAGTAAACACAATACTGAACACATGGGGTCTCCCTAAGATCACGGGACACTACCCATGCAATAACTGCAGCGTGTGCCACCTCACACGCCCGTCCAAAACACTTGACCTGGAACCGGGAACTACCTGGAAACAGTTACACCACACCAACTGTAACTCATCAAACCTGATATATTTAATTGAGTGCCCCTGTGGCCTACGCTACGTAGGGATGACGACACGCAAAGTCAGGACCAGAATAGTTGAACACCGCAGTACAATACGGTGTAAAAAAAACATCAGTCGCCTGACAGATCATTACCTACAACTAGGGCACACCACGAATGACATGTCCTGGACAGTGATCGAACATTTTGAACACAGTAATCCCAACAATGACAAATTCTTACTCTCTAATGAACAACGGTGGATTTATCGATTATCCACCCAGCTCCAGGGGTTAAACGATTCTATCCCCTGGCACAGCCTCACCTATTAACTTTCTTACTTGCTACATGAAGAGCTGTCTTTTTACTCATAATGTCCAATATTAGATACTCATCTGTCATGTTTACGCACCAGGAGTCTATCTAAGATGTACTTCCTATAGACACAGTACAGAAACACAGTGGACCAGATACACGTGGTGGTCCACGCTTACCAATCACGGCCAGCACTTTTATCCTCTGTCAGTGCTGTTGTCCCAACTGCATAGGGGCTTAATCACGAATAATTCAAATTCGATATTTTGTTTAGTAACGGGATTCCCACTAAACAGTTATTGGGCAAAAGACGCCCCGCGTCACCACAAATTAGGCCACGCCCAACCCTCCCCCGCCCTGGCCGCGTTGTCAGTTACCTTGACTACCGGGCACACACGCCCTGCGTCATCCGATAGGGCCTAAGTTACACTGAGGGCCTCCTTTAGTCTGTCTTCTATGTTGTCCCCCCTCCTATTCTCTCATTCACAGACTAAAACTCGAGCACACCTGCTTCTCCCGCTAATCTGCGGGGGATATATAAGCGCCTTCCAGACCCGGGCCACACATCATCAGAGATCCGAGACAGCCAACTAGTTCTTCATGCGGGTCCAGAGCTGTAATGCAGTAAGTGGGGCTACGGGGAGCTGCTCTTCTACTATTTCCAACGGTAAGCCTCTCTTTCCTGCGCTTTACCACGGCCATTTTGCCGTCCTTCGTTTTTTCTCCCCAGGTTTTATCTATCAGCTAGAACCCCTGCCGGATTCTCATGAGGCACTTCCGCTAATCGCAAGTGTAAGAAAGGCCTCTCTTTAAGCAATTTCATTTATCCACTGTACAACTCTTCCACTATAGCGCATATACCGGTATTCGCCACACATTGCCGTCAGTTCGGCATTTCACCGCCGCTTTTTGCCGCGTTCTTGACGGTCACCACACCAGTATATTTCTGCACGTGACTAAATGCAACCCTGCCTAATTTCGCAGTATAATTGTATGTTTGTTTGTATGTTTCGTTTTATGTGCTTGCTTTACAGGAATGCCTTAAGAGGGAATTCCCCCTTACACATAGTGCACCTTAGAGCGTGCCACACATCTTTGGTCTAATATACAAACTTAGTTTTAGATCTCACAATTCACATATTTTTAGGTACTGAGGAAAGCGAGTATACACCTAAGGCCTGGCTGAAACATGTAGACCGTTTTTGGATGTAGGAGTTCTTAACTATCACTCCACGCACATCCATTGCCTTGTTTTTATTACTGCCAGAGGCCCAAACATTAAAACAAACCCTGTGGGTAATGGGACCACTGTACAGTTTTTAAATTCACTTTCATATCACCTCACTGCACACTCAGTTAAGATACCTGCTCCGCTGTAAATCAGGCGTTGAAGCACACCAGGGACACACTCGGTGTCACCAGGTGGGCCCGATGATGAAGCATGCCACCAACTAGGTTGGTGGGTGAGGGCTTTCCAAAAAGAAAAAATATTTTTCTTTTTACAAAGATCATACTATGTTGCGTTACCACATACCTTCAGCCTAGTCCCTTTTGATGATATATATTAACTTTGGGGATAAGGACTAGTTCTCTAATCCTCTCTCTACTCTTGATATTTAAATACAACAAATGCTTAACACTGTCCTCTGATAAAGCCTTACTGCTCGACCACACTACCACAAATAGAGAGTGAGGTGCTATCTACTTTACCTCTGCCTACCTTTTGGGTTCCACTTGACTCTTTGCACACTATTCCTCACATTGGTATAGTATATACAGAGCCAGCTTCCTACACCTGCTTCTTCAGTTTTTTTTTTTTTAAGAAAGGCATATAAATAGGCATTTCCTTCCGTTTCACAAACAAATCCCTTGTGTTTATGGAAAATGTCTTGCAAAAAACTCAGAATGGGGCACAGGTTTGGCAGAGGAGTCAGGACGTGACCTTCTGTAGTTTAGTTCCATCACGTACTAGACGGGCCAAGTATTAGTTGCTGCAGAAAATGGGTTGTAGTTTAGACCTTAATCAGAGCCCTCTTACATTTCCATGTAACATTTATGGTATTAGCCTCTCTTTGCTACCTCTAGTTTTGGGGGTCCCGCCTGTATCAAATACTGCTATAAATAAGCTTCGCTAGTATACATTTACGTACATTTATTGTTTTACGTGCTCTGGGCACGTAAAACAATAGAACCGGTCAGAACTTCAGGACATGTAAACTTGACAGCCAGTGGCGGCTGGTAGGGAACGGGGGTGGCGGACCAGGCCGGAGGGTTGAAAAAAACCGAAATCTTAAAAAAAAGACACTTACTTCTTCACGGCCGCTGTCTCCCCTCCGTCGGCTCTCTTCCGCTTCTCTTCCTGACTCCGAGTCCCGGAGCAGGAAGCACACAGTCTCCCCTAAGCCAATCACGGCGCTGCAGTCACCAGCATGACAGCTGCGTCGTGATTGGTCTGGGAGCCATGGTTCGACGCTCAGACAGGGACTGGGAGCCTGGGCATGTTCTCCAACCAGGCTATGCATTACAGCCCCGTGGAGAACATGCTAAGTGCGCATGACTGTTTGGCCAGCCCAACAAGGCCGGCCAAACCGTCATTCACACTTATTGTGAACAAACCACTCCTCCTCCCTGTGACCCCAGCCCCACCATAACCTAGCCCCGTAGCTACGAAAAATAGAATGATAACTTTGTTATTCACATTTTTTTTCTTTTTCCACTGCTCTGAGAGCAGTTGGGCGATGCTCCTCCGCCTTAGCAGAGGAGCCGTCCAAGGACAGCTGTGCGGCTGTATTGATATTTGCATAAAAACGCTTTTCACAGGAAACAAATTGCATTTCAGTTCCACATATCTAAAGCAATTCTCAAACGTTTGCATTTGGAAAAATCGATTTGGCTGTCGTGTGAGCATGCTGTTTTCTGTGTGAAGCAAACGCAATTTGCTCAGCTCGGGCCAGAGTTTAAAGAGGAATGTGTCAATGAGTGAAACAAGCTGGCAGTGTGAATGCTGGCTGCTGAGGGGGTAGCAGCTTTCTGTGACTGTGCCTTCAGTAAAAGATCTGAGCCTTCCTTAATAGCGGCATATGTTTATCAATAAAACGGAGAGGATGTGGTTTAACAGCTAGAGCGGCCTACTTTGAAGCTGGGGAACCAGGTTCAAATCTGACGGGAGGCTCAAACATCTTGTGATTCTGGGCAAATCACTTAATTTCCCCGTACCTAAAAATGAATGTGTCCGTCTGTAATGCAACTGTTGCTCATGTAAAGCGCTCTGATACCTTCGGATCGAGTTCGCGCTATATAAAACTGCAAAAAAAAAAAAATCACCTGCTTCCTCCCCCCACAACCTTGCACCCTTTCAGGAATTACTTAGAATGATTTATCATGCGTAAGTAACTCGTATCATTGGAGCTCTCCATTCACTGGCTCCCAACATGCTTTATTTTACCCCCTGCCACGGGAGCTGTTGCCCCGTGTGATCCCAAAAGTTATCATCAGAACCCAGTGTGTGTGTGTGTGTGTGTGTGTGTGTGTGTGTGTTGTGCAGTGGTCGAAGTGGGGGGAAAAAAGTAGGGGAACTGTGGGCGGAGCATCAGGAGGCGGGAATAACAGAGGTTTGGGTCAGTGGGCGGAGTCAGAAGTGTGGCTAAAAAGAGCAAAACATACTAATTTTTAGTATGTTTGGAATTTCACTGAACAGTTACAGCTTATAACGAACGTTATTTAATACAACCAATGGATACACGTTTATTTGAGGTTTAATATATGCGTTAATGACATTAAAATACATAGGCTAGGCTTGAAAGACTTGTAATTCACCCTATGTGTGGCTGATGGCTGACTACTTTGTGTGGGTTTCCTGGGGCAGGGGGGGCGGTCAGACCTTGTGTGCTGTATGCCATGCCAGAGTGGTCACCACATTAAACAAATACTTTATTATTTCATACAGTAGTTCTGTGAATTGTCAGAACTTGGTTAGAAACAACCTTTGTTAAGCTTTAAATTGTTAGTTTGTGGTCAGGTGGCTGACTGTGGTGAAAATTCTACTTGAACAATTATAAATGGTTATACTTGAACAGTTATGAAGTGGTTTAAACTGGATCCATTTACACCCCATCAGTTGTTTATTGTGTATTATTGTACATATGATAAATACAAAATGTATAAAATAAAGAATGTATGTAATTAAGAAGGGAATTTGTACTAGTTAAACACAAATACTAGTTTAAATCAATATAGACTAATAGAGCCCAATTCTAAGGTGTAGCTGCAGTGAATTTAGATGTTCTCCATTTTGTTTCCAGCCTATTCCAAAATCCAGCTGGACAACGTTCATTCTTCTTGGGGTTTTTTTTTGTCACCTTTTAAACCTTTTTCTTTGCCGTTAACGACTGCATTGCCTAATGCTTCTAACCGGGTCCCAGTGAAACTATTTGTAATTAATAGAATTGCAGTGAGGCAGTTCAGTTCAATAACAGCTGATCATGTGTCTGTAGTTGTTTTTTCAGGGCAGATTTTGTACATTGCTTCATGAGTAGGTTTATATGGGTCGGTGCAGTTGGAAAGAGATCATAATAATTTGTATGAGAACCCCTCGTGTTCTCTGTACATTTTAAATTCTTGCTTTGTTTGCTGTTTTTACTTGTATATTGTGATTTTCTTTGTATGTGCTTTTTTTACTTCGAATTTACTAAACAGCGCTCAGTATACAAGTTTGTCAAAGTTTGCTCTTCACAAACATAAACAAGCATTAACAGTGGAATAGGTCCTTGAGCTACTGGCATTGTATGACAAACCTTTTATCTGTGTTGGTTTTGAAAACACATAAATAAAAGGCATTGTCATTAACAATGCCAATAGCTTAAAATTTCGCAAATGCGAGACCTATTGCAGTGCAAATGTTTATTTTTAAAAGCGCCAAGGTTTGGGCACAGTCTGTCACAAATTCCACACCTGGAGTGCTCTTACTTTCCTTGTGGCGTCCTCCGTCTGGGTGAGCCCCAAAATAAAGAGCAGATTAGGTCAAGGGTGGTGCCGAAAATGCTTCCCGATCTGACCATTGTATTGTTCACAGTGGGGGCAAGGCAGGGGGCCTCGTCACTAAATGAGGTGTAAATCACTGCAGCAGCAGGGCCACCAAAGGAAGCCGTTTTCGCTGCTGGTTGATTACTCCTACAGTGAAACACTTATACAGTATTGTTGGGCAGGCTCCTGGCCCCAGATACAGAGGGGAAGGGGGAGGAGGTCGTAGCGACTTCAGAGGCCTTCCTCAATCTGCATCACACAGGGCTGGACCATCATGCAATACATTTTACTTTCAGACCATCCCTGTCGTCCAGGGACGCATTTTTAAAATAAAGAAGTAGGGGAACGGACTGAGTTAAATTTAAAAAGTAGGGGCACGCCGTGCCCTTCCGATCCCGCCCACTTCTACCACTGGTGTTGTGCCTCTGAACGCACGTCTTCATGCCCACCGAAAACAGAAACATATGTGCGAACCCGATTATTTTTATTTCAGCAATAATTCACTCAGCGGGAACTTTGGCTGTATCATGCCACTGAAAGTGGAAGCAATACAAGTAATTCAAGCCACAGTTTAAAAGATCGAAAAAGCATCAAATTTAAAAGAAGTAACATCAATGCAGGGGGACAGTTGGACAGGTGTGGGTGCAAATATCAATGACGGGAAAAGGAGGCAAGGGAGTGGGTTGGCGGTGCAAGCACTGACTGGGGCGTGGGGTGATGGATGCAAGCAACGTAGGGGAATGTGGGGAGACAGTGTGCAAAAATATGCATTCTTATGGAGTGCTAAAGATTGAATGAAAAAAGTACCTTCACAGAAGGGCGACCAGAGGAAACACACTGGCCGGGACGGAAACTGTACTTGGTCCATGCGCCACAGAGAACGACAAACACAGGAAGAGAAGTGAAAGCAGGAGACCAATCACAAGCAAGGAAATGAGTGTGACTTTCGAAGGCAAGTACTGGACGCACTCTAAGCCCCTTTTAAGTTTTTTTTATTCACAAGAGATTTTGTAAGCACAACGCAAGCGCTGTGTAGAGGAGAAACCGAAAAAAGGAATTTAGTCATTTATTCAGACAGAGATGCACAGCCATTAAACTACAGAGGCATTCACACACCCATAGGGACATGCACATACAGTGCATACTGGCACATTTACTTACATAGGCCATTGCTACCCTTAACCCATAAAAAGTCATGAAGATGCATTCATCCACATTGCAGGTAGGCCGAGGAATCCATAATCAAACTGGGGGAAACAAACTAATCCACCTATGCTGCAGGTATTCACAGGCATTATCTCAGAACAGCAGAAAGCCATATCATAGCTTTGGTGAGGCATTCAACACCCCTTCCCTCCAGCCACCCCAGTTCAGACCCAGCCATATGCAAATCAGTCTTGACCCTGTTCTTTATGGGAACAGTCCAGCCCGAACTGCCAAGGCAGGTCAAAACTGAGTTGCATATGGTTGGGTCTGAACTGGGGGGGGCGAAGTGAGCTAAAGAATTATGATAGATTCAACCCAGATCTGTGAAAAGTTTCAGCGCTCCGTCCATCATCTCTTTGTGTTTGCTTTGCTCGCCCTAAGTTGGCAGGGTATGTCCAGACGTGCGTCCCTTGCTCACTTTGCCACTGGATTCAAGCTAGCCTGGCTGATGAGGGGTGTTACCACGAAACCGGTCCCAGGATTGTTGTTTCCGGTCCAGGGAAGACCTGGCTTGGCAGTTCGGGCTGGACTATTCCCATGAGGAACAGGGTCAAGACTAATTTGCATATGGCTGGGTGTGAACTGGCGTGGTGAAGTGAGCTAAAGAATTATGATGGATTCAACCCAGATCTGTGACTGGGGGTGAGTGTCTGAAAAGTTTCAGCGCTCCGTCCATCATCTCTTTGTGTTTGCTTCGAGATTAATTCAAGCATTCCATCCATCACTTTTTTTGTACACTTTTTTGCATACTACAGAATAGAATGACATTTGTGATGACTTATAATTCAGAATTATAGCAAAGAAACTTTCCAATTTAATCTTCTTGAAAATCTGAACAAATACATTTTTACCTCAGTGAAATTACAACTTTCAGGTGGACAGAAGCTCAGTCCTTTTTGTAAAAACGTAATTTCATCATCATTCAACTTTATATCGGAGAGATTGATAATCTGCAAAGTTTTAGATTCCCCTCCCCTCGCAGCTTTTTTCAAACTCAAACTTTAATTCTTAACTGATTGTGTGTCTGCACTCCTACTTTTTCTACTTTTGCTCCCACCCCTTCGTTTTATAATGTTTTTTCAGCATGCCTATTCTCATCCTGTGTACTTCCTTGGAAAAAGAAGAACTATGTGGGAATATATTGGAGGACAATTGGTTACTAGAACCAGCTTCTTCAATCAATGATAATTCTGAACTGCTGCATGAAAACAGAATCTGGCTCAATAACCTCCTTCTTTCTCTTTTTTCTCTTTTTACCGTGGTATGTCATCAAATCTTTTTACAAAAGTAAATCCTCTCCCATTCTCATAATCCTTCTCACCCCTTCTAATTGTCTCCAACGTTCTCTCCTTTAGTGAAATATGATGTTCTTAAATCACCCCATTTAGAATCTCATAATTCTTCTATGTCAAGTCTTGTAAATTCATCTCTTAATCACTTTTCCAAGTTGTTACTTAAGTTTAGCCACCTTCCATTCTGAATTCTTTATCAAAATGTGCATCATATTAAAAGATGCAGAATACAAATTATCTTCCCATTCTTTGAGAAGATCATTTAAATCATCGAATGTGAGGAAAAACAAAATCCATAAACCCCTAGGGATTTGTTTATTTTCTAAATAACTTTTGAGTGTTGCTCCATCTCACCATTTTCTGTTTTCTTTAACTTCTCCAAACTTACAAATGTAGTCTTCAAACTATTCTTAGTGTTGATTTTTATCCTTGAAAAATTATTTCTTCTCTCTAGCACATCTTAATAAATCTTCGTTCATTTTATCGCGATTGTCATCAGTACCAGAGATATTCCTCTGTAGACACAACCGTGCTGGTGAGACCACACAATACATAAAATAACATATACAGTTGGCTGGAGCGGTCTTATTTCACCACACTGGTCTGTTGATGAATTTCTTTACCCAAGGGTGCTAACTCCCTGTGGTCCAACTGCCAACAAACCCACTCCAATGATTCAATGTTAACTAAACAAACAACAGAGAGCACAACCTGATAGTCAATGATTACAGTATCCTATATTTTCTAGATCCAATAAATTATATATTACAGATACCAGCTTCATACCAGCTTCAACAATACTCAAGGTGTATAGATACCATACACACAGAACGTAGCTTCAAACAAGCCCATAATCCCTTGGAATAATTGCATACACATTGATCTTTTTATATGAACCCCCCGATTACTGGCATATATGAATTTGCACAACAAGGAACAGGAATGTAAATTGTGATGTTGCTAAATATAAAAAACAGTGTGAGGTGGAATATAAAGATGTACATGTTAATCCATGCCATTGAGGAATGTTTGACATAATGAGTAATTTATTTAAATTGAAAAAAAATGTGACTATAGAGGTGATGGTTTTGAATATATCACCACTTCAGCCCTTTGGAAGCATAGATCACTTGATATTTGTAGAAGATGGTGTTTTTGGGGGGATTGTTTTTGTTTTTAAAAAAAGGGTTTGATTGTAAAAGTTTTTTTGAGTCTTTTTTTATAGCCCTGCTGAAGGCCCATGTTAAGAGCGAAATGCGTTGGCTGGGCTAACATCTTTTATGATTGCAATTAAAGAGAAAATGGAAGACTAAAGGATTGGAAAATACATCTGTATTGGATGGCCTTTGTAAAGTGATAAATGGCCTGAATGTGGATATTTTTATGACCATTACCATGAATATATATTGGATTTCGAAAATATAGGATACAGTAATTACTGACTATCAGGTTGTGTCCTGTCTAGTTTGATTAGTTAACATGGAATCACTGGAGTGAAATCATTAGCTACCACAGGATATGAAAGTATGCGAAAAAGTGTAAATGGTGCATTATGGGATTGCTTTATACCACCCCCATAGGAACAAATAGGTTAGTGTTTGAATGGGTACTGTTTGTGATGGCATGGGGTAAAGACCTGCTGGCTCTGTACAATCCATTCTGTGGGCATATTGAGACATCCGGCACGCTTCATTTCTGTACTTAAGTGGACACTTTGCACCCAGTGTGGATGAAAAAGTGGAATTGGAGATGGTTTAAAATGGGAGCTTGTTTTGTTCCGTGATTTGGTGTTTTTGAAGTCAATATGCCATGTTGAATCGGTTGTCATGTTTTTTTCATTCTTTAAGAAAGAAAAATTACTCTGAGTTACATTCCAGCCTATCGTTTTTTTGCCCACCATGCTACCTTAAAGAGGAATCACCCAAATGCTTCTCAGTCTTGGTCCTGCTTGAATGAGAACATTCCTGCATGAACTGCAAGCTCAGGCCCCCTCTGAATGGCAACACAAGCATCCAAGACTGATTTCAGCCTTTTTAGACCACTTTATTGGGGTGTAACTTGAGTCCTATGGGACAGCGAGCAGAGGGCCCAGATCTGGGTGCATCCATCACAGTTAGGGTGTCGCACTGAAGAAAAAAAGTGATAGATGGAATGTTTGAATTAGTCTCATTCCAGTACATTGTTCATTTGCCCATTAAGCCACACCAGATAAGGATACCCGCCATATGCAAATAGTGTTGGTCCTACTCCACTGTGAATAGTCTGCCCAAACTTCTCAGCTAGGGCTCCTGTGAGCAAGTCAGGAGCAATCCCAGACTGGTTTCCTTCTACTTGGGCCTATTCAGTAGGGTGTAACTTGAGTACTACGGCACAGTGAGTATAAGACGCACGTCTGGGCATATCTCTTGCACTTCTTCACTCCTTATAGCAAGTGCTTGAAATGGAAACATAGAAGTGCAGGTACTCTGTGCCAGATTTCCTGCTTGTCTCTGATAAGTGCCGGTACTCCTCAATTAAAAGTATTACGTCTCTCTTGAAAAGTGCAGGTACTCTCCCTCTCAAAATAAAAAAAGTACTGGTACTCAGTACCGGACAGTACCGGCCCATTTAAAGCACTGCTTATAGCAGATTGTTAGAACACCTGGGAGATCAAGACGAGGCAGCTGAGGGACTTGCTGCCCTCAGCTGGGTGTTGTTTCTCACTGTCCTGCCCTCATAACAAATGTAAGTTCTGTATGCACTGTGTCTTTGTTAGTACATTAACTTACTGCGAGTATTTGTAGATAACATATAGCCTCAATGGGCCTATGCACCATAGGCAGGCTATCCTGTAGGGAAATAGAGGTCAGGCCATTAGTGCCGTCATGCGCATTCGTACATACTTCCGACCTTCTGCTGCTTTTTTAGAAAGTTGTACTGAAATAGACTGGATTAAAGATAATAACATGCCACGTTTGCCATACACATGACTGACTCTATTGAATTCTCTGTCCTTTCAGCCTTACAGGATATTTCCAGATTTCCCCACAGCCCAGTTGGCCTCTGCTCTGCAGGCAGAGCAAGACCTGTAGATTGCTTATAGCTCCTGCGAGCACTTAGAGACGGTAAAAGCGTGTTCCCTGCCCGCTCCGGGCTGCATCTGATGAGCACAGGTCAGACTCAAAGCTTTCCACAAGAAGGGTCTCAAGAGATGAGCAGGCGCCGGGTGTTTTCCCACTGGGCTGGTAGGGTGGGGGCTATTTTTACTGCTGGTAGGGGTCAGTTTTGTTGCTGGGGAGAGGGCTGGCTGTGTTTACTGCCAGCAGCGCTTCAGCACTTTATCAAACAAGGTCAAATAAATGTTTTTTAAGCGTGCTTGTCAGACCACGCCCACTTCAAAACAATTTGTTTTTGCATTTGTTTGGTTTCTGTCTCCTGTGGAGTTGCTACGAGCAGCGCTGACATTCAGGGGCTCCGGGGAAACGGAGGTGTGGGGTCTGTCGTTGCTTGGCTCAGGGAGTCCTGTACATATATCATTAAGATACTTCAAGAATCAAAACACTGTGGGGCATGTTTACAAGCCCCTAGCTCACTGGAGTGCCACTCCGGTGGCGCAGAATGCTTCACCATATTTACAAGGCCCCGCAGAGCCACCCTGCATGGCTTTTCCAGGCTGTGTAAATATGGCCCCCTTTCACGCATTAGTCTGCGTGGAAGCGGCATTCCATGAGTTTTATGGTGAGTGTTCGAATGCAACACCCATGGATTCTGATGTATTCCCAGATTTACAAGGTTTTGTAAACTTGAGAATGCAACAGATTCCTACGCCTCCGCAGGGCAGGTGTAAAGTGGCAAAACGAGGAGAAATACCCTTTTTCTCTTCGTTTTTTGCTCATTCTATGTGTACTGCGTTCTGCGGCACACATTGAAGGAGGAAAACACCATCAAGTATTTATTTTGTGCTGGAAGGTGTCCCTTCCTACACAAAAACAATCATACCTGCAACGCAGGTGGGTGCATTGGCGCTAGGCAGCCAATTGTGCGCCAGTGCAAAGGAAAGCACTGAGATGCATTATATTGCTGTGAATACAATGCATCTCTGCACTTTCCTAATGATGCAGTGCAGCGCAGCAAGATGGCTTGCAGTGCCACACTGCGTCATTGTCTAGTAAATATGCCCCTGTATTTCCTGATAATGTGGCCATTGCAAACATGTTTCAGTGTAGTATATTAAATTATACGATTGCATTGAGTGGCAATTGTTAGAAATTATTGTATTCATGAACCTAGAAACATTTGTGTCCCTCTCACACTGCCCTGACGACAATCATATTAGTGAACCAAGAGGGAAATCAGTTGTATGTTGCCCCCTATATGTGGCGTAAGGTGCTAGTATAGATGGAGAAACATTACTGTTTTGTTTTTGTGCAGAGCATACCCTGAACTGGTGTATTTAAAGGTGCACACATGTCATGATGAAGGAAAAGACAGCCCTGTGAAACAAGCATTGGCAAAGCCAAAAGGCCATGCATATGCAAGATGGGAGTTGGGTACATTGGTGTGGTAGATTGGAGTGGGTAGATTGACTTGCGGTTGAGTGGGGTGGATTGGGGCAGATTGGGGTAGACTGGAGTGGAATGGGGTAGATTAGAGAGGAGTGTGGTAGATTGGAGTGGGGTGGGGTAGATTGGGGTGGATTGGGGTAGAGTAGAGCGGAGTGTATTGGGGTAAATTGGAGAGGAGTGGGGTAGATTGGAGTGGGGTGGGGTAGATTGGGGTGGATTGGGGTAGATTAGAGTGGAGTGTATTGGGGTAGATTGGAGAGGGGTGGAGTGATTGGGCCTAAATTGGAGTGGGGTAGATTAGAGTCGAGTGGGCTAGATTAGGTTAGAGTGTGGTAGATTTGGGGCAGAGTGGAGTGTGGTTGATCGGGGTAGAGTGGAGTGGACTGTGGTAGATTGGGAAGGAGTGCAGTGGGGTGGATTGGAGTAGGGTAGCTTGGAGTAGAGTGGGTTGATTAAGGTGCAGTGGAGTGGTGTAGTTTGTAGTAGAGTGAGGTAGACTGGAGTGGGGTAGATTGGATGTATTAGAGTAGGGTAGATTGGAATAGAGTGGGGTGGAGTGGGGTACATTTGACCAGAGTGGGGTACATTGGAGTAGATTGTTGTGGGATAGAGTGAAGTAGGGTAGAGTAGAGTAGGGTAGATTGGTGTGGGGTAGATTGAGATGGGGTAGATTGGAGTTGGGTGAAGTGGAGTAGATTGGAGTGGAGTATAGATTGGATTGGGTAGATTGGAGTGGGTTAAATTGCAGTGTGGTAGATTTGAGTGGAGTGTAGTAGATTGAGCAAGAGTGTAGTGAAATACAGTGGGCTGGATTGGAGTTGTGTTGATTGGAGTGGAGTGGGTTAGATTGGGGAAGATTGGAGTTGGGTAGATTGCAATTGAGTGGGGTAGAGTGGAGTGGGATAGAGTCGGGTGGAGTTGGGTAGATTGGAGTAGAGTGGGGAAGATTGGAGTGGAGTGGGGTAGATTAGGTGGATTAGAGTTGGGTAGATTGGAATGGAGTGGGGTAGATTGAAGTGTGGTAGGTTGGAGTGGAGTCTGGTAGATAGGAGTGGAGTCTGGTAGGTTGGAGTTGAGTGTGGCAGATTGGAGTGCAGTGTGGTAGATTGCAGTGAAGTGGAGTGGAGTGGGGTAGATTGGCGTGAAGTGGCGTGGGGTATATTGGGATGGAGTGGGGTATATTGGGGTAGAGTGGGGTAGCTTGGGGTGAGTGTAGAGGGGTAGATTGGGGTGGAGTAGATTGGGTGGATTAGAGTAGGATAGATTGGAATTGGCGGGGGTAGATTGTGGTAGAATGGATTGGGGTAGATTGGAGCAGGATAGATTGGGTTGATTAGAGTTGGGTAGATTGGAGTGGAGTGTGGTAGATTGGAGAGGCATGTGGTAGATTGGAAAGGAGTGTGGTAGATTGGAGTGGAGTATGGTAGATTGGAGCAGAGTGTGGTAAATTGGAGTGGCGTGAGGTAGATTGGAGTGGCATGTGATAGATTGGAGTGGCGTGTGATAGATTGGAGTGGCGTGGCTTGGGGTAGATTAGAGTGGCGTAGACTGGAGTGGAGTGGTGTGGGGTAGATTGGGGTAGATTGAGGTAGAGTGGAGTAGAGTGAGGTAGATTTGTGTGGGGTAGATTGAAATGGGGTAGCTTGGTTTGGAGTGGAGTGGAGTGGGGTAGAGTGGAGTGTGGGATTGGAGTGGGGTAGAGAGGAGGGGGCAGAGTGGAGTGGAGTTAACTAGATTGGAGTGAAATGGGGTAGATTGAAGAAGAGTGGGGTAGATTGGAGTGGGGTATTCTGGGTGGATTAGAGTTGGGTAGATTGGAATGGAGGGGGTAGATTGGGGTAGATTCCAGTATCAGGACTGGTCTGACAAAATATGCTAGGGCTGCTTTAGGTTGTAACTTCGACCCTGGAGATAAATGGTGGTTCATAAATGTGTTAAAACCACCTCTCTTATCTGTGGGACAGTTACTCCGTGGTAATTCGGCTAACATCCAGTAAGTTGTATAAATAATTTGTCATACATCATACCAGTTTTAAGAAGCAGTGGAAGGCAAATAGGGTTATTGGTGGTTGTCTTTTCTGTCAGTCACACACAACAGGAATCTGGCCATCCAGCTATCACCATTGCGGTGTTGGTGGGTCTCGGTTCCCGTATGCATGTTTTGTCCAGCTCCGAGATGGTAAGGATGTCACTTGAACCCAGTTTCACTCTTTTAGTTCAAGAACAATGCATCTCTTGTGTCATACTGAACCACATAATGACCCATTCTCTGAGGACAGAAGTATGTCCAGTTGAACTGTGGTTGAACCACACTTGCCACTACATAAGAAGATAACTAATATATGGTCCAAATGGACCAGCAAACATTCAGACCAACACAGATCTGTCATCAGTTGCTAAGATTGTGGGCTTGATTTACAAAAATTTTGTTCTCTCAAGTTCAAAGTGTGTGTGCAAAAACTGCCATCAGGGGGTGTACATGGCGACTCTTGATTCATAAATGAGGATCCCCATATTTATATGTGTGCCCGCAGATTCAGTTTACAAGTGTGGGAAATCCACCAGTGTGGCAGATTAACAGAACTCTGATGTTTAGGATCTGGAGGGAGCAGGAGTCTTTCATGATGGTCATTTTGTGTATTTGTAAATGTTGCTAGTGGTGTTTACACCCAATTTCTGGATATACATTTTGTGCCAATAAAGCTGGACTGAGTGTGCAAGCTGGGTGTGAGGCACATCCAAACTCCCTTTCCTATTTTCTTTATACTGGAAGGGATTTCACAAACTGTAAAAATGTTGGACTTGTTCATAAGTAAGGATACATGTGCCAGTTCAGATCCCTGCAATAATTATGCCTGCCAATTGTCTGTGAGCAAGCTTAGAGCAGAAGGAGTTTGCATTGAAATATACTATCTGTGTAAATTTACTTGCAAACACATGGAGCTTTTTGTACATTTCCTAAACTATAGAATTATGCGCAGATTAATTGAGAAGTCCAGCAGAGATTCTCTACTTTAAAGTGATTCTTTCCACAGCGGCCCCATGGAGTTGTTTTTAGCTATTCACCTCCAGGATCACCAAGAAGGGCTATCAGAACTTGACCTCCACAAATCTGGTTGGCCAACACCAGGCACGCATTGAGATTACACAGGACTAACTATTGCATACCCTGGATACTCAGGCATGGCGTCAGTCATTCAGTTAGACCAGGCTTCTCCAACTAGTAGCTCTGAGCTACCAGCAGCTCTCCAGCTGCCTGTAAGTAGGTCTCTTCTAGGCACTGTAGGATGACCCCTTTCCTGGCTCTTCCATTCACCTGGTTTTCTCTCTCGTTAATACTCTCACTTATAAAAATTATGTAACTGCAAATACACAAAACCACAACATATCCATAATAATGCTTATGATTAACAGCTGAACTGCTTCAAGACTTGAGGTACAGAGCCTCAACAAAGTAAAGACGTATGGTAAAAAGAAATCATTTAAGTAGGGGCTAACAAAATAATGTTCTACTGACCGCCTATTGTATTCGACATTTTATTGAAATCATATTTCCACTTTTACAAAACGTGTTGGATTAGTTCTTATTGTGTTTACATATAATCACAATTCTCTTTTTAGCATCCAACGCTGAAAGGCGAGATTTTATTCCAGAGAAGTAATCGAGCTTTATGCTCAAACTAGATACACGGTGATTAAACATAAACACAGCTGCAATTAGCTGCAATTATGCATTTAAAAACTGTAATTAAATGTGTTCTCATATGGCAATCACAGCTCTGAATTTATTTGTAGGACAGCATGCATCAACTATGAAATAGACAACTGGAGAGATGCTTTTTCATGATTGCTATAATTCTGTTTAAAGTATTCCACTATAACCCATTTACAGATTGAACACCATAGCAAGTGTGTATTTCTGAATGCATAAATATGAAAAACTACCTGCAAAGGTTTGTGATTATCCACAAACCTACAGGTGTGTGGACGTTCATCTCCTTCTGAAGACCTTTCTGTCCTGAAATGTCCAGAACCGGCCTCTGTGTGGAGATTTACTCACACTTATAATTACACTCTGCTGGTGTCATATTACGTGTGAGTAAGTTGCATACTTGAATTTGCACTTGTAAATGATGCTGCTAGTGCACGCATGTCCCTCAGGTGCACAAATAACCGTGAATCAGGCCCTCAGAGAATAAATGAAGATCTCAGTTGTGGGTCAGTTGAAGGATCAGGAGCTCGGGATTGGTTGCATCAAAACATTTCTGACAGGTCCAAAGTTGGGATGTCCTATAAACGGTGCACACTTGCATTGTTCTTTGTAACAACACTATGCTGTCTGCTGTGCACACACAGAGACAGCGGTTCATAAGGTACCAAGGGCCAGATTTATGATAGGATTGCATTCCCCATGCACCACGCGAGGTGACACAAGGACAACACAATCCTTAAGTCAGATTTACCAAGTGGCGTAGCTAGGCACTCTGCGGTCCCTGCCTTATGCCGCCGCCGCGCGCTGAAGAGCGGGGGGGATGGGAGGGGGGGGGGCTGGCGATGATTTTAGCCGCCACCCCCAAAAGGCCCATCTTGCATGGATCTGCATAGCCTGGTAACTCTGGAGTAAACAAGGCAGCACAAGTCCCTGCCTTGTGGTCCTCTGCATCAGGAAGGCGTTCCATGGGTGGATCGTGGGTGTTTCCACGCATCCACCCACGTATTCTGGCACATTCCCAGATTTACCAAGACTGGTGTCAATATTGTACGCCTTCCTGATAGAGGTACAACAAGGGGAAATATGTTTCAGCAGCACACTTGGAAAGAGGAAAATGCCTTCAAGGATTGTTTTGGTGTAGGAAGACCTGTAACGAGCTACCGGCAGACATCAGACGCGCCCCCTCCCTGAACACCTTCAGGAAGACTCTCAAGACCTGGCTCTTCGGCTAACAGATCTGCGGACCCCCCCCCCCCTTCAGCGCCTTGAGACCCTCACGGGTGAGTAGCGCGCTTACAATTCCCCTGATTGATTGATTGATTCCTGAAGAAAAACAATGCAGGCAACCTTGCACCATGGCACAAGAGTGCCTGTACTGGCGCTAGGCTGCACTGAGTGCGCGGGCGCAAGGAGAAAGCAGGGATCGGCCATATTTTAACAGATATGGTGCATTCATGTCCTCTCCATTTGAAGCAGAGCAGCAGGTTGTCTTCCTGCATTGCACGGCGCTGCCTCAAATTTTGCTAGATCTGGGCCTAAAATTATAATGGAAAGATATGCATTCTTGGACCCAGACACAAACTATAGAACATTTTGAATGAAATAGGAGTCCGGTGGTAAATATTGACAGGTATGAAGTGCATGCAACTGACACTCCTATGGTCTTGCCAGTGAAAATTGTGCCAGCCGAGGTATATCACGTTTTGGACATTGATTGAGTGTTCCCGGCTGGAAAACAAGGACATTTCTACTGAGCGACAACAAACACCTCCATGGCACCTCATTTCCACCACTCTAATCTGACTCAGTTTCGACATGGAAACCCTCAAACTGTATGGAAAGTCATCCCCTGATTACCTAATGCGCTTCAATGACGAGCTGATGGCTAATTTTGCACTTTGTAAGTGGCATATAACAATAACAATTTGACAGCAGACAGCAGTTCCATCCGAGATTTTCTGCTGTTCAGTTTATTACCATGTTGAATCCCACACAGAAACAATGGACTCCAGTAGAAAGCATTTGTAATTGGTCCATTGGAATTTCCATCAACGTTATGTATGTATGTATGCATGTTTATGATTATGTTTGGAATTTGTAGAGCACATTGCTGCCCTAAAACGGGGCGTCTGAGCACTAGGAATTTACACCACTGGCGAAAGACAAAGAGGAAATTTTAAAAAGCCAGGTTATCAGACTCTTTCTGAAAACAGCTTCAGATGGAGCGTGGCAAAGATTAAGCTATAGGGTGTTCCTAAGCTGAAGGGTCAAAAACCTGAATGAGTGACCCCCTTGTCTGGTCCTCCTGGTTTTAGGCACAGTGGCAAGCCATGGGTTGGCTGATCGAAGAGACCTAGAAGGTAAATACAGGTGGACCAGATGTTACAGGCAGAGGTGGCCGACAAGACAAAGCAGAGAGCCTTGAACTCAACTCTATGTGCATGTGGTATTTTTATTGTGCAAACCTAGCCATGAGGGAGTTGAGCACTGTTTAGGGTCATTGGTTTATCAAAGACACTAGCCTGTTGAGAAACAGTGCCAAAAAATAGAATAATACTGTGGTCCTCCAAGGCGTTTGTCACTCAGAAGGAGTTCAATTGATTCTGAAGGTAAGTCCTCTATTCCTAATTATGCTGAAAAGGACAAGAGACCCTCACCCCCAGTAGGTTGCGGGCTTTATCATTGGGCCCATTCCTGTTTGCAATAATTATCCATTGCAGATTGGGGACGCCAGCTCATCATGAAGGGAACCAATTAAAAAAGGCATTCAGATTCACCTTGGACACCGATCTCACCTTTAAGGAGCACAACGCTAGGAAAACTAAGAGGGTCTGGTGCTAGGTCTTTTTAATAAAGAAAGTGAAACTATTCCTACTTCAAAGTGACTTCAGAACTGCTGGTCAAGTGCTCATACTTTCTCATCTGAATGGTGGTGGCAACACCTTGCTCCACAGCCTCGCAGCCTCCACAATGGGTCCTATAACGGCATCCTACATGCTGCACTACACCTGATCAAATGCCTGAAGACATTTGACCACATTACCCGAGCCTGCTGGAACTCCACTGTCTGCCCTTGCCTGGCCACACTGTCTTCAAAACCAGCTTCATCATCTACAAAGCTATCACTACTGCAATCCTGACTACCTGACTGACAAGCTCACCATCTCTGGTGGCTCCCCGCACACCCGCAGCCAGGGCACCATCAGACAGGAGATGAAGAAGAGAAAAAAAGAGAAAACAAGGCTATAGGCCTCCCCTATCCATAGACCCAAGATCTGGAACAACATCGCTGTATCCATCAGGGCCATCCTATACTTACTCAAATTTAGGAAAGCATGGAGGACACTTTTTTGAAGAACTCCACATTCTGATGCAGTAACAGTCCATTTTAAGTCTTAAAAACCAGCTACCACTCCAATCTTATGCTGACTGTGCCTTTGCCTTCGACCCTGTATAGCAAACTATTTGGCTAGCTTTGTGGTCTATACATACCACACACACACACACACATATTACCTACTGGCATTAGCCAGTAGGTAGTTATAGTTAGGACCAACTTCTCCCATAGACGAAGCATTTTTTTGTTTTGCTAAGAACTTTGGCACCATTTAACTAATCTTCACGAAACTTTCCAAAGTAGTGTACAACTTATGTTAGCTGCTATCTAAAAAGGTTTGCGGTGATTTATCAAGCGGGGGTTGAGAAAAAGGGGGGGTCCCAAAACGATTTATCCTCATGCAATGTCTATAGGTATTTTGCAAGTTTTAGACATGGCTACAGCCCGAACCGCTGAACGGAATTACACCAAATTTCGCAGAAAGCAATATCTTGGTCAGCAGATTGTACTTTTTGTGATTTGAGGTAAATCTGCTCAGTTGTCTAGGAGTTAATAAAGAAAGAAATGTATAGATATCTAGGGATGCGAATCCTCCCAATTGGAAAAAAACCCTCATCTACTCACGCACCATACCACTGCAGCGCACGGCCAAATGACATGCGCAGCATAGGGTTGGGTGCATGTGCGGGGAGTTGGCCTCAGGGCCTGGCCAAAGGCCATGCGTGGCGGAAGTTGTATTAATGTACAGTAATTAAATATTAACATAAGTGTATTAGCACAGGTCTAGTAATCTGAAGGCACTCAGGGGCTTATTTTTGAGCCCTTACGTCACTTTTGCGCCGCTGGTGCATCACTGTTTGTGACGCACCAGCGGCGTAAAAATGCGCAATGTTGCGTAATATTTACAAAGTGACGCACCTAGGTAGATGCGTCACTTTGTAAACCCCTGCGCCACATTATATCTGCGCCAGGTATAATGTATGCAGTGTGGGCGTTCTGACGCAAGTAAGCCTCGTAGAAGTGACGCAGTGAAATCTATGAGATTTCACTGCGCCACTTCTAGGACGCAAATGCGTCAATATCTTACGCCTGCCTCACAGCAGGCGTAAGACTGATGCAGGCACATTTGAAATGGGACTTGCCCATGTGAAATGACCCATTGCTGAAGTTGCGTCACTTTTGTGACACATTCCAGCAATGCGTCATTTTTGTGCCCACAGATACGTCAGAAAAACTGACGTATCTGTAACTCCTTGCGACATGATGCGTCATAGTATAAAGATGACGCATCCAGCATGTTACAAGGAGGGCGCAATGACAAATGACGCATCGCTGTTTTCAGGCAGCGATCTGTCACTTTTCATAAATGAGGCCCTCAGTCATTTACTTCAAACAAAGTACTGGTCGACTCTAGAGAGGAACTCAATTGCTTTGCGACTGCATTATTACAGTGCTTGATTCTATGTGTGCTTACGTAATTGCTTTTTAATTTTTAAGTGTAATTCTGCAAACATTACAGGAAATTATGCAAATTTATGTGAAATACAAAATCGGCATTTAGTGCTATATTTTAGTGGGAAATGTATCCTTGCATCAATCTTGGACGTGAGAATGCATCTAGTGCTAAAAAGAAATAGTGCAAAAAACACAAGTGCCGCAAACAATAGTCGCTCGCATTCAGGTTGATTGTGTTGTTCCCATACTTCCACAATAAAACTGTGCCGCGGACGTAATTACACCACATGGCGTATTAATAGAGTTTCATGTAACAAGCTTAATGCGAAATTCCCCAAATTAAGCAAGATTACAATGGCATAGCGGAAATATCGGCCAGACCTTAATAGCCTATGTGGCGTGTGATCACAAGAGGAACTTTTCCCATAATTCCATCGTCTGTGTGCTTATTTTTATCACCCTGTGAAGCTAGTCCGGTGGTACTTAAAAGATACCTATTTCTATTTGCTAAACGAATTTGTGATTACAGTGTATGTATGGGTTGTACAAGACCAGCTAGTATTCTGCAAGACGATGCTTAGAGACCACATAGCCTGCCCAATCGCCCCGGTTCGAGTCTTAAAGGGATGACGATTTTCACACAGGTGCAAATATTTATTTCCGTCGAAGATCAAACAGTAAAACAAAAATGGTTGAGCTGAGCCCGCGTTAGCTGTGAGTACAGCACCACATTAGTGCTGCAGGCCACTCAGGGGTCAGCAGAGGCCCCTCAGTGGTCTGCAATTCCCTAGAGTCACCTCGCACGTAGTGCAACTGAACTTTAGATATGAAGGTTTGCTAGGGCCTTGCACCACCATTGCAAGTGACTGTAGTTATGAGGGTGTGCTGAGGTCTTGCCTCACCATTGCAAGTGAACGGTGATTCTGAGGGTGTACTGATACCGTGAACCACCACTGTTAGTAAACTGTGGGTATGAGGTGTTCTAAGGCCGTGCACATCCACACTAGCAATGGTTGTGCACGGCCTTGTGGTTATGAGGGTGTGCTGAGGCCGTGTACACTTCCAAGTGTGCTGTGGTTATGAGGGTGTGCTGAGGTCTTGCCCCACCATTGCAAGTGAACGGTGGTTCTGAGGGTGTACTGATACCGTGCACCACCACTGTAAGTAAACTGTGGGTATGAGGTGTTCTAAGGCCGTGCACAACCATTGCTAGTGAACTGAAGTTATGAGGGTGTGCTGAGGCCTTGTACACTTGCAAGTGTGCTATGGTAATGAGGGTGTGCTGAGGTCTTGCCTCACCATTGCATGGGAACTGTGGTTATGAGAGGGTTCTTATGCCGCACACCACCATTGTAAGTAAACTGTGGGTATGAGGGTGTTCTAAAGCCGTGTGCAACCATTGCTAGTGAACTGTGGTTATGAGGGTGTGCTGAGGCCGTGCACACTTGCAAGTGTGCTGTGGTAATGAGGGTGTGCTGAGGTCTTGCCTCACCATTGCATGGGAACTGTGGTTATGAGAGGGTTCTTATGCCGCGCACCACCATTGTAAGTAAACTGTGGGTATGAGGGTGTTCTAAAGCCGTGCTCAACCATTGCTAGTGAACTGTGGTTATGAGGGTGTGCTGAGGCCGTGCTCACTTGCAAGTGTGCTGTGGTAATGAGAGTGTGCTGAGGCTGTGCACCACCATCAAAAGTGAACTGAGGTTATGAAGGTGTGCTAAGGCCGTGCACCATCATCGTGAGTCAGATATTCACAATCATTCACCTAACCCACCGCAACAATCAACGCCTATTGTAAGCAAGATTCATGTCTGTGCAGGGTATGTGCAAGTGGAGATGCTCGTATACAGGTGTGTTTAGGAAGTGCCTAGTACCTGTGCACGCGAGAGCAGCACATCTGTAGTCCTTTGATAAGTGCACCTTGTTGTGTCTGTCCGTGCACACGCCACACCTCTCGTGAACCCTGGCAGGCCTGTTCCATGCTTAGATCCGCAGACCGCGGGTCCTGAGGCGTGACCCGCCTACTGTCGCCATGACAACTCCACCTCTTCCTATATCCCTGCGCCTTTCGCCCACTTGCAGTAAAGGATGCATTATTCATCGGCATAGATCATAAACTCACTGGGGGAGAGGGGTTCTGCACATAATATAAAACGCCCCCACAGCACGAGGCATGCGTAACACTCTCTCTCTCTCTCTCTCTCTCTCTTCCAGCCAGCGTCTACGGAGACCGGGACCCCTTCGCTTATGGTAAGCAGTCCTATGTAGCTTCACCCCTGAGCAGGCACCTTCATTCTGGGACAGTAACATGTATCCGCACTTGTATGACGTGCACTTAATAATCCCTTCTCCTCGTAGCACTATGCAGAGGCCTGAACCGGCCTCACGGTGCCCGATGCACTGCAATAGGGGGCTGCAGTGGGCACGTCTGATTTCCCCAGGGCATTACTATGGAGATGATGCATGCATGCATGCCACCACCCTGCGTCCAAGGAACCCGTAAGAAAGCTGACACGCGCCACTTCTGTGTGCACTCCAAGGTATTTCATGGTATGGAGCTGCAGCCTGCCTCTCCCTGTGCCCAATGATTTTCAACGGAAGCTGCAGCCTGCCACTCCGCTGCGCCCAACGGGTTTCAATGTAGGATTGAGCATGCCCCTACAGTGTGTCAGACACTTATAATGGAAGCTGGAACATGCCATTCCTCTCTCAACCCTAAGCAAGGTCTTTCAAAGGGAAATGGAGCATGCCTCTCCCTGTGCCCAATATATTTCAGTTTAGCTTGCAGCAGCATACTCCTCTGTGACCAGGGTATGTCAATAGGAGTTGAAACATGCCACAACACTGTGCCCAATGTATTGCAGTTTATGTATGTATTTCATGCTGCATGCTGAATGTATTTCAGTATAACACTGTGCCAATGTATTTCAGTTTAACACTGTGCCAATGTATTTCAGTTTAGCTTGCAGCAGCATACTCCTCTGTGACCAGGGTATGTCAATAGGAGTTGAAACATGCCACAACACTGTGCCCAATGTATTGCAGTTTAACACTGTGTCAATGTGTTTCAGTTTAACACTGTGCCAATGTATTTCAGTTTAGGTTGCAGCAGCATACTCCTCTGTGACCAGGGTATTTCAATAGGAGTTGAAACATGCCACAACACTGTGCTCAATATATTTCAGTTTAACACCGTGCCAATGTGTTTCAGTTTAGCACTGTGCCAATGTATTTAAGTTTAGGTTGCAGCAGCATACTCCTCTGTGACCAGGGTATTTCAATAGGAATTGAAACATGCCTCAACACTGTGCCCAATGTATTTCAGTTTAACACTATGCCAATGTATTTCAGTTTAACACTGTGCCAATGTATTTCAGTTTAGGTTGCGGCAGCATACTCCTCTGTGACCAGGGTATTTCAATAGGAGTTGAAACATGCCACAACACTGTGCCCAATGTATTTCAGTTTAACACTGTGCCAATGTGTTTCAGTTTAACACTGTGCCAATGTATTTCAGTTTAGGTTGCAGCAGCATACTCCTCTGTGACCAGGGTATTTCAATAGGAGTTGAAACATGCCACAACACTGTGTCCAAAGTATTTCAGTTTAACACTGTGCCAATGTATTTCAGTTTAGCACTGTGCCAATGTATTTAAGTTTAGGTTGCAGCAGCATACTCCTCTGTGACCAGGGTATTTCAATAGGAGTTTAAACATGCCACAACACTGTGCCCAATGTATTTCAGTCTAACACTGTGCCAATGTATTTCAGTTTAACACTGTGCCAATGTATTTCAGTTTAGGTTGCAGCAGCATTTCCTCTGTGACCAGGGTATTTCAATAGGAGTTGAAACATGCCACAACACTGTGCCCAATGTATTTCAGTTTAACACTGTGCCAATGTGTTTCAGTTTAACACTGTGCCAATGTATTTCAGTTTAGGTTGCAGCAGCATACGCCTCTGTGACCAGGGTATTTCAATAGGAGTTGAAACATGCCACGACACTGTGCCCAATGTATTTCAGTTTAACACTGTGCCAATGTATTTCAGTTTAGGTTGCAGCAGCATACTCCTCTGTAACCAGGGTATTTCAATAGGAGTTGAAACATGCCACAACACTGTGCCCAATGTATTTCAGTTTAACACTGTGCCAATGTGTTTCAGTTTAACACTGTGCCAATGTATTTCAGTTTAGGTTGCAGCAGCATACTCCTCTGTAACCAGGGTATTTCAATAGGAGTTGAAACATGCCACAACACTGTGCCCAATGTATTTCAGTTTAACACTGTGCCAATGTGTTTCAGTTTAGCACTGTGTCAATGTATTTAAGTTTAGGTTGCAGCAGCATACTCCTCTGTGACCATGGTATTTCAATAGGAGTTGGAACATGCCACAACACTGTGCCCAATGTATTTCAGTTTAACACTGTGCCAATGTATTTCAGTTTAACACTGTGCCAATGTATTTCAGTTTAGGTTGCAGCAGCAAACTCCTCTGTGACCAGGGTATTTCAGTGGGAGTCGAAGCATGCCACCACACTGTGCCAATGTATTTCAGCTTAACACTGTGCTAATGTATTTAATTTTTAGCTGCAGCAGCATACTCCTCTGTGGCCAGGGTATTTCAATGGGAGTTGAAGCATGCCACAACACAATGCCAATGTATTTAAGTGTACGTTGCAGCAGCATACTTCTCTGTGACCAGGGTATTTCAATGAGAGTTGAAGCATGCCACCACACTGTGCCAATGCATTTTAATGTAAGCCGAAGCGTGTGCCAATGTATTTCAATGTAAGCTGAAGCGTGCTGCTACTCTATGATCAAGTTAGGTGAAAGGGAGTTTGAGCATGCTACTACACTCTGTGTAAGGAATGCCAGTGAGAGCACATGGAAATTGACCATAAAATACTTATTTGTAATTTGGCAACACAATTTCACATATAGCATTTACACACTTCCACTGAAAAACATTTTGTAAAACGACCATTTAGGGATAAATAGATCAAATAAAAAGGGAAAGGTTATACATACATAGGCACACACACACACACACACACAGACACTCACATATATGTTCCAGAGAAAATATAAGCGCTCGCTCAGGAAGGTTGCCGGTAAATATAGGTTTAATGTGACACAGGAGTTTGCCTCACATTAAACGAATTTTTACCGAAACTTTCATGAGTGAGCTCTTCTATTTTCTCTGGAACATTAAACTTTAGATTGTAAGCACTATATAATATATGATAAATAAAATATATAAAGATAGATAGATAGATAGATAGATAGATAGATAGATAGATAGATAGATAGATAGATAACAGAAATACATTCACATGTACAGGAATGGCACACACATGTTTACTCACCAAAATCCTAAGATAAAAAAGATCTAAATATACATATATAACAAGATATATATGTATATAAAAATAATATTATATAAAAAAGATACACACACTCAATGCATATATATGTATATACATATATAGGTATGTTAATAGAAACATGTTTAATTCAAAATTTGATGAAAATATTTTAAGGGAATATTGAAAATTATGCAGTAGTGATTTGGAAAAAGTGATAGACTGCGTAAAAAACGATGTAATTGTCAAAGGTGTTCTTGAAAAGTGATTTTTGCAACACGTAGTGTGGAAAACGATATTAGCATGCATAAATGCCCATTTTCGGTGCCTAGCAAACTCAAAGGGAAGTAGAAGCCATAAGTAGACCTAATGATGAGTGAAATTGGCATAGTGATTTCCAACTAAGGAAATCATTATGCCTAGTTCAGTCAAAATTTCGAGCAGGTTACTCATTGCACCCAGAGATTCCAGGCAGATTTGGAGCAGGCTGTTACTTGTGGAAAACACATTTCAGTTTGAAGGTCTCTTATTGTGCGCTGTGCATTTCACTTGCAGCTGTAGCTGACATCCTCTTGCGCCCAAATCATTTCCATTAGTCGCTAAATTGTCCTCTTGATATGAAAATAATCAAAGAGTAGATCTAGCTGGCCTCCAGCTGTGACTAACATAATTTATACTGGGATCATGCCCCCTTTTGTGCCGAATGTACTGCAGCTCAGTTGGAGGAGGCCTCTACTTGTTCCCAGTGCAGTTCTCTTGGTAATTGGGTTTTTCATGCTGGATCTGTTGGGAGGTGCAGCCTCATGCCACCTTTCCACCTTGCAGTCTCCCTCATCGCCTTAAGAGTTTCTTGCTGTCCCTCTCCATCCATGGAGACACACAATGCCAATCTTCGATGGTTTCACCTCTCTCCATGTAAAGTTTCCTGCAATCCCTCTCAACTTGTTACTTTCAACTGTAGAATATTATGCTGTCCATCGCACCCTCTCTCTTTTTGTGCTGTCCCTTTTCGATTGTGGTGTCAAATACCATCGCTCTCCTTTAGTGTAATGCCATATATTTGCTCTCTGCTTTTGGGGACTCACACAGCTACTCTTCCCCGTGGAGTCTCATGTTGTCCCTCTCTCTGTGTAGTCAAAGTCTGTCTCTCTATTTAGAGCTTCATTCGCTCCCACTCCACTTCAACAGTTTCATATTAACCTCTCTTTACGTGAAGTTTGAAGATGGCTTTCTGCCTGTGTGCATTTTAATGCTTTTCCCCTCTATGTATGGCATTTCATGCTTTCCCTTTCTGCTTGTGACTTTCATGTTGCCTTCTCACATGGAGTTTCATGCTGTCCTCAGTGTGTGGAGTTTCATGGTGCTCCTTTCCATGCAGAGTTTCATACTGTCTCTCTCCTCATATGGAAATTCCTGCTGCCCCTTTCCCCGTGTGGAGTTTCATGCTGTCCTCACTGTGAGGAGTTTCATGATGCTCATCATTCTTTGTGGTCCTTCAAGCTGTCCCTGGCCTCGTGTGGAGTTTTAAGCTGTCCTCACTGTGTGGAGTTTCATGATGTTGCTCCTCTTTATTTGTGGAGTGTCATGCTGTCCCTTTCCTTGTCTGGACCTTCATGCTGTCCTTGACACTGTGTGGAGTTTCATGCTGCCTCACTGTGAAGAATTTCATGATGCTCGTCTTTGTTAGTTGGGTTTCACACTGTCCTCCTCAGTGTGTGGAGTTTCATGATGCTCATCGTTCTTTTTGGGGCATCATGCTGTCCCTTTCCTTGTGTGGAGTTTCATGCTGTCCTCAGTGTGTGGCATTTCATTATGTCTCTTTCCTTGTGTGGACCTTCATCCTGTCCTTGTCACTGTGTGGACCATTATGCTGTCCTTCTCCGTATGTAGAGTTTGATGATGTTCATCATTCTTTGTGGGGCTTCATGCTGTCCCTTTCCTTGTGTGGAGTTTCATGCTACCCTTCTCACTGTGAGGACTTACCTGGTGCTTCTCGCTCAGTGTGGAGTTTCATGCTGTCTCTCCTTACTTGGAGTTTCATGGTGTCCCTTTCCTCGTGTGGAGTTTCATGCTGTCCTCACTGTGAGGAGTTTCACGATACTCGTCTTTGTTAGTGGAGTTTCACGCTGTCCTCCTCAGTGTGTGGAGTTTCATGCTGCTCATCATTCTTTGAGGAGATTCATGCTGTTCATTTCCTCGTGTGGAGTTTCATGCTGTCCCTTTCCTCGTGTGGAGTTTCATGCTGTCCTTGTCACTGTGTGGACCTTCATGCTGTCCTTGTCACTGTGTGGACCTTCATGCTGTCCTCAGTGTGTTGATTTCCATGATGCTCATCATTATTTCTGGAGTTTCATGGTGTCCTCAGTGTGTGGAGTTTCATGCTGTCCCTTTCCTTGAGTTGAGTTTCATGCTACCCATCTCACTGTGAGGAGTTTCCTGGTGCTTCTTGCTCTGTGCGGAGTTTCATGCTGTCTCTCCTCATATGGAGTTTCATGATGTCCCTTTCCCTTGTGTGGAGTTTCATGCTGTCCTACTCAGTGTGTGGAGTTTCATGATGCTCATCATTCTTTGTTGGGCTTTATGCTGTCCCTTTTCTTGTGTGGAGTTTCATGCTGTGCTCTGTGTGTGGAGTTTCATGATGTCCCTTTCCTCGTGTGGAGTTTCATGCTATCTTCAGTGTGTGGAGTTTCATGATCTCCCTTTTCTTGTGTGGTCCGTCATGCTGTGCTTGTCACTGTGTGGAGTTTCATGCAGGCCCCAGTTTGTGGAGTTTCATGATGTCCCTTTCCTTGTGTGGTCCATCATGCTGTCCTTGTCACTGTGTGGAGTTTCATGCCGTCCTCAGTGTGTGGAGTTTCATGCTGCTCATCATTCTTTGTGGGGCTTCATGCTGTCCCTTTCCTTGTGTGGAGTTTCATGCTGTGCTCAGTGTGTGGAGTTTCATGATGCTGCTCATCTTTATTTGTGGAGTTTCATGCTGTCCCTTTCCTTGTGTGGAGTTTCATGCAGTCCTCAGTGTGTGGAGTTTTATGCTGTCCTCAGTGTGTGGAGTTTCATGATGTCCCTTTCCTCGTGTGGAGTTTCATTCTGTCCTCAGTGTGTGGAGTTTCATGATCCCCCTTTCCTTGTGTGGTCCGTCATGCTGTCCTTGTCACTGTGCGGAGTTTCATGCTGTCCTCCCTGTCAGGAGTTTCATGCTGCTCATCATTCTTTGTGGGGATTCATGCTGTCCCTTTCTTTGTGTGGAGTTTCATGCTGTGCTCAGTGTGTGGAGTTTCATGATGCTGCTCATCTTTATTTGTGGAGTTTCATGCTGTCCCTTTCCTTGCGTGGACCTTCATGCTGTCCTTTTCAATGTGTTGAGTTTCATGATGTCCTCAATGTGTGGAATTTCGTGCTGTCCTCAGTGTGTGGAGTTTCATGATGTCCCTTCCCTCATGTGGAGTTTCATGCAGTCCTCAGTGTGTGGAGTTTCATGATCTCCCTTTCCTTGTGTGATCCGTCATGCTGTCCTTGTCACTGTGTGGAGTTTTATGCTGGTCATGTGTGGAGTTTCATGCTGTCCTCACTGTGTGGAGTTTCATGCTGTCCCTTTCCTTGTCTGGACCTTCATGCTGTCCTTGTCACTGTGTGGAGTGTTATGCTGTCCTCTGGCCATGTGTGGAGTTTCATGCTGTCCTCACTGTGTGGAGTTTCATGCTGTCCTCACTGTGTGGAGTTTCATGATGTCCCTTTCCTTGTCTGGACCTTCATGCTGTCCTTGTCACTGTGTGGAGTTTCATGCTGTCCTCACTGTGTGGAGTTTCATGATGTCTCTCTCCTCACGTGGAGTTTCATGATGCCCCTTTCCCTTGTGTGGAGTTTCATGCTGTCCTACTCAGTGTGTGTGGGGTTTCATGATATCTCTTTCTCTTACAGATTATGAAACAGTGCGGACGACAGGCCTGGTCCTCGCTATTGTCATGTTCCTCCTCGGGATTGTTATCGCACTCAGTAAGTGTCAAAGAGGAATCAATGTGGTGAAACTACCAACCATAAATATGAAGGGAGAACCCCTCACTGCAGGTATTAGAAACGCCCCCTCTCCCCATCACTCACGGCATGGAATATTAAAAAAACACTCATCGGTCATTTCATAACATCTGCTATCAACGTGGAACCACAAATGCTCCTGTTACTGATCAGGATTCACTGTAGGGTTCTCCATCATTTCAAAACCCTGTTGTACAGCATAATCGCCATGTCTCTCATTAAAGTATTGAGTCGCGAGAAAAAAATTGATACAGTAAGCACTGGCAATGCCAATAGGTCTAGCTTTAAAAGAATGTTGTATGGTAATATCAAGCATTACAAGTAAATAGCATGGTAATGGATATATATTTGTGTGGAAGCAAAGAACTGTAGCATTATATTAGTGTGCGTTAAAATGCCAGGTGATAGTTGCACTATCAAGTCAGACCTAAAACTCTATGTAGGTTAATGACTCCTTCCATCCCATCTGTGCTTCTGCCAGAGAAAAACATCAATTATCTAGTTACCTGAGGCACTTTATTAGCATTCCAATGTTCTGTGTGTGCCCTTGAAAGGTCAAACTTTCATGTTGCCTGCTCATGAGTTTCATGCTGTCCTCAGTGTGTGGAGTTTCACATTGCTTCTTTCTGTGCAGAGTTTCATACTGTCTCTCTCCTCAGTGGAATTTCATGCTGTCCCTTTTCTTGTGTGGAGTTTCGTACTGTCTCTCTCCTCATATGGAATTTCATGCTGTCCCTTTCCTTGTGTGGAGTTTCATGCTGTCCTCACTGTGAGGAGTTTCATGATGCTCGCCTTTCTTTGTGGAGTTTCATGCAAAGCCATTAGGTCAGCATACGTAAAAAGGTGAGACCTATTACCTTTGCCAATGATTGTTGATTTTGCAGAGATAATGAACTGAATTACCAGCAAAGGAAGATAAAGCACAGAAGATCTATGTGAGTGCAGGGATCTTATCCACTGAAACTTCAAAAATGTTCACCTTAGCTGCACTCATCACTCACTTTGAAAATACGTCTTTTAAAGGCAGGATAGTTCATTTCACTGTCAAAATGTACTTGTCGTACCCCTACTCTTCACCAAGCATAGCTCGATTTGCAAGTTTCTCACTGTATCCAAAAATCTTTACAAATATTGCATGCCAACATCAAGCTCATCTCAACAACCTCGTGGTCATGGTAGGAGTCCGATTATACTTGCCAGGTCTGGTAGCTCAGTGGACTAACTGATCCACCACAGGCACCTATCTTGAGTCCATTGTCACGGGTTTGAATCGGATCAGCTCCACTGAGCAGTTCATCATTCCAAGGTGGATAAAATGAGTCTGAGAGTTGAAAAAATGTAATCACCCATTATCCATTGTCATTAGAGCCAAGAGATATCCTCAGGGGTGAACGTTGAACTCTACAAATATGCCTTGTATGCTATCAAATGTCTGAGACACCAATCATGAAACAGTCACTCAGGGTAAGGCTTATCTCCTTCTGCTACGAGCTCTTAGAGACTGTAGGCCATGTGATTAGCTTCCCCATTGTTCTAAACCAGCTGGAGTCATTGATCGCCTCATACCCAATTTCACTTTTTTATATTCATAATGATTTTTATCTTCTCCAACTAGTCCCCTCCCTGTCTGAATTCCACCAAGTGTTGTTAAGAAGGTATCATGGATTACCTCTGTCTCCATCACTCTTCAACCTCAGCACCACCTGTAAGATGATTGGTGACCACAAACTCCTCTAGCACTTGTACAGTGATGACACAAAACTCTACCTGTGTCCTGCGCATCACTAAACAAATATAACCACAATAGTCCCCAACCTCACACAATTGCCAATCTACAACTTTATCATTTATGGCCAATGCAAAATACACTCATGTAAAAAGTCTGAGTACTTCACTCAACTCAAAAATGATGTATGTTACTCAGAAATTGTCAGTGACAATTATTCCCACTCAATGACAACTACTCTAGCGCATCGTCCAAGGAGGATTTCAATACTCTCAGTCGGAAGAGCTATCAGTTCCAGGCTGGACTATACTAGTTACTTTTCACTATCTTGTGGAGTCAAAATAATGAGCTCTCTCCTCTCTGCCTTGTTGATCAGAAGTTATACAAACAAGAATATCCAGTTGCTTTGATTAGAACTTATTCAATACTGGGCCGATGGATTCAATTCACAGGCTCGTGTGATTTATTTCAAGTTTTTTTGAATAATTCCATAAGATTAAATGACATTCCAATCATGTCAAACATTAAAGGAAACACAAAATAATGACATTTTGGAAGACAATGCATAAATTGCATGGACAAATAACACACATGAACAGATATTTACAAATGTGTATGATACATCAGCATTTTGTGCACAATTAGAGAATCAAAAGATCGACAAAAAGGTAATCAAAGCACCAGTCCATGAATCAAAGTGGCAATTAGGCGGAGTGGCAAGTCGGAACTTGCAAACCACTACAATGTCTCCTGCCTATATGCACAGCTCTGGGGGACCTCTAAATCAAATTTTGGGCAACAAGGGAGGGAAATTAATTGGGCTTTCTCCCTGAACACCGGAGGTTAACTTTTCCCAGACGCTGTCGTCAACGCGTTTCCAACCCCATCACCATTAAGGGGTTTTCATCAGGACTTGGATGTGGTGGTGTCTCTTATCATGACTGCAGGTTTCTTTGCTTGTTCAGAAATTACTGACACTGGAAAAATTATTGAGGCCTGAATTAAATGGAATTTTCGAATTGCAGGTGGAATCAGACGTTCGCTGTGTCAATTCTGTCAGTCAATTCTTGTAAGTGGTTAGAGTGCTGTTCTGGTCCAAACGTGTAAGCACAATTGTATCGACTGAAGCTTCAGTCATGATAAGAGACACGAAGACGTCCAAGTCCTGATGAAAACCCCTTAATGGTGATGGGGTTGGAAACGCGTTGACGACAGCGTCTGGGAAAAGTTAACATCCGGTGTTCAGGGAGAAAGCCCAATTAATTGTAAACAAAACGTGATGAGATAATCATATTTAATGCTATTGTTGAAACTTGAAAATCTAATAAAAATCTATACGCTAAAAAAAAACCTCATGCAAAGATTGCAAACCATCCAGAACCCCACCGCCAGTCTCATCCTAGACACGCCCAAGCTAGACGAACTGCACCGACTACCCATCCAGAAATACAGCAAATTCAAGTTTCGCATCCATGACTACAAAACCCTCCACACCGCAGGACCAGCCTACCTCAGCGACTTACTCTAACTCTACCAACCCTCCAGACATCTACAATTCACTTCTCTCTCCCTTGTACAAATCCCCCATATCCACAATGCAAGACAGGAGTCGCACTTTCTTCTTCATCACAGCCAAAAGCTGGAATGAACTCCCTCCACATATCACAACTGCCACTGTACTCCTCAACTTCCACAAGTAGCTGAAGAACTGGATGTTCAATTCGGAGCTCTGCCCAACCTATGCACCTGCTCCAGCGCTGGATACCCTGACGGGTGATAAGCTGCCCAATACAAATCTACATAACATAACATAACATAACACTATCTCAGAATGATTAATAATTCTTT
The DNA here is from genome assembly GCA_963921515.1 of Calotriton arnoldi. NCBI lineage: Eukaryota > Metazoa > Chordata > Amphibia > Caudata > Salamandridae > Calotriton > Calotriton arnoldi. The sequence goes on along the minus strand of CAWUFW010000004.1, from coordinate 8,274,655 downwards.
CCTTTCATGGTACTCACAAAAGGATCACTGTTTGGCACTAACTAAAATTCTACAGTCCGTATCTGCCACTTTTGCAGTGCCTATGTGGTGTCATGTCTTGGTGTATATCTGGGTATCACAGCTTCACTTCTTGGTCTTACTGATAGAATCCCTGCATCTCTTACTGTCCCTCAACATGAACTCCCAGTGTCAGTGAAGCCCTTGTCAGTTGACAGCACTCTGGGATCTTATGTTCGCTGTGGAACTTTACCCGTGTTCCCTAAGTCATGCATGACACTTGTAGTGAAACCCCTTGCATGTCACCTAGGCACTTCAGATCAACCCTCCAGTCACTGTATGTGGATTACTATGGAATGCAGGATCACTCCACAGAACCTACTGTCGAATCTTAGGCACTAGGGGCATATGACACAATTAATCCTCTAGTCACTGGATTTCAATGTCTGCACAGCCATGAGATGCCAGTATGTGCCTTCTCATGTTACTTGATGGGGTTCTGAGTCTGTGATAGCACACCCCCTCTCCACAGTTACAGATGTATAACATGCTTTAAAGTTGTTGTGCTTGTTTGTCAATATCTTAACAATACCTCATTTCCTCTCCTAGGTAACAAGTTTAAGTGTAAACAAACAAATGCAAAGTAAGTGCCATTTGCCCTACAAATACTGCTGCCATGTTGTTGCCACTGTGTTCTTCCTTTTAATAATCTTTGCTCTGCTCTTCTGCTTCTCTTGCAGCCGCAGTGAACTGGATGGTCGGCAGAATGCCAGTAAGTAGAATCCATCTGCACAGATGCCTCAGTCAGAGACGTTTTAAGGCATGGGCCCAGAGCCCCAGCCTTTCAGGGGACCCCCTGATAAAGGCTGCTCTGTTCTGCAGAGAGTCTTGTCCTAATGATCTTGAATAATTCCTAAATGGATTGTTTTAAATACCATTTCCTTTAATTTATTTTTAATGTGGGTGATATGTTAGTCTATTACAGATATTTTGCAGAGAAATGTTGTGTTTATGTTTCATGCAGCATCCATAAAAAAGTTTCTTTTAGGTCAAAACAGGACCTCTTATTTGAGAAATGGGAGGGTATCACAGAGATTATTTGCAGCAATAGTAGCAAGCTGCTGCTGTGTTACAATATTGTTACTATCCCTGAATATTACATGTAAATACATTTAGAATTTGCAACAGTGCGTCTGTGCACAGTCAGTGACTTGGCCAAAGAGGGCGTGAAAGTGCTGAGATTGGATCATAAATTCAAAGTTGTTAGGAACAGAGGCCCCTAAAATACGTTTGGCCCTGGGTCCCTGAAATCCTTAAGATATCCCTGGCCTCAGTGGCAAACTGAGGAATACAAAAAAGTGATGGATGGAGTGCTTGCATTAGTCTCAGCCACTGGTAATTTGTCAGGGCCTCATCCCAGTCCATCATGTTTGCCCACCATGCCACCTTAGACAGGAACGAGCCATATGTAAACCAGCTCTGGTCCTGCTCCAGTAGGGAGTCTAGTCCAAACTGCCAGGCCAGATCTCCTCTGAAACGGACTACAAGCAACCCCAGACTGGTTTTGGCCTATTTGGGCCTTGTCAATAATGTACAGCTTTGTTCCAGTGACAAGGTGAGCATGGGACCCATGACTAGGCATACCCATCACACTTGGGATTTTGCACAAAAATATACAAAATAGTGACATGTGTAATGCTTGAATAATCTCAGCCACTGGTAATTGAACGGGCCACAACCAAAGCCATTGTTAATTATTTTTACCATCATGCCACTTCAGACAGGAACCAGCCATATGCAAATCAGCCTTGCTCCTGGTCTTGAAGGAACAGTCAAGCCCGAACTGTTGTGTGCACTCTTCCTATTGGAGGAGGAACAAGGCTGAGTTCTCTATGGCTGGGCCTGTCTGAGCAACTCATATCTCCCCCTCGTGTTGCTCCTCCAAGAATCCCTCATGTGAGCTGTTCCTACAGGAGAGTTTTTGGGTTGAGAACCTACAGAGGACCCTTCTCAGATTATGAAAGGAGTACCACTGTTCCCAATTTATACTGAATTCAGTGAAACCAGATAATGTGTTAATGTATGAATGCAGAGCTGTTAGGTGAGAGGTGGGCCCGGTGAACAGTAGGATTGCTAGAGCACCACCAGGAACCCACTTTGAGTGACATTAATGGAAGGTATAATCTCTAACACTCTGATAGATGAGCCAGCAGGCAGGATTGAATGAATATAGGACTGAGTTTGAGTGTGCAGAGAGTTGCAAGGGATTCCCCTTTTCATTTATCTTCTAGGGATTTTGACCAGGTGATGTCAATCATTTAATCTAAAAACCATCACGGACTGTATTGTCCCTAACCATACTGGAAAATGACTATGCAACTAGCTTTATCACCATGAAGAATTGCTAGTAAGAGCATCTTTGAAAGGGTTGCATGGGCTGCAAGAGCCAGATGAGGAAAGATGACAGTTTGTATAAACACAGTGTTGTAGGATTCAATGCACCTCAGAGGGTCTGTCTAAGCACCTAGTAGACTACTAGTGATTTGTGACATGATTCTACCACAGCATAAAAATGCACTGATACTCAACCATCTAGAGGCAGTTTTATTGGCCAAAATAAGATACCATTTATGAGCAATTTTGTTGGCACTGTACTAAAGCGGAGAATCTTAAAGCTTTACATACATTGTGCAGTTTTGCAATAAAATTGAATGCCGAAAACAATGGAGCGCACAGTGTTCCTTCTACTGTGTAAATGTTAGTTTCAGATGATAACTCTATCATTTCATTTACATGTGGAATGAAGAGGTGCTTGGTGTTTAGATACAGTATCTACAAACACACATTTTTTTAAATAAGAGTCTAGTGTTCATGCCGTGTCTGTCCCTGCACAAGTCCCTTATACCATATGTAAAGTAAAGAGCTCAGGTGGACTTAGCCCCGGGGAGCTGTGAGCGTGAGAGCCCCTCTCTCTTTTTTTATCAAAGCATTACAGGGACAGATTTGTCAGAAGAAGGGGATACCGAGGGAGGCCTGTTCTGAGATGCCTTGCTGTGATCGGAAGGTTTATTTCAGTGTTGATCTCTGGCATACAGACTCAGGGAGCAGACCGGGGCGGCTCCTCTGCTAAGTAGGAGGAGCGTCTACCCACAGAAAAAAATTAAATGGTAATAGCAGCATGTTAATATAATTTTATTTTTCAGCACTCCTCTGTAGGGGCGGGGTGGCCTGGACTGCTCACAGAGCAGGGGGAGGAGTGGTGGGCCCTCTCTAAGGGCGCATGACGGTTTGGCCAGCCGTCTTGGGCCGGCCAAACCGTCATGAGCACTTGGCATGTTCTCCACCGGGCTGTGTTTCACAGCCTGGTGGACAACATGCCCAGGCTCTAAGTCCCCATCTGAGCACCGAACCACGGCACTCAAACCAATCACAACGCTGCTATCAGCAGCATCATGATTGGCTACGGGAGTCTGGAAGCCTGGGTGCTTCCTGTTCCTGCGTCGACGGAAACAGAAGAGGACGGAGGAGAAGTGGCAGCCGGCAGGTAAGTTTAATTTTTTTTAATTTTAACCCCCTCTCCGGCCTGACCAATACTGCCCCACAGCAGCCGCTACTGGAGCAGAATGAAACTAAGTGGAAACTTGGCAGGTGCAAAAGAGAAGTAAACAGCCACACCCTTGCTGCACAGAGGCAGGTGAATGTATATGAATTGACTGAAGGTGTGCATACACCTTCCTGCTCTTGGAATGGTTGGTAAAACTGAGTGCATCGGCATATGATCAGACAGAGTTCTTGTCAATTCCTTCCTGTGTTTTTTTGCGTACGTGTCTAGTGGCATAGTAACGGTACTAGTATAGAAGTAAAAAATCTGCTATAATTGGGGTGCTGTGGGCCTGTTACACTCTTGGGCCTCGGTGCCACTGTACTCTCTGTTGATGGCTGTGCCCCTACACATCAGCCAATGCATGAGACGTGTCACTCTGCTTCTTGCCCTGTGATGAGACGCGTCACTCTGCTTCTTGCCCTGTAATGAGACACGTCACTCTGCTTCTTGCCCTGTGATGAGACGCGTCACTCTGCTTCTTGCCCTGTGATGAGATGCGTCACTCTGCTTCTTGCCCTGTGATGAGACGCGTCACTCTGCTTCTTGCCCTGTGATGAGACGCGTCACTCTGCTTCTTGCCCTGTGATAAGATGCGTCACTCTGCTACTTACCCTCTGATGAGAGTTGTCACTTAGCTTCTTGCCCAGTGATGAGAGGTGTCACTCTGCTTCTTACCCTGGATGAGACGTGTCACTCTGCTTCTTGCTCTGTGATGAGATGCATCACTCTGCTTCTTACCCTGTGATAAGATGCGTCACTCTGCTTCTTGCCCTCTGATGAGACGCGTCACTCTGCTACTTACCCTCTGATGAGAGTTGTCACTTAGCTTCTTGCCCAGTGATGAGAGGTGTCACTCTGCTTCTTACCCTGGATGAGACGTGTCACTCTGCTTCTTGCTCTGTGATGAGATGCATCACTCTGCTTCTTGCCCCGTGATGAGACGCGTCACTCTGCTTCTTGCCCTCTGATGAGACGCGTCACTCTGCTTCTTACCCTGTGATGAGATGCGTCACTCTGCTTCTTGCCCTCTGATGAGACGCGTCACTTTGCTACTTGCCCTCTGATGAGAGGTGTCACTTAGCTTATTGCCCAGTGATGAGAGGTGTTACTCGGCTACCTGCACTCTGATGAGAGGTGTCACTCTGGCCTTTGCTGAAGCCTCTATCTCTGGCACTCTGATTAGAGGTGTCACTCTCCTTTCTGGCACTCTGATGAGAGGTGTCACTCTCCTTTCTGACACTCTGATGTCAGGTGTCACTCTGGCCCTCACTGAAGCCTCTATCTCTAGCACTCTGATGAGAGGTGTCACTCTCCTTTCTGACACTCTGATGACAGGTGTCACTCTGGCCCTCGCTGAAGCCTCTATCTCTGACACTCTGATGAGAGGTGTCACTCTCCTTTCTGGCACTCTGATGACAGGTGTCACTCTCCTTTCTGACACTCTGATGACAGGTGTCACTCTGGCCATCTCTGTAGCCTCTATCTCTGGCATTCTGATGAGAGGTGTCACTCTCCTTTCTGACACTCTGATGAGAGGAGTCGCTCTTGCCATCTGAGGAGAGGAGTCACTCTCCCTTCTGGCACTCTGTCAGTTGCCCTGAGGAGGGCACAGGTTCTGACAGTTTAAATTCTTTCTTGTCCTCTAGTCTGAACAGTGGCGCTTTTTAGGTCTCACCTGCAGGCAGTGCGCATACGCTGTTGCTTAGCGACAATTTAGTGTCTATTGTGTATTATGAAAGGAACTCTAAAAAGGGGCTTTTAGCCCGCCCATTATTTACCATCCGTTGACATCATTATCACTCTCATTTGCTGCTTTCTAATTCGGCAGCACTTCCTGCGTCGCTTCCATTTCTTTGTGTGGCGCATGGACCAAGTACAGATTGATTTATCTTTAATTAGTATCTGTCCGTGCTTGCGCTGTGATTGAGGTACTATATTTTCTTTTTTCCCCCACTTTATAGTGCAACTTTGCTCTATATTGGTCAAACCTGAGTATTTAAAATCAAAACATTGAAAATCCAAATAGTAGAGCCTTTTGGCTTTTTCATTGTTTTCTTTGCTGTGTTGTACAGCTGCGGGCTGCAGTGCAGCATAGTTGAAAGTAAAAAAAAAGTGCTAGAAAGCACCAGTCTTGACTGCACTGGTGCTTTAATCTCTGACTAGATTGACTTATTTTTCAGTGATGATTCAAGATTTGGCAATGCTGGTATTTACCACTGAGGTTTTTCATTGCATTTAAAGATCATGGACCGTATCATATAAAATGAACAGGAGGGGCTATTGCACAAAAGGCACACATTTAAGACAGGCCTCTGCCGCAGTTTTAGGTTGATCAGTTTCTTAAAACATTGAAGAGGTCTTTACCACTTTAAACAGTGGTAAATGGTTGCTCTTCAAGAAAAAAGCAAATACGTGTTTCCTCTGCCTCGAAATGTAGCCGCAGTAGTTGATATATCTAAAGAAAACAACAAAACACAACACAGTAACATACAAAAAGTAACATAACATCACAATTAAGACATAAGGCACAACCCAAAAACAGAATGTGAAAACAGAATGCAACCTAAAACCACAGTACAACACATCACCTTGCAATAAAATAATGCAAAAACACAGCAGCACAAAAAACAACAGAACACATCACCACCCCAATAATGGCACACAAATATATACATTTTTGTCGCATGTTACCACCTCCAGAATCCTGTTTTCAGAATACTGTGGTTAAAGCTGTTTGCACCAAGCACAAGAAATAGGAAACATGTTTTGTGATCCAGCTCTAGAAGTCTTAATGTGAGACATGTCTCTGCCATGGCTTTGGGCTAACATTATTAACAGCATTTGCATCTTTCATACATCTGTCAGATAGCATCATGTTTAAAAAATCAATTCACAAATGGAAAGAACATTTGGCAAATGAAGGCTTCTCAAATAACACATTCAATACATTTCAGGTTAAAAGCATTATCATCATGACAGTCTGATGCACAGAACAATGCCAACACTTTTGACATCCCACACGAAGCTACAGCTTTAAAACCACAGCAGTCTGGACATTTCGGGGCATATTTATGTAGTCTAAATGCAGTGCAGCAAGCCACCTTGCTGCGTTGCGTGAAAGGGAAAGGGCAGGAATAAGCCGTATTTAACTTAATACGATGCATTCCTGTCCTCTCCTTGTGCTGGCACCCTTTTGGCTGCCTAGCACCAACGCAGGCACCCTGGCACCTTGGTGCAAGGATGTCTGAGTTGTAAGCAGGATTGTTTTTGTGCAGAAATGGACACTTTCCTGCACAAAAACAATTCCCTGAGGCATTTTCCTCTTTCTATGTGTGCTGGAAGTAATGAGGGGAAACAAGGGTATTTCTCCTCGCTACGCCTCACCTGGGGAGGCATAGCATTTTGACACATTCCCAGGTTCACCACTGATGGCAAATCTGGGAATGCACCAAAATCCATGGGTGGCTGCGTGGGAACACCCACAATCGACCCATGGAACGCCTCTCAGGGGCAGAGTAACACAACGCAGCAATTTGCACTATGTTGCATTACTCTGGATTTATGAAGCCACGCAAGGCCACCCAAGGTCGGCCTTGCGTGGCTTGATAAATTAAACTTAGGAGTTGCGCCCCTCTTGAGCACCGTTGCATGCCACAAGGGCTACGCAATTCCTACATAAATATGCCCCTTCTTCTTTTATATTGGCTATTACTGAACTTACCACATAACAATGAATTATTTTCTCGATATGATTCTGGGCAGAAACCCTGTTTGACAACTTCATAAGGTACATAGTATTAATTTGCTCACACACTATATTTTGTAACAAGGTCTTCCTTGTCCTTAGGCCTGGAGGTGACACAAAAACATAGGGGGGGTTTATGTGTTTTATTTCTGAACTACAGTACCTGTGATTAAGAGTTTAATTCTTATAAACAGCGCCTTAAAGTATGCTTGATGTCTACAGACTTTCACAACAAGAACAAAACCATTTGAATGCCTGGTGCAATACAACACGTCTGGCAGGAATAGCATATTTGCTGGAGATGAGCAAATAATTGTACTCGAGACAGCTTAGACCCTTTAGCACACACCAACTTGAAACGCAATGTCCTTTGGTAACAGATTAAAGAAGTAGCCCTCTCTCAAGCATCTGTCTAAATTAGACTTTTACATGTGCCACAAACCAAATACTCCCTTTCATTAAGTTCAGACACTCACACCTTCATTACCTGTCCTGTGAAAGGTGCAGTTTAGATCAGCTGTCTTCATGTGGTGCAGGCCCTGGGTTGTTTTCCCCTCATCTGAGAGCAGTGACTAGTGGCTTCTCTCACCTCAGATGACATAAATCCACATTGAGGTGGTGTTGTGAGTTTTGTAACTGTTTATAGGGGTATATAGTCCACAAACCATGAATGTGTAGTAATATTCTCAGTCTGCATGCACTTTCATTAACCCACTCTGTCTGTTTAATCTAGTTTGTAGCTTAGTCTGTGCTCTGAATAAGGACACAAAGGGGAAAGTAGGCTTGAGCACCCTCTGACACCTTCCCAGGTTCTCTCCAGCAGCCAAAGTCCCACCTCTGCCTTTGTCTGCCCTGCCCACTTACATGCAGCTTCCCCACATTGAAACATGGCTCTTAGTGGCCTATAAATAGGCCTTTGTTTCACAAATTCCCCTTTATCCTTAATCCACCTTATCCCACACCTGTGTGTCATAACTGATGCTTTCTCAACAGCAGGGCCTGTTCTCAGATGCTTGCCTCTAAAATATTCTATATTTTCATCTATCTGGCACTACATATAGATAAACCAGGGTTGATCCACCACGTAGTTGTTTGATTTGGCAATTTTCTGCAAAACGAACAATGCTTCTAAATCACTTCAACTTCTTGGGCTCTCATTGTGGTATTCAAACTGTAGGTCCATGGCTGCCTACCAGACAAATTTATTGGTTTATGCAAAAGATGTTTCCGATTCAGCTTCTTATGTGCAGTTCCACATCACTTGCTTAAAAACATAACATTTCCATTCATAAATCAATAGATATTGTTAACCCTAAATGAAATGCACTTATAAATGGGCTACATCAGAACTCATTGTTGTTAAAATACACACCAGGGTAACAACACATTTAGTGTAAAATATCTTTTGATGTATATTCTTTTATAGATTTTCAAAACATATTACTAAAAGTCGAGGCCCCAATGGGCTTCACCACATTGTTAATCAATTAATAGAAATACAATACAATATTTCAATCATGTACAGTAAAATAAATTATCACAAAATAAACTTTATGATGATTCCACCCTTCGCACATCAATTTTAAAACCTTTGCATCTTCCTCTGTTGCCATTTAGCTTGTGCATGTGTAGCTCGGGAAACATTACTTTTGCTGTGGTTTATCCACATGTTTTTTTCTGTGGCAATTAGTGTACATGACTCTCCATGCCCCAGACGACTGGCATACATTTCTGATAGCCAGATGCACCACAGTTACTTAAACCATGTTTTAGCTACTAAACATTAGCAGCATCTGCCCAACACCCTTTTCAAAATAAGCTTGAATACAATAACCATCTTGTGGCCAGCCTTCCACAACACTATAGTGCCGCTGTGTACAATTTTTAAAATGTCATCGCCCAGACTGCCCTCTTAAATTCTATATAATTTCAGCACTCTGCTATTCAAGACAATACCTCCTACTTCTATCAAATGTCCGTCTGATATACTCACTTCTGGACACTACACTCTGCATCCAAATTCCTACTACACTTCACTTCACATTCAACCTTCTGCTAGCTGTCCATAGGTTATTCAGTGTCACATTCCAATCCTGGACATGTTGAGGCCCCACAATCAAAAGCCCTGCCTTCCAACCAATGGGCAACCACCTAACTCCCAGCATTTTAAACATCCCTCAAGGTCTACCTACCTCAATTCAACCTCCAACATTATAAAAAGTCTATGGACACTCACCCACAAGGCACTCTGCTGACTTTCGGTCGGAAAGAAACACTTTTCAAAGCCAATGCTGCCTTACCAAAATCTTCCACATTACAATTCTCCAGGCTGCCTGAGCTCATGCTCATTGAATCTTCTGGTAGCCGGTCCACATGACTTCAGTAGATTTGGTGGAAGAATTTTCCACACACAAAACTCAACCATAAGGAAATTCTTGAAAATACACATCTTCTGTTTGGCTTATGGGCTTACGTATGTATGTATGAATGTGATTTTTGGATGGGGCAATCCTGGCCAAAAGGCAGTAGAGTACTATACAGGGTAAAAAAAAATGGTGTAGTCAATGAGTGATGGTAGGAGAAGCTGGGTTCTGATTGGTGGAATATTACTTTGTTACTGTGTTGCGATGTAGCGGAGTTGAGATGGTCCTAATGGTTACAGGGATGTCAAGACTGCATATATGGAGCAGGCTTTTTGCCCTTCTTCGTCTCCAGTTTGAGAATGTCCTGACTGCGGGTGTGCTGACAGCCACCAGAAGTGGTGAACTTGTCAGCCATAGACATGGGGAAGCCGGTTGAGTTGGCTTTTGTACATGATGCAGCTGGTTTTGAACATCGTGCTTGCTGGCAAGTGCAACCAGTGGAGTGCCATCAGGGTGTGGGTGATGTGCTCATATTTCTTCAGGCCCTTTGTTAGGTGTGCCAATATCATGAAAGGATGCCTTTAGCGGTGGCAAAGTGGAGTCTGGGACACCATAGGGCGTTGTGTTGCAACCATCCAGATGCAAGAGTAAACGGCTTGAATAGACATTCTGAAGTTGCATTCTGGGAAGAATGTTTTCACTTACTTCACAAGAGAGAGCTGGTACCAGACTATCTTAATTTTCTTAGCAACATGTTCCCTGAAGGTGAGGTTAGTGTCTATTGTTATCAGGAGTAACTTAGCAATGGGTAAAAGTGAATTAGTTCGATTTATCATCTGAGTAGTTTCATGTCATTGAGTCAGGTTTGAACTAGTTGCTGCTGGATGTTTTTGGGAAATAATAGCTATTCTGTTGTCGTGGGATTGAGGGTTTGAGCTTCAGGTAGATGCAGGTCTGGATGAGGGTCAGTGTTTTAATGGAGAAGAATGGGATGAAGAGTCTGGATTGCAAGCGCAATAGAAGATCCCCACGCTACGTCGGCAGGCAACATCAAACACATCAGAAAGGACGCCATGTAGAATCGGCGATGAAGATATGCGTCAGCAAGTGACGAATTGATGCGCATGCCTCTTTCAAGAGTAAACAAGAGTCCTTTAGAGTGGCACCGCTCGCGCCAATCGCTTCAATTCATGTAACTGCGGGATGGTGTGGTAGGTATCATTCACGCGCCGCTTGGCCGTTGATCCCAACAGTAGCGGACAGACCAAGCCCTCTCACTGCACCACGAAATCCATAATAACTTTTTGAGGCACTGTATAAGGATCCAAGATTTAACATTTTCCTCCAAGTGGCCTCAAAGCGAATTCTAACGGAACAGTATCTCTCTTATGAGTACTTGTCTTCTGCCAGTAATCCTAGTTAAACATGCAGCGCATTCTCCAGGACTCCGCTCGTCACCAAAATCTCGTAGTAACTCTACTACACAGCAAATGTATGTACAGCTGTATATTTATTGAGTCCTGGAACAATACCACAAAGATCCATCCATCGGACTACCTTTACAGAAAAACATCCCACAACATTCTCTAACAACTCTATATTTACACATTCTAACATTCTACAATTCTGCATTCCATTCCGACATTCCATTTCCCCAACACATTACATCATAGACAAGGGAAGCTTTGGGAGAAAGATTTACTTGAATGGGCGGGGGCTAAGGAGGCACATATGAGGAGGACCAGGAGGGATGAGAAAGCACAGGATGCCCTGTTGGCTTGGAGTCCAGTGACGAAGGCACTACTGGAGCCTGCTGATCAGGATCACCCTGCCCCTGACCAACTAAGCGGACTGTCAAGTTGTTGAATCCACAGTAGTAAGCGGTTGCCTGGTATCTTGCACCTCATGAGTAACTGCGTCTGACAGGTTTTTAATACCTAGACTGCGCGCAGCAGTCAGGACTTCACACAAGATGTACCCAATTGAATGCATGGAAGCTACAGGGGGGGGGGGGGGTTGGATGGGACGATTGCTGAACACCAGAACTGTTGTCAGGTGATAGTTATGCTTGTTTGGATCGTGACATGTCGTTTCTGCTTCTCCTGTTTCCCACTGGGATATTATATTAAGCAAGATCAATATTGATTGGAATGAAGGACTGATAGACTTCCATATCCTATTGTTGTATGCAGTAGTACAATGTCTGCTATAACATATTCTGTATGTACATGGCATATATCAATAAAGAAATGTATCTAAAAAAAACAACTTGCACTCTGTGCTTTCAGATTAGTGGAGAAAACACGGATGTAAGCTCTGAGCCCACATAAATGTAGTGCACTGTTACAAAATAAAAAGTTGTCTGACATAGCTGCTTTCGTGATTTTGCTCTTCATACATTTGAAACATAGGTTGAAAAAGGGGGTATCTGGAAAATAAATCAAGCAATTACTATGAGGTGTGAAAAATCAAAACAAACACATGTATACATAACGATTGTTACCCTGTAAGCATCTGTTCGTTGCATATAGTGCTGTAGATTCACATGCTCTGCATACTCCAGCCATCTAGTGTTGATCTCGGATTGCATCTTTTTTTCTTCATAGAAGTCTTATGAGCCACAAGGTCTTGGTGACTCCTCCTTTGGTCTTGGATGCCCATAGGCACCAACTCCATTGTTAAATCATTTGTCGATCAATAGGTGAGAGCAGGTAGGGACTAGTGAGTATAAAAGCATAGTGGCCATGCATGAAGGGAGAGAATCATAAAGAGTGAAATATATCTGTACAAACACTGGCTTCCGGGGAGGCGGGGGGAATAGGAGACCACCTTAGGTAAGAATTTAGGGTTGGTTTTAAGAACCATCCTGTTACTGTGGACTTGGAAAAAGGTTTCCTGTATTGTGTGGGCCTGTAGTTTGCTAATATGTCTAAGAGAGCATGAATGCAGTGGCTCAAAAGGGAGATCCATAAGTCTGGTATGGATAGGGTTGAGATTCCAGACTTGTCCTAGAAGTGCTCTTGGTGAAGTGATTTGTTTTAAGGCCCTGAATAGAAGCTTTGATTACTGGGATTTTGAAGAACGCAGCAATGGTGGCTAGGTGTAGCCAAACTGATGTGTAGGCTAACCTAGACTTTTGTAAGTGTTGGAGGTAACAAACATTAACTTGCACCGTAGGTGTAAGAAGGTCTATGTGTGCATTCACAGACAAACCACTTCCACTTAGCGTAGCAGATGTGTGTAGTGGTTGTAAGGGTTTCTCTGAATATGTCCATACACTCTTGAGGTAGACCAAGGTACCCAAACTGTAAGACCTGAGAAGCCAAGTCGCTCGGTTGAGCTGCCTGGGCTCTGGGTGTCTGACTTTGCCAAGGCTCAGTCTGGCCTGTTGGGAAGATTTTTTGAGGGGCAATGGAAAAGTTGATAACTATGGTTGTCGGGCCATTGGGCCCACATTGGAGCTGCCAAGTCAAGGGTAAGAGATGTTTGCCTCAAGTTCCTGACCACGTATCATATCAGTGGGAGAGGCGGAAAGGCATATACCACTATATTAATTCACCACTAATCCTTTATGGGTTCAGGAGTAGCGTGCTACTCGCCAAACAAAAGCTCTTAAACACCCCATCAAGGGTAATACGTGCTATATAAATGCAAAGCTTTTTTCCCTCTTCTATCCCTACGCTATCCTTCTCAATCCAAATAACTGACTAATATCCACCACTCAAATTACATTCATATTTCACTATACTAATTTACCACTAATCCTTTATGGGTTCCGGAGTAGCGTGCTACTCGCCGAAAAAGCGCTTTGACGCCTCGTCAGGGGTAGTAAGCTCTATATAAATGCAATTACAATTACAATACAATACAATAAATAACCCGGATACAACAGTCAGGCAATGTTATGTGCATTATATGTCTGAGTGGAGAAGATTTTCAATTAGAGGTGTGTTACATCAGATTATTTGTGAATTCTGATTCTGGTATCGGTGAGTAGAGTCCCAAGAGGTTTCAGGTATAGACTGAAGATGGTGGGAGACAAAATGAAAACCTAGGGTTTCATCTTGAAATCCCTCTGCGGTTGATAGGGCTCTTCTGTGACTTGAAAGTGTCCATGTGAACAAATTGGTATTGGTTGGAAAGGCCTGAGGAGTGACCAAGTGAAAGGTGTTACTGTGAATCCTATTCAAGAGTTCAGGCTGGGATGATCAGTGGTATTAAAGGTGACCGAGAAGTCCAGCAATATCATGAGGCAGAGGTCACCTTTGGCTTCGATCAGGAGGGCATCACATATAATTCGTAATCTTGCTGTCTCTGTGCTGTAGGATGTCCTGAAGCTATATTGGTAGTTTGGCTGGAGCTAGTTGGTGCTGATGTGACCTTGGAGTTGCTCATAGACTGCTTTTTCAATGATTTTGCTGATGAAGGGTGGGTGAATGATGGTCTAGTACTCGATGATGTCAGCAGAATCTAGCTTGGCTTATTTCAGGGTGGGAGTGTCTGAACTGCCTTAAGAACTTCTGGGAAGATGCCTTGAGTGAGGGAGGAGTTGACAATGGTCAGTAGACTTAGGAGAACTACTCCAAAGATGGCTTTTATTAAGTACGAAGGTGTGACATTTTCACTGGAAGTGGTTTAAGGGAGTTAAGGGTGTTGGAAATAAATGGTAGAGAAAGGGATTTGTAGGATGACCATTGTAAGATGCAGGACAGAGGGGTGGGTATCAGACTAAAAGCAGGCTTGATTTTGGTGGTGTAATGTGAGATGCTCTATATCTTTTCACTGAAGAAGAGGCTGATGCATTGCATTTGTCTGTGACATATGAGACTGGTGGGTAGGCAGGCGCTAATCTAGCTCTTACATTCCTTCAAAAGCATTCTGCATTTGTTATCAGCTTCATTGATGGTGTTGGTATAGTAATTGATGTGATGAGTTGCCTGTGTTGCACAGAGGGTCTTTATAGTGTAAGGTCATTGGGGGTTATGTGTTTCTTCCATGTCTTTCCTGTCTGTAGATGGAACATTTGTTTTTGGCAAGGTCTTTGGAGTCCCAGGATGCTGAAGGGTTTGACTTTCACAAGTCTGTTTTAATTATAGGGTGGGAGTTCTCTTGGGTTTCCAGAAATGTGCCAAAGTTGTTTAGGAGCGTACTGATGTTGGAGGTGGAGGTGGAAGTGTAAGGGAGTGGGATAAATGTTAACTTTGTCAACAGAGAAGTCTTTGAAAGCTCTGTGGGTTTGTAGTTGTCTTTTAGGTTCACCATGGTGTGTTGGATGGATTCTGAGCAGGGTGGTGGAGATTGTGAGGTGGTCAGGCCAGGGTTATGGGAGTTTGCATTGGATTGTTGGAAGTGTCAACGTCAAAGACTTGGTCTTAAGAGTTCCATAGTTGGGTGACGTGCCAATGTGGTTGGGGACAGTGTCTCTTGTTTTAGTTTAATCTTGAATTGTCTGGAAGTCATCGAGGAGGGTGGTGTGGGCGTGCTGGATTGATGAAGTGGTGAGGAGGTCCAAGAATCTGTTTATGAAGTCCTTGTTCTGGCCAATAGGCTGGTAAATGATGTGTACAGTTGTAGACCGAGTAGTAGAGAGAGGAAAATGGCATGTAAGAAGCTTTAGGGAGGTGAGTGTTGTTGCTTGCCTAGCATGTAGGACAAGGAGGACTTATGGATGACAATGAGAGCTCCTCACTTCTTATGAGTGTGGTCCATATGCTGGATGCTGTAGCCTATGGAAATAAGGACATCTAGGATGTGCAAGGTTGTAGGGGTGAGACATGCTTTTGTGATGAAGAGATCTTATGATAGTTGATGAGGTTGATGATGTCAGGAGGATGAAGTGCTGCAGAGTGCATGTTAATGAGCATGATTAGATTGCTTCAGCATGTGTGATCGTTCAATGAATGTGCATTATGCAGGGTCTATGGGAGGTGAGTATTCTATTTGTGTGTTTGTGTGGTCATAGGTTTCGAGGCGAGTGTGGGGAGGATCGCAGGGCTAGGTACATGTTGAGATCTTACCTGGTAGGTGCTTCCTGAGGTTGCAGTGGAGCTGATGTTCTGGCCCAAGGCAGTTTCAATCCCTAACATGCCAAAACAGATAATGCTGTTGTCTGTGCCTGCCCTTAGCTAGGGACACATTGGTGGCAGGATGCTGAGAAGAGTCGAATAAAGTAGTGCAGGAGGCAAGGGGTTTACTTTTTTTTTTGGGCCACATTTATTTATTTGGGTTTTTATCACACAAACATGTGATACAGCTTGCAAAGCATAAACACATACAATTGAACTAAC
Organism: Calotriton arnoldi; assembly: GCA_963921515.1. NCBI lineage: Eukaryota > Metazoa > Chordata > Amphibia > Caudata > Salamandridae > Calotriton > Calotriton arnoldi. Next base: position 8,258,659 of record CAWUFW010000004.1, on the reverse strand, counting down.
ATTGGGAGGGAAACCACTGGCCATATACAGAACCCAGAGTTGATGAAACCACTCTAACAGGGCAAGGAGGAGTGAAGGCTGAAGCCCAGGACCAGGGTGTGGGAACGAGCCCCACCAGGGCATAGTGGGCGCGTGGCAGGAGACTGGGGAGGGAGTCAGCAGCGGGCCACTGATCCGGGGGAAGAGAAAGGCACGTGGGTACCACGGGGGCGTGGGAGAGTCATGAAGCACTCAGGGGCAGTGTCCAGGGAGAGGAGGGGCAGCAGGCAAAAGGAGCCATTTCCTGTGCGTGGCAGGAGCAGAACAGGGGATGTGTAGGACTCCAAGGTAGGGCAAGCTGGGAGCCCTGTCAGGGCAGAGCCAAACTGTCCACAGCAAGGAAGAGGCCCCAGATCGCCTCGTAGGCGTCCTGGTTGTCATTGAGTTTAGGCAAGGGGTTTCTGGTGGGAACCAGGGATGTCACTTCATGTAGAAATTAATTCTGAAAAATGCAGTGATGTCACGTCCTGTAGAGAAGAATGTTGTGGACTCGATTTCTATCCCAAATGACTCTAAACTAGTAATTTAAGATGCAAAATAAGACAAGGTTTCACCTTCTGAGCCAAAATTAAGCATTTTAAATCTAATTTACATCTGGAACATTGCATTCCTGTCCCTCTTATGTCCTGGCTGTCTCCCTGCTTCTTTAAATTGTAATGCATAGCAATGCACCATCATGTGACGTGTACGTTGGTATCCTCATGTCCAAATGTATCAACTGCTTATAATGTAAATACTAAGGGGCCTATTGCGATGTTGGTCGTAAGACCTCTGACCTCAGGTCGGAGTCCTTACAACTGACATCGTCGGTTTCAATTCCCAATTTTGATTCAGCCGGTCGGAATTGAAACCGGCCGGCTCATGGAGCCTGTCGGCCAGTCGGAACCAGCACATAATCCAAATGGACGGTGGTTAATGCCGTCCGGATTACGATGCACGGTTTCTGGCAGGGCCCCCTTTTCCTTGCGGCCTCAGGTTGTGGGCTGAGGGGGCACCTGTGGTGCCCCCCTGTTAATCCCTGAACCCCATGGCGGGGTGCAGGGATTAACGCCACCTCCCATTTCCCTATCGGAGCATATACTACAGCCGGTTTACTGCAGTAAGATATGCTTCCATAGGGAAATGTCAGAATGTGACCGAACAGTGTTCGGTCGCATCCTAATCAGGCGGTCGGGACCGCTGGCCGGAGGTCGGGTGGTCATATTTCCGAGATGGTGTCAGGCGACATCGTAATCGGCCTCTAAGTGTCATTTAGACCGCTCGCAAATAGTAAAAAAGCCCAGAAACCCGATTTCCACTCTTTTTACAATTTACACAAAATTAAAGTTTGCATGGGAAATTATATTTTAATGTGGTTTTATCACAGCACTATTTTGGTAAAACAGCTTGAAACAATGGCTAAACCATTTGTCATCTCATGAACCCCCTTATTGTTTTTGTCTGTATGTCTGTCATGCCTCAGTAGTCATCAAACATACCGCAAAATGGCTATTAAAATAATCCACCCAAACCGATACATCCTTATTTACCACATTATTTGCTATGGACAGTATTTCTTGATGAAACACTATTTGTGCACTCACAAATAAATAAAAACAATTCGACAATGGTGACAGATGAGATGAAAGGAATGGCATTGTTCAACAGCTCAAAAGGTCACCATGAAGACCATATTAAAAATGTGATCATTTGACCACCATTTTTGCTTCTTTTACAAGATCCTTAAGCCACATGTAAAATAAATGATTGTGTTTTCTATTCTCTTCTATTTTGATTTGATAAAGCGCATGGCTACCCCACACGGGCTTTCCAGCGCTAAGGTAAACCAGCGACACAACGAGATGGAAAATTAGAACAGCTATGTTTTCAGTAACTTTCCAAACTCCACAAAGGAGGTACATACATGAAGCTACTGGGGAAGAATGTTCCACAAAGTGGGGCCCAAAAAGAAAAGGACACCCCACTTGGCCTCATCAATTCCACTCGAGAAATCACAGCGAGATTCTGACTGCCTGAAGGAGATGTAAGGCTGAACTGCCTACCCTAAATAGGCAAGTCCACAACCGAACATAGCTTTGTGCATTTAACACAAGGCATTGAACTGGATTTGTAATATGGAACCACTGGAGAGTCCGTAAATGAGAAGAAACCAAGACAGATTTTGGGCTATGGCATAAAATCTGATCTGAGGACAGCGAATTAGGTGAAGAACCGTGCCAAAATCCCATGAAATAGTCAAGGTATGCCCAATCATCCTTTGGGTGGAGGGAAGTAAAAGGGATAGTATTTTCTTCAAGTATCTATGTAGGCCAAAGCAACTGGCAGCCTTCTTGTTTATTTGATGATCCATAGTGAGCCTTGCATCCAGCCAAAAGTTTTGTGAATAAACTTCTGTCCTGATTAATACAATTTGAAGCAGAACAGGGGTTGAAACATGTCAACAATTGCATCCTTTCTCATACATTACATGCAGAAGTAATAATAAGGTACTCTATACTGAGAATGGAAAGAAACAGTTGTGCTCACCTCAAAATATTTATAGCTTCCGTCAAAAAGTCAAATGAGTGATTAGCACATAAAATGTTTTGTAGGGGTTAATCTACACTAACCACTGTGGGAAGCCTGTATCCAGTAAACAGCATTGTGTGCAATCCTGTAAGAGCAGTGGTACCTATTACCTTTGACTGGGGTGTCAGAGGTAGGTCAACCATGCTGTGTGTATCATAGTTCCCGAATGCATCCCGTGAGATGGGTTTAGGAAACGTGTAAAGCATTGTCGCCCCATTAATGCTCTATGAGTGACACTGCTGCTTTCCATTCAATAACCCACTCCACAAGGTAAATTATTAAACAGACTTGTTAAGAGTCTGCAAATGTTCCCAGAAATCTGAGGTATAAAGAAATCAAGGTCAATGTTCAGTTTGGCGCAATTTTGCTAACATGACCCTACATAACACAAATTCATGGCATAGCATATAAATTCCCCATGCTATTGGGTGTGCTAAAACATGCACAGATGTGTCAGTCATATTTGGAGCACATCACGTGCTCATCCAGCTGGGATCGCCTGCTCATACTGCTACGCTTTCACATTAGGGTATGGAGGTTAGGTGATGCAAGCCAGAGGGTGGGAATAGAGTGTCCTTCTAGGGCTCTTACCCAAGTATGAGAAGGTTAGTAAAATCAACTTCTCCAAGCTCGGGTGGAGTGTTCAATACCCAGGCCTTTGTATTTTGCTTGTGTACTTGTAACCGCTTCCGATCCCTGGCAGGCCACAGAGGGGTGGGTCTGCATTGCTTTCTTGCCTGGATCGGTCCCCGGCCCATGGAAGGATCTCCATAAGTGGGTGGATCATTGGCCCACATACTTATGCATCATCAACTTTCTCACTGTGATGCTTTTCTTTCTACTTTCATCCTATTGCTAATGTGTGCCGAACATTGTGAGGGAGAGAAGAATTGAGTTCACTGCACATGCGCAATGAGCATTTTTATATATTAACAATGGAGTTTTTATCTTTTTACCCAGAGATTGCAGTACGTTTACAAAATATACAGCATGGCCCCATGCACACTAGTCACTGTTATTTTTGGAGATTTAAAAAAGGACTGGAATAAAATGTAACGATTTCGAGCTTCTGCATGGGAAAAGTTTACTATGAGAAACCCGATTTTCAATAATGAAGTTACACGTTTTGGTCCCCCCCGTCATAACTTTGATACCATTGGCCAATCCTCGAAAAATTTGGCACTTTCAGGACTTGCATTTGGTATCAGGGTAGAAGACAGTGATCCCGGGGAACTTATATGCTTCCCTGAAATTATTCTCTGAATTTCAATTTTTATAAGGGGTGAGGGGGAAATATTGGCATTTAGTGGTTGTCAATACAGGGATGCTGGTCTTCTGTACTTCGCAGACATTCGTCCCTTCAATCAGGGAGTACAAAAAAACAGCATCATGCATAGTAACTCCCTGCAAATGCCACTTTTGCACTGTGACTGATTAGTACCTCATGAAACAGCACCATGAAAACCCTAATTCATTCACCAAATCCACTGCTGACCTTACAGGTGATGTGGCAGTTGACAACCCAAATGACATTGATAATATTTCACCGTTGATCTAGAGAATAACTTTACCATTGACATTATGGATGACATCACTAAGGACACAATAAGATGTCTTTGTTTGAATATGTGTTGTTATTTAATTATGTTGTGCTGTGTTAACATCTGTTATTTATTAGTATGAATATTGTAAGGTCATGAGCAGTGCATTTTTGGGGGCCGATCCCTGCTGCACAGGACCTTGGGTGATGTGCAGCATGGGCTGGCTGCAGGGCTCGGACTTTTAGCCAGGCCCTGCACCCAACCCTCTGTGCAAACACCCGAAGTACAGCGGGGGTCAGCCCTAGGACCAGGCCTAAGGCAGAGCCTCGTGTACCACTGGATGCTAGAACTGACCTCTGCATTCTGTAATGTCCTATTACTTACCGGTAATCTTCATTACTCCTGGTCCCGTTGTCCTCGTCCCATTCCTTAACAAAGTGGAGATGACCATCTCCGCGACAGAAAAAAAGAAAAGGAGCATGCTGGGATACCCAATCCACTCCCTCCCACTGGGAGTACATAAGCGGTACCAACCCAGCATGCAGCCTGAAAATACCAAGCCAACAACCGGAAGGCCGGCCGCCAGGGAGGGAGGGAGGGATGTAAGGAATGGGACGAGGACAACGGGACCAGGAGTAATGAAGATTACCGAGTAATAGTAGGACATTACCCCAGGTCCCTCCAGTCCTCGTCCCATTCCTTAACAAAGTGGAGAATACCAAAGCAGAAAACCCGGCCTTCCGGAACCCCACCAACTCCAGGGGCACCAGATGTTGGGATCTGTGGAACGCTGGCTCGTGAGGAGCTTGTGTCATCGGGGGGGATTCTACTCTGGAATGTGGAGTCCTTAGGCAGGCAGTTGCTGCCGGGACCTGGAGGACGTCAGACAGAATAAACCGGACACTTACCCCATTTCTGCGTAGTGTCTTCTTTTCAGTGGCGACGAGTTGGTCTGACGCCTCAGGATCCCCACGAAGTACCCCAGCTGTGCCACGCCGTATCCTGTGTTCTGCTGAGAGAGCTTGAATTCCCTGGCGGTCTTCCTGGCTTTCCGGTCTGCCTGTTCCTCCTGCTTCATCCTGCTGTCCTGCTTCAGTGTGCTGTTGCCGAGGTTCGCCGTGGTCTGGCAAGTTTCGTTCCGTTTTGTTTTCCTGCTGGGCAATCGCTTCTTCTTTTGTGCCAGTTGGTGTGTCCCCGTGGTGCGGCGAAGGCTCGCGCACCGTTCCCTACCGTTGCCACGCAACAGATTGTCGGCATTCTTCCTCTACGCCTACGACGTCGCTCTACGTCTACAACGCCTGACGTCACCACGCGTCAGCGGCAGCGGCCATTTTAAGATCAGGCTGTTTCGTTTTCACCGCTTCAAGCATCATTTCTACTTTCCTCATCTTCAACTCAACTTTGAGGACTTCTGCTTTTCGACGTTGCACATCGGTGATGTGCTCACCTTTTCTTCGTTTTCTCAAGCTTCCATCGTAAGTTGCAACTCTCAATGTGCTGTGATTATGCCATATTGTGCATCCGGTGATGCGCACACCCCTACTACTCATGAGTGATTACTTCTGTTTGTTACATCCTTGATGTGCATTCGGTGATGCGCACACCTGCTTGTCTTATCTGTGCACACCTCCTGTTAACTGTTTATTATGCTTTATTTTCCGTATACATATAGTCATCCCTGCATCTAGTTGGCACCATTAAAGTACAGTTGTATTGACGTTGGGCAGCAACTCACCCACGTTTTGCCATGGATCGCGTTTCGGCGCCTCCACCCTTCTTGCAATCTGTAGGTACTCCACCTGTTCACTGGGAACAGTGGAAAGAGACGTTCGAGGCTTATTTAGAAGCCATTGATGGTGAAACCTTTACCCCTAAGAAGAAGAAAGCACTTCTAATCTACAATCTTGGCCCTGAAGGCAGAAACATCTTGAAAACTTTACCCTTAGAGGTTGTAAGTACTCTTGTAAGTGGTGGTGACAGTGGAGATTCACTTCTCGTTGATGACTATGCTTCTGTAGTCAAGACTCTTGACAAGAGATTCAGTCCAAAAAGGAATGTAGTTCTTGAACGTCACAAATTCTTGCAACGCGCTCAAACTCCTGGTGAGTCTATTGATGACTTCGTTGCTGCTCTTCGAATTCTAGCTGTCACCTGTAATTACAGGGAGTTTCGTGATGAAATCATCCGTGACCAATTAATTGAAAGGACATCCAACAAGAAGATCCAAGAGAAATTGTTATCCTCTGATGATCCTGACTTAGAAACTGCACTCACTTTGGCCAGGTCTATTGAGGCATTCCCAATTTTGTGTAAAAGAAATGAGTAGCACTGTTTCAACCAATGAGGTCAAACTGTTAAATGCCAAATCTGTCCCCAAATCATCTAGGTCATCCATTCTAAAGGCTCCCTCTCCTAGCACTTCACGTCCTACACTCTACCCGAAACCCAAATTTGAACCAAATGAAGTTGTGTGCTTTCGTTGCGGAAGCAAGTCACACCTAGGCAATGCCAAATTTTGTTTTGCTCTGAATCAAACCTGCTACAAATGTGGTAAGCAAGGCCATTATTCCAGAATGTGCAAAGCAGTCATGGTTAAGAAGAGTTCATCTCAGGTAGTGAAGGCTATTGCAGAGGACCTCACATATTCTGATGATGAGAATTATGAACTGTTGATGTTGTCTCCTTCATCGTCTCACGCTGAAGGTGTAGTTGAATTATCTTCCTTGGGGGGTCCCACAAGAGGAAATCTCCTTCATGCAACATTAAGGTCAATGGGGTTAGTATTAGTTTCCTTGCTGATTCAGGTTCGCCTTTTACCATCATCAATGTTAAGGATTTTGACAAGGTCGTTGATGTCCATTTGGTACAATCCAACATCAAAATTTTTGCATATGGTGGTAAAAGAGTTGAAGTGCTGGGAAAGTTTTCAGCAAAACTGGCTTTCAATGATGATCAAACTACGGGAATCGTGTTTGTAGTTAAGGAGGGCGCAAATTTGTTGGGATGGGACGAGCAAGGTGCTCTCAACATCATATTGGACCCCAATCATCCTGATATGGTGGTGTCCCGCAATGCCCTCTGGCAATTCTACAGTCTCACTCCCCACGACATATCACCTGTTCATGCCGTTACTCAATCAGCTAATGACAAGTGGGCACACATCTTTCCTGAAGTATTCAGTGGGGAACTTGGGAAGCTTAGGGGCTTTCAGCATCGCATCGTACTTAAGGACAGTGCGATAGCTGTGGCTCACAAGGTTCGCAAGGTACCTTTAAGTCTACGAGATGAACTCAAGCGGGAGTTGAAGCGATTGTGTACTGCAGGGGTGATTGAACCTATCGAAGGTTCTGAATGGTTGGCCCCCATTGTTTTAGCACGAAAATCCGATAAATCTCTCAGGATGTGTGTTGACTTGAGAGATCTCAACGCTAACATTTGGGTTGATCGTCAACCTTTACCCAACATCAATGAAATGTTGGCTACTCTGGAGGGTGCCAAATTTTTCACTTCACTCGATATTTCCTCAGCGTATCACCAAATTGAGCTGAGTAAGGAGTCTAGGCACTTAACATCATTTGTCACTCCAGAGGGTGCTTATCGCTACATTCGCATGCCTTTTGGTCTTGCTTCAGCTTCTGCTGTGTTTCAAAGATTAATGAACAATTTGTTTAAGGACATAGCGGGTGTCGTATTTTTCAGGACGACATTCTCATTTTTGGGAAGTCGGAGCCTGAACACGATGAGAGAGTCAAGCATGTGCTAAATATCATTAGGTCAAGCGGTTTAACATTGAGGGCTGATAAGTGCAAGTTCCTTCAAGAGGGTGTTGATTATCTTGGTCATCATATCTCACACAAGGGCATTGAACCCAAACTCAAGATCATTGAGGCCATTCAGAATGCACCCACTCCTGTGAACAAGGACCAACTTCGTTCCTTTTTAGGGTTAGTGGAATATTACGCCAAGTTTGTTTGCAATTTCTCTACTAAAACTGCTTCCATGCGGAATTTGTTAAAGAGAAACGTCAAGTATGTGTGGGATGCTGACTGCAACAATAATTTTGAATGTATCAAACAGGAAATTATACATGCTCACCCCCTTAAACACTTCAACATTAATGATTTATGTATTGTATCCACTGATGCGAGTAATGTTGGTTTGGGGGCAGTACTTCTTCAGAGGAGGAGTGATGGTCGTGAAGAAACCATTGCCTTTGCTTCAAGGACTTTAAGGGGTGCTGAGAGCACCTATTCTACCATAGAAAAGGAAGCTTTAGGTTTGTGGTGGGGTGTTCAACACTTCAAGAATTTTTGTGGGGCAATGAGTTCATTTTAAGAACCGACCATAAGCCCTTAGTTGATTTGTTTACAACCAAAGGTGGTGGGAGAGCCACGCCACGTATTTCCAAGTGGCAGTATAGATTACAAGAGTTCCGCTATCGGCTTGAGTATGTGGCTGGAGCCAAAAACCATGTTGCCGATTGCCTGTCTAGGTTACCCCTTTCTGGCATGGATGAGGTATTGGAGTGTGATGATTTGGAAATGGTTTGTGCTGTGTGCTCGTTGGAGGGCACCATTGGTAGTGCACTCACCGAACAAGAATGGTTGGAGAGCATGTCTAATGATGCTGTTGTCGTAAAGGTGATTGACCTCTTAGCCGGTTGTGTGGCCTAGCGACAAAAATTGCCCTTCCGAGTTGGTGTCTTACAATAGGATCAAGGATGAGCTATCCTTAGTAGATGGAGTATTAAGGAGAGGGGGTTTGTTGGTGGTTCCTTCATCCATTCGTGATAAGATCTTAAATTTAGCTCATGAGGGCCAACCTGGGATTCGAGCTATGAAACGTAGAGTTAGACAAGATTTTTGGTGGCCTGCCCTGGATAAGGATGTGGAGCATTATGTTCGTGACTGTTGTGCATGTGTCACGAGTGACAAATCCCAGGTGACTCATCCTTCCCCGATTACACCTGTGGTGGTGAAAAACACTCCTTGGACTAAATTGGCCTTTGACATCGCGGGTCCTTTTGGACTCATTGGGAGTTCTCCAAAGTATGCCCTTGTTCTAATTGACTACATGTCAAAATGGCCAGAGGTCAGATTCGTTGACAATGCTAATTCTTCATCTGTTATCAACTTTTTGCAAGATGTTTTTCTCAAGGAGGGTTTTCCTGAGGAGTTGGTGTCGGATAATGGTACCCAGTTAGTTTCTTGTGAGATGGAGAAATTCCTCAAGGACATAGGTGTCAGTCACATTCTTACTTCTCTTTATCACCCCCGCAGCAATGGCCTGGTTGAGCGCTTCAACCGCGTAATCAAGGAACATCTGCAATTGGCTTTGGTGAATGGGTTGCATTGGCGGCAAGCGGTCAGCAACATGCTTTGGGCTGTGAGGACCACTCCCCATGTTAGTACCGGCATTGCCCCGTTTACCTTACTTAGGGGAAGGGTTGCTGGCTCTAAATTAAACAAGGAATGGATGTCCAGGAGGGTGGTGGACACTAAGAAATTGTCTGTTGTAACTGACGTTAGGGCTGCTGTTCAGGCCAAGTACGACACCAGGCCTGGAGTTCGTTATCCCATTTCTGTTAAGGTGGGGGATTGGGTGAGGGTCAAAAGACCGGGTTTTCTTCGCAAGGGGAGTCTCGGTTCTCTGCTCCCAAAAGAGTGTCAGCTGTAAGAAATCACGTGGTGGTGTTGGAGAATGGGAAAGTTTGGAGCAAGTCTGCTATTTCCATTGTGCCTGAGTCAATGCTGGTCTATGTCAACAAGAGACTTGGTGTTGTTCCTTCCCCAACATCAGTGCCGACCAATACCCACGGGATGGAACCTGTGCATTCCGATCATGTTTCTTCCAGAGCTGTTTCCACCAGATTGAAATTTGTTCCTGTAAAATTCCAAGATTACAAAATGTAGTGATGTTGTTCTTCTGCATATCCTGTTTCCTGTTATCTTCATCTTATTGTTTTCTTTGCCTAACCTTACTTTCTTGTTTTCATTGTGAAGGAAGGGGGTGTGTTGGGATCTGTGGAACGCTGGCTCGTGAGGAGCTTGTGTCATCGGGGGGATTCTACTCTGGAATGTGGAGTCCTTAGGCAGGCAGTTGCTGCCGGGACCTGGAGGACGTCAGACAGAATAAACCGGACACTTACCCCATTTCTGCGTAGTGTCTTCTTTTCACCAGACCAAAAAACGGCAACCCACCAGGGCAAAAGAGCCCACAGAAAGAGAAAAAAACGCAGGGAGGAGCCACACAACCAACCAAGCCCCCAACCAAGCGGACAGAGCCGAGACCCCAAAACCAGCAGGGGACGACCAGAAAAACACAATAACCACCCCCAGGCAAGCCAGAAGGGGGCCACCTATGCAAAGCCAAGCCCCAAGGGAACAACCAGAGGGGCCAAACCAAGCCCCGAACGACCAAAGGAAGACCAGGAGAAGCGGGCACGCCCCAAAAGGAGAAACGGAGACAGAAAGGGCAACCGACCAGGGAGAAAACCCCCAAGTGTGAAGCCCACGGCCCCAGGCACCACCAGGCAGCCACCCAACCAGGAACCAAACAGGCCAACCCAGCCCAATGGGCAAGAGCAGAGGAGAACAGGCCGCACAAGGAGGCAGGGCCGAAGGCCCGGGAAGGAACACAGCAGAGGCAAGACAGAGAGTGAACCCCCCAAGACAGGAAGAGAGGCGAACCACAGGCGCAGGAACCCACAAAGGACCACACCCAAAAGCGAGGGGAAGGAAGACGAAACCGAAGAGGCTCGCCAAGAAAAAGAGCCAGAAAGACTCGACCACCACAGAACCACCCCAAGACACCAGGGGAAGCCAACAGCAGAGCCGCAAGGGGAGAACCGGACAAGCAAACAGGCACCCACCCAGAGGAACAGCCAGGAAGAGAAGAGGGCAGGGAACCAAAGCAAGGCCCCAACCCCTAGCCGAAAGCAGCAGCAACAGGGAACCGGGAGGCCAGAAACCCACAGAAGGACCGGGCCACAGGGCAGGACCGACCAAAGGCCAACCCCAGCCGAGACACAGAAGAGCCGCAGGAACCAAGAAACACAACAACAGAGGCCCAACACGGAACCGGGAAACCAAACCCCAGAACCGGAAAGGAGGAAACGCTACCAACCAAGAGCCGACCAACCGCCAGGAGGAGAAAGGAAGACACCAAGGAACCACCGAAGGCGAAACCCAGGAGGAGCCGGAGAAGGGCAAAACAGCCAAGAAGCCAGCCGGAGAAAAACCGGCAGGCCAGCCAGCCAGGAGGCACACAACACGGCGCCACCAGGACCCGGAAGGAGAGGCAAAAGAACCCCAAACAAGAAGGGGCCCAGGGAAGGCACAGCAGCCAACCCCAGCCAGGACACCCAAAGAGCGGAGCAGCAGAGGGAGGGGAGCCCAGCAGCCCACACATCGGACCCAGAGCCCCATCCAGCCGTAAAGGAGCAGCACAGGAAAGGCCAGAAGACCAGCCCAGGACTGTGACAAAATCCAAGAGAACGAGAGGCCAGGCAAGGACCCAAGCAGGGACCAAAAGAGGACCCCAAGTCAACAAGGGCCCCACAGCACAAAGCCCGACCCAACCAGCCAAGAGGCGTACCAGCGACCCACACGCACAAGGGAACGGGAGGCCAACCACAGGGACCGCAAGGGCAAACCCAACAGAGGCAGAGCCCAGGCCCCAAGAGCGCACCCGAACAACCCAGGCACCAGAACCAAGGAGAGGAGCCCGGAGAAGCCAAGACGCACCACCCAACAGGGGAGCGGGAACAAACCCAAACCAGGGGAGAAGGAACACCCAGAGCCAACAAGAGAGCAAGGGTGACAGACACCACAGGCCGAAAAGAGGCCGCGGGGGAGCCCAGGCCCAACAACAGGCCCCCCAAAGGGAAAAAGGCCAGAGCCCCAGACCCGAGGCAAAGCCAACTGCAAGCAGGAAGCAACAAAGCGGCCCACACACCAGGGGAGGCCGACACCCAACACCCACAAGTAGGGAAAGGGCACAGCAGACAGGGCAGGGCCGAGGAGCCGGGCACCCAAAGAACAAGGGGCCACCCAAGGCAAAGGCCAAGGAAGACCAACGACACCCAGCCACCACAGGAGCAAAAGGAGCGGCAGGAGCGAAGGCAAGCCCAACAAGCCAACACGCGAAAGGCCCACCAGAACAGAGGCAGAAAATCCCCAGCAGGGGGCAAGCAAAAAACACCCAGAAGGACGCAACAAGCGCCCAACAGCGCAGGTGGCCAAAGAACAACGCCGCAATGCAAGACTGATGACTCACAAGCAAGGAAACACCAGGATGCGAACACACAACCAGCAGAGGAAGAGCCAGAGACCAGAACCACTAGGCCACAGAGACTCAGCAGACACTCACGCACCAGACCCGAACCCCCAAAGGGCAGGAACCAACGGGCGCACGGGCAGCAGGCAGCCGAAGGAAGCCCAAGAACTGCAAGGCAGCAGGCCCCGAAAAAAAAAAGAGCCAGGGACGACCAGAACAGGCCAGAGCAACAGGCAAACCCAGGCGCACCCCAAACAGGCACCAACCAGGGCCGAACAGGGACAACACAAGCCCGAAGGGCAGGACGGCCGGAGGCCCAGAGGACAGAGCAAAGAGGCCACAAGAAGACGCCAACAAACCCTGGGAGACACAGCACAAAGCGAGCCAAGGCACAGCAAGCAGGACTGACCCGGCCAAACCATAGGGCGGAAGCCAAGGCCGCAGTCCAGTACAGCAAGAAAGCCCAGCAAGCCAGAAACCGACGGGCGGCAAGCACCAAGGGGACAGGCCAACAGTAGTCCCAAAAGGGACCGACCCCAGCACAGACGCCAACCAGCAACGAGCGCTGAGCCAGCCAAAAGTCAAAAAAGGCCCGGGAACACACATCCCATGGAGGAAGCCCCGAAGGACCCCCCTCCCCCAGGCAAAAAACCCCCAAAAGAGGGTAGTGACAGGGGAAACAACGGCCCAGGACAGGGAACCCAAGGACTGCCAAGAACCCAGGAGCAGGGGCAGCGGAGGTAGAGAATAGGCCGGAGACACAAGGGCCCCGGACCGAGACAAAAAACGGACCCATACCCCACGCAACCAGCAAGCACAGAGTGCCAGCACGCAGGAACAGGAGCCAGCAAAGAGAAGCCCCCACAGGAACCCACCAGCACCTGGAGAGACCAGAGGAGGAGGGGAACCAACAGCACTGGAAGAAAGCAAGGAACCCGCAAAGAGGAGGCCTCCGGGACCAAACCCCGGCAACCCCCAGAGGTCCAGGCGCACAGGGCGGCAGCAACCAGAAGCAAGGGGGAAGACACCCCAGCCAGGGCCGCAAGCGAACCCCAGGGAAAGAGCAAAAGCCCATCAACCCAAGAACACCCAGGCGAACTCCCTACCAGGAAAGAGCCAGACCGGACCCTGTCCACCAACAAAAGCAGACAAGACCAGGGGCCCACAAGGAGGCACCGGAACTCAAGATAGAAATGCCGGACAACCAAGGAAGCACCCGGACACCAACAGCACCAGGAACCCCAAGGAGGACCCCCACCAAGGCACCAACCAGGGCAGAAGCACACCAAATATGGAGACCAGACGAGAACAGGAGCGGACAGGCCCGAATGGTCGTAGGGTGAACAAACAATCCGCAGAAAAGAGGCATATGGACCTGCAGCAGGAACGTATGGGGAAGCAGGACTCGAATATGCATGAGCGGGATGCAGGTTGCGGAGCAACGACTCACACAACCACCTGGCAGGACAGGCACGGGCCCACGCCACCACCCGGATACCATCAACGCAGCAGAAGGTCTGCGCCCGAGGCCGAAATCCACCTGTGAGGGAGAAGATGGAAGGCACAAGGCGCTAGAGGAAACGGTGGCAGCCGTTACACCGCAAAATGGATGCACTAGATGCCGGGTGCGTAGGAATGACTCCCATAAGTCCGGTCAATCCCATCAAGGTCCCATGCCACCATCCAATTGCCACCAATGCTCCTAGGTCAGTACCGCAAAGCATGAAATACTCCTCTGACGCAACTCACAATGAGCCAGAGGAAATGGAAACGCAAAATGAAAACCGCTACGCGGTACTCACCAAGGGGTCAGGAAGAGCGCACCACCAGCTCACCGCCCCCCCACCATCAGCCATCCCAGGCGCGCACCAAGGAACCAGCGCCAGTAGGAGCAAGCCGTCAAAAACGGCCGCCGACGCCACAGCAAGGCCAGCTCCGGAGCGACCCAACCGATCAGCAGGGGCACCAGGAGGACGGCAGGAAACCAAACGCCAGGCAGGAGGACCAGGAACATCGCTCAGCAGAGTCCCTGGACCCGCCAAACAGCCGCAGCCGCGCGTCCCCCAGACCGGCCAAGCCACAGGGAGACATGCACTGCAACCCGGAAATGACCGGGAGGAACGGGCGCCCCAGCCGCAAAGGGCCGGCGGAATCCAACGCGACTCCTGGCAAGCCCGGCAGGCCAGGAGAACGCGGAAAGAGGACAGCGAGGACAGCCCAGCAGCCCCGGCGAGACGTCCAGCGAAGCAACCATGAGGTAAGTCCAACACGTCCCATTCTGTCGGAAGACAGAAAAAAAGAACAGGCTGCATGCTGGGTTGGTACCGCTTATGTACTCCCAGTGGGAGGGAGTGGATTGGGTATCCCAGCATGCTCCTTTTCTTTTTTTCTGTCGCGGAGATGGTCATCTCCACTTTGTTAAGGAATGGGACGAGGACTGGAGGGACCTGGGGGTAATGGCGGCTGCAGCAGAACCTTTTCAATTACAGTCTGCTAATACATGTAAGGACCTGGGTTTGGTTCCGCGAATCCTCATTGGATGGCGAAAGAAAATGCTTCCGCATCCAATGGGATTTGTTTATTTTTCAATTTTTTGGTTCCGCTGACTCTCTGCAAACCTGGATTTGCGAACTGCTCATGAATTAAAGGTCAAGATACACAAAAGATTCTCTCTCAACAAACCTTTGGACAATGCCTGACAACCACTGAATAGATTTACAAGAAGCCACGCCAAGACACTCTTCTGAGGGAAGTTCTAGTTTCATGCCATGTTTGCTGTAATTCCGTTCAGCAGTTTTTGCTGCAGCAGATAGCAAAGTTTCCTATGGGAGTTAAAATAGAAAGCATCCTTTTAGAGCCCCCAGTTTGCATTTACCAGTCAGAACAGCATGAATCGCGACATGCCAAAACTCTATCACACAACCTACTTGGAACATTTCATATAGATCCCCCAAATGGGCCGAAAGTTATAAGCATAAAAATGAAAAAATGCTTTTTCAGTGGAAACTGGGTAGTTGCTGACCTGTGAATATATATAAATGTTATAAACTTAATATGTGATAATATTGCTAATAATATGTGTACAATACGTTAATGTAATATCTGAATTATGTTAATTTTAAGTACAACAAAAAAATAGGCATTTTGGGGGCAGGGGCATAGCTTGGTCAGTAAGTTTGGGGGAGGTGAGCTTCGGATTTTTCAACAATATGCGGTTAAAATATGTTATAAGACAAACATGAGAGGGGCTTAGGAGGCAGTGAAAAGGGAGAGGAATGTGGATTGGTAGGAGCACTAAGTGAGAGAAATCACAATATTTAAAAAAATAACCAATGTTTTTGAAGACTTTCAAAATCGCAAGAGGGAGAGAGTGTGTGTGTTTTTGTCTGTGTGCATGTAAAAAGTCCTGGCGAAACCAGACAGAGAGCTCACCATACCCGACTGAAAGCACCTGTATTCAACTATTTTCCAGAAAATATATTTATTAGGGGTGTAACCCCTCCCCCCAAACCTACGCCCCTGTTTGGGGAGTTATTGTTGTGGAGATCATTGCACAGAAAGCAAAATGGCCACAATTTTTCTGCTGAAAATGTGTAGCTTTCAGAAGGGTTATAGCCTAATGTTTAGGCATTTTTCCCAGTTCTGGGATGTGTTGGGTGTAAGGTCTCCTCTATGGAGCTGTATGATTCTTAGACGCTTTCTGTTACTGTGAATATGGCATTAGATTATATTCGCCCGGTGATAAACCAGATCATGCATATTTAAAAAAAAAAAAATCAACTACTATTGTAGTTGAACAGTAATAAGGTGCAGAAGTTGGCCTGGCATATGCTGTCCACTAATTATAGTGGGCACCTTGCACCAGTCCAAACAACCCCTTATTGGAGATAGGTTAAAGACAACCTTATTGAAAGCTATCCTAGTGGTAGCTATGGAGAGCAGCCTTCAGGCTAAGTCTTGAAGGAATGTAAAGCAGCTTGTTTTACCAGTCTATAATCTCTTGAGTGACCAAATGAAAGAGCACCACACCAGGTATATATTCAAAATATATGTATTTATTGCTAAACACACCCCTCTAGTCTCTTTATGAGGCTAGAGTTCGAAATACATAAGTTATAAGATATTAAATCACAGTAATAGCACAAATACACGTTTGGGCCCTAGGGGCGTACCAAACCATATACCAATAAAGTGGTATGCGAACCACGACTGAACTAGACACTAGGCCTAGAGCCTCTAGAAGTGCTTGGACCACAAGGAACCACCCAAGGTAGTGACACAGGGGACCCACGGGAGACGCGTGCAGTGTAAATACACAACCGCGATACGCCGTTAACTTCTATGGAGAAAGTCGGGATCGGGAAAATAGAGGAAAGGGACACTTAAAAGAGGACTAGGACAAAACCCTTTGAGATCTAGGACTTTGAAGAGTCTCTACCCACGGGAGCACCGGAGTACTCGTGTTACCTCACCCAGGGAAGCCGGGTGCATAGGTGCCTTTCGGGGTCGGGTTTCGTCGTCGATTCGAATGGCGATCTGCTGCAAAGTGCTGCTGGCGGCCAAGAGAAAAGTGTCCGGGTGGATCCAAGAGTGGATCGGAGTTCTGGTGAACCTGAAAGCAGAGGGGACAGAGTCTGGGTCACTAGCCAGTGACCAGGAAGGCGATGGACAGATGCCCACCGATGTCGAGTGCTTCAGGTGCGTTGACGGTCGTCTTGACTCTTCAGCCACGAGGTCCGGGAGGCGTTGTCGGTGACCAGGAGCAGGATTCAGGCTGGTACACGATGTCTGTCGAGTGCTGAGGTGTCGGCGACCGGATTGGACCCAACAAGCCTTGGCAACGGCAAGTCTCGATTAAGATGTAGATCGTCGATGGTGCAGACCAGCAAGGTCTGTGGAACTCACCCAGCGAGGGTAAGTGAGGGCAGGCCTGGAGCAACCAGGATGCCAAGTAAGAAAAGGATTGGCCTTCGTTAAGGGCTACTAGCCAACGGGCTAGCGACCGCGAAGGAGCCTCGTGACGCCGCACGTGGAGCTGGCTTACAGGACACTCGTGGAGTGGGGGCCAGTGATCTTCGGTGCAGGTGGTGCTGGAGGCTAGGGCTACTCGGAGCCCAAAGCACGACTTCTTGGGAGACCCAGAAGATGATGCACTTGCAAATGTGCTCGGTGTCCAGGGGTCACGGTCTCAAGTCACCCACGATAGCCACGGGCCTCAGCTTTGCTGGGGACTCAGGGTAGCCTCGGGGAAGTCTGAGAATCCACCTCTGGTGATGCGATGACTTCGGCGTCCGACGGGAGCTTCAGAAATGCGAACCGGACAGATGCTTCTTTGGTGCCTGCCAAGCAGGGGAGTCACTCCTTGACCCCAAGGGAGATTCTTCAGTCCTCTAATCTTGTCGTAGAGCGTCGAAGGTCCAGGATTCAGTTTCAGAGTTTCGTCCAGGTATAATCTAATCTTGCTGTGGCAAGGGTTCCCCATTTTAACCAGTAAAACAGGGAGGGACTAACTCTATGACCCCACCTATGGGAGGGTCAAGGGAGGGGTGGCTACACCCACTTCCCTTTGTCCAGTTTCGCGCCAGAGCAGGGGCAGGTAGCCCCTGAGCTGGTTTGAACTGGCATATGCACAGAGGAGCCTTTTGCTCCCCCAGTGCAGGACTTCAAAGCACTCTAAGAGTGCACCCACCCAGCCCCAATACACATTATCCTGTCTGGGGAGGTGGTCACACCTCCCTGCAACAGGAAACCTATTGTCCAGGCCTCCCCTGCCGGAGTTTCGTCCAGCAGCAGGAGGCCAGACTTGTGTCTGTGGCAGCAGCATCCATTTTGTGATGCCAGGGCTTCAGAAAGAAGTTACCGGGTAAGCCAGAGTTAACATGTCTTTCCCTCTAGAAGGGTGGAATGCTACCCCCGCCGCCAGGATTGGCGGGGGGGTAGTATTCCAAGATGTTTGACACCAAACACGACATGTTTAGGTGCAGCCATTCCAAAGTTAGCATTTTACCGCGAGGATATAATGCGCTTAAGAGTATATGGTCAGGCTGCACTACAAACAGCATCAGAGATGGTCTCCGAACGCTGCAGAGGGGCCCTGCTCATGCAGGGGCACCCTCTCACATAGGAACCATGCACTCTGCCTTTAGGATTGATAAGGCCTGCCTTAGGAGTGACTTATAGGTTTATATGTGTGTATGTATTTAGTGATATAGGTAACCTATATCACAGTAAGGAGTGCATGCACCACCTTACCCAGGCTGCAGTAGCAGACCTGTGGTGTCAGTTTGGATGGCCTTCCAGGGGTGGCACAATACATGCTGCAGCCCCTGGTAGGCCTCTGAGGTACCTATGCCCTTGGTACATAGTATACCATATACTAGGGACTTATAAGGGCACTCCAGATTCCAATCAGAGATGTGCCTAAGGCACATGGAAACCATTTTACAGAGAAAGCAGATAGACTGGGGCCCTGAATAGCAGGATCCCAGTCCAACTAAGTCATAAACCAGCAAAACACCATAAAAAAAGTGGGGGCAACCATATAGTCAGATTCCACCTTCCTACATAACCCCCCCCAAACGAAAGGAGATAAGGCTAACCTTGGCCAGTTGAGCCTTCATTGACTAAGTGGTCATATAAGGAAGCACCTGCACTAGCATGGTTGCCCCCTGTCTTATGGTCCACTAAGCAATCCCTCACCCTAAGGGTATGAGAGGGTCTCCACCATGGGGAATCACTACCTGTGGTGTGCTTAGGTAAAGTACAAGGCTGGTGAGGTGTCTGAGTAGAGAAGTGAGGCCCTAGGAATGTTGGCCTCAGCTTCCTCAGATCACTGGTCACCATGTATGCCTGTCTTTCCATGACTGAGTTGCACTTTGCTCTAAGGGTCAACCTTTGGCTGCCTACAGCTGGGGGTTGGGTCCCTTTGGATGGACTACTGGAGGGACATGGCAGGTTTGGAACCTTCTGGTCCCAGGTTTGCCCTTGCCTACCAGAGTCCTTCTGGGGGAGGTCCCTACATAAAGGTATGGGGGATCCCTCAGTGTGTAGAGGAATTTTCACCTGGCTAGGGCTACTAGACTGGGTGCCCCTAATCTGCTGATGGGGGGCTTCCTCTGGACAGGGGGCCCTGGGGGGTCCACTGACCTCCCTGACCTCTGCAGCCCTGGGCTGACTGAGGCAGGGTAGAGAGGGGCAGGTTACCTGCTCCAGACTGGGTACCACCTTGGAAGGGTCCTCTGCCATCAGGGGTGTGGCCAGGCCAGGCCTGACTACCTCTGGGGCAGTTCCTTCACTAGGGGTAGGGTCAGTTCCCTGAGGAGGCTGACCCTTACCTACTGTCTGGAGGGAAGAAGACTTTTCTTCAACCCTTGTGCTCTCTTTTGGGGGAGAGTGGGCCATTCTTTCAGGCTCCATCTCTCCAAATTCTTGGGCTGGGGCTGTGGCCATTACAGCCCCACTAACCTTTACAGGGACGCCCAGCATCCTAAGATGGGTTTGGTGTTCAACTTCAGCCCAGGCTGAAATTTCCAGATCATTGCCCATCAGGCAATCTACAGGTAGGGTTGGGGACACTGCCACTCTCTTTGGGCCTGTGACCCCCTCCCAGCTGAGATTGACTATGGCCATGGGGTGATCTGTTCTGACACCATCAATGTTGGTCACCTGGTATTTAAACTCAGGTAAAAGCTGGTGAGGGGGGACTAGTTTCCCTGCCACCATGGTGACACTAGCCCCTGTGTCCCTAAATGCCACAGCTTTCTGACCATTAATTATTGGCTCCAATCTGTACCTGCCCAATGCTATGGGACCCATGGTAAAGGTGGCAAATCCTATACCACCATCAGAGTCAGAGGAGTCTGTTGAGGGGTCCCTGTCTAAACTAGGGCCCACCTCTGTTCCTCTTGCAAAAGCACCTAACTTTTTGGGTGCACTACTCCCAACTGGAGGATTACTACTGGTAGTACCAGGAGGGGTGGTAGTAGTTGTGGGAGGAACATTTTCTTTATTGCCAATCCTGGGGCAACTGGGATCAGTTTTCCAGTGCCCAGGCTTTTTACAGACATGGCAATAGGGTTTCTTTTCAGGAGAGGAAGGAGTTTGGGACCCACCCCCAGAAGAGGAATTTTGGGGCCCTGTAGGGGACTTATCCTTAGATTTATCCCCACCTTTCTCTTGGGACTTAGTAGAATCTTTCTTCTGGTCACCACCCTGATTTCTAGTTTTTACTCTGGTTCTGACCCATTTGTCTGCCTTCTTTCCCAATTCTTGGGGAGAGGTCAGATCAGAGTCCACCAGATACTGGTGCAAAAGCTGGTTTTGACAATTATTAAGGATCTGCTCCCTCATAATCAAATTGTACAATCCTAAAAAGTCATGCACTTTGTTGCCATGTATCCAACCTTCCAGAGCCTTTGTAGCACAATCTACAAAATCAACCCAGTCTTGAGTCTGAGCTTTTTGGGTGTCTCTGAACTTCAACCTATACTGTTCAGTGGTTAGGCCAAACCCATCTATCAGAGCACTCTTCAAGACTGTGTAATTGTCAGCATCCTCTTCTCTTACAGTGAGGAGCTTGTCTCTACCTTTGTCTGCAAAGGAGAGCCACAAGATTGCTGCCCACTGCCTCTGGGGGACCTTCTGAACTTTACAGGCCCTCTCCAGTGCAGTTATCCATTTGTGGATGTCATCCCCACTCTGGTAGGGAGGGACAATCTTGTTTAGGTTTCTATGGTCATAAGACCTTTCCCTATCTCTAGGGATATTGCTGCCACCATGGGACTCTAGTCCCAACTTTCTTCTCTCTCTAAGGAGATCTAGGGATTCCCTATCTAAAGCCAATTGCTTTTTTCTGATTTCCAGCTGAGTTTCCTCATACTGGACCAGTCTGGTTCTCCTCTCATGGGAGGATTCCCTCCTGTGAGAGGAGACAGAGCTCCCTATAGAGGTGCCAGAGTGGTTAGACTCCTGAGAAGGAGATCTAGACTTCCTGGGCACACTCTTAATCCTTCCTGGGGGGACAAAGAGGGCATCATCTTGATCATCCTCATCATCATCCACAGGAGGGATTGGGTTTTCCAGGTCAGGGTCATTGTCACCCTCCTGGCCAGTTTCAGAGGGGGGCTGGGGGTACTGGTACCCCTGGCCTCGTCCTCTTCGTCTGCCCCACCCTCAGCTCCTACCCCTTCAGTCCCTACAGGCTTACTAAGGTCATAAGCCACCAACAACTCCTTGAGGTGTTGGGTGGTGGGGCTTTGGCCTGTCCTTATTTTTCTCAAGTTACATAAAGCTCTCAATTCCAAGAATGGGAGTGTATCATACTTGGAGGGTGGAAGCTCAATGGCTTCCTGCAAGGATTCTTTGGATCCTGCCCTTAAAGACATTACTAGTGTGGTGTGGTGTATGCACTACCTACTCTAGTGTGGCCTACTAAACTCTCTTGAGTTGTAGAAAGGGTTGTGCTATCCCTTAACACACAACTCTAAGTTCAGTAGAACTTACTGTATTCTAAGCTTAAATTATATGTACCTTAGGTACCTTTAGTGGTTTTCAGTTGATCAATTCAATTGAGATTATCTGGTAAAACAATAGCAAGCTGGAATCCCACACGCTGCACACCAATGTGAGAAGTTGGCCTGGCATATGCTGTCCACTAATTATAGTGGGCACCTTGCACCAGTCCAAACAACCCCTTATTGGAGATAGGTTAAAGACAACCTTATTGAAAGCTATCCTAGTGGTAGCTATGGAGAGCAGCCTTCAGGCTAAGTCTTGAAGGAATGTAAAGCAGCTTGTTTTACCAGTCTATAATCTCTTGAGTGACCAAATGAAAGAGCACCACACCAGGTATATATTCAAAATATATGTATTTATTGCTAAACACACCCCTCTAGTCTCTTTATGAGGCTAGAGTTCGAAATACATAAGTTATAAGATATTAAATCACAGTAATAGCACAAATACACGTTTGGGCCCTAGGGGCGTACCAAACCATATACCAATAAAGTGGTATGCGAACCACGACTGAACTAGACACTAGGCCTAGAGCCTCTAGAAGTGCTTGGACCACAAGGAACCACCCAAGGTAGTGACACAGGGGACCCACGGGAGACGCGTGCAGTGTAAATACACAACCGCGATACGCCGTTAACTTCTATGGAGAAAGTCGGGATCGGGAAAATAGAGGAAAGGGACACTTAAAAGAGGACTAGGACAAAACCCTTTGAGATCTAGGACTTTGAAGAGTCTCTACCCACGGGAGCACCGGAGTACTCGTGTTACCTCACCCAGGGAAGCCGGGTGCATAGGTGCCTTTCGGGGTCGGGTTTCGTCGTCGATTCGAATGGCGATCTGCTGCAAAGTGCTGCTGGCGGCCAAGAGAAAAGTGTCCGGGTGGATCCAAGAGTGGATCGGAGTTCTGGTGAACCTGAAAGCAGAGGGGACAGAGTCTGGGTCACTAGCCAGTGACCAGGAAGGCGATGGACAGATGCCCACCGATGTCGAGTGCTTCAGGTGCGTTGACGGTCATCTTGACTCTTCAGCCACGAGGTCCGGGAGGTGTTGTCGGCGACCAGGAGCAGGATTCGGGCTGGTACACGATGTCTGTCGAGTGCTGAGGTGTCGGCGACCGGATTGGACCCAACAAGCCTTGGCAACGGCAAGTCTCGATTAAGATGTAGATCGTCGATGGTGCAGACCAGCAAGGTCTGTGGAACTCACCCAGCGAGGGTAAGTGAGGGCAGGCCTGGAGCAACCAGGATGCCAAGTAAGAAAAGGATTGGCCTTCGTTAAGGGCTACTAGCCAACGGGCTAGCGACCGCAAAGGAGCCTCATGACGCCGCACGTGGATCTGGATTACAGTACACTCGTGGAGTGGGGGCCAGTGATCTTCGGTACAGGTGGTGCTGGAGGCTAGGGCTACTCGGAGCCCAAAGCACGACTTCTTGGGAGACCCAGAAGATGATGCACTTGCAAATGTGCTCGGTGTCCAGGGGTCACGGTCTCAAGTCACCCACGATAGCCACGGGCCTCAGCTTTGCTGGGGACTCAGGGTAGCCTCGGGGAAGTCTGAGAATCCACCTCTGGTGATGCGATGACTTCGGCGTCCGACGGGAGCTTCAGAAATGCGAACCGGACAGATGCTTCTTTGGTGCCTGCCAAGCAGGGGAGTCACTCCTTGACCCCAAGGGAGATTCTTCAGTCCTCTAATCTTGTCGTAGAGCGTCGAAGGTCCAGGATTCAGTTTCAGAGTTTCGTCCAGGTATAATCTAATCTTGCTGTGGCAAGGGTTCCCCATTTTAACCAGTAAAACAGGGAGGGACTAACTCTATGACCCCACCTATGGGAGGGTCAAGGGAGGGGGTGGCTACACCCACTTCCCTTTGTCCAGTTTCGCGCCAGAGCAGGGGCAGGTAGCCCCTGAGCTGGTTTGAACTGGCATATGCACAGAGGAGCCTTTTGCTCCCCCAGTGCAGGACTTCAAAGCACTCTAAGAGTGCACCCACCCAGCCCCAATACACATTATCCGGTCTGGGGAGGTGGTCACACCTCCCTGCAACAGGAAACCTATTGTCCAGGCCTCCCCTGCCGGAGTTTCGTCCAGCAGCAGGAGGCCAGACTTGTGTCTGTGGCAGCAGCATCCATTTTGTGATGCCAGGGCTTCAGAAAGAAGTTACCGGGTAAGCCAGAGTTAACATGTCTTTCCCTCTAGAAGGGTGGAATGCTACCCCCGCCGCCAGGATTGGCGGGGGGTAGTATTCCAAGATGTTTGACACCAAACACGACATGTTTAGGTGCAGCCATTCCAAAGTTAGCATTTTACCGCGAGGATATAATGCGCTTAAGAGTATATGGTCAGGCTGCACTACAAACAGCATCAGAGATGGTCTCCGAACGCTGCAGAGGGGCCCTGCTCATGCATGGGCACCCTCTCACATAGGAACCATGCACTCTGCCTTTAGGATTGATAAGGCCTGCCTTAGGAGTGACTTATAGGTTTATATGTGTGTATGTATTTAGTGATATAGGTAACCTATATCACAGTAAGGAGTGCATGCACCACCTTACCCAGGCTGCAGTAGCAGACCTGTGGTGTCAGTTTGGATGGCCGTCCAGGGGTGGCACAATACATGCTGCAGCCCCTGGTAGGCCTCTGAGGTACCTATGCCCTTGGTACATAGTATACCATATACTAGGGACTTATAAGGGCACTCCAGATTCCAATCAGAGATGTGCCTAAGGCACATGGAAACCATTTTACAGAGAAAGCAGATAGACTGGGGCCCTGAATAGCAGGATCCCAGTCCAACTAAGTCATAAACCAGCAAAACACCATAAAAAAAGTGGGGGCAACCATATAGTCAGATTCCACCTTCCTACATAAGGCACCTGTGAACAAGGGTGCATGTGCAGTTGGACCTCCAGTGACCTAAGATTTGTGGGTTTTTGTCATTCCCATGCTGAGAGGTTTTACTTTGATACATGGTTTTGATTAAATTC
Organism: Calotriton arnoldi; assembly: GCA_963921515.1. NCBI lineage: Eukaryota > Metazoa > Chordata > Amphibia > Caudata > Salamandridae > Calotriton > Calotriton arnoldi. The sequence continues at coordinate 8,233,736 of CAWUFW010000004.1, read as the reverse complement.
ATCAAGCATTGTATGTCTTTGGCAAAGGAATATATGGAATCCATAAGACATACCCACATTATATCTATTTCGGTAAGTATTACATATATTTTATATATGACAATGGTTATGGGGTGTCCAGACGGGTGAGGGATGGTACTTCTAGGTAAAATATCAGGTTTTTCAGAAACCTAAATATCACCCCGTCACGTGTCTGTTGCTAAAAAACCGACTCAGCTCGGCAACAACAGGTGGAATCTTAGCGCCTAGACACCTCCATCAGCAATTCAGAGTCCTGAAGAAGGTGCAGAGAGCGAAGGAGAGAGTAGGCTGTCATCGGTAACCTCTCTGGCCCTTTCAGCTCTCTCTATATATTGGGAGGAAGTGGGTCCCCACCCTGCCTGGTTTCTAGAGAGCATGGCAATGTTGGAGAGACATGGGAAGAGGTTGCTTCCCCAAGTGATGTCACAGCAGTGAAAAATAACTTTCAGCCACTTACTTGATATCATAGCATTGAATAACCAAGTTTTAAAGTCATATACAAAAATATATTGTTTTTCCTAAAGGTATGATAGACTTGCATGTATTATAAACTGGTGAAAGACTTTATCATTACTCCTTGAATCAATTCTCTATCATCAGTTAGTTGTACAGAGAAATCAAGAGATTTGCGTATAATGCAAATTGACCGTGTGGTGTGACTGGATCCATGACTATGAAACGTTGTCCCCACACTTTATGGGTCCCACACTCTTCTAATGCACATTCTGTTTCTCTCTTTTCTGCAGCTCCGGCTGGAGGGGTATAGTGGCTACCAAGCTGCATCAAGACTAAATGAGCATTTTTTGACCAGCGGCTGCTGACCTTGGGATGATTTCTTGAACCAGATCTCTCTGTAGAAAAGCCTTGGAAGTGGAGCCTCAGGGAGGGAATGGGCAGGAGGGAATAGATAGACAGGGCGACAAATTAATGGGTTCAAGGTGCTCTAACTACTCCTGGCCTTACTCCCACAGATCTTTTTGTTACTGTATATACAAAACACGTACCAATAACCTGACCTGCATGTGGATGCTGGCAGTCCCTCACCCACACCAGACTGCCAACTGGTAGTATTGCTTGAATGCTGACCCCCCGAGAATGGCAATGAGGGGCTACCGCAGAACCGCAGAGAATGCCTTGTATAGGACTTACCAAGAACATGTAACCAAAACTTGCTCTTCCACTGGCCAACTTTGAAGGCCACATTGCAGCTGCAGTTTCCCTATTCATTGGGGTTCAGCAGGTTTCTAACCCTTCTCTCTTTATCCACTCATCTCACTTCTCAATGTTTTAATCATATCTTATTGTGACTTCCATTAATGGCTCACATGAATGGGAGATATTTTGTGACAGAAACAGGGGCAATTTTAATTCACCTTTGAAATGTATTGGTAAAAGTGTGTTCTTGAGAGAGATTGATAAGAAATTACATAAACAATGTCTCATTCAGATGTTGTTCATATGGTGGCGGTGGTCAAGTTCCATCCCTTTCTTTTATTCTTCCTGGTCCCTTCTTCCTTTATATTCTGTCTTGTTTTACACATCAAACTTTGCTCTACCTCTCGCATCCATTTATCCTCACCCTTTCTCAGTCATTTGATTCCACTGCTTACCTCCTGTTATCTCTCTTCTTCCCATTCCAATTCCAAATTCCCATTTTTCTAGACCCTCTTATCTCAAAGCTGTTTCTCCCCTCTTCTTTTCTCAATCCCACATGGTCTTGGTTTCTGTATTCCTCTGCCCCACCTTTACCTCTTGCTATTCACCCTTTCAACTACCTATTATATTTTCCCCAGCTATGTCTGCACTTTTAATGTCTCAATCTGTGCTGTCTTCTCAGTTCCTATGAGTCTCATTCTCACCCACTTGCCTCACCCTTCATGATTCTTTCTTTTCATTGCTCTCTCTCTCTCTCCCTCTCTCTCTCTCTCTCTCTTTCTATTTTATCAGAGGAGCTGTCTTCCACTCTGTCCCAAGCTCTCCAAACCCTTCCTCTAGCGGGCACTGAGCTCGCTCTATCAGGTTCACTATCCAATACCAAGAATAACCCTACAGCCAAAGGCGAGCGCGTTGCCTCCTCTTCCTCTTCACGTTGCATGCAGAAGACACTTGTCTGGGAAGCGGGTGCCAGGAGCTTATCCTGTAGAGCCTCTGCACAGGGAATGTGGGTGTCTGTACCAAATGCATGCCAAATGTGGACTGTGTGGAATGCTTTTATATTGTGCTGTGTCACTAGGAGTGTACTGCTCGCTGCTACAAATCCTGCATTGTCACCCTCTACTGTATGTCATGAATATTTATTAGCAGTACTAGCCACAATAAAAGCAGTTTTTTTTTGTTCTTGTGCTTTCTCCACCTTTCTTGTACCATCTCTGATGGTCATATTGAGCTATGGCTCTCTGTTTTACATTGTGTCTGTGCCTCGCCACCTGGTGTACAGTGTGCGGTACTTTGCCAAACTAAATACCAATGTGGCCAAAGATGCATGCAACCACAATCACTTTTCATCATGTGTCCCTAATATCTCTCACACCTCAGATCTTTAACAAGCATCAATCAGCACATTGGTATCTTGACTAGACCAAAGATGCAAGGAGGAGTACCCTAATGTGAATGTGGGGCACTTAGCATACGGGTGCAACCAGCAAATAACACAGTCATACTCTTCAGTCTCTCCCTATTTCCCCACAGCATGGAATTGCAGCACACGTATTGAAAAAAAAGATGGGGAAAGCAATGGCTAGTTGGAACAAGCATACATATTCTCTATTATCATCTGTTCAAACTGTGTATCAGCTCTAGAACTGGTGTTCATATAATATTCTTTAGACCGATTATGCAGACTAGCCTGAGCCATTGTCATCCAGATTACCAGACTGGACACATGCCTTTTGTAGAGTACTGCCAGCCCAAGTACTCGCCATTAACCAAGCCACACACAGAGAGTAGTTTGTACATGTCTTTATTTCGCTCCGTGTAAGTCTGAACTCAACATTCGTAGCCTGCCTTCAATTCATTTCTCCAATGCTTAGGTCACAGGCCTACAGTGTACAGTGGGAATCAAAAGAGTTCCAGCATTATTTTATTTACAAGACACTACATCTCCCGCTTTGTTAAATTAAAAGTTATAACTTTTCAAAATAGATGAATAAGTACATGAATAAATAAACAAAATAAATACATGAATAAATACACATATAATAATAGAAATACAGGCAATTACAATTCTTCAATTAAGCCTGAATCACGCGTCCTGATCAGGTCACTGGAATCCAGGAACCGGCAGTCAAAGTGTCAGCGGTCGGCATAGGTGAGGTGGAATTATCAGCAGACACAGAGTCATCAACTATCTGTCAGGACCCAGTCTCTACATTTACATCAATGTTTTGTGAGTGATGGGCCACATATCGAAAGTGAGAGGAATCTCTTGTAAGGGACTTCCCAGGACCCTGGACTGTCACCATTAGTCCTTTGGTGTTAGTGATGGTAAAGTGTTAAGTCTCAAAAGGAGCATCAGACTTTCTTTTTCTTTGTTGTCTGATAAATACTCGATCTCCTCTTGTAAAGGTGACATCTTTTACATGACGTCATCTGTCAGCATATATTTTCATCTTCAAGTTTCAAGTTTAAGTTTATTTGATTTAGTTCTCAGCTGAGAACAACAAATATTTAAAAAATAAAATTACAATTAAAATGATAAAATATCATTCTAGTACAAAGTTAAAAAGACTTTTAAAAATTTGAACAAATTGTAGCACACAAATTCATTAGGCGGTGCCTTACAAAGAGATATCAGATTCTGAACTGAGTTGATTTTACATTTTGTTCGAATTGGTTTTATAAACCTTTTTCTAGCTTCTACCACATTCAGATTTGGACAAATGAATAACACGTGATCCAAATCTTGCACCCCGCCATTACACAGGTCACAGAAACTAATGGCTTTTTCTTTTGGGAACCACTTATAAGTGAATGATTTTAAAGGAAGTATCCCAAGACGGAGTAATATAATGCTTCGCCTGACTCCTTGTTTTAAGTTAAAATACATATACTGCTGCGTTTTCTTATATACAATAGTTTCTGCATGTTGTTTATATAGTGGCAGTGTGGTACAGTGTTGGATGTCTAGGTCTAAGTTTAACCTTGGAGTTAGATGTTTTAAGAAAAGCTTCAGGTGAGCGGGAGACCAAGATTGCAGCAAATCAATAGTGACGTTTGACATTTTAAAAGCAATAAATACATTCCTACAGTAAACATATTTCGATGATCCGTGTTCAAACGTCTCTATTTTTAATAAGTGTGGTAAAGTTCCTTGGTCCGCATGGATAAGGTTATATGCCCATCTCAAGATATTGGTGATGCCTCTGGCGAAAGAACTGACTAATGAAAGTTCAAGTCGGAGGGTTTGTACCGGCACAGCTTGTGACATTTTAGTTAATTTCCGGAGAACTTTCACTTCTTTCTGATCCAGATATTTCCACTGGCTTATTGGAATATATTCAAGAGCGTATGACAGTACTGGTGGAATCTTAGAACTATAGACTTGTAGAAGTGAAGAAAAGTGCCTTTGGCCAGTGGAGGCGTATAAGCGTAGGAGTGCCCCCACGTGGGCGTCAACTTTACGGCCCAGGTTCTGCAGGTGAGGCAAGTTTTGCAAGGATTGTGAAAATATTCTCCCTAGGTATGTATATTCCTTTACTACTTCCAGCACCTAGGGACCAGTTGTATTTAACATATCGTTTCCTTCCTGAAAACGGGACAATTTTTGTTTTAGATGTATTCGGTATTAGGTAATTTTCTTCAGTGTATTTAGCAAGTGCTTGCAAGTTCCTTTGTAGACCAAACGGAGTTAGATCTAAGATGACTACGTCGTCCGCGTACATCATGATGTGAATTTTATGAGAGGCAATTTTCGGTGGAAAGTTGCTAACCTGTTTGAAGCTTTCCGGCAGGTCACTTAGATATAGAGAGAACAGGATTGGGGCCAAAAGGCACCCTTGCCGAAGGCCATTAGGTGTAGCAATTGGGCTAGTAAGACCCTTCTCCCTCCCCATTTGGACTTGACACCATGTCCCTGAATATAGTGATGTTATCAGATACAGGAGATTTTCCGGAATGCCCATTTTTCGAAGTTTTCTCCAGAGCATTGCTCTGTCCACTCTGTCGAAAGCCGTCGTGAAGTCGACAAAGACAGCATACACGACCTGCGACTTCAAGGTGACGTATTTGTCAATCATTTTTTGCAGCACTGCAATGTTGTCTGTAACAGAATGTTTTGGTCTAAACCCGGCTTGGTATAAGGGAATAGAACCTGTTGTAAATGCCCATTCTTTGAGATGTTCTAAGACGGTTGCCGCAAAAACTTTCCCTGTGGCATCCAGAAGAGCTATCTGCCTATAGTTGAAGGGGAGCAACCTGGAGCCCTTCTTGTGAATTGGAATTACAATGCTCCCCTTCCATGATCCTGGAATCTCCCCAGTTACATAACTGTGGAAAAAAAGGGGAGCTAAGAACTTGCTCCACTCTTTGGGGTTGCTTTGGAGGACCTTTATTGGGATTTGATCCAGTCCCGTTGCTGCAGACGTTCTTGCCTTTTTTATATAGTGTTCGATTTGAGACGGAGATGGAGCTCCGTTTTCTAAATATTTTTCACTTATCTTGCTTGTTATTAGAGTCAACCTTTGCGGCTTCTTATTTATTTGTATAAGTCGGTTAAGTACCTTTCCCATTCAAATGGGGGGACTGGGATAGCTTGTAATGATTTTTTTGTGCCTGTTTCTATGGCAATAATGTTCCAATAGGAGCGTTTATTATTTTGTTTTGCAGCTATCTGTATGTCCACCCATTTTTTGTCCTGTATCTCTTTACGATTTTTTTCCTTAGCCCTCCTACGGCGGTTTTTTAAGATGTTAATTTCTTGTTGTTTAGTTTCAGAGAATTGCAGTAATTGTGCCCTTATTAATTTATGTAATTCAATTGCACTTGAGTCTTGGTTTCGTCTGTTATTTTTTCCCGATCTTGGCCTTCGTTGTTTCAGGTTCTCTTGTAAAGATTGTACCAATTTTTGGGTGACTGCTTCAAAGTTTATTATATGATTAGTTGAATGAATAGTCTGTAAAGGTTGTGCCATCTCAATTTCAGTAATAATTTTATTGAGAGTTCTCGAGTTCCATAGCAGCCGCCCTTGGAGCTGGTTCACCAATACTGTACTTTGTGAATACATGATGTGCCCTGGAGATGATGGTTTCGGTTTCAACTCTGTTGTTAGATATAATATTGCGTGATCGCTTCCTAACACAAATTTGATATTGAAATGTGAGGCTGAACCTAACACATCCAGGCTACATATCATGCAATCAAGATTGAAGATTTATGATTGCCTTTTCTTGTGGAGGATGCCGGGATATCTCCTTCTACATTGCCATTTAATATTACCCCGTTCAGCATAGATAGTGAGGATAATAACATTTTCCCTCTTTTATCAGCTTTACTTCCTGTGGGAAATTGTGGAATTGGGATTTTCAAGGCTTCTTGTTCATCGTTAGCCCATTTTCATCTTCTGTTTGCGACCAAAGTCCGTAGAATGAATATGTTCCTCGTTCTTGGATCAGAGGTTGGTCCGTTGGGCATCTTGATCGTCATGGCTCTTCGAAACATAAGAGTTGCAGGGCTTTGCCCTGTCATTCAGTGAGTGGTCAAATGGTAAGCTCGAAGAGTAGCGTATAAAACATATTTGAGGTTGAGCTTCCCAGTGCAGCACGCTGAACAGCTTTCTTTAGAGTACTCATGAACTGTTCTACCACACCATTGGCCTTGGGTCAAAGAAGAGTGTTTTTTGATGCTTTATATTGGGGTGATTTAGAAAGTCTTTAAATTCTCGACTATTAAAAGGAGGACCATTGTCAGATTATAAGATTGTAGGTACACCCGATGTCGCAAAGATGCCATCTAACTTTTGAATAACCTTTTCATGTGTAGTGGATGAAAGGTCTTCTACTAATGGAAAAGGGGAGTATTCATCAACAGTAACTAGAAGATGATGTCCATTCTGAAGAGGACCAAAGAAATCAATAGCAATTTTCTCCCAAGCATGATGTGGCAAATCTGCCATGTTCTAAGGGGGCTGAATAGCTTGAGACGAAAGACAGTTGCATATGGAAGAAGTCTTCCACTCTTTTCAGCCCATTTGTTGAGATACAGAAACCTGACTTGCTCACGGAGAGCTCTCTTAGTGGCAACTATACCTCGATGTCCCTCATGGGCAACATCAATTACTTGTTGTCAGAGACTTTCAGGAATAACAATTTGTGTACCTCGCAGAATTAGACCTTCTATAGTCTCTGAAAGTTCATCTCTTACATGTTTGAACTTTGCATACTCACTGGCATTAGTGAGAGGTGTAGAGTGCTGGTTCCACGATTGACGAGCAATAATGTCTTTCAGCTTTAATATGTCACTTTCTTGGCTTGGGGCAGTGATAATTTGTTCTAAAGACATGGCAGCTGGTGTGCTCGATTTCACAATAAAATTGATGTAAGCTTCCGCTGTCTCAGATTGGGTACCAGGGATTTGTGATGGCACTCTTGAAAAACAATAAGCAGGATTCTGATCTTTCCCTGGACAATGAAGAATCGTATAGTTGTATTCCTGTAACCTCAAACCCCAACGTTCAATTCTAGGAGGCGTTTTGGCTTTGGGATTGCCTAATATCGTCAACAGTGCTTGATTATCAGCCACTACTGTGAAGGGCTTTCCATACAAAAACACATGGAAATATTTCCAAGCCCAGACCACTGCCAAACTTTCTTTTTCAGGCTGCGAGTAAGCAAATTCCATTTGTGACAGGCTTTTACTGGCGTATGCTACGATATATCTCTGAGCATTGGGCTGTCCGTTGTGCTGTGCAAGGATTGCACTTAACCCGACAGGGCTAGCATCAACTACAACCTCTGTGTGAAGTGTGGGATCAAAGTAGGCCATTTCATTGGCACTCTCAATAGCTTGCTTGATCCTTTGAGAGCTCTTCTCACATTCTCGTCACCAATGAAAAGACATATTATTTTTCGTTAGTTCTCGTAACGGTGCACTGACCATAGCAAAGTCTTGTGTGAGCCTAGAAGAGTAACTGGCAATTCCAAGAAATGATCGTAACACAGAAAAGTCTCATGGGGGATTTGCAGTAGACAACGCTTGTACTTTAGCTAGATCAGGCTTCATACCCCCATCAGAAAAGATATGGCCAAAGAATTTCAAGCTTTTCTAGGGGAATTCTCATTTGTCAGCATTTAGAGTCAGACCTCCATCATTCAGCAACAACATACTAGCATGATAGCTTTGTCATGCTCTTTCTGTGTAGCTCCAAAAACCAATATGTCATCATTATAGTTACATGCGTTTACTGTAGTTCGACAGCAGAGGGTATACCAAAACTCAGTCGCTTGTAGCGAAACAAAGCAATAAGTGTAGAAAAGGTTGTAATATACCTGGATTTCTCTTCAAGCACCAATTGGTGATATATTTTATTTAGGTCGAGCCGAGAGAAGAACTTCACACCATTCAATTCAGTTATCATATCAGCAATGTGCAGACCAGGATGTTTCTCTCACTCAATTGCCTAGTTGGCTTGACGCATGTCAACACATTTCCGTACAGCTCCGTCACTGTCTCTTTTAGCACTATTACAATGGGGGATACCCATGGAGTCGGACCATTCGAGCGTTCAATAATGTCATGATTAAGCAACACATTAAGTTCCTTTTCTACAGTTTCTTGCAAGTGAAACACAACTCGTTTTTGTCTTTGAACAACAGGACGAACATCCTCATTCATATGCAACTTTACTTATATTGTTTTGAGTTTTCCTAACCCATGAAATAATGAGGGAAATTGACTTACAATTTTGTTATGAGCATTCATAGTGTAATTCACTGATATCAGTCCCATATCAGCAGCAGTGTTGAAACTCAGCAAACAGGCACTTAAAACTGTTCCTTGAAGTACATGAATAGGCGCTTGTACCACAGTTTTCTTATGTTTCATTGTGGCCACAAATGAACCTTGGCTCTTTAAGGGTGTTGAGACAGCCCATGTTTATACTTTAGTCTTTGACTTCGTAGCTGTGGTAATGGAGATCATTCTTGATACTTCGCCTCAGGCATGATATTTATCGACGCATCGCTATCAATTATGAATGGTATCGAACACCACTTTATCTTTAGAATGTTTCAATGTTTGTGGTGCTTTTTCATGTAGATTTTTCTTCACTTTGGATTTTTCCTCAAATTCAACTAGTCCCACATGTGCATGCCTTTTTGGAGTAACATCGACATTGCACAATTGTCATTGTCACTTTCACTGAAAACTGATACTGAGGAACTCCTAGTCGATTCTTTAGACATCGATCTACTCGTTTGGTGTCAATTTGCCTCAGTTAGTGTGACCGCTTGGCCATGTGGGAGCATGTCGAATGATGCAGAGGTAGCATTTGGTCGGCCATTTTGTCTTCACGCTCTGACGCACTTACTTTTTTCTTCGCATTGCAAGTCGTCACGAAATGGTTAATTTTACCACAGCTGATGCATATCTGTCCAATGGCGGGACATTTAACTTCAAGTAGAAATGAGAGTCCACATCTGTAACACATTTTCTTTTTCTATGGAGACATCGCCTTGTGTCCCTCTGCCCTGTACTTTGGCTTTCTTTTCATGCTCATGACTAACGCACTTTGGAAGCCTCCAGCCTCGATGTCAGTCGCTTGACAATCAGCACGCTCTTCAGGGCGGGTAGCCTTGAGAACTTGTTCTAAGCTCAGATTTTCTTTCAGCAGTTGTCGTCGAAAGGAATCTGACAAACATCCATCAATTACTTTAAGGCAGGTAAACCTCTTCCTGGAGCTGCTCCGCAGCACATTGTGCTCGATGAGTCGTTGATGGTTTTAGTAATAAGACAAACCTTATACACTACTAGTCTATGAAAGCAGATAATGTTATGATATTTAGTCGGCTTTATGCTTAAATGTTTCTTCACAAACACCTGGTTAATCTCTGTTTATTAGCACATGAATTTCAGTTTCTCTTGTACTGAACTATGGCTGTGCTCTGCTTTTGTCACCTGGTTGCATCCGCCTTTAGCGTTCTCCGTATAGCGTATGGCAATAGTTTACGTAATGGTGCAATACTCTTTATTCGCGGTTGTTTCATTCAGTTCCTGGCCACCTAAATGTAGACTTTCAATGTCGCTTTGTTTTTCTTTGAGCGTTTTATGCAGACTGACGCTGCACTGAGACTCCACCGGTACCAGCGTTGATTTAGCACTTCGACTGTGGCACACATGGCATGCACAAGCAGTTTTCTGGACCACAGCCAACTCTCTGGCAGAGCGCTTTCAATGTACACACTTTGTATCACCTATCTCGTCAGCAGCCCAGGTACTCACCAATAACCACTCCACACACGGAGAGTAGTTTGAACTCGTCTTTATTCCGCTGCGTGTAGGTCAGAACTCAACATTCTAAGCCTGCCTTCAACTCATCTCTTCAACACTTATGTCACAGGCCTACGGTGTACAGTGGTAACCAAGAGAGTTCTAGCGCTCTTTTATTTGCAAGACACTACACCATTGAAAATTAACTGAAGCAAACTTGCTCTGATAGAGTGCTCATGTACAGCATAAGGAAGGAAGCCACAGAGGAGGAGGAGCATTGGAAGATACAAAGGAACTATCCAATTGGCAACAGATTCCTTGATAACCTTCTTGCAAGAGCCATTAGCACCCCGAATGGAAAGTTGGGAGTTAGCCAGCCAGTCAGAATGCTCCTGTATGGGATGTAGCTATTGTTTCATGCCCCTAAAAACGGTATTCTGTGCCACCAGCTTCTGTCATCCTTCCAGTGAGTTGCGAGTCCTGGGAGCAAAGCGGGAGAAGGAGTTGTCTGTTACCTGAAAGTTATGTTAATAATAAAGAGCTCCATTCTCCCGCAGAGCTCCCGCGTCATCTTCAGAAGCAGCTGTCAGTTCACGAGCGGCTGTAAAGGCTCCTCCCCTTGCAGTTTGTGCAACAGCAGGGAAGGTGTTGGATTGTATATCCAACACCTTCTGCCCCATACAGCAAGTCGTTGTAACGACTTGTCATGTAATGGTTTGAGTTGTAACAACGCGGTCATTGTAACGACCGCGTTGTAATGGAATGCGTTGTAGCGCATTCGTTGTAAATGATGTCTTGATTGGACTTCCTTCGCAGCAAAATAAAAGAGAGGAGCCAAGAAAGTTGTTTGTCAAGCGGTGGCTGCTTCTAAAGAGGCTGAAGGAGTACTATGAAAGAATGGAGCCATTTTTTTTCCTAACTTTGAAGCAAGAGACAACTCTTGATCCCCCAGCGCTCCCTATTTTTTTGAGGAAGGGATGCTAAAAGCCATATTAACCTTAACTGCAGGACGATAAGGGCTGTTAATCATTCATTTATTACCTGCAGCTGGACCTGAAAGTGCAGGGTGTAATTAACTACCAATATTGCCCATACATGCATTCATGCTAAATTAGAAAATCTGAATTTACGGAGATTCACTGAAGAGGGCCAATAATGGTGGCTTTAGCCCATGTGATCCAGATTTCCAACACTTGTCTTTAATTGCAGTGGGTGGAATGTTCTAATAACATTATAACCATTCTGCATTTGGGCTTCACTAGTGGTGATAAACCTTCTTCATCTTTTTAAGTCCTCACCTATGTCTCTGGCCTTTAACCTAAGTAGAGAGCCTTTTTTGCAATAATCTTGTATTTATTTTTCAATTAGTAGAGTATAGAAATATTATCTTATTAGCTATCAACATCATAAATTGGAAGATCTCCGGTCAAACCATTGTCTAACTCAGCAAGCAAGTAAAAGAGAAAAGGAAGAAAGAGAAAAACGATAGAAAATATAGACAAGTAACTTTAGTACAAACTGAAATAAGTAAATATTGAGGAAATCAAGCTAGCCCAGGATTATATGCACTAAAGTACATCTCATCACCCACTGCCTTTGGTTATTGCTCTGTTGTAAACTTCAAACTATGCCCCAAATGTATTCCAAAAAAAACACATGTTTGATTCCCTATATGGTTCCAGTTTATAGATAGGGATGACCTGCAGTGTATTTGTGATACCTCAATTCCCCCTCTCACATATACATGAACGTCCCCACTTGGGTTGATAATAAGATAATATGTCTTATGTTTCTCAATTGTGGATAACCAGGCTATTACCATATTGTGAGGGTCGATTGAACCTATTAGGTTCTGTGTTTTTGGGGTCTCAGAAAACGTTCCCATGTGAGCTTGATGAAGGACGTCTAGGCATTCACCTGGTAAATTACTCATTCACAGTCTGCTATTTGGCCAACTTCAATCAGCCACTCTTCCAGGTTTGGCAACATCAGTTTCCTTGAGTGTGAAGTATATAGTTTCTTTTAGAAGCGACTGATATTGAAATCCGTCGACTCTTGTGAATATTGTGCAGTCTGGTGTGCGGCGAATCACCAATCAATTCGATGGGATAATAGTTACTTCACTGGTAGAGGAAAGGATCATCCAGGGAAGCAGAGGGTCTTTAATATCTAATGCCGCCTAAAATGCCATATTCTCTCCATAGATGTCAAGAAAGCTGAGTGATAAGCTTATTCCATTTTATCATTTCCAGATAAAACTAAATTGCTTTTTAATACCCAAATTGTAAAATGCTTCTTCCACCCTAGAGCTGCTGAAAGTTAGGGAGCTAGACATCCCAGTCAGTAAGAAAGTACCAGAACACTTTGTAACTTTGGAAGATGGTATATGGCTCAGTGGTTACAGTGATTAGGTCCCATTTGCAAAGGTAAACTTACACTCTTGCGTAAGTTTACTCTATTTCTGTATTCACAAACAGATGATTTAATAGTAACTTTAAGCATGGGCATCAATTCACCAAAATGCCTGGGGTAGTGGAAGTGACTTCACATGCCCTTTGACCTTCACTTCCACTCACATACACATGCTTACACATACACACATATTCACATATACACACACACTCTGCCTACACATACACACACATTCACACATACACACACTCTCTCTTACATAAACAACACACTCAAAATTGCAAGCACGCACACAATATACATACATTTAAAAGCATTTTTTTTGCTTACCTCAGCTGCCAGGGAAAGTAATAATCCAGCTATTTGTACTCCATTTTTTATTAAACTAATAGTGAATAATGTAATATTATTCACTATTAGTATAATAAAAGATTGGCAAATAAGGAGAGTGAAGCCCACACCAATGTCCATAAGGATGAGCCACTTCTGTTCCTGGCACTGATTTTGCCACTGCTAATGCTAGGGGTTGCAAAGGCAGTGACAGGGGTCAAAAGGGGCATGCCAGGGGTCGCAGCAGTGACCCTAAATGATGTCCATGACTTTAAGGCTATGGAGGCTCCGCACAGGGCCGGACTGGGAACAGAAACCGGCCCTGGCAAACTGCTCAGCCGCCCCCCCCTGGGGTGAAGGGGAGTGCAGCCGAGCAGTTTGCGAGGGCCGCTTTCGGCCGATTTTGTTACAGGGGGCCGAGATTGCCGACCCCCGGTAACAAAATCGGCCCCCCAGGGGCCCAAAACCGGCCCCCACCCTCGCGGCCCACCGGGGAAACGCCCGGTGCCCGCCACGGCCAGTCCGGCCCTGGCTCCGCAGTCCCGGTGGAGAACTCTGCATATAATAAGACAGGACAGTCCTATCTTTGTATGTGCGGAGTTCTCCGCCCTGACTGCGTAGTCTCCAGAGTAGTAAAGTTTCTATTAAATTGTTTGTTTGGGAGTACTGAAATAGAGTAAACTTACAGAAAAGTGTACGTTTACCATTGTGAATCGGGCCCTTCTAGTCTAATCACTCATCAGATCTATGAGACCAAAAGGATCACTTTAATATCGCTTGTTACCGCATGAAGAAATGGACATTAGCCAATAAGTCTAGAATAAAATTCAGATGCCACTGTTCATGGATTCTCTTCAAGAAGGAAAATATTTACATCAGGTTGTTAAAATGATATCTGAATGCACCATGAGCCTCTGGACCACAACTTAATTAATGTTTATATGTGTTTAAATCACGGCCGAAAATAATCCCACATTAATCAACTTGAATATGCATATCAGGAATTGGATTGTACAAAGAATACAGTTATATTATCAAGTAAGTAGGAGACCTTTCTAGGTCATATTACCAAAACCAGAGCCACTTGATAATAATTCACAGCCATGTTATCTTAAAATATATCTTGTGATGTGTTGTGGTATGGTATAGAAGAGGTAGGAAACGAGGCCGAGAGAGGCAAAAAGACAACATCAAGGTCCAGTGGACCGACTAACCACAGATGGTGGTGAGGACAACCAACGAGGCCCACACAAGACAGCAACTTAGTGGTCAACCTAAGCTCTACCGCTTTATCTAAGACAGAAATCCAGGTCAGCACTCAACACTTTACATCACACTTTACACTACAGCATAATAGACTCCTGCCAAGGACTATAAGGTTGTTGTAGCAAGTGACATGGGCTGCAATTGAGGGCCTATAGCTAGGGAAATGTCCTTTAATGACCTGAATAGCTTGAGTGGCTATAATGCTGTTGGAACGTTCCACCAACTGAAAAGTGACTGTTCTATATTACACAAGAGAAAACAGAAAGACAAGCATAGGAATGATGGAGAAGATAGTCTATACCAGCCATTATTGGCTCCTGCTACTCTGTTCAGTGCTCCCAATGCTCTAATGTCATATATAGAATTATAAATGGGTAACAATGAATTACAGGGTTGTTTTTCACCGAGGGGTTCTGAGTGACAACAAATAGACAATAAGAGCGAACATCTAATCAATTATGTATTATGCGATTTCATATAAATAGACACATTTAGGGTGCCTCAAAAGAGATGGGTGAATCAGCACAGCTCTGAAGTGTTTAAACGTAGGACATACAGCAATAACAATTAAACAACAAAAGACAACGGCTGGAATATTTTTCAATTGCTCCTAGATATATGTCAGATTTAAAGGCAATATGGACTAAAGTCTCCTAATAGGTAATATGAATGCAGTCCATGGAGGATTGATGTGTTGACGTTTCGACCCCTAAGGAATCATTTATTGCATAAATGTTCATTTTTCACCTATAGTGAACTCGAAGAACCACTGTTTTTTTTGATTAAGTTATCAATATTCAGGATTCAATGGATATCAGGGGCAAATTTACTTTTGTATCACAGAATGCGGCACAGCAAAGGAACTTTCTGCATTGCTTGAAAGGGAGAGCAGAAATGCTCCATATTTACAAATGTTTTTTTTTTTTTAGTTTTATATAGTGCGAACTAGACCCAAAGATATCGGGTATCTGAGCGCTTTACATGAGCACCAGTTTCGTTACACAAGGACACATTCATTTTTTTTTTGTTAGGCACGGGGAGATTAAGTGATTTGCCCAGAATCACAGGATGTTGAGCGTCATTGCGGAGACTCGAACCTGGTTCCTCAGCTTCGAAGTCGACAGCTCTAGCCGTAAGGCTACATCCTCTCCAAACATATGGAGCATTTCTGGTCTTTCTCTTTTCACTGGCGCACTATGTTCTGTCTAGCGCAAATGCAGGCACCCTTGCAAAATAGTGCAAAGATGCCTATGTTATGGGCAGGTTTGTTTTTGTGTAGGAAGCAATGCCTTCCTGCGTGAAATCAATCCTTAGAGGCATACTCCTATTTCTATTCAGAGAGTAGCACACATGGAAAGAGGAAGTAGAGGAGAAATGAAGATATTTCCACTTGTTACACCTCTATCGGGTAGGATCAATATTTTAGCGCAAGCCCGGGTGTGTAAGTCTTGTAAATCTGGGCTGTGTCAAAATACATGGGTAGATGGATGGGAACGGCCATGCGCCACCCATGTAACACCTGCCCAACGCAAAGTAACTTTGTATTTACTAAACTACGCAAAGCTATGCAAAGTGGATTTGCATGGCTTAGTTAATGCCAAAAAGGATTCTACTTCTAGTAGCCTGTGGAAAAAGCCTTATAAATTGGATACTATTTTCAATATTTTTGTCTTTCAAATAATTATTTGTTGATATATAAGGGCAGATTTACAAAAGTTTTGCGACCGGATTCAAGCTAGCCTGGCTGATAAGGGGTGGCATGGTGAGCAAAAGAACGATGGATTTAACCCAGATCTATTGACTGGGGGTGAATGTTTGATTTGCTCTGCATTCCGTCCACCATCTGTGTGTCTTTTGCTTTCTCGCCCTAAGTGCGCCGGGTATGCCCAGACATAGGTCCCGGGCTCACTGTGCCACTGGATTCAAGCTAGCCTGGCTGATGTGGGGTGATTCCCCGGAACTGGTTCCAGGATGCTTGTTTCCGGTCCAGGGAGGACCTGGCTTGACAGTTCGGGCTGAACTGTTCCCATGAGGCACAGGGTCAAGACTGATTTGCATATGGCTGGGTCTAAACTGGGGTGGCATGGTGAGCAAAAGAACGATGAATTTAACCCAGATCTATTGACTGGGGTGACTGTTTGATTTGCTCTGCATTCCGTCCATCATCTGTGTGTCTTTTGCTCTCTCGCCTAAGTGCGCCGGGTATGCTCAGACATGGGTCCCGGGCTCACTGTGCCACTGGATTCAAGCTAGCCTGGCTGATGAGGGGTGATGCCCCGAAACCAGTCCCAGGATGCTTGTTTCCGGTCCAAGGACGACCTGCCTTGGCAGTTCGGGCTGGACTGTTCCCATGCGGCACAGGGTCAAGACTGATTAGCATATGGTTGGGTCTAAACTGGGGTGACATGGTGAGCAAAAGAACGATGGATTTAACCCAGATCTATTGACTGGGGTTGAATGTTTGATTTGCTCTGCATTCCGTCCATCATCGGTGTGTCTTTTGCGTCACCCTTGCGCCATGCAAGGTAACACAAGGGCGACGCAAAACCTAGATGAGATTCACCAAGCCATGCAAGCCACCTTGCATGGCCCTGTGGTACTTGGTAAATCTATAGCAACGCAAGGCAGCACAAGTCGCTTACTCCGCCCCAGGGAGGCATTCCATGGGTGGAGCGTGGGTGCTTCCACTCATCCCCCCATGGATTTTGGCGCATTCCCAAATTTACCATGATTGGTGGACCTGGGAATGCAGCAAAATGTTATGCCTTCCCAGGGGAGGCGTAACGAGAAGAAATATCGAATATTTCTTCTAGTTTTTCCTCTATGTGTGCTGCATTTTGCAGCACATGTAGAAAGGAGAAGTAGCCTCAAAGGATTGTTTTTGTGCAGGAAGGTGTCCTTTCCGGCACAAAACAGTCCTAGTAACTGTGATCATATGTACAATCATGTTGAAAAAAGTAGAAAACAGCCAACACTTGTATCGTCACAAAGTGACTTCTTCAAGGCTGTAGATGTGTACAAACATATGATCACTCAGATGTATCTTAAAATTATACACATGTTTCAGAAATACAAATTACAACTGTATTCAGGTGCCCTGAAAAGGAAGGGGCTCCTGCGCCTGTGCTCCAAAAAATGAAAAGAATTGAAGAATTTTAAAGCATGTGGTAAGTAACATTATATCCAAAAGTGTACAAAGTAGAAGTGATGGTGATCCTATCGATATTCATGAATAAAGATGAGTCGTAATATAAGTAATACCAGAAGTTGCGGAAATCGTGAAATCCAGAGTATTCAGACTCATAGTCCCATAAAAGTAACTACAAGCACCAATATCCACCCAGTGCACAGATAAGAGTGACACACGCCCAGTTGGCCACAGAGGAAAAAGGTACTGACCTAGGCAAGAAATAATATCCTGGTAAGCAATTAGCAAGTAGAGGGATTTGGAGAGCCAAGGTCTGATTGTCAGACAGAACCTGAAGATTAATAGAGTTGGTTATTCCACAGCAAGAGAAAAAAATTGTTAAAAGTTAACGTATTATGTTGAATACGTTGCAAACCTTACAAGAGTCAAGCAAGAAGATGCCCCCATCCATCAGATATCAATGGATCAGTTCTTGCATCCAATGTTGGTGATTTATAGAGACAAAGTTACGTTGTGAATATAGTCTTATAATATTTGAAAGCCACAGGTAGCCTAGTGGGGGAAGTAAGCAAAATCATAAGATTAATGTACCCCTATAGATTAGTGTAATTTAAGATAGAGGGGAATTCTTTATATGTCGTGGAGCTAACCTGTGGTCCAAAGATGCAGAATTGGGTCTCCTCCTTTAACTATCTGGTGCAGTACAATAAAAACAGCTGAAGTTCCAAAGACAATCCTAATATAGTCTGAAAAATCTCACCTGTGGACCATAAATTCTGTCGATGGTCCAAAAATGTGTCCGCAACTTTAGATGTGACAGCGATGGGTTAGAGATAATACGAACGGTAGTTGATCATAAGTCAGGTTGCTCTGAAAAACTTCAGCCATTTGTACCGTACTGCACCAGATAGTTACAGAGGACAACCCAATTCTGCATCTTTGGACCACAGGTTGGTTCCACGACATATAAAGGATTCCCCTCTATCTTAACCTACCCAAACTATAGGGGGACATTAATCTTATGCTTTCGCTTACTTCTACCACTAGGCTACCCTTGACGTTTGAATATTATGAGACTACGTTCATGACGGAATTTTTTCTCTATAAATCTCCAACATTGGATGCAAGAACTGATCTATTGATAACTGATGAATGGGGGCATCTTCTTGCATGACTTTCGAAAGTTTTGCAACGTACTCAACATAATACGTTAACTTTTAGTTCATTTTCTCTTGCTGTGGAATAACCAACTCTATTCATCTTCAGGTTATGTCTGGTAATCAGACCCTGGGTCTCCAAATCCCTCTACTTGCTAATTGCTTACCAGTATATTATTACTTGCCTAGGTCAGTACCTTTATCCTCTATGTTCAACGGGGCATGTTTCACTCTTATCTGTGCACTGTGTGGATATTGGGCTGGTGGTTACTTTTGTGGGACTATGAGTCTGAAAACTATGTATTTCAAGCTTTCCAAAACTTCTGTTATCACTTCTATGATGACTCATCTTTATTAATGAATATTGATAGGATCACCATCACTTCTACGTATCTTATTTTACACACTTTTGGATATAACGTTACTTACCACATGCTTTAAAGTTCTTCAATTCTTTTTATTTTTTGAAGCACGGGTGCAGGTGGCCCTTGCTTTCCAGGACACCTGAATACAGTTGTAATTTGTATTTCTGAAACATGCATATAATTTTAAGATACATCTGAGTGATCATATGTTTGTACACATATACAGCATTGAAGAAGTCAATTGTGACGAAACACATGTTGGCTGTTTTCTGCTGTTTTCAATATGCTTGTACAGATGATCACAGTTACCTGACTTCTGTCTAAAATAAATTAAAGATTTTAAATATCTACAAGAATCCTTACTTTATGGACTGATTTTATTTGGAGTTCCATTGGGTGCTTTGGTATCTTTGTTTATATTGTTTACACAGAGGATGTTTTTGACCAATGTGTGCTGGTAGTAGGGTGCTGGGTACCACAATAGCACCACCTCAACTAACCTGTTGCTCTTCGATTGACAGGAACCTCCACATATACTTGCTGTAAGAGGGGCGGTCCTGTAACCATTACTACCAACCGCATTGTATTCACAAAAACAATCCTGCCTGCAATGCAGACACCCTTGCACGATGGACCTCAGGCCCAGTAGAGCCGATTTGCTCACTTTTGGGCTCCATTCCCTTCTGCTGGCCTGCCCTAGCTACCAGAAGCCTTTTTCTTCAGGCCTCTAAAAGAGCACTTTTTGCACGGAACTCAGTTTTCTGGCTCCCTGCTCCAGACCTGCCATCATCCTGCACTCCTGAGGCTTTCTTCTGCTTTGGGGGGATGTTTTCCACAGCCCCTACACAGCCAGCAAGCATAACACCCTCCCTCCCACACTCCGCAGGCCTCATGCCCTGCTAGCCATCTTAACTAGCAACGTTAAAGGTTAGTCCAAGGGAACCAACCAGGGTTGCCCAGCAGATCTATTCTCCCAAGTGTTCCTCAGCGGGCATAAGGGTGTCAACACCACTAGCCCTG
Source organism: Calotriton arnoldi (assembly GCA_963921515.1). Lineage (NCBI taxonomy): Eukaryota > Metazoa > Chordata > Amphibia > Caudata > Salamandridae > Calotriton > Calotriton arnoldi. Next base: position 8,213,598 of record CAWUFW010000004.1, on the reverse strand, counting down.
GAGATACCCATCCAAGTCCTGGGGGCAGCTGGAGTCAAAATCCCAAAGTCCATCCTTGCAGGGCATCCAATGGCTTTGCCTTTCAGCTAGGCATCCTTTTTCTGTCATTGCTCCAGGGTCCAGTGTCTTCTCATCTGTCTCTCCTTGTCAGGGGTTTTTAAATGAGGGTGGAAAGTTCTAGAAGACAGACACCCCTGGTCAATCCTATGGTGCCACATCATCATTTCAGCCCTGTCTCAACCCTTTAGCGTAGCATTCTGGTACAATACAATATGACGACTTCTAGTTGTCTGTGGAAAGAGCTTCCCTGAAAGCCTCAGCTCCATCCAAGATGACACAGCTGCCTGATCCCTTCCCACCAAAACTTCAGTGGTGATTCCCAACTGTGTTGGCTCCAAAGGTATGGCCCGCCTTTGTTCCCATGGGCCTGGGCTGTGCCATCCCAGCTGCTATGTGACAAGCTAATTAACAGATGTAAATTCCCTCCCAACCCTTTCTTTTCCCAGGAACTGGGTCAAGCCCTGTTGATTGTTCTATTTGGTGAGGAGTCCTTTGTTCCCTCTACTGGGGAGCAGAGTAACTAACTTGGCCCAGTGGAGGGGACATAGGCTTGGAATCTGCTTCTGAGTTGTGCCAGGGAAATGTGACAGGTCTTAAAGCAGAGTGTAGATATCATGTTAGGGACGGTAAATCTACACTCAGGTGCATGTTTCCCCTAAACTAGTACCTCACTGGACCCTGTAGGCCTAAGTGAGGTCAAATTGTACTTTAGAGCAGATGAGTAGAACTGTGTAAGCACCACAGATCCTCCGTAAGCACTACAGACCTACACTATGAATGCCCACTCACATTATAAGGTCTTCCCTAGGTCAGTACCAATAACTGAAGAGTCCCTTCTGCAACAGGTTACTTGTGTGCAGATACCAGGCTGCGCAAGAATTGTAGTCTCCCAAGCGCAGCCTTCACATGCGTATGCTCAGGTTTTCTCATGTAACCAGCCCAGGGGCTCTCATGCTAGCTGCACAGCAGCTGTCTTGTCTTAAAAGGCAGACACTGGTGGTTAGCACTCAGTCTATTTACTGTGAATTTACCATGAGTGGGACTCAGGTGTGGAGACTCACACATCGTAAAAGTCCCAAAACTGTGTAGTAAAATGCAAAAATTCCTGAGGCACTGAATGGGCTTAACCCATCTGCTACACATACATTCTGGTACAAAGAAGGGATATCAGAGTAATCAAGATTATCTGTAAGTATTAGCGCCATTATGAGTGCCCTATCGTAGCTGGAATAGACCATCACTGTTTTAGCTTTGCTCTTGTATATTCTACTAGAAGAAAAGCACCCCCTCCTGTTTCAGCCAGGCTCTCAGTCCTGAAATCATTAGACCTAAAAGCAGCAGTATTGGCTGCTCAATATTTAATGTTAACATGCTGGGAAGTTTCCAGAGTGGCAGCTGGCTTTTCTATTGTTAGATGCTGAGCACATTCACCATCTCTGGGGCCTGGTCATGGCATCCTGCCTTCCAGGAATGGGCCTGCTGTTTCTTTTGTGCAATATCGCCCTTTATATCTTTATATATTTTACAATTATGTTTCCAATACCTTGAGGTTTGAATTTGCACATACGCGAAGCATTTCCTGGAAGAGGGTGGGATATAGATTGGCCTGTCAGCAAATCAGGTACCAAAGATTTCCAGGGGTGGGCTATCACACAGGAAATAGGGGTTTCCCAACTGACAGGTGGCATGAAAAATCTGATAAAAATCTGAAAGGAAGTTCTATGTACTGCAAGCCCTACTAGCCTTTCAGAGGTACTAACATTTCATGATGCTCTAACTCCAGGACATGTGGAGTTCTTCTTGATGATAGAAGAGTTTTTCCCACAGAAATCCTCTCTAACAAAACATAGACAGAATATAGCAAGCACTGGCAAAGCGAGTAGGCGTGGTTTTCATTTGGTAAATCATTCAAACAGAGGCATGTGGAAATGCTAAAGAGGTGATGATAATAGTGGTGTTGGTAATGATGCTAATCGTGGTGGTGCAAATGGTTGCAGTGGTGGCACTGGTGGTGGTGACCGCGGAGGATGGTTTGGCAGAATTAGTAATGGTGGTATTGGTGGTGTTAGTGAGATCTGAATGTGTCATTTTTTAGTACATTTTTCAAATGTGACATAATTCCTCTTGCTTTGTAATGTAGGCACTCTGTAGGAGGCAGAATGACACAACAAACTGCAGATAGCAGGAACACTATTCTGGGTGAAGCTAAAGCCCACTCTATGTCAAGTTTAAAGAATTGGGAATGATAAGTATTTTGGATAGCAACGCTGTCAAGCCTATAAATTGGACAGATATTTGTGTGGAAGGAAAAATGTCATGAACTTTCATGCATGCCAACACCTTAGTGGAAGACTATAGAATACAATAAGAGAGACATACTTTTGTCCAGTGACTTAAAGGGGAGAAGAGGCACACAGAGACGTGGGAACAGGAAGACAGGGAGGCACAAGACAGGGTGGCTCTGGGAAATACAAGGACAAGGAGACACATTAATAGGGTGATACATGAATAAAGAGGCAGAAATAGATGTGGATAGTGAGAGAGGGAACTCTGGGACAAGAGGCTCTGGGACTGAGAGGCAAGGAGATAGGGACAAAGGGATACAGAGACTCCAAAGGAGGAGGCACCAGGATAGGGTAAACAAGGTCAACTGAGACAGAAGTAAACACTTCACTCTCAAGACCCTCAAGACCCTGATTTACTCCCACAAGGTATGGTTATTGAGAGGAATTTAGGAGCTTTCAACTACTTGTGCTGGCGATGTCTTCAACTACAGTGAGGCATCTACAAGATTTCGAGTCAGTGCTACAATCAAGTAGCGATGAGGATCAGGTAAACCAAAGATACTTTATTGCAATTTAAGACACTCCAGCACCTTGATTCTCCTATCCAGAACCTTGTAGACTACATGCCAAGTTTCCAGCCCTCCAGGCTTTTCAAAGGCACCAGTTTAAAATCTGCAGCTTTCATTTTCAGTCTTTCTTTGCTATTTTACCAACCCTCGGATTAGATTGAAAACAATAGGCAAATGGCATGCTCAAACCCTAAATCCCCATACGGCCGATTTAATTCTTGGTGGTAAGGATCCTCCATTGCAACGGCGACGGAGTATCCTTACCACCAGAAATGTGGCCCACCCACCAAATTTAAATGTGGGTGGAACTTAGGGTTAATCACGGTGGAGACTACTTTGTCTCAGCCGTGATTAATCCCCTTTGACGGCCTTGCGGAGTATGGAGCGACGGAGGCTGACCTGTCATTCCGCCCACCTAATTTAGAAGGGCAGAATTACAGGTCAGTTTTTACTGCTGGTCCCCACCAGGAAAACCCTGGTGGTAAGGGGCAGAGAAAACTGCTAAATGCTCCCTTGCCATGGGAGAGTACACCCATGGTGAGGGGAGCACTGTCTTTTTTATTTTTACCAAGAAAATCCCGCTTCTGGATTTTCCTTTTGAAAATAAAAAAAGTAAACTGTTTCATACAGGGCTCCGTCCCGTTGAGGGAGCCCTGCATCGATCAGTAAAATTCATTGACAGGAACTGCTGTGATGGCTGTTCCTGGCAATGAATTATAAATGACTGACAGCTTGCTGATCATTTATAATTTTGGCGGGCATAGTAGTCTTGGTCTCGCAAATGTAAAGTCCTCTGCCAGGCCAACGGAGATTACTCAATCTGCCAATAAATAAATCAGGCCCTAATTCTGGTATGTTGTACCCTAATTTCAAAAGCAGAGCCAAATATTGTTCTTATTTTGGCAATTTAACAGAGGAAGTGTAACTATAAGTAAGAGAATGCTATGTGTTTTAGTTAAAAGTCGGAACTGGCTAAACATGTTACACACATGATGACATCAGAACCCTCCTTGTTCGGGTAGAAACAGTGGCCCTCATCCTCCTTGACCTCTCAGCAGCATATAACACTGTATCCCACCACACACTCATCAAGAGACTCCACCACAGCGGGATCCAGGGAGACATCCTCAAATAGATCGTATCCTTCCTCACAGGACGAACCCAGAGAATCGACCTACCACCCTTCACTTTGGAACCGAAGAGCACCATCTGCGGCATCCCTCAAGGTTCATACCTCAGTCCCACCCTGTTCAACACTTACATGACATCCCTGGCCAACATCGTCAGAGCCCATGGCCTCAACATCATATCCTACGCAGACGACACCCAGCTCATCCTGTCGCTCTTAGAAGACCCCTCCACCACTAGGACCAACTTCCACAACTGCATGACGATTGTCTCCGACTGGATGAAGACCAACTGCCTGAAGCTCAACACGGACAAGACGGAATTGCTGATTTTTGGGAACAACACCTCCCCGTGGAATGACACCTGGTGGCCCCTTAAACTCAGACCCACACCGACAGACCACGCCCACAACATTGGCATCATCCTGGAAAGCAAACTCACCATGAAATGCCAGATCAATGCAGTCTCCTCTGTCTGCTTCCAAACCCTCTGCATGCTCTGAAAGATCTTCAGATGGCTCCAAGTCAACACCAGGAAAACAGTCACACAAGCTCTAATCACCAGCCGGCCGGACTACAGCAATGCGCTATACACAGGAATCACCACCCAACTCTTGAAGAGACTCCAGACGATCCGGAACTCAGCTGCCAGACTCATCCTTAACCTCCCCAAATGGGCCTACATCAACCCCCACCTCAGGAACCTCCACTAGCTCCCCATCCAGAAAAGATGGCAATGTAAGATGCTGACTCACGCCTCCACAACCAAGGACCAGCATACATCAACCACTGCCTGCACTTCCACCAACCCTTCAGACACCTGCGCTCCACCTCCCTTGCCCAGGCACACACTCCCCACATCCGCCGAAGCTACAATGGAGGATGATCCTTCTCCTACCTCGCCGCCAAGTCCTGGAGGAACCTTACCCTTCACCTCCGAACAGCATCCACTCTCCTGGAATTCAGAAAGGGACTTAAAACCTGGCTTTTCGACTGATCCCATTAAGAACTTAGCACCTGGATATCCTCTCGGGTGATTAACCGCGCTCTGTAAATGTGAGTTCATTGATTGATTGATTGACATAACATGGGGTCACTTTGCAGCTTTGAGTATGAAAGAGGCACTTGCATGTTCCCTCTGCAAGCTTTAAATCTTTTTCATGTGTTGAACAATCACAAATTACATCAAAAACAAATCTAGATATAAGTCCAAAAGCTTCCATGATCAACCAGATGCCCTTCTATCCTTGTACTTATTGAATTACAAAAATAAGCGCAAAGCCATTAGGTCTGGGTGTAAGGTTAGCAATGATAAGCTGAGAGCGGGAGAGGAAGAGAAATGTAAAATAGTCCCTAGTGCATTCCAATGCATGCACTGTATCCACCAAAACAACCAACAGCAATAGCTAGGAGACCAATACTTCTTTGCCAAGCCAATGACTAAAAGAGGATGGTCAGAAAGGGACAATGTTTGAAAGGGGAAGGTCCAAAGCCCACTGTATGTATACTTAAAACTATAGGCCTGTTTAGAGTACTGCAATGCCAAACCCAGATCTAACTAAAGAACACCCCAAGGTGTTACTGCCCCGTATAGCTCACTGTTCAACACACCAAGGCATTTTTATCCTACTCTGTTCCATCCTAGGGCATTTAGTTGCTTCTGGCTCACTAGTGTGGACACCCCTCTGTAATGTCTACAGAGACAACCTGGACCCAGGACATTAGCACACCCTCAACCTCACTATGTAACACAAGTGCACAACATGTCTATAGAACATCCTAAGGCTCTGAAGGTCCTGCATCACTGTATGAAATACTGAAGACTCACAACTTTCCTGTATCAACACATGGACAAAACTTCTGCAGTATTTTCAATCGCGTCTCATTGTGTCAATGCTTGGAAGGTATTATCAAACCAACTATTTTAATGGTCCTGGAGCCTTAAAAACGATCATCCCTAGATATCTCTGTTAATTCCCTTTCTCCGAACTACAAAATCGACCATATTATACGCCTGTTTTCTATCCCTTTCTACCACACTGCGTGTGAATGTAAAGCAAGCCCTGTATGTCTGCCCTGTGGGGGTGGATTGTCATCAAAGGACTTCGTCTGATGCTTCAAGTGGCTTACGGCTGAAGCTGCAGACATTGCAAGTGCATTTCTTGTAAAGATCCTTTCTCTGCAGCTTCCTGCCAGCCCTGTCCAGGGCATGAATGCTAATTACCATGGATGCTGTTCCAGCCCCAGTCTCTTAATGGAGGCGGATGACTTGGCAAGGCTCCTCAAGGCTTTTAGATGCCGTCACCTGGCTTCCTTCCAGTAGCCTGTATTTTTAGAAGTCTCTTCGGGACATTAAAATCTGTGGCCAGGATGACATCTTATCCTTCCTTATCCTTCTCTGGAGAACTCGACAAGTACGCCTCCAAAATATATCACCACAAGCTCCCCTTTAAAGTCCCTTCTCAGGTAATACTCAATTCTGAGCTACCAGAAAACACTTCTCTAAAATGTTTTGGCCAGGTTCCCCACATTTAGGAGATGTTTACAAAAGGAAATTCTTGCAGATGCCCTTCTAGTAGATATTGTTGCAAGTATCCAAGTACTAGGAGATGGTATTAAAGAAAAATGTGTGTACTTGCCCTTGCATAAAATGATATGTTATTCAACATCTCCAGCTTCCAGAAGATATATCCACAGTTCCAGTAGATAATCTTTAACTCCACGCCTCACCCCTTTAGAGGTACCAACTTCTAGAAGATTGCCTAACAGAGCACCCTCTAGAAGACTCTCTATATAGAAAGTATGTAGTTATATCTCCACTCGCGAAACAACTCAGATGATCTCTTCAAGGTTATTATTCATGCAGATTTACAATTCTTTTGGGCGGTTCGTTCAAGAGAAACTCTTCTGAAGCACTTTTTAAATGGGAGGACGGTGATATTTGTCAAATAGGCTTTAATCAACTTTTGTTTATACTTAAACTGCTTCAAAAAAATTGGTGACACTTTTAAAACAAGCAGTGGCACAGCCAGAAAGTGTTTCTTCATTGGTTGGTGAATGAGTGTGTGGTTAAGTGGATGAACACGAGAAAGAGTCAATGGATGGATCAATGAATGGGTGAGCGAGTGCATTGATAAATGGGTGTATGAATGAGCGGCCTGAAAGGAAAATGGTTGTATGGATGCGTTGTGGTGTGTTGTAGCAAGGTGGATTTACCTATGAAAACCTGCAGTGTTTTCACTTTTAGATCTTTGTTGTTTGACCTCTCCTGTAGCTTGATACCCCCCTAATGGCGTCTCAATCACTGTGATGCTATACATTTGTTATGAGCTTCGACCTCAGGGCCCACCGCTTAAAATGTGGACTTTGCTGTAGACTGATGGGTTGAGGGGCAATGAGCAGGTTTTGTATGACACATGTTCACAAACGTGAACACATGTGTAGGTTGAGGGAGAAAGAGTGGTGACTGTTGTCTGACTCAGCCTGACTTATGTACACAGGTAGCTTGGTTGCAGATAAGGCCAAGTCTAAATTGTTATAATGCAGTTAGACACAGAACTGCATCATTCTTTTGGTTATTAAAGTGTAGTGTTTTTCACTTTGCATATGCTTTGTGTACGTTTTGCTGTGCCCATAATTTATATGTAAGGTCAAATTTCCTGTCAGTGAATTCCCTTTCTGAGCGGAGGTAACTGTTGTGCCCACCACCTGGCAGATCAAAGGCCGCAGAGGGCAATAGGCCCATTGGGTTTTGAAGTGGCATAGCTGATTTCCAGCAACTGCTAGGTAGGGGACAAAGCGAGGCCTGTGTGTTCAGGGTTAAACTTAGGGACATGGTGTGCTCAAATTTTGGAGAGATATGGCATTTTGGATTTTTCACAGAATGCTATACGCGAGTAGAACTGTCAGTGGCATGATTCTATTTCTGGCAAATAGAGTGGAGGGATGATGTGGCGTCTCTAGATTGGGTGGGTGTTTTACCAATCACAGATGTCTCCACCACCCTTTTAAACCCTGCACTGGCAGGCCTAGGGGGGTCTGGAAAAAAAGGGGAAAGGACCAGTGCCAATGGCAGGTGCCCTAGTGGGGTACTCCTGACTGTACGAGGGGAGTGAATGGGAATCCATGCAAGGACGGTGGCACCAACCCCCATATATTCCAGTAGGTCAAATGGGTATTAGCTAGGCCTGCTGAAGTGCCCTCAAAGAGGGGTCCCTTCTTGACTCCTGTTCAGACTGGATTTGCTGGAGTTCTTAGAGAGTGGTCACTATAGACCCTGACTTTTGCCCACAGTCACCTTGCTAGAGGATGAATGCCTTGTAGCTGGGCCCCTGAGCGGCTGCTCATTTGGTCTATTGGAGAGATCCAGTAGGGTGGTGCTTAGGAAATAAAGACCAGGCCGTGGCAGCAAGGGTGGCCAGGAGCCCTTTTAGTGAAGCTGCTGTTTTTAAGAAGAGGAAGTAGTGGTGCCAGAAGTTGTAAGGGTCTAAAGAAATCTTCTGAAGAAATCCAGGGTACAGCTGACTGGGGGATACCACTATGAGCAAAAAGCTCCAAAACCTGCAAGGAATGTTCTAAAGGGGCCGAGATAGCCTAATGCGAATTCGCTACTTCGACACTACATTCTCTTTTCTCCCGGTGGGAGCCTTGAGGCTGTGGTCATCTGCCAGCATCAAAAAACGTTGTTATGACGTTATGGCCCTTTTCATGGAGCTACAATGGGATTATCCTTAGCGTTAGTTAATTCTGTGTTAACATTTACTCATTCTCTAGAGGTGAAGGCCTGCCTGAGAAGGGTTTGGCTTAAATGAGCTGCACTCCGTTGGAAGGTGTATCCACCCTGGGGCATTGGGAACACTGCACGCTCTTACCCTCCCTATTGACCCCACACCTAGGCTGCAGAGAAAGGAAACCAGACTCATCACCCGGCACAAGGGGCAGAGTGTCCGGTGAGTTGGAAAGCTGGCAGGATCCTGTGGTCAACTGACTCCAACGCGCGATCCCAGAGAGAAAGTGCGTGGACGCCCAACAGAAGAATAGCGGTGCTGCAAACCAAGGACACACTCACTGGTGCAAAGAAAGAAAGAGTATTTATTGAAAGCATGGCAGCAACATCACAGGGCAGTGGCATATCGACTTGTATCATCACTGTCCTTGATGTTTGCAACCACCACCCTGGCATTAAGATTACAAGCTGGATTTCATAAACTTCATTTAATTAAATTGAGTGTGGCTGAGGTTTAGGAAGCCTTTCTCGAAAGACAGACCACATGTTCACTTTATGCACTTTTGGACTGACTAAGTGATGGTTTGTTTCTATCTGATAAATACTTCATGTTATTGATTTCTGTTTTCAATTACGTTTGCCTCAAATCTGTAGGATCACTCGAGAGAGATCTAATTTTAATGTTCAAACCTGTAAGCTTATTTCACTGATCATAAAAGGTTATTATTGTCAAAGGCAGTATGCCTCTTGTAATTCATAGTGGTTAATTTGATTTTGAAAAGCTCCTGTCCAGGCAACAGGCCTTTAAGGAGGAATTGTTGTTTTTCCTTCTTCAGGCTTGCAGGTACACATTTTGTTATTGGTTTATGAGGTTGGTTGCCTTCTGTGGCAAATCTTTAAGGGAGGTAAGATTCACACCAGGTATGCTTGCAAGGCCCACCAGAAGGGGGCCCAAACTGTTGAGCCCACTGTAATTTTGTAAATGGTTGTCATTTTGTGCATTGCATTTAATTATGTGATATTATAGTACTTTTTCTTTGAAGTTTTCTCCACGTTTAAAACCAATGTAATCTGGTTGCAGCACACTTAAAAAACGATCACCCAATAAAACTGCTACCAAAATCTAGGAAAAGGTGGTAGCCAAACAACTTTCAGGATTTCTAGATGACGGTAATTGGGCATAATGGCTTCCTACACCCAGCCCCAAGTGACCAAATTAGGGAATAGCATTCCTACATCTCAGAAGCAACTTTTCAATCACAGGTCTTTCAGGAAACAAATCAAAGCCTTCCTGTTCAAGCAAGAGCATAGATTCTTGCCTCATTTCACACTGGTCACCTCTGTTTCAGCTGGGTCTGTTATAGTTCAGTGCCAAAAGGCCACTTAGGTGGTTTATGTTGTGCTTTCTAAATAAATCAATCAGAAACATCAGTTCAAGTAAAAACACCTCCTGGATGTTGGTGTCTGGAGTGTTATTGCTGTGAATTGCTGCTTTGCCTTGAACTTTTCTGCCTTACTATCCTGAGAGTCAAGTGCTGAAAGGGTTAATTGGTCCCCAGTGTGATAGTCCTTGGTACGGAGGCCTCAGGGCAACAGATGAGAGAGGTCCTCAGTGATACATTTGGGCATAGTAACTTCTGATAGACCAATGACCCCCGAACTGATTTCTCATATGGATGCATGCATGGGTGAATGGATGAGTGAGTTGACAGGGTTATGCAAGGATGAATAAATGAATTACTGCATAAGCGAGTAGATGGGTGCCTGAAAGAGAGGCTGAGTTTGCACCCTGAGTGTAAGCAGCAGCATATACTCCATATGGAACAAATGGATGTTGACCTAGGGAGATGCAGTGTTACGTTGGCTTTAGCAGCAGGCTCTGTGTTAAAGGAGCCAACACTAGAAAGCAGAGGTTGGCGGGTATTATTCCACTAACACCTTTCCACATCAAGGAAACACAACGTGCACCTGAACAAGACAACTAAGAGTTATTTTTTTTTATAAATGGACCCTAGTCTTGTTCAAGGGAGTTAAAGGAAACTGGGTTACTGGTTGAGGGGGGTGAAATCCTCTTCAAGCAGCAACCACAATTCTTGTCCGGGTGAGGCACAAGCAAACCCCAAATTAACCTCTGCTCAATCCTCTGGTAGCTTGGCACAAAAGTAGTCAGGCTTAACTGTCATGTGTCCCAGTTAGGCCTAGAGGGAAATACTGCCATTTTTACATGTACACAGGTTTCTTCCTAATGTTGCCTTCACTCTCACACAATGACTTCTGACACACATTTGCATCCGTGACAGTGGATTAGTTTCTTGGAAACTATACTTGCTTACAGAATCAACTTTGCAAGAACACTATCATGCTACCTTGACACCATGTACAAGGTTTATGCATACATTATGCAAATGTGCTTGTTATTTCGTACATATGGTGACATAGCTATCTGTAACACACAAACAATGGCAGCCTGATCAAGATCTCGGCCCAAGGCAAGGATGCCTTTTGTTATAAATAAACATCAGTTTCCGGGTGTTGGCAGAGGAGTGCTGTCATTGGCGAGGTCTCTACATACTAATACTTCGGCCCAGCAGCCTGCTGATACCTCTACGAGTGGTGTCCAGCTCGTGACCACGACAGGAACGTACACTCTTTCCCTTCAGGTAATGGGGGCTGGATCATTCAGTACGTGGATTAATGGCAGAACACACACACGCATGCCCTAGACACTTGGGTGGAACGCATAGTAGGAGTATACCAGATTTCTATATTATTTTATATGCTTACATATAAACATTGTTTCAGCATAATGGTAGAACTTTTCATCCTGTTCACTGTCCTAATACTTCTAATAACTTTCATTTGCTTCTGTCTATTAATCATTGCAGCACATATATTTTATACAATACTCACTGTGGTACAATAAATATTGAAAACGTCCCACTGTGTATTCCTTGTACACTTCTCTGAGAAAAGGAGAGCAAGAGTGACTGAGCAAAAGGGTTTTAGATCTGTTACCACAATTCCTGGGTGATCAGGGTTGTCATGTTCAGTAGCTGCCAGAACCATTTGCTACCCGCCTAGGGTTAGGGGGGCTTATGGAGGCACTGTGAGATAGCTGGCGTATAGGATGACATATCCTGAGGGGGTGCATGGAATCAGTCTGGCACCATCCCAAAGGTTATGCTGTCCACCGTAGGGTAGAAACTACATGACATAATGTAGAGGCAATGTTTAAAATATTTATGCAGCACTTCAAACAGTAATAAAGTGAAAACACAACACAAATAACATCCCACAACAATTTAGAAAAAAAGTTAAATGTAATAAATTATTTGAGGCCAATATGACAAAAATCCATTCAGTAGAGCCGGAAATATGTAATTTTAAAGATTCAACTGAAGATAGCGTCTAAAAGCACAAAGGGCCAATTATGGTTATCTGGATGCACCGGACCGGGCCAAAGTCACAACTTCCAGCCAACTGAGATGGAGTGCATGCTGTATAGAGGGACCAAGTTAGGTCCTATTAAGAAAGTACCTTATATCCTGAGTGTGGAGCGTTATGATGATGTGCTATGCAGCGGCAGGTCCATTGAGCTGCAGATGGCCAAGCTAGGTCCTGCTTCAAGGATGCATCACCATCGGCTGTTCAGATAAAGCCATCAACGAGGCTTGAGATAGGATGTCCAGGGTCGCCGCCAAGGATGACGTCAACAGAGGCTTGTGATGCGAAGTCCTGTATCGGGGATGTGTCGTGCAGTGAAGGTTGAGAGAGGCTGAGGGCTGCGATGCAAGGTCCTGCATTAGGGATGCGTCGCGCAGCAGCGGTTCTGATACAGGGCTGCGAGGAGACGCGTTGCGCTGCATCAGTTCTGCCCAAAAGTCCACAACTGGGTGGACATAGAACATTCAGGCCCACTTGCAAGGGTCCAGGTCTGGGGTGGCACCACTTGAGGGGGCAAGACTCGAAGCACAGAGTCCAGGTGCTGGGTTCACAGTGGTTGGAGACTTTTCTGTCCCTGAGGCTCCAATCAGGAGGCCAGCCAACTAGCCCTTGGAGTCACTCTGGTGCTCCTGATTACAAGATACATGTCCAGTTCTTCTCACTCAGACAGCAGGGCAGCAGAACAGCAGGGCAGATGAGTAGCTGGGCAGCAGAGTAGCACTCCTTTTTGCAGCACAGCAGTCCTTCTTAGTCTTCCACAGGTTCAAAAGTGTTCTGAAGAGTTGGGTCTGAGGGTCCAATTTTTATAGCAGGTGCCAGCTTTGAAGTAGGAGAAGGTTTTAGAGGTTTCCACCCCCACAGGTGTTTGGAATTTCCTGCCTCCCTGCCCTGGCCCCAGCTTGCCTAGGGGCACAGAAACTAGTGTCAAACCCTTGTGAGTGTGCTGAGTCAAATGCTATGTGATGTGCGAGTGTGATAGGTGATAGCTATACACAAAGACGAACTGCCAGCCATACATAGTTATGTAACCCAGGATGCAGGCTCCAGGCAGCAAATGGTTGGGACAAAAAATGCCAACTTTCTAAAAGTGGTGTTTTCATAATTGTGATTTAAAATCCAACTTTACCACTAAAGAGGGTTTTTAATTACAATTCTTTAGACACCAACCTCAAAATCTCTACCTGCTCCCAATTGAAAGTTATAACAGAGTTTTTCACTACCAGGACATGTAAAATTCAAAGTACATGTCTCACTTTTGAAATACTCGGCACCCTGCCCCATAGGCTGCTTAGGGCTTAACCTAGGGGTGACATATGTATTAAAAAGGAAGGCCTAGGCCTGGCAAAAGGTTTATTTTCTAAAAAAATGGTCGAGGTGCATAAAAATTAAGTAATTTTAACAAAATTTGATGTAAGTTTCAACAATCGAAACAAACTTAGCATGCAATCCTGCAATGAGCCCTGCCTAAACTTGTGAAACAAATTTTAAAAAACTAGAGCAATGGGGTATACAAGACACAGCATGCACAGCTCATGCCCTAGGGCTTCATAGTGAACGTAATCAGTCAAAATATACCAAATAGTAAAATAATACGAAACAATGAGTAAGAAGACAATTATACAAGATTGTTTAATCAGTTGTTTGTAGGCTTGTGTTGTTACAAATGTTACATCAAACTTAAATGCAGCGAAAAAGTGATCTCAACTTTAGAGGATATTCATGGTTGAAAACATGACCCAATGCATTTCGGGTGAGAACACCCTTCATCTGGGGTAACTAAAGTTAGAGAAAGGAAGATGTTTCAATGATTACACATAAGAAGAACATACTCAAGTTAAAAAAAAAAAGACAACTTTCTAGAGGAAAGGAAAATAATACATCCATCTAAAGTCCTGGAGCGCATTATAATGTTCAAGCCATGCAAAAAAATGCCTGCGTATAACCCACCCAGCGCGCTAAAACAAAGCAATGTTACGGGGCTGCAGTGAGCAACAAAAAGACACAGGTAATGGTGAAACACATTAAAACAGAGTCTGCCCCTTAGTGAGAAGACCACGTCGGAAGTCAAGGACCAGAGGGTCGGTGTCCAGCTGGAGCACCAACAAGCCTTAGTAGCTGCAACTGGCATTGAGAGCGAAGAAGGAGCAACATTGGGACCAGCAAGGTCCAAGGTACTCACCACCAGCAGGAGAGTCAGAGCAGAAGAAGACCCTCAGTGGGCTCCCCGAGCAAGCAGGGGAACCCACTGGAGCAGAAGAAGACCCTCAGGAGGACCCACAGGCCCGAGGCACAGGAGTTGCAAGAGGACCTCGAGCAGCTCACCAAGAAGGAAGGCCCATGGTGCAGAGGATGTGGTGAGGATGCTGTACTTGGCAGGAAGAGATGCTGGAGGCTGGAGCTATTTGTAGCCCGAAGATCTCTGGAGTGCCGAGCCAACAAGCCTTGGCAACAACAAGTCGCCGCGGTGCACAGGGTTTCGGTCCCAGCAATTCTGACGAGGGATACTGTCCTCAAAATTGCAGAGAGGACAGATCAGGCCTTGAGGGAGTTGCAGAACCACCACCTGTGTTGCTGAGCCTTTTGAAGTCCGTGCGCGCCAGGAGCAGCAGACCGGTCAGCTACATTGCGGTGCCTGAAGATGCAGGGGAGTGACTCCTTCACTCCAAGGAAGATTACTTCGAGTGCCCTCGATGCCCACAGGTCTGTTGAAGATCCTGGAAGAAGCACAGACACAGACAACGAAGAAGACTTGCAGAACAGCGAGACCAGATGCAGCAAGAGTCTTCCTTGATGCAGTCTCTGTTCCAGATGAAGTCCAGCAAAGTCCAAGTGTCCAGATGGTCGAAGAGTGGCATGGTTTCAGGCTTGAGTCTTTACCCATGATGAATCTGAGGCCCCACCCACAGGTCAGCCCTTAAGTACCCTAAGGGGAGGGTTGTAATAACTCAATGGTCCCTCCTAGAGGAGGGGTTAGACAGAGGAGAGGATACTCCCATGTCCTTTGTCCAGTTTTGCGCCAGAGCAGGAGCCAATGGGCTCTACTGAACTGGCTTAAACTGGAGAATGCAAGGAGGGCACCAAATGTGCCCTTCAAAGCAGTCTGGTGCTGCTGGCAAGCGCCCCCACCCCAGCCCAATACACTAAGTCCTGTCTGGGAGGTGGTCGCACCTCCTTGCGACAGGAAACCTTCCTGAGCAGGAGGGCAGAATCATGTCTGTGGTCGGCAGCACTAGCTTGCTGTCAGACACTGCAAGGCTGTAACCTGGAGTACTGGGGGCTACCCCAAGGGAGCCCCCAGTACATGGGATCATACTTACAACACTGGAATCGGTGTTGGGGTATGATTCCAACATGTTTGATACCAAACATGACCGGGTTGGGTGCAGCCACTATATAGTTAGACATCTTGTAATGACTGATGTCCACTGTATTTATAAAAATGGCTGACCACACTTACAAAGCCTGGAGAATTGACTCCAGGGTTTGTAGGGGTGTCCTGCTCATGCAGGGGCACCCTCACACTTATAACGAAGCATCCTGCTTTCAGGACTGGAAGGCCTGCCATAGGGGTGACATAGGTTTTAAGTGCAGTGACCAAGAAAATGTATATCTGTTGTGAGGGGTGCAAGCACCAACTCACACAGGCTGCAATTGTAGGACTATAGTCACAGTTTGAGTGCGCTCCCATGGTTGGCATAATACATGCTGCAGCCCATGGGAGACCACTGGTGTACCTATGCCCTGGGTACCTTAGTACCATGTACTAGGGACTTACAAGGGTACAACAGTAGCCAATCATGGATGTACAGAAGTACTTACCATGGTCAATTTAGGAATAAAGCACAGTGACTGGGGTCCTGATTAGCACTAATCAAAAAAACATAATGACACCAGCAAAAAGTAGGGGTAACCATGCTAGAAGGATCCTACCTTCCTACAGTAATCTAAACATAAAATAAAATCAGAACATTCTTTAGGTGTCACCATTTCTATCTTGGGCCAATCCACTTCGTCGTCAGACACAGGTATGTTTAAAACATGCTGAGATTCATCTCCTTGAGTTGGTTCTACCTACAATATTTTGTTTGAAATACCTTGTGCTTATGGATTAGAAATATTATCAAGGGAAGAATTAACCATAGAATCAGCTTCTCCTGCAAAAGAAGGAAATTGTGAGCAACAATCAAATCCCTCAAACGTGGTCATGTTATCACTATTCAAACTGCCATTATCCAATAATTGTTTATCAATTTTGGCTAGCCTGCTCATGGTCCACCAAGAACAATTAAGGCAAAAACCAATGGCCCAGATTTACGCAGAATTCAAGCAATGCAGTTGCGGATACGTAAGAGAGCAGAACTGCACCATATATACTAAGATGTGGTGCAGTTCTACTCCCTCCCTGTGCTGGTGCACTTTTGGCTGCCATGTGCCAAAGCAGACACCATTGTGCCATAGTTCAAGGGTGAATGTATTGTGTGAAGCAAAGTTTATATAGTGGAAGGGGTCCCTTCCAGTATAAAAACGATGGTTTGAGGCGTTTCCCACTTTGTATGTGTGCTATAGAATGCAGCACACATGCAGAGAGAAAAGTGAGTAGAAATGAAAACATTTCTCTTTGTTATGCCAGTCTGGAGGAGGCACAAGATTTTTCCAGAAATCACTGTCTGCGAGTCTCATGGTAATGCCCATGCCCCACCCATGGAACACCCCCTTGAAACCAAGTAACACAATGCAGCGCATAGTGCAGCTTTGCGTTACTTTGGGTTACAATCCAACACAAATTGCGCTTTGCGTTGGATTGTAGATCCCACAACAACACTTTGCGTAGGGTTTGCGTTAAAAAGGAACTTAAACCTGATGCAAAAGGTTTGTAAATTTTGACCGATATTCTCACCTACGATATAAATGACATCACATTATTAAAGACTGACAATATTTTATACACAATATTAAAGTAGAAGACTGAAATGCATTGAAAAACAAGAATTCCTTGCTCCTTACATTGAGAAAGGCAGGGAACAACAAATTCTTCTGGTGCTCTGCACTATCAGGGGCCCACCATTGTAATTAATTTAAAGGTAATCACATCACATTAATTTCAATGGCACGGGAGTTTGAGTGTCTGGCTTGCCTGCCAGGATAACCCTGCAGGAAGGGGGAAAAAGGCCGACATTCCTGCATTTTGCTTTCCTCTCAGGAGTTTCAGTCTTTTCGACTGATTCCTTTGAGCCAACAGTGGCACCCAGAGACCAAGAGGTCAACTGTGGGTTCCACCGTGTGAATCAGTTTTGCGGCCAGCATATGTACGTTATGGACAAAATATTGTTCTGGTAATTCTTATACTCACTAATGTAGCCCAGCAAGGCTGTAACACAACAGGGATGTGATCTAGGAGTTCAGGCTAAAATGTCCCTTTTGGGTCAGGCAAAGAAAGATTTGCATAGGTTGGTCGTCCCTGCCTGCAATGGAAAGTTAGTATAAAAATGACAGAATGGAATGTGAGCCAGATTAATTACCAGTTGAGAATTATTAAAGTATTTCACCCATCATTTTCTGTTTGTCCCTTGGAAAAGGCTCAGTGATGGACATTGAAACAGGGAGCAAGGGACGAAATAGAATTGGGAGAGCACGGACGGACACTGTAGTGTTTTAAGTGGGTCAGGTCCAGCCAGTACCCAGGGACTTTGATTCGCCATAATGCCAGTGGTAGTGCAAGTGACATCACATGCCCTTTGACCTGTGACGACATCGTAGTTAGTGACATCACATACCACCCCTGGAAGCATTACAGGAAGTGATGTCATGCGACTTGTGATACTGATGATATCAAAAGTAGCCACATCACCAACAATTTTAAAAAATGTACATTAAGAGCAAAATTATTACCAGGGGTAGTAAAATAACAAAAAAGTGATAGAGGAAGTGCACATTTGTTTTAGTTATTACACATATTTCAACAGGGCTGCAATCCTATCAGGGATGAAGCCATCGAATACCTAGGGGCAGTCTTCATTTGCCAGATGGCCATCTTATGCTGCCCAATTACAGCCCCCAGCGTCCAATTACTTCCCACAATCCCAGCCGCATCACCACATTAACAGGAACAACTATGGCTGAAAGGCAAGAAGATCAGGAACAGCTTTGGCTGTCGCAGTGCAGGCTTCAGGCATAGTCATAGACTTCTGCTGGGAGGGCTCGGGGATTCTTCCCAGAGAAAATGTTGAAAGAAATGGAGTAAAATTTCACACAAGTTAGCTCAAAAGCCGATGGTGTGCCAAGTCAATGTAGCTTACCAAAGGGGATGATGGACGGAGCATTAGAGCAAATCAAACACTCACCCCCAGTCAACTGATCTGGGTTTAATCCATCATCATTCTTTAGCTCACTCCACCACCCCAGTTCAGACATGGCCATATGCAAATCAGTCTGACCCTGTGCCTCATGGGAACAGTCCAGCCCGAACTGCCAAGCCATGTCTTCCCTGGACCGGAAACAAGCATCCTGGGACCGGTTTCGGGTTCAAAACCCTCATCAGCCAGGCTATCTTGAATCCAGTGGCAAAGTGAGCAAGGGACCCACGTCTGGGCATACCCTGCCAACTTAGGGCGAACAAAGCGATACCAAAGGGGATGATGGACGGAGCATTAGAGCAAATCAAACACTCACCCCCAGTCAACTGATCTGGGTTTAATCCATCATCATTCTTTAGCTCACTCCACCACCCCAGTTCAGACATGGCCATATGCAAATCAGTCTGACCCTGTGCCTCATGGGAACAGTCCAGGCCGAACTGCCAAGCCATGTCTGCCCTGGACCGGAAACAAGCATCCTGGGACCCGTTTCGGGTTCGGGTTCAAAACCCTCATCAGCCAGGCTATCTTGAATCCAGTGGCAAAGTGAGCAAGGGACCCACGTCTGGGCATACTCTGCCAACTTAGGGCGAACAAAGCGATACCAAAGGGGATGATGGACGGAGCATAAGAGCAAATCAAACACTCACCCCCAGTCAACTGATCTGGGTTTAATCCATCATCATTCTTTAGCTCACTCCACCACCCCAGTTCAGACATGGCCATATGCAAATCAGTCTGACCCTGTGCCTCATGGGAACAGTCCAGCCCGAACTGCCAAGCCATGTCTTCCCTGGACCGGAAACAAGCATCCTGGGACCGGTTTCGGGTTCAAAACCCTCATCAGCCAGGCTATCTTGAATCCAGTGGCAAAGTGAGCAAGGGACCCACGTCTGGGCATACCCTGCCAACTTAGGGCGAACAAAGCGATACCAAAGGGGATGATGGATGGAGCATTAGAGCAAATCAAACACTCACCCCCAGTCAACTGATCTGGGTTTAATCCATCATCATTCTTTAGCTCACTCCACCACCCCAGTTCAGACATGGCCATATGCAAATCAGTCTGACCCAGTGCCTCATGGGAACAGTCCAGCCCGAACTGCCAAGCCATGTCTTCCCTGGACCGGAAACAAGCATCCTGGGACCGGTTTCGGGTTCAAAACCCTCATCAGCCAGGCTATCTTGAATCCAGTGGCAAAGTGAGCAAGGGACCCACGTCTGGGCATACCCTGCCAACTTAGGGCGAACAAAGGGATACCAAAGGGGATGATGGACGGAGCATTAGAGCAAATCAAACACTCACCCCCAGTCAACTGATCTGGGTTTAATCCATCATCATTCTTTAGCTCACTCCACCACCCCAGTTCAGACATGGCCATATGCAAATCAGTCTGACCCTGTGCCTCATGGGAACAGTCCAGCCCGAACTGCCAAGCCATGTCTTCCCTGGACCGGAAACAAGCATCCTGGGACCGGTTTCGGGTTCAAAACCCTCATCAGCCAGGCTATCTTGAATCCAGTGGCAAAGTGAGCAAGGGACCCACGTCTGGGCATACCCTGCCAACTTAGGGCGAACAAAGCGATACCAAAGGGGATGATGGACGGAGCATTAGAGCAAATCAAACACTCACCCCCAGTCAACTGATCTGGGTTTAATCCATCATCATTCTTTAGCTCACTCCACCACCCCAGTTCAGACATGGCCATATGCAAATCAGTCTGACCCTGTGCCTCATGGGAACAGTCCAGCCCGAACTGCCAAGCCATGTCTTCCCTGGACCGGAAACAAGCATCCTGGGACCGGTTTCGGGTTCAAAACCCTCATCAGCCAGGCTATCTTGAATCCAGTGGCAAAGTGAGCAAGGGACCCACGTCTGGGCATACCCTGCCAACTTAGGGCGAACAAAGCGATACCAAAGGGGATGATGGACAAAAACGATGGATTTAGGCCCAGATCTCTGTACTGGGGTGAATGTATGACATTGTTCTGCATTCTGTCCATCAACTGTTGTTTTTGCATTTGTCACCCCGAGTGTGACAGGTATGCCCAGACGTGGGTCCCGTGCTCTCCATGCCACTGGAATTAAGCTATCCTGGCTGAAGAGGTGAAACCCTGAAGCCGGTCCTAGGATGCTTGTTTCCAGTCCAGGAGGACCTGGCTTGGCAGTTCGGGCTGGACTGTTCCCATGAGGCACAGGGTCAAGACTGATTTGCATATGGCTGGGTTCAAACTGGAATGGCATGGTGAGCAAAGAAACGATGGATTTAGGCCCAGATCTCTGTACTGGGGTGAATGTATGACATTGTTCTGCATTCTGTCCATCAACTGTTGTTTTTGCATTTGTCACCCCGAGTGTGACGGGTATGCCCAGACGTGGGTCCCGTGCTCTCCATGCCACTGGAATTAAGCTATCCTGGCTGAAGAGGGGTGAAACCCTGAAACCGGTCCTAGGATGCTTGTTTCCAGTCCAGGGAGGACCTGGCTTGGCAGTTCGGGCTGGACTGTTCCCATGAGGCACAGGGTCAAGACTGATTTGCATATGGCTGGGTTCAAACTGGAATGGCATGGTGAGCAAAAAAACGATGGATTTAGGCCCAGATCTCTGTATTGGGGTGAATGTATGACATTGTTCTGCATTCTGTCCATCAACTGTTGTTTTTGCATAAGTCAATGTAGCTTGGCGCTACACAGGAGCTGACCGCTCAATGGCTAGTCCCTATAGGAAATGGGTGTACCCCCTTATGCCAAGAAATGTACACAGTATGCCAGGGCCAGACATTTGCAAGAATCACACAATGTGCCAGGGACCGAATTGTCATTTTTATGTCATTTCATTCTTGCTCTATTATGACAACATTTTGAAAGATTTACTTTAAAAAACTCTCTATTTCCGCATTGCCTGTTCCATAAAGCTGTTTCGTTCCAGGTTGATTTCCTTTCATTTGAAACCTTGTGCCAGTGTCCTCCCAAATGTCTTCACTGCAGTGAAGCTTCCCTGAACCCTGGGCCTTAGAGTTGGGTTGCTCGATCACTGGACAAATTGCAACAGTGTTGCTGTGCAACTGTTTACAATCTCAGGGATTTAAAGCACATTCTGCTCTTCTTTTAAAAGGAGCAGTGCACCCTGGAAACAGATTTCTTTTCCTGGTGCTTATTGGTCAATGCAGAGGGCAGGGGTCGCAAGGGAGAGCCCAGGGGACGCAACTGCGACCTCAGGCAACCCCTAAATGAGTCCATGCCGATACATAAGTAATTGCACAAGTTCCTTTTCAACCCTTTATTTCTGTCCTTCAGCACGCAAAATATAGTTAGATCCTTTGTGGTGAAAATGTAAAATATGTTCATATGCAGTGAAATGTCCGCTTCTGCAGTATATAAAAGCAATTGTTTTACAGCCATCGCAAACCAAAAACAAAATTTGAACGATAAACAAATCGCCGTCCTCATGTATTGGACCGCTCCTTCTTATACATTTTTCTTCATTATGCTAAATAGGCCCCATCTTTTCCATCCCACTAACTGTACTGGGGCACAGTGACTATTTCAACTCGATGACCATTATTTCAGATCTTTTAATGTAAGTGCCTTTACATTTATTTCTGATTTTTATTTCTTTATGAAAAATAGTTTTCTTAATTTTTGTAAGTTTTATTCATATTTAATTCCCTTGTTTATAATTTTTTCACTTTTACTTTATGCATATGTATATAATATTTTTTGAATGTGATGCCTGATTTTGGCAGAAGGTGGGGAAAAGACTGGGGCAGTAAAGTGTTGGCACAGGAAATCTGCCCGATGGGTGAGGGTGGCTAGGACCTGCAAAATATGACCAGGAGCAGGGCTTTAAGTGGGATGAAAAAACTAGGGGGTCTCTTAAAGGGGCGTGGCCAATGTAATTAAGGGCGTGGCTTAAAAACACGCAAGCTAAAAATCTGTGCCGCCAGACTTGTATTTTGCTGTTTCTGTCATTGCATCCAGATATATGAAACAACAAGTAACATCATACCTACAACAAGTCAGGACTATTGGCTTTGTCAATGGTCGTTAGTTGCATAAGATAAATAAGCAGCAACTATGGCTTGTATATATTATTGAAAAAGCTTCCACTTAAAGCCCTGGTGACACCACGGCAATGTTGCTGCTCCTGAGTTTCAAAAAGAGAAGGGAAATCCAGAGAGAAAATGGCTCTCCTTAAAGGATTTCCCTTCCCCTAGAACCTCACCTGGCATGACGTCATGCCGTAACCTCTCAACGAGTGAGAAGTGAGCAGTGTTAGCACGTGCACATCGATGTGCCTGCTGTCACTGTAGTCCGGAAAAAAACTGACCGCCTGTGCCAGGGCACAAAACAGAGCCCGATAGAGACCGGTTTCGAGGCCCCCTTTAAACAAGCATTGGCATAGCCAATAGGTCTCGCCTTTGGGGCCTTATAAGTGTTTAGGCAGAGCTATTGACTTTGCCAATGTGTTTAAGCTGTGCTGTAGAGAAGATTGGCTGCTGTGCAGCATGCTGAAAAGTTGTAATTAAAAAGTGTCAGAAACATTTTTGTTACCTTATATATGACCAAAAAGGCATTATGTCCAACAGAACGACCATATTAAAAAATGTATGTACAATAAAAAATTTCCTCATTTTTCTTTTGTTCTTGCAATGCTGGCAACTTGTTTTTGCGTATTCCAATGGTTGTTTGTTAAAGTTTTTTTTTTGAGGGGCATAAACAATTGGAGGTTGAAGGTTGTGAACTAGTACCTGTATTATAACACTAGCAGCGGCCAGACGCTAGGGGAGAATCAACAGATGGCAGATTCCGAGAGCAGGCTGAGGTGGTGTTGAGTGATGTTGAGGTGGTAGTGGTAGTGGTGGTGGTGGTGGCGGTGGTGGTGACTGGTGCTGAGATGATGCTGAGGTGATGCTGAATGATACTTAGGTCTTGCTGAGTGATGATGATGTGGTGGTGTACTAGTGCAAAGGCAATGCTGAGTGATACTGTTGTGGTTGTGCTGAGTGATGCTGTGGTGGTGCTGAGTGATGCTGTGGTGGTGCTGAGTGATGCTGTTGTGGTGCTGAGTGATGCTGTGGTGGTGCTGAGTGGTGCTGTGGTGGTGCTGAGTGATGCTGTGGTGGTGCTCAGTGGTGCTGTGGTGGGGCTAAGTGGTGCTGTGGTGCTGTCCTTGTCCGGTGGAACTGTGCTGGTGCTGAGTGATGCTGGGGTGGTGCTGAGTGATGCAGTGGTGGTGTTGAGTGACGCTGTGGTGGTGCCGAGTGATGCTGTGGTGGTGCTGAGTGATGCTGTGGTAGTGCTGTGGTGGTGCTGAGTGGTGGTGTGTTGGTGCTGAGTAATGCTGTGGTGATGCTGAGTGGTGCTGTGGTGGTGCTGAGTGGTGCTGTGGTGCTGCTGTGGTGGTGCTAAGTGCTGCTGTGGAGATGCTGAGTGATGCTGTGGTGGTGCTGAGTGGAGGTGTGGTGGTGCTGAGTGGTGTTGTGGTGGTGCTGAGTGGTGTTGTGGTGGTGCTGTGCTGGTGCTGTGCTGGTGCTGAGTGATGATGTGATGGTGCTGTGGTGGTGCTGAGTGATGCTGTGGAGATGCTGAGTGATGCTGTGGTGGTGTGTAGTAGTGCTGTGGTGGTGCTGTGGTGGTGCTGAGTGGTGGTGTGGTGGTGCTGAGTGGTGCTGTGGAGATGCTGAGTGATGCTGTGGTGGTGCTGAGTGGTGGTGTGGTGGTGCTGAGTGGTGGTGTGGTGGTGCTGAGTGGTGGTGTGGTGTTGCTGAGTGATGCTGTGGTGCTGCTGTGTTGGTGCTGAGTGATGCTGGGTGGTGCTGTGGTGGTGCTGAGTGATGCTGTGGTGGTACTGTGCTGGTGCTGAGTGATGCTGGGGTGGTGCTGTGGTGGTGCTGAGTGATGCAGTGGTGGTGTTGAGTGACGCTGTGGTGGTGCCGAGTGATGCTGTGGTGGTGCTGAGTGATGCTGGGGTGGTGCTGTGGTGGTGCTGAGTGATGCAGTGGTGGTGTTGAGTGACGCTGTGGTGGTGCCGAGTGATGCTGTGGTGGTGCTGAGTAATGCTGTCGTGGTGCTGAGTGGTGCTGAGTAATGATGTGGAGGAGCTGTGGTGATGCTAAGTGCTGCTGTGGAGATGCTGAGTGAGGCTGTGGTGGTGCTGAGTGGTGCTGTGGTGGTGCTGAGTGATGCTGTGGTGGTGCTTAGTGATGCTGTGGTGGTACTGTGGTGGTGCTGAGTGATGCTGTGGTGGTGCTGAGTGATGCTGTGGTGGTACTGTGCTGATGCTGAGTGATGCTGGGGTGGTGCTGAGTGACGCTGTGGTGGTGTTGAGTGATGCTGTGGTGGTGCTGAGTGACGCTGTGGTGGTGCCGAGTGATGCTGTGGTGGTGCTGAGTGATGCTGTGGTGGTGCTGAGTGGTGGTGCTGAGTAATGCTGTGGTGGTGCTGAGTGATGCTGTGGTGGTGCTGAGTGATGCTGTGGTAGTGCTGAGTGGTGCTGTGGTGGTGCTGAGTGATGCTGTGGTGGTGCTGAGTGATGCTTTGGTGGTGCTCAGTGGTGCTGTGGTGGTGCTAAGTGGTGCTGTTGTGGTGCTGAGTGGTGCTGTGGTGGTGCTGAGTGGTGGTGTGGTGGTGCTGAGTGGTGGTGTGGTGGTGCTGAGTGGTGCTGTGGTGGTGCTGAGTGATGCTGTGGTGGTGCTGAGTGGTGCTGTGGTGGTGCTGAGTGGTGCTGTGGTGGTGCTTAGTGATGCTGTGGTGGTACTGTGGTGGTGCTGAGTGATGCTGTGGTGGTGCTGAGTGATGCTGTGGTGATACTGTGCTGGTGCTGAGTGATGCTGGGGTGGTGCTGTGGTGGTGCTGTGGTGGTACTGAGTGACGCTGTGGTGGTGCTGAGTGACGCTGTGGTGGTGTCGAGTGATGCTGTGGTGGTGCTGAGTGATGCTGTGGTGATGCTGAGTGGTGGTGTGGTGGTGCTGAGTAATGCTGTGGTGGTGCTTAGTGGTGCTATGGTGGTGCTGAGTGATGCTGTGGTAGTGCTGAGTGGTGGTGTGGTGGTGTGGTGGTGCTGAGTGGTGTTGTGGTGGTGCTGTGCTGGTGCTGAGTAAAAGCTGGGGTGGTGCTGTGGTGGTGTTGAGTGACGCTGTGGTGGTGCCGAGTGATGCTGTGGTGGTGCTGAGTCATGCTGTGGTGGTGCTGTGGTGGTGCTGAGTGGTGGTGTGGTGGTGCTGAGTAATGCTGTGGTGGTGCTGAGTGGTGCTGTGGTGGTGCTGTTGTGGTGCTAAGTGCTGCTGTGGAGATGCTGAGTGATGCTGTGGTGGTGCTGAGTGGTGGTGTGGTGGTGCTGAGTGGTGGTGTGGTGGTGCTGAGTGGTGTTGTGGTGGTGCTGTGCTGGTGCTGAGTGATGCTGGGTGGTGCTGTGGTGGTGCTGAGTGATGTTGTGGAGATGCTGAGTGATGCTGTGGTGGTGCGGAGTGGTGCTGTGGTGGTGCGGAGTGGTGCTGTGGTGTTGCTGAGTGATGCTGTGGTGGTGCTGAGTGGTGGTGTGGTGGTGCTGAGTGGTGCTGTGGTGGTGCTGAGAGATGCTGTGAAGAGAGAGAATGAGAGAGTGTGGAAATAGTGAAAGACAGAGAAAGTGTGTACAAAAGTGGGGGGGGATCAAGAGAGACAGAAATAAATGCCGAAAAAAATAGCCAATGTTGCCTTCACAGAGAATGAACTTTTTAAAAAAAAAAGTCAAAGAATGTGTAAGAATAAACTTTAAATTAAACAAAAAAGCCAATGTGTCCTTGTCCGGTGGAACTGTGCTGGTGCTGAGTGATGCTGGGGTGGTGCTGAGTGATGCAGTGGTGGTGTTGAGTGATGCTGTGGTGGTGCCGAGTGATGCTGTGGTGGTGCTGAGTGATGCTGTGGTGCTGCTGTGGTGGTGCTGAGTGGTGGTGTGTTGGTGCTGAGTAATGCTGTGGTGGTGCTGAGTGGTGCTGTGGTGGTGCTGAGTGGTGCTGTGGTGGTGCTGTGGTGGTGCTAAGTGCTGCTGTGGAGATGCTGAGTGATGCTGTGGTGGTGCTGAGTGGAGGTGTGGTGGTGCTGAGTGGTGTTGTGGTGGTGCTGAGTGGAGGTGTGGTGGTGCTGAGTGGTGTTGTGGTGGTGCTGAGTGGTGTTGTGGTGGTGCTGTGCTGGTGCTGTGCTGGTGCTGAGTGATGATGTGGTGGTGCTGTGGTGGTGCTGAGTGATGCTGTGGAGATGCTGAGTGATGCTGTGGTGGTGTGTAGTAGTGCTGTGGTGGTGCTGACCGATGCTGTTGTGTTGCTGAGTGATGCTGTGGTGGTGCTGAGTGGTGGTGTGGTGGTGCTGAGTGGTGCTGTGGAGATGCTGAGTGATGCTGTGGTGGTGCAGAGTGGTGCTGTGGTGGTGCTGACTGATGCTGTGGTGTTGATGAGTGATGCTGTGGTGGTGCTGTGTTGGTGCTGAGTGATGCTGGGGTGGTGCTGTGGTGGTGCTGAGTGATGCTGTGGTGGTGCTGTGTTGGTGCTGAGTGATGCTGGGGTGGTGCTGTGGTGGTGCTGAGTGATGCTGTGGTGGTGCTGTGGTGGTGCTGAGTGGTGGTGTGGTGGTGCTGAGTAATGCTGTGGTGGTGCTGAGTGGTGCTGTGGTGGTGCTGTTGTGGTGCTAAGTGCTGCTGTGGAGATGCTGAGGGATGCTGTGGTGGTGCTGAGTGGAGGTGTGGTGGTGCTGAGTGGTGTTGTGGTGGTGCTGAGTGGTGCTGTGGTGGTGCTGAGTGGTGCTGTGGTGGTGCTTAGAGATGCTGTGGTGGTACTGTGGTGGTGCTGAGTGATGCTGTGGTGGTGCTGAGTGATGCTGTGGTGGTACTGTGCTGGTGCTGAGTGATGCTGGGGTGGTGCTGTGGTGGTGCTGTGGTGGTGCTGAGTGACGCTGTGGTGGTGCTGAGTGACGCTGTGGTGGTGTCGAGTGATGCTGTGGTGGTGCTGAGTGATGCTTTGGTGGTGCTCAGTGGTGCTGTGGTGGTGCTAAGTGGTGCTGTTGTGGTGCTGAGTGGTGCTGTGGTGGTGCTGAGTGGTGGTGTGGTGGTGCTGAGTGGTGGTGTGGTGGTGCTGAGTGGTGCTGTGGTGGTGCTGAGTGGTGCTGTGGTGGTGCTGAGTGATGCTGTGGTGGTGCTTAGTGATGCTGTGGTGGTACTGTGGTGGTGCTGAGTGGTGCTGTGGTGGTGCTGAGTGATGCTGTGGTGGTGCTGAGTGATGCTGTGGTGGTACTGTGCTGGTGCTGAGTGATGCTGGGGTGGTGCTGTGGTGGTGCTGTGGTGGTGCTGAGTGACGCTGTGGTGGTGCTGAGTGACGCTGTGGTGGTGTCGAGTGATGCTGTGGTGGTGCTGAGTGATGCTGTGGTGATGCTGAGTGGTGGTGTGGTGGTGCTGAGTAATGCTGTGGTGGTGCTTAGTGGTGCTATGGTGGTGCTGAGTGATGCTGTGGTGGTGCTGTTGTGGTGCTAAGTGCTGCTGTGGAGATGCTGAGTGATGCTGTGGTGGTGCTGAGTGGTGGTGTGGTGGTGTGGTGGTGCTGAGTGGTGTTGTGGTGGTGCTGTGCTGGTGCTGAGTAAAAGCTGGGGTGGTGCTGTGGTGGTGTTGAGTGACGCTGTGGTGGTGCCGAGTGATGCTGTGGTGGTGCTGAGTCATGCTGTGGTGGTGCTGTGGTGGTGCTGAGTGGTGGTGTGGTGGTGCTGAGTAATGCTGTGGTGGTGCTGAGTGGTGCTGTGGTGGTGCTGTTGTGGTGCTAAGTGCTGCTGTGGAGATGCTGAGTGATGCTGTGGTGGTGCGGAGTGGTGTTGTGGTGGTGCTGTGCTGGTGCTGAGTGATGCTGGGTGGTGCTGTGGTGGTGCTGAGTGATGTTGTGGAGATGCTGAGTGATGCTGTGGTGGTGCGGAGTGGTGCTGTGGTGGTGCGGAGTGGTGGAGTGGTGTTGCTGAGTGATGCTGTGGTGGTGCTGAGTGGTGGTGTGGTGGTGCTGAGTGGTGCTGTGGTGGTGCTGAGAGATGCTGTGAAGAGAGAGAATGAGAGAGTGTGGAAATAGTGAAAGACAGAGAAAGTGTGTACAAAAGTGGGGGGGGGGATCAAGAGAGACGAAATAAATGCCGAAAAAAATAGCCAATGTTGCCTTCACAGAGAATGAACTTTTTTAAAAAAAAAGTCAAAGAATGTGTAAGAATAAACTTTAAATTAAACAAAAAAGCCAATGTGTCCTTGTCCGGTGGAACTGTGCTGGTGCTGAGTGATGCTGGGGTGGTGCTGAGTGATGCAGTGGTGGTGTTGAGTGACGCTGTGGTGGTGCCGAGTGATGCTGTGGTGGTGCTGAGTGATGCTGTTGTGGTGCTGTGGTGGTGCTGAGTGGTGGTGTGTTGGTGCTGAGTAATGCTGTGGTGGTGCTGAGTGGTGCTGTGGTGGTGCTGAGTGGTGCTGTGGTGGTGCTGTGGTGGTGCTAAGTGCTGCTGTGGAGATGCTGAGTGATGCTGTGGTGGTGCTGAGTGGAGGTGTGGTGGTGCTGAGTGGTGTTGTGGTGGTGCTGAGTGGAGGTGTGGTGGTGCTGAGTGGTTTTGTGGTGGTGCTGAGTGGTGTTGTGGTGGTGCTGTGCTGGTGCTGTGCTGGTGCTGAGTGATGATGTGGTGGTGCTGTGGTGGTGCTGAGTGATGCTGTGGAGATGCTGAGTGATGCTGTGGTGGTGTGTAGTAGTGCTGTGGTGGTGCTGACCGATGCTGTGGTGTTGCTGAGTGATGCTGTGGTGGTGCTGAGTGGTGGTGTGGTGGTGCTAAGTGGTGCTGTGGAGATGCTGAGTGATGCTGTGGTGGTGCAGAGTGGTGCTGTGGTGGTGCTGACTGATGCTGTGGTGTTGCTGAGTGATGCTGTGGTGGTGCTGTGTTGGTGCTGAGTGATGCTGGGGTGGTGCTGTGGTGGTGCTGAGTGATGCTGTGGTGGTACTGTGCTGGTGCTAAGTGCTGCTGTGGAGATGCTGAGTGGTGCTGTTGTGGTGCGGAGTGGTGCTGTGGTGATGCTGGGGTGGTGCTGTGGTGGTGCTGTGGTGGTGCTAAGTGCTGCTGTTGAGATGCTGAGTGGTGCTGTGGTGGTGCGGAGTGGTGCTGTGGTGGTGTGGAGTGGGGCTGTGGTGGTGTGGAGTGGTGCTGTGGTGGTGCTGAGTGGTGGTGTGGTGGTGCTGAGTGGTGCTGTGGTGGTGCTGAGAGATGCTGTGAAGAGAGAGAATGAGAGAGTGTGGAAATAGTGAAAGACAGAGAAAGTGTGTAAAAAGTGGGGGGATCAAGAGAGACTGACGAAATAAATGCCGAAAAAAATAGCCAATGTTGCCTTCACAGAGAATGAACTTTTAAAAAAAAAAGTCAAAGAATGAGTAAGAATAAACTTTAAATTAAACAAAAAAGCCAATGTGTCCTTGTCCGGTGGTACTGTGCTGGTGCTGAGTGATGCTGGGGTGGTGCTGAGTGATGCAGTGGTGGTGTTGAGTGATGCTGTGGTGGTGCCGAGTGATGCTGTGGTGGTGCTGAGTGATGCTGTGGTGGTGCTGTGGTGGTGCTGAGTGGTGGTGTGTTGGTGCTGAGTAATGCTGTGGTGGTGCTGAGTGGTGCTGTGGTGGTGCTGAGTGGTGCTGTGGTGGTGCTAAGTGCTGCTGTGGAGATGCTGAGGGATGCTGTGGTGGTGCTGAGTGGAGGTGTGGTGGTGCTGAGTGGTGTTGTGGTGGTGCTGAGTGGTGCTGTGGTGGTGCTGAGTGGTGCTGTGGTGGTGCTGAGTGGTGCTGTGGTGGTACTGTGGTGGTGCTGAGTGATGCTGTGGTGGTGCTGAGTGATGCTGTGGTGGTACTGTGCTGGTGCTGAGTGATGCTGGGGTGGTGCTGTGGTGGTGCTGAGTGACGCTGTGGTGGTGCTGAGTGACGCTGTGGTGGTGTCGAGTGATGCTGTGGTGGTGCTGAGTGATGCTGTGGTGATGCTGAGTGGTGGTGTGGTGGTGCTGAGTAATGCTGTGGTGGTGCTTAGTGGTGCTATGGTGGTGCTGAGTGATGCAGTGGTGGTGCTGTGGTGGTGCTAAGTGCTGCTGTGGAGATGCTGAGTGATGCTGTGGTGGTGCTGAGTGGTGGTGTGGTGGTGTGGTGGTGCTGAGTTGTGTTGTGGTGGTGCTGTGCTGGTGCTGAGTAAAAGCTGGGGTGGTGCTGTGGTGGTGTTGAGTGACGCTGTGGTGGTGTTGAGTGACGCTGTGGTGGTGCTGAGGCATGCTGTGGTGGTGCTGTGGTGGTGCTGAGTGGTGGTGTGGTGGTGCTGAGTAATGCTGTGGTGGTGCTGAGTGGTGCTGTGGTGGTGCTGTTGTGGTGCTAAGTGCTGCTGTGGAGATGCTGAGTGATGCTGTGGTGGTGCTGAGTGGTGGTGTGGTGGTGCTGAGTGGTGGTGTGGTGGTGCTGAGTGGTGTTGTGGTGGTGCTGAGTGGTGGTGTGGTGGTGCTGAGTGGTGGTGTGGTGGTGCTGAGTGGTGTTGTGGTGGTGCTGTGCTGGTGCTGAGTGATGCTGGGGTGGTGCTGAGTGATGTTGTGGAGATGCTGAGTGATGCTGTGGTGGTGCGGAGTGGTGCTGTGGTAGTGCGGAGTGGTGCTGTGGTGGTGCGGAGTGGTGCTGTGGTGTTGCTGAGTGATGCTGTGGTGGTGCTGAGTGGTGGTGTGGTGGTGATGAGTGGTGCTGTGGTGGTGCTGAGAGATGCTGTGAAGAGAGAGAATGAGAGAGTGTGGAAATAGTGAAAGACAGAGAAAGTGTGTAAAAAAGTGGGGGGGGGGGTCAAGAGAGACTGACGAAATAAATGCCGAAAAAAATAGCCAATGTTGCCTTCACAGAGAATGAACTTTTTTTTAAAAAAAGTCAAAGAATGTGTAAGAATAAACTTTAAATTAAACAAAAAAGCCAATGTGTCCTTGTCCGGTGGAACTGTGCTGGTGCTGAGTGATGCTGGGGTGGTGCTGAGTGATGCAGTGGTGGTGTTGAGTGACGCTGTGGTGGTGCCGAGTGATGCTGTGGTGGTGCTGAGTGATGCTGTGGTGGTGCTGTGGTGGTGCTGAGTGGTGGTGTGTTGGTGCTGAGTAATGCTGTGGTGGTGCTGAGTGGTGCTGTGGTGGTGCTGAGTGGTGCTGTGGTGGTGCTGTGGTGGTGCTAAGTGCTGCTGTGGAGATGCTGAGTGATGCTGTGGTGGTGCTGAGTGGAGGTGTGGTGGTGCTGAGTGGTGTTGTGGTGGTGCTGAGTGGAGGTGTGGTGGTGCTGAGTGGTGTTGTGGTGGTGCTGAGTGGTGTTGTGGTGGTGCTGTGCTGGTGCTGTGCTGGTGCTGAGTGATGATGTGGTGGTGCTGTGGTGGTGCTGAGTGATGCTGTGGAGATGCTGAGTGATGCTGTGGTGGTGTGTAGTAGTGCTGTGGTGGTGCTGACCGATGCTGTGGTGTTGCTGAGTGATGCTGTGGTGGTGCTGAGTGGTGGTGTGGTGGTGCTGAGTGGTGCTGTGGAGATGCTGAGTGATGCTGTGGTGGTGCAGAGTGGTGCTGTGGTGGTGCTGACTGATGCTGTGGTGTTGCTGAGTGATGCTGTGGTGCTGCTGTGTTGGTGCTGAGTGATGCTGGGGTGGTGGTGCTGAGTGATGCTGTGGTGGTACTGTGCTGGTGCTGAGTGATGCTGGGGTGGTGCTGTAGTGGTGCTGAGTGATGCAGTGGTGGTGTTGAGTGACGCTGTGGTGATGCCGAGTGATGCTGTGGTGGTGCTGAGTGATGCTGGGGTGGTGCTGTGGTGGTGCTGGGGTGGTGCTGTGGTAGTGCTGAGTGATGCAGTGGTGGTGTTGAGTGACGCTGTGGTGGTGCCGAGTGATGCTGTGGTGGTGCTGAGTAATGCTGTCGTGGTGCTGAGTGGTGCTGAGTAATGATGTGGTGGAGACGTGGGGGTGCTAAGTGCTGCTGTGGAGATGCTGAGTGAGGCTGTGATGGTGCTGAGTGGTGCTGTGGTGGTGCTGAGTGATGCTGTGGTGGTGCTTAGTGATGCTGTGGTGGTACTGTGGTGGTGCTGAGTGATGCTGTGGTGGTGCTGAGTGATGCTGTGGTGGTACTGTGCTGATGCTGAGTGATGCTGGGGTGGTGCTGTGGTGGTGCTGAGTGACGCTGTGGTGGTGTTGAGTGATGCTGTGGTGGTGCCGAGTGACGCTGTGGTGGTGCCGAGTGATGCTGTGGTGGTGCTGAGTGATGCTGTGGTGGTGCTGAGTGGTGGTGTGGTGGTGCTGAGTAATGCTGTGGTGGTGCTTAGTGGTGCTGTGGTGGTGCTGAGTGATGCTGTTGTGGTGCTGTGGTGGTGCTAAGTGCTGCTGTGGAGATGCTGAGTGATGCTGTGGTGGTGCTGAGTGGTGGTGTGGTGGTGCTGAGTGGTGTTGTGGTGGTGCTGTGCTGGTGCTGAGTAAAAGCTGGGGTGGTGCTGTGGTGGTGCTGAGTGATGCAGTGGTGGTGTTGAGTGACGCTGTGGTGGTGCTGAGTGATGCTGTGGTGGTGCTGAGTAATGCTGTCGTGGTGCTGAGTGGTGCTGAGTGATGCTGTGGTGGTGCTGAGTGATGCTGTGGTGGTACTGTGCTGATGCTGAGTGATGCTGGGGTGGTGCTGTGGTGGTGCTGAGTGACGCTGTGGTGGTGTTGAGTGATGCTGTGGTGGTGCCGAGTGACGCTGTGATGGTGCCGAGTGATGCTGTGGTGGTGCTGAGTGATGCTGTGGTGGTGCTGAGTGGTGGTGTGGTGGTGCTGAGTAATGCTGTGGTGGTGCTTAGTGGTGCTGTGGTGGTGCTGAGTGATGCTGTTGTGGTGCTGTGGTGGTGCTAAGTGCTGCTGTGGAGATGCTGAGTGATGCTGTGGTGGTGCTGAGTGGTGGTGTGGTGGTGCTGAGTGGTGTTGTGGTGGTGCTGTGCTGGTGCTGAGTAAAAGCTTGGGTGGTGCTGTGGTGGTGCTGAGTGATGCAGTGGTGGTGTTGAGTGACGCTGTGGTGGTGCTGAGTGATGCTGTGGTGGTGCTGAGTAATGCTGTCGTGGTGCTGAGTGGTGCTGAGTAATGATGTGGTGGAGACGTGGGGGTGCTAAGTGCTGCTGTGGAGATGCTGAGTGAGGCTGTGGTGGTGCTGAGTGGTGCTGTGGTGGTGCTGAGTGATGCTGTGGTGGTGCTTAGTGATGCTGTGGTGGTACTGTGGTGGTGCTGAGTGATGCTGTTGTGGTGCTGAGTGATGCTGTGGTGGTACTGTGCTGATGCTGAGTGATGCTGGGGTGGTGCTGTGGTGGTGCTGAGTGACGCTGTGGTGGTGTTGAGTGATGCTGTGGTGGTGTCGAGTGACGCTGTGGTGATGCCGAGTGATGCTGTGGTGGTGCTGAGTGATGCTGTGGTGGTGCTGAGTGGTGGTGTGGTGGTGCTGAGTAATGCTGTGGTGGTGCTTAGTGGTGCTGTGGTGGTGCTGAGTGATGCTGTTGTGGTGCTGTGGTGGTGCTAAGTGCTGCTGTGGAGATGCTGAGTGATGCTGTGGTGGTGCTGAGTGGTGGTGTGGTGGTGCTGAGTGGTGTTGTGGTGGTGCTGTGCTGGTGCTGAGTAAAAGCTGGGGTGGTGCTGTGGTGGTGCTGAGTGATGCAGTGGTGGTGTTGAGTGACGCTGTGGTGGTGCCGAGTGAGGCTGTGGTGGTGCTGAGTGATGCTGTGGTGGTGCTGAGTGGTGGTGTGGTGGTGCTGAGTAATGCTGTGGTGGTGCTGAGTGGTGCTGTGGTGGTGCTGAGTGATGCTGTGGTTGTGCTGTTGTGGTGCTAAGTGCTGCTGTGGAGATGCTGAGTGATGCTGTGGTGGTGCTGAGTGGTGGTGTGGTGGTGCTGAGTGGTGGTGTGGTGGTGCTGAGTGGTGGTGTGGTGGTGCTGAGTGGTGTTGTGGTGGTGCTGTGCTGGTGCTGAGTGATGCTGGGGTGGTGCTGTGGTGGTGCTGAGTGATGTTGTGGAGATGCCGAGTGATGCTGTGGTGGTGCGGAGTGGTGCTGTGGTAGTGCGGAGTGGTGCTGTGGTGGTGCGGAGTGGTGCTGTGGTGTTGCTGAGTGATGCTGTGGTGGTGCTGAGTGGTGGTGTGGTGGTGATGAGTGGTGCTGTGGTGGTGCTGAGAGATGCTGTGAAGAGAGAGAATGAGAGAGTGTGGAAATAGTGAAAGACAGAGAAAGTGTGTAAAAAAAGTGGGGGGGGGGGGGTCAAGAGAGACTGACGAAATAAATGCCGAAAAAAATAGCCAATGTTGCCTTCACAGAGAATGAACTTTAAAAAAAAAAAAAGTCAAAGAATGAGTAAGAATAAACTTTAAATTAAACAAAAAAGCCAATGTGTCCTTGTCCGGTGGTACTGTGCTGGTGCTGAGTGATGCTGGGGTGGTGCTGAGTGATGCAGTGGTGGTGTTGAGTGACGCTGTGGTGGTGCCGAGTGATGCTGTGGTGGTGCTGAGTGATGCTGTGGTGGTGCTGTGGTGGTGCTGAGTGGTGGTGTGTTGGTGCTGAGTAATGCTGTGGTGGTGCTGAGTGGTGCTGTGGTGGTGCTGAGTGGTGCTGTGGTGGTGCTGTGGTGGTGCTAAGTGCTGCTGTGGAGATGCTGAGTGATGCTGTGGTGGTGCTGAGTGGAGGTGTGGTGGTGCTGAGTGGTGTTGTGGTGGTGCTGTGCTGGTGCTGTGCTGGTGCTGAGTGATGATGTGGTGGTGCTGAGTGATGCTGTGGAGATGCTGAGTGATGCTGTGGTGGTGCGTAGTAGTGCTGTGGTGGTGCTGACCGATGCTGTGCTGTTGCTGAGTGATGCTGTGGTGGTGCTGAGTGGTGGTGTGGTGGTGCTGAGTGGTGCTGTGGAGATGCTGAGTGATGCTGTGGTGGTGCGGAGTGGTGCTGTGGTGGTGCTGACTGATGCTGTGGTGTTGCTGAGTGATGCTGTGGTGGTGCTGTGTTGGTGCTGAGTGATGCTGGGGTGGTGCTGTGGTGGTGCTGAGTGATGCTGTGGTGGTACTGTGCTGGTGCTAAGTGCTGCTGTGGAGATGCTGAGTGGTGCTGTGGTGGTGCGGAGTGGTGCTGTGGTAATGCTGGGGTGGTGCTGTGGTGGTGCTGTGGTGGTGCTAAGTGCTGCTGTGGAGATGCTGAGTGGTGCTGTGGTGGTGCTGAGTGGTGGTGTGGTGGTGCTGAGTGGTGCTGTGGTGGTGCTGAGAGATGCTGTGAAGAGAGAGAATGAGAGAGTGTGGAAATAGTGAAAGACAGAGAAAGTGTGTAAAAAAGTGGGGGGGATCAAGAGAGACTGACGAAATAAATGCCGAAAAAAATAGCCAATGTTGCCTTCACAGAGAATGAATTTAAAAAAAAAAAAGTCAAAGAATGAGTAAGAATAAACTTTAAATTAAACAAAAAAGCCAATGTGTCCTTGTCCGGTGGTACTGTGCTGGTGCTGAGTGATGCTGGGGTGGTGCTGAGTGATGCAGTGGTGGTGTTGAGTGACGCTGTGGTGGTGCCGAGTGATGCTGTGGTGGTGCTGAGTGATGCTGTGGTGGTGCTGTGGTGGTGCTGAGTGGTGGTGTGTTGGTGCTGAGTAATGCTGTGGTGGTGCTGAGTGGTGCTGTGGTGGTGCTGAGTGGTGCTGTGGTGGTGCTAAGTGCTGCTGTGGAGATGCTGAGGGATGCTGTGGTGGTGCTGAGTGGAGGTGTGGTGGTGCTGAGTGGTGTTGTGGTGGTGCTGTGCTGGTGCTGTGCTGGTGCTGAGTGATGATGTGGTGGTGCTGTGGTGGTGCTGAGTGATGCTGTGGAGATACTGAGTGATGCTGTGGTGGTGCGTAGTAGTGCTGTGGTGGTGCTGACCGATGCTGTGGTGTTGCTGAGTGATGCTGTGGTGTTGCTGAGTGATGCTGTGGTGGTGCTGTGTTGGTGCTGAGTGATGCTGGGGTGGTGCTGTGGTGGTGCTGAGTGATGCTGTGGTGGTACTGTGCTGGTGCTGAGTGATGCTGGGGTGGTGCTGTGGTGGTGCTGAGTGATGCAGTGGTGGTGTTGAGTGGTGGTGTGGTGGTGCTGAGTGGTGTTGTGGTAGTGCTGTGCTGGTGCTGAGTGATGCTGGGGTCATGCTGAGGTGGTGCTGAGTGATGCTGTGTAGATGCTGAGTGATGCTGTGGTGATGCGGAGTGGTGCTGTGGTGGTGCTGACTGATGCTGTGGTATTGCTGAATGATGCTGTGGTGTTGCTGAGTGATGCTGTGGTGGTGCTGAGTGGTGGTGTGGTGGTGCTGAGTGGTGCTGTGGTGATGCGGAGTGGTGCTGTGGTGGTGCTGACTGATGCTGTGGTGTTGCTGAATGATGCTGTGGTGTTGCTGAGTGATGCTGTGCTGGTGCTGAGTGATGATGTGGTGGTGCTGAGTGATGCTGTGGAGATGCTGAGTGATGCTGTGGTGGTGCGTAGTAGTGCTGTGGTGGTGCTGACCGATGCTGTGCTGTTGCTGAGTGATGCTGTGGTGGTGCTGAGTGGTGGTGTGGTGGTGCTGAGTGGTGCTGTGGAGATGCTGAGTGATGCTGTGGTAGTGTGGAGTGGTGCTGTGGTGGTGCTGACTGATGCTGTGGTGTTGCTGAGTGATGCTGTGGTGGTGCTGTGTTGGTGCTGAGTGATGCTGGGGTGGTGCTGTGGTGGTGCTGAGTGATGCTGTGGTGGTACTGTGCTGGTGCTAAGTGCTGCTGTGGAGATGCTGAGTGGTGCTGTGGTGGTGCGGAGAGGTGCTGTGGTGATGCTGGGGTGGTGCTGTTGTGGTGCTAAGTGCTGCTGTGGAGATGCTGAGTGGTGCTGTGGTGGTGCGGAGTGGTGCTGTAGTGGTGCGGAGTGGGGCTGTGGTGGTGTGGAGTGGTGCTGTGGTGGTGCTGAGTGGTGGTGTGGTGGTGCTGAGTGGTGCTGTGGTGGTGCTGAGAGATGCTGTGAAGAGAGAGAATGAGAGAGTGTGGAAATAGTGAAAGACAGAGAAAGTGTGTAAAAAAGTGGGGGGGATCAAGAGAGACTGACTAAATAAATGCCGAAAAAAATAGCCAATGTTGCCTTCACAGAGAATGAACTTTAAAAAAAAAAAGTCAAAGAATGAGTAAGAATAAACTTTAAATTAAACAAAAAAGCCAATGTGTCCTTGTCCGGTGGTACTGTGCTGGTGCTGAGTGATGCTGGGGTGGTGCTGAGTGATGCAGTGGTGGTGTTGAGTGACGCTGTGGTGGTGCCGAGTGATGCTGTGGTGGTGCTGAATGGTGCTGTGGTGGTGCTGTGGTGGTGCTGAGTGGTGGTGTGTTGGTGCTGAGTAATGCTGTGGTGGTGCTGAGTGGTGCTGTGGTGGTGCTGAGTGGTGCTGTGGTGGTGCTAAGTGCTGCTGTGGAGATGCTGAGGGATGCTGTGGTGGTGCTGAGTGGAGGTGTGGTGGTGCTGAGTGGTGTTGTGGTGGTGCTGTGCTGGTGCTGAGTGATGATGTGGTGGTGCTGTGGTGGTGCTGAGTGATGCTGTGGAGATACTGAGTGATGCTGTGGTGGTGCGTAGTAGTGCTGTGGTGGTGCTGACCGATGCTGTGGTGTTGCTGAGTGATGCTGTTGTGGTGCTGAGTGGTGGTGTGGTGGTGCTGACTGATGCTGTGGTGTTGCTGAGTGATGCTGTGGTGGTGCTGTGTTGGTGCTGAGTGATGCTGGGGTGGTGCTGTGGTGGTGCTGAGTGATGCTGTGGTGGTACTGTGCTGGTGCTGAGTGATGCTGGGGTGGTGCTGTGGTGGTGCTGAGTGATGCAGTGGTGGTGTTGAGTGGTGGTGTGGTGGTGCTGA
The DNA here is from genome assembly GCA_963921515.1 of Calotriton arnoldi. Lineage (NCBI taxonomy): Eukaryota > Metazoa > Chordata > Amphibia > Caudata > Salamandridae > Calotriton > Calotriton arnoldi. The sequence goes on along the minus strand of CAWUFW010000004.1, from coordinate 8,175,168 downwards.
GTGGTGTTGTGGTGGTGCTGTGCTGGTGCTGAGTGATGCTGGGGTCATGCTGAGGTGGTGCTGAGTGATGCTGTGTAGATGCTGAGTGATGCTGTGGTGATGCGGAGTGGTGCTGTGGTGGTGCTGACTGATGCTGTGGTGTTGCTGAATGATGCTGTGGTGTTGCTGAGTGATGCTGTGGTGGTGCTGAGTGGTGGTGTGGTGGTGCTGAGTGGTGCTGTTGTGGTGCTGAGTGGTGGTGTGGTGGTGATGAGTGGTGCTGTGAGATGCTGTGGTGAAGAGAGAGAATGAGAGAGTGTGAAAATAGTGAAAGACAGACAAAGTGTGTAAAAAAGTGGGGGGGATCAAGAGAGACTGAAGAACTAAATGCCGAAAAAAAATAGCCAATGTTGTCTTCACAGAGAATGAACTTAAAAAAAAAAAAGTCAAAGAATGAGTAAGAATAAACTTTAAATAAAAACAAAAAAAGCCAATGTGTCCTTGTCCGGCCCCTCCTGCTTGCTCAGCCGTAGAATTGAATAAACTTTAAATTAAACAAAAAAAGCCAATGTGTCCTTGTCCGGCCCCTCCTGCTTGTTCAGCATAGAATTCTTTGATGAAAGCCGGATGGCGCCTCGAGTAAGTGAGGTGAAAGCCACATGGCGCCTGGAGCGATGCGAGGAAAGCGCGTTACTGTGCGCGTACTCGCATGCTCTAGGCCAGCTAAAAGTTGTGGTCGCATTTCTGCAAGCCCACACTACAAAATGTCTCGCCCAGAGCCAGCGCTGAAGCGCTGGCTTTCAGGGCGAGACCTAAAAACTGCCGGTGCTCAGCACCGGTGAGACCCGGCCCACTTAAAGCCCTGACCAGTTAAGCAAGGAAGGAGCAGACAGACATGGCGGTGACGAGAATAGGAGGGGCAATGACTCCTGCCACAAGGTGAGATGAGGGGTTGCACCAAAAGTGGAGAAGTAGTGAAAATCCTCCCTTGTTGACGTGTTAATTCAAAATGATCGCGAACCACGAGGTGCCCACATGCAAGGCAGATAATGCACGTATACCCCTGTCACTGAGGGAGAAGGATGGTCTATTTTATGACCACGGTGGCACGTGCCCTCTCCTTGAACCAAGAGGTAGATTTTAGGTCACGCTTCTGAAATCAAAAGCACTGAGCGGCGCTGCCGGGGCTCCAGCAAAACCTATCACGATTTATTCTGCGCTTTTAAATTCAGAAGTAAACCGCAGCTGTGACCGCAGATAACTTATGTAAGTACAAACAACACACTCGCCTCGAGGTTCAGCGGTGGCTGCGCAAATATTTTATGCTGTCAGTCGAGCTTAATGATGTTTGTTGCTCATCCGTGCAGCGCCACAGAATTGCAATTGAGGTTTCTAGGCACGAGAGGTTGGGGATCATCCCGGGACAGCCGCATGAAGTAGCCCCCCTCATCAGTCTGATCGCTTTCTCTCTGCTTCTCCCTTCCCTTCCCTCCGTCTCCTTCTGTGTCTCTTCTTGAACCCCCTGTGCCTGATGGGGGGGGGGGGGGGGCCGTGGTCTTTCAGAGGCGGCCTCCAAGGCTCCAGCCCACAGTGGGACAAAAGGCCTGTCTGAACTGCTGAGAATAACAAGAGGCAGCAGCAGCGTCTGAACCCTTCACTGCCCCACCCCTGCACTGTGGAAACTGCACCCTCTAAATGCTTCTGAACGCTTCTCTTCCCCACCCCTGTACTGTGGAAAGTGCGCACATGTATATGGTTCAGAACACTTCTCTCCTCCATCCTTGCACTGTGGAAAGTGCACACGGCCTGAACCCTTCTCTCCCTCACCCCTCACCCCTGCGCACTCTATGTGGTTTGAACTCTTCTATCCCCCACTCTTGCACTGTGGAAACTGCACCCTCTAAATGCGTCTGAACCCTTCACTGCCCCACCCCTGCACTGTGGAAACTGCACCCTCTAAATGCGTCTGAACCCTTCACTGCTCCACCCCTGCACTGTGGAAACTGCACCCTCTAAATGAGTCTGAGCGCTTCTCTTCCCCACCCCTGTACTGTGGAAAGTGCGCACATATATATGGTTCAGAACACTTCTCTCCTCCATCCTTGCACTGTGGAAAGTGCACACTTTATATGGGCCTGAACCCTTCTCTCCCTCACCCCTGCACACTCTATGTGGTTTGAACCCTTCTATCCCCCACTCCTGCATTGTGGAAACTGCATCCTCTAAATGCTCCTGAACCCTTCACTGCCCCACTCCTGCACTGTGGAAACTGCACCCTCTAAATGCGTCTGAACCCTTCACTGCTCCACCCCTGCACTGTGGAAACTGCACCCTCTGAATGTGTCTGAACGCTTCACTGCCCCATACCTGTACTGTGGAAAATGCGCACATATATATGGTTCAGAACACTTCTCTCCTCCATCCTTGCACTGTGGAAAGTGCACACTTTATATGGGCCTGAACCCTTCTCTCCCTCACCCCTCACCCCTGCACACTCTATGTGGTTTGAACTCTTCTATCCCCCACTCCTGCACTGTGGAAACTGCACCCTCTAAATGCGTCTGAACCCTTCACTGACCCACGCCTGCACTGTGGAAACTGCACCCTCTAAATGCGTCTGAACCCTTCACTGCCCCATACCTGTACTGTGGAAAATGCACACATATATATGGTTCAGAACACTTCTCTCCTCCATCCTTGCACTGTGGAAAGTGCACACTTTATATGGGTCTGAACCCCTTCTCTCCCTCACCCCTGCACACTCTACGTGGTTTGAACCCTTCTATCCCCCACCCCTGCACTGTGGAAGCTGCACCCTCTAAATGCGTCTGAACCCTTCACTGCCCCACCCCTGCACTGTGGAAACTGCACCCTCTAAATGCGTCTGAACCCTTCACTGCTCCACCCCTGCACTGTGGAAACTGCACCCTCTAAATGAGTCTGAGCGCTTCTCTTCTCCACCCCTGTACTGTGGAAAGTGCGCACATATATATGGTTCAGAACACTTCTCTCCTCCATCCTTGCACTGTGGAAAGTGCACACTTTATATGGGCCTGAACCCTTCTCTCCCTCACCCCTGCACACTCTATGTGGTTTGAACCCTTCTATCCCCCACTTCTGCACTGTGGAAACTGCATCCTCTAAATGCGCCTGAACCCTTCACTGCCCCACTCCTGCACTGTGGAAACTGCACCCTCTAAATGCGTCTGAACCCTTCACTGCCCCACCCCTGCGGAAAGTGCACACTCTATGTGGGTCTGAACCCTTCTCCGCCACCATCCCAGCTCTGTGGAAACTGCACCCTCTAAATGCGTCTGAACCCTTCACTGACCCACTCATTCACTGTGGAAACTGCACCCTCTAAATGCGTCTGAACCCTTCACTGACCCACCCCTGCACTGTGGAAACTGCACCCTCTAGATGCGTCTGAACCCTTCACTGCCCCATACCTGTACTGTGGAAAGTGCGCACATATATATGGTTCAGAACACTTCTCTCCTCCATCCTTGCACTGTGGAAAGTGCACACGGCCTGAACCCTTCTCTCCCTCACCCCTCACCCCTGCGCACTCTATGTGGTTTGAACTCTTCTATCCCCCACTCTTGCACTGTGGAAACTGCACCCTCTAAATGCGTCTGAACCCTTCACTGCCCCACCCCTGCACTGTGGAAACTGCACCCTCTAAATGCGTCTGAACCCTTCACTGCTCCACCCCTGCACTGTGGAAACTGCACCCTCTAAATGAGTCTGAGCGCTTCTCTTCCCCACCCCTGTACTGTGGAAAGTGCGCACATATATATGGTTCAGAACACTTCTCTCCTCCATCCTTGCACTGTGGAAAGTGCACACTTTATATGGGCCTGAACCCTTCTCTCCTCACCCCTGCACACTCTATGTGGTTTGAACCCTTCTATCCCCCACTCCTGCACTGTGGAAACTGCATCCTCTAAATGCGCCTGAACCCTTCACTGCCCCACTCCTGCACTGTGGAAACTGCACCCTCTAAATGCGTCTGAACCCTTCACTGCCCCACCCCTGCACTGTGGAAACTGCACCCTCTGAATGTGTCTGAACGCTTCACTGCCCCATACCTGTACTGTGGAAAATGCGCACATATATATGGTTCAGAACACTTCTCTCCTCCATCCTTGCACTGTGGAAAGTGCACACTTTATATGGGCCTGAACCCTTCTCTCCTCACCCCTCACCCCTGCACACTCTATGTGGTTTGAACTCTTCTATCCCCCACTCCTGCACTGTGGAAACTGCACCCTCTAAATGCGTCTGAACCCTTCACTGACCCACGCCTGCACTGTGGAAACTGCACCCTCTAAATGCGTCTGAACCCTTCACTGCCCCATACCTGTACTGTGGAAAAATGCACACATATATATGGTTCAGAACACTTCTCTCCTCCATCCTTGCACTGTGGAAAGTGCACACTTTATATGGGTCTGAACCCCTTCTCTCCCTCACCCCTGCACACTCTACGTGGTTTGAACCCTTCTATCCCCCACCCCTGCACTGTGGAAGCTGCACCCTCTAAATGCGTCTGAACCCTTCACTGCCCCACCCCTGCACTGTGGAAACTGCACCCTCTAAATGCGTCTGAACCCTTCACTGCTCCACCCCTGCACTGTGGAAACTGCACCCTCTAAATGAGTCTGAGCGCTTCTCTTCCCCACCCCTGTACTGTGGAAAGTGCGCACATATATATGGTTCAGAACACTTCTCTCCTCCATCCTTGCACTGTGGAAAGTGCACACTTTATATGGGCCTGAACCCTTCTCTCCCTCACCCCTGCACACTCTATGTGGTTTGAACCCTTCTATCCCCCACTTCTGCACTGTGGAAACTGCATCCTCTAAATGCGCCTGAACCCTTCACTGCCCCACTCCTGCACTGTGGAAACTGCACCCTCTAAATGCGTCTGAACCCTTCACTGCCCCACCCCTGCACTGTGGAAAGTGCACACTCTATGTGGGTCTGAACCCTTCTCCGCCGCCATCCCAGCTCTGTGGAAACTGCACCCTCTAAATGCGTCTGAACCCTTCACTGACCCACTCCTTCACTGTGGAAACTGCACCCTCTAAATGCGTCTGAACCCTTCACTGACCCACCCCTGCACTGTGGAAACTGCACCCTCTAGATGCGTCTGAACCCTTCACTGCCCCATACCTGTACTGTGGAAAGTGCGCACATATATATGGTTCAGAACACTTCTCTCCTCCATCCTTGCACTGTGGAAAGTGCACACTTTATATGGCCTGAACCCTTCTCTCCCTCACCCCTGCACACTCTATGTGGTTTGAACCCTTCTATCCCCGACTTCTGCACTGTGGAAACTGCACCCTCTAAATGCGTCTGAACCCTTCACTGCCCCACCCCTGCACTGTGGAAACTGCACCCTCTGAATGTGTCTGAACACTTCACTGCCCCATACCTGTACTGTGGAAAATGCGCACATATATATGGTTCAGAACACTTCTCTCCTCCATCCTTGCACTGTGGAAAGTGCACACTTTATATGGGCCTGAACCCTTCTCTCCCTCACCCCTCACCCCTGCACACTCTATGTGGTTTGAACTCTTCTATCCCCCACTCCTGCACTGTGGAAACTGCACCCTCTAAATGCGTCTGAACCCTTCACTGACCCACGCCTGCACTGTGGAAACTGCACCCTCTAAATGCGTCTGAACCCTTCACTGCCCCATACCTGCACTGTGGAAACTGCACCCTCTAAATGCGTCTGAACCCTTCACTGCCCCATACCTGTACTGTGGAAAATGCGCACATATATATGGTTCAGAACACTTCTCTCCTCCATCCTTGCACTGTGGAAAGTGCACACTTTATATGGCCTGAACCCCTTCTCTCCCTCACCCCTGCACACTCTATGTGGTTTGAACCCTTCTATCCCCCACTTCTGCACTGTGGAAACTGCACCCTCTAAATGCGTCTGAACCCTTCACTGCCCCACCCCTGCACTGTGGAAACTGCACCCTCTGAATGTGTCTGAACGCTTCACTGCCCCATACCTGTACTGTGGAAAATGCGCACATATATATGGTTCAGAACACTTCTCTCCTCCATCCTTGCACTGTGGAAAGTGCACACTTTATATGGCCTGAACCCCTTCTCTCCCTCACCCCTGCACACTCTATGTGGTTTGAACCCTTCTATCCCCCACTTCTGCACTGTGGAAACTGCATCCTCTAAATGCGCCTGAACCCTTCACTGCTCCACCCCTGCACTGTGGAAACTGCACCCTCTAAATGAGTCTGAGCGCTTCTATTCCCCACCTCTGTACTGTGGAAAGTGCGCACATATATATGGTTCAGAACACTTCTCTCCTCCATCCTTGCACTGTGGAAAGTGCACACTTTATATGGGCCTGAACACTTCTCTCCCTCACCCCTGCACACTCTATGTGGTTTGAACCCTTCTATCCCCCACTCCTGCACTGTGGAAACTGCATCCTCTAAATGCGCCTGAACCCTTCACTGCCCCACTCCTGCACTGTGGAAACTGCACCCTCTAAATGCGTCTGAACCTTTCACTGCCCCACCCCTGCACTGTGGAAAGTGCACACTCTATGTGGGTCTGAACCCTTCTCCGCCGCCATCCCAGCTCTGTGGAAACTGCACCCTCTAAATGCGTCTGAACCCTTCCCTGACCAACTCCTTCACTGTGGAAACTGCACCCTCTAAATGCGTCTGAACCCTTCACTGCCCCACCCCTGCACTGTGGAAACTGCACCCTCTGAATGTGTCTGAACGCTTCACTGCCCCATACCTGTACTGTGGAAAGTGCGCACATATATATGGTTCAGAACACTTCTCTCCTCCATCCTTGCACTGTGGAAAGTGCACACTTTATATGGGCCTGAACCCTTCTCTCCCTCACCCCTGCACACTCTATGTGGTTTGAACCCTTCTATCCCCCACTCCTGCACTGTGGAAACTGCATCCTCTAAATGCGCCCTGAACCCTTCACTGCCCCACTCCTGCACTGTGGAAACTGCACCCTCTAAATGCGTCTGAACCCTTCACTGCCCCACCCCTGCACTGTGGAAACTGCACCCTCTGAATGTGTCTGAACGCTTCACTGCCCCATACCTGTACTGTGGAAAATGCGCACATATATATGGTTCAGAACACTTCTCTCCTCCATCCTTGCACTGTGGAAAGTGCACACTTTATATGGGCCTGAACCCTTCTCTCCCTCACCCCTCACCCCTGCACACTCTATGTGGTTTGAACTCTTCTATCCCCCACTCCTGCACTGTGGAAACTGCACCCTCTAAATGCGTCTGAACCCTTCACTGACCCACGCCTGCACTGTGGAAACTGCACCCTCTAAATGCGTCTGAACCCTTCACTGCCCCATACCTGTACTGTGGAAAATGCGCACATATACATGGTTCAGAACACTTCTCTCCTCCATCCTTGCACTGTGGAAAGTGCACACTTTATATGGGGCTGAACCCCTTCTCTCCCTCACCCCTGCACACTCTATGTGGTTTGAACCCTTCTATCCCCCACTTCTGCACTGTGGAAACTGCACCCTCTAAATGCGTCTGAACCCTTCACTGCCCCACCCCTGCACTGTGGAAACTGCACCCTCTGAATGTGTCTGAACGCTTCACTGCCCCATACCTGTACTGTGGAAAATGCGCACATATATATGGTTCAGAACACTTCTCTCCTGCATCCTTGCACTGTGGAAAGTGCACAATTTATATGGGTCTGAACCCCTTCTCTCCCTCACCCCTGCACACTCTATGTGGTTTGAACCCTTCTATCCCCCACCCCTGCACTGTGGAAGCTGCACCCTCTAAATGCGTCTGAACCCTTCACTGCCCCACCCCTGCACTGTGGAAACTGCACCCTCTAAATGCGTCTGAACCCTTCACTGCTCCACCCCTGCACTGTGGAAACTGCACCCTCTAAATGAGTCTGAGCGCTTCTCTTCCCCACCCCTGTACTGTGGAAAGTGCGCACATATATATGGTTCAGAACACTTCTCTCCTCCATCCTTGCACTGTGGAAAGTGCACACTTTATATGGGCCTGAACCCTTCTCTCCCTCACCCCTGCACACTCTATGTGGTTTGAACCCTTCTATCCCCCACTTCTGCACTGTGGAAACTGCATCCTCTAAATGCGCCTGAACCCTTCACTGCCCCACTCCTGCACTGTGGAAACTGCACCCTCTAAATGCGTCTGAACCCTTCACTGCCCCACCCCTGCACTGTGGAAAGTGCACACTCTATGTGGGTCTGAACCCTTCTCCGCCGCCATCCCAGCTCTGTGGAAACTGCACCCTCTAAATGCGTCTGAACCCTTCACTGACCCACCCCTGCACTGTGGAAACTGCACCCTCTAAATGCGTCTGAACCCTTCACTGCCCCATACCTGTACTGTGGAAAGTGCGCACATATATATGGTTCAGAACACTTCTCTCCTCCATCCTTGCACTGTGGAAAGTGCACACTTTATATGGCCTGAACCCTTCTCTCCCTCACCCCTGCACACTCTATGTGGTTTGAACCCTTCTATCCCCCACTTCTGCACTGTGGAAACTGCACCCTCTAAATGCGTCTGAACCCTTCACTGCCCCACCCCTGCACTGTGGAAACTGCACCCTCTGAATGTGTCTGAACGCTTCACTGCCCCATACCTGTACTGTGGAAAATGCGCACATATATATGGTTCAGAACACTTCTCTCCTCCATCCTTGCACTGTGGAAAGTGCACACTTTATATGGGTCTGAACCCTTCTCTCCCTCACCCCTGCACACTCTACGTGGTTTGAACCCTTCTATTCCCCACCCCTGCACTGTGGAAGCTGCACACTCTATAAGGGTCCGAACCCTTCTTTTCCCCACCTCGTAATGTGGAAAGTGCACACATATAAATGTGTCTGAACCCTCTTCCGCCCATCCTTGCACTGTGGGAAAGTGTACACTTTACATGGACCTGAACCCCTCTCTCACCCACCCCTGCACTATGGAAAGCGTGCACTCTATTTGGGTCTGAACCTTTCTCTCCCTTATCCCTGCACTATGGAAAGTGCACACCGTATATTGAAAACAACCTTTACATCGCAGCTCGAACCGCGCTGTGCCTTAACAACGCTGTCCGATCCACAAATGCATCTTTACAACGCATTCCTTTACCACGCAACTAATTACAATGACTTGCCTTAAAGAAAGCATTGTTGGACTGATGCTGGACTTTAAGCCCAACACTTTCCCTACTGTTGCAGAGACTGGAGTTGGAATAGTAAATTATACTATTCCAAAGTCCAGTGCTTTCCCTAAGGCAAGTTGTTGTAACAACTTGCGTGGTAAAGGAATGCGTGGTAAGACACATTCGTGGTTCGGACCGTGTTGTAAGGCAGGCGTGGTAAATGCCTGCGTGGCTCCAACATACAGCCACCGTATATATCGGTCTGAACAACTCTCTGTACCGCTGTACTATGAAAAGTACATTCACTATCAGTCTACACCTGTCTTGCTGATGGGGAGCAAGATGGAAAAGAAAACAAGGTGGCAAGCACCAAGGTCATAGGCAGCAAGGCATTCAGCCACCTACAGAATGTTTGATGAATTGCTGTCAAGCCTAAAGTGCCCTGGGAGGGCATTCAAGGAGGTTGCCTTGGAGGCGGTGTGGCCGGCACCACATTTGTTGCACCTTCGTGGGCAGGTGGCCAGTAAGATTTGGCAGGATGACCTTAGGCTTGCATCTGCAGGTTATAGTTGGAAATCAATGGCGAGTTATTCAGACAGGCCACCCAGTGCATTGTAGATACTACTCTGTGTTGGATTGTGCAGCGTCTTTATTCAGGTGACTGTGTATGGCTTCAAGGCACGTGTGTTGTTGTGGCATTTGAGACTGAATATAAGCTGGGCACCATAAATATGGACATTTTGGAGTTTCAAAATGTCCTTATCGGCAGTCCAGTGGAAAGGGAAAGAAAACTGCCCAATTGAGGGGCGACTTCATTGAGCATTAGCATCATTTTAGGGTAGGGTGGTAATAGAGGAAGGGTGCAATGAAGCTGGCATGGATCATGAAAAGCACTCTGGGGAGTTGCCTTATTTGGATAGTGGACGAAAGTTCACTGCCAAAAGGCACCCCCTGATTGCACACTTTCTGTCATCATGCTGGTTCGCATGGAATCAAGACCTGAGAAGCGAGGAGGTGATGGCTCAGCATCCAGGTCTGCATCAAGGTCTGAACATCTTTTACTCAGCCTGAACATCTTGTAATCCCTTCATCTCTACTCAGAACCCCTCAACCAGTTGGAGATACCTTTGCATTATGTGAGAATGTAAATGATAACCAATGTCGTGAGTCCAGGAGGTTGGCCAGAAGGGTCACTTAGATATTGAAAAGGTTCAGAGAGAGAGACTAGTCTCAGGCGACTCCACAGTGTGTGAAAGGCTAGTTTAACCTGCTAGGTTCCACTAGTGAAGAATTACATATACATGGACCTCTCTGTCCTTCCTGAACTTGGAATAGTACACCGGCATTCATGCAATGATGTGTTATTTTATCTGTAGAGTTGGGCTAATGTCCTAAGGGTGCCCCGGGTCTAAGACTGGCTATCAACATCAGACACCAACTGGGCACAAGCAAAATTAGTGTCTTTTACATAATCATGTTCCAAGGGTTTTTAAATCAAATAACCATATGTAAATCTAAGGAATTCTGGCAAAGCTTTGCTCTTCCTGGCTACCTGAACAGAAAAGGCCTGTGCACCTGGATGCTCCTTCTTGGTTCCAGCGATCTCTGGACTGGCATTAGATGCTGGTAACATGCAATCTCTTTGGCATATACCATTTGGCCCTATCAAACAAGTAGCGCAGTCCATTTAGCAGAGGTATGTGTACACAATCCGTTCCTCTATCATTAGTCAATGTATCTTGTAGAAGAAAGATGAGATGTTTTCAGGCTTCTGTGCTCCAAAGATGATCCGCACTGCCATATTCAGCAATAACTGAAGTTTAACAATCGGTTTCTTGGGGCTAACTAGCAGTAGTGCATTACGGTAATGCCGACTTGATAACATGCTTGACTGAAACCCCACTGTCTTGCATTGTTGGGGATTCAAAGGACAGATATTTTTCAATATCATTATAATTATAAAGCAAGCAGCCATCACTTTATTGATGTGTGGGTAAACGTTTAAAAATTCGTCCAAGTTTACCACGAGGATCCTTAGTCTGGAAACTGGGGGGCATATTCCCAAGAACGTGTGATAACCATTGCAAAAGTTACTTAACGCAACTTTCAACATCGCAGTCCATCGCGGGAAATTTACACAGTGTTAACCAAGTATTCACAACACGGCGGTACCATGCGATAGTCACCAGATAACACGTCAACTGACCGTGTTAAAATCAACGCCACGCAGCAAAAATGCGAAACACGAACGCAAAACAAGCTGCAATGAGGCCAATTGCGATACGAAAATCAGCAAAACCCAGCAACAGGCCTGCAATTCACACGCATCAGGCGGGAACAATCACAATGAAAATAGAAAAAAAACAGACAAACAAATGCCAAACAACAGCGAAGCACAATGAACATTGCCGGAGCAAGTACGGAGGAGAACCAGAACCCCACAAGCCCCCCGGAGGACCATCCTGGGACTTCGGGGTCAGGGAAGGGCAAGGACAAGAAGAGTAGGAAGAAGCGGTTCAGTCCGCAGTAAAACAGGATACTGATAATGGAGGTGACAGAACACCATCAACAACTGTTCGTCACCTCCACTGTATCATTGGCAACAAAAAATGGAATATGGCAGTCCATCGTGGACAAGGTGAATGCAGTCGGAGTGCTGAAGAGGACAATGGACGAGGTCAAGAGGCGCTGGAATGATGTCAAGCGCAAAACCAAGCTGAAACTCGCCAACAACCTGAAGGCAGCAATGCAGACTGGAGGTGGGGAGCCCAGCGCCACAGGAGGAGCTGGACGACATGGAGGAAATGGTGTCCACAGTCATCAGTGGGGAGACGGTGGCAGGAGTTGGGGGCCGGACACTGCTCAACAGGACCCGACACAACAGCAACAGGGTGAGTAACGACCAGGGCCTGGGGGACGGGGGGAGATGGGCACAATGGCACACAGGCTCAATTAAGTTGAGCACATATGTGGACAAACCATGCCCCAGACCACCAACTCCCACCAAGAGACCAATGTACCCAAGTATGCAACATGTCAGCACTGTACAAGCACAGAAGTCAAAGGCACACCTCATGAAAGGGATAAGGGGCAGCAAAATCTGAGCTGCAGGGCGACTCCCCCAAAATGCAGCACACACATCACATGCATAGCACATCTACATTGACAACGATGTGACACAATCCGCTAAAACACCTACAACAGAATACAGGACACAACTGGCGCCGCTTGGGTGCAGACACTGGCCAATCACATTTGGCATTGCAAGGAAATGTGCGTTGATAATGTACAAGTACAAACACACACACGTCTGTTGTCGAAATGTCCACTGTACCCCATCAAATAGGCAGCTCCTCCCAAACAGCCACAATGTACCCAGTCATGCTGTCTGTATGAAAACATGTACAATGCGACAACATACATGCGGACACATTGTTAAACTGCATCTCCCCTTCACATTGCAGAGGGAGAATCAACACCTCCTGCAGAGCAGCCCGACCCTCTCTTCTCTGAAGATGAAGAGGACCGCCACAGCTTCGACTCTGATGCCCTCCAACTGCTCGTGGACAACCTACGCAGCCCACTTCCAGGAGCTGGGCAGCCCAGCTGCTACGAGGAGACCCCACCCCCTGCACAGACCACACAGCAGGCAGCACCCACCACCACTGCTGGCTCCCCGGACCCCCATGAAGAACACATGGCCTTCCAACGCCGTGTTTTGGGGTGCCAGGAGAATCTGGCTGAAACGGTGTGGGTGGGCTTTGACCGCATGGCAGACAAACTAGATGCCATAAGTGGGTGTCTAAGTCCCATCAGGGACCACTCATGGTCCCTAACGGACACCCACAGTCCGCTCCATGCTCTCCAATGGACCATGGCTGACATCGCTGGAGCCCTGACTCAGAGATTAGTACAACTGTCCAGTCCGAGTGGCTCTAGCGATGTCACACGGGAGTTGGGAAACATGCGGAGGTTAATGGAGACCATGGAGCGGGCGAATGCGGAATGAGCGGCTGCCACGGCTGCACACCAGCGAGAGGTAGCTGGGTTCCTCAATGACCTCAGGACCATCCTCATGGCATTGCTGCCACAAGGCCTGGCGCGGATGCATGCTGCTGCCACCACTCCATCCACATCTCCGCCCCCTGATGTGTCACTGCCACACAGTGCTGGAGACAGAACACCACCACCCACACATGCGGCACATGAAACAGCAGAGGACGAAGATGCGGATGATTCTGCCCTCGTGGTAAGGTGGACGCAGCAGCATGCATCTCAGCCATAGGTCCAGCTTCAGCTTGGTACTGCCCTCTGCATCATCACCTTCCACTGTCCCCCGATGCACTCTGCGACACTCACCTTGGACCTCGACATGGACTGCCATATGCTGTTTGATCGCCATTGACACAGCAATCAGACTGCGGACTGAACTCGTCCTCTTCCTTTGGACTTGTCATTCCCTGACGGACCCTGGCTGGCCCTCCACGGGACAACATCATCATGTGGGGTTTGCATGGCCCTGTACTGCTCCAGATGCAACACTCCACTAAATGTGCATTAAACAGTCATATTCACACAGATGTGTCATGTCTATGGTCTTTCAAGTGTGGAAGTATGGATGAACGTAGGCTCACTGGACTCCTCTTACGTCCAAGTGGCTCATGTCGTAGCACAGGGGTCACAGGGTGACACTTTGCCGAAGCGGTCCGGGTGGCGCTGACACAACAACAGGGACACACGCGTGAGTTACTTCCTTGTCCAGCCTAGTAAGGAACCATGCCCAGGGCCCTGGGGTCATTTACACACCCTTACGCTGGACTGGCATACGCCAGGCCAGCCTAGTCCGCTTACGCTCACAGGGGGGGACGGCAGCGCTACATGTCCAATGTCTTTCCTGTAGTGATCTGCTGCTCACAGGTCTAGTTGTCAGCATGCCACAGCCACTCCCTCATGGCTGGTGTACACCCACACCACACCCATCCAGCACACGCGTCACAGGACATGTGACCCTGCCAATAAAAAGGGCCGGGTGCACGTGCTCGACGCCATTTCCACTCTCTATCTGGGTGCATCCGTGTGGTGTCAATGTAGGCATGAGGGCCTCAGGCCCTGCAACATCACATTCCCCAGGACCAGAGGTGACATGATGGCGTCTGCTACACGATACCCATTCATACAGGGTCCATGAATTTTGGACACAGACTTGGTGGCACCGGATACATTGCGGCCGGCACAGGCACATTGCCACGGGACGGTGACTTTGGGTGCACTGAGGTAGGGGCACCTTAAGTGCTGAGCGGGTGTGCAGCCTGCGATGATGCCCCGTCCCGGTGGTGCGGACTGCTCAGGATTTGTGTGCCCTGCTGGACCGCAGTGTAGGCCAGAGCCAGCAGGCAGCGCGGGCTTACCGCCAGGTGGAGTCGCATCCCGGATCACAGAGTTTGTGGCACCTCAAGGGCTGAGCGGGTGTGCAGCCTGCGATGATGCCGGGTGCACTGGTATGTCCTCTCCCATGGCGAAATCAAGACCCAGAATCATATGTGAGACCTGGTGGCCTGCGGAGCGGGGCTGCATGATGTGGAGGGTGCCATGTCCGCGGGCCCCGGGCATGTGGCTTGCAGCGGCACGTGGTGGGCCCTCATTGCTACACGCCAAGGGCGGAAGGTGAGCAGTGAGGCCTGGGTGCGCAGGGGCGGGCATGCACCGCTGGGCGGCGAAAGGGGCTGGGGTACATCTGCCTGGGTGCGCAGGGGCGGGCATGCACCGCTGGGCGGCGGGAGGGGCTGGGGTGCATCTGCCTGGGTGCGCAGGGGCGGACAGGCGATGATGTCTTGTGCAATTGTATGTACTTTGCCATTTAGGTATCTGGACTCTGTTACAGATGACGGATCTGTTTCAGATGTGTGACCTGGTGAACTGCACTACATACTGGCATGTGGTTGGAGACACACCGGTGGCAGCAGGTGAGCAGTGTGGCCTGGGTGCGCATTGTCGGCACTCTCTCTCCCTGTCCGTCTCTTCTGTTATCTGTGTCTCGCTCCCCCTCACTGTCCGTCTTTCTCTCGCTCCCCCTCTCTGTCCGTCTTTCTCTGGCTCCCTCTCTTTCTCTCTCTCTCTCCTTCGCTCTCTCTCAGTCCTTTGATGTGTGCAAGACACACCTTCTCATCATGATTTTTGTCTTGCAGGCTGTGACCTACGAATTGTCCAGAGGGGAGCCGCCATGTGTCTTCATTTCTGTTCTGTGTTTCTTTGAATAAATTTTCATTTGTTACATTGAAGGTGTATGCGTGATGCTCATTTTTGTGATGACACAAGCATCGCACCAAATGTGGTTGTGCGACATCAGGCGGATTATTTGGTACATGATTCCGTGTGGTTGATGTGGCATGTCTTTGGCCGGGGGGGGGGGTGCCCAGGGTGTGGGGGTCCTGGGGGTGGTGGCGGTGGGTGTTGTGGCCCTGTTGGGGCTCCGAGCTGAATGATCAGTGGCTCCATGGCATCTGTTGCCCTTCAGGTGTGGCTCTGGGCTGGGCTCCATTTTGTGGTGCAGGCTGTGGTCCGACTTTGCACCAGGTCAGAGCAGGTGTTAGTTTCCTGCTGCTAACGCGCCTTATCGCCTGTTTTGTGGTCTTGTCGCTGATCTGGCTGGTCGTTGAGAATGTTGCGGAGTGGTGTTTTCGCGCCTTTTTGCACGGGAACGCCTACTCTGCATCTCATTAGCGATAGTTGCGGGGGTCATCTGTGGCCATGTTTTTTGCGGCTGCTGTCGCGGGTAAACTGGTGTTATGGGCTGTTAACACTAGCTTGTGAATGGGGCGATAAATTTATCGCAACTTTGGCTGCGATAAAGTGCCGTTAACTCGGCGATAGCTCCTTGAGAATATGCCCCTGGGTCTGATGTCATCTCAAGGTTGTCAGGCCACGAACTGGTTCAGCAGGTATTGGACGTCTTGCCCAGGCTGAGAATCTCCATCTTCTCAGTGTTCTCTTGACACCATCTGATCCTTCCCATGACGGCCCAAACACAGCGTCACCCCACATAGCTTCATGTGTGCGACGATCTTTGGGACACTGACAGGAGGAATCAAAGGGTTTTAGTGTCATTATAGGGTCTTAGACACATAGCCGAATTCTACTGGATCGGACTTTATCCATGAAAGACCAGGTCAGCGCAACCTGTGGCACCTGTTTTGCCACAGTGAGTCTACTTAGGAAAGTCTTTCCATGGCTCCGCTCCTCATCGAGGAAAACCCTAGTCCAAGCATTGATTATGAGTCGCTTGGCCTGTGGGAATGCATTGCTAGTGGCAGCAAATGACTCACTGCTGGTCAAGCTTCAAGTTGTGCAGAACACAGTAGCTCGACTGATTTGCAACCATCCTTCACGCTCGTCCTCTGCTCCGAACTCGAAAGCCTTGCACTGGCTAGCAGTCAGAAAATGCGCCATCTTTAAACTATGTTGTTTGACTCACCTGGCATTAACCATTCAGTTACCATCCTACCTGCACGTTAGACTCATCCACTACCAGCCTATGCGATTGCTCAGGTCTGCAAATCAAGCTTTGCTAAGGATCACTCGTATCTGCACTTCCAGATTTGGTGGTGATCCTTTTCATATCTTGCCCAAATTCACTGGAACAAGCTTCCTCTGCATATCCGGTTGTGTCAGGATCCGTCTAAGTCAAAAAAAACTTCTATAGACGAGGATGTTCCATCAGTTCTAGCCAGTGCTTTAAATGGGCCCGTACTCACCGGTACTGAGTACCGGCACTTCTTAGATTTATCACTCTGAGTACCGGCACTTCTCTACTTCCAAGGAGAGTACCGGTACTCATGAAAAGGTAGGCTCATTGGCTGTGCTGGTGAGCAGGAGTGGAACGTGTCTCTGGCAGCCAAGGCGCCGCTTCTGCAGCCCCGATCTGAGCTCCAGCTGAGCTATTCAGCAGGGCTCATTTGAATAATGTCCCGGTGCTCACCATCAATCTGTGTTTGACAGAGCAGGGTCCATTCAGGCCCTGTGCTGTCAATCACATTCACACTGTCGTCTGCATTTGTGCAAACACAGAAATCATGGCAGTGGCAATCAGGCTAAGGCCAGTCCGGCCCTGGTGGCAATTAAGAAAGCCATGGTAGGTGAAGAGAAAACATGGCTTTTATCATACCTGAGTCTTTTGTGTGTCTTCTATGTTTGTGTGTTTAACTGCATTTGTATGCCTGTTTTTTGTAAGAAAAAAGTGAGAGAAAGAGAGAGAGAATCAAGACACTCTCAGGAGGTATTTTAAAGAAAATGGGTGGCACTTTGTTTGTACATGTCTGCTCGGCGACAAAGATTCATAAATAACGTAAAAGGGAGGGTTGGTGGGTGAGTGAGTGGATGGATGAGTGAGTGAGTGAGCAAGGGTGGATGTATAGATGGATGGATGAATAGATGGATGGATGAGTGAAAGCATGCATGGGTGAAAGAGGGTGGATGATTGGATAAAAGGGCGGATGATGGGTGGATAAGTGAAAGATTGGATGGATGAATGAAAGGTAGGGATGATGGATGAGCGAAAGGAGGGATTGAGTGAAAGGGTGGATGGAATGAAAGGGTGGATGGAATAAAAGAGTGAAAGGGTTGATGGATGGATGAGCGAAAGGATTGATGGATGAGGGAAAGAGTGGATAAAGAGATGGATGAGTGAAAGGATGAATGGATAGGTTTGGAGATGGATGGATAAGTTTGGATATGAAGGGTGGATAGACGGAATGGTAAAAAACTGAATGATGGATGAAAGACTGTATAGACGATAGAATGTAAAGGTTGAATGGTGGACATCAGCAGGTAAATAGTAGGATAAAAGGATGAATGGATAGATCGATGGAAGAGACAAGAGATTTCTTCTGGGGAGGGTCATGATTGTTTGCCTCGTTTGCTTGGTGCAATAAGAGCTTTGGTGCGACGTGTGGGTATTTTCAGTTTCTTCCTACTCTCGTGCTCAAAAATATATAGTATTGTGCCAAACAGCAATTAACGGTATGACATTAAGAAGGTGCAACTATTGAAAACAAGCATTGGCATAGCCAATAGGTCTCGCTTTTGGGACCATATAAGTATTTAGTTATGCAGAACAATATCCTTGGTGCAACAACATCAACCGTTGCATGGCTAAACACTTATAATGTCCCAAAAGCGAGACCTATTGGCTATGCCAATGCTTGTTATGTAAGGTACTTATACCTTATATTGCTCAACTTTTTAAATATTTAAAATGTATCTTTGTTGTATGGATTTGATGTGTTTTATGGGCTGTGCCCGAAATAAAACAATTACTACTACTATACTAGTGGGGTGGAGGGGCAGAGTGACTTGCATATCATTTGTGTCCAGAGATGTTTCAAGTCATGGGCAACGTGGGTAATTGCCCAGGGCCCCCACCTTCCCAGGGGAAAGTCAACTTTCTCTGTAGCTCACCTTTGTGTATTTTTGATCTTAACCTTTAACGTGTATATCAATATTGTTAGCCAACATAGGGCCTGACCTAGCGAAAAATGGATAATAAAATTCAAAGTTGATCCAGACGGGGAGAAGGGGGGGCAAATATTTCTTGCACCGGGCCCTTTGCTCTAAAATCGTTAAGACGACACTGTTAAACTAAAAAGCACTGACTGGTGTTTCCTTATAGTTTAGATTCCCGCTCCAGCATTTCCAGAGCATATTTGGTCTTTGGTGTGAAACCGGTAATTATAAGAATGTGGAATGGTACAGGCTGCAAATGAGGCACTTGAAAGGGTTAACTCTAAGCTTGTTGGTTTGTTAATTGCTTTCATCCGAGAGCCTTTGTACTTCCATGTCCTCCTGTCATCACTTACATAAAACTGAAGTTTAGGTAGACGCGGTATTGGATTCTTTCTTATCGGGGTGAAGGTTTCACATCGGCATCCTGAACCTTGTTCCAACGTCCGATTGTCAGTGCCAGCTCAGGAAACACTCATCACGGAGCCATCCTTTGATGTACAAGTTTACTGAAGGCACTGATTAGGAACTCTAACATTTCTGGGTCTTGCAGCCACTTACAGTATATACTGTCAAGGTGGGGAGGGACTTTTTTATTAGCTGCAACAATATACTTGCTCTGTATTATTTCAGCTGGTTGACGTCTGGGTGCTTTCTCAAGACATGTTGAAGGCTTTATGGGGATGGCCCTCTGTGGCTCAGAAAGTAAATGCTAAGTGGTCTTTATTTACCGTGGGTTATGTTAACTGGGCCCTGCCAAATTCTAGCGGTGAGAAAGGACGAAATAAATGAAAGTCGAGGTAGCCAAAATATATATTCATTCAATTGAACCCTTAAACCACCTTGTGAGCACTAAATCGTTCCAGATCAATAGGACGTTTTGTGTTACTGCATGTAATAATGTTCATGCTTCTGGGAGACAGTGAGGTTTGATCCTTCTCTCGCACGCAGGAGCTGAAGCTGTATTTGACTGCTGATGACTATCGCAGAGCTGCGGCCTCGGCAGTTCTACTCTACTGAGCCAGCTGCAAAAATGAGTGTAAAGAACGCTGAAACAAGCACTGGCAAAGCCAATAGGTCTGGGTTAGGCGTGCTAGTGCAAGGATGCCGCATTTGTGCAGGAATCTCTCAGCATGCATTAGCACATTAAAGCCAGACCTGTTTGGCGCGCAGCCACTCACACGTGCTCACAGAGGCAATTACAGACACACCTATATATGCAGACCTCCACACATACAGGTACCCACATAGCAAACCACCCATTACGTCAAGCGGAGGCACACATGAATGCACTACATATATTTCTCAAACCCAATGGGAGCAAACCAATAATTAAGAGACAGCTAGTGAGAGAAAAAAATAAAGACATAAGTAGGGAGAAAAAGAGAATGGGGAGGAAACGGGTGTGTGTATGTAAGAAAGAACAAGCATTGGCCGCGCGGCCGTGAAACTGACACGGCCGCGCGGCCGTGAAAGTAATCGCGGGTTTTGGAAGTGCAAACAGTGGCTTTTGCTGGCGACCAGCTTGCGTTCACGCGAGCGTCCAGATGGCGAGGGAAGCCATATGGCGCCTGATCGCACGTGCACGCTCGCGTGAACGCAGGCTAGTCCGCAGCAAAAGCCACTGTTTGCACTTCCAAAACCCGCTTACTAAAAGTCTCGCCAGAGCGACGCATGCGCGCTGGCTCAGGCGAGACCTAAAAAAAGGAAATGTTAAGCTATTATCGCATTTCTCTTTCATTTTGTGTAATGAGTTAAGCTGCTTTGTTTATATAAACACATTTCTCATGTGTTCTGGTATGTGCTGCAACTAATATAGAAGTCGTTAGGTATCATCATGTCTTGCCCTTAGCCACGCCCCTAGCCCCGCCCCCTCACTACACCTCTAGCTAATTTTAATGAGTACCTGCACTTATTTTTTCCCATTTAAAGCACTGGTTCTAGCTGCACTTTGCCGACTCTGAGTTACAAATCGCGGAGATACATCTTCGGGTGTGAGTCGCTGTGCTATATATAGCAACTGCCTATAACATAGCATAACATAACGACTTTGTGATTTGGAAATTCCACACCTCTCCAAAAGGTACTATGTTTGACCATATGCAGGATCGGCATTCTTATAACAACTCCTCCCTTGATAGATTTTACTAAAGTTCTTAATGAAAGATTGAAATTTGTACAATGTCAACATTCACTGAAAACTGTAGGCCGTACTCATGGTCATCGCACTCCAGTGTACGGTGTCTTTGGTCCACACTGTCGAAAACAGATGCTACCAAAGAAACTACATCCTCCTTGTGGAACTAAAACTCATAATTGCTCATCACCCATAACAAGAAAATCCAGACAAAGCGCAGGATCTCTTTTTGGAGGAGATAAGAACAATAAAAAGCATGCATTTCATACAGGTGAAGTTTACATTACTGGGAGTGATCTTTATAAACTTGTCAATCAAGACTGCTGACAACAAAAATCAAGAGGCTGAAGAGAAAATAAACCCAGTTAAAACTTTTAAAACCTTGCTTAATCAAATAAGAAAAATGTAGAGCTGACGAATTAAAGCCACTAATGCAATCTAATAATTTCAGAAATACGAACGGAGAGGATGACAGAGGATTACAAGGCTTTTTAGACACACATATTTGACGTTTATCATTCTCAGAGACAGCGCAAGAATTAATTATACATTATATGGTGCTCTCTGCTATTGGTGGTGTTTTCCCCATTTCAGCCTGAGAGAATCCTGACCAGTAGCAAAGGCCCTAAATGGAACTATGAAATTACGACCCTGTTAAAGGAACAATTTTCAGGCAGGTCAACTGAAAATAATATTTGCCACCCTCATGACTAAAATATCACATGATTCCTACAGTTACTCCTAAGCTGGTGCCAGTCTACCAGTCTTAGTTAAGCATTATCTTTCACAACACATAACTACACATAAGCCACACCGGTTACATTAGACTCAAAGCATATCAGCCCCTGGCAGCTTTTGAAGACAGAATAACTGGGTGATTTATTTCAAGAAAAGTGGCGGCTCCTCTGCTAAGGCGGAGGAGCGTTTCCCCACTGCTCTTGGAGCAGTGTAAAAGAAAAAAGAAAATGATAATAACTGAAATTATTTCTGTTATTATCATTTTATTTTTGGGGCGTGGCTTAGCCGGCTGCAAGATGGCCGCACCTTGAGTGGGCTCTGCCGGCCAAGCCTTCAATCCTTCAATATCCTGCAGACTTTCCATTCAGCGCTGCCTGTAACCCTACCATCGCTGCTCACCTTCAGCTGGGGCATCTTTTGAGCCGTCCATCGTGGCCCCGCGACCCGGCTGCGCTTGGTTGCGGCACCTCTGGAGCCCCGGGCCTTGGTTCCCGCTCGCCCGTCTGGGCCTGGCCCGCGCTGCCTGTTCTGCGCCGCCCGGAGGCCGGAGATCCAACTCCTCACCTGGCAGCAGCAACTTCAACTTTTCAGCCGGTGAGTCTCGCGGCTTGGGGGCTATCTGTGGCGGGCCTGGGAGAGCGCTCGCCATACCGCCCGGCCCGGTCTACCCTTGAGAGGGCGCCCCGCGTGGTAGTCAGCCTCTGCGCTGGTGGGCCGGGTGAAGCGGGCGGCGCGTTCCCCACGCCTCCCTGCTGCGGGCTGCCTTCCCCTCTAGCTGGCGAACATATCGCTCCTGGCTGTGCCTACCTGCTGCCGCTGAGCCTCCGGCTGCCCCTTCTGCGCTCCTCTTGCTTGTGAGTCCTCGAGCTGCTTGCCTGGGCCCGCTGCGGAGGCCCGTGACCGGGGGCTGCGCCATCTTGCCTGACCCCGGACCCTGGTTCCTGTTCGCCCGTCTGGGCCTGGCCTACGCCGCCTGTTCTTCGCAGGCCGAAGATCCCACTCCTCGCCTGGCAGCAGTTTCCTCCACATTTGAGCCGGTGAGTCCCGCGGCTCGGGTGCGTCCAGCGGCGGGCTTGGGAGTGCGCTCGCCGTACCGCCCGGCCTGGTCCACCCTTGAGAGGGCGTCAGCCTCTGCACTGCTGGGCCGGGTGAGGTGGGCGGCGTGTTCCCCACGCCTCCCTGCTGCTGGCTTCCTTCCCCCTCACTGGCGGACTCCTTGATCCCGGCCGTGCTCACCTGCTGCTGCTGGGCCTCCGGCTGCCACGTCTGCGCTCATCTCGCCTGCGTGACTTTAGGCTGCTTGCCTGGGCCCGCTGCGGGGGCCCGTGACCAGAGGCTACGCCTTCCTGCTTTCTCCGGCCTCCCACCTTTCCTCAGCTCCAAAGTGACTCTGGGGCGATCTGGTGGCGGCCTGTGTCCCCGGCCGAGCCCCTTGATCCTGGGGTTTCTCCCTGCACCCTCTGCTTCTGCTGCCTCACGTACTGCACAGGCCCCTCCTTTTCAAAGAGAGCTATACCCTGCCGCGGCCCTTTGTCTCCCTGCGGGCCTTGGTCCGCTGGGGTGTCCACGTCTGACCGCGCCCTCGGTCTTCTGTCCTCGTGGCCTGTAATTTGCGCCAGCACAGCCATCGGTGATGAGTCTCTTCCGTCAGGCCCCCACCTTCCTCCTGACCTGTGCTCTACCTGGGCTGGCGAACTCGGCGCAGTGATGCGTTGGCCTAGTGGGAGGGTGTCGTTCGCCCCCCCTATATCCTCGCTGCCTCTGTCTTCCCTGGCCGCGCTTCACACTTGAACCTCCTGGGCGGCGTTTGGGACTCTGCCGCTGCTCTATTCCTCCGGCTCTCTCTCCGACAGTGGCGACTCCCAGACTTGACTATTGTGCTGGATGCTAGATCTTCTCCACGTGCTGGTTGCCCCATCTACGCTTCCTTCTTCTGGCGGCCACCATGGGTAAGGCTGACCCTAAGCAGCCCCGGCTCACTTTCGAACAATGGAGGCATACGCGCAAGGAGGGCGCCACTGTTGACGGGGGGCGACCAGTCTGCCCCAGCGGAAATGGCTGCTGCACGTGAGGACGATCTCAAAGCCATTATGTTGGAGGTCAAATCGGCGGTGTCTGGGATCGCCACCCAGCTTGAACAGTTGACCTCCCTCCTGGATATGGTCAAGTCCACGGTGGACTCGCATGACACTCGGCTGCTTCACGTCGAGTCAAGAGTATCTGACGTGGAGGACTCCGCCACCCAAGATCGCCAAAAATTACTTCATATGGACAAAATCCTCGAACTCATCCGCTCTAAGAACGAAGATTTGGAGGCCCGCTCACGTAGGAGTAACCTCCGCATCACTGGGGTACCGGAGTCCACCAACATTCCCAAGATGGAAGATTATGTGGAGCAGCTGTTGCGAGAACTGTTTGGAGATGCGCTCTCCCAGGTCTTCATCGTGGAGAGGGCGCACCGCTCCCTTGGCCCTCGGCCTGCCCCTGGACTACCTGCCCGTCCGATCATTGCAAAAATTCTAAACTTCCGGGACCGAGACGCGGTCCTTCGAGCTGCTAGGGAGCGGGGGTGAGATTCGGCATCAAGGAAACACTCTGTCTTTCTACCCTGATTATACCCTGGCTGTGCAGGCCGCCCGCCGCGAATTCCTGCCCGCTAAACGTATTTTGCAAAAACACGAAGTGTCCTACTCTTTGGCTTATCCGGCCAAGTTGCGGGTCAGGCAGGGATCCAAAACCCTGGTATTCCCGGACCCAAAGGGAGCCCTTGCCTTCGCCAAGCAGCTGGACCGCTCCCATCACACCACTCCGGCCAGTTCTCAGGACCCAGTTGCAGCTAACATGAGTGACAATGATTGAAATGCAACCTGTTATTGCTCTTGGCTTTGTGTTTTCATATGTTGGGCTGTACTGCACAATGTTGGACCTGTTCTTAAGGCTGCCCCCCGACCGCCTAATTGTCTGTTGTTTATTACTGCATTTACATACTGGGCTTACTGGCTAATTTTTTGATATCTTGCATTGACTCTCTTTTAGTCTGCCGATAGTTTCGGCTTGGCCACCCTGCTTTTTCTGGCAGGGGTGTATGCTGGGCGCTGCCATGCCCCCGCGGGATGATTCCCACCTCTGCTATTGACTATTCCCTTCCTAGTTCGGGTTCCCTGGGGAATCTGTGGGTGGATGCTCAACCTGTTTGGGGGGTTGGAGTGGGTGGCGGGTGGGGGGGTTTTGGGTTGTTGTGTCCTCCTTCTGAGGCGCTATTGTGGTTCATGGCATTCATTCTGTTCTCACACTGTAAGATTCAGGCTCACACACTTTACCTTGGGTGGTGGGTCTGTCTGGGAGGGGGTGGGGGTTTTTCTGGATCGCCTTGTTTTTTTTTGAGGCGTTACTGTTTGTGTTTCCATTGTCTGTATTTTTCCTGTATGCATCACATTACTGCTATGTTTGATCACTGCACTGCTTTTCTACAATGTACCTCACCCTCCCTTAGGCGGTTGCTCTCTGGTCCGGTACCGACTGCCTCCCCTTTCCTGCCTATTTGGGTTTTCCCCGTTGCTATGCCATCTACACTTGCAGGCTCTGGTTGGCTCCAGCTCATGCTCCATGTGTCTGTCCCGGCCCCTTTAGCTCCAGGCATGCTCGCCCCAGTTTACGCACCAGCTTCCGGCCACAGACCGTACTCGCTGCCCTGCGCCCCATACCTCCTTGCTTTCTCACAGTATGACTGACACCGTATGCTGGACTTGGAATATCCGAGGTCTTAACGACCACCGCAAGGCCAGGCTTATTCACTCTCACCTACTTCGGCACAAAGTTGACATTTGCATGTTACAAGAAACCCACCTGTTACCGGCGACCGCTGCCAGGCTCCAATCGCGCTACTGGGGGGAATCGCACTCCTCTTTCTATTCCACTTACTCCCGGGGAGTGTCCATCTTGTTACGGAGGGGGCTCCCGTGGCATACAACTCAGGTACTTACTGACCCTGATGGACGCTATGTTACTTTACATGGCTCCCTACTGTCCCAACCTATGACGATTGCGGCTGTGTATGGCCCTAACTCGGACGACCTGGATTTTTTCACTAATATATGGCACCTAATCTCATCCTTGGGCCCTGCGGCACTTCTCTGGGGGGGGGATTTTAACCTTACTCTTTCTGCAGTCCTGGACCGTTCTGGCCCCTATTCTTCTCACCCTAGATCTACGGCTCTCCTTCAGTCCATTCTGGCTGACAACTCGCTATATGATGCGTGGCGTCATATGTGGCCCGAGGCCCGCGAGGGAACTTGCGTCACCGGTGCCCGTGGCTGCTGGTCCCGTACTGATCTTTGGCTCACTTCCCCTGATATCCTCACCTGGGTAAATTCCGCTACTAATATGGCGCGCACTTTTTCCAATCATGCGCCAGTCCAGCTTTGTCTTCGCCTTCCTCATTTTCCACAGCGGGCCTTCACCTGGCGACTCCCTCCGAACTCTCTCCGTGACTCCGTCTTCTGTGCCGAGATCCAAACCTCGATCTCGAACTATTTTACTTGAATGCCGGCTCTGTAGAATCGCCGTCCACTTTGTGGGAAGGATTTAAGGCTGTGATTCGCGGCGAGTGTATCTCTAAACATTCGGGAGTCCTTCGCTCTATCCGTACCACTCTCGCTAAACTAGAAGCGGAAATCAAGGCTTTGGACTCCGCTCAGGTAACCCACCCCAGCTCTGAGAATCTCGCTCGCCTGCGTGGTAAACATTCGGAATTCGCTGCGGAGGCAGATAGGGAACTCTCCTTCCTTGGTAGGGAAGCCCGGGCTGGCCGCTTTGGTGAGGTCGATCGGCCTGGCAGGACTCTGGCCAACCTCCTTCATCCCCACCGTGCTACATCGTATGTCGCGGCGCTTCGGGACGGCGGCCCTGCTAGATCCACCTCTCCTGAGGAAATTAAGACGCGCTTTATGGATTATTACACGCGCCTCTACACGGCTGGCTCTTCCCCTTCGCGTGAGGACTTTAACCAATACTTTGACACTCTCGCACTTGTTTGGCTCGAGGACTATCATCGTGACTTTCTCGATGAGCCCTTTTCTAAGGAAGAAATCCTTGCTGCCATTAATAGTTTGCCCGGTGACAGGGCTCCTGGCTTAGACGGCCTCCCGGCTTCCTTTTATAAGACTTTTGCTTCGCTCCTGGTGCCGCATCTGGCCGCCATGTATAATGACTCCTTCGACAATGGCCTTCTTCCACCATCGCTTCGTGAGGCGATGATAACGCTTCTTCTTAAGCCGGACAAACCTTCTGACTGCCGCGATTCCTACCGCCCTCTTTCTCTAATCAATACGGACAACAAAATTTTCGCAAAGTTGATCGCCTCCCGTCTTCTCCACCTCATGCCCCTCATCGCCCTTCCTGATCAGTCCGGTTTCATTCCAGGCCGCGCGACCTCCCATAACCTCCGAACCCTATTCTCCGTCCTACATCAGATTAATCCTAGCCTCCCTGCAGTGGCTGCTCTTCTCGATGCCACCAAGGCATTCGACACCCTGGAGTGGCCCTTCTTAATCTTTCTCCTACCGCGCCTTGGCTTCAGCAACATCTTTATTCGCAAGATTTCCCTCCTCTACACTCGCCCTTCTGCCCGCCTCCGCATAAATGGGCAAATTTCAGATCCCATTCCGATTGAACGCGGTACCCGGCAGGGGTGCCCGCTTTCTCCTATGCTCTTCGCTATTGCGATGGAGCCTCTCGCTGCCAGACTCCGACAACATCACACTCAGAAAGGCATCGGCTTTTCGGCCCGTGCCCTCTTGGTCTCCATGTATGCGGATGATATTACACTATATGTCCGCCACCCTCAAGAAAATCTCAGCCCCCTAGTGCGCGAGATAATACGGTTTGGTGGTCTCTCCGGCATACAGGTGAACTGGGGCAAGTCAGTGTTGTTCCCTCTTACTGATGCCACCAAGCCATTCACCCCGGACTTTCCTTTCGTGTGGGCCTCCGGCCCCACCCGCTATCTCGGTATTTGGCTGAGTAGGGACCTGGATGACCTTTGGAGGGCCAATTTTGGACGTGCGGTGGACTGGCTTGAGTCCAGGATACCCCAGTGGAACCGGCTCCCCCTGTCACTGGCGGGTCGCATAGCCATTGCCAAGATGGTGGTCCTCCCGAAATTTCTTTACCTCTTCCTGAATATCCCCATACCACTTACTGCTCATTTTTTCCGTAGGATCCGATCCCTGATCATATCTCTTGTCTGGGCTGGCAAGCAACCCAGGATTGCATACGATATCCTTACTCTTCCCATGTCGGCTGGCGGCATGGGCGCCCCTAACTTCAAACTGTATGCCTTAAGTGCCCAGGCCAGCTTTCTACATTTCTGGATTCACCCCACCCCTTTCCAGCCCCACGTCGCGGTTGAAGCTGACCTTGCTACCCCTTGGCCGCTGAACACCGCCTTGTTTGCCCCGGCCAGTCGCCCACGAGACGGGGTGGACACGGTCGAGACCTTGTGTTAGGCCTGGTGGGTCTGCGTCGTCTTTCTAACGTTCCGATGTTATCGGCCAATACTATGCCGATTGTGCGTCACCCTACATTCCCTCCCCTCCAACCATCCGGCATGTCCAAACATGCCGCCCGTTTGGGGCTGCAGACACTGGCGGATCTTTACCCCGGTAATACTTTCTATTCTCTCCCTGCCACTGCTGGCCCTATGGACACACTGCTCTTTTATCAGCTGCGGGCTATCTGCAGGGAGTTGCACTCCACGTTTCCCCAACCTCCACCTTCAATGCCTACTCTTGACTTCATATATTCCTCCCCCACCCCCCGGAAGCTGGTGACCAAATTATGCGCCCTTAAGCTGTCGACCTCCTCTGTCTCCACTGATCGCGCCCGTGTGGCGTGGGGCGAGGATCTCGGCATGGCCATTTCCCAAGCCGACTGGCTCTATTGCTGTAACCAGACGAAGAAACTTTCTCCCAACTATCGCCTTCGTCTTATACATTTCAAATACTTGCATAGGCTATACCGCACCCCCGTCCAGTTATTTAAATTGGGACTCATCCCTAACAATAGGTGCTCGCGTTGCTCTGCCCCTGCTGCGGATTTTGCTCATCTTGCTTGGCTATGCCCAAAGGTGTCGGACTTCTGGCGGGAGGTCTGCGCCGCCCTCTCTGTGATCACCTCTGTACCTGTCCAGCCCGACCCACCATTATGCCTGCTGGGCTTTGTTAAGTTTTGCCCGGACGCCTCTCGCCGATTGGTCGCAATGCTACTTGTCCTCGCGCGGCGCAGGGTGTCCATGTGCTGGGGGCGTAGGTCGGCGCCTAAGTTCGCCCACTGGCTTGACGATGCTTCGAGATGTCAGACCCTACTGTCTGAGTTCTGGGACCTTATGCCTGCCAGATCTCGCCCTCTCGACATATGGGGCCCCCTAGTCACGTACCTACACACTCGTTCCCACCCGAGCCAGTCTGCCTCTCCCGCGTTCCCCGCCGGCACTCCGCCCGCGGCGGCCGCCGGTGCTGGTCAGTGATTCCCTCCCTTCCTGTTCCTATCCCCCCCTGGTCGGACCCGCTCTTTCCTCTGCAGTGCTGGTACCCTATAATACAGCTATGTATAGCTCTAAGGTGCTACACCGTGTTGTACAAAATAATGCCTCTGTTAGATTGGCTTTCCCTATTTGTAATGTACTCCGTAAATGTCCTACTATGTACGATGCTCAGTTTTGATGCAATATTGTATTTTGGTGATGCTGAACTTGTCAATAAAGGTTTTAGGGGAAAAAAAAAAAATTATCATTTTATTTTTAGTATCAGCCAGGTTGGGCGGGGCGGGGTGGGGCTGGGCTCCCGTGACGTCCGGGAGGAGAAGTGGTTGCTGCACTCCAAAGTGTGCATGGCTGCTTGGCCAGCCCAAACAGTTATGCACAGTTTGCATGTTCCCCACCAGGCTGCATTACACAGCCTGGTGAGGAGCATGCCCAACCTCCCATTCCCCGTCTGAGCGCTGAGCCACAGCGCTCAGACCAATCACAATGCTGAATTGCAGCGCTGTGATTGGCTTAGGGGAGGGAAACTGTGAGTACCTGGTTCCGGCCAGAGAGACAACAAGGGACGGCTGATGAGAGAAACACGGCGAGGAGGTAAGCGTTTTTTTTTTGTTTGTATTTTGTACACAACCCCCCCAACCCCACCCCTCCACTCTTGTTCCATGCCAGCCGCTACTGTTCAAAAGCCCATGTTTAACTGAATAGACATAGGAAGTACTATCAAAAACTGGTAGGGCAGCCATCAATATGTCCCTCAGTGGTGTGGGATGGACATGATGGAAATCTACAGAACCCCATGTAGCAGGGAAGTATTGGGTAGTCTTTGTTTGAAAATGCTCTTAAAAGTGTTTCCTGTGATTTTGAAAAGGGCCGAAAGCAGCAGGGACCCTACTGTATGTATAGAGCAGGTTGGTTTCACTTGAACAGTTGTTTTAAACTTAATCCTAGAAGTTAAAAGGATCATAAACAGGAGTAATGAGTTGCTATGTTTTGTACACCAATGAAGATTCGTACTGAAGAATGAAGAGTACATTTCAATGGAATTCCAGTAGATTCCGTTAGACTTACGTGGAGAGCTTTACCACCTGATGGCCTCTAAACAAGAACTCAACCCTTGTCGAAGAGTTGAGGGTGGTAAAACAGATTTGATGTTTCTTATCAAGAACAGTTAGTATCAAGCATTAGCAATGTCAACTGTTTGGATTTGTATAAAGGAGAAGTTTTTACAACCACAAACACGAATGCGCATAGACACACACACACATGCTCTCTTTCTCTCTCTCTCGCTATACGTGTATATATATATATATATGCCAAAGAAGCTCCTGCTATACGAAGAACTGGAGGGACACAGCGGGGATTCCAGGTAAGTAGCTTTAAGTTCAGAACAGCAATGGCATGACGCGTTTCAACATAATGTCTTCCTCAGATGCCTGCTGCCACAGCGCTTGCCTGCCAAGAACGCTTGAAATACTCCCCCTCGTTTCGTCATGAATGACACAGCCAGGTGGGCCGGGTCAAAGGCACTGCACCACTGTAGTTGCGTCGGCAAACTACAGTACCCAGAATGCTCCTCTCACAGACAACTGGGTAAATGTCTTTTGAACGGCTCCATGTATCCCACACGGGTCCTGGATGAAAGTTAAAACGGGGTATCTGTGCTCTGGAAATGCGCCGTAGCTGAAATCAAGCTCCTCACCTGGGCCCCCAAGACGCCTCAACCGCAATAGTCCCCATACAGCCAGGCCTGAAATTGCGGACAAAATGTCCCGGAATTCCTCCGTGCAGTCACGGACTGCAATTTGCAGCGGCGCTACTTCTGGAAAGGGATACGGTGGGTTGGAGCAAACCAAATAACTTTGGAGAAGAGAAAATGCCGAAGCTGCCCAAGTGACTCCTTCCACTTGCCGAGGCGAGTCTCCTCCTAGCGTGCCCAGGACACAGCGCGCAAACTATGCCAAAGAAGCTCCTGCTAAACGAAGAACTGGAGGGACACAGCGGGGATTCCAGGTAAGTAGCTTTAATTTCAGAACAGCAATGGCATGACGCATTTCAACATAATGTCTTCCTCAGATGCCATGCTGCCACAGCGCTTGCCTGCCAAGAACGCTTGAAATACTCCCCCTCGTTTCGTCATGAATGACACAGCCAGGTGGGCTGGGTCAAAGGCACTGCACCACTGTAGTTGCGTCGGCAAACTACAGTACCCAGAATGCTCCTCTCACATACAACTGGGTAAATGTCTTTTGAACGGCTCCATGTATCCCACACGGGTCCTGGATGAAAGTTAAAACGGGGTATCTGTGCTCTGGAAATGCGCCGTAGCTGAAATCAAGCTCCTCACCTGAGCCCCCAAGACGCCTCAACCGTAATAGTCCCCATACAGCCAGGCCTGAAATTGCGGACACAATGTCCCGGAATTCCTCCATGCAGTCACGGACTGCAATTTGCAGCGGCGCTACTTCTGGAAAGGGATACGGTGGGTTGGAGCAAACCAAATAACTTTGGAGAAGAGAAAATGCCGAAGCTGCCCAAGTGACTCCTTCCACTTGCCGAGGCGGGTCTCCTCCTAGCGCGCCCAGGACACAGCGCGCAAACTATGCCAAAGAAGCTCCTGCTATACGAAGAACTGGAGGGACACAGTGGGGATTCCAGGTAAGTAGCTTTAATTTCAGAACAGCAATGGCATGACGCGTTTCAACATAATGTCTTCCTCAGATGCCTGCTGCCACAGCGCTTGCCTGCCAAGAACGCTTGAAATACTCCCCCTCGTTTCGTCATGAATGACACAGCCAGGTGGGCCGGGTCAAAGGCACTGCACCACTGTAGTTGCGTCGGCAAACTACAGTACCCAGAATGCTCCTCTCACAGACAACTGGGTAAATGTCTTTTGAACGGCTCCATGTATCCCACACGGGTCCTGGATGAAAGTTAAAACGGGGTATCTGTGCTCTGGAAATGCGCCGTAGCTGAAATCAAGCTCCTCACCTGGGCCCCCAAGACGCCTCAACCGTAATAGTCCCCATACAGCCAGGCCTGAAATTGTGGACACAATGTCCCGGAATTCCTCCGTGCAGTCACGGACTGCAATTTGCAGCGGCGCTACTTCTGGAAAGGGATACGGTGGGTTGGAGCAAACCAAATAACTTTGGAGAAGAGAAAATGCCGAAGCTGCCCAAGTGACTCCTTCCACTTGCCGAGGCGGGTCTCTTCCTAGCGCGCCCAGGACACAGCGCGCAAACTAT
Source organism: Calotriton arnoldi (assembly GCA_963921515.1). Classification (NCBI taxonomy): domain Eukaryota; kingdom Metazoa; phylum Chordata; class Amphibia; order Caudata; family Salamandridae; genus Calotriton; species Calotriton arnoldi. The sequence goes on along the minus strand of CAWUFW010000004.1, from coordinate 8,142,841 downwards.
GCAAAACAAGCTCCTGCTATACGAAGAACTGGAGGGACACAGCGGGGATTCCAGGTAAGTAGCTTTAATTTCAGAACAGCAATGGCATGACGCGTATCAACATAATGTCTTCCTCAGATGCCTGCTGCCACAGCGCTTGCCTGCCAAGAACGCTTGAAATACTCCCCCTCGTTTCGTCATGAATGACACAGCCAGGTGTGCCGGGTCAAAGGCACTGCACCACTGTAGTTGCGTCGGCAAACTACAGTACCCAGAATGCTCCTCTCACAGACAACTGGGTAAATGTCTTCTGAACGGCTCCATGTATCCCACACGGGTCCTGGATGAAAGTTAAAACGAGGTATCTGTGCTCTGGAAATGCGCCATAGCTGAAATCAAGCTCCTCACCTGGGCCCCCAAGATGCCTCAACCGTAATAGTCCCCATACAGCCAGGCCTGAAATTGCGGACACAATGTCCCGGAATTCCTCCATGCAGTCACGGACTGCAATTTGCAGCGGCGCTACTTCTGGAAAGGGATACGGTGGGTTGGAGCAACCAAATAACTTTGGAGAAGAGAAAATGCCGAAACTGCCCAAGTGACTCCTTCCACTTGCCGAGGCGGGTCTCCTCCTAGCGCGCCCAGGACACAGCGCGCAAACTATGCCAAAGAAGCTCCTGCTATACGAAGAACTGGAGGGACACAGCGGGCATTCCAGGTAAGTAGCTTTAATTTCAGAACAGCAATGGCATGACGCGTTTCAACATAATGTCTTCCTCAGATGCCTGCTGCCACAGCGCTTGCCTGCCAAGAACGCTTGAAATACTCCCCCTCGTTTCGTCATGGAGGACACAGCCAGGTGGGCCAGGTCAAAGGCACTGCACCACTGTAGTTGCGTCGGCAAACTACAGTACCCAGAATGCTCCTCTCACAGACAACTGGGTAAATGCTCTTAAAAGTGTTTCCTGTGATTTTGAAAAGGGCCGAAAGCAGCAGGGACCCTACTGTATGTATAGAGCAGGTTGGTTTCACTTGAACAGTTGTTTTAAACTTAATCCTAGAAGTTAAAAGGATCATAAACAGGTGTAATGAGTTGCTATGTTTTGTACACCAATGAAGATTCGTACTGAAGAATGAAGAGTACATTTCAATGGAATTCCAGTAGATTCCGTTAGACTTACGTGGCGAGCTTTACCACCTGATGGCCTCTAAACAAGAACTCAACCCTTGTTGAAGAGTTGAGAGTGGTAAAACAGATTTGATGTTTCTTATCAAGAACAGTTAGTATCAAGCATTAGCAATGTCAACTGTTTGGATTTGTATAAAGGAGAAGTTTTTACAACCACAAACACGAATGCGCATAGACACGCACACACATGCTCTCTTTCTCTCTCTCTCTCTCTATACGTGTATATATATATACATTTATATATATATTTTCACTGAAAAAACTAAAGGTTACAGGCATGTTATAGTTAGGCTCAGATTTCACTCGTACAAAACCATAGAAATTCAGCAATTACAGTTACCTGAGCTAACTATAACTTATGCCCCTGCAATGCACTGCTTATGACCTCACATATTACGTCACTCATGACATAGTCAGTGACATCACTGATGACATCTCAAATGACATCACTGATGACATCATCTAGTGAGTGTAAGTCTTTTCTAAGAGTTTATGATTGTTAAACAAATATTCTAGCATACTACAAAAGTTAAATTAGTATACTAGGTGCACTTCTGCTGAGTGATACTACTTCTAACATATATTATGTTAGTGGCTGTGTGACTGTATGTTTCCTTGTCTGTACGGGTGTGTGAGTGGCTATTGGGGTGTATAGGTGGGTGTGTGAGTAGCTGTGTGGGTGAGTGAGTTTCTGTGTGAATGGCTGTATTGGTGAGTGAGTGGGTGTGTCAGTGGCTGTATGGGTGAGTGAGTGGCGGTGTGAGTAGCTGTATGGGTGGTTAAGTGGGTGTGTAGTGACTGTATGGGTAAGTGAGTGGGTGTCTGATTGGCTGTATGAGTGAGTGAGTGACTGGGTGTGTAGGTCCTGTGCCAGCTCCCCGCCGCTGCCTTTGTCTGGTGAATTCTCCTTTTTCTTGCTCTGTTTTGTGCCCCCGTGACCCCCGATATTCAGCCTGTTATATTGTTAGTATAATTTTGTGCCCCTCTGCCCCGCGATAGTCAACCTTGTTGTTGTCTAGTTTGTGCTCCTTGTTAGTCAGCCTGCCACAATTCTCAGTTTAGTTTTGTGCACCCTTCCCCCCACTAACCAGCCCCCTGTTCCTGTGACATAGTGTACCCTGTGCCACCTGTGCTTCCCGCTGTTTATTCCCATCTTGCCACCTTCCAGCGCCCCTCCCACCCCAGGACCTACTTAATGGAGGATGCTGGACGACCTCATTAAGCAGGTCTTGTGCCAGCTCCCCTCAGTCCCTTCCCGCAGCAGCTCCCTGCCGCTGCCTTTTTCTGGTGACTTCTCCTTTTTCTTGCTCTGTTTTGTGCCCCCTGTCCCCCTGATAGTCAGCCTTGTTGTTGAATAGTTTGCGCCCCTCGTTAGTCAGCCTGCCACAATGTTAGTTTAGTTTTGTGCCCCCTGCTAGCCAGCCCTCTGTTCCTATGAGATAGTGTCCCCCCTGTGCCACACGTGCTTCCTGCTGTTTTTTTCTGCCTCGTCACCTCCCAGCGCCCCTCCCACCCCAGGACCTACTTAATGGAGGCCGGTGCGCAGCCACGCCACTGGTGCCCAAAAGACAAGCCCTTCCACGCCTGGACCACTCCCAGCACCAGAACCCCTCGTCTTCTCTCCCCCACCAGTAAACCGCTGATGAACTTCAGTCCCTCAACCCAATGAGGTACGCCAACTGCTGCATCACCTCACCCAGAACCACAAAAGGTCCTTTCACCTGTTAGAACTGTTGCTTCACCTGCAACACTTACTCTCCAGCGACGACCTGGCAGACACCCGACCCAACACCCTACCCCCATTCAGGCGACACTAGACCACAAGATTCACCGAACGCTCCTCAACGTCCGATCACTCGGCAAGCACGCCATGGTAATCTGGGACACCGAAACCATCCTCGCCCGACGTGGTGTTCATCACCGAAACTTGGCTCACCCCCTCATTGGCACCTGACATCGCCACAGCGACACCCCCCGGCTACAAGCCGCTACACCGGGACCGCCCCGGCAGACCTGGTGGAGGCATCGCCTTCATCCACAAAGATGCCCTGCAATGCACCACCATGGTGGACTACATATTGCTTATCATGAAACACCTCAACTTCCAGATCAGACACGACTCATAGACCACCATCAGAGGTACCTTCGCCTACAGACCCCGGGCCCCCGATCAAGTTTCTGCAATGCCATCTCCGACTTCATCGTCCATCTAGCAATCGAATCTGAACACTTCATCTTCCTGGGAGGCCTGAACTTCCTACGGGTGGGTGAGGGGAATTGTCCTACGAAAATGACACTCCTGTACCCCAACCACATGCTTCTAGACCCAGGGGGCCATTTGGGTTTTTCAGACCTGAACTTCCACCACGAGAACCCCAACAACACCAACTCTACCACCCTCCTGGAGAAATGAACACCCTCAGCTTCACAAAGCTGCTCTCTACCCCACACATCGCAGGTCATACACTGGATCCAATCTTCTCTGCCAGTAACAGAATCAGTTCTTCCACGCAACCAAACTGACATAGACCAACCACAGAATCATCCACTTCACCCTCACTGGCACCCCATGCCCTCTGACCAGACCAGCCACCGACCCCATAGGAAATGGAACGGAGTCACAGAACCACTCTGGACCTCTGCCCTCAATGAAATGACGCTCAACCTCTCCAACAACCTCAAACTCAAAGTCCAGAACTTCTCGAAATGGATCTCTGCTGCCACAGACACCATCACCCCCTGAAAGACTCCCACGGAGACAGACCCACCAAATGTGCCAGCTGGTTCACCCCCGAATTCCAAACCCTCAAATGCAACTGCAAGAAGCTGGAGAGACGCTGGCGCTCCAGCAAGAACCCATCCCACCTCAGCCCTCAACAACTACCACCGCCACCTCAGAGAAGCCAAGAAGCTTGCCCTCACTAACCACATAGAAGCCGGCGCCAATCACGCCCAAGAGCTCTTTACCATTGTCAGAGATTTCTGCCCAGCAGCCACAGAGAATGCCATCCACCCCTCCCAGGCTCTCTGTGACTCCCTAGTGGACTACTTCCACCAAAAAATCACAGACATCTACAGTAACTTCGACCCAAGACACCTCCACTATTATGAACTCAATCCACTCCGGCTCGCCCACGGACCCCTGCTCTCACCACATCTACAAACTGGGAAAGAAGAAATCAGCATCTACCTCACAGAGATCCTCAACATATCCATCACAACAGCCACCATCCCCACCGCTTGGAAGCACGCAGAGATCAAGCCTCTTCTGAAGAAGCCCTCCGCCGCCCCAACAAACTCAAAAAATACTCTCCCATCTCGCTACTCCCCTTCCCAGCCAAGATTTTGGAAAAAGCCATCAACCTCCAGCTCACAGAACACCTTGAACAGAACAACCTTCTTGACGCCTCCCAATCAGGATTCTGGACCAACCACAGCACTGAGACTGCCCTGATCACAGCTATAGATGACATCAGATGCCTCCTCGTCCAGGGAGAAACGGCAGCCCTCATCCTCTTTGACCTCTTCACAGCCTTTGACACCATCTTCCATCACACCTTCAGTACCAGACTCCTGGGCATCCAACACAATGCTCTCAACTGGATTGCCTCCTTCTTCACCGGCCGAACTCAGAGGATCCACTTACCTCCTTTTTCCTCTGACCACAAGAACATCATCTGCGGCGTCCCCCAGGGCTCCTCCCTCACCCCCACCCTCTTCAACACGTACATGACGCCTCTCGCAGACATCGCCCACACCCATGGGCTCAACATCATCTCCTATGCCGACGACACTCAGTTCATCCTCTCCCTCACAGATGACACCACCAGAGCCAAATTCCAGAACACCATGCCCAACGTTGCCCCTGGATGAGGGTCAACTGCCTAAAACCCCACTCGGATAAGATGGAGGTTCTCATCTTTGGAAACAACCCCTCCCCCTGGAATGACTCCTGGTGGCCCACCACACTCAGCCCTGCACCTGCGCCCTCCAAGCACGCACGCAACCTCGGAATCATCCTTGACAGCCATCTAACCATGAAGAACCAAGTCAACACCGTCACCTCCTCCTGCTTCCACACCCTCCACATGCTCCGCAAAATCTTCTGATAGATCCCCATCCCCACCAGGAAAACAGTGACCCAAGCCCTCATCGCCAGCCACCTCAACTACGGCATCGCACTCTACATTGGTACCACCAAGCATCTACTCAACTGCATCCAGACCTTCCAAAACGCCACAGCAAGACTCATCCTCAAACACCTCAGAAGAACCAGCACCTCACGCCACCTCAGAACTCTCCACTAGATCCCTGTACAAAAAAGATGCCTCTTCAAACTCCTCACTCACACCTACAAGGCCCTCCACAACATCATACCCGCCAACATTAACCACCGCCAGACATTCCATCGTCCCACCAGGGAGCTCCAATCCTCCTCCTTTGCCCTGGCCCACACCCCCCGCATCCACCAGATCGGTTGCAGAGGCCGTTCCTTCTCCTATGTTGCCGCCAAGTCCTGGAACGACCTCTCCCTTCACCTGCGCACCTGCCCATCACTCTCGGTATTCAGAAAAATGCTCAAGACATGGCTCTTCGACCAAGGATGTTAGGACCTAGTGCCTGATAAGCTGTGCTTTACAAGAACGCCCTGATTGATTGATTGAGTGATTGATTGATTGATTGATTGATTAAGTGGCTATATGGTTGAGTGAGTGGGTGTTTGATTAAGTGAGTTGGTGTGTGAGTGGCTGTATTGGAGAGTGAGTGTCTGCATGAATGGCTGTATGGGTGAGTGAGCAGATGTGTGAGTGTCTGTATGGATGTGAGAATGGGTATGTAAGTGGTTGTATGGGTGTCTGAGTGAGTGTGTGAGTGCTTGTATGGGTGAGTGAGTGGCTGTGTTGAGAGGATGTATGGGTGAATGAGTGGGTGTGTGAGCGACTGTGTAGGTGAATAAGTGGGTATGTGAGTAGCCGTATGGGTCAGTGTGTGGCTATGTGACTGCTGTATGGCTGAGTGGATGGTTGTATGAGTGGCTGTATGGGTGAGTGAATGGTTGTGTGAGTGGCTGTATGAGTGAGTGGGTGTGAGTGGCTCTATGGAGGAGTGAGTGGGTGTGTGAGTACTGATATCAGACTGTGAATGGGTATGTGTGAGGAGGTATGGGGGTGTGAGTGGGTATGTGAGTGGTTCTGTGGATGATGTCATCAGTGATGTTATCAGTGATGTCACTGACCATGTCATGGGTGAGGCAATATGTGAGGCCTTAACAGTGCATTGCGGGGGGCGTAAGTTATAGTTAGCTCAAGTAACTATAACTGCTGAATTTCTATGGTTTTGTACGAGTGAAATCTGAGCCTAAAAAAAGTCGCTGTAACCTTTGTTTTTTTTCAGTGAATTTCTAATGTTTTTTAAATTCTATTTCCTATCTATAACTGCCCTGTAACCTTTGTTTTTCTCAGTGATTTTGTAAGGTTTTTCAAATTCTATTTCTTAACTATAACATCCCTGTGACTTTTGGTTTATGTAAGTGAATTTCTATGGTTTTTAACTAGTAGTCGCATTTGCAGAGTGGTGGAGAGAGAGAGGGGGGCTCCAACCAGCTCTCACGTATACTGCTGTGTGACACTTACTGAAGGTAACAGGAGGGCTTCTTGGCCCCCAAGGACCCTCCGCATCCAAGAGGACATCATCCCCAACCAGTAGTGCACCAGGAGGCACATTTGCAGAGTGATGGAGAAAGGGGGCAGGGCTTCCGACCAGCTCTCAGCAAGTGCGCTGTATGGGAATTACTGGAGGTAACCTGAGGGGTTCTTGGCTCCCAAAGGCCCCCAGCATTCAAGGAGACTTCATCCCCCAACCAGTAGTGCGCAAGGAGGTGCGTTTGCAGAGCAGTGTAGAAAGGGGGTGGGGCCTCTGATAAGCTTGCAGCAATCCCACAGTGTGGGACTTACTGGAGGTAACAGGAGGGGTTCCTGACGCCCAGGGACCCTTAGCAGCCAAGGGGACTTCATCCCCCGACGAATGGCACCCGGGAGCCTATCGCCCCGCTTGCCGCCGTAGGAATCCTGTTTGCGGCACGCCTCGAGCTCATTCTGATTTTATTGGGACTATCTAAACACTCCCGGAAAAACGCACTGACCTATGGACTCTGGGATTTTCTTATCCGTTTGTTCCTTTTTCATCTTGACATTTAATGAGACCTCTGGAGCATGTTCTCTACATTTACCTTTAGATATCTCTTGTTGAGCTGGACTCAACAGTGTGTGTTTCTTTATTGTAAGTGGACTATTGTTACAAAGGTCATTTCTTGTGTGTCCCACACTCTATATATATCTGCCGCCCTGATGAAGGTGTAGCCCACTTTGCGCTAGACACCGAAACGCGCGTTGGCGCTGAATGACCTCATGCACTTGGATCTAACTTCTATCTATTATTGGGAGGATACACAAGAGCCTTCGATATCTACATCATTTAGCTGTATAAAAATCTTGATTGTTAATCTCATTGACATGTATGATTGTCAGAATGTTGTTGATTGACAGTAATGTATGAGTGTGTATGTATTTTTGGAATTCTGGATGAGTGTTGTTTTATGAATGATGTGTGTGGGACCTATGTTTATATGTTTAATATGTATTACCTATCTATCTTTGTTTCTCACTTTGTGAGCTTGATAAATAAAATGAATTGCAATGATCAAAATAAATATATAGACATTTTATAAGAATTATGTTCTTGGATTTATTGTGATAAATGTTCCTATGCTGCCCAGTGTTGTCTATTATTTGGTGACCCTATTAGGGCACTATATATATCCTGTATATAGGCAGGTTGATCTCCTTAGTATTAGTCTAGAAAGGGGGTGGGGCCTCTGATAAGCTCGCAGCAATCCCACAGTGTGGGACTTACTGGAGGTAACAGGAGGGGTTCCTGACCCCCAGGGACCCTCAGCAGCCAAGGGGACTTCATCCCCCAACCAGTAGCGTACCAGGAGGCAGGAAGGAGGTGTGGTCTCTGAAAACCTCTCAGCAATCCCGCTATGTGGGACTTACTAAAGGTAACAGGAGGGCTTGTTGGCCCCCAAGGACCCTCAACAGCCAAGGGGTCTTCATCCCTCAATCAGTAGTGCACCAGGAGGTGCGTTAGCAGAGTGGTGGAGAAAGGGGGCGGGCCTCCGTTGACCTCTCAGCAATCCCATTGTGTGGGACTTGCTGGGGTAACAGGAGGGGTAGTTGACCCCCAAGGTTCCTCAGGAGTAAAGGGGACTTCATCCTTCAACTAGTAGTGCACCAGGAGATGCGTTTGCAGAGTGAAGGTGAAAGGGGACAGGTCCTCCGGCAACTTGCCAGGGTCAGCTTTTTAAAAATGTTCTTTTTTTCTACTAGGGAAGGGTGGCCATGCGGCCCCCCTTCCCCAGACCAATTTGGGCCCTGGGGACCCCATCCCCTGGGGTCAGGCCTTTTTGTAATGGCCCCCCTCCCAGGGCCGATATCAGCCCCAGGAACGCCATCTCCCGGGGCCTGGCCTTTTAATTTTAAAATACAATATTGGGGAGTGGGTCTGTGTGACACCCTCCACAGGCTGATTTTGGCCCCGGGGACCCCATCCCTGTGGCCCGGCCATGTCTGCTGGATGCTCCCAGAGCACCCAGTCTCCACTGGGACTGCGGGGGGAGCCTGAATGCTCCCGCAGTCCCTGCCGGCTCCCGCCTCCTGAGGGAGCCGGCATTGCTTTCACACACAGGGAGCAGCTAGAAAGGTAGCTCCCTGTGTGTCAAAGCAATTCTGCTCCGCTTCCAGCAAGCAAGAGCAGTTTTAATGCGCTCGCTTGCTGGAAGAGGAGTGTTTGCTGTGGCTTGGCAGGAGAGTAAAAGCTCCATCCAAGTCACAGCAAACAGCTATTTCCCGGGGTAGGCACCCAGGACATAGCAGGAGCCGGCCTTTGGGAGTGGCAACCCCCAGGGCCATGTATGGGGGTCTGCGCTGCCCCCCATTCATTAAAATTAAAGCCCTGGGGAGGTGGCAGCCCTTCGGGGCTGTGTGGAGGGTCCAAGAGACCCTCCATTTACCAATAAACAAGCCCTGACAGGTGATGGCCCCCTGGGCATTAACATCCCCAAGATGGGGGTGGCCCGTGCGCTCTCCCCCATCATTTATTTAGAAAATGCCCCCAGGACTTGGCCCACCCGGGGTCCAATTACTAAAGAAGTGTGGGAGCCCGTGCTTCGTTTAAAAAAAATAATTATGTGGGAGCCGCGGAATCAACACGATCCTGCTGAAAATGTTGAAAAAAACAGATTTTTTGGCCCTCTGAGACCCCACCCAAGAGACCTAAGGGGTCAGGGTATTTCTACCCTGCCCCCTTTTCTTTTTTTTAAATGTTTTTTCTGGGAAGAGTCCCAAGATAGCTGCCAAAACTTCCTTGTTTGAAGTGTTGGTAACCAATCAGATCTCAGTATGAGACCGGGAGGGGTCGCGGATCCTCTGTGTCTCTATATATACAATTGGAAATTTCTTTACATAACTCCGCAGTTACTGAGCGGATTTGCACCATTTCACAAAAAAGCACTTCCCTGGACCAACAGCTACCTTTCTGCCAAATTTGGTGTAATTCTGTTCAGCAGTCGGGCTGTAGTCGTGTATAAAGTTCCTATGGGAATTAACATGGGAAATGCATGTTTTTTGCCCCCCCTTTTTCTCAACTCCCACTTGACAGTTCACCCTGAAACTTTCCAAGCACCACAAGAATCACTGGGACACTTTGTTTGGAAAATTTCATGCAGATTCATCAAAGAACCCCAAAGATATACGCAAGTCAAAAAACGCTTTCCCTTGGAAACTTGGTCCTAACTATAACTACCTACTGGCAACCTCCAGTAGGTAATCTATCTATCTGTCTATCTATCTATTTATCTATCTATCTATCTATCTATCTATCGCTATCTATCTATCTATCTATATATATATATATATATACATATATATATATATACACACATATATATATATATATACCAATATATATTTATATGTGTACGGAGGCACTAACTCGCATTTTCTCTCCTCTGCATGCTAATGAATGATTGCCCTCTGGTGGGCCTCCAAGGTGAGTTCAGCTGTTTATGCATGCTGGGAGTTGTAGTGCGTGTTTGTGCCAATTCTTCCCTCCAGTGGGTTCTGTGTCCTTACAGTATTTATATTTAAATATTCCTAGCCCTCCAGTGGGCCTCAGATTTTATGCCGCTCGCAGGCTCAGCATAATTCCAAGCCCCTGTGGCCCCACATTACTTTATGATGGTGGTGAAGTCCTGCACGGCCGGACTGCTGTGATCAGTATTAACCATGTTGCCCTGAAGCGAAGACGCACTCGACAGTAGATGGTTCATCTGAAACTTTATTGTCAAAAACCAGCACTTGCATTCCAAAATGTTGTTGTTGTCTGACACGTTTCGGAGCTCCTGCTCCATAATCATAGGCTAGCACGCATTTTCTGTTCAGCAGATCGGGCTGTAGTCGTGTATAAAGGTCCTATGGGAATTAACATAGGAAACGCAAGTTTTTTGCCCCCCCTTTTTCTTGGCCCCCGCTTTGACGGATCACCCCGAAATAGAGGTAATATATCTATCTATCTATCTATATATATATATATATATATATATATATATATATATATATATTTATATATATATATATATATATATATATATATATATATATATATATATATATATATATAACCTACTGGCGGTCGCCAGTAGGTAGTTATAGTTAGGACCTCGTTTCTATTCAAAAAGCGTTTTGTCTTTTGCCAATATCTTTGCCGCCGTTTGACAAATCTTCACGAATTTTTCAAAACTAATGGCCCGCTCAGGTCAACTCTTGTCTTGAAAGTTTCGAGGTGATTTGTCAAGCGGGGGCCGAGAAAAACGGGCTGTCCCAAAATGTGTTTTTTCCATGTTAATTTCCATAGGAAACTTTAGACAAGGCGACAGCCCGAACTGCTGAATGGAATTACACCAAATTTGGTTCAGAAAGCGACCTTTTTTTAAAAATGGTGTTAATCCATTCAGTAGTTCCTGAGAAATTCAGATTAAAAAAAATATTGATATCTGGTGACCGCGGTGGATCTGCGAACCCTCCAGATCTCGAGCTTGCTCTGATTGGCTGCCAACACTTGAAACCAAAGCGATACAAAAGGGGATGATGGACGGAACGTTTGAGCCAATCAAACACTCACCCCCAGTCAACTGATCTGGGTTTAATCCATCATCATTCTTTAGCTCACTTGAAACAAGGAAGTGTTGTCAGCCATCTTGTGACTCGGTTGAACCGAGTCACAAGAAAAAAGGTAAGAAAAACTAGAAAAGGGGACAGGGTAGGAACACCCTGACCCCCTAGGCCTGCTCAGGGGGTCACACAGGGTCCCCAAGGGCCAAAAAAAGAATTAAAAAAATAAAATTTCGGCGGGCTACGCGTAGGGTCCGTGAATCCCACCCCAAAAAAATTGAATTAATTGTGGGCGGGGGGCCTTGCCACCCTCCCCGCAGCCCAAGGGGACCGCCAACTCCCCAGGGCTTTTTTTAATTAATATGTTGGGCTCCTGTCCCCCACACTGCCCTGTGGACCACCACCTCCCCGCTGCATTTTTTAATTAAGCCCAAAGCCCACCCGCAGACCCGACCGCGACCCGACCGACCCGGACGCCGCAGCCCACAACCTCAGACAATGGATCGAAAACTGCACCAACGCCCTCGCCCCAATCAAGAAACCCTCCACCAGCCACACCAGGAAGAAAGCGAGCTGGTTCTCCCAAGACCTCCAGGCATCCAAGAAAACCTGCCGTAAGTTAGAGAAGAACTGGACCCGCGAACGAACCCCGGAAAGCTACGCAGCTCACAAGGACGCCACCCGCAACCACCACCACCTCATCAGATCCGCCAAGAGAGCCTCCTTCAAAGACCGCCTAGACAACAATGCACACAACAGCAAAGAGCTCTTCAACATCGTGAAAGAACTCTCCAACCCCAACTCCAGCGCCAACGACATCCCACCCTCGCAAGAACTGTGCGACTCACTGGCCACCTTCTTCCACCGCAAGATCACGGACATCCACGACAGCTTCAACACCGCGACCGCCCCGGCAACTGCCAAAACACCCACGACCACCACTCGCACCAACCGCCTGACCTCCTGGACCAACATAGACAACAATGACACCATCAAGATCATGAACTCCGTACACTCCGGATCCCCGACAGATCCATGCCCACACCACATCTTCAACAGGGCCAGCACCATCATCGCACCCCACCTCCGGAAGGCCATCAACAGCTCCCTCGAGACAGCGACCTTCCCAGAGGACTGGAAGCACACCGAGATCAACGCCCTACTGAAGAAACCCACGGCTGACCCCAAGGACCTCAAAAACTTCCGACCCATCTCCCTGCTCCCGTTCCCGGCGAAGGTCATAGAGAAGGCCGTCAACATACAACTAACCAGGTTCCTCGAGGAAAACAGCATTCTGGACTCGTCCCAGTCCGGATTTCGCCGCAACCACAGCACCGAGACAGTCCTCCTAGCCGCCACCGATGACATCAGAACCATGCTAGACAACGGTGAAACCGCAGCCCTCATCCTCCTGGACCTGTCGGCCGCCTTCGACACGGTCTGCCACCACACCCTACGCGCACGCCTCCATGACGCAGGGATTCAAGAGAAGGCCCTGGACTGGACCACCTCCTTTCTCTCTGGTAGAACACAGAGCGTCCGCCTTCCTCCCTTCCGCTCCAAAGCCACCGAGATCATCTGCGGCGTACCCCAGGGCTCAACCCTCAGCCCCACGCTGTTCAACGTCTACATGGCCCTGCTCGCCCGCATCGCCCGACTGCACAACCTCAACATCATCTCCTACGCCGACGACACCCAGCTGATCCTCTCCCTCACCAGAGACCCTCACACAGCCAAAACCAACCTCCACGAGGGAATGACGGCCGTCGCAGACTGGATGAGAAACAGCCGGCTGAAGCTGAACTCAGACAAAACGGAGGTCCTCATCCTCGGGTCCACCCCCTCCGCTTGGGACGACTCCTGGTGGCCCTCCGCGCTAGGAACGGCCCCCACCGACCACGCACGCAACCTAGGGGTCATCCTCGATTCCACCCTCTCCATGACGAAGCAGGTCAACGCCGTCTCCTCCTCCTGCTTCAACACCCTCCGTATGCTTCGCAGGATCTACAAGTGGATCCCCACCAAAACCAGAAGGACGGTCACCCAGGCTCTCGTCAGCAGCAGACTGGATTACGGAAACGCCCTCTACGCCGGAGCCTCGGCGAAACTCCTCAAACTGCTCCAACGCATCCAGAATGCTTCAGCACGTCTGATCCTCGACATCCCGCGCCGCAGCCACATCACACCCCACCTGAAAGACCTGCACTGGCTCACCGTCAACAAGAGGATAACCTTCAAGCTCCTCACCCACGCACACAAAGCACTCCACAACACCGGACCAGCGTACCTCAACTGCCGCCTCAACTTCTACACCCCCACCCGCCAGCTCCGCTCTGCCGACCACGCCCTCGCCACCGTCCCCGCATCCGAAGAGCAACCACCGGCGGCAGATCCTTCTCCCACCTCGCCACCAAGACATGGAACACCCTCCCCCTCCACCTACGGCAGACACAGGACCTACTGACCTTCAGGAGACTCCTCAAGACCTGGCTATTCGAACAGTAGCAGCTCCCCCCTCCCCTAAGCCCTGAAACCCTCACGGGTAAGTAGCGCGCTTTACAAATATAATGATTGATTGAATTAACATACGGGGTCCGTAGCGTCCCCGGGGACCACCACCTTCTGGTGTTTTTTTTTAATGTACAAGTTGTGGGGGAGGGCTCCTGCCCCCCCCACACTGCCCCGGGGACCACCACCTCCCAGGGGCATAGATTATGTAAATATGGGGGTCTGTTGTGGACCCCTTGCCCCGGGGACCACCATCTCCCCGGGGCTTTAAACATGTTGGGAGGGGGGCCACGCGGCCCCCTCCAGGAGCCCTCTATGTCCCTGAGGACCACCAACCCCAGGGCCGGCTTCTGCAATGTCCTGGGGTGCCCACCCCCGGGACATTGCAATTTGCTATGGCTATGCCATAGCAAACCTCTGCTACGCTTCATGTAAGCAAGAGCAGGAAAACTGCTCTCGCTTCCATGAAGCAAAGCAGAATTGCTTTTGAGCAAAGGGAGCTGCATGTTTGCAGCTCCCTTTGTCCAAAAGCAATGCCGGCTCCCGCAGGAGGCAGGGAACCGGCTGGGACCGTGGGGACACTGGGGCTCCCCCCCACGGTGCCCAATATGAGGCCATGCCCTGGGGGATAGGGTCCCTGGGGCCAAACGTGGCCCAGGGAAGGGGGGCCATACGGCCCCCTTCCATAAATCTTTTTTGCTAGTCCCCAACATGAGGCAATGCCCAGGGGGATGGGGTCCCCGGGGCCAAAAATGGCCCGGGGGCCAAGTGGCCCGCTCTTTTTTTTTTGTAATCAAAAATGGCCGGGCCCTGTGGGATGGGATCTGCGGGGCTGACATCGGGTAAAGGAACTGGGGGACATTCATTAGTTTTTATTTTCTCTCGTAATAGGAGTCGCGACCACATCGCGGCTCTCAGCGCAGCCCTCCAGTGTAACTTCGTGGGGGATTCACGGATCCACCTCAGATAAATAATTTAATAGTATATAATTCAGATGGTAGTGTTGCATTTGTGAACTTTTTTTATAGAGTTAGTGAGATTCAAGTTAATAATCACATTAAATTTGATAGAGATAGTAATAATATAAAAAAATAAAAATTAAAAGTTAAACTTGAAAAGTGTATTGTGTTGTAGTACATTGAATTTGTGCTTTTGTTTTGTGGATTCGCAATGGGTTCGCGAATCCTGAAAATATTTAAAAAGAGTACGTATGTTAAAAAGAAAATAAGATTCCCTGTTGGGTTATAGGGTGGCTCTAAAAAGAGCCTTTGTTTTCATTATGACTGTGTTGGAGCTACATGTAAGTGCGGATGCACCGCTTAAGGTTGTTGAGAAACACTCTGTTCCCTTCATCTGTGAAGTGAACTCCATCACTTCTGTAGATGTCATCCATACCAAAACGTAGATTGTTGTTATAGATGGAGCCCATCCTATGGTCAGGTAAGCAGAAACAGCTTTATTGACATTCTTCCTAGCTTTCTCAATCTGTGGACAGAATTGATTTGACCACTTCCATTTCTGTCTTTGGCATATATTAGAGTATACAAAGACAGTTTGAGGCAAAAGCAACATTAATTGTGCAAAGGTATCCTTCATTAGGATTTCCAGCCCTACTCAAGTCAATGTGCCTAGGTCATTGACACCACAACACTTTTTTTCACCCTCTCCTTGTGGTCCCCCCACATTGCCGAGATGACCCAACGCGGTGATTGAATTTGGCACTGGACTTAGTGACTATGTGACCCCATCTGGGTTACGGGCCCGCTTACTCGAACTTTTTGGGCCCCCACGAGGTACTTTTCTCCCACTGCCGGTCTGCCACAACTGATCTGCTTCCTAGCCCCCTGTTTCCACTCCCCTCCCCATTCCCTCTATTCCTCTATTGGGGACTTGTTCTTCTGTGTTTGACTATGCAACTGTAACTAATGTAACCATGAAAAACTGTTATTCTTTTTATTCCTGACCGCTGAGACCTGAGCAACATGGCTGATGCCCGGTGGAGCTGCTAGACAGCTATAGAGGAGATCGGCCCTGGTTCACCCCCTCGGCCGTCACCTACCCAGCTGGACATTGGGCACAGTTCTCCCCGTCTCCCCGCTGTGTCTCATTCCTCCCCCTCCCTCCGACGAATTACCGTAACATTGTTTTTTTTGCCTGTGTTTTACTATGCTCTGGTAACGGATGTAATTTGTAACTTGTAACTCAATTGATCCTCATGTAAAGCGCTCTGATACCTACGGGTCTAGCCAGCGCTATATAAAACTCTTCAAATAAATAAATTAAATAAATAAACAATGCACAATCATGAGGTCAGGGGGTTGGAGATGCAAAAAGGTTTTAACCAAAGGCATCAATTGGTGCCAATTTAATCCTCTCTGTGCAATCCATTTAATATCCACATTTTGCAAACCTAGGTCTGTGTCAATACCTCTATATTCAGCACCCATTTTGCACCAGAAAACATAGCTGTGCCCTACAATCCATACTGTAAGCATCTTGAAGGGATGTCTAGAAGGAATGAAACGATGTCTGTAGCTGAGGTAGTCAGTTGGTAGAATGAGAGGTATCTAAAATGGTGGAGAAGATGCTGTTTTTGAAAAAGCCGATAAGTGATTGGCTGTTCATCAACAATGTGCACACAAAAATAGGATGCATGTTACTTTCCTGAAGAAGCATGTTTCTGATTGGTTATTAAAATATGTTTGGAAGGTACAGTAGATAGGATAAGGTAATATTTTGAAAAGTCAACCACAACTGCTATTTGGATTTGTAAGCTACTGTGCTGAACTTGAAAATATGGTGAACTTGTGACCTGCCAGTACAGTTGAATGTTGCAGAAACTGTTACTATGGAAACTGGGATTAAGCAGAATGGGGGAAGTGTTGAAACTTAACTGTGAATTTAAAATGTGAAATGGTAACTTATATATAAGTGATACGTTACTAAATTAAGTTTTTCTAAGACAGTAGTATGTGTAGAAGTAGTTTGTTGTTAAAAAATAATACTAGTATTATTATAAATAGGTTTTGAGCTCCCGTAAGGGTTTGCAGCTCCATCGCGATGCTACACTGCAGCAATGCAATGGAGTCGCGACTCCAGAAAATTACAGAACTAATTTGGGCACTTTTAGAAGACAGTTAGAAAGGGTTAATATGTCTACCCAATAGAAATATGTTTCACAATTTGAAATAATGTAGAAAGCAATTTGATTTGTTACTTACATTTATTTGTGTGCAGAAAGAGAGGGAAAGTTTGCCATTACTAGTTTTACGTTGTTGAGAGTGGTGCATTACATTTAATGTGTGCAAAAGAAAATCTTTTATGAGTTTCTGATATTCCATACTCTGCAATGCTATTTGAAAGGTGAGTTACAAATTAATGAGGTGTTATATATTATGTAGTAGTGCTTCACTCTTTGTAGTGATATTTTTAGATTTGAAAAGCATTATTTTCAAAGTTTTGAAATTATTAGAGAAGTGTGATGTTTGAAATATGTTACAAAATGTACAGATGTGAATTGTAGTTTGTTTTATTATACTGAAATGATTATTGAAATAGTTTGTGCATACCAATATGTGTACATTGGTAGATGGATTAGTGATTATGGTAGTTTGTATCAGTCTGTTGAAAGGTACAATCGAAGTATGCCGCATAATTTTAGGTGTCTCTTTGAAATGGGAAGTGCAGTCTGTCAAGTTTTAAGGTCTGTATGGTCTTGTGACTGAGGTATGTCCCTACTTGCACATGTATTCTCATACATTTTATGCATCTGAAGGTGCTAGACGTATAAAACACTGGTATACGTCTATTTGTATGTTTCTTTTATATATGATGCCACTAGAATAGTGGAGAGACTTACAACAGACTTACAACAGACACATGTGAAGGGTAGCTGCTTCATATTTGGCTAGGACCAACACCCTAAGTAGTTGGAGAAGGGTGAAGCTGTAGCACAAAAGTGAGGTTTAAGACATGTTGACAGAGGGATTAGTGATTTGGCTACTTTGTATGAGTCTGTGGAAAGGTACATTTGAAGTATGCCGCATAATTCTAGGTGTCTGTTTGAAATGTGAAGGGCAGTCTGTTAAGTTTTAAGGTCTGCATGGTCTTGTGACTGAGGTATGTTTCTACTTGCACATGCATTCTCATACGTGTTATGCATTTGAAGATGCTAGACGTATAAAAGAGAGGTATACTTGTATTTGTATGTTTCTTTTATATATGATACCACTACTAAAAGGTACAGACACATGCATGCATGCTTTCAGGAATATGGTGAGAGTACAACAGACACATGTGAAGGGTTGCTGCTTTATATTTGGCTAGGCCCTACAATCTCAGTAGTTGCTGAATAGTGAAGCTGCTGCAGAAAAGTAAGATTTAAGTCATGTTGGCAGAGGGATTAGTGATTAGGCTACTTCGTATGAGTCTGTGGAAAGGTACATTTGAAGTATTCTGCATAAATGTAGGTGTCTCCTTGAAATGGGAAGTGCAGTCTGACAAGTTTAAAGGACTTCATGGTTTTGTGATTGAGGTATATCTCTACTTACACATGTATTCTCACATGTGTTATCCATCTGAAGATGCCAGACGTACAAAACAAAGGTAAACATCTATTTGTATGTTTCTTTTATATATGATTCCACTAGCAAAAGGCACAGACACATGCATACTTGCTTTCAGGAATATGGTGAGAGTTACAACAGAAATATGTGAAGGGTGGCTGTTTTATATTTGGCTAGGCCCAACACTCTGAGTAGTCGCAGAATGGTGAAGCTGCAGCATAAAAGTGAGGTTTAAGACATGTTGGCAGAAGGATTAGTGATTAGAATACTTCGTATGAGTCTGTGGAAAGGTACAATTGAAGTACGCTACATAAATGTAGGTGTCTCCATGACATGGGAAGTGCAGTCTGTCAAGATTAAAGGACTTCGGGGGGGCGTGGCCGAGCAGGCGACTAAGATGGCCGCCTAACTCGAGAGCTCCGGAGCCATCGCCGCGTTTAATTCACCCGACGGCTCATCTATGAGGGTAACTGCGATCTGAACCTCACGGCAGGCGGCCTGATGCCTGCACGCGACGATCTCCCCATCACTGACGACTGGATGTGCCCGGACCGCTGAGATACGTGCTCTGAACCTCCGGGCCTGACACGGCCCTCGGAGGCCCCGAGTCGACAGGGGACTCGGGTGAGCCTGAGGGCGGGGCCCGGAGTGCTTTAGCGCGCCACAACGCTTGTGCTGGCAGCCCTTCCAGACCAGCTTGCGGATGTCGCTGCTGTCCCGGCTGCTCCACGGCTGGCTTCGGACCCCCTACCTGGGCTGCTCCACACCGCTGGCCTACCACGTGGATAAAAATGACACCGCGCCGCACCGGAGCGCTTACGCAGTAAGACTGCATGCCACAAGCGAATGATTTGAAAGGACCCGGCTCCGATGACCGGCTGACTGCGCACGGCGGGCCCTATTTGACTCTGCTCCTGCTGCTCACGGTTGAGATACCTGCGAGTTGGGGCATGTAACAGCTGCCCCCCGCGTTTCCTCTCTCAGCTCTGCCACGCTTGATGCGAGCATGTACAGGCGCCATTGCCTACAACATAGGGGCGCTCCCCAGACCAACAGTGACCCCGCGACCTCCTTCTACATAATCCCCAGAGTGGGATAGTGAACCGGCTGTAGCTACCACCTACGTGCATAGGTATAGGCACGAAATTGGCCTACCCTAGCCCTTTGCCTGACGTCCTACCTCACTACCTGCACGTATTGCAGATTGCTTGCCTGCTTGCAGCATTTTACTCTCCCCGCTTTGCCACTTTGGCATTACCAACAGAAACGATGGGCCGTACCGACCCAAAGAATTTTGACAGAGGTAAGACCCTGCGGCGGGAGGATACTGATGGGGCCGCTGACCAGGAGCAGCCCCAGGTGGAGGGGGCTGCAGCCATTATGGCTGAGCTGAAAACAGGCTTCCAGGCTATCGACGCCCGATTGGACACCCTAAATAGCCGGCTTGATGACATTACTAGCCGCCTGGCCGCTCAAGACACCAGGCTCGACAGGGCAGAGCATCGAATTTCGGAACTGGAGGATAGGCAACCAATGGTTCACAAGCGCTTAGATAGAACGGAGGGCATCCTCAAGCAGCTGGCGACAAAAGCCGAAGATTTGGAAGCGCGTTTGCGCAGGAATAATCTATGCATCGCCGGAATAGCGGAATCCACAAACACCGGCCCGATGCCCAAATTTGTCGAAACCCTCCTGAAGGATTTATTTGGCAAGGACTCATTCTCAGTTGCGTTTGCCGTCGAGCGGGTGCACCGATCACTGGGCCCCCCTCCCCCTCTGGGAGCGGCCCCCAGAATTATTATCTCCAGGCTACTTAATTACTCAGATAGAGACACTGCACTCCGGCTCTCGAGAGAGAAAGGATCCCTCTCCTATCAGGGATCGAATATCTCAGTGTTTCCTGACTTTACGCCCCTAGTTCAAGATGCCAGACGCAAATATACCGATGTGAAGCGCATGCTTCAAAAAGCGAACATTAAGCGCAACTTAAACTACAGGTTGGGAATAAGTCACACATCTTTGACACCCCGGATGCAGTTAACAAATTTTGGAAGAGCCACGGACAGCCGCTGCAATGCTAGGAGAAAGAGTGAGGCCGCCGCAGTGAGTGTTCTTTTTTTCTTTTGGGTACACCAACTCGGACTGCCTGCAATGACACAGTTCTCAAACATTCAGATCGCGGACTCACCGATATACCGAACTGCAGTGGAACTATGCTGTGATTTCTGTGAGACACTAGATTAATATTGAGCCATGTTAACCCTGGATTCCTTTATTAGTGATATCGTACCATGACCACTTCTACCTGCTAGGTCGGGTGACCAAGTCTACAACAGTGACTGTCTATCCAAACGATGGCTCCTTTGGAGCGTTGCTTACCCCCCCAGGATAATTTCCTGTCTTCCTTCCCTCCCCTCTTCCCTCCCCCCTTTTTCTTCCCTCCCCATTCGTTTGTTGTAACTTTATTGGGATTCACCGGCTTCCGCTTATTTGTGTATCCGATGGGGATGGCGGGGGGATTGACTGAGATTGTTTTTTTTTGTTTAAGGTTGGATATTAGTTTATTGTTCTCTAGGAGTATAGTAACATATGCAGCATGTCACGATGCAATCTACCCTTTATATATGCCCTTCATAGATATATATGGATATAAATGAGCGTTAGATCGGCACAGACGGCGAACATGCGCCTACGGTGTTTATCCTGGAACGTGCTGGGTTTATCTTGCCCCAAAAAGAGTCGACAAGTACTGGCCTATTTAGCTCGGCATTCCATTCAACTTGCTTTTATCCAAGAAACTCATTATGCACCTCTACCAACACATGGCTTCGCAACATCATGGGGCCCGAATCGCTTTTTCTCTAGCTATAGCTCCTACTCCCGTGGGGTGTGCATCCTAGTACACCGCTCCCTCCCCTTCAGGGTTGTATCAGTTGTAGCAGATCCAGAGGGTAGATGTCTTTTAGTGCAGGGATCCCTGGGAGGGACACCGCTACTATTGGTCAACGTCTATGCCCCGAATACCGACTGATCTAATTTTGTTTCCACGATAGCCTCACACATTGACAGATTACAAACCAACACTATATTCTTTGGGGGAGACTTCAATCTCACATTGGACCCCACTGCTGATACCACTGGTCCTAGCCGGATATCGAAGCCACAGGCCACTAATGACCTTCTCTCCCTCCTGCAGACCACACTACTAGCTGACCCCTGGCGCATAAATAACCCGGCTCTCGCAACTATTCCTTTTACTCGGCCCCGCATGGCACCTGGTCTAGAATAGACCATTGGTACCTTATGCCACAGCTTCTTCTGAATGTACAGAAACTGGAATACTTACCCCACACCATATCCGATCATTCCTCAGTTTTATTAGATGTGGATCTCCCCTCAATTCCTACACAGCGACCCTTATGGAGATTTCCGGCTAATGCTCTATTAGACTCTGTATTCTACAAGGAAGTTGGGGACGCTATTACAGACTATTTTCAGTTAAATGCCGGCTCTGTACAATCCCAGCTAGTGCTCTGGGATGCATTCAAAGCTTTCATTAGAGGGGTATGCATTTCAAAACATGCGGGGTGCTGAATTCGATTAGAAGGGAACTGGAAACTATAGAGGGGAAATTAAAAGAGATTGACATTGCCATGCAGGATTCTCCGTCTATGACATTACTCAGAGACCGTTCCCAGCTCCTGACTGAATTTACTGACGCAGCGGCCCGTGAGGTCAAGTACCTGGGCATATATGCTCGAGCCAGGTGGTATGGAGAAGGTGAACGACCTGGTAGAACTTTGGCACACCTTCTTCGACCTCAGTACCAATTGGCATATATAACCCATCTCGCCACAGATTCCGGTGATACGCTCACTGGCGCATCAGACATTAACACGGCCTTCTTAGATTATTATACTACACTATATCAAACGCATCATCCACCTACGAGCCCCGCCCTGTCTGACTATTTGTGTGAAATCGCCATGGTCTGGCTTGAAAAGGGACAGCAGGAAGTCCTTGCCTCCCCCATAGATGCTGACGAGATCAAACAGGCCATCGGAGACTTGGCCAGCAGCCGCGCTCCGGGATCTGACGGGGTCTCTGGGGACTTTTATAAAGCCTACCAGAATATAATCACACCGTACCTCCTTGAGGTTTATGATGAAGCCCTGCAAAGTGGCTCTTTATCACCAACAATGCGCGAAGCCATTATCACACTCCTGCTCAAACCAGACAAACCGCCCAATAAATGTCAATCCTATAGGCCATTATCGCTACTTAACCATGATTATAAGATATTGGCTAAAGTCCTTGCCACTAGATTAGCACTACTGGTCAACACCACCCTGTGCCCCTTCCAGGCGGGATTCATTCCTGGTAGATCAACCACTCTCAATCTTCGAACGGTCTTCTCGGTCCTGAACCAGATGGAACCCACCTTACCGGCGGCTGCAGTCATGCTAGACGCCGAGAAGGCGTTTGACTCCCTAGAGTGGCCCTTTTTATACGCTGTCAAGCTGAAGCTGGGTATCCCTATCGGATTTTTCAACCTTGTCTGATTACTATACACTGCACCTACGGCGCGGCTAAAGATAAATGGTATACTCACGCCCTCCTTTCATCTGACTAGAGGTACTAGGCAGGGGTGCCCACTCTCACCATTGCTCTTCATAATAGCCATGGACCCCTTAGCCTGACACATCCAGGAACAGCACTTACACCGCGGCTTGCAACTACATACGAGTCCACTCATTGCATCGTTTTACGCAGACGATGTGATGCTATTTGTGTGCAAACCTGCTGAAAATTTACCTCCTCTATTGCGCGAAGTGGTCCGATTTGGCGTCCACTCGGGACTGGTTATTAACTGGACCAAATCCGAGATATTCCCATTGACATCTAACACAGCCCGGGTGATATGGAATTTCCCCTGAAATGGTGCTCTGACCAGCCTAAATCTCTAGGTGTTTATTTGCACTGCAAAGCAACGGAGGTCATCCGCTTAAATTATGGCCCAGCGGTCGACCGGCTCGAGACACGAATCGCTAGGTGGACGAAACTCCCGCTTTCTATGGCAGGTAGGATCGCTATCATTAAAATGGTTGTATTACCCCACTTTCTGTACCTTTTTTTAAATATCCCAATTCCATTAACAATGCATTTTTTTACCACGCTTCGCTCGCTCTTAATAAGACTAGTATGGGCAGATAAGCAACCACGAGTGGGTTCGGCCACTTTGACCATGCCATTTGAACGGGGAGGGTTTGGAGTCCCTGACTTCTATCTATATTACCTTATGGCCGAAGTGCATTTCACGTACCACTGGATTCACCCTGATGCCCGACTCCAATACCTTAAACCAGGTGGCTCCCAAATATATCCCCAATCACTCTCTACATTGCTGCCCCGGGGCCTGCCACGTTGCCCGACGGAAATGCAAACCGTCCCCACGACATGCTAAGCATGGACGAAATTGCGTAAATATCTAAAGCACACGTCTTTATACTCCCCTCACTTACCACTGGCCGATAACCCATGGATCCCCTCTGCGACTGAAGCGCTCACTAAAAGAACGCTAACATCGCATAGACTATCCAAATTGGGAGACGTATTCCAGGACGCTAAACCATGCTCGACTACTATCCTGAGCACGAGAGGACCTGCGACACACATGGACAAGTTTTTACTCCATAGAACACGCTGCTCACTCTTAAAAGCTCTCCTGGACCCCGCTGCTGAACCAGTAGATTTCCCTCCTCTTACGCTCCTTATAACTTCCCCCGACAGTTCACATTTGGTATCACAACTGTATCACTTATCGCTTACACTTCGTCCATCGGTGGGCTCCGGGGTGTGCTCATCTTGGGAGCAGGATTTGGGCACCGTACTTACTGGTGACATATGGAAATACTGTTGTTCCCAGATGCGTTATGTCTCAGGAAATTACAGACATAAATTATTACACTTCAAATATCTCCATAGGGCCTACATGATTCCCAGGTTGCGTGCAAAGATGAACCCTGCGGTATCTAACACTTGTGTGCGCTGTGGTGCGCTGGAGGCAGACTTTATGCATCTGGCGTGGCGGTGCGCATCGGTGAACTTGTACTGGGAGGAGGTCTTCCAACAACTGTCTATTATGGTGGGGCACTCCATATATCCATCCCCCCTGATGGCCCTTCTGGGATATGTAAAACCATTGAAAAGGAGCGTTAGAAGGTTCTCTCCGATGGCCTTATTGAGAGCCAAGTGTCAGGTGTCACTACAGTGGGGCAGACAATATTCTCCGTCAGTAAGGACATGGATTCGAGATCTTACATATTGTGACACTATGTGCGACACGTATGCCACACTTTTACCTGCATCATCACGGCCCTGTGACATTTGGCAACCGCTGAAAGAGTACCTACTATCCTATGCCACTGACCCCTGAGGGAACAAACCATACCCGTACATTATAGATTGGTCTGCTCCGAGTGTTTTATCATGGATTAGGTGCAACCCCTGGTATTCCTGGTAAGGATAGAGATTGCACCTTTACGCCAGCAATATTGCTTTGATTGTATTTCAAGTGACTGCTGCTTCCAACTTGTTATTACTTCTCTTAATTGATTGATATGAAGAATATGCTCCTTTGTTCTTTTTTAGTTTTTGTTTGATGTTATTTGCATTGAGACGTCCCTATTCAACATGTAGATGCCTGCTGGTTTCTCCAGTATGGACCATTGTCTTGTTCAATTGTACGCCTGGTTGTAATGTCTTTGAGATATTCAATAAAATAAGTTTAAAAAAAAAGATTAAAGGACTTCATGGTCTTGTGACTGAGGTATGCCTCTACTTGTACATGCATTCTCACACGTGTTATGCATCTGAACATGCTAGACGTATAAAACACAGGTATATATCTATTTGTATGTTTCTTTTAAATATGATGCCACTAGCAAAAGGTACAGACACACGCATGCATGCTTTGAGAAACATAGAGAGACTTATAAGAGTGACATGGGAAGGGTTGCTGTTTTAAATTTGGCTAGGCCCAAGATTCTGAGCAGTTGTTGAAAACTGAAGCTGCAAGAGAAAAGTGAGGTTTAAGACATGTTGGCAAAGGTATTAGTGATTAGGCTACTTGCTATGAGTCTGTGGAAAGGTACACTTGAAGTACGCCGCCTAAATTTAGGTGTCTCCTTGAAATGGGAAGTGCAGTCTGTCAAGTTTAAGTGGCTACATGGTGTTGTGAATGACTTATGTGTCTGCTTCTATATCTATTGTTTGATGTGTTATGCATCTTAAGATGGTAGCTTGAAAACCTGGTCAGTTTGGCTACTAGTAGACAAATTTCTTAGTTCTGCTCTGTCATTTGGTCGCAGAGCCTGTGATGTCTTCTGAATGAAGGTATTGTGGCACCTCCCACATAGCTTGTTCAATACCCAGATGCCATGTTTTATGAGCAGAAAGAAATAGATACACTTTTTTTACACAAATTTAGACAGAATGCGCTCTGAAACACAGGTATTCAACTATATCACTGTTATAAGTCTCACCATATTTCTCAAAGCATACATACATCAGTCTGTGGGTTTCACAGCGTATGGTCTCTAAATTTGTGCAAATAAAGTCTATGTATTCCTCTCAGCTCGTAAAACATGGCACCTGAGTACTGAACAGGAGATTTGAGAGGCTCCATAACACCTATATACAGAAAACGTCAGAGGCTGTGCGACCGAATGATAGAGCAGAACTGAGAGATTTATCCACCGGTAGCCAAAACAACCAGGTTTTCAAGCACCCATTTTCAGATGAATAACACATGAGACAATAGATGTAAAAGTAGATACATACCTCACTCACTAGAGCACGTAGAGTTATAAATTTGACAGACTACATTTCTCATTTCAAGCAGACATGTACACTTATACGGCCTACTTCAAGTGCCCCTTTCCACAAACTCATAGCAAGTAGCCTAATTTCTAATTCTTTTGTCAACATGTTTTAAACCTCACTTTTCTGTTGAAGCTTCAGTTTTTACCAACTGCTGAGAATCTTAAAACAGCAATCTGAACCATGTTACTGTTTAAAGGTGCGTGTTCTTGTGACAGGTTTGCTATTGTGTAAAGTACAATATTTTAAATATTGACATGTTATGGAGACATTTGCAATGTCATTGAAAGTATTTTTTTTATTAATATATAATTATTTCAAAAGTATAAAATTATTTAACAAACTATTGAAACTTATCTTTGTTTTTCAGATATTTACATTTATTGGTAAAAAACACTGAGAATGGCAAAAAAATATCAAAAGAGAAGACAAGAAAAAAAAGCATTGGCATAGCCAATAGGTCTCGCCTTTGGGACCTTATGAGTGTTTAGTTATCCAGCACAATATCCTTGGTGCAACAACATTAACTGTTACATGGCTAAACACTTATAAGGTCCCAAAGGCGAGACCTATTGGCTATGCCAATGCTTGTTTTATATGGTAGGGCGCTCTGCTGGAATGAACGCACCTCTTTCCAAGGCACCTTACCAAAGTAGGCCTCGATGACTTCTCTTTGTCTGAGGTGGGAAGATAGGGGCTTGGACATGGTGCTCGGTGATTTTTCATTTTTTTTTTTGCAGTTTTATATAGCGCCAACTTGTATTGGAGCGCTTTACACGAGCACCAGTTATGTTACACAAGGACACATTCATTTTTGGTAGGCATGGGGAGATTAAGTGATTTGCCCAGAATCACAGGATATTGAGCCGACGCCGAGACTCTAACCTGGTTCCCCAAGCTCCAAAGTGGGCAGCTCTGGCTGTTACTCCATATCCTCTCCAGAAAACATAAACACAAGCAAAAGAACTGTGACTAATAACAGGTGTAGAGGTCATCTGCAGCTTCCTCTTCACTCTGCTCTACCTCACGTCCCTTTCATGGCGCCGCATCCCAGCCTGTGGGTGTCCTGTGGGTGTCCTGTGGGTGTGCAGCTGACACACCTGCTGCCTCGTCCTGGTGTAGATGGCACGTTCCCCAGTCTTGAATGAGGCCATCGACGGCCTAGAGCCACTGAAAAACGCAGAAATAGTCACCTGAACCTGATACTAGAAAGAAGGGTGGACTGGCAAACAAAACTCACATGGCTGTTTGCAGTGAGGTGATGGGCGGGGGGGGGTCGTTAGCTATCGACGGCCTAGAGCCACTGAAAAACGCAGAAATAGTCACCTGAACCTGATGCTAGAGAGAAGGGTGGGCTCACCAACAAAACTCACATGGCTGTTTGCAGTGAGGTGATGGGCGGAGGGGTGGGGGTCATTACCAACATCAAGGAAAACTCGTGCTATGAAGAGCCTCAGCTAACCACACGGCAGGACGTCACATTTGGACAGCTCGTGTCCCATCCGTGCTGAGCTTTCACTGCACGCATCAGGACAAGTTCTTAAGGCAATGGAGGAAACCTCCCAAAAGCATTGCATACCGCCTCATGAGAAAATCGCCATCTAGAGGTTTGAGGAGGAATTTCTTCCACAGCGATGCGGACGGTTCGCTTCTTCGAGTTACTAACGACACGGTGGGACACCCGAGGACACCAGTCCAGAGCGCCCAGTTAAAAGGACAGTGGACGCATCACCCGGTGGACCTATGCCATGCTCCAGGGAATCCCTCCTGGAGATCTCTTGGGGCTGTGGGAGGCAACAGCGCAGATGGGGCTGTGCAGCAGAGTTCACTGTGATGGAAACTGTGCTCTGATACTGCCCATAATAATGTGACATCACTAGCAGCGACTTCTACAGTGGAAGCCCAGCCAAGAGACAGTTCTTTCTGAGTCACTGTGAGGGCATCATGCTAAAAGCATTCTCCCTGCTTGGACTCATCTACCTGAAGTTCTCAGTCGCCAATGTATGAGAAAGGCTGAAAAAAGTTGCCGAAGACATGAAGTTGGCATTCCATCTTTGCCTAAGCAGAATGGAGCAGCTGGATGCTGATCGAGCTTGTGAAGCTTGGCACACCATGTGACGTCAGACCAAGTGTGCGGAGGTTGCTAGGCGGATTACAGATTGGCAATGTGGAAGGCGTGTCCATGACGGCGCAAAATAAACAAGTGGTAGGGGTGGTGGGAGTGCGGCCGAGAGCAGGGACTGGGGCAGGCAGATTGACAATCTGGAAGGCGTGTCCGTGACTGCGGCGGGCGAGTGCAGCGACGCGCAGCATTTACCTTGCGGGAGCGAGTGCGATAATTGCTAACAGATGGCGAAGCTGCTCGCTCCCGCAAGGGAAACGCCAAACGTGCACGAGTGGCAATTGAACCCAATGCAAAACATGCACGCGTTTAAGTAAAAGTCCTGAGCGATTGCTAAAGGTCCCCTCCTAAGCAGCGCTTGCGCGCTGCGTAGGGGAGACCTAAAAACAGTATTATTTAACGGAAAGAGAAAAGAGGCAATTAGATGAACTGCAAAATGTTACACTGAAGAAAAAGAGTTCTGGTAAGTGAACTAAAGAGTTTGTTAAAGACTTTTACAGAATGTTAAACAATTTGAAAATGTTGAAGAGAAAAAGAAAAGTTCAACAACAAATCAGAAGGAAAGAAAAATGGAGGTGATAAAAGAAAATCATGTTATGGGAAAACAATGCATGTTGAAAGAAGGCTGAAATAACATAAAGACATAAGGAAGAGAATGTATAGAAGTAGAGTACTACAAAATTTATTGAACGATTGTAAAAAATATAAAAGAAGATCAGCAATTTATAAGAAAAAGCAATAGATTGAAAGTGTAGTTGATAAAGCTTTTGAAATAAAAATAAAATTATTTATTTTAATATCCAAGAGAATGAACACATTGAATAAAACAATGCTGTTTATGAAGGAGAAAAGCAAAAGAAAAAGACTGGTTAATAGAAGTAACTTTTGTAAAATTTTCACTGGTGAATGGAAGCACACTTTTAGTACGGAGCCTTTCTTTAATGAAGGAAGCTATTTTCAACAGAGCACATTAGTACATGCTGTTGATACTAGTGGTCGATGCTAAGATGAAAGATGGTTCTCCGATTCCAAGAGAAAAATCGTTCCTAGGAATGTAGAAGAAGTAATAGCTGAAGAAGTTCACAAGCTCCTGTATTTGATTGGGATTGTAGCAGTATTTGTAGCATTAGACAGGAGACTATTGACATATTATGAATTTTTTACGACAATATGCAAAAAAAAGTAATAAACAGAAGATTAAGATGTTACAAGGACTAGATCCATGTAAAATAAGATAATATACTAATTTGCAAGGTGTTAGAAATGGGATCTCTGGTTGGCTAAGGCTTGCGCCAAAGCCAGGCAGAGACCACCACTCTAGTCAGGGCGAGGGAGTTACACGCCGACGATAACCCCTGCTCACCCCCTTGGTAGCTTGGCACGAGCAGTCAGGCTTATCCCGGAGGCAATGTGTAAAGCGTTTGCGCAACACACTCACACAGCAGCAACACACTAGGCACACCACAAAAGGAACTCCACACCAGGTTATATAAAAAATAGCCTTTGTATTGTCATAAATACCGTAGAAACATAATCACATAATATACACTGTGCCAACTGGCTCTAGGCAATATTCACAGGGGAATTATATACAGGACCAGGCCAATCGGGCCACGGTCAGAACCATCAGAACAGGTAAGTAAAATGTAAACCACAACCAGTAATTACCGGTAAAGTTAGGAACTTAGCACGAGATCCTGTAACATAAAAGATGGGACACCTAAATCACATTAGGCATAAATCTCGTTAGCATCACACGTTATGCACCAACCTCATTATGCAATAATCACATGAGGCAATAGGCCTCGTAAGCATAAACACAGTGTGCCCCAATCGGGGTACAACGCACTGACACTGGCCCCAGGCCAACTGGCCTCTCACAGGGGCTCCAAGGCCCAACGTCCAGAATGTCAGGGCTGGCTGCGCATGCAGCGAAATAAGAGTGCGCAATTGCACGAGCCTAAACGTGGCAGCTGCCCACTACTTGCTGGGCAGCTGTGAAACTGAGCATGGGCACCAGCGTGCCCCCTGAGCCCCTTTCTGGGACTCGCAATTTAAAATGAAATTGTCCCCCAGGGTGGCGGCTGCCTGCGCTCTCGCAGGGCAGCTGGCAAAAGGTGCAAATAAAAGACTGGGACTCCTTAGCTCCCTTCGCCGGAGCTCCAATGCGGGGCTTAGGTTCAGCCCCCAAAAGAAATCAGCGTGGGCACCCCTGTGACTTAGGGGGAGCCCCACTCGTGGGACTCTTAGAAAACAACTATGCCCACCGTTGCAGCTGCCCTCTAGCAGGCGGTGCAGCTGGGAAGAAAAGATCAGGCACTGGCACCACTAGTGCCTCGTGAGCCCCACCGGGACTCCGAAACACAACTTGCCCCCACGGTGCAGCTGCCCTCTGTCCGGCGGGGCAGCTGTAGGAGCAGAACACAAAAGGGGGCGAACCAACACTGCCACCAACCATGCGCCCGACCGGCCCCCACTCACTGGGCCGTTTCAGGACTCCTCTAGGTCCCAGGCGGCAACGTTGCTCTTCGCCCGGGCTCCTCCACATGCAGGGCTCTCTCACCACACGGAGCCCTGCGTGCGTCGCGCTGCCTCCTCCCGCAGGCCTCAGGGTTTCCTGGCAGACGGCCGGGCGAGTCTCCGGGGCTTCCCTCACTCACGGGAGCCCCGCTTCTCACTGCGCCTCGCTTCACCCGGTCCCGAGGACTTCGGTATGGAGCCTGCGAGGCTCCGGACTGCTTCCTTCTCGTGGCCCCGCCCCCGGTCAGGCTGACTCTGCCTGGCTTCCGGGTCGGGCCGCTGTATTTCTCTTTTCTCTGCGGCAATGCGGGGTGGGCACCCGCTCTCAGGACTCGGCAACTTGGGCTGCGCAGTGACTTCTCTCCTTTGCGCAGTGCGGGGTGGGCTCCCGCCTGCCTTCACCACACACAAGCGGGGTGGGCACCCGCCGAAACACCACGTCGCGGGGTAGGCTCCCGTTGGTTAGAACAGCAGCTCAAAAGGTGGGCCATAACGCGGGGTGGGCACCCGCTTCCAGAAATACAAAGGATTGCGGGGGAATCTCCACGCCGGGGATTCCCTTTTTAAAATGATCGCAGCTCCGGGCTGCAGCTAAAATTAGAAGCGCTGCTCCTACGCTGCAGAGAGCAAAGCGCTCTTCAAAAATGAAAGCCAAGCGCTCCCAAGGCGCTAGAGTCAAAGTCCAGGGACAAAACGAAGCACCTTTCCCCAGAATAAAAGCAAGGTCCAGGGGGCACAAGGCTGGGCTCAGGCAGGCCAGCACACAGGGCCCTCCAGCAGGGAGGCAGTCCCTTGTGGCGGTTCCTCCTGGAGCCCAGCAGCAGCAGCCCCCAGCGTCAGGACCAGCACAGCAGAGCACTTTCATGGGGTCACAGCCCCTTCTTTTATACACATTTTCCTTTGTCTAAAGGTGCAGGGTTTAGGGATACCAGTTAGAACTGGTTTGCGGGAGCTTTGGAGCACTTTGTTTTGCTCAGCTCCTCTCTCCTTTCACAGGACAGGCTAGGGACATCAGACGCACCACAGGGGGTGGAGCCAGCATTGTGGAGGGAAGGCACAACCCTATTCAGGTCCCAGGTGCAACTCCTCCCTCCCATCTAGATGCAGATCTCTCTATTCAGCCCTGCGCTGACTCACCCTGCCCCTCCTGGAGCCACACACACCTCCCAGCCCCTGTCACTCACAAAGCCAGACATGCAATTCACATCAGGCAGGCAGACACACAGCACACAGAAATGCCAACTTCTAAAAGTGGTACTTCTCCACTAGTCACAATAAATCTGCGCACACCATTGCGCAGCATTTATTGTCACGAGTTCGCACATACTAAACTCGCCCCTGCACTCCTCTCACACCAGGAATTACCATGGACACACATATCCCCCATGCATTCCTATGGGAGGGCAGGCCCATCTCACCACACGCACTCAGAGTGCGCACGCACTTTACACTGGGACACAGTGCTAAAGTGCGCAGAGGCCTAAAACCACCAACACTACACAGGGAAAAGGCTAGGAGACAGGCAAAAAGTTTAGGGGTAAACCTGCCAAAAGGGCCAAGTCCAACACAACCCACTTCCAGCCAAAACGCAGGGCAGACCAATCACCACTGTGATGGGCTTCCCTGCTTGGGGCGATAGAACACGGACGCAGGCCCGCAACTGCAGGGACACTCCCTCCTGTTCTACGCCACGGTGAACCCATGTGGTTCC
Organism: Calotriton arnoldi; assembly: GCA_963921515.1. Lineage (NCBI taxonomy): Eukaryota > Metazoa > Chordata > Amphibia > Caudata > Salamandridae > Calotriton > Calotriton arnoldi. The sequence goes on along the minus strand of CAWUFW010000004.1, from coordinate 8,110,137 downwards.
TTCTGAAAAAGCTGTCCGGAGCAACTGGGCTACCCCACTGGTACTCCCTAGCTGTCCGCGGCCAGGACCAGGCCCTAGGCCACCCAGATGCCACTGGTCCTTGCCCATTCACAGAGTGGGGGGTAGTAACCCCTGGCACATAGTAGCCATTCTCCACTCTTCCCCTCAACAGGGCAGGTCTAGACTGCCACTGATCCTCCAGCCTAGGGTCTGCACCCTCAGGCGGACCAGAAGTCACGGGTGAGGCTCTCCTCCCCTACCTCTCCTTCTAGGGTTCCGCCTCTCCTCCTTGGAGAAGCACCCTCAGAACACAACTCTCCCACCAGTTCAGGACCTCTCTCCCACAACTGGTCTCCCAACCTAGGGTCTAACCCTTCAGGTTGCACCGGGGTCAGAGGCGAGGACTCCTCCCTCTGCACCCCCTTCCAGAGTTCTGCACCCTCCCAACTGGAGCGGTACTCCTGGAAGATGAACCGGTCAGGACACTGGTTACAGATGTCCTTTCCTCCAGGTCAGGCGGATCCTGAACCTGGCCTCCCAACCTTGGGGCTGAACCCCACGGCTGAGCATTGGCCTGGCACACCAGGACTTCCGGGGCGCACACAGCAGCCCCCGAGGGTAACACATGACTCATGTGTTGCGTGACAGTCTGCGTGGCGCAGACCTCCCGACCCCTGTCCATCTGACAGTGCGCAGAGATCCCCCACGACAGAAGTGGTGTCACCATGGTCACTTCTAGGAGACTGAGCCCTTCTGGCTGGCCCCTGACCCACTGGTTCTTCCACTGGGGAACACATCCCCCTCTCACCCCTCAATCCGGACTTCTGTACCCTCCCAACTGGAGCGGCACTGCCAGACACCAGAACCACTGGAGCTCTATTTACAGACGCTCCAGGTTCTCCAGACACTAGGAGATCCTCCTCAAATGGACTAACAGGACAGCCTAGGCTCCCAATCTGGTGTTCCCTGAAGAAACCATCCAGGTTCTGAGACTGGGTTTCGGGCACCTGGGGACACTCAGTCCCACACTCACTCCTACACCACTGAGACAGGACGTGAGCCCCTACACCCCTCCCACTACACTGGGACCTAGCTGGGCTACACTGAACCTCTTCCCCAATACAGGACGGGACGATACCTGAGCCACTACTTTTGGGATCACTCCCCAATGCCTCTTCAGAACCTCGGGCCACCACCCAGAGGTCTGCTTCCCATGCAAGATCCCATGGATCAGGGTGCTCACACTCCAACAGGTGTTGGCGCAACCCTGGAAAACAACAACTGAGCAGGTGCTCTTTAATAACCAGATTGAACAGTCATTCAAAATCCTGTTCCGTGGTACACCTTACCCAGTCAATCAGTGCATCATTACAGTCATCCACAAACCTCTCCCCAAGACTGGTGAGACAGTTTCCTACTGCCCCTGAACTTCAACCTGTACTCCTCTTCCTGGGAGCCAAGTACCATATTCTGGGAACTGGGAATGGGAATTCCTGCACTGGACTCCATATTGCTGCCACCACTGGATCCCACCCTCACTGGTGAATCCAGACAACTAAAACTACACTCAGAGGACGTACCAAGAGCTAATTTCACCTTGGTGAAGGCCCTCTCAGCCTCCGCCATCCTCTCCTGCGCTAAGACCCTCTCGGTCTCTAGGTTTTTCTCCTCCACACTTAGCTGCGCTATCTCCTTGGTATGCTCTAACCTGAGCTTCTCCAAAGCTAGCTGATGCTCCCTTTCTTCCCTCATATCCACCCACTCCTCTGGGGACAGGGAAAGGGATGGGGCACTGCCCCCGACAATGGACCCAGCAAGGGACTCCCTATCCATGGGGTCCTCACTATCTACTGGCGTCCCTGTCCTGTCACTTTCTTCCTCCTCTTCAGACTCCTCAGGGCCCCCTCAGACCCACCACCCTCTTGGCGTGCGGCCAGGGTCCTCTTCTCCTCATTGCGCTCACAGTCCCATTCATCCTTTTGCCATTGGATCAGGTTGTCCCTCAGTTTTGACTGGGTGTCTGACCCACTCACTGCTATGTCTCTCTCCTTACAGAAATCCACCAACTCCCACATGCTGTATCTAAACAGACCACAAAAATTAAAAGCAGACTCCATTTTGGCAGGACGCTCAGGGACACGTGCAACACAGGAGACCTAGGTGTCTGAGCTGAAGCAAGAGTATACAATTTACCAATGACACTTTTAGGAGAAGAATTAAATAACTAAAACTCAGAAACAATAATCCCCAAACACGTGATTATCTAAATGCAGAGTTTGTAGTGCAACCAGTTGTCGCTGTGGTACTGCGCAAACGCAAGTCCTATCCTCACCGCTGCCAACCAATGTTAGAAATGGGATCTCTGGTTAGCTAAGGCTTGCGCCAAAGCCAGGCAGAGACCACCACTCTAGTCAGGGCGAGGGAGTTACACGCCGACGATAACCCCTGCTCACCCCCTTGGTAGCTTGGCACGAGCAGTCAGGCTTATCCCGGAGGCAATGTGTAAAGCGTTTGCGCAACACACTCACACAGCAGCAACACACTAGGCACACCACAAAAGGAACTCCACACCAGGTTATATAAAAAATAGCCTTTGTATTGTCATAAATACCGTAGAAACATAATCACATAATATACACTGTGCCAACTGGCACTAGGCAATATTCACAGGGGAATTATATACAGGACCAGGCCAATCGGGCCACGGTCAGAACCATCAGAACAGGTAAGTAAAATGTAAACCACAACCAGTAATTACCGGTAAAGTTAGGAACTTAGCACGAGATCCTGTAACATAAAAGATGGGACACCTAAATCACATTAGGCATAAATCTCGTTAGCATCACACGTTATGCACCAACCTCATTATGCAATAATCACATGAGGCAATAGGCCTCGTAAGCATAAACACAGTGTGCCCCAATCGGGGGCACAACGCACTGACACTGGCCCCAGGCCAACTGGCCTCTCACAGGGGCTCCAAGGCCCAACGTCCAGAATGTCAGGGCTGGCTGCGCATGCTGCGAAATAAGAGTGCGCAATTGCACGAGCCTAAACGTGGCAGCTGCCCACTACTTGCTGGGCAGCTGTGAAACTGAGCATGGGCACCAGCGTGCTCCCTGAGCCCCTTTCTGGGACTCGCAATTTAAAATGAACCTGTCCCCCAGGGTGGCGGCTGCCTGCGCTCTCGCAGGACAGCCGGCAAAAGGTGCAAATAAAAGACTGGGACTCCTTAGCTCCCTTCGCCGGAGCTCCAATGCGGGGCTTAGGTTCAGCCCCCAAAAGAAATCAGCGTGGGCACCCCTGTGACTTAGGGGGAGCCCCACTCGTGGGACTCTTAGAAAACAACTATGCCCACCGTTGCAGCTGCCCTCTAGCAGGCGGTGCAGCTGGGAAGAAAAGATCAGGCACTGGCACCACTAGTGCCTCGTGAGCCCCACCGGGACTCCGAAACACAACTTGCCCCCACGGTGCAGCTGCCCTCTGTCCGGTGGGGCAGCTGTAGGAGCAGAACACAAAAGGGGGCGAACCAACACTGCCACCAACCATGCGCCCGACCGGCCCCCACTCACCGGGCCGTTTCAGGACTCCTCTAGGTCCCAGGCGGCAACGTTGCTCTTCGCCCGGGCTCCTCCACATGCAGGGCTCTCTCACCACACGGAGCCCTGCGTGCGTCGCGCTGCCTCTTCCCGCAGGCCTCAGGGTTTCCTGGCAGACGGCCGGGCGAGTCTCCGGGGCTTCCCTCACTCACGGGATCCCCGCTTCTCACTGCGCCTAGCTTCACCCGGTCCCCCTTCTCGGGACCGGGACTTCGGTATGGAGCCTGCGAGGCTCCGGACTGCTTCCTTCTCGTGGCCCCGCCCCCGGTCAGGCTGACTCTGCCTGGCTTCCGGGTCGGGCCGCTGTATTTCTCTTTTCTCTGCGGCAATGCGGGGTGGGCACCCGCTCTCAGGACTCGGCAACTCGGGCTGCGCGGTGACTTCTCTCCTTTGCGCAGTGCGGGGTGGGCTCCCGCCTGCCTTCACCACACACAAGCGGGGTGGGCACCCGCCGAAACACCACGACGTGGGGTAGGCTCCCGTTGGTTAGAACAGCAGCTCAAAAGGCGGCCATAACGCGGGGTGGGCACCCGCTTCCAGAAATACAGAGGATTGCGGGGGAATCTCCACGCCGGGGATTCCCTTTTAAAATGATCGCAGCTCCGGGCTGCAGCTAAAATTAGAAGCGCTGCTCCTACGCTGCAGAGAGCAAAGCACTCTTCAAAAATGAAAGCCAAGCGCTCCCAAGGCGCTAGAGTCAAAGTCCAGGGACAAAACGAAGCACCTTTCCCCACAATAAAAGCAAGGTCCAGGGGGCACAAGGCTGGGCTCAGGCAGGCCAGCACACAGGGCCCTCCAGCAGGGAGGCAGTCCCTTGTGGCGGTTCCTCCTGGAGCCCAGCAGCAGCAGCCCCCAGCGCCAGGACCAGCACAGCAGAGCACTTTCATGGGGTCACAGCCCCTTCTTTTATACACATTTTCCTTTGTCTAAAGGTGCAGGGTTTAGGGATACCAGTTAGAACTGGTTTGCGGGAGCTTTGGAGCACTTTGTTTTGCTCAGCTCCTCTCTCCTTTCACAGGACAGGCTAGGGACATCAGACGCACCACAGGGGGTGGAGCCAGCATTGTGGAGGGAAGGCACAACCCTATTCAGGTCCCAGGTGCAACTCCTCCCTCCCATCTAGATGCAGATCTCTCTATTCAGCCCTGCGCTGACTCACCCTGCCCCTCCTGGAGCCACACACACCTCCCAGCCCCTGTCACTCACAAAGCCAGACATGCAATTCACATCAAGCAGGCAGACACACAGCACACAGAAATGCCAACTTCTAAAAGTGGCACTTCTTCACTAGTCACAATAAATCTGCGCACACCATTGCGCAGCATTTATTCTCACGAGTTCGCACATACTAAACTCGCCCCTGCACTCCTCTCACACCAGGAATTACCATGGACACACATATCCCCCATGCATTCCTATGGGAGTGCAGGCCCATCTCACCACACGCACTCAGAGTGCGCACGCACTTTACACTGGGACACAGTGCTAAAGTGCGCAGAGGCCTAAAACCACCAACACTACACAGGGAAAAGGCTAGGAGACAGGCAAAAAGTTTAGGGGTGAACCTGCCAAAAGGGCCAAGTCCAACACAAGGTCATTCTCTAGATTGTCTTTCATGAAAGGTCTGCCAAAGTGCTTTTCATCATTTAAGAATGTTAGCAATACACCACTCAGAAATGCGGAAGTTAGTAAGGAGACTCTACTATGTAAAAATTCCTGCATTATGTTTAAGTGAAATGAACACAGCTCTTTTGCGAGGTTCACTATCAGATGTACAAAAAGTTTGTGATGATATACAGTTTCGTTTTTTTGGTTCACAAGAGGAGTGTAGAGAAAGTGAGAGCTTGATAAGGGTAGGTGTTGAAGAACAGGTGAAAGAGATTAGTATTGATAAGTTTGCAGAAGAAATTACAAAGATTAAGACAGTTTCATCTGAAAAACCAAACTATGTTTGTATTTGTTGTCGACGTACTCACTATAGAAGTCAAACTAGGAATGTTGATTTATATTTAAAAAGTGAAAAGGAAAACCTTGATAAGTGGCAGCAATTTGCTGCTTATTTGTTGGTAGAAGGTCGGTTTGAGTTGGCTACTGATCAAGTTATTTGTAAATACTGTTACAACAAATTAGAAGAGAACAAAATGCCTGCTAGAGCAGTAAATAACAACATAGGGGTATATTCACAAGGACCTACCACCGATTTATCCCCACCTTAACCCATCAAAAGTGGAGATAGATTTAACACCCCATTCACAAGCGTGTGCAAACTGCAGATATCGCCAGTATTCCCGCGATAACTGCCCCAAAACTTATCCCCATGGTAGACGCCACCAACTAACCCTAATGAGTAGGCGTTCCCGTGCAAAAACACACGAAAACACCACAACACCACTTTCACAACCAACTGCCAGATCCGCGATGCGAGTCAAAACCACGCGATAAGCCGCGGTAGCAGCAGGTATTTAACACCTGCCTCCTGCAGGTGTAAAGCCGGACAACTACCTGCAGTAGGCAACGGAGACCCGCACACAGCCACACCCGAAAAACAAACGACGCCATGGAGCTACTCATCATGCAGCTCGGAGCCCCAACAGGACCACAACACCCACCGCCACCACCCCCAGGACCCGGCCCCGCCCCCCCCCCCCGGACCACCACAGAGGCAGCGCAGAGTAAGGCAGCGGACCTACCGAAAACGCACCAGTCTCACAGACCTAACGCCTGAGGAAGTCATTGCCCACTACAGGCTCAAAAGGACAACCATCATGCACATCATGACCCACATCGCCCACAGGTTGACGGTCCCAACCCAGCGGACCACCAACATTCCTCCGCAGACAAAGCTTCTGGCTGTGCTGCACCTGTTGGCCTCTGGTACCTTCCAACCAACAACTGCCCCCCCGGACCACCACAGAGGCAGTGCAGAGTAAGACAGCGGACCTACCGAAAACGCACCAGTCTCACAGACCTAACGCCTGAGGAAGTCATTGCCCACTACAGGCTCAAAAGGACAACCATCATCCGCATCATGACCCACATCACCCACAGGTTGACGGTCCCAACCCAGCGGACCACCAACATTCCTCCGCAGACAAAGCTGCTGGCTGTGCTGCACCTGTTGACCTCTGGTACCTTCCAACCAACAACTGCCAGAGTCGGAGGAGTCTCACAGCCAGCCCTATCAAAGTTCATCACACCTGTCCTGGATGCCATCATCAGCTTCATACCCCAGTACCTTCACTTCCCCCACACTGCGCAGGAACAGCTGGAGGCCAAGCACGGCTTCTACGCCTTTGCTAGCTTCCCACATGTGTTGGGGGCCATTGACTGCACACATGTCCCACTTGTGCCCCCTGCGGATACTGCACACCACTACCTCAACAGAAAGCACACGCATTCCATCAATGTGCAGGCAATAGTGGACCACCGGGGAATGTTCACCAATGTCGTCGCAAACTACCCCGGCAGTGTGCACGATTCGTATATCTTCCGACAGTCCATCATCAACCAGCGCTTCCAGGATGGCACATATGGAACTGGACTGCTCGCTGGTAAGTGCCAAATCAACACACCACACACCTCAAAGCCACCATCACACAACGCACAACTGTGGGAATGCACACGTGACCAAACCACATACAACATGTCAATCAACATGCCCACCTACCTGACACGACAACACTACTCCATGGTGATCCTGGGCTTCCCCTGCACACAATACAGCTATATCATGGCACCACAGCCACACAACAGCTGAACGTGTGGAGATGCGGAATGCAGCCATGTGCGAAGGATGCAAGTGACCCGTGAATGGGAATGTACACAACAACAAGTGAGGCGTGGATGTGCAGGATAGACATGGGTATGCAAACCACAGATATGTCCATGCAGACATCAACTGCTGGTGACTGGAGAGTGTAGGAAGGTGGAATCTGACTATATGGTTGCCCCCACTTTTTTCCTGGTGTTTTGCTGGTTTATGACTTAGTTGGACTGGGATCCTGCTATTCAGGGCCCCAGTCTATCTGCTTCCTCTATAAAATGGTTTCCATGTGCCTTAGGCACATCTCTGATTGGAATCTGGAGTGCCCTTATAAGTCCCTAGTATATGGTATACTATGTACCCAGGGCATAGGTACCTCAGAGGCCTACCAGGGGCTGCAGCAAGTATTGTGCCACCCCTGGAAGGCCAGCCAAAAGGACACCACAGGTCTGCTACTGCAGCCTGGGTAAGGTGGTGCCTGCACCCCTTACTGTGATATAGACTACCTATATCACTACATACATACACACATATAAACCTATAAGTCACTCCTATGGCAGGCCTTATTAATCCGGAATATGGTAAGGACAAAGGTCAAGAAGAGGCCGCTTCGGTCCTCGGGTAGCCTAGGCTACTGAATTATTTTTAGGCAGCATTAATCAGATAGCACAAAGTAGTATAGTCCAAGCGGGACTAATTACGCAATAGATGCTGGGACACAAAGTAGATATGGTATCACATTTATTAACCGCATAAATGGATAAACATAACTTAATTGCATAATAATAGTTCTGGTGCTCACACATAGAAGTGAAAGTGCGTGAAGTGAGGAGTGATTGTGACATTAAAAACTTTACATCGCATTGAAGACAACCATGTAAAAAACTCCTAATTAATTAGTTACAATAATGGAGTTTTAAGGTGTGTAGGTCGACGGCGTTTCGATCTTATGAATGTAAGATCATCATCAGGACGGAGCAAGTGTGAACAAGTAGAATCTATTAAAGGAAAACCAAAAATCAAACAATGGTCCCAAAAAGAACAACCAAGTTAAGAGCAAGACCTGAATTACTAAGGTATTCTTGAGGTAACCTGAGTACAATTGGAGTTAAGAATTGCTAGTGAAGGATACCGCAATTGGGGAGGTATAGCGCAGGGAAAATGGATGCGCGAAAAGGGTGAATTGGAGAATACGACAAGTGGGGCACGACTAGTTAAGGAAGTGCTGCAAGAGGGGCAAGGGCCCCACTTGTCGTATTCTCCAATTCACCCTTTTTCGCGCATCCATTTTCCCTGCGCTTATACCTCCCCAATTGCGGTATCCTTCACTAGCAATTCTTAACTCCAATTGTACTCAGGTTACCTCAAGAATACCATAGTAATTCAGGTCTTGCTCTTAACTTGGTTGTTCTTTTGGGACCATTGTTTGATTTTTGGTTTTCCTTAATAGATTCTACTTGTTCACACTTGCTCCGTCCTGATGATGATCTTACATTCATAAGATCGAAACGCCGTCGACTCACACACCTTAAAACTCCATTATTGTAACTAATTAATTAGGAGTTTTTACATGGTTGTCTTCAATGCGATGTAAAGTTTTTAATGTCACAATCACTCCTCACTTCACGCACTTTCACTTCTATGTGTGAGCACCAGAACTATTATTATGCAATTAAGTTATGTTTATCCATTTATGCCGTTAATAAATGTGATACCATATCTACTTTGTGTCCCAGCATCTATTGCGTAATTAGTCCCGCTTGGACTATACTACTTTGTGCTATCTGATTAATGCTGCCTAAAAATAATTCAGTAGCCTAGGCTACCCGAGGACCGAAGCGGCCTCTTCTTGACCTTTGTCCTTACCATATACGTAATCACCCCTGGTCTTAATACTGGGGTTCCCTTGTTGTTTAAATTTATTAATCCGGAAGGCAGAGTGCTTGGTTCCTATGTGAGAGGGTGCCCCTGCATGAGCAGAGCCCCTCTGCAGCGTTCGGAGACCCTTCTCTGATGCTGTTTGTAGTGCAGCCTGACCATATACTCTTAAGCGCATTATAACCTCACGTTAAATGCTAACTTTGGGATGGCTGCACGGAAACATGTCGTGTTTGGTGTCAAACATCTTGGAATACTACCCCCCCGCCAGTTCTGGCGGCGGGGGTAGCATTCCACCCTTCTAGAGGGAGAGACATGTACACACCGGTATACCCGGTACTGACTTTCCAGAGCCCTGGCATCACAAAATGGATGCCGCTGCCACAGACACGAGTCTGGCCTCCTGCTGCTGACCGAAACTCCGGCAGGGGAGGCCTGGACAATAGGTTTCCTGTCCCAGGGAGGTGTAACCACCTCCCCAGACAGGATAGTGTGTATTGGGGCTGGGCGGGAGCACTCTCTGGTGCTTTGAAGTCCTGCACTGGGGGCACATTTGGTGTCCCTGTGCATACCCCAGTTCAAACCGGCTCAGGGGCTTCCAGCCCCTGCTCTGGCGCGAAACTGGACAAAGGGAAAGGGGTGTAACCACCCCTCTGCCCTGACCCTCCCATAGGTGGGTCCACAGAGTATGTCCAACCCCCTACCTTAGTATAAGTATGGGACCCCAGTCCTTAGGACTTTAGATTAACCTGGACGAAACTCTGACACAGAATCCTGGACCCTCGACGCTTTACTTTAAGATTAGAGGACTGAAGAATCTCCCTTGGGGTCAAGGAGTGACTCCCCTGCTTGGCAGGCACCAAAGAAGCAATTGTCCGGTCTGCATCGCTGAAGCTCCCGCCGGACGCCAAAGTCTTTGCATCACCAGAGGTAGATTTCCAGACTTCCCCGAGGCTGCCCTGAGTCCCCAGCAAAGCTGAGGCCCGTAGCTGTCGTGGGTAACGTGGAACCGTGACCCCTGGACACCGATCGCATTTGCAAGTGCATCCTCTTCTGGGTCTCCCACGAAGTCGTGCTTTGGGCACCGAGTAGCCCCAGCCTCCAGCACCAACTGCACCGAAGATCACTGGCCTCCACTCCACGAGTGTCCTGTGAGCCAGCTCCACGTGCGTCGACTCAAGGCTCCTTTGCGGTCACTAGTCCGTTGGCTAGTAGGCCCTCCCGAAGGCCAAACTTCTTCTGCTTGGGCTCCCTGGTTGCTCTAGGCATGCCCTGACTTACCCTTGCTGCGTGAGTCCCATAGACCTTGCTGGTCTGCAACATCGTCCTTCTTCCATTTCCACGAGACTTACCGTTGCCAAGGCTTGTTGGGTCCAATCTGGTCGCCGACACCCCTGCAATCGATAGACGTCGTGGGACAGCTCGAATCCAGCTCCTGGTTGTCGTCGACGCCTCCTGGACCTCGTGGCTGAAGAGTCAAGTCAACTGTCAACCTACCTGAAGCACTCGACATCGGTGGGCATCTGCTCATCGCCTTCCTGGTCACTGGCTAGTGTCTCTGTCCCCTCTGCTTTCAGGTTCTTCAGATCTTCGATCCACCTTTGGATCCACCCGAACACTTTCGACTTGGCCACCAGCAGCACTTTGCAGCAGATCGCCATTGAAAGCGACGACGAAACCCGACCCCGAAAGACACCTATGCACCCGGCTCCCCTGGGTGAGGTAACTCGAGTACTCCGGTGCTCCCGTGGGTATTGACACTAGAACAGCCTAGTTCTCAAAGGGTTTGCTCCAAGTCCTCCTCTAAGTGTCCCTTTTCTTTTAAATTCAAATCGCGACTTTCCCCATAGAAGTTAACGGCGATTCGCGGCTGTGTTCATACACTGCACGCGTCCCCCGTGGGTCCCCTGTGTCACTACCTTGGGTGGTTCCTTGTGGTCCAAGCACTTCTACAGGCTCTAGGCCCTGTGTCTAGCTCAGTCGTGGTTCTTATACCACTTTAGTGGTATATGGTTTAGTACGCCCCTAGGGCTCAAACGTGTATTTGTGCTATTACTGTAGATAACTAACTTATAATTTATGTACTTCGAACTCTAGCCTCATAAAGAGACTAGAGGGGTGTGTTTAGCAATAAATACATATATTTTGAATATATACCTGGTGTGGTCCTCTTTCATTTGGTCACTCAAGAGATTATAGACTGGTAAAACAAGCTGCTTTACATTCCTTCAAGACTTAGCCTGAAGGCTGCTCTCCATAGCTACCACTAGGATAGCTTTCAATAAAGGTTGTCTTTAACCTATCTCCAATAAGGGGTTGTTTGGACTGGTGCAAGGTGCCCACTATAATTAGTGGACAGCATATGCCAGATCAACTTCTCACATTGGTGTGCAGCGTGTGGGATTCCAGCTTGCTATTGTTTTACCAGATAATCTCAATTGAATTGATCAACTGAAAACCACTAAGGGTACCTAAGGTACATATAAATCAAGCTTAGTAATACGGTAAGTTCTACTGAACTTAGAGTTGTGTGTTAAGGGATAGCACACCCTTTCTACAACTCAAGAGAGTTTAGTAGGCCACACTAGAGTAGGTAGTGCATACACCACACCTCACTAGTAATGTCTTCAAAGCCAGGACCCAGTGAGTCCTCGCCAGAAGCCAGTGGGCTTCTTCCCTCCAAGTATGATAAACTCCCATTCTTGGAATTGAGAGCATTATGCAATACTAGGAAGTTGAAGGCAGGCAAAAGTGCCAGCACCCAACACCTCAGGGAGGTGTTACTAGCTGTTGATAATTACCTTGTCCTGGATAACCCAATTCCTCCTGTGGAGGAGGAGGAGGGGGATCAGAATGACCTCCCCTTTGTCCCCCCAGGAAGAGTACTGAGTGTGCCCAGAAGGTCTAGATCTCCTTCTCAGGAGTCTAACCACTCTGACACCTCAATAGGGACCTCTGTCTCCTCTCATAGGAGGGAATCCTCTCATGAAAGGAGAAAGAGATTGCTTCAGTATGAACAAGCCCAGCTTGAGCTCAGAAAACAGCAATTGGCTATAGACAGGGAGTCCCTAGATCTCTATAGAGAGAGACAAAAGATGGGACTAGAGTCCCATGGTGGCAGCAATTTCCCCAAAGATAGGGAAAGGTCTTATGACCATAGAAACCTGAGCAAGATTGCCCCTCCCTACCAGAGTGGGGATGACATCCACAAATGGATAACTGCTCTAGAGAGGGCCTGTAAAGTACAGAGGGTCCCTCAGGAGCAGTGGGCAGCAATCTTGTGGCTCTCCTTTGCAGACAAAGGTAGAGATAAGCTCCTCACTGTTAGAGAGAGGATGCTGACAATTACAAAGTCTTGAAGAGTGCTCTGATAGATGGGTTTGGCCTAACCACTGAACAGTATAGGTTGAGGTTCAGAGACACCCAAAAGGCTCAGACTCAAGACTGGGTTGATTTTGTAGATTGTGCTACTAAGGCTCTGGAAGGTTGGATACATGGCAACAAGGTGCATGACTTTTTAGGATTGTACAATTTGATTATGAGGGAGCAGATCCTTAATAATTGTCAAAACCAGCTTTTACACCAGTACCTGGTGGACTCTGATCTGACCTCTCCCCAAGAATTGGGAAAGAAGGCAGACAAATGGGTCAGAGCCAGAGTGAAGACTAAGAATCAGGGTGGTGACCAGAAGAAAGATTCTACCAAGTCCCAAGAGAAAGGTGGGGATAAATCTAAGGATAAATCCACTACAGGGCCCCAAATGTCCTCTTCTGGGGGTGGGTCCCAAACTCCTTCCTCTCCTGAAAAGAAACCATATTGCCATGTCTGTAAAAAGCCTGGACACTGGAAAACTGATCCCAGTTGCCCCAGGATTGGCAATAAAGATAATGTTCCTCCAACAACTACTACCACCCCTCCTGGTACTAACAGTAGTAATCCTCCAGTTGGGAGTGGTGTACCCAAAACGTTAGGTGCTTTTGCAAGAGGAACAGAGGTGGGCCCTAGTTTAGACAGGACCCCCTCAACAGACTCTTCTGACTCTGATGGTGGTATAGGATTTGCCACCTTTACCATGGGTCCCAATGCATTGGGCAGGTACAGACTGGAGCCAATAATTTATGGTCAGAAAGCTGTGGCATTTAGGGACACAGGGGCTAGTGTCATCATGGTGGCAGGGAAACTAGTCCCCCCTCACCAGCTTTTACCTGAGTTTAAATACCAGGTAACCAACATTGATGGTGTCAGAACAGATCACCCCATGGCCATAGTCAATCTCAGCTGGGAAGGGGTCACAGGCCCAAAAGAGTGGCAGTGTCCCCAACCTTGCCTGTAGATTGCCTGATGGGCAATGATCTGGAAATTTCAGCCTGGGCTGAAGTTGAACACCAAGCCCATCTGAGAATGCTGGGCGTCCCTGTAAAGGTTAGTGGGGCTGTGATGGCCACAGCCCAAGCCCAGGGAAACGTTGGAGAGATGGAGCCTGGAAGAATGGCTCACTCTCCCCCAAAAGAGAGCACAAGGGTTGAATAAAAGTCTTCTTCCCTCCAGACAGTAGGTAAGGGTCAGCCTCCTCAGGGAACTGACCCTACCCCTAGTGAAGGAACTGCCCCAGAGGTAGTCAGGCCTGGCCTGGCCCCACCCCTGATGGCAGAGGACCCTTCCAAGGTGGTACCCAGTCTGGAGCAGGTAACCTGCCCCTCTCTACCCTGCCTCAGTCAGCCCAGGGCTGCAGAGGTCAGGGAGGTCAGTGGACCCCCCAGGGCCCCCTGTCTAGAGGAACCCCCATCAGCAGATTAGGGGCACCCAGTCTAGTAGCCCTAGCCAGGTGAAAATTCCTCAACACACTGAGGGATCCCCCATACCTTTGTGTATGGACCTCCCCCAGAAGGACTCTGTTAGGCAAGGGCAAACCTGGGACCAAAAGGTTCCAAACCTGCCATGTCCCTCCAGTGGTCCATCCAAAGGGACCCAACCCCCAGCTGTAGGCAGCCAAAGGTTGACCCTTAGAGCACAGTGCAACTCAGTCATGGAAAGACAGGCATACATGGTGACCAGTGATCTGAGGAAGCTGATACCAACCTTCCTAGGGCCTCACTTCCCTTCTCAGACACCTCACCAGCCTTGTACTTTACCAAAGCACACCACAGGTAGTAGTTCCCCATGGTGGAGACCCTCTCATACCCATAGGGTGAGGGATTGCTTAGTGGACCATAAGATAGGGGCAACCATGCTAGTGCAGGTGCTTCCTTATATGGCCACTTAGTCAATAAAGGCTCAACTGGCCAAGGTTAGCCTTATCTCCTTTCGTTTGGGGGGGGGTTATGTAGGAAGGTGGAATCTGACTATATGGTTGCCCCCACTTTTTTCCTGGTGTTTTGCTGGTTTATGACTTAGTTGGACTGGGATCCTGCTATTCAGGGCCCCAGTCTATCTGCTTCCTCTATAAAATGGTTTCCATGTGCCTTAGGCACATCTCTGATTGGAATCTGGAGTGCCCTTATAAGTCCCTAGTATATGGTATACTATGTACCCAGGGCATAGGTACCTCAGAGGCCTACCAGGGGCTGCAGCAAGTATTGTGCCACCCCTGGAAGGCCAGCCAAAAGGACACCACAGGTCTGCTACTGCAGCCTGGGTAAGGTGGTGCCTGCACCCCTTACTGTGATATAGACTACCTATATCACTACATACATACACACATATAAACCTATAAGTCACTCCTATGGCAGGCCTTATCAATCCGGAAGGCAGAGTGCTTGGTTCCTATGTGAGAGGGTGCCCCTGCATGAGCAGAGCCCCTCTGCAGCGTTCGGAGACCCTTCTCTGATGCTGTTTGTAGTGCAGCCTGACCATATACTCTTAAGCGCATTATAACCTCGCGTTAAATGCTAACTTTGGGATAGCTGCACGGAAACATGTCGTGTTTGGTGTCAAACATCTTGGAATACTACCCCCCCCGCCACTTCTGGTGGCGGGGGTAGCATTCCACCCTTCTAGAGGGCGAGACATGTACACACCGGTATACCCGGTACTGACTTTCCAGAGCCCTGGCATCACAAATGGATGCCGCTGCCACAGACACGAGTCTGGCCTCCTGCTGCTGACCGAAACTCCGGCAGGGGAGGCCTGGACAATGGGTTTCCTGTCCCAGGGAGGTGTAACCACCTCCCCAGACAGGATAGTGTGTATTGGGGCTGGGCGGGAGCACTCTCTGGTGCTTTGAAGTCCTGCACTGGGGGCACATTTGGTGTCCCTGTGCATACCCCAGTTCAAACCGGCTCAGGGGCTTCCAGCCCCTGCTCTGGTGTGAAACTGGACAAAGGGAAAGGGGTGTAACCACCCCTCTGCCCTGACCCTCCCATAGGTGGGTCCACAGAGTATGTCCAACCCCCTACCTTAGTATAAGTATGGGACCCCAGTCCTTAGGACTTTAGATTAACCTGGACAAAACTCTGACACAGAATCCTGGACCTTCGACGCTCTACTTTAAGATTAGAGGACTGAAGAATCTCCCTTGGGGTCAAGGAGTGACTCCCCTGCTTGGCAGGCACCAAAGAAGCAATTGTCCGGTCTGCATCGCTGAAGCTCCCGCTGGACGCCGAAGTCTTTGCATCACCAGAGGTGGATTTCCAGACTTCCCCGAGGCTGCCCTGAGTCCCCAGCAAAGCTGAGGCCCGTAGCTGTCGTGGGTAACGTGGAACCGTGACCCCTGGACACCAATCGCATTTGCAAGTGCATCCTTTTCTGGGTCTCCCATGAAGTCGTGCTTTGGGCTCCGAGTAGCCCCAGCCTCCAGCACCAACTGCACCGAAGATCACTGGCCTCCACTCCACGAGTGTCCTTTGAGCCAGCTCCACGTGCGTTGACTCGAGGCTCCTTCGCGGTTGCTAGTCCATTGGCTAGTAGGCCCTCCCGAAGGCCAATCTTCTTCTGCTTGGGCTCCCTGGTTGCTCCAGGTGTGCCCTGACTTACCCTTGCTGGGTGAGTCCCACAGACCTTGCTGGTCTGCAACATCGTCCTTCTTCCATTTCCACAAGACTTGCCGTTGCCAAGGCTTGTTGGGTCCAATCCGGTCGCCGACACCCCTGCAATTGACAGACGTCATGGTACAGCTTGAATCCAGCTCCTGGTCGTCGTCGACGCCTCCTGGACCTCGTGGCTGAAGAGTCAAGACGACCGTCAACCTACCTGAAGCACTCGACATCGGTGGGCATCTGCTCATCGCCTTCCTGGTCACTGGCTAGTGACCCAGACTCTGTCCCCTCTGCTTTCAGGTTCTTCAGATCTTCGATCCACCTTTGGATCCACCCGAACACTTTCGACTTGGCCGCCAGCAGCACTTTGCAGCAGATCGCCATTGAAAGCGGCGATGAAACCCGACCCCGAAAGACACCTATGCACCCGGCTCCCTGGGTGAGGTAACTCGAGTACTCCGGTGCTCCCGTGGGTATTGACACTAGAACAGCCTAGTTCTCAAAGGGTTTGCTCCAAGTCCTCCTCTAAGTGTCCCTTTTCTTTTAAATTCAAATCGCGACTTTCCCCATAGAAGTTAACGGCGATTCGCGGCTGTGTTCATACACTGCACGCGTCCCCGTGGGTCCCCTGTGTCACTACCTTGGGTGGTTCCTTGTGGTCCAAGCACTTCTACAGGCTCTAGGCCCTGTGTCTAGCTCAGTCGTGGTTCTTATACCACTTTAGTGGTATATGGTTTAGTACGCCCCTACGGCTCAAACGTGTATTTGTGCTATTACTGTAGATAACTAACTTATAATTTATGTACTTCGAACTCTAGCCTCATAAAGAGACTAGAGGGGTGTGTTTAGCAATAAATACATATATTTTGAATATATACCTGGTGTGGTCCTCTTTCATTTGGTCACTCAAGAGATTATAGACTGGTAAAACAAGCTGCTTTACATTCCTTCAAGACTTAGCCTGAAGGCTGCTCTCCATAGCTACCACTAGGATAGCTTTCAATAAAGGTTGTCTTTAACCTATCTCCAATAAGGGGTTGTTTGGACTGGTGCAAGGTGCCCACTATAATTAGTGGACAGCATATGCCAGGCCAACTTCTCACAGAGAGTAGTGAACAGTGAACGCAACCATGTCACCCCAGGCCGTGGGTCAGATAGCGGAAATGTCGCTCGCTGCGTCCCCCCTGTGTGCGTGAGCGTAGTGGGTTGGCCCTGAGTATGCCAGGGCTGCGCAGGGGTGTGGACAAAAACCCGGTGGCGCAGAGCGTGGTTCTCTCCCAGGAAGGGCAACGTCACTGCCAGGGCGGTGCCTCGCAGTCAGCCACGAGGCCGACGCCGTGAGCAGCGGGGCCTGCGACCCTGTGCGCCTGCTGCACCCCAGGACGCTGATACCCAGACCAGGCCTGCCCACCCCAGCGCTCCAAGGCCGCACTGCTCACCTGCCGACACCGTCGTGTGTCAAAGAGGGCCCACCACGTGTCAGTGCAAGCTCCAAGCCCCAGTCCCGCGACCTCTGCAGCCTCCGCAGACTAATGCTGGCCCCCACAACGCTGGCCCGCATTACTCCTTTCTCATTGACATACTCCACCGGCGTCCTCTTCGTCCCAGTAGGCCCCACATGTGGAACTGTGTCCTGAGTCTTGAATGGCAGTGACCCCAAGTCTGTGGCAGCGGCCACAGCACCAGACTCCCTTCGATCAGTGAAGCATAATTCCACATCGCAGGCCTGCGACACCTGGTGCTACTAACCCTGTTCAACGCAAGCCGGCGACACGTGGTGCCACTAACCCTGTGCGCCGTGAGTGACCGTCAGCCTCCGGCGGAACATCGTTGGTGTCTGAGCCTGTGGCCTGGGGGTTGTCATCAGCAACGGGCAGATACGGACTTGGTGCCTGGCATGAGTCTGTGGCATTCATATCCACCATGTTGCCGGACACAGCTGGCATGTGCCCTCTGCATCATGCCCTGGGGTAGACCTCCCATTCTCCCCCGAGACACTCCGCGGAAGGCACCTATGACACATACGAGACCCTGCTCTGCCCTCATGACCCTACCCCAGTCTCCCGCAGGTCAGCGTCCCGTGGCGGTAGGCCCGTGTCGGCCGCTGTGCATCCAGGGCCACTAACCCTGTGCGACTCAAGTCATGCTCCCTTGTTGTTCTGACATTGCATTTCTGAGTGCCTGATGACTGTTGGAGTGGTTGCCAGCACCAGCTACTCCCTGAGGGCTGGCTTACACTCACCCCACACACAGCCAGCACAGGCGTCACTGGATTAGTGGGCCTGCCATCACATCCTGCTGAACCAAGTATTGACTCTTTTCTCTCTGCACTGTCACAGGTGATCAAGGATATGCACTCTGCCCTTGGATGATGACACCCCTCCGAGACCCGAACACACCCGCCCAGAGGCAGTACAATGCGGCCCACATACACACCAGGGGCATCGTTGAACGCACATTTGGCGTGTTGAAGTCACGTTTCAGGTGCATGTACGGCACAGGTGGAAAGCTCCTGTACAGCCCGGACAGCGTGTGCAAGATGATCGTTGCATGTTGTGTGTTGCACAACATCTGTGTACGCACCAATGCCCCATGGATCCCAGTTCCAGAAGTACCGGACGATGATGGGGACGATGGGGCAGGTGACCCACATCCCACTGCAACTGCGGCAGGAATGGCCCGTAGGAACACCATCATTAACAATTTCTTCTGATGAGCACGTCACATTGTGGCCGTCCCTGGCAATCATGGGACAGTACAAAATGTCCACAAGCACAGCATGTGTGAATAAAACATATTTGCAGGTTACAGGTTGTACTTGTACATTGTCATGTCACAGTTTCCTGCTGTGCCAGATTTGATTTGCCATGTTGTGCACATTTGCGGCACCAGTTGTGTCCTGTGTTCTGTTGTGGAGGTGTTGCTGTTTGTACCGGGATGTTGTCAATGTCGAGGTGCACTTATACTTATGTGCGTATGCTGCACGGTGGGTGATTCGCTCCTGCGGCTCTGATTTGTCTGCCACTGGTCCCTTTCATGCGGTGTGCCTGTCAGTTCTGTGCTTCCACGGTGCTGAGATGTTGCAGACTTGGGTAACTTGTGCTCTTTGTCGAGTTGTGACTCTTGGGCATGGTTTGTCCGCAGATGTGTCATTGATGTCAGGGGTTGTTTGTGCAGGTAGTTGTGTCCGAGTGTGACCTGCTCATTTTCGGGTGTTGTCCACACTCAGCCACCTCCGTGTTGTGCCGTGTACATTGCCATGATGATAGGACTGCAGCCAAGCTACTCTTCATGTGCTGTCTCTTGCATTGTCAGTGTGGCTGATGTATATGCATGTTTGCTGTGTTTCGCACGTGGGCATGTGTTGGTTGTGTGAATGTTGATGTGTTGGGTGGGTGCCCCTTTGGGCACATGGTGTTCGTGGGACTACTTGGTGTTAGTGTGTGTGCTGAAGTGTTCCCGTGGGATCAGGGACATGATCCAGAGTCCTTGTGGGTGTGCAGTGTGCCCTGCTTGATTGTGCATGTGTGCCATTGTGCCCATCTCCCCCCGTCCCCCTACTCCCAGGTCGCTACGCACCATGTTGATGTAATGTTGGGTCATGTTGGGCAGTGTCCAGATCCCCAACTCATGTCACCATCTCCCGACTGGTGACTGTGGCCTCCATCTTCTCCATGTCATTCAGCTCCTGGTGTTCTGCTGGCCCCCCTCCTCCGGGGTGCGTTGCTGCTTTCGTGTT
The DNA here is from genome assembly GCA_963921515.1 of Calotriton arnoldi. Lineage (NCBI taxonomy): Eukaryota > Metazoa > Chordata > Amphibia > Caudata > Salamandridae > Calotriton > Calotriton arnoldi. The sequence continues at coordinate 8,090,184 of CAWUFW010000004.1, read as the reverse complement.
GGCAGCAAGTTTCTGCTTGGTTTTGCCATTCACATCAGTCCAGAGCCTCTTGTGCTCTTCCATTGTCCTCCTCTGCCATGCGACGGCATTTACATGGTCCGAGGTGGTGTGCCATCTTTGCCTCTTTGTTGCCAATGACACGTTGGAGGTGACGTACCGTTGGTGGTGGTGTTCTGGCTCATCCGTGGCGATAATCGGGTTTTCCTGGTGACTGTGCCCCGTCTTCCTCTTCTCATTGCCCTTCCACGGGCCCTGTATTCCTGGGTGTTGCTCCGTGGGGATTGTGGGGTTCATGTTGTCCTCTGCAGTCGGTCAGGGTGCATCCGTGGTACTCCGCAGTTGATGTCGTTTTTTAGTGGCATTTTCCGATGCTGTTCTTGTGCTTTTTCCCGCATTACGCGTGGGTATTGCTGGCCTCTCGCTGGTTGTCACTGTTTTCTTATTGCGTTTGGGCACATCGCGTCTTTTTACGCGTTGTGGTTTGTGTTTTTATCTCCGTCGCGGTGGTTGTATCGCGGACATTGGCCGCGTTTTTGGCGGACTATCGCATGGTACCGCCGTGTTGTGAATTCCACGTTGACACGGGGTTATTTTCCCACGATAGGTTGCGATGTGTAAAGTTGCGTTAACATTTTTTGGAGATGTTTAGCACACGTTCTTGTGAATATATCCCTTAGAGTTGGTAGCTATTCCTCAGGAACTGGCAGATTTGAATGCATATGAGTCTATTCTTATTCAATCTGTGCACCCATTTCAGGCTATCGTTCATATGGAGCCTAAAACAGGTAAGCTGCCACCAACAGATTTACAAAGAGGTCTGAAAGAAAGAGTTGTGTACTTACCTTTAGATTTTGAGAAAAATATTGAAACTGTTGGTGTAGAGAGGGAGGAAAATGAGCCAGTTGTTATTCTAGTAAATGGTGTACCAACAAAGAGTCGAAAAATCTGGCAAGAGTTTGTAGATGTTAATAAACTTCAAAAGGCTACATTATATCCGGTACAAAATAATATTTATTATAAGAATGTAAATGTTGATGAACAGGTAATCTGCTTAGAAGATGAAACAGAAATTTCAAGTGGCCAAATAGAAAAAGTGGGCAAGTCCAAGAGTGAAGAGATTTATGAACACTATACTATACATCCTCTACATTCGAAAGAAATGATTGGAAACAGTATTGAATTATTTCAAATGAAGGAAGCAAAGGGAACTCCCATGAGTGTATGGGAAAAAAGTTTAGAAGCTCGTTGTTTTCCACAGCTATTCCCCACTGGAGAAAGTGGACAATTTGATGAGCGACCTGTACAGATTCCAGCTTCAGAATACCGCTCGACAAGATTGTACTCTGAAGATCCAAGATTTCGACAGTGCATTCCATATATATTTCATCTTCTGTTTGAAAGTGATTTGTATACACTTTCATATGCAGTGAACCACATATTAAAAACAGGAGTTCATCGTCCACATGTTTCTGCAAAGGAATTCATGGACAAAGTTCAACAAAGAGAGGAAAATTTAGAATCTCAGTTAATTAATTTGATGGCGTGCCAACATGGTACCAATGAGTATTGGTATCGTTGTCATGGAGAACTTAAATGTATGTTAAGAAACTTAGGTACACCTACATGGTTTGTAACACTTAGCTGTGCAGAATATGCATGGGAAGATTTACTTGAATTTCTACGAGAAGCAAATTCAAATGTTAAAAACATTCAATTGAAGACAGCTGGAGAACTGTGGGCCAGATGTATGACCCTTTTTTGCTGCCGCAAACGGGAGAACCTCCCGTTTGCGGTCGCAAAAAAGGGTAATAGCATGTACAAATGCTATTTTACGAGTCCCTGACTCGCAAAATAGCATTTGCGACTCTCGCTATTAGGAAGGGGCGTCCCTTCCTAATAGCGAGTCAACATGCTATGTACTAGTGTTTTGCAACCGCAGTTTACCACCTACTTCAAATAGGTGGTAAACCACTCACAAAGGGAAGGGGTCGCCAGGGGACCCCTTCCCTTTGTGAGTATGTTGGAAAATATTTTTTAAGAGCAGGCAGTGGTCCCAGAGATCACTGACAGCCCTTAAAAAAATGAAACTGAAAAGTTTCATTTTTCTTTTTTAAATGCATCCCATTTTCCTTTAAGGAAAATGGTGGTCTGCTGAACCCAGCAGGCCACCATCCCTAGGAGGGCTGTCATTCCCAATGGGCTCGCAAATTGCGAGAGGCTCACTAATAATAATGAGCCTGGCAATTTGCGACCCCATTGGGAATGACAGCCCTCCCTGGGATGGTGGCCTGCTGGGTTCGACCCCATTGGGAATCGCAAACAGTGTGAAATACACTGTTGTACATCGGAAATTGCGCCTCGCTAATTGCGACTCGCAAAAGAGTGGTAATTTGCGATGCGCAATTTTCTTGGTCGTACATCTGGCCCTGTGTTCCTTGGATCCTGTAAATGTGTGCAGATATTTTAATCATAGGTTTCAAGCTATAATGTCATTTATCTGCAATAAAAATAATCCACCTCTTGGAGAGGTAGCAGATTTCTTTTGGAGAAAGGAGTACCAAGCCAGAGGTGCTCCTCATATACACATGCTATTATGGATAAAGAATGCACCAAAATTTGGAACGGATACTGATGAAACTGTTTTGTCTTTCATCAAACAGTACGTTATATGTGCCATTCCAAGAGATGGAGGAAAAAAGAGCTTGAGACAACAAGTTTTACGGTTTCAAAGTCATCGATGTGGAAAATACTGCCAACGAAAATACAAGTGTGAAGGGAAATTTCATACAAAATGTCGTTTTGGATTCCCACGTCCTATAATTTCTAAAGGAAGAGTAAATAGTTTTTGTCAGCAGTAAAGCATACAATAACTCGGAAACCTTCCAAGAATATATACAACTTAAAAAGATCAGAAGCTTCAAAGTACATTAATGACTACAATTGTGTTTTCTTGAAAATGTGGAATGCAAACATGGATATCCAGTATGTTGCAGATAATTCAATTGCTGTAGCTCGCTATGTTACATCATATAGAACCAAATCTGAAAAGACAGAGATGAAAGAAATGTGGGAAGAAATTTCACAAGAGAAAAGTCTTAGCAAGAAATTGTACAGCTTCAACTTGAAAATGCTTTCCCATCGAGAGATTGGATCCTATGAATGTTCGGATCGCTTGAGTTCAGCAGGTTTATATTCAAAGTCAAGAGGAATCATTTGGGTAAGTCTAGGTCTTGCCGCCACACGAAATAGAGTATTGAAATCTCTACAAGAAATCGAATACTTAGCACAGAATGAACCAGAAAGTACAGTTTTTAAAAAAATATATATCTTTATTAGCATTTGAATCAAACATGACAAAAACAGCATGGATATTCCCAGAATTCTACAATAAGAATCATCAGATACTCATGAACACAAAGTTGAGTGGGGCAGGTATATTCTACATGTATGCATTGTGCTAATCATTGAGAACCAAGTCCCATCATACTTAGTTTCTCCTTACCAGATCCCGACCTCATAAGGCATTATTCCTTGGTCTATATCTTTAAAATTTCCAATAACAATCCTGTGCTGTATTAACCAAACTCCCACCCCCTCCCGCAACTAAACCGTACCCCCCAACCATGTCTGATATGTGTCCCTTTAGGGTAAACCGTTCTCTCTACCTTGTATCCGCATCAGTCTGCTGTCTGATATTCCTATAATGAGTGTTCTCCCGTTTCCCCTAATCGTGCTCTGGCCTGCTTCCCGCCTGTGCCCTCGCAGTGGCATCGTCCCGCGGTACAGACCCCGTCTCCTCACTTTTCAACTACCCCAACATTGCCCTCCATGCCTGTAGGTCATCCTCCAGCTTTTCATCGCGTCTGGTCTGTTGCATTCGAACCACCTCAGCTGTCACCCACTCCATGTCTCGTACCCATTGCGTCATTCAGGTGGCCTGTGGCTCAACCATGAAAAAGCTATCCAGAGTTTTGCCAACACCAGTCCCAGAAGGACAAACTTCCTGGTGAGATTCTTGTTTTTAGGTCGGGGTAGTAAACCAAGCAACACCACCCGGCTCTCCCTTAATATCTCCACCCCCGACGCCTCCCGCAGCGCAGCCAAGACATCAGTCCAGTATAAGTGCTGCTCTGGGCAGGACCAGACCATATGAATAAATGTAGCTTCCGCCTCCCCACATCTGGGACATCGCCCTGATCGTTCCGGATAAATCCTGTGTAACATCTTGGGAGTAAGATATGTCTGGTGCACAAAATTAAATTGTATTAATTTGATGCGTGTGTTGGAGCTCACCTCTTTAACCCCTTCATAGATCAAAGTCCAGTCCCTATCTGTTATGGGGTCCCCCGTCAGTGTCTCCCACTTTGTCTGGACCGGTGCGGGCCCCCTCTGTGTGTGGGGGGGTGCACTGTGGGGGTACCCATGGTACCCCCCTGCAGTTCCATGCACCAAGTGGCAGGCACCGCGTGGTGCCTGCCAAGTGGTGCAGGGAAATGCGGTGCATGCACCTTTATCATTGCAGACGGTGCTGCAGCCAGCAGCACCGCCCACAATGATAAAGGCCCAGGATGCGCCCGCCATAGTGGTGAGCACATCCTAATTCACCCAGCGGGACCGCCGCCTTACCGGCGGGCGGTCCCAGAACCGCAATGATGGCGGGCGGACTGATGTCCGCCCGCTATCGTAATGAGCCCCTAACTTCCCGGATTGCCCGGTACAGGTGCGATATCAGTCTGCGCCCCTTGGCCATCATTACTATAGTTCGTGACACATTAGAGACCGGAGGTTCCTCAGGGAACATGGGCCATAGCTCCCTAGCCACTTGAGCTATTTTCCCATACTGTAGGAACTACCCTGGGCCTAGCGCAAAGGCGTCCGTCGCCTGCTCTCGGTGATGTACTGTATATTGCCATAGTTAGGCATCCCCCCTCCTGCCATTTACGTACAGACATAGATGCGGAGATTTGACGGAAAGGCCGAACAACCCACAGGGGCATGTCTGGGGCATAGGGAGCCCTTCTTAGCAATCTCTGGACCACGAGATCCCATGTTTCCGCTACATGGCGAATAATGTATGGGCTTGTCAAAGGTACCTGTGTTCCTGACATTAGGCGCTCAGGGAGAGTTCTGTCCCCGAAGGTCCCAGCCAACAGGCCCTTCTCCCAGTTCTCATCATTGTCCAACCAATGTACAACATGCTGCAGCTGTGAAGCCACATAATAAAATTCCAAACACGGAACTTCCAATCCTCCGTTCTGCCAGGTACTCTGAAGAGTGGCCAGGCTGACCCTTTTGCATTATCCCCCCACAATAAATCTGTCGGAAGCCTGTCTAGCGTCACAAAGAAATGTCGGGGAATCTTAAAGAAAGAGGCACCTGGGTAAGACAATCATTTTGGTCAAGGCAATCCTTCCCATAAAAGGCAGAAGCAATTCCCGCCAGAAGCGCACCGAGCCCCGCAATCCCTCAATGACGTTCCCAATGTTGAGCACCAGGTACTGCTCAGCCGTCTCCGCCAGTCTAACCCCCAGGTATCTGGGCGCAGTCCTCACCCATGGGAGCCCTATCTCCGGCAATCCCCGGTCTGGGAGCAAAGCCAGTCTCCCCAGTGTGATTACTTTCGACTTCCCGGAGTTAATCCGTAGCCCTGACACGTTCCCAAATCTCTCAAGGGCGTCGAATAATGTCGGTATCGCCTGAGCAGGGTGTCGGAGATACACTAGGGTGTTGTCCGCATACATGGACACCACGTGATTGGTCCCTCCCAGTGGGATCCCAAAGGCCATCATCTCTCTCCTCAGGCCTGCCGCTAGGGGTTCCATCGCCATGGCAAAAAGAAGCGGCGACAGTGGGCATCCCTGTCTGGTGCCACGTTGCAATCAAAAGGCCCTCGATACCAACCTCCCATTCTGATTCTGGCACGGGGTTCTGAGTATAATAACTGCACCCATTTCAGGAATTGAGGCCCCACACCCATTGCACGCAGGACCTCCCAGAGATACACCCACCCAACCGAGTCGAACGCTTGTTCAATATCTAATACCACCAGGGCACACTCCTCCTTATGTAATAAGGGTGAGTGCCATACGTGAGCTAGCCTTCGTAAATTTTGCGCCGTGCTGCGTTTGGGGATGAAGCCCGCTTGGTCGGGGTGGATTAAATGCTTTATATGCGGTTGCAGTCAAGCCGCCATGATCCCGCTAAGAACTTTTATATCTATATTCAGCAAGGAGATGGGTCTGTACGATCCCTGCAACTGAGTATCCCTATCCGCCTTGGGTAGCATAACCACCACTGCTTCGTTCATAGAAGAGAGAAGTGTCCAATTCTGGAATGCCTCATTATATACCTCCAGGAGACGGTCTGCTAAAGTGGGTGCAAATTTTTTATAAAATTCGGCCGGTAGGCCATCCCTCCCCGCACTTTTAGCCATCTTCAGGGACTTTATACCCTCTAGTATTTCCTCTTTCGGGATCGGGCTGTCCAGCAGTTAGCTAGTCTCTCTAAATGAGATAATTCAGTGCGGTGAGGAACCCCTCCATTTTGTCCAGATCCGGCATAGGACGCCCCACGTATACCCCGGCCAAGTGGTCAGCCAAGGTATCCAAGATGTTTTGCTGGCTGTAGACTGTGCACCCCTCAGCAGACTGCATCTGCACTATGGGGGACACCGGCTTCTCATTACTAATCAGTCTGGCAAGTAGCGCCCCAGAATGGTCGCCCTCCGCATGTAGTCATTGTCAGTGGAACTTCTCCAGTCTACATAGTGCAGCTAGCAGCTCTTCCCGTGCCTGTCACCACTCGTTCAAATGACCAGGAGTCGTTGGCAACAACGCTTCCAGCTCGGCAAGGTTCCTCTCTAGTACCTTAATGTCCCTTTTTAGCTGCTGTCGCACCCCATAAGTCGCGCTAATGCAGAACCCCCGGATTACCACCTTCATTGCCTCCCATTCCATGCCCCTCGAGGACGCCGAGCCCCAGTTAGCCGTGAAATAGCTAGAGATCTCGTCTTCCAACTTCTGAACAAAGGGCGGATCGGTGAGCGCCTCGGATTGGAGCCGCCACGTGGGGATTACCGATCCGGGCCTTCCAGTACCTAAGAATAGGAGCATGGGGGAATTATCCAAGATATGTCTCGGGAGGTACACTATCTCCTCAACCCTGGACATCAAAGTCGCTGATATAAGGAATTGGTCCAGCCGGCTGAACGTATTGGTCATGGGGGTGTGACAGGAAAAGGTCCTGCTGTCTGGGTGTCTTACCCTCCATGCGTCCCCTAACCCCAGCTCCCTCATAATGTCCACTAAGGCCTCAGTCATACCTGGCTTGGTATTTGCCCGGTGGGGTTCTCGGTCCAATGTCCTGTCCATCACACAGTTGACGTCCCCGAAAATGACTATGTCCCCTCCCAGATAGGGGGTCGCTGCAGCCATTACTTAATAGAAAAAGTTGTGAGCATCTGAATTAGGGGCATACGCTTTTATGAGACACACCTCTTGCCCATCAAGCCTACCATATAAGATCACATAGCGTCCCTCAGGGTGAAGTACGTGATGTATATGCTGAAAGGGAGTCCCCGGGACCACCCACATAAGCACCCCTGTGCAAATCCCGAAAATGAAGTGGCATACAACTGTCCCCGCCATCTGCGCCAAATATATGGTAATGTGTCACCCAAGACGTGTGTTTCCTGCAGGCCCGCTACACCAATTTAATACCGCCGTAAATAGGAGTACACTCTTCTACGCTTTTCGAGCTTTGCCATACCCCGTATATTCCAGGTAAGAAGCTTCATCAGGGAGGGAGCCATAAGATCAAACAGTTGGCATCGCTCATTCGTTCCCATCCCGCCATACCATTTTTAGACTGAGCACACTGCGGAGAATTACAACCCAGACATGGATCCCCTGAACTTCCCTTAAAACCAGAAAGAACAAATAGAACTGATTGATTACTCGCATCCCCCCCACCCACTGAGCAGTGCAACAGGACTATCCCTCCTAACATTGTAGAGAGCGAACAATCCCATCCCCCGCCCTAAACCACCCCCATCTGAATTCTTCAACAATATATTCATTCCCTGTAGCAATATCCACAGTTGTAGTACATAGATTTGAACTTTCATAATTAAGCGCTGCACCGGGCCTTCTAAATAGGTGCAGTGCAAGTGACTGGGCACTCGACGGGGCGTGAGGGCGGGGCCTCCAGCTCCCCGGACAGGACCCAGACGCTACTGAGGGGTGTGTTCCCTCCCACACGTGGTATATGTATACAATGTGTTCCTCACCAATTAACAAAGAGAAAAAACAAACATTTGCATTAATTCCTCTTATAGTCACTTATCTGAGTGTTCAGAACCACGAATCGGCTCTCCAGCATGTCCCATGGAGCTCAGGCTACGTTAGTGTCAGGAATAACCTCCGATGAGGTTAAGTCAGAGTCCGACGATCCCTCCACCACCTGCAAGGTACCATCCTCGCACACTCTGACTCTTCCAGAATCACTTGTATCTTTTTGTCGTTTTCCGTCGGATAATCAGCGTCGTCTCACCGTCGGGTCCAGTGGGTCAGTGAGTGTCTTTGGATTTGACTGCGGTCTCCTTCGGACTTCATGATCCCCTGTAGTATCCATCCAGTCTGAGGCCTCCTCTGTCGACCCAAAGACCAGAGCCCTGCCTTTATGTTTGATTCGGAGCTTGGCCGGGTAGAGGAGACTGTACTTCATCCGCGCCTCCCTCATGCATCTCTTCACCGCCAAGAAGGTGTGTCGTTGATCCTGTACCCTTTGCGTGTAATCGGGGAAAATCGCAATGTGGTGTTTCTCGTAGTGTAGGTCAATCTTGGCACAAATGGACTGTAGGATCATGTCCCGGTCCCGGTAATTGAAGAACCAGGCTATGATGGCTCTCGGCAGAGCTACCGGGCCTGGGGGAGGGACCAGGGCCCTGTGTGCCCTCTCAATAATTAAGAACTTGAATGGCCTACCTGGTGCCAAGATTTTCGTGATCCATTCCTCCAAGAACAACTCCGCGGAGGCTCCCTCCACTCGCTCCGGAAATCCCAAGAATCTTACGTTGTTCCTCCGTGAGCGCCCTTCCTGGTCCTCGGCCCGTTCATCCAGTTTAACCGTCTTCCGCTGAAGCTCCATGACCATCTCCCACAGAGATTTGACCTCTGTCTGGAGTACATCCACTTGTTGTTCTGTCGTGGTGACCCTATCGGAGACCTTACGCAGGTCGCATCGGAGGAGATTGACATCAATCGCCACTGCGTCAATCCTGGTCACCATCTCGTCTCTCGCAGTTCGCACCGCCATCAGGATATCATTCAGGGAGGGGTCCCTTTGTTCTTCCCCCTGTACCACCTCAGCATCATCTTCTCCACATATGTCCCTTTGATTGGGGCCCTGAGGGAGGGGCTGCGCATAGTTCAATATTTTGTTGGATTGAGCTCTAGTGCCTTTATCTTTCACCATGATGAACAGAGACTTTTCGAGGCCTCAGGGTCAATCAGCCTGGGCAAGGCTCCGGTCAGCTTTCCTCAGTATCCTGTGCCCTCAACAGTTCTGATATACTGCAGGTTGGGGGACCCCCAGCCCACTCTCACCCAGCTGTCACCACGCGGGCTACTCCCCGGGTATTGTGCACCCCCAGGACCGTCCACATCAAGTCTGTTGGCACCCTTAGCCATTACGTCCTCACCTCCAGGCCTTCAAGTGTCCACAGGTCTCTAGGACCAGGTGGTAGAGCAGGGGCATCCCAGCCGTCCCCCGATTCCATGCACGAAGCACCGCCGCAGCACCTCCACTCTGGCAAGTCCCAAGAGTTCACTCAGCCCCCATCAGCGTTTATTGTCTAGCGAGCAGTAGTTGTGGGGGAAGGCCCCCACTGTCACACTCTCCTGTCTAGTGGGGCTGAGTAAGCGTAGGTCAGGCCCCGGTGCGGTCCGTGGCCTACAGCAACGGCAGGATCAGTGTCTGGCACCATCCGGGGCCTGGGCTCCCGGACTCCCCCTCCGAGCCTTCGCGCCGGAGACCCGGCCTCACTTGTGTCGTTTTCCTGCCAACATGGGCGGGCCTTGGCCACCACAGCGTCACCACCCAGCCAGCCTCACCTCTCTTAAGGGTCCAGATGGAGCCACGTCTCCCGCTGTAGCTCTCCTGGTGTGAAGTCCTCCGGAGCTGTCGGCCCGATAACAGCACTGCTACGCAGGCCGCCGATGCCACCACAGTCAAGCTCGCTTGCCCACCGTCGGCAGTCGATTCACGCCGCGGGCGCCGCCGCTGCCGTCCAAGATGGCGGCTCCTACCCCGGGCACTCAGCTTCCAGCACTGTTTACGCCGACCAGGCTGTGCTCCAGAGCATGATTTCTGAGCCGGGTGATGCTCCCGGCCGGGCCTATATCTCCAGTGAGGTCGGTGCTCAAATGCACCGCAGGATATTTGCCGCATGGGGACGGATCTCCGAAAAGAGCGTCCTACTCAGCCATCTTGTCGGCCACGCCCCCATGAAACAGAAAGTACAGATATTGTTAAAACTAATATGTTGGATACATACTATCCCAAAAGGAGTCCACATCTCGAAAACCTATGCCTGTATGAAATACTTCAACATTACAGCTTTAAAAGAAAAGTTACAGAAAATATAAAAGAAGAAAAATATGCAGTAATTGAATGTGACGGATGTTTGGTAAAACATGCCAAAGGAAATCTCATTAACCACAGAAAATTCAGTTGCGAAAGTCCAGATAAAAGGGAATTTTTTTATTTAGCACTTCTGCAACTGTTCAAGCCTTGGCGTAGTGAAACAGAATTACTTGGAGATTTCGATTGCTATGAAGATTCTTTTAATGTAAGTAAAGATAGTATTCAGTGCACAATTTTCCCTACATATCTACAAATGTTAAATGATGAGATTGAACAAGAAAGTACTATTGCAACCTAAATAGCTAGAGAAAGTTCTCAAGATAGTCAAAGTCTACTGAGTCAAGATCCACTGGGACAACCAATTATCGAAAATGTAGCAGCAATAGCCATGAATGAGGTAGAAACTGCAATGCAAAAAACACAACAGGATATTATTCAGTTGGAAAAGTTAGAAGAACAACTAAATATTGAACAAAAAGAGATATATCTACAAGTGACACAACAGATACAACATGGGTTGCTGCATGAAAAAAAGAATGCCAATGTTCGTCATTTAAACCTATTCTAATGTACATCAGTGGTCAAGCTGGAACAGGAAACAGTTTCTTAATTAAAGTTTTGACCAGTTATCTACACAAAACTACAGAATCACATTTATTTTGTGTTGTAACAGCTCCAACTGGATTAGCAGCACACAACATTAAAGGGATTACTTTACATAGATTACTTATGCTACCAGTTGAACATGATAATAAATTGGAATATCAGAAGCTATCTGGAGAAGCTTGTTATGAAGTGTCAAGAGTACTGAAGAAAATGAAACTTTTAATCATTGACGAGGTGAGCATGGTCTCAAACTTAATGCTTGCCTTTTACACTTGAGAATGCAACAGATTTTAAAAACAGGTTACGATGTTCTGTTTGGAGGAAAACATTTAATTGTATTCGGAGATTTACTACAACTAACTCCTGTAAAAGGACAACCTGTTTTTAAAACACTTGTCCATGATGACACAAGGAAATCTTTCGGAAGTATTGGAAATGTGAACATTTGGTTACATTTTGAATATAAAGAACTCATTAAGATAATGCGACAAGCAAGTGATGAAGATTATGGAAATATTCTTCAAGATATAAGAATTGGTGTCTTGATGAAACGTGATAAACAAGCTTTAGAAAGTTAAAGTTAGCAACAAAGGAGCTTGTTTACAACTAGAAACTCAGCGGCTTGGAGAAAAGAAGTCTATAGTTTGCTTAATGCCTACACTGCAAGAGTGTTCTACATTTAATCAAGAACTTTTGAAACTGGAAAAACAACAAGTAGTGGAAATTGAAGCTATTGATAAAATTGAACACCAGGGAGTGACTATTCTTCTTACAAAGAAACTACAGGCTAAATTGCATTCTTTGGAAAAGATGTATCCAAACCTTCAGGCTTAGAAAAGACTTTACATGTATGTATAAACTGTTGGGTAATTTTACGGCGTAATTTGAATGTAGAAGAAGGTTTAGTAAATGGAGCAATGGGAAAAGTTGTTGATTTTGTAGAATTCAGAACAGAGATGGAATTGAATTTTTGATTATAAACTTTGATCAGATTAAAGAGGTAAGACAGATTAGGCATTGTGTTGTGCGTTTTGTGCTTGTAAAAGATTTGTATAGTTGCAGAAAACAGTTTCCTCTGTCTTTAGCATATGCAGTAACTATTCATAAATCTCAAGGTTTAAGTATAGACAGTGCTTTTGTAAATATTGGAAGTACAGTGTTCAAAGAGGGAATGGCATACTTTGCCTTGTCTCGAGTAAGAACATTGTCTGGTTTGTATTTTAAAGATTTCGATGAGAAAAAGGTTAGTGATGATGCAAATTGTGTAAAAGAGTATAATCGTTTAAGAAGACTTTATACACCTGATTTAGGTGAATTTCCCATATATGAGAAACGTGTAGTGTGTCCAAAACGGAAATATGTCAAACACTCAACTGAGGTTCGAAAAAGGAAAACAATTGAAAAGAAACTTGAAGGTGTAAAGAAAAAGAAAATGGAAACTATGGATGACATTGTAGGATACCAGTTGGAAAATAGTTCAGGTATCAACTGTTATGCTAATGTGATTCTGAATGTTGTGTTTTATCTACAATATCCTCATCATGAAATCATGGGAAATCGTGTAAAAAGATTCAGTTCTTTACTACATCATGTATTTCAACAGTTGGTAACTGACAGAAGTAAAATTTATACTGCTTCTGGCATTCGGCATCTTTTGGATATTTGTACTGGTTCTTTGACATTTACTCTTAATATACAACAAGATGCACAAGAATTTCTAATCCTTATGCTTGGAGTATTAGAACATGAAGGAATACAGATTGAAAACTTATTTGAACTAAGTTACAGATGGGATCATAAATGTCAAGAGTGTTCATTTACTTCCACTACTGAAATACAAACAGAACTATTCATATACTTAACGATACGAGACTGCAAATCAGTACCTTTTAACAAATTGATAAAAACAGCCAATCAGGATATGAAATGTTCACATTGTAGATCAGAGATGTTGTCTATATTACATAGAGAAAGATTTGGAAAATATCTCATTTTAATGCTACAACGTTGTAGAGCAAATGGAAGAAAATTGGAAACCAAAATGAAAAGTTCAAATATCCATTTCAGGAAGAACTTTTATAGCAGTAGCTATTATTTTCCATGATGGACCTATTGCAACATCTGGACACTATACTGTGTATTCAAAGTGTAATAAAGGATGGAAACATTGCAATGATGCCCACTTGAAATTCAAACCTAGATTGCATTATGAATTACCAAATTCATATATGCTATTTCTGCAGCCAAAGTTTTGAGTACCTCATTCGGCCTATTGGGAAGATGTGAACAGAAAGTAGACAGGAGTGCAAACTATTACTATTTATAATTAGTGTTAGGAATATTATTTGTGCTAATTGGTATTGCATTTGGAAAATTGTGTTTAAAAAGAAATAGTTTACATATTTGCTGTCTATATTGTACCAGATGTAAATGAGAGTCTACATTTTGACAAATGTATTTGAGATAAATAATAGAGATAATGTAGATGAAGGAAGTAATTAACAAAGTGTAGATAGGAAAACGCATAGCTACACATATTAAAGATGATGTTCTACACTGATTTTTTTTTTTTTTCTACAATCAATTTCATTGTTTTTTTCCCCGCTGTTCAATGATGATGCTACATTGAAATCACTGTGTATGGTGAAGTTAAGTGGAATCTGAGAACAGCAAAAAAGGGAAACTGAAAATGTTATGTAATTCTAAATTTATGTTGTTTTCTTAAAAATATAATATTATAATTTATGTAATACATTACATTAAACAATCATGCAATCACCCAGACACTACACATATACTCATACAATGACACAGGCACTACGAATGCACTCATGCAATCATCCTCAATCATGTGGAGAAGTGTGGCTCAATGGTTAGAGCGGCAGACCCTGATGCAGAGATCTGGCCCGGGACCACGGTTCAATTCCCGCCTCGGCGGGTCTTGGGCTCAATTTCCTCAGACCTGATAATTCTCGCCTCGGTGCCTACTCTAATCATGGGTCCCACTCTGCAACTCTGGGCAATAGCTTGCTTAATCTCCACAACGGCCCCACCAGCGCTGGGATGCCTGGCTTCACCTTGGGGGTGCCCAGGAGTGGACATTTCACAGGGAAAAGCCAGGAAGGGTTCCACAGCGGTATGCGTACAGCGCCTCGACGCCCCAGCTGGGGTAGCAGTGCGCTTTACAAGTACGAATTTCATTTCATTTCATTCAAACACTACACTTACACTCAACCATTCACACAGGTATTATGCATACAGTCATCCATTCACTCTGCCACTACTTATGCACACATCAAATCACACAAGCACTATTCTTTTACTTATTCATTCACTTACGCATTATGCATGCACTCATCCACTCACTGAGACACTACTTATACACAACTCTAACATTAATCATACACACATTCATACAAGCAATCACTTTCACTACATACAATTTTTCTATTTTTAACCAGTTTAGAAGGTACTTCTTGTCTGATCCTCTGGAGAGGACTTTTTGGCACACTGTGCAGGTTACCTTCAGAGCGTTGACTTTCTTTTCACCTTCGGGCACAGTAAAGAAAGCACACACAATACTTTCCTTTCTCTTCTTCAATGGCTCCTCCACCTATTCCATCTCCTCCTGCTGCTCTTCAGGAAACGCTGATGCCATTTTATATTTTCATAAATGAAGAACACCCCAAAAAATAAAAATTATACAGAGCCTACAAAACAGGTAGTCTTTAAGGCAGACACACCCATAATGAAAGGACTGGAACAGGTGTTGATTCCACCCACCAAGAGAATGAAAAGCTCTTCAACCAATGACAAGCTTTCTTTCTATGTCACATGGAGTTGCGTAGGGGTCGCGCACCCTACGCGTATGCGTCGCGCACCTGTAAAATGTAATAAATGTAAAATAAAAGTGTAAATTACTATTAGTAATTGTGTTTCAAAGTATTTCAATGGAAAGTCTTTATGCAAAACAGATATTTAAACTTGAAACATTCATATTTCATACTTTTGAAAATTATGCTGGAGTCGCGCCCCGTACACGAACTGGCAAATACGTGACGGCAGGAATTGCGACCCCTACGCGTCCGGTGCACGATGGTGCCAAGTACATAAAAATATGCTTTAAACATCTTAAAAATATTGTGCAAGAACACTAATATTAATTTTTAGGATTGATTAATAAACCTCTTTGTTAAAAAAATGTATTATTTCAGTGTAAGTATGCATTTTAGGATTACATTCATGTAACAGATTCGCGCACCCAATGCGTGGATTCGCGACCAGTATACAATACCTTACCGTCCAGAAAAATCTGTTCAAAACATTTGAAAACAAATTTATAACTTCTTTATAACTATTTTTATGTACTCAGTATTAAACCTCTAAGTCAAAAAAATATATTAATTCGTTCTAAATATATATTTTAGAGTGATATTCGTATAACGGATCCGCACACTCACCTCATAGGTTCGCGTATGGTACGCGACCCTTTTTTTTATTTAAAAAAATATATATATCACCTCCCCAAAATTCATAACAATGCCAATAGACCACCAGGGAGACCTATCGTTGCTTCCATCAATAGACTGCTGGAGAACTGTTCTATTTATATAGACTCTTTTCTAGCGCTATGGGTTAGAAATCTTAGTTCTTACATTAAGGACACTGGCGATTTTTTGAGAATCATCGAAGGTGTAAGCTGGGAGGAAGATATGCTACTCATTACACTAGACATCACCAGCCTTTACACCTGTATTAACCATAAAGATGGTGTGGAGGCTGTAAAATGGTTCCTCAATAAATGACCCCTGAAATTTATGAAACACAATGATATGTTGTTGACAATGTTGACTTTCTGCCTTGAAAACAACATTTTCATTTTCTCGGGACAACTCTACAAGCAGCAACGTGGGACGGCGATGGGCACGTGCTTCGCCCCCAGCTATGTGAATCTTTTCGTCAGCTGGTAGGAGAAGCAAGTGGCCTGGAGAGACGTACCCGAACGATGGATGGATCACGTCGTATTAAGGGCCCGCTACATTGATGACTTGTTCATCGTGTGGAAGGGCAGGCGTCTTGCTGCAGAGGAATATGTAGCCTTCCTTAATTGTAACAGTCTGAATTTAAAGTTCAGTGGTAACATCAGTAACACCAGTGTCTGCTATCTAGACTTAGAAGTCTATATTGAGGACTCTAGAATACTCACCCGCTTGTATAGGAAACCAACAGCGGGAAATGCTGTCCTCCAGGCTAGGAGTTTACATCTGAGGAGTATGGTTAACAACATCCCCTATGGGGAACTCCTCTGTTTAAAAAGGAACTGTACTACATCAAGAGAGTATGATAGAGCAAGAGAGGACGCCTTTA
The DNA here is from genome assembly GCA_963921515.1 of Calotriton arnoldi. Taxonomy (NCBI): domain Eukaryota; kingdom Metazoa; phylum Chordata; class Amphibia; order Caudata; family Salamandridae; genus Calotriton; species Calotriton arnoldi. The sequence continues at coordinate 8,073,567 of CAWUFW010000004.1, read as the reverse complement.
ATAGGTTCAAAAACAGAGGATATTCCCCAAACATCCTACAACAGGCACGTGCTAAAACTGAAAAAATAGATAGACTTCAACTCTTGATACCTAAGACTTCTAACCCGGTAACTGAACTAACTGTCACCCCAGCCAGAATGATTACTCGCTATAATGCTAAATCCTCAGAAGTTGTCCAAATATTTAAGAAGAATTGGCATATACTTCGAACTGATATTATTCATCAAAAAGTTGTTCCCTTGTATCCACTGATAACATACAGACGCAGTAAATCTATAGGTGACCATTTAGTGCACAGTCACTTTAGGTCAACTGTACATCAAATAGAAAAGGTGAGAGGCTTTTTTCCATGCTTAAAATGTAAGGCATGTAAACACAGCCACAAAGTAATAGAATACCTTAGAAAGTGGTATGGAAAAGAGAAAAACAAGAAACATCAATCGACTTCTCAATTGTAATTCTGAATTTACAGTGTACGTTTTGGAATGCCCGTGCCCCAAAAGATACGTGGGCAGTACTATTCATCCAGCAAAAAAGCGCATACTGGAACATATGCGAGCCATTTCAAAAAAAGATTCCACCTATCCAGTGGCCCGCCATTTCGAAAAATTGCACAACAGTAACTGTGATCTACTAAAGTTCTTCTGTATTGACCAGGTCCCCAAGAATGAGAGAGGGGGGGACAGGACCAGATCATTGCGAGCTCTGGAATCAAAACACATTATAGATCTGCAAACCAGAGCTCCTCTAGGCCTTAATAATAATAATTTATATTGGCCCTGTTGTGCCTTTTACTGACCCCTTCTCGGGTGATAATACACCCTGTGAAGTCGTCCACGTCCCATTACCATGTCTATCTATGAGAAGTAGGCCCTTGATCCTTTTGCAAATTCCGTTTAACAGGTTTGCCCATTGAGGGCGCAATTGTGACAACCTGTTAGAACTCCGAATAATCAAAGAGGTTGTAATTGATTGATGAGAAAAAAATTAATTGTTATATAACTGTTTTTTATCATCTCCCATAGGTAATATATATATACAAAAATGCTTAATATTAATAGATTTGCTTAATTAAGGTGTATTTTAACCAACAAACAATTTAACACACATATTTTCAAAGTGGAGTACCTGTTATATATAGACATGTAATTGTTTGGAACAAGTTTAAAGATGGCCGCCATGTATTCTACATTAAGTGGAAACAAGATTGAGCCATCTTCTATGTCTATGATTTTAATTCACGTAACACACAATTGCACTTTAAAATGGTGTTTGTCACTTGTTTTCACTGACATCGAGAAAGGCAGAGTGCCGAAACGCGTCTGTCAGTGCTGGGGGGGGGGGTCCCAGCACAATAAAAACTACACCTTGAACAAGACCCTGCGAGTGCTTTCCTTTGTATGCCGACCAGACGGTTTGGGCGACTGGAAAAAAAAAAATATATATATATATATATATATATATCCAAGTATTACCGTTTCTCTCCACCACAATCCTTGGTAAAAACGGGTACGGACCACAAAGTTCGGTGCTCATAAATATTTAATAGTGCAAGTCGCCATGACGCGTTTCAGCCCTTCCTCGGGCCTTGATCACATGACATAGTTTTACATTTTCATAGGCTATTTAAAGTGACTAGTGCAAGCGTAATCATTGACGCGTGATATTTCGATACCACAAACATGAACGAAAGACTGTATAATTTAAGTTTATAAAAAGCATGTTGTAAAAAGCATTTGAATAAAAGGCATTTTATAAAATATATACAAGCTAGTTATCATAAGAAAAGAATAAAAGAACTTGCATACTATTAAAAGCAATCATACAAAATTTAATTTAGCAAAAAAACTTTAAAAAATATGCTAAACATGTTTGTTACATTTTTCTTTTTGAATTCAAAATTCTGTTATATAATATCACACTGTACAAAATTACAAACAAGAAAACAATGTTAATTCAAATAAATAACACTATAAATCTTTGATTTGCTATGTTATATATTATTTTAAAAAGTGATTATAATTATTTTAAATCTTTATAAAAATACTTTAAAAAACATAGAAAAAAAAGAAAAAATACTTACAAACATCTTTTCATAAATAAAATGGTTTACAAATCCTTAGAAATTCATTGAAAAAACCATAGGTTTCAGGGACGTTATAGTTAGGAATTAGCATTTAAAAAACCTTAGAAATTCCGTAAAAAAAACAGAGGTTTCAGGGACATTATAGATAGGAATTAGCATTTAAAAAACCTTAGAAATTCACTGAAAAAAACAGAGGTTTCAGGGACGTTATAGTTAGAATAAAGCATTTAAAAACGTTATAGTTTTACTCATACAAAACCAGAGAAATTCAGCCGTTATAAATAGCTGAGCTAACTATAACTCGCTCCACCGCAATACACTGCTGATGATGTCACATATTACATCACTCATGACATGGTCAGTGACATCACTGATGACATCTCAAATGACATCACTGATGACATCATCCACTTAATATCTGATGCACCCCTCACACCCTAATTTAACCTTTCATACACCCACTCTAAAATACAAACTACCATTCTCAAAACCTTAGACACACCAATACCAGTTAGGACATACCCACTCACTGATTCATAGGTGTACACACATCCACTCACTCACCCATACAGTCACTCATTCACACATTCACTCATCAATACAGCCACTAATATATTCACTCATATAACCATACAGACACTCACACACCACCACTTACCCATAGAGTTACTCACACACCTAGTCATTCACCCAAAGAATCAATCACACTGCCATTTACTCACCTATACAGTTATACACAGACCACCTCACTTATTCATTCTTGAACAGTAATTTTAGGTGTGTTCTACTACCCTCCATTCACAAAACTACTATTTTTAACTAATTGGCACTAAAACTGTAATCAGTTGAATCTCTCCTCTCCTACCACCTATAAGCCCTGATGGCTCTTACCCATTCCTTGGTCTACAGCACTCTCTGAGGTGCACCTCTGCAGAACCACTCCTTTACCGGATAAGTCTCCGAGGTGCTCTTTATTATTTAATTCTCATAATGCTCTGTAATTATTGTCCAGCTCCTTCGCATTTGTTGTAGCTCTCCCCTTCAGGCCTGGCATTCTGTCAGAAGCCCTTCAATCATAAGACTTCAACTATTCTTTTTATTGTAATGATCATGTCTCCATCTAAACCCCCTCACAATACCTCAAACTCTGCTCTTGTGAGTCATGGCCCTAATTCGTGGAGCATCGTTTATCCGACTAATATCTCTAAGAATGCAAAAATTAATCGCAAACATAAATTATTGAAACCTCACCCGGAAACTCTAATAGCGGACACCTACCACAGCCTGTCTGGTGCCTTGAAGAAAACTGACTTTATACTCTACTCCAAACGCACGACTAAATGGAAAAACATTTTCCTCCTTCACCTTCCCATCACTAAAACAATCAAAATTCCGTATGGAATAAAACTAACGACTACCCCCTCCCTTTCTTTCAATGGCGAAATTGATATATCTATATACAGGACTGGGAACATACTCATACAAGCATCTGACCCTCACCTCAACATATTTGATCGACATTTCAGTACTATGGCCACTTTACTCTCACAACTTGGCAAAACACTCCAAAGGCCTCTTTCCTCCGTGTCACAACTCACTCGCCCTGAACAGTCTCATCGTCTTTCTCCTCAAAATTCCCCATCCTTATCTAGGTCACTCTGGAATCCCTCCATCTACCCTACCTCTACTTCCAAAACTCACTGCCGATCCTTGCCCTCCCTACCGACCTCTTTGCCCTCCCTAACGTGCAACCTCTCTAACATTGTCCTTGATAATTTGCATGCCTGGCCCAGGGTCGCAGGCCCTCCTCTCAGTCCTGCCTCAGCAAACCCTAGAGCTGATGCCCCTCCTGTTAGCGGTACCCTCCCTTTCCTCGTGCCGATGTGGGACAATCTCAAGACCTCAGACATGGACCCCCCTCATAGATTAGAGCTCCCTGCCCCCTGACCTTAGTTTGACTGCACACTCTCCCACTCTTACTAATGCTCAAACTTCATGGGACACAACCAATTCCCTTGATTCACCTTCTAACACCCTCCCTATACAGTTTCCCTCTAGATTGTCTCCACCTGCTCTATCCCCTAAGCTCACTCACACTGCTACTAATGAAGCCCATGTAAATCTGTGCGATGAGGCACTTCCCCTTAGAACACGTTCGAACAAGCACCCTTCCAGCACTAACCTCCATCTAAAGGCAGACCCTAAACATCTTACCCAGAGTATATTAAACCCCAATCCAAATGTCACTGACCAACCTCCCAACAGGTTGATCCACTCCCCCTTCCTCACTGACCTTCCTACATCTCCCCCCTCCCTCACAACTGGTTGCTCCTTGAACTCTCTTGCCCAGATTCTGAACTGAATGGAACGGAAACTCAACTCTCTGGCTACAGAATTAACTCATCTTAGACTGGATCTTTTTAACAAGAACACCCAGGCCCGCCCCTACACATCCGTTACTTCACCTACTAGTTCTCCTAATCTCCCTTAATGCCCCCGTGGTCTACCACTCCCCTCTGCAGGCGGGCACTCAGGCCTTACCGTGCTCTCTGCACTCTCTCCGCTCTGGAGTTAAATGCCCTCTGCAACTCTTACCTTCCCAAGATCCAGGTGACTGACCATTTCCCCTCCTCCAACATCCCAGTTATAGTGGGCGTTAACCGTACCCCTGTGAAAAGATCAGCCTTCTCAGGTTTCTTTAAGTTGTGGTTTATTGTAAATGACATCTCCATCACAGAGCAGCATCCATAATCTTCAAGTGCTCTCTAACTGACTTAAAAAGAATTCTCAAAGAATAACTCTTCACAGTAGAACCTCTGCGCATTCTGTGACATCTCCACACATCTCCCTTTTACCATAATAGACAATATCAATAATAACATAAATAAATAGCACTGAATAAATTTGCAATACAATTTCAATATTTAAGGAAAAATCAACATAGCATATACAATGTGCACATAAGAATCTAAAAAGAACTAGTACATAAGTAACAATTCATATGCAGGAACATTCATGGTCCAAATACATTACATGACATCACTATCAGGACCTAAAATCTTTTGGTGTATTGGTAATGGCCTATGGTTCGCATACTTTGCATATATTACCTAAACTCCACGTAGAACCATCGTCCAATTTTACAACACTCCCTTTAATATCCTTAACTTGGAAAGGTCCCAAATATTTACTCTCACCCTTCCGAACCCACTCATTTTTCCGAACTACCACCCAATCTCCTGCCTGAACCCATATCTTCTTTACTCCTTTTTTCAAATTATATGCTATTTCCATTTTTTCCTGTCCCCTTTCAACTCTCTCTTTGACTTCAGTACGATCAACCCAAATTCTGTCTTTCCTGCTCAACCACACAGGACACTCCTTTTCCCAGGTTCTCTTCCTTTCAAGGATACAAACGGAGGTACACCAGTGGCTGAATGTGGACTAACCCTATGGGTCCACATCATTTTTCTTATCTCTTCTTTCCAAGATAACCCATTAGCAAGAGAAAGTTGGATGTTGTCCATTATAAGACGGTTTACCCTTTCTACTAGACCATTAGCCTGTGGTCTGAAAAGAGCTAACCTCTCATGTTTAACTCCCATTCTTTTCAAGTACTCCTCTATTTCCCTGGAAACAAATTGCACTCCGTTATCAGACACCAAAGATGCAGGTATTCCTTCCTCTAGAAAAACCTTCTCCAAAAATTTCACCACATTTCCAGTATTAACTTCACTCATGGTCTCCACCACAAACCACTTAGAATGGTAATCTACCAACACAAGAATATATCTATCCCTGTACCCTAATCTACTTACAGGCCCAATAAATTCTATGGCCAATCTTTCCCACGGTCTAGCCGGAAATTCGGTACACACTAGAGGAGGTTGTCTCACAATTTTAGATTTGTCACTATTAGCATATATGTGATAATCCTTTACTACAACCTGCACATCACTATCCATTCCAGGCCACCAGAATGACTCTCTGACCCTACGTTTGGACATATTCCGTCCAGGATGCCCCTCATGAACAATATCCAGAATACGCTTGCGCATATTCATAGGGGGTACTAGCTGGTGTCTTCTCCTAACTTTTCCCTCACAAATGCTTAACTCATCTCTCACCTTAAAGAACTACCTTAATTCATGATCCCTGCTATCTTCGATGTTCCAACCTTGAACAATTTTAGTCTCCACTCTCAATAACAGCAAATCACGTTCTCTTGCTTTCTCCCACTCTTCAAAACACAAAGCCATTTCCCCACTGTTAATCACATCCACAGAGTCACTGTCAATTTCATCACAATCTTCTTCCAATGGCATTCTCGATAAATAATCTGCAACTACATTTTTTGTACCCTTTACATATTCGACTTCAAAATTAAATTCCATAACAGACAACAACCACCTTGAAATGCGGGGTGTCACATTGCCTTCCAACCCTCTCCCCCCTTTGAAAATATAGGTTAGAGGTTTATGGTCAGTTCGGATCTTAAACGGCAAACCCCAGACATAAAACTTAAAATGATTGATCGCCCAGCAACAAGCTAAAGCTTCCCTCTCGATGACCGAATATGAACGTTCAGCACCTTGCAACCTTCTGGATGCAAAACCAATGATACGTTCCTCACCATTCAGTACTTGTGACAACACTGATCCAATTCCTACTCCACTAGCATCTGTGGTCAAATATGTCTTTCCTGCAATATCAAACCGCCCCAAAAATGGTGCACCTGATATAGCTTCTTTAACAGACTCAAACGCCCTTTTACAATTATCATTCCACTCAAATGCCACATTTTTTTTCATTATTACTCTCAATGGTTCCACAAGTTCAGTAAAAGTTTCAATGTACTTGGCACAATATTCTGCTAACCCTAGAAACGACCTGAGTTTGTCTTTATCCGGTGGTTCAGAAGCCATAGTTACAGCTTTTATAATGCTTTTTTTCGGCCTTATTCCACTAGCAGTAACTTCATGACCTAGATAATCCACACGTTCTTTTCTCACTTGGAATTTCTCCATCTTTATAGTCAACCCATGTTTCTCCAACCTTTTCATCACTTCTTCAAACATTTTGTCATGGTCACAAATATCATTCCCCACAATCAAAATGTCGTCTTGAAAACACTTTACTTTTTCCAAATCTCCAAAAATCTTTTCCATCACTTTTTGAAAAACGGCAGACGCCGACGCTAATCCAAAAGGCATCCTCTTATACCTAAATGCACCTAAGGGAGTTGCAAATTAAGTCAGATATCTTGATTCTTCGTGTAAATTAATTTGATGATACGCAGCTGACATATCAAGGTCACTAAATACATTTCCCCCTCCCATAGTGGCTAACATTTCAGATATATTGGGGAGGGGTTGTCTATCCACCCAAATGTTCTTATTTAAGTCACGCAAATCAATGCAAAGACGAATTTTCCCACCATCCTTTGGAGCAATCACAAAAGGAGCCAACCATTCAGATGCATCGATTGGCTCTATAATGTCTTGTTTCAACAAATTCTCAATTTCTTGATGCAATGGTTCTAGCATCAAATTTGGAACATTCCTTGCCTTATGTACTACAGCCTTGGCATTCTCTTTTAAAATTATTATATGTGAATATCCTTTTAATAAACCTAAATTGGAGTTAAAAACTTTAGGATATTTACTCATTAACTCAACACAATCTTCCACTTCTCTCACATCCACTCTTTCCAAAACCATTACAGGTTCTCTTGCATTGGGATCTATTATGATATTCAGATCTTTCTGATGTCGCCATCCTAAAAGATCAGAACCAAAATTAGTAATGTAAACTCTCCCTTCAACAGCCTCCCCTTTGAACCTTATAATCATCCAACACATCCCTTTGTTCTCAATCCTTTTTCCTGCATAGCCTACAGCACGAATATCCGAATTACACAAGGACGGACCATCTCCTTTAGGCCAATTTTGAATATAAGATGCATTCGAAATAAGTGTGTACAGACTTCCAGAATCTGCTAATACTTTTATCACCTTCCCTTCAAAGGAAATATTACAATGAGGTTTCTCTAGTTTATCCTGACTCTCCATTTTCACTTCAGAATCTAATTCGGTCATTTCCACAGTGTTATTTTCAAAACATTCTGTAAAATCATTAATTGTTGACACAATTTCATCCACATTTTCACAAGTGTCATCAACTTCTTGCACCCTACTTTTTTCTGGCATTCTTGTACGACATAGTTTTGCCAAATGTCCCCTTTTGCCACAATTTCTGCACAATGTACTTCTAGCCATACACCTTAAGCTTGATGCAATGTGTCCTGGGGACCAACAGCGAAAGCATTTAATATCTCTAACCGAAAAATTTCTCCTTTCCATTTGTGATCCCTTTGAATCACTATTGGTCTTAACATCAGTTTTTTTATTCTCAATTTTTCTTTCGACAACTTCCACCTTCTCACTTTTTGCAACAGTGGAATTTTCCATTTCCTTAATCCATGACACAGTGTGTTCCATCCCTTTAGCTATGTGAACAGCCTCATCTAAAGTATATTCTTTCATCAACAATTTCTCCTTTATCCTTTTATTGCTAGTACATCTAACTATCTGATCTCTGATTAAAGAATCATTCAATTGCTCAAACTTGCATGTTAATGCTAAACCTCGTAAAGAAGATACGTATGAAGAAATATCTTCATCTGCTCTTTGGCTCCTGCTAAAAAACTTGTGACGTTCTAACACAACATTGGTTTTAGGAGTAAAACGTAGTTCTAGCATCTGGATAGACATATCATATATATTGTTAGGCTCTCCATCACCCATTCCTGAAGATATCTCCGTTAACTCTTCATACACCCTTCTTCCTTCAACACCCAGGTGGTGAAGAAGTATCGCTTGTCGTCTGACGGGACCATATTTATCTCCACCTGTTGCTAATAAATAAGTTATAAATATTTTCTTCCACTGTTTCCATGGTATGGTTGGGTCACCTGGTGTTGCTAACAAAGGAGGAGGAGAGGACATACTTTGATCAGACATAATACCTGCAAAGAAATACACAAAATAATAATCTAAAATAACAATTCAAAACAAAAATCTAAAATAAAAATAGATTTCTTGTGTAATTTTTTCTTTTCAATTGATACAGAACAGTACTTTACTCCTTGAAGAAGAGATCCTTAGGATGGGAGTTCCTGCATTTAGATGAGCTTAAATTCAAGGTAATTCGACCAACAGTCCACAAGGTGGCAGCAGAGTTCAACTTTCAGTCCGATCGACATTCACTTCAACGGGAAGAATTGAAACAGACGCTCCAGGCAATTACTGAGTAGGGAAACACGACTTGGTAATTGTTTGCGCAGAAACACAGAAAGATTCAAGTTCTTGGGCAACAGCGTAAATCAGCTAACTTGTTCGACGTGTGGCAATACGAGCAATAGGGTTGCTCAGCAACGTGAACAAACACTGATGCCACGAGGAATGACTGATTGCGTGTATGGAGCTCGAGATGGATGCGTGTAGAGACTCGTGGTCGGAGCTCGAGATGGACGCGTGCAGAAGCTCGAGGTGTTTAGTGCTTGGCAACGAAATTAAACATGAGCGGTGCGAGCAGGATTTGATGCGCGTAATACCAACAACGCTAATTAATTAAAACATTGAAATTTACGCGTCGAAATGGCAGCGCTGGACTTTTAATCACTTGAATCCTCTTCTCCTTCCCGCTCCAGTCAATAAATGCCCAAATCTCAAATCCAACAAGAGAAAGAAGCTTTACTCACAGAAAAGCAGATGAAAGTCTTCAATAGAACAATCATAAATATTCCAGGGATGAAGATGCCGGTACCTGCCCCCCGCACAGGAAACTCATCGCCATGAAAAGTTCAGCCTTCTCAGGTTTCTTTAAGTTGTGGTTTATTGTAAATGACATCTCCAGCACAGAGCAGCATCCATAATCTTCAAGTGCTCTCTAACTGACTTAAAAAGAATTCTCAAAGAAGAACTCTTCACAGTAGAACCTCTGCGCATTCTGTGACATCTCCACACCCTGCAACTCACAACCCGCCCAGACCGCCGGCGCATACACCATCATCCACCCCCTCAATTCAGCTAATGATAATACCTGCCCTCTTTCTTGCATGCTCGTTAACTGCCGATCTGCTGCACTACATGCTAGGAGATCGCTGAAACCATCCTCAGTGATGATATTGACATTGCTTTCCTCACAGAAACCTGTATCAACGACCACTCGACGGCCATTCTTGACCTACTTACACCTCCCGGGTACTCCATCATTAGACGTGACAGACCTGACAGAGCTGGTGGAGGTCTAGCCATAATCCACAAATCTGAAATCCAACTCTCCCCTCTAATGAATGCTGAATACTCAACCTTTGAATACCTTGGTGTTGAACTCAATGTCAAAGGCTCTCCATCTATCAAACTGCACAAAATCTACCATCCGCCCGGTCAGCTCCCGCTCTTCGCTGATGAACTTTCAGACCTTATTACTAATTTCTCCCTTTCTGACTCGAAGAATGTGTTTTTAGGCGATTACAACATTTATTGGAATAATGCAGAAGATCCCACAGTCAGACGCCTCGCAAATCTTCTTGAGATGATTGACCTTAAACAGCTCTGCAACAAACCTACCCACATCAAAGGCGCCACTCTGGACGTCATAATCACAAACAATGAACTGGTCTCCCTCAATGAGATCGTTCCCACTGACTAGTCTGACCACTATCTCATTCTGTTCAACATCTTTACCAAAGTCAACCCTCCCCCAGTCTTAATTAACAAACCAAAGATTTGGTCCAGAAACCTCAAACAAGTCCCTCCAATTGAGCTTGAGTCTAAAATTCATGCTCAACTCCAAAGTCTCCTGCAATCTCAAGACGCAAATGAGCTCACCGACCACTTCAACAAGGCGATTACAGAAGTTCTCGACCAAATTGCACCGCTCAAACTAAAACAACAAAGAGCAATCCAATCTAAATCTTGGTTTAACCTTGACCTAAACAATGAAAGAAGACAACTTAGACTAGCTGAAAGGATTTGGAGACAAAACCCATCGTCATTACATTTAGCTCTCCCTAGAACTGCTAGGTTAGCTTACAAGAAGCACATTTTCAGAGAAAAAGCATCTTTCTTCCGTACCCAACTTGACCGTGCAAAAAACAGGCCCAGAGATCTCTTCAACATTGTCAGAAGACAAACCTCATCTGCCCCTCCTGACCAAACCGCCTCCAATGAAAGATGTGAGGAAATTGCCAGCTTCTTCACAGACAAAATTGCTAAAATCGATCAATCCTTCTCACAAGTCATGGTCTGTCCTACTCAGCAAATCTCTCTTAACTTCCCCCCTCTCTCCATGTCAACCCAACCTCCTGATCCTCTCTTCAATCAATCAACTCAAATTGAAACCAAAGACAACCTTTTCAACTCCCAATTGAAAAATGATGCCAACTGGACTAACTTCAAACCCATGACCGAGCTAGAAGTCTTTAATATCATTGCGAAATTAAAACCAACGTCACACACCAAAGACTCTCTCCCGACAAAACTAGTACACAACCTTAACCACATCATCACCAAATGCTGGACAAAAATCATTAACTCCCCCCTTACCTCTGGATGTGTACCTGATTCCCTTCAACTTGGGCAAATCACTCCCATACTTAAAACCCACAAAGCTGACCCTATTGATCTCAACAACCTCCGTCCCATCTCTAACCTCCCTCTCCTAGCCAAAACATTGGAGAAATGTGTCTTACAACAACTTGACAGACACATAGGCAAATACAACCTACTGGACTCCTTCCAATCTGGTTTCAGGAAAGGCTGCAGCACAGAAACCGCCATGCTTAACATTGCCAATGACATTCTTCGTTCCTTAGAGAATGGAGATGCCTGCCTTCTTATCCTATTAGACCTCTCAGCGGCTTTCGATACAGTCAACCACGCATCCTTACTGGAATCTCCAAAATCTCGCTCTGGCCTAAATGGCATAGTCCTGAAATGGTTCACTTCCTACCTCCAACATCGAACACAACAAATTAAAATCAATTCCTGCCTCTCAAATCCTACTCCTGTCTCTCTTGGCGTTCCATAGGGCTCAGTTCTCTCTCCCTCTCTCTTCAACCTCTTCATGAAACCCCTTACTATCATCTTGAAACAAGCTGGAATTAAGTATCACCTGTATGATGACGACACGCAACTCTACTATAAAATCAAATCTCACAGCGACATCCTTCATCTTAATATCACATTGAGTAAGATTCAGTCTTGGTTTTACTCCAATCATCTAAAACTGAACCCTAACAAATCGGAAATCATTCTATTTTCCCCCAAAAGTAACCACCTCCCTATCCAAAGCTGGATCACTGACCTCAAAGCCCTCGACTGTCCGCTCACTTTATCCAACACGGCTAAATCCCTTGGTTTCACCCTGGACAAAGATCTGTCACTTAAGGACCATATCAAAGACACAGCCAAAGGAGCGCTCTTCACTCTTAAACACTTCAAAAAATTCAAACATTTCATCCCTTCTGACGACTTCAAATGGGTTGTTCAATCGCTAGTCCTATCCAAACTTGACTATGGGAAAGCTATTCTCACTGAGACCCCGAAAGTTCACTTCGCTCCCCTGAGATCAGTACTCAACATGGCTGCCCATCTCATAACTGACTGCAAACGGTATGAACACATCACACCCGCCCTCAAGTCTCTCAACTGGCTCCCCATCGAAGGTCGATGCATCTACAAGACTGCCTGCGTCACCCACAAAGCACTTCACTCTCTATCCCCTGACTTCCTAAACAACAAACTCACAAGAGCAGGATGTGCCAGACCAATGAGAAGCTCCAATGCTCTTCTTCTTGTACCCCCATTACTAAAAAAGAACTCTACCTTGACTCGCTCTTTCTCAGGCAATGCTCGCAGCATCTGGAATGCCCTCCCGAGGGACCTTCGCTGCAACCCTTCCTACCCAGGCTTCAAAAGAGACCTGAAACGCCATCTCCTCAATAAATACTGGAGCCCCTGAATCTAATCCCCACTTATATTTGTCCCAACCTCATTTCTGTAATTTTTCCGTTCATCGCTCTGCTACCGTTGGCTCTTGCTGAGCTAACACTTTATGTACCCTAAATTGTTACTTGTTTGGACTCCATTTTCAGCAACTTCATCCCTCATGTCCCTACAAATCGTTCTTTGTACTGATTTATGTGTTTTCTTTTCTCTGTTACACTTGCCTTATTTTTAATCTTATGTAAACATTGATCTTAAGATTATTACCTTGCTCCTAAATCTGTATTGTTCTTTCACTTCCTTTACCATTTTGTATGTAACCTGTTCCATTGATTGTTGCTTTGCTCTTAATTCTGTAAAGCGCTCTGATACCCCCGGATCAAGCTAGCGCTATATAAAACCTCTAAAAATAAAATTCATACAGATACTAACACATACTTACTCTCTTATAGAAAAACTGACACAAGCACACACTCATCCATACAGCCACTCTAACAATCACTCACTCTCGCATATAGTCACTTATATACTCCAACACTCACATATACTGCCTTTGACATATGTAGTTACTCACACATATACCACTGAGACATCCATACACTCACCAACACAACCATACGCACACTCAATCCCCTATACAGCCCCTCGCAGATGCACTCATTAACCCATACACCCAGGGATTCACCCACTCACACATCCATGCAGGGAGTCACCCACCCACACAGACACGCAGGCACTCATACAGGTACTCAGACAACCAATCATTAAACAGACATTCACGTAGCTACTCACAAACCCATGCAGCCACTTACACACCAACTGAAAGACTGATACAGACATTCATACAGATTAGTCACTTACCCATACATTCACTGGGACATGTATAATCACTCACTTACACAGTCAGTCATACACCCACTGAATAATCCATACAGACACTCATACACCCATTCATTCTTCAATGCACCTTGGCGTATATATATATATATGTCTATATATATAATATTCTTAACTTTTTTAGAAACACACACTTACTGCATGATGTCATCAGTGATGTCATCAGTGATGTCATCAGTGATGTCACTGACCATGTCATGAGTGATGTAATATGTGACTTCATCAGCAGTGCATTGCGGGGGCGCGAGTTATAGTTAGCTCAGCTAACTATAACGGCTGAATTTCTCCGGTTTTGTATGAGTAAAATGTCAGCCTAACTATAACATCCCTGAAACCTCTGGTTTTTTCAGTGAATTTGTGGGGTTTTTTAAATGCTAATTCCTAACTATAACGTCCTGAAACCTCTGGATTTTTCAGTGAATATATATATTCATATATTATGTGCAGTTCAAAAATATTGAACATAATAAATCAGCATCAATAATGGATTGTAACACACATCAATGTCACAATCAACAAAATAGATAAAGGCAGCTAAAAAATGCATTTTACTGACAACATAAGGTTGAAATGAGTATGGTGCACTAAGCAACATGGTATTATAACAACAAGGCATATTTTAACATTTTATGCATTGCAGTTAGTTTTATATAATTTTACATATGTATATATTTGTATGTGATTTTATATTTTGATATACTGTTTTACCATGTATTTTATCTATTTATTGCTGATTTTGCACAAACAGAAATGCAGCCCATGCAAAGTATTTTCTTTCTGTCGATTATCTAAACGTAGTCACGTGTGCAAGCACTAAACACTTTAAAAATTGTAAGATGACCTCGCAAGCGCGTCATGTGATCAAGGCCGTCACAGGCCGAAACGCGTCGTGGCAGTCATGGTGGTTTGAAGGTAACAAAATAAACAAGCATTGGCATAGCCAATAGGTCTCGCTTTTGGGACCTTATAAGTATTTAGTTATGCAACTGTTGCATGGCTAAACACTTATAAGGTCCCAAAGGCGAGACCTATTGGCTATGCCAATGCTTGTTTATGTATATTGTCACTCTAGATGTCACCAACAAGCGCTTAACTCGCTGAGTTGTCTTGCCTACCAAGAGATGCGAGAGGGGGCGTCGTGGGGGCTGGGAGACAGCATGGGAGTTTAAAGGGTGTATTAAAAGAGGCAACACCGAACCGTCCACACTCAAAAATTAATAGCCAGGACATTTTACCTTTCCCTGTGGGAAACGAAGCCCCCGTAGCCAATGGTAGAAGTTTCACAGGTAAAGTCGAGTGGCTACTTCAAATAAAGCTCAGTCGTCTTGAGTAGTAACCGAGTCTCACCATCTAATACGGCGCACTGCAGTTGGATATTGGATGGAGAGCTTACTAAAGGCTCGAATGTACTCCGGATTCCAATAACGGCGCAAACCCCGTGCGCGCGAGGCCTGACACATTCCATTTGCTTTGTCTGGAAATTATGGTCCCTGGGAGCAGTTCAGATGCCAGCCCTTCATACAGTCATTCAGGAATGAGGGCCTTCTAGAGGGCTTCAAAAGTGGTGCGCGCGCGAGCGAAAGTGAAAGCAGCGCGTTTGCACATATGTTGACAATTAACGCGAGACGCGGCGGAGGAGCGTTGAAAGAGCAAGCCAGAGGAAAGCCAGATGGCGCCTGACGAAAAGGGAGGGGGAGAAGGGAGGGGGAGTGCGAGCAGAGGAGCCTGATTACAGCAACCCAGATGGCAGCTGTGCACGTGCACGCGATCGTGAACGCAAGCTGGAGGCCAGCAAAAGCCTGTGGGTAGCACTCTAAAAAGCCACCTACTAAATGTCTCGCAGAGCAGCGCATGCGCTGGCTCAGGCGAGACCTAAAAAGGGTTTATACTCACTGGCAAAATACTTCAATTTACTTGTAAAACCTTTACCATGCATATGCCTTTACCATTCATGCGGCATGCGTAGTAAAGGCATTATCATTGTAAAATCCTACGTGGTAAAGGTAATGCGTGGTAACAGAACCTGCGTTGAAATGACTGCATTATAAAACGGGTGTGTATTTTAATAAAATATCTACTTGTCCATGGGGCAGGTTGCTTTATAAATCTACTTGTCCTGTAACAAAATCCACTTGTCCCTTAAGTGCCATGTAGTGCGGCGACAAATTATGGCAGCAATCTCATTATATGAGAGCTCTGATATAGCCTCTCTGATTATGCCAGGGCTCATACCATGGTAGTGTTTGAATACTTGCAATCCCCTTTTGTTGCCACGTTTCTACAGATCTACATACTGGGGCTGAAGGTAGTGGTAAGCAATAGTTACAGGGTTAGAATGCCCTTTTGAGTCTTTGCAAACCTACTAACTTGCATGTTTTAAGGGTTTTCAACAACTCTTCTCTAATCTTTCCCCATACTGAGAAATGTTGGAAATTTACTCCTGACAATGGCAGACGTAAACGTTCTTCCAGAGTTCGGGGAAAAAAGTGGTTGGAGGGAAAGTGATCTTGCAAACACTCAGATTTTCGCATGAGCAAATCTACATATGCATATTTGCACATGCTAAAATACAGTTTACAAATATTTTCTAGGAGTACTATTTCTTGTCCTTCTTCTGTAAATTCTAGGGAATTCACGAACGCCGTAAAGCTGCACTTAATGCAAGGACATATACCATGGTTGCACTTTTGAGACTTTCTTTAATAATTGGGCTTCTAATTTGGTCTAGCGTTGACCATGACCTTTTTCGTTTATTAAAATTCTGTCTCTCTCTCTGTATCGGCTGGTTTCACTGTGAGTGACAGCGTTCTGCTCTTTCACGGGGAGCATATCAGCACACAAAGTAGTTTTGTTCAGTTAAAGTAACTACTGTGGCAGTGTGTGCTTTTTGAGACCAAAAACAATTTTTGCTTTTGCCAATGTTTGTTATAATGGCGAGGGCTCGGCAGCTCCCACACCAATAAGGTTTTACAGAAACCATGCCAAAACAAGTCACACATTGATAAAACTAAAAAGATGACCACCAATTTCAGAACTACTGGCTTTGCCAGTGCTTGTTTTTCTGTTTCCCATAATCTTATTGAAACTGGTTACACTGATTTTCCATTATGAATATTTTTGGGAAATACTAGCATGCATCAACACATGTTACTAAATGATGCTGCGAAGAAATGGTACCTGAAATTTTACAGTAGTTTAGCGAAATGTTTTTTTCCCTGCTTTCATTTTTTTATGAACATTTAATTTCGAAAGCAAAGAATCATCAATCTTGCTTTCAAGCTTCTGCAAATACTTGCATCAAATCAGAGAGCATTCTGGGATCATTATACATAGCCTAATCTTGCAAAACTTTGAAAACGTGTGTACACATTTTTATACTGGAACCACTGTCAGTAGTGCAGTCAGAGCTTACAACATTTACTTAGAGCGCTCACCCTAATAATATAGGCTTTCAATGAATGGACCATGAATACAAGTTTGAACAGCATATACGTGTGGACAAAAATATTACCTTAACTGCAGAAAGTGCCCTTCCCTGATCCATAATGTGGTGCTTCAAACTGACAGGCACAGGGTTTGTGCTGCAGGGGCTTAGGCCTACTTGTCCCAAGGACAAAATACACATGAAAACTTGTTGCCCTTGACCCCAAACAATATGTCCTGGGCGACGGGCTATAGGAATTCCATATCCCTGATAAAAGCATGCGTGGTAATGGCATGCGTTGTTCCATCATGCATTCGTTTTAACCTGTCTTCTGATAGAAGGGATGCAAATGCAAACATAATGCTGTAGTACATAAACTGGATATTGGAAAAATTTCAACATAACACGGTTATTCAACTCAAGACAGTTGCAGGTATGTATGTTGGGTTTTCCAGCCTTTAATAAATCTGATTTGTATTTCCAATATCTTTATTTTAGGTAGCATGCTATTGCTCGAGTGAGAATCAGTTCTCAATTAAAATTTCTCTGTATACCATCATCCGGGCTCATTCCCGCTCCTATTGCTGAGGCAATCTATCTTTGCAGTTGTTTTAGAAAAGATCAAGAGCTGTACATATCACAAATTATAAACACAATTTCTAATTTATTTCCACTCCATAATGAGTTTGTATGAGTTAAAGGGTTTTATTTTTCAAGTCTTTTAGTAATTAATCCTTATTAGATCACACGTTAAATTCATCAATCTTAGTTATTAGAATATCATTAGAAATCAATCAGTAAGCAGTGAATCACAATAAAAATGCATTAAGCGTGTTCCATAAAGGGGAAAAAAACTATTCTAGGAATGGGGAGAAAATGTTATCAGTCAGAACCCATAAACAGTTCTTGTTCGAGAGAGTGAGGACCTACAGGTTTGACACTAAAATCAATTCAACAAATAAAAAATCATCAAAGCAGAACTTCTCCTAAAGAGAGGTTCAAGAAACAGGGTCTCAAAGCAGTGTGGAATATGGCATAAGGGGGCACATGCATCAAGGTAGGCTTTGCGATTCCTTAATTGCGATTATTAAGGAATCGCAATTAAGGAATCGCAAAAGCCTATGCATGTAGGAATCGCTATAAAAATAGCGATTCCTAAACATTCCTTAATTGCGACTCGCTAATTGCGAGTCGCAATTAAGGAATACCTCCCATTAATTCCTATGGGCCTAGAGGCCCATAGGAATGAATGGGAAGACATTCTCAATTAGCGATTCGCAATTAGAGAATCGCAAATTGAGAATGCAATTTCAAGGGTGCCAGGGTGTCAAAATGACACCCTGTTGCACCCCTGAAATTGTGATGTGCACCCATGTTGCGCACACACATGCCCCAAGGGCATGTGTGTGTGTAACCTAAAACTTAAAAAATGCATTTTAGAGCATTTTTCGAAGGTTTTGCAAATTACAGACAAGTTTGATTTGTCTGTAATTTGCGGTCCCAAATAGCGAAATCGCTATTTGAAAGTGCTTCTAGCATTGCATTTAAGGAATCGCAAATTGCGATTCCTTAAATGCTATCATAATTAGGAATTCGCAATTAATTGCGAATTCTTAAATTGCGCATAGAAACTACTTTCATGCATCTCCAAAGGCCAATTTGCGATCGCAAACGGCCGATTTTTGCGATTCGCACCGTTTGCGATCGCAAAAACCTTTGATGCATGTGCCCCAAGATGCCTGCAAGCGGTCTAAATGGAATAAGGTCAAAAATGGTAACCTACTCTTGGAACACACACTATTATACACTACACATTCTTAAACTTTTGCAACATGTTGCTTCTTCTGTCTCCAGTCAACCAATCAGCTTTCAATTCTCTTATGGGAACAGGATCATTCCTTTTTCTCACAGGAATACAATAGTTCACAGATAGCAGTGATGAGTGCGCAACTAAGTTGTATCATTTTTTAAGTTCCTTTATGGGTCATTCTCCCATTCAGGTCTACTTTTCCCATGTGTAAACTACATATCTAACCTTCCAATATATCAAGTTTATTCATTTGCTAACAATGCTTGATCTATGTAGAAGTTGAAACATCAAAATAACAATAAGATAACATTTAGCACAGCAACCATTCGTTTTCTTTAGAAATGCTATAACTTATGGGGGAACTTCATTCTCTCACTAAATGACAAGTTCTAATCATGAGTTAAAGGTGATCTTTGTGTAAGTAGAAACATTTTGCAGAGTTAAATGAAAACATTTATGCAACTATTATTTAATATAAAAAACAGGCCCATGGAAAGGTCATGAAATAAACATGTTATGCACGTCTAAACATTTCTAGTCAGGTCAGCTTTTCAAGCAATGTTGCTTCACCCATTTGAGGCCCAGTACGAGTAGATATGATTAACTACTACACTTTTTGTATTTAAATGCATTTTACTTTTCATTAAAGCCTACATGTTAATTTTGCACATCTTTATTAACTATATTGTTTTCTCCTCAATATCATTAAAACACTTTACACTATTAAAAGGGAAATTATCAGAATACTCAGTAAATAGAGGTGTATATGCATCTAGTCGAATGATACCTTTAATACGTTATAATTTAGAAGAATCAGGCAGTGAAACTGTATCATGAAAGGATTACAAAGCAGAGGTTTGCATCAGAAACATTAGTGCATTTGTTTGGTCAATCAGACACTGTATCTGATAAGTGAGTTAAACGTCCCTTACAGCGTCTCTCCTCCTTCCTGATACAAAAGCAGACTTTGGAAAAAAACAAGATTTGCAATTGAAATAATGAAAGTATTGCCATTGAAGAGTGCCCTTAAGATTTTACTTTCCTCACCAGAGATTCAACTAGGATGGGCATTTTTTAAGTCAAGGGTTTGATCGTTCCTCGTGCTACACCTTTCTATCAATCTTCCAGGGTGTCGATTGCCGCTATGCTGGAACCTAACAAGCGCAAGGGCCAGGAGATGGTGCTTGTGCCACCCAAGAGGCCGTGGCCCGACTTGCTGCCTTCTGGGGCGCCACCAGGAGCAATGTTGCCTGTGGGCCCTCCTCGAACTTCCAGCCTGCAGGCACCAATCATGCAGCTTTCTGGCCACGAAGGCGAAGTGTATTGCTGCAAATTTCACCCCAATGGAGCCAGCCTGGCATCTGCAGGCTTTGACAGACTGCTATTGCTGTGGAATGTATATGAAGATTGTGAAAATTACGCTACTCTAAAAGGGCACAGTGGCACATTCCTGGAGCTACATTATAGCACTAATGGCAGCATGCTTTTCTCTGCCTCCACAGACAGGACAGTAGTTGTTTGGGACAGTGAGACCGGCGAGAGAGTGAAAATATTAAAAGCCCATACTTCATTTGTGATTTCCAGTTACCCAGCAAGGAGGGCACTGTAGGAAGGTGGAATCTGACTATATGGTTGCCCCCACTTTTTTCCTGGAATGTGAGAAGTTGGCCTGGCATATGCTGTCCACTAATTATAGTGGGCACCTTGTACTAGTCCAAACAACCCCTTATTGGAGATAGGTTAAAGACAACCTTTATTGAAAGCTATCCTAGTGGTAGCTATGGAGAGCAGCCTTCAGGCTAAGTCTTGAAGGAATGTAAAGCAGCTTGTTTTACCAGTCTATAATCTCTTGAGTGACCAAATGAAAGAGGACCACACCAGGTATATATTCAAAATATATGTATTTATTGCTAAACACACCCCTCTAGTCTCTTTATGAGGCTAGAGTTCGAAGTACATAAGTTATAAGTTAGTTATCTACAGTAATAGCACAAATACACGTTTGAGCCCTAGGGGCGTACCAAACCATATACCAATAAAGTGGTATAAGAACCACGACTGAGCTAGACACAGGGCCTAGAGCCTGTAGAAGTGCTTGGACCACAAGGAACCACCCAAGGTAGTGACACAGGGGACCCACGGGGGACGCGTGCAGTGTATGAACACAGCCGCGAATCGCCGTTAACTTCTATGGAGAAAGTCGCGGTTTGAATTTAAAAGAAAAGGGACACTTAGAGGAGGACTTGGAGCAAACCCTTTGAGAACTAGGCTGTTCTAATGTCAATACCCACGGGAGCACCGGAGTACTCGAGTTACCTCACCCAGGGGAGCCGGGTGCATAGGTGTCTTTCGGGGTCGGGTTTCGTCGTCGCTTTCAATGGCGATCTGCTGCAAAGTGCTGCTGGCGGCCAAGTTGAAAGTGTTCGGGTGGATCCAAAGGTGGATCGAAGATCTGAAGAACCTGAAAGCAGAGGGGACAGAGTCTGGGTCACTAGCCAGTGACCAGGAAGGCGATGAGCAGATGCCCACCGATGTTGAGTGCTTCAGGTAGGTTGACGGTCGTCTTGACTCTTCAACCACGAGGTCCAGGAGGCGTCGACGATGACCAGGAGCTGGATTCGAGCTGTCCCATGATGTCTGTCGATTGCAGAGGTGTCGGCGACCAGATTGGACCCAACAAGCCTTGGCAACGGCAAGTCTTGTGGAAACGGAAGAAGGACGATGTTGCAGACCAGCAAGGTCTGTGGGACTCACCCAGCGAAGGTAAGTCAGCGCACGCCTGGAGCAACTAGGGAGCCCAAGCAGAAGAAGATTGGCCTTCGGAAGGGCCTACTAGCCAACAGACTAGTGACCGCGAAGGAGCCTAGAGTCGACGCACGTGGAGCTGGCTCACAGTACACTCGTAGAGTGGAGGCCAGTGATCTTCGGTACAGTTTGTGCTGGAGGCTGGGGCTACTCGGAGCCCAAAGCACGACTTCGTGGGAGACCCAGAAGAGGATGCACTTGCAAATACAATCGGTGTCCAGGGGTCACGGTTCCACATTACCCACGACAGCTACGGGCCTCAGCTTTGCTGGGGACTCAGGGCAGGCTCGGGAAAGTCTGGAAATCCACCTCTGGTGATGCAAAGACTTCAGCGTCCGGCGGGAGCTTCAGCGATGCAGACTGGACAATTGCTTCTTTGGTGCCTGCTAAGCAGGGGAGTCACTCCTTGACCCCAAGGGAGATTCTTCAGTCCTCTAATCTTGAAGTAGAGCGTCGAAGGTCCAGGATTCTGTGTCAGAGTTTCGTCCAGGTAAATCTAAAGTCCTAAGGACTGGGGTCCCATACTTATACTAAGGTAGGGGGTTGGACATACTCTGTGGCCCCACCTATGGGAGGGTCAGGGCAGAGGGGTGGTTACACCCCTTTCCCTTTGTCCAGTTTTGCGCCAGAGCAGGGGCTGGAAGCCCCTGAGCCGGTTTGAACTGGGGTATGCACAGGGACAACAAATGTGCCCCCAGTGCAGGACTTCAAAGCACCAGAGAGTGCTCCCGCCCAGCCCCAATACACACGATCCTGTCTGGGGAGGTGGTTACACCTCCCTGGGACAGGAAACCTATTGTCCAGGCCTCCCCTGCCGGAGTTTCGGTCAGCAGCAGGAGGCCAGACTCGTGTCTGTGGCAGCGGCATCCATTTTGTGATGCCAGGGCTCTGGAAAGTCAGTACCGGGTATACCGGTGTGTACATGTCTCTCCCTCTAGAAGGGTGGAATGCTACCCCCGCCGCCAGAACTGGCGGGGGGGTAGTATTCCAAGATGTTTGACACCAAACCCAACATGTTTCCATGCAGCCATCCCAAAGTTAGCATTTAACGCAAGGTTATAATTCGCTTAAGAGTATATGGTCGGGCTGCACTACAAACAGCATCAGAGAAGGGTCTCCGAACGCTGCAGAGGGGCCCAGCTCATGCAGGGGCACCCTCTCACATAGGAACCACGCACTCTGCCTTCAGGATTGATAAGGCCTGCCATAGGAGTGACACCACCTTACCCAGGCTGCAGTAGCAGACCTGTGGTGTCCTTTTGGCTGGCCTTCCAGGGGTGGCACAATACTTGCTGCAGCCCCTGGTAGGCCTCTGAGGTACCTATGCCCTGGGTACATAGTATACAATATACTAGGGACTTATAAGGGCACTCCAGATTCCAATCAGAGATGTGCCTAAGGCACATGGAAACCATTTTATAGAGGAAGCAGATAGAGTGGGGCCCGGAATAGCAGGATCCCAGTCCAACTAAGTCATAAACCAGCAAAACACCAGGAAAAAAGTGGGGGCAACCATATAGTCAGATTCCACCTTCCTACATAACCCCCCCCCAAATGAAAGGAGATAAGGCTAACCTTGGCCAGTTGAGCCTTTATTTAATAAGTGGCCATATAAGGAAGCACCTGCACTAGCATGGTTGCCCCCTGTCTTATGGTCCACTAAGCAATCCCTCACCCTAAGGGTATGAGAGGGTCTCCACCATGGGGAATTACTACCTGTGGTGTGCTTTGGTAAAGTACAAGGCTGGTGAGGTGTCTGAGAAGGGAAGTGAGGCCCTAGGAAGGTTGGTCTCAGCTTCCTCAGATCACTGGTCACCATGTATGCCTGTCTTTCCATGACTGAGTTGCACTGTGCTCTAAGGGTCAACCTTTGGCTGCCTACAGCTGGGGGTTGGGTCCCTTTGGATGGACCACTGGAGGGACATGGCAGGTTTGGAACCTTTTGGTCCCAGGTTTGCCCTTGCCTAACAGAGTCCTTCTGGGGAGGTCCCTACACAAAGGTATGGGGGATCCCTCAGTGTGTTGAGGAATTTTCACCTGGCTAGGGCTACTAGACTGGGTGCCCCTAATCTGCTGATGGGGGGTTCCTCTGGACAGGGGGCCCTGGGGGGTCCACTGACCTCCCTGACCTCTGCAGCCCTGGGCTGACTGAGGCAGGGTAGAGAGGGGCAGGTTACCTGCTCCAGACTGGGTACCACCTTGGAAGGGTCCTCTGCCATCAGGAGTGGGGCCAGGACAGGCCTGACTACCTCTGGGGCAGTTCCTTCACTAGGGGTAGGGTCAGTTCCCTGACCCTTACCTGCT
Organism: Calotriton arnoldi; assembly: GCA_963921515.1. Taxonomy (NCBI): domain Eukaryota; kingdom Metazoa; phylum Chordata; class Amphibia; order Caudata; family Salamandridae; genus Calotriton; species Calotriton arnoldi. The sequence goes on along the minus strand of CAWUFW010000004.1, from coordinate 8,049,229 downwards.
GTCTGGAGGGAAGAAGACTTTTCTTCAACCCTTGTGCTCTCTTTTGGGGGAGAGTGGGCCATTCTTCCAGGCTCCATCTCTCCAAAGTTTCCCTGGGCTTCGGCTGTGGCCATCACAGCCCCACTAACCTTTACAGGGACGCCCAGCATTGTCAGATGGGCTTGGTGTTCAACTTCAGCCCAGGCTGAAATTTCCAGATCATTGCCCATCAGGCAATCTACAGGCAAGGTTGGGGACACTGCCACTCTTTTTGGGCCTGTGACCCCTTCCCAGCTGAGATTGACTATGGCCATGGGGTGATCTGTTCTGACACTATCAATGTTGGTTACCTGGTATTTAAACTCAGATAAAAGCTGGTGAGGGGGGACTAGTTTCCTTGCCACCATGGTGACACTAGCCCCTGTGTCCCTAAATGCCACAGCTTTCTGACCATTAATTATTGGCTCCAGTCTGTACCTGCCCAATGCATTGGGACCCATGGTAAAGGTGGCAAATCCTATACCACCATCAGAGTCAGAGGAGTCTGTTGAGGGGGTCCTGTCTAAACTAGGGCCCACCTCTGTTCCTCTTGCAAAAGCACCTAACTTTTTGGGTACACTACTCCCAACTGGAGGATTACTACTGGTAGTACCAGGAGGGGTGGTAGTAGTTGTTGGAGGAACATTTTCTTTATTGCCAATCCTGGGGCAACTGGGATCAGTTTTCCAGTGTCCAGGCTTTTTACAGACATGGCAATATGGTTTCTTTTCAGGAGAGGAAGGAGTTTGGGACCCACCCCCAGAAGAGGACGTTTGGGGCCCTGTAGTGGATTTATCCTTAGATTTATCCCCACCTTTCTCTTGGGACTTGGTAGAATCTTTCTTCTGGTCACCACCTTCATTCTTAGTCTTTACTCTGGTTCTGACCCATTTGTCTGCCTTCTTTCCCAATTCTTGGGAGAGGTCAGATCAGAGTCCACCAGGTACTGGTGTAAAAGCTGGTTTTGACAATTATTAAGGATCTGCTCCCTCATAATCAAATTGTACAATCCTAAAAAGTCATGCACCTTGTTGCCATGTATCCAACCTTCCAGAGCCTTAGTAGCACAATCTACAAAATCAACCCAGTCTTGAGTCTGAGCCTTTTGGGTGTCTCTGAACTTCAACCTATACTGTTCAGTGGTTAGGCCAAACCCATCTATCAGAGCACTCTTCAAGACTTTGTAATTGTCAGCATCCTCCTCTCTAACAGTGAGGAGCTTATCTCTACCTTTGTCTGCAAAGGAGAGCCACAAGATTACTGCCCACTGCTCCTGAGGGACCCTCTGTACTTTACAGGCCCTCTCTAGAGCAGTTATCCATTTGTGGATGTCATCCCCACTCTGGTAGGGAGGGACAATCTTGCTCAGGTTTCTATGGTCATAAGACCTTTCCCTATCTTTGGGGAAATTGCTGCCACCATGGGACTCTAGTCCCATCTTTTGTCTCTCTCTATAGAGATCTAGGGACTCCCTGTCTATAGCCAATTGGTGTTTTCTGAGCTCAAGCTGGGCTTGTTCATACTGAAGCAATCTCTTTCTCCTTTCATGAGAGGATTCCCTCCTATGAGAGGAGACAGAGGTCCCTATTGAGGTGTCAGAGTGGTTAGACTCCTGAGAAGGAGATCTAGACCTTCTGGGCACACTCAGTACTCTTCCTGGGGGGACAAAGGGGAGGTCATTCTGATCCTCCTCCTCCTCCTCCACAGGAGGAATTGGGTTTTCCAGGACAAGGTCATTTTCACCTTCCTGGCCAGTTTCAGAGGAGGGGGGGGCTGGGTTTCTTCACCCCTGGCCCCTTCCTCATCTTCTGCCCCACCCTCTCTGCCTACCCCTTCAGACCCTAAGGGCCTGCTGAGATCATCAGCTAGTAACACCTCCCTGAGGTGTTGGGTGCTGGCACTTTTGCCTGCCTTCAACTTCCTAGTATTGCATAATGCTCTCAATTCCAAGAATGGGAGTTTATCATACTTGGAGGGAAGAAGCCCACTGGCTTCTGGCGAGGACTCACTGGGTCCTGGCTTTGAAGACATTACTAGTGAGGTGTGGTGTATGCACGACCCACTCTAGTGTGGCCTACTAAACTCTCTTGAGTTGTAGAAAGGGTGTGCTATCCCTTAACACACAACTCTAAGTTCAGTAGAACTTACTGTATACTAAGCTTGATTTATATGTACCTTAGGTACCCTTAGTGGTTTTCAGTTGATCAATTCAATTGAGATTATCTGGTAAAACAATAGCAAGCTGGAATCCCACAGGCACCCCAGCTAGTCTGCACAGGCAGCGATGATGGAACAGTGAAGCTGTGGGATATCTGGAAAAAGGCTGCAGTTCAGACCTTCCAGAACACATACCAGGTTCTCTCAGTAACATTCAATGACATCAGTGATCGGATCATCCCTGGAGTCATCGATGATATCAAGGTGTGGGACCTCCGCCAGAACAAGTTGATGTATATGATGCGTGTGCATTCAGACTCTGCGACCAGTCTGAGTATAAGCTGTAAGGGTCTTACCTACTTTCTAATGCCATGGATAACACAGTCCATATTTGGGACGTAAGTCCATTTGCCCCGAAGGAGCGATGTGTGAAAATATTTCAGGGGAAAGTCCACAACTTTGAGAAGAATCTCTTGAGGTGTTATTGGTCTCCTGATGGAGGAAGAGTGGCAGCAGGATCTGCCAACAGATTTGTTTATGTCTGGGACACAACATCCAGGAGTATTCTATACAAGCTACCAGGGCATGTGGGCTCCGTGAATGAGGTGGCCTTTCATCCAGATGAGCCCATAGTGCTCTCCGTATCTAGTGAAACAAGCTTACACTGAGGTGCAGAAATCTTTTATGAAACCCCCCCTTGTCCCCCCCCCACCCCGCTCCCAAAAAAAACAAGGAATCATTTTAAAACTTACGTGTGCACTTTACTGCGGTCGCGAAAGCGACGTAACCCGATACTGGAATGCAGCTAATTCCAAGGAAATAAAAAACAAGCGCGCACGCCTAAAAAAGTGTCGGCAAAAGTGAAAGCGTTTCCCTTGCGGGAGCGAGCCACGGGCACCATGTGTTTGCAAGTTAATTACAAACATATGGTGCCAAGCTCGCTCCTGCAAGGGAATCGCCAAACGTGCACGCGTTGCCATTGAAGGCAATGCAACGCGTGCACGTTTTTGGGACAAAAACCGTAGCGATTGCTACAGGTCTTATTCCTATCCAGCGCATGCGCGCTGCATAGGCGAGACCTAAAAACTACTGAGCACTAACTTCGGGTTCGCATCCGTTCTTTCCCGTGGAAGGTAAACTGACAAGACACGGTGTTTTGTTGATATATATGTATATACATATATATATATATATACATATACATATTACCTACTGGCGGTCGCCAGTAGGTAGTTATAGTTAGGACCTAGTTTCTATTGGAAAAGCGTTTTTTGTTTTCCCAATAACTTTGGCGTTGTTTGACGAATCTTCGCGAAATTTTCAAAACTAGTGGGGCACTCCGGTCAGCTCCTGTCTTGAAAGTTTCGGTGTAATTCGTCGAGCGGGGGCCGAGACAAAAGAGGGGTCCCAAAACACGTTTTCTCCATGTTCATTTCCATAGGAACTTTCCACAAAGCTACAGCCTGAACTGCTGAACGGAATTACACCAAATTTGGCAAAAAGGTAGCTCTTGGTTTGGAAAACGACCTTTTTTTTAAATGTTATGTTATGTTAGCAGGTTTTGTATAGCGCACAGCTGCCTCAGCAAAGAGGTGTCCCAGCGCTGAAGCAGAACATAGAGGCTGGAGATCAGAAGGCAACTAGGCTGTGGGGAAGAGATGGGTTTTGATAGCTCTGTGAAAAACCACGTAGTTCTCCATGGCACGAATGGAGAATGGCAGAGCATTCCAGAGCTTGGCAGCCAGGAAACGGAAAGAGCGCCCGCCTGACCGTACCCTCCTCATATGAGGCACAGTCACAAGATGTTGTCCAGTTGAGTGAAGTTGGCACGGAGGGGAGTAAGGTGATAACAAATTGGACAAAATAGCCGGAGAGGAAGATTTCAAAATTTTGAATGCAGTGCAGAGGACCTTAAACTCGGCTGGCAACAGTAAGCCAGTGCAGCTGACGGATTGCCCTGGAGGTGGGGCAGGTTCTGGGGAGACCCAGCAGAGTTCTGGCCGCCACATTTTGAACTCGCTCTAATCTCAGGGTTTCGGTCTTGTTAACCCCTAAGTACAGTGCATTAGCATAGTCCAGTCTAGATAGAATGGAGGCCTGGATGATCATCTGCCTGACGGAAGGGTCAAAAAACCCAAGCAGCGGTTTAAGCCCCCGAAGTAAGCCAAAACATGGCCCTGCAACTTTCTTGGTTTGACACTGAAAGTTGAGGTCCGAGTCCACCCAGACTCCAAGATCCTTCACCGCCTGCTTAGGAGTAGATGCACAGCCCAATATGGCTGGCCACCACCAGTCCCCCCACAGCTCTTGATGATTTCCCACCAGCAGGACCTCTGACTTGCTGGAGTTTAATTGGAGGCAGTTATTAGTCATCCACTCGGCCACGGCCATGAGATCTTCCTGAAACTTCGATGCTGCACTCCCGGTGTTGTCCGAGAGAGCAACCACCAGCTGTGTATCATCAGCATATGATACAATGGTAAGGCCTCTGCTCCTCGCCAGGACTGCCAAAGGTTGGACATATAGATTGAAGAGCGTGGGGCTCAACGCAGAGCCCTGCGGAACCCCTTATTTGTTGGCATGGAACATGGAGGCAAACGGAGGTGCTATAACCTGGAAGGTCCTGTTAGAGAGAAAGGAAGCAAACCAGGCCAAGGCTGGGCCCACAACACCTGCCTTCTTCAGCCTGCGTAACAGGATCCGGTGAGAGACCGTGTCAAATGGGGCGCTGAGGTCCAAAAGAATCAGCGCCGACGTACATCCCTCATCTAGAGTGAGCCTAAGATGCTCGGTGAGAGCCAGGAGAGCAGACTCCGTACTGTGACCAGAGCAGAAGCCGTTCTGAGAGATGTCCAGGCAGTTGTTTTCTTCCAAAAATATGGTAAGCATGGAGTTGACGTAGGTCTCAGTGATCTTGGCGATCCACGGGAGAAGAGAGATTGGGCGATAGTTTTCCAATTTGGTAGTGTCCAGGGAAGGTTTCTTGAGCAGAAGAACCACCCTAGCTAGCTTCCAAGTTTTAGGACCAATCGCACTAGACAAAGATTTATTGATCACTTGACTCAAAGGTGACAAGAGTAAAGGTAGCGATCTCATGAACTGGTCAGGTTTAAGGGGATCGGCAGGAGAGCCGGATTTAATCTTAGAGCAGACTAACCGTAGCTCCTCCAATGAGACCGGCAGAAATGTATCCAGTGTATGCGTGTGGGGTGGACTTGGCGCAGGGTCGAAACTCCTAAAGTAAAGGACAAATAAATGTTCTCCACTTTTTCAACAAAAAATGTGGCAAGAGCCTCACACAGCTCGTTGGAAGAAATAGGAGGCGCAACTGGGATTCCAGGCTGTTTTAAACTTTTCAGTATGGAGAAGATGGTTTTGGAAGGATTACTACTGCTCTTGATTTCCCCAGCAAAATACGCTGCACACGCCGTGTGAATGGCCCTGTGATAGTTTTTCATTGCTGCTTGATAACACTTATTCAGCGAAGGGTCATACTCCCGTCTCCATGACCGTTCCAGCCTTTTGCAGGTTTTACGCAAAATGGCGAGATCATCGTTATACCATGGGTTGGATTTAGAGGAACGGCTGATTGACCACTTCGCCGGGATGAGTGCATCAAGGGGACTGCGAATCCAATCTGAGAGTGCTTTATCAGCAGCATCAGGGTCATCTGGCATGCTAAGAGCATTTCTAGAGAGAAGGTCATGGAATTGGACGAGATCAAGTTTATGCCAGGGGCGTTTAAGAACAACCTTCTGACGTTGCTTCCGCGGAGGGGAGACCCCTGAGAGGGACATAGAGATCAGATAGTGATCGGACCAGCAGACCGGAATAGGAGTGTGAACTGATAACAAAGGGAGATTTGAAAACACCGGGTCCAGCAGATGTCCTGCAGAATGTGTGGGACCCTGAACCAATTGCGTCATCTGACAGGCACCCAAATCAGCCAGAAAATTGCCAGACTCTGTTTCCTGGGGGTTTTCTAGGTGTAGGTTCAAATCCCCGATAATACTAAAATTAGCTGTCCTTGTGGCCAAGATGTTAACAGTTTCCACAACCGACGACCTAAACTCTTTGGAGGGTCCGGGCGGACGGTATATAAGAAACCCAGACATTGTATAGCAGGCGTTCAGAGAGAGCCCAAAGCGAGCGCACTCACAGCCAGCTAGAGTCTCTTCAGTGAAAGAACAGGTGTAGTGAGATTTAAAGATCAGGGCAATACCCCCACCTCTAGACTCTCTATTGAGGGTCACAATGTTAAAACCTTGTGGGAGGGCCAGTCCTAGCACTGACTCTGAATCGGCAGATAGCCAAGTCTCGGTTAGAAATAGGGCATCCGGGGATTCCTCAGAAAGTAAGTCATAGATGTCAGAATGGTGTTTAACTAATGAGCGACAATTGAGGCTGAGTAGTTTAATGACATTATCAAGATGCGAGGTAATAGAGGACACTGGGGGGGCAATGGCCAAGAGTTAAATCCACAGGACAAACAGCAAAAAGGACCCTCTGGGAGGAGGCATAAGGAGTGGTTACACATGCCAACAGCTTTCCTAATATCCATAAGATTGGCCGGGGCATAAGTAAGCTTGTTTTTAACACGACCGACAGCATCCCTGGCGTCTGGCGACATCCAGGTGCGGATAGGCGCAGACGGGCTTGCCTTAGGAAATGTGTCGCAATTGGTGCCTACGCCGCAGAGAAGGAAAGAGCCTGCCCTCCACACAAACGGCAAGCCGCGGTGGACCAGAGCGAGGCTCAAGTAAGCAGAGTGAGAGAAATGCGAGCAAGCACTAAGGTCAAGGGAAGGTGTTTAAAAGTAAAAAATTTAAGCAATCATAAAAACACAGTAAAATCAGCGAGTATTAAAAACACGGGTAAAGGGCTATAACACCAGTTGCAGAGGAGAGAAGCACAGCCTCATCAGTGTCCGATGCATGGTCGCGGTCTCCTCATCTAAAAGAGACTGTAAATCCGTTCAGTAGTTCCTGAGAAATTCAAAAAATACAAATATCGATATCTGGTGGCCGAAGAGGGTTCGCGAACCCTCCCGAGCACGAGCTTCATTTTGATTGGCTGTCAACACTCCAAACCAGGAAGTTTTGGCAGCCATTCTGTGACTTTGTAAAACCTCGTTACAAAAAAACAGTAAAGGAAAGGATAAAAAACAAGAAAAGGGGGCAGGGTAGAAATACCCTGACCCCCTAGGCCTGCTCAGGGGGTCCCACAGGGACCCCCAGGGCCAAAAAAAAGCATTTTTAAAAATATTTTTGGCTGAATTCACGCGGGGTGCGCGAATCCGGCCGAAATTGTTTTTAAAAAAACAAAGCGCGGGCTCCCGTGCTTCGTTTTCCTTAAGCCCCTGGGTGGGACATGTCCCGGGGGCTATGTTTTATTATGGTGTGGGAGCCCGCTGGGGCCCCCGCAGCCCCGGGGACCGCCACCTCCCCGGGGCTTATTTACAAAAAAATGCATGGGGGCTCCTTCCCCCCCACGCTGCCCCGGGGACCGCCACCTCCCCGGGGCTTTACTTTAATAGGGGTGGTGGGGCCTCGCGGCCTCCAATTAAATTATAGAAGAGTGGGGGGGCTCCTGCCCCGCCCCACACTGCCCCAGGGACCACCACCTCCCCAGGGAACTAACTATGTTAATACGGTGGTCCGTTGCAGATCCCCAGCCCAGGGGACCACCACCTCCCCGGGGCTATCTACACAATGGGAGGGGGGCCGCGCAGCCCCCCTCGTGGAGCCCTCAATGGTCCTGGGGACCGCCACCTCCCAGGGCCGGCTCCAGCCCCGGGACATTGCAGTTTGCAATGGCAGGGCGGGAGCATTGCTATCGTCCTGTCATTGCAAACTTCTGCTTTGCTTCGTGGAAGCGAGAGCAGGAAACCTCTCTTGCCTCTTTCTGCACATCTCTTCTACTTTCTTCACCTCTTTTTCTTCTTTCTGCACCTCTGTTGCCTCTGTTGCCTCTTTCTGCACCTCACTTGCTTCTTTGTGCACCCCTCTTGCCTCTTTCTACACCTCTCTTGCCTCTTTCTGCACCCCTCTTCCCTCTTTCTGCACCCCTCCTGTCTCTTTCTGCACCTCTGTTCCTTCTTTCTGCACTTCATTTGTTTCTTTCTGCACCTCTCTTGCTTCATTCGGAGCCTCTCTTGCCTCTTTCTCCACCCCTCTTCCCCCTTTCTGCATGTCTGTTGCTTCTTTCTGCACTTCTCTTGCCTCTTTTCCACCCCTCATCCCTCTTTCTGCACCCCTCTTGCCTCTTTCTGCACCTCTGTTTCTTCTTTCTGCACATCTTTTGTTTCTTTCTGCACCTCTCTTGCTTCTTTCTGCACCCCTCTTGCCTCTTTCTGCACCTCTGTTCCTTCTTTCTGCACTTTTTTGTTTCTTTCTGCACCTCTCGCTTCTTTCTGCACCCCTTTTGCATCTTTCTGCACCCCTCTTGCCTCTTTCTGCACCTCTGTTCCTTCTTTCTGCACTTCTTTTGTTTCTTTCTGCAGCTCTCTTGCTTCTTTCTGCACCCCCTTGCCTCTTTCTCGACCCCTCTTCTCTCTTTCTTCACCCATGTTACCTCTTTCTGCACCTTTGTTCCTTCTTTCTGCACTTCTTTTGTTTCTTCCTGCACATCTCTTACTTCTTTCTGCACCCCTTTCCCCTCTTTTTGCACCCCTCTTGCCTCTTTCTGCCCCTCTGTTGCGTCTTTCTGCACTACTCTTGCTTCTTTCTGCACCTCTCTTCCTTCTTTCTGTACCACTCGTGCCTTTTTCTGCACCCCTCTGCCTTCTTTCTGCACTCCTTTTGTTTTTTTCTGCAGCTCTCTTGCTTCTTTCTGCACCCCCTTGCCTCTTACTCCACCCCTAGTTGCTCTTTCTGCACCCCTGTTGCCTCTTTCTGCACCTCTGTTCCTTCTTTCTGCACTCCTTTTGTTTCTTTCTGCAGCTCTCTTGCTTCTTTCTGCAGCTCTCTTGCTTCTTTCTACACCCCCTTGCCTCTTTCTCCACCCATCTTCCCTCTTTCTGCACCCCTGTTGCCTCTTTGTGCACCTCTGCTCCTTCTTTATGCACTTCTTTTGTTTCTTTCTGCACCACTCGTGCCTCTTTCTGCACCCCTGTTCCCTCTTTTGGCACCCCTCTTGCCTCTTTCTGCAACTCTATTGCTTCTTTCTGCACTTCTCTTGCTTATTTCTGCGCCTCTGTCCCTTCTTTCTGCAACCCTTGTGCCTCTTTCTACACCCCTCTTCCCTCTATCTGCACCCCTCTTGCCCCTTTCTGCACCCCTGTTCCTTCTTTCTGCACTTCTTTTGTTTCTTTCTGCACCTCTTTTGCTTCTTTCTGCTTCCCTCTTTCCTCTTTCTCCACCCTCTTCCCCCTTTCGGCATCTCTGTTGCTTCTTTCTGCACTTCTCTTGTCTCTTTCTGCACCCTTTGTGACTCTTTCTGCACCCCTCTTCCCTCTGTCTGTACCTCGCTTGCCTCTTTCTGCACTTCCCTTTCCTCTTCCTGCACCACTGTTATTTTCTGCACTTCTCTTGCCCCTTTCTGCACCTATGTTGCTTCTTTCTGCACCCCTCTTGCCTCTTTCTGTACCCCCTTCCCTCTTTCTGCACATCTCTTCCATCTTTCTGTACTTCTATTCCCTCTTTCTGCACTTCTCTTCTCTCTTTCTGTACCCCTCTTCCTTTTTTCTATGCCTTTCTTGTTTTTTTCTGCAACTCTCTTGCCTGTTTTATCACTTCTCTTGCTTCTTTCTGCACCTCTGTTGCTTCTTTCAGCACTTCTCTTGCCTCTTTCTGCACTTCTTTTGCCGGCTTCTGCAACTCTCTTGTCTCTTTCATCACTTCTCATGCTTCGTTCTGCACCTCTGTTGCTTCTTTCTGCCCCCCCTCTTGCCTCTTTCTGTACCCCTCTTGCTTCTTTCTGCACCCCTCTTGCCTCTTTCTGCACCCCTCTTCCCTCTTTCTGCACCTCTCTTGCCTCTTTTTGCACCTCTGTTGCTTCTTTCTGCACTTCTCTTGCCTCTTTCTGCGCCCCTCTTACCTCTTTCCGCACCTCTGTTGCTTCTTCCTGCACTTCTCTTGCTTCTTTCTGCACTTCTGTTGCTTCTTTCTACACTCCTCTTGCCTATTTCTGCACCTTTCTTCCCTCTTTCTGCACCTCTCTTGCCTCTTTCTGCATCCCTGTTCCCTTTTTCTGTACCTCTCTTGCCTGTTTCTGCAACTCTCTTGCCTCTTTCTGCAGTTCTCTTGTCTCCTTCTGCTCCTCTGTTGCTTCTTTTGACACTTCTCTTGCCTCTTTCTGCATCCCTCTTGCCTCCTTCTGCACCTCTGTTGGTTCTTTCTGCACTTCTCTTGCTGCTTTCTGCACCTCTCTTTCAAATTTCTGCACCCCACGTGCCTCTGTGTGTACCTCTCTTGCCTCTTTCTGCACCCCTCTTCCCTCTTTCTGTACCTCTCTTGCCTATTTCTGCACCTCTGTTGCTTCTTTCTGCACTTCTCTTGCCTCTTTCTGTACCCCTCCTGCCTCTTTCTGCACCTCTGTCGCTTCTTTCTGCACTTCTCTTGCTTCTTTCTGCACTTCTGTTGCTTCTCTCTGCACCCCTCTTGCCTCTTTCTGCACCCTTCTTGCCTCTTTCTGCACCTCTCCTGCCTCTTTCTGCACCCCTGTTCCCTTTTTCTGCACCTCTCTTGCCTGTTTCTGCAACTTTCTTGCCTCTTTCTGCAGTTCTCTTGTCTCCTTTGCACCTCTGTTCCTTCTTTCTGCACTTCTTTTGTTTCTTTCTGCACCTCTCTTGCTACTTTCTGCACCCCTCTTCCCTTTTTCTGCACCCCTCTTCCCTCTTTCTGCACCCCTCTTGCCTCTTTCTGCACCTCTGTTCCTTCTTTCTGCACTTCTTTTGTTTCTTTCTGCACCTCTCTTGCTTCTTTCTGCACCCCCTTGCCTGCTTCTGCACCCCTCTTCCCTCTTTCTGCACCACTCTTGCCTCTTTCTGCACCTCTGTTCCTTCTTTCTGCACTTCTTTTGTTTCTTTCTGCAGCTCTCTTGCTTCTTTCTGCACCCCCTTGCCTCTTTCTTCACCCCTCATCTATCTTTCTGCACCCCTGTTGCCTCTTTCTGCACCTCTGTTCCTTCTTTCTGCACTTATTTTGTTTCTTTCTAAATCTCTCTTGCTTCTTTCTACACCCCCTTGCCTCTTTCTCCACCCCTCTTCCTTCTTTCTGCACCCCTGTTGTCTCTTTCTGCACCTCTGTTCCTTCTTTCTACACTTCTTTTGTTTCTTTCTGCACATCTCTTGCTTCTTTCTGTACCCCTCGTGCCTCTTTCTGCACCCCTCTTCCCTCTTTTTGCACCCCTCTGGCCTCTTTCTGCACCTCTGTTGCTTCTTTCTGCACCTCTCTTGCTTCTTTCTGAACCACTGGTGCTTCTTTCTGCGCCCCTCTTATCTCTTTTTGCACCCCTCTTGCCTCTTTCTGCACCTATGTTCCTTCTTTCTGCACTTCTTTTGTTTCTTTCTGCACCTCTCTTGCTTCTTTCTGCACCCCTCTTGCCAATTTCTCTAACCCTGTTCCCCCCTTTAGCATCTTTGTTGCTTCTTTCTGCACTCCTCTTGCCTCTTTCTCCACCCCTCATCCCTCTTTCTGCACCTCTGTTGCTTCTTTCTGCACTTCTCTTGCTTTTTTCTGCACCTATGTCCCTTCTTTCTGCAACCCTTGTGCCTCTTTCTACACCCCTCTTCCCTCTTTCTGCACCCCTCTTGCCTTTTTCTGTACCTCTGTTCCTTCTCTCTGCACTTCTTTTGTTTCTTTCTGTACCTCTTTTGCTTCTTTCTGCTTCCCTTTTCCCTCTTTCTCCACCCTCTTCCCCCTTTCTGCATCTCTGTTGCTTCTTTTTGCACTTCTCTTGTCTCTTTCTGCACCCCTCTTCCCTCTTTCTGCACCTCTGTTTCTTCTTTCTGCACTTCTTTTGTTTCTTTCTGTACCCCTCGTGCCTCTTTCTGCACCCCTTTCCCATCTTTCTGCACCTTTCTTGCCTCTCTCTGCACCTCTGTTCCTTCTTTCTGCACTTCTTTTGTTTCTTTCTGCACCTCTCTCGCTTCTTTCTGCACCCCTCTTGCCTCTTTCTCCACCCCTCTTCCCCCTTTCTGCATCTCTGTTGCTTGTTTCTGCACTTCTCTTGTCTCTTTGTCCACCCCTGTTAACTCTTTCTGCACCTCTGTTGCTTCTTTCTGCACTTCTCTTGCCTCTTTCTCCACCCTCCTTCCCCCTTTCTGCACCTCTGTTGCTTCTTTCTGCATTTCTCTTGCTTGTTTCTGCACCCCTCGTGCCACTTTCTGCACCTCTGTTGTTTCTTTCTGCACCTCTCTTTCTGCATTTCTCTTTCCTCTTCCTGCAACACTGTTGTTTTTTTCTGCACTTCTCTTGCCTCTTTCTGCACCTCTGTTGCTTCTTTCTGCACCCTCTTGCCTCTTTCTGTACCACCTTCCCTCTTTCTGCACATCTCTTCCTTCTTTCTGTATTTCTCTTCCCTCTTTCTGCACTTCTCTTCTCTCTTTCTGCACCCCTCTTGCCTCTGTCTGCACCTCACTTGCCTCTTTCTGCAGCTCTCCTGCCTCTTTCTGCACATGTCTTGCCTCTTTCTGCACTTTTCTTCCCTTTTTCTGCGCCTTTCTTGTTTTTTTCTACAACTCTCTTGTCTGTTTTATCACTTCTCTTTCTTCTTTCTGCACCTCTTTTGCTTCTTTCAGTACTTCTCTTGCCTCTTTCTGCACTTCTTTTGCCGGTTTCTGCAACTCTCTTGTCTCTTTCATCACTTCTCATGCTTCGTTCTGCACCTCTGTTGCTTCTTTCTGCCCCCCCTCTTGCCTCTTTCTGTACCCCTCTTGCTTCTTTCTGCACCCCTCTTGCCTCTTTCTGCACCCCTCTTCCCTCTTTTTGCACCCCTCTGGCCTCTTTCTGCACCTCTGTTGCTTCTTTCTGCACCTCTCTTGCTTCTTTCTGAACCACTGGTGCTTCTTTCTGCGCCCCTCTTATCTCTTTTTGCACCCCTCTTGCCTCTTTCTGCACCTATGTTCCTTCTTTCTGCACTTCTTTTGTTTCTTTCTGCACCTCTCTTGCTTCTTTCTGCACCCCTCTTGCCAATTTCTCTAACCCTGTTCCCCCCTTTAGCATCTTTGTTGCTTCTTTCTGCACTCCTCTTGCCTCTTTCTCCACCCCTCATCCCTCTTTCTGCACCTCTGTTGCTTCTTTCTGCACTTCTCTTGCTTTTTTCTGCACCTATGTCCCTTCTTTCTGCAACCCTTGTGCCTCTTTCTACACCCCTCTTCCCTCTTTCTGCACCCCTCTTGCCTTTTTCTGTACCTCTGTTCCTTCTCTCTGCACTTCTTTTGTTTCTTTCTGTACCTCTTTTGCTTCTTTCTGCTTCCCTTTTCCCTCTTTCTCCACCCTCTTCCCCCTTTCTGCATCTCTGTTGCTTCTTTTTGCACTTCTCTTGTCTCTTTCTGCACCCCTCTTCCCTCTTTCTGCACCTCTGTTTCTTCTTTCTGCACTTCTTTTGTTTCTTTCTGTACCCCTCGTGCCTCTTTCTGCACCCCTTTTCCATCTTTCTGCACCTTTCTTGCCTCTCTCTGCACCTCTGTTCCTTCTTTCTGCACTTCTTTTGTTTCTTTCTGCACCTCTCTCGCTTCTTTCTGCACCCCTCTTGCCTCTTTCTCCACCCGTCTTCCCCCTTTCTGCATCTCTGTTGCTTGTTTCTGCACTTCTCTTGTCTCTTTGTCCACCCCTGTTAACTCTTTCTGCACCTCTGTTGCTTCTTTCTGCACTTCTCTTGCCTCTTTCTCCACCCTCCTTCCCCCTTTCTGCACCTCTGTTGCTTCTTTCTGCATTTCTCTTGCTTGTTTCTGCACCCCTCGTGCCACTTTCTGCACCTCTGTTGTTTCTTTCTGCACCTCTCTTTCTGCATTTCTCTTTCCTCTTCCTGCAACACTGTTGTTTTTTTCTGCACTTCTCTTGCCTCTTTCTGCACCTCTGTTGCTTCTTTCTGCACCCTCTTGCCTCTTTCTGTACCACCTTCCCTCTTTCTGCACATCTCTTCCTTCTTTCTGTATTTCTCTTCCCTCTTTCTGCACTTCTCTTCTCTCTTTCTGCACCCCTCTTGCCTCTGTCTGCACCTCACTTGCCTCTTTCTGCAGCTCTCCTGCCTCTTTCTGCACATGTCTTGCCTCTTTCTGCACTTTTCTTCCCTTTTTCTGCGCCTTTCTTGTTTTTTTCTACAACTCTCTTGTCTGTTTTATCACTTCTCTTTCTTCTTTCTGCACCTCTTTTGCTTCTTTCAGTACTTCTCTTGCCTCTTTCTGCACTTCTTTTGCCGGTTTCTGCAACTCTCTTGTCTCTTTCATCACTTCTCTTACTTCGTTCTGCACCTCTGTTACTTCTTTCTGAACCCCTCTAGCCTCTTTCTACACCCCTCTTGCTTCTTTCTGCACCTCTCTTTCCTCTTTTTGCATCTCTTTTGCTTCTTTCTGCACTTCTCTTGCCTCTTTCTGCAACCCTCTTGCCTCTTTCCGCACCTCTGTTGCTTCTTTCTGCACTTCTCTGGCTTCTTTCTGCACTTCCGTTGCTTCTTTCTGCACTCCTCTTTCCTCTTTCTGCACTCTTCTTCCCTCTTTCGGCACCTCTCTTGCCTCTTTCTGCACCCCTGTTCCCTGTTTCTGCACCTCTCGCCTGTTTCTGCAACTCTCTTGCCTCTTTCTGCAGAACTCTTGTCTCCTTCAGCACCTCTGCTGCTTCTTTCTGACTTCTCTTGCCTCTTTATGCACCCCTTCTGCCTCCTTCTGCACCTCTGTTGGTTCTTTCTGCACTTCTCTTGCTTCTTTCTGCACCTCTCTTGCAAATTTCTGCACCCCACGTGCCTCTGTGTGTACCTCTCTTGCCTCTTTCTGCATCCCTCTTTCTGTACCTCTCTTGCCTATTTCTGCACCTCTGTTGCTTCTTTCTGCACTTCTCTTGCCTCTTTCTGTACCCCTCTTGTCTCTTTCTCCACCTCTGTTGCTTCCTTCTGCACTTCTCTTGCTTCTTTCTGCACTTCTGTTGCTTCTTTCTGCACCCCTCTTGCCTCTTTCTCCATACTTCTTACCTCTTTCTGCACCCTTCTTACCTCTTTCTGCACCTCTCTTGCCTCTTTCTGCACCCCTGTTCCCTTTTTCTGCACCTCTCTTGCCTGTTTCTGCAACTCTCTTGACTCTTTCTGCAGTTCTCTTGTCTCCTTCTGCACCTCTGTTCCTTCTTTCTGTACTTCTTTTGTTTCTTTCTGTACTTCTCTTGCTTCTTTCTGCACCCCTCTTCCCTCTTTCTGCACCCCTCTTGCCTCTTTCTGCAGTTCTGTTCCTTTCTGCACTTCTTTTGTTTCTTTCTGCACCTCTCTTGCTACTTTCTGCACCCCCTTGCCTGCTTCTGCACCCCTCTTCCCTCTTTCTGCACCCCTCTTGCCTCTTTCTGCAACCCTCTTGCCTCTTTCTGCACTTCTGTTCCTTCTTTCTGTACCTCTTTTGTTTTTTTCTGCAGCTCTCTTGCTTCTTTCTGCACCCCTTGCCTCTTTCTCCTCCTCTCGTCTCTGTTTCTGCACCCCTGTTGCCTCTTTCTGCAACTCTGTTCCTTCTTTCTGCACGTCTTTTGTTTCTTTCTACAGCTCTCTTGCTTCTTTCTACACCCCCTTGCCTCGTTCTCCACCCCTCTTCCCTCTTTCTGCACCCCTGATGCCTCTTTCTGCACCTCTGTTCCTTCTTTCTGCACTTCTTTTGTTTCTTTCTGCACATCTCTTGCTTCTTTCTGTACCCCTCGTGGCTCTTTCTGCACCCCTCTTCCCTCTTTTTGCACCCCTCTTGCCTCTTTCTGCACCTCTGTTGCTTTTTTCTGCACCTCTCTTGCTTCTTTCTGCACCACTTGTGCTTCTTTCTGCACCCCTCTTATCTCTTTTTGCACCCCTCTTGCTTCTTTCTGCACCTCTGTTCCTTCTGTCTGCACTTCTTTTGTTTCTTTCTGCACCTCTCTTGCTTCTTTCTGCACCCTTTTTGCCACTTTCTCCAACCCTGTTCCCCCTTTTGCATCTCTGTTGCTTCTTTCTGCACTTCTCTTGCCTCTTTCTCCACCCCTCATCCCTCTTTCTGCACCTCTGTTGCTTCTTTCTGCACTCCTCTTGCTTCTTTCTGCACCTCTGTCCCTTCTTTCTCCAACCCTTGTGCCTTTCTACACCCCTCTTCCCTCTTTCTGCACCCCTCTTGCCTTTTTCTGCACCGCTGTTCCTTCTCTCTGCACTTCTTTTGTTTCTTTCTGCACCTCTGTTGCTTCTTTCTGCTTCCCTCTTGCTTCTTTCTCCACCCCTCTTCCCCCTTTCTGCATCTCTGTTGCTTCTTTTTGCACGTCTCTTATCTCTTTCTGCACCTCTCTTCCCTCTTTCTGCACCTCTGTGGCTTCTTTCTGCACTTCTCTTGCTTCTTTCTACAACCCTCGTGCCT
Source organism: Calotriton arnoldi (assembly GCA_963921515.1). Taxonomy (NCBI): domain Eukaryota; kingdom Metazoa; phylum Chordata; class Amphibia; order Caudata; family Salamandridae; genus Calotriton; species Calotriton arnoldi. The sequence goes on along the minus strand of CAWUFW010000004.1, from coordinate 8,032,548 downwards.
CTTTCTGCACCCCTTTTCTTTCTTTCTGCACCTTTCTTGCATCTCTCTGCACCTCTGTTCCTTCTTTCTGCACTTCTTGTTTCTTTCTGCACCTCTCTTGCTTCTTTCTGTACCCCTCTTGCCTCTTTCTACACCCCTCCTACCCCTTTTGGCATCTCTGTTGCTTGTTTCTGCACTTCTCTTGTCTCTTTCTCCACCCCTGTTCCCACTTTCTGCACCTCTGTTGCTTTTTTCTGCACTTCTCTTGCCTCTTTCTCCACCCTCCTTCCCCCTTTCTGCACCTGTTTCTTCTTTCTGCAATTCTCTTGCTTCTTTCTGCACCCCTTGTGCCTCTTTCTGCACCACTGTTTTTTTTCTGTACTACTCTTGCCTCTTTCTGCACCTCTGTTGCTTCTTTCAGCACCCCTCTTGCCTCTTTCTGTATCCCCTTCCCTCTTTCTGCACATCTCTTCCTTCTTTCTGTATTTCTCTTCCCTCTTTCTGCACTTCTCTTCTCTCTTTGTGCACCCCTCTTGCTTCTGTCTGCACCTCACTTGCCTCTTTCTGCAGCTCTCCTACCTCTTTCTGCACCTGTCTTGCCTCTTTCTGCACTTCTCTTCCTTTTTTCTGCGCCTTTCTTGTTTCTTTCTGAAACTCTCTTGTCTGTTTTACCACTTCTCTTGCTTCTTTCTGCCCCTCTGTTGCTTCTCTCAGCACTTCTCTTGCCTCTTTCTGCACTTCTTTTGCCGGTTTCTGCAACTCTCTTGCCACTTTCATCACTTCTCTTGCTTCGTTCAGCACCTCTGTTGCTTCTTTCTGCACTCCTCTAGCCTCTTTCTGCACCCCTCTTGCTTCTTTCTGCACCCCTCTTCCCTCTTTCTGCACCTCTCTTGCCTCTTTTTGCACCTCTTTTGCTTCTTTCTGCACTTCTCTTTCCTCTTTCTGCACGCCTCTTGCCTCTTTCTGCACCTCTGTTCCTTCTTTCTGCACCTCTTTTATTTCTTTCTGCAGCTCTCTTGCTTCTTTCTGCACCCCATTGCCTCTTTCTTCACCCCTCGTCTCTCTTTCTGCACCCCTGTTGCCTCTTTCTGCACCTCTGTTCCTTCTTTCTGCACTTCTTTTGTTTGTTTCTACATCTCTTGCTTCTTTCTGTACCCCTCGTGCCTCTTTCTGCACCCCTCTTCCCTCTTTTTGCACCCCTCTTGCCTCTTTCTGCACCTCTGTTGCTTCTTTCTGCACCACTTGTGCTTCTTTCTGTACCCCTCTTATCTCTTTTTGCACCCCTCTTGCCTCTTTCTGCACCTCTGTTCCTTCTTTCTGCACTTCTTTCGTTTCTTTGTGCACCTCTCTTATTTCTTTCTGCACCCCTCTTGCCACTTTCTCCAACCCTGTTCCCCCCTTTTGCATCTCTGTTGCTTCTTTCTGTACTTCTCTTGCCTCTTTCTCCACCGCTCTTACTTCTTTCTGCACCCCTGCTGTCTCTTTCTGCACCTCTGTTCCTTCTTTCTACACTTCTTCTGTTTCTTTCTGCACATCTCTTGCTTCTTTCTGTACCCCTCGTGCCTCTTTTGGCACCCCTTTTCCCTCTTTCTGCACCTTTCTTGCCTCTCTCTGCACCTCTGTTCCTTCTTTCTGCACTTCTTGTTTCTTTCTGCACCTCTCTTGCTTCTTTCTGTACCCCTCTTGCCTCTTTCTACACCCCTCTTACCCCTTTTGGCATCTCTGTTGCCTGTTTCTACACTTCTCTTGTCTCTTTCTCCACCCCTGTTCCCTCTTTCTGCACCTCTGTTGCTTTTTTCTGCACTTCTCTTGCCTCTTTCTCCACCCTCCTTCCCCCTTTCTGCACCTCTGTTTCTTCTTTCTGCACTTCTCTTGCTTCTTTCTGCACCCCTTTTGCCTCTTTCTGCACCACTGTTGTTTTTTCTGTACTACTCTTGCCTCTTTCTGCACCTCTGTTGCTTCTTTCTGCACCCCTCTTGCCTCTTTCTGTATCCCCTTCCCTCTTTCTGCACATCTCTTCCTTCTTTCTGTATTTCTCTTCCCTCTTTCTGCACTTCTCTTCTCTCTTTGTGCACCCCTCTTGCCTCTGTCTGCACCTCACTTGCCTTTTTCTGCAGCTCTCCTGCCTCTTTCTGCACCTGTCTTGCCTCTTTCTGCACTTCTCTTCCTTTTTTCTGCACCTTTCTTGTTTCTTTCTGAAACTCTCTTGTCTGTTTTACCACTTCTCTTGCTTCTTTCTGCCCCTCTGTTGCTTCTTTCAGCACTTCTCTTGCCTCTTTCTGCACTTCTTTTGCCAGTTTCTGCAACTCTCTTGCCACTTTCATCACTTCGCTTGCTTCGTTCAGCACCTCTGTTGCTTCTTTCTGCACTCCTCTAGCCTTTTTCTGCACCCCTCTTGCTTCTTTCTGCACCCTCTTGCCTCTTTCTGCACCCCTCTTCCCTCTTTCTGCACCTCTCTTGCCTCTTTTTGCACCTCTTTTGCTTCTTTCTGCACTTCTCTTGCCTCTTTCTGCACGCCTCTTGCCTTTTTCTGCACCTCTGTTCCTTCTTTCTGCACCTCTTTTATTTCTTTCTACAGCTCTCTTGCTTCTTTCTGCACCCCATTGCCTCTTTCTTCACCCCTCGTCTCTCTTTCTGCACCCCTGTTGCCTCTTTCTGCACCTCTGTTCCTTCTTTCTGCACTTCTTTTGTTTGTTTCTACATCTCTTGCTTCTTTCTGTACCCCTCGTGCCTCTTTCTGCACCCCTCTTCCCTCTTTTGCACCCCTCTTGCCTCTTTCTGCACCTCTGTTGCTTCTTTCTGCACCACTTGTGCTTCTTTCTGTACCCCTCTTATCTCTTTTTGCACCCCTCTTGCCTCTTTCTGCACCTCTGTTCCTTCTTTCTGCACTTCTTTTGTTTCTTTGTGCACCTCTCTTACTTCTTTCTGCACCCCTCTTGCCACTTTCTCCAACCCTGTTCCCCCCTTTTGCATCTCTGTTGCTTCTTTCTGTACTTCTCTTGCCTCTTTCTCCACCGCTCTTACTTCTTTCTGCACCCCTGCTGTCTCTTTCTGCACCTCTGTTCCTTCTTTCTACACTTCTTCTGTTTCTTTCTGCACATCTCTTGCTTCTTTCTGTACCCCTCGTGCCTCTTTCTGCACCCCTCTTCCCTCTTTTTGCACCCCTCTTGCCTCTTTCTGCACCTCTCTTGCTTCTTTCTGAACCACTTGTGCTTCTTTCTGCACCCCTCTTATCTCTTTTTGCACCCCTCTTGCCTCTTTCTGCACCTCTGTTCCTTCTTTCTGCACTTCTTTTGTTTCTTTCTGCACCTCTCTTGCTTCTTTCTGCACCCCTCTTGCCACTTTCTCCAACCCTGTTCCCCCTATTGCATCTCTGGTGCTTCTTTCTGCACTTCTCTTGCCTCTTTCTCCACCCCGCATCCCTCTTCCTGCACCTCTGTTGCTTCTTTCTGCACTTCTCTTGCTTCTTTCTGCACCTATGTCCCTTCTTTCTGCAACCCTTGTGCCTCTTTCTACACCCCTCTTCCCTCTTTCTGCAACCCTCTTGCCTCTTTCTGTACCTCTGTTCCTTCTCTCTGCACTTCTTCTGTTTCTTTCTGCACCTCTTTTGCTTCTTTCTGCTTCCCTTTTCCCTCTTTCTCCACCCTCTTCCCCCTTTCTGCATCTCTGTTGCTTCTTTTTGCACTTCTCTTCTCTCTTTCTGCACCCCTCTTCCCTCTTTCTGCACCTCTGTTGCTTCTTTCTGCACTTCTTTTGCTTTTTCTGTAAACCTCGTGCCTCTTTCTGCACCCCTTTTCCATCTTTCTGCACATTTCTTGCCTCTCTCTGCACCTCTGTTCCTTCTTTCTGCACTTCTTTTGTTTCTTTCTGCACCTCTCTCGCTTCTTTCTGCACCCCTCTTGCCTCTTTCTCCACCCTTCTTCCCCCTTTCTGCATCTCTGTTGCTTGTTTCTGCACTTCTCTTGTCTCTTTCTCCACCCCTGTTACCTCTTTCTGCACCTCTGTTGCTTCTTTCTGCACTTCTCTTGCCTCTTTCTCCACCCTCCTTCCCCCTTTCTGCACCTCTGTTGCTTCTTTCTGCACTTCTCTTGCTTGTTTCTGCACCCCTCGTGCCACTTTCTGCACCTCTGTTGCTTCTTTCTGCATCTCTCTTGCCTCTTTCTGCATTTCTCTTTCCTCTTCCTGCACCACTGTTGTTTTTTTCTGCACTTCTCTTGCCTCTTTCTGCACCTCTGTTGCTTCTTTCTGCACACCTCCTGCCTCTTTCTGTACCCCTTCCCTCTTTCTGCACATCTCTTCCTTCTTTCTGTATTTCTCTTCCCTCTTTCTGCACTTCTCTTCTCTCTTTCTACACCCCTCTTGCCTCTGTCTGCACCTCACTTGCCTCTTTCTGCAGCTCTCCTGCCTCTTTCTGCACCTTTCTGCACTTTTCTTCCTTTTTTCTGCACCTTTCTTGTTTCTTTCTGCAACTCTCTTGTCTGTTTTATCACTTCTTTTGCTTCATTCTGCACCTGTGTTGCTTCTTTCAGCACTTCTCTTGCCTCTTTCTGCACTTCTTTTGCCGGTTTCTGCAACTCTCTTGTCTCTTTCATCACTTCTCTTACTTCGTTCTGCACCTCTGTTGCTTCTTTCTGAACCCCTCTAGCCTCTTTCTACACCCCTCTTGCTTCTTTCTGCACCTCTCTTGCCTCTTTTTGCACCTCTTTTGCTTCTTTCTGCACTTCTCTTGCCTCTTTCTGCAACCCTCTTGCCTCTTTCCGCACATCTGTTGCTTCTTTTTGCACTTCTCTTGCGTCTTTCTGCACCCTTCTTCCCTCTTTTGGCACCTCTCTTGCCTCTTTCTGCACCCCTGTTCCCTTTTTCTGCACCTTACTTGCCTGTTTCTGCAACTCTCTTGCCTCTTTCTGCAGAACTCTTGTCTCCTTCTGCACCTCTGCTGCTTCTTTCTGCACTTCTCTTGTCTCTTTCTGCACCCCTCCTGCCTCCTTCTGCACCTCTGTTGGTTCTTTCTGCAATTCTCTTGCTTCTTTCTGCACCTCTCTTGCAAATTTCTGCATCCCACGTGCCTCTGTGTGTACCTCTCTTGCCTCTTTCTATTCCTCTCTTGCCTCTTTCTGCACCCTTCTTGCCTCTTTCTGCACCTCATTTGCTTTTTTCTGCACTGCTCTTGCCTCTTTATGCACCCCCCTTGTCTCTTTCTGTACCTCTGTTGGTTCTTTCTGCACTGCTCTTGCTTCTGTCCGCTACTCTCTTGCCTATTTCTGCACCCTTCTTCCCTCTTTCTGCACCTCTCTTGCCTCTTTCTTCACCCCTTTTCCCTTTTTCTGTACCTCTCTTGCCTGTTTTCTGCAAATCTCTTGCCTCTTTCTGCAGTTCTCTTGTCTACTTCCGCACCTCTGTTGCTTCTTTCTGTACTTCTCTTGCCTCTTTCTGCATCCCTCTTGCCTCCTTCTGCACCACTGTTGGTTCTTTCTGCACTTCTCTTGCTTCTTTCTGCAACTCTCTTTCAAATTTCTGCACCCCACATGCCTCTGTGTGTACCTCTCTTGCCTCTTTCTCCATCCCTCTTTCTGTACCTCTCTTGCCTATTTCTGCACCTCTGTTGCTTCTTTCTGCACTTCTCTTGCCTCTTTCTGCACCCCTCTTGCCTCTTTCTGCACTTCTCTTGCTTCTTTCTGCACTTCTGTTGCTTCTTTCTGTACTTCTGTTGCTTCTTTCTGCACCCCTCTTGCCTCTTTCTGCACACTTCTTACCTCTTTCTGCACCCTTCTTACCTCTTTCTGCACCTCTCTTGCCTCTTTCTGCACCACTGTTCCCTTTTTCTGTACCTCTCTTGCCTGTTTCTGCAACTCTCTTGCCTCTTTCTGCAGTTCTCTTGTCTCCTTCTGCACCTCTGTTCCTTCTTTCTGCACTTCTTTTGTTTCTTTCTGCACCTCTCTTGCTTCTTTCTGCACCCCTCTTCCCTCTTTCTACACCCCTCTTGCCTCTTTCTGCAGCTCTGTTCCTTCTTTCTACACTTCTTTTGTTTCTTTCTGCACCTCTCTTGCTACTTTCTGCACCCCCTTGCCTGCTTCGGCACCCCTCTTCCCTCTTTCTGCACCCCTCTTGCCTCTTTCTGCACCCCTCTTGCCTCTTTCTGCACCTCTGTTCCTTCTTTCTGCACCTCTTTTGTTTTTTTCTGCACCTCTTTTGCTTCTTTCTGCACTTCTCTTGCCTCTTTCTGCAACCCTCTTGCCTCTTTCCGCACATCTGTTGCTTCTTTCTGCACTTCTCTTGCTTCTTTCTGCACCTCTGCTGCTTCTTTCTGCACTTCTCTTGCCTCTTTCTGCACCCCTCCTGCCTCCTTCTGCACCTCTGTTGGTTCTTTCTGCACTTCTCTTGCTTCTTTCTGCACCTCTCTTGCAAATTTCTGCATCCCACATGCCTCTGTGTGTACCTCTCTTGCCTCTTTCTATTCCTCTCTTGCCTCTTTCTGCACCCTTCTTGCCTCTTTCTGCACCTCATTTGCTTTTTTCTGCACTTCTCTTGCCTCTTTATGCACCCCCTTGTCTCTTTCTGTACCTCTGTTGGTTCTTTCTGCACTGCTCTTGCTTCTGTCTGCTACTCTCTTGCCTATTTCTGCACCCTTCTTCCCTCTTTCTGCACCTCTCTTGCCTCTTTCTTCACCCCTTTTCCCTTTTTCTGTACCTCTCTTGCCTGTTTCTGCAAATCTCTTGCCTCTTTCTGCAGTTCTCTTGTCTCCTTCCGCACCTCTGTTGCTTCCTTCTGCACTTCTCTTGCCTCTTTCTGCATCCCTCTTGCCTCCTTCATCACCTCTGTTGGTTCTTTCTGCACTTCTCTTGCTTCTTTCTGCACCTCTCTTGCAAATTTCTGCACCCCACATGCCTCTGTGTGTACCTCTCTTGCCTCTTTCTGCATCCCTCTTTCTGTACATCTCTTGCCTATTTCTGCACCTCTGTTGCTTCTTTCTGCACTTCTCTTGCCTCTTTCTGTACCCCTCTTGCCTCTTTCTGCACCTCTGTTGCTTCTTTCTGCACTTCTCTTACTTCTTTCTGCACTTCTGTTGCTTCTTTCTGCACCCCTCTTGCCTCTTTCTGCACACTTCTTACCTCTTTCTGCACCCTTCTTACCTCTTTCTGCACCTCTCTTGCCTCTTTCTGCACCCCTGTTACCTTTTTCTGTACCTCTCTTGCCTGTTTCTGCAACTCTCTTGCCTCTTTCTGCAGTTCTCTTGTCTCCTTCTGCACCTCTGTTCCTTCTTTCTGCACTTCTTTTGTTTCTTTCTGCACCTCTCTTGCTTCTTTCTGCACCCCTCTTCCCTCTTTCTACACCCCTCTTGCCTCTTTCTGCAGCTCTGTTCCTTCTTTCTGCACTTCTTTTGTTTCTTTCTGCACCTCTCTTGCTACTTTCTGCACCCCCTTGCCTGCTTCTGCACCCCTCTTCCCTCTTTCTGCACCCCTGATGCCTCTTTCTGCACCTCTGTTCCTTCTTTCTGCACTTCTTTTGTTTCTTTCTGCACATCTCTTGCTTCTTTCTGTACCCCTCGTGGCTCTTTCTGCACCCCTCTTCCCTCTTTTTGCACCCCTCTTGCCTCTTTCAGCACCTCTGTTGCTTTTTTCTGCACCTCTCTTCCTTCTTTCTGCACCACTTGTGCTTCTTTCTGCACCCCTCTTATCTCTTTTTGCACCCCTCTTGCCTCTTTCTGCACCTCTGTTCCTTCTTTCTGCACCTCTTTTGTTTTTTCTGCAGCTCTCTTGCTTCTTTCTGCACCCCTTGCCTCTTTCTCCTCCCCTCGTCTCTGTTTCTGCACCCCTGTTGCCTCTTTCTGCACCTCTGTTCCTTCTTTATGCACTTCTTTTGTTTCTTTCTACAGCTCTCTTGCTTCTTTCTACACCACCTTGCCTCTTTCTCCACCCCTCTTCCCTCTTTCTGCACCCCTGATGCCTCTTTCTGCACCTCTGTTCCTTCTTTCTGCACTTCTTTTGTTTCTTTCTGCACATCTCTTGCTTCTTTCTGTACCCCTCGTGGCTCTTTCTGCACCCCTCTTCCCTCTTTTTGCACCCCTCTTGCCTCTTTCAGCACCTCTGTTGCTTTTTTCTGCACCTCTCTTCCTTCTTTCTGCACCACTTGTGCTTCATTCTGCACCCCTCTTATCTCTTTTGCACCCCTCTTGTTTCTTTCTGCACCTCTGTTCCTTCTTTCTGCACTTCTTTTGTTTCTTTCTGCACCTCTCTTGCTTCTTTCTGCACCCTTTTTGCCACTTTCTCCAACCCTGTTCCGCCTTTTGCATCTCTGTTGCTTCTTTCTGCACTTCTCTTGCCTCTTTCTCCACCCCTCATCCCTCTTTCTGCACCTCTGTTGCTTCTTTCTACAACCCTCTTCCCTCTTTCTGCACCTCTGTTCCTTCTCTCTGCACTTCTTTTGTTTCTTTCTGCACCTCTTTTGCTTCTTTCTGCATCCCTTTTCCCTCTTTCTCCACCCTCTTCCCCCTTTCTGCACCTATGTTGCTTCTTTCAGCACTTCTCTTGCCTCATTCTGCACTTCTTTTGCCTGTTTCTGCAACTCTCTTGTCTCTTTCATCACTTCTCTTGCTTCGTTCTGCACCTCTGTTGCTTCTTTCTGCACCCCTCTAGCCTCTTTCTGCACCCCTCTTGCTTCTTTCTGCACCCCTCTTGCCTCTTTCTGCAACCCTCTTCCCTCTTTCTGCACCTCTCTTGCCTCTTTTTGTACCTCTTTTGCTTCTTTCTGCACTTCTCTTGCCTCTTTCTGCACCCGTCTTGCCTCTTTCTGCACCTCTGTTGCTTCTTTCTGCACTTCTCTTGCTTCTTTCTGCACTTCTGTTGCTTCTTTCCGCATTCCTCTTGCCTCTTTCTGCACCCTTCTTCCCTCTTTAGGCACCTCTCTTGCCTCTTTCTCCACCCCTGTTCCCTTTTTCTGCACCCCTCTTGCCTCTTTCTGCACCTCTGTTCCTTCTTTCTGCACTTCTTTTGTTTCTTTCTGCACCTATGTTGCTTCTTTTTGCACCCCTCTTCCCTCTTTTTGCACCCCTCTTCCCTCTTTCTGCACCTCTGTTGCTTCTTTCTACACTTCTCTTGCTTCTTTCTGTACCCCTTGTGCCTCTTTCTGTACCCCTTTTACCTCTTTCTGCACCTTTCTTGCCTCTCTCTGCACCTCTGTTCCTTCTTTCTGTACTTCATTTGTTTCTTTCTGCACCTCTCTTGCTTCTTTCTTCACCCCTCATGCCTCTTTCTCTACCCCTCTTACCCCTTCCTGCACCTCTGTTGCTTCTTTCTGCACTTCTCTTGCCTCTTTCTCCACCCTCCCTCCCCCTTTCTGCACCTCTGTTGCTTCTTTCTGTACTTCTCTTGCTTCTTTCTACGCCCCTCGTGCCTCTTTCTGCACCACTAGTTTTTTCTGCACTTCTCTTGCCTCTTTCTGCACTTCTCTTCCTTTTTTCTGCGCCTTTCTTGTTTCTTTCTGAAACTCTTTTGTCTGTTTTATCACTTCTCTTGCTTCTTTCTGCACCTCTGTTGCTTCTTTCAGCACTTCTCTTGCCTCTTTCTGCACTTCTTTTGCCGGCTTCTGCAACTCTCTTGCCTTTTTCATCACTTCTCTTGCTTCGTTCTGCACCTCTGTTGCTTCTTTCTGTACCCCTCTAGCCTCTTTCTGCACCCCTCTTGCTTCTTTCTGCACCCCTCTTCCCTATTTCTGCACCTCTCTTGCCTCTTTTTGCAGCTCTTTTGCTTCTTTCTGCACTTCTCTTGTCTCTTTCTGCACCCCTATTGCCTCTTTCTGCACCTCAGTTCCTTCTTTCTGCACCTCTTTTGTTTCTTTCTGCAGCTCTCTTGCTTCTTTCTGCACCCCCTTGCCTCTTTCTCCACCCCTTGTCTCTCTTTCTGCACCCCTGTTGCCTCTTTCTGCACCTCTGTTCCTTCTTTATGCACTTCTTTTGTTTCTTTCTACATCTTTCTTCCTTCTTTCTATACCACCTTGCCTCTTTCTCCACCCCTCTTCCCTCTTTCTGCACCTCTGTTACTTCTTTCTGCACTTCATTTGTTTTTTTCTGCACATCTCTTGCTTCTTTCTGTACCCCTCGTGCCTCTTTCTGCACCCCTCTTCCCTCTTTTTGCACCCCTCTTGCCTCTTTCTGCAAATCTGTTGCTTCTTTCTGCACTTCTCTTGCCTCTTTCTGCACCCCTTTTGCCTCTTTCCGCACCTCTGTTGCTTCTTTCTGCACTTCTCTTGCTTCTTTCTGCACTTCCGTTGCTTCTTTCTTCACTCCTCTTGCCTCTTTCTGCACCCTTCTTCCCTCTTTCGGCAATTCTCTTGCCTCTTTCTGCACCCCTGTTCCCTTTTTCTGCACCTCTCTTGCCTGTTTCTGTAACTCTCTTGCCTCTTTCTGCAGTTCTCTTGTCTCCTTCCGCACCTCTGTTGCTTCTTTCTGCACTTCTATTGCCTCCTTCTGCACCTCTGTTGGTTCTTTCTGCACTTCTCTTGCTTCTTTCTGCACCTCTACTGCAAATTTCTGCACCCAACGTGCCTCTGTGTGTACCTCTCTTGCCTCTTTCTGCAACCCTCTTCCCTCTTTCTGCACCTCTCTTGCCTCTTTCTGCACCCGTTCCCTTTTTCTGTACCTCTCTTGCCTGTTTTTGCAACTCTCTTGCCTCTTTCTTCATTTCTCTTGTCTCCTTCTGCACCTCTGTTCCTTCTTTCTGCACTTCTTTTGTTTCTTTCTGCACCTCTCTTGCTTCTTTCTGCACCCCTCTTCCCCTTTTCTGCACCCCTCTTGCCTCTTTCTGTACCCCTCTTGCCTCTTTTTGCACCTCTGTTCCTTCTTTCTGCGCCTCTTTTGTTTTTTTCTGCAGCTCTCTTGCTTCATTCTGCGCCCCTTGCCTCTTTCTCCACCCCTCGTCCCTGTTTCTGCACCCCTATTGCCTCTTTCTGCACCTCTCTTCCTTCTTTCTGCACTTCTTTTGTTTATTTCAACAGTTCTCTTGCTTCTTTCTACACCCCCTTGCCTCTTTCTCCACCACTCTTCCCTCTTTCTGCACCCCTGCTGCGTCTTTCTGCACCTCTGTTCCTTCTTTCTGCACTTCTTTTGTTTCTTTCTGCACATCTCTTGCTTCTTTCTGTACACCTGGTGCCTCTTTCTGCCCACCTCTTCCCTCTTTTTGCACCCCTCTTGCCTCTTTCTGCACCTCTGTTGCTTCTTTCTGCACCTCTCTTGCTTCTTTCTGCACCACTTGTGCTTCTTTCTGCACCCCTCTTATCTCTTTTTGCACCCCTCTTGCCTCTTTCTGCACATCTGTTCCTTCTTTCTGCTCTCCTTTTGTTTCTTTCTGCACCTCTCTTGCTTCTTTCTGCACCCCTCTTGCTACTTTCTCCAACCGTGTTCCCCCTTTTGCATCTCTGTTGCTTCTTTCTGCACTTCTCTTGCCTCTTTCTCCACCCTCATCCCTCTTTCTGTACCTCTGTTGCTTCTTTCTGCACTCTTCTTGCTTCTTTCTGCACCTCTTTCCCTTCTTTCTGCAACCCTTGTGCCTCTTTCTACACCCCTCTTCCCTCTTTCTGCACCCCTATTGCCTCTTTCTGCACCTCTGTTCCTTCTCTCTGCACTTCTTTTGTTTCTTTCTGTACCTCTGTTGCTTCTTTCTGCTTCCCTCTTGCCTCTTTCTCCACCCTCTTCCCCCTTTCTGCATCTCTGTTGCTTCTTTTTGCATTTCTCTTGTCTCTTTCTTCACCCCTCTTCCCTCTTTCTGCACCTCTGTTGCTTCTTTCTGCACTTCTCTTGCTTCTTTCTGTACCCCTTGTAGGAAGGTGGAATCTGACTATATGGTTGCCCCCACTTTTTTCCTGGTGTTTTGCTGGTTTATGACTTAGTTGGACTGGGATCCTGCTATTCAGGGCCCCAGTCTATCTGCTTCCTCTATAAAATGGTTTCCATGTGCCTTAGGCACATCTCTGATTGGAATCTGGAGTGCCCTTATAAGTCCCTAGTATATGGTATACTATGTACCCAGGGCATAGGTACCTCAGAGGCCTACCAGGGGCTGCAGCATGTATTGTGCCACCCCTGGAAGGCCAGCCAAAAGGACACCACAGGTCTGCTACTGCAGCCTGGGTAAGGTGGTGCATGCACTCTTACTGTGATATAGGCTACCTATATCACTACATACATGCACACATATAAACCTATAAGTCACTCCTATGGCAGGCCTTATCAATCCTGAAGGCAGAGTGCGTGGTTCCTATGTGAGAGGGTGCCCCTGCATGAGCTGGGCCCCTCTGCAGCATTCGGAGACCCTTCTCTGATGCTGTTTGTAGTGCAGCCCGACCATATACTCTTAAGCGCATTATAACCTCGCGTTAAATGCTAACTTTGGGATGGCTGCACGGAAACATGTCGTGTTTGGTGTCAAACATCTTGGAACATCTTGCTACCCCCGCCGCCAGTTCTGGCGGCGGGGGTAGCATTCCACCCTTCTAGAGGGAAAGACATGTACACACCGGTATACCCGGTACTGACTTTCCAGAGCCCTGGCATCACAAAATGGATGCCGCTGCCACAGACACGAGTCTGGCCTCCTGCTGCTGACCAAAACTCCGGCAGGGGAGGCCTGGACAATAGGTTTCCTGTCCCAGGGAAGTGTAACCACCTCCCCAGACAGGATAGTGTGTATTGGGGCTGGGCGGGAGCACTCTCTGGTGCTTTGAAGTCCTGCACTGGGGGCACACTTGGTGTCCCTGTGCATACCCCAGTTCAAACCGGCTCAGGGGCTTCCAGCCCCTGCTCTGGCGCGAAACTGGACAAAGGGAAAGGGGTGTAACCACCCCTCTGCCCTGACCCTCCCATAGAATCCTGGACCTTCGACGCTCTACTTCAAGATTAGAGGACTGAAGAATCTCCCTTGGGGTCAAGGAGTGACTCCCCTGCTTGGCAGGCACCAAAGAAGCAATTGTCCGGTCTGCATCGCTGAAGCTCCCGTCGGACGCTGAAGTCTTTGCATCACCAGAGGTAAATTTCCAGACTTCCCCGAGGCTGCCCTGAGTCCTCAGCAAAGCTGAGGCCCGTAGCTGTCGTGGGTAACGTGGAACCGTGACCCCTGGACACCGATCGCATTTGCAAGTGCATCCTCTTCTGGGTCTCCCACAAAGTCGTGCTTTGGGCTCCGAGTAGCCCCAGCCTCCAGCACCAACTGCACCAAAGATCACTGGCCTCCACTCCACGAGTGTCCTGTGAGCCAGCTCCACGTGCATCAACCATCGGTGGGCATCTGCTCATCGCCTTCCTGGTCACTGGCTAGTGACCCAGACTCTGTCCCCTCTGCTTTCAGGTTCTTCAGATCTTCGATCCACCTTTGGATCCACCCGAACACTTTCGACTTGGCCGCCAGCAGCACTTTGCAGCAGATCGCCATTGAAAGCGACGACGAAACCCGACCCCGAAAGACACCTATGCACCCGGTTTCCCTGGGTGAGGTAACTCGAGTACTCCGGTGCTCCCGTGGGTATTGACACTAGAACAGCCTAGTTCTCAAAGGGTTTGCTCCAAGTCCTCCTCTAAGTGTCCCTTTCTTTTAACTTCAAATCGCGACTTTCCCCATAGAAGTTAACGGCGATTCGCGGCTGTGTTCATACACTGCACGCGTCCCCCGTGGGTCCCCTGTGTCACTACCTTGGGTGGTTCCTTGTGGTCCAAGCACTTCTATAGGCTCTAGGCCTTGTGTCTAGCTCAGTCGTGGTTCTTATACCACTTTATTGGTATATGGTTTGGTACGCCCCTAGGGCTCAAACGTGTATTTGTGCTATTACTGTAGATAACTAACTTATAATTTATGTACTTCGAACTCTAGCCTCATAAAGAGACTAGAGGGGTGTGTTTAGTAATAAATACATATATTTTGAATATATACCTGGTGTGGCCCTCTTTCATTTGGTCACTCAAGAGATTATAGACTGGTAAAACAAGCTGCTTTACATTCCTTCAAGACTTAGCCTGAAGGCTGCTCTCCATAGCTACCACTAGGATAGCTTTCAATAAAGGTTGTCTTTAACCTATCTCCAATAAGGGGTTGTTTGGACTGGTGCAAGGTGCCCACTATAATTAGTGGACAGCATATGCCAGGCCAACTTCTCACACCCCTCATGCCTCTTTCTGCACCCCTTTTCCCTCTTTCTGCACCTTTCTTGCCTCTCTCTGCAACTCTGTTCCTTTTTTCTGCACTTCTTGTTTCTTTCTGCACCTCTCTTGCTTCTTTCTGCACCCCTCTTGCCTCTTTCTCCACCGCTCTTACCCCTTTCTGCATCTCTGTTGCTTGTTTCTGCACTTCTCTTCTCTTTCTCCACCCCTGTTCCCTCTTTCTGCACCTATGTTGCTTCTTTCTGCACTTCTCTTGCCTCTTTCTCCACCCTCCTTCCCCCTTTTTGCACCTCTGTTGCTTCTTTCTGCACTTCTCTTGCTTCTTTCTGTACCCCTCGTGCCTCTTTCTGCACCACTGTTGTTTTTTCTGCACTACTCTTACCTCTTTCTGCACCTCTGTTGCTTCTTTCTGCACCCCTCTTGCCACTTTCTGTATCCCCTTCCCTCTTTCTGTACATCTCTTCCTTCTTTCTGTATTACTCTTCCCTCTTTCTGCACTTCTCTTCTCTCTTTCTGCACCCCTCTTGCCTCTGTCTGCACCTCACTTGCCTCTTTCTGCAGCTGTCCTGCCTCTTTCTGTACCTGTCTTGCCTCTTTCTGCACTTCTCTTCCTTTTTTCTGCACCTTTCTTGTTTCTTTCTGAAACTCTTTTGTCTGTTTTATCACTTCTCTTGCTTCTTTCTGCACCTCTGTTGCTTCTTTCAGCACTTCTCTTGCCTCTTTCTGCACTTCTTTTGCCGGCTTCTGCAACTCTCTTGCCTCTTTCATCACTTCTCTTGCTTCGTTCTGCACCTCTGTTGCTTCTTTCTGTACCCCTCTAGCCTCTTTCTGCACCCCTGTTGCTTCTTTCTGCACCCCTCTTGCCTCCTTCTGCACCTCTGTTGCTTCTTTCTGCACTTCTGTTGCTTCTTTCTGCACTTCTGTTGCTTCTTTCTGCACCCCTCTTGCCTCTTTCTGCACCCTTCTTACCGCTTTCTGCACCTCTCTTGCCTCTTTCTGCACCCCTGTTTCCTTTTTCTGCATCTCTCTTGCCTGTTTCTGCACCTCTCTTGCCTCTTTCTGCACCCCTGTTCCCTTTTTCTGCACCTCTCTTGCCTGTTTCTGCAACTCTCTTGCCTCTTTCTGCAGTTCTCTTGTCTCCTTCTGCACCTCTGTTCCTTCTTTCTGCACTTCTTTTGTTTCTTTCTGTACCTCTCTTGCTTCTTTCTGCACCCCTCTTCCCTTTTTCTGCACCCTTTTGCTTCATTCTGCACCCCTTGCCTCTTTCATCACCCCTCGTCTCTGTTTCTGCACCCCTATTGCCTCTTTCTGCACCTCTCTTCCTTCTTTATGCACTTCTTTTGTTTCTTTCAACAGTTCTCTTGCTTCTTTCTACACCCCGTTGCTCTTTCTCCACCCCTCTTCCCTCTTTCTGCACCCCTGTTCCTTCTTTCTGCACCTCTGTTGCTTCTTTCTGCACCTCTCTTGCTTCTTTCTGCACCACATGTGCTTCTTTCTGCACCCCTCTTATCTTGTTTTGCACCCCTCTTGCCTCTTTCTGCACCTCTGTTCCTTCTTTCTGTTCTCCTTTTGTTTCTTTCTGCACCTCTCTTGCTTCTTTCTGCGCCCCCCTTGCTACTTTCTCCAACCGTGTTCCCCTTTTGCATCTCTGTTGCTTCTTTCTGCACTACTCTTGCCTCTTTCTCCACCCTCATCCCTCTTTCTGCACCTCTGTTGCTTCTTTATGCACTCCTCTTGCTTCTTTCTGCACCTCTTTCCCTTCTTTCTGCAACCCTTGTGCCTCTTTCTACACCCCTCTTCCCTCTTTCTGCACCCCTATTGCCTCTTTCTGCACCTCTGTTCCTTCTCTCTGCACTTCTTTTGTTTCTTTCTGCACCTCTGTTGCTTCTTTCTGCTTCCCTCTTGCCTCTTTCTTCACCCTCTTCCCCCTTTCTGCATCTCTGTTGCTTCTTTTTGCATTTCTCTTGTCTCTTTCTACACCCCTCTTCCCTCTTTCTGCACCTCTGTTGCTTCTTTCTGCACTTCTCTTGCTTCTTTCTGTACCCCTCGTGCCTCTTTCTGCACCCCTTTTCCCTCTTTCTGCACCTTTCTTGCCTCTCTCTGCACCTCTGTTCCTTCTTTCTGCACATCTTGTTTCTTTCTGCACCTCTCTTGCTTCTTTCTGCACCCCTCTTGCCTCTTTCTCCACTGCTCTTACCCCTTTCTGCATCTCTGTTGCTTGTTTCTGCACTTCTCTTCTCGTTCTCCACCCCTGTTCCCTCTTTCTGCACCTATGTTGCTTCTTTCGGCACTTCTCTTGCCTCTTTCTCCACCCACCTTCCCCCTTTTTGCACCTCTGTTGCTTCTTTCTGCACTTCTCTTGCTTCTTTCTGCACCCCTCATGCCTCTTTCTGCACCACTGTTGTTTTTTCTGCACTACTCTTACCTCTTTCTGCACCTCTGTTGCTTCTTTCTGCACCCCTCTTGCCTCTTTCTGTATCCCCTTCCCTCTTTCTGCACATCTCTTCCTTGTTTCTGTATTACTCTTCCCTCTTTCTACACTTCTCTTCTCTCTTTCTGCACCGCTCTTGCCTCTGTCTGCACCTCACTTGCCTCTTTCTGCAGCTCTCCTGCCTCTTTCTGCACCTGTCTTGCCTCTTTCTGCACTTCTCTTCCTTTTTTCTGCACCTTTCTTCTTTCTTTCTGCAACTCTCTAGTCTGTTTTATCACTTCTCTTGCTTCTTTCTGCACCTCTGTTGCTTCTTTCAGCACTTCTCTTGCCTCATTCTGCACTTCTTTTGCCGGTTTCTGCAACTCTCTTGTCTCTTTCATCACTTCTCTTACTTCGTTCTGCACCTCTGTTGCTTCTTTCTGCACCCCTCTAGCCTCTTCCTGCACCCCTCTTGCTTCTTTCTGCACCCCTCTTGCTTCTTTCTGCACCCCTCTTGCCTCTTTCTGCACCCCTCTTTACTCTTTCTGCACCTCTCTTGCCTCTTTTTGCACCTCTTTTGCTTCTTTCTGCACTTCTCTTGCCTCTTTCTGCACCCGTCTTGCTTCTTTCTGTAGGAAGGTGGAATCTGACTATATGGTTGCCCCCACTTTTTTCCTGGTGTTTTGCTGGTTTATGACTTAGTTGGACTGGGATCCTGCTATTCAGGGCCCCAGTCTATCTGCTTCCTCTCTAAAATGGTTTCCATGTACCTTAGGTACATCTTTGATTGGATTCTGGAGTGCCCTTATAAGTCCCTAGTATATGGTATACTATGTACCCAGGGCATAGGTACCCCAGAGGCCTACCAGGGGCTGAAGCATGTATTATGCCACCCCTGGGAAGCCCTCCAAAATGACACCACAGGTCTGCTACTGCAGCCTGGGTAAGGTGGTGCATGCACCCCTTACTGTGGTATAGGCTACCTATATCACTACCATTGCACACACATATAAACCTATAAGTCACTCCTATGGCAGGCCTTACCAATCCTGAAGGCAGAGTGCTTGGTTTTTATGTGAGAGGGTGCCCCTGTATGAGCAGAGCCCCTCTGCAGCGTTCGGAGTCAATCCTCTGATGCTGTTTGTGGTACAGCCTAACCATGTACTCTTAAGTGCATTATATCCTCGCGGTACAATGCTAACTTTGGACTGGCTGCACCAAAACATGTCGTGTTTGGTGTCAAACATCTTGGAATACTACCCCCCGCCAGTCCTGGCGGCGGGGGTAGCATTCCACCCTTCTAGAGGGAGAGACATGTACCCACCGGCCTACCCGGTAACTTCTTTACAGAGCCCTGGCATCACAAAATGGATGCCGCTGCCACAGACACGGGTCTGGCCTCCTGCTGCTGACTGAAACTCCGGCAGGGGAGGCCTGGACAATAGGTTTCCTATCGCAGGGAGGTGTAACCACCTCCCCAGACAGGATAATGTGTATTGGGGCTGGGCGGGAGCACTCTCTGGTGCTTTGAAGTCCTGCACTGGGGGCACATTTGGTGTCCCTGTGCATAGCCCAGTTCAAACCGGTTGCAGGGGCTACCTGCCACTGCTCTGGCGCGAAACTAGACAAAGGGAATGGGTGTAACCACCCCTCTTCCCTGACCCTCCCACAGGTGAGTCCCCAGAGTATGTCCAACCCCCTAACTTAGTATAAGTATGGGACCCCAGTCCTTAGGACTTTAGATTACCCTGGACGAAACTCTGAAGCCGAATCTTGGACCTTCGACGCTCTACTTGAAGATTAGAGGACTGAAGAATCTCCCTTGGGGTCAAGGAGTGACTCCCCTGCTTGGCAGGCACCTAAGAAGCAATTGTCCGGTCTGCATCGCTCAAGCTCCCGCCGGACGCCGAAGTCTTTGCAACACCAGAGGTGGATTTTCAGACTTCGCCGAGGCTGCCCTGAGTCCCCAGTGAAGCTGAGGCCCGTAGCTATCGTGGGTAACGTGGAACCGTGACCCCTGGACACCGAGAACTTTTGCAAGTGCATCCTTTTCCTGGGCTCCCACGAAGTTGTGCTTTGGGCTCCGAGTAGCCCCCGCCTCCAGCACTAACTGCACCGAAGATCACTGGCCTCCACTCCACGAGTGTCCTGTGAGCCAGCTCCAAGTGCGTCCACTCAAGGCTCCTTTGCGGTCGCTAGTCCGTTGGCTAGTGGGCCCTCCCGAAGGCAACTCTTCTTCTGCTTGGGTTTTCCTGGTTGCTCCAGACGTGCCCTGACTTACCCTTGATGGGTGAGTCCCTCAGACCTTGCTGGTCTGTATCAACGTCCTTTCTTTGTTTCCACGTGACTTGCCGTTGCCAAGGCTTGTTGGGTCCAATCTGGTCGCCGACACCTCAGCAATCGACAGACGTTGTGGGACAGCTCGAATCCAGCTCCTGGTTGTCGTCAACGCCTCCTGGACCTCGTGGCTGAAGAGTCAAGACGACCGTCAACCTACCTGAAGCACCCGACATCGGTGGGCATCTGCTCATCGCCTTCCTGGTCACTGGCTAGTGACCCAGACTCTGTCCCCTCTGCTTTCAGGTTCTTCAGATCTTCGATCCACCCTTGGATCCACCCGGACACTTTCGACTTGGTCGCCAGCAGCCTGCTGCAGCAGATCGCCATTGAAACCGACGACGAAACCCGACGCCAAAAGACACCTATGCAACCGGCTTCCCTGGATGAGGTAACTCGAGTACTCTGGTGCTCCCATGGGTATTGACTCTAGAACTGCCTAGTTCTAAAGGGATTTGCTCCAAGTCCTCCTCTAAGTGTCCTTTCCTTTTAAAAATCCAACCGCGACTTTCCCCATAGAAGTTAACGGTGGCTTGCGGCTGTGTTCTTACACGGCACGCATCCCCCGTGGGTCTCCTGAGTCACTACCTTGGGTGGTTCCTTGGGGTCCAAGCACTTCTACAGGCTCTAGGCCTTGTGTCTAGCTCAGTCGTGGTTCTTATACCACTTTATTGGTATATGGTTTGGTACGCCCCTAGGGCTCAAACGTGTATTTGTGCTATTACTGTTGATAACTGACTTGTAACTTATGTACTTCGAACTCTAGCCTCATAAAGAGACTAGAGGGGTGTGTTTAAGACTAAATACATATATTTTATATATATACCTGGTGTGGTCCTCTTTCATTTGGTCACTCAAAAGATTATAGACTGGTAAAACAAGCTGCTTTACATTCCTTCAAGACTTAGCCTGAAGGCTGCTCTCCATAGCTACCACTAGGATAGCTTTCAATAAAGGTTGTCTTTAACCTATCTCCATAAGGGGTTGTTTGGACTGGTACAAGGTGCCCACTTTAATTAGTGGACAGCATATACCAGGCCAACTTCTCACATTGGTGTGCAGCGTGTGGGATTCCAGCTTGCTATTGTTTTACCAGATAATCTCAATTGAATTGATCAACTGAAAACCACTAAGGGTACCTTAGGTACATATAAAACAAGCTTAGTATACGGTAAGTTCTACTGAACTTAGAGTTGTGTGTTAAGGGCTAGCACACCCTTTCTACACTCAAGAGAGTTTAGTAGGCCACACTAGAGTAGGTAGTGCATACACCACACCTCACTAGTAATGTCTTCACTACCAGGAACCAGTGGGCTCCTGCCATCCAAATATGACAACCTCCCATTCTTGGAATTGAGAGAGTTGTGCAAGATTAGGAAGTTGAAGACAGGCAAAAGTGCCAACACCCAACGTCTCATGGAGATGCTCCTGCTAGATGATCTCAGAAGACCTATAGGGTCTGCAAGGGTAGGCAGAGAGGGTGGGGCAGAAGATGAGGAAGGGACCAGGGATGAAAATCCCCAGGACCTGCCCTCTGAAACTGGCCAGGAAGGTGACAATGACCTTGACCTGGATAATGCAGCTACTCCTGAGGATGAGGAGGAGGATCAGAATGACCTCCCCTTTGTCCCCCCAGGAAGAGTTGTGAGTGTGCCCAGAAGGTCTAGATCTCCTTCTCAGGAGTCTAACCACTCTGACACCTAAGTAGGGACCTCTGTTTCCTCTCATAGGAGGGAATCCTCCAGTGAGAGGAAAGAGAGACTGCTCAAGTATAGAGAAGCTCAGCTCAGACTCAGAAGAGAGCAGTTGGCTATAGACAGGGAGTCCCTAGAGCTGAAAGGCAAAGAAAAAGTTGGGACTAGAGTCCCATGGTGGCAGCAACTTCCCTAGTGGTAGGGAAAGGTCTTATGACCATAGAAACCTGAGCAAGATTGTCCCTCCCTACCAGAGTGGGGATGACATCCACAAATGGATTACTGCACTGGAAAGGGCCTGTAAAGTTCAGAGGGTCCCCCAGGAGCAGTGGGCAGCAATCTTGTGGCTCTCCTTTGCAGACAAAGGTAGAGATAAGCTCCTCACTGTTAGAGAAGAGGATGCTGACAATTACAAAGTCTTGAAGAGTGCTCTGATTGATGGGTTTGGCCTAACCACTGAACAGTATAGGTTGAAGTTCAGAGATACCCAAAAGGCTCAGACTCAAGACTGGGTTGACTTTGTAGATTGTGCTACTAAGGCTCTGGAAGGTTGGATACATGGCAGCAAGGTGCATGACTTTATAGGATTGTACAATTTGTTTATGAGGGAGCAGATCCTTAATGATTGTCAAAACCAGCTTTTACACCAGTACCTGGTGGACTCTGATCTGACCTCTCCCCAAGAATTGGGAAAGAAGGCAGACAAATGGGTCAGAACCAGGGTAAGGCCTAAGAATCAGGGTGGTGACCAGAAGAAAGATTCTACCAAGTCCCAAGAGAAAGGTGGGGATAAATCTACGGATAAGTCCACTACAGGACCCCAATAGTCCTCTTCTGGGGGTGGGTCCCAAACTCCTTCCTCTCCTGAAAAGAAACCATATTGCCATGTCTGTAAAAAGCCTGGACACTGGAAAACTGATCCCAGTTGCCCCAGGATTGGCAATAAAGAAAATGTTCCTCCAACAAATACTACCACCCCTCCTGGTACTACCAGTAGTAATCCTCCAGTTGGGAGTAGTGCACCCAAAAAGTTAGGTGCTTTTGCAAGGGGAACAGAGGTGGGCCCTAGTTTAGACAGGACCCCTCAACAGACTCCTCTGACTCTGATGGTGGTATAGGATTTGCCACCTTTACCATGGGTCCCAATGCATTGGGCAGGTACAGACTGGAGCCAATGATTAATGGTCAGAAAGCTGTGGCATTCAGGGACACAGGGGCTAGTGTCACCATGGTGGCAGGGAAACTAGTCCCCCTCACCAGCTTTTACCTGAGTTTAAATACCAGGTGACCAACATAGATGGTGTCAGAACAGATCACCCCATGGCCATAGTCAATCTCAGCTGGGAAGGGGTCACAGGCCCAAAAAGAGTGGCATTGTCCCCCAAATTGCCTGTAGATTGCCTGATGGGCAATGATTTGGAACTTTCAGCCTGGGCTGAAGTTGAACACCAAGCCCATCTGAGAATGCTGGGCGTCCCTGAAAGAGTTAGTGGGGCTGTGATGGCCACAGCCCAAGCCCAGGGAAATTTTAGAGAGATGGAGCCTGGAAGAATGGCCCACTCTCCCCCAAAAGAGAGCACAAGGGTTAAAGAAAAGTCTTCTTCCCCCCAGACAGTAGGAAAGGGTCAGCCTCCTCAGGGAACTGACCCTACCCCTAGTGAAGGAACTGCCCCAGAGGTAGTCAGGCCTGGCCTGGCCACACCCCTGATGGCAGAGGACCCTTCCAAGGTGGTACCCAGTCTGGAGCAGGTAACCTGCCCCTCTCTATCCTGACTCAGTCAGCCCAGGGCTGCACAGGTCAAGGAGGTCAGTGGACCCCACAGGGCCCCCTGTCCAGAGGAACCCCCCCATCAGCAGATTAGGGGCACCCAGCCTAGTAGCCCTAGCCAGGTGAAAATTCCTCAACACACTGAGGGATCCCCCATACCTTTGTGTAGGGACCTCCCCCAGAAGGACTCTGTTAGGCAAAGGCAAACCTGGGACCAAAAGGTTCCAAACCTGCCATGTCCCTCCAGTGTGCCAACCAAAGGGACCCAACCCCCAGTTGTAGGCAGCCAGAGGTTGACCCTTAGAGCAAAGTACAACTCAGTCATGGAAAGAGAGGCCTACATGGTGACCAGTGATCTGAGGAAGCTGAGGCCAACTTTATTAGGGCCTCACTTCTCTACTCAGACCCCTCACCAGCCTTTTCCTTTGCCAAAACACCCCACAGGTAGTAATTCCCCATGGTGGAGACCCTCTCATACCCTTAGGGTGAGGGACAGCTTAGTGGACCATAAAACAGGGGGCAACCATGCTAGTGCAGGTGCTTCCTTATATGGCCACTTAGTCAATAAAGGCTCAACTGGACAAGGTTAGCCTTATCTCCTTTCATTTGGGGGGGTTATGTAGGAAGGTGGAATCTGACTATATGGTTGCCCCCACTTTTTCCTGGTGTTTTGCTGGTTTATGACTTAGTTGGGCTGGGATCCTGCTATTCAGGGCCCCAGTCTATCTGCTTCCTCTCTAAAATGGTTTCCATGTACCTTAGGTACATCTTTGATTGGATTCTGGAGTGCCCTTATAAGTCCCTAGTATATGGTATACTATGTACCCAGGGCATAGGTACCCCAGAGGCCTACCAGGGGCTGAAGCATGTATCATGCCACCCCTGGGAAGCCCTCCAAAGTGACACCACAGGTCTGCTACTGCAGCCTGGGAAAGGTGGTGCATGCACCCCTTACTGTGGTATAGGCTACCTATATCACTACCATTGCACACACATATAAACTTATAAGTCACTCCTATGGCAGGCCTTACCAATCCTGAAGGCAGAGTGCTTGGTTTTTATGTGAGAGGGTGCCCCTGCATGAGCAGAGCCCCTCTGCAGCATTCGGAGTCAATCCTCTGATGCTGTTTGTGGTACAGCCTAACCATATACTCTTAAGTGCATTATATCCTCGCGGTACAATGCTAACTTTGGACTGGCTGCACCAAAACATGTCGTGTTTGGTGTCAAACATCTTGGAATACTACCCCCCCGCCAGTCCTGGTGGCGGGGGTAGCATTCCACCCTTCTAGAGGGAGAGACATGTACCCACTGGCCTACCCGGTAACTTCTTTACAGAGCCCTGGAATCACAAAATGGATGCCGCTGCCACAGACACGGGTCTGGCCTCCTGCTGCTGACTGAAACTCCGGCAGGGGAGGCCTGGACAATAGGTTTCTTGTCGCAGGGAGGTGTAACCACCTCCCCAGACAGGATAATGTGTATTGGGGCTGGGCGGGAGCACTCTCTGGTGCTTTGAAGTCCTGCACTGGGGGCACATTTGGTGTCCATGTGCATAGCCCAGTTCAAACCGGTTGCAGGGGCTACCTGCCCCTGCTCTGGCGTGAAACTGGACAAACGGAATAGGTGTAACTACCCCTCTTCCCTGACCCTCCCACAGGTGGGTCCCCAGAGTATGTCCAACCCCTAACTTAGTATAAGTATGGGACCCCAGTCCTTAGGACTTTAGATTACCCTGGATGAAACTCTGAAGCCGAATCCTGGACCTTCCACGCTCTACTTGAAGATTAGAGGACTGAAGAATCTCCCTTGGGGTCAAGGAGTGACTCCCTGCTTGGCAGGCATCTAAGAAGCAATTGTCCGGTCTGCATCGCTCAAGCACCCGCCGGACGCCGAAGTCTTTGCAACACCAGAGGGGGATTTCCAGACTTCCCCGAGGCTGCCCTGAGTCCCCAGTGAAGCTGAGGCCCCTAGCTGTCGTGGGTAATGTGGAACCGTGACCCCTGGACACCGAGAACTTTTGCAAGTGCATCCTCTTCCTGGCCTCCCACGAAGTTGTGCTTTGGGCACTGAGTAGCCCCCGTCTCCAGCACCGACTGCACTGAAGATCACTGGCCTCCACTCCACGAGTGTCCTGTGAGCCAGCTCCAAGTGCGTCCATTCGAGGCTCCTTTGCGGTTGCTAGTCCGTTGGCTAGTGGGCCCTCCCGAAGGCAACTCTTCTTCTGCTTGGGCTTTCCTGATTGCCCCAGATGTGCCCTGACTTACCTTTGCTGGGTGAGTCCCTCAGACCTTGCTGGTCTGCATCAACAACCTTTCTTTGTTTCCACGTGACTTGCCGTTGCCAAGGCTTGTTGGGTCCAATCCGGTCGCCGACACCTCAGCAATCGACAGACGTCATGGGACAGCTTGAATCCAGCTCCTGGTTGTCGTTGATGCCTCCTGGATCTCGTGTCTGAAGAGTCAAGACGACCATCAACCTACCTGAAGCACCCGACATCGGTGGGCATCTGCTCATCGCCTTCCTGGTCACTGGCTAGTGACCCAGACTCTGTCCCTTCTGCTTTCAGGTTCTTCAGATCTTCGATCCACCCTTGGATCCACCCGGACACTTTTGACTTGGTCGCCAGCAGCCTGCTGCAGCAGATCGCCGACGACGAAACCCGACGCCAAAAGACACCTATGCACCCGGCTTCCCTGGGTGAGGTAACTCGAGTACTCCGGTGCTCCCGTGGGTATTGACTCTAGAACTGCCTAGTTCTAAAGGGATTTGCTCCAAGTCCTCCTCTAAGTGTCCTTTCCTTTTAAAAATCCAACCGCGACTTTCCCCATAGAAGTTAATGGTGGCTCGCGGCTGTGTTCTCACACGGCACGCGTCTCCCGTGGGTCCCCTGTGTCACTACCTTGGGTGGTTCCTTGGGGTCCAAGCACTTCTACAGGCTCTAGGCCTTGTGTCTAGCTCAGTCGTGGTTCTTATACCACTTTATTGGTATATGGTTTGGTACGCCCCTAGGGCTCAAACGTGTATTTGTGCTATTACTGTTGATAACTGACTTGTAACTTATGTACTTCGAACTCTAGCCTCATAAAGAGACTAGAGGGGTGTGTTTAAGACTAAATACATATATTTTATATATATACCTGGTGTGGTCCTCTTTCATTTGGTCACTCAAGAGATTATAGACTGGTAAAACAAGCTGCTTTACATTCCTTCAAGACTTAGCCTGAAGGCTGCTCTCCATAGCTACCACTAGGATAGCTTTCAATAAAGGTTGTCTTTAACCTATCTCCATAAGGGGTTGTTTGGACTGGTACAGGGTGCCCACTTTAATTAGTGGACAGCATATACCAGGCCAACTTCTCACACTTTCTGCACCTCTGTTGCTTCTTTCTGCACTTCTATTGCTTCTTTGTGCACTTCTGTTGCTTCTTTCCGCACTCCTCTTGCCTCTTTCTGCACCCTTCTTCCCTCTTTCGGCACCTTTCTTGCCTCTATCTGCACCCCTGTTCCCTTTTTCTGCACCCCTCTTGCCTCTTTCTGCACCTCTCTTCCTTCTCTCTGCACTTCTTTTGTTTCTTTCTGCACCTCTGTTGCTTCTTTCTGCTTCCCCCTTCCCCCTTGCCTCTTTCTCCACCCTCTTCCCCCTTTCTGTATCTCTGTTGCTTCTTTTTGCACCCCTCTTCCCTCTTTTTGCACCCCTCTTCCCTCTTTCTGCACCTCTGTTGCTTCTTTCTGCACTTCTCTTGCTTCTTTCTGTACCCCTCGTGCCTCTTTCTGCACCACTGTTGTTCTTTCTGCACTTCTCTTGCCTCTTTCTGCACCTCTGTTGCTTCTTTCTGCACCCCTCTTGCCTCTTTCTGTATCCCCTTCCCTCTTTCTGCACTTCTCTTCCTTCTTTCTGTATTTCTCTTCCCTCTTTCTGCACTTCTCTTCTCTCTTTCTGCACCCCTCTTGCCTCTGTCTGCACCTCACTTGCCTCTTTCTGCACCTGTCTTGCCTCTTTCTGCACTTTTCTTCCTTTTTTCTGTGCCTTTCTTCTTTCTTTCTGCAACTCTCTTGTCTGTTTTATCACTTCTCTTGCTTCTTTCTGCACCTCTGTTGCTTATTTCAGCACTTCTCTTGCCTCTTTCTGCACTTCTTTTGCTGGTTTCTGCAACTCTCTTGCCTCTTTCATCACTTCTCTTGCTTCGTTCTGCACCCCTCTTGCTTCTTTCTGCACCCCTCTTGCCTCTTTCTGCACCCCTCTTCCCTCTTTCTGCACCTCTCTTGCCTCTTTTTGCACCTCTTTTGCTTCTTTCTGCACTTCTCTTGCCTCTTTTTGCACCTCTTTTGCTTCTTTCTGCACTTCTCTTGCCTCTTTCTGCACCTCTGTTGCTTTTTTCTGCACTTCTCTTGCTTCTTTCTGCACTTCTGTTGCTTCTTTCCGCACTCCTCTTGCCTCTTTCTGTACCCTTCTTCCCTCTTTCGGCACCTCTCTTGCCTCTTTCTGCACACCTGTTCCCTTTTTCTGCACCCCTCTTGCCTCTTTATGCACCTCTGTTCCTTCTCTCTGTACTTCTTTTCTTTCTTTCTGCACCTCTGTTGCTTCTTTCTGCTTCCCTCTTGCCTCTTTCTCCACCCTCTTCTCCCTTTATGCATCTCTGTTGCTTCTTTTTGCACTTCTCTTGTCTCTTTCTGCACCCCTCTTCCCTCTTTCTGCACCTCTGTTGCTTCTTTCTGCACTTCTCTTGCTTCTTTCTGTACCCCTTGTGCCTCTTTCTGCACCCCTTTTCCCTCTTTCTGCACCTTTCTTGCCTCTCTCTGCACCTCTGTTCCTTCTTTATGCACTTCTTTTGTTTCTTTCTGCACCTCTCTTGCTTCTTTCTGCACCCCTCTTGCCTCTTTCTCCACCCCTCTTACCCCTTTCTTCATCTCTGTTGCTTCTTTCTGCACTTCTCTTGCCTCTTTCTCTACCCTCCTTCCCCCTTTCTGCACTTCTCGTGCTTCTTTCTGCACCACTCGTGCCTCTTTCTGCCCCACTGTTGTTTTTTCTGCACTTCTCTTGCCTCTTTCTGCACCTCTGTTGCTTCTTTCTGCACCCCTCTTGCCTCTTTCTGTGTCCCCTTCCCTCTTTCTGCACTTCTCTTCTCTATTTCTGCACTTTCTGGACTGTTTTTGCACCTCTTTTGCTTCTTTCTGCACTTCTCTTGCCTCTTTCTGCACCCCTCTTGCCTCTTTCTGCACCCATGTTCCTTCTTGCTGCACCTCTTTTGTTTCTTTCTGTAGCTCTCTTGCTTATTTCTGCACCCCTTGCCTCTTTCTCCACCCCTCATCTCTCTTTCTGCACCCCTGTTGCTTCTTTCTGCACCTCTGTTCCTTCTTTCTGCACTTCTTTTGTTTCTTTCTACATCTCTCTTGCTTCTTTCTACACCCCCTTGCTTCTTTCTCCACCCCTCTTCCCTCTTTCTGCACCCCTGTTGCCTCTTTCTGTACCTCTGTTCCTTCTTTCTGCACTTCTTTTGTTTCTTTCTGCACATTTCTTGCTTTTTTCTGTACCCCTCGTGCCTCTTTCTGCACCCCTCTTCCCTCTTTTTGCACCCCTCTTGTGTCTTTCTGCTCCTCTCTTGCCTCTTTCTGCACCCTTCTTGCCTCTTTCTGCACCTCATTTGCTTTTTTCTGCACTTCTCTTGCCTCTTTCTGCACCCCCTTGCCTCTTTATGTAGCTCTGTTGGTTCTCTCTGCACTGCTCTTGCTTCTGTCTGCTACTCTCTTGCACATTTCTGCACCCCTCTTGCCTCTTTCTGCACCTCTGTTGGTTCTTTCTGCACCTCTATTGCCCCTGTCTGTACCCCTGTTCCCTCTTTCTGCACCTCTTTTGCCTGTTTATGTAACTCTCTTGCCTCTTTCTGCACTTTTCTTGCCTTTTTCTGCACCTCTGTTGCTTCCTGCTGCACTTCTCTTGCCTCTTTCAGCACCCCTCTTGCCTCTTTCTGCACCTCAGTTGCTTCTTTCTGCACTTCTCTTGCTTCTTTCTACACCTCTCTTGCTTCTTTCTGCACCCCTCTTGCCTCTTTCTGCACCCTTCTTCCCTCTTTGTGCACCCCTCTTGCCTCTTTCTGTAACTCTCTTGTCTCTTTCTCCACCCCTGTTCCCTCTTTCTGCACCTCTGTTGCTTCTTTCTGAACTTCTCTTGCCTCTTTCTGCACTGCTCTTGCTTCTTTCTGCACCTCTCATGAAAATGTTGGCACCCCTCTTGCCTCTTTCGGGACCTCTTTTGCCTCCTTCATCACCTCTGTTGGTTCTTTCTGTATCTCTGTTGCCTCTTTCTGCACTTCTCTTGCCTCTTTCTGCACTTCTCTTGCCTCTTTCTGCATCTCACTTACCTCTTTCTGCTCCTCTTTTGCCTTTCTGCTCCTCTCTTGCCTCTTTCTGCACTTCTCTTGCCTCTTTATGTACCTCTGTTGGTTCTTTCTGTACTTCTCTTGCTTCTTTCTGCACTTCTCTTGCTTCTTTCTGCACCCCTCTTGCCTCTTACTGCACCCTTCTTCCCTCTTTCTGCAACTCTCTTGCCTCTTCCTGCAGTTCTCTTGTCTCTTTCTGCACCTCTGTTGCTTCTTTCTGTATCTCTGTTACCTCTTTCTGCACTTCTCTTGCCTCTTTCTGCACTTCTCTTGCCTCTTTCTGCATCTCACTTACCTCTTTCTGCTCCTCTTTTGCCTCTTTCTGCTCCTCTCTTGCCTCTTTCTGCACTTCTCTTGCCTCTTTCTGCACTTCTCTTGCCTCTTTCTGCACATTTCTTACTCTTTCTGCACCTCTCTTGTTTTTTTCTGCAATTTTCTTGCTCTTTTATGTACTTCTCTCGCCTGTTTCTATATTCAAATGGGAAGTGCAAGCTGCCAAGTTTAAAGGTCTGCGTGCTCTCGTGACTTGGGTATATGTCTACTTGTATATGTATTCTCACATGTGTTATGCATCTGAAGATGGTGGCTTAAAAAGTGGGTAGCTTCTTCTATAGGTGGTTAAATGTTCTCAGTTCTGCTCTGTCATTTAGTTGCAGAGGCAGACATATCTTACCTATGTAGGTGTTATAGAGCCCCTCAAATATACTATTGAATACCCATGTGCCCTGTATTGTGAGCAGAAAGAAATGCATGCACCTTTTTACACACCTTTACAGAGTATGCTGTTTGAAGCACAGGTATTCAAGTGTTTGTATGTTTATTTTCATTTAACATGTCACTAGGTAAAAGCATAGACACACATGCATACCTTCACAAACTTGGTCAGACTTACAACAGTGATATGCTTAGGATTGCTGTTTTATATTTGGTAGGCCTAACATTCTGAGCAGTCGATTAATAGTGAACCTTCAAGAGAAAAGTGAGGTTTAAGACATCTTCGGAGAAGGATTAGTGATTAGGGTACTTTGTATGAGTCTGTTGTATGGTACAGTCAAAGTAGGCCTTCTTCTGCACCTCTGTTGGTTCTTTCTGCACATCTCTTGCTTCTTTCTTCACCTTTCTTCCTCTTTCTGGACTTCTGTTGCCTCTTTCTGCATTTCTCTTGCTTCTTTCTGCACCTTTCTTCCTCTTTCTGCACCTCTCTTGCCTCTTTCTGCACTTCTCTTGCTTCTTTCTGCACCTTTCTTCCTCTTTCGGCACATGTCCTACCTATGTAGGCATAGTTAGAAATTAGCATTTAAAAAACCTTAGAAATTCACTGATAAAACATAGGTTTCAGGGACGTTATAGTTAGAAATTAGCATTTAAAAAACCATAGCAATTCACTGAAAAAACCATAGGTTTCAGGGACATTATAGTTAGAAATTAGCATTTAAAAAACCATAGAAATTCAATGAAGAAACCACAGGTTTCAGGGACGTTATAGTTAGTTGGACATTTCACTCGTACAAAACCAGAGAAATTTGGCCGTTATAGTTAGTTGAGCTAACTATAACTCGCGCCCCCGCAATGCACTGCTGATGACATCACATATTACATCACTCATGACATGGTCAGTGACATCACTGATGACATCACTGATGACATTTCAAATGCACAAGAAAATTGGGAGAACAACGTCGTGAGCTAATACTAAAAATGAAGGGCATATTATAGCCCATGATCTTGTGACGGTATATCATTAATTTGAGAAGAAAAGATGACTGGTATATCAGAGATCTGGACACCCTCATGTACATTGTGAGCACCATCTATGAGATCCAATTACTGAAGCCTTGAAAAAGTTTCAAAGAAACGAAACACGTGTCGGCTGCCGGTTCAACGCCCAAAAGGACTTTTTGCATCAAGCATTCTATTTCCCAATTATATTGTCATTATGCTGTAAATTTGAAATTTGTGATTTAAGATCTGGTGACTTTTAGACATTAAAATTGACATAGTAGAAATTGAATTGACTTCTTTCCGATATTTTGAATTTGTCTTTGCCGAACAGTTTTATGAATTGACATTTGAATTGATTTAGAGTGGCGAGGTTTACACATTATTTGATATCTCAAATGACATCACTGATGGCATCACTGATTACATCATCCACGTGATAATCTGATGCACCTCCTCACAGCCTAATATAACCTTTGATACAACCACTGTAAAATACAGACTGCTATTCTCGAAACCATAGACACACCAATACCAGTTACTACATACCCACTCACTGATTCTTAGGTCTACACACACATCCACTCCCTCATCCATACAGTCCCTCATACATGCAGTCACTCATCAATACAGCCACTATCATATGCACTCATACACCCATACAGACACTCACACACCACCAGTCACCCATAGAGTTACTCACACAGCTAGTCAGTCTTGCAAAGAATCAATCACACTCCCATTTACTAACCTACACAGTTATACACACACCACCTCACTTATTTATACAGATACTAACACATACTTACTCTCTTATACAATCACTGACACAAGCACACACTCATCCATACAGCCACTCTCACAATCACTCACTCTCACATATAATCAGCTATATACTCCAATACTCACATATACTGCCTTTCACATATGTAGTTACTCACACATGTACCACTGAGACATCCATTCACTCACCAACACAGCCATAAACCCACCCATACAGCCCCCCACAGACGCACTCTTGAACCCATACACCCAGTGAATCACCCACTCACACATCCATGCAGGGAGTCACACACACAAGACACTCAGGCACCCATTCAGGTTCTCAGACAACCAATCAAAAACCCATATAGACACTCATGTAGCTACTCACCAACCCAAGCAGCCACTTACACACCATCTGACAGACTGTTTGTGCCAATTCTTCCCTCCAGTGGCTTCTGTGTCCTTACAGTATTTATATTTAAATATTCCTAGCCCTCCAGTGGGCCTCAGATTGCAAATCTGTTTTTTTTATTTGTAAATCTACTGTGCCGCTCGCAGGCTCAGCATAATTCCAAGCCACTGTGGCCCCACATCACTTTATGATGGTGGTGCAGTCCTCCACGGCCGGACTGCTATGATTAGTATTAACCATGTTGCCCTGAAGCGAAGACGCACTCGACAGTAGATGGTTCATCTGAAACTTTATTGTCAAAAACCAGCACTTGCACATAATCATAGGCTATTTTCTGTGCAGCAGTTCGGGCTGTAGTCGTGTATAAAGGTCCTATGGAAATTAACATAGGAAAAGCAAGTTTTTTCACCCACCCCCTCCCCCGTTTGACCCCAAAGATATAGGCAAGTCAAAAAACGCTTTTCCTATGGATACTAGGTCCTAACTATAACTACCTACTGGCAACCGCACAGGAGTTCACATTTTCTCAGACATCCATCTGCAGCATTAGTGTAAGCTTCTCTGACATAAACACACAGTAATGGTAAACCCTTCAGGAGTGCACAGATTCTTACACATACAGAATAGATATAGCATGTGTAACAACAGAACAAGCTTCCCTCACATACATAATAAGTGAACCCAGCCCAGTCAGGGGCAAGGGAGGAGGGACAGGCATTAAACATCAAGTAGACCAAATGGTAATGGATAGAGGGGCAAGGGGAAGTGGAAGAGTGAAAAGTCTGCTCTGTTTTAGAGGATACTTACGGGTGTGCTGTCTTGTATCACTGACTTGTAACTTATTGCTTCCATCTTGCTTACCGCAATGGAAGACACAGACTTTTATTAGGGAAAAGTAAAGCTATTTGAGTACATTACTAATATTTTGTGAATCCTAAAATATTAGTAAATATACAAAAATTGGAAGTGTAAACCTATGACTCATAGGTTCACCTAATTTCTTTGCAATTGAGCCCCCGGTCACTTACGGTGGGAAGATAAAATAAGACTGGAACCCAAAGGTGAATGGACCTGTGGTCATTTCCGAACTGAAAGAGAAATCTTGCTATTTTATGCTCAATAGGTGTTAACATACAAGAGGAAGTACAGCTTTCTATAGCACCAAGGTAATTCTTAGCTCTGAGATATCTCCAAGATATATTGGGCACAAGGAGCGTTCTTGTGGACATCCAGTCACTCTTTAGCTCAGTGCAAGGATTGAAAAACATAAAAGATGAAATTGAACCCGGGTGTATGCCAAAATTATTGTGGTATTGTGGATGGAGCTGGATCTAACCCATATTATAAAACTTTGCACTAGTGCATGATTATCAGGGGACTCCATTTGCTTCACATCTGCGGCTTCTGAAACAGCGAAGGTGGCTAACAGATTTTGCTCCAGTCTACATTATAGAAAATGTTTGGCACCAGGGCAAAAATGGAGGAGTGGATTATAGTTTTTTAATGTGTGTTGGAAAACGAGGCAGTATCTGTGAGGCCTGCACAAATAACATGACTACATTTGTCCTTCACTGGGAACCAAACACCCAATTGTAGCGCCTGACTCTCAGAGGGTAGCGTTGCAGAGCAGTCTGAGGCTTTACTCAAGGGAGGTGGTGTGGGCTAGTAATCGCCATTTGCAGGTGCGCAGAAATAACACTCAATAATTGATTGTCCAGTCTGTACTTTGCTTTATAAAAGTAAGAGTACATTTATTAAACACACACACTACTCAATACTATGCACCAATTTACAAATATACCTAAGCTGTTGGAATTACTTTGTGACATTGCGTAACATCTCCACCCCTCCCAAAAGGGGGTGGGGTCTAGTACCACCACTCCCATGTATGCACATTATTTTGCCCCTAATGCAGTGTGTTGAGCATAACCTGGAGCGAGGGCCCTGCGCACTGGCACCATCCCAGTGGCGACCCACCCCATTACCTCAACACGCATTAAAAATAGGTTCACCTGCCCTAGTGACACATAACCCTGACTGAGCATCTTATATTGACCATACAGTATGCACCCCTACATATTCA
This sequence comes from Calotriton arnoldi, assembly GCA_963921515.1. Taxonomy (NCBI): domain Eukaryota; kingdom Metazoa; phylum Chordata; class Amphibia; order Caudata; family Salamandridae; genus Calotriton; species Calotriton arnoldi. Next base: position 7,998,861 of record CAWUFW010000004.1, on the reverse strand, counting down.
GGGCTAACAGTCTGGGTTGTTCCTCACTTAAGCGCAGCAGCAAAAATACATGTTTACGCACACTTTAGAATGACAGTACTCAGCACATTTGTTGGACATTAAAATGCGTTGCAGTTACAGCCCCTAAAGGCATCACAGATGAAATCACAGGATTATGCCTATACAGCCAGACAACCCTATCAGGCGTGTCTGGCAACATAACCCCACTTGGCTTATGACCTCTCCTTACACATGTGACTTACAGTCCCTTTAAAAGAAGTACTCCTGGCAACTACACTTCTCTTGCAGTGCACCACCTCACTTTAAAAGGAATCACAGGTAAAAGCATGGGATTACGTAAATGCCGCCAGATCTCCTAGCAGGAAAATCCAGCAACATAACTCCATTAAGCTTCACATCACTTTAAACTAGCACTTCACTTTACACATGTGACTTTCAGTCCACCTAAAAAGGAATAATCAGGTTAAATGCATTTCTGGTGCAATTACACCTCTCCACCTCCAGGGGCTCCCCGACTTGACTTCGGGGCCCGGGGATGGGGTCCCTGGCCCCCTTTTGTCACTCTTCGCGGGGGGCACGACGGCACTCCCCCACCTCCTGGCTTCGTGGGGGGCGCGACGGCGCTCCCCCGCCCCGTCATTACTTTGCTCGGCGGGGGCCAGGGTGGGCTCCTGGCACCCTGTGTGGGGGACATCTTCACGGGGAGCGCGACGGCGCTCCCCGGCTTTGCTTCGGGGCCCGGGGATGGGGTCCCGGGCCCCGGGCCCCTCTTGGGTCACCTTCACGGGGAGCGCGACGGCGCTCCCCGGCTTCCCTTCCTCCCCAGGGGTCAAAGGTCGCTCACCTTCCGGGGGCCATATCTCAGCCCCTGGGGGTCCGATCTGCCCCATTTTCACGTCCTCTTGCTCCTGGCGGCAGCCCCCAGCCACTGGGAGCACTCTCCTTCGCCCTCCGGGCCTCCAAGAGGGGGCATTCTGCAGGGAGCGGTCTTCACTGGCTCCCTGCGCCAGACTTTCGCCTGGCTCTCCTCCTGGGCCTCTCTTCTCCCTGCGCAGAGGCCCCTGCTTCTGCGCACCGGTCCTGGGCTCTTCTTCTGGTGCTGTTAGGGGCCTGGGGGACAGTCAGGGGGTACCTCCTTCCAACTGCCCATTGCCAGGCTCCAGCACCTTCCGCCTCCGCAGACCACACCCCAGAGAGAGCTCTCTTCCCCTTCCAGTGGTTTTTAAAAGTTGAGTAGGGGGCTGGCAGGAAGTCTCTGTTTGTCCTATCAAACAGCGACACATCACTTCCCTGCCCCTGCTCCCTCCTCCTTGTCCAGCCTCTGGGTTTGTTCAAAATGGCGTCGTCCAGGGTCTCTGGCCACATGGTCTCTGAAACAAGACCCTTTCCCCAGTGCTGCCTTCACCTTGGTTCAGCTTGGTGCCTGGCACCCAGCGACAGCTGCTGATGGATTAGCCTGTAGCTCCACCTATCTTCTCTCCTTGGAGGGAAGATCTTCGCTCTGGGAAGAAAGGTCATTAATCTAACCTGCCAGGGCCAGACCCCAGCCAGGGACTCAGAGAAATATGACATTTCTGGATGACCCAAAAGCAGTACAAATATGACTTGGGACTCTGCAGAATACTCCTTTTCACATCCGCTAAAGGGGACTTTAGTGCGTGTCTGGAATCTGTAGGCCTTATGGAAGTTAATCTAGCACATGGGCTCCACATCCCCATAGGGGAATAATGAAGTGAAAAACACAGTAAAGCACACTGACTTTCCCTGGCATGTTCCTTCCTAGCGTGTAAGGCCTATTCCGTGTCACCACCCAATTCTGCATAAGCCCTGCCACACCATTCACTTTGTAGCTGCTCCCGGACTGCACACGCTAAGAATCTCCCCTGCGCAGCCCCTACCCGTGTGCACACGCATGTACACAGGTGTCTGCATGTAACCAGCCCGGTGCCCCATACTCCAGCTGCTGCGCAGTGGCCTAGTCAAGCTAGGGGACACCAGTAAAATCCACATGCAGTCTCTTTCATCATGAGTTCACTGTGGATGAGTCCCAATTTATGAGGCTCTCCCACAGTAAAACCTCAACACCTAGGTGCTCAAAAAGCGAAAAATCCGGGCGGCCCATAGTGTCAGAACCACCTTCTAACACACGCCGCGCCCAGCTGATTCCTACAGGGAAGAAGTAGCCACCCTACATGGGTATTCTTCCCGTAGTCAGCGATAACTAGTTATAAGGGGTTCTGACCAGACCCCCTTACTCACCAGTTATCCGCTCAGACCACCTACTCCTCCCATCCATGAAATCTCCACCCATGACAAGGATCCCAGACTACCCTAAGAACCCTCCGGGCTCTAGGTTAGATACCTCTAGGTCACTCATGGTTACATGGACTTGGCCTCACTAGGCCCACCTTTGCCCTTGGGCATGCAACACTATGCCTACCCCTTCTCTGGACAAGGGTCCAGTGCCTCAGCACCGTTGCGGTCTTCCGGGACTGGTCTACATCCCATACCCTGGGTCACTAGCTGGTCTCCCTTCTGGAGTTTGTTCCAACCAGTACCCTCTCTCCGTTTGGTCCTTGCACCCCAAAGATGCAACCTCTCTGGACCCTCACCCTCAGCCTGCCACTGAGGTCATTCTGCTGCCACCACCCTTTCGGGATGACTGGCTTCCCTAAAGAAAGCACAGCCACTTGTGCTTTCCCCACACAGAAAAGCACCCTTTGGCCACTGGCCTGGCTCCCTGATAGGACCTCAGACCGGCCTCACTACCACACTGGCAGTGCCAGGGAGGAACACTGAGGGTGCCCCGTCAGACATCCTACAGCTCATTCCCCCCGTCAGTAGCTCCACACGGAAACTACCCCGGGAACCTAGACCCCTTCCTTGTTCTCCGCTGCGAGAACAGGGCCTATGCACCCTTCCCTCCGAGAGGCGCGCTCTCCTCCCAGAGTACCCTTAGAGAGCCTGTGGGCCCCGAGTTAGCTAGACCCAGGCCCACCTCTCATGGCCCTCCCCGGTCTCCCAGCAGTGCCTTGGGAGACCGCCCAGGGACCTACATGGTCCCTGGATGGCCTGCACCACCCCTTTATGAAGAGCAGGGTCCCCTCCCTAAGATAGGCCCCACCTGCCTTCAGGGTAGTACGACCACACCAAGCCAGGGACCCTAAAGATCCCGGCTAGGCCTGCACCACCCCCTTTGCGAACCACAGGGTCCCGTCACTTAAGATAGGCCCCACCTGTCTTCAGGGTGGTACTACCTTGCAGAAGTCCACCTCCTGCCCCGAGCTAGGGGATCACCCCCATGCTCCTGGTCCTTGGGTTCAAGACCCCCAGGACCTACCGGACTGGTCACCGTCCACCCGACCCTGACGCCTCAGAGTCCACCACTAACCCTTCACATGGAAACTTGGGAGTACTTAACCCCCTCTCCGATCTCCACTGGGTCAGTTACCTCGCCCACCTAGGGTTCCTAGGGGCTACCACTACATACCATCACTCAAGAACTACCCTCCTCTGGGGCCACCCCTTACCAGGGGCCACCCCTGGGTCGCTCACCTCCCCACCAGTTAACCTGGGGGCCTGCCGGACACCCAACTCTACCACACCCTCCTCCCACCGTGGGAAAGGTTCCTGGGGGTCCCCCACCATGGGAACCCCTGGGGCGTTACTACCCGGGGTAAAGAAACCTCCTGCCCCACCCTTCCAGTGGTTTTGGCCTGCGCCAATTGCAAGTAAACTTTCAGCGGGGGAAGGATACCTGGGGCCCCTTCTGTGGAAACCCTCCCTGCCCTTAAAAAGGGCGGGAATCTCCCAGGACCCCCTCTCTCTCCTGTCCCCCACAAAGGTCAATGCACCCCTACACCCCCACCTGTGATGTAGGTATCAGTTGGTGTCCCTATCTCTTGAGGAGACACCCTCCTCATGCAGGTGTAGTGCGTGTAGTGTTAGGGTTCAAAGGTGTACAATATGGCTTAGAACATTTGTATGCAATCATTTCCTGGAAAGCACCATCCCGCTAGCACATGATAATCAACATAGCGCGGTCATATCAATACAGTTCACATTTAAACCATAATCTCTTCACATGACACATATGTGCGCTGGGCTTTCCTTTCCCATACTTTTAGTTCACCTAACCAAAACTTTGAACCCTTCTCAGAGCCTTGCGCTCTTCCATTTGCTCATTGCTGCATAGGTAATGTGTGGCAAAACTGGACTTATCAAATGCTATAAATGCGCACCAGAATGGGATACTATGTTTCCCGCCGCTAGACACCAATGTTGGAAAACGAGGCAGTATCTGTGAGGCCTGCACAAATAACATGACTACATTTGTCCTTCACTGGGAACCAAACACCCAATTGTAGCGCCTGACTCTCAGAGGGTAGCGTTGCAGAGCAGTCTGAGGCTTTACTCAAGGGAGGTGGTGTGGGCTAGTAATCGCCATTTGCAGGTGCGCAGAAATAACACTCAATAATTGATTGTCCAGTCTGTACTTTACTTTATAAAAGTAAGAGTACATTTATTAAACACACACACTACTCAATACTATGCACCAATTTACAAATATACCTAAGCTGTTGGAATTACTTTGTGACATTGCGTAACATCTCCACCCCTCCCAAAAGGGGGGGTGGGGTCTAGTACCACCACTCCCATGTATGCACATTATTTTGCCCCCTAATGCAGTGTGTTGAGCATAACCTGGAGCGAGGGCCCTGCGCACTGGCACCATCCCAGTGGCGACCCACCCCATTACCTCAACACGCATTAAAAATAGGTTCACCTGCCCTAGTGACACATAACCCTGACTGAGCATCTTATATTGACCATACAGTATGCACCCCTACATATTCAGGGCTAACAGTCTGGGTTGTTCCTCACTTAAGCGCAGCAGCAAAAATACATGTTTACGCACACTTTAGAATGACAGTACTCAGCACCTTTGTTGGACATTAAAATGCGTTGCAATTACAGCCCCTAAAGGCATCACAGATGAAATCACAGGATTATGCCTATACAGCCAGACAACCCTATCAGGCGTGTCTGGCAACATAACCCCACTTGGCTTATGACCTCTCCTTACACATGTGACTTACAGTCCCTTTAAAAGAAGTACTCCTGGCAACTACACTTCTCTTGCAGTGCACCACCTCACTTTAAAAGGAATCACAGGTAAAAGCATGGGATTACGTAAATGCCGCCAGATCTCCTAGCAGGAAAATCCAGCAACATAACTCCATTAAGCTTCACATCACTTTAAACTAGCACTTCACTTTACACATGTGACTTTCAGTCCACCTAAAAAGGAATAATCAGGTTAAATGCATTTCTGGTGCAATTACACCTCTCCACCTCCAGGGGATGCCCTTCTCCAGACATCCCTAACTCAGTCTTTCACTCCTTGAGACACTTCTTCATTCACCTTCAGCTGTAGAACAAAAGTTCCAGCCTAGAAGGTATTAAATGCTGACTGAGCCCTTGAGGGGTTATCCTTTGGAAGTCCCCATGAGACGTAGGGTGGACTTTTCTGTGGTGCTGGGGGGCAGACTGCATTCCTCCTGCAGCTCCCCCTGCACTCAAGCACATGGTTGGTGGTGACCCCGTCCTCCTGGGGCCACCAGAAGCGAAGAAAAATGCTGTTTTCTCCTTGCAGGCCGGTCCTGGCCTGCAAGGCATTGTGGGTACTGCCGCATATTGTAGTAGCGGCTCCCCCGCTGCTTCGGAGGGAGCCGCGGTCGTGCTGCGGCTTCGCCGCCTCTCTGCAGGCTCGGTGGGGGGCCCGGTCCCACCCGGACCCCCAGGTACGTCTTGCGGCACGGGGAGCCCACCCCCGGCCGCCTTGCCAGCTTTCAGGGACCCGGTCCCACCCGGGCCCCTCCTTTCTCTGCCGGGGTCCCGGTCCCACCCGGGACCCCTCGCACCGCCTGCTGCTTCTCCAGGGGGGCCCCGGTCCCACCCGGGACCCCTGCAAGGCCACTCGATGGAGGGCAGCTCGGGGAGCCCACCCGCGGCTGCCCCCGCCGGCTCCCCACCCGGCCCGCACACTCGCGTGCGGCCGCGGGAGCCGGCCAGGCATTTTTGGGCCGCCCGCTTCAGCGGGCGGGCACACACCTCTCTGCCGGCTCCTCCGGCCCCCGCATCTTCCTCTTCGGGGCCCGGGGATGGGATCCCGGGCCCCCGGACCTCTCCGTCACGGGGAGCGCGACGGCGCTCCCCGGCTGCATGGCTTCGGTGGGGGCCAGGGTGGGCTCCTGGCCCCCTCCTCGGGGGAAATCTTCACGGGGAGCGCGACGGCGCTGCCCGACTTGACTTCGGGGCCCGGGGATGGGGTTCCTGGCCACCTTTTGCCACTCTTCGCGGGGGGCACGACGGCACTCCCCCACCTCCTGGCTTCGTGGGGGGCACGACGGCACTCCCCCGCCCCGTCATTACTTTGCTCGGCGGGGGCCAGGGTGGGCTCCTGGCACCCTGTGTGGGGGACATCTTCACGGGGAGCGCGACGGCGCTCCCCGGCTTTGCTTCGGGGCCCGGGGATGGGGTCCCGGGCCCCTCTTGGGTCACCTTCACGGGGAGCCCTTCCTCCCCAGGGGTCAAAGGTCGCTCACCTTCCGGGGGCCATATCTCAGCCCCTGGGGGTCCGATCTGCCCCATTTTCAGAGCGATGGCGCTCCCTGGCTGCATGGCTTCGGTGGGGGCCAGGGTGGGCTCCTGGCCCCCTCCGCGGGGGAAATCTTCACGGGGAGCGCGACGGCGCTCCCCGACTTGACTTCGGGGCCCGGGGATGGGGTTCCTGGCCCCCTTTTACCACTCTTGGCGGGGGACACGACGGCACTCCCCCACCTCCTGGCTTCGTGGGGGGCGCGACGGCGCTCCCCCGCCCCGTCATTACTTTGCTCGGCGGGGGCCAGGGTGGGCTCCTGGCACCCTGTGTGGGGGACATCTTCACGGGAGCGCGACGGCGCTCCCGGCTTGCTTCGGGGCCCGGGGATGGGTCCCGGGCCCCTCTTGGGTCACCTTCACGGGGAGCGCGACGGCGCTCCCGGCTTCCTTCCTCCCCAGGGGTCAAAGGTCGCTCACCTTCCGGGGACCATATCTCAGCCCCTGGGGGTCCAATCTGCCCCATTTTCACGTCCTCTCGCTCCTGGCGGCAGCCCCCAGCCACTGGGAGCACTCTCCTTCGCCCTCCGGGCCTCCAAGAGGGGGCATTCTGCAGGGAGCGGTCTTCACTGGCTCCCTGCGCCAGACTTTCGCCTGGCTCTCCTCCTGGGCCTCTCTTCTCCCTGCGCAGAGGCCCCTGCTTCTGCGCACCGGTCCTGGGCTCTTCTTCTGGTGCTGTTAGGGGCCTGGGGGCAGTCAGGGGGTACCTCCTTCCAACTGCCCATTGCCAGGCTCCAGCACCTTCCGCCTCCGCAGACCACACCCCAGAGAGAGCTCTCTTCCCCTTCCAGTGGTTTTTAAAAGTTGAGTAGGGGGCTGGCAGGAAGTCTCTGTTTGTCCTATCAAACAGCGACACATCACTTCCCTGCCCCTGCTCCCTCCTCCTTGTCCAGCCTCTGGGTTTGTTCAAAATGGCGTCGTCCAGGGTCTCTGGCCACATGGTCTCTGAAACAAGACCCTTTCCCCAGTGCTGCCTTCACCTTGGTTCAGCTTGGTGCCTGGCACCCAGCGACAGCTGCTGATGGATTAGCCTGTAGCTCCACCTATCTTCTCTCCTTGGAGGGAAGATCTTCGCTCTGGGAAGAAAGGTCATTAATCTAACCTGCCAGGGCCAGACCCCAGCCAGGGACTCAGAGAAATATGACATTTCTGGATGACCCAAAAGCAGTACAAATATGACTTGGGACTCTGCAGAATACTCCTTTTCACATCCGCTAAAGGGGACTTTAGTGCGTGTCTGGAATCTGTAGGCCTTATGGAAGTTAATCTAGCACATGGGCTCCACATCCCCATAGGGGAATAATGAAGTGAAAAACACAGTAAAGCACACTGACTTTCCCTGGCATGTTCCTTCCTAGCGTGTAAGGCCTATTCCGTGTCACCACCCAATTCTGCATAAGCCCTGCCACACCATTCACTTTGTAGCTGCTCCCGGACTGCACACGCTAAGAATCTCCCCTGCGCAGCCCCTACCCGTGTGCACACGCATGTACACAGGTGTCTGCATGTAACCAGCCCGGTGCCCCATACTCCAGCTGCTGCGCAGTGGCCTAGTCAAGCTAGGGGGACACCAGTAAAATCCACATGCAGTCTCTTTCATCATGAGTTCACTGTGGATGAGTCCCAATTTATGAGGCTCTCCCACAGTAAAACCTCAACACCTAGGTGCTCAAAAAGCGAAAAATCCGGGCGGCCCATAGTGTCAGAACCACCTTCTAACAATGTGTCATAGATATTTATCAAAGAAAGTGTCACTCATCAGTACGCCTTTAATATAAAGAAATAAATCAAATCAAAACTGCTCTATTTTTCCTACTTTTGTTTAAATAAATGTGAATAATTCTCATAGTTCCTTCTTTGACATTTGAAAAACAGAGAAAAATGTATTTATTCTACTGGTATGACTGGTTGTTTCATTTCATATCAAGCAAAGAACAATAATTGGGAAAATAGAATCACCTTCTTTGCACCAGTGTATAGTTTATATAATACTGTCCCTAGGCTCTTCTAAATGAGTCTGATACATATAACAAAATCCACAAAGTACCCCTGCCCCTAATTTTTCATAATAAAGTAGCTAGAGGTGCCCTGTGGCCTATCAGCCCTCTGAGGGATCTGGCAAATAAAAAGCACCTGGATGCCTCCATCATTGTCCACCATTTGAAGCCTTGTAGTACTGGGGCCTACGCCATAAGCTAAAGTCAAAGGAGTGACTGTGAAGAAGATGGTTAATACAAATAATCAGTTATGCCAAGAGTGCCAATTTATGTCGGTGAGATAAGAAAACAAGCATTATCACAGTCAATAGTTTTCATCTTTGGGACCTAATGCGGTACAGCATGGCTAAAAAAACAAAGTAAAAAAAGGCACTATGATGCAGTGGTCACATCATTTTGTATTTGCGTGCATTAGAGATGTGCATGCCTACAAAGAGACGCACACAATTTTTTATTGCTATCGATCTGGATTGCTAATTAAAACAAAGATAACGTGAAAGTGTTTTTTTAAAGCACGGATAGGGGGGCAACACGGAGGGCCAAGTTAGAGCAGAAGCAACACAGACGGCATGGGTGGGGGAAGCAACACGGGGGAGATGGAAGCAACATGGAGAGCTGAGGTGGAACGGAGAAGCAACAGGCAAGAGAGAAGGAGGGCGTGGGTGGGGTGAAGCAACATGGAGAGTGGGGGTGAGGCGAATGAGCAACACGCGAGAAAGCAATGTGGAGCGGGTGGGGAAGAAGAGCAAAGGCAAGAAAGCAATGGGTGAAGTACACGAGGGCGAGCGCACCATAAAGAGGGCGTGAAAAAGCACATGGGAGACAGAGAGCAAAAGGGAGTGCAGGCAGTGAGAAGTACACAATGGAGACAGCTGGAAAACACATGCACTCTCATGGAGTGCCTAACCCAAAAGAAATAAACATTGGCAACGTCAATATAGTTCACCTATATGAGATCTTTTGGCCTTGTCAATGTTTGTTTAGACATGTTGCACAGCTGCTTGGGCTGTTGTGTAGCATGGCTTAAAGTAAAGACAAACAAACATTGGCATAGGCAATAGGTCTCGCCTTTGGGACCTTATAAGTGTTTAGTCAGAGATATTGGCTTTGCCAATGTCTTTAAGTTATGTTGTAGAGCAGCGTGGCTGCTGTGCAGGATATTGAAAAGTTATAATAAAAAAGTGTTATAAGCATTTTTGTTACCTTATATATAGCGAATAAGACATTATGTACAACTGAACGACCCTTTTATGAGGACGGATGAAACAAGGCTGCCTGCTATTTGTGCGCTATTCTGCAACTCTACGGGGGTATTAGGCACTATATAATGAAAATATAATAGTTAGTGTTGCGATGTAAGTCTATAATGTTGATGAGATTTGCGTATAAATTGCACCATTGCCCATTGAACAGACACAGAAACCGGGGAGCATGGTCGTTACAACTATTCTATGAGTTTTTACATGTCTGTTACTTGGCCAGCACTCTCTTACCACGGGCCAGAACTAGCAAGTGGTAGACAGCCCTGACCGGAAACCATGGTGCCGAAATCTGCCAACAGTGTAACCTGGTAGTGGTAAACATTATGACTCATTCTCATACACAACTCAGACATTAAAGATGCCTGACTTCCTGCATTAGGTGATGCTGAAATAAGACCTGAAGTAAATCTGCTACAATCCTGGGGCGTAGATGAATGGAATATGTAAGACACTCTCAGAGATGACTACGTGCATTTAGTGTGTACACAGTAAATGTGCTATCTTGAACATATTATTGCACAAGGTGGTACTAAGGCAATAACCAATACAAAATATGCCTGCACATTACTTCTAAATTAGAAACCACAGCTCAAAGTGGACCACTCCTTGCAGCTTTGTTTGCACGGTGTGTTTACTTTGGCAACCCCGGCCTGGCTGACAGATCCTGCAGCAAGGCGCTCTGTATTGTGTTTTGTTCATGGAAGATAGTCTGCTGATGAAGGGGAGATTATAAAGGAGAGGGGATAGGGAGGGCCTGTGGAGAATACGAGGAAAAAAGGGGTGGCCTAAGGAAAGGGGAGAGGGAGGATCTGGATAGGATGAGAGGGAAGAAGGAGAGAGCCTGTGGAAAATGGACCAGAAAGGGGGGATACAGAAAGTGAGAGGGAAGCAGGACGGTTGGAGAAGACATGCGAGGGTTTGTGTTGAATGGCAGAGGAAGCAGAAGGAACTATATAGAATGAGTTGGTCGGAGGAGGACCAGCGGATAGTGCTGTAGCATAATACAGAAGGGGTAAATCTGGAGGGCATAAGGTTGCTTTGGGAGGAGTAGAGGAAGAATGGTTTGTGAGAAGGGTAACAGCGGAAAGAAGGAGGAGGGCATGCAAAATAGGGTTCTGTATATCTTCAGATAAAGACAGTGCAGTTGTAAGAATGATTTAAGGTATAGGAAATGGCCTGGCAAGGCAATGCACACCATATCTTTTGCGCCCTAAGTATTTACTGGTGGTCATGCTTTGCATGGCCATGGGGAACTCAGTATTTTTGGGGAGCTGGCAGAGTGGGAAGCGGAAGGACTGCATAATCTAAGTACCGTGCACAAACGATGGAGTGGTGCTGCATCTGTTTGCACTGGAGGGGGCGGGTGGTGTGTAAGGTCCCCCGGAGGCACTTTAAAGGTGGCGAAGAAATTAAATGAGCCAAGCTGCTTAACTTTGCAGCAAGTGTAGCCAGGACTCTCTGCTGCTACCAAGCCTCCGTAATGCGTGTAACAAGCCCAGAGGTCCTGTAAACACGGCTCCCACGTGCTGGGAGAGGGGGCACACGCCCAGAGAGAATGTGTGTGTGTATGTGTCTAGCACCCAGATGTGCAGCTGCAGCAGCGGGGCGCAGTGCTCGCCCATTCCTGCTCTGTGCTGGGGCCGGAAGGTTGAGGAGGGTTGTGACATAATGCAGACACCCAATGTTAGTGCAGGTTGGAGTCTGGCACAATATGGAGTGTCTAGTACAGCCAAACGGTAGAACAATGCAGGCTGGGGATCTGTAGTAGTTTTGGATGGAGGTCTGCCCCTCCTTAAATGTAAATAAATTTCAATTGAAAGCGACGCCATGCAGAAATAAAGGCGTGGTGCCAGGCTGTGTGTTGAAGTGAATGCAAAAAGGACAATTGATGGACAGAATGCTGCACAATGTCAAACATTCACCCCAGTACAGAGATCTGGGCCTAAATCCATCATTTTTTTGCTCCCCATGCCTTTCCAGTTCAGACCCAGCCATTTGCAAATCAGTCTTGACCCTGTTACCTATGTGAACAGTCCAGCCCGATTTGCCAGGCCAGGTCCTCTCTGGACTGGAAACAAGCATCCTGGGACTGGTTTTGGGGCATCACCCCTCATCAACCAGACTAGCTTGACTCCAGTGGCATGGAGAGCATGGGACCCATCTCTGGGCATACCCGTCTCACTTGGGGTGACAAATGCAAAAAGGACAGTTGATGGACAGAATGCTGCACAATGTCAAACATTCACCCAAGTACAGAGATCTGGGCCTAACTCCGTCGTTTTTTTTTGTGCTCCCAAAACTGGGGTGGTATGGTGAGCAAAAGAACAATGGATTTAACCCAGATCTCATGACTGGGGGTGAATGTTTTGATTTGTTCTGCATTCCGTCCATCATTTGTGTGTCTTGTGTGTTGAAGTGAGGCGCTCAGCTCTGCCACTCCTTAAATGAAGGAAGAGGCGAGTGAGTGCTGCTTGTGGTGTTTGGCGCTGTGTTTCAAAGGCTCTTCCACACCAGCCCTCACCCCTCTGAAAGGACCATGCTTAAAAATTATGCCTCGCTGATCCCTTTACAAACAAAAAACAAAGCAGAGTTCGAGATGGTGAAGAAAAAGGAGTCGCCTGAGAGCGTCAATTCTCCTGCACGCAAGGCACGCAAAAACACGATTGCATGTGTGAAGCACACAGCGACTCAAAACACGAGTGATACTGTTATGGCCAAAAACAAATGGTAAGAAAGAGTGTGCTGCATGTAAGACAAATGGCCTGAAATGAAATGACCCCTGTAACAGGGCCAGTCGCCTTAGGCGTGACAAATGGCACCAATTCACCATACTTAAGAAAGACAGTCTGAAAGGCACAGAAAAGAACCATGGAAAAGTGGTGGGCATGGCTAAAGCCTACAGAGGGAATACAACATGCCTCGCAGCGCATGCACACTGACTCTAGGCTCAACCTAAAAAGCGCTATGACACGGCCAGCACTTTTTTTTACTTTCAACCATGTTGCACAGTAGCCCATGCTGCTATGTATTAAGCCTAAAAAAGCGAGAGGGAAAAGCAATATGAGGGAGGTGTGGAGGAGGAGGGAGGGAACAGAAATAGCAAACAGCAGGCAGAGGGAAGCAACATCATGGAGGTACGTGGGAGGCGAGAGGGAGCAGCAGTGGAGAGCAGGAGGAGGGCGTGGGGGAGAAGCAACACAAGGGAGCTGTGGGGAAGGGGGAAGAAGAAGCAACAATGAACAGCGGGAGGAGGGTGGGGAGACCATAGAGTGCTGTGCACTCTTATAGAGTGCATTGCAAAAAGTATTTAAAAAGTACCATGAGGAGCATGCGGCAAGTGAAAGGACACTGGCCGCAAATAGGAAGCTGTGCTAGGTCAATGCTCCACGGCAGAGACAGAAGCCCCAAGAGAAAGCAGGAGGAGGCGGGCAGCTAGGAGGAAGCAGGAGGCGTGACCGACAAGAAGCAAGGAAACAAGAATGACATGGAGGCCAACCAATGTTAAGTATTGGTAAGTAATGTGCAGGCTCTAAGCACATTTTAAGCTTTTTTTTTGCTAACAATAGACTTCACTGACAGCACATGTCGCACTTTTCAGGTGTAGCCTAAAAAGTAGTGCAGTGTAAGCAAAAATGCCAGCCACTCAAAAAAGATGGTAAAGAGGCTATGCTCCATGGGAGGGACAAAAACAAGATTGAAGAAGCTGGGAGAAGCTAAGGAGGAGGTAAATGAGAGTGACAGGAAAACTAACCAATGGTAAGCAATGGGCAGACTGCAAGCCTCAATATGTTTTAAGTAACCCCACAATATGTCTAGCAACAGACAGCTCCTGGACTGTCTAGTAGGCGCGACATAAAAAAGAAATCCCTGGCTACACTGGCCTCTCTAAGAGCAAAATAGTCCTGGCATAAATTGGTAAACCACTTGCTACTTTTTAGTATACATTCCAAGCAATCTTCCCAATTCCCTTGTCACTTGGCATGGCCCCATAAACTGAAAAATGTCATGAAAAAGGTTAGGATTTACTGGTTTCGGGTACGGCTCGATCAGCCAATTCACGAGTAATGGGTTGATCCACATCTGCTGGGAAATTACGGGGCATATTATCAACAAACTGCGATAAATATCGCAGAGCGCGCTTAGCGCGTTTTATTCTATCGCCGGCTATCGCTGGATTTCCTCGCCGAGTTAGCGCGTTATTATCTCAAAGGCGATAGGAAATCCAGCGATAGCAGCAAAAAGGGGGAATAGCGCGATCTATTTTGGGCGATAATGGAAACCTGGCTAATACGCCCCTGTGGTCTCAGCCATGCAATCCACCTCCCATTACAAAGATGGCTAAGTCAACTTCAAAGCAGGAGTTAAATTCCTGCGATGAAGGGGGCTTAGCGCGATTATTGACATTGCTTCGCGGGTCTGCTGCCGGCTTGATAATATCGCGAAGCCGTGTTAGCGGGTTCTCCCATGCTGTTTTACCCAGGAACGCCTACTTTGCATCTCATTAGCGATGCGAAGCGAGGCGATACCAAAACGGCTGCTAACATGCGCTAATGCATGTTAGCGCCGCCTTGTTAATAGGGCGATGAAATTATCGCCGCTTTAGCGGCAAAAAGTGCAGCTAAAGCGGCGATAATGCCCTTGGTAATATGCCCCTACATTCGTCAAACTGCAACATGGCGGTGGGAAACCTACCGCTATTAATCCCGTTAATGGCGGTGATCCCAATGAGGGCAAATTTACCACACACTGGGGATCTATGAATTGTCCTCAATTAGTTACAGATACTTTCAACGTCAACAATGAGCACTTTATTTACTACTTTCTCAACCAGACAACAATCATTAATTTTATTATGCGGAAAGTACCAATCTCTGGTGCAACAAGCAAGTATACAATGGTTTCTGCTCCCACTTGGTGCAAAAAAATATATATATTTGTTGGGAAACAGGTGCTTAATAATCATCATTGCTCAGCCCTATTTCTCACATCCCGGTGCTAAAGGGAAATACTTTATAAATCTAGGCGATAACGTATCATCTAAAAACCTAATTACAGTTATCATTCTAATAGCAAAATCATAGGAAAATCGACGTCTTTAAAAAAATCCCTATATGTGTGCTAATTGACCAAATATGGAATCCTGTAAAATAAAAATAAAAAGGTGTGCGTTCTTATCAAATGTTCGATATCGAAAACTTGGATCAGGTCAGCAGTGTTCATAATTCCATTTCTTGTTCCAAAGGTCTCCATTCAACCCTTTGAACCGCATTTCTGACTCTGACCACACGGGGGCAGGAAAGGATCACGCTTCTCGCTCTCCCCTTTTAATAGTTCGAGTATTTATTTATCGTTTGTCGCAAGTAAAAATCCTGACAGCAACTGCTTGTGGATGGATAAATCCCAAATGCTATTTCCTCAAGTTATTATACATATACAGGTGTGAAACACTAAACGCGTGCAAATTCTTTGACTTCAATAACTTAATTAAAGCAGTTATCGCTGATTCGGCATGCCACGCAACATGAGGGAGAAAGTGTCTCCTTCAGGTCGGAACTGGAAAGCGAAATCAGTGTGGCAAACACGTTCAAACAGCGCGATAGTGCATGAGGCTGCGACTGGGATGGGGCAATTGGCGACAGTGTAATTTTAAGGATTTTTATTGTCCCAGGCAGACATGTTTTGGGGCCCTCCGTTTGGAACAACTTCATTACCAATTTTGTGCCAAGTCAAACAGTATTGAATATATACAGTGAAACCTTCCTGCATAGGGTCACACAAAAGAGACTGAAATGTGTCTTACCCGGGGCATTAAAAATACTTACGATGGTAAAGCGTAGAGAGACAGAGTTAGAAGTTTGCACAGAGAGGGAGAGATCTGAGAGGGAAATAGAAAGGGGTGAGTGAGATACAGAAACTAAAGATCAACTTCCCAGGAGGCCCCATGGCCTCCGCAATCGGCATGCGCAATCGCCCTGATTGCCCGTGACTTAAAACATCTCTCTGACTGGCCAACCCTACGGGGTTTTTCACTCTAGGATAGCAAATATTGTGGCAGATAAAGCAAAAGTTGGGGTTCTAGCCCTCAACATTTGCAGTAGTTTTTGCAGCAGGCAGAAAATGTGGCTGTCATAAAAGTATGGCTCGGTCTTTGACAGCATAAAACAAAGAGATCCCTTTCCAAAAGACTAGAAAGTGAGCGAGGTAAATATATGAGTAAATTCTGTAAACACACCTAAAAACAGGATCATGTGCTAAACAGATAACAAATACAAGTTTAAAATGTACAATTTTTTAAAAAATGCACAGAAAAACTGTCGACGCGGCGTTTCGGTGAAAGTTTGATAGATCTTCACCTTCTTCAGGACAAAAAATTTTCAGTTTATCTGAATGACAATAAAAACATTTATTGTAAAGTCATGAAAAACATTATTCATTTGTAACACATTATCTAATACAGCACCACTAAAATCACCCCTAACTTTACACATACATTAGTAACTAGCTTAATTTTAAAAAATTGTACTTTTTAAACTTGTATTTGTTATCTGTTTTTTTTTTTTTTAAATTAAGTGGATAAAGATTATGATATCAATGTATTAATGAAATTATTGTTTGAGACAAGCTGGTCACTTTATATATTTGCACTTTAAGAACCTAAAAATAACTTGTTTTCGAAACAAATTACAGTCTTTTTAATAACATAACATATAGTGTATTTTATGTTTGAGTTTTGAGTTTCATTGTAACACATTACAGTAACCTGCATACAAAAAGTTTCTTTTTAGAAAATATTGTAGCTTACCTTTGTCATATCTCTTGTATAAAGTACCTATAGCACATGATCCTGTTTTTAGGTGCGTTTACAGAATTTACTCATATATTTACCTCTCTCACTTTCTAGTCTTTTGGAAAGGGATCTCTTTGTTTTATGTTTCATAGACCCGTCCGTTTTCTAAGTATCAGGGTACCTCCCTCACATTTTGGCAATCGGTCTTTGACAGGCCAGTTCTGGACACTCAGAACCTGGGAATACGAGTTTCGGGACAGGAGAGTTTGAAATCTCTGCTCTCTCTGGCATCTGACAACCCACATGTCAGGGGATGAAAGGGGAGGGCACAGGAGACCATTAGGGCCTATGGGGGAAGATAGATCATTAACACATCTGTAAAGTGGAATGGAAAGCATTCTTGTTGCACATATCACATTCATAAGAAACAACAGAGCCTCAAGAAGGGGGACATGGCCCAGAACGACAAAGAAATCCGAATTCTGCAGCACCAGCTGTCACCACAGCTCCAATCTGTATCCTCCCTACCAGTCAGGTCTCTTCACAGCAGGCTTGGGTAACCTCTTCATTGTAAGGCTGTGCTTTAAAGTGAAGGTGGGTGATGGTCTGAAAGAGCAAACAGAGCCAGTGCTTGCTACCCTGCACAGAGGTAGATGGTCAACTGTCAAGAAAATACCTTTCAGCAGGTCCTTGATTGATAGAAAAGGGACCTCCGCTCATCGTCCTGCTTGCCCGTTTGACCATCATCTCAATTTCATTTGACTTGGGGCAACAGTGTGCTTATATGCATATCCCTGGCCATTTTAACTCAGAATGCAAAGTCAATGTCACCCTGTGTCGCCCTGGATGACCCGGAACGGCTAATTCCAGATCAAGGCATTCATCCCTCTGGCATCCATTTTGCTAGTACTGCTACTGACTGGTTTGCAAGTAAACAAATGTCAGTATCTATGTTGGCTCCATCCACTGCAATCAACTGT
This sequence comes from Calotriton arnoldi, assembly GCA_963921515.1. Lineage (NCBI taxonomy): Eukaryota > Metazoa > Chordata > Amphibia > Caudata > Salamandridae > Calotriton > Calotriton arnoldi. The sequence goes on along the minus strand of CAWUFW010000004.1, from coordinate 7,981,175 downwards.
GATTCACCGCAAAGGTCCAGTCTCTTTTCCTTTCTACACTCAGGTGACCTTTCCTGTCTTCCCTTCAGCAGTCCTTTTTACCCAAAGAGGTGCAAATGCTTGAGCTGGGACTTTCTACATCTGTAAATTAAGCATACCAGTAGTTCCCTCAGGACAGTCATGTTCCCCTGAGCTGAGTGCCTGACTCAGAGTATCTGGTAATATGATTTTTAGTTTTGGCCCTAGCCCCACATTATTCTAGTGAGTGTGCAGAGGTTTAGGCCTGTCTCTTGACATGAGTGAGGTCCCAGATCAGTCCTGTGACCAGGAGAGGTGCACCAATCATGCTCTCATTTCATTGGCAATGGGCTACTGTCCCTGTTATAGGTTTAACATGTAGAGTGGTAGTGGTACCATTGCATTTGTGATTCCATAGTTGTGACAAGACCTTTTTGTTTGTAACATGAGCATAGTCCTGGGCACACGCGGTGCGGGTGTTGATAATGTGATATGCAAAATAGAAGCGTTATTCAAAAGCAACAGTCAACATCAGTATTTGTCCAACTTAATGTTATTTATTTCAACAACACCTGTGTTGAATATAGTACATCAGCCTAGTAAACCAGCCGACACGTGTTTCGTCACCGGGAACAATCCCGTGACTCATCAGGGCTAAAGACAGAAGTAATTAACGGCGACCCGAAGGGGTTGAGTCGAAAGCGAGAATAATAATAGCGTAGCCCAGTGTTGGGGAGGGCGAGGCGTAGGTATCAAGGGTGCAGCGAGGAGGGAAACAGGTAGAAATCTCCCTGGGCTGACGCACGTGAAGCGTAAAGGCGGGTAAGCTTTGGCGGTGAAAGGAGCTAATGCAGAGTATCATAGGAGGCTGTCCAGTGGCCGGCTCGATTAGAAAGCACTATGCCAGGGAGGCGGGGTGCGAGGGTTGAGCCCGGGTGCGGGAAAGGCGAGGAGTCAGGAAGTGTGTAGAGCAGGGTATAGGAACGCCTGTGGTCCGGATCGGAGAACAGCGAGGGCGCACTGGAGCTGAGTGAACACAGGTGTTGTTGAAATAAATAACATTAAGTTGGACAAATACTGATGTTGACCGTTGCTTTTGAATAACGCTTCTATTTTGCATATCACATTATCAACACCCGCACCGCGTGTGCCCAGGACTATGCTCATGTTATAAATTGTGGATCTCATGATCCACAGATTCCCCAGGGGTTAACGGGTTATTCCCCTGATCTGGCAGCACCGCACTACCAAAGTTTCACTAATAGCACACGCAATTGCTAGAGCGCCATTTCCTGACTAAACACAAAAACCCCCATTCTAAACCTTTTTGTTTGTGTTACTGGAGTGGAGACCTACTGCCCACTCGTGTAAAGTGTTGCTTCTATGTGCTAACCCAGATATTAGACAGAAAACCTAAGAGACTGCAAGAGGCATACCATTGACACAAATCGCTCAAATTCCACTATGCATACACCTTGCAGACAATAAAATGCAATGCACCCAAAAACCACAGAAGTTTAGAAAAATATATATGGCTTTAATCCTATTTAGTAAAATAATATCACATTAAAATTTCATATCAAATAACACATTTATAATTAATACACAGGTACACATAAAAAAATACTGAGAATACAATAACAAAAGGGAGAGCAACTGAGACCCAGTAATTGGTCTTCAGAGAAAAGCATATCTGCTTATCATGTCAACAGGTGTCCATATATAGACGCCCTGTGCACTGCAGATCCTGCTTTACTGATCCATTGATGCGTTTCGGTGGACACTATCAACAACACCTTTTTCAATTCTCCCCAATATCTTTTCATGCAACATTTACGAAGAGAACAATAGCAAAACATTAAAAGACATACACTTTGCATACATAATATCTATACAATATATCATTCTTATTCATTAAGAAATATACAATAAAGCCAAAGCATCAATGTAAATAACTTTCAATTAAAACCATATACATCTCATGCATACATATTAAAAAATCCCATGCATACTACTCAGCATAGCTCCAAATCAACCTATAAACTTTCCAACCAATTTTTAATTCCTCACACCTTATGAATCATACTAACTCGCGAAGTGGTGATTTTAAAGTGTTATTGAGCACCTATACGTCCTTTTCTCCTCAATAGGAGTTATCTGGAATTTTTCTCTCTTTACTATATTTTGTTGAATTAGAAAGACTTTCCATGGTTAGCTAAAAGAAAGGTCAAACACACATTTAGTGATCCTTTCAAGACCAAACATATGATGTCCCACATACTTCAAAATAATCTCACCTCATCTGGCCCAAATTATTCCCCACACTCAGTTTTGGCATAAATGCTCCAGACTGTCCCTACAGTTACCTGCCCTGTGGAGTATTATTCTTTAAATTGTGGAGATTAAAGTACTTTTCTTTAACTAAAGTAAAGCACCGGGTTGGACTATCAGTTTTTGTGCTGCTGGGAGACTGTTGAGTTCTGAGCTTCCGCACATCCACACCCACAGTACATCCCTGAGAAGCCTATGACTGCTTGCCATAGCTATCACGGGTGGCACATTGACACTCTCACATCCTCTCTGGAGTTTGAGAGTGTAGGAAGGAGCCGATTCCCCATTGGACTTTTTGAACTTCTTCTTCATCTTACCCGAAGACATCAACCATCCCTCTGAGCCTCCAAGTGCCTAGGAGCAGTGGTGCCCCAACCCTGCCCCCCCCCCTCCCCTTATAGTACTTAAAATAAAAAAATCCAGGACACAAGGACCAGAGTCCTGTAATGGCAGTTCAAACATCTTTCCCAGGGTTGTGACCAGCCAAACAGATCGCTTGAGACTCAGGAAATGTTTGCGGTATAGAAATGGCAGACAAAAAAGAAACCACCATGACCACCCAAACCCCTCTTTTAACACAAATTTCTCGAAATCAGTTGAATGGATTAACACCAAATAATGAAAAGCATTATTTCTTAATAAAGTTCAAACTTTCTGCCAAATTTGGTGCAGATCCATTAATCTGTTACTTCTGTACTGCACCCGAAATTTCCAATGGGAACTAACATGGAAAATCAATGTTTTGAGACACCTCCCCTTTTTCTTGGTCCCTGCTTGATGGATCACCCTGGAACTTGAGCAACTGTGAAGATGGGTAGGTTGAGTAAACTAATGTATAAAGGGATGCTTTACTTATGCATACGTCTCTCTCATGAACTATTTTAGCTCCATTAAAAATACACTGTGGGGGATATTCTCAAGAACGTGCGATAATCATCGCCAAAATAGGTTAACGCAAGTTTTCATATCGCCGTCTATCGCGGGAAAATAACTCCGTGTTAACGTGGCATTCTCAACACGGCGGTAACATGCGATAGTACCCCGATAACGCGGCAAATGTCCGCGATAACATTACCGGGACGGCGATAAAAATCTCAACCCGAACGTGAAAAAAGTTGCGATGTGCTCAACCGCGAAAAAAAATCCAGCGATAAGCAGCGCCAGGCCTGCAAGTCCCACAAGTCAGGCTGCAAAAAGCACAATAAAAGCGGCAACACAAAACACAAACAAAACACAAACAAAACACAAACAAAACACAAACAACTGCGAAGCACCATGGAGGTAGCCGGAGCAAGCACAGAGGACAACCAGAACCCCACAAGCCCCACGGAGGACCAGCCTGAGACCTCGGGGTCAGGGAAGGGCAAGGAGAAGAAGAAGAGGAAGACGCGGTTCAGTCCGCAGGAAAACAGGATCCTGATCACGGAGGTGATAGAACACCATCAACAACTGTTCGTCACCTCCACTGTGTCATTGGCAACAAAAAATGGAATATGGCAGTCCATCGTGAACAAGGCGAATGCAGTCGGAGTGCTGAGGAGGACAATGGACGAGGTCAAGAGGCGCTGGAATGATGTGAAGCACAAGACCAAGCAGAAACTCGCAGACAACCAGAAGGCAGCAATGCAGACTGGAGGTGGGAGTCCAGCGCCACAGGAGGAGCTGGATGAGATGGAGGAAATGGTGACCACAGTCATCAGTGGGGAGACGGTGGCAGGAGTTGGGGGACCGGACACTGCTCAACATGACCCGACACAACAGCAACAGGGTGAGTAACCACCAGGGACTGGGGGGACGGGGGGAGATGGGCACAATGGCACACATGCACAATTAAGTAGAGCACATCTGCGGACAAACCATGGCCAAGAGTCACAACTCCAACCAAGAGCCCAATTTACCCAAGTCTGCAACATCACAGCACTGCATAAGCACAGAAGTGAAAGCCACACCTCCTGAAAGGGATAAGGGCCAGCCAAATCAGAGCTGAAGGGGCAACTCACCTACAATGCAGCACACACACATAAGATCCAGAGCACCGCAACATTTACAACAATGTTGAACAAACAGCAACACCAGCACAACAGAACAGAGGACACAACTGCTGCCGCTTGTGTGTGGAAAATGGCCATTCGCATGTGGCATAGCAGGAAACTGTGAGATGATAATGTACTAGTACAACCCCACATCCCTGATGGTGCAGTAATGCATGTATGGCCGTGACCCAGATAGGCAGTGAGACACATTGTCATACAAATCAACACTCATCACAGTTGAATACAAGTGAAGGTGCGTAGACTTAATTAGCATATGCGTGTCAGTAGGGCCAAGATAAGTGGCAAAACATGCAGACAAATGCAGCAGTATGTCAGAACGTGGAACGTTGCCAAGCGCCGCTGTCCAATCCGGGGGAGTGCCGCACCATTCACAGGTGTGTGTTTACCCGCGTTGTTGTCCGCTCATGTATTCGGAGTCCAGGCGAATGCAGCCATGTCCACTGTCATCGTGGGAGATGTGACCAGAACCCCAAGTTCCAACAAGGTGTCGGGACATGTGCAATGTGTTCCAAACTGTTGTGTCTGCAGGTACGCAGTTACACGTCCATGAAAGCTAGGGCAGCTTCGTAGGCAATCATTTCCAACATGAGGTCGTTGTCGACTTCATCGAACAGGACGGCGAGGCTAACCATTAGCAGGTCCGGACAGATGTGCTGCGTCCACCCCCTTTCACCAATTAGCACTACAGCCCAATAGGGGAGCGGCTCAATTTGGTCACTGCACACGAGGATCTCTGCAATCTCCCAGGTCCAGCTGCCAGCATGTATGCCAAGTATCCAGGCATCCCATAGACGGGTGTCATGGTGACACTCATGGTCGTGGGCCAACAGGGGGCGCGCACACATGTCGAAATCCAGTTCGGCTACCGTCCTGTTGGATAGGCAGACATCCATGGACCACTCGAATATGCACGAGCAACAATGCAACACAGGCTGCACGCAGGTGGCATTGGCAAGGCGGAAGCTTAGCCGGTAACTGATCCGCAGCACTGCCAATGGCAGTGCCCCCAGTAAATGCAGCATATGTGCACGGTACAGTTCCACGTGACAGGGGTTGTGCATGTGTCCGGGATGGTCTGCCATTGCGTTAGTGGCTCTGGTTGAAGCGGCAGTGTTCTGACCTGTGCCAGTTCTGTGGATGAAATGCCACAGCTCGGATCAATGAGTTGTTGAAGTGTGCAACGGTTGTACGGCTGGGATGGTGTGGGAGTAAGTGTGAAGGCCATTCCATGCAAGATAACTCAGAGCAAGGACTTCTGTGTGTGGGGTGTGTATACGTTGGTCTGTCGTCGGGCTGTGCGTAGTGTGGGAGTCATCCTCAACTGCTATCGTATCTGTCAGGGGGTGCCGGGCACATGCAATTCTGAGGTTGGATGTGCAGATGTGCTTCTGCCTGATAGTTCAGACAAAGGAGCTTTCATCCCTAATGTCAGTTTGTCATCTGCTTGCATTCATGAAGTGTGATGTGGCTTGTTGGGTGTGGGGTGGGATGTGTGCGACTTTGGGATTCATGTTTGACATGACTTGCATGTGGCAAATGAGCGGCATCACTGTGTGTTACGTTGCCTCACAGCTGCTCATCCCTCCCGAGCCTATTTACTTGTGTGCGCTGTGCGGTTGCATCACTTGCACTCCAATGGCACACCATTGTCATGCCTGTCTGTGCATGTCCACAAGCCTGACAACGACACTGTGATGTTGGCCGTTGAAGGTGGGCGGCCACGTGAGTGTAGGCCTATGGTAAGGATAGTGCGGACACAGATGTAGAGTTCATGCCTGGCTGAACTCGCTCTGCGACTAAGGCTAGGCATTTGGCTCATGCTGCGGCAATGCAGATACACACAACACTTGGCATGTATGAGCCAAGACTCCGAGCGGTCTTGCGCTCCTTCATTTCTCCGTTCGTGCGAGACCGCCCTCCGGGTGCATGCTACATTGCAACATTGTCAATTGCGGGCTGGGTGGCGCCGACACTACAACAGAGACACACGCATTGGTGACTTCCTTGTCCAGGCCAGAACTGAACCACGCCCTGAGCCCCGGGCTAATTCTACACACCCCTGCGCTGGACTGATGTACGCCGGCCCAGCCCACTCTGCTTACGCTTACAGGGGGGGACGACAAAGCTAAATGTCCAAGGTCTTACCCACTGCCTGAGGTGACATGCTTGCGTCCGCTGTCCACAGCACGATGTGATGGGGTAGGGCTAGGGGCCATCACGCATACATAATGACCACACGGACACACTTAGATAGATAGTGGAACTGGCTACGGGCACGTGCGCCCGGCCCCTTTTTATTACCAGGGTCACATGTCCAGTAACGCCTGTGCTGGATGGGTGTGGGGTGAGTGTAAGCCAGCCCTCAGGGAGTGGTTGGTGCTGGCAACAACTAGAACAGTGATCATCGGATCACACACACAGAGTCACTCATGAAGAGTCCATGACTTGCAGTACACTGAGGTAGGGGCACCAGAACTGGACTCACGCACATATGATTACATCATAAAGGGTCCATGACTTGCAGGGCACTGAGGTAGGGGCACCAGAACTGGACTCACACACATATGATTAAATCATAAAGGGTCCTTGACTTGAGCTACACTGAGTTCGTGGCAACGGAAGCGCTCGGCGGGAGCGCGGCCTGCGCTGATGCGTCGTCCGGGCGGGCCGCCCTGGAAGCAATGTCTGTTGCCTACTGGACTGCGCCATGAATAAATGAAGACTCAATTTGATTTGTGAGCCCTGCTGACCGCAGTGTAGGCCGGAGGCAGCGGTCAGAAAGGGCCCACAGCCACGTGACGATGACTTGTGGTGCACTGAGTTAGTGGCACCTGGAGCGCTCTGCGGGTGCGCGGCCTGCGCTGATGCGTCGTCCGGGTGGGCCGCCCTGGAAGCAATGTCTGTTGCCTACTGGACTCTGCCATAAATGAATCAAGACTCAATTTGATTTGTGAGCCCTGCTGACCGCAGTGTAGGCCGGAGGCAGCGGTCAGAAAGGGCCCACGGCCACGTGGCGTCGACTTGTGTTGCACAGGGTCAGTGGCACCTGGAGCGCTCAGCAGGTGCACAGCCAACGATGATGCCTCGTCCGGGCGGGCCACACTGGGAGCAATGTTTTTTTGCCTACTGAATTCTGCCTCAATATTGCCACGTGGCGTCGACTTGTGTTGCATAGGGTCAGTGGCACCTGGAGTGCTCAGCAGGTGCACAGCCAACGATGATGCGTCGTCCGGGCGGGCCGCACTGGGAGCAATGTTTTTTTGCCTACTGAATTCTGCCTCAATATTGCCACGTGGCGTCGACTTGTGTTGCACAGGGTCAGTGGCACCTGGAGCGCTCAGCAGGTTCACAGCTAACGATGATGCGTCGTCCGGGCGGTCCGCACTGGGGGCAATGTCTGTTGACTAGTGGTTTCCTCCATTAACAGAAATGTGGCACGATTTGAATTGTGGGACCTGCTGACCACAGTGTAGGACTAAGGCAGTATCCGGCACACACATGACTCCGTGTTGCTGTGCCGCTGGATGCGCTGGGGGCCTGTGTCGCGGAGTCTGGAGGTCTCGGCGGTGGACTCGTGGCAGAGTGAGGTGCGCCGCCCTGGCAGACGCGTTGCCCATCACGGAAGAGAACCACGCCCAGAGCCCCGGCCTTTTTATCCGCACTCCTACGCCGGAGTGGCGTACGCCGGCCCAGCCCACTGCGCTTACGCTTACAGGGGGACGGCACAGCTACATGTCCAAGGTCTTCCCCACTGCCTGAGGTAACATGTTTGCGTCCACTGTCCACAACACTACAAACCCCAGCAGTATATGTCCACATGGACATGTCTGTGCTCTGCATTCTGTGGTCTGTCCAGCACATCACCGCCACACTTGGCATTGTGTACATTCTTCTTCATGGGTGAGTTGCCTCCTTCACACATACTTGGTTCCCACCTCTCCCCACATTCTGCACTTGTGTGGCTGAGGGGCCATGCTGTTTTCGGAAGGTCTGCTGTCTTGTCCTACGCTGCCTCGGTGGTAGTCTGGGGGGGACTGGAGGGGGGTCCTGGGGGTGGTGGCGGTGGGTGTTGTGGCCCTCTTGGGTCTCCGAGCTGCATGTTCATTGGCTCCATGGCATCTGTGGGTCTTCAGATGTGGCTCTGGGCTGGGCTCCCTTTCATACTGCAGGTAGTCGTCCTGCTTAGCACCAGCAGAAGGCAGGTGTTAAATCCCTGCAGCTAACGCGCCTTATCGCCTGTTCTTGGTTCGCATCGCAGAACTGACTGGTCGTTGAGAATCGCAAGAAAGTGGTGTTTTCCTGTGTTTTTGCACGGGAACGCCTACTCTGCATATCATTAGCGTTAGTTGTCGCACTCATCCGTGGCGATGATTTTTGTGGTAGCTATCGCAGGGAAACTGGCGATGTCGGCAGTTTGCACCAGCTTGTGAATAGGGCGAAAAATCTATCACCACTTTTGCGGCGCGAAAGTGCCGATAAATCGCCGATGAGTCCTTGAGAATATTCCCCTATGTCTCTAGTGACTAAACATCCACACTTCCCCTCACATATTTTACCTTTTGGTTTCATGCCTGCATTTATATCCTACCACTCATTTACTTCAGCCTGCTCTTCAGGAAAGGCCTTAATTTCAACAGCTCCTATTCAAACAAAATGGTGTGCAGTAGTGCTTCACTTTTGTCTCAAATACAAATTGTTCACAATAATTCTGTGGTAAAGCTGCAGTAGATTACTATGGAGTTAACTGACAGATGGCTGCTGGTGCTGGAAGTACATGTTTCACTCTGCATGTCAAAATGTTTTATTGAAATGGGAAAGGATGAGAGGCGGAGCTTGAAGCCGATCAAGATGAATGCTCCATGCAAGAGCTTCGGCAGGCACCAGCACCATGCTCCCCATCTAGCCGTCTACCGGTCCCCCCTACATTTGCACACAAACACCGCTGCTGGCCCTCGACCCCCTGCCTGCCCCGGAGGTGCCCTGGGGGGATTGGCACATGCTCCATGAGCCATTGGAGCTGCTGTATGGCCCGAACCATGCCCGCACCCTACAGTGCCATCACAGCCCATCGAGCCTGGGGTTGTCAGTACGCAATGCCCGCTGGATTGAAGCACGGGTCCCCCACCACTTCTACTGCCGTGTGGGGACCAGCGCTGCCCTCCACCTCCTTCCAGACCAGAGGAGACATCTGCAGATGGGACCTACATCACGGAAGAGCCCTGTGCTGCTGCCCTCATATGCACCACACCAGTACCAGACAGAGTAGCCCGGGCGCACGATACCCCTGTGGGGGAGACACACCTGGAGCATAGCCTGTGAGCAGGGGTGACAACAGAGGGGAGTGACACCCTCTGCGTGCCCACCCTGTCTAGGGCCGGCGGTGGCCAACAGAAGTGCAGACACCACTGAGGATACATTTCGGCCATCTACCCCCTTTCTGCTACACTATGTGGCCCAGCACCTGTTATCAGGGGGTGAATACCCTGCAGCCCTAGCCATATTTACTCCTGTGGAAGAGGCTTCCTGGGAGAAGAGTTCCATTAGCAGAGCTCCATCAGCCAGGCGGCAGAGATCTACTGCTTTGGGGACTGCTTTGGTGGGCCTGCTGTGGTACCCTGCCCCTTGAGAGGTAGGGGAGGCTGTGGGTGATCTTGAGGGAGGAGGCCTCTGGAACAAACAATCAGACCTTCCCAGTGCCTCCTGCTCGGCCCCCGCCCCAAGGCTCCTCCGACTGCCGCATCCGGTGGCACCCTGCCCCTTGAAAGGTAGGGGAGGCTGTGAGTGATCTTAAGGGAGGAGGCCTCCGGAACAAACAGACAGCCCTTTCTACTGCCTCCTGCTCAGCCCCCCGCCCCATGCCTCCCCCACCTGCCACATTCGGAGGCCACTGCTGTTTGTGGGGCTCACCAGAACCCACTGGCAGTGGACTGCTATGCATGTCGGCCCGGAGGAAACTTGCCTGCCAACTTCTTTTTTCCAAAGCAGTGCATTGCACACAGCGACCTGTGAAACCTCCCTCAGACGCATCTGGCTCCACCATGGAGACCCTCCACAAGGATATCTCGGTCATCGGCTCCATCCTCACTGCCATGGATGCCTAGATGATGTCCCTAATGACTAAAGACTATTAGGCAGACAGGAGGAGTCCTCCCTCCACACCCTCTTAGACACGGTAGACCGTAGGCTGGATGATGTGGAAGGCTGCTACGACCGCATACTGGACTTGGAAGGCATATCAACTTTTTCCTTCTTGGAGAGACAGCTTCAGGATCTATAGTGTCCCCGCGGAAGCGGAGAAAGCTGACATGGTAGGCTACCTTAAGTCACTGATGGCGGACTTTCTGCACCTCCAACTGCAAGAGAGCCTGGAACTACAATGGACCCACCGTGTCCACTCCCGCCGGCCTTCGAAGCCCAATTCTCCATGGCCTATCATTGTATGCACTGTCTTCAATCAACATATACGGGCCATCCTCTCTGCCACCATGTGCCATGCGGCACTCCTACTTGTCAATGTCAACCGCATCTCTTTCTCAGCTGGCTTTTCTGCCATTACAAATCCCAAATGAAAGCACTACTGGCACTCAGCCGCGCCTGCAGCGCCACGGCATCAAATACGGACTCATGGAACCCACCCGGATGGTGCTGGTTATCAATGGCTCCACGGGAGACTTCACAGACCGTGGAGACCTTGAACTGTTCCTGAACTCAATGGGCGACCCTTGCATGTACACTGCTGTAGAGGTCATGCCGGGCCCGTACTCCCCGAGAGGAAGCCCAAGTACCAGCCCAACCACATCCGCACTGGGAGGCCATTTTGGAGGGAGTCTGATTGGGAGGGCCTCCTTCAAATCATGGAGGTGCTTCAAAAGGACAGAGAGAGAGAGACAAATCCATATCATTATTGAAGCAGGGGGAACCAACCGGTTGCTCAAACTGACAGAGAGACTTAAGCACATCCTTTGCGTTGAAATGACTGCCTTGTTTTCTTTCTTTCAGCTTCTTGCTGAAGTCACTTCCTATCCCTATACCGCTCCCCTGTTTATGGCTTTTCACTTCTGCTGTCCTCAGGGGCCCCACTGGTGCATGCCCCCCGCCGTGGCTGCTACATCGTGCCCCTAGACATCCTTTCTGATGGGATGCTGTGGCCCCACACCCCCTTCCCTCCTGCGCGATCCACCCTTGGCAGAACCACTCTGACTACATGCAGGGGGACATCCTGCGTTAATTTGCCACGTCCAAGATTCTGGGTGTTCATGCTGCTTCCTACTTCCCTAACCTGTGTACACTCCCCCCATTTCACCATCACTTCGCTGTCTCTCCCCATAGAGGCATCTGATGACACTAGTAAAGGTGACCCCATCTCCATTGCATACTCTTTGCCACCACATTCCTGGCGGTACGATGGGGGCACAGAGCAGGTGCCACTGGCACAGTCTTGAACCAAAGCCAAGACTCTATCGCCCCAAGATCCCAATATGGATTTTCCTACCCCTAGTTACTTCCTTCCCCCACGCCTCCCACCCACGCAGCCTGCTAGTACAATAGGGACCTACAATCCATCACTCCACACAGCAAACATCCCGGACCCCCCCCAACTTCCGCCTCAGCATAATCGCCGAGTCCAGCATGACTGCCCTCGCACTGGAAAACACCTCATCCTCCCTGCCACAGTAACATTTCTCTCATCCCCTCAACCTTATTTGCATGAATGTTAATGGTATGTTCCACTACATCAAATGCAAGAAGATCCTGCACTAGTTACACGCTAAACGAGTGGACATTGCCAATCTATCTCAAGTCAAATATGTCAAGCTCAAGCGGGAATGTGTGGGCACAGTCCTTAGCAGCAGTTGATTGGTCCCCGATCACTCCTCCGCCTCCCCTGAGCATAACTGCTTCAAAAAATGCAGGGTGGCTATCCTCATAAAGAAATCACCACCCTGCAATGTCCTTAAGTCATGGGTTGACAATGGAGGCCACTGGATGTTGGAAAAGCTACAGATTCCTGACAGAATCATAGTAGTTGGTACAATTTATGCCCCCACCACCAGTAAATCCTGTTTCCTGGCTCAGCTTCCCAGACTCCTGTCCTCTCTCGGTAGAACACCAGTGGTGGTGGTGGCAATTGGAATCTGGCGCCAGACCCTATCCTGGACAGGTCAGGCAGGGAAGATCTTTACAATAGGCACAATTTTTGGGGACCTGGTGACTGACCATGCACTGGTGGATGTATGGTATTTAATGCAGCCAAGGGACAGTGAATATACCTTCCGCTACTGCCCACACAAGACTCATTCCCGGAATGTTTACTTCATGATCCACGGCCAGCTCTTACCACACGTCACCTCTTGTGACATCCTGGAGGCGCACCTCTCCAAACACAGCCCGGTCTTGCTCGGGCTCGGCATCAGACGCACTACACCACCCCGTCGTTGGTGCATGAAAGCCTTCACCTATCAGCAATCTGAGGGAATAAGCCATCTGCGCAATCATATACAGTCCACCTTCTCTGGAAATGAGGGCTCTGTGCCCTCCCACAGTGTTCTGTGGGCACAGACAAAGCAACACTCCATGATGGCGGACACTGCAACCGCAAACCATAAGGAACGTGCTGACAGGAACCTCCTAGAAAGAGAAATATGTGCTTTCACAGTGAAATACACAACCTCTCCCACCCAGTTTCTTTTTAAATGGCTTGAACTTGCCAAAATTTGACTGAACTCTCATTTCATGAAAGCTGCCGAAAAGGCATTCGTCAAACTGTATTTGCAGTGATATGACCATGGAGAAAAAGAGGATAAGCTCTTGGCTGCCCAGATCCACCAAAAGGCATCACATCTAGCTATACCGACAATACGCGATCAAAAGGGGTCATTGCTTATACACCCATGTGACATTGCCTCCTGTTTCTCTTTCTTGTATGTCTCCCTCCACACCGCCGAACTAGGGGCCACAGTAGAACAATTGGACACCTTCCTGGCCCCCCTCCACCTGCTGGTCTTTCTAATGACGGCAGTGACCTATTATCAGGAACCTTCACTGAAGACGAAGTTGCCAACGTGATAGCAGACCTTTCAACGCGTAAATCCCCAGGGGAGGATGGGTTCCCAAGTGAATATTACAACGCAGGGACTGGGTCTTTTCAGGAGGCCACAAAGGCAGGTACGGTGGGAGCTATTTCCAATAAAGTCACTATCACCCTTCATCCCAAGCCGGGTAAGGACTCCCTAGATTGCACCAGCTACCACCCGTTATTGCTGCTTCAAGTTGACACAAAGATATGACTATGGTACTGGCCGCCTGCTTAGGCAAAGTAATACCCCTGCTGATCCATGAATCTCAAGTGGGCTTTGTGCCGGGCCGCAGCTCCCAAGACCACCAATGGTTGCTGTCTCACTTTTTATGGCAAATGATGGGCGTATTGCTTTCTCTGGATGCTGGGAAGGCATTTGATCGTGTTGACTGGCGTTTCTTTTTACATGTCATGCCCCACATAGGCTCGGGGGCGGCTGAGGCCACTTGTGGTGGACTTATATCAGAACCATTCTCAGTCGAGTGAGGCACCCATCAGGGATGCCCCCTTTCCCCCTTATTATTCCTTATTGCCCTGGAGCGCCTGGCAGCAGCGCTCCGGCACTCATAGGCAGTGTAAAATATCCCTATGACTGTTGGAGAAGTTAAAGCATTTATCTATGTGGATGTCATCTGACTTCTCCAGTACCACCCTCGAACCTCGATAGCAGCTGATAAGTCACGTCAATTACTTTTAACACCTGTCAGGGTATAAAATTAAATGGACAAAGAGTGAGGCCCTACAAATATCCAGCTCGACCACCGAAGATTGTAACCACATGTAGTGCAGTTCCAATTTCCCTAATAGGCTCTGCACATTGGAATAATATACCCTATAGGTTTGACATAGGACTGAGGTCGGTATGTCCCAATCGAGTATATTAAACTTAATTACTTTGTGCCAGCTAACTCAGAGGCCACTAGAAACTCCTTGTAAACAAGAAGGGAGTAGTTTCTGGCAACTGCATAAACATGACAACTTTGTTTCCCTTTAGAATCGGAACACTTCTCAGAATCGTGGAAACAATAGATAACAGTTTCACTCAGCTAATCGTGCATGCTTAGTTTCCTCAGAGTTACACAGAAAGAATAGACGGGCGTTTCAATAAAAGGTTTTATTGAACAGTCTTGTTTCTCGTGTAAGAGATATGAGCTGTTATGATCACAAGACAGTATGCAAGATATATAATGTACAGCGTAAGCAGTAGAAATAAATAATACAGCGCTAGCATTATCTTTTAGCATATATTCACGTACATAAATAACATGAGCTAAAAATGCGAGTACTCATACGATGCTTCTCTAAGCTAGTTCTACCCCAATGTACCTAACCTAGTCTAGGTGTAGGGAAAGGTAAGAAGTAGGTGAAGTATTCTCTAGTATGGTATACTAAGAGTATGTTAAGTCTAGTATGCCAAGAGTCCCTCTAGGTTCTAGTCAGCTCCATACCTTGAGAATGAGAGAGGTGGGAATCTCCTGCCGGATCTCAAACTCTAACACCCCGCGAAGGGAGTCAGAACACTGGAAGCTGGATTCTTCTGCGAGCAGGAATGACAGCGTCTTCTCAGTGCGTCAGGCCGGGATACGGGCTCCTCTGAAGTCGAGGTCTCCTCTAACTTGCTTGGGCAAGGGAAGGTATATTTATACCTGGTAGGTGCCTTGGAATGTTAGCATTGACGTGAAGTCGGACAGAGGAAGACGTCAGGAATGAACCCTTAAGGTATAGCGGTTCATGCATAATAGATGAGTTCTTGGAGAAATCAATAATCCTGTGCTAGGGGAACTCCCAAGAGCTTAAGGGTCTGGTTTCTAAGAACTCGTTGTGACGTTAGGGTGGACGGATGTCGGTGACCATGCCTGTATTTGGAGTGCACGGCTAATGCCTAAATAAGGACTGGGATTCTATGCCTATATAAGGGCAATGCGAATTGTGCCTATATAAGGACATGTTTCAGGAAAACCTATATACGGACACCTAAAGCGGAATACAACACCCACTCCACTTTCGAATGAACTATAATACTAAATGCTAAACATTAAATGCTAAACATTAAACTGAGTACCACATGTTGCTAAAAACATTTCTAAAAGCAGTTTAAAATAAACTGAAGATTAAAATAAGTTTAAAAGAAGTTTAAAATAAACTGTTGAATGCAATAGGTACTGTACATTTTAAAGCATTTTTTCATTCTAAGCATATAGTGGAAATAAATGCAACATGAATGAATAGACAGAAATATATACATATGATGAAATGGTTGACAAGTTTTCAAAAATCAAAGCCATTGCATATCATGGTATTAAATGAAAGTTTAGAACAATAAGGTGACAATGTGTCCCTGGAAGTATTCAAAGAAGTCCGTTTTATAAGAATAGTTCTACTGTAAGCAGATTGTTTTGCCATATATTTAAAAAAAAAAAAAAAAAAAAAAAAGTTCAATTTTAGGAAGAGTTCCAAGTTTTGAAAATATGAAGGCCAGATTTCATTGCGTCCCTGGTACACTGTGAGCCAGTGTATGGGTCTGGTGTAAACACAAAATCATCAATTTCTGTAGACAAAAGATCGTCTACCGATGTCGGTGACAGTTGGAATACCTCATTTAGAAGGTTAACTGCACAGAGATGTGAAGCATCGCCTTCAGCATAGGATGCCGCAGCAATGTTCGCGTCCGTTGTTACCTGTGTGCCTGTTGATTCATCTCGTACCTCAGCAGCAGCAGGAAGCGTCTGTGAGATCTCAATGAATGCCGTCATCAGGATTGGTAGCCTCTGGGGACAAGACAGAGCATGGGCCGTTACCGGGTCCAGCAGAGTATCGATATCCGTTGGCATGACTGATGGGAGTGTTAGACAGGTGTCTAGCACGCATTCTTCACCGCAAAGCAGGCAGCGTAGAACAGGTAAGATGCAATCTTGCCAGATTGGTCTGAATGACAGAAACCAAGTTGTATTAGGTTCCCGTAGACGAGGTATGCCCAAAAGTGGCACTATGCGCTCACGGCACTTCCGTTCTAGGAGAGCTTTCTCCACATCGCTCGGAGTGATGTCGGCGGATAGGCTTGCCATAGCGTAATAGTAGGAACAGAAATAGGATTCCTGCAACAAGTGCTAGAATTAATGGCACACCACCAAACACCGAATGTGCGAAGTTTGGGATGATTCCGAGGACTGCCTGGAAGGGTGCTAACAGTCCTGAATAGATGGTCTTAAATACATGCACAATACCGCTCGTATCAGACATGTTAAAGATACGTCCCATCATTTCTGCGAAATGTATAGGGCAGTTTGTACGAATTAAAGCCTGTATCTCAGCCGAAGTCCTTGCAATTTGTAAATCATAGATTTCTTTGGCCGAGGTCAAAGGCACGGTCTGTTGCAAAAGCATGGCTTTCATTCTGCTTAAAGTATCAAAACATATAAAAGAAACATTCAATGAAGGCCATAAAGGCGACTCCCTGACTGTGTCTATTGGGGGGAACAATACTTGCATACAGCAAGTAACCCTGGAGTCGACCGTTACCAGATATGGGATGCGTGGCAACATGCCACAGCAACTCTGATCATTCAACATGAGGTAACTCCCGTTAGAAAGTTGGCCAAACGTTGGATTAATCACAGTAGCTGGTGTACCCTGCTGGTGGCAGGACAAATTTGCCACAGAACCATTACAAGCCCCGTGTAAAGAAATGTCCTGACATATGAGTGAACCGCTTAGTGCATTTTCACAATGTGTACCGCTTAGAAACACTTCACGATCCCCACTCCAACATCTGTATTCGTAAGGTAAATCCCAGGATGTCTTAATGTATTCTTTACCCAACCTTTCATATTTGCCTGCTTGCATTTGTTTGAGGCAATACTGAAACTGAAAAGTAGTGACAGGCAGAGTGATTTTGCCATGGATAAGCCATTCTGTAGCTGGTTTTTCTGCTACCGTAAATGGTAATTTTTCCAGTTTTTCAATGCTCAGCACTGTATACTTTGCTCCCCTTTGCGCCAGTTCGATCTGTTTATCAGTTAGATTGTATTCTGCAAACAGAGCCGACGTGTTGATAAAACGCCAAGGCACATAGCCTGCACGCAAAGATTGCAGCGTCCAGCTTAATAACATAATAGAACGTAACTGAGATTGGCCTTGTTGTAACATGGCTAAATCTTGTTCCAGTATGTCAATAGCAGAGGATACAATGTTGTCCAATGAATAAATTCTGGATGACAAAGTTGTTAACCCATTGTCGACCACAGAGAGAGTTTTCTCTAAGTTAATACGATCAAGTTCACGTATTCGTTCTGCGGCCTCTGCCTGTGAAACCTTCCATATCTCATTATAAGCAGCATAAATGCCGGCATATATGAAACCTTTTTGACACGGTTTTCTTGGTCCTAACAAGAATTCCCTAAGGTCTGCGTCTTCTTTAAGTAAAGATAAGTGTTGTTTCACATCCTCAAGTGTAGATTTTTGTTGCCAGTCGATGCACAATTTTCCTACACTGTATGTTGTTACTACCCCCGGATGTTGTCTTTGAACGTATCGTGGGTCTGGCCTATGGATAGTAAAGCCCTGTCTTCTATTCAGGAATCTTTCTTGACAGATGTTTGTGTCTGTAGGCCAGAGTAACCAGTTTTTCCAATCAGGATCTGTTCTGTTGGTTTGTAGGATTGTGTCAACTGTAACCGCTGCCTGTGTAGTGTTATTACTTGCAGGTGTTGGTACAGAAGGTGTTTTCATGTCTTTGATCTTGGCTAAACCAAGGCAAGACGTTTGTTGCACAGTGTCATTCAAAAACATTATTTGCTGAGGGATGATACATGCTCTAAACAAAGCTTCTGTCCCCTGTACTTGCCAATCTTTAGAACCCCAGACAGATTTTGTGTCTATTGTGTCTTTCCAAAATTCAAATCCATGTCTAGACAATTGGGTAATAAATGCTGCAGAGTAAATCTGTTTTGTATTTGTCAACATAATTTTCTGTCCTGTTTTGTTTACATTTTTATAGTAAAATGTTTCTGGATCAGATGTATTGTACCCTGAAAGATAGGCAAACTTTTTAGCAAACGTTTTTGAACTACCTTTTGGTGGTGTAGGACAATGTTCCCATTGGTTAAACATAAACACATTTCTAGGTGTTGCAGATTTATGCAAGAAATGATGACCATAGTGGTTATAGCAATAAAGCTGGTCGTAGTCTGACGAACCCTCTAAGTATTCATTGTTAGAGAATGCAACAGACTTTTCTAGATCAGACATCATATCATTTACAGTCTCAAAGTCCCAATCATCAGAATAGGTACTGGAGGTAATAAAATCACTTGATGAAATTTTAAATAAATGTGGAATGTTCAAAAGTTCCGTAGGGCCGAAGATATCGAAATCGGTTTTGTCCCACACTATACCATCCTGTATAGGAACGGCTGTGATGTTCACTGCTGACAAGTCTCTTGCTTCACGATGTGATGATTTGTATGGTTTCAAAAGTAAGTTTACATTTTTACTTTCAATGTCCAAACGGATGTATCTGCCATTTATAAGCATGCTGATAGTCATAACCAAAGCTAGCCAAAGCAGAAAGAAAAATATTCCAGAAATAATCCACAGTTCAATCCATGGTGAAACCAGATAAGTCTTTTTCAGAAAATGAAAAAAGTCTTGTACTTGCTGTTTGAAAGTTTTTGATGCTGGCGTCGTTTCAGGCTCACTCGGATCCTCAGAAAACGTATCAAAGTTAATGAAGTAGCCAGAAGCAGTTCGGTCAATTGTTGGAATTGCATCAGGATTTGTTAAAATCGCTGGAACCAGTTGATCACTTGTTACGTTGGTGTAAACAGGTGTATTTGGATGAACTGTTACTTGAGTTTCAAGCGGGATGAGCTCCATAGCATTGTTGCTTAGTCCTTCATCTGTTACTGCTGAATTCTCGATGGTTATCAGTCTTTCAGTCTGAACCTCTTGGATAGTAGCGAGAGGAGTGCGTCTGCTACTAGGTCGGAGTCCACGAGGCCTACTATTTAGTATTGGCCACATACTGTGGTTTGATGAGGTCGATTGACACAAATCTTTTCTCCTTTTTTCCAGCAAGGGGCGGCAGAAGTACTGTTCTTGTTCCGTGAATGGCTAGGACAGGTACTGGTTGTCTGTAAGAAGGTCCAAATTCCTTCTTGTCCGCAATCTTCTCTCTGACTAGATCCCCAACTTTTGGGATCCAGACAGGCCTTGCTGGGACTGCCGGTTTTTCCCCAGTGGTGGTTGGCTTCAGGAACACGTTGCTTTGTTTCGATCTTAGTTCATTTAGATCCTGTAAAACAGCCAAACGATCTTTGATATCAAAGGGTTTATTTTCCACCACTGTGCCTTTACATTCGAGATCAGGAACCCACATTTTGTCCCAAATAGGACCTCATATGGAGTGACCCCCCTAGAGAACTTCTTGGCAAATTATTTAATGAGCGTTGGACCCCATAAAGATGTTTGACCCACCCATCACTCGAACCTAATACTCTAGCTGTTATAGACTGCTTTATGTCCCGGTTTTTCCTTTCCACAACAGAATTTCCCTCAGGATGAAACGGAGAGGAGTACCGCAATGCTACACCCAAACTGGCCATGGCTTCTTTGTAAGCCCGAGAGCTAAACGCAGGGCCCTGGTCAGAATGTAGTGTGCCAATTGCGTATGTGGCGATAAAGACTCGCAAATCTTTTATAACAGTTCGAGCGTGAGCCGAGCGCTGAGGCCATATCCATAGGAACCTTGACTTAGTATTTGCGGGATTGCATTTGTCCAAAAGGACGCCTGCGCGTAGATAGTTTAATGCTATCTAACAATGGTGTCTGTACTGGGCAGGCTACTTCGTAGCATGGTGTCTGGTGGCGTTCTGCATCACGCTGTTTATTGCAGTCTATGCAGTCATCAATGAAGATGTGAATCTGTGTATTCATTCCAGGCCACCAGTACATCTCTTTTAACGTCAATATTGTTTTAGAGATCCCTTGATGTGACAGACCCTCCCCCAGATGTGCTTCATAAATTAAAGCTGCTCTACGTTCCATGTTTGGAATTACCCTATCCCCCACTCCAGGGATTCGAGCAAAAGGAACGTTGTTCGCATCAATTACATAAGAGTACTTGAGTGGAAACTTCTTTGGTAACGCTGCACCACTGCCTTTGCTTGAAGCATTGACAGCCAACAATATCTCACTGTCTATTCTCGTTTTTGAACGAGTGATCGCAGCTACGGAAGCCGTCTGAACAGCCCCCTTTGTGGCTTCGTCAGCCAATGAATTCCCTGCAACGTGAACGCCATCACGTTGATGACTCAGCGTGTGTATCACGTGAGCCTTTGGTAGTTCGTTTTTTAACTGAACTACTTGTTCCCAAAGCGTTTTATGCTTTATTGTGCCACCTTTTGCATCTTTGAACCCGTTTTCAAGCCAATTCTGTATATATTCATTATACGACTGAACACAGTAGAAAGAATCGCACACTATTAGTGTGGGGAATTCGCGATCTGTACTTTCAAGTGCCAGTTTGAATGCTTGTAGTTCAGCTCGCTGAGCTCTGCAATCTCCTAGAGATTGAGTTTTAGTGACCATTGGTCTGAAGTTACCATCTTGCATGCGACCTTTAACGATTGCGCATGCTGCACTGTAAGCTTGCTTACTCCCTGTAGCGGGTTGTGCGGATCCGTCAGTGTAAATTATAAATTCGTACTGATCTAGAGGCAGAATTTCAGTGGGCAGAGGACATTCATGTTCATATTGCAGGAACGCTTGTGTTTTTAGATCAGGATCAAAAACATATTCAACAGCTGTTGCAGCAAGAGAATTAACCCATTGTATCCATCTAGGATGTAAAGCTTTTGCATTCGGAATGCTTGCTTTTGTGACCGCCTCTAAGGCTGGTACTGGAGTTACGACAATAATGCGTTTCCCTTGGGCTAGAGCTCTTGCTATTGCTACAGCGGTTTGAACTGCTGTCAGTATTTTTTCTGTTGAAGTGAAGCGCATTTCTGCTTGTGTATACAAATGGGATTTGTATGCTATTGGTACTTTTTCACCCTCATTAAATGTTAAGTAGGTGAATCCACATTGACCCGAAATTATTCGGATCACTAAATTGCCTTGACTTACGCGTGTTTGTAAGTGACTTGTTGCTAACATGTTAGCTTGGAGTGAACGCAAGATTCCTGTGTGTTCCTGTGTCCAATGTTTGATTGAAAAATCAAAATCAGGTTTGATTAATTCGTAGAGAGGTTTAACCCTTTCTGCGTAATTTAGAATGTATGTCCTTCCAAAATTTAGGAAACCCAAGATGGATTGTAAGTTTTTCAGTGTTTTTGGAGGTTGGAGCAGCGCACACTGTTCTAAAAAGTTAGCTGCCAGGCTCTTGCCTTCACTTGAAAGCTCATATCCTAGGAAAAGGACATTGAGATGGGCAATTCTGGATTTTTTAAAGTTGAATTTATAGCCCTCAGAGGCGAAGCCCAATATAATGGTACTCACCCTGTTCAAGTGCCTATCTAGGTCATCGTCTGTCAGATAGATGTCATCGACATATGACAATGCCTCATTATCATAAATTTGTAGTAACTCTGTTACCCTCGCTGAGAATAACCCTGGGCTGTTCTTGAACCCTTGTGGGAGTCTACAAAATTGATGCTGGGTTCCCATTATTGAGAAAGCTGTTAAGTACCTGCTTTCAGGTGCTATGTTTTGACAAAAGAAACCATTTGAAATGTCTAATGTGGTTTTGTATTTTTTGCGCACAATGTTATTCATTAATGCTGTACTATGTGCATTTTGTACTGCAAATGTTTTTGAACAAGTGTTCAAGTGTCTGTAATCCAATACTAGACGATATGTATTGTCTGGTTTGGATACAGGAAACAAAGGATTGTTCATTGAGGAGGTGCATGTTTCAATCACCCCTTGGTATTCAAGTTGATCTAAGATCTCCCTGACCTGTTTTTTAGCTTCTTGCTTTATTGGGTACTGCCTTTGTGCAGTAGGTTCATTTTTTAGATGTATTTTGTGGTGAGGTGAGTCCTCATCCCATCCTACATGATTTTTGTATAATGCTGGGGCCTGGGCAACTGCCCATTTCCTGGCATAAGTATATTTTAGGTGAATTGGAATATGGTTGGAGAAGGCAGGCATAATAATGTCCTCACCATGTGGGCACTCCCTGACAAATTGTGGTGGCCAGTCTTTTTCTGCTAGAAGTATATCATAACCCCTTGAAAGTTTCTCCCAAAAGAGTGTTTTCACCTTTCTTGGTATGTCTCCCTCCATTCGGAGTGTTATTTCATATAACTTTTGTGGAGTACTAACCCTGGTGTCTACAGTCTCTACTGTGATGTACTCATTCAAGTCCACTGTCTCCAGAAGTTCCTTCAGGTTCTGGTGAGCTATTGTGACTTCTGCTGCATTGTCCAGCATTGTCTGAGCCCATTCTCCGTTCTTGAGCTGTGTTCTCAGTATTCTCGGCATGTCTGATCTTCAGACCTGCTACCTTCTTTTTTGAGAATTGAGGTTTTGATTTATTTTTCTGATCATGTTTGTCGTCTTTGGATTTCACGCGTTCTTCTCTATGTTCTGACCGTCCTCTTCTTTCCGATGTCTGTGACGATATCTGAAAGGTACGAGAGGAACGTGTATCAGTATTTTGATACCTGTCAGGCTTTCTTAAATTATCCCTATTCCTGAGGTTATACCTCCTTTCAGAGGGCTCCTTTTGAGGAAACCTACCTCGGGATTGAGAACGTTTCTCGTTTGAATTTTGTTTATTAGTTTCCCACTTTTTTTTAGAAGATGTAGGATTTTGTTTAATAGAGTCCTTCTCAGGACTTTCAGATAGTTTTGGCTTCAATGGTTTTCCACCCAAACTATCTCTGCCTAAATTCTGCATAAGATTGTTCTATTATTCTGGGTAGTTCAGTTTGATGTTCTGTTACATCAAATTCCCTTAATCGTTGGCGGATCGCCACTGATGCTGCCTCCCCTTTAATATTCGATAATATTATTGTTGAGACCTGGTCGAAGTTTTTCAGTAATTTCATACCTAAATTCAGAGCAGGTTCTGCCCCGTATTCGTTTTGAATTTGTTTCAGGACATCTGGTATTACTGCAATTGATGGAACACCATGTGTTTTAGTATAGATGGCAGCAAAGACTGCGTCCCAAGTGGTGCAATCTTCCAGTTGTGGTATGATCCCCATTGGTAAACAGATTGTTAGAATTCTGTGTTTCTCATAAGGGCTAGTATTTGGAAATACTGCTTCAATTTGAGTAATTTTTTGAGCTATCCAGAATGGAATTTGCTCACGTTTTGTGGGCATTTTACCCATAACTGCGTATAAAGTCTGTGGAGTAATTTTTAGTGTATTCCCCTGTTGAGGGGTTTGGTTTGGAATGGTCAATGGTGGTTGGACTGTGAAAGTCCGCATGACATATTGGACTAATTGTCTGTAAATTTTTATTAACTCTGTAAGTTGAGTAAGTAATTCCTCGTCTGACATTATATCGAGGTCAGGGTGAGGAGTGTAGCCGGCTAGAATCGGCCATGTTGCTCCTGGTCTACCTAGTGGACCGAGCCTGGTAATGTTCCTGTGATGTTTTAGGGCGCCTTTAAACCAGAGCTGATGCTCCTGGTATGTTAGTGGAATTTCAATATCCTCGAAAGGAATATATTCCTCTGGTGGTTCATCTTCTTTGTAGAAGTGAAACACTCTTGTTACTGGATTTGATTCTGGGAATAATATCCATGAATAGAATACCTCTGTCTGAAAGGATTTGTGTGCCTCTATCACGAAAACTGCTCTACCCCCTCTTGGTGATAGGCCGTGTTTTATAGGTTTTAGAGTGATGGCTCTTCTTAAGTTTGGAGCGATGTCTATAACACCCTCCTCGCTTTCATTTAAACCGGTAAAGTTAAAAGCTGTTACGACTGGTTCAGCCGCAGCTACACCGTTCCCGGTGTCATTGTCCCCGTGTATGGACATTTGTTTTTTGAAAAATGTAGAACAAGTTTCAAGGAAACAAAAGATAAGGTGCACAATATTTTGGAACACTGTATCCTTCAACGTTGAACAAACCAAAATAGCTAATATATAGGGTTTTTTGTCCTATTTCGCTTTGGCGGATATTTAACCCTACCCACTCCAGACATCTTATGGAGTATGTGAGTAGGGGTCTCTGAGAGAAAAGCACGACTGAGTTACTCAGTATCTAGCGTTAAATTAGTGCCTTACCAAACCGTTGGGCGCCAGGTAGTGTAGTTCCTATTTCCCAAATAGGCTCTGCGCATTGGAATAATATACCCTATAGGTTTGACATAGGACTGAGGTCGGTATGTCCCTATCGAGTATATTAAACTTAATTACTTTGTGCCAGCTAACTCAGAGGCCACTAGAAACTCCTTGTAAACAAGAAGGAGTAGTTTCTGGCAACCGCATAAACATGACAACTTTGTTTCCCTTTAGAATCGGAACACTTCTCAGAATCGTGGCAACAATAGATAACAGTTTCACTCAGCTAATCGTGCATGCTTAGTTTCCTCAGAGTTACACAGAAAGAATAGACGGGCGTTTCAATAAAAGGTTTTATTGAACAGTCTTGTTTCTCGTGTAAGAGATATGAGCTGTTATGATCACAAGACAGTATGCAAGATATATAATGTACAGCGTAAGCAGTAGAAATAAATAATACTGCGCTAGCATTATCTTTTAGCATATATTCACGTACATAAATAACATGAGCTAAAAATGCGAGTACTCATACGATGCTTCTCTAAGCTAGTTCTACCCCAATGTACCTAACCTAGTCTAGGCGTAGGGAAAGGTAAGAAGTAGGTGAAGTATTCTCTAGTATGGTATACTAAGAGTATGTTAAGTCTAGTATGCCAAGAGTCCCTCTAGGTTCTAGTCAGCTCCATACCTTGAGAATGAGAGAGGTGGGAATCTCTTGCCGGATCTCAAACTCTAACACCCCGCGAAGGGAGTCAGAACACTGGAAGCTGGATTCTTCTGCGAGCAGGAATGACAGCGTCTTCTCAGTCGTCAGGCCGGGATACGGGCTCCTCTGAAGTCGAGGTCTCCTCTAACTTGCTTGGGCAAGGGAAGGTATATTTATACCTGGTAGGTGCCTTGGAATGTTAGCATTGACGTGAAGTCGGACAGAGGAAGACGTCAGGAATGAACCCTTAAGGTATAGCGGTTCGTGCATAATAGATGAGTTCTTGGAGAAATCAATAATCCTGTGCTAGGGGAACTCCCAAGAGCTTAAGGGTCTGGTTTCTAAGACCTCGTTGTGACGTTAGGGTGGACGGATGTCGGTGACCATGCCCATATTTGGAATGCACGGCTAATGCCTAAATAAGGACTGGGATTCTATGCCTATATAAGGGCAATGCGAATTGTGCCTATATAAGGACATGTTTCAGGAAAACCTATATACGGACACCTAAAGCGGAATACAACACACAGCTATCCTGTACGACGGGTGCCAATGGGGCTCACCTGCTTGGGAGTCAAGATCAACAAAGGTCTTGGAAGGTGGAGGACAACCTGCTCCCGGAGGTTGATCACATGAAACGGGATTTTCAGAGGTGCTCGCTTCTGCATCTCTCTCTATGGGGTAGAGTACAGACTGTTAAGATGACAGTGGCCCCTCGTTTAAATTACTTGTTTGAAATGCCGCCCTTATCAATGAATACCACAGGCCTTGCTTGTAAACATAAACATGGATATCCGTGCCTACATCTGGAGTGGGCGGAAACCTAGGCTCCGAGTGACCCATCTCTGGGCAGATACAGAGGTGGGTGGGCTGCGATTGCCCCACTTGAAATCATACTACCTAGCGTTCTAATTCAACCAAATCACAGCCCACTTGAGCCCTCAACGGGACACCCCATTGTGGACATGGCTAGACCATCACCTAATTGGTGTCCCGTCCCACCCCCTGCCACCGTATCTGTCTTCCTCTCACAGGGCGAGAGCTTCTAATCCAATTCTGGTACAGAATGCAATGGCATTGAAGGAGGCGCACAGATTAGTGGGCTTGCCCTCTTTTCTGCACCTCGGCCCTACGCATTTGTGGCACGTCGTTCTACTGGGAGTCCTGGAATGCATGTGAGTTGAACTCTGTAGACCAAATTATGATGACAACCTACTTAAGATTTTCCCGGCACTCCAAATGGAATTAAGTCTCCAATCCACAGACCATTGACATTATCGCCTGCTGACACACTGTCTCCAGGCTTCCCTTGGGCCGGTAGCGATGGGACTTCCCAACTCACCTGTCCTCCAATACCTCCTCGTCCTGGGACGTTACCGGGGTGTGGTCTCAGGCCTCTACGGGGTTCTTTCTAAATTCTTTCATTCTGGTCCATCGATTACTGCAACACAATTGTTGTGGCAGATGACGTTATGCAAAACCTACAGAACCCTGTTCAACTCATACAGCACTGCACATAGGCTGTATCAGCTCCCTAGAGCCTTCTGTGTATCCAACAGCTTCCACAACAAGTTATCTATATACTGTTTGTATGTTGTTCATGATATGTGAAACCTAAAAAATACCTCAATTAACAAATGTTGCAAAGAAAAGGAATGGGGAAGGAAGATATTTGAGAACTCTTAGAAATTTTTACCTCATTAGCTTTCTACAATACCAACCATACAGTTCTATGGCAAAAAGACCCTCATTTTCTCATTTACTGCAGTATCTTCTGTAGGAAATGCTTTCAGTTTTACCGCTTTGATTTCATCAAGATGGTGTTCAGGTGTTCCACGCTTTTGTCATAAATACGTTTGCACTTTAGTTGCTCCTGCAAACTTTGTGGTAAAGCTGCAGTTGATTTGATCACAAGGAAGTTAACTGATAGGCTCCCCAAAGCTAGCTTCACAAACCTGCCAAAGGACCAGGATACTCTGGCAGGTGATAGTGCGCTATAAAAGTAAACATGACATAACAGGCTGCTGCCGGTGTTGAAAGTACATGCTTGACTCTGCATGTCAGAATGTCTTTCTGAAATGGATGAGGAAGATATGTGAGAACTCATAGTAATCGTGTCCTTATTTTAGCTTTCTAGAGCACTACCCATCATTTCCATGACAGAAGAACCCCTCCCCCCATTGTGTTCATTTCTAAAGGAAATGCTTTACGTTTTACAGCTTTGATTCAATCCGGATGGTTTCAATGTTCCACAGTTTTGTCATACATACTGAATCTTAGTGCTCTAGTTGTTCATGAGAACACGGTTGGAAGTTGCAGTAGGACACTGGAGAATCTGATGGGCTGTTGCTGTATATGTTTTACTCAGAATGTCAAGCTTTATTCTCACAGGGCAGAGGAAGATAATGTGATCTTATAGAATATATGCTCTCAATTTAGCTTCTGGAGCACTTTCCATAACCATTGTAAGAAACTGGTCAACTGGTTGTGGGAGGTGAAACCCTACTCAAGCTGCAAACCACTATTGCTTTCAGGGTAAAACACAAGCAAGCCCCAGTCCTTCTTACTCAGCAGGAGGGCAGCAGGCTAGCACAACAGGGAAGGAGAGTGGCAGTCTTTCTTGCTGCAAAGCAGTACAGCAGTCCTTCTCCGGTCCAGATGTGTAGTGAAGAGTTGGTGCCTGAGGTCCACTATTTATACATGGTGCCAACTTTGAAGTAGGAGAAGTTTCCAGAGACTTCTACCCCCCTGAGGTTTCATGCATTCCCTTCCTGCAGGGGGGACATTCCCTGCTGCAGGGAAAGCTGGGCACACAAAATACCAGTGACAAACTATGTGATTGTATTCAGGTAGATACTTTGTGATGTGCAAGTGTGGTAGATGACAGCCCCCCCCACGTTAGGTCAGAGTGGCTCATCCTGCCAACACCTAGCTTTCCTTTGTCTCACTGTCTGGGAGCAATACACAAAGGCCAACTGCCAGCTACACCTAGACAGACAGCAGGCACCAAATGGTTAGGGCAAGAAAATGCCACTTTCTAAAAGTGTTTTTTTCAGAATTGTGACTTAAAATCCATATTTACCATTAAAGACAGTTTTAAAATTACAATGCCAAAGACACCACACTTGATATTCCTTTCTGCTCCCAATTGGAATTTATCGCTTATTAAATGTAATAAGGTAACCCAATGTTACCCTATGGGAGAGGTTGGCCTCACAGAAGTGAAAAACAAATTTAGGGGTTTTTCAGTACTAGGACATGTAAAACTTACAAGTACATGTTCAACTTTTTAAATACACTACACCCTGCCCTGGGCTGTGGCGGGTCAACTCTAGGGGTGACTTATATGCATTAAAAAGGAAGGTTTATGTCTGGCAAAAGGTTTATTTTTTCAGGTCGAAATGGTAGTTTGAAACTGCACACACTGGCTGCAATGGCAGGCCTGAGATGTTTAAAAGGCTACTTAAGTGAGTGGCATAACCAGTGCTGCATGCCCTCTAGTAGCATTTAATTTACAGACCCTGGGCACATGTAGTTCCTCTTTACCAGGGAGTTACAAGTAAATTAAATGTACCAGTTGGCTGTAAGCCAATTCCACCATGTTTAAAGGAGAGAGCACAAACACTTTAGTACTGGTTAGAAGTGGCAAATTGTGCAGCGTCCTAAATGCCAACCAAAACGGGTTCAGAAAACAGGAGTATGAAGGCAAAACGTTTGGGGATGACCCTGCGGAAAGGGCCAAATCCAACAACCACTATGAGAAAATCTTCAGAGAGAATAGTTTTTTCCAAAAATGGTTCATGAAATCCTAGCAGAGGGTCAGATTTTTTCAGAGAGTAATATAAACTTAGAACACATCACAATGTCCTAAAATTAGTATGGCACCACCAGCAAATGATTTATATGTAGACTGAAATATATTATCACCCTTTAAAAGAGCTTATTTTTGTGGCTCTCAAAACCTGGCATTCAGTACAATACATTTCAATAGCACCATGTCCCCGAGTCCTGTAATAGCTGTCACAACATGTTGTCCATGCTGGGGCCAGCCAATCAAGGGGTAAGGTCTCTTTGGGACAACCCCACTTGCCCCTCATGGTCAGGGGTTGCTCACATTGCCCCCGTATATATTTTAAATTTGTTTTCAGGATGCACAGACCATGCTCCTTAGTCCTGTAATGGTACAGCTCCCAGCGTTTGGCAGAGTCAAGCACGAAGAAATGTTTGGGAAGCTGGACGAGAGTTCCCAAGAGCTTCTCCACATTGAGAAGGCTACCCCGGACGAGGAAGACCTGAGACAAACCGGGGAGGAGACTCCTAGTCGTGGAGTCCTAGAGCCACAGAGCAACCGCAGACAAAGCCTATTGACCCGCCGTGCTTCAGGAGGAGTGTAGCTATGCCAGGTGTGTGGACAATTACTTAACAGATGAGGTGGGCTTCAAAGATAGGGAAAGTAAAGCGAAAAACTGACAGAACTAATCATTTATGTTAGACGCAAGAACCCTTTGATTTTTCTTTTGTTGTTTCCACTTCTCTTCCTCAGTTGCAAATTGTTTGGTGAAATTTTTATCACAGTCACTGGAGCAGAAAAGAGGTCTATCTCGTCCCTGTCATTTTGGAGAAAGGGGTGACTTAGCCTGGCATGTTTTATTTTTCTGACACTTAATAATCTCACATTATAGATAACTGAGATAGTTAAACACCATAAAACTAACCACACGAGAAGAGAGTGACATACAATTATTACGTGCACTTAACTCTAGTATCCTTTCTGTCAAGGGTGTCGGTGGTTGGGAGCTCTGAAGAACTTAAAATCAAAGAAGAACCACAAAGAAGACTAATTAATTCAAATGGAACTAGTGCTTTTGTGTTAAAACAAATAAAATTCCTATAATTGAAATAATGATTCTTGAATTACTTCCCGCACTAAGTGACACATGCATTACATGATTTTTACATTCCTACCTGCTGGCTAAATGTAGTTCTATTTTTTACAGAGATGTTTGCTGAGGTTGTCACTTTTGTCATTAAATAACGATCCAGGTACTTGATTTATTTTCTGCTGATAAAGTTACATTTGTTAATTTTTAAATTATATTTCTTAAGACAATACATCTTACAATTACTTACTTTTTAGTTATGGTTGTCGAGTTTGGTATTTCAGGCTGATGTTTTGGTTTGGGTCCATTGTTAAAACTATATTTTAGATACATGAATAGAAAGATAAGCAACAATTATTTGATTTTTAGAAAAAATATGTACTTTTGTTATTTACCCATTAATAATTTATTTTATTTTAAAATCTGTTTTCTTTGGAGGTGGCCTTTTTAATTTCTTCTGTGTCAGCAGTATGGCAGAGTCACTTTCTTGCAGCTTTCGGTTTTTCACTGTTAGTTTTTGCATGTTTCTATGGCCTCTTTATACTTTTTAATTAGTAACGTGTTTGTATTAATTAGTTTTAAACTTAATTTTATTGGTTGATTTTTTTAGGTGTTTTAATTTTTTTTTGGGGGGGAGTGTTCATGACTTACTTGGAGGACGCTAATTAGTTTTTGTGTTTAAATGTTATGTATGCATTTAAATAATTGCTTAATATAATTTATCATGTATGTCAAATACATTTTCATTAACTTTAAAATAATATTTAGAAATATTGTATTTCATGTTCAACTACTAAAATAATAATTATATAGTTTTTTGTCTCTATTTTACATTTTTAACTACTGTGCATTGTAGTTAATATTATTTATTTATTTATTGAATAAAAATGATATTTAGGTTGTTGATAACTATAGGGCTGATTAGGATGGCGGGCGTACTTACATCCGCCCGCCACTGTATCGCAAATGGGACCGCCCGACATGCTGTCGGCAGTCCCGTAAGAGGCATTATAATGCAACCGCCACCACGGCGCTCGCAATGCCTATATTTTGCATTGCGGCGGGTGCTGCTGGCTGCAGCACCCGCCGCAATGCAAAAGAGGGACACCTGACATATCCCTGCACTACGTGGCAGGCACCATGCAGTGCCTGCCACATGGTGCAGGGATACATAGGGGGGCACCATAGGTGGCCCCCAGTTCCCATATCGGAGGGCCAAGGGGGAAGGGGGGCACGCCACGGGCCGCCAAACTACCTTTCCGCCTGCCTGTTCATGGCAGGTTACCCGCCATGAAAAAGGTAGGCGGAAAGGGACATCATAATCCCTTTGTCGGTGCCTGGTAGGCGCCGCCACTGTTGCAGGGATACGATTCCCCTCCGACGGTCTGAGGGGCTCATTGAGCCCGTCGGAACCAGGGCGGTTGGTCTTTCCGACCGCCAACAAAACGCCTGCCATTGAAATATGGCAGGCGTGAAACCTGCTTATGATGGCGGTGAGACTGCCACAGACAGGCTGTCGGTGGCGGTCTAACCACCATCGTAATCAGGCCCTTAGTTTTTGATTTTTGTCTAGTGTTGTACATGTTTAACTTGGTAACAATATTTTGTGTATCTTTATTTTAATTTGCGCTATTTAGGTGTTTTCGATAATTTCTAGGGTGATATTTTTGTAGCTGATATTTGTGTATTTTTTAAGTATATGGTTACAATATTTTTCTGATGACATTTGTGTGATTGTTTTCCTCGCTATACTGACATAGAAACCTCTTAGAACCCTTGGCCAGACTCTTAATGACTCCTGTCTGTATTTAGATACATCCAGCTTATCATTGAACACTCCAAGTCGGCCACCACAGACCCTCAGCACAGACTCTCCCCTTGCCCTCCGTCACCCACAGCTGTTACTTATACATGCCTGACCTGCGCTCGGAAACGTTCATCCAGAAATCTCCAACATGCCTTTAGGGAACACCAGCCTGGTCTGAGGGATCCTCAGCCTACCCTCAGCTAACCAAGCTGGTCAGCACTCCCCAGTAGCTGACCATTAGAAGACCCCGATTTTCCCAACATACACCTCTAGCAACCGCTCAAAGACCCCCCCTTTGGAATGAGTCTGGGACCCTCAAGCAGTGATTAGTCACAATTAGCTAGCCCTTGGAGGCCCTAGGTCAGCCTTCGAATTCCACCATTCATCCCACCTCAATTAGTCCTTAAATATCTCTACAGAGGACCCTCCTACTGTCAGG
Source organism: Calotriton arnoldi (assembly GCA_963921515.1). NCBI lineage: Eukaryota > Metazoa > Chordata > Amphibia > Caudata > Salamandridae > Calotriton > Calotriton arnoldi. Next base: position 7,948,645 of record CAWUFW010000004.1, on the reverse strand, counting down.
AATCTGCAATTCAGCCTCTAAGCAGCTCTCATGAAGGCCCTCTGGAGTCCTGCCTTTACCCCTAAATATGATGTTATGCACTTCCACACCTTGCCTTACCAGATACACTTCATATTCCAAGCCAGGCTTCTGCACTACTGCCCTGATGAATTAAGGTCACTGTAGTCCTTTCTGTCTCCATACTGTGACCCGATCATGCCCTGGTGGTGGTATTCTATTCTCTACTTTGATTCCTGAATCCTGTGGCCTTTCTGATCTCTTTATATCTGCATTCTGGACTTTTTATTCCCTTGGCTCCAACCAGTACTCTGTTTCTGGCTTTACTGTGTCCTGTCCTGTGTCTGCTAGTTTCCATGGTCTTCCCCTTTCCAAGTCCCAGTTCTGCCTTCCCTTCATTGCTGGTTCCCTGATTCCTTGCACATGGTAGATTGCCTGCGCCTAGCTCTCTCCCTGCACATGTGCTCCTCCCCTGAGCCTTCGGCTATTTCAGCCCTGTGAGTGCAATGTACAGTGGCTTGCAACTGACCTTGCTGCTGTCTCCTAGCAATCTCTGTGATCCTCTAAGCTCACCTTTGATTCCAGTTTTTATTGTTGTTGGACTCTTTATTTCTCTTCTGATTAGTTTTTTTTTTGTGTGTTTTTTATTGTTTACAAAAGTCAACAGTAAAGATTTCACAGCTATTGTAAACATCGCATCACAGTGATCGTTAACGTGGAACACATAGGTTAATTTCAATAAGTAACACTTCTCTTGGTTAAAGTTCTTCTGCATATTAAAGTTCTGATTCGTCTGAGGAGAGCTGCGACGGTAATCTGGGCGGTACACATATATCCCCCCTGTATTCATTCCATTTACCCCATATTTGCATCCACTTTCTCAGGCACCCTCTTGATACATATACCGTTTTTTCCCTGAACATGCACCAGTCCATATCGCTCTTCCATTCCGCCAATGTCGGGACTGCTTGTGCCCCCCATTTTCTTGCTATGTTTCTCTTAGCGACCATCAGACCCAACATCACCCATGTTCTTTCTTTACTCCTCAAATCTGTTTGTTCCCATATATTTAACAGACATTATTTTGCCTCAGATGTTATTCTCTCTCCCATTACCTCACCCATGCACAAGACAACGTCACTCTAGTACCTACCAATGTATGGGCATTCCCATATTATATGGAAGAACGTGCCCTCTCAGCCACATAGTCTTCTACAGCTAGGGTCATCTCTATATACCATTTTGACCAGGGCTGGCCCTGTGATGTATTTTCTATGCAATATTTTCAACTGCACCAATTTTAGTTTAGAGGATATTGCCACCTCCTTTGGGGATGCCAGTGCTTCCTGCCAGTCCTCCTCTTCCAGCCCCGCCAGGTCTCTCTCCCATTTTTCTCAGAGCTGCGGAAGAGGGTCAGGTGATTAATCAATTTTGAGTAAGTCAGGGATATTGCTTTTCTCGGCATATATTTGTCCAGAAGTCTGTCCTCAAGAGGGGAGGCCTCAGGAGGGGTCTCTCCCCTAGGGATCGTTGTCTGCAAAGCATATCGTACCTGCAGATACCGGAATCTCTCTGTTTCCGCCAGTTCATGATTCCGCTGGAGAGTCGCGAAGGGTACTACTTCCCCTTTTTCCCAAAGATCTCCCACCTGAGAGATCCCAATGGTATCCCATTTATCGAAACCCTTCGTTCTCCAGAGGGAGCCCAATTGTTCCGTATCCCACAGCGGGGTAGTTAGTGTTATGGTCTTTGCCCATCCCATACTCTTGTGAACCGAATGCCACACCTGAACAGAATGCTTTGTGGGGCCTGTTAGATGGAATTTCGTGGGCCTGGAATACAATGCCCGTGTGTGATTGCTACCGGGCAAGAGCCATCTATCCATAGCATATCCCGGGTCATTCTGGGGTCGGTATATGCAATGATTAAAGGCAGCTAGTTGTGCCGCCCAGTAGTATTTTTTAATATTTGGCAACCCGATTCCCCCATCGTACCAGCCTTTTACTAACTTTGGGAATGAAATTCGTGGTGGACTATTTCCCCAAAGCAACGTTCTCTGTGCACTTTCCACCATTCTGAAATATGATGCGGGGACGGGGTCAGGTGAATTCTGAAGGACATACAAGAAGCGAGGCAACAACATCATTTTAAAGAGTGCCGCTCTGCCTAGTAGCGACAATGGTAGAGACTTCCAGTGCTCCACGTCGTGTCTCAGCCGCTGTAGCGGCGGCAACAAGTTAGACGTGTAATACAATTTGGGATCTTTGGTAATAAACAATCCTAGATATTTAAATCCTTCTGTAGCTATTGTGACCTTGCAGTCTTTAGGCAGAGCAGGCGGGCTTCCCTTTAACACAAATATGAGCGATTTTGACCAATTAATAGTGTATCCGGAGTAGGTACCGAAATTAGTAAAGATGTTAAGAACTCTATGTAGGGATCTCTCTGGAGAGGCCAGATACAACAAGATGTCGTCTGCATAGAGCGAGATGCGATCTTCCCACTCCTCTGTCCAGCGTAATCCCCGGATTATGGGGTCTTTCCGGATCCAATAAGCTTGGGGCTCTAGGGTGAGCGCAAATAAAAGCGGGGACATGGGGCAACCCTGTCGCATCCCCCTATGGAGATGGAAAACAGCAGATTTTTTGTTGTTAACTACAACTTGCGCGAGGGGGTCAGCATAAAGGAGCCGGACCCAGCTAATAAATTTAGGACCGAACCCAAGTTTCTCCAGGACGGCAAAGAGATATGTTCATTCTATGGTGTCAAACGCCATGGTAGCATCCAGGGAAACCACCATCGCCTCTTCTAGTATAGTATCCACCCTTCCCATCACTCCATGCAATCTCCGCAAGTTTAAAGATGTATTTCTTGACGGCATAAATCCCGACTGGTCAGGGTGGACCAATCCGGAAATAACCCGGACCATCCTGGTGGCCAGAAATTTGGCCAGTATTTTAGCCTCTGCATTCAGCAGCGATATAGGTCTGTATGATGCGCATCTATTTTTGGGTTTTCCGTCCTTATGTATCACTACCAAAGTGGCTATTCTTTGGTCTTGTGGGAGGAGCCCCATCTCAAGACTCTCCTCATACATTGTCTTAAGGTGGGGGGCTATTCTATCTGGCCACAGCTTGTAGAGCTCGATTGGGAGGCCATTTGGGCCCAACGCCTTCCCAGTCTGGAGAGAACGCATGGCCTGAGCTATTTCGTCCTGAGCAAGGTCACTCTCAAGCAGAGTTCTATACTCTTTCGTTAGCGCCGGTAGACGTATTTTGGACAACAACTCCCTCACTTCATTTTCTTGCCTAGTGATCCTGGATGAATACAGTTGTTCGTAATACTTGGCGAATTCGTTCGCAATATCTTGTGTATCCGTAAGACATCCCCCAGAATCCCCTAGTAGCTCTGTGGCAAGCCGGCTCGCCAGTTCTCTCCTGTCTAGCCAGGCCAACAATTTCCCTGCTTTGTCCCCTAGCTCATATATACGTCCCAGCTTGTGCCTATTCAATGTTCTAGCCTTGTCTCTCGCCTCACTCCAGTATCTTCTGATTAGTTTTTGTCTCTGTTGCCTGTCTCTTGTTTATCCTGCCTCTTTGTTTCCCTGTTTGCCTTGACCTTAGATCCTGACTGAACACATTCAGACCTGTCTTGTATATGCAGATTCCTTTTCTTGTATTCCTGTCCTGTTCTGACTGCATATTCCTAGAGAGCAAATTTCCATTATTTCCGTTTTGTGTATTCCAGTCCAGAGTTTCCCAGAGCCCAGTTCCTGTTTCTGTGTACCTTTCATTGTTCTCCATTTCTTGTGTTTTTATAATTATCCTGATTTTCATTGTTTCCAAGGGTGCTAGTTAGACTCCAAGGCTTGTGCCTTTGGCACAGAGAACCACCCAGTGCTCCTCTTCCATAGGGGCTGCAGGGTGCCTGACTGAACTCTACGAGATTAATCTGCTCCCTGCCTTCTTGTAAGATCTTTTTCGCCACACAGAGAAATAACTTCCAAGGGGCATACAAACTATCATTTATGACAGTTTGGCTATCGTTTCCCTGTTTTTTCCATCCTGTTGTTTGCACTTGTGTTATCTTTATATTTTACTCTGCAGACTTCCAGTTCCCTATTCACTGCCTGTTCTAACCTGCTTCTGTCCTGCTTCCCTGCCAGCCATCAGATACTGTAATGTTTGTACTTAACCCCTTTACTAGAAATCCTTTATCCTGCATAGAGCAAGCATCCCCATTGTGCTGCCTCTTCCTGAAACCAGCTAGTCTCCCTGACAGTTTGTCCTGAACTAGTTGGACCCCTGACACCTACACCATTGCAACTGGCCAAAAAGTCCTTATCTTCAGTGACTAGGGAAATTGTCTTGTCCCCTACCTGCCCTCCAGACACTGGCTGAGCCCAGCAGCACCCAGGAGCAGCAGCATGAGGATCACACCTCACAACATAAAGACAAAAGATAATGCAACTGAGCATGCAGGCCCACTCCATATCACCATAGCGTGAATTCTGATGTAGAAACTTGCATATGCTTAGTACTTGATTGAGATGGGCATTAATTGAGTGAAGAGTAAGGACTTGGTGTTATTAAATAAACATAGAGAGGTTAAAAGAAAATCATTGTTACCAGAAATCCTTTTCTTGGGTAGTCAAAAAAGGTACCCTTCTCTCAAAGTCCTGCTTAACCCTAGAAAAGGGCACAGTCAGAGCTTGGTAAGTCAATTTAAGGAAACTCCAGCATGAGCTTCTGGATAGCTTGTATCATCGCGGAGAAACCTGTGTCCAGAACCACCAGCATGGCATCGCAAGATAGCCTTCCCAGGACACAAGGCACTATTACTGGGCATAGGCAAAGCTCTTGGTATTATAGGTACGATGCTAGCCTGAAGAGTCCTCAAAATGAAATGGGTTGTGTAAAAATAGTATTTAACTCAATGGTGTGCATAGTGTTAGGCAGCAGTGATTGCTGCCCTCAAGGTATTGCTATACCTCAAAAAGAAAAGATTGCTAAGAGGCGGGCAGTGCTAGTTTGGCTATTTTTCAATTCTCCTAACCTAAAAAGTTATTTTTTCAACATTACTTATAGATGTGATCCACAAAATATTTTATTAGATATGTTATAAACATCCCCCTCACTTATTTCCTTGCACATAGTAGATGAAATCTGCTTTATTGTCTTTCAAATCAGTAGAGTCACTCACTACTCCATACAAGTATGTTCTTTCTCACCCAAAGTTTTCATTGGAGGAGAGCATGTAATTTTTATCCACCCTGCAAAGTTTGCAACTTAAGCTCTTTCATGTTCTGTAAACCAAGGCAATGAACCATGAGCCAACTTTATTACTATACTACCCCTCTTCTTTCAAGGCTAGCCCACAATCTATCCACTCATCAAACATATGGAAATAAAAAAAAACATTCCTTTGCTTTGTTTATAAACCTTGTAATCTGGTGATGTACTCACATTGAGCTTGTTTTAGTTCATATAGGACACTATCTTGCTTGAATATCTGCAAATCACTTCCAAAATGTGTAAAGTCACCTGCTATCCTTGGTGTGGTTTCCCTTGGCTTTTTGCCTCCTGACCTCCTGTTTTGCTGACTTTGTTTTTGCTGACTTTAGGATTCTGGGCACTTTACTACTGCTAACTAGTGCTAAAGTGCAAATGCTCTGTCCTCTAAACATGGTAAGCGACCTCAAGTAACCCTTTAGCACTATTGACTTCTAAGTACTGTTTTTCTGATTTAATTTCTCAAAATGTCTCAAAATTCATATCTTGACTTCTACTGATTGGACTTTTGCCATGTTGGCCTTGTTTTAATCAGATACATATTCTCTATTTGTCTAAACTGGTATGGAGTCTTTTTGTGTTGTTTCCACTGTGTTACTGTAATTAATGTGTTGCACGAAAACTTTACACATTGCCTCTGAAGTTAAGCCTGACTGCTCTGTGCCAAGCTACCAGAGGGTGAGCACAGGTTAATTTAGGGTGTGTATCAGACTTACCCTGACTATGGTGGTGGTTCCTACCTGGACAGGGTGCATACCTTTGCCAACTAGAGACCCATCTCTAACAGTTTCTATGAAACTGCACAGTAAATGCCAATATCCATGATCCTTTATCTTGTTTGACACATCAGCATGAACTTGACTATCAACAAGGATAATGGAGGCCTCTCCTGCAGGTGTCAGTGGTTGGCATGACAACCTGCATGTCCACTTTATCAGAACTTATGTCCCTAAAGATGGAGTTATCTGGTAGGGCTAGAGGTGTCCCCGTTCTTTCCATGGTGTGGTTCACAGTCCCTTTACGCAGTGACACTGCCCCCTTTCTTTTTTATGTTAGTAGTAAATGTAATACTATGAGCTCTCTGGTTTTATTAGTCTGACTTTTTTATTTAGTTTTATTACTAGCACCAAGGGAATCGTGTGAACCCTTGCTTTTTGCAGTCACAGGGTCCAGTAAATTGAGCTTGCAAATGATCACTACAAACCTGGACTCTCTGGAGTAGCTTGGTCAAGCAATGAAGATCTAGCTGAGGGGGGTGGATAATTTTAACGTAGTTGTTACCAATGTAATAACAAAAGAAGTCCAGCCATTCGGTCCATTGTAATCATTTTGTATTTTTTTAAGCAGCATATAATACAGTATTAACAATGAGAACTTTAGATATAATAAATACTGTGCAAGACCACAATACAGTGCTATTCATAATTATTCAAATACATGCAGGACTGGAATCCTCTGGAATCCAAAAACTGTTCCTAATTTAAAGTTCACAATCACCAGCTGGTCAGTGACCTCTAGGACAATTCGATGAAAAAACACATTAAAAAGAATGAAAGGTATGGTGAAAGAAAATAAGATCCTAGCACAGTATTTTGAAGAGTCTCTGAGTTTGGAATAATTTGAATGTGTGTCCTCTTTCTCCCTAGTTTAGACAGTGGCACTAAAGTTAAGTATCTCCTGAGCCCCATCTTCTGGTAGCCTGAGGTCAACTGCCACACATCTGGGGAAAAGGAAACATGTCTTGATACTGAAGGTGGGCAGAGACAGTTCTATGGAGCCACTAAATGATGCAAATGTGACTGGCATCAACAACACTTTCGACGTCCTCTCGGAGGTGTGACCGTCGCCCTCGAAACCATAAAAACTTCTTCAGGTTGCAAGCGAGATGCCAAAAGCTTCCTTTGAGGACCAGCACCTTAATGAACCTTTCCTTATTCCTTGTCCCCCTACCCCTGAAAGTGTTGGTTTGTTCAGGGCTGTTGTGCATTAACCAGTGGAGGTGCTTGAATAGGCCCAGATTATAGAAATCCTGCAGCCTTCTTGGGTGGCTTGGGAACGTCTTCAGCCTTTGAACTACGCTTTACTGGAACCAGTGCTGGCTGGCTAGAAAAGCCTTTTTCTAGCCTGCACTTCACAAGAAGATTGCTTAGTGCCATAGGCCCGCATCTTCTAATCCAATGTTTTTCCTACAGCACCTCTGGACCACGAATCAAAATAACTTTATTTAATGGGACACAAATCTTTCATTTCTAGCATCCATGCTCTAACACACCTCTAAAGTCACATGTCTTCTCAGTCCCGTGAGATAGCCAAGAGGCCCTAGAAAATGTTATCTGATGGTGAGAGACTCTTTGTTGTTAAAGCAGACTACTACTTGGAGTGCTTAAAGAAGAGCTACACTATGGCATGCTCCATGTGACTGCCTTCCTCACCTAAAAACCTGCATCTGCAGTATTATTACTTTGCAGCTTTTCTTGAGGCCAACGTTTCTAGGAATAGCTGACTCAAGCCTTGGACACATTCTTTCCTGAAAGAGGTGGATCTTTAAAATAAAAAAACACCAGCTCCAGGTTCCCCTTTCTTCCACACGTTCAGCATCCTCAAAGCCAGTTTGAGTTCCCCATCTCTGCACAATCAAGCGACTCCTATTTTCTGAGTCTGTGGAAGGCGATCAACACAGATTTCAGAGTGGTCCACCTTAAAGGTATAGATTACAACCTCAAAGTTTTATCATTCCTCAGGCACATCCACCGTCCATCAGGAAGTGCACTACCACCTTGAACTTGAAAGGGGGAATTCAGGCTTTGCTACAAAAAGGGGCCCTAAAGGTAGTGTCATTAGAGAGAGAGAGAGAGAGAGAAAGAGAAAATTGTATTTACTCTACTTCTTGGGTTTCAAGAAGGACTAGGGACTCAAAGATATTCTGGACTTCAGGATCTTGAATTCAAGAGAATATCTCCACATTAGATTCATCAGGTTCTGAACTGGTTCAATAGAGTCAGGTCTCTGAATCTCCAGTAATCCAATTTTGAACTGCCTACACCTTTCCCCGTGATAGGAATGACCTCTGCTTGGCAGTGGGGTACCAATATTATTTACATTAATTCCCCTTGAACTTACAACTGCTCCATGGTTCTTCACCTAGGTGCTGGCTGTGGTGGCAGGATTCCATGTATGTTTCAGGCCATCTGACCATGCCTGATGGGCCAGAATTCTCTTTCAACCACCAGCAGTTCCACTTCACCCTGAAGCAGTGGATGGCCTTTATTAGTGTTACTTGCATGACAGCTTTTCCTCTGCGTCAGAGAATATAATCCTAAAGTTTCACACTCCAACACAGAGTCTGGCTCTGAAGCAATTTTAATCTTTTCAGCATGTTCCAGTGCCAGCCACCCGGTGGTAGATGAAGTCCTCTAAGAGATGCCTCAGACATCAGTGGTTTCAGCATTAGGGAACCCTATGCACTCATATGGAGATCTCCCACTCAGTTCTTGCAGACCTCAATTGGTCGATGTGCCCCTCCAATCTCAAGGTGGGTCTTCCCTTCTGTCCTCCGCAGTCGCAGGCTATTATAGATGTCTGCTCTGGCTATGGCACTCGTCTGAGGGAGAAGACAATGTGCAGCCTGTGGACCCAGTACACAAATTCATATTAATATACTGCAGTGGTTGAGAACCTACTGCTGAGCATTCTCCATCTTGGATTGTTTTGCAGGTTCTTTCAGACAGCACTACCACTGTTGTCAGGTTTCAATTTGAAATCAGCTCGATGTATATGCAAGCACTATTATTCCTTGAAACTCATCTGGCAGAAGCAACAATAGCCCTACTTCACTCACTCCACATGCACGCATGATCCTGAGAGCTCAAGAATCAGCCGAGAGGATGGGGAATGGGAGGACAGAGACGATGCATAGCAAAGTCGGAACCTGGCTCTCTGTGCTCTGCTCCGTTAACTTGACTGATGCTCTGTGAGGCAACTCCTTAGATCTTGAATCTTATTATGTTTGCCAAGACAAATAAAGAAAACATGCACACACAAATTAGCAAGCATTTTCTACCAACCCAGCTTGTACCAAATGCCATTGATTAAGCACCTGCCTTTTCCTTGACAAATTGTCAGTTACTCTTGCACACTCACTTCTGTTCTTGACATTCCCTGCAACACAACATGTAGATTACACCTTTTGTCTTAAAGCACTTTTAAACAGAACCTTCTTGCAGTATATCCTGAAGGATGAGATATATGCTTAGCACGAAGAAATTGCCCAGTGTCTCTGTTCTTCGATAAAAGAGGGAGTTTCTGTTTCTTCACAGCTTGAGAATATGTAGGCAGCCCTTGTTGCATCACAAGACCATGTGCTTCATGCTCCGCACTCCACGTTTCCATTTTTAATTTGTGTTCTTAAATGCTGCTTGGCATCAGAGTTGTTCACTTTGAGTTGCACCTTGCTTGTATGCCTAGACACAAAAAATACTCTTGAATGTTTATGAAGGTTCACTCAAATGTGTTTCCTTTATGTCTTTATGGGTACTCGCGCATCCAATGAGATGAGGTCTGCTCCACATTGCTGTATGAGCCAGGATGAGCGCACCCTGCAGCTGTCCTCACAGGGAGAGAAGTAGTCGCGTCTCTTCTGGTACTTCCTCGGATTGCTTAGCAAGGAGTGGTTGTTTGGGTGGGTTCATATAGGATCAAGAGGCCATAATGGCCACCAAAATTTCCGAATCTTGTTCAACCTTGAATTTCTTGTTTGTGCTATTCAATTGTGGAGGGAATGTTCAAGCGCTCTTGCCTTCCTCATGGCGCCCTAGTAGCCTATTATTAAAATGACACCTTCAGGTCTTTTATGCCAAACTCATGAATGACATGACAACCTACACTACGTCAATCCAAAGGATGAGTGGGTTCCTGGACCCTATAGCAGGAGGCCTCCAGCTTATGCCAGTGGGCTCTGAAAATGGGCACGCATCTGGTGGGTACCTTCAATATACGCGAGGGTAGCTTGAATAGTCTGTCTCTAAAATCACAGATGGGAACACCATCCTGATGTGACAGGCATCATCTTTTACCAGCTGGGGCCTGCATCAGTTGGAATCTAACATATAGACTCCTCTCTCTAAGCAGGACACATCAGATCAGCTATCACAGCAGGACGGGTCAGGTCCTCCTCCCGAATCATAGGGCGCTTTGCCTGCATAGGTTGAGATGGAGTGGTGCCAGTTAGAAGCTTTCAGACTATCGCAAGAGGTACTACCAAGTCTGTTTATGTCAGATGCTGGGATACGTTTGCCTCTTTGTGCCAGACAGCATGCCTAAATCTTATCTAACATTCTGCACTTTTTTTTCACTCAATATAGCTTGGTGATTTGTCCCGTGAAGGGGTAATTGGCTGCACTGTCAGTCTTTTTATTCCTCCTTGACAAGCCTTCTTTTTTCAGATTACTCCCTCTGGTTTGTTTCTTGAAAGGCTTACTGTATATTTTCCCACTCATAACTTTTTTTCTTCCGCAGTGGGACTTAAATTTAGTTCATACTTTCTTCTTGGCATCACCATTTGAACCAATGCAGAGTTAGTCATCTTTTGACCCTGAAGAGTCTTTCTGGTGGATGTTACGTAGAACTGCTGGGTAGCAGTTGCAGGCAAGGACACCACTGTATTCTTCCCAGATAAGCTAGTCCTGCATACTAACCACCTGTCAGCCCATGGAGGTGTACATCTTAGACAAAGGTCAGGCTATCATGCTTCCATATTTCTTTCCCTCCCCTCATCCTTCCTGTAGGAGGCTGGCTTAGTACATGGTGCACATGTATTTAAGTGATGCACCTTGCACTAATCCAGACAATGCTTATAGTGGTTTTAGTGGTCTTTGAGAACGATAGAAAGCTCTCAAAGTGGTAGCTGTGGAGAGCAGCCTCAGGCTTATCTTGAAGGAGTGTTAAGCAGCTTGTTTTACCAGTTTACCCTTAGGATGTAAGTTAAATGAAAGAGAACCATACAGTGTGTATATATAAAAATACTTCTATTATTACACAACACTCGCTAACACATTGGTATATCTCCTACCCATAGATATTAACACAAACACACAATAATACTTCAATTGCATTAAGGTAAGTAGCACAAAATGCAGTGGCCGCCAGGGGAAGCCCAAACCATATATTAGGAAAGTGGAATACGAACTGCAGAAGAGAATGGGACTTGGACCAGAAGACCAAGAGGAGCCAGGGACACAAGGAACCATCCAAGGTAAGTACCCAGGAACCACACGGAGGCTGTGTGCACAGTGGGAGCACAGCCGCGTGACCAATGGAAGTCAATAGAGAAGTTGCAGTTTTGAAGAAGTAGGACCCTCCCCAGATAACCCCGAAGAATTCACTTGGAGGACGGAAGGTTGGAGAGCCACCCCACCCATGGATGCCCAGAGACCAGGTTACCTACACCAGGAACGCCAGGTGCATAGGAGTGAAGAGACATCAGAAACCTCCATAGACGACAATGGAAGACTTGGAGAAAAGTGCCTCTGGAAAAGAAGGTGAAGAAGTCTGGTGGATTCTGGAAGTAAAGAACCTGGAAGCAGAGGGGACAGAGCAATGACCACCGATGTCAGATGGTTCATAAGCTGCAGCTGTGAGGACCAGGTGATGCTGAGGAAGACAAGGAGCCATGCACGGGCTGTCCCACGTCGGATGCCGGTGACTAGGTGGTCTGTGTCCGGCGGGAGCACCAACAGGCCTTGGAAGCCGCAACTGGCGTGGAGAGCAAAGAAGGAGCAACGTTGGGACAAGCAAGGTCCAGGGCACTTACCAACAGCAGGAGCATCAGAGCAGGTCCCGAGCAAGCAGGGAGCCCACTGAAGCAGGAGAAGACCCTCAGGAGGACCCACAGGGCAAAGGCACAGGAGTTGCAAGAGGACCAAGAGCAGCTCACCAAGAAGGAAGGCCCACGGTGCAGAGGATGCAGTGAGGACGCTGTACTTGGCAGGAAGAGATGCTGGAGCCTCTTGTAGCCCGAAGATCTCTAGAGTGCAGAGCTGTGAGAAGTTGGCCTGGTATATGCTGTCCACTAATTAAAGTGGGCACCTTGCACCAGTCCAAACAACTCTTATGGTGATTAGGTCAAAGATAACCTTTTGAAAGCTATCCTAGTGGTAGCTATGGAGAGCAGCCTTCAGGCTAAGTCTTGAAGGAATGTTAAGCACCTTGTTTTACCCGAATGCAACCTTATAGTATTGGTTAAATGAAAGGGAAACCACACAGTAGTTATAAAAATATGTATTTATTATATATAACACTCTCTAGTATCCTCTACATGAGGATAGAACACAAATCAAATAGCACAGTTGCAAAGAATCAAACGTAAGTAGCACAATACACAGTGGGCTCCCGGGGAGACCAAACCACATACTAAGTAAGTGGTATAAGAACCACGACTCGGGACTAGACCTAGTCTAGAAGGTGAAGAATCGCTGGGACCCCAAGGAACCACCCAAGGTGAGTGAATAGGGACCCCACGGAGGACGGGTGCAGTGTGGGAACACGACCGCGTGCTCCGTACAACTCAATGGGAAAGTCGCGGTTGGAAAATCAAAGATTAAGGACCCTTCCCAGCAGATTACGAAGACAGCCCTTGGAACTTAAGGTTTTGGAGGGCCACCCCACCCGTGGATACCTTTGTACCAGAGTTACCAATCCCAGAGGAGACGGGTGCATAGGTGCGAAGTGGCGTCAGAAATCCTCGTCGTTTCTATGGATGTCGACAAAGAAACGCTGCTGCAGGAAGAACGAAAAGTGTCCGGTGGAATCCAAACGTGGATTCTAGATGAGAAGAACCTGAAAGCAGAGGGGACAGAGTCTGGGTCACTTGGGAGTGACCAGGGGCTCGGTAGACGAATGCCCACCGATGTTGGGTGCTTCTGGTGTGTTGACGGTGAGCTTGACTCTTCAGCTGCGAGGACCCGGAGACGTCTAGGACGACCAGGAGCCGGAGGCGAGCTGTCCCACGAAGGATGTCGAGTGCTGAGGGGTCAGTGTCTGGCTGGAGCACCAATCAGGCCTTGGCAACGGCAACAACGTAGATGGTCAAGTTCAGTGTCGATATGGCCCAGAAAGGACCAGGAGACTCACCACAGCAAGGGGAGTCAGAGCAGGCCTGGAGCAACCAGGGGAGCACAAATAAAGCAAAGTTGACCCTCAAGTGGACCCACAGGCCAAAGGGACAGGAGTCGCGAGGGGACCTCAGGCGGTTTCACAGGATACCAGCTAGCAGGGGGCAGAGTGCGAGGATGCCGGAGTACTTCTCAGGAAAGATGCGCTGGGGTCAGGGCTACAAGTGGCCCAATGCACGGAATTGTTACACGACAACAAGCATGTGCAGCTGCAAATAAACGCAGTGCACAGGGGTATGGGTATACAGTCACCACAAGGGATATCTGCCTCAAACTCTGTGAGAGGGCAGCTCAACCTCGGAGACCTTCAGAAACCCACCTCCTGTGTTGCTGGAGCCTTCGGAGTCCGCAGGAGCTCAGGGTCAGCAAACCTGTCAGATGCGTTATGGTGCCTGCGTTTGCAGGGGAGTGACTCCTTCACTCCAAGGGAGATTCTTCTGTTGTCTTGGAGGTCCACAGGGTCCTGCACGGAGCCTGTATGGATCACGGACAGTGGCGAGACTGGGACGGCAAGGGAAGACGAAGTCGAGCCCAAGGGAGGTCCAGCGAAGTCCAGCGTGTCCAGACGGTCGAAGTGTAGTGGTATCTTCTTGCAGAATCTTGTCCACGTAAATCTAATGTCCTGTAGCCAGGTAACCCATTTTATACCCACAGGAAAGGGTTGGACAGATTCTTGGGACCCTCCTAGGGGAGGGACAGGACAGGGGGGGGGGGGTGGCTACACCCATGTCCTTTGTCCAGTTTCGTGCCAGAGCAGGAGCGGATGGCTCCCAGAACTGGTTTGAACTGGACTATGCACAGGGACACCAAGTGTGCCCCTCGTGCAGACTTTCTGGCACTGAGACAGTGCACCCACCCAGCCCCAATACACTAAATCCTGTCTGGGAGGTGGTAACACCTCCCTGTGACAGGATGCCTATTGTGCTGCCTTCCCCTGCTCAAGCTTGGCTCAGCAGCAGGTGGGCAAACTCGTGTCTGTGGCTGGCAGCATCCATTTTGTGCCCTTCAAAGCAGTCTGGTGGCGTTTGTAAGTGCCCCCAGCCCAATACACGAAGTCCTGTCTGGGAGGTGGCCATACCTCCCTGTGGCAGGAAACCTATTGTTCTACCTTCCCATACTCTAACTCGGCTCAGCAGCAGGAGGGCAGAATCGTGTCAGTGTTTGGCGGCAGCACTAACTTGCTGTCAGACCCTGAAAGGCTGAACCTGGAGTACATGGGGGGTACCCCAAGGGAGCCCCCCTGTACATGGAATCATACTTCCAACACTGGAATCGGTGTTGGGGTATGATTCCAACATGTTTGATACCAAACATGACCAGGTTCAGTGCAGCAACTATATAGTTAGACATCTCGTAATGACGGATGCCCACTACATATATTCAAATGGCTGACCGCACTTACAAAGCCTGGAGAATCAACTCCATGGTTTGTAGGTGTGTCCTGTTCATGCAGGGGCACCCTCCCACTTATAACCAAGCACCCTGCCCTCAGGACTGAAGAGCCTGTCATAGGGGTGACTTATAGGTTTTAAGTGTAGTGACCTCAGATATAAGAAAATGTACATCTGTCGTGAGAGGTGCAAGCACCAACTCACACAGGCTACAATGGCAGACCTGTAGTCACAATTTAAGTGGACTCCTATGGATGGCACAATACATTCTGCAGCCCATGGGAGACCCCTGGTGTAACTATGCCCTGGGTACCTTAGTAACATATACTACAGACTTACAAGGGTACATCAGTAGCCAATTGTGGATGTACACAATTACTTATCATGGTCAATTTAGTGAGAAAGCACAGTGATTGGGGTCCTGATTAGCAGGATCCCAGTCAGACTAGGTCAAAAACATACTGACATCAAGCAAAAAGTGGGGGTAACCATGAAAACAGATCCTACTTTCCTACACTTCCAAAGAGAAGACCTTTCATAGGTTTGATCCTGTGCATGCTGTCTACTACTACACATATCAGATGAGATCAGAACAGGTAGTTCACAAGTTTTTCAATGATTTTGCTGGGTCTAAAAAGGAAAAACAGTTGCCAAGTGTACTATTTCACGTGGGGTAACTTAGCACTAATATCTGGTATGCATTGGTAAAGAAAGACAAAGACCCCCTCACACTCCCAAGTTGGCGTTCACGTGCACTCTATGAGTTTCATGGGGGCTTCTATTGGTCTAAACTCAAGCCACATAGTGGCTCATATTTGTTGGGAAGCCACTAAATCTCTGTTGTATACCTCTGCTCAGAATTATTGCATGGTGGTTCTGGCCAATGTGATGGATACTTCAGAAGGGCTGTATTGTATGATTTTACTAATAAGTCCCTACATCCCTCTAGGTGACCTCTTGGGTCTCATTTGTAAGGTGAGGAATCTGTAGGCATAAGTATCCATCAGAAGAAAAAGTTAATTACCGTCAGTAATGCTTTTGTTAGTGAAGAATAAATATTCTTGAAGATTTCTCACCACCCTCCCTCCAGCCCTTCTGGAATGGTTCCATTGATGTGTGCTGTCAATCTCTTTTGGTCTCTCTACATATGGTTCGGTTAGGCACTGGAATGAGTAAGAAACCAATGCCTGCACGCCAAGCGGAGCCGTGAGACTGGGTGAGAGGAGCCATAAATGGAATTGTGTGGTGCTACTGGAGAGCTATTGCTAGAGAAAAGGTTTCAGCATCCACTCTGCCCCCTTGACTTGCTCATTTATAAGGTGAGCAATCTACAAGAAGATCTATCCACCAGAAATATTGTTACCAAAAATCAGTAACTTTTTCTTCAAGCCCATAAATGTGCCTTTTCTGAGCGTTCCAATATAAGTTTGAGTTCATACACTTTGAATATACTTTGCAATAAGCAGTACATGCTTATAATTGAGGTTTCATTCCTAATACGGCAGCTGTAGTTGTTTCTAATGTTTGGGAATGATGCCTGAAATACAATATAACTCAGATTAACTGTAATAATGTGAATGAATAAAAAGTATATTAAAAATGAAAGAAAAAACTAACTTTTGAGAATATTAAATGATATTTTGTAAATAAGTGTGTGCAGATACCTAAGAATGTTTAAGGCATTAGGAGTACACGTATGCATATATAAAAACATATAATTTTGAGATTACAGAATTAGCAACTCACCATATATATGTGCTTAAGGCATCAGACGTATTTATCAATCTATACATAAATACAAGTGAGGGATTAGACTTTGTGAAAACAACAAAGTCCCTAGAGTACAGAAACGTGTTGTCTTAGTTTTCCACTATTGTGTGCTTTTTGTGGATACATTTACTAAAGCATTACTACTGGAGTGCCAAAATTTGTTTTGATAAAAGTGACAACGTGTGTGTGTGTGTGTATATATATATATATATATATATATATATATATATATATATATATATATATATATTACAAGGGGTAGTTAGTGTTTAGACCCTATTTTAAAAAATTTAAATGTAAAAAGTTTTTTTGTGGGGCTTACCGTTTCTCAATTAAAACAAAAAAGAAAGATAAAAACGTGATAAATTTTAAAAGGGAAGCGTGATTGGGGGAATTTAAATCCCTCCCCCTGTCACTGACAAAGGAATAAACACTAATTTACAAAGGGGATTTGTTGGAATGTGAATATCCTCTGCATGGCGCAGTTAAGTTTCCCTGCTCTATGTTCCTGACTGCATGGATCATGTATCCTGGTTTTTGATTTTGGCCATAGCCTCACACTAATCTAGTCTGTGCAATGTGGCCTAGACCAGTCCATTGACATATGGTCTTGGACCTATCCAGCGACCAAGAGAGATACAAGTGTGCCATGATTTAAAAGACAATGGACTGCCATCCTTTTCATGGCTTTAGTACCTACAGCAGCGTACCACATTTTATGAAACCATAGTTGTGACCAGACCATGTTAGGTCTGGCGTTAGCCAAGACCTTTTGTTTTTTTAAATAACATTTTTAATAATCCTGAAAAATACATACATTACTTAGTAGCAGTCTGTTTTTCCATATAAAGAGCGTTATTTGGGCTGCTAACAACTTTGGCCCGTTTGACTAATCTTCCAAAAACCTTCCAAAACAAAAGTTCATTCACCTCAGCTCCTTCCAGGAAAGTTTCAGGGTGATCCGGGGACTGAGAAAAAAAGGGGGGTCCCAAAACACAAAATCCCCATGCCTTTCCATATACAAGGCTACAGCAAAAACTGCTGATCGGAACACCATATTTGGCAGGAAGCTAGATCTTGAACCACAGATTGTGCATGTCATTTGGTGTAAATACATTTAGTAATTTTTGAAAAATTAAGGAGCAAACAAAATTGTAGATCTGTATGTTTGGGTCCGCGAGAGTCTCAGAACATTCTGATTGGCCCAGGGAGCTTTATTTCTCTTGGGCCATCTCGCTCCCTCTGGAGTCAGACTCCCACAGGAGCGGAAGCTCTGACTAGCTGCCAGCAACAAGTCCATTACAGGATTCGGGGACTCCGTCTCCTGTCTTAAATTAAACAAATAATATAAGGGGGCAGAGTAGGGATAAGCTGACCCCTAAACCCCATTGGGGCCAAATAGAAGAAAACAAATCAGCAAAAAATGCTGCAATCCTACAAGACTCTTGTGGGAATCGGGTGCGAAAAAATGGCAGCCAGGCCACATTTATAATGTTTATGCCCCGGGGTGCCCATCCTCTAGGCTGTATTACTGAAGGGGAGAGCGGCTGCGTGACCCCCCCATTCCCGCGCCTCCAATGGCCCTAGGGAGCTCACCATCAGGGCTGAAATTTCTTTATAGGGGGGCTGTACAGCCCCCCCCCTCCCCGAGCTGCTAAAGGCCCTAGGAGAGCCCACCTCCGGACCGATTATTTTAAGGGAGGGGGGCGTCACGGCCCCCTTAACTAAGCCATTAATGACTTTAGGGACCCCATCCCCGATAAACATGTTATTCAGCACCAAGATGCCCACGGGTGAACGTGTGCTTTACAAATACACATTATCCTCATGGGAAGGCTCAGATGCTATGTCCTGGGGAGCCCACCGCGCGACAGAGCAATTTTCCTGTCCGCAAAGGCCTGGCACTGTGGCACCCACCCCCCTCGCCGTGCACAACCGAAGGCCCTGCGCCGTGTAGGGATTGCCCGCCTTTATGGGGATTGGCCGCCTTTATGGGTATTGGCCACAGAGCAAAGGTGCAAGCCAGACTTTGTGCCAACCCCTCACTGCACATGGCCAAAGGCAGAGTGGGGTAAGCTGCATGTGAGGGATTGCATACAGAGCCTGGCAAGCCAGGCCTTGGTGCCAACCCCAAGTGGCACACAGCTGTATGCGGCGGGGGTTGCATTTACACACGGTAATGAAATATTACTTTATGTTTAAAAAAACCATTGAAATACACTGAAAAATCCAAAGGTTGAAGTAACGTTACAGTTAGGTGTAATAAAAAGATCTGTTTTAAAAATAAAAATAAAACACAGAAATCCACTGAATAAACCAAAGGTTAAAGTAATGTATCATTAGATGAATATGTCAGTGACAACAGTAACGTTTTGAACTAAAATAAAATAACAGAAATTGACCAGTTGTAGTTAGCAGAGCTAACTAGAACTTGTGCCCCTGCCATGCACGGCTTATGACCTCACATATTACATCACCGATGACATGTTCAATCTTAATGAGATTAAATATTATTCCGCTAAATGTACCAACACCTTATGGGTATTCAAGGATATGTAATCTTCATCAAAATGGAATCCAGGATTTGAAGCATGTTTTATTTGTCTGCCCTGTTGTTCTCGTCGCAAGATGTTGAGACTTCTCTTCTTGGAGTTTTCTGTGTGGACAATATTTGAGGCCTTGCATTTGATGTATAGCCCTCCAAATGAAATGTTTTGTATCCAAATTTTTTACTTTTCAAAATCTGTATTGAAAATGTTATAATGAATTTTGGTCCTCTGATCTTATCATTTGAATGCATGGTAGGCGGGAAGTAGTTCAATTGTTTTCATGGCATATAGTCTGTACTTTATAGTTTTGTATGTACTTGTTTTATGTGGACATCCTCGGAGTTTCAAATCAAGAAATAAAAATTTACTTGATAAACGATGTCTGTAGTAGGGCATTCCTTGTGGAACAGACGTTCAGTATTCGTAGGAACTTGGCTTTCTGTGACCAGTTGTATACAGATTGAACACCATGTGCAATGAGGGTTTCCCATATATCTGTAATTGATTGTTAATGTGAACTACGCTACCCGTAAAGTGTATGGTATAGGGTCAATGTGGCACATAACCATGATCTCTACACTTAAGGGAGTTGCTTCTGTTATGGCATTAATGATGCCTCATATTTTTCTGAGCTATTTTGTACTTGCATTCAGAGCTCTAATGCTATACCAGTTAATAGAACAATGTGTACAAAAGAAGCTTGGATCATATCAGTGATGTCATTTGAGATGTCATCCGTGAGGTCATAAATGATATCTTAGAACATGACATGAGTGATGTAATATGTGAGGTCATAATCAGTGCATGTTGTCTCTGACTTTCACCTAACTACAACATTACTTTAACCTTTGGGTTTTTTCGGTGAATATATATTTATTACCTACTGGCAGTCACAAGAAGGTAGTTATACTTAGGACCGTATTTCCATAAGAAAAGTATTTTTGACTTGCCTATATCTATGGCGCAGTTTGACAAATCTTCACAAACTTTTCCAAGGAGAGTGCTCCGGTGATTCTTACTGCACATGGAAGGTTTTGGGGTGATACATCAAGCGGGGGCCAAAAAAAAGGGAGGGGTCAAAAAATAGTGCATTGCCCATGATAATTTCCATAGGAGCTTTGAAGACTGCTAGAGCCCGAACACCTGGACAGAATTACACCAAATTTGGCTGAAAGCTAGCGTTTGGTCGGCAGATGGTGCTTTCAGTTATTTGGTGAAATTCCGTAATACAGTTGTAGAGAAATTAAAAGAAACCCAAATTTATCTGGGATCACGACAACTTCATGAATAATAATGAGCTTGTGCCAGAAATTCAGAGCTGATTGGCTGCCAAATCTTCAGCCAGGAAGTGTTGGCAAGATCTGCCTCAACCGAGACCCCCAAAAAAACATAGAAAAAAAGAAGCTTTGGTCTTGGGGTCCCTGAGGGACCCCAGCTGGGCAAAAAGTGTATAAAAAAGAAAATATATATGCGAATTCGCAGAATTGTGGTAAAAAAAATACACAAACACGGGCTCCTGCACTTGTTTTCAAAGGAGCCTCTGGGTGGGCCCGGTCCTGGAAGCATTTAAGAAATAAAAAGAGGGGGTGCATAGGGCCCCCCTCCTGAGGCTCTTTGAGCCCAGCGGACCACCACCTCCCCGGGCATTTTTTTTTTCAAATGGAGTGGGGCTGCACGGACCTCCTCCAGGACTTCTAGAAGTCCTGGGGATCATCACCTCTCCACAGCTTTGTTGTTAATAAAGGAGAGGAACCGCGCAGACCCCCCCCTCCTGCGGTTCTAGTAGCCCTGGGGGCCACCCCCTTCCCATGGCAATTAAAACAATTGGCGGGGCCACGTGGACCATCCCGTACCCTGGGGACAGCCACCTCACCGTGGCTTTCTGATTTGTTAAGAAGGAGGGGGGCCCCGGGGACCACCACCTCCCAGGCAGCCCATGCAACAGGAGGACCCCCCTCCTCCTGGAGCCATATATGGCCCTCGGGACCGCTACCCCCCAGGGCCGGCTCCTGCTATGTCTCGGGTTGCCCACTCCTGGGACAGAGCTATTTGCTTTTGCTTGGCGGGAGCTGACAGCTGCTGCCATGCGAGAGCAAACACTCCGGTTACAGCGGGCGAGAGCTCCTGCCAGCTGGAAGCGGAGGTTTCATCTCTTTTCCTACCTGCAAACATGCAGGCAGGGAAAGATGAAATGATTGCTCGGGCATGGAGGGAGCTGCATTTCCAGTAGCTTCCTCCGTGTAGCAGCAATGCCGGCTCCTGTAGAGGGCAGGGAGCCAGCTGGGACCGCTAGGGCCTTGAGGCTACACCTGCGGTCCCGGGAGAACAAGGAGAAAGAGGCGAAATAAAGGTGATAAACGAGCAGAAAGAGGCAAAAAAAAAAAAAAAAAAAAAAAAGATTAGCAATGAGCAGAAAGAGGCAAAATAAAGGTGAGAAACTAGCAGACAGAGGCAGAATAAAGGTCAATAATAAGCAGCAAGAGGCAAAATAAAGGTGAGAAATGAGCAGAAAGAGGCAGGATAAAGGTGAAAAACGAGCAGAAAGCAGCAGGATAAAGTTAAAATATGAGCAGAGAGAGGCAGGATAAAGGTGAAAAACAAACAGAAAGAGGCAAAATAAAGGTCAGCAATGAGCCTAAAGGCAGAATAAAGGTTAGAAATGAGAAGAAAGTGGCTGAATAAAGGTCAGCAACAAGCAGAAAGTGGCAAGATAAAGGTGAGAAACGAGCAGAAAGAGGCAGAAAAAAGGTCAGCAATGAGCAGAAAGAAGAAAAAGGTGAGAAACAAGCAGAAAGAGGGAAAATAAAGGTCAGAAACTTGCAGGAGGCAAAATAGAGGCCAGCAACGAGCAGAAAAAAGGCAAACTCGAGATCAGCAACGATCAGGATGAGACAAAATAGGTCAGTAAATGAGCAGAAAGTGGAAAAATAGAGGGCAGAAAGAGGCAAAGTGCTCCCACCAGCTGGAAGCGGAGGTTTCATCTCTTTCCCTACTCGCAAACATGCAGGCAGGGAACGAGATGGAACAATTGCTCCCGCACAGAGTGAGCTGCCTTTCCAGTTGCTCCCTCCATGCATCAGCAATGCTGGCTCCAGTAGGTAAGGGGCAGGGAGCCGGCTGGGACAGCAGGTGCCTCGAGGCTCCTCTGTCGGTCCCAGGGGAACCAGGAGAGAGAGCCAAAATAAAGGTCAGAAACTAGCAGAAAGAGGCATGATAAAGGTGAGAAATGAGCAGGAAGAGGCAGAATAAAGGTCAGCAATGAGCAGTAAGAGGCAAGAAAATGGTGAGAAACAAGCAGAAAGATGCAGAGTAAAGGTCAGAAACTAGCAGAAAGTCCCAAAGTAAAAGGCAAGAAACGAGCAGAAAGAGGAAAACTAGAGATCAGCAACGAGCAGAAAGAGGCTAAATAGAGGTCAGTAAATGAGCAGAAAGTGGCAAAAAAAAGAACACAGAAAGAGGTAAAAATAAAGGTCAGAAACAAGGAGAAAGAGGCAAAATAGAGGTCAGAACCGAGCAGAAAGAGCCTAAATAGAGGTCCGAACCAAGCAAAAAGAGGCAAAATAAAGGTCAAAAACTACCAGGAGGTAAAATAAAGGTGAGAAAGGAGCTGAAAGAGGCAAAATAGGTCAGAAACTAGCAGAAAGAGGACAAATAGAGGTCAGAAACAAACAGAAAGAGGCAAAATGTACGAAAGAAATTAGCAGAATGAGGCAAAATAAAGGTCAGAAGTGAGGAGAAAAAAGTCAAAAATCAAGCAGAAAATGAGCAGAGGCCACTCATGCACCCAGTCACAGAACAACTCACTCACTCTCACTCACAGATCCAGACACTCATGCACCCACTCACAGAATCACTCATTCTCTCTCACCCACTCACAAACCTACTTAGACTCATGCACAGACTCACAGACCCACTCAGACACTCATTCACAAAAACAGACTGATACTCATGGAGGTACTCACAAACGCACTCACTCTCACACCTACTCACAGACCATCTCACACCCACTCAGACACTCATGCACCCACTCACAGACCCACTCATGCTCCTACTTACAAACCCAGTGAAACACTCACTCACCCACTGAGACACTCATGCACTCACCCACACATTCACTTTCAAAGGTTACAAGTTGCAGTTAGAAAATAAAATTTTAAAAACCTTAGAAATTCACTGGAAAAAAACAGGTTACAGGGAAATTATAGTTAGGCTCAGATTTCACTCATACAAAACCAGTGAAATTCAGCAGTTATAGTTACTTGAGCTAACTATACCTTACACCACCACTTATGACCTCACAAACTATATCACTCATGACATAAGTGACATCACTGATGACATCATCCACAGAATCACTCACACCTATACAACCGCTCATACACCCACTCACATAACCACTCATACCCATTCGCAGACCAATTCAAACTCACACAACCACTCATTCATTCATAGAGCCACTCACGCACTCACTGACAGCCACTAGCTCACCCATACAGCTACTCATACAGCCAGTCACTCATCCTGACAGCTACTCATGCACCCACTCACTCATCCATAGTCAGTCACACACCCACTCATACGCCCATACAGCCACTCACCCATAAAGGCAATCATACACACTCACCCATACAGCTACTAACTGACCCACTCACTCATACATACATACAGGTACTCAGACAACCACTCACTCATACACAGTCACTCACCCATAAAGCCACTTACACACCCACTCGCTTACCCAGTCTCTCTTAACTTTCATTGGGAGCAAACTCCCAAAGATAGCCAGGCAAAACAGCTTGATGAGGCATTGACCTCCTTAGAACTCTGCCAACTTGTGGATGGACCCACGCATGAGAAGGGCCACACATTGGATTTGGTCTGGTCATCTCACCTGCTAACTGGCCCTATAGCTGCCACTCCCTGTGCTTGGTCAGACCATTATTTAATCCACGGCAGAATCGATTGTATCAATCTAAAAGCAAATTCTCTTCCAGAGTGGAAAACACTGCGAAGTTGGAACAGGATTAGAGCAGAAGATCTGGTAGATACTCTACGATCTTCTGCTCCTACAAGGACTTTACAAGGGGACCTCGATGGCACTAGCTCTTCTCTATCAACAAGGCTTAAGATGGCCATCGATGTGGTAGCACCAGCGCGTAGAGTAAGAACTAGGGACAAAGGGGCACCTTGGTTTAATGATGCACTTAGGACTCTGAAACAAACACTTTGCCAATGTGAGAGAGCCTGGCGTAAAGCGTATGAACCCTGTGCCCGGATAGATTACGTGTCAATGTTAGCCTCTTATAAAAAGGCTATTCTGTTAAGGAAAGCAGAATACTTCGAAGCTAGGATTGCTGCAGCAACTAATCCTCAGAAGGAGACCTTTAGGATCTTGAACGAGCTAAGAAAAATAAGGGACAGGTGCCTTCTTTCTGTCAGGATGATTGTAATAAATTTCAGTCCTTTTTACTAAAAAAAATAGAGGACCTCCTGAAGGAAATTCACTGTACCCCGACTTTTCCCGGCCTTACAGGATTCACCTGTCCAGCCCCTCGTTCTCGGACCCTCTAACTTCTCTGCCATTACTCACAAATGATTCACTGGCACTCCTAATGGGCCGGGTGAAATCGGGCTCACCAGCAGATCCTTGCCCGTCAAGGATCTTCAAGATGGCCCTCCCCGGAATTGATAGCGAGGTGCTCTCGCTGCTCAATCAGTCCCTGGAAACAGGGCTTGTCCCTGTCAGCTTTAAGGAGGCCCGGGTTACCCCGCTCCTAAAGAAACCTGGGGCAGACATCAAGAACCTAAAGAATTTTAGGCCTATCTCGCAGCTACCTTTCCTTGCTAAAGTACTAGAACAGCACGTACTCCACTCTTTCTCAGGCCATCTGGAAAACAACCACCTTCTTGAATTTAACCAGGCAGGGTTTAGGGCACATCACAGCACGGAACTGGTTATGCTATCCGTGCTGGATGAATTAAGACGAAGTGCGGATAAGAAAAGCCTTGTGCCCTGGTTTTACTGGACCTGTCCGCGGCATTTGATACGGTCAATCATGATCAATTACTGTCGCGGATTTCGGATCTGGGAATCCAGGGCACGGCCCTGGCCTGGCTTTCATCCTTTCTCAAGGATCGGTCACAGAGAGTTCAGCTGGCTGACCTGGTATCTGACCTAGGCACACTCTCATGTGGGGTACCTCAGGGCTCGGCTTTGTCACCCCTCCTTTTTAATGCGTACCTTCAGCCCTTGATATCAGCACTAAACATGATGGAGTGCAGGATTTTTAATTACGCGACGATACCCAAATCATTATCCAGATTAACAGCTCACCGATGGCCCATTTGAGGATGCAAAACATTTTAAAATTCACGGTTAATTGGATGACGGCCAACTCACTTAAAATTAATCCAGTCAAGACTGAGGTACTGGCCGTCACCACAGCATCCAATCCTTGGAATGATCTTTTTTGGCCACATGAACTTGGCCCTTTTCCGGAACCGGCCGGTGCCGTGAAAAGTTTGGGCATCAAAATCGATGCAAAGCTTTCTATGTCACAACAGGTGTCAGCAGTGGTGGGAACCTGTGTTGGCCTGCTAAGGCAGTTGCAGAAACTGGCCCCACTTCTTACCTTTGCTACACTTAGACGGGCAGTCTCTGCTATGATACTGTCGCGCCTGGTCTATGGCAATTCTCTGTATATTGGTCTGCCGCAACAACTGTTGGCTAGACTTCAGGTTGTTTTGAACGACGCAGCTAGATTAATTTTCAGAAAGCCAAGGCGAGTCCATGCCACTATTCTACTACACGAGCTACATTGGCTCCCGGTCAGGCAGAGAATAAAGTTCAAAGGTCTCTGCATTGCCCACAAGGCCATGTATGGCCAAGCCCCTAGCTATATTAAAGACCGTCTCGCTAACTATGTTCCTAGTAGGGTGCTTCGGTCAGCTGAGGCCTGCCTAATGGTTTGCCCTCGTTTTAACTTGTCCTCAGTTGGAGGAAGAGCCTACTCAGCATCAATACCTCGGCTGTGGAATAGTCTCCGGTAAACTTACGCAAGGAACTGTACCTACTCCCTTTTAGAAAGAAGCTGAAGACAGTACTTTTCTTAGAAGCCGGGGGCATCATCTAACCCCTGCCATTTCACCACTCACTAGGTTATATGTCCCTCTGGTAGCGCTTAGAGACCTGCTGGTGATAACGCGCTTGATAAATGCAAATTACAATTACAACACAGCCACTCACACCCATGCAACCACTTACATACACATTCATACAAGCACCCCACATCTGCTCACTCACCCATACAGCCACACACTCACTCTCCAATACACCCATTCACACACACACCAACTCACTCAACCAAACACCCACCCACTCACCTATAGACACTTACACACCCAGTCACTCACTCATACAGCCATTCAGACACCCACTCACTCACCAAGTCACTCAAACATCCCCTCACCCATAGAGCCACTGACAAACCCACTCACTCACCAATACAGCCACTCTCACCCACAAAGCTACTCGCACAGCCACTCAGATACTATATATTAGAAGTAGTATCACTAATTAGAGGTACACCTATACTACTTGAACTTTTGTAGTACCTTAGTATAAAAAAAGTTATCTCGTCATTAGGTTTTTAGTGCAGCACAAACAGCAGCAGGGAAGTCAGCAAGAGGTGCTGTACACATAGCCTCGTTTGTATTGTTCGTTGTTTTAGAAACTTCTATTTTAATAACGTGCCCAATCCAAGATGGCTGCCACTTTAGGATAGTCTTGCCACAAGAATCTGAATTTTTTCCAGTTGCATAAGAAATCGCTGAACGTTTGTAACGTTTACATGCGAGTTGATAGCAAATATTCTTTATAAGGGGCACTAGTCCAGCACCTGAACAAATGTAATTTACTACGCATAATATAAATGCTAACTTATTTTTAAAGCGCTCTAATTTGTGCCAAAATGACCACTGTTTTCAGGACTCCTTCATCCAAGAGACTTTACATTTTTGTCTCTTTTCTGGTCCTAAAGCATTTGGTGTCTGCCTCGGGTAATGAAGTCCAGATGTCAGATGACTATTATTGCATTGCCATCCAACTACAGTGAAAGTAGTTTGCCAAAGAAATCAATTGCTACTGTAAATATAAAGGGTACAGGATTGTCAGTGACCATGAAGTGTGTCAAACGTTTGCTTCATGACCATTTTGGCAATTAATAGTAATGACTGACCATATGGAGCCCTATTTGTACTCTTTACCGCAACTACATCAGTGTTTTTATTTGCTTAGAATTATTATATCACGTTTTTAGTCTCTATTTTAGTCTGAAATGCATATAGTGACTCAGCCTTTGAGTTATGCCTGTGATTCGAAATCTAATCAATCCATGCTGCATTGCTTTTTCTTCTGCCAACTACGTACCATGCCTAGGAAACAATATCTTATTCCATTGCTTTGGTCTTTGAACATTAGAAAGTGTAGACCAGCTCTGTACGACTTGCAATTACAATCTGAATATATATGCATGGTGGTACATACACTTATATTGGCTGCAGTTAGATTGAGGATGTGGTCAGGAAATGATTCTATAGTGCATGTGTCACAATGTCAAAACTCTCATCTGGAATATCAAACACTGGTTTTAATGGCTTTGCTATATTCATTTCATATTGTTGAATTTTGTGTATTGTGTTCTTTTAAAGGTTTGTTTTAAAAGCTGAATACAAATTTTACAAAGAAAAAGACAAATTTGGCAAAAAGTGGGGAAGTAGATTTAAAGCTTTTAAACCTTTTGAAGCTGCAGTTTGCAAAAAAATAAAACTTCGACAAGCCAGTGTGCTGAAACATGTACAAATATGAACAACAGAGTTGCACCACATGTAAGCAAAGAAAAGTATTAGCACATCAATATTTCACAGCCGATAGTAATAATTCTCAAGTCATCCAGTGATATTCTTCATTTATTAATGCTTCAATTCAATGGTCTTAAAAAGCCAGCCAACGCGTTTCGTCCAATAGACAATGGACTTCTTCAGGGCTGTAAATTAAATAAATACATATACCATATAAACAAACTATACATATAAACTGTACAAATATATACATATTTATGTAAATGTATATACATTCACATAGTAAACAAATTGACAAACAATACAAAAAACAATTTCACAAAAAAAAACAATTTAGACAAGACAATGTTACAAAATCATAAAGAGTATGAAAAGAAAAACAATTGTGTTGTGTGTGATAAAGAGCAGGAGGGAAATTGTAAAATGACAAAGAAACACACCAATGTCGTGCGAAAACAAGATGCAAACTTTTATTGAAGAAATTTGAAAAACCAAAAAATAATAAACAGAGACATTAATATATTCGAGACAGGTCGAATATATTATTGGCTGTTTGTTAAATTTTAATTTCGCATGAATTGGTGTTGGTATTACCAACAGCAAGTGCTTTTTAATATTCTTTTTTCTAATTTTTTGCTTGGTTATTTTTTGTTTTTTTAATTTCTTCAATAAAAGTTCGCATCACGTTTTCTCATGTTCGCATGACAGGTGTGTTTCTTTGTGTCATATTACTCTTTCCCTCCTGCTCTTCTTTATGATCACACCCAACACGATTATGGTTTTCTTTTCATACTCCAAGATTTTGTACCATAGTCTTGTCTAAATTGTTTGTTTTGTTTTTGTGAAATTGTATTTTTGGTATTGTGTCAATTTGTTTACTATGTGAATGTATATACATTTACATAAATATGTATATATTTGTACAGTTTATATGTATAGTTTGTTTATATGGCATATGTATTTATTTAACTTACAGCCCTGAAGAAGTCCATTGTCTATTGGACGAAAAACATTGGCTGGCTTTTTAAGATCATTGAAATGAAGCATTAATAAATGAAGAATATCACTGGATGACTTGAGAATTATTACTAACAGCTGTAAAATATTGATGTGCTAATACTTTTCTTTCGCTTACATGTGGTGCAACTCTGTTCTTCATATTTGTACACATTTTTTCCCCAATGTGGGGAGCACTTTGTGGGCGGAAAGTGTATAAAGAGTAATGCACACAGGATATAGGATATTATCCAACTTTTGTTTTGACCATAGGGTTATAACAGTGAGAGTGCTGTAGCTGTTTTTAGGTCCACTGCTCAGTTTTATATTATAGTGTGCTGAAACACGTTTATACTTCTGCCTCCATTGTAATAAATGTGGACTTTACACAACTTGCTGGAAACGAATGAGAACCATGCAGAGGGTGTGGCATTATGCTCAGAGATACCGACTTTGGAACTAGGGAATCAGGTTCGAGTCTCACCATTGACTTAATAGTCCGAGACATTGGTGAAATCACAATTTCCCTGGGCCCAAAAAAAATCATGTGCTCTTGCATGATGTTGTAAAGACCGGTAATACCTTTATTTAGTGTCTTGTTTGCAATATATAAAACTGCAACAAAAAAAACAAGCATAGTGACCCCACATTTAAGGGTTCCAAATGAAACAGCAAAACAAAAAACTGAAATCTGATACTTCTTTAATCCCAAATCGGTATCACAGCAACACAACCTGAAGCCTACAGTTTTTCACACATGCGGTTAGAAATGGGAGTCTCTGGTTGGCAGGTTTGTACCCTGTCCAAGTAGGGACCCTTCCTTCTTGTCAAGGTAAGGGTATTACACTTCTAAAATAATCCCTGCCAACACCCCCTTGGTAGCTTGGCACGAGCAGTCAGTCTTATCTCAGAGACAATGTGTGAAGCATTTGCACATAACACACAGTGATACCGTGAAAACACTACAAAAGAACACCACACCAGTTTTAGAAAAATAACCAATATTTATCTGTGCAAAATGATAAAAATCCAACATACAGTAATCAAACTACAAACATTGCAAAGATGGACTTAACATACAGTTCCTTGAAGTCGATAGCTCCCTCCGGGGCTATCACTGCGTCGTGAACATACAAATCCAACAGTTTAGGCCAACCCCTGCGTGGCGGGCCAGCTAGAAGTCGTGAAGACTCGCAGAACAGCACCTTGGAAATGCAGGGCGTTGTGGACCTTGCAATGAGCTCTGAAGAGGCGGGATCGGCAGGCATTGGTCCCGGAGGTTGGTGCAGGAGTCGCTGAGCCCTTGAAGTCACACGTGTTGCAGGTCAAACTCTATGAAGTTGAAGTCAGGAGCGCCAGCAGGTGTCGAGGCTGCGATGTGAAGTGCAGTGTGTGGTTCCCTCAGGTCTCTGTGCAGGCAGCTGTGGGAGTTGATTCCAGTAGCTGGGAGGGATAGGCTCCTGACCCTGAAGGGAGAGGATGCAGAATCATACCAGCAGATGAAGGCATGCTTAGTCATGAGATTTGGTCGGACTACAGAGCAGTACAGGGTGAAGTTTAGAGGCACCCAGAAATTGAGTTCAAAGTCTTGGGTAGACTTTGTGGACGTTTCAGTGAAGGCACTGGAAGGCTGGATTGTTGGTAACAAAGTTGGCACATTAGAGGGATTGTATAATTTGTTTTTGAAAGAAAATATTGACTCATTGTGCAGAAGAGAAGTTACGCCAGTATCTAGTGGACTCTAAGCTGACAGACCCCAGAGAGCTGGGGGAAGCAGCTGATGAGTGGGTGAGAACCCGGGTTTCCATTCAGCACCAGGGGAGTGACCAGAAGAAAGTAGGACAGGTCCCTCCCCAAGGGAATGCCCAAGGGAAAGAAGGTCAAAACCAGGAGTCCTCCAAAGACCCACAAAAACCTGCACAAGGAGGGGGGGCCCCGAGCCAACCCAAATTCAAAGGGAGGGGGTATCATGGAAAAGAATGGTAGGTTCTTTGATCCCTCAAAGGTGGGTAAGTGCTTTGACTGTAAACAGCCAGGGCACAAGCAGGGAGATGCTGTCTGCGCCAAGAAGCTCACCCCTAAGGGGCCATCCACAGGGATTGCCAGTGTAGGGGTGGAGAGTGGTGCCCCAGAGAGGGGTAGTCAGGTGGTGGAAGCAACCTTAGTGTCCCTGGGAGGGGTGAATATTGCAACCCTTGCTGCCTTACATCTAAACATGGACAAGTACAGGCAGAGGCCTAAAGTGAATGGGACTGAGGTTGAGGCTATCAGAGACACTGGGGCTAGTGTAACTATGGTCCTGGATGAACTGGTGCCTCCAGAGAGGTTGTTACCTGATGAGTTTCACCAGGTGACTTATGCAGATAGCACTACCAAACTCCATCCTATGGCTGTGGTGGATTTGGAATGGGGAGGTGTGACAGGCCCTATGAAGGTAGCTGTGTCAAAGGTGCTCCCAGTCCAGTGTTTACTGGGCAATGATCTTGAAGCCTCTGTGTGGTCAGAGGTGGATAGAGGACTCCATATGAAAATATTGGAACTTCCTGAGTGGGTATGTGCTGTGACTAGGTCACAGACTAGCCAGAAGGGCTGGACACTTGGACCCTGGAACAAAGGGCCAAGCATCCAAGGACAAGGGTACTGGGCCTGGTGAGCCAGAACAGGGAACTCTAGAGGTGCAGGAAGAATCTAACCCTGATGGGGAGGACCTAGCCTCTGAGGGAAGGACTCCATCCCTGCCAGAGCTGTCACATTTGGCAGAACTGAAAGGAGCAGGTGGACCCTCCAGAGAGGAGTTCAGTAAGGGACAGAGAGACTGTCCCACCCTTGAGAGCTTGAGGCGGATTGCCTCTAAGCAAGTGGAGGGGATGACCGTGCGTTTCATAGAATCTACTGGGAAGATGGACTGCTTTATACTGAGGCCAGAAACCTCAAGGAGGGGGCCACCAGGAGGTTGGTGATGCCCCAGAAGTACAGAGTTCAACCTGACTTTGGGTCATGATATCCCCCTGGCAGGACATTTGGGACAGACAGACATGGAACCGGTTGGTGAACCATTTCTACTGGCCCCATATGTCTGAAAAGGTAAAGGAGTTTTACAGCTCCTGTGTCACCTGTCAGGCCAGTGGAAAGGCAGGCGGTAAGACAAAGGCTCCCCTAATACCACTGCCAGTTGTAGGGGTTCCTTTTGAAAGGGTGGGGATGGACATTGTTGGTCACCTGGACCCACCTACTGCATCAGGGAATAGGTATATCTTAGTGCTAGTGGACCATGCCCCTAGGTACCCTGAAGCAATCCCTCTTAGAACCATTGATGCTCCTGCAGTGGCTAGAGCACTGCTTGGTGTGTTCACCAGAGTGGGTTTTCCAAAAGAGGTGGTATCGGATAGGGGCACGAACTTCCTGTCCAGCTATCTGACTGCTATGTGGGATGAGTGTGGTGTCAACTACAAGTTCACCACCCCCTATCACCCACAAGCAAATGGTCTTGTTGAGAGATTCAACAAAACCCTGAAGGGCATGATAAATGGGTTGTCAGAGAAACTCAGGAGGAGATGGGATGTTCTCCTCCCATGCTTACTGTTTGCCTACAGAGAGGTGCCACAGAAAGGGGTTGGTTTCAGTCCCTTGGAGTTGTTGTTTGGACACCCTGTGAGGGGGCCATTGAGCCTGCTGAGAGAGTCTTTAGAGAAGCCTCTTAAAGAAGCAAAGTTCAATGTGCTTGACTATGTGCTAGGCCTGAGATCTAGAATGGCAGAGTACATGTACAAGGCAAATAGGAAACTGGAGGCCAGCCATGAGCTCATGAAGCACTGGTATGATCAGAAGGCTACTATGCCCGAGTATACTCCAGGACAATTGGTGTGGGTGTTGGAGCCTGTGGCTCCCAGGGCCCTCCATGACAAGTGGAGTGGGCCCTATCCAATCTTAGAAAAGAAGGGTGAGGTTACCTATTTGGTTGACCTTGGCACCCCCAGGAACCCTCATAGGGTCCTGCATGTGAATAGACTGAAACCTCACCATGACAGGGCAGGCATGACCATGTTACTGGTCACGGATGAGGGTGTGGAGGAAACTGAGCCTGTGCCCGACCTCCTCTCCACTAATGTGCAAGATGGTTCAGTGGAGGGGGTTGTACTCTCTCCCAAGTTGACAGACCAGCAGCACAGAGACTGTAAGCTAGTGCTGGAGCAGTTTGCTGGCCTGTTCTCTTTGACCCCAGGCATCACTGAGTGGTGTGTGCACCACATTGACACTGGTGACAGCCTACCTGACAAAAATAAACTGTACAGGTTGTCTGACCATGTCGGAGCCAGCATTAAAGCTGAGGTTACTAAGATGCTGGAATTGGGGGTAATTGAACCGTCTGAGAGTCCATGGGCCAGTCCAGTGGTGCTGGTACCTAAACCTAATCCTCAGGGGGGACCCAAGGAGTTAAGGTTCTGTGTGGACTACAGAGGATTGAATGCAGTCACAAAGACTGACGCTCACCCTATACCTAGAGCTGATGAGCTCATTGACAGGTTAGGGGCTGCTAAGTACCTGAGTACATTTGATTTGACTTCAGGTTACTGGCAGATTGCCCTCACTGATGGAGCAAAGGAGAGGTCAGCATTTTCCACACCAGAGGGACAATATCAGCTCAAGGTAATGCCCTTTGGCTTAAAGAATGCACCTGCCACCTCCCAAAGGTTGGTGAACAGGGTCTTGTCTGGGTTGGAACAGTTCAGTGCAGCTTATCTGGATGATATATGTATGCAGTTCTATCTGGGGGGGATCACTTAAGACACCTAAGGGAAGTGCTTCAGGCCATGCAGCAGGCAGGCCTGACTATTAAGGCAAGTAAGTGCCAAATAGGGCAGAGTTCTGTGGTGTACCTAGGCCACCTGGTAGGTGGGGGCCATGTGCAGCATCTCCAAGCTAAAATCCAAACTATTTTGGATTGGACAGCTCCTGTTACCCAGACTCAGGTCAGGGCATTCCTTGGACTGACAGGGTATTATAGAAGGTTTGTTCAAAATTATGGGACCATTGTGGGGCCCCTAACAGAACTCACTTCTAAGAAGAGGCCCAAAAAGGTGACTTGGACCCCAGAGTGTCAGGCAGCTTTTGACACTCTGAAAGCTGCTATATGCTCAGCACCAGTGTTGCTGGCCCCTGATTACACAAAAGAATTTGTGGTTCAGACAGATGCTTCAGAGCAAGGGATTGGGGCAGTGTTGTCACAGCTAAATGAAGAGGGCCTTGATCAGCCAGTTGCCTTTATTAGCAGGAGACTTCTTCCCAGAGAGCAGAGGTGGAGTGCCATTGAGAGAGAGGCTTTTGCTGTGGTTTGGTCCCTGATAAAGTTGAGACCATATTTGTTTGGGACTCATTTTCGTGTTCAAACTGACCACAGGCCTCTCAGATGGCTCATGCAGATGAGGCGAGAATCCCAAGCTGTTAAGGTGGTCCATTTCCCTACAGGGAATGGACTTTACAGTGGAACACAGACCTGGGGCTGCCCATGCAAAAACAGATGGACTTTCCAGGTTTTTCCACTTGGCTGATGAGGACTACCAGGGTGTAGGTTAGTAACCCATCACCTTTCGTTGGGGGGGGGGGGGGGGGCTATGTTGCAAAGTCATCCTGGGCACCCCCCCAACTTTTTGCTGACTGGTACTGGTGGTAACTGACTGACTGACCCTGGGCTTTGCATAACCAGGGCCAGTGCTATGCTGAAAACACTTAGAATACAGTGAAAACACCTACATACACTAGGGTACACTATGGGTTGGGGTACCCGTGATTGGCATGACCTACCCTATAAGACCCTAGCACATAATAGGGCAGGGGGATTGAAACTACCCATCAGTCCCTAGTATATAGTAGGGCATGGTAGTTTAGAGGCCAGCAGCCTTTTCTGCACTTGCATGTGTGCACTGCTGAAGCCGGAGGTCAGTTTAAAAGCAGCCCTGGGTTCCATGACTGCTTTTAAAAAGTAAATTGTGCCCAAACTCGACTTTGGTGTTTGGGGCACTTAAAAATGGATAACCTACAATGTTTTGGCATATTAGGAACCCCCAGGGTCTCCCCTAGGTGATCCAGGGTTGGGGGGGTCAGGTATTTATAAGGTGGACCCTTATAAAATGAGTTTTATATGCCCTGGGTTAAGTGAAATGTCACATTTCACTCCCCACATTGTGATAAAGTGCTGCCCAAATTCGACTTTGATGCTAGGAGCACTGTGGAGTGAGGATCTGCAATATTTCTACAGATTCAGAACCGCTAAAATCTCCCCTAAGTGATCCATGGGGTGGGGGTCCTGTAGATATAGGGGGAGTACTTGTAAAATATGTTTTTATAAGGCCCGGTGCTGGAAAAATGGCCCAAGTCATTTTTCCCATTGCAAATCCCATGCCACATAGGTTAACATGGTAAGAAGTTATTAACTAATAACTCCTGATAGGAGAATGATAGAACTTCCATTCAAAGACTTCCCAGAATGGTAGTCATAAATCCAACAATATGATATTGTTGTATTTCTCCTAAAATGTACAGACAAGAAGTTATAAGACTTTCTTGTTTGTAGGTCCAGATTCAGCCTTCCAGGGGTCTGTCCCGATTGGTCAGAGTTAAGTGGATTAGCCAGGCTGCTTTGAAGAGGTGATAAAGAGCCCTGGGGTTATCCAGCTCTTCTCGGAGGGCAGTGTGCTGTTCCACAGGAATGCCAGGGCAGGGGGGAGGAGTCGTAAACCATGGTCTTCAAAGGGGAGGGAAGAAACCAGTGTCATTTACAACTCTAAACTTTTGACCCCAAGCCAGATGCTAGGTTAAGGAAGGAATGAGCAGATGCAAGGGGGAGAGACTATGGAAATAGCCATCCTAGGGGTGTGTTTAGCCAGCTCTTAACTCTGCTGGAAAATCAGCCATTATGAATTTGGAAGATTTAATGCACTCTGGGACAAAATAATGCCACACTCTACAGGATGTGGTCATATCTTTGGGGAGTTACCCTGCCCCCATTGGTCAGGAGTGACCTCCTGCTTGACCCAGAGAACTTGGAATAAGTATCCGAGAAGGGCAGAGCCCCTCAGATCTGCTGCTTGAAACTTAAGAAAGCAAGACGACATGCCATGCTGAGAAGTTTGATGTGCAATTGCTAAGGCCTGCCCTCTGAGGACTGCACCATCTGGAACTACAGCCCTGTGGACTACCTTGCTGTGAAAAAGAGTAAAGAGTGGACTCCCTGCAAGCTACAGGTTAACAGAGCTCACCTGGATCATCACCACCAAGAATCCGCAACCTGGAAAACTACCAGTGGATTTGTAAGGGTTTAGTCCAAGTGGATTGTGGGAACTGAAGTCCTCAACTTTCAAGGACCATCTTGGAGCTTCCAGACCCTTGGAGTGAGTTTGGGACCCTTTGGGGAACTTCAGGAAGAGGTTCCAGGAGTTTGGAGAACTTTGGAAAAAAGCTCCATTGAGGGGCCGACTCAACCTGGTCAGCCAAGCCGCCTACCTTCAACCGCGAGCCGGCCAAGCCATCCAGGTTCGTACCGCTGAAAGCTCCGTAGGTCCGACTTCCAGAGTTTGAACGTGAGTAGAAGAAATCCGAGGCCGGCGAACCCTCACCGAATCCGGCCTGGTGAAGAGCATCGAGGGACCCCACGAGAAAAAGCTCCAGAAAAGTTTCTAAGTCCGAAGGTAAAAACTGTGACCGGGACCTACCGCGAGGGGTAGCCGCTCAGGGCTCCATCGCGGTCGGCCTGAAACTTTGAGCCGGTCTATCGCGACCAGATGTCCCAATATGGTGCTATAGGTTTCTAAGTGCTATAAAGTGATAAATCTTTAAAAATTCATATCTCCGGTTCCCTACATTGGATTTGTCGTTTTGGTGTCATTTTAAAGATAAAAACATTTCCTATTTCTATAAATTGGTGTTGGATTTTTATTATGCATTGTGTCTTAATTATTTACTAAATTGGTGTTTTTAAATGCTTTACATACCTGTCTTTGAAGTTAAGCCTGCCTGCTCGCAGCCAAGCCACCAAGGGTTGAGCATGGGAATAATTTTCTAAGACCTATGCTGAGTCCTATCATGTGTTATTGGCCTTATTGCCAGTGGCAGATATACATTTGCCCCCTACTAATAATCCACTTTCCAACAGTAATGCACACAGGATATAGGATATTATCCAACTTCTGTTTTGACCCTAGGGTTACAACAGTGAGAGTGCTGTAGCTGGTTTTAGGTCCACTGCTCAGTTTTATGTTATAGTGTGCTGAAACACGTTTATACTTCTGCCTCCATTGTAATAAATGTGGACTTTAAACAATTTGCTGGAAACGAAAGTGAACCATGCAGAGGGTGTGGCATTATGCTCAGATACACCGACTTTGGAACTAGGGTATCAGGTTTGAGTCTCACCATTGACTTAATAGTCCGAGACTTTGGGAAAATAACAATTTCCCTGGGCACAAAAAAATTAACGTGCTCTTGCATGATGTTGTAAAGATTGGCAATACCTTTGTGTAGTGTCTTGTTTGCAATATATAAAACTGCAACAAAAAACAAGCATAGTGACCCCACATTTAAGGGTTCCAAATGAAACAGCACAACAAAAACTGAAATCTGATACTTCTTTAATCCCAAATCGGTATCACAGCAACACAACTTGAGGCCTACAGTTTTTCACACATGCTGTTAGAAATGGGAGTCTCTGATTGGCAGGTTTGTACCCTGTACAAGTAGGGCCCTTTCCTTCTTGTCAAGGTAAGGGGATTACACGTCTAAAATAATTCCTGCCCACACCCCCTTGGTAGCTTGGCACGAGCAGTCAGTCTTATCTCAGAGACAATGTGTAAAGCATTTGCACATAACACACAGTAATACAGTGAACACACTACAAAAGGACACCACAACAGTTTTAGAAAAATAGCCAATATTTATCTGTGCAAAATGATAAAAATCCAACATACAGTAATCAAACTACGAACATTGCAAAGATGGACTTAACATACAGTTCCTTGAAGTCGATAGCTCCCTCCGGGGCTATCACTGCGTCGTGAACATACAAATCCAACAGTTCAGGCCAACCCCTGCGTGGCGGGCCAGCTAGAAGTCGTGAAGACTCGCAGAACAGCACCTTGGAAATGCAGGGCGTTGTGGACCTTGCAATGAGCACTGAAGAGGCGGGATCGGCAGGCATTGGTCCCGGAGGTTGGTGCAGGAGTCGCTGAGCCCTTGAAGTCACACGTGTTGCAGGTCAAACTCCATGAGGTTGAAGTCAGGAGCGCCAGCAGGTGTCGAGGCTGCGATGTGAAGTGCAGTGTGTGGTTCCCTCAGGTCTCAGTGCAGGCAGCAGCTCGGTGATGGCGTTCAGCAGTGTCGGTGAGACCAGGGCTGCAGTGCGAAGTGGGGCGGTGCTCGTTGCGGTGCTGGCAGGTCACGGTGCAAGCAGCGTCATCGTTGATGAAGCACAGTCATCAGTAGGCGATTTGGAGTCGATGGTGCCAGCGGCGGGGGCCATGGCTGTGGTGTGGGGCAGGGCGGTGCGTTGAGTAACTTAGACAACGATGCAGACAGCGGCGATGTCGGCTTGGAGCATCGTCAGGGATACCAGGGCGGCAATGTGAAGCGAGGCGGTGCAAAGTGCATTGCCCTTGGGTCACGGTGTAAGCAGTGGCTTGGTGGCATCGTCGGTGAGACCAGGGTTGCGGTGCTCTCTGCTGTGCCAACAAGTCACGGAGCCGGTAGCGGCGTCGGGTTGCCTTTTCTGTTGCAGCACAAAACACACAGTCCCCAGTGCTGGTAGCAGATGATTTAAAAGTCCTTGCTGTTCCTGAGACTTCTTGAACAGTGGGCATGCTCTACCTCAAGCCCTTGGAGAAACTCAGGAAAATAAATTGCAGAAAGTCCAGTCCTTTCACTACCCAAGACAGAAGTTGCCACTATAGGCCAACACAGCAGAGTGGTAGTTCCTCCTGACAGCTTCGCCAGCTCTTCTTCTTAGCAGGTTCTTTAGTCCAAACAAGTTCTAAAGTCCTGGGGTCAGGTCCCCAATATTTATACTAAACTTTCCCCTTTGAAGTTTTAGGCAGCAAGTCCCTCTTGCTCAGTAAAAACTAGTTCTGTCCTCCCTGGTCCAGCTTCACTACAGGAGGTGGAGACAGCATTGTGAAGAGCAGACACAGCCTATTCAGGTGCTAGTGAAAACTTCTCCCACCACTCTAAATGCAGAAAGGTCTAATCAGCCTGGCTATGAATCGACCTGGAAAGGCAGAGGACACACTTCAACCCCCCTTGTGACTGTCTAAAGTGACTTCACATCCCCAGCCCAGTCACTCCAAAACCAGACTGTGAATACACAAAAAGACAGAGGCACACAGGATGGTTAAACGAGACAATGCCCACCTTCTAAATAGGGCATTTTCAAACACAATTTAAAAACAACCTTTAATAAACTACCTTTGCTACAGGGAGCCTAAACTCCATTTCTCCATCATTTCCCAATTGAAAGTTACACTTGTAAAATGTTCCAAGGCAGCTCCAATGATCACCTATGGGAAAGACAGCCTTTCAATAGTGAAAAATGAAATGCATTGTATTTCACTTTCAGGACATGTAAAAACACACTACCACATGTCCTAACTTTCACATACACTGCACCCTGCCTATGGGGGTACCTTAGGGGTGCCTTACATGTAGTACGAGGGAAGGTTAGGGCATGGCAAGTGGGTGCACTTGCCAGGTCGACATGGCAGCTAAAACTGCGTATCTAACAGTATCTAATACTACAGAGGGGCCTAGGAATAGGAGGTATGGAACACATCAAGGGTTTTGTGATGAGACCCACACAGCAGAACCTGTCGAGTGCAATCAGAGGTACAGGTACAAACATGATTACAAGGTCAGGGTGGACAGCATGCAGAAGTAGCAATTGGGCCCTAGGCTTTAGACCTGCTGGCAGAGAGTGTCATCGGGGCGCCCCATGCATCATGCCAGAACTGAGATATTAGAACACCACAGGGCTTCCAATAGGTGTTTTCAATACGGTTTTTGTAGTACTGCTTTTATAGTCAAACTTCTTTTTTTCAGCAACGATGCCCGATTTTTAGAAGTCTGTCATTGTTTGGTCTTCTGTTGAACTGTAGAATTACAAGATTTGTCAAATCAAAAGGCATAATCATCTACTGAGGCAGGAAATTCAAGTAAAAGTAGATTCACTGTCATCTAATGCCAAACTAACTGTCCACTGAAGCAAGCAATGGAAACGCTAATAGGTCTGGCATGTTTTAAGTGTGTGTTTAATGCAGTAATGGTCTAAAAATACACACAGGTAGCCATATGCATACAGACAATACTAGTGCAGATGCATGCATGCATACACACACACACAGACAAAAGACAAAACATTTGGGCACATAAAGGAACAGGCTGATGTTTAGATGCAGAGATAGAATACTAGCTGTGTGGGTCAGTGGAGTGACTATATATAATGGTAGATGCATAGATGGCTGGAGTGACCGAGTATCTGGATTCAAGTGAGAGTGGATTGGCAGATGAACGAATGCTTAGTTTTGGGTTGAATGGATGAATGCTTGTGTGAAGGTGTATATATACAGGTAAGTAGATATGGATAGTGAAGTGGTATCTGTACATAAAACAGATTAGCACATATGTGGATAAGTGTGAATCGAATGAGAGGATGGTGGGTAGAGAGATGGGTCGATAGAAGGATGTATGCTTGCGATTTCAAGAAATAATTTCCACTTACAATGATCGGCCAATGAAGAATGATCTGCTAGTGAACAATAAGTATCTTAGGAACAAGAAATCCAAATCTGACCAGACATCCAGCTTCATAAACATTAACATGACACGTTACTCCTTGATCTCTGCCTGGAATGCATTTCAAGCCTTATCGAATGACTGCTCAGACTGTCAGCCTTATTCCTCCAGTGGAAGGTTTGTCAGATAAAACATGGTGGAAGAACAAGGATTTACCTACAAAGATCTGCTGTGGGATAAGATGGAACAAACCATAAGCAATAACAAAAAAACACATTTTAAAAGACCGGGATCAAGAATACAATTTTTAAGAGAGTCCTCACCCACAAAAGTGGAATACTGAGCAGCTCCTTTATAAAACCAAAGACAATATCCGAAGATCAAGAATACCCGTTTGTCAGCTATATCACAGAGATGGAGATGATGTAACTTGTTGGCCACAAAGCACCTTTGAATCCTGCTGCAGTAAACCCAGATTATTGCTATGGGAGCACTGCATCAGAGTCTCTAACAAAGATTACAGCAGAAGCACTCAACTATGGTTCGCGCAAGAGCAACGCTCTGAGCGCAATATGGTTTCATCAGCAAACCTGCAAGTTTGTGCAAATTTAGTGGCCATTCCAAAGGAAAATGTGTTGTCTGTATGACAATGCGCTACCACACAATGCTATAGTTACATTAAAAAGTTGTCCAAAACATGTCCATAAACGCTAGGTGGGTCACAAATGTTTGTCGTTCCAAAAATTGGGTCCTGGTTCTAAAATATTTGGGAAGCACTGGGTTAGGGTATGATGCACAAGAATCTTCACATGTACTAGGTTGCCTGCTACTGTCCATTTGCCTTTCGCCATATCACTGAACAATTCACTTAAGCCCTCAGACGCTACTGGGATTTTGGATTAGAACAGTTATGATGCAGCTTCCAAAGCTTTAATCTTTGTTGATTCTCCAGTATGTTAGGAGCAACATGATGAATATTCTGACACTGTAGTCACTAACATCAAATGAGTGAATAAAAAAAAATACTAAAACCAAACCCATCAGATGATGGTCGCATTGACCGATTATGTAAATAGTGTAAAAGAGGATTCAAACCCTTCTTTATAATGAAGCACTCACTAAGTTTTGTTCCAGTGTCCAGGTCATTTCCTTTTAATACAGTGCCTAATCCAAACAATGATGTTTTCTTTTTGGGAACCTATTTGCAAGGGCCCACACAATGTCTTTCTGTTAATCAACTACTGGTTGCTAGCCCCAAGCAGGACAATGATTTATCAGATAGACAAAAATATACCACCTCTAAATAAGACTAAAGAGTCACAGACCCTGTGTGCCCAACACCTAACTGGATGTACATTAAAGAAAGTTTAATTAAGAAAGGCAAGAACTAATTTATATCTACAGCACAAATGAAAAGCTCTTGATTCACTCGGCATTCTACCAAAGTCCTTGTTGCCGGTAAACTATATATTGAGCAAACAAAAGGTGCACTGGGATTTTTTTTAAAGTAACGGTTAACTTGTGAAGTGAATTGGACGAAAGTAACTCAGGTTCTCATTGGTGTACTCCAAGCCGAATTAGGAAACAGTGTTTCTATTGGTCAATTTTGAGCTACAAGGTGATCTAAAGAAACTTAAATCCCTATTGGTATCTTATATTGGGGTAAAAGAAACTTAGGCTCTCATTGGTGTACTCCAAGTTGAATTAGGGAACAGTGTCTTTGGTCAATTTTGAGCAACCCGGTGAGCTAAAAAAAAAAAAAACTCCGATCCCTATTGGAATACTTCTAATCAAATGAGGAGCAGGTGTTTGCAATGGTTCACTCGGGTTCCTATTGGTGTAACTCTAGCCGATTATTAAACAGTGCTTGCATTGGTCTATTCTGAACAAGTGTATAAAGGGTGTGGTGAAGGTGAGAACCTTAATCATGTGCGGCTGGTGGGACGATGAACATGTGATGGTGATCAGGAAAATCAATAGGTGAGAGATTAAGACCGTGAAGATTGAGATACACTCTATTACAACTATAGTTCAGTTATTTGTGTTGAATAGGTGAAAGGAAAAGAAATGTGGCAAAATATACTTTCATCTTTGATTATTCTTTATTTTCCTATTACTTTGAGAAAATCGGATGGGAGTCTTTAGAATTGTGATTGGTTCTTTGAACATTGGGATTGTAGTACATGTAAAAGGGTTTGCTAAATACGTAAGGGAACTTGAAAAGGTTCGGGTTTTAGAAAGTGTGTGAATAATTTAGATAACCATTATCATTTGGTGGATTACATAACGAAAAAACATTGTAGTAATGATACGGAGTTCCCACTGTTCTTTTGATTTTGTAGAATGAGTTATTAGCTAATAAAAAGATGCGAGGCATTTAACCAGATATTGAATTCAGAATCACAAATTGGTGAATTTTGGATCTTTAAGATAATTGGAGAATAAAGATTTGAAAAAGCATTGTTTTATCTTAAAAGTGGCTGAGCGCCCATTCTCCAAGTCCCCCCATTTTCTATAGGGAAGACATTTATCAGTAATGGAACCTGGATACTTTTGAGTTATGGTTCTTTGTTTCTTCTTTTCTATTTTGGCAGCATATAGAGTCTATTTATAATGGACACGTTTTGGAAGGATTAATGCGATGGTGCAACTAAAAGAGAACATTTGCAGTTTTTTAAAGGATATACCTATGGTATTAGCTCATGAGGAGATTTAATTAAGGTATGCCGATACACTGGGAGTGGTGAGAAAATATGTCATCTCAAACTCAAAATTTGGTGACTTAGTCATTTCGTATTAGCAGAAATACATTTGAGCAAATAGCAAAATGGTTAAACACAAGAAAGTACTCCGGACTGAATGAATAGGGAGTTCAATTCCCTATTACTCAAGGTAACTTATTTGAGGAGATTTGATTAAGGCAAGCAGATAGATTTACAGCAGTCAGGGAACACGTGAGCACTCTAATTTAGAGATTTTTTTAAGAAATACATCCTGACAAAATGATGATTCCTTCTGCTAAATGATAATTAAGTGAATACTTCTTTGTGAATACTTCTTTGTGATCACGCCTTTGCTGTTCAATCGTTTTTGCTTTTATGATCTCCGTTTCATTTTTTAATTTTATGTAAATAAAAATATACATGAATTTGAGAATATTGCTTTCTATTTTTGAGACTGTAGTTTGATTTTATCAATTAGTGAGTTTTCTAATTATTATGCAAATATTAATTCTTAACATCCTTGAAGAAGCGGAAATTCCCTTTGCGCCACAAAACACGCGTAAAAAAGCATTGATTCTCTTAAAATATATAGTTTTTTTTTTTTTTTTTTTTTTTTTTAAATCGGCATGTTTTTGGAAGTATTAATGTGATGGTGGAATTAAAAGAGAACATTTGCAGCTTTTTGAAGGATATTCCTATGGTATTAGCTTGTGAGGAGATTGGATTATGCCCTAAAAAAAGCACAGTTCACTTTAAGCCGCGTAACACATCTTGGCTGTACAAAATCAAAGAAACCAATTATTGCGCTCGATAAGAATTTAAAGCAACTATTAAAATTA
Source organism: Calotriton arnoldi (assembly GCA_963921515.1). Classification (NCBI taxonomy): domain Eukaryota; kingdom Metazoa; phylum Chordata; class Amphibia; order Caudata; family Salamandridae; genus Calotriton; species Calotriton arnoldi. The sequence goes on along the minus strand of CAWUFW010000004.1, from coordinate 7,904,290 downwards.
GAAATTGTTTAACTATACTACATCAATAACATTTAAACTAGCAACACAATTTTGAAGGGATGTTATGAACTACGTGAAGATACGAACTTGCAAAGTGAAAATGAAGAAACAATGAATTTAATACTGTATTGAGATGATCAACAAATAAATGTAATTGCTCTTTAATTCAAAGAGTGTTATGCTTTCCTTTTTTGGACTCTCCACCAGTTTGTAACACTTATTGCTACAGTAGTGCATGAACGATTAACCTAGAGCTGAAGGTGCTTAACCTTGCCAACGTATAACAGTCATGCAAATTTTAAGTCGCCTGCATGCTCAAAAAGTTTTTTGTTTTTTTTTAAATCTACAGTGTTGTGACAAATTTAGGTTATTAAAGGTCAGATACACACACTTGTGCTGCTGCACTCATCCATGCCAAAATGCTACCGGTCACACCCCGCTTATACTTAAATCACCAAATGAAAACAAAATTCTTTTCAATGTAACATTGCCATAGTTACACCATTATTTGGTTTTATTGAACAGTAAGGAAACATGTAGTCTAATTTCAAACACAGAGCTCTTCTATCTTATAAATCCACTTTTTCGACATAGCTTGGACAGAGAAATACTTTTTAAATTATATTCACTGTCAGTCATGCAAGCTTTGTGTGATGCTCACTTTCTTTTCCCTAGCACCATCATAAAAGAAAACTTTGCTCAGCATTGTGGACATTTATTTAGATGTATGTATAGTTTCAGCACTAACAAGGTTTCATACCCTAATAGGTGCCTGGATTCAACGGGCCCCCAATGTGTTCACAAGAGAGGTTGAGCATGTTACTAAGGACTTAACTGCTTCAGAGTAATGGCAATCAACCAGAAGGATTGACTGCATCACCCAAGAGAAATTAGCAAAGGAAAGACCGCAACAGCAATTAGTTGGCTGAGATATATTTATTTTAGTTCTATTCACATTTTCTCCCTTGTTGACTTGTATGGCTTCAATAAACCACTAGAATGTGGGTATTTTATGTGGACAATGCAGAAGCAATATCATTGAATACAAGACTACAATGAAGATATGGCATATGCCAATGGTATGATAGCTTAGCTCCAACATCATGGACGCTGCTTGCGTACTTCAAAAAGCTCCATGCTCTTGTATGAACAATACCACTTTTCTGTATACATGTCAACACTTGAAGAAAAAGGGAAAAAAGTTAAAACCCTATCCAGTCAGACCAATAGAATGATTCATTGTAACTGAGCCACAGTGTGGCTACAAGGACGCAGACTCTGTAAGTAACAAGGTCTTTTATTCCGCAAGAAGCTGACAGGACGAGTAAAGTACATCCATCTTCATCAAGGTGCATTACCCGACTAACTGACTCTATCCCCACGTTCCATTCCCTTGACAACCCCAGAGTTCCACACCATGTAGGACCCAAAACATCCTCCCCTTTACATATACCGAAGAATACAACATAATAATGCATTTGTGATGCACAGAATGAGAACACCACCTACCCTTTATATAATCAAAAACTGAAACAGCGGATGAAAAGAAAACATGGAGAACACAATGCATTGCAGGTAAATATATACATATGTACATTAGATGTGAATAACAACCTAGCAATTAAGGCACAAAATCACGCAGCTTGGAAGGTGGTTTCCTTTCCCTGGTGGAAACTCTCCTCTTCCCCAAGTCAACCCTGTCATCTTCCCCACTTCCAGCACTCGAATCAACACTGCTCTTGCCAACATCATGTGCAATGGCAATTTTGTCTTTATTTCACCACTTCCCATTTTGCAATCTGACCACATTCTTCCTCACATCCATAACCCTTTGTGGGGAGGAAAACTTGGAATCCTTCCTGGCGATGATCCTGGGTACTTTGACTGACAAAATCACCAACTACTTTGGACTCTCTTCCCGGAACACCCACCCATTTGTCCTGAGCTTGCTGTCTTTTCTTGTCCAAATCTTCCCATTTCTGCTTGGAAATGGTGAATTGCCCCATCCACTGTCTAGTCACCTTGGACACTGGCAACCTGCTCCTTAATAATGCAAAGGGGAGACAGATCTGTGTAGCGCGGACAGCCCACAACAACTTCCGTAACTCTTCCTTACAATTCAAACCACTAGACCTGGCTAACTGCATGTTGTCTTTGATGACCCTGTAAAATCTTTCTACAAGGCCATTGCTTCTTGGGTGGTATAAAGAGGTCTTGGTATGCTTAATACCCCAAAAACTTAAGAAATCAGAAAATTGGGTAGAAGTGAATTGACAACCATTATCTGATAAAATTTTATTAGGAATGCCTTCCCTAAGAAAAATGGATTCTAAAAATTTGATGATCCTGGAAGTATTGGGAGATTGGACAAACTTAATTTCCGGCCAACGGCTATGAAATTCCACAACAATACCATATTCCAACATAACTCCAAAAATAACCATGGGACCAATGATGTCAATGGCTAATATTCCCCGAGGCTTATTGGGTACCTCCATTGCTTCTACAGGACTAGCTAGCACAATTGACACAATCTCTGACAAAATGCTCAACACTCCTGTCCAACCCTGGCCACCAGAAACATTCCCTAATCCTTCTCTTCAAAGCACGCATGCCGATGTGCCCTTCATGGGCCAAAACCAGGATTCTGTTCCTCATACCCTCAGGAACGACTAAGGCATTGGATCGGTATAGGAGTTCATTAATGATGGACAACTCCTCAAAAACATGTTTGTAGTTATCGCTCTTCACCCCATCAGATCTCCATTGAGACCACCTTTGCCGAATTACATCCTTCACCTCAGTGATCTGTTCATCTGAATCACAAGCAGTGAGCCACTCACTTTCCATTATAGCACCATCACACCACTGTTCGACAGCACACACAAGATCAGTGTCCATGTCCTCTGATGTTTCCCCCTTATCAAACACATTGTGACTGTGGAGACTAGACATGCAATCGGCCAACATATTTTTGACACCAGGAACATATTCCACAGTATAATTATATTCTTGAAGTCTAGATTGCCATTTGGCAATCCTGGGTGTGGCTCGTTCCATGCCTTTAGTAGTAAATAAATGCACCAAGGGCTTGTGATCAACTCGAACAGTGAAATGAGAGCCCCACAAGTACATTTTAAAATGGACAATACCCCACCAACATGCTAAGGCCTCTGTCTCGATAACCGAACAGGATGACTCAGCACCTTTCAAACTCCTTGAAGCAAAAGCTACCACCTCATCTTTGCCCTCCCTGCGTTGCATGAGGATGGCACCTAGTCCCATCGGGCTGGTGTCCGTCCTGATAAGTTTCATCACATGTATTGAAGGGTTTCATGGGTATGGCATGTACGAATTCCTTTTTGATTAGCCTATATACATGATCACACAGATTACACCACACAAATGTTACATTTTTTTTTGTAAATTCCTCATACAAGATTTCTCTGCACACTTCAGAATAAATCTTGAGTAGAACTATCAGACCCAAGAAGGATCTTAACTGGTCCTTGTTTTTAGGAGGATCAAAGTCATCAATGGCCTTGACTAAGTTAAACTTGTGTTCTACACCCTTGGCAGATAACCTATAACCCAAGTAATCGATACTAGGGGAACTGAACTTACATTTCTCCACACTGAGCGTTACACCTCTTACTTTCAAAATGGATAAGACCGGACCCATTCGGACATCATGCTGGTCTTGATCATTACCAAACACTAGAACATCGTCTTGGAATGCTACAACCCCTTTTATGTCCTTAAACATGCCTTCTACCACCCGTTGAAATACCGCAAAAGCCGAAGCCAGCCCAAAAGGCATGCGCTTGAATTTAATTAAACCTTCCAGGGTTATAAAGGATGTTAAATGTCTACAGTCAGGATGAAGGTTGATTTGATGGTACGCTGAAGTCATATCCAACAAACTGAAAATTTTACCTCCCTCCAATGTGGAAAGCTTTTCAGTGATGTTAGGAAGTGGATGGCGATTGATCCAAATTTGAAGGTTGAGATCACGCAAATCCACACACATGCGGACGGACCCAATTAGAACATTCAACAGGTTCAATGACTCCTTGTTCACAAAGTTTATGTAGTTCTTTTTTTAATTCAGCACGCAAGGCTAATGGAACTCTAACTTTGTGAGCTACAGGACAAGGTTCTTCAATCAACCTGATCTCGTGATTATATCCCTTCAGGGTACCCAGAACCTTTTGAAAAACTTCAGGATATTGCATCTCCCAATTGTATTTATGTTTAACAGGCATAATGGGTAGATAGCTGTTCCTTAACACCACCTGAGCAGGATTATAAGGGTCAGGCAAAATGCCTAGGATCTTCTTGTCGTACCAACCTAACAAATGCGAGGCATCCCCGGCTACATATACAACCACATCTATACTGTTAGTTTGAAACATTAAAGTGGCAGCGAATTCACCCACCACATCAATGAGCTTACCACCGTAACTCACTGGGTGAACTTTAGTCTCAGTCAACTGAGCTCCTTCAAAATGGTTATGCCAAACTTTCTCACTCGGCATTGTCTAAGGTGAACCAGAGTCCGCCATTACCTTCACATCAATTCCATTGATGCTCACCATGCAAAACGGCCTCACAAAATCATTCGAACCAATGCGTCAGACTGTACCGTCTGCAATGACATCCTTTACCATAAGCACTTCGTCTTCATCACTGATATAATGCTCTTCCTCACCACCCTTGCTAGATCCCACACCGTGAATTTTTTTGTTGTAGTACCCTATTTGACGATCTGCAAACTTTGGCAAAGTGACCCATATGCATACACTTAGCGCATGTACAGTCCTTAGCAGGACATACAATGGCATTTCCCAAATGAGATGGACTGCCACATCGATAACTCTCTAATTGCCTAAATGGGTGTCTTTTGAAGGACTTGTCCGATGTTTTTCCAGTGTCCTCCTTGCTCTTGGTATACTTGGATTTCACAGCTAAAACATCATGAGGTGAATTTCTCATCTGTCACAGTCATTTGACTCATGAAGGATGTAGTGCTCTCTATCCTAGAAGCTATTTCTACAGCCTTCTCCAACGTGAGATTAGGTTTAGATAGTAACGCCTCTTGGATTTTTTTGTTGTTAGTTTTCTCTACTAGTTGGTCTCTGATCATTTCATCCTCAAAATCCCTGTATTCACATGAAACAGCCAAAATTCATAATGCTCCTACATAACTAGAAGCTGATTCACCCGTAACTTAAATTCTTCTATAAAATTTGTTGTTCCATTATAACTTTTTTCCTTGCTTTAAATTTCAAATCCAGCGCTCTTATGGCCGTGGCATACTTGTCAATTACACTGTCCCCCTGTCCTTCACCTTCTCTAGCTATAATAGGATCAGAAGGAATGTGCTTGAGAATGTTGTGCCCCTCTGAACCTATACAATGACGAAGAATAGCAAATTTCTTTTTGTGCGTAAAAGAATCACCTACTAACGCATCAAAGTACGCCTCAAAGGCTTCCTTCCATTGCTCCCAATCAGATTCAGGAGTAGTAGGACTAGAAGAGAAGACTGGTGGAGGAACCAGTGAATGCTGCATTTTGACGATGCAAGATCCACTTTTTATGCTAATAAGCCACACAAGAAAAAAATAGAGTTTAAATGCAACGAAGAAAATTCTGAAAAGTGGCAAGGAATGTACAGTTAAGTGGAATGATGGTAGAAACCCCTTTAGAATAAATAGACTGGGTTTCACAAATGTTGTATGCAGAAGGTAAGTGTGCGCATCGCTGATGTGCAGCCAAACATGAATGATTTCCACATGAAGTAACCTTGCCAAGGATATCCATGACGTGGCAAGTGTGTGCTCAACTGATTTTGAAACACAAAATAAGTGTACACATCACTGATGTGCTGCGTGATAGAGTATCACTGCGTATCCCAGTGGTGAACTCCACTAAATATGGCCGCAAAGAACAGGATTCAAATCTAATGCCACAATTTGATGAGGCCGCCGACCAAACGTGCCGGACGGCGCGTCACTGACTTGATGCCCCAATTAAAAATGGCCACCAAAAATGCAAAATCCAACCAAAGGCCTCGGGGGCCGATGACGTCAGGGTCTTGATGCTGTTGGAGTATGGGTGCAACTCAAGTGCAGACACCGCGCGCAACACCGCAGAAAATTGGGCAGAATGTACCTTAATCTTGAAGACAGGAAGACACCACAGCCGGGAACGTTTCATAAACTGCCCTCCATCAGAAAGACAAGAATGATCCTCGAGCAGAACAGAAAGCGGAGGTGAAGATGCCTTTGAAGAAACGAAGGGACAACGCGTGGGGGACCCGTCCTGTCCCGGTCCAACTCTTCGTCACTACAAGGACACAGACTCAGTAAGTAACAAGGTCCTTTATTCCGCATGAAGTAGACAGGATGAGTAAAGTACATCCATCTCCATCAAGGTACATCACCCGACTAACTGCCGCTATCCCCACGTTCCATTCTCTTGAAAACCCCAGAGTTCCACAACAATTAGGACCCAACAGTGGCCCAACTCTCTCCTAAACCTCCCAAACTGCTCCAGCACCTTTACCAACACCACTGGAGCACAGTAAATATGCAAGACATTTGATTCACTTTCACAAACAGCACATATTGATATTCCGATCACAATATCACCTCCTTTTTAATTAGAAAATGAAAAAACCAACAACCCAGAACTTCACGTAGGTGATGATGAAAAAGGCTGGAGTTCCGGACTCCTGGTTACAACTGTTTGCATCCACTGGCTACATACAGTAACTGCTATTGTGTACCAGAACACCCCACTCTCAAATTTTAAAACATTTTAAAAAACTACTTCTCTCTACTCCTATGGATCCCATGGATGATCATCATTCTGTTCTTGCACCATTTAGAACCTTTTTCTATCCGAAATCGCTGAGGATCCAAGATATATACATTACTTTAAAAACAAGGCCAACACCTCAACCGCAACAACGAATTTTCCCTTGAACAAGTTGACTCCAACCAGTGTTCCTTGTGCTTTGCTCGAACCAATCTCACAATCACCACTACCTCCAAATTGATATCAGCCACTACAGCAGTACCCATATTTTACAAATTTACCGTGAACACAGGTAGACTTAAACTAAGAACATGACCGGCATGGTGTGCATTCCTTAGCATTTCACAGCTCAAGAAAAATCCTGAAAGCTATCTCCCTACACCATTTCACTTGATTAGCTCATTCAAAGCATTCGATTTGGTATTAGATAGCCCCAATAAATCCTTAGATTTCACATTTGTGGTGGTTAACTAGAGCAGAGAGAGGAATGAAGGTTCATGTTCCATTTAGACGTTTTGTGGGTTGTGCTGCTTACTAATCCTAGTCAACCCTGGGCATTTCTGGGGGCAGTAAGAGATGCAGTGCCAAGCTGTCCTTGAGAACTGCATAGGTCCTCAAACCCTCCTATTCCAATAAAGGGGTCCACTCAGTGTGGATAAATATGTCTGAGAAAGCAGAGTGCAGCTGTACATGACGAAGAATATGCAGTGTGTGGTGCAAGGAATACTACAGAGTGACTACGGTTCTAGTAATGGGAAGTGTGCAGCAGCCTCATTTCGTCTTATGATTCTGTAAGCCAGCAGCCTTACAAACTAATGATATTCATTTCTACCACAAAACCTATATTTCCTTGTATGCTTCATACATGACTCCTGCTTCTCTCCAGGGCACACGCAACTGCAAACAGACCATGGGTCTAAAACCTCTTCTACAGTAAGAGCTACTTATGTTCAAAGAAAATCACTCGAGCTAATAATGTTGTTATAGTGGCATCAGACAATATTACATTAATGGCCACCATATGCAGGATTACTAGCAGTGATCACCTCAGTGCATCAGATTTGGTTGCCAGTGGTAATGTAAACAAAATGCTTTGTCAATGTCAACTTTCACAATTGTGCAACCACCTCGCCATGGTACGATAGAGCGCACGAGCAATGGGCAGCGCCATCTTCAGACTACCACTTTCACAATGGATGACATCTACCTAAACCGGATCAGCTACAGCCATGATGGAAGCAACTCCTTGAAAGATCGCTTCACTTTCACAGTTTCTGATGGATCCAACCCATTTTTCATTGTGGATGATGAGGGAAAGGAGGTAGGTCAATGAAGATTGCAGTGTGGTGTCTATTTTTCAAGTAGAACATTTGGAAATATTTCCCTTTGCATCTTTCCACTCTAGTATTATAAATTTTGATCTGGACCAGACTTGGCTGTTGCAGGTAATGAAGAGCTAGACTTGGTGGAGGCAGGGGGTGTAGGGGTTTAAAGGAGCTGTAACTTTCCACTTTGTGTTCTAGGCCTCGGGCGTCTCAGCTAAGGGTGGAGAGGACAAGGGTGGAGAGGACAAGGGTGGAGAGGACAAGGGTGGAGAGGACAAGGGTGGAGAGGACAAGGGTGGAGAGGACAAGGGTGGAGAGGACAAGGTTGGAGAGGACAAGGGTGGAGAGGACAAGGGTGGAGAGGACAAGGGTGGAGAGGACAAGGGTGGAGAGGACAAGGGTGGAGAGGACAAGGGTGGAGAGGACAAGGGTGGAGAGGACAAGGGTGGAGAGGACAAGGGTGGAGAGGACAAGGGTGGAGAGGACAAGGGTGGAGAGGACAAGGGTGGAGAGGACAAGGGTGGAGAGGACAAGGGTGGAGAGGACAAGGGTGGAGAGGACAAGGGTGGAGAGGACAAGGGTGGAGAGGACAAGGGTGGAGAGGACAAGGGTGGAGAGGACAAGGGTGGAGAGGACAAGGGTGGAGAGGACAAGGGTGGAGAGGACAAGGGTGGAGAGGACAAGGGTGGAGAGGACAAGGGTGGAGAGGACAAGGGTGGAGAGGACAAGGGTGGAGAGGACAAGGGTGGAGAGGACAAGGGTGGAGAGGACAAGGGTGGAGAGGACAAGGGTGGAGAGGACAAGGGTGGAGAGGACAAGGGTGGAGAGGACAAGGGTGGAGAAGACAAGGGTGGAGAAGACAAGGGTGAGTGCCTGTTTGAGCCCGTTAAGGGTGGAGAGGACAAGGGGGAGTGCCTGTTTGAGCCCGTTCGAAACTGGTCGGGACCAGGGCCAGGAATGCTGCCCATTTTCCCATTCATTAATACCCACCCTATGTATTTGTCCCTCTGTACATAAGCATTGATTTTCACTATAGATATGTGCCTATCTTCGTGTATTGCTTTGTATAAACATGTACAGTAATTATGTTATAAAAACAAAAACAAAAGAGAAAAAAAAAAATCTTCTTTGGTCTACATGTACTTGCTTCCATTGGGCATCTATGTACCTCCATGTACTTGGATCTGTGTGTCTGTTACTTTTCTCCTGAAAAAGCATATCCAATGCACTACCCTATTTCTCATCCGCTACCTCTATCAATATCTTTAATCTGCATATACTTACCTCCTTTATGCATCTATATACTCTCAATGTACTTATGGATCTATATATTTATCACTTTCTTCTAATTTAGCATTTCCAATGCACTACCCTATTTCTCAGCCTATACTTCCCTCAATATATCTTCTAGCCCAACTTTCTGACTCATCTCAAACTTTTTTCTACTACTCTTTCCAATTCACTACCCTATCTCACCCTATACATCTATCATTATATCCTCTACACCCACTCTCTTTTATCCCAAACGCCATGCCACTACTATGTTCCCCAAAATAACTTTCTTGAATCTCTCCTACTCTACCCCTCCTTGCATCTTCTGACACCTCCTTTACTGAACCGATCCCCCAAAACAAACCTTTCTAAACTCTTCCCTCTGACTCTTCCCCTCCAAAAACCCTTTCTACTCATCCAAAAGCCTCCTCCTACTGCTATGACCTAAAAAAAGAAATCCTTCACTCTTCTATCCCTCCACTATCCTTTTCAATCAAAATAACAGACTAGCATGTTCACTTCTCTAATTCCACATTCCACTATACTAATTCACCACTAATCCTTTATGGGTACCAGAGTATCTTGCTACTCGCCAACAAAGCGTTTCAACACCTCATCAGGGTTACAAGCGCTATATAAATGCAAACCTTTTTTCTTTTTTTACCCCTCCCAAACCCTTCTCAATCCAAATAACTGACTAACATATCCACCACTCAAATTACTTCATATTTCACTATACTAATTTTCAACACTAATGCTTTATGGGTTCCGGAGTTGCCTGCTACTCGCCAGAAAAGCGCTTCAACACCCATCAGGGGTAACAGGCGCTATATGAATGCAAACCTTTCCTTCCCTTCTATCCCTCCGCTATCCTGCTCACTCCAAATAACTGACTAATATCCACCACTCAAATTACTTTCATATTTCACCATACTAATTCACCACTAATCCTTTATGGGTTTCCGGAGTAGCGTGCTACTCGCCAAAACAAAAGCGATTCAACACCCCATCAGGGGTTAGAAGCGCTATATAAATACAAACCTTCTTTCCTCTTCTATCCTTCTGCTATCCATCCGAATCCAAATAACTGACTAACATATCCACCACTTAAAATTTACTTGCATGTTTCACTATACTAATTCAACACTAATCCTCTATTGGTCCCGGAGTAGCGTGCTACTCGCCGAAAAAGCGCTTCGAGCCTCGTCAGGGGTAGTAAGCGCTATACAAATGCAATTACAATACAATGTGAAATGCTTCTACATGGGAACTGCCTAATGATCATAGCTCCAATACCTTCAACACCCAGGTTATAATAGTAATGTCTGCCCAATGCAACATGATTCATCACTCGAATGTTAGCTTGAAATATATTTTGGAAATTCAACCACTTTTTGGCCAAACATCAGCATACATATTTTCAACTTGAATACACATTTTTCAGTTTTGGTATGCATATATTAATTCAACCAAGCAAAACCTTCTAGTTTAGTAGACTGGACAGCACACAGGAGAACTACTCACAGGTAGCTGGAGAGCTACAAGTAGCTCACGAGCTACTTGTTGGAGAAGCTGATAGACATTCGTTACAAAGAGTAAAGGTTTTCAATAATTCATTTTAGATCAAATTTCATGGCCGGCAACTTAAGACTTAAAACAGTCCTGCTATCAAATTGAAACTTATGTTGATCTCTACATCTGCCCACACCCTCACCTTGTTTTTTAATTGCACACAATAGGTAACCCTGTAAACCAGGATATACTACGAAAGATAAATTGTGATTAATAACTGACTGATAGCTAGCTGAGACAAAGCCATAAGATATGCATCTGGTCCTCAAATGTGGACGAACAGGCTGCCATATATAAGCATTCAAGCTCAAAGATTATTTACATGGCTACTGGACTCCCTCTCGGGAGTCATTTCCATCAATCACATGTAACTTGGGCTTCTACTGGCTCCAATGTTTTACTGCCAAATACAAACGTAGTTCTGCATTTAATTAATCTGATATTTACTGGCATCTTAAAACAGTGTGCATCACTGGTTATTGCTACGATTTTGCAAAAGTGTATAGCTAAAGGCTTTGATTCTGAATACTTGTTGGAAACCAATTAACTTTTCAAGACATACTCATCCTTCAGAACGTTCTACAAAAATGTAGAACCAATCTTTCTTCGTCTCGCTTAAATGCTATTTTTAAACTCCTTGAAGATTCCGTCCAATAACTGAAGCACCCCTTACTACTCCATACACTAGCCCAACAATCCAGTATTCCAATTTAAAATTAGGCTCAACCAAATAACATTAGAATGGATATCCCTCTGTAAGCCACACAGCAATAACCGCTTCAAGTATAAACTATTTGTAAATATGTTCTTATTTAACACATGCCCACTCTCAATCAACCTAACTCGGCATGCTTTTACCAGTGAACATGTTGCTCAAACTTTAGCTCAACCGTGTAGCCCTCTTCTTGCAATACCATGTTCCCACCAATTGTAGGGCTTCGCTACAAACAGATTTAGGGGTCTGTGGGAATACCTATAGTTTCCAATATATGACATAGAATAGTAAACTAAATAGTCTCACTACGTCACAACATATGCATGCGCACCATTACCCAGGCATGTGCCTTGGCGGCCACCTTGGAATCTGTTTTTTTCTACAGAAAACCCATTTCAAGATTGCTGGTGATGCATGCACGTTCATCTTGACTCATGCGATCAGCAATAAGCAGTGGTAAAGCCAAATGATTGGCCATGTAGAGCAGATACCTATTGGATTGGCCAATCATTGTTATAGTATTAAGGTATTCAACCATACACCAAACTTTTCCCATACTCATTTAACACATCCAGGACAAAGTCCCTTTCAGCATACACATTTCAAACTGGCCACTTTCAGACCAGGCCTCGAAAAATCTACTCGCTAAGGCGAGTCAGATGTTATCAGGGAACCTCCTAGCCCGATCTGGCAAGAGAGCTCGAGCTAGCAAAGAGCATGTGTTCTGTTCATTCAGAACGTGAATGAACACTAAAGATGCCTTTTAAATTCTTTTTTTATCTTGCAGCGTCTGTTATACATTCCAAGAGGTTAAATGTCAGTTTATATCTTTTTTACAAATTGCTGCATATTTTATCCTGGAGACTGGCATTTACTTTTCTTTCTCTGAAACGGTCGGACAATCATGCTGGGGTACAGGCAGTGTGAAATGAAAGGCTGTAAAAAAAAAAAAAAAAAAATCTTACACATTTAAATAGCTTGTAAATGAACTGCACAAATATTTCAAAATATATCAGCAGTTAGGAAAGAACTTTTTTTGTAATTCAGAAGTTTCATGAAATCAAAGATTTAAATAGGATAATAAATATTTGCTGAAACCCGATTTCCACACATTATCGTTTGTACGCTATAAAGCTGTACCAGTAGAATGGCATGTCAATCAAAGTTTGCACCTATTTCAATGGAAAATGTAAATGGCAGTGTGCTACCAAGTCACTGATAAATACCGTTTATTAAAAATGAGTTTTTAAACGAACTGAGAAACAGTCTTGCCCCCGCCCGAATTACAATGCAATTAGTGAACTAAGAGGCAAGTCAGGGGTTATGTGTACCCTATATGTGGGCTACATGCGTGTTATACATGGAGGAAACGTTTAACCTATCAAATCAAATAATAGAATTGTTTTGTACAGCAGATGTACTAAACTCACATATTTGAAGACGCTCACATAAGTAATAATGAAGAAAAAGGCAACTCAGTGAAATAAAATATTTGCCAGGGATCACACAATTTGAGACCAGTTTACGGGTCAAGCGCATTACAGTTAAGTGGAGTAGATTATTCATGTCACTAGACCTGCAGGTCGGGTAATAATGATCCAATATTTATAAATGAAACAAGTATGATTATTAGTATTCTCTTTGAATGTACATGCTAACCTTTCCCCTTTCTGAACACAATCTCTGAATCATAGCCTTTGCCATAGTCCAACACACATCTGAACATTTTGTTCCTTATGTACACATTTCTATACATCAACTGCACCTACAGTTAGGTTAGCTTAATAAATACCCTAAAATATTTAAGTGCACTGCTGTAACAATACTAAATTGATCTCGTCAAAACTACTCTGTTTCTTTTCCTTGCCACCCGCCCACCCCATTACTCAGCAATAGCATCAAAATTGTTCTCATTAATAGGACAAACAGTCGATTTATTACTCTACACTCTTTGTGACAGCATATAGAAACCTCAATTATCAGTACAGTGAAAACCTCTACTGAAATGACATTAGTTGTCTGCAAAGAACAGGCAAACAACCAGCTCAGCATAACTGTTAAACTGACCTCATTAACAGCCATTACATCATTAACACAGCAAATCATACACTTTTTTTTTTTAAAGGCCATTGTCCCCTGGGTAAGGCAAGTGTATGGTAATCAACAGCTCACTCATCTGCACATTTCAGGGATGTCAGCCATATTTACCCTATGCAGTCACACACCAGACACAGAAGGCTAATAGAAAGACTTGTCACTGAGGCATGTTGACACAGACCGGCCATCATCAGCAGAGAAAACTGGGCCAGGTGGGCATCTAACCTGCCTCGTACTTACCTCATAATCTCACACACACACTCTTCAGGCTGCTGGAACCAGTCAAGTAGGACCAACAGGATAGATCTGCCCAGGCTCTTAAAGTAGCAGGGCTTTTCTTCTGTCTGTGAGAACGCAAAGCCAACTTCTTAAGGACAAAAGCTACAAAACTGTGACATATATGTCATCTTTGGTCTAATGTTTTTGACCATATATATGTAGCATGAAAGACACATCAGTTAACAACTGCAATTAACTAAGGAACAAAGACTCAAAACTATCTTGCAATCAGTACTTTGATACCCTCACCAGTATGGTCTAGATATACCAACCATGAGGCTCTAGCATAGTCAACTACTGCAGTTATTAATAATTCACATCTGCCCAACTTCCACAACTTGCAACAAAACTTCATATGACTCATTTTTTGCTACAAGTAAATGGGTATCACATACATCAAATGCCATGTCAGATATACTTCCAACTGTCCAAAAACCTCTTATTACACCTGACCAAAATTCCCCCAAAGTAACCACATACTCTGCACATTGCGACAAAACCACTGCCCTGTACAATTATGAAACCTGCACCAGGGGCTGTATTATGCACTGAGGCCACGGGCGCAACAGGCATAAGCACATGCTAGATGTACCCCGGGGGCCGTATGGTGTTACAGAAGGGACCGCAGACCCTTGTGCAGGCCCTTCCGTAATACTGATAGTGATGGCAGACATGTAGAGCCAGTGATATCCATCAAAAAGGAGGGAGAAGGAGGATCGGGGCTAGGTTCTACCTCCTGTATGTTCAAAGTACAACGCAAAAAATCCATAGATGATGGATCATAAGAACCTAGCCAGGGAGAAATTTGGGCTTTGTCCCAATTTGGGTGCGCCACCACAGAAAAGAAAAATGTCTTTACTTGAGTCCCCTCACTCACCCAGGGTTGCCCCTAGGTGACATGCTAACTCATTGGGGCCATCCCAAGCATCTACTGCTTGGGGCGTGCTGCGACTTGCGGGAATTACGTAGGAGCACTTGTTGTGTGAATCTATGTGTAGTGCAGTGTATGGGGGGGGAGGGGGGGGAGTGGTGTTTGTGCTAGTTAAAAGTACCTAACTAGTAAGCTAAAAAATGTATTCCTGCTCCTAGTTGGTAGGATAAAAAGGGGTAAATAAAAGGAAAGACAACTGTTATGTGGTTATGATTCCTAATATTCCGTCGACATGTTTCGAGGTGTCCCCTACACCTCTTCCTCAGGACAGCATGGGGACCAGCCCCATGTGTACCACTCCGTGCAAAACCTAAATAAAGGTGAAAAAGGGAATGTAGAGTGCACACCTATTGTATGCGCATTTCTGTCATACATACGGTTAACGCTGTACCCGTAGTATTTAGTTAGTAGCAGTAATATGCCCCATGGTCTGCCTGGGTGGAGGGGCCTGTAGAACCTGTGCTCGGCAGCCCTCCGTCAGTATGACCTGTAAGTCCCAGGCTTCGACCGCAGACGAAACATGTTGACGGAATATTAGGAATCATAACCACATAACAGTTGTCTTTCCTTTTATTTACCCCTTTTTATCCTACCAACTAGGAGCAGGAATACATTTTTTTAGCTTACTAGTTAGGTACTTTTAACTAGCACAAACACCACTCCCCCCCCATACACTGCACTACACATAGATTCACACAACAAGTGCTCCTACGTAATTCCCGCAAGTCGCAGCACGCCCCAAGCAGTAGATGCTTGGGATGGCCCCAATGATGAAGCATGTCACCTGGGGGCAACCCTGGGTGAGTGAGGGGACTCAAGAAAAGAAATTTTTCTTTTCTGTGGTGGCGCACCCAAATTGGGACAAAGCCCAAATTTCTCCCTGGCTAGGTTCTTATGATCCATCATCTATGGATTTTTTGCGTTGAGCCAGTGATATCTACAGAGAGCGTTTCGTCATTTGTATGGTGGGGGAGGTGGTCCCATGTAAATGAATGAATCACTCTTCCTGTATGTCTGTGTCATATTATAGAAGTGGGTGCAGAGGAAAACAGGCCCTTAGAAGGCGCACTGATAGTGCACCATAAAAAGGTGCCACACATTGCGCCCCCCAAGAGCAGCCCTTTGAAGAAATGAAAGGGGGTCCCATGAAGCTCCCCAGACATATCCGTGACGGCAGATTTAGTCACTCACTGTACCCGCCTGCAGGGTTCTCTTTAAAGTGCAGGCAGCTGTCATCTGCACTGACAATCACAGAGCGGAATGTATGCAGCAGCTCCACATTCCACTGAATGGGCTGCCCCCAGGGCGGGTGAGAGTTTGAGGCCCAATGAGCAACATATTGATTGCAATAAGGCATACTGTCCTCGTTTGTACCCGGCGCACCTGCTAAAAGGTGCTTTGTGGAGCAAACGGGGACAGTGAATCTGCTACACAATATGGGTACACCTGGTAAGAGTCCCATGTGTGCACTAAAGGGCAGTTCTGTACACAAAAGGAGCTGCAGACATAAATATGCAGTGTGCATGGGCAGAGTAAATCACCATGCATAGTAAAGAAGCACTTTAATTATTTGAGTGGAGGTTACAGTCTTATGCAAAGAAAGGAATGCCTTTGCTTGTGAGCTTGTTCAATATTAGAGGCAAAAATGCTTTTGAGGAATGCAGGCAGTCATTTCTGAGTGAGCTTCTAGGATCACTTAGACCAAACAGGGATCCACACCCCAGCCCAACCAGAAGGGCACTCAAAGACTTCACCTTCTGCTAATTGCTTGAAGTTGAATGCAGGCAAAACAGAGGTGATTATCTTTGGGAACAACCCTAACCTCTGGACTCCAGCATGGTGGTCTAGCGCTATGGGCCCGCCCCCAACCCCCTCTCGGAAAGTTAAGAACTTGGGGGTGATTATGGATAACACCCTCACATTTGGGGACCAGGTTAGCGGGGTGGTGTCGACAAGCTTTTTTATTCTGAGGACCTTGAGGAAAATAAAACCTTTCCTCACAGAAGAAAGTTTTAGAACAGTCGTCTCAGCCCTCATTCTGTCCCGTCTGGACTACTGTAATAGTCTGTACCTGACCATTAACAAAAAACATCTCAATAGATTGCAGATGGTGCAGAACCCGGCAGCTAGGTTGCTGACAGGCACTCCTAGGTTTATGTCGGTCAGAAATGACCTACGTCACCTTCACTGGCTCCCGATCTTACAGCGAGTCCAATTCAAGGCTCTCTGCACGGTCTTTAAGTCCCTGACTGGAACGGGCCCTGAAGACTTACAAAAGCGCATTCAATGGTATGTTCCAGGGAGAACATTGCGCTCAATGGAAGCAAAGCGGGCGGTCGTTCCTAGAATGAGAAAGGCTAACTGGAGTGGGAAGAGCTTTGTCCTTAGAGCCACCAATGCATGGAACGGTCTGCGTTATATCTAAGAACCGGCACTGATTTCCTTTCGTTTAGGAAAGGTCTGAAAACCTGGTTGTTTTCAGCTTAGTCTCAGCTGGACTCGGGGGGAGGTCTTCAGGTATTTACTGCCCCAGGCATACAGTGCTCAGCGCCAGGACACCCTTGGGTAATAGTGCGCTTTACAAACCCATATAACATAACATAACACCTTCATTCAAATAGAAAGTTGCCTGTGGTGCCCTAAAGGAAATAGTAACAGTAGGTAGGGTCTTTGATCTTCATGTCATTTCAGCTGAATCTTGCACACTGCTACCATGAAGGATGGGCCTGTAACCTCAAATGAAACTGAGTGCACAATCATTCCACCTACTAAAAATCCCAAGTGGCAGGTGAACCATCCCACTGCGAAGCCAGGCAGTAATCAGTCCTCAGCTAATCTACAAACTCATCAAATCAGAGCATCCTCTGCAGACATGTACTTGATTTGAAACAGAGATAACATCCCTGATAACTGATGGGCAAAATCAGATACAGGAATGTACTCGTATCCCATAATGAGACTCCAATACTGGATAATTCACAGTAAACCTAAATACAAGAGTAAAGAAGGTAGGACAAAAATGTTGCGTCACAAAATTAGTTTTTGCCGGAACACTGAAGCAATAGGTACTCGCAACAAGGCACCATATTTGTAAAACGGATGGTATTATTACAAAACACAGCAGTGTAATATACCACACAGGACATTTCCACAAAATATCAAATAGATCGCAGTAAACTTAAATCACTGCAAGAGGGGAACAGTGAAAAAGCATGACAAACATCGTCAGTCAGAACCCATGTGTCCCAAATGAGTACCATTGCATATAAACTCAGCACCACAAAGAAACAAGCTGAACAGCATTTGCAAAAAAAAAAAAACAGAAAGCACTACAAGCTAGATCCGAGTGGATACGCAATGACTAGGTTTCCTTTTTGGTCTTTGGCCCCACAGTGATAACATAGGCACACACATGCATAAACATGCATACGTAGAGATAAGTCATGACGTGGAAGACATTTTTATTTTAAATTGCCATTCTAAGATGAGAACATCCATCTTGGAGAAATATATTTCAAAAAATATATGTATAGAAAAAGTGTGGGAAAATGCATTCAGTGAAAGGAGCTCCTAGACTCTCCTAAAGCCAAAAAAAAAAAAAAAAAGATGAGGGGGCAAAGGAGGTGTGGTATTTGGGGGAACACGATACAACAGCAATGAGAAGAGAGGGGTGGAGAAGTAATCAAGAAGCCAGAAAAGGCGGGATCAATTAAAAAAAAAAAAATCCATTTTTAAAAAACGCAAGAGAGATGAGGAGGGACGGGGACAGAGGAGCAATACAGATTGGGATGCAATGGGCACAGTGGGTATGTGAAGGGGAAGCAGTTGAGGGGAAAGAGAAAACCATAAAACTGGAGTAAAATGCTGAAATCTAAAGAAGAGAGTAGAAGTTCAATGAATGCAAGCATTGGAATAACACAAATCATCCAATCGAAGAGATGGAAAAGAAGCTATGCTTCAGGGGAAGGACAAACAAAGAGGCAGGAAAAAGATTTACTATGCAAGCAAGCAAAGGATAAGTAATTGGCTGACCCAAAGCACAGGAATTGTATAAAACGGCATTACCACAGAACCATATAATAAAATTACAAGCCTACAGTACATCAACAGAAAATATGCGTTTTTCAACAAATCCAAAGCACTGCCATTGAATTACCATAACTTTACACAGTCAGAGCTTTACCATTCAAATTGAGCTTATGACCCAAAACCTAACCATAGGCACACTACACTGCAGTAGGTCATATGTCAACACCAGAATATTGCTGCAGGTATATCGCATTATTGTGTCAAACTTACAACATAACTTCACCATATCACACTACATTGAGCAGTGTCACATTCAGAGCATTACCAAAGGTCCATAAAACAAAAGAGCACTATAATAGGGCACTACAGTATAGTGTACGACAGAGAACATTATAAGCGTTGTACTTAACTCAACTGCAGCGGACCTCAGGATGATGTTAGATCATTGTCAGCTGGCTACTTTCATCTTATTGTTCTTATTGGATATCTACGCAGCATTTTACACTGTATCACACCCTAATTTGATCAACAGGCTATTCAGGAAGGGCATCTTCAGTGAGGCATTTGGGTGGCTTGGATCCTATGTCAGGCAGGACTAGAACGGCCACTGTGACTCCGGTTTTATTCTTAACTACTAACTGCTTGTTAGTAGATCGTGTCATCCTTTAGCCTCCCCATATTCAATAAATAGGTATTTTCACTGACAGAACTTATCCGATCCTTCGACAAACACTTTCCTATGCTGACGATACTTGAATGTTTCATAGCATTTCTAAGAATTTTGATACTGCCCAATCTAACTTTTGGTCTTCAATGTGCACTGTAGAGAGCTGAATGCAGTCTTGCTGCCTCAAGTTCAACAGCAACAAGATCACAATTCTTCAGTTTGGCTCATCCCAATCCATTTGATCACAAGCCTGGCTGCCCTCCGAAGTTGAAACACCTACGGCTCTAGTATCATCAGCTAAATATTTAGGCATTTTCTTTGACTAACAAGCTCACATTGGAAACTCAAATAAATCATGTCTCAAGAAGCTGCTTCATTCTAATTAAAATGCTCAAAAGGATAGTTCAGCTGCTTCCTTTATGCCTGCCCAAAATGGGCATACATTCTCCAATTACTTCCCACCTTAACTTTGGAAACTCCCTATGCAGAACTCTGCAGCACAGCAAATGCTAGGTATTCCAGTTACTTCCTCTGTCTCCTAACACTTAAAAGAACTACAATGGCTTCTGCTAAAGAGGTGCTCCATCTTCATATTCTTATGTATACAGCATAAAGCATTCTGGCATAAGACCCTAATTTAGGACCCAACTTTGAAGCCAACTCATCGTGCTTCTCTGCCAAACTAGTAGAGACCCCCCCACAATCGAAAAAGGCAAATCTTTGGTGGTCAATTATATTCTTACTACACTTCCACTTATCTTCAGGAAAAGAAAATGGGAACTCGCCTATTTTAATTTGCCTTGATGTTCTGCCCCAACGTTGCAGCCTTCTATTCTATCCCCCCACACCTTAGCTCCAGGATATTTCTCACACTTAACAAAACTACTGAACATAACCAGTACGTACAAGAACCAGAAACTAGTATAGGAGCATTAGATGATTGTGATCTAAAAGAGTATGCAGAACTGTGTGCCAAACCCAGAGCCTGACTGTATTTTAACACAGGTGCTCCAGCCAAAGGAAGCCCAAATTACTAAGGGATACAAAATGCACCTGCAACATTTTTTAAAGCATTAGTTTAAATACACTTCAAACTCCATCAAATCAATACAAACAAAAAATATAACCTATCAAAAAGGAATGCCCTGCTCATATTACGTTATGCCAAAGCTCTCAAATCTTGTTCCACTAAGCCTTATGCCCATAACAGCAAATCCAACTAATATCAACTTTCGCACATAAACCACTGGACAAAATGAGCAAAGGGAGCCAACTTCTGCAATAGCACTAGGGACATGTTTCCAAAGTTTATTAAATTATTTTCTAACTGCTCTACGGTTTACCTACTTTAGCTTGAAGGCTAAAATAAGAGGGTTGTCAAAAAGATGTCACTGTTCCTCTGTGGTACTAGATTTCAAAAAGAAGTCTGATTGTTCGATAAATTTAATTCAATTGTACTGCAGAAATGCACCATTTGTCTAAAAGACTGGCTTGAATCTAAACTACAAACCAATAAAGAGTTTGCTTCTGGGGAAAAGCACATTCCACACACTAGAATAGTGACAGCAAAATTCGCGTACATCTGCTCCTCTAATCCAAAAACATATAGAAATGGTCTGAATTGTCTGGCAGAATGGAACAAATAAGCAGAATTAATGTGTATCCGTTACTTTTTTTTCCTCAGTGGAGTGTTAAAAATTGCAGTCAAGAAAACAAATCAACTTTCAAATTTTAGAATGGAGATACGCTAAACAAAACTGTTAATGAAACAATACTAATCAATGACATTGGGGGAACAGAAGGCACTGTTTAACCTGTTTTTTTTTTACCAAAAGACCAGGGACATTCCAAAAGGCCAAATTCAAGGTTTACTAACAAAGAGATGGTTTACTAGCAAAGAAAGATGGTTTACTAGCAAAAAAGGAGATGGTCGCTTCACTAGTCTGCAAACCCATGACAATTACCAAAGAAACACAGGGGCACTGGAATTATGCAACCTGCTGCATTTCTGAATAATTATGGATCTGCCACATAATCCACTATCTGCTGCTTAAACTACATATATCCCAAACAAATGTTACTAGCTTTAACAGATCAAAAGTTACTCAAAAAAAGTGACTGGTTGTTCCATTAGCTTACCATTTTCAAAGTTTAACCGGCCAGTTGCTAACTGCTTTGGGCAGGTGTCCGATTGGTTCAAATGATGTGCAACTTTGCCTAGTTTATATAATTGTTAAAGTGGCAATTCAACATGCTAAAATCATTTTACAAATTGACAAATTAATGAAACAATAATTCTACAGGCTATGCCACATTATGTTGTACAATTTGCCTTTTCTTGCTCCATAATTCTGTCGACCTTACAGCATAATTTGATCCTCTCCACTGCAGCGTGATTCTATTACTATAGTAGTAATGTGCACAACCAGGAGTATTTTTAAAGGAACACAGAGTGCAAAACTATAATATTACCATAGGAACACAGGACTACAGTACACAAACCCAACAGATATACTGGAGAAAAGCTGCTCTACAGTCAACCCTTGGCACCACCATAAGAACACAATATTTTGTTAAGATCAAAATATTATCACAGGAAAAGTGTGCAAGATAACAATCACAAAGTATCATTAGAACATAGTAGTGACCACAGATTACTGTAGGAGTGCTACATTCTAATTTCCAACAAGGAAAACACTGAACCACAGCCAGTCAATCATACAGCCTAAAACAAAAATGTGGGACATCCAACTAAATGAATTATCAAACTAACACGGAAATGTAGCATCAAATACATTGATCGCATTACCAAAGAAAAATGTGTGGCCAGACAAGAGGATAGTGATAGGTGATTGGCTCTCCTTTTTGTAGGACAGATCTTTCCAAATTTCTGAGAATTCATGCTACTCTGACGTTCTTACCGTGAAGTGTGGGGTCCCGCATGGTTTGGCCCGCAGCCCAATACTTTTAACCCATAAATGCACCCATTGGCAGATATTTTTTGGAGTTTGGGCTGTCAATAATATCATACGAAGACAACATGCAAATGGTCACCTCCCTCGCCCCTGGAAAAGGCTCACAGTCCCATCAGCCATCTCCCTGCTTGGAAAAACTATCCAAGTGGATGGAGAACTGCTACTTAAAACTCAACGGGGAAACAACTGAGCTGATTAATCTGGGGAACAGACCTGCCCCCAACCACCAATAGACTGTCCAGAATGTTTGGGCAATCCACCCATTCCCTCTTCCCCTATTAAAAGCCTTAGGCTTTGGCCGGACAATCCCTTTCCATGGATACACAGGCCAAAAAACTTGCGACTTGTTTTGGCACCCGCTGAACACTCTGTAAAATCCTAGACATTATCCTGAGTGTCCAGAAGAACTGTGGTCCAATCTCTCATTCTCTCCCTGTTGGGCTATAAGAACTCTCTGTACATAGGCTCTCCCAAATAGGTCATCAAAAGGCTCTAGGTTGCCTAAAATGCAGCAGCAAGTATCTTATACATAGTCCCAAAATGTGCCTCAGCAAACAGTGCTCTAACTTCTCTGCACTGGCTCCCTATTGAGGCAGGATAAAATTTTAAACACAGGCACATAGAGGGCTTCACGCCAAAGGACCCACTATGATAAGGGCACTCTTGACCCCTTTCTTCTCCGGTAGGGCTTTAAGATCCTCTACGGGTCGATTCTTGATGGCAAGTAGAATTCACATGGCCAGATGGGGTGGTAAGTCCTTTTCATATCTCATCCCCAAACTGTGGAACACACTCCCCATAGATTTAGGATGCCTAAACAATGAATCACAGTTCAGAAAAAGGCTAAAAGCATTGTTATATCCACATTAATAGCCACCCCTGTTTCTCCACTTGTCCCGAAGCAACGCTAGGTCTTAGTCAGCGCTGGGAAGCCTATGGGTAGCCATGCGCTTTAGAACTGCCAATAGCCTAGGTGTATAGAACAAATTTGATAAGAAAAACACTGTACCATTAACTCTTGAAGACCACTGACCTACTGTATCTAGTAAGACAACCGTTGTTCGTTCCAGAGAACTACAAACCCAAAAAATTATGAACACTGTACTAAGGTGAACTGCCGTAATAGTAATGGAAGTCAATACACTCATATTTGTGCATGCCACAAGTACTTCAAAACGACAGACCACCACATGCAGATCTTCACCGTAGGAACTGAAGAACATTTATTGGAAAACATGGTGAATAGTTTACATTCTGATGACCTTCAAATATAGAAAAAAAATAAGAGCTTTTCACTTAGCAAGGAGGTATTATCCAAGTTGTACAAAATTAATTTATTTTAACTTGGCTTAAACCAACAAGTGTCAACACTAATGTTTGTGATTCATTGCACAAGTCCGCAAATTGAGCAAAACATTGTGCAAGCCATGGGTTCCTGTACAGCACTTAGAAAGCTTTGAAAGTCTTTAGGGGACAAGATAGGAGGGCATCCAATTCTCTGATCTAAGAGATCAAATACCAGTCTTGACTGCAGGTAAAAAAAAATCCCTATACAAGCCTTCTAAACTGCTATACCTTTCCCTCCCCCTCATTTGGAACAGATCTTCAATGTAAGCTTTGTGAGAATTCTTCGCCTTCAAAGGCATAGGCCTGTCATATCAGAACATTTCCAATGGGATCAATTCTCATCGGACTCAATTTCACCTTCAGACTTCGTATCGTCACCAGTCCCATTGGCCACCTCATTGTTAGGGCCACCTTCCAATGGTTCACTATTTGTGACTTCACTCAGTTTTTCCCGACTGGCAGATCGTCTACTCCTGTTTTCCTCAGAAGGCTCAGTTTCTTCCTCTTTTAATTTAATTTCTTTTTCGCTCTCTCTGCTTTGACTTCTGTTCCTATTAGATCTGCGATCCAAGCTTTTGGGCCTTCTCTCTCGACTCCGCGACCTGCGCTTTTTCTCCATTCGTTCACGGCTTCTTCGACGTTCTCGACTCCTGCTTCGCCTTCGTTCACGGCTGCGGGATCTTCTGGGTTCCCGTGATCCACTGCCCCTCTCATCAGCAGGTCTGCTTGAACGTCTGCCACGAGATCCGCTTCTTTCCCGCCTCTCACGATCACGTGCCTTCTTACTTCCGTTCTCCTTTTCCTCCTCCCCTCGTCGCCTTTTCTTGTCATCACCTCTTCCACGCTCCTTCTCATCTCTGTCCTTGTCTTTCTTCAGTCTATTGTCCCGGTCAGGCTCTTCGCTTCTTCGACGCAGTTTGTCCCTTAACTCTGCGATAGTTGCTTTAATTCTAGCATAGCCCAGGTGTCTCTTTCCCATGAAGTGATCATCAACTCTGGCTTGTTTATCTCCCACAATCAGAAAGGCTCCGCATATTTCACACACTTCCATGGGCTTCTCCTGAGCCGCAATTAACTCCATGGCTGATGGTGTCGACCTGAGATACTCAATTTCTCCCTTAAGCCTTTCCACACGTTTGGCCACGTCCTGGGCCTCTTCCACCTTGCCCTCCGACCCCAGTGCCTCTATGTGCGCCAGGAGCTGATCAATCTTCTGAGTCAGCGCTTGCACTTTTTCCTCATTCCTGCCTGGGACAGGCCCCGAGGCCGGGCCTGGGCCATCTTCATCATCCTGCTGACTTTGGAAGAGGGCAACACGGGCATGGCCCCTGCGGATGCGACGCTCCACCTCCACTAGCAGACCCTGTAGGTAGCGCATAAAGTCGCGCTCGTAGCCCATGCGCAGGTACCGTGAGCTCTCCTCGTATTGCTTGCGCAGTGCCTCGTCGTGGATCTTCTCGCAGGGCCCCAGGTCTGAGCGCGTGTTGGTAAAGAGTTCTGCGGGGCAGAAGGCGCACAGGTAGAACTTGCAGACGCTCTCGTGGTCCCAAGGTACGTCGCTTCTCTTCTTGTCCGGGGCCAGGTCGCGGTCCCGGCCCATGAGCTCATCGAGCAGCTGGGCGGCTGACAGCATTATTCCGACAGGACCCTCCTCTCAGCGTCCGGTAACCGGAGCCCTACTGAGAGCCGAACAAAATGGCGCTATGAATGGCATAAACATAGAAAACGGATTAGAAGAAAACGAACTAAAAAAATTGACGCACAGACACGCGTTGCGGCCATCTTGGAACGGTAGGAAGACCTTTCAGTATCTGAACGACAGCTTCTGCTTTGAAACGGAAGTAAAAGTACGGCATGCTGGAGCACCAGAAAATAGCGACCATCTTTGAATGGCTTAGAGTCTGCAGACATGGAAGCATGTCCCCATAGGACACTATGACAATTGCAAAGAAGATTAAGAATGGAGATAAAAAATGATTGATAATCTAATGTGACGCCGTAGCATAAATGTGCAGTCTCGAAATATTACAGTGACTGCTGTTCGGTTGCTTTAAAGTCACCTGTCAGAACGACTGAAAACAAGTCCTGGAACAAGAGCCGACAAGAGGACACAGAGCCGACATCTTGGAGTTACCCTTAATGTCATCAACTGATTGTTGTCTTTACACGCGTCAAAGGTTAATTGCATGTTAAACGAATTACGTCACTTCAATTGGCGTTCGAAAGTATCCCAGAACTATCGCTGCCACAAGTAGAAAACATATATATTTGTAATCGTTTTCATTTTTTATTCAAATATTAGCCATATGAAAATATATTGTTATATCATTTGTACTACCGAAGGTTGCGCGAAACGTTAAGAGAAATTTTCAAACACTGAAAAATATTCTGGCATTAATTTTTTGAGAGGTGCAGAGGCTCCATTCACACCCATGTCACTGCGAATATCAATCATCGAGCCAGGCCACTGTCGACTGTGTTGAAGCATTTGACCTCAAGGAGGATTTAAAAACTTGCGCAATTTTCTGTAAAAAACTACATTAACAATATCTATGCAGCATACCACTAATGGCAGGAGCCTGAACACACACCTTTTACATTACAGAATTATATTTTGAGTACAACTTTTTTTGGTTTTGCAATTGAAACAATTTTTGGTGTCTTGCTAGGGAAAGTTTTTTTTTTTAAATTCATACATACAATGCATTTGTTGGCGCTTAAAAACATTACAAGTTTTCTACCTTAAGCCATATCACATCTCATACACACAACCCCCACAGTCAAATATACTGCTACAGACTTGTTATTTGTGTGCCGGTGTTTCAATTTACGGAGTGGTGTAGTCCCTCGGACTTCACTCGCTCCCCGATTTAAACTGTCACTTTAATCAAAATTAACATATCCACCACTCAAATTACTTTCATATTTCTCTATACTAATTCACCGCTATTCCTTTATGGGTTCCGAAGTAGCGTGCTACTCACCGAAAAAGCGCTTCAACACCTCATCAGGGGTAGCAAGAACTATATAAATGCAAACCTTTTTCCCTCTTCTATCCATCCACTATCCTTCTCAATCCAAATAACTGACTAACATATCCACCACTCAAATTACTTTCATATTTCACTATACTAATTCCCAATAATCCTTCATGGGTTCCGGAGTAGCGTGATACTCTCGAAAAATCGCTTTGACACCTCGTCAGGGGTAGTAAGTGCTATATAAATGCAATTACAATACAATACAATACAAAAGGGCCCATAAAGTACTTCTGAAACGTTCTCATAATAAATGACAGACAATAGATCTTTTTCGAATGCTTTATGTAAGTTTTAAAGTCAAAATACAGAATCAGTAAATTTGCAGCAAAGCATATAAATCATAAATAAAACAACTCAATACAGATCAATATAAAATCTGGCATAGATTCGCCTTCTAAGAATGTGAGTCGGGATTCATCCTCCCAATGTGCTACCATTACGCCCCCTCACCTTTCCACTGAGAGACCCAGGAGTGATGCCGTGTTCTCTCACCTCCTTATTCTCCTCTCTGGGATCCCATCCCCACTAGGATTCTTTTTCACAATGGAGATAAGTCCCGACCCCAATGGTTCCAACGCCTTCATCATCAATTACCCAACTGACCTCTCCAAAAATGCAGCAAAAAAATAGAAACATCGCATACTCAAAGCTAGACCAGAAACCCTATTCTCAGACCCCTACTTCTGCACCAACAAAGGTACTCTGGTTAATGACCTCATCTTCTATACCAGAAAGCGGGCTTGCTGGCGAAGTGTGCTCTACTCCATGCTTCGAATAACGGGATCTAAGAAAACCTCACATGGCCTCAAACTAACAACGTCTCCTTCGTCCACCCTCAAAGCCACCACCACGATCACCCTCTACAATAATGGTATCATCCTAATCCAAGCTTCTAATATCCTACCTAGTTAAGATGGCCAATATTTACCCCACTCTCAGAAAAGAGGTGTACGGCAACTCCACTGACCCCTACTCAACCACCACGTCTCAGCTGGGTTTAACCAGTACTCCCCCCCTTAACAGTTGGGAGTATCCCACTCTCCCTAAACCCCACACCTCCTTTTGCTGATCCCAGAGCCGCCTTGTCCCCAGTCGGATTATGTCAACCCACTAGAACACCCTCTCAGCTGGTTGGCGGTTCTATGAGCTCAATCTACTCACCGACTGTCAGTCCGATACAGGATGACTTTCGAGCTGAGAGGTTCCCTCAAGCCCTACAGTCTTCTCGATTAACAGACGATGTCCCTTCCCCCATCCCTATAACTTTGACACATGCTAGACTAGAGTTTGGGGAACGATCCTCCCCACAGGCCTCAACAGGCTTACACTGAGGCCCCCCGTTGCTGCTCGCTTTTCCCTCACACCCTCCACCCCTTGCCCAACACTCAGACTTGGCTGCGCGCCTTGATGATATATCTCTACAGTTGCACCTTCTCACTTCTGAGCTGCGTGACCTGAAAGCCCTCTCAAATGATCTTTTCCCCATGATCAGCTCTCTCCTCACCTCTGCGAATTGGCCCAGAGCGTCCACTAGGGATAGTGATCACATGGGTCAGCCTTTAGCCCCCTCCATCTCGAAATCCATTCCCCTACCCAACGCCCCCGCCAGCCACAGAGGATGTGAGTCCCACCCGACGTCCATTGATCTCCATGACCGTCACAGCTCTTGCTCTACTTGGTCCAAATCTAACATGATCCCACCGAGATAAATACATTCCATCCTTTCCAACCCGAACAGAGAACCTCCTCGCAATCTTAGATGCAGCAATACTGACAACCTCACCCTTGTGAACGTCACCCAGACTCCTCCCCCCAATCCACTACGACTTAAATGTGTACTACTTAATTGCAGATCAGCCAGTAAACACGCCTTTGATATCTTCGACCTCATCCAACACAATGTTTTAGACATTATCATCCTCACTGAAACTTGGCTAAATCCCGCTTCCACTCCTATCTTAGACCTCCTAGTACCACCCACTCATGACATAATTAGGCTAGACAGAGCTCTGAAGTTGGGTGGTGGACTAGACTGTATTTACAGGAACACACTCTCGATTTCTCACTTAGAGTCCTCTACGCCTTCCTCCTGTGAATACTTCTGTCTCAGCATCTCAAGTAAGAACCTACTGGTTTGCAAACTTCACACCTTTTACCACCCCCGGGACAATCTCCCTTTCATTGAGCAACTAATGGAAATCATCACTAGCAATGTCGACTCAGCGGTGTCCCAAATCTTCCTTGGTGATTTCAACCTTCACTGGTCTAACCCCAACGACCCCGCTGTATCTTGCCTTAAATCATTCTTAAATGATCAAGAACTGACTCAGCACTGTGACCAACCAACTCATATTAAAGAAGAAACTCTAGACCTCATCATCTCTAAAGGGCAGACTATCACCCTAGATTCCATTACCCCGTGTGACTGGTCCGACCACCACAGCATCCTCTTTTATATTAACAGGGAAGTGTTGATGAGGAAGGCTCAACCAATGAAATCAAAGATATGGAAAAGGGACCTCAGATCAATAAACTCTGACGAACTAGCTGCCCACTGTAAATCTGCCCTCTCCTCCCAAGCTGACTTGGTCGAGGTGCAATCACTCACCGACGCCTACAATTCGACCATCTCCAACATCATGGATAACATTGCTCCACTCCAACAAAAAAATGCCTCAACAAAAATATCCAAACCGTGGTATAACGACAACTTAAACACGGAACGCCGCAACCTTAGGGCAGTTGAACGTTCCTGGCGATCCAATCCCTCCTCGGACCAACTAAAACTCCTTAGAGATGTCAGGAGCCTCTACAACAAACAAATCAAGAGTGCTAAGGCTGACTATTTCAGACACCAACTGGATCAAGCGGCAAACCGACCCAAGAAACTTTTCGAATTGGTCAAACAGCAATCAGTCGTTGGTCCTAACCACTTTGATCCTGCTGGCAACCCACCCTCATGCGACGAACTTGCCGCTTTCTTCACTGAGAAATCAAGACTCATCTCCACTGATCTCGCCTCTAAGAAGGCTCTATTACCTTCTTCCAGTGCCGCCTCACCCATTGACCCCTTTGAAAAGCGCAAATCGACCACCACGAACACCAAGAACAATGCGTCATGGGGCACTTTTACCCCATCTTCAAATAAATCAAGAATGCACTCATCCCCACCTGGACAAGGATTGTAAATGCTTTTCTATCACAAGGCTCGATCCCCGACTGCCTAAAAGCAGCTCAGGTATCACCTATACTAAAAAAAACTAACGCTGACAAATCTGATCTCAATAACTTCCGCCCCATTTCCAACATCCCCACCCTAGCGAAACTCCTAGAAAAATGTGTACAATCCCAACTTTGTGCTCACATAGATAATTACCAACTCCTAGACCAGCATCAATCCGGCTTTAGGAAGGGGCACAGCACCGAATCGGCTCTCACTCATGTTATGGATGACATTTTAAAAATGCTTGATCAAAACGAATCCTGCCTCCTGATCCTCCTTGACCTTTCCTCCGCATTCGACACGGTTAATCATGACAACCTCCTATCCATCCTGCAAAACAGAATGGGTTTTTCTGATCAGGTGCTACAATGGTTCTCGTCCTTCCTACATCACAGATCACAAAGAGTCAAGGCAAACCACTCACTCTCCCAGCCCTCTCCTGTACTCATGGGGGTCCCCCAAGGGTCCGCTCTATCTCCTATCCTCTTCAACCTTTTCTTGGAACCTCTTGCTAACTCACTAAACTCCATGAACATTCTCTTCCACATGTATGCGGACGACACGCAACTCTATCTGAAAATCTCATCCCCGGAAAACATCATCTCACTCAACACTACCCTAACGTCTACTCAAAACTGGCTAACGGAGAACCATCTCCTGCTCAACACTTCCAAAACGGAATTCCTGCTCATCTCCCCTCCGAACCACATCCCCAAGCTAGACCTCTGGCTGAGTCACCTCACTGCTTTCAACTGCACTCCTCTCATCATAGACTCAGCCAAGTCTCTTGGAATCACCATGGACAAGCACCTGAATATGAAAAATCATATCCGCAATGTATGTAAGGGAACAAACCACTTGATGAGGTCACTCAGAAATATCAAACCTTTCCTCCCACTAAATGATTTCAAGCAGGTGGTCCAAGCACTTGTCTTGCCGAGGCTAGACTACGGCAGTGCTACCCTATGTGGCCTTCCCAAATATGCCCTGGCTCCACTAAGGGCATCACTGAAGGCTGCGGCTAGCCTGGTTACAGACACCAAACGAAATGAACATATATCCCCAGTCCTAAAATCTCTCAAATGGCTGCCCTACGAAGCACAAATTCAGTTAAAGATTGCCGTTCTGACGCACAAAGCCCTTCACTTCAATACGCCCACGTACCTGGCTCAAAAACTTGAACTATCCTGTGGTGTAAGAGCCTCAAGAAGCTCCTCTACCTTCCTCTTGAAACCACTCATCCTTAACAAAAAGAGAACTTGTCACGAGCCTTCTCCGGCGCTGCCCCAAAGATATGGAACTCTCTTCCACCAGAAGTACGCAGAATCTCAACGACGGCGTTCAAATTGGAAGCCAAAAGATTCCTAATGAACAAATTCTTACCCTAAGAGGGATAGGCTCACTTGCCCATTGACTTTGTTCCTACTACCATTGTACCTCCATTTGATATGGCTCTTCTTTACTGCATACTATGACCCCCCCTCGTTGCCCGCTTACACCTGTTTATTGTATTACCCTCCTGGGTGCAATGGTCCTGTAATCTGCTCCCATTCCTGTTTTTTTTTCTTTTTTTTCTCTCCTACTTGATGTGGATATTGCATTTATGTCCTTCCTTCCATCATATTGTAAAGCGCTCTGATATCCCTCGGGATCTTGTTCGCGCTATATAAAACTTTATAAATAAATAAATTCATGAAGTTTAAACAAATAGGAATCAGTCTAAAAGAAACAGTTCTACATAGAATACATTCAGTGATTTTCCCACCAAAAGTACATTATGGTATCATTCTCACAGTCTTGGCTATACAGTTTAACTGATACAATGTTAGCAGAACTAGGATGAGTAAGATTTGTCCTTTGCTTAGTACATTCAGGAAACTTTCTCTGAGAACATTTTCTGCGGACTTGTGTGAAACTATTAACGTTTATTTTAGAAGCAGAATTGACAATAATATCACATAACAAAGGATGACGGTTAAACAAGATGGAAGCTGATGTAAACAAGGTTCAGCATTAGCATTATTTCAAGATATAGCACATTGTTTTTATTTACCAGAAAATCAGTGCTCACACTTCCCCCGATGATTCCATCATCATTTCAATTCTTTATTACAGTATATCATTCATTAACTTTGGATTCTCCTGTTTTGTCTCTTCGAAATCCTTCATGTTCTCACAAAGTTCACTTTGCATCTCCTCAACATTGACATCAAGTCTCTTTCGTTTTTTCCTCTCATTGCTGACATTTTCTTATACCCACAAGTCATTTCCTTCAATGATGAAATTCCTTTGCAACAATTCAAGAAACTAAGCACACATGCAATGCCGATTAATATGGCAAAATGTGGTGTTAGTAGCAACTTCACAACTTCTCCACCTACACTACCTAGCCATTGGACTATTTTTACAAAACCATTACCAATTGATCTGAAAAATGATCCAAATCCTTCCCAGGCACCTGTCTCTTATAATTCGGTTAATTCATGTGTTAAGTTTGTAATATTAATAATATACTGTAAAGTGAAAAAGTATTCCCTTTGGAGTCCAACCTCACCGTGGGTCTCATTCATCAAAATTTCGAATAACATACAGTCTCAATCTAACTCACATCTCATACACACAACCCCCACAGTCAAATATAGTACCACAGACTTGTTAACTGTGTCAAATATTTACTAAAAATATATTTTTGCCACAAAAGATCAAGATACAGCAACCTCCATCGCCCCAGAGCTTCGCCGCACCATCAACTGCTCCATCGACTGCCACCTTCCCCAATGACTGGAAACACGCCGAGATCAAACCCGTGCTGAAGAAGCCATCCGCCGATCCGACAGCCCTCAAAAACATCAGACCCATCTCCCTCCTCCCCTTCCCAGCCAAGAGCATCGAGAAGGCCATCAACACCCATCCCTCCAAGTTCCTCGAAGAGAACCACATCCTGGACATCTCTCAATCCGGCTTCTGAAGTAACCACAGCAGCAAGACCGCATTCCTCGCTGCCACTGATGACATCCACTCCCTCCTCGACCATGGCGAAACCGCAGCCCTCATCCTACTGGACTTCTCGGCCGCCTTCGATACTGTGGGCCACCGAACCCTAATCACGAGACTCCACTCCTTCCTTACCGGCAGAACACAGCAAGTCAGACTACCTCCGATCCTCTCAGAACCTACAATTATCATCTGCAGAGGGCCCCAGAGCCCCACCCACTTCAGCGTCTACATGGCGCCCCTCACAGCCATCATCAGAAACCACAGACTCAACATTGTCTCCTACGCCGATGATACCCAGCTGATCCTCTTCTTCACCAACGAACCCACAGCCGCCAGAATCGACTTTCACAGCGGGATGAAGGCCGTTACCACCTGGATGAAAGACAGCTGCCTCAAGCTCAATTTGGACAAGACCGAAGTACTCATCCTGGGACCCGCCCCCTCAGCCTGGGATGATGCCTGGTGGCCCGCCGCACTGAGAACTCCTCTCACCCCCACGGACCACGCACGTAACCTCAGCATTATACTTGACTGCTCACTCACAAGAACCGCCAGATCAATGCCGTATCCTCATGCTGCTTCCACATGCTCCGCCTGCTTCGAAAGACATTTAGATGGATCCCCACAGAATCCAGAAAGACGGTCACTCACGCCCTCATCACCAGCAGACTCAACTACTGCAACGCACTGTACGCCGGCGTCACCCAGAAACAGCTCAGG
The DNA here is from genome assembly GCA_963921515.1 of Calotriton arnoldi. NCBI lineage: Eukaryota > Metazoa > Chordata > Amphibia > Caudata > Salamandridae > Calotriton > Calotriton arnoldi. Next base: position 7,870,278 of record CAWUFW010000004.1, on the reverse strand, counting down.
AAACTACAGAACATTCAAAACACCGCAGCCAGACTTGTCCTTGACATCTCCCGCCGCAGCCACTTCACAGAACACCTTTGACAACTCCACTGGCTCCCAGTCAACAAGCGAATCACCTTCAAGTTCTAAAAATATGCCTACAAAGCTCTTAACAACGTAGGACCAGCATATCTGAACCACCGCCTCTCATTCCACGTAACCGCCAGTCAACTTCACTCCACCCAACTTGCCCTGGCCACCGTCCCTTCGGATTCACAAGACCAGAACTGGGGGAAGATCCTTCTCCTACCTCACTGCCAAGACCTGGCACACCCTGATCCTCCACCTCAGGCAATATCCGTCGCTGACCCAATTCAGGAAGAATCTCAAGACCTGGCTCTTCGACTGAACCTCCATGCCTAGAGGGATCAGCAGCTCCCCCCAGTGCATTGAGACCCTCAAGTGATAAAAACATGTTTCTCAAATCATTATGAAACTAATTCACCATAATTAAAAATCCACATCACAAATAAAGAAGAGAGAACACATAAAACAATACACTTTGTGATTAATTCAGCTGCTAGTTTGTGCGAATAATCAATACAGGCACATGATCAGTACAAAATTCTCATCTAGCGGGCCGGTATGTTCCACAAATTTAGCCTCTTATGCGTCTATGCATTTCGGTGGAATCCCACAGATTCAAACCGCCTTCTTCAAGACCATAAATATATCACTCTTATATCAATATTTATCTTTGGCACCGAGCGGGCCTCTTAATTGGTCCTTGTTGTATATGTACTGTTTGTCTTTTTTTCAAAACTTGAATGGGATCTCAACCCCAAGACCAAGCAATTTGCAGAAATGTCTATAATACAGGGAAACCCCTCTTATTGGTTAAAATCCTTAATATTGGGAAAACCTCTCCCCTCCTCATGGATTTCACGGAATTCCTTAAATAAGGTAGACCCACCGATATCTTGGCTACTTTTAGCACAAGTATGGGCCTCTTCTTGCCTCAACAGGCCTCTCGCTGTCTCAATTAATCGCGCAGTGCGTCTATGCATCTTTGGGATCTGTTTGTATAATATAGCCATTAAGCTGGTTATCTATGTGAGGAATGTAAGCACAGCACTCTCGCTTGTAAACTTCGCCTTCCGTTGCAAGGAGCAAATCCAGCGCAAGACAGTTTTGCATAATCTTAGCTCGCATTGCAAGCAATTCTTTATTAATCACAGTCCAAGCACCTTTGGTGTTAGTAGCAAGCCTGTCAACTAAGGTAGACAATTTTCTAATTTTTACATCATTCAGTGGTACTCCTATACATGGCATTCGTGCTGCAAAACTATCAATAAGAATATGCTAACAACTTCGTCTACTTAGCCTAATGAAATTCTAGAGAGGTAAACCTAACTTATTAGTATGATGAATTCCAGGAAAAATTAATGCAGCATAGCAACTGCCTACTCGATTATGTGGTAACTGGAAATAATTTGATGTACCACATACATAGTATACACCTTTAATATTAGTTTTTACATTGGAAAGAGTCTTTCCTTTTACTAGATAACTATGTACACACTCACTACATCCTAATTTCTTGACTGTCTCATTTCCCTCTGGCTGCCGTACCATACATAATGCTCCTTTCTTATTAACTTCAAAACTAAATTTAGGAGTAGGGTCCTTTAAGGTCTCCTCACTTTTCCCAATAATATGGACAGCATTTATTTTCTATTCTTTTTCTTCATCTACTCTTATGCTTTCATTCAATTTATTTATGAAATTTCTTTCATCTACATTAATTTTACATGTTACATCATGCATGTTATGATCAGTAATGCTTTTCTTCATCAAAGGAGTAAAGAATTTCATCACACTGATCCCTTGACTTTAATCCTTTATAAGTATAGGACATATTTTTAGTAGCCCACAGAAATAGATTCTCTCCATTAACAATAGGCACATTTTTTAATGAATTATCAAAGTCAAAATAAAACAGTTTAATCGAGTTTTGTTAATAATATAGATTAAGAAAAATGAAACAGGAAAAATAATAAGACAGGGCAAGGTGGAAGTAAGCTGCTCCTTGAGCTACAGAAGCAGGCAGATAAGAACAAATAAAACAAATTTTGACTTGCATAACTTTTACATAGTCAGATAATATTTGATGATGCACATTACAACTATACCTATTCTCATGGTATGGGAGGTGTGGAATCTTTCCTTCATGAGATGGAGGACTAGTTACAGAGGCAACAGTAATATTACATGGATTAAGAAGGTCCCACCCCCAGTAAATAAATATCCAACATCCATCCAAACATGGCCACAGAAATGGCAACTGCCATACTTACGGCTATAATTTTGCAGTTTGACTGCACCATGATCAACTTAGATCTATTCACGGAAGCCTCTAAAATAAACAAGAAGTAGACCTCTAATAATTAACCTATTGTCTCTACCCTATCTCGGAAACTATTAGGATCTTTTATTCTGCATCAGCCGGATGTCTTAAGGAGCTATTGTCCTTTAACCGTTACCCTAACTTTCTAATCGTCCCTTTAACAATTGTCATTTGTTGATATTCAAAACCTTGTATGACTTTTTAGTTTTTCTTTTCTTTTGATCAAGGAGGTTAATTTGAGTCTGTCAGACAATCATCTGAATCAAATTTGATTTTTTTCAAAATATGTCCAGACTGGACCTGTATACTCACAGAAGTCGCTGGAATTACAACATCGAGGATCAGTCTCTGATTCAGCAGGTTAGTCATTCAATGGAGATGGTGGGTCCTCAGTCTGGTCTTCCTCTTCTGAAGCCTCAGACACCTCAAATCGAGGGCGACTAGGAGCATTGGCAGATGTTGACTCTACTTCTTCCCCTTTGTACCTTGCGCTTTTGGTGTGGGATGCGTGTATCCAGTTCGGAAGAGCAGCACAGAGTTTGTGACCAGGATCACCTATTAGAGTCCACGCCACCTCTCTTCCAGGCTGGACATTTGGGTGTGTTTCTTGATGTGGACCCAACCACCAGGGTTCAATCATGCCCTAGAGAGTCTTGTACTACTAGGGTAGCAAGGTCAATGTGATGAGAGATAGAACGCACCACATCAGACAATCCTTTGCAGAACTCGGGAACCATGTCATCTGTGATATTCAACAGGTCTGCTACCGGTACGGCGGGTATAAGCATAACTTTCCCCATCAAAGATTTGTGTGGAGACAATCTGGTTCTTTTGAATGTGGTACTTCAAATACTCATGAGCATTAGAGGAAGAAAGTCAGGCCATTTACGTCATGTAGCTGCACAGTCTGTTGCTAACTTTGCTTTGATAGTCTCATTCAGTCTTTCTACCATCCTGGATGCTTCTGGTCTATCGCTACAATGGAATCTTTGGTTAATCCCAAAAGCTGTACATCTACATTGCATGATCTCACTTTTAAAATGGGTTCCATGACCAGATTCAAGATGAGCTGGCATGCCGAAACGTGGTACTAACCGCCACAGCAGTAGTTTAGCAACTGTTAGACTGTTACATCTTCGGGTGGGATAAGCCTCAACCCAATGTGAGAATAAACAGACAATCACAAAAATATACCTCAGCTGATTACATTGAGACATTTCCAGGAAATCTAGTTGGAGACAATTAAATGGACCATCAGATTTTTCAATGTGACCCATTGTTGCTGCTACATTCTTGCCCATATTTTGCCTTTGACAAATCATACATCTCATATAATATTCTGCCATCATTCTGAATCGAGTATTATGCCAATATGATCCGAAGGTAAATACCATCCTATCTCTTGTTACATGAGTCTGACCATGCATATCTCACACACAGCTGGTAAAAGGAATCTGGAAGCATAGGCTTTCCTTAATTGGATACCCAAATATCACTTGCATCTTTTATGCATCCCATTCTTTCTCATTTGGCTTTTTCTATTTCAGGGGCAGTGTGTTGTAGTTTTCTCAGTTCATTAAAAGTGTGTACAGTATATATTACCATATTTGTCATTGTTCTCATTCTATATTACATGGTTCATCTGAGTGAAAGGTACTGGACCCGAGAGCGCAGTATCAGGTAACTTCATCCGCATAGCAGTTGCCACTTGTAACAAAGTCGTTTCCACTCTTGTGTGCTGCACATTTCACAACGATACCAAAGGGGATGATGGACGGAGCGCTTGAGCAAATCAAACACTCACCCCCAGTCAACTGATCTGGGTTTAATCCATCATCATTCTTTAGCTCACTCCACCACCCCAGTTCAGACATGGCCATATGCAAATCAGTCTGACCCTGTGCCTCATGGGAACAGTCCAGCCCGAACTGCCAAGCCATGTCTTCCCTGGACCGGAAACAAGCATCCTGGGACCGGTTTCTGGCTATTCAGCCGTCATCAGCCAGGCTAGCTTGAATCCAGTGGCAAAGTGAGCAAGGGACCCACGTCTGGGCATACCCTGCCAACTTAGGGCGAACAAAGCGATACCAAAGGGGATGATGGACGGAGCGCTTGAGCAAATCAAACACTCACCCCCAGTCAACTGATCTGGGTTTAATCCATCATCATTCTTTAGCTCACTTCCACCACCCCAGTTCAGACATGGCCATATGCAAATCAGTCTGACCCTGTGCCTCATGGGAACAGTCCAGCCCGAACTGCCAAGCCATGTCTTCCCTGGACCGGAAACAAGCATCCTGGGACCGGTTTCTGGTTATTCAGCCGTCATCAGCCAGGCTAGCTTGAATCCAGTGGCAAAGTGAGCAAGGGACCCACGTCTGGGCATACCCTGCCAACTTAGGGCGAACAAAGCGATACCAAAGGGGATGATGGACGGAGCGCTTGAGCAAATCAAACACTCACCCCCAGTCAACTGATCTGGGTTTAATCCATCATCATTCTTTAGCTCACTCCACCACCCCAGTTCAGACATGGCCATATGCAAATCAGTCTGACCCTGTGCCTCATGGGAACAGTCCAGCCCGAACTGCCAAGCCATGTCTTCCCTGGACCGGAAACAAGCATCCTGGGACCGGTTTCTGGCTATTCAGCCGTCATCAGCCAGGCTAGCTTGAATCCAGTGGCAAAGTGAGCAAGGGACCCTCGTCTGGGCATACCCTGCCAACTTAGGGCGAACAAAGCGATACCAAAGGGGATGATGGACGGAGCGCTTGAGCAAATCAAACACTCACCCCCAGTCAACTGATCTGGGTTTAATCCATCATCATTCTTTAGCTCACTCCACCACCCCAGTTCAGACATGGCCATATGCAAATCAGTCTGACCCTGTGCCTCATGGGAACAGTCCAGCCCGAACTGCCAAGCCATGTCTTCCCTGGACCGGAAACAAGCATCCTGGGACCGGTTTCAGGCTAATCAGCAGTCATCAGCCAGGCTAGCTTGAATCCAGTGGCAAAGTGAGCAAGGGACCCACGTCTGGGCATACCCTGCCAACTTAGGGCGAACAAAGCGATACCAAAGGGGATGATGGACGGAGCGCTTGAGCAAATCAAACACTCACCCCCAGTCAACTGATCTGGGTTTAATCCATCATCATTCTTTAGCTCACTCCACCAACCCAGTTCAGACATGGCCATATGCAAATCAGTCTGACCCTGTGCCTCATGGGAACAGTCCAGCCGAACTGCCAAGCCATGTCTTCCCTGGACCGGAAACAAGCATCCTGGGACCGGTTTCTGGCTATTCAGCCGTCATCAGCCAGGCTAGCTTGAATCCAGTGGCAAAGTGAGCAAGGGACCCACGTCTGGGCATACCCTGCCAACTTAGGGCGAACAAAGCGATACCAAAGGGGATGATGGACGGAGCGCTTGAGCAAATCAAACACTCACCCCCAGTCAACTGATCTGGGTTTAATCCATCATCATTCTTTAGCTCACTCCACCACCCCAGTTCAGACATGGCCATATGCAAATCAGTCTGACCCTGTGCCTCATGGGAACAGTCCAGCCCGAACGGCCAAGCCATGTCTTCCCTGGACCGGAAACAAGCATCCTGGGACCGGTTTCTGGCTATTCAGCCGTCATCAGCCAGGCTAGCTTGAATCCAGTGGCAAAGTGAGCAAGGGACCCACGTCTGGGCATACCCTGCCAACTTAGGGCGAACAAAGCGATACCAAAGGGGATGATGGACGGAGCGCTTGAGCAAATCAAACACTCACCCCCAGTCAACTGATCTGGGTTTAATCCATCATCATTCTTTAGCTCACTCCACCCCCAGTTCAGACATGGCCATATGCAAATCAGTCTGACCCTGTGCCTCATGGGAACAGTCCAGCCCGAACTGCCAAGCCATTTCTTCCCTGGACCGGAAACAAGCATCCTGGGACTGGTTTCTGGCTATTCAGCCGTCATCAGCCAGGCTAGCTTGAATCCAGTGGCAAAGTGAGCAAGGGACCCACGTCTGGGCATACCCTGCCAACTTAGGGCGAACAAAGCGATACCAAAGGGGATGATGGACGGAGCGCTTGAGCAAATCAAACACTCACCCCCAGTCAACTGATCTGGGTTTAATCCATCATCATTCTTTAGCTCACTCCACCACCCCAGTTCAGACATGGCCATATGCAAATCAGTCTGACCCTGTGCCTCATGGGAACAGTCCAGCCCGAACTGCCAAGCCATGTCTTCCCTGGACCGGAAACAAGCATCCTGGGACCGGTTTCTGGCTATTCAGCCGTCATCAGCCAGGCTAGCTTGAATCCAGTGGCAAAGTGAGCAAGGGACCCACGTCTGGGCATACCCTGCCAACTTAGGGCGAACAAAGCAATACCAAAGGGGATGATGGACGGAGCGCTTGAGCAAATCAAACACTCACCCCCAGTCAACTGATCTGGGTTTAATCCATCATCATTCTTTAGCTCACTCCACCACCCCAGTTCAGACATGGCCATATGCAAATCAGTCTGACCCTGTGCCTCATGGGAACAGTCCAGCCCGAACTGCCAAGCCATGTCTTCCCTGGACCGGAAACAAGCATCCTGGGACCGGTTTCTGGCTATTCAGCCGTCATCAGCCAGGCTAGCTTGAATCCAGTGGCAAAGTGAGCAAGGGACCCACGTCTGGGCATACCCTGCCAACTTAGGGCGAACAAAGCGATACCAAAGGGGATGATGGACGGAGCGCTTGAGCAAATCAAACACTCACCCCCAGACAACTGATCTGGGTTTAATCCATCATCATTCTTTAGCTCACTCCACCACCCCAGTTCAGACATGGCCATATGCAAATCAGTCTGACCCTGTGCCTCATGGGAACAGTCCAGCCCGAACTGCCAAGCCATGTCTTCCCTGGACCGGAAACAAGCATCCTGGGACCGGTTTCTGGCTATTCAGCCGTCATCAGCCAGGCTAGCTTGAATCCAGTGGCAAAGTGAGCAAGGGACCCACGTCTGGGCATACCCTGCCAACTTAGGGCGAACAAAGCGATACCAAAGGGGATGATGGACGGAGCGCTTGAGCAAATCAAACACTCACCCCCAGTCAACTGATCTGGGTTTAATCCATCATCATTCTTTAGCTCACTCCACCACCCCAGTTCAGACATGGCCATATGCAAATCAGTCTGACCCTGTGCCTCATGGGAACAGTCCAGCCCGAACTGCCAAGCCATGTCTTCCCTGGACCGGAAACAAGCATCCTGGGACCGGTTTCTGGCTATTCAGCCGTCATCAGCCAGGCTAGCTTGAATCCAGTGGCAAAGTGAGCAAGGGACCCACGTCTGGGCATACCCTGCCAACTTAGGGTGAACAAGCGATACCAAAGGGGATGATGGACGGAGCGCTTGAGCAAATCAAACACTCACCCCAGTCAACTGATCTGGGTTTAATCCATCATCATTCTTTAGCTCACTCCACCACCCCAGTTCAGACATGGCCATATGCAAATCAGTCTGACCCTGTGCCTCATGGGAACAGTCCAGCCCGAACTGCCAAGCCATGTCTTCCCTGGACCGGAAACAAGCATCCTGGGACCGGTTTCTGGCTATTCAGCCGTCATCAGCCAGGCTAGCTTGAATCCAGTGGCAAAGTGAGCAAGGGACCCACGTCTGGGCATACCCTGCCAACTTAGGGCGAACAAAGCGATACCAAAGGGGATGATGGACGGAGCGCTTGAGCAAATCAAACACTCACCCCAGTCAACTGATCTGGGTTTAATCCATCATCATTCTTTAGCTCACTCCACCACCCCAGTTCAGACATGGCCATATGCAAATCAGTCTGACCCTGTGCCTCATGGGAACAGTCCAGCCGAACTGCCAAGCCATGTCTTCCCTGGACCGGAAACAAGCATCCTGGGACCGGTTTCTGGCTATTCAGCCGTCATCAGCCAGGCTAGCTTGAATCCAGTGGCAAAGTGAGCAAGGGACCCACGTCTGGGCATACCCTGCCAACTTAGGGCGAACAAAGCGATACCAAAGGGGATGATGGACGGAGCGCTTGAGCAAATCAAACACTCACCCCCAGTCAACTGATCTGGGTTTAATCCATCATCATTCTTTAGCTCACTCCACCACCCCAGTTCAGACATGGCCATATGCAAATCAGTCTGACCCTGTGCCTCATGGGAACAGTCCAGCCCGAACTGCCAAGCCATGTCTTCCCTGGACCGGAAACAAGCATCCTGGGACCGGTTTCTGGCTATTCAGCCGTCATCAGCCAGGCTAGCTTGAATCCAGTTGTCAAAGTGAGCAAGGGACCCACGTCTGGGCATACCCTGCCAACTTAGGGCGAACAAAGCGATACCAAAGGGGATGATGGACGGAGCGCTTGAGCAAATCAAACACTCACCCCCAGTCAACTGATCTGGGTTTAATCCATCATCATTCTTTAGCTCACTCCACCACCCCAGTTCAGACATGGCCATATGCAAATCAGTCTGTCCCTGTGCCTCATGGGAACAGTCCAGCCCGAACTGCCAAGCCATGTCTTCCCTGGACCGGAAACAAGCATCCTGGGACCGGTTTCTGGCTATTCAGCCGTCATCAGCCAGGCTAGCTTGAATCCAGTGGCAAAGTGAGCAAGGGACCCACGTCTGGGCATACCCTGCCAACTTAGGGTGAACAAGCGATACCAAAGGGGATGATGGACGGAGCGCTTGAGCAAATCAAACACTCACCCCCAGTCAACTGATCTGGGTTTAATCCATCATCATTCTTTAGCTCACTCCACCACCCCAGTTCAGACATGGCCATATGCAAATCAGTCTGACCCTGTGCCTCATGGGAACAGTCCAGCCCGAACTGCCAAGCCATGTCTTCCCTGGACCGGAAACAAGCATCCTGAGAGCTGTTTCTGGCTATTCAGCCGTCATCAGCCAGGCTAGCTTGAATCCAGTGGCAAAGTGAGCAAGGGACCCACGTCTGGGCATACCCTGCCAACTTAGGGCGAACAAGCGATACCAAAGGGGTGATGGACGGAGCGCTTGAGCAAATCAAACACTCACCCCCAGTCAACTGATCTGGGTTTAATCCATCATCATTCTTTAGCTCACTCCACCACCCCAGTTCAGACATGGCCATATGCAAATCAGTCTGACCCTGTGCCTCATGGGAACAGTCCAGCCCGAACTGCCAAGCCATGTCTTCCCTGGACCGGAAACAAGCATCCTGGGACCGGTTTCTGGCTATTCAGCCGTCATCAGCCAGGCTAGCTTGAATCCAGTGGCAAAGTGAGCAAGGGACCCACGTCTGGGCATACCCTGCCAACTTAGGGCGAACAAAGCAATACCAAAGGGGATGATGGACGGAGCGCTTGAGCAAATCAAACACTCACCCCCATTCAACTGATCTGGGTTTAATCCATCATCATTCTTTAGCTCACTCCACCACCCCAGTTCAGACATGGCCATATGCAAATCAGTCTGACCCTGTGCCTCATGGGAACAGTCCAGCCCGAACTGCCAAGCCATGTCTTCCCTGGACCGGAAACAAGCATCCTGGGACCGGTTTCTGGCTATTCAGCCGACATCAGCCAGGCTAGCTTGAATCCAGTGGCAAAGTGAGCAAGGGACCCACGTCTGGGCATACCCTGCCAACTTAGGGCGAACAAAGCGATACCAAAGGGGATGATGGACGGAGTGCTTGAGCAAATCAAACACTCACCCCCAGTCAACTGATCTGGGTTTAATCCATCATCATTCTTTAGCTCACTCCACCACCCCAGTTCAGACATGGCCATATGCAAATCAGTCTGACCCTGTGCCTCATGGGAACAGTCCAGCCCGAACTGCCAAGCCATGTCTTCCCTGGACCGGAAACAAGCATCCTGGGACCGGTTTCTGGCTATTCAGCCGTCATCAGCCAGGCTAGCTTGAATCCAGTGGCAAAGTGAGCAAGGGACCCACGTCTGGGCATACCCTGCCAACTTAGGGCGAACAAAGCGATACCAAAGGGGATGATGGACGGAGCGCTTGAGCAAATCAAACACTCACCCCAGTCAACTGATCTGGGTTTAATCCATCATCATTCTTTAGCTCACTCCACCACCCCAGTTCAGACATGGCCATATGCAAATCAGTCTGACCCTGTGCCTCATGGGAACAGTCCAGCCCGAACTGCCAAGCCATGTCTTCCCTGGACCGGAAACAAGCTTCCTGGGACCGGTTTCTGGCTATTCAGCCGTCATCAGCCAGGCTAGCTTGAATCCAGTGGCAAAGTGAGCAAGGGACCCACGTCTGGGCATACCCTGCTGATGAGGGTTTTGAACCCGAAACCGGTCCCAGGATGCTTGTTTCCGGTCCAGGGAAGACATGGCTTGGCAGTTCGGGCTGGACTGTTCCCATGAGGCACAGGGTCAGACTGATTTGCATATGGCCATGTCTGAACTGGGGTGGTGGAGTGAGCTAAAGAATGATGATGGATTAAACCCAGATCAGTTGACTGGGGGTGAGTGTTTGATTTGCTCTAACGCTCCGTCCATCATCCCCTTTGGTATCGCTTGTTCGCCCTAAGTTGGCAGGGTATGCCCAGACGTGGGTCCCTTGCTCACTTTGCCACTGGATTCAAGATAGCCTGGCTGATGAGGGTTTTGAACCCGAAACTGGTCCCAGGATGCTTGTTTCCGGTCCAGGGAAGACATGGCTTGGCAGTTCGGGCTGGACTGTTCCCATGAGGCACAGGGTCAGACTGATTTGCATATGGCCATGTCTGAACTGGGGTGGTGGAGTGAGCTAAAGAATGATGATGGATTAAACCCAGATCAGTTGACTGAGGGTGAGTGTTTGATTTGCTCTAGCGCTCCGTCCATCATCCCTTTGGTATCGCTTGTTCGCCCTAAGTTGGCAGGGTATGCCCAGACGTGGGTCCCTTGCTCACTTTGCCGCTTGATTCAAGATAGCCTGGCTGATGAGGGTTTTGAACCCGAAACCGGTCCCAGGATGCTTGTTTCCGGTCCAGGAAGACATGGCTTGGCAGTTCGGGCTGGACTGTTCCCATGAGGCACAGGGTCAGACTGATTTGCATATGGCCATGTCTGAACTGGGGTGGTGGAGTGAGCTAAAGAATGATGATGGATTAAACCCAGATCAGTTGACTGGGGGTGAGTGTTTGATTTGCTCTAACGCTCCGTCCATCATCCCCTTTGGTATCGCTTTGTTCAGCCCTAAGTTGGCAGGGTATGCCCAGACGTGGGTCCCTTGCTCACTTTGCCGCTGGATTCAAGATAGCCTGGCTGATGAGGGTTTTGAACCCGAAGCCGGTCCCAGGATGCTTGTTTCGGTCCAGGGAAGACATGGCTTGGCAGTTCGGGCTGGACTGTTCCCATGAGGCACAGGGTCAGACTGATTTGCATATGGCCATGTCTGAACTGGGGTGGTGGAGTGAGCTAAAGAATGATGATGGATTAAACCGAGATCAGTTGACTGAGGTGAGTGTTTGATTTGCTCTAACGCTCCGTCCATCATCCCTTTGGTATCGCTTTGTTCGCCCTAAGTTGGCAGGGTATGCCCAGACGTGGGTCCCTTGCTCACTTTGCCACTGGATTCAAGATAGCCTGGCTGATGAGGTTTTGAACCCGAAACCGGTCCCAGGATGCTTGTTTCCGGTCCAGGAAGACATGGCTTGGCTGTTCGGGCTGGACTGTTCCCATGAGGCACAGGGTCAGACTGATTTGCATATGGCCATGTCTGAACTGGAGTGGTGGAGTGAGCTAAAGAATGATGATGGATTAAACCCAGATCAGTTGACTGGGGGTGAGTGTTTGATTTGCTCTAACGCTCCGTCCATCATCCCCTTTGGTATCGCTTGTTCGCCCTAAGTTGGCAGGGTATGCCCAGACGTGGGTCCCTTGCTCACTTTGCCACTGGATTCAAGATAGCCTGGCTGATGAGGGTTTTGAACCCGAAACCGGTCCCACGATGCTTGTTTCCGGTCCAGGGAAGACATGGCTTGGCAGTTCGGGCTGGACTGTTCCCATGAGGCACAGGGTCAGACTGATTTGCATATGGCCATGTCTGAACTGGGGTGGTGGAGTGAGCTAAAGAATGATGATGGATTAAACCCAGATCAGTTGACTGGGGTGAGTGTTTGATTTGCTCTAACGCTCCGTCCATCATCCCCTTTGGTATCGCTGTTAGCCCTAAGTTGGCAGGGTATGCCCAGACGTGGGTCCCTTGCTCACTTTGCCACTGGATTCAAGATAGCCTGGCTGATGAGGGTTTTGAACCCGAAGCCGGTCCCAGGATGCTTGTTTCCGGTCCAGGGAAGACATGGCTTGGCAGTTCGGGCTGGACTGTTCCCATGAGGCACAGGGTCAGACTGATTTGCATATGGCCATGTCTGAACTGGGGTGGTGGAGTGAGCTAAAGAATGATGATGGATTAAACCCAGATCAGTTGACTGGGGGTGAGTGTTTGATTTGCTCTAACGCTCCGTCCATCATCCCCTTTGGTATCGCTTGTTCGCCCCTAAGTTGGCAGGGTATGCCCAGACGTGGGTCCCTTGCTCACTTTGCCACTGGATTCAAGATAGCCTGGCTGATGAGGTTTTGAACCCGAAACCGGTCCCAGGATGCTTGTTTCCGGTCCAGGAAGACATGGCTTGGCAGTTCGGGCTGGACTGTTCCCATGAGGCACAGGGTCAGACTGATTTGCATATGGCCATGTCTGAACTGAGGTGGTGGAGTGAGCTAAAGAATGATGATGGATTAAACCGAGATCAGTTGACTGGGGTGAGTGTTTGATTTGCTCTAACGCTCCGTCCATCATCCCCTTTGGTATCACTTTGTTCAGCCCTAAGTTGGCAGGGTATGCCCAGACGTGGGTCCCTTGCTCACTTTGCCACTGGATTCAAGATAGCCTGGCTGATGAGGGTTTTGAACCCGAAGCCGGTCCCAGGATGCTTGTTTCCGGTCCAGGAAGACATGGCTTGGCAGTTCGGGCTGGACTGTTCCCATGAGGCACAGGGTCAGACTGATTTGCATATGGCCATGTCTGAACTGGAGTGGTGGAGTGAGCTAAAGAATGATGATGGATTAAACCCAGATCAGTTGACTGGGGGTGAGTGTTTGATTTGCTCTAACGCTCCGTCCATCATCCCCTTTGGTATCACTTTGTTACGCCCTAAGTTGGCAGGGTATGCCCAGACGTGGGTCCCTTGCTCACTTTGCCACTGGATTCAAGATAGCCTGGCTGATGAGGTTTTGAACCCGAGACCGGTCCCAGGATGCTTGTTTCCGGTCCAGGAAGACATGGCTTGGCAGTTCGGGCTGGACTGTTCCCATGAGGCGCAGGGTCAGACTGATTTGCATATGGCCATGTCTGAACTGGGGTGGTGGAGTGAGCTAAAGAATGATGATGGATTAAACCCAGATCAGTTGACTGGGGGTGAGTGTTTGATTTGCTCTAACGCTCCGTCCATCATCCCCTTTGGTATCGCTTTGTTCGCCCTAAGTTGGCAGGGTATGCTCAGACGTGGGTCCCTTGCTCACTTTGCCACTGGATTCAAGATAGCCTGGCTGATGAGGGTTTTGAACCCGAGACCGGTCCCAGGATGCTTGTTTCCAGTCCAGGAAGACATGGCTTGGCAGTTCGGGCTGGACTGTTCCCATGAGCACAGGGTCAGACTGATTTGCATATGGCCATGTCTGAACTGGGGTGGTGGAGTGAGCTAAAGAATGATGATGGATTAAACCCAGATCAGTTGACTGGGGGTGAGTGTTTGATTTGCTCTAACGCTCCGTCCATCATCCCCTTTGGTATCGCTTTGTTCGCCCTAAGTTGGCAGGGTATGCCCAGACGTGGGTCCCTTGCTCACTTTGCCACTGGATTCAAGATAGCCTGGCTGATGAGGGTTTTGAACCCGAAACCGGTCCCAGGATGCTTGTTTCGGTCCAGGAAGACATGGCTTGGCAGTTCGGGCTGGACTGTTCCCATGAGGCACAGGGTCAGACTGATTTGCATATGGCCATGTCTGAACTGGGGTGGTGGAGTGAGCTAAAGAATGATGATGGATTAAACCCAGATCAGTTGACTGGGGTGAGTGTTTGATTTGCTCTAACGCTCCGTCCATCATCCCCTTTGGTATCGCTTTGTTCGCCTAAGTTGGCAGGGTATGCCCAGACGTGGGTCCCTTGCTCACTTTGCCACTGGATTCAAGATAGCCTGGCTGATGAGGGTTTTGAACCCGAAACCGGTCCCAGGATGCTTGTTTCCGGTCCAGGAAGACATGGCTTGGCAGTTCGGGCTGGACTGTTCCCATGAGGCACAGGGTCAGACTGATTTGCATATGGCCATGTCTGAACTGGGTGGTGGAGTGAGCTAAAGAATGATGATGGATTAAACCCAGATCAGTTGACTGGGGGTGAGTGTTTGATTTGCTCTAACGCTCCGTCCATCATCCCCTTTGGTATCGCTTTGTTCGCCCTAAGTTGGCAGGGTATGCCCAGACGTGGGTCCCTTGCTCACTTTGCCACAGGATTCAAGATAGCCTGGCTGATGAGGGTTTTGAACCCGAAACCGGTCCCAGGATGCTTGTTTCCGGTCCAGGAAGACATGGCTTGGCAGTTCGGGCTGGACTGTTCCCATGAGGCACAGGGTCAGACTGATTTGCATATGGCCATGTCTGAACTGGGGTGGTGGAGTGAGCTAAAGAATGATGATGGATTAAACCCAGATCAGTTGACTGGGGGTGAGTGTTTGATTTGCTCTAACGCTCCGTCCATCATCCCCTTTGGTATCGCACATTTCACAACAGCAATCTCCTCTGGCAATGGAAACACATTCAGTAAATCTGAAACATACGGTCCATTTTTAGATCTCGATTAGCCAGCGCATGCTTGCTGTCACTCTTATATTCTTTCTCCCCATTTGTCCGTGTGTAGTAACTGAGTCCAAGCTGGTTGTAGTAGTTCAGGAGACTTTATTGTAGATGGTTACATGTTCTGATGTTCAGCTCAGGACTAGCCCCACCAGGAGCAGCCAGCATGCTGCTCAGCCCCTTCCAACTGTGGTTTCCAGACACCCAACATTCTATATTACATCATTCTTACAGAGTTCCACTGGTGGAGCGATGGATGACATAAACTACAATATAGCTAGGATACAACATATCCTCTTTTCTTCCTTTTGGAAAACAGAAAGAATACCCACAAAAGTTGAAGAAGAAGAGAAAAACGAGAGAAAGAAAAAAGCTAGATATGGAATGGCTAGAAGAGACCATAAAGAAGACAACAGCAAAAGCAGTCGGAGAAACAAGGGAAACAACAGGGGAAAAAGAGGAGAGATAAATATAATCCATGACCCATCCTCCCTTCCAATATTACCAACAGAAGAGAAAAGCAGAAACAAGATGCAGAAGCTAGATGAACGAAAGAGAGAACCAGAGAGAGACAAGAAGAGCAGTGAGAGAGACAATAAAAAACAAATAAACATAATCCAATACCCATCCTCCCTTCTTTATATAACCAAAGAAAAGAAAGAGTGGAAGGAAAAACCATCAATGACTACCACCTGCACACCGACTGGCCAGACAGGTATGCGAGGAGGCAAGTCAGAGCAGGAGGAAACAAGGAGACAGAGAAGAAGAGAAATACAAATGATTACACATACTTCTCCATCACATATTGAAGACCGAATCAAAATAGAGAATAGCACTGGGCTATAGTGTTGACAATGAAACATGAAACATAAAAAACAAAAGCCCAGTGTAACGTAAACCATGCACTATGGAAATGGGACTGGAACCCAAACCATACACCCAATAAGGGTAACAACTTGCTTGTGCAGGGGTAACCTCGAGAGGAGGTAAGACGTTGTGCACTGTTGCCATAAAGAAACACCCACACTGTAAAACGTGCACAATGTAAAAAAGGTAAGAGACAGTGTGAGACACACCTCGAAAGGTCAAATGTTGTGCACTGCTTAGTGGGACAAAACCCACGAGAGACACCTCGTGAAGAGGCAAAAGCATTGTATACAGTAGCAATGGGACTGAAACCCACGCTATACTCCTCATGTGGAGATGAAAACAATGTGCACCAAACAATTGGGAAACAACCCAAAGAACGCACTTCGTGTAGAGGTAAGAAGACTGTGCACAGTGGCAATCAGACTAAACCCTATGCAACACACCTCAAATGGAGGTAACAACGTCGTGCACTGTGTGAGGATAAAAATATTGTGCACTGTACAAAAGGGACGACACCCCATGGAACACACCTCGTGAGGAGGTAGGAACCTTGTGCACTGGTTAGGTAGCTAAACACTTAGAGTACAGACACCTCGCATGGAGGTAATAACGTTGTGTACTCCGTGACGTGACAGGAACCCTCACGACACCCTATGTAGGGTAAAAGTATAAGAAATAGTGTACAAGCTACCTTGGGTAATGGTCTCTTGTTCTGCATCATAATGTAGAGACTGAAAGGACTGTACACCCCGTGTGGAATAAAGTACACAAAGGAATCATGTGAAAAGTGCAAATAAAACATAAAGTGGTGTAATTGTAACAATAGTCCAACTAAACTCTGGACAAACCATGCATAAGCAATAAACACCATTTAAAACTGAGCAGTTATGCACCCAACAATACATTATGAAACATTGAAGCGCAGAGTAGACATGACAAACATAAGACACAGCATGGCAGGTAACAACATGTCTTTGAAATAGCGCTAGAAACGTGTGAGAGACTTTTTTTTTTTGAAAGACACATGAGGAGATGTTGGTGACCCCCAAATGTTGCGTATCGTGCGAAAAAATCTAAAAATGCCTCCAAAGTGTCACGGGTCAACACATGTCTTTTCAAATATACAAGTACCTCCAGAGTGTCACCTGTCAACACGTGTATTTACTGCAGAGCGTCCATCTAAACGTGCCGATAGTTTTGCAACCACGGTCTTTGTAACAGTTGACTGACTCCGAAAATCACCCGATCCCACGACGACGATCCCTGAAGTAGTTCATGTAAAAGAGATACTGCATCATTTTTATTTTACATCCAAACACAACAAAAAAAACGTGGTTGGCAGAGCAAAGGAAGGACACCCAAGCAAAATGTGCCCAAAGGATCAGAACGCCACCAAACACAAGATGGCAGCACGTTTCCACACGTCTTGGCAGGATGGCTCTTGGCACGTAAATACACAGTACACAACAAAAGCAGCGCTGATAGCTGTGTGGTAGCTCTGACGCGGTCTTGAAAATCCATGAGAAGACAGAATACGTCATAGAGGATCCCACGACGAACAAAGCATAGTGAAGAATCCCACGAAGGCACCGCAGGTAAGATTGCGCGCGCTATGTAGAGCTCGTGCCACTATTTTTAAATATAGACAAGACTGTTGAAAAACCCCCTCTCTGGAAAAGTCTCAGCTGTGCTCAGAAATAACTGACACAGATAAACTCACCACACAAACGCCAGCCTTTGAGTTAAACAAACTTCTGAAGTAGGCAATAGCTTGATGGGTTACACATAACAGGAGACAGAATAACACGATCTCAGAAAAACTTTTTCCAGAATGAAGCACTGGACCATAAACAGTAATTGTGACAGGATCGCCCCAAACGCATGAGAGGTGTAACTTTAGTTCAAAGACCGTCTCCACAACACGTAGTACATAAGATGCAGGCGCTGGTTAAGACACGCGCCTCATGTTTAAACCAAAACACGACGGTTGGACAACAGCGAAGGTCTCGATGTCTCAGAGGGGGCAAACAATAACAGACACTGAAATGCCTCACCTCACACGTCCTCCAAAGTGTGCACTCTGTCACAGTGTCGACTTCCTTGTGGCACTAGTTAAAATAACCACAAACAGCTACCGTGGGACCGAACGTTAAGTCACACAATGATGCACTTCCCGTGAGATTGGTAGAAAATTGTCCCTTGTTTGTTGTTTGTTGAGAAGCTGTAGGAACAGCATGCAGTGACTTGAACTGCAGTTGAAATCCAGTTCCAGTAGATGCGGCCACAGAAGACAGGAACACATGAAGACAGTTCAATTACCTTGCCTGAAGAGACACTGTAGGGACATGAGGTAGTTCTTTGAACTGCGGTTGAGCTGAAGTTGTAGCTTGAAACTGAGATGAACTGGCACGCTTGTGTGAAGGGCGACCGATGGCAGGGTCACTGGTGGGGCTGTGGTGCCAGTTAAATGATGAATCTGCACAGCTGTATGTACAGTGGTTGCTTCACCTTGACATGAGGTTCCCAGATACTCCTTCTTGAAAATGGAGGTCTTGAAAGGTACACACGCAGGTGCTTTGAGACAACTCGTCGCCATAAAAATGTGGTAACTGAGTCCAAGCTGGTTGTAGTAGTTCAGGAGACTTTATTGTAGATGGTTACATGTTCTGATGTTCAGCTCAGGACTAGCCACACCAGGAGCAGCCAGCATGCTGCTCAGCCCCTTCCAACTGTGGTTTCCAGACACCCAACATTCTATATTACATCATTCTTACAGAGTTCCACTGGTGGAGCGTTGGATGACATAAACTGCAATATAGCTAGGATACAACACCGTGGCATGCATTTGTCATGCCTCATCCCATGTTTAGCCCTCCCCAAGAGCATGGACCAATTACACTATCCCGCCACTGCTTTCATTTTAGGATCTGTTTTAGGAACTACTTTTTTTCTTTGTTAAAGAGCACTTAACATGAGCTCTTGTGTTTTTACTCGCTGCACCAAGCTCCTCTGTAAAAAGGCCTGTAAATCATGTTCTTATCTTGTCACATTTGTGCATTCAAAGACCGAGGTTAGAAGCCAGATGCTGTTTTCCATGGGCACCGGTTTAGCTATTTTACACGATTGGTGTACGTCAACACTAAGGTCCCGCATTGGTATGATATACTTGTAATTCTGCGTGCCCGTGATCGACTTTCAAAACATGTGGCTAAATCGCACTTCTATCACTTCAGTTTCAAGACTTTATTTGGGTGTGTGTTTACAAACAAAATCAAGCGATGCAAAGCCTTTGTTTAAACGCATGTTGCAAAAGTAATTCACTTGGCGCATTCATAATTAAATGTAATGCTGCACGGGCAAATCAAAGATAAATACTTTCAATATGCTACGTTTATTTTTTATTTTTATTTGCCGGTGCAACATTACTTTTAATTCTGAGTGCATCGGATTTAATTGCAAAACATACACTTAAACGAAGGCCTTTAATCGTATAATTTTCTTGGTAACACATGTCTAAATAAACACCATTGCAGTGATAGAAGCGCAATTTAAGTGTGTGTTTTGGCCACAACAAAATAAAAAATGTTTCACCAACAAATCAGGGTGCAAATAACCACAATGATTTTCCAGTGCAACATTACTTTTAATTCTGATTTACTTTCAGAATACTAGCTTATAAAAAAGGCACAGAAATACACAGAAGTGCAAGTTAATATTTACATTTCCCCATGACATGTGATTTTATCATGCCTGTGCGCTTGATTTTCACATGTACATCCATCAAATTAAAGGCTGACCATTGCATGGAAACCACAGTGACCATGTTATATTTACCAACATACATTTCCTTTATATACCTTTTAATAATCTTGTTCACGTGAAGGAACGAGAAATATATAGTGGAAACAAACCTACTTAGTAGGAACATATACATTGTTCCATGCATGCAGGGAGACCACAATAACAAAAAACAATTGCTTACATTATGCCAACTAATGTAAATAACATATTACATTGTTATTACATGATTCCATTTGTAAGCGGAGAACTGCTGTGGAGATGTCGCTTCTCTATGTCGATGCATGTCTGCTGCACTGCTTTCAGTGCTCCGGCCCCCGAAGGGGCGAGGGCACATTACATGCTCCAGTGGTGACGCTGCGAGGAGGACATGCCCCACCTAGCATGAATGCGCATAGCTGCGATGATGTACCATTAGCTTTGACAATGCCTATAGAAATTAACATTGACAAGGTCTATAGCTCTTGTATTGCAGAGACCTATTGACTTTGTCAATGCTTGTTGATAGGACTGCCAGAAGAAGTTAAAAATCCTCTTTGTGACCATAGCTGACCGAATTGTCATGGTCATCAGGAGTAGAGGAGGGCGCAGCCTTTCATTTCTAAAACAAATACATGCATTTTCTACACTAGCCCCAGTTACATATGCACGTTTGAATGATGTGCGTGTGCGGAATGATAGTCAACATATCTTTTCCTGAGGTAGGTAGACTACAACCCCCAGAAGCCACTGTTCCTGCCAAATAGAGACCACCTGTGCTGACAGAGGAGCCGGAGTATTTAAGCCACTCCTCTCCAACGAACCGGTGCTTGTCAATCCGCCAAGACACCGTTCGAAAGCTGCCTTAAGCTCCTACCCTACGTTCCCAGTCAGCATTTTCTAGCGGGAGAGGTGCCGGAATTAATCCTGCCTGACACGCTCTCCCAACTCCAGCCTTAGCCATCAACGGTGCCGTGAGCCTAGCTGCATCGAAGGCGGCTTGCGCCTTTCAGAAAGCCTCTGCACCCGCTCGCCGCTTCCCCCTGTACCGGCTTCCGGATGAAGCGGTAAGTGTTGCAACAGCGGGGCGGGAGGAGCGGCTCTCACTCTTGCTTCACGTTTGACTGCAGGGACTGCTGCAGTCCAGAACGCGCTTCGTATTCAAACTATTGTTACCGTTCGCACGCACGGAGTGCTGCGGTGCGAGCGGGGACAACATTTGCCATTTTCACTTGCAGGGCATTTCACAGCTTGCACGCACAGAGTGCTGTGATGCGAGCTAAAGCAGCATTTATGTTATTTATTTTGCACAACATTGTAACCGCATGGAGTGTGCGGAACTTGTCCATCAACTAGCCCTATTCCCATAGTGTTAGCACACATGGAAAGCTGCGCTTCTACACGCATACGGTCTTCAAGAAGGCTTATAACAAAAGGAGCATCGAGGGACAGTACATAAAACTTGTCAGCCTTGTTTTCATCTGGCTTCTCTCATCTGTGGAGTAACAGGAGCAGAGATACGATGCCGAGTTTTGCCAGTCCAGTGTTATAGCTTGTTCTCTTTTTAGTTGTGGCACAACCTTTCTCTGGAGTAGCTGCTCCTTCTTGCCTACAGGAAGTCTGGGTTCCTTGAGAGCTATACCTATTCTGCTGGTATCCCTTCCCTCCTAAGCTAATGGGAGTAGAATATATGTGAATTATGTATGTGGAATGTGCGCATTATGGTTAATGTTTACTCATAGGCTTATTCACTGTTAATGCACCCCTATTTTATTTCTCTCCACCTGCACAGGGTCCCCAACTGCAAAGTGTGCTGTATAGCAAGAAGTAGCAATCGTAGAGGCCTTCTCGTGGCGTTCCACGATGATTTATTGTTTTATCTACTTCCCCTTTCCCCTGTGGACGATCTTGCAGGAGTGTTCTTATGTCACCTGTTCGAAGTGGGGGTCCTAATCCCTCACCGCCACTACCAAATGTTGGAGGCGGGAGCCCCTGTCCCACCCCACTGTAACCGGGTGCGGGATCTACCCCTCGTTTCAACGTTAGGCTAAGTAAGGACACCGTCTGAGATAACCCTGTTCACCCCTTAGTAGTTTGGCACGAGCAGCCAGGCTTATCTCCAAGGCACGAGTGTACAGTATGTGCAACCACACTCACAGCAACCCAATGATGCTACCACAAATGGACTCCACACGAGTTTTTATAAAACAAGTATAATCTTTATACAAGAAGATATCCGATATGACCACACGTTACAAAACCAACATATAATAATGGGTAGTATTTCCTTCGGTGGGTTGGTAGGTTCTAATCCCAACCACCGCTCTAACCAAGAGTTAAGCTGACTTCTAACCGTTTCCAAAAGATTAGGCAGGTCGTATTGCTAGAATCACACACGTTGCAAAAGAGACGAAATACTGCAATGCGTAACGATATACTCCTGAGCTGTGCAATAGAGAAACAATGCAAAACGTGGTGCCACAATCATGTACTTTGCAATAGAAGGAATAATGCAAATGCGTATCACCACCAGCATGCCCTGTACAAGGAAGAAACAAAGCAATGCATCACACTACCATCACTGGTACTGTGCACTGAAGAAATAATACAATGCACCATGTTCCAATCAGGTACGGTGGGATGACGAAATCAGGCAATGCGCCACACTTACAAACATGTATTCTGCGAGGGAAAGAAATAACGCAGTGCGGGCGTACCCCGCCTGCCATTCGTTAAGCACAAATTGAGTCAGGCGTCATACGACAATTTGATAGTTTTTTTTTTATAAACTTTATTTTATTAGATTTTGTTTGTGACGTAGGAGAACAACATATAAGACATTCAGCATACCAGCAGCATTTACAGCACTTAACATTAGGTCAGATTTGTACTACATGCATAAACCACCTATCGCATTTCAACAGAGGGTGGGTCTGGAGTTCCCACGTGTGTGCAGCGTATAACGAGGCTTAGTCCACTCTCCCTTATCGGTGTGGTTCACTACTCAAGCGATTGTAAAGTCCACAAGTGGGGAACAGTTCAGCATGGCAACAGTACCAAGTGTCCTCCCCAGATGGCCACACCACATAACTTCGCAAGCAATTCCAAGTGTGCAGTAAGTAGATCAATAGTGCCCTAGTTCACGTCACATGAGTCTGTTTACCCCATAGCAATCCCATTCACATCTGTTTTCAGAGTTATAATCTCCTCATCTTTCCCCCTGCGCCGGTATGTTTGTGTTATTTTCAGCAGCCTGTAGTAGGAGATAGTGCTTAAGGGGGCCCCAGATGTCTTTGGGTCTGGACTTGCGAGGTAGTGTTTCTGCGTATATAGCTCCCTGATCCTGGTTGTATATCAGATCATCTAACCACTCCTTGAATTTAGGGGCACAGCCCCTGCCCCATCTGCTTGCCACTCTGCGCTTTGCTAATAACAGTGCAAGTGTGACATATCTGCGACAGGAATTGGGGAGCTGCTTTGTGTACCCAAGGAGTGCAATGAGTGGACTGCATTCCAGTGTAGTGGATGTCATTTGTGTTAGTGCCTCGAACACCTGCTCCCAGTATCCCAGCACCTGCGGGCATTCCCATGCCAGGTGCAGAAAGCCAGCACCTGGGCTACTACATCTGTCACAGTTATCTGTATCTCGCAATTTGAAACGGTATAGTTTGATGGGAGTGCAGTACATACGCTGTAGATATTTATAATGAATAATGCGCAATCTGCAACTGGCGGAGATGTGTGCAACTTGTGAACAGCAGTATGTCCATTGCTCGGGCGTGATGACAGAACCCAGGTCTACATTCCAGTGCACTAATGCCGTGTGTGTAGGCTCTGGTTGTTAGAGGCGTATATTACGGTAAAGGGTGGACACCAGGTGTCCTGGATTCTCAGCACGCAACATGCAATGCAGCGGCACCAGTGATGCAGGCTCCTGTGGAAATTCCGGGTTAATGGCTCGCAGTCCCTGTCGCAGTCGCGTGTATAAGAAGTTATCTAACGGGGTGGAAGCCCTCTGTTGGAAGAATTGGTCAGGAGAGCGAAATGTCCCATTGAGGAAAAGATCTCCCCATGTGGCAACATGTTCTCGGGTACATAATTTACGAAACCCCAGTTCCTGGAGTAGCGGCATCCAAGGGTGGTAGGAGAGGGGTAATAACGGCGAATAGATGAACATGGTGTCAAGTCTCTTACCAATTTTATGCCACGCGGCTACCGTACTAGTGATAGTAGTAAATGGCACATTTCGGTTAGGGGTTGGCATGTGAAGTATCCCATCTAATGGGAGAGGGTCCGCCAGCCAGTGCTCCGCCGCTATTTGGGGCATGTATCGGGGGGGTGGATCCAAAAGTAGGCGTAATGCGCCTGTGCACATTCATAGTATAATTCAAAGTCTGGTATATCGAACCCACCTTGCGCATAAGGTCTCGTAAGAATGGACCATTGTAAGCGAGGTTGTTTACCGCCCCAAAATAGCCTTAGCAATTCAGTTCGAAGAGATCTGAAAAAATGGCGTCCAGGGTGGTACGGGATATTCATGAAAAAATATAATAATTGCGGGAGGATCACCATTTTTATCAATGATGCCCTACCAGCCATCGACAGCGGCAGTGTGATCCAACGCGTGACATTGCGCGCCAGGCGCTCCATTGCCGTGCCATAGTTAAGTCGGAGTATCTCGTCTCTGGTGCCCCCGATTTGAATCCCCAGATAGCGCAGATCGGTGTCACACCATTCCAGAGGGTAATCCAGTGCAAATTTCTCCACTGCCGGCGTAAGGGGCAAGACCTGCGACTTAGCCCAATTGATGTGGACTCCCGAGAGGTGCCCAAATACTATAAATTCGCGTAGCAGCGGATTAAGGTTCGTCTGCGGTTCTCTGACATATAGTGTCATATCGTCAGCATATAGGGATATCAATATTTGTCGTAAATTGCAGCGTAGCACGCGTTCCTGGTGATGTTGACGCAGCGGACTTGCCAATGGCTCGACCGCGAGGGCGAACAATAAGGGCGATAATGGGCACCCTTGCCTAGTGCCTCTCGAGATGGGGATGGCTGAGGTAGTGTGACCGTTTATGAGTATTCGGGCCGTGGGTCGCTGGTATAGCAATTGGATCCAGGACAAGTATATTTCTGAGAAACCCATACGGCATAGTATCCCAAAGAGGTAGTCCCACTCTATGGTATCAAATGCCTTTGTGGCATCTAAAAAAACCGCCGCTACAGGAAGCTCCGGCGCGACATTCTGCATAATGGAAAAGAGGGTGCGAAGATTGTGTGTGGTGTCGCGGCCAGGTACAAACCCTGATTGATCAGGTAAGACCAGTTTGTCTATCAATAGTATTAATCTATTGGCTATGAGCTTAGCTAGTATTTTTGCGTCGCAGTTCAAAAGAGATAGCGGCCGGTACGAGTCACACGATAAGGGACTTTACCGGGCTTGAGGAGGGATGTGATCAGGGCCTCCCGCATGGAAGGAGGTAGGGTGCCACACTCCATGGATTCTTCGTACACTTCTTTCAGCACTGGGGCCATAATATCTATGTAGCAAAACCAAAGGGGATGATGGACGGAGTGTTGAACATTGCAAGCACTCACCCCCAGTCAAATTATCTGGGTTTAATCCATCATCATTCTTTAGCTCACTCCACCACCCCAGTTCAGACATGGCCATATGCAAATCAGTCTGACCCTGTGCCTCATGGGAACAGTCCAGCCCGAACTGCCAAGCCATGTCTTCCCTGGACCGGAAACAAGCATCCTGGGACCGGTTTCTGGCTTACAGCCGTCATCAGCCAGGCTATCTTGAATCCAGTGGCAAAGTGAGCAAGGGACCCACGTCTGGGCATACCCTGCCAACTTAGGGCGAACATAGCAAAACCAAAGGGGATGATGGACGGAGTGTTGAACATTGCAAGCACTCACCCCCAGTCAAATTATCTGGGTTTAATCCATCATCATTCTTTAGCTCACTCCACCACCCCAGTTCAGACATGGCCATATGCAAATCAGTCTGACCCTGTGCCTCATGGGAACAGTCCAGCCCGAACTGCCAAGCCATGTCTTCCCTGGACCGGAAACAAGCATCCTGGGACCGGTTTCTGGCTTACAGCCGTCATCAGCCAGGCTATCTTGAATCCAGTGGCAAAGTGAGCAAGGGACCCACGTCTGGGCATACCCTGCCAACTTAGGGTGAACATAGCAAAACCAAAGGGGATGATGGACGGAGTGTTGAACATTGCAAGCACTCACCCCCAGTCAAATTATCTGGGTTTAATCCATCATCATTCTTTAGCTCACTCCACCACCCCAGTTCAGACATGGCCATATGCAAATCAGTCTGACCCTGTGCCTCATGGGAACAGTCCAGCCCGAACTGCCAAGCCATGTCTTCCCTGGACCGGAAACAAGCATCCTGGGACCGGTTTCTGGCTTACAGCCGTCATCAGCCAGGCTATCTTGAATCCAGTGGCAAAGTGAGCAAGGGACCCACGTCTGGGCATACCCTGCCAACTTAGGGCGAACATAGCAAAACCAAAGGGGATGATGGACGGAGTGTTGAACATTGCAAGCACTCACCCCAAGTCAAATTATCTGGGTTTAATCCATCATCATTCTTTAGCTCACTCCACCACCCCAGTTCAGACATGGCCATATGCAAATCAGTCTGACCCTGTGCCTCATGGGAACAGTCCAGCCCGAACTGCCAAGCCATGTCTTCCCTGGACCGGAAACAAGCATCCTGGGACCGGTTTCTGGCTTACAGTCGTCATCAGCCAGGCTATCTTGAATCCAGTGGCAAAGTGAGCAAGGGACCCACGTCTGGGCATACCCTGCCAACTTAGGGCGAACATAGCAAAACCAAAGGGGATGACGGACAGAGTGTTGAACATTGCAAGCACTCACCCCCAGTCAAATTATCTGGGTTTAATCCATCATCATTCTTTAGCTCACTCCACCACCCCAGTTCAGACATGGCCATATGCAAATCAGTCTGACCCTGTGCCTCATGGGAACAGTCCAGCCCGAACTGCCAAGCCATGTCTTCCCTGGACCGAGAAACAAGCATCCTGGGACCGGTTTCTGGCTTACAGCCGTCATCAGCCAGGCTATCTTGAATCCAGTGGCAAAGTGAGCAAGGGACCCACGTCTGGGCATACCCTGCCAACTTAGGGCGAACATAGCAAAACCAAAGGGGATGATGGACGGAGTGTTGAACATTGCAAGCACTCACCCCAGTCAAATTATCTGGGTTTAATCCATCATCATTCTTTAGCTCACTCCACCACCCCAGTTCAGACATGGCCATATGCAAATCAGTCTGACCCTGTGCCTCATGGGAACAGTCCAGCCCGAACTGCCAAGCCATGTCTTCCCTGGACCGGAAACAAGCATCCTGGGACCGGTTTCTGGCTTACAGCCGTCATCAGCCAGGCTATCTTGAATCCAGTGGCAAAGTGAGCAAGGTACCCACGTCTGGGCATACCCTGCCAACTTAGGGCGAACATAGCAAAACCAAAGGGGATGATGGACGGAGTGTTGAACACTGCAAGCACTCACCCCCAGTCAAATTATCTGGGTTTAATCCATCATCATTCTTTAGCTCACTCCACCACCCCAGTTCAGACATGGCCATATGCAAATCAGTCTGACCCTGTGCCTCATGGGAACAGTCCAGCCCGAACTGCCAAGCCATGTCTTCCCTGGACCGGAAACAAGCATCCTGGGACCGGTTTCTGGCTTACAGACGCATCAGCCAGGCTATCTTGAATCCAGTGGCAAAGTGAGCAAGGGACCCACGTCTGGGCATACCCTGCCAACTTAGGGCGAACATAGCAAAACCAAAGGGGATGATGGACGGAGTGTTGAACATTGCAAGCACTCACCCCCAGTCAAATTATCTGGGTTTAATCCATCATCATTCTTTAGCTCACTCCACCACCCCAGTTCAGACATGGCCATATGCAAATCAGTCTGACCCTGTGCCTCATGGGAACAGTCCAGCCCGAACTGCCAAGCCATGTCTTCCCTGGACCGGAAAAAGCATCCTGGGACCGGTTTCTGGCTTACAGCCATCATCAGCCAGGCTATCTTGAATCCAGTGGCAAAGTGAGCAAGGGACCCACGTCTGGGCATACCCTGCCAACTTAGGGCGAACATAGCAAAACCAAAGGGGATGATGGACGGAGTGTTGAACATTGCAAGCACTCACCCCCAGTCAAATTATCTGGGTTTAATCCATCATCATTCTTTAGCTCACTCCGCCACCCCAGTTCAGACATGGCCATATGCAAATCAGGGTATGCCCACACGTGGGTCCCTTGCTCACTTTGCCACTGGATTCAAGATAGCCTGGCTGATGACGGCTGTAAGCCAGAAACCGGTCCCAGGATGCTTGTTTCCGGTCCAGGAAGACATGGCTTGGCAGTTCGAGCTGGACTGTTCCCATGAGGCACAGGGTCAGACTGATTTGCATATGGCCATGTCTGAACTGGGGTGGCGGAGTGAGCTAAAGAATGATGATGGATTAAACCCAGATCAGTTGACTGGGGTGAGTGCTTGCAATGTTCAACACTCCGTCCATCATCCCCTTTGGTTTTGCTATGTTCGCCCTAAGTTGGCAGGGTATGCCCAAACGTGGGTCCCTTGCTCACTTTGCCACTGGATTCAAGATAGCCTGGCTGATGACGGCTGTAAGCCAGAAACCGGTCCCAGGATGCTTGTTTCCGGTCCAGGAAGACATGGCTTGGCAGTTCGGGCTGACTGTTCCCATGAGGCACAGGGTCAGACTGATTTGCATATGGCCATGTCTGAACTGGGGTGGCGGAGTGAGCTAAAGAATGATGATGGATTAAACCAAGATCAGTTGACTGGGGGTGAGTGCTTGCAATGTTCAACACTCCGTCCATCATCCCCTTTGGTTTTGCTATGTTCGCCCTAAGTTGGCAGGGTATGCCCAAACGTGGGTCCCTTGCTCACTTTGCCACTGGATTCAAGATAGACTGGCTGATGACGGCTGTAAGCCAGAAACCGGTCCCAGGATGCTTGTTTCCGGTCCAGGAAGACATGGCTTGGCAGTTCGGGCTGGACTGTTCCCATGAGGCACAGAGTCAGACTGATTTGTATATGGCCATGTCTGAACTGGGAGTGGCGAGTGAGCTAAAGAATGATGATGGATTAAACCCAGATCAGTTGACTGGGGGTGAGTGCTTGCAATGTTCAACACTCCGTCCATCATCCCCTTTGGTTTTGCTATGTTCGCCCTAAGTTGGCAGGGTATGCCCAAACGTGGGTCCCTTGCTCACTTTGCCACTGGATTCAAGATAGCCTGGCTGATGACGGCTGTAAGCCAGAAACCGGTCCCAGGATGCTTGTTTCCGGTCCAGGGAAGACATGGCTTGGCAGTTCGAGCTGGACTGTTCCCATGAGCACAGGGTCAGACTGATTGGCATATGGCCATGTCTGAACTGGGGTGGCGGAGTGAGCTAAAGAATGATGATGGATTAAACCCAGATCAGTTGACTGGGGGTGAGTGCTTGCAATGTTCAACACTCCGTCCATCATCCCTTTGGTTTTGCTATGTTACGCCCTAAGTTGGCAGGGTATGCCCAAACGTGGGTCCCTTGCTCACTTTGCCACTGGATTCAAGATAGCCTGGCTGATGACGGCTGTAAGCCAGAAACCGGTCCCAGGATGCTTGTTTCCGGTCCAGGGAAGACATGGCTTGGCAGTTCGGGCTGGACTGTTCCCATGAGGCACAGGGTCAGACTGATTTGCATATGGCCATGTCTGAACTGGGGTGGCGGAGTGAGCTAAAGAATGATGATGGATTAAACCCAGATCAGTTGACTGGGGGTGAGTGCTTGCAATGTTCAACACTCCGTCCATCATCCCCTTTGGTTTTGCTATGTTTGCCCTAAGTTGGCAGGGTATGCTCAAACATGGGTCCCTTGCTCACTTTGCCACTGGATTCAAGATAGCCTGGCTGATGACGGCTGTAAGCCAGAAACCGGTCCCAGGATGCTTGTTTCCGGTCCAGGGAAGACATGGCTTGGCAGTTCGGGCTGGACTGTTCCCATGAGGCACAGGGTCAGACTGATTTGCATATGGCCATGTCTGAACTGGGGTGGCGGAGTGAGCTAAAGAATGATGATGGATTAAACCCAGATCAGTTGACTGGGGGTGAGTGCTTGCAATGTTCAACACTCCGTCCATCATCCCCTTTGGTTTTGCTATGTTCGCCCTAAGTTGGCAGGGTATGCCCAAACGTGGGTCCCTTGCTCACTTTGCCACTGGATTCAAGATAGCCTGGCTGATGGCGGCTGTAAGCCAGAAACCGGTCCCAGGATGCTTGTTTCCGGTCCAGGGAAGACATGGCTTGGTAGTTCGGGCTGGACTGTTCCCATGAGGCACAGGGTCAGACTGATTTGCATATGGCCATGTCTGAACTGGGGTGGCGGAGTGAGCTAAAGAATGATGATGGATTAAACCCAGATCAGTTGACTGGGGGTGAGTGCTTGCAATGTTCAACACTCCGTCCATCATCCCCTTTGGTTTTGCTATGTTCGCCCTAAGTTGGCAGGGTATGCCCAAACGTGGGTCCCTTGCTCACTTTGCCACTGGATTCAAGATAGCCTGGCTGATGACGGCTGTAAGCCAGAAACCGGTCCCAGGATGCTTGTTTCCGGTCCAGGGAAGACATGGCTTGGCAGTTCGGGCTGGACTGTTCCCATGAGGCACAGGGTCAGACTGATTTGCATATGGCCATGTCTGAACTGGGGTGGCGGAGTGAGCTAAAGAATGATGATGGATTAAACCCAGATCAGTTGACTGGGGGTGAGTGCTTGCAATGTTCAACACTCCGTCCATCATCCCCTTTGGTTTTGCTATAATATCTATGTAAGTTTTGTAAAATTCGGCTGGGATGCCATCGAGACCCGGGGCCTTACTAGATTTTTGCTGCATTATGGCCTCACGGATTTCGTCAATTTCAAACGGGGCACTTAGAAATTGCCCCTGGTGGTCCTCCAGCCAGCCCAGCGCCACATCCCCTAGAAAACTGTCAAGGTCCAACTGATCTCGACGTTGGGTCGTGTAGAGTGTGGAGTAATGCGCTGTAAAGCATGTCAGTATGTTGGCTGTGTCTCTATGCATCTCCCCATTAAGCCCCTTAATTTCCAAGATATGTTGGGAACCCCTGGGCCTCCTAATCATGTCAGCTAGTGTTTTCCCAGGTCTTTCGCCTTCACCATATTTCCTGGCTTTCCAATATTTCCCTTTAAAGTTGGATTCCCGTGTTGCGGCCTCTGTATACTCGGCCAGTTTCTCTCGAAAGTCTATTTAAGCTGCGCTCCACCCCCTCCAGCCAACTCAGTGTCCAGCGCTTTAAGTTCTATTTCCAGTCGGTGCAGTGTTCTTTGGATGTCTTTAAGGACCCCAAAGCTTTTTGAAATACAAAACCCCCGGATAGTAACCTTGAATGCTTCCCATAATATCTCTATGGAGTCGACCGACCCTCTGTTTCTTTGGAAGAAGACACTGATTTCCTCGCCTAACTCCGCGTGAAAGACTGCATCTAATAGAGCTGTAGGTTGCAATCTCCAGTGGCGTCTGGGCGTGTTATATCCCGGCGGCAGGATCATGAGCTTGACTGGTGAGTGGTCCGAGAACGTTTTCGCCAGGTGGGTAACTGCAATTATGGAGGGACCTAACTCTTTCGAGAGCATGCAGTAGTCTATGCGCGCCCAAGTGGGCGTGCAGGTATTGCTGTGTGTCCCCTCCCGTGTCATCGGGTGATGATGGCGCCATGTATCCACTAGGTTCCCCTCCTGAATAATCTCCAGAAGTGTAGCCTGTGCCTTGGTATAATGATGTGGAGCAGTGTTGGACCTATCCATGGCAGGGTTGATGGCCACATTAAAATCCCCTCCCCAAATGAGCTGTGTGGATCCCACTTCCAGTATTTTCCCCCAGAGGGTAGTGAAAAACTCAG
The DNA here is from genome assembly GCA_963921515.1 of Calotriton arnoldi. Lineage (NCBI taxonomy): Eukaryota > Metazoa > Chordata > Amphibia > Caudata > Salamandridae > Calotriton > Calotriton arnoldi. Next base: position 7,838,382 of record CAWUFW010000004.1, on the reverse strand, counting down.
GTGCGTCTACATTGGGACCGTAGCAGCATGTCAGTGTGACCGTGTCTCCGCCCAATCGTCCCCACATCAAAACATACCTGCCCTGGGGATCTGTGTGTGTGCCAGTGAGTGTGAACGGCGTGTTTTTCTTAATAAGGATTGCTGTGCCCCTCGCATAGGTAGAATATGAAGCAAAGGCCCTATGCTCCGCCCATTTGCTAGCAAAAGTAGGGGCTATCTGTGGATCCATGTGAGTCTCTTGCAGCATAGCCACCTGTATATGGTGACGATCCAGGTACGCCAGGATTTGTCTACGCTTGCGTGGGTCCCCCAGCCCTCTACCGTTCCAGGAAAGGATCCCCAGGTGTGGCGTATGTGACGTGTCACCTGCTGTACTCATGAGGTACGTGGTCTGCAGTCCATTGGTGTCTGTGGGTCATATGAGCTCCGTGTCTGGCCCGATATGCTTGCCAGTGCTGCTGAGTGGAACTGTAAACTTCAGTTAAAACAACCAATTGTCCCCCCACCCCCACCCACTGTGGCATCCCAATCATGCCATAGAATCCCATCCCTCCCACCTCCCCTATTCCCCACATAACAGGCGTCTCAGTGACGCATAAACATTTCAGCAAACATTGCATTAGTACTTAACGTGTCTGGGGTTCTCCCTTGTGGGGGTTCACGTCTAGGTGGCTCACCCCTTCCCTCCTACCCTGAGGCTCCTAGCTGGGATTTACCGCCTCTATTAGGGTCTGAGGGTGTCCGGCGGTCAATACCTTAATGGGCACATGACATATGTCAAGATACGTTTAGCATCCCACCTCCTATCTGCCGTAGCTTGGTATCTCGGTGTAGTATTCCCGTTCCCTCCCATCTACACAGTAAATGTTCTAGGCTACATTGAAAGGATATTGTTCCTGCGTCCAACTCCTGTATTGTGGCCAATCCGCTTCAGCATGTCCTTCTGGGGTGGGCGAAGTTGCAGATCGTGTGTTGAGGCGTTTCAGAAAGTCCTCAGCTTGCTGAGGTTTAGTGAAGATCATTTGTTTGCTTTGGTGGGTGATCCGCAGGCGTGCTGGGTAGAGAAGGGCATAGTCTATCTGTCCTTGACGCAGCTTCTGTTTCACAGGGAGAAAGCGTCGTCTGTCTTCTTGTACAGTTGCCGTGAAGTCAGGATAGATGGTAAACGGCACTCCTTCGTAGTGCAGCTGTTTCTTCTCGCGGGCAATCCGGAGTGCAGCATCACGGTCCCTGTAATTTAGGAGACGAGCTATGATGGGGCGTGGTGCGCTTCCCGGGGGAGGACGGGGGCCCAGCGCCCTGTGTGCCCGCTCCACCACGAAGTGCGGGGAGAGAATTTCTACCCCCACCACTTCTAACAGCAGCTTTTCCATGTAGGTTTCCATTTTCCCCGTGTTGGTACTTTCGGGTATTCCTAGGACACGAATATTATTCCTACGACTTCTCGCTTCGATGTCCTCATTTTTGGCTGCTATTATTTTTTAAGAGTTTGTCCATTTGGGTTACCGTGCTTTGGAGTCGCGCCGTGTCGTCCTCCGTATCTGAGATGCGGCGTTCTGCTTGGGTAATACGCTCCTCGTGTTTTTCAATTTTGTGCACAATGTTGTCCATGCGGGAGTTCATGGCGTCCATTTTGTCTGCCAGTGTGGTTAGTCCCTGTCGGACCTCAAGCATAAGGGCCTTCATGTCGTTACCCGTTGGTGCCACAGCCTCAGTTATCGTGGATTCAGCATCCCCATCCACATCTGACTGCTGTGAGCGCGTGGCCTTCTTGGATTCGAAATGGAGGCGAGGCTGTTTGGCGTCTGGCTTCCCCATTGCGTGTGGTGGCGCCGTGTCGCCGGAGATGCAGGGCCCGGCTGCGAGTCAATCCCCAAATCGCTGTAAATGGATTATTCTCGGGAGCGTGACACCCGCAGCAGGGAGAGCGGTTCTGCGGGCGCCCCCGCAACACAACTAGAGGACCAGTATCTGTACCAGGGCTTGCAGCTATCCCCGCACACCACCGCGATGCCGCAGCGCCCGCAGCACTGTCAGGATGTATTGAGGGCTACTTCCTTGTATGCCGCCGGGTAAGTAGTATGTTGCCGTATGATGGTTGTTAGGGCGGCCAGTCAGCACGACATCCAGGGGCAGAGTGAAGGCGCTGCCGCTAATGGCCGACCCACCATCCGCACGGCGCACCCACCATACGGTCTGTCCGCCACTGTCTGTGTGTCTAGCAGCTCAGCCAACCTGCGGGGCCGCGACAGCAGCGAAGGCGACCAACGCCATATGTGATGTATAGGATCGCAACCTGCTCCGTCCACCACGGCATCAGCGCTCCCGACACGCAGCGATGGTCAGATCTGCCGGGTGCGACAACGGACAGCCCTGGCACTATTGTAGGAGAAGGGCACCGCCGCTAATGGCCGGTATGCCACCTGCGCAGCCTGCCCTCCACACAATCTGTCCGGTAATGTTGTAAGCCGGGCAATCCGGCAATCGTCTTCTCCAGCAAAGGCAATGGCACCCGCATGCAGCACGAAGGATCAACAATGCGCTTCCTCCAGCGCAGCAACGCCGTTCCCCTCACTACGCGCCCAATACTAATTGAGAGGCAGTCTTTGGGAGGGATCGTATTAGCGTCCAGCTACTTTGCGGGTGTTGTTTATGTGGCAGGCGGCGGTCTCGGCACTCGACTGCAGGATAATGGCGACGCCGATAATGGCCGATCCGCCACCCGCACGGCTTGCCCCTTCCCAGGAACGCGAACACACCTGCCAGCAATTCGTGCGGCCACAACGTGGTGCGGCCGGGAGAATCCCGCAGTCCCTCTCCCCGCCTATGATATGGCCTCGTATAGGGCCGGCTGCACTCACCGCGTCAGGCGACGCTGCTGATGTGGTTCGTGGAGGCCTGGACACCACGCAGGGAGTCGCGTCGCTCCCGTAGCAGCCAGCGCCGCAGGCCGCGCATGTCCCTCCACAAGTCTCCGCGCGGACGTTCTTCCAGGCCGACAGGAAAAGAGGATCAAAGCGGTCCCCACCTTCCAAAGTTGGTCAGTTGAGGGCCGGGGATCTCAGCAGGAGGTGCCGTCCGTTTTCGCTGCAGTTTGGCCCCGTTAATCAGGATTATGGACGGATAATTAAGCCGGACAGCGGGAGCCTCATGCAAGTGCGGCCACTCCGCTCGTGCGCCACCTAGTGCCCCCCGACAATTTGATAGTTCGTTAACAGCAGTAATGCAAAGTGTAATACGACAGTCTAGGTGCTCCGTTCACAGTTGCCCCCGACCTGAATCAATGATGACACAAAAGTACCGCTTCTACTCCGGCCCCAGTACTGCCCCTCCCTGGGCCAGCACGGGCCTAGATCCGAGCCGAAGCAACAGGCTCACACAGCTGCCAGGAGCGAGAGGCCGAGAGAGTGTCCCTCCGAGCCCGCACCCGACCCCAGGTGGTGATCCACGTTACGTGGGGGGTGGCGCAACCCCACTCTCCGCTCCTCCTTCAGCTACTGGGCCTTTATCCAGAACTCCGTCAATGGGCACGGCGAGCTCGGGCCGGCGACTCAGCTTCCTCCGGGACTGCCTGTCCAGGCCGCTGCAGTTGCACTCCGAGGGCCCGATTACCTGGCCCTCCTTTCGGCGGTCTCAGTGGCCACCGAGACCCACCCTCAGCACTCGTAGACTTACTTCGATTTCGGTGCACCCGCTACCCCGGCACTCCTCACCAGCGCCTCCGGGTTGCACCACGACACGCACGCTGCGCGTCCGAGACTCGCCTCTTCTTTGGTGCACTCGATGACCAGACGATCGTCATCACTCCTCAGCTGCACCTTGACACGCACCCTGCGCGTCCGAGTCTCACCTCTTCTCTCGGCGAACACAATGACTAGGCGCTTTCCATCAGCACCTCAGCCTGCACCACGACACGCTCCTTGCACGTCCGAGTCTCACTTCTTCTCTCGGTGCACACGATGACCAGGCGCTCCAACTCCTCGGCTTGCACCACGACACGCGCCCTGTGCATCAGAGACTCACTTCATTTCCCGGTGCACACCACGACCAGGCGCTCCTCACCAATGCCTCGGCCTGCACCACAACACGCTCCTTGCGGGTCCGAGTCTCACTTCTTCTCTCGGTGCACACGATGACCAAGGGCCAGATGTAGGAAGCCAAATTGCGATCGCAATTTGGCTGTGTGCAATGTAGGTAGGCAAATACCCTCTCGCAAAATAAGGAATCGCAAAAATTGCGATTCCTTATTGTGCGCAAGCATTTAGAGAATCGTAATTTGCGATTCCCTAAATGCTATGCTAGTAGGCATCGCAAATTGCGATATTGCCTTAAGGAATCGCAAATTACCACCAACTTCAAGTTGGTGGTAATTTGCGATTTCCTTTAAAAAAGCACTTTTTTGCTTTTTTCAAAGTGCCATGTGGCACATACATTTCAGGGGTGCAACAGGGTGTCCTTTTGGAACCCTTGCACCCTTGAAATTGCGCACGCAATTTGCGAGTACCTCTTGCTAACTCGCAAATTGTGTGCGCAAATCCCATTCATTCCTATGGGACTCTTGGCCCATAGGAATGAATGGGAAGGTATTCCTTGATTGCGAATCTCAATTTGCGATTCGCAATTAAGGAATATTAAGGAATCGCAATTATTATTGCGATTCCTACATACTTTCCATTTTGCGACTCCTTAATAGCGATTCGGTAAAAATCGCTATTAAGGACTCGCAAAACTGACTTTACCTACATCTGGCCCCAGGCGCTCCAACGCCTCGGCTTGCACCACGACACGCGCCCTCCACGTCAGAGACTCACTTCTTTTTCCGGTGCACACCACGACCAGGCGCTCCTCACCAACGCCTCGGCCTGCACCATGACACGCTCCTTGCGCGTCAGAGTCTCACCTCGTCTTCCTGTGCACGCGATGACCAGACGATCGCCACCACTTCCCCAGCTGCACCTCGACACGCTCCCTGCGCGTCCGAGACTCGGTTTACTCCTTCGTGTCCAAGATCACAAGAACACAACTTTTGAGGGTCTCAAGCTGCAAAAGCATGCGCACACCGTGTTGCTTGGGATTCCTCCGGAAACTTTTATGTTCCTGTGTTTCAAACAGGGAGCCAGCTCACCTCGGGCCCTTGGGGTTCAGGACACAGCACTAAGCACAGTCCTGTTCAAGAAGGGGGACACACCACCCACTGCAATGTCCGTTCAGTCTCTTCCTTAGTAAAAGCTACAAACTGCAGGCCAGCCCCAGATCACGAAGCAAGGGTCAGTCCTATCCAGCAGTCTATTCAGCAACTTCTTCTTTGGCAGAGGTTCTTCTTGACCACGAAAAAAGGTCAGAGCCTCTGCAGACTCGACCTGTCCATTTCGCCATTCAAAATTACACCAAATTCTAGGGGATTCAGTTCTCTCAGTTACACCCCTTCATGTCTTTGAAGTTCGTTGTGCTCAGGGGTCCCTGACCCCTCCCTAAATCAGTTCTGGGTGTCTCCCTCCCAGTGTCACCTCTCTCTCTTTGATACTGGGGCTCTGGACACTGAATCACTCAGCAGGAGATGGGTCAATTGTTTTATGGCTGCAGCCCAGGCGCCCTTCACCTCCTGGGGTTCCTCCTTGCATACTCTCCAGATGCAGGTCAGCCAGGTGCCATCTCACCCCCTCCCATCTCAGATCCAGACAGGTAATTCACATTCAGCAGAGACACACAGAAGTGCTTAAAGCACAAACTTAGCCACTTTCTAAAAGAGTGGCTTCTGAACGCACAGTGACAAAACCACCTTCATAGAAAGATGTGTTATGACACTGTGAGTTCATACATACCAAACTTCAACTCTCCATTTTAAACTTAAAGGAAACTAGGCTAATAAACACACTACCCAGCCTCCCCCATTCTGACCTATGGGCAGAATGGCCTTTCAACAGTGAAAACGAAATGGAGTGTTTTTTCACTGTCAGGACATGGCACACACCTCAGTATATGTCCTGCCTTTTGCCTACACTGCACCTTGCCCAGGGGTTACCCAGGACCTACCACGGGGGTGCCCATAGCATATTTAAAAGGGAAAGTAAGGCCTGACAAGCGGTTGCACTTGTCAGGACACCCTACTAACTTAGCAGTCTGCGCGCGGGCCCTACACTGAAGGCCTGTGTTCCCTCCTCTGCGCGCTTTTGCATTACTAGCCCTTGCACACACAGTGCACATCACTAGGGACTTTTACTAGTAAGGCAAACATACCCATCATGGCCGACCAATTACCATTGTACTTTACATAGGCAACACTGTCCTTTGACACTGATCAGCAGTGGTAAAGTACCCAAAGCATCTAAATTGGCAACTTTATGTCAGGAAAACGGTCTAGGGAAAAAGCAAAAAGTTTAAGGAACTGTAGCCAAAAAGGCCAAGTCCTACACAACCCCCTCCCAGCCAAAAGCTAGGGTAGACCAATCATTACCTTGATAGACTTCCCGGCTTCGGGCGATAGAACCAGGACGCAGGCCCTCTACCACAGGGACACCCTCCTGTTCCTCGCCTTCCTGACCACAGGGGATCTTCTTGATCACTACTCCCTGAGCCAACAATGCTGTTCCATGGATCCCTCCCGGCCGGGGGGACCCTCCAGGGGTGCTGGACCCATGCCAACCCCACCCTGGAGTGGTACCCTGGGAGGGCCCGTCGGTCAGGATACTACCTTCAGTCATCCTGCCCTCCAGGTTAAAAGTGGTTCTATTCTGGTCACTTCTAGGGGACCCAGCCCCGCTGGCTGGACACTGTCCCACCTGTGTTCCCACTGGGGAACACAACCCTTTTTAACCTTCCATTTATTTTTCTGGGCCTGCCACTTAGGAATGGCACCCACAAACTTCAGGACGGCAGGAGCTCTGGCTACTGACTCCCCACGCCCTCCTGACGCTAGGTGTTCTTCCTCACACTCTTGGCAAGCAGGCACTAGGCCTCCACCTGGGGGCTCTCCTCCGGCCCCCCCCCCCAGTTTCCTGGGTGGTGCTGCTGATCCCGGGGGGTACTGCTTAATCTTCCTCCCCCTCCTTTGAGACTTGGGGCTAGCCACCAACCCCTCCTCAATACTCTGGGATCTCCTTGCGCCACTTGGCCCTTCTTCCCTCTCCGGGGACCTTTCAGGCCCCTGGACCCATGACCAGGGGTCCGGTTCTCGTGCAGGTTCCTGGGAATCAAGGAACCCACACCTTAACCCGGGGTGGCGCAATCCTGTAAAATAATTTCTGAGCCTAGGCTCCCCTGGGGCCAAACTGGACAACCCCTCCAAATCATTTACCATGCTAACCACTACCCAATCATCCAGTGCACTTTGGTACTCATTCACACTTGGCACTGGCGGTGCGCTGCCACCATTTGAACTGGACTCTGTTTGTTTACCCTTAATGTCCAGTTCCCTCATGCTTAACTCATGAGCGAAGAGAATCCGTTTCTCTTCCAATGCGAGAGCGTTCCTGCTCTCCTCTGCTTGAGTTTTAAGTCTTAACACCTCCAACTCATGCAGTCTGACCCTTTGGTTTTCCTCCATCTCCTCTGGTGAAAAACTCCTCCCTGAATGGCTACTACCAGCCCCACCGGCTGGTCCCTCCACTGGCAAATCCTGTGGACCAAATCCATTCCCTGGGTCATCCTCATCCACCTCAACATCACCCGTCTCCTGAGCCTCTTTGGCTTCCCACCAGGCCCTCAAGGCCATTTGCAGCTCCTCCTTCTTGGCGCTACTCTTCATGGGACATCCCAAAGCTCTGCAGAATTTTCTCAACTGATCAACCTTGTAGGAACCCAGTGCCTCCATGTTAAACTCTAATTCTGCAGCCTCAGCCTCACCGGCTATCTGGCTCTCTCCCTGAGACATGATGTGTGGTTTACGAGTTACTCCACACTAGAACCAACAATTCCAAAAACACAATATGTGGTTACGTCGTGGTCTGCGATCAATTTATGATAACACCAATTACTGTGAGTGATTTTGCACATACACTTTCAATTTACATTAGGATCGAATCTTACATTAGAGTTCGAATCCCACCGCTCTGCCGCCAAATGTTGGAAGTGGGGGTCCTAATCCCTCACCGCCACCACCAAATGTTGGAGGCGGGAGCCCCTGTCCCACCCCACTGTAACCGGGTGCGGGATCTACCCCTCGTTTCAACGTTAGGCTAAGTAAGGACACCGTCTGAGATAACCCTGCTCACACCCTTAGTAGCTTGGCATGAGCAGCCAGGCTTATCTCCAAGGCACGAGTGTACAGTATGTGCAACCACACTCACAGCAACCCAATGATGCTACCACAAATGGACTCCACACGAGTTTTTATAAAACGAGTATAATCTTTATACAAGAAGATATACGATATGACCACACGTTACAAAACCAACATATAATAATGGGTAGTATTTCCTCCGGTGGGTTGGTAGGTTGTAATCCCAACCACCGCTTCTAACCAACAGTTAAGCTGACTTCTAACCGTTTCCAAAAGGTTAGGCAGGGCGTATTGCTAGAATCACACACGTTGCAAAAGAAACGAAATACTGCAATGCGTAACGATATACTCCTGAGCTGTGCAATAGAGAAACAATGCAAAAGGTGGCGCCACAATCATGTACTTTGCAATAGAAGGAATAATGCAAATACGTATCACCAACAGCATGCCCTGTACAAGGAAGAAACAAAGCAATGCGTCACACTACCATCATATACTGTGCACTGAAGAAATAATACAATGCGCCATGTTCCAATCAGGTTCGGTGTGATGACGAAATCAGGCAATGCGCCACACTTACAAAAATGTACTCCACGAGGGAAAGAAATAACGCAGTGCGGGGCGTACCCCGCCTGCCGTTCGTTAAGCACAAATTGAGCCAGGCGTCATACGACAGTTCGATAGTTCGTTAGCAGCAGTAATGCAAAGTGTAATACAACAGTCTAGGTGCTCCGTTCACAGTTGCCCCCGACCTGAATCAATGATGACACAAAAGTACTGCTTCTACTCCGGCCCCAGTACTGCCCCTCCCTGGGCCAGCACAGGCCTAGATCCGAGCTGAAGCAACAGGCTCACACAGATGCCAGGAGCGAGAGGCCAAGAGAGTGTCCCTCCGAGCCCGCACCCGACCCCAGGTGGTGATCCACGTTACCTGGGGGGTGGCGCGACCCCACTCTCCTCTCCTCCTTCAGCTACTGGGCCTTGATTCAGAACTCCGTCAATGGGCACGGCGAGCTCGGGCCGGCGACTCCGCTTTCTCCGGGACTGCCGGTCCGGGCAGCTGCTGTTGCACTCCAAGGGCCCGATTACCTGGCCCTCCTTTCGGCGGTCTCAGTGGCCACGAGACCCGCCCTCAGCACTCGTAGACTTACTTCGATTTCGGTGCACCCGCTACCCCGGCACTCCTCACCAGCGCCTCCGGATTGCACCACGACACACACTCTGCGCGTCCGAGATTCACCTCTTCTTTGGTGCACACGATGACCAGACGATCGTCACCACTCCTCAGCTGCACCTTGACACGCACCCTGCGCGTCCGAGTCTCACCTCTTCTCTCGGCGCACACAACGACTAGGCTCTTTCCACCAGCGCCTCAGCCTGCACCACGACACGCTCCTTGCGCGTCCGAGTCTCACTTCTTCTCTTGGTGCACACGATGACCAGGCGCTCCAACGCCTCAGCTTGCACCACGACACACGCCCTGCACGTCAGAGACTCACTTCTTTTTCCGGTGCACACCACGACCAGGCGCTCCTCACCAACGACTCGGCCTGCACCACGACATGCTCCTTGCGCGTCAGAGTCTCACATCGTCTCCCTGTGCACACGATGACAGACGATCGCCACCACTTCCCCAGCTGCACCTCGACAAGCTCCCTGCGCGTCCGAGACTCGGTTTACTCCTTCGTGCCCAAGATCACAAGGCACAACTTCTGAGGGTCTCAAGCTGCAAAAGCACGCGCACACCGCATTGCTTGGGATTCCTCCAGAAACTTTTATGTTCCTGTGTTTCAAACAGGGAGCCAGCTCACCTCGAGCCCTTGAGGTTCAGGACACAGCACAAATTACAGTCCTGTTCAAGAAGGGGGGGGGACACCACCCACTGCAATGTCCCTTCAGTCTCTTCCTTAGTAAAAGCTACAAACTGCAGGCCAGCCCCAGATCACGAAGCAAGGGTCAGTCCTATCCAGCAGTCTATTCAGCAACTTCTTCTTTGGCAGAGGTTCTTCTTGACCACGAAAAAAGGTCAGAGCCTCTGCAGACTCGACCTGTCCATTTTGCCATTCAAAATTACACCAAATTCTAGGGGATTCAGTTCTCTCAGTTATACCCCTTCATGTCTTTGAAGTTCGTTGTGCTCAGGGGTCCTTGACCCCTCCCTAAATCAGTTCTGGGTGTCTCCCTCCCAGTGTCATCTCTCTCTCTTTGATATTGGGGCTCTGGACACTGAATCACTCAGCAGGAGATGGGTCAATTGTTTTATGGCTGCAGCCCAGGCGCCCTTCACCTCCCGGGGTTCCTCCTCGCATACTCTCCAGATGCAGGTCAGCCAGGTGCCATCTCACCCCCTCCCATCTCAGATCCAGACAGGCAATTCACATTCAGCAGAGACACACAGAAGTGCTTAAAGCACAAACTTAGCCACTTTCTAAAGAGTGGCTTCTGAACGCACAGTGACTAAACCAGCTTCATAGAAAGATGTGTTATGACACTGAGTTCATACATACCAAACTTCAACTCTCCATTTTAAACTTAAAGGAAACTAGGCTAATAAACACACCACCCAGCCTCCCCATTCTGTCCTATGGGCAGAATGGCCTTTCAACAGTGAAAACGAAATGGAGTGTTTTTTCACTGTCAGGACATGGCACACACCTCAGTATATGTCCTGCCTTTTACCTACACTGCACCCTGCCCAGGGGTTACCCAGGACCTACCACGGGGGTGCCCATAGCATATTTAAAAGGGAAAGTAAGGCCTGACAAGCGGTTGCACTTGTCAGGACACCCTGCTAACTTAGCAGTCTGCGCGCGGGCCCTACACTGAAAGCCTGTGTTCCCTCCTCTGCGCGCTTTTGCATTACTAGCCCTTGCACACACAGTGCACATCACTAGGGACTTTTACTAGTAAGGCAAACATACCCATCATGGCCGACCAATTACCATTGTACTTTACATAGGGAACACTGTCCTTTGACACTGATCAGCAGTGGCAAAGTACCCAAAGCATCTAAATTGGCAACTTTATGTCAGGAAAACGGTCTAGGGGAAAAGCAAAAAGTTTAAGGAACTGTAGCCAAAAAGGCCAAGTCCTACATCACCCTTCTGTGAGTCGGCACAGGGGGTAGTGGGGAAACTTAGCATCGCCCCTGCTGGTTTTGGTCCGGAAGGTTAGTGACTTGTGTTATCTGCTAACCTGACACGAAGTCATGCACAACTCCAAATCCATACTATCTATTAGTGTAAATGATGACTCATGAACCTTCGGAGGAACAGCAGGCTCCGGTAAGGGCAATTAATTCAGCCACTTGTGTAGAAGTTACCTGGCACAAGTATGAAGCTTCCACTACTCCACTTAAAGAACATATGGCATATGCAGCTCTTAGGATATCGCATCGATCTTTTAGACAAGATCCACCAACAAAAAGAGTAAAGTAAGAATTTGTAAGAGGAACATCCATTATATCTGGACTTGGTTTTATGCATAACTTGGTTACTTTGATGCAGTCATGGTGAAAACTGTTCTCATCCTCTCCATCCAGACTAGTCAATAGAGAAACTGGATTTAGTGTGTAACATCTCTGGACGGAAATATGCTCAGATGCCAGAATAATTCTCTCATAGCGGGTTAGACGGCTATTGGTCATATACTGCGTTTTGGAGTAAGTCATGAGAATCTCAATCCAATGAGGTACCATAACAATGAAAGGATAACCCATCACAATCCCTCTGTTTTCTGTATGCTAAGGCTAACCGCTGCAATAGCTTAACGACAACCAGGCAAATCTATGGCCACTGCTCAAAAATAGCCAATGGGTTGCTTGGTATCTCCATGGGCTTGTGCTAGTACAGACAATGCACACTCATCTCTTAAGTGACAAAAGAGCACAAAATCTTTTGTATAGTCTGGCATTCCAAATACGAGTGCTTGGCAAAGTACATTTTAAGCTCTTGGAAAGCTTCCATGTATTCATCATCCTTTGGTATCAGGTAATTGACATCAGCATGTGTCAGCCTTATCAAAGCAAAACAGAAGTTTGGTATCCATTGTCGGCAGTAACCAACCATTCCCAAAGCCATTCTCACCTCTCTCTGAGCAGTTGGTAATTTCTTTTTAAGGACTGTCTCTATTCATTCATGAGACACTTGCCTTACTCCTTTTGATATTTGGTGACCTAGGTACATGACTTCCTCCTGACAGTATTGTAATTTCTCAGGAGAAACCTTATGTCCATTCTTGGCTAAGTGATTAGGTAAGGCAATAGTGTCCTGTTTACAAGCTTCTTTTGCCATTGAGGTGATCATCAGTAAATTGTCAATATATATGGATTAGGGTCAAACTACATTGTATATGAAATATATCTAAATTCTTTTAAAGAATTTGATTAAAGTAGGAAGAACTCTCTGTATACCAGGGTTTTCTGTTGGAACCGAAACGCAAAGAGATAATGACTTTCTTTGAGTAACAGAACAGGGAGAAAAGCTTGACAAAGATCAATTGCTGTAAACCACTCTGCATCTGAGGAAATTTGGAGCAAAATCAATGAAGGGTTCAGTACCACATTATAAAATGGAACAACAATTTGATTACTCTTTCGTAGATCTTGTACTGTCCTCCATTTCCTATTTGATTTTTGTATGGCCAATATAGGTGAACTGCATGGACTTCTAATTACTTACTTCAAGATTCTTTGCTTTATCATATTCTCAATAATGGAGTGATCCTTCCAATAGCTTCTGGGGTCATTTTATACAGGCGAATGTGAGGGAAAACAGCATTAGGTCGAAGGGTAATCTTAAGGAGTTTAGCACCTTAAGTCAATTCGATTTCCTTTCCAGTAAAATCCCAAACTTCTTCCTTAACTGCCTCCCTTAGGTCTATAGGCAAATCTTCAGCAGTGAGGACTGGATAGAGTCTGACAACAGACTCTGTCAACTGTAGTTTAAACTCAGTGTCAGCTGCATGGCTCTCCATTCCTACACCATACTGTGTACAATGTATGACAGTTCAATTTACAAAGAAGATCTATACCTAAATGGTTTACAGGACTCGAATCACAAATTACAAATTAATGCTGTTATTTGATATCTCCTATTTTTACTGGCACTGGAGCAGTAATTTGGTTAGTATGCTGCTGATATTTGATGCCTACAACTTGTACTTATTTTCCCAAGAGGGGTAGGATAGGGACCTCAACAGTTCTAATTGTCGAACAAGTAGCTCCTGTGTCTATTAGGAAAGATACGGTTGTCTAGTAACCTCTCCTTCAACATATGGTCCTCTCTGGTTCACTTCTAGGACTGCGCCAAGTACACACTCCTCCTCCCCCTCAGACACCGTCATTGGTCCTGATTTATGGAAGTTTCAAGCATCATGGGAACAGGGCCTCCTTCCATTGGCATTGGGTTTTGAGGTACTCTGTAATTTTTCAGTTGGTGAGGAATACTTCTCTGCATCTGCATTGGATTGTAACTGTGTGGTACTAAACCTCCAGCCTTTGGAACTTTCTGAACAGCCATAGGGGTTTAGGAACTAGTGATATTTATTCCTGACTGATAAGATTTCCCCCTTGGGAATCTATTGCAAATTGATCTGGATTGTATCTACACTCCTTCTTCCAATGCCCCACTTTGTGGCATATGTGACACAGGGTTCTTCAAGACAGTTATATTAGTCCCTACTGCATTTTCCCTACCCCTTCCTATTCCAGGTATATTTCCACCACAACTCTTTGCATTTGTATTGCAAAATTTGGATCTAACTCGGGTACCTGAACTGGAGATAACTGGGTCTGGGCAATCATAAAACTTTCTTTGAATCATTTTCGTTTAGCTTTGAGATTCTCACCGCAATACTTGGCATATTGTAAAATCTCACCTGCTGATTTGCTCTGCCAACAGATAACATCTCGCGTAATTTGATTACTAATTTCTGGTCTCAACCCATACACAAAAGAAGCAAGAAATCCTCACATAGATTAACCAATAGGATCATTCATCTCACTATGGTCCCTATGTACCTGCATTCATCTCTCAATGTATGCATTTACTGATTTCTTTTTGTGGGACTTTAGTCTTCAAATATCTGATTACCTCCTCATATTTGGTCTCAGCTTTAGGTGAAGGTGTGTTAGTTCTTTGCACCGGCTGTGATTCTTGCATGGGCCAATCAACAGCTCTCTTACATTCTGTCCACAAGTCTTTCGGGGAGCTACTTCAAATAACACATCCAAATCTTCCCCAAAACTTAGATATGGTCACAATTTGCTCCATCTGAGGATAACATTTATCAGGATTATCTGTAAGCTTTGTAAGGGTATTAATAAAATGGAAGAGACCTGAACGAGACTATGGAACATGTACATATGCTCCTTCCTGAACATCTTGTAGTGGAAACTTCTTTATCTTTTCACCCATAACAGTTTCTTTTCCATCTTTCTCTTTTAGTTTGGTCTTAACCTTCTCTTTATTTGACCATAAATCTCTAAATTTCTCTGCATCACTCCATTTCCTAATATTTTAAATTATCTCTTCTATATGCTTTCTCAATCCTCTTATCTTCAACATTCTCAGCTTCTTTTTGTTTGCTTCCATTCTAGTATTTCTTTGCAACTTCTTCCACTATCAACACAACATTCATCCTCCAGTTTTTCCATCTTAGTGTATACCTCTCTCGCCACTCTTGCTGCTTCTTTACATAAATACAGCATCTCGTTTCCCCCATAATATTATAGGTAATCCATTCCAACATTTCCCTTAACAAATTCTTTAAATTCTGTCTCTAACTGAGATAGATTAATCCCTGTACCGGGAGAAGTAACAAATAAATCCGTACTAGTTTATTGTCCCAAACGTTCTCTACTGATTATATTTCCCCCTTAGTAAAGAAATATAGCCATGCTTCCTGCACTTGGAGCTGCATCTTGTGGTCTACTCTGAACAGGTTTTCTTTGGACCAGGTTAGAAGAGGTCTCAATGATGGAAGCTGGTAATATGCTAGGTAAAGGTAAAGTACCTATTGCAACTGTTTTAGGGGGCTGAGTTGGAGGGTATACTGAGGTCTCCATATAGCTTCGGGGCTCACGAGGCTCCACCAAGGATCCTACAGTCACTGTATTCTTGGGCATTACCAGTGCACTGGCACTTAGCACTTCTAGAGTTGCCGCATTGTACGGAGGAAGTCTAACACTAAGCAATTCCTCTATAAGGGCATCTTCTTCCTCACTTTCTATATCTGCTTCTTGCTCAGGTTTTTCTTTAACCTTTTCTTTCTCTTCCTTTTCCAACATAGGACATGCTCCTACAGTTTCTGATAATGTCCTCTCTCTATTTTCTCTGCCTTTCCTCATCTTGCTCCTTTTTCCATGAATGAGCCCTACTTGAATTCTGAATTCAAACTTCTTTCTACTTTTCTCATTCGCCATCTGCTCCCAAAGATTTAAAGCCTCAAATTGAGTGGGTCTAGGTTGCGGTTTTAACTCCTACGTTTTTCTTCTCAAATTCTCTATTAGTGGGATGTGGATGGTGCCACTCATGAGAAATCGTAATTCCCTATCTTTAGATGTATATTCGTGCCATTTGGTAACTCAGATGTATGTATGTAACCCTTTGTTCGCTGCCATTATCCTAGCTGGGGTACCTTCTGGAGGAAATCTTTCATCCTTATTTTCATCTCTTTCTCTTTTTGACAAAGTATTCCCCATTTTCATTATGATTACAAGTAATCCTAGTTCAAACTTTCAACCTTTCCACACTGACAGTCTCTGTAAGTCGTCCACCAATCCCATCGCATCTCTGTCAAAGGTCACCCTATTACAGCATGGCTTCGCTACTCTCTGGCCAATCACAGCGTGGCACACCAATAACGCAACAGCTCAATCGCTCCAGTCACAGCACGGCACAGTAATGATAAAACTCCTCAATCGCTCCAGTGTCTCCCAACTTTACTCCGTTAGCCTGCTCCGGCTACACATTCATATGAAGAAAGAATTTCTACTTGCTCTTGTACTAAAGTGAGCTCTTGACTTGCGAAAGTCCCAACTCAGCGTGCCCTTCTCTTGTGCACTCAGGAGCAAATCACTACAGAGCTCTGTTAATACGCTCACAAAAGAAATTATGCTTCCATCTTGGTATGAATGATAGCGCTTCACAGTACACCTCTCCTAGCACGCAAGCTTACTAATTCCAATTCTAACTTGAGGTACCTCTCATCTAAAATTCGAAAACCATCATCAAAACCACAATAACTATGTCTTCAATAAGCCTAACAATCAAAGCTATCCGATATTAATCAATAATTATTGCCCATAGCATCCATCTCTCTCAATGCTTACTACAACTCCCAACATGCAATACAT
This sequence comes from Calotriton arnoldi, assembly GCA_963921515.1. NCBI lineage: Eukaryota > Metazoa > Chordata > Amphibia > Caudata > Salamandridae > Calotriton > Calotriton arnoldi. The sequence continues at coordinate 7,821,808 of CAWUFW010000004.1, read as the reverse complement.
TGCTTTCTTCATGCAATCCTTATTGATACTCACATCGTTGTTCTTCCGTCAGCCACCTCACGGAACTCCTCTGGACCGACCACCGCTGCATCCATTTCACCTTCCAGAAACCCACCACACACCACCGCACCCAACAGATCCCACGCCGCTGCTGGAGCAAAGTCACCGAAGACCAACTCGGGCAACCTCGCTCTCAGCCCTCCCTCCGACCCATCCAACACCGATGACGCTGCCTGCAACCTCAGACGATGGATGGACGACTGTGCCAACACCCTCGCCCCGCTGAAAAAGCTCACCTACAGCGACACCACCAAAAGAGCCAGCTGGTTCACCTCGGTACTCCTAGCTTCCAAGCGTACCTGCCGGAAACTAGAGAAGAAATGGCACAGTGATAAGACACCGGACAGCCACACAGCCCACAAAGACGCCATCCGTAACCACCACCACCTCATCAGGTCCGCCAAGAGAATCTCCTTCAAAGACCGCCTCGACAACAACGCACACAACAGCAAGGAGCTTTTCAACATCGTGAAGGAACTCTCCAATCCCAGCTCCAACACCAATGACATCCCGCCGTCGCAACCCCTGTGCGATTCCCTCGCCACCTTCTTTCACCGCAAGATCGCCGACATCCACGACAGCTTCAACACCCAGACAGCCCCAACTAAGATCGATGCACCAGACCCGCCACACACCATCGACCACGACCCCCTGCCAGCTTGGGCCAGCGTGAACATCGAGGACACCATCAAGACCATGAGCACAATACACTCCGGCTCCCCGTCAGACCCTTTCCCGCACCACATCTTCAACAAAGCCAGCAGCTCCATCGCACCCCACCTGTGCAACATCATCAATCTCTCCTTCGAGACCGCGACCTTCCCAGAGAGCTGGAAACACGCAGAGATCAACGCCCTACTCAAAAACCCAAGGCGGACCCGAGAGACCTCAAGAACTTCCGGCCCATCTCTCTGCTTCCGTTCCCAGCCAAGGTCATCGAGAAGATCGTCAACAAACAGCTAACCCGATACCTCGAAGAAAACAGCATCCTGGACCCATCCCAATCAGGGTTCCGCAGCAACCACAGCACTGAGACTGCCCTCATCGCCGCCACCGACGACATCAGGATCCTGCTGGACAATGGTGAGACCGCAGCCCTCATCCTGCTGGACCTCTCCGCCGCCTTCGACACTGTCTGCCACCGCACTCCACGCGCACGCCTCCACGATCCGAGACAAGGCCCTGGAATGGACCACCTCATTCCTCGACGGCAGAACCCAGAGAGTCCGCCTCCCACCTTTCCGATCCGAAGCCTCCGAGATCATCTGCGGCGTACCCCAGGGATCGTCCCTCAGCCCAACACTGTTCAACATCTACATGTCCCCGCTCGCACGCATCGCCAGACAGCACGACCTCAACATTATCTCCTACGCCGACGACACTCAACTGATCCTCTCCCTCACCAAGGACCCCTCGCCGCCAAAGCCAATCTCCATGAAGGAATGAAGGCCGTCGCCGATTGGATGAAGATCAGCCGACTAAAGCTGAACACGGACAAAACGGAGGTCCTCATCCTCGGCTCCAACCCTTCAGCCTGGGACGACTCCTGGTGGCCAACGACGCTGGGAGCAGCCCCGACACCCACCGACCACGCACGCAACCTGGGAGTCATCCTTGACTCAACGCTCTCCATGGCCAAGCAGGTCAACGCAGTCTCCTCCTCCTGCTTCAACACCCTCCGCATGCTTCGCAAGATCTACAGGTGGATCCCGACAGACACAAGAAGAACAGTCACCCAGGCCCTCGTCAGTAGCAGACTTGACTATGGGAACGCCCTCTACGCGGGAGCCCCGGCCAAGCTCATCAAGCGACTGCAACGCATACAAAACGCCTCCGCACGCCTGATCCTCGACGTACCACGCCACAGCCACATCACCCCCACTTGAGGAACCTGCACTGGCTCCCCGTCGACAGGAGGATCACCTTCAAACTCCTCATCCACGCACACAAGGCACTCCACAAAACTGGCCCAGCCTACCTCAACAGACGACTCTTCTTCTACGTCCCCAACCGCCAGCTCCGCTCCGCCGACCTCTCCCTCGCCACCGTCCCTCGCATTCGAAGAACAACCACCGGCGGCAGATCCTTCTCACACCTCGCCGCCAAGACCTGGAACACCCTTCCACTAAGCCTACGACAGACCCAAGACCTGCTGACCTTCAGGAGGCTACTCAAGACCTGGCTGTTCGACCAGTAGCAGCACCCCCTTCCCTCTCCCCAGCGCATTGAGACCCTCGCGGGTAAGTAGTGCGCTCTACAAATTCTGTGATTGATTGATTGATTGATTGATCATCTCTCTGAAACCAGGACCAGGTTGAAGTAGTCCATTTAAATCTCGGGGCAAACCGTCTGTACCCGGTTCTACTTCCAATAAATATTAAGGGCCTAATTACGATGTCGGTCGGTAAGCCTCTGACCACTTGTCGGTGGCTTACTGACCAACATGGTAGGTTTACATTCCGACCCCCGCATTACAATGTTGGCGGTTGGAGTGTAAACCGGCCGGTCAATTCGACTCGGTTCTGACGGGCTCAAGGAGCCCGTCGGCCAGTTGGTAGGGCCTCATAATCCCTTAAGGACGGCGTTTACGCCGTCGGGATTATGATGGCACTTTCCAACAGCAGTTCCAGGTCAGCCTTTCCGACATGGAACTGCTGTCAGAAAGTGCCTTTGGGGTCCCCTAGCAGGACTCCCTTACCCCGGTCCCTCCAGTTGTGGTCCTGGGGGGCATCTATAGTGCCCCTCTTCAAATCCCTGCACCATGTGGCAGGCACCCTGAGGTGCCTGCCACATGGTGCAGGGATGTGCAATAACTTCCATTTTTCAATGGGAGCTTGTGCTGCAGGCGGTTTTGGCCCGCCGCACGAGCTCCCATTGAAAATTGAGAGTTTGCAACCACACCATGTGCGGTCGCATCCTAATTCGGTGTGCGGAACCGCAGACCTATGGTCGGGCAGTTCCCTCACCGAAACGTATCCGACATCATAATGAGGGCCTAAGTATTCAAGTTATAGGCCAGCTCCAATCAGAACCACCCTCTGCTACCAAGATCTGTTGGTGCTTAAAAACTATACAAGTTCTCTAGCTTAAGCCATACATTTGTGTGCCAGTGTTTCAATCTTCGGAGCGGTATAGTCCCTGTAGCTTGGACTTTGGTGCTCCCTGAGTGGAACTGTCACTTTAATCAGAAGGACCCATAAAGTACTTCTGAAACATTCTCATAAGAATGACAGACAATAGATCTTTTTCAAGTGCTTTATGTTAGTTTTCAAGTCAAAATACAGAATATAGCATCAGTAAATTAGCAGCAAAGCATATAAATCATAAGTAAAATAACTCAGTACAGTTCAATATAAAATTCAGCATAGATTCACCTTCTAAGAATGAGAGTGGGGGTTCTCTTTTCTGAGAGAAATGCACACTCTTATATAGGGCTTTAGTCAAGGGGTTCATACATTCGGTGGGAAAACATGATTCATTAAATTTAAACACTAGGAAACAGTCTAAAAGAAACATTTCTTCATAGAATACATTCACTGATTTTTCCACCACCAATATACTGTGTTTCGATCATTCTCACAGTCTTGGCTATACAGTTTAACTAATACTATTTTAACAGATCTAGGATGAGCATGCAAGATTTGTCCTTGGCTTAGTTCATTCAGGAAACTTTCTCTTCTCTGAGAACATTTTCTGCTGACTTGTGTGAAACTATTAAAGTTTATTTTAGGATCGGAATTGACAATAATATCATGTGAAATAGGATGACGTTTAAACAAGATGGAAGACACTGTAAACAAGGTTCAGCTTTAGTGTTTGTTCAAAATATAGCGCATTGATTTTATTTAAGAGAAAATCAGCACTCACGCATTCATAAAGACTACTCCAGGTAAGAAGGCTAAGAACCTTAGAGTATTGATGGACACTGAACTTAACTTTAATGTCCAAATGAATCATTCTATTTCTACCTGCACCTGGATTATAAGGATGCTTAAGAAAATCTTTCCACTCATCCAGCGGCCAGCACGTAAGCAGGTAGCTCATGCCCTAGTAATGTCCAGACTTGACCACTGTAACTCGCTGTACCTGGATTCGAACAAGAACAATAAACTTCAGGTGGTGCAGAATGCATTGGCGAGACTTGTTTTGGAAATTCCCAGAAGGCAGTCCGCTGGGAAGGGACTAGAAACCCTGCACTGGCTCCCTATTAATAAGCACATTCGTTTTAAATCACTCAGCATGGTACATAAGGCGCTTCATCTTCCATATCCAACAAGATTAAAAACCATGTTCAGTTGGCATTCCCCAGGCAGACCACTCCGTTCATCTCTTCAACTGTTGCTCACGGTGCCAAGAACCAAAAAAAGGAAATGGGGCGATAGAGCATTTTCAACAGCCGCAAGCAAACTCTGAAACTCCCTTCCACTAAATATAAGGCCATCCCTCAGCTTCTGCCCTTTAGGAAGGCTCTTAAGACATGGCTATTCTCCGTGTAATGCTCCTTCTGAAGCTGGTGTACTAGTGGACCTCTTCAGGACAGTGATCTACAGCGCCTTGATGCCCTTGGGTAATCGCCGCGCTTTATACATTTCAAATCAAATCAAAGAGGGGTTGTTGGTTAGTAGGCCCCTTCAATTATTCTGTTAAACTGACATTTGCATGTTCCTTCCACTCACCACAGCATGAGGGCAGTAGGTCACTAAACTTTACTCATCGGCTCCCTTCACGTACATTGACTGCTAGGGTTGCCAGTTTAACCGCCATGAACATGTATTTTAATGAAAAATCACTTAAAGCCAGTATGTTTTCCCCTCACATATTTTAAACAGTAAACAGTAAATTTAAGAAGAAAACACTTTAAACTGTGTTCCACAGCTGCCTTAAAGACCTCTGACTGATAATTATAGTGAACAAAGGCAGAAAGGCCACGGTAACAATAAATACAGTACATTTCATATAATGTTCTAGTTAACATTCATGTTTGAATCTTTACAAAATCTTAAAATATAAACAGTTGGCCAATATTTTTCTCTGGAAAAGGGGGCAACCCACATGACTGGAAGCCTGTGCACGTTGTTCATATCCACCGCACAAGCATTGACAAAGCTAATATATCTGACCTTTGGCTTTGCCAATGCTGTTTGCTAGTCATAGATCATGATCTCTCAGAAGTCGTAGTACAGTGCTCTATGCTGATCCAGTACTGTAAAACATCAAATTTTATGACAAGATGGAGGCTCCTATCATGCATGCTTTAATCAAATAGTATCTGCGATAAATCAAAACCACTCTTCCATTAAACCATTGGGGAAACAACAAGATTATATCACCATTCCAAACAACCAAAGAACCGGTTGGTAACCCTTAAACATACTTGACTGATATCAGCATGCCCTCTTTTCTTGCTGTTTGCAGTCAAGACAAGTCACCTTTACATATTTACACTTCATATTTCTTAATTATTGTTGTTTAGCTTATTTTATTTTTATTTGTGTTACTTCATTAATTACTGTTTTCTTTTTTTAAGTTGGTTTCCCCATAATATCGAGTGTGCGAGAACGTTGATTATCAGTTGAAGTGGATGGTAACCCTCTTCAAGTAATAATGGCACTTTCCTAGGTAGGTCCAGTTAGGTATCAATAATGTAAACCTGAGCCCAGCCCTTAGTAGCTGCAGCACAGAGCAAACAGGCTTTACTTAGGAGAAATGTGTAAAGCATTTATCAGTACTAAAACAGTTAAAAATTAGAAAACACCACACAATAAAAATCCTACTCCAATTTATAAAAATAGAGAAAAATGTCATGAGTAATTAGACACCAAAATGAAAAAAAATCAGTTATAGCCCATTGCCAATAAACAGCACTCCAGTACTGTGACTTTAATCCGCTGCACCTGAGCATGTAGCTTCAGGAGAGATTGACACAGACAGGGAGGAAGGGGACTCCCTGATACTTTACCAGATCAGCTGAATTTAACCAAGCGATCAATGCGAGAGTTATAGATGTCACAACCATATTCCCTCAGTCCTGCAATTGTATCAAGCAGGAGGAGAGTGAAAGGAGGTTTGGCACTTTTGATTTCATTAAAATTGTCTGACAAAGTAAAACAATTCTCAATAGAATCCCTGTTTTATTTGGGGGTGTGCTTTGAGGGTCTTGGTACACACAAAGGTCTGTTGGTTAATTTTTAAAATAATACATGTAATCATATGAGGAGTGCAGAAGTTAAGGAATTGGGATGGGAAATGCAAAGGTTTTATGCTCATCGTACTCAAGAGTGGTCATTAATGTGGATTTGGGACTTTAATGGACATTTATGTAAACTTCTGTCTAAAGGAGTGTGTGTTGTTACGTTTCGTATAGAGGCCCTAATATAGACACGTTCATATATGCCGTATATGATCATAATCGTATATGCCCTATTATGGTCATACCCGTATATGCCCTATTATGGTCATAATTGTCTATGCCCTATTATAGTCATGATCTCCTATGTCCTAATATAGGCATGATCTTTCACCTACATTAGTTCCCTACAGTACACAACGAACTCTGAGGGTTGAACGTTATCTAGTCTGTGGTTAGAACACTGCAAGGTTTTTCCCAAACACAGGCCTACAATGTACTCATAAATTATGCATGAGCATTCACCAGCTACATCTCCTGCATAATATGTATGTACAAAGTTCACCCCTGACGTCTTCCTCATGTCTAACAAAGACCAATACAAACCATACTGAGGGACGAGACACTTTAGGGTATAAATACACCACATCTTGCCACGGTAAGATAGAGGGAACCGAGACTTCCATGCTGACACACTGACCAGAGACGCTGAGGCTCCTGCACGCAGTCGCTCCAGCTGACAGCGGTCTAACACAGCCGTTGCGGGGTGTCCAACTCGAGACCAGGACAGGGTCCCACACTCTCTCTATTCAGGTAATGGGGGTCAACTAAATCCTAGAAGGATTCTTGGCTCTTAGGCTTTTAGACCTACACACATGCTAGGTACACTTAGGTACATCTAGTTAGGCATCGTAGGAGTACGCGCACTTTTGGGTGACATTCTATCACGCATTTTATATTCATGTATGTATTCATGATTATTGCAATATGGTAGAACTGTACTATCCTTTCACTTTTATCGTACTGCTGATAATATATCTCTGCTATTGTCTGCTGGTTGCTGTAGCACATATATTTTACACTAGAATAACAACTGTTCAATAAATACTTATTGAAACGCCCAGACTGTTTATTCTGTGTAACTCTCTGAGACAAACCGAATAAGTAAGCAAGAGTGACTGAGCGAAAAGTAGTACATTGTTTCCACGATTCTGAGGGATCAGGGTTGTCATGGTCTAAGGTTGCCAGAAACTAATCTCTCCCCGATAAGAGGAGATTCTAGTGGCACTGTGAGCTAGCTAATGCAAATCCTGCTAACATACGCGGTGGGGGTGCACAGAGCCTGTCTGCCACCAAGCCCACAGTTTATGTTATCCAAACGTGCAGGTCCTGCATGGGTACTATAGGAACTACACGACATGGCGCCACCAACGTTGGTTGGGTACTTATTTAACAGTAGAATCTGAGTAGTTCAGTCGTACTATTCTCAGAGAACCTACTCACAAAACCCCAGAGACGTCTGGAGTGGGTGGGCACAAAATCCGCCGCAGCTGAGTAGAACTAAAATACTATTTATTGGCTGTTGGTTATTCAAGCTTGAAAGGACATAGTGTTCCTAAAATTGTGCCTAAAACCTTATCTTTCTTTGAAACATTAGTCTGTGTTCTATACACGATGACTACCGCAGTCTTAGATTCTATATGAATGCCACTGCCCACGTCAGACGAAGAAGATCCTGAGGATGCAATACAGATTGCACCAAAATTCAGAAGGACAGTCACCATAGGACTATTAGAAAATGGTTTACAAGCTAAGGGAGGCATTGTAGTTTTCGTGATTGAGCCACACGAATCAAACAAAACAGAGGTATTCTATTCATGGGTCACACTCCCAGCAGCAAATGCAATAACAAATACATTTCACTACTATATAGAAGGAGATGCACCGCGGGAATATTGTCCGTTTGAGGACATAGAGATTCCACTCACTTACCAGGAACATTATTACTGGCTTAATGGCGCCCTACCCCACGTACAAGAAAGAGTAAGATTAGGCCAGCTCGGAGGAGATGGAGCCATATGGCCGATACTAGCGGCTTACACACCACATCCTGACATTGGCACAATGCCACAGCCAGACTTACTCCTATAACACACAGATTTAATTAAAATCTACAGAAACCTGACACAATTTGTCATGAGGACGTTAACAATCCAACCTGCACCAGGTGCAGCAAATAGTACTCCAACTCAGGGTACAGGAAATAAAATTACTCCTCAAACATTACACACGGTAATGGGCAAAATGCCCGCAAAACGCGAACAAATACCATTCTGGATAGCTCAGAAAATAACTCAGCTTGAGGTAGTATTCCCGAATGCTACCACCTGTGATAAACACAGAATACTAACAATCTGCTTGCCCATGGGGATCACACCACAAATAGAGGATGGCACCTCTTGGGGTACAGTCTTTGCTGCCATATATACCAGAACACATGGTATCCCGTCATTAGCAGTAGTACCTGATATATTGAGACAGATACAAAATGAGTACGGAGCAGAGCCTGCCCTTAACTTAGGGATGAAGTTACTAGGTAACTACAAACAGGTATCAGCCATAATACTAGGTAACATTAAGGGGAAGCAGCTTCAGTGGCGATCCGCCATCGCCTAAGGGAGTTCAGTCCAGTAGATCAACCACACGAACTACCCAAAATAATTGAAACTGCATATGTAGAACTAGGCAGAGACAGTTGATCCAGCGCGGCTAATATAAATTCTTCTCCTTTGGACATGACATCCAGGTGAAATCATTCACATCCACTATACCATATGACGGTGGGGCCCATAACACCGCATATCATACACTCAGTTGTTCCCTGGATCACACCCACATTCGCTAAGGAGAAGAATGAGTTGCTGGAGGAACGGAATACCTTATTAAATTTGACAGATTATTACCTTAAACATCATATATATTCAGTTTTTAATCCTGTCGGCTCTAAAACATCAAGGTATTCCGCTCTTTGGTCGATGGACCAACTAGTAGAATAAGTTGATGGTGATCGAGACCAGCTCAATCATTTAAAACCCTAGTAAATGTCAAATGTATTATTGAATTAAAGAACCACAGACTCAAAATTAATTAGAAATACATTTTTATCTAAATTCAAATTTGCACGAGTGAGATTCTTAGTTTATTAATCACCTTAATACATTCTTTAACATTTAATATAGGAAATTCTGTAAAGAAATCGAAATTATGCATTACCTATTTAGATGCAGATAGGAATCGTTCACCAAAAGAAGATAAACCGTAAATCACAGAATGGACTCCCAAACTGACTGACTGTCCCTCTAAAAGGCCTCCTCGACGGGACCTCCCATACAGATTTCCCACAACGGTCTTGTTCCTTCCCCAATCAGGTTCGAAGTCAATGGCAGCATCCGCATTAACATCAGCATCGGCATTTGCAATAATAGCAGCATCGACTCCTCCCATATAAGAGCAGTCCTTCTTATACCCTACTTCTGGCTTACTACACAAAAAGTTGCAATGTTTGGAGGCAGGAATCACACTAATTGGTCCATTTGAGGGGTGGCGAAGATTGTCTCATCGCCTTCCTTGTTAAAACTGGTTTCGGGGATGGTTAAGAGTTCATGGTTTCCCATATTCTTTGGGTAAAAACAGTCCAAATTTATTATATATATTGTTGCAACAATGATGGTCACAATTTGGTCAGTCCATTGTCTCTCAATACTTCCCTCTCCTCTTTCTCACGGATACGAGCTGAGTCTTTCTTGGCACTCTCTTCATAATAGGTCATGGTAACCTTGACATTTCTCACTCCGTGTACAAGCCGTACCCACGTGGTTTAGCTTCATTATTTCTTTCGCTTAGAGGCCATCTTTGATTTCTGATATGACCTCATCTATGCGGCAGCCATTTTCGCAGCCTGGCCTAATAGGCCCGAGCGAACTATCATAAAAACAAACACATTCATATTAAAATAAAGAAAATAAGCCTTTCTGTTTACCACCCATCATTCTAAGAACCCGTGTTACGTGCTACCTAGCAGAAGCGACATTTAAAGCCATTTTACTTACCATCCGCATACTTTGCCACGACTCAATTTTACTACATAGCATAAATCATGCGATTTTACTCTAATTAGTACGCAAATCACTATTAATGTTATTTTACTTCACGACTATAAATAAATTAGAATTTGCACAAAAATAGCAGTTACCATTTATGTAAATGTTTATTAAAGGTGCGTTTTGTTGGTTATTTCATCAAACAATTAGTACCGTTAATTTATTATTCTTATCAGGGGGGTTTCAAAATTATTTCATTTACCTTGCTCCATCAACTCCCCCCTTTGGTGATTTTTAATATCACCACAAAAAACCATGTAACACAATTTTCAAATAAATGTTTCTTGTCCATTTGCTTTGGTTAGTTCACACAACAGTGTCTTTCTCATCTTGTCTTTTTGATCTTTTGTATATGCTCTCTTTTAATTCTTCTAATTCTATTTCTCCCATTTCTCGTTCTCTTTCTTTATTTTTCTCATTTTCTATTTTTATTCTATTTTGTGTTTTTCTCCTTTTAATACACATATATGCTAATTTTGCTAACAACATTACCATTATTACCACTGTTACTGATATTAGTATTTTCCCTTATAAGAGAACCACCTATTTTGGTAAACCATTTCTGTATTGAGGAAAAACTCTTACTAAGTTTCTCCCATGCACCTTCAACCTCCAGTGGAGCAAATTCTTTGTGCAAATCAGTAATATTCTTTATATACTTCTGTATATTCTCACTTTTATCTGGAATGTAAGTGCAACAATGTTGGACTTTCAGCATTCCACAGACTCCACCCTCTTTTGCTAATAGAATGTCAAGGGCAAGCCGATTTTGCATCACCATAGCTCTCATGGCAACCATTTCGGTATTTACCATCAAGAACCCTCCAGCAGTATTCGTTGATAAACGATCTACTACTGTGGACAGTTTCCGAATCTTAAATGCATTCAAAAATATACCCACTGCTGGTATCAATGCTCCAAAAATGTCACCTACTATTTCTGAAAAACTTTCCCTCCTTCTACGTGTTAATGTTTTATCTATCTCATGTATTCCTTTTTCTCCTCTCTCCACATGAAAAATCTTTGGAAAGACCAGACCTAAATAACATGATCCATACCAGTGGTCCGGCAACCTATAATAAGCTCTACTTCCACATATATAATAGATCCCAGGAAATATTGGATCTTTTCCTCCTTTAAATCCCCATCCTCCTAAAATTTTATATGTATCTCGGCATTCACTGGAACCCACGAAATAATTATCATACATAGTCTTATTTCTACTAATACACAACTTTCCCTGTCGGGGCCAATCCAAAGCCATAGCTGCATTTGCCTCTCCTTTGTCATGATTTTTCTCTTCAAATGCCCAAATTGGTGTTTTTGTCTTTTCTTCTATCACCTTTCTTTGAAACTTGACTCTTCTGTTTTCTACCATCTCCAAGAAGACCTTTTCCTCTTTCTTTAATTCACAGGTAAGATTGTGTCTACCTACATACTCTAATGTTAAATCTTTATTTTCTAGGAAAAATTCACCAAACATTTTTGCTTCTTTCATCTTGTTTAGTTCAGGAATTATAGGAACCTTTGCAAAAACAGTGTTTATGTCAGTGTAATAATATTCTAATCTACCTATTTTATAAAATAAACTAGCCAAAACACTACATGTTATCCCATACGTCAAAGGAAGGTGATGATAGGTCACACCTTCTGTGACAGACGCAGGTAATTGCATACAAACATAACAATCCCTCACATCCATTGTCTCCACGTATTCATACAATAATTTCGTGAAGACATTCTTGGAGAAGTCAGTTATAGACTTATCCTTATGTAAATCAGTACGATCTACTAATGCTGCAGTGTTTTGTGTGTTAGCTTCTTTATCCTTTTTCGTGTTATTCCCTATTACAGATGTCTCTTCTATAATCAACCTTAATGGAATTATTATCGCTAAAATAAGCCAAATAAACATTAGTAAACCTGTACAAAAGAAACACATCCTACACCATCTACGTAAGAATTCACATCTAGATCTTCTATTCTCACTGTCTACCATATTGTACTATTACCTAGCTCTATATATTTGTACAGAAAATGTGTCACCACACCTCAGAATGACGTCTCAGCCACTCTTCCCTTTTACTTTGTCTCGTTTGGTACTTTCTTCAGCTCTTTTTAGAACTCTTTTTGTCTCGTTCAGATTTTTGTGTCCAGTCCGAGTTTTTCTTCTTTTCTCGTTCTTAGGTTTGTTGTACTTCACTCTCACCCATTTGTTGACAGCTTTCGTCTGGGCTCTCGTGAGTGTTATCCTCTTCTTTGATGTCAGTCAATGCGATGTATAGCCACTCAGGTGACTTATATTTCAAATTAGGTCTCTTCACTCTTTTTGTTTTCTGTAATTGTTTTCCACTTTGTTTTCCTTGTCCTTTTTGACTTGTTATCTCATTTACTTGTTCCGCCTCATCTCTGTTCAAATTTATTATCTTGTATCTCAATCTTTTGACTTCGTGGGGCCAAATGTCTCCTTTTCTTGGCCTTTTTGGTTTGCTTTCCTTTTTCTCTCGTTCAGTTTTCCAAGTCCTCTTTCTTGGTCCTATTCTCTTCTTTCTTCTTCACTTTCTTCTGATTCCATTTCAGATCTTACTTCACTTCCTCTAACTTTGAACTTTATGATCTCTGTTTCATTCTCTGAATCTGAACCTTCTTGTATTTCTCCTGTTGGGACATTTGATTCTATCCCTCCTCGATTGTCTTCCGAATTTTTATTAATCTTTCTGTCTAAATCTAAATTTCCCTGTGTTTCTTCTATTTGTTGGTCTGTCCCTATTACTCCTCGGGTTTCTTCCGCTTCTTCCTCTATCTCTCTATCTGAATCTAAGTCTCCCTCAGTTAGTTCGACTATTTCTGGAGGAATTTTTCCATAACTTGTACTTGGTTGTTCACTATCACTGTCTCTTGGTTCAATTTCTTCGTTTATAATGTCAGTGTGTAATTTTCTCTTTTGTTTTTCAGTAAATTCAGGTTGGTCTGTTTCAGATGCTGAACTGGTATCTGATATTTCCAGATGTCGACTTACAGGTCGAGCTTCAAGATCTGGATCTTCAATTGGTTCAGGTTCTTCTTCAGTTGTAAAATTTGTACCTTGTTCTTCCAGATGTCGACTTTCAGGTCGAGCTTCAAGATCTGGAACTCTGCTTATTTCAAGTTCTGCTTCAGATGCTGAGCTGGTATCAGATATCTCCAGATGTCGACTTACAGGTCGAGCTTCAGGATCTGGAACTCTGATAGTGTGACTGGCATGCACCCAGTTTTTCACTCCTGCACATTTGACAGCAGTTGTTGTCACCAGGATCACTAGACGTGGCTTATCCCAGCGAGGAACCAAACAGTTTCTTCTTCTGTGGACTTTTATGCGGACCCAGTCTCCTGGATTCAAATCATGAGCTGGTTTTCTTTCAAGAGTGGTCGCATCCGGTCCAACCTGATGAAACACAGAATGTACCACATCAGCCAATCCTTTGCAATAGTCCAATATGAGATCATCAGTTATAGTCAGCAGTTTGTTGACAGGTACATGTGCTTGTCTCATTGCTCGTCCCATGATTATTTCATGAGGACTCAGACCTGTTTTTCTGTCAGGTATGCTTCTGATAGTCATTAGCACCAATGGTAGGGCATCAGGCCATTTGAGTCCTGTGGCTTGACACATTTTCCCTAACCTATTCTTTATTGTTCCATTTACTTGTTCTACCACTCCAGAAGCCTCTGGTCTGTAAGCACAGTGCAATTTCTGTTGTATATCAAGAGCTTCACATATCAGTTGGATCAGTTCATTTTGGAAATGTGTTCCTCTATCTGTTTCAATCGTTACTGGAAAACCATATCTTGGAATGAATTCTCTCAGCAGGAGCTTAGCTACAGTAACTCCATCATTCCTTCTTGTTGGATAGGCTTCCACCCAACGAGAAAACAAACAAACGTCCACAAGAACATACCTCAATCTATTGCTTGGGGGCATTTCAATAAAATCTAGTTGCATTCTGGTAAAAGGACCTCCTTCCCGTCCTATTGTTCCTAAACTCACTACTGTTTTTCTTCCTGGATTTATCTGTTGGCATGTAAGACATCTTTGACAGAGACTCTCAGCTATAGCTCTGAATTTTGGGTTGTACCAAGTTTGTCTGAAAAGTCTAATCATGGCATCCCTACCGATATGAGCTTGTCCATGGTACATCCGTGCAATGTTAGAAATCATGCTATCAGGCATAACTGGTCTTTCATCTCTGTAAACCCAAACGTCATCTTCCTCTCTTTTTCTGCAACCTGCTTTTATCCAACCATCTTTCTCCTCTTCGTTTGCTTCTTCCTTTAATTGTCTTACCTCATCCCATGTTTCGACAATGTTAGTAAATAATAAGGGACATGAAACATTTTCTTTTTCTCTCCTCCTGTTTAACGAAACCATATTTCTGGCACAGTATTGGGCTATTTCGTCCGCATACTTATTTCCCACAGCAATATAGTCTGTCCCATTTTTATGTGCAGCACACTTCACCACTGCAATTTGTTTAGGCAGGTGTATCGCCTCAAGCAATTTCTTCACAAACTCACCATTCCTAATTGGAGTTCCTGCAGACGTCAAGAAACCTCTCTGAGACCAGATCTGTCCAAAATCGTGGACCACTCCGAAGCCATATTGGCTATCCGTGATCACCGTAATTCGGACATTCTTTCCCAGTTTGCATGCCTGAATCAGAGCAATCAGCTCAGCTACTTGGGCTGAACGTATCCATCTCAAACAAGATGCTTCCATTATGGCAGCTACTGTACACACAGCATATGCCGCACTCAAAACTCCTTCATTCATCCATAGACACGATCCATCCACAAACATCACATAATCTGATTCTTTCAAAGGCTCATCCTTAATATCTGGTCGAGGCTTTGTGCAGAATTCAAGCACGTCCAGACATTGATGATCGACTTCATCCTTAACTCCTACATTTTCTTCGTCTGGCAGTGAAGTTGAAGGATTCACACTTGTGCATCTATCAATGGTTACATTGTCTGCACTCAAAATCACCTTTTCATACCTAGTTAGCCGACTATGGGGCCGATTCGGGCCGGAAAACGTACCGACCGACTCGGAGCCGGAATAAATACCGACCGACACGTACCGGTGTAGCCCGACCCGCAAAGTATGATGAAAAGCGTGCTAAATCCGACCGACTCATACGGAACACAAGCCGAACGACCGAGCCGCGCGGAAAACAGCCATCCGGCCGGAAAAGCACGCGAATCGAACCGACCGACACGCACCATGAAGAATCCCGAACAAAACGTACCCGCGAACCCCGACCCGCCAAGTACGATGCAACGCGTGGAAAACACGACCGAGTCGCACGGAGCCCAAGCCGCACGACCGACACGCATTCAAAACTGCGAGCCGAAGCAAACCAAAACCCCGCAACCGATGCGTACGCAGCACAGAAAACAGCACAAACACAGCGTGAACGAATAGGAGAGGCTCGCACGAGACAACTGGAGGGTCCGACTCGGTCACAAGAACGTCTCCTACATGCACAAAAAGAACCAAGGAAAAAAAAAAAAAAAAAAAGGCCAAACAAGCTATCACAAAGCAAATAAATACTGGGGGGGGAAACAGGGAACAAAGACACACCCACAACTCCACCCATATAAAGGACACAAAACCCTACCATGATCCTTTGCAAATTCAAATTACCTGCCAGCACTCAACACCAACAGACAGCAACCACACACACACTCACAGCTCATCCATCACACAAGCCACACACCAGCAGCACCACAACAAATAGCACCCTCACATACACCCAGCAAAACACACACTCACACACCCTCACTTGCACACCAACACACACATCACACACCAGCACCACCCAACACCATGCCCCCAAAGAAGAATCACAAGTTCCTAGATAGTGAATTGGAAGTCCTGGTAGATGAGATCCTCAGGGTAGAGCCACAGCTGTTTGGCACATTGGTCCAACAGACACCCTGTCAGGGTCTGTCCGGGACTATGTGGGGAACACAGTCAGGGACTTGGGCAAGGACTGGGAATAGGGTAGAAAACAAAGACAGAGAGGCGTACAGCGCTGCCCAGGAGCACACAGGAAGTCAGAGGAGAAAAGAGATCCAAAAGGGGAAGCCTGTAGAGGTGAACAAGAAGGGTGAGACTCGGAAAGGAAGGGCACTCATGAGGTGGCTCAGCATTAAGAATCACTTAAACCAAGGACGGATGTGCAATACACTTAAACATGAAACAACGTTAACAATAAAGGGGATGTGGGGTAAAGCACTCAGGAGCTCCACACGGTAAGACTGAAGCTCAGTAAGTTCATCACCCACAATTACTGTTACAGATACTGACTGGAAATACCCACATATAGGATATGTATACAAAGGCAGGGTCTGTGGAGCTTATACCTATGGTGATGTTATAACGGTAACTCAAAGACAATACCCACAGTGAACAAGAAACACCACCTAGGTAGTCAGCCGTGCCCACGGATCCTGGCGATCAAACAGGAACACGAAAGCAGTAACAGCAAAGGGGTAAAACTAAACACAAGCACAATAGACAAGGAGCTAGCAAAGAGGAGTGCTTAACAGGAAAGGAAGGAAATCACAGGGCACACTTGGCAGAAAGCAGGTAACAAACATACAAGGTAACAGAAGCGAGACAGCAGAATAGAAAGATAGCAAACTAGACTTGGAACCAAGGAAATGAGATGAAAGGCAGGGACTGGAAAAGGCTATACAGAAAGGGAGGCTACAAGGGTATGCTAGAATAGTACAGGGTTAGTAAACAAGAAAACAAAGTAGCATAGGATGCAGTGCTGGGGCAAGAATTGAGCAAAGGCTCAGGAGTCAAAGTAACACTACAGGTCAGGAACAAGGAAATGTTAAGGCTCAGGAATCAAGGAAGCACTGCAAGCAGTGCTGGTTCAGGAAAGCAGGAAATAGCAAAAGCTCAGGAACAAGGACTGGTCTCACCGGATAACAGCTTACAATGACCAACACTGGGCTGAAGGGAGCTGGGGCTTAAAAGAGCTCACTGTAATCATATGCAGCAGGTGTGAGCAGGCTAGCAGCAGCCAGCCACAGGTGAGCTGAATTCCTCCACCCATCCTTGGCCTGCAGGGGTGGAGACTAAGCAGTGAGCCGGGAATCCTGGGTAATGGAGTTTTCAGGCATGAGTAGGCTGGCTTCACAAAACCCGGCATGGAGTGGGAATGGATGTCTGTTCCCAATAAGTGTCCAAATGGCTGGAAGTCAGGATTTGCATGCAGGGGAGGGTCTGGAAGTTTATTAGAGGACTGGAAAGTCCCCCAGATCAGCCCCCTGGTGGTGGACACGGGAATGCAGGGAGCAAGTCGTGACACACCCATGGCGCAGAAAACCAAGATGTGGGAGAGGATCGTCGACAGGGTGAACGCACAATCACCATGTTTGCGCACAAAGGTAGACATCCAGAACAGGTGGTATGACGTGCGCAGGAGGGTCAAGGAGCTGTTGAAGAAGGACTACATCTTGAGCCAACACACCGGCAGTGGCCCTCCTGCCAAACCAGTATACCTCAGGCCCTGGGAGGAGAAGGTGCGGGCCATCCTACCACCAGTGAGCGTCTATGGACTAGAAAACATCCCAGAGCCTGGTGAGTACACAACTAATGTACACAATATTGTGCCACAATACACACACATCACTGTCAAGGGGAGAGTCAAACCATGCACCCTTAGCAAATACACACCAACCAAAACAGATCATCCCAAAATGTGTATGTCAGCCAGATAAACACAATACATGCCAGCTCATAGTGAAATGTAACTGTGTCATGACATGTACAAACCTAACAACAAATACAGCTAGGCAGTGGCACAAATATAACCAACAAACACAGTCAGACATGTAGCCACCACCACAACACCACCTCACAGGGAAGCTCACTGAAAGGAAGGAATACTGTGTATGCTGGGCAAGTCAGTGTAGCCAATAGCATCATGGGAGTCGTAGTCACAGAAATTGCCCACCCTCACAATGCGCACATCAACACCACCATGAACCATGCACACATCACAGGCAGTGCAAAACAACTGACAAGATGGCTGACACTGGTGCTCAGTTGTGGGGAGCACATGGCCCTGCTGGGAACTGTGCACCAACCAACAGCAGGACACCACTGTCAGCCATCTTGCCATTGCTGTCACACCCACACACAGTGAAGTACACTCAAAAGGAAGGAAGTATGGGCATGCTGGGAAGGGGGGTGGAGGCAATAGCATGATGGGAGTGGTAGTCACAGCTCAACATCCCCCCCCCATGGCCCAGCAAGCTCACACTGAAGCATGCACACCTCACAGAGAGTGTAAAGCCACATCAAAGATGTCTGACACTGGTGCTCTGTTGTGGGGAGCACAAGGCCATGCTGGGAATTGGACAACAACCAACAGCAGGACACCACTGTCAGCCATCTTGCCATTGCTGTCACACCCACACACAGTGAAGTACACTCAAAAGGAAGGAAGTATGGGCATGCTGGGAAGGGGGGTGGAGGCAATGGCATGATGGGAATGGGAGTCACAGCTCAACATCCCCCCCACATGGCCCAGCAAGCTCACACTGAAGCATGCACACCTCACAGAGAGTGTAAAGCCCCATCAAAGATGTCTGACACTGGTGCTCTGTTGTGGGGAGCACAAGGCCATGCTGGGAACTGGACAACAACCAACAGCAGGACACCACTGTCAGCCATCTTGCCATTTCTGTTACACCCACACACAGTGAAGTACACTCAAAAGGAAGGAAGTATGGGCATGCTGGGAAGGGGGTGGAGGCAATAGCATGATGGGAGTGGGAGTCACAGCTCAACATTCCCCCCCCATGGCCCAGCAAGCTCACACTGAAGCATGCACACCTCACAGAGAGTGTAAAGCCCCTTCAAAGATGTCTGACACTGGTGCTCTGTTGTGGGGAGCACAAGGCCATGCTGGGAACTGGACAACAACCAACAGCAGGACACCACTGTCAGCCATCTTGCCATTGCTGTCACACCCACACACAGTGAAGTACACTCAAAAGGAAGGAAGTATAGGCATGCTGGGAAGGGGGGTGGAGGCAATAGCATGATGGGAGTGGGAGTCACAGCTCAACACCCCCCCCCACATGGCCCAGCAAGCTCACACTGAAGCATGCACACCTCACAGAGAGTGTAAAGCCCCAAAGATGTCTGACACTGGTGCTCTGTTGTGGGGAGCACAAGGCTCTGCTGGCAACTGTGCACCAACCAACAGCAGGACACCACTGACTGACATCCTGAAAGACATATTGCACTCCCTGCAATGGAAGCAAGTTCCATGGTGGGATATCTGGCTGGGTGGGAAGGAGGGCCGGATGTCAACCCAATACAACCAATGCAGACCATGTACACACCCCAAAATTCACATGGAAATGCCCAAATAATGCAGGACAATGTGCTACACCAATATCAACCCCTGACTGTGACAACTTAGGACAATGCAATGTACAGGCCCGCATCCAGAGGCACAGTCACAACTGTCAGGTGTGTCAACCATTGATGCCTGCAGAAACATAACATACATTGTGTGTGTCTCCCTAAAACAGGTGATGATGGGGACACAGCAGCAGATGCTGAGGAGTCCCCGTCCCAGGCTCAAGAGGATACGGAGCTCACTGGTGTGGAACAGCCTCTGCCCTCCTCGGATGAAGAAGACCAACCTGGCACCTCCGGAGCAAGTCATCATGCAGCACCAGCAGGACCACCAGCTGCACCCCCTGCACCCACCCCTCCAACGACTGTCAACACACATACCACCCCTGCCGACATGGAAAGACCAAGGAGCACCACCACCACCAGCACAGGGACCCTGGACCAACGTGGGGCCATGGACACCAACACCACCATCAACCCCCAAGGGGGCCCAGGGTCACCTGTGCGTGCCACCTCAGGTACTGCACGTGTCGCCAGGGGTGGTGAGAGGGGTGGGAGACACAGGTCACTGATCGCAGAGGGGTCTGGACTGCATGATGACCCACAACTGGCACGCATAGCCGATGCGTACCAGTCCAGCACCGGAGAGCTCAGCCAGGTAGTGGGGCTCCTCAGGGACATTAAACAGCAGCAGGCTGCCCATCATGCCCGCTTGGACTCACACATGTCCCGCGTGGAGTCCAAGTGGGACACACTGCAAGAGATGACGGCGGTGCATAGGGACATACTACAATGCCTCCGCCAGATGAGCAGCAACCAGTCAACACCTCCCTGTGTGCCCACAACATCTGCTGCTGAAACAACTGCAACTGCCACAGGGAGGGAGGATGACTCTGGCGGAGAGTCCCCTGCACCGCAGCAGCCTGCACTTGAGGGTCCCCCAAAGAAGAGGGGCCGTCCGAGGAGGGGCAAGTGAGAGGCCGATGGCCATGTGCAACCCCCAGGAAGCCAAAACCTGTTCTGGATAATCACCTTTGTGCGCAAACTGTTCACCCTGTTGACTGCAACACAACTCTCCCACATGACATGGGGAGCTCAAGTTGGACCAATGTCTCAGATGACTGTGGACTTTACTCTGGACATTTCTGCTACCAGGACTTCCAAATCATCTAGGAACTTGGATTACAATCACAATGTACAGCACCCACCATCCTGTGCACTATACTCACACATGTATGTCAATAAACTCACTAATACACCATACTTGCCTCTGTTGTGATTCCTACATTGTCTCTGAAGTGGCGATGATGATCTGGGATATGACACTGTGCATGCTAACTGCTACAGCAAGTACAACACCGGCATGTGAGTCATGGCGACGTCACACATATGAGGGAGGCACACCACCAGGGCTACACAACACATACACACCATGGCCATCTGACTCATCGCCTACACTGATGTTGCCAGGAAATACGTTGCATTGCACAGACCCAACAACTATTCACAGTCTGTGTTAACTAGCCCACTGGTGCAGTAAGCAAATGTCAGTCAGATGTGTGACCACAGACAACGCACATCACAAAGTGAAGCACAGGTTTATTACACATTTGCAACATGTTGTAACCACCACAGATGCAAGGTAATCCCACCTGGCAGCGGGCACACAGTCAACAAGTGTAGAAGGAAGGAAGTCCATGGGTGTGGTGCACATCACCTGTAGGGACACGACAGCTACCACCCTTGAAGTCGAATCACAGTGTCGGGGCTCACAGTTGACCAAACGACTCTGAAAGTACCCTGTGAAGGACAGAAATGATACACAGTCAAAAGCACTGAAGAACAGGACAGAACTGCAATACTCATGCCCAATACATGTCACAAGATACCCACCCAGAACCAAGTTAGCATGTCAACACTGTTGGGGAGTACAGACTACCTGTAAGGACACATCGCTACACGCATACAGTCATGTAGCACAAGCACACACTCAAACAGCACCAGAGCACCACCAACACATATCATGCAAACTCACATCAGTTACATGACATCTCTGGATACTTACATTCAGCTGAAGAAGTTGGTGATGAGCTGTGTGCGGACATCACCATCACCATCATCATCATCACTGGCATCGTGGTCCAGGCCAGGATCCTCCACAGGATTTCGGACGTTGGGCATCGTCATCCAGGATGAGAGGCAACTCCTTCCGCACTGCCAGGTTGTGTAGCATGCAGCAGACGATGACAATCTTGCACACCTTTGCCGGGGCATATGGGAGGGACCCTCCTGTCTTGTCCAGGCAGCGAAAGCGGCTCTTCAGGAGACCAAATGTCCGCTCAATAACTCTCCTCGTCCGACCATGTGCCTCATTGTAGCGCATCTGGGCTGGTGTCACAGGGTTCCTGAGGGGCGTCAGCAACCACGGCATGTTGGGATATCCGGAGTCACCTACATACATACAATTGCACATTAGCTGAGTTGGAAAAGAGGGTGGAACACTACATTGCAGAACACACACAATGGTACAAAGTCAGTAAATACCAACAAGCCAGGCACGCTGGTTCCACATCTGTGACATCATCCTCGGGATGCGACTACTCCTCATCACATAGGCATCGTGTGCAGAACCGGGGAAACGGGCACACACGTGTGTGATGGTCATATCTGCAAGACAGACCACCAGTGCATTGACCGAGTGGTAGTGCTTGCGGTTCCTGTATGCCTGCTCCTGGGCCTGTGGTGGTACCAAAGCCACATGTGTCCCATCAATGGAGCCAATGACATGCAGCATCCTCCCCAGGGCATAGAAGTCACTCTTCACGCCAGTCAGTTGCTGGAGTCTAGGGAAATAGATGTACTGGTTCAGGTATATCAACATAGCCTCCAATACATCGCGGAGCACACGGCTGAACATGGTCTGTGACATCCCACCAGCAGTCGCCACAGTGTGTTGAAAGGTACCGGTGGCAAAGAAGTGTAGGGCTGCCATCACCTTCACCTTGGGGGTCAGCGCTGTAGGATACGGCCGGCCAGGTTGCAGGTGTGGTGCCAAGCGCACTGCCAAATCATCAATCAGCTGCCTGGTGAAGCGATACCTTCGGATGCTGTCACGTTCCACCATCGTTGCCAGGTCAGGGAATGGTCTATGGACAGCTGGTGCCCTGTAGTGCATAGGTGAAGAAAGAAAGATTGTCAGTCACCCCACATATGTGGCATTGAACACACTCAATATCACATGATACATCATTATGAGGCACAAGTACATGATGTGTGCAGTTCCGTAAGGACATGTATGGCACATACATGGCCAACATCCAACATCACAGTTCAATAAGTGGCATCAATAAGTCCCAGGTTGTGCCATTGGGTATCATGAGGACGTGTCACATTTCCCATCTCCTGCTGCCACGTTACAAACACACCCCACAGTGACATGTGAGAACAGATGTGCCCCAGGCATCACAGCCCAATGACAGGTAGATTCCCAGGGACCCTGTATTGCCACATGGACACTGGCATGACATGGCGTATCATGTATACACCACAGCAAAACAACCATGACCCCCACAGGTAGTGGTCCCTGTTGCCGCGGCAGGACAGACATGGACGTCTGTGACACACACACGCACAACATCAAAGTCCATGCACAAACAACGTGGATGTGGAGACTGTCTCCCATTGTGCACATGAAATCAGAGACATTGTAAAAACAACATGCACACAGACTGCGGCGGACCATCACTATTGTGCCAATGGGTCAGCCTGGGTTAAACATACCGTCCCACATGGGACTCAGGGGGCATGTGACATGACATACACATACACCACCGTGAAATGTGACCATGCCACATGCTCAGATATGAACAGTTGCACATCACAGTGTTCATGTACACGAAACACCAAGGATACTGTCCCCATGAACACGTGCACAGCCTGGGGGTGGCTGCCCCAAGTGACACCCACAGAACAACATGCTCACCCCCATACACGGAATAGGTAATGCAGCCTTACATGCCTTAGGATACAGTTTGGACAGGCTGTGGTGTTGTAGGTGTGCCCCTCACTCCCTGGGAAGTATATGTGGCTGGCATATGTTCACCTGTGACAGGCATGGTGACATATGCCAGTGACATGTACAGGGACGCGTTGGACAGCAATGGACCGATCGGTGCGCACACATTGGCCATTGCATTCAATGTGTGCTGGTACGCGTTGTATTTGCAATACGCGTTGGACAGCAATGGACCGATCGGTGCGCACACATTGGCCATTGCATTCAATGTGTGCTGGTACGCGTTGTATTCGCAATACGCGTTGGACAGCAATGGACCGATCGGTGCGCACACATTGGCCATTGCATTCAATGTGTGCTGGTACGCGTTGTATTCGCAATACGCGTTGAACAGCAATGGACCGATCGGTGCGCACACATTGGCCATTGCATTCAATGTGTGCTGGTACGCGTTGTATTCCGCAATACGCGTTGGACAGCAATGGACCGATCGGTGCGCACACATTGGCCATTGCATTCAATGTGTGCTGATACGCGTTGTATTCGCAGTACGCGTTGGACAGCAATGGACCGATCGGTGCGCACACATTGGCCATTGCATTCAATGTGTGCTGGTACGCGTTGTATTCGCAATACGCGTAGGACAGCAATGGACCGATCGGTGTGCCCGGCCGGCCCATTGCAATCAATGTGTGCGGGTACGCGTTGTATCCCGGGTACGCGTTGAACAGAAATGGACCGATCGGTGTGCCCGGCCGGCCCATTGCAATCAATGTGTGCGGGTACGCGTTGTATCCCGGGTACGCGTTGAACAGCAATGGACCGATCGGTGTGCCCGGCCGGCCCATTGCAATCAATGTGTGCGGGTACGCGTTGTATCCCGGGTACGCGTTGAACAGCAATGGACCGATCGGTGTGCCCGGCCGGCCCATTGCAATCAATGTGTGCGGGTACACGTTGTATCCCGAGTGCAGCGTTGAACAGCAATGGACCGATCGGTGTGCCCGGCCGGCCCATTGCAATCAATGTGTGCGGGTACGCGTTGTATCCCGGGTACGCGTTGAACAGCAATGGACCGATCGGTGTGCACCCATTGGCTATGGCCTGGCCTGGCAACGGACGCGTTTTCAAATTTTGAACGAGTCTGATGCTGGAAATTCAGTTGGTCACCCACAACAATGTTGCAAATTCATGGGTGTCATGAAGTTGAACTTTTGAAGGATGCTGTGGGCGTGTGTAAGTGGTGCAATTCCATGGATTGGCCAGATTCAGAAGATGCTAACTACTTGGACCTATCACTTTGGACACATGGGACAGTAACTGCCTCTGCAGCACACATATAATGCTGGCTGTTCCCCTGAGAGCTCACTTGCCTGCACTACATGTTCCAGGACGACATCTGCCACCACCACTGCTGCTGAATCTGCACCCTCTGGACCCTGCAAAGGCATGTACTGTGGAGAGAGCCCCAGCCTTCAGCACTGAGGAGAACCAGGCCCTGCTGGACAGCCTCCTTCCACAGTACAGCAAGCTGTATGGGAAAGCAGGGGAGCAGGTGAGTGTTCTGTCCACTGCCTTCCTAAATGTGCATGTTGTCTGACTAGCAAGGCTAACAGTCTGCACGCCACTGGCTAGCAGGCTCACTGAGTAGTTGTCACCCCCATAGTGTGTAGTTACATGCACTGGACAGGTATAGTGCAGTGACAGTGCATTTAAACAAGGTTTTACTTCCCAAGCAATGATATCATGTAGTTACTGCTGGCATACTGTCCATGGCCATCGTTGCACTGCCTGTGTACATCATGTGCCCCTGTGATTGAGACATGTATACACAACTGTGTAATGCACGGATATGTTGCATGTGTAGTAATAGCATTCTCACTTTGTCATCCTTACAGGTTGATGCCCACCAGAAGCAGAAGATATGGCTGACCATCGTCCGGGCAGTGAGATCCGTGGGGGACTACAAGCGCCGGATCCGCAACTGCCAGAAGAGGTGGCAGGACCTTCGGGGCTGGACCCGGAGGATCGCACGGGTCCAGCTGAAGCTGTCGCCTCCTCGCAGGAGGGGCGGACACCGGACCCTGACCCCCACATGCTCAGGATCCTGGCGGTGGTCTTCCCTGATCTGGATGGGCAGCTGAAGGCCAGGGAGCAGCACGGAGGGGGTGAGTCCATGACTGCATTGTGTACTCTGTCTGCCATGCTATGTGCCCTCCTCTGGCCTGGTTAAACTTCCACAGCACATCAGTCATGTGGTCCAGGACCCATGTCCCTCGATTGTGCACTGCCCACTCCTCATCTGATACCCAGGTGTGGCCCTTGCAGTCAGGGAATTGTGTCACTTGGGTACTGTGTCCTTGCTGTTTGCTTGACTCAAGGTGGGGGACAGCATCTGTTCCCCTAACTGTGGTGGGCATCATGGGTGCCTACACAATGCCTGTGTTCTGACATGAAATCTCCGTGTTACTTTGATATCTGGTCCAATTGCTGAGCTGATCCACCACATGTGCCTGGGGTATCTGGCACACACCAATGCTGCGGGTGGGAACAATGTTTGGGCCCCAGGAGTGTGTATATTACGTGTGTCACACATACTTAGCCAGCTGCCTACTGTCCAGGGTTCATCCCTCATTCATGTGGGGCAGGACAGTCATGCCTACTCCAGGCCATGCAATGCACTCTGTACTCCCACTCCCGTGTATCAGCTGACACGTTGTGCTCAGTGATATGTCCCCTCAGGTGTCAGCCTCTGTGTCAGTGTGCTGTGGCTTCGATGTCAGGACTGCTGGGGTGTTTATCGGTTGGGGCTCAGCATGCCACCGGAGATGTGACCATAGGAGACGATACTTGTGTGACACATAGGTGTTTGAACACCTGACCGTGCAGACTGGGGTATGCGTATGTGAGGTCCATGCAGCTGTTTCCCATTCACAGCAGATTGTGAGGTGCTCAGGTTCAGAGGCTTGTGTTACAGGTCACCCATATGTCCAATAAGTATGACCTGGACAGATAAGGGTTCAGATGATGTGGTGTGTGGGGGATGTACATGTGCACTTGTTCAGCTCCAGGACTTGCATTCCCCATGACCTACTATTGTGACACAGTGCAGACTGTTGTTGTGTGGCTGCCCTGCCCATGTGACTGGAGACAGTGATGTATGACTTAGCAGGCATGCCTGTGCCATGGCATGTGACTTCCTATGGGTGATCCTGCAGGGGAGTGACATGTGCTACATGCACACCATAGTGGCAATGGCTATCAGCACATGGGTGCATCGTGGTGTCTGTTGCTGGTATGCATCACATGCATTTCATATATCTGACTCTGGGCATCACTTTCATCCGGGCACCTGTACTGACTCAGTGGCAAGAGTTGTGATGTGTGCATGTTCACATGCTTCACCGTGTTCTCTGCACCGCCCAACTACTGTGTAGGTGGTGCATGTGTCCACACTGGGGTATTGCCAGCCAACGGACGCCAGACAGATGGGTGCAAGGCCAGGTGGGATGTGAGTGCCATGGTTGACGATCAGACTGACAATTGGCTTCTCCTATTCTGTTTGGGCAATTTTAGCAATGTCCAACTAAGGATGCCAGGCCTTGCTCTGTATTGTGCTGTACTTACTGTGGTGTGTGCGTTCGGTGCAGGTGACTGATGTCTGTCTGTTTCCCTATTGTTTGCAGATACATCCACGGCCACAGGAGGGGACAGCTCCACGGACCAGGAGGAGCCACAGAGCCAGACTGGGTCAACAGCCGAGGAGTGGTCGGAGGGATCCAGTGGCACGGAGGGCGAGGGGAGCCACACCGAGGAGTCCTCAGCACCATCCACCTCAGCTGAGGACCACAGCAGCTCGGAGGATGACTCCCTTATGGAGGCGGGTGTCAGCAGCCACCACACCCCAGCTAGTGTTGCTGTCCCCGCCACCACCACCACCAGCGCCCTCCCATCGGCTCCCATTCCCGAGGTCCGTGGAGGCTCCCATGTTCGGGAGCGTGTCTCCTTCGGGCCGGGCACCGCACCCCTGCCCCTGTGTCCCCTGCTGCCCTGAGTGAGGAGTCTGTGTACCTCATTTGCCAGCTCCATGTAGGGCAGACAGCGATGCTGAGTGTCCTCCATGCCCACACCACTCTGTTGACTCAGCTGGTGTCGTTCATGGAGGGCATCTCATCGGGCATGTCTGCCCTACAGAGGGGCAATAGGTCCATGGACTCCTCCCTGATGGCAGCAGTGTCCCTCCTCCAACAGTCCCTCACCCCTCCTGCCTCTGCCCCATCCACACTCCCCAGCACCTTACCTGTCCCAAGCACACACACACCGGCACAGGCACACACCAGCACAGACACGAGCAGCACACACACACACACGCCACAGACAAGACGCACATGCACTCACAGTCAGGGGACTGAAACCACACTCACAGGGGATGGGGCCCAGTCACACACACACGCATCCACGAGCACTGCGCAGTCCACAGTTGCCTCTCCCTCCAAAGCCCCCTCCGTTGCCTCACCTGCAACCCCAAAGACCCAGCGGCTCTTCCTCAGTGACCTCGGCCTCTTCCCCTCCGATCCAGCTGATCCAGCATTCAGGGGGAAGAGGAAGCCCACCCACATGGAGCGGAGTGCCCCTCGCCACCGGACACCCTCCCCCAGGCGCAGACCGACTGACGCCCCCATCCGCAAGTCCCCCGGAACCGGAAGAGCAAGACCCCGCCGCCGCCCTGCAGCTCAGGCACCAAGTCTCCTTCCTCCATCCCTCAGGCCCCCACTCCACAGGTGCCCCCACCACACCCTGCCCCAGGTTCCCCCACCCACAGATACACCATCCCCAAAAGGATCAGGCCTTCTCCCCCTGCCACTTGCTCTTCCGGCCCCACCCCCCGCTGCGCTTGTCTGTGCCACTGGTGTGGAGACGGTGTCCTCCCACTCTGTCCTGCCCACCTTACCTGATCCCCATTCTCCTCCCCTGGAGGTAGGCACTGCAGTGGAGTCCACTACCACCCTGTCTGACTTGGGCACTGCAGTGGGGAACCTGTCCACTCCATCTGCACGGTCCCCTGCAGTCTTGCCGGCACCCACACCATCTGAGTCGTGCCCCCAGTTGTGCCGGCACACACCATGTCAGACACCTCCACTGCAGTTGTCAGTGGCTCTCCAGCACCCACCACCCCTTCCCTGCCTCCTTCTGGTGAGCCATGATCCTGTCCCTGCAGTGCCTGGCCTGCCCCCCCGTATGCCCCTCCGAGGGGATTGTCCCTGGCTTTCATCAGTGCAGGCATGCGTAGAGTGACATCTGCCACTGTCACCCTGTTTTGACTTTCAAGTTGGACTGGCCATTGGCCTTTGTTACAATTTGTGCTGGACATCAACTGTTAGACCCACATATGCTGAATAAAGCACCTTTCTGTTCTCTAGTGCTTTTGCTTCTGATGTACATGTTGTTGATGATGCTAACCATGCCCTTGCTGCAGTGATGGTGATATTTGGTCTCATGATAATGAAGTGTTACTGTGCAGGAACACATGTGGTCCAGGGGAATGTGTCCTATCCTGTGGTGTATCCATGTCATCCTTAGCAGCATCTGAGGGTCTCATGTGTTCAATATTTGGCAATGGGATTTCCTACTTACATTGGCAATTTCACATCTGTGGCTTCCACCCCTGCACATCTGTTGTGCCTGCCATTGTTCAATTCGTCTACTTCCCTGACCGTGTGGCCATCTCCACTGGACATGCAGGTTTGGGCATCAATGGGGAAGGACTCATCTGTGTTGTCAGTGCAACATTGCTATACAAGTGTGTTGGATCAGTGCTGATGATTTCGTTGGCACTCCCATGACCAGGCTGATGTGACGGGAGCATTCATTTGGTGCTAATTGTTGAGTGTGTGACCAAGTGCTCAGCTGACATGATGGAGCCCTACTGAGGCAACATATGGCACAGCTTTCCTCACACAGGAGTGGAGTCCCCTCATGGCAGTGTGTACTCCTGTGACATTGCCTGTGCCCAAGGTGTGTGTTATATGAGCATGTCTGTGTGTTCACTTCCGTTTAGCTGTGCATGCTGGGATCCCTAGTGTTGTACCTGTTTGTGATGCTTGCTGAGTTGACCTATGTAACCCCCAAGTCTTCTCCCTGGATTCTCTGTGATGTGGGTGCATGGCACATTACTGGTCATCAGGGTGTCACCCATAGGTGTGTTTGCTGTCAGGGCTGAGTTTGTGTGCAGACGCAGATGGGTCACAGTCAGGATTCCCCTTGGCACTTGTTTACACCTGTCATGTGATTTCCAGTTTGTGTTATCTTTCAGTGATTGTGACACGTTGTGTGTGTGACTGCTGGCACTCCTCAGGGTCCGGCCTGCAATGTTGGTAGTTGTCTATGTGTGTTCTTTGTGGGTGTCCTTGGCTTCTTCATTGGTGTGTGACTGTGGCTGGGATCCCATTGGTTGGTGTGGTATTGCCGTCATGTCCATGTACAGCATAGTGTGCAGTGTGTCAGACATCCAGGAGTCTTGTTGAGTGGCCATGTGTGATGTGTTTCTGCACCTTGGTTCCCACCCACCACCCTGGGATTGTCATGGGTGCATGTGCAATGTCACCAGTGCATGTGTGCTTCACTGCTGCACATTGTTGGAGGTCGAGGTGTGTGGTGTTGAGTGTGTGCAGATGAGAGTTGTTGCCCGGCTAGACCCCTGCCTCCATGTTGGCCTTGGCTTACTGGCCGTGCTGATTGATTTGTGCTTGTGTAGGTGTGATGGTAGTTTGTTGCTGAGGACACATGACTGTGGTTCACAGTGTGAACGACATCTAGCTTTGTCATCACAGTGGGATTGTAATGCAGCCCAGGGTCACCACATTGTGGGGACCCTGGGGGTAGTGCTGTGGTGTCTCTGTGTCTTGCTGTGTCAGTTGCTGTTCCTACATGCTTGTGTGACATGTGTGATTTGTGCTCCCTCTCATCTGACAATGCCTGATTGCCCACATAGGGTATTTCCATGAGTTACCTTTGTGTGGCACTGTATGCACATCTGTGTAATTGGTATTCAGGCCTCCTCATGTGTTGTGTGGTTGCCTGGGGACACTGGCACCCCCCTCACCTGTTATGTTTGATGTGCAGTGTGGGTCTGCCTGTTTGTGTTTGTGCATCTGCACCACTGCATTGGCATATCTTTGGTGTGCCATTGGCTGTATGTTGTTTGGTGGGTTTCCCCTGCTGTCCCTGGGACTCCTAGGTCATCGGTCAGCACAATGATCATGGTTTGTGTGTCCCATTGCTGCCATGGTATGGTTTCTGTTCACCTCACATCTACAGTCTCCACAGGGTATCTGCATTTGTGTGCCCATTGGTGCAAATATGTGGGTCTGCATTCTGATGGTCACTTCTGTCATTGTGTCATTGATGAATGTTGACAGTGTCAGCCCCCATGGGTGTTGTTTGTCTGCACATGGCCAAAGGTATGTCTTATTTGCACTGCAGTATTTGCCTCCCCCAATCTATGTTGCAATGGGACACATGCACTACTTTGCCACTGATGTGTTTTATGTTCTGTGACCAGGAATCATCCATGCAGTTTGGCAGTTGCAGCTTTTTCTTTGTAAACACTTGCATTTTGGTCACTGTGATGATGGGGGTTTAGGCCCCATTGCCACAATGTTCAAAATGTGCTTCAGCTATGGGCCCCAACACTTACATTTTGGTCACTGTGATGATGGGGGTTTGGACCCCATTGCCCCAATGTTCAAGATGTGCTTCAGCTATGGACCCCACACTTACCTTTTGGTCACTGTGATGATGGGGGTTTAGACCCCATTGCCACAATGTTCAAATTGTGCTTCAGCTATGGAACCCACACTTACCTTTTGGTCACTGTGATGATGGGGGTTTAGACCCCATTGCCACAATGTTCTGAATGTGCTTCAGCTATGGGCCCCCACACTTACATTTTGGTCACTGTGATGATGGGGGTTTAGACCCCATTGCCACAATGTTCTGAATGTGCTTCAGCTATGGGCCCCCACACTTACATTTTGGTCACTGTGATGATGGGGTTTAGACCCCATTGCCACAATGTTCTGAATGTGCTTCAGCTATGGGCCCCCACACTTACATTTTGGTCACTGTGATGATGGGGGTTTGGACCCCATTGCCACAATGTTCAAGATGTGCTTCAGCTATGGACCCCACACTTACCTTTTGGTCACTGTGATGATGGGGGTTTAGACCCCATTGCCACAATATTCTGAATGTGCTTCAGCTATGGACCCCACACTAACATTTTGGTCACTGTGATGATGGGGTTTTGGACCCCATTGCCACAATGGTCATGGCCTGCTTGCATTGTGGGGGCCACACACATATATGTGTGGCACATGTGATAGGGGGTCACATTGTATGTTCAAAGTCATGTTCAGTGTTGTAGCCATTTGACACAGTCTACACACGCTTGTCATGGTGTTGGGGGGATGTGTTTTTCTTGCATTCCCTAGGTTGTGGTGTGCTGGTTGTGTCATGCATTGTCCATCCTATGAGTGGGGGTGGTGTTGGTGGTAGGCATCCAGCCCCCCATGGGTAGAGGTGGTAGTAGTGACAGGCATCCAGCCCCCCATGGGTAGAGGTGGTAGTAGTGGTAGGCATCTGGCACCCCTGGGTAAGGGTGGTAGTAGTGACAGGCATCCAGCCCCCCATGGGTAGAGGTGGTAGTAGTGGTATGCATCTGGCACCCCTGGGTAAGGGTGGTAGTAGTGACAGGCATCCAGCCCCCATGGGTAGAGGTGGTAGTAGTGGTAGGCATCTGGCACCCCTGGGTAAGGGTGGTAGTAGTGGTAGGCATCCAGCCCCCATGGGTAGAGGTGGTAGTAGTGACAGGCATCTGGCACCCCTGGGTAAGGGTGGTAGTAGTGGTAGGCATCTGGCACCCCTGGGTGAGGGTGGTAGTAGTGGTGGGCATCTGGCACCCCCTGGGTAAGGGTGGTAGTAGTGACAGGCATCCAGCCCCCATGGGTAGAGGTGGTAGTAGTGGTAGGCATCTGGCACCCCCTGGGTAAGGGTGGTAGTAGTGACAGGCATCCAGCCCCCATGGGTAGAGGTGGTAGTAGTGGTAGGCATCTGGCACCCCCTGGGTAAGGGTGGTAGTAGTGGTAGGCATCCAGCCCCCATGGGTAGAGGTGGTAGTAGTGACAGGCATCCAGCCCCCATGGGTAGAGGTGGTAGTAGTGGTAGGCATCTGGCACCCCTGGGTAAGGGTGGTTGTGGTTGTAGGCATCCAGCCCCCATGGGTAGAGGTGGTAGTAGTGACAGGCATCTGGCACCCCTGGGTAAGGGTGGTAGTAGTGACAGGCATCCAGCCCCCATGGGTAGAGGTGGTAGTAGTGGTAGGCATCTGGCACCCCCTGGGTGAGGGTGGTAGTAGTGGTGAGCATCTGGCACCCCTGGGTAAGGGTGGTAGTAGTGACAGGCATCCAGCCCCCATGGGTAGAGGTGGTAGTAGTGGTAGGCATCTGGCACCCCTGGGTAAGGGTGGTAGTAGTGACAGGCATCCAGCCCCCCATGGGTAGAGGTGGTAGTAGTGGTAGGCATCTGGCACCCCTGGGTAAGGGTGGTAGTGGTGACAGGCATCCAGCCCCCATGGGTAGAGGTGGTAGTAGTGACAGGCATCTGGCACCCCCTGGGTAAGGGTGGTAGTAGTGACAGGCATCCAGCCCCCATGGGTAGAGGTGGTAGTAGTGGTAGGCATCTGGCACCCCTGGGTAAGGGTGGTAGTAGTGACAGGCATCCAGCCCCCATGGGTAGAGGTGGTAGTAGTGGTAGGCATCTTTCACCCCCTGGGTAAGGGTGGTAGTGGTGACAGGCATCCAGCCCCCATGGGTAGAGGTGGTAGTAGTGACAGGCATCTGGCACCCCCTGGGTAAGGGTGGTAGTAGTGGTAGGCATCTGGCACCCCTGGGTGAGGGTGGTAGTAGTGGTGGGCATCTGGTACCCCCTGGGTAAGGGTGGTAGTAGTGACAGGCATCCAGCCCCCCATGGGTAGAGGTGGTAGTAGTGGTAGGCATCTGGCACCCCTGGGTAAGGGTGGTAGTAGTGACAGGCATCCAGCCCCCCATGGGTAGAGGTGGTAGTAGTGGTAGGCATCTGGCACCCCTGGGTAAGGGTTGTAGTAGTGACAGGCATCCAGCCCCCCATGGGTAGAGGTGGTAGTAGTGGTAGGCATCTGGCACCCCTGGGTAAGGGTGGTAGTAGTGGTAGGCATCCAGCCCCCCATGGGTAGAGGTGGTAGTAGTGACAGGCATCCAGCCCCCATGGGTAGAGGTGGTAGTAGTGGTAGGCATCTGGCACCCCTGGGTGAGGGTGGTAGTAGTGGTGGGCATCTGGCACCCCCTGGGTAAGGGTGGTAGTAGTGACAGGCATCCAGCCCCCCATGGGTAGAGGTGGTA
Organism: Calotriton arnoldi; assembly: GCA_963921515.1. Taxonomy (NCBI): domain Eukaryota; kingdom Metazoa; phylum Chordata; class Amphibia; order Caudata; family Salamandridae; genus Calotriton; species Calotriton arnoldi. The sequence goes on along the minus strand of CAWUFW010000004.1, from coordinate 7,787,577 downwards.
GTAGTGGTAGGCATCTGGCACCCCTTGGGTAAGGGTGGTAGTAGTGACAGGCATCCAGTCCCCCATGGGTAGAGGTGGTAGTAGTGGTAGGCATCTGGCACCCCTGGGTAAGGGTGGTAGTAGTGACAGGCATCCAGCCCCCCATGGGTAGAGGTGGTAGTAGTGGTAGGCATCTGGCACCCTCTGGGTAAGGGTGGTAGTAGTGGTAGGCATCCAGCCCCCCATGGGTAGAGGTGGTAGTAGTGGTAGGCATCTGGCACCCCCTGGGTAAGGGTGGTAGTAGTGACAGGCATCCAGCCCCCCATGGGTAGAGGTGGTAGTAGTGGTAGGCATCTGGCACACCCTGGGTAAGGGTGGTAGTGGTGGTAGGCATCCAGCCCCCCATGGGTAGAGGTGGTAGTAGTGACAGGCATCCAGCCCACCCTGGGTAGGGGTGGTAGTAGTGGTAGGCATACAGGCCCCTATGTGTATGTGTGGCATTGGTGAGGGCCATCCCGCCCCTATGGTGCTGCTGTTGCTGGTGTAGGTATTTCTGCATCCCTCTGTGTGTGATGTGTCGGGTACGTGTAGTTTGTTTTTGTTGTTGGTGTCTGACTTACCTTCTGCGCCGTACGCGTCCGTGCCTGTTCCGGTAATAGAGGTAGAATATTGGTAGGATCGGCACGAAGGGATTCATGGTTGGTTCGTCTCGTTCGTCTTTCTCTTTGCTTCGCCTCGTCCTCGTCGCTGGCGTGTTGGTCTCGTAGCCGTGGATCGTGTTGTGGCGCGAATCGGAGCTTATGTGCACCTCGCCCGGATGCTTTGACGTGCCGTGCGTAGCGACGGGTTCGGCGCGTACGGGATGCGCATCGTACTTGTCCGGCCGGACGGGGCTGCATTTTTGCTTCCGTGCGGCTCGTTTCTACGATTCCGGATCCAGCTCGGTCGGGGAACAGGACCTGGATTGGGTGAGTACGACTGGGTCGGAATCTATGCTGTTGTGCGCATCGTACTTGCTCGTTCGGAATAATGTGCGGATCGGTCGGGAAACAGGCATTCGCATGGCTTTTTTCCCGACCGAATGGTGTTAGGTGCATGTAGGAAGGTGGAATCTGACTATATGGTTGCCCCCACTTTTTTCCTGGTGTTTTGCTGGTTTATGACTTAGTTGGACTGGGATCCTGCTATTCAGGGCCCCAGTCTATCTGCTTCCTCTATAAAATGGTTTCCATGTGCCTTAGGCACATCTCTGATTGGAATCTGGAGTGCCCTTATAAGTCCCTAGTATATGGTATACTATGTACCCAGGGCATAGGTACCTCAGAGGCCTACCAGGGGCTGCAGCATGTATTGTGCCACCCCTGGAAGGCCAGCCAAAAGGACACCACAGGTCTGCTACTGCAGCCTGGGTAAGGTGGTGCATGCACACCTTACTGTGATATAGGCTACCTATATCACTACATACATACACACATATAAACCTATAAGTCACTCCTATGGCAGGCCTTATCAATCCTGAAGGCAGAGTGCGTGGTTCCTATGTGAGAGGGTGCCCCTGCATGAGCTGGGCCCCTCTGCAGCGTTCGGAGACCCTTCTCTGATGCTGTTTGTAGAGCAGCCCGACCATATACTCTTAAGCGCATTACAACCTCGCGTTAAATGCTAACTTTGGGATGGCTGCACGGAAACATGTCGTGTTTGGTGTCAAACATCTTGGAATACTACCCCCACCAGTTCTGGCGGCGGGGGTAGCATTCCACCCTTCTAGAGGGAGAGACATGTACACACCGGTATACCCGGTACTGACTTTCCAGAGCCCTGGCATCACAAAATGGATGCCGCTGCCACAGACACGAGTCTGGCCTCCTGCTGCTGACCGAAACTCCGGCAGGGGAGGCCTGGACAATAGGTTTCCTGTCCCAGGGAGGTGTAACCACCTCCCCAGACAGGATAGTGTGTATTGGGGCTGGGCGGGAGCACTCTCTGGTGCTTTGAAGTCCTGCACTGGGGGCACATTTGGTGTCCCTGTGCATACCCCAGTTCAAACCGGCTCAGGGGCTTCCAGCCCCTGCTCTGGCGCGAAACTGGACAAAGGGAAAGGGGTGTAACCACCCCTCTGCCCTGACCCTCCCATAGGTGGGGCCACAGAGTATGTCCAACCCCTACCTTAGTATAAGTATGGGACCCCAGTCCTTAGGACTTTAGATTTACCTGGACCGAAACTCTGACACAGAATCCTGGACCTTCGACGCTCTACTTTAAGATTAGAGGACTGAAGAATCTCCCTTGGGGTCAAGGAGTGACTCCCCTGCTTGGCAGGCACCAAGGAAGCAATTGTCCGGTCTGCATCGATGAAGCTCCCGTCGGACGCCGAAGTCTTTGCATCACCAGAGGTGGATTTCCAAACTTCCCCGAGGCTGCCCTGAGTCCCCAGCAAAGCTGAGGCCCGTAGCTGTCGTGGGTAACGTGGAACCGTGACCCCTGGACACCGATCGCATTTGCAAGTGCATCCTCTTCTGGGTCTCCCACGAAGTCGTGCTTTGGGCTCCGAGTAGCCCCAGCCTCCAGCACCAACTGCACCGAAGATCACTGGCCTCCACTCCACGAGTGTCCTGTGAGCCAGCTCCACGTGCGTCGACTTGAGGCTCCTTCGCGGTCGCTAGTCCGTTGGCTAGTAGGCCCTCCCGAAGGCCAATCTTTTTCTGCTTGGGCTCCCTGGTTGCTCCAGGCGTGCCCTGACTTACCCTCGCTTGGTGAGTCCCCCAGACCTTGTTGGTCTGCAACATCGTCCTTCTTCCATTTCCACGAGACTTGCCGTTGCCAAGGCTTTTGTTGGGTCCAATCCGGTCGCCGACACCCCTGCAATCGACAGACGTTGGGGGACAGCTCGAATCCAGCTCCTGGTCGTCGTCGACGCCTCCTGGACCTCGTGGCTGAAGAGTCAAGACGACCGTCAACCTACCTGAAGCACTCGACATCGGTGGGCATCTGCTCATCGCCTTCCTGGTCACTGGCTTGTGACCCAGACTCTGTCCCCTCTGCTTTCAGGTTCTTCAGATCTTCGATCCACCTTTGGATCCACCCGAACACTTTCGACTTGGCCGCCAGCAGCACTTTGCAGCAGATCGCCATTGAAAGCGACAACGAAACCCGACCCCGAAAGACACCTATGCACCCGGCTCCCCTGGGTGAGGTAACTCGAGTACTCCGGTGCTCCCGTGGGTATTGACACTAGAACAGCCTAGTTCTCAAAGGGTTTGCTCCAAGTCTCCTCTAAGTGTCCCTTTTCTTTTAAATTCTAATCGCGACTTTCCCCATAGAAGTTAACGGCGATTCGCGGCTGTGTTCATACACTGCACGCGTCCCCTGTGGGTCCCCTGTGTCACTACCTTGGGTGGTTCCTCGTGGTCCAAGCACTTCTACAGGCTCTAGGCCTTGTGTCTAGCTCAGTCGTGGTTCTTATACCACTTTATTGGTATATGGTTTGGTACGCCCCTGGGGCTCAAACGTGTATTTGTGCTATTACTGTAGATAACTAACTTATAATTTATGTACTTCGAACTCTAGCCTCATAAAGAGACTAGAGGGGTGTGTTTAGTAATAAATACATATATTTTGAATATATACCTGGTGTGGTCCTCTTTCATTTGGTCACTCAAGAGATTATAGACTGGTAAAACAAGCTGCTTTACATTCCTTCAAGACTTAGCCTGAAGGCTGCTCTCCATAGCTACCACTAGGATAGCTTTCAATAAAGGTTGTCTTTAACCTATCTCCAATAAGGGGCTGTTTGGACTGGTGCAAAGTGCCCACTATAATTAGTGGACAGCATATGCCAGGCCAACTTCTCACAGTGCATCTCCGACCGAGATCGGAATCGGCCCCTAAGTGTCATGAATTGGGTTTTGGTTCTGGTCAAATGAATTTCAACAGAATGTGGAACATATACTCTTAATGGGTATCCCATCACAATGCCTTCACTCTGTTCCAGACTCACACAAGTAGCAGCTACTGCTTTCAGACAACCAGGCAACGCTTTTGCTACCGGGTCTAAAACAGCTGAAAAATAAGCAATGGGTCTTTTAATTTTTCCATGCCTTTGCACTAAAACTGAAAATGCACATCCATCTCTCTCACTACAATACAACTCAAATTATTTTTCATAATCAGGCATTCCCAATGCCGGTGCTTCACCCAACTTCGTTTTTAGTTCTTTGAAAGCTTTCATTTCTTCCTCATTCAACTCAAACGGATCTTTAACATCTCTTTTTGTCAATCGCTGTAAAGGTTTTGCAATCAATGAAAATCCACTTATCCACTGTCTGCAATATCCAACCATTCCAAGGAACATTCTCACCTCTCTCTGTGTCATTGGAGCTCTCATTCCTCAGATAATTTTTATTCTTTCTGTTGTTACCTTTCGCATCCCTTTTTCAATCTTATGACCTAGGTATTGTACTTCCTGTTGACAAAATTGCAGTTTTGACGGAGACACTTTGTGCCCTCCTTCTGCCAAGTGATTCAATAAAGCAATTGTGTCGGTAACACATGCTTCTCTGGTCTTTGATGCCACTAACAGGTCATCAATATACTGGACCATCACAGATTTTTCAGGCATTCTTAAATCTTCCAATGATTTCTTTAGGATATGATTAAAGATTGAGGGGCTTTCTGTATACCCTTGAGGAATTCGGCACCATGCCAAAATACGCTCTCCGAACCAGGAACGCAAATAATGGCTGGCTATCTGGATGTAACGCAATAGAGAAAAATGCATGGCACAAATCAATAACTGTGTACCACTCCGCATCATGTGGAATCTGTTACAGTATTACGGCGGGGTTTGGCACAATTGGACAACAAGGAATAACGATTTTATTTATTTTCCTCAAATCTTGAACTATCCTACATGTCCCATTCGGCTCTTTCAATCCCATTATAGGTGAATTACATGGGCTACTCATTATTTCTTTCAAAATTACCTGTTCAATCATTTTATTAACTACGGGTGTTATTCCTTCAATAATTTCTGGCGTTAGTTTGTACTGTGGAGTATTTGGGTAATTTGTTCCTTCTCTTACAGTGATTTTTACAGGGTCTACTCCTCTCATTAACCCAATGTCTTCGCCTGTGAAATCCCATATTTCAGATCTGACTGTTTCTTTCAATTCGATTGGGATTTTCTCCACATCAAACACAGGAAACATGTCATTTACTCCTGGTTCTAATTCTGCCATTGTCATTTTATACAGAACATCTTCATCTGGTGTCTGAAATGCAATACCATCCGGGGTACAATAGATGGTGCAATTCATTTTACAAAGCAGATCGCGTCCTAGCAAGTTTACAGGACTCCATCACAGTCTAGGTGGGAAAGCATTAAAACCACAACTGGTGGGCAGTCCTGAAAAGGACACTACAAAGCAGACACCTACTTCTTCTAAAAAGAAGTGGGAAAATAAAAAACAACAAAAGTCTAAAGACAGCAGATCTCAATCCAGAGGTAGGTCTCCTCACCAGGAGCCCTCTGAAAGGAGGTATAACCTCAGGAATAGGGATAATATTAAAAAACCTGACAGGTATCAGGATACTGATATACGTTCCTCTCGTTCCTTTCAGGGTACATCAAAAAACTATGAGAGGGAAGGATGGTCAGAACACAGACAAGAGGAGCGTACAAAGTCCAGAGACACGCAACGCGCTGCGGACTACGCACCTAAAAAAGAAGATAAACAAAAACCTCAGTTCAAAAAGAAGAAGGTAGCAGGTCTTAAGATCAGACATGCCCAGAATTCTGAGGACACAGCTTCTGAACAGGGAATGGGCTCTGACGATGCTAGACAGCACGGCAGAAGTAACAATAGCTCGCCAGAACCTGAAGGAATTTCTGGTGACAGCGGAGTTGAGTGAGTATATCACGGTGGAAACACCTGATACTCGGGTAAGTGTCCCACATAAGTTAAATGAGATAGCACTCCGGATGGAGGGGGACAAGCCCAGGAAAGTTAAAGGTCTATTTTGGAAAGATCTGTCATCTGGATATGACATCCTATTAGCAGAGCAAGACTGGCTGCCAGCATTTGTCATGGAGTGCCCTAAGGGAGAAAAGGTAATTTTTCCAGCATTTTCCGACCTCGTTCCCATACATTTAAAACATGCATATGCGCAGGAGTGGGCGGTTGCCCTAGCTCCAGCATTGTATAAAAATCCTGAGGGTTGGGATGAGGATTCAACTCACCACATGATCCCGTTAAAAGTTTCACCAAATACTCAAAGGCAATACCCTATAAAGCAGGAAGCTAAAAAACAAGTCAGGGAGACCCTAGATCAACTAGAATACCAGGGTGGGATAGAAAATTGCACCTCACCAATGAACAATCCTTTGTTCCCCGTATCAAAACCTGACAACACATATCGTTTAGATTTAGATTACAGACATGTAAACACCTGCACAAAGACATTTGCAGTTCAAAATGCACACAGTGCCGCATTAATGAATAACATTGTGCGGAAAAATACAAAACTACACTTGGTATCTCAAATGGATTTTTCTGCCAAAATATAGCGCCTGAAAGCAGGTATTTGACCGCATTCTCAGCGCTAGGGTCACAACGGCAATTTTGTCGACTCCCCCAAGGGTATAAGAATAGCCCGGGGTTGTTTTCAGCAAGGGTAACAGAGTTACTCCAAAATTTGGATGAAGAAGCATTGTCCTATGTGGATGATATTTATCTGACGGACGATGACTTACCGAGGCACTTGACCAGGGTGAGCACCATTATTATGGGATTCGCCTCTGAGGGCTATAAATTTAATTTAAAAAAATCAAAAATTGCCAATCTCAATGTCCTATTTTTAGGGTATGAGCTGTCAAGTGAAGGAAAAAGCCTAGCAGCTAACTTTTTAGAAAAGTGTGCGCTGCTCCAACCTCAAAAATCATTAAAGAATTTACAATCAATTCTGGGATTCCTAAATTTTGGTCGAACATACATTTTGGATTACGCAGAAAGAGTAAAACCTTTCTACGACTTAATAAAACCTGATTTTTCAGTCAGACAATGGACACAGGAACATACAAATATCCTACGTTCACTACAGGAAGACATGATAGCTTCAAAACATTTACAGACACGCGTAAACGTATGCAACTTAGTGATCCGAGTAATAGCGGGTCAATGCGGGTACTTATTTAACTTTCAATGAAGGCGAAACGGTACCAATCGCATACAAATCACACCTGTACACAAACGCAGAGATGCGTTTCACTCCAACAGAAAAAATCCTGACAGCAGTGCAGACCGCTGTAGCAAGAGAAAGAGCTCTGGCTCAGGGAAAGCGCATAATAGTCGTGACCCCAGTACCAGCCTTAGAGGCTGTTACAAAGGCTAGCATTCCAAATGCGAAAGCCTTACATCCTAGATGGATACAATGGGCTAATTCTCTTACTGCAACGGATGTTGAATACAGATTTGATCCAAGTTTAAAAACACAAGCATTTCTGCAATACGAACAAGAATATCCTCTACCAAACGAGATTTTGCCTCTAGATCAGTATGAATATATTATTTATACTGACGGATCTGCTCAACCGGCCATAGGGAGTAAGCAAGCTTACAGCGCAGCGTGTGCTATCGTTAAAGGTCGCATGCGCGATGGAAAGTTCCATCCAAGTTGCACTAAAACGCAATCTCTAGGAGACTGCACGGCTCAGTTGGCAGAATTAAAAGCACTAATACTGGCACTCGTAAATACGGAACACGAATTCCCCACACTAATTGTGTGTGATTCCTTTTACTGTGTACAGTCGTACAATGAATATTTACATCATTGGGAACAAAACGGGTTTAAAGACGCAAAAGGTGGCACAATTAAGCATAAAATGCTATGGGAACAGGTAGTGGAGTTGAGAAACGAACTACCAAGGGCTCACGTGGTACATACACTGAGTCATCAGCGTGATGGCGTTCACGTTGAAGGGAATTCATTGGCTGATGAAGCCGCAAAGGGGGCTGTACGCACAGCGTCCGTAGCTGCAATCACTCGTTCAAAAACGAGAATAGACGGCGAGATTTTGGTAGCTGTCTTTGCTTCACGCAAAGGCAGCACAGCAGTACCTAAAAAATTTCCACTCAAGTACCCCTACAAGTTAGATGCACACAACATTCCATATGCTCAGATTCCTGGAGTGGGGGATAGAGTAATACCAAATATGGATCGTAGGCAAGGCTTAATTCTAGCAGCACACAAGGGTTTGGGTTCTGCGCTTACAGGCGTTACAGCGACTATTTCTTTACTGAAACAGCGCTACTGGTGGCCAGAGTTAACAAAGAAGACCAAAGACTACGTCTTAAAGTGCGACATCTGCCAGCAGATGAAAGGCTCCACCGTAGCACGCCCAGGGCAGACACCATTGTTAAAATCAGACAAACCTCTCGCATGTGTGTATTTGGACCACTGCGGACCCCTACAATCTGATGGGGCCAAGAAATATATCATGGTTGCAGTGGATTCCTGCTCCAGATTCCTATGGGTTTGGCCTCAGTGCTTGGCTGACGCTCGAACTGTTATAAAAGATTTGCGAGTCTTTATCGGCACATACGCAGTAGGCACGTTACATTCTGACCGTGGCCCGGCATTTAGCTCTCGGGCTTACAAAGAGGCCATGGAAGGAATGGGCGTAGCATTGCGGTACTCCACTCCGTACCATCCTGAGGGAAATTCTGTTGTGGAGAGGAAAAACCGTGACTTAAAGCAATCTTTAACAGCTAGGGTATTAGGCAAGGGCGGTAGTTGGGTCAGTCACCTTTATGGGGTCCAAAGAGCAATAAACAACCAGCCAAGAAGCTCTCTAGGGGGTGTCACTCCTTACGAGGTCCTATTTGGGACAAGAATGTGGGTACCTGATCTTGATTGTGGAGGCACAGTGGCGGATGAAAAACCATTTGATATCCATGATCGTTTGGCTGTTTTACAGGATCTAAATGAATCCAGGACACAACAAAGCAACGTCCACTTAAAACAGACCGCCACTGAGGAAGTCAAGGCAGTAACCACAAGACCTGTCTGGATCCCAAAGGTCGGGGATCTGGTCAGGGAAAAGATTGCAGACAAGAAAGAATTTGGGCCATCATACAGAACAGCTGTACCGGTCCTAGCAATCCAAGGCACAAGAATTGTACTTTTGCCGCCTCTTGCCGGAAAAAAGGAGAAAAGATTTGTCTCAATCGACTTAATCAAACCACACTATGTGGCCGATACTAAACAGTAGGCCACATGGACTCCACAGTAGCAGACGCCCTCCTCTTGCTACAATCCAAGAAGTTCAAACAGAAAGACTCATCACGTTTGAAGAGCCACCTGTACGGAATGAAGGACTAAGCAACAATGCTATGGAACTCGTTCCACTTCAACAAGAAGTTCAACTTCAAGAAGAAAATCAACTTAACAACCAATAAGACCGACTACAGACGTCTACGTCAACATTCCTCGTCACGACCAAAATCAGATTTCAAGAAATCCCGATGCAATTCCAACAATTGATCGAACTGCTTCTGGCTATTTCATGAACTTTGATACGTTTTCACTGGATCCAAGCGAGCCGGAAACGACGCCAGACAAAAAATCACACAAACAGAAACTCATTGACTTTTTGAACTTTTTTAGAAAAACTTACCTGGTGTCACCTTGGATAGAACTATGGTATATCACTGGGATTCTATTTTTTCTTTTCTGGCTAGGTTTAATTATAACTTTTAGTATGCTTATTAATGGACGATACCTTCAGCAGAGCTCTACAGCCCAAAACGTTAATTTGATTTTAAAACCACACCAGTCTTCACATCGTGAACCCAGAGACTTGTCTTCAGTGAACATCACAGCAGTTCCTATACCGGACGGTATAGTATGGGACAAGATTGATTTTGATATATTCGGTCCGACTGAACTTTAAAAGCTTAAACATGTATTTAAAATTTCTTTAAGTGATATCATTACCTCCAGTACATTGTCTGATGATTGGGACACTGAAACTGTAAATAATATGATGTCTGATTTAGAAAAAACTGCAGCATTCCCGAACAATGAAATGTTAGAAGTACTTCAGACTATGATAAATTGTACTGTTACCAACACTATGGTCATCATTTCTTGCACAAATCCATAACACCGAGAAATGTATTTGAATACTACCAGTGGGAACACTGCCCAACACCTCCAAAAGGTAGTTCGCAAACTTTTGCACAGAAATTCACATACTTTTCAGGGTTTAATACATCTGACCCGAAGTCATTTTATTACAAAGTGGCAACAACATCAGCACAGAAAATGATGTTGACTAACACTAAACAGATTTACTCTGCTTCCTTTTTGGCCCAGTTGTCTACACAGGGTTTCGACCTATGGAAAGACACTATAGATTTAAAATCAATCTGGGGTTCTAGGGACTGGCAGGTCCAGGGAACAGAAGCGCTTTTTAGAGCATGCCTCATTCCACAGCAGATGATATTTCTAAATGACACTGTGCAACAGACATCCTGTCTTGGACTAGCCAAGAACAAGGAAATGAACACACCTGGGTTTCCAGCACCATCACAGATGGGTGGGGGGCAGAATTCAACTACACATGGGGTAGGATTAGATGACATTCTCCAGTAAAACAGGTCAGATCCCAATTGGACAGAATGGCTGATTTGGCCCATTGACACAAACACATGTCAACAGAGATTCCTAGGTATAACCAAGGGGTTTAGTATCAGTAGGCCAGATACACGCTATGTACAAAGACAACACCCAGGGGTAGTGACATCCTATAGTGTTGGGAAGTTGTGCCTTGATTGGCTAGAGACCTCAACACTCACAGAAGTAAAACATCACTTGACCTTACTCACACCTGATGTGGACCTTAGGGATTTCTTGTCAGGCCCAAGGAAAACAAGTCAGAAACGTTTCATATATGCTGGTATTTATGCCTATTATAATGAAAACTGGAAAATTTCCCAACAGGAGGCCGCAGAAAGAATACGGGAAATAGACCGTATTAACCTAGAGAAGGCATTAGCTGTAGTGGATAATGAGTTAACAACTTTGACCTCCAGGATTTACTCCTTGGGCAACATTGTGTCTTCGGCAATCGACATATTAGAACAAGATCTGGCCTTGTTACAATACGGGCAATCCCAATTACGTTCTATTATGATGTTAAGCTGGATGCTGCAATCTTTGCGTGCAGGCTATGTGCCCTGGCATTTTATAAACACCACGTCTCTGTTTTCAAAATACAATGTAACTGATAAACAGACAGAAATGGCACAAATGGGAGCCAAATATACAATGCTGCGTATTGAGAAACTGGAAAGGTTACCATTCACTGTAGCCGAATTACCATCAACTGAATGGCTAATTCATGGCCAAATCACTCTGCCGGTCACTACGTTTCAGTTTCAATAATGCCTTGAGCAGAGGCAGGCAGGCAAATATGAAAAAATGGGTAAGGGTTACATTAAGGAAACTTGGGAGTTACCATATAGATATCGATGCCGGAATGGGGATCGAGAAGTGTATATGAGTGGTACAAACTGCAAGAACGCTTTATGCGGTTCTCTCATGTGTCAGGATATTTCTCTGCACGGAGCATGTAGTGGTTCGGTAGTGAACTTATCGTGTCACATGTCAGGGACCCCAGCGGCCATGATCACGCCGGTTTTCCAGCTGCTCTCGAATGGGAGCTGCTTGATGCTAAACGATCAAGGTTGCTGTGGGATGCTTCCGGGCGTTGCCTATCTGGTCACTGTTAACTGCAGGGTTACTTGCTGTATGCAAGTATTGTTTCCGCCACTGAACACAGTCAGGGAGGAGCCGTTATGGCCTTCGTTGAATGTTTCCTTTATACAATTTGATACTTTGAGCAGATTGAAAGCCATGCTTTTACAGCAACCCGTGCCCTTAACCTCCGCTCGAGAAACCTTTGAACTTCAAGTTGCAAGGACCTCGACTGAGATACAGGCGCTTATATGTACGAACTGTCCCTTTCATTTCACAGAAATGGTGGGTCGTATCTTTAACATGTCTGATACGACCGGTATTGTACACCTATTTAAGACCATAGGGTCAGGACTATTAAGCACCTTTCAGACAGTCCTCGGAGTAATCCCAAATTTTATACACTCCGTATTGGGAAGAGTCTTTGGAGGTCTCCCGCTTTTCCTGTTCCTAATTGCAGGAGTCCTGATTGTAATGTTACTGCTACGCAATGGATGGCCAAATTTCCGAGGAAATGGTGAACATACTCATGGAGCGGAAATACCGTGAACGCATGGTGCAGCTTCTGGGTATACCTTGCCTAAGAGAACTGAACGCCTCTTGGTTTCTATCGTTTAGACCAGTCTGGGTGGACTGCATCTTACCTGTTCTTCGATGCCTGTTTTGTGGAGAAGAATGCGCGTTGGATCTCTGTCTAACGTTTTCATCAGATACGCCTCCGGACATGGATGCTATGCTGGACCCCCTAAAGGCCCATGCTCTGCGTTGTCCCCAGCATCTTCCAATTCTGATTAACGCATTCCTTGAGAATCAACAGGTGCCGTTTGCTCCTGCTGGGTTAGGTGGCTCCTCCACAGGCACTCTGGTAACAACTGCCGCACAAGCTGCCGCAGCACCGACTGTTGGCAGTGCTGAATTCCATCTATGTGTGATTGACGTTCTCTGTGAGGCATTGGATTTGTCATCTGCAGTAGCTAACACCGATTATGCTGTATCTCCAAGCGAGGACACTTAATCTTGAATTGGCTCATCGCGTCCTGGGAAAGAATTCGGCTTCTCCACTTCGTTTCATAAATATACGAACTAAATTTGGAACATTTCCTAAATTGACACTTTCACTTGAGAAAGAATGGCTTTCTTCTGCTTGTAGTAATGCAACTTTTATAAGTGAGACAGAATTGACTTTTTCAAGTGGCAACAAAAGAATAGCTGATTTTTAACATTTTTAAACATTTTTTAAATGTCTTTTTAAAACCATGTTTTTAGCTGTTTTTAAGAACATTTTTAAATTTTCCAGATTTTAAGTATGGTCATTGTCATCCAATTCGAAAGTGGAGTGGATGTTAAGTTTCGTATAGAGGCCCTAATATAGACACGTTCATATATGCCGTATATGGTCATAATCGTATATGCCCTATTATGGTCATACTCGTATATGCCCTATTATGGTCATAATCGTATATGCCCAATGATAGTCATGATCGCCTATGTCCTAATATAGGCATGATCTTTCACCTACATTAGTTCCCTACAGTACACAACGAACTCTGAGGGTTGAACGTTATCTAGTCTGTGGTTAGAACACTGCAGGGTTTTTTCCGAACACAGGCCTACAATGTACTCATAAATTATGCATGAGCATTCACCAGCTACATCTCCCGCATAATATGTATGTACAAAGTTCACCCCTGATGTCTTCCTCATGTCTAACAAAGACCAATACAAACCATACTGAGGGACGAGACACTTTAGGGTATAAATACACCACATCTTGCCACGGTAAGATAGAGGGAACTGAGACTTCCATGCTGACACACTGACCAGAGACGCTGAGGCTCCTGCATGCAGTCGCTCCAGCTGACAGTGGTCTAACACAGCCCTTGCGGGGTGTCCAACTCGAGACCAGGACGGGGTCCCACACTCTCTCTATTCAGGTAATGGGGGTCGACTAAATCCTAGAAGGATTCTTGGCTCTTAGGCTTTCAGACCTACACACATGCTACGTACACTTAGGTACATCTAGTTAGGCATCGTAGGAGTACGCGCACTTTCGGGTGACATTCTATCACGCATTTTATATTCCTGTATGTATTCATGATTATTGCAATATGGTAGAACTGTACTATCCTTTCACTTTTATCGTACTGCTGATAATATATCTCTGCTATTGTCTGCTGGTTGCTGCAGCACATATATTTTACACTAGAATAATAACTGTTCAATAAATACTTATTGAAATGCCCAGACTGTTTATTCTGTGTAACTCTCTGAGACAAACCGAATAAGTAAGCACCAGTGACTGAGCGAAAAGTAGTACATTGTTTCCACGATTCTGAGGGATCAGGGTTGTCATGATCTAAGGTTGCCAGAAACTAATCTCTCCCCAATAAGAGGAGATTCTAGTGGCACTGTGAGCTAGCTAATGGAAATCCGGCTAACATACGCGTTGGGGGTGCACAGAGCCAGTCTGCCACCAAGCCCACAGTTTATGTTATCCAAACGCGCAGGTCCTCCATGGGTACTATAGGAACTACACAACAGTGTGTTGGTGAATTCGTACGGCCTAGGCCAAACGCACTTTGAGCATGGAGATGCCCTAAATGATAATATAGTGAAATGTAATCTATTTTTGCTGGTGACACAAGTAATGATGGTTACGTCCTCCATTTATTTTATTACTCTTTCTGAGGATTTCCACCAATGATTTTAGATTTTACAGTTTTTCCCAATTGTGTGAGTGATCACAAACCTTTGATTTTGTACCTTAAAGGCAAGGAGAGTAATATTAAGAGCTCACAAAATCACCATGATGTAGAAGTTGCAAATAATAAATGGGTGTTGTTAAAATGGAATAAAATTAACCTAGTTAATGTTACTGAATTGATTCAGGTTAATGTTGATCATTTTAGGGTGTGCCTAGAAGCTGATGCAGAGCCATCTCAGGTTATAGCTGCATTCGGGGTGATAAACCAAGATTTGAATATGTTGATGTCAGGCTCTCCCCAACATTCCGCTGAGAAACCCTGTAGATGGTTCGACGAGTCCTGCTCAAAGGCTGTTAAAGGTGGCTTTAAAACAGAACCCAAGCACTCAAACTGAATTCAATCAATGTAGGGCAGCGTACAAGCAGGAATTGATTGTCAAGAAATTAGCAATCAGGGAGGAGGCTTTAGCCTAACTACAACATGCCAATGTTTTACGGGATAATGCTAAATTTTGGGGAGTAGTTAATACTCCCTATTTTAGTGACTCTGTGGTATCTTGGAATGTTATTAAAAGAATGACGCAGTAGTATTCTAAGAATGTGGGAAGCGAGGTTTGTGAGAAGGCAGTTAGAAGACTGACGTATCAGCAGGTAGCTTAGGTGTTTTACAGGCAACTCAATAAACAAGGAGCTTTGGATCCTTTAGTACTTCACATTTAGCAACAATCTGGGATCACCGCCTGGGATAAACGCCTCAACACCTCGAGGGAAACAAGACTAAAGAATTGCATGTGTGGGTTTTTACTGCGCAGACAGTAAATCATGACATTAAGGCTTCATGGCACATTTGGGCTGGTCAGTGACTTTTATTTCAAACAGAGGATGGGCCACAGGCAATGAGATTTCTGTTTTTGGTGTGTATTTAGCCCGCCCACAATCGTCGCTTGTTGAAGGTCTCAGACCCACACTAACTTCACTAGAGGGCCTCGCACGTTGTCAAGAGCATGCTCCAGAACTCTCTATTTATTAAGTACACGCCGGGCCCTGAGTCTGCTTTCATTGTGCTCAACAACTCGCTTTTAGGAAGAGGTGCATTGACAAGATCGTGTCATTCAGAGGCGCAACTAGAGGCAAATTTCGGGGGGGGGCTACCAAAAAGTTCGGGGGGCTGATTCTTCCAGCAATATGCAGAGTGGAGATGCAGGGGCTCTAAGAAGGGGTGAAAACACAACAAAGCCTCTTTAGCAAGTAAATGGTCTTTTAAAGACCTGTGTGCGGTTGTGTGTGTGCCCGGGAAGCTGACTCAGCCGGGCTGCCACACACGACGGGGGGAGGCTGAAGCCCTTTGAGCCCAATGGGCGTTGCGCGCCTGGTGTCATTTAACTTGCTGCTTATTTACTTCTGCTTTCATGCTGGTCCCGAATCAGCTATCTTTTCACTTTTGGGGGCATATTTACAAGGAAGTGGCGAAGCGTGTCCTTAAGCCAAGAAGCCTAATGACACGATTCGTCACTTTAGAAACGCAGGGCTGCACCATATTTACTAGAATATGGTGCAGCCCTGCGTTTTTCCCTGCGCAGGCGCTAAATTTAGCTGCCTAGCGCCAACGCAGGTACCCTTGCACCATAGTGCAAGGGTGCCTGTGTTGAAGGGAAGATTGTTTATGTGCAGGAAGGTCTTCCTTCCAGCACATAAACAATTTTTAAATGCCGTTTTGTAACTTCTATGGGTGCTGCTTAATGCAGCACACATAGAAGCTGCAAAACTGCATTTTTTTAAAATGATTGTTTATGTGCAGGAAGGGGGACCTTCCTGCACATAGACAAACATTGGGGTTTTGCTGTGAAACAGCAAAAACGAGGAGAAATAAAGCATTTCTCCTCGTTTCGCCTGTTTAAGACCAGACTTTCCCTGGTCTTAATTTTTGTTCTGACTCTTATTTACGCTACTCTTGAAAATAGGGGTGTTGGACTTGGCCCTTTTTGCAGGGTCATCCCTAAACTTTTTGCCTTCCTCCTATATTTTTTCTGACCTGTTGTTGGCTGTTTTATGACTCTGGGCACTTCACCACTGCTGATCAGTGCTAAAGTGCATATGCTCTCCCTATTATAAATTGTGTTATGTATTAGTGACTCCATGATTGGATGATTGGTTTACTTGTCAGTCCCTAGTACAGTGCACTGAGTGTGCCCAGGGCTTGTAAATCCAATGCTGCTGGTGGGCTTGCAGCACTGGTTGTGCCACCCACAGAAGCAGTTTGTAAAGTGTGTCTCAGGCCTGCCATTGCAGAGCCTGTGTGCAGCCTAGGGCTGCCATGTCGACTTGGTGAGTGCACCCACTTACCAGTCCCTAAATCTTCCCTTTACTGCATGTTGGTCACCCCTAAAGTAGGCCCTAGGGCAGGGTGCATTGTAAGTATAAGGTAGGACATGCCCTGGTGTGTGTGGCATGTCCTAATAGTGAATTACAGCCATTTTCGTTTTTCACTATTGCAAGGCTACCTGTTCCCCATAGGCCAGAATGGGCAGTTTTGATTATTACACCTTATAATCCTAACTGACCCAGGGAACATGGTAGAGAAACGAATTTAGTATGCCTGAACTCAGAATGATAAAATACATCTTTTAGTGAAGTTGATTTTAACATTCTGTGTTTGAAAATACCACTTTTAGAAAGTAGGTATTTTTTTGCCTAACCTTCCAAGCCTGCCTCTGCTAGGTTGTGTATTCCTTGTCTGGAGTTTGAGTGACAGGGGCTGGGGGTGGCTCCAGGAGACAGGGTGAGTCAGCACAGGGCTGAATCGAGAGATCTGCATCCAGAGTGGAGGGAGGAGTTGCACCTGGGTCTGAATAGGGCTGTGCCTGCCTTCCACAATGCTGGCTCCCCCTCCTGCTGGGCGGCTGAGCACTCTGCCCCACATTCTGAAGGGAAAGAAGGAGTCCTGTAAACAAAGTGCTCCAGGACTGACCAGAACTGGTTTTGGACTAGGCAAAGGCCTCTCTGCCTTCAGAGAACAAAGAGAAAAGGTGTATAAAAAGGGGACCCAGACCCCTAGGAAATTAGATCACTTTTGGGAAACAAGAAGAAACCTTTGCTGAGGAGCGGAACCAAGAAGAAACTGAGGAGAAGACTATCCCTAAGCTAGAGGGATCTGCCTGCAGTGGTTGCCTGACTGCCAAAGAAAGGAGAAGGGAACTTTGTGTGTACTTTCATCAACTTGTGAAGGATCTCCAAAGGGCTTGAATTCAGAGCTTGCCTCCTGCTGAAGTCTCAGGGACAACAGACTTCACCCACCAGCTCCCCTGTATTCCCTTGCTGGGAATTTGGACCTTCTGACACACTTGCGTGTCGCTGGGAGCTGGAAGCGCGACTCAAGACGAAGAAGCGTGTCACCGCCGCAGCCGCTGCTTCTCGCATCGCCGTAGAAGAGTGTCGACGTCGCATCAGACGCCGGCGCATCCCCGAAGAAGCGCGCCGCTGACACCCTCGCATCCTTCGAAGCACCTCGCAGCACCGGAGAAAAGTGTCGCCGTCGCATCAGACGCCATCGCATCCCCGGGGCAGAGCATCGACCTCGCATCAGACGCCGACGCATCGCAACACGAGGCGCCCCGCATCCCAGGAGATCGTCGACCTCGCATCAGACGCCGTCGCATCGCCAGGGAAGCGTGTCGCAGGGCCTGTCGTGGCTCCAAAGATTCATCAAAATCACCGCACGGCCGTCGGGCGTGCACGCATCACCCCTTCGTTGTCGCAACATCAAGAAGACGCCATTTTGTTTCTTTGCACCAGATCTTCATCGCATCACGGCGCTGCTTGTCGCATCGCCACAGAAGAGCAGTAAGAAACCGACGCATCACCTCCCCACACCGAGAAGAACCGACGCATCACTGTCCCCTGCGCATCAGTAGGGAACCGACGCATCACCGTTCTTGCGTGTCAGGAACCGACGCATCACCTTCCCTGCACCACTTTTTGTTGTATTGCGTTACGCATCTCAGCTACATTGAACGCAAAGTGTCGCATTTCCATTTTAAGAGACTCAAGCTAATTCTACCCTCTTTAAAGTACAGTATTGTGGATTATTTTTGTCGTTTATGGTCTTTTGGTACATCTATATAAAAGATACTTATTTTTATAATACAACCTGTGTGGTGTCCATTTGTAGTGTTGTCACTGGATTACTGTATGTGTTCACAAATGCTTTACACACTGCCTCTGAACTAAGCCTGTCTGCTCGTGCCAAGCTACCAAGGGGGTGAGCAGGGGTTATTTCAGGAGTGTACCCCCTTACCCTGACTAGAAGCAATGGTCCCTATTAGGACAAAGGTACCTACCTCTGCCAACTAGAGACCCCCAGTTCTAACATTGGTGGTCAGCGGTGAGGATTCTGGACGTGCATTTGTGACTCATGTACAGTGATTGCTGAACACTACCTAGTGAGTGCAGACCAAAACGCAACCACATACGTTTGGTAGATATTCTTTTCTGGGACTTTCTATGTTTGCTAAAAACTGCCAAGTTTAATCACCATGGATACAGCAGCATCCATAGCATCTGTTGATTGTGAGTGGGAAGAGGAGAGACTAGAATTCTACAATCTCAAACAGCTGAAGCACTTCTGCAGGAAATTTAAAGTTGCTATGACCGGAATCACCAAGAAGGATGAGTTCCAAAAGGCGCTGAGGGCCTGGGTTCAAGCAAGGAATACCCCTGAGAATGAGAAAGGGGCTGAGAATGCAGATGAGCAGCTGGATGGGCCAGTGGGTCCAGGGGAGAGGAGAGCACCTTCCCCCATAGGTAGCAGTGTTTCTGCCAGAGGTCTGTCCCCAGAAGAGCTGGAGGACAGAGAGAAGAGTAGGATGCATGAGATGGAGCTGACCAAGCTCAAGTTGAGTGGGCAGTTAGAATTTGAGTTGCAAACTAGGAAATTGGCCCTAGAGGAAAAGAGGATGCGGTTTGAGCATGAGTTGAGAATGAGGGAGCTTGATTTAGGGCTCGAGAGGCTGGAGGCCATGAGTGTCTCAGCCCAGCAACAAGAAATGTGTGTAGCTCAGAGAGTGAGCTTTGCTGAGTTGGAGGGGGAGTCCAGCTCAGATGGTGGCAGGAAAATTAAGTTATCTAGTGCTGAGGGAGTAGTACACACACCCAGAGATGTGGCGCCTGACTTGAAGGAGGGGGTTAATATACACCAGGAGGTTCAAGGATATGAGGTAGCTCTAGTGGTGCGCAGTGTCCTTGAGGTGGATTGGGGAACTGGCACAGGGGTTCATAGTCCTAGTGGTGGGAGGGACACTCTACTGACTCTAGATGAGAGGTACAGGGAGAGGGGTTCCCCCCTGGTTGAAGTCCTGGTGTGTGAGTGTGAAGACCGCCCAGAAGAGTGTGGGTTGAGTGATAGAGACAGTCAGATACTGTCTTCCCAGTCTCAGGAGAGTGGTGTGGGGTATGTGTGCAAGGCACTGGATGGTGAGGTGAAGGATAGTTTGGTTAACCCTTGTAGGGGGCTGTGTAATCCAATTGTGGGAGAGCATATTGTAAGTCCCTGTTTTCCAGAGCTATGCCAACACCTGTTGGAGAGTGAGTTCTCTGACCCCAGGGAGCTCACATTGGAGGCAGACCTTTTGGTGGATTCCAGAGGGTCTGAGGAGGCATTGAGGAGTGGCTCAGGTGTCTTCCAACCCAGAGTGGTGGGAGAGGTTCAGTGTAGCCCAGCTAGGTCCCGTGGTAATGGGAGGGGTGTAGGGGCTCACGTCCTGTCTCTGAGGAGAAGGAGTGAGTGTGGGGCTGCGTGTCCCAAGGTGCCCGAAACCCAGTCTCAGAGCCTGGATGGTTCTTTAAGGAAACACCAGGTAGGGAGCCTAGGCTGCCCTGATGGGCCGCCTGTTGAGGAGGATCTCCTAGTGTCTAGAGAACCTGGAGCGTCTGTAAATGGAGCTCCAGTGTTTCTGGTGTCTGGCGGTGCCGCTCCACTTGGGAGGGTGCAGAAGTCCAGAGTGAGGGGTGAGAGGAGGAGAGAGTCCCCAGTGGAAGAACCAGTGGGTCAGGGACCAGCCAGAAGGGCTGAGTCACCAGTGAATGACCATGGTGACACCACTTCTGTCCTGGGGGATCTTCACGCACTGTCAGATGGACAGGGGTCGGGAGATCTGCGCCAGGCAGACTGTCATACAACACATGAGAGATGTGGTACCCTCTGGGGGGGCATGCGTGCTCCCCAGGAAGTCCTGGTGCGCCAGGCAGATTCTTACACAACTCTAGAGGAGTGTGTTTCCCTTGGGGGGGGGGTTGGTGTACCCTCCCGGAAGTCCTGGGTTGCCAGGCACAGGTCCAGCCTAAGGGTTTAGTCCCTGGGTTGGGAAGCCAGGTTCAGGTATTGTCTGACCTGGAGGGTGGGACAACTGTAAACAGTGTCCTGACCGGTGTGTCTTCTGGGGGTACCGCTCCTGATGGGAGAGGGCAGTACTCTGGAAAAGGGTGCAGAGGGAGGGAGTCCTCGCCTCTGACCCCGGTTCAACTGGAGGGTTTAGACCCTAGATTGGAGGACCAGGTTCAGGGTGTCCCCCCTGACCTGGATAGAACCCCTGAACTGGTGGGCGAATTGTGCAGGACACCTGCCACAGGTGCCCTGGCAATTCTGGAAGGGGGTACCGCTCCAGGTGGGAGGGTACAGAGCCCCAAGGAGGAGGACCGGGTGTGGGAAAGCCCACCCCAGTCTCCAGTCCAGCCGCCGGGTACAGACCCGGGGCTGGTAGGTCAGTGTCAGGATGTCATACCTGACCTGACAGGAGGGAGAATGGACAAAGGGTGCCAAGCACCTGGGGCTACTGCCCCCCGCTCTCTGACGCCACAGAGGTTTGAGAGCCCTGAGAGGCATAAGGCCTGGGTCTCATCCCTGACCACTGTCAGTGGCCACTGTGGCTTGCTGTCTGTCTGTTGGGACACACCTGTGAGCAAGTTAAGGTTAGGTGCTGCACAGATGGTGTCCACAGGTGAGGAGAAGGGTTCCCCATGGGTTACATTGGTGGGCCCTGAGAGTATGGACAGAGGGATCCAAATAGGTTCAGATTGGCGTAGAACTGGAATATGCCCCTGCTGTTGTGGGCCAGGATCCATGTTCTATCGCCCAAAGCAGAGAAGCCCATCAGGGTAGTGATTGGTCTCCCCTGCGTTTTTGGCTGGAAGTGGGTTGTGTTGGACTTGGCCCTTTTTGCAGGGTCATCCCTAAACTTTTTGCCTTCCTCCTATATTTTTTCTGACCTGTTGTTGGCTGTTTTATGACTCTGGGCACTTCACCACTGCTGATCAGTGCTAAAGTGCATATGCTCTCCCTATTATAAATTGTGTTATGTATTAGTGACTCCATGATTGGATGATTGGTTTACTTGTCAGTCCCTAGTATAGTGCACTGAGTGTGCCCAGGGCTTGTAAATCCAATGCTGCTGGTGGGCTTGCAGCACTGGTTGTGCCACCCACAGAAGCAGCTTGTAAAGTGTGTCTCAGGCCTGCCATTGCATAGCCTGTGTGCAGCCTAGGGCTGCCATGTCGACTTGGTGAGTGCACCCACTTACCAGTCCCTAAACCTTCCCTTTACTGCATGTTGGTCACCCCTAAAGTAGGCCCTAGGGCAGGGTGCATTGTAAGTATAAGGTAGGACATGCCCTGGTGTGTGTGGCATGTCCTAATAGTGAATTACAGCCATTTTCGTTTTTCACTATTGCAAGGCTACCTGTTCCCCATAGGCCAGAATGGGCAGTTTTGATTATTACACCTTATAATCCTAACTGACCCAGGGAACATGGAAGAGAAACGAATTTAGTATGCCTGAACTCAGAATGATAAAATACATCTTTTAGTGAAGTTGATTTTAACATTCTGTGTTTGAAAATACCACTTTTAGAAAGTAGGTATTTTCTTTCCTAACCTTCCAAGCCTGCCTCTGCTGTGTTGTGTATTCCTTGTCTGGAGTTTAAGTGACAGGGGCTGGGGGTGGCTCCAGGAGACAGGGTGAGTCAGCACAGGGCTGAATAGAGAGATCTGCATCCAGAGTGGAGGGAGGAGTTGCACCTGGGTCTGAATAGTGCTGTGCCTGCCTTCCACAATGCTGGCTCCCCCTCCTGCTGGGCGGCTGAGCACTCTGCCCCACATTCTGAAAGGAAAGAAGGAGTCCTGTAAACAAAGTGCTCCAGGACTGACCAGAACTGGTTTTGGACTAGGCAAAGGCCTCTCTGCCTTCAGAGAACAAAGAGAAAAGGTGTATAAAAAGGGGACCCAGACCCCTAGGAAATTAGATCACTTTTGGGAAACAAGAAGAAACCTTTGCTGAGGAGCGGAACCAAGAAGAAACTGAGGAGAAGACTATCCCTAAGCTAGAGGGATCTGCCTGCAGTGGTTGCCTGACTGCCAAAGAAAGGAGAAGGGAACTTTGTGTGTACTTTCATCAACTTGTGAAGGATCTCCAAAGGGCTTGATTTCAGAGCTTGCCTCCTGCTGAAGTCTCAGGGACAACAGACTTCACCCACCAGCTCCCCTGTATTCCTTTGCTGGGAATTTGGACCTTCTGACACACTTGCGTGTCGCTGGGAGCTGGAAGCGCGACTCAAGACGAAGAAGCGTGTCGCCGCCGCAGCCGCTGCTTCTCGCATCGCCGGAGAAGAGTGTCGACGTCGCATCAGACGCCGGCGCATCCCCGAAGAAGCGCGCCGCTGACACCCTCGCATCCTTCGAAGCGCCTCGCAGCACCGGAGAAAAGTGTTGCCATCGCATCAGACGCCGTCGCATCCCCGGGGCAGAGCATCGACTTCGCATCAGACGCCGACGCATCGCAACACGAGGCGCCCCGCATCCCAGGAGAAGATCGTCGACCTCGCATCAGACGCCGTCGCATCGCCAGGGAAGCGTGTCGCAGGGCCTGTCGCGGCTCCAAAGATTCATCGAAATCGCCGCACGGCCGTCGGGCGTGCATGCATCACCCCTTCGTTGTCGCAACATCAAGAAGACGCCATTTTGTTTCTTTGCACCAGATCTTCATCGCATCACGGCGCTGCTTGTCGCATCGCCACAGAAGCGCAGTAAGAAACCGACGCATCACCTCCGCACGCCGAGAAGAACCGACGCATCACTGTCCCCTGCGCATCAGTAGGGAACCGACGCATCACCGTTCTTGCGGGTAAGGAACCGACGCATCACCTTCCCTGCACCACTTTTTGTTGTATCTCGTTACGCATCTCAGGTACATTGAACGCAAAGTGTCGCATTTCCATTTTAAGAGACTCAAGCTACCCTCTTTAAAGTACAGTATTGTGGATTATTTTTGTCGTTTATGGTCTTGTGGTAAATCTATATAAAAGATACTTATTTTTATAATACAACCTGTGTGGTGTCCATTTGTAGTGTTGTCACTGGAATACTGTATGTGTTCACAAATGCTTTACACACTGCCTCTGAACTAAGCCTGTCTGCTCGTGCCAAGCTACCAAGGGGGTGAGCAGGGGTTATTTCAGGAGTGTACCCCCTTACCAAGACTAGAAGCAAGGGTCCCTATTTGGACAAAGGTACCTACCTCTGCCAACTAGAGACCCCCAGTTCTAACAGGGGGCAGCGTCAAAATCTATGGGTATTGCGGTGGAACGCCCACCACAACACCCATTGCCCGCCCCTTTCACGCTAAGTGTAGCGTGAAAGGGGGTCTTATTTACAAGGCAGTGTTAAGCCACATTAAGTGGCTTAACGCTGCCTTGTAAATAAGCCGAAGCTCCTATCGCCATCACAACGTCACTAAAAGTGACGTTGTGGTGCGTCACTAAAAGTGACGTTGTGGTGGTGATAGATGCTTGTAAATAGGCCCCTTGGTGTTTACATGCCTCCGTGCTTCTTGCGCATGTAAAACATTTTTGAATGAGCGCTCTCCGGTGTTTATCCCCTCGCGCTCTCTTGGTGCGTGTATTCAGTCGCAGCCAGTGCAGGTAAGAGTGGTGGAGTGGTGGGGCGGGGCTGGGCAGGGGGGGGGGGAGTAGACAGATGATGGAATAGGGAAAATAAATAAATAAAACCACTTACCCTGTGCTCGCCGACTCGGCGATGCAGCAAGATCAAGGTAAGTGGTTTTCTTTTTAATTTTTTTAATTTTCCCTATTCCGTCATCTGTTGACTTCCCCCACGAGCCCGCTCTGCCCCACTACTCTTACCTGCACTGGCCACGACTGAATACACGCGCCAAGAGAGTACGAGGGGAGAAGCACCGGAGAGCGCTCATTCAAAAATGTTTTACATGCGCAAGAAGTACGGAGGCGCGTAGACACCAAGGGGCATATTTACAAGCCTTACGACTGTGTGTATTGTATTTCTCTTAGTGCGGTGAACTGAAACAATTTTAAGTAAAGGAAGCTTACCTCATCTGTTTCACACAGGAAACCGAAACTGCAGAATGTATGTCAGCTCTTCTGTGTTATGTTCTGAACAACTATTGGCCGAATCATAAGAAGTATTTCTCATTTGAATGGGATGCTATGTAAACTATTTTCATTGGCCATAATTTTGTTTTGTGTTTGTTATTGGCCCAATGTTTTTTCACTTGGATTGGTTGGTCATTTCATCATTGAAGCACTAAGAAATAAGGGGAAAACTTATTTAAAAAAAATCTTTTTAGTAGGATAATTTCTTTTTGTTTTACTTTTTGTTTTCTTTCAGGTTCAGGCTCTTTTCTTGGGCACTGGCTTGGGTACCAGTGTACAGTTTTTAGGAGGTTGTTATTGGGTGTTATTGCAGACACCAGGGATAATTCTACAATAACCAGAACGCCGCAAGTACTCAATTATTTCCTTTTTTCATATTATATTATATAGCTGTTGAGGTCCAGGATGCAGAATGTTATTCTTCCTCCATTTTTAGGTTGAGCCTATAGCGGCAGCGCGCATGCACTGCTCGCTTTGCGAGGCATGCAGTATTCAGTATGGAGTGGAAGCTCCGCCCACTCTCCGCCCATCTTTTTCATTGGCTTTTGTCTTAAATGCTGCCTTCCGATTGGTTTTAGGCTTGTTAGTCCCTCCTTATGACGGCTATGTCGTCATTTGTGTCCTTCCATGGCTACTGGCCCCTTTACTTCCAGTGTTGCACAGCACTACTTTCTTCCCATGCCCCCCCGCAGTCCGTGCCTTCTCGCCCGACCCCCCCCATTGTTCGTGCCTTCTCGCCCGCCCGCACTCCCGTTTGCAATGCAATAGGTCTCGCATAAATGCGAGTCCTATTGCATTGCAAATGCTTGGGTTTTTTTTGTCCCAAGGATGAGGTTATAGAGTGTATTAATAGGACGCTGCATGGCAACGCTCATGGGAACCAGCGCAGGTCTGGCAGGATGTCTCAGACAGCATTTGCAAACTGTAATTTGAGCCGGGCGTGCCACTTACACACGCTGTGTCAAGCTGGTGCTTATCTCTCTGATGAATGTCTCAGAGGAACAGCCCGCTGCCACAGCCCCGTTTCCTAGCCTCCACGTGCGTGCGCCAGCGCGCCTTCTCTACAAGCCTCATAGTCCACCGTAACATTTAACAGTGTATTTTTAGCTTTATCTGTACCATCTGTCGGTACGTGAAAACAACTGCATGGGGACTTTCCTTCGCGTAGACAGACATATTTGGCTTGTATAGCTCTTGCTTGCTGCTTTTCAGGCACTTCACTGCACTGCACAGTTGTAAGGTGTGGCCGGATGGAACACGGTTCGTGGTTCAAGACTACCATCGTCAGGAGGGGGGTGTTTTCATGTCAAATACGACTGACAAATTGCAGTGCCTACATTGCAAACCCGTGTGGGTTGCAAGGACGGGAACTGACAACAGCTGTCCCTCTCTCTTGAGACGCACTATAGAATCCACAAACGCATTCGACTGCTGATGCAGCCTATAGCACGACTGTTTTCCCTTTCCTTTAAAGTGCCAGGGCCCAAGTTCACAACGCCAGCACATTGCAAATGTTTAATGTGAAAAAAACAAAAAAAAAGAGGTCTGGCTGTCCTCTGCAAGGCTCAGACCCAACATTTATTAGTGTTCGTTACAAGGTGCTTTGCAGATTCCCATCCTTTTAATATTAATGACTCTGAAGGTTTGCGCCTCAGTGTGAACTAGCTTTGCGTAGTTAGTGAGTGATTTGAGAATCGTTCACAGGACAAAATATAACACTGCTTGCTGTGCAATGCAAAGCCCTGCACTTGAAGCAATAATTTTGAGCATCAGGCTCAAGGTGGATAAATAGTCATGACGATAAACTATTCCTAATCTGGATACGGTTGGAAAATATTTTCTCTGTGGAAAAAAAGAAAAATGTTTGCTGGGACTAATACACTTTTGTGAAACATTTACACGTGAATACTTACGGTTGTGAATATTCGGGAAAAGCTGCAACTCTTCCCAAGAGCCACCTAGGAAATTTTGGTGAAATGAAATGAAATTTGTACTTGTAAAGCACACTTATACCCCCAAAGGGGTGTCCTGGCGCTGTACGCATACCGCTGTGGAACCCTTCCTGGCTTTTCCCTGTGAAATGTCCACTCCTGGGCACCCCCAGGGTGAAGCCAGGCATCCCAGCGCTGTTGGGGCCGTTGTGGAGATTAAGCAAGCTATTGCCCAGAGTTGCAGAGTGGGACCCATGATTAGAATAGGCACCGAGGCGAGAATTTTCAGGTCCGAGGAAATTGAGCCCAAGACCCACCGAGGCGGGAATTGAACCCTGGTCCCGGGCCGGATCTCTGCATCAGGGTCTGCCGCTCTAACCATTGAGCCACACTTCTCCAATGCAAAAAACTCCACAAAAATAGTAATAAAATAATACATTGTCTTGAGTGCAGACTCGTGAGAATGTCATATTTTAATATTCTGTTAATATAGATGAGTATTACAATATGTTTTCGTGTATTTAGGTCCACATGGGTGTCGTTTCATTTGTTTATTCCTATTATGTTTCCTATACACACGGCTTATCAATGCAGGTTGAGTTTTACATTACCCTTGTGAAAAAGGCTCGCTAAATGCAGTGGCGAAACCATACCATTTTTCCAACAGGGGTCACTGCAGTTCCAGCAGCTACAAATCATCGCTGGATTCGTCGTTGTCAAAGAACGAAGCCTTGATTGCAGACCTCGCGGGGATAGTTGTACTGTCTATATTATTTCTAATAAACCAAAAAAAATGCAACCTATCCTTAGAGCGAACAATCTCTAAATCCCGCTTCTTCCCGTGCAGTGGTTTCCCGCCCCCTGCTGTGCCGTCAAGTCTCCCCGGGCCAATGGATTCTGTAGGAAAGACCCTTACTCATTAATCCTGTTCTCTACGGAGTAGCGTGGGGGTAATTTTCGTCCATTTAGAGTCGTTTTTTTCGCTACCAGGTGGCCTCTTAGGAGCCATAATCGCCTGTGCATTGGAAAAGCCCCAAGATGGTTTTCATCTCCGAATGTCAAGGAGTGAATTCGGATTTGGCGTTCTGTTTACTACTCATGTCTTAGCAGGATCGTAGGGTGTGAGCGGGGGTGTCATCATGGTAGCTTTGCTTAGCCCAGGGTCGGATTGGAATGTATGGCAATCTGACAGTGCCAGAAGGGCTGGTCTGACATATCAGTGTGTGGGTCTGTTTTATTGTCTGGTGGGCCAGTCATTACTGTTGATTTTTCTGATATTATTGCCTTCAGTAAGCACAAACGCATGCAGCCCCGTAGGTGCTAAAACACCTATGCATCATGTCTTTACAAGTTCAAAACTGCCCCCATTTAAAATTGTGGATCACTTTTTGGGCTGTCTGATTCACTAATGGGGCCCGCTTTTTAGGTCGAGCCTAGCAGCAGCGCGCATGCGCTGCACGCTCTTGCGAGGCATGCAGTAGTCGAGTATGCTGTGGAAGCCTCTCCTTCTCTCCGCCCATATTTTTGATTGGCTGGTGTCATTGTCCTTGGTAAATGCTGGTTTCCAATTGATAATGAGGCTTGTTTGTCCCTCCTTGTTACCGCCCAGTCGCCATTTGTTACCTCCCATGAGGACTGGATCTTTTACTTGTGGCGTTACACGGTCTCCTTCATAAGTCGGTAAGCACTATTTTATTTTTGCAGCGCGGTCCGCTTTCACTTTAGCGGCCGCGCTTTTTATTTAATTAATTTGCCGCACGGGCCGCACGGGAGCGTTTCTACTCACTAATCTAACAAGCATTTGCAATGCAATAGGTCTCACATTTACGCAAGTTTGAGCTATTGACATTGCAAATAACAATGCCTTTTATTTTTGTTTTCGTTTTTAAAACATAAATAAAAGGCATTGTCAGTTACAATGCCAATAGCTTAAACACGCGTAAATGCGAGACCTATTGCATTGCAAATGCTTGTTCTTGGTGTCGCCTGGGGAACCTTCATTGAGATGGTCCAAGTGGAAAAGTATTTTCACATTATGCCGGAGTGTGTGCCACTTCTTTAAGTACAGAAAGAAAAACATCACTACTTCTTCATTGTCTGGGAACAGAGAGATAGGAGGTATTTGAACACCTTCCAGAGCTTAATGAAACGGAAGCAGAGAGTTGAAGGAATATGAGGCATGTATACATAAGCTTGATACACATTACTTACCTAAGGTTAGCATCGTGTTGGAACAATATCATTTTGGCAAGAGGTTTCAGCGTCACAGGAATCTGTGGAAAGCTATGTGACTAAATTGCGTAAACTT
The DNA here is from genome assembly GCA_963921515.1 of Calotriton arnoldi. Lineage (NCBI taxonomy): Eukaryota > Metazoa > Chordata > Amphibia > Caudata > Salamandridae > Calotriton > Calotriton arnoldi. The sequence goes on along the minus strand of CAWUFW010000004.1, from coordinate 7,758,444 downwards.
GCTTTCTCATGTAAGTTTGAAGGTGCACTGAAATAACGCATTAGAGAGCAGTTTATGTTGGGATGTAACATTGAGAAAGTGAGAGAGGAACTTCGGCAAAAATATGACCCTAAATTAGATAAAGTGATAATAATTGCTAAAAGATTGAGCCCTCCTTAGCTTGCATAGATATCATGAAGAGAGATACTGGGGTCTTAGATCTCGAGAAAGTACACAGTGTTAGCAAGACACAGGGAGGAGAGGTAAAGAAAACATTTACGGGAAAGTGTTTTAGATTTAATGCAATAGGTCATATGGTGAACAATAAGATCTGTTCTGCTTGGGGTGTTAAATGTAAAGTATGCTGTAAGAAGGGTCATTATGGAAAGAATTGCTAGGTAGAATCTAAAAAGAGCTAATGTAAAAGAGATTGCTGTGGATGGAGAGTGCGATTATGATGCCCTTCAGTGTGGGGAAATTGTTTTGCAGATACAAAAACAAAGTAAACAAGGTCCTATTGATGATGTTAATATCAATGGTTCAATGGTAAAGATGTTGTTTAATTCCGGGGCCAAGATTTTTTTGTTGCCTAGACAGTTTTATGAACAACATCTTGCTAACAAAGTCAAATTATTCAAGCCGGATATTATGCCACTAGCTTATGGTGGTCAACCGATACAACTCATTGAGTACTTTGTTGGTGAGTTGGAATACAAAACCAACTTTTCTGCTGGAAAGATATATGTCTTTTGTAAAGGGGACAGTATCATTAGTTGGTTTCAACGGGATATGGACACCATGTTAGATCCCAAAAGTGATCCTCCAGTTGTCCTGAAAGACAGGAAAACTGTTCAGGTTGAAACGATACGGAAAAGTGTACCGAATGATTTGAAGTTGTATTAAGAATTTGCAGATGTATTTTGTGACAAGTTGGGGTGTTACACTGAGTATTTGCATAAAATATTTCTTAAAGACAATGCAGTGCTGGTTGCTTGTAAAGTACGCAATGTGCCTTTTACCATGAGGCAAGCGATGAATGAGGAATTAAATAGACTGAAAAAGGATGGAGTTATAGAAGAGGTTGAGGGTCCTGAGTGGATCTCCCCAGTAGTGTTAGCTTGCAAGGCATCAGGAGAAGTGACATTATGTGTTGATGTGAAAGGTTTGAATAAAGTTGCAATTATAGATACATATCTATTATTCAATATTAATGATATGTTGTCTTGGTTGGAAGGTGTTGTAGTTTTTTTCTACTCTGGATTTTAGATTCGCTTATTATCAGATAAAATTGGAGGATCATTCTATTGATCTAACTCCATTCATCACTCCTTCCGGGGTGTTTAAGTATACCAGAATGCCATTTGGTTTAATCTCAACAGCCTTTGTTTTTCAGAGGGCTATGGAGGATGTTCTGGGTGGCATTGAGGGTGTGAAGATCTATCAGGACGATGTGTTAATACATGGGTCCACACAAGAAGAACATGATTATCACTTGAGGTGTGTGTTGGAAAGATTCAGAAGAGGTCTGACACTTAAGGTGGCTAAGTGCAAGCTTAATAAAAGAGACTTTGTGTATTTAGGTCACCGTTTAACTGAGAATGGAGTGAGACCAAATGAAGAATTGGTGGACAGAATAAAGAAGTTGACAATACCAGAAGGTAAAGAGGAATTGGTCAAATTCTTAGGAAATGGCAAAATACTATAAGATGTTTATTTACAGATTTGCTTCTTGGACATATAATATGAGGAAATTGTTTTAAAAAAAGGTGTTACATTTTCTTGATCTGCAGACAGTGGTTTGGAATTTCAGGGTTTGAAAGATTCTTTGTCCAAGGCTCTGCCCCGACAAAGTTTTACAGCGTCAGACAAATCTGTTTTGATCATAGATGCTAACTCTAGGGGTTTAGGAGCTGCGCTGAAGCTAGGGGAAGGGGTGAATCAAAGGACTATTATGTTTATATCTCGCTGCTTGAAAGGTTCAGAGCTGAAGTACTCAATGATAGAAAATGAAGCACTTTGGGGTATTAGAAAACTTAAAAAATGTTTGTGGGGTACCAACTCCGTTGCAAAGTGAGATCACAAACCTTTCAAAGATGTGTTTAGCAAGAAAAAGTTAGATGCAATATCAAGTAGAATTTATAAATGTGTGATTTTGCTACAGGAGTTTGATTTTCACGTTGAGTATATTCCACGTGCGGAAGACAGTACAGAAGATTGTCTTTCAAGGTTGTGTGGTACTAATCAGATGGAAGATGACTATTTAAATGAAACATGGGAATTGGATGAATTTAATGTGTGTGAAATAACAGGTGGTATAATAAGTGAAGATGAGTGGAAGAGCAATGTGGATAAGGATGACGATTTGAAGGAATTAGCTACGTTGATTGAATAAGGTTGGAATAGTAAAACTAGTGTTAGTTCGGAATGTGTGAAGTTTTGGGAAGTAAAGAATGAATTATCAATACAACATGGGATGATCTGGAGGAGTACAAAGTTAATTCCTCCTTTTTGCATCAGAGATTCATTAATTGATATTGAACATCAGGGTCATCAAGGTGTATGTAAGACCAATGGGATGTTAAGATTGCATTATTGGTGGCCAGGGCTGTATACACAGGTGGAGAGAGTGGTGAGAGACTGTGCAGAGTGCAGATGCAGTGACAAAGGATGAAAGCCAAGAATACAACCTATGTGTGTGAGAAATCTGCTGAGGAGACCGTGTGAAGATGTGGCTTTAGATATTTTGGGTCCGGTCACTAACAAGATTGGCCAATATTAGGTGATAGTATTGGTAGATAGGTTTTCAAGGTGACCGGCGATCTGTATTTCTCAAGGAATTGAAACTCGTAATGTTAGAGTTTTTAAATAATGGGCCCGATTCACAGAACTAATCTGAGACAAAATCCTAAACTTACTACTTTTGGTATTCACAGAAGGCATTTAGTAGTAGTAAAGTTAGGATTTTGTCTTAAGTTTGACTTAAGACAAACTTAAGACAGACTTAAGACAGACTTAAGACAAACTTAAGACAGACTTAAGATAGACGTAAGACAGACTTAAGACAGACTTAAGACAGACGTAAGACAGACTTAAGACAGACTTAAGACAGACTTAAGACAAACTTAAGACAAACCTAAGACAAAATCCTAACTTTACTACTACTAAATGCCTTCTGTGAATACCAAAAGTAGTAAGTTTAGGATTTTGTCTCAGATTAGTTCTGTGAATCGGGCCCAATGTGTTTGGCAGGGAAGGCTTTCCAGATTCTATTCTCACGCATAATGGTGTCCAATTGGTTTCAAAGGAAATGGAAGAACTTCTGCTGCAAAGAGCAATTAGGCATAAGAAATGTTTGCTACACCATCCTGAGTATAATGGATTGGATGAAAGATGTATTAGGGTCTCAAAAGAATCGATATAGATTGCCAAAATTAGCGGCAAAGATTGGAGGAAAGAGATTCAAACCAGAGTAGAAATTTATCGGTAAACTCCACACTCAGTTACAGGAAGGGTACCAATTGAGCTTTTGAGAGGGAGAAAACCTAATTCTTTGATGTGTCCCTTTTAAATGAATCGGTTTAATAGGGATATCATTGACATATCAAAGACCTGGAGAAAGAAATTAGAAAGTACTATTTCTGAGAGGAAAAGGTTGTTTGACAACAAGCATTCAGTATGTCAAACAGCTGTGGATGTAGGTGATATGGCGAGGGTACATTTTCCCCGGGGCGCTGGGTTTATTTCTAAATATTCTGTTCCTCTGAAAGTTATCAAGTTGTTTAAGAATGCTGTGAAGCTAGAGGACAACCACATATGGAATATCGGTAAAGTGGAGGTGGTTAAGTCTTAAGATAAGATAGGAAATGGTGAATTTACAGAAGAACAACAGAAAGGTGAGTGCTTGGATCAAAAAGAAAGAGGGAATCTTAGATGTGAAGACAATTTTATCAGGAAGAGTGAAAGAGTTTCTTTACCTCCTAAGTTCTTGAAAGGCTATGGGCCCGATTCACAGAACTAATCTGAGACAAAATCCTAAACTTACTACTTTTGGTGTTCACAGAAGGCATTTAGTAGTAGTAAAGTTAGGATTTTGTCTTAAGTCTGTCTTAAGTCTGTCTTAAGTCTGTCTTAAGTTTGTCTTAAGTCTGTCTTAAGTTTGTCTTAAGTCTGTCTTAAGTCTGTCTTAAGTCTGTCTTAAGTCTGTCTTAAGTTTGTCTTAAGTCTGTCTTAAGTCTGTCTTAAGTTTGTCTTAAGTCAAACTTAAGACAAAATCCTAACTTTACTACTACTAAATGCCTTCTGTGAATACCGAAAGTAGTAAGTTTCGGATTTTTTCTCAGATTAGTTCTGTGAATCAGGCCCTTTGTGACTGAAAAGTAACATGTGATAGTTCCTTTGAACTTATGCGATTAGAAAGTAACATGTAATGTGTTAGACCTGGCATCTTTTGGCATGGTTTCCCCTGTCTTTTTGCTTCTGACCTCGAGTGTTTGACTGTGTGCTGACTCTCTATTTTGCTGGCATTAGGACTCTGGGCACTTGACCACTGCTGATCAGTGCTCAAGTGCAAGTGATCTGTGTCTGAAACCTGATGGTAATTGGTTTGTCCATGATTGTCATATTTTATTTACTAGCAAGTCCATAGTACAGTGTACCATGTGTGCCCAGGGACTGTAACTCGAACGCTACTAGTGGGCCTGCAGCACTGATTGTGCCACCCACATAAATAGCCTTGCAAACCTGTCTGAGGCCTGCCACTGCAGCACCTGTGGGGGCAGTTTTCTAAACTGCCATGTCAACCTGGCAAGTGCACCCACTTGCCAGGTCCAAACCTTCCATTTTATTACATGTAAGGCACCCTTAAGGTAGGCCCTCAGTAGCCCCATGGGTAGGGTGCAGTGTATTTAAGAGGTAGGACATGTACTTGTGAGTTTTACATGTCCTGGTAGTAAAAAACAGCTACATTCGGTTTTCACTACAGCAAAGTCTATCTCTCCCATAGATTGGCATTAGAGCTGCCTGGTAACATCGTACCAGGGTATCTTCTAATTGGGAATAGATAGAAAGTTGGACTTTGGTGTCTGTTTCTGCCTGTCCCCACACAAAGAAGTCTTCATCCCCTGTAGTGTCTAGAGCCAGGGCCAGGGTCTTGGGAACTACTAAGACCTTTCTTTGAAGTCTCCCTACTTCAAAGGCTAAAATGGATATAAGTACTGGACCTCTGACACCATATACTCTGAACACTTCTGGACTGCGGACATTTTGCTGTGCTGGGAAGAAGAGCTGTTGGGCTGCCAGGAGGGACTGCTTCTTTGCTGTTTGCTTTGCTATGATGGCCTGCTGCCTGCTTCTTCTGTCCTGGGAGTAAGAGGTCTGGACTTTGGTCTCTACATCCTGCTTTCTAAAGTTTCTCTAAGGACTTGAGTTGAGCTTGCCTCCTGTTGGAAGTTTCAGGGCGTTCAAAGACTTCACCTGTAGTACCTGGGCTCATCTGCTGAGAGCCCTGCTTGCCAATTCCAATGCCTGTGCCCTTGAAAGTGAGATCCGTGCTACAAGAAGAAACCGATGCCGAGCAACTTCGGAATTGCCTGTCTGCAATTCTGAAGCTGTGCCGCTGCCTGCACCAAAGCCGTGGTCCCCACTTGACGGAATGATCGCGAGTTGCAGTGCAGACTCCAATGACACCACAGCGCCTCCGATGAATCGCCACTGCGGGAGTTTGGAGCACCGCGTCACCGGCGTCTGTGACGCACTGCTCCGACTCCAGCTGTGGCCCAGTGGTTTGACCTCGATGCTTCAAAACCGGGGCCTCGCAGCTTGACTGCCAACTTCATCATCGATACCACACCGCAGTAAGGAACCGAGATACAGCACCTGCAACCTACACATCACCTCCCCTGCGCCTTATCCCCAGGCATTAGCAGCTCAACCACCCTGCCCTGCCGCCAGGAACTGACGCCTAACTTGTTACAGTGACACATCACCTCCTTTGCGCAATGCACCGTCCCTAAGTACCAACGTGCCAGTGACTCAGTACAAGCAGTAAGGAATCAACGCATCACCTACTTTCGCTACACCTCACCTTCCCTGCGCCTCGCATCATTGTTGATTTTTGGACATATCCAAGGTACTGTGCTAGGTTCTGCCTTACTCCTGTATCCAGCCCTCATTCCCTCGCGGACGGACTGTTCCTGAGGATTGGCCCTGGTCAAGCGCAACCCGATAGCTCCAGTCAGAACTATTATTTCTTAAGAACTAGAAATTTGCTTAATATTGAACTCTTCAAAACTTGATTTGTATATGTTGGATTTTTGACGTTTTGGTCTTGTTTGACAGATAAATAGCGGCTATTTGTGGTGTTTTCACTGTGTTAATGTGTGTGCGTGTACAAATACTTTACACATTACCCCAGGGGATAAGCTTGACTGCTCTTGCCAAGCTACCAAGGGAGTGAGCACAGGTTATTCTTAGTGTGTACCTTACTTACCCTGACCAGAGCGAAGGTCCCTACTTGGACAGGGTGTAAATCACTGACAACTATATATATATCATACAAATATCTTTATTATGTAACTATCTGCATTTTATATATAGTAGTTTGTATAACCTTTGTCTATTTTATTGTATAACGGGAAGATGTGGGGTATCTTCGAATGTTATTAAGAGAATGTAGGAGTAGTGTTCCAAGAATGTGGGGAGCGAGGTTCGAGAGAAGGCAGTTAGAAGACTAATGTATCAGAAGGTTCCTGAGCACGTTTGTAGGAAGCTGGCTCTGTATATACTACACCAATGTGAGGTATAGTGTGCACAGAGTCCAGTGGAACCCCAAAGGTAGGCAGAGGTAAAGTTAGATAGAACCTTACTCTCTATTTGTGGTAGTGTGGTCGAGCAGTAAGGCAGTATCAGAGGACAGTGTTAAGCATTTGTTGTACACACTCAGTCAGCAAATGAATTCACACACTCAAAGACTGAACTTCAGACTAATTGTTTTTGTATAAAAATATTCTTTTTGTTATTTTATTTTCTAGAACCAAGCAAGCCTGTCACAGGTAAGCAATAAGTACTTTACAGTAGTAATGCAATTGAAATAGTTTGAATGATAATTGTATATGCACTTTGATTTGATTTACAGTATGGATGCAGAGAAATGCTATACTTAGTAAATGCAGTACATAGACTTGAATAGGCTTTTTAGTAAAATAGCAGGTAAGTAACTTTTGAGATCACTAGGCTTACACAGAGTAGTATACTTAGATACTACTCTGGGACATTTCCTGAAAACAGGTAAGTAAAATCGTTTTTGTTAGATTATGCAATTTTAAACAATTTCTTTAGTTTCTCAAACTCCACACTTAGAAACTTTTCACAGAAAAACAGTCAATGTTATCCTACGGAGGAAAATAGTGTTATCGGTTTTGAGGTAAGTATTTGGTGGTGGGAGTTGAGGTTCTGGGGGTAGACTCAGGGTCCCCCAGGGTCAAGGTTGCACTCTTGTTACACCCTCAGCGGCACTAGGGCGGCCGGGTGCAGAGTGCTGAGGCCCAATATTATCCAATGGGGAATAGGGGGCCTCCGGTTGGTGGCTGCTGGCAAGCAGGCCACTAGGTTGTGGGAGCAAAGCTCAGGGCAAATGGGGAAACAAAGTAGCACCAAAGGTGCACCCTCAGCGGCACTAGGGCGGCCGGGTGCAGAGTGCTGTTTTGACGTCGGACGCCCTGTTGTTTTCAATGGAGAACCTCCGGTTTGGAAAGACACTGCAGGCTTGGGGACGAAGGTCTTCTGGGTGCGACCACCACTTCGAGAGGTAAGTTGGGAAGTTAGGGGTTGGTTAGGCACCGTCGGTCGGTTTGGGCGCACAAGGCCGTGGGGCGTCGGGTGCAGGGGTGCCTTTTGGGGTCGGATCTTCTTACCAGCTCCTGGTCGCGGTAAGGGGGGCCTTCTGAATTTAAGCTGCAGGCATTGGCTGGAGGCTTAAGGCAGGTCAGGGGTCGCCGGATCTCGGGTCAGGATCGCCGGGGTGACCTCCTCGTGGTGTTTGCCCACTCGAGCTCGGGCCGTGGACGGCGGGTGCAGAGTGGGGTGGATTCGCGGTGTCCGGCTGGAGCCAGAGGTTGCAGGTGAACAAATCCGGTGTTCATGGGACACAAAGTCTTTGTGCTTGAAGGCAGGCAGGTCCTCCGGGGTATTTGAGGTTGCTGGATGCAGGACACACCGGGATTTCGCAGGAGCAAGTTCGAGGTGGAGACAGGCCGGTAGGGCTGGGGCCAAGTCAGTGGGCGTCTTCCTCTTGTTAGCTGCTGCACGGCTGTTTGGTCCTTCTTCTTCTTCTTCTTGTTGCAGGTTCTTGTCTTTTGGAAGCAAGGTTCAGGGGTGCCCCTAAATACTAGATTTAGGGGCGTTACAGGTAGGTAAAAGGCAGGGACCAATGGGTCCCTTCCTGGGGTGGGTACACCCCCTATTATGCCACCCTCCAGTGGGAGGTGGGCATGAGCCTGTCCCTGGTTGGCTGAGTCCCCCATCTTCAAGATGGCGTGGACTGAGAGTTGTGCTTCACCTCGCCTCCCCCACCTGTGGGGTGGAGTTGGCAGAGGAGGGCACACCTCTCTTCCTCACTTGTTTTTCCCGCCGGTTCTCCTGCCCAAAGTGGGGGTCAGAACCAGTGGGGACCAGTTGCTGAGAGCAGCAAGTGGCCTGGGGAAGCTCACAAAGGCGGCAAGCCTTTGAAGCTTCCCCTTCGTGAACCCTGCCCATCCTGGGGGAGGAGGCTTGGCACCTCGTCCCAGGATGTGCATTGTTTCAGGCCCCAGAGAGCAGCAGGCTCTCGACCCAGGGGTCCAGAAACATGTCTGGTGGTGGCAGCTGAAAGCAGCCACTCAGCCTGGACACTAGAGGTGGGTTAGTTTTTAGGGGGCATCTCTAAGATGCCCTCTGTGTGCATTTTTCATTAAATCCCACACTGGCATCAGTGTGGGTTTAATGTGCTGAGAAGTTTGATACCAAACTTCTCAGTTTTCAGTGTAGCCATTATGGTGCTGTGGAGTTTGTAATGACAAACTCCCAGCACCATATACTCTTAATGGCAGCACTGCACTTACAATGTCTAAGAATGGACTTAGACACTGTAGGGGTACAGGGCTCATGCACCTGTACCCTCACCACTGGTATAGTGCACCCAGCTAGAGGGGTGACTGATCTATGCCAGGGCCGTGGGTTGTAGGCATGGCACACAGAGATGTGTGCCCTGTCGACTCTTCACTTTGTTCTGCACCAAAACACGCAGCCTGCAAAGGCAGTGTGTGTGTGTAAGGGTACAGGACCTCTAAGGGTGGCACAATAAGTGCTGCAGCCCTTAGAGGCCTTCTCTGGTCACAGTGCCCTGGGTACCTGTGGTACCATTTACCAGGGGCTGACCTGTGGCCAGAGGTGCCAATTGGGTTTAGGCTTCAATGCAGTTTTAGGGAAAGAACATAGGCCCTGGGTACCTGATTAGACTTCAGGTCTAAGCTTAGGGCCCGATTCACAAAGGTAAAGTTAGACCAAAAGTCTAACTTAGACCAAAAGTCTAACTTTACTACTATTCGGTATTCACCAAGGTGTGTTACTACTAGTAACTTTACTACTAATAAACGTTCTAGTAAAGCTACTAGTAAAATTACTTGTAATAAAGTTACTTGGAGAAACGCCATCATTCATGTCAGGTTCACCCGAAGGCACGGCCTTGGTCAAACTGAATGCATTGCAGATAGGACATTCCTTAGTCCTACCTGTAATAACCCAGGACGAGGCACAACCTTAATTTAAATGCTCTCCCTACTACAGGCAAGGCCATACATGGAAGCAGTCTTCATTTAACCTCTTCCTTTTTGAGGCCATTTTCATCCAATACTTTGAGGGGGTTTAGTTGTGGAAAGGGTTACACCCATAAATTCCAATTTCCTCACAGAACATTTCCTCCCAATGCAAGTTGCCCCCACCCGCCCTCTCTGGTGTTTTCAGACAAAAGTTCAAACCTGGTACATGTGATTTCCTTAAATACGCTTTTATATTAAATTACAATTGGCAATTTTGTCTCTGTAGTTTACTTTTTGCTTTGCAGTCTGGCTTAAGTTTAGTCTGCGTTGGGGAATCAAAATATTACATTTTACCATATATTTTACATTATGTCGAAGGATAATACCAAATACTTTGAGGACGCAGAGGCACAGATTTTCAGAGATAACTTGCATACCTTTATTATAGACTCAGTCCTGCAAGAAGTCTCTGACGGTATGCCAAATATTTCAAAGACCCTGGAGGCTTCTATGCGAAAATATTACTGCAAAAATATTATGTTGATACTAAAAAGGGGAAAAGTGCCCTTTACCACAAAAATAAATCTGTCAAATTAAAAATAATAATATGGAGTCCCTGAAAGATAGTGCTCCTCTCCGAGAGGATTCTAATTCAGCAGAAAAATTATTTCTTACCTTTCAGGTGACCCATTTGTGGGATACAGGTGATGACATGGATCAGAATGTCTCTGACAAGAGTGATGAAGATGACCAGGATCCAAAAATTTTCATCTGGCATGGGCACCAAAACAGGAGAGTCCTCCAAGTCATCTAGTAGGATATTGTTGGATTATATGCGTAAACCCATGTTCGACTCTTCATTGATCCACCATTCTAAGTCAACAGTGGTGTCATTCAGAACATGTGACAATTATGTGTCATTATGATTGAGACAATCTTTGGATAAGGTAACATGAAATAGGCTTTGCTCAGAATGCCTTCGTCCATCATTATCTAATAATGTTACAGCCACCCCTTCAATTGGTCCAAACATGTTGCTTTTCTTCACAAAATTTGAGAAGGAACCCAAAAAAGGAGTAGATATGACCTTGACAAGTTGTCAGGATATAATTCTACATTTAGCAGGTTCTTTAACAAGAATTCTGTATTTGGCTGAGGAAGCAAAATTGGAAGGCATTCAGGTAGACCCTTCTACATTATCTAATTGGGCACAAAGAACGATTTGCATTTTAGGAAATGCAAATGCAGCTATTTCCCTGGAACTCCATAAAAGCCTACTTTTAAAAATAGACTCTAACTTGGACATGTTCTTCTTGAAGGAAGAAGGCCAACAGGCGAATGCCCTCCTTTTGGTGATTTTTTAATTAAAGAAATTTGTAAATATGTAGTGATGTAAGTAAGTAAAGCCCAGTTTTTTTTTTAGGAAAATGTTTTGATCCAGAGTTTTTGGCAGAGCCATTAAAAGTAGGAGTCACGTTGCCGGCCGATACATCTCGTGAGCAAACAATTGCTTAAGAGACTCCTTCTGATCCCACCAGGACTATAAACCTTAATATTACCCACAAATGAACAGATGTTTCAGGAACAAAGGTTATTGCCACAGAGTGTCGTACAGTTCATACTTTCTCAGTAAAACTGCGTTTGTTAGATAATATAAAAGTCAAAACTGTGCAAGACTAATTCCTCGCACACCATCAGGATATGTTGGCCTAAATTCTGCTAGCTCACAGTGCACCATCTGTACTCCTAACATTGTATGGTAACAGGTGGAATGTGCAACTCCAGAACATGACAGTCCTGTCTTCCCAAGGAAATCTTGGAAACAGATCTAGAACTCCTTTGCTTTGGTAACTCATGCTTACCCAAAGAGATGCACAAGAAATACACATGTCGTTTCAATATTTATTGAAGCAATATGATTCTTGTGTGAAATACGTGTGCTGAAATTATTAATAGAAGGAAACAAAGTGAAGTAATCAGCTTCACGAAAATGGAAAAGACAATGAACAATTCAACCATTGTGCTGTTACATAAATAATATGCTCGCACATGAGTACTGTTATATTTTTGTGCTGCTACCTAACACTACCTATCCTAGTGTGTCTAGGGTGGGTGAATCTGCCAAAATCACTGTAGGGTGATCTAACTCCCCCGTTACCTGTGGGTAAGTGTCATCACAGAGCCCGTCTTCATGGATAGCTGGGCCTCATCCCTCGCAGGAGGTAAACAGGAATCAGCTGGGCTGGAATTCTGGCACGGGCCGACCTCAATAGTGTCAGCGAAAAGCTCCTCTGCCTAACAGACAAGAGCTGTTGTTTATATAATGCTCTTAACTCATGTAATCATGCCGAAACCACCCTCAGGCTGCTATTGTTGCTTCTTTTGTGATAGCTCTGTCGCCGAGCGGACAATAACAAACAACAGCATTTTGCACAGTGAACTTAGCCATTATACAGAATGTTCAGGGCACTCGATAATATGCCTACGAAGAAGTGTAAATGTAAGCAAAGCCATTTCAGAGAATATTATTCTACACAGGCACACAAGCAAATGTGTGTCAAATGTCAGCGTTTAAGAAAAGTTGGCAACTTTAGAACGAGAGCATGTAAAATGGTGGTGTACCTACTCGGGCCTAATTTGACAACATGACAAGAGAGGTCAAAATTCAGGTAAGAACTTTCAGTTTTTATATTGACTCTTTCCACTGCTTTTTGAATGACAGTGCACATTTTTTAACCATCATGCTTTTGCCTTCTTCGAACGTCACTGGATCAGAGATGATTCATTTTATTCTCAATAGTTGAGAAAAAGGTATATGTGTTTTCAATTAATTCTGGTGGAACTATTGTAGTGCAAAAGATTATTGCGATCTGTGGACTTCGTGTATATTTTGTATCCAATCTATTATTTTTAAGGGAAATTTCAACATCCAAGAAGGATATGCTTTTTTCACTGATTTCATGAGTGAAACCTATGCGATCATTGATGGTATTGGGTTTTTCTATGGCCATTAGGAGATCCTCTTATGAGCCTTTCCACAGGGTGAAGATCTCATCTATGTATCAAAAGTAAGCAATGTGATATTCTGCCTCAATTGGTTAAAAAGGATGTTATCTTGTTCAAATTTGTACATAAACAGATTTGCATAGCAAGGAGCTGCACAATTGCCCATTGATGTCCCTGCACATTGAAAGTAATACTCATTTTTCCATGTGAGGTAGCTGTGGTAAAGGGTGAATTGTAACAATTCCAACAGGAAAACCTTTAGATCTACATCCATGTTGGTATCCAACAGACTGTGTTCAACAGCTTTGATTCCCAAATCCCCTTGAAAAGAATACATTGAATACAAACATATATGTGAAGTATCACAATAATCTTGTCCACCAGAATTCATTGAAAACACATCTAAATTTTTCTCAACTACTGAGAATAAAATGTGTGAATCACTTTTTGTGTCAATATACTTTTTGAGATTTGAGATTTCATGGTACCATTCATAATTGTCTAGGGGTCAAACAGTTGTATTCTCATATACATAAGCTACACGCATTGGAGTTTACAGGCACATTCATGCACGATTGGACATTAACAGATTACAACTCCTGTTTGCAATACCATGTATCAACATATTGGGACATATGCCACTTTCTCCTTGGTTTAGAGAAGTATTAGCGGCCACTTGGTTTTATGGTTTCACCCATTTATTTTATTTTCTTTTACTTTTGAGACCTCACAGCACAGAAGAAAATGGTTTTGTATAAGATCACCGCAGAGCCATCCCATCGGGTTCATGTAATCTTATTTTATGTTTTAGCGTCCATTTGGTTTAACTTTTAAGATTTCCCTCAGAGGGTATTCGTTTTTTATTGAATCACCGCATAGCTATTCCATCGGGTTCCCACATTTTATTTTATGTTTTGGTGCTGTGAGTTGTTATATTTATGGTCCTTCTGAGATATTAATCAGCAGAGCCAAAGGGTTTTAAGCTAATTGGCATTCCAGTTTTTTTCCCCCGGATGACACAATAGCACAGATCGCAATGAGCAATATCGGAAAATATGGCACCTGTTTCCAATGGGTAAGCGCTGTGCATCCTGCACCGCTATTATGAGCAGAGGGTTAGTCCTTTCTCTATGAATAGCATAGGAGGACCATTTATGGTGAACAACATGGCGCTCACTATGAACATCGAAGGAACCACACCAAGCATAGAATTAAAAATATTCCAACATTTGTGACAAGAATTTTCAATTCTATTAAGGACACGGAGGCGAGGATTATGCTTCTCTTTCTTTTACTACTTTTTTACAGCAGTCAATCAGAATAAACTTAGCAATAAAAAAACTACATTTCCCATGAGACCTAACTCTCACATGACTAAACATAGAGACACTGCCTTATATAATCCCCCATAATGTAAGATCATCCTCTTTCTTTGCATAGAGACAAGAAACAGTTAATGCAGATCGAAATCCAGCAAATTCGGGTTACACCCAAAGTTCAGGACCCTGTAACGACAGGGCATCAATCTTCTGGAGCATCAAACTTGAGACCCAACCTGGGCCAACAGCAGAACTCGGTCCAACAGGAGCCGACGACCTTTTGGTAAACACCTTGAACTTTTCCATCAGAAACCAATTCTTCACCGACCAGGCAATTTGAAATTTCTCGATAAGGCTGTTGATCCAACCATCACTTGCCATCAGCTCCTAACAGAGAGAAAAAGAATCAAGACGTAAAACTGACCTCACCCAAAACATTCCATATCAAGAGAGTCATAACGGCGGGAAACATGAAATGGCAGATCAATAATTATCAACTGTAATTCACAATATACTATACAATATTCAAGAATAATAAATTAATATAAATTAATAATACAGTCTCATGGGTGGGATAATCCTCGCCTCCGGGTCCTTAATAGAATTGAAAATTCTTCTAAAAAAATGTTGGAAAATTTTGAATTTTATGTCAGAACCGGAGGCTCCGATTATGCTTGTTTAAAGCTCGGCCACCACAATAGAAGCCACATCTACAATAGGTTTACAATAGAATGATTTAAATGTAGATGTAAATTTTAGAATGTCAGTTAAACTAGAACCTAATGCAAATGATTTATTAGCCATCGCACCACGCGCCGAGTGAGCCCTAAAAATGGGCACATCAATACCAGCTTCGCTCATCAGCCAACGTACCCATCTCGCCAGAGTGGCAGAGGTAACTGGGCGAAAGGGTTTCTGCAATGCAATGAGCAGTTGGCCTCTCATGTCAGAATGGAATTCTGCAGTACTTACCTCATACGCTTTCAAACATCTCACCACACAAAGCTTGTGATTATCTGGGAAAGCGGGATAAGAAAATGTATGACGAATTAAATTTGGTGTGTTGAGAAATCGAGAATGTAACCCCTTCTGGGGAAAAAATCTGTCCTGCAAGATCCAATGCTCGGACGTCCAACACCCGTTTACAAGATATGAGATACAGTAGCATAGTCAGCTTGGCTGATAACTGCTTATGGGACAGATATTTGTTGTCGGGCCACAATTCTAAAAATCTCAGGACCACCGACACATCCCACAAAACAGAATACTTGAGAAGAGGAGGGCGAACCATGCGTATGCCCCTCAACAGTTTAAACCCATGGGATGTTCTCCTATTCGTTTACCATCAACCGGACTATGTCCCGCCGAAATGACTGAGCGAAAATTATTAACCGTTCTGTACGCCATACCTGCCGCAGCTAGGAAAGACAAGAAGTTTATCACCAGACAGACATCTGCTCCAACAGGATCGGCACCCCGTTCACGGCACCGGCCACACCAATGTTTCCAATCGGAAGTCTATCGCTTGTGACTGCTGGAGGACCAGGCCTGACTTATGAAGTCATTAGCCCCTTTCGAAAGTCCTTGGACTAACCATCTGTCCCTGTAACCCTCCAAGCTACCAGAGAGAGGTGCTGAGACAATATCAGAGGGTGGGGGGAACCCGCTGGATCCAGAAGGAGATTCCAACAAAACTAAATCAGAATCAGATTTGCACAGGTCATTTCTAGTAGAACCGGGAACCACGACTGTGCTCTCCAAAAGGGGGTCACTAGCACCAGTTCTGCACGTTGACGGCGCAGCTGAGTTAGCACCCTGGGGATTAATAAGAACAGGGGAAAGGCGTAGCACAGATTGGGAGTCTAGTCCTGAAGGAAAGCATCCGTGGCTTGGGCTTCCGGAGCTGGGCGCCAACTGAAGAATGTTGGAAGATGGCAATTGAGTCGAGACGCAAAGAGGTCTATCGAACAAGGGCCCCATAACCGATTCAGTGCCTGGAAGACCCTTGGATGTAGCCTCCAGTCGCTGAAATCTCAGAGATGCTGGAATTGCCAATCCGCTACAGTATTGCTCCAGCCCGGAAGGTATTCCCCTATCACCGATATCCGAGGCTGAAAGCAGAAATGCCAGAAATTCTTGGCAATCTCCGCCAGAATGCGGGATTTCGTCCCGCACAGTTTGTTCATGTAGCGTACCGCTTAAATGTTGTCCAAACAAAGAAGAATGCAACAATCCGACTTCTCCGGAGAAAGACTGCGAATCGCAAAGGATCTTGCTAGGAGCTCCAACCAATTGATGTGGAGGGACAGTTCCTCCTGGGACCAATGCCCCCCTGTGGAAATCGGGCCGCATTGTGCTCCCCAGCCCTAATGGCTGGCTTCAGATTCGATCACAATCTCTGGAGTTGAGCCAAATATCGCCTTACCATTCCAGCCACCACGACATCTCCGACCTCGCTTCCTCTGAAAGGGGAATCTGGTCGGCATAGGAGAAGCCTTTCCAGAGATGTCAAATTTTGAGCCTCTGAATTGCTCGGTAGTGCAGTGGACCGGGAAAGATGGCCTGTATCGACGAGGCTAATAGACCCACCATACGAGCAATCGACCTCAGGGATACAGTCTGCTTTTTCAGAATCGATTTCAGCTCCTTCCTGATGTTCCTGACTTTTTGAGGAGGAAGGATCAGTTGGCACAAGAGAGAATCTACTTGAAACCCCAGGAATTCTATGCGTTGGGACGGGGATAGGCTCGATTTCTAAGAGTTCACTATGAAGCCCAGATCATGGAGAAAGGAGATAGTTCACTCCAGGTGAGTGATAACTAGTTGAGGACACTGCACCAAGAGGATGATGTCATCTAGATAAATAATCGGATGCACCCCTCTTGCTATCAGGGACTCTACTACCGGTCGAAGGAGCTTTGTAAAGCACCAAGGGGTGAAGGAGAGGCCGAAGGGAAGTACCCTGTACTCGTAACAAATGCCTTGCCAAAGGAATTGTAGAAAGCGTCTGTGGGGCGGAAAGATGAGGACGGAAAGGTAAGGGTCCTTCAAATCTAGGCGAACCATCCAATCTCCTTCCTGAAGAATGTCCCATAGAAGATGGATGCCCTCCATCTTGAAGTGGCGGTACACCACCCAGCCATTGAAATCTTTGAGATTCAGCACTAAGCGAGAACCGCCCCCTTCTTTTCCACCAAGAAAATGCAGCAGAGAAACCCTTGTGGGTGAGGACTTGAAACCACTATGGCCCCTTTCTGAAGAAGGGAGCGAACCTCGGAGGAGATAAAATCTTGCTCTTGACGGGAAAGAAACATCTCTGGAGGAGGGGAGCTTTGCCTGGGGGAACTGTGGAGTTCTAGCTTGTAACCCTGGACTGTCTTCAGAACCCACGCACCCACTTGAAGCCTGACCCCCTAATACCACTTCTGAAAACAGAATTAATCTCACCTGTGGTACCAGAGTCCTGGGAGGCACCCTGAGAGCCTTTGTAGCTTCCTCTCCTGAAGCGATTCCTATTGGATTTTCGAAAGGGTAGATGGCGAGATTGTTGGGGTCCTGATAACCCTACGATGTTGATGATAGAACCCTCTCTGTGGGCTTTGCTGGTACCCCGGCCGAACGTGCACCCTCGAAAATGTCTGGCCCTGCCAATAACCTGTCTAAAGACTTTGCGGAGGGACCCTTGAGCCTTGTCCAGGCTATTAAAGGTTGCCACAAACTTGGACAGTTCCTTGAGTACTGGTTGGCCAAATAATAGGCCTTGCTCTATGGGACCTGCCTCTGAAGACACAAGCTCAGTAAACTTGGGGTCCAGCTTCAAAAGGATGGTTTTCGTCTGGATCAATCGATATAGCAGACTCCTTTGTCCGAAAGCCCAACTCCAAGATCTTATTTAGGGGCCCACTCCTGCCAAGAAGTTTGTCCTGGCAGGAGCGCCAGGCCCTCTCGATCCCTTTCTTCAGGTCCTTTAAGTATTTCTTAAGATAAGTAATGATCGTGGGATCTACCTCTGGAGTTTCCGCTACCTTTCCTTGGAGCTCTGACCTCGGGCACTCGGAATACAGCCTAGCGCGTACGTCTTTATCAAAGGCCTGGTGCAAATGAGCCTGCACATAAACGGCCACTTCCTGGGGGGGGAAGCCACGCTGTGGATTTAGGGTGGACAATTTCCAAGGGCTCAATGGTAAGCAACTTATGCTGCGAGGTGTGATCGTCATGGCACTCTTTTCTTTTGCGTTTACTGGGCATGGGCACCTCCTCCTGATCCAAGCTCTTATAAGAGGGGGAGCTGGAGTTGTCCTCCTGAAGAGGGTCAGGAGTTTGGACCTCTGAGGATGCACCATAATCATGATCAGTGCCCAGAATGCTGGCTAAGGGAGCAAAATCAAAATATATATTGATAGAATGATACAAAATGGAGGTAGGGCCTGAACGACATTCTAGGCAAAGCCTATGAAATATTTTCCAACCCTGTGGTTATCTCTGCCATTGAGCATCTGCTGGGAGCAAGACACGAGGGCCTGGGACTAATCAAGGAGATTATACACGTCCTTGCACGTTCTATTCAAGTCTTCACGGTTGGAGACAGCAAAAATGGCCACCGCGCATGCACGGTGCCGCCCAATGTGACGAGATGAAAAGAGGATTGCACGTCAGGCAGACACGCATCCTTGCTCACTTCTCCCACTCCAGACAGTGAAGACGCGGACGCCAGGCGCCCTGTTGGGAGGCAACGCGCTCCCCCAACAATGCAGTGCTGCAAAACAGAAAACTAAAAACTCGCATATACGCGCTCCAGGAGGTAGTAACCTGACCACCGTGGAGCACTCGCTTAATTATCAAACAACGCTGCAGGACCACGACGGTCCACGCCCAAATACCAAAGCGTATCCACAACAGTAAACCATGCGAGCACGCTAAACTATCATAAGCAATGAACAGTGACACCAAAGGTAAAGGAGATGCACTTAACTGGCTGCAAAGCAGCAAAGAAAGAGGATGATCTTACGTTATGAGGGATTATATAGAGCAGTGTCTCTATGGTTAGTCCTGTGAGAGTAAGGTCTCATGGGAAATGTATTGTAAAGTTTATTCTGATTGGCTGCAGTAAAAAAGTAGTAAAAGAAAGAGAATCATAATCGGAGCCTCCGGTCCTGACATTTGAATTCCAGGTCCAGCGGTAAAAGTTTACCGTCAGTGCATTGAATCTATTGGGGATTGCTTTTAGGTTGTGGATGAGTATCACAGATGACACATGGGGCTAGGTTAGGGTTTGTTGACCAAGCCGTTTATTTTTTTTCTGGCCGTTAAATTGTTATGACCGTTTCTTTCATTTCTCCGTTATTATAAATTCTTGAGGGATAACGGGATTTACAGATTTTTTTCACTATTTGATCGAGGCAAGCACTAAAATTACATTTCATGTTGCTTAACAACAAACAATGGGTGATTGTATAGGAGTTTATAGAGTTGTGACACGGTCCTTCACATCCACACAATTATGTGCACCAACGGTTCCTCGTTTATAACCTTGACCAATATTAGCTGCCCACACTAGCTCGTTTGTACAATCCCGCATCTTATAGATGGGGCATATCCCATACCCAGAGAGGTGAGCAATCGAGAGGAGACATATTTTCAGGATGCATACCCACTGAATACCCTGTATATGAGAGTCAACACCCATGGGGTGGGTAAACGTATAATGCATAGCATCCTTACCAGAATTATGCAACCCAGTTTCTTTGTTGTATAATGTTTATGATGATAACAAAGATTTAGTTTTTGCTATATAATTATACATTGATCCGGTATTTGATTTGGTTTATCATATTTTTCTTTATAGAGATATTATCCCCTGATAAAGGGCATGCAGCCTGAAATGCATAGGGATTTGTGACCTATTTCCTCATGGATGGTTTAACCACAATGTGGAGATGAAATGAAGAAATTATGAAGGAATAAAAAATATCAATAAGCCAAAACAGCAGTCTAAGAGCTTCATTGACATTCAGATGAGCACTATCCAAATGTGAATTGGAGCAAGGAACTTGGTGAACAAATTGACTAAGTATTGGTGAAATGATGCGGTAACCCCATTCGGGGCAGACAGTAGTGTGGAAAGGGGAGGCTGTTCCCAACGGGGGAGAGTGCAAACAGGCCTTTGTTCACACACTCGTACGGTCAAGAGGTGATGGCTTTCCGCACCCAATGAACTTGACTAATAGTAGATTATTGTAGGAAGCTGGCTCTGTATATACTATACCAAAGTGAGGTATAGTGTGCACAGAGTCCAGTGGAACCCAAAATGTAGGCAGAGGTAAAGTAGATAGCACCTCACTCTTTATTTGTGGTAGTGTGGTCGAGCAGTAAGGCTTTATCAGAGGACAGTGTTAAGCATTTGTTGTACACACTCAGTCAGCAAATGAATTCACACACTCAAAGACTGAACTTCAGACCAATTGTTTTTGTATAAAAATATTCTTTTAGTTATTTTATTTCCTAGAACCAAGCAAGCCTGGCACAGGTGGGTGATACATACTTTGCAGTAAATATATAGGTGTAATACAGTTTGGATTGTTATTGTATATGCACTTTGTTTTGATTTACAGTATTGTTACTGAGAAATGCAATGCTTTGTAAATACAGTACATATACTTTGAATGGGCTTTTTAGGAAAATGACCAGTACATTACTTTCAGATTACTTTTCTTACACAGTGTAGTATACCTGGATACTACACTGGGACATTTCCTGTAAACAGGTAAGTCAAAGCGTTTTGGTTATTTAGTACAATTTTAAAAAATTTCTTTAGGTTTTCCAACTCCACACTTAGAAACTTTTCATAGCAAAACAGTCAATGTTATCCTTCGGAGGAAAATAGTGTTATCGGTTTAAAGGTAAGTACTTTGTGGTGGGAGTTGGTATTCTGGGGTTAGACTCAGGGGTCCCCCAGGTTCAAGGATGCACTCTTGTTACACCCTCAGCGGCACTAGGGCGGCCGAGTGCAGAGTGCTGAGGCCCAATGTTATCCAATGGGGGATAGGGGGCCTCGGGTTGGTGGCTGCTGACGAGCAGGCCACTGGGTCGTGGGAGCAAAGCTCCTGGACTTAAGCTCATGGCAAATGGGGGTTTAGGCCAGCACAAAAGATGCACCCTCAGCGGCACTGGGGCGGCCGGGTGCAGAGTGCTGTTTTGGTGTCAGAAGCCCTGTAGCTTTCAATGGGGAGTCTCCAGGTTGGCAAAAGCACTGCAGGCTCAGGGACGAAGGTCTTCTGGGTGCGACCACCACTTGGAGAGGTAAGTTGGGATCTTTGGGGTTGGTTAGGCACCATCGGTTGGGCCACCCAAGGCCGTGGGGCGTCGGGTGCAGGGGTGCCTTTTAGGGTCGGATCTTCTTACCAGCTCCTGGTCGCGGTTGGTGGGACCTTCCGGTTTGAGGCTGCAGGCATCGGCTAGAGGCTTGAGGCAGGTCAGGGGTCGCTGTATCTAGGGTCAGGATCGCCGGGGAGACCTCCTCTTGGTGTTGGGCCACTCGAACTCGGGCCGTGGGTGTCGGGTGCAGAGTGGTGCAGACCCGCGGATCCTAGCGGAACTGGAGTCTGTTGTTTGAACAAATCCGGTGTGCACAGGAGACAGAGTCTTTGGGATTGAAGGCAGGCAGGTCCTCCGTGTTTCTTGAGGTTGCTGGCTGCAGGACACACCGGGATTTCGCTGGAGCAGGTTCGAGGTGGGGACAGGCCGGTGGGGCTGGGGCCAAGTCAGTGGTCGTCCTCCTCTTGTTAGCTTCGGCACGGCTGTTCGGTCCTTCTTCTTCTTTTCTTCTTGCAGATTCTTGTCTGAGGAAGCAAGGTTTAGGGGTGTCCCTAAATACTAGATTTAGGGGCGTTACAGGTAGGTAAAAAGGTTGGGACCAATAGGTCCCTTCCCTGGGGTGGGTACACTCCCATTATACCACCCTCCAGTGGGAGGGGGGCATAAGCTTTTCCCTGGTTGGCTGGGTCCCCCCATCTGCAAGATGGCGGGGACTGAGAGTTGTGCTTCACCTCGCCTCCCCCACTTGAGGGGTGGAGTTGGCAGAGGTGGGCACACCTCTCTTCCTCACTTGTTTTTCCCGCCGGTTCTCCCGCCCAAAGTGGGGATCAGAACCAGTGGGGACCAGTTGCTGAAAGCAGCAAGTGGCCTGGGGAAGCTCACAAAGGCGGCAAGCCTTTGAAGCTTCCCCTTTGTGAACCCTGCCCATCCTGGGGGAGGAGGCTTGGCACCTCGTCCCAGGATGTGCATTGTTTCAGGCCCCCGAGAGCAGCAGGCTCTTGACCCAGGGGTCCAGAAACATGTCTGGTGGTGGCAGCTGAAAGCACCCACTCAGCCTGGACACTAGTGGTAGGTCGTTTTTCAGGGGGCATCTCTAAGATGCCCTCTGTGTGCATTTTTCATTAAATCCCACACTGGCATCAGTGTGGGTTTAATGTGCTGAGACGTTTGATACCAAACTTCTCAGTTTTCAGTGTAGCCATTATGGTGCTGTGGAGTTCGTAATGACAAACTCCCAGCACCATATACTCTTAATGGCAACACTGCACTTACAATGTCTAAGAATGGACTTAGACACTGTAGGGGTACAGGGCTCATGCACCTGTACCCTCACCACTGGTATAGTGCACCCAGCTAGAGGGGTGACTGATCTATGCCAAGGCAGTGGGTTGTAGGCATGGCACACAGGGATGTGTGCCATGTCGACTCTTCACTTTGTCTGCACCAAAACACACAGCCTGCAAAGGCAGTGTGTGAGTGTCATGGTACAGGGCCTCTAAGGCTGGCACAATAAATGCTGCAGCCCTTAGAGGTCTTGTCTGGTCACACTGCCCTGGGTACCTGTGGTACCATTTACCAGGGGCTGACCTGTGGCCAGAGATGCCAATTGGGTTTAGGCTTCAATGCAGTTTTAGGGAAAGGACATAGGCCCTGGGTACCTGTTTGGCAGGTGCCCAGGGCACACTCAGTCAAAGTACATCAGCAATTCAGCAAAAAGTGGGGGCAACCATGCAGAAAGAGGGCACTTTCTCACAATTATTTATATTGACATACAAGAGTGCATCGTCAATTCTTCTTTTTTACTAGGGTTACCACCTCACATGGGGTGTTAATCTAGACAGTGACTGTAAAAACTCTAGACATAGGGTCAAATTTACAGAAAAAAATTCTGAACATGTGGTCAATTTAACAGACGCACTTGAATACCTGTCAGCGCGCGCGCATTTGGTGGGTGTCTTCATCTTGGTACTTTAATTCAGCCGCCTGACAAAGAAATGGCTCGGTAGACTTTAATGTGGTCATGTGCTTTATAAACCTACATTGCCCTACAAGGAGTGTTTATTCTTTATTCACATTAATGAGATCACCCTCTTAATTGCCTTTTTTAGTCAAATGGTTGATAGGTTAGAAACCTGAGAAGGCCAAGAAATCATATCAAATAAATCAATATATTTCAGACATTACTGAGAGCAAAAACCAACTTATGTTGTCTTCTGTTTGTATATGTGTAGAAGTGTTGAGCTAACAATAAAATGCAAATAGTTAAATAATTTGAATTGATAGTTTAAAAAAGTGGTAAAATATGTACTCCATGCAAAATTCAACAGCTGACACAACCAGTAAATAAAAGAGAGTGTATTCACAGCATTCTACTCCTTAGATGTTTGCGATGGGTGATCCCAGTGAAGCATGCCTCAAACTATGAGTCTCCAAAAAGGGTGAAGTCAGTTGTTTTTGTAGATGACCCAATTGAAGCATACCTCTAAAACTAAGAAGCCTCCATGAATGATGGAAGCATGTCTTTATCATGAGTGAACTTATTAAAGCATACCTATCATCCTGAGGAGCGCTGGCTGTAGCAAGACGTGTGATCAAAGTGGAAATGCCAGGCGAGGCTTTACACGACAGATCTTAGGATAAAACTACTCCATAGTATGTACTAAAGCAAACCCATGGATTGAAGGCTTGTATGTCAGGGCATGGGAATCTCTGCCTAACTACTAGTCCCTGAAAGCCCTTCATTCATATTTGACAAGTTTTTTGGGTGGCAGGCGTGGGAGATGACTCATTTGTTCCCCCTATGCTTCCCCTTATGTGGAATTGGTCATTTGCACTGTTTTCATTCTCAGCATTGTGATGCTCTTCTAGAGTTTAAGATGAAACCTGTTTTTATTTAGAACATAATATGGATGATGATCCAAAGTGCTTGAAACAATTTACACATATTGACTGATAACACAATTTGTTGAAATCTCTCACTTGGCAGACCTAGGCCTCTGGCTTGAGGCTAGCTTGACCTTTCAGTGGCTCACCCACCTCTATTGTTGCTAAGACCTCAAATGGAGAGGAGGGAAAAGAAAAGCATCTTCTTACGGGTTTCAAATGGAAAAAGCAGAATTTGGTCAAACTCAGCTTGCTCTAGGAATGGTGCTCAAGTTCCGGACTCTCTGAACAGGTTTGAAACATTCATCCAGTGATAGTGGCCAGGATTGACTGTCCCAGGAGGTAAGTTTGTTATGCTTTTTAGACTTGAAGGGATTTAATTTCAAAATGTTCCTAGACATCAATGATTGAGTTGCCTCATGGGCTGCTGGGAAGTTAGTGGCTGACTCACTGCTGGTGCTGCAAAGATTGAAGATGAGTTAGGTGTTCTCAGCTTAATAATTTATGTGAAACGTCTGAAACCCGTCAGCTTAGTGGCATAAATAAAGATTAAGTAACATAGGGGAAATAATTGACTCTAGTGGGATGCCCGACAGTAAGGGTTTAGGAGAGGAGAAGAAGAAACCTAGTTAAATGATTTGTTTCCCACAAGTAAAAATTTAAGGAATCCATGCCATCTCATGTCTCACAGTTGATTAGGTGACTAAGTGGTGTAGTAGATTGTTATGGTTGATGGTTTAGAAGGGGGTGGAGAGATCCTTAAGAACTAGGACTCCTGCTTTGCATCTATCCACCGTTATTGTAAAATCATCTGTCACAGAAAGTACAACCAACTCTGCAATCAGACCTCGACTGAAACGTGCTTGCATGGGGTTAACTACCTCACCTGGTATGTTTTGTAATTAGAGGAACGTTTTTCCTTTAGTTTTGAGATATAAGGTATTAAAAATAGGTTTCTAATTAACAAGGTCAGTAGGATATAGTGTGGCTTTTTCTTAATAGAAATCATATGAAAGCTTGTTTGAAGTTTCCAGTGATAGGGCCTTGGGAGAGAGATTTGTTTATTACCTCTGTTAAATATGGTGCAACTTATTCTTTGTTTTCCAGTACAAACCTGGTATTAGATCTTCAGGAGACCCTGCTGTTGGCTGTCAAGTGTTCACAGCCCTTGTGAGCGATTGGGTTGTTCTTTGTGGGGGATCTGAGCCCTTCTCAAGCAACAGTTCAACCTGTCAGGGTGAACCACAAAAGTCACTAAATTAACTTGTGCTCTGGTAGCTTGGCAAAAAGACAGTTAGATTTAACTTAGAGGTAATGTGTAAAGTATTTATGCAGCACACAAACAGTGATAACGTGAAAACACAGCACAATAAAAAATCCCATATGAGAGGCAGGCCTCACAGCAGTGAAAAACAAATGTGTGGGTTTTTCACTACCAGGACATGTAAAACTTAAAAGTACATGTCTATCATTTTGATTACAATGCTCCCTGCCCTGTGGGCTGTCAAGGGCCTACTTTTCGGGGTGACATATGTATTAAAAAGGGAGTTTAAGGTTTGGCAGGGGGTTAATTTTCCAAGTCAAATTGACAGATGAAAACTGCCAACAGACTGCAATAGCAGGCCTGAGACATGTTTAAAAGGCTACTTAAGTGGGTGGTTTAATAAATGCTGCAGCCCCACTAGTAGCTTTTAATTTACAGGCCCTGTGTACATGTTGTATCACTTTACTAGGAACTCATAAGTAAATTAAGTATGCCAATCAGATGGAAGCCAATTTGACCATGTTTTAGGGCATGAGCACAAGCACTTTAGCACTGGTTGGCAGTGGTAAAGTGCACAGAGTCCCAAGGACAACAAAAACAAAACAGAACAATAGGAGGGTTGAAGGCAAAAATGTCTGAGGGAAGACCACCCTAAGGCTGGCAAGTCTAACATCCCTTATTTTGTAGGAGCTTGAATTCTTTAAGCTGTGGCAGCAAGCTACAGAGCTTACTTTAGTTGTTGTCTCTAGCCAAACTAAGCTTTCACTGCAGACCACACACCAACATTTTATTACACCATTCACACTCAGCTTTCCACTCTCAGCATTCCAGACATCAGAGCAGACATACACGGAATGGTACCTCACGTAACACACAGGATACTACTCACATGCCTTCCTTACAGACATTTCCTTGAATATAAATTACAGGAACAATCATTCACAGCTACTCAATTTCCAACAAGCCTAGCTTACATATTCACCCAACAACAACCTGTTAAAATCTCTAATACCTAAGACATGAGGCCCCCCCATACCTCATGTCAAACAAAGAAAGAAGACAACAACCAGCATGCACGGCTTGTAACCTCCTCAGACATGAAGCCTTACCAACACATATCTGCACTCCACAATGACACCATACAACATTTGTGCATGCACGACGTAGTCATTGACTCCCAGTCAAGTGACAGCCAAGGCACGGATCCAACCTCCTTCGACAAAGGGTTTCCCCGTCATTCCTAAGTCTATATATTCAGGTCCCAAAACAAAACACAAACAGAAAGTTCATCCATACATCACGTCAACTGAAAATTCCATTGACTGGACTCCAACACTAAATCTGTTAGCACAACTACAATCATATAAAATGCCCCTAGACATTCACCTCACCATATTAAACTACACAGAACTGCAAACTCTCACACCTTCTCCATCTTCCACATGCAACACACATATCCCCACAAAAATAACATAATGCACTACACACTAGCACATATAAGGGCAGGCCAGCACGCCAACACCCCTCCCATGCCTAGTCATACTAGCTTACCAAACTAACATGACCATGTGCCAGGCTGAAGAAAGCACTCAGTACTACATCCGCTGGAAACTGCATAAGAAAAAGCTGGAAAGTCTTTTGAACACAATAATAATTATGATGATGAGGGGTTTTATAAAGCACATCTGTTACCCTAAACAAGGGTGTCCTGGTGCTGCTATATTTCTAAACAGACACATACAGAAATTATTGAAATAGCCGTCTTTTCAAACCTTTGCAGAACTGTAAATAATTCTTCTTCTTTCTTAGATAGGAGAGGAAGGCATTCCACATTTTGGGGGCCAGAAAAGAAAAACTATACTTCATTTCTCAACATCTTATTCGGGAAAGGGATAATAAAGAAGGCCTTTGCAGACCACAGAGTTCAACGAGGTAGATAGGTCTGAAATGTTTCAGTTATGATTTCTGGGTCCAGTTTGTTTTAAACTGCATTCTTTTAGCAATATCGGATTAGGGCTTCGGGTGGGCTCATTGTGTTTCATGCCCGCAAGCAGTCTAGCAGCCAAATTTTGAATTCTCTGCAAGCATGTTATTGCATTAGTTGGAAGTCTCAGATACAATACATAGCTGTAGTCCAGTCACAATGGAATGATCACCTGGACTACCTTCTTAAGAATCTGTTTAGGCAACATTGGAAGTTCTTTACATAGCATCCTTAAATATAGTTAACAGGATGACAAAACCATATTTATTTCTTTATCCAAATTCAGGTTATTATCAATCATTACTCCCATGTTCTTTACTGCTCCTACTGGGGTAGGCGGTCACCCAAAACAGTGGGCAACCAATTTACTAGTGATTGCTAATTGACAAAAGCACAGCAATTCCGTCTAGTCACTTTTCAATTTTAATGCATTGGAACTCATCAATTATATCACCGAAGAGAGACAGTCATGCAGATTTGAGGCAGTTCGAATTTCATCCACAACTGAGACAACAAATTGAGTATCATCTGCATATGACATGAGACATAATGCTGCTAATGTATACTGAACAAAGTAGGGCTCAATATAAATCCTTGGGGCACCCTCCACATGAATGTTTTTTTACTAAAGGCGAAAGACGCCATTCTCACTTTTTGAGACTGGTGTGACAAAAAAGACAAAAACAAATCCAAGGTTTTGCCTTACACTCCTGATGTCTGTAATCTCTGGAGTAAAACACTGTGGGAGACCATATCAAATGCAGTACTGAGATCCAAGAGGACCCGTGCTCCATTACCTCCTCCGTCGAATAATATTCAATAATATCCTGATATTGTCCAAGATTGATACCAAAGTGGTCTCTGTAGAGTGCACAAGCTTCAAACCTACTTGAAACCTGTATCTTGTTAGCCTCCAATGATTTTTCAGCTGTCTGTCATTGTCTTTCTATTATTTTGGCAATAAAAGGCAGTTTCAAAATGGGTCTATAATTTGACAGTTCCCCTGGATCTAGTATGGGTTTATTTATGATAGGCCGAATTTGAGCATTATGTTCACCGTGGAGGGCAAATTACACAGCTCAGTAATGACCGGAGCTAAGACATCCACCGCAAAATGATTCAGGAGGCAGGACATGGATCTAAAGAGGGACCTGATTTAATCATTAAGATTTAAATAGATTTTGCTTCTTTCCTGAACCAATGATCACAACTAAGCAAACTAAACAACTCCTCCTCAAAAGCAACACCAGTCTCACAAGGAGTTCCTCGAGGATCAATCCTGTCTCCCGCCCTATTCAACCTCTACATGGAACCTCTTGCTATGATCCTGAAACAAGCCAGAATTGCCTATCATCTTTATGCAGAAGACACCCAGCTCTACATTAAAATCTGGTCAGTCAAAGACATCCAGCACCCAAACAGCACTCTCTCCACAGTTCAATTCTGGCTAACCAGCAATCATCTCAAGCTCAACCCCCACAAAACCGAACTCCTCCTCATCCAACTGAAACAAAAGTCCTTTCCTGTTGATATCTGGCTCTACAATCTCACTGCATTAAACTGCAAACCATCCATCTCCAACTTTCTCACCTCTCTGGGGATCACACTTGACACAAACCTGACCATGGAAGAGCATGTTAATTCCTCAGCTAAAAGTTCCTTCCAAATGCTGAAACACCTTAAAAAAGTCAAACCCTTCTTCCCTATCGAAGACCTAAAGACTGTGGTACAATCCATAGTCCTCTCCAAGCTGGACTACAATAACACAACGATCATGGGCATCCCAAAAACACACTTAGCCCCTTTGAAAGCTACACTCCATGCAGCAGGCAGACTACTGTTGGGGGAGTGTCACTGTTAGACCAATCATCCTTGGCGTGGTTTCCTCTGTCTTATTGCCTCTATCTCCTGTATTTGTTGGATGTGTGCTGGATTTCGTTTTTGCTGGACTAGGTACTCTGGGCACTTTGCCACTGCTGATCAGTGCCAAAGTGCACGTGCTCCCTGTCTAAATTGTGATTATGATTGGTTATCCATGATTGGCATATTTGATTTAATGGTAAGTCCCTAGCAAAGTGCAATGTGTGTGTCCAGAGCCTGTAAATCAAATGCTACTCGTCGGTCTGCAGCACTGATTGTGCCGCCCACACAAGTAGCCTTTCAAATGTGGCTCAGACCTGCCACTGTACTGTCTGTGCATGCAGTTTTTGACTGCCATTTTGACCTGGAAAGTGGACCTACTTGCCAGGCCCTAACCTTCCCTTTTCTTACATGTAAGGCACCACTAAGGTAGGCCCAAGGCACCCCCATGGGCAGGGTGCAGTCTATGTTAAAGGTAGGACATGAACTGGTGTGTTTTACATGTCCTGATAGTGAAATACTGCGTATTTCGTTTTTTTTTACTATTGCAAGGACTAGCTCTCCCATAGGCTATCATTGGAGCTGCCTTGTAACATTTTACAAGTGTAACTTTCAATTGGGAACAGCTAGAGATTTGGAGTTTGGGCTTTCTGAACTCAGAATTTAATAACACACCTTTTAGTAAAGGTGGTTTTTAAATTATGTGTTTGAAAATGCAACTTTTAGAAAATGGCCATTTTCTTGTTTAACCATCCTGTGTGCCTCTGCCTGCTTGTGGATTCACCCTCTAGGTTTATACTGACAGGGGCTGTTTGTGCATTGACTCCAGGTACTCACACAAAGGGAGCTGAGGTGTGCCCTACATATGCTGATGAGCTATTATGGGCTACAGTGGTGGGAGCAGTTGTCTCTAGACCCTGACTAAGCTGTGGCTGCCCTGCACAATGCTGTCTCCACTCCCTGTAGCGTGGCTGGACTAGGGAGGCCAGAACTGGTTTTACTGAGCGAGAGACTTTCTGAACAAAGACTTCAAAGGGAAAAAGGGGTATAAGTATTAGACCTAAAACCGCATAACACTAGAATACTTCTGGAATCAAGAGGAACTTCTGCTAAGGAGAGGAGCTGAAGAGCTATGAGAAGGAGAACTGCCCCTTTGCTGTGTGTTGCTTTGCTGGGTTGGCCTGCAGTTGCTGCTTCTGCCAAGGAGAAGAAAAGGACTGGACTTTTCTGTTTTCCTGCCTGTGAAGTTTCTCAAGAGCTTTTGTGTGCTTACCTCCTGTTCTGAAGTTTCAGGGCCGGCAAAGACTTCACCTGCAGCATTCCTGAACTCCACTGCTCGGAGTTCTGACCTGCCTTGGGTGCCGTAATCCAGTTCTGGGCCCTTGTAGGTTGTTTCTGCTGTAAAGAACTGAAGTAATCACCATAATTGCCGCTTCACTTTACTAGCGGTTGTTTATTTCGATGCAGCACCGCCGTGCGGGAGAATATCCCGACACACATCCCCGTACAACTAAAGAAATCAACACAGCACCTGCTGCGCCCCAAAAAACCACTGCACGCTGAGTCAGCACGCTGTGTCTCCGAAGTCCGAGACCCACGCACTGACTCTGACGCAGGCCCTGCTGTGCAGCTATGGAAATCGACGCAGCACCGGTATCGCCGCCGCATCGACTCGTTGCGCCTGAATTTTCTCACGCATTGCACCTGTGCGCCAAGTTTTTTCTGATTCAGAACCTGCATACCAGAATCCCCTGGGAAATCGATGCATCACTTCCCCCTACAGTCCGGATTCAACACACACTTCTCCTGCGTGCAGCAGACCTGTTGCATCGCCTCCCCAAGGACTCAGAAACTGATGCACCGCTGGGTTTTCCAAAGCTTCCCTCCAATGTGGCTGTTTTGCCTTGTCGATTTTAACGCATTTGAGGTACTTTGTGTAAAAATCACGCACCCATAGATTTCAATGGACAGAATTGCTTGATACTTTTTAAAAGTCATATTTTGAGTTGTGTATGTTGGATTTTTGTCATTTTGGTCTTGTTTGGTTTAGATAAAGATACTTTATTTTTCTAAACTGGTCTGGTGTCTATTTGTAGTGTTTTCACTGTTACTGTATTTGTTATGTACATATGCTTTATACATTGCCTCTGAGATAAGCCTGTTTGCTTGTACCAAGCTACTGAGGAGGTGAGCAGGGGTTATTGTAATATCGAAGCATCACAGCACGCAGTATTAATGGTGAGAGGCTTTATTCTTTAGCAGAAAGAAAGTTCAGTACTATCTAGTAAGCCTGGGCCAAACCGTCTGCCCTGGAATCCGGAACACAGTCTCTGTTCCAGATTCCAGGCAGCGTCAGCTAGACACCACACATCCCCCTTCGTTAACAGATAAACAACAACAGCATAAAACAAAATGAAGAGAAAATATATATATATGAAGCAACAAAAGAAAACAATGCAATACAAAAATGGATTATATTACAGTAATAATAATATGCAATAATGAAATGCAAATAAACATCACTTGTCTAAAAGATAGTCTTTACACCAGACTGGACGATGACATTGTCTTCGCACACGATGCTTATTAGGATTGTCCACCTGCTGGGAAACAACTTTCCCCCCATTGGTTCCATTGCGTGAAAGTTTAGGAGACACCTTAACAGACAAATCAACAGATTTCTCAGAAGGCCATAACCACTGAGGAACCTTCACCACCTTAGACAAACTCCACACATTCCCATCAGACAATTCAACAACCTGACGGCCAACTCTGACCACTTTCAAAGGTTGGGAAAACCGAGACTCACCAGATCTAATAATTCTCCCTTTCTTCACTCGTACCCAATCATTAATACTTACAGGGGAAACAGCACCACTATGTCGGCAGTCGCGAACAGACACGGATTCATGGTTATCATTACACAACAAATCTCTCATCCATGCCTGACTCAAGTTACACACACACTTCCTTCCCCTCATTTTCTCAAAAGGAGACAGATCACCCACACTCCTGGGGGTATTCCTATAACTCCAAAGAATCTCTTTGATGGATTGATGACAATCCTTTCCATTAGAAATGGCAAGCTGTAGCCCCTCTTTGAACACTTTGATCCACCTCTCCACAATTCCATTGCTCTGGGGATAATATACCGATGAACATTTGTGAACAATGCCATGCCCATCAAGAACATTTTTAATCTCAATGGATGTAAATTGCACACCATTATCAGTGTGAATGGATTCACGAAAACCCTCTCTTTCAAAAACACTATTCAAAAACTGAATTACAATTTTCGAAGTAATATTGGAAACCAATTTGATTTCAGGCCACTGAGATAACTGATCAATAAGCACTATGGCATAAACGGGATTGTGCCCAAGACAAATTGGACCAGCAATGTCTAAGGAAACAGACTGCCACACACGGACCGGTCTGGAAACGGGGAGACGTTCATAAGGAACTGTCTTTTGGGATTTATCGCTAATACAACATTCCATACAATCCCTGACCTTACGCTCAACTGACTTGTCCATGGCAGGCCACCAAAATTCACTTCAAATCCTCCTTTTCATACTAGTCATCCCAGGATGTCCTTCATGTGCCATTTCTAAAATGGTCTGTTGCAACCCAACAGGAACCACAAGTTGTAAACACCTCATCAATACGTCATTCTTGAAGGATAATTCATGTGCTACGCGAAAGAAAGGAAGAAGACTTTCAGCAATGTCACCCTTCTTTGGCCATGAAGACCTGACACAACTGAAAACTTCCTTGAGAACAACATCGTTATCACATGCTAATTTCCACTCATCCTCTTGTATGCAACCTTTGGATACTTCACATATGGAAATCACTTTTTCTGAATCATCATCATCTTCAACATTGTTATCATCCGCTACCGGTAATCTTGAGAGACAATCCGCAAGAATGTTCTTTATTCCGGGAATGTACTCTACCTTGAAATGGAAGTCTTTCAGCTTGTATTGCCATCTGGCAATCCTAGATGTAGCTCTCCCACACCCTTTCGTTGTGAATAGGTCAACCAACGGACGGTGATCAGATCTAACTTTGAACACAGTGCCATATACATACTTACGGAAATATTCAATTCCCCACCAACAAGCCAGGGTTTCTTTTTCAAGAGTGGAATATTTGCACTCAGCACCTCTTAATGGTCTAGATGCAAACCCAATGGTGACTAGATGCCCATTTTGATTTTGCATCAAAACAGCACCTAGACCAACATTGCTGGCATCCGAAACAATCACAGAATCATAGGCAGTGTTAAAAGTTGCCAAAGCAGGTGCTGAAGCAATACAACCTTTAAGTTGCTTGAATTCTTCAGAACAGTTTTCGTCCCACAAAAATTACTTATTTTTTTTCATCAAACATCTCATATGTACAGTTTTATCAGCAAAAACAGGTATAAATTTAGCATAGTATTCGGCAAGACCTAAGAAAGATCTAAGTTGATCTTTATTTAGAGGTTCTGGAGCTTGTTCAATGGCTCTAATAAGATTTTGCTTGGGAGAGATACCATGTTTGTCAATGGAATGGCCTAGATAATCAACTGACGATAGACCAAACCTACACTTATCTTTGGTTAAAGTGAGCCCATTGTCTTGTAATATACACAAAACTCTATGAAGAGTATTGGTGTGTTCTACTGAATCGGAAGCGAAAACCAGAATGTCATCTTGACAATATAAAACATTTTCGATGTTTTTAAATAGCTTGTGCATCAATCTTTGGAACACAGAGGATGCAGATATTAACCCAAACGGCATCCTCTTGTACCTAAAAGCTCCTTCCGAGGTGATAAATGACGTAAGATGTTTGCTATCGTCATGAAGGGCAATCTGATGATATGCATTAGATAAATCAAGAGTTGAAAATATCGATGCCCCTTTAAGTTTTGTAAACATTTCACCAATGTTTGGTAGGGGATGTCTGTCAACCCAAACGTTGTTGTTGAGATCTCTTAAGTCAACACACAATCTGACTTGGCCATTCGGTTTGTGCGCGACAACAACGGGGGACAACCATTCCGAAGACTCGATCTCTTCAATGACATCCAGATTACACAACCTTTCAAATTCCATTTTAACAGCATCTCTGAAATGTAAAGGAACATTCCTAACTTTGTGGACTTTGGGCACAGCGTCATGTTTTAAAATAATTTTGTGCTCAAAATTCTTAAGAAGACCCAAATTGGTGGACGAAAATACCTTGGGAAATGTTTTCTCCCACTCAGACCCCGGATCTACGTCAACCTGAAGAACCAAATCAGAGTACCCAAGTACCTGGTCAGGATGGTTAGGATCTAAAGTGATCATGAGTTCTCGTTGTTGAGGCCAACCTAAAAGACATGAACCATCTCGTGCAACGTACACCTTGGACGAAATGGATTTACCTTTAAAACTAAGGGTAGAGGTAAAAAAACTAACACATCAATTGGTTTTCTTCCATAACCCACTAGTTTGATGTCTGGAGGTAATAAGTTGACACCAGGAAACTCTTTCAACAACTCATCACCAATGAGAGTATGTCTCGCTCCAGAATCCGCCATAACTCTCACGTTTTTGTCACCAATTACAATAGTGCAAAAAGGGGCATCTTTCACATTAGTATTGACTTCATATACAGCTAATAAAAATTCATCATCCTCAATGTCCTCACTGACAACTTTCACTTGCTCAGAGTTGTGATTTCTAACATCACTATCCTTATTTTTAAATGTATTCTTGTTTCTACACATTCTAGTGTAATGACCTTTAAGTTTACAATATTTACATATTTGGCCAATGGCAGGACACCTTTTGTCATTGGCCAAATGACCGGGTATCCCACATTTGAAACAAATATATTCTCTTTTATCTTGGTTAAATTGCGTTCTAGGTCTTGACTTGTTGAATGTGGATTCAGCAGAATTCGACTTTTTGACTACATTAACTTCAGAAACTTTTTGCTCCGCAAGCTCTTTTAATCCCAGTTTCATATCTTCAAAACGATGAGCAATGTCAATAGCCTTATTTAATGTCAAATCCTCAGCGGCCAACAGCTTCTCTTGAAGCTTAACATCAGCAACCTTGTGAACCATTTGATCTCGTACCATCTGATCATGAAATGTGGAATAATTACATTTGGAAGCTAAGATTCTCAAATCATTGACAAAAACATCAATGGATTCATTAACTAATTGACCTCTGCTGAGAAATTTGTGACGACAAACTACCTCATTAATTTTTTTTATGTACTGTTTGTCTAATTGTTTAATTGCCTCCTCAAATACATCAATATCGCCATTAGATGAGGATGTACGATTTAAAGTAATTGGTGGTAAATGACTTAGAATACGCCTGCCTTCTGCACCCAAACAATGTTTTAAAATGGCCAGTTTCCTCTTGTCAGTAAAATCATCACCCCCAATAGCTTCAATATATGCCTCTAAGCCTTCTTTCCATTGTTTCCACTCCAAAATGGGTTCACCAGGAGAGGCTAAAAATGGAGCAGGTGCATTGAAACCTTCCATAATTGCCTATGACAACACGCTGGAATAAAATAATACACTGTATTAATGGCGTGCGTGTCGCCGAATAGCTGATGAGCAACAAAAAGAAATTACTGCAAGAAGTTAGCGCTCTAGACTTTGTTGTAATATGCGCGCTTGCGCGCAATGGATGAAACAAAGAACATTAGCCGAATAGTATCACACTGTTGAACTGAGTGCTGAATAAACACTTCACAGAAGAAGAGTAGTGTGTGTATCACTGTAGATACACTAAACTTGAATTGATTGGTGAAAATGCACAATCGTTGATGTGCAAAACAAACCAAAGAAATAAATACACTGTGACCATGATGAAGTGTGTGTGTCACTGAGGAAGCAATAGAGACACACTGATGGTGAAATAATGGTGAAATCGCTATTTCACTTCTTATACTTCATCTTGGTAACTGACGAAGTGTGTGTGTCACTGAAGAAGTAATAGAGACACACGTATTGGTAAAATGGCCGCTACGTTGCGTGACTGATGATCCAGAGCTGGGTGTTGTGGCTCGCTGCAGACGCGATGCTGTTGCTCTGGTAACCACACTGTAATGAGTACGCGGTCAGCGTGCGCACATGCGCGAGACAGCCGCTGACGACAACAGAGCAGCGCTCGAGCTCCGTGAGTGCGGGAAGACACCACGAGAGGAGAAAACACTCAAAATTCCTTCAAAGTCTCACCACTTCCTTGTGCAACGCGGGGGTATCACCACGGAGGTCACAGTATCACCACCTGTACTCCAGAACACTTCCCAAAGACATCAGCAGTTCCTGGAACGACGGATGCTTGATCTGCTAACCGCAGGACTCCAGGCTTACCGAATATTTTTCCAATCGTCGCCAGTGTAATATCGAAGCATCACAGCACGCAGTATTAATGGTGAGAGGCTTTATTCTTTAGCAGAAAGAAAGTTCAGTACTATCTAGTAAGCCTGGGCCAAAACGTCTGCCCTGGAATCCGGAACACAGTCTCTGTTCCAGATTCCAGGCAGCGTCAGCTAGACACCACAGTTATCTAGGTGCGTAAGTCCCTTATCCTTACTAGAAGGAATGGTCTCTACTTGGAAAATGTGCATATCTTTGCCAACTCGAGACTTTCTAACATTGGTGGTCAGCGGTGAGGATTAGGACTTGTGTTTGTACTTTGGCATAGAGTGATCAGTGTGCACTACTACTGAGTACAGACCATTACGTGACCACATACTGTTTTGGTCCTATTTTTGTGATAACTCTTGAGGTATCCACGCACCATGTCTTTCCGAGGTGAACCAACAAGTGAGAGTGCAGGATTGGAGTTTGAGATTGAAATGTTGCACTCTTATAAAGTAGATCAGCTCAAACAATTTGCAAAGATTTTGGATGTCCCATGAGAAGCTCAGCTAGGAACGAGGAGCTGCAGAAGGCCTAAAGTGTCTGGTGGGCAGCCAGAGAAGCTGGGGAGGATGAGAATGGGAATATGGATCTGGATGAGCAGAGCCAGCAAGGGGGATTTAATGCTCAGGATTTGCCTGTTGGAGCATCTTCTAGGAATAGCAGTAGTGTGTCATCCAGGAATCTGTTCCCAGAGGAGCTGGAGGACAGGAGACAGGAGAGAGAGCATGTGGGAGAGCTTGAGAAACTCAAGATGGAAAACAAAACGTTTGAAATGGAGTAGAGGCAACAGGAGAAGTCTCTTGCTCTGGAAGAAAAGAAATTGCGTTTGGCTCATGAGCTGAGTCTGAAGGAGCTGGACATCAGGGTCAAGCAGGCTGAGTCCAGTTCAAATGGTGGAAGCGTGCAGCCAGTGCAGTTTGGGTGGAAGATACACATTCCAAAGGATCTGGTACAAAGTTTCAAGAAGGGGGATGACATACATGCTTGGGTTTCAGCTTATTAGGCAGCACTCCACATGAATGAGATCCTTAATGCCCAATGGGCGGGCTGTGGAAACACTTTGAGATAGAGGAGAGGGACACATTGACACTAGGGGACACTGACAACCTCACCTACCCTATCATGAAGGAGGCCTTGTGCACCAGGTATCGGCTTACCCCAGAGCAATGTAAGGAGATCTTTAGGTCTTTTAAGAAAACTGATTCTCATACTTGGTTGGAATGTGTTAATTCTTTTTGCAGAGGACTGGATGGGTGGGGAAAGGGGCAACAAGGTAACTGGCTATCAGGGGTTGTATGACTTGATTGCTTGGGAGCACTTTAATAGTCTTTGTTTGCCAGAGTTGCGCCAGCATCTGATGGATAGCAAGCTGACTGACCAGAGGAATCTTGCTCAGGAGGTGGACCGCTGGACAAGTACCAGGGTCCACAAGGGGTATGTGGGGACACTCAGCCAAGGGGGGGGGGGCATGGTCCCCAGCAGAAGAGTTTGGGGGACAAGGGTAAACAGAAGGAGTACTCTAAAGGGCCCCAATCTATTTCCCAGGGTAAAGGTTCCCAGCCCTTCAATGGTAAGAAACCCTGGATCTCTACAGGGAAGCCTGCAGAGAGGGGTTCCTGCAAGTGTTTTGCATGTGGTCAGGAGGATCATATGAGGGGGGACCCCAAGTGTCCCAAGTACACACGGGCACCCACAGGTGCGTAGTCATGTGGGTTGGTTAGTGTAGTGCTTGGGGAGGAGTTGGTCCCAGGTGATGGGTGGGAGCCAGCTGAGATGACCCTTGTCTCACTAGGGAACAGTGAGATGGTCCAGAGGACCCTTGTGCCTGAAAACATGGAGAAATAAAGGCAGTGGGTGACCATCAATGGACAGAGGGTGGAGGCTCTGAGAGACACTGGAGCCACTATAACATCTGTCAGGTGTCAATTGGTGTCTGAGGAGCAGGTGGTCCCCCTGTAGTTCCAGCAGACAACTCTGAGCGCCTATGTAAGGTGGTGCCGGTTCCCTTTGAATGGTAGGGGGGTGGTCTCAGGTACCTTGAGAGTATTTGTGAGTCCAACCATGCCTGTTGATTGTCTGCTTGGCAATGATCTGGAGAGTTCCCCTAGGGAGAAGGTGGAATGCCGGTCTCATCTGGAGATGTTGGGTCTGCCTGAATGGG
This sequence comes from Calotriton arnoldi, assembly GCA_963921515.1. NCBI lineage: Eukaryota > Metazoa > Chordata > Amphibia > Caudata > Salamandridae > Calotriton > Calotriton arnoldi. The sequence goes on along the minus strand of CAWUFW010000004.1, from coordinate 7,719,457 downwards.
TATGTGTGACCACTCGGTCAATGGCAGCTGATAGCAGTGATCAAGAGGACCTGAATCCTAAAACAGTGGCCCAGGTGCCTGCCAGAAAGAGGAATGGCAGGGGGACTGGGAAACCCGCCCCTGAAGTTCCCACGGTCCGGGAGGAGGCCGACCTTGAGGGGTAAGCCCCAGAACCTACAGGGGAGCAAGTGGCTGAACTGGGAGACCTACCTTAGCTGACCTATTGGCAGCAGGAAGGGGTCCCTCCAGCAAGGAATTCTGCAAGGAGCAGATGGAATGCCCTACTCTTGTTGGTTTGCAGCAGCAGGCTGCAAACCAGGCAGCTGGTGATCAGTCTGGATCACATTGGATCTACTGGGGGATTGGTCTCCTGTACAGTGAGACTAAGGTTGCTGATCCCGGGTCAGCCCGTGTGCTGGTAATACCCCTGCACTTCAGAGCCTTCCTACTGGGTCTGGCTCATGATGTGCCTTTGGCAGGATATTTGGGGCAGGACAAAACCTTTGACAGGATTGTCACCCACTTCTTTTGGCCCCAAATGCGAAGGCACTCTGATGAACATTGTGTGTCTTTCCAAACTTGCCAGGCAAGTGGTAAGAGTGGGAGGAAAGCTAAGGCTCCTCTCCAACCTTTTCCTGTGGTGGGCACCCTTTTTGAACGGGTGGTAATTGACATTGTGGGGCCAATGAACCCCAAGACAGCCCTAGGTAAAAAGGTACATCTTGGTGTTGGTGGACCATGCCACCCGGTACCGAGAGCCTATCCCTCTCAGGCCAACAATGGCCCCAGTGGTGAGCCAGGCGTTGATGGGGATATTTTCCTGTGTGGGTTTCCCCAGAGAGGTGGTATCTGACCAGGGTACCAACTTCATATCCAAGTATATGACGTCTCTGTGGGAGGAGTGTGGTGTAACCTACAAGTTTCCATACCCGTATACCCATCATATATGGAGTGCCTAAAACTCATAAAGATGTACTCAACCCACCCTTACGACCAATAGTATTAACCATAGGGGCAGCTACTGAACCCCTATCTAAATACATCAATGTTTTCCTGAAACCCATTGTTTACAAACTTTAGTCCTATGTAAAGGACACAGGCCATTTCATCTCTAAAATAGAGGGTCTTCCATTTAATGATTCTGTTGATTTCTTAGTAACCATGGATTTGGAAGCCCTCTATATGAATATCCCTCAAGGTGGGCCCTTAGGGTTATTCAAGAAGTTCTTCAGACAGAGGACAACAGTTACAATCATGAGTTTATTCTACAATGCCTTGATGCTGTGCTCAATGAAAATTTCTTTGAATTTGATGGGGAACTCAAATGGGAATTGTACCACATTAAAGGATTTTCTGAAACACGCTGAGTTACTTAAACTCAAACTAGCAGCTAGAAGCTACTCTAAAAAGCTGATAAAAGACTCCTTTATAAGGGTTCGCTATTTTAATAGAGGCAACATGTTTGGAACCAAGAACAAACAAACAGAGGAGAAACTGGTTTGTGTCACTAGACATTCCAAAATGGATGGAAGGATCAGATAAATTGTCAATGCTCAAAGGCATCTGCAGAACATCAATAATGAGAACAGACTTGCATGACCGATGTTTGCCTTCAAAAGAAATCACAATCTCCCAAATCTGCTGGTCAGAGTGAAACCACACGAATATGAACATTTTTGCCAAAAGGCCATCACAGGTAATGATCCTATTAAGGGCAACCACAAATGCGGGACATGCCAGTCTTGTGCTAATGCAATAGTGGCTAACTCTATTAATAGTGGCAAAAGAACTGTCTATTTTAAAGGCATGACAAACTGTTGTTCGTCGAACATCATTTATCTTATCCTTTTCTCTTGTGGGCTCGGATACATTGGGAAAAGGGGACACGAATGTAGAATCAGAATAGGAGAACACAAATCCAACCTCCGCATGGGCAGACGGGCTGCTCCTTTGGTCCAACACTGGATGGAAATTAAACACTCGGAAAATGATCTCAGGTGGATGATTATTGAAAAAATAATTCCACGGAATGGCAGAGACAATGTTGCGGTTTGAAAAAAACGTGAGATGTTCTAAATATTTTTGCTCAATACCCACAAAAAGGGTCTTAACAAGCACACCCAATGGGAAAATGCTATTTGAGGTTTGTTTGCTTGTTTCCATTTAGGTTAGAATGAGATTGTGGACCAACCTGGTTGGTGCTTGTTCCCCCACCCTATTCTTTCCCATTGTGATCCCTCTTCCGATTCCTTTAATTATTTAGTTGGGTGCTTCCTCTTTTCAATGTTAGTGTTTTTTCTATCAATCTTCCCAGGAGCTATTATCTGAACTTCTTCAATAGATTACTCCTTCCTTGTTTTCTTGTTGTGCCCCAACATCTGAGGGGGACATATAGGTGAAAACCTTCCCCCCCTTTTGTTTCTTGACAATATCTTTATCTTATTTTTATGTTTTATTTTTCCCATTTCTTGGTCTTAAGGTTGTATTCTGCTTTTAGTTATTTGGGTTGAGGTCATATATATATTCACTGAAAAAACCATAGGTTTCAGGCACGTTATAGTTAGAAATTAGCATTTACAAAACCATAGAAATTCACTGAAAAAACCATAGGTTTCAGTAACGTTATAGTTAGTTGGACATTTGACTCGTACAAAACCATAGAAATTCCGGCGTTATAGTTAGTTCAGCTAACTATAACTCGCGCCCCCGCAATGCACTGCTGTTGACGTCACATATTACATCATTCATGACATGGTCAGTGACATCACTGATGACATCTCAAATGACATCACTGATGACATCACTGATGACATCATCCACATGAAAATCTGATGCACCTCCTCACACCCTAATATAACCCTTGATACACCCACTCTAAAATACAGACTATCATTTTCGAAACCATAGACACACCAATACCAGTTAGTACATACCCACTCACTAATTCCTAGGTCTACACACACATCCACTCATTCACCCATACAGTCACTCATACATGCAGTCAGCCATCAATACGGCATTATCATATGCACTCACATATCTATACAGACATTCACACACGGCCACTCATCCATAGAGTTACTCACACACCTAGTCAGTCATGCAAAGAATCAATCACACTCCCATTTACTCACCTGTACAGTTATACACACACCACCTCACTTATTCAAACATATACTAACACATAGTTACACTCTTATACAATAACTAATACAAGCACACAGTGATCTATACAGCCACTCTCACAATCACTCACTCTCACAAATAGTCATTTATACACTCCAACATTCACATATACTTCCTTTCACATATGCAGTTACTCACACATGTACCACTGAGGCATCCATTCACTCACCAACACACCCATACACACACTCACCCACCCATACAGCCCTTCACAGATGCACTCTTGAACCCATACACCCAGTGAATCATCCACTCACACATCTATGCACAGAGTTACACCCCCCCACCCATCCACACACACACTCAGGCACCCATACAGATACTCAAACAACCAATCAATAACCCATATAGATCCTCATTTAGCTACTCACCAACCCATGCAACCGCTTACACATCAACTGACAAACTAAACTGTGTGAATGTCTGTATTAGTCACTAACACATGCATTCAGTAAGACACATTTAATCACTCACTTAAACAGTCCGTCACGCACCTACTAAATCATCCATCCAGACACTTATACACCCATTCATTCTTCAATACGCCTTGGCATATATATAAAACATATTTAAACTTTATAGAAACACACAGTCACTGGATGATGTCATCAGTGATGTCATTTGAGATGTCATCAGTGATGTCACTGACCATGTCATGAATGATGTAATATGTGACGTCATCAGCAGTGCATTGCGGGGGCGCAAGTTATAGTTAGCTGAACTAACTATAACGCCGGAATTTCTATGATTTTGTACGAGTCAAATGTCCAACTAACTATGGTTTTGTAAATGCTAATTTCTAACTATAACATGCCTGAAACCTATGGTTTTTTCAGTGAATTTCAAAGGTTTTTTAAATGCTAATTTCTAACTATAACGTCTGTAAAACCTATGGTTTTTTCAGTGAATTTCAAAGGTTTTTTAAATGCTAATTTCTAACTATAACGTCTGTAAAACCTATGGTTTTTTCAGTGAATTTCAAAGGTTTTTTTAAATACTAATTTCTAACTACAATGTCCCTGAAACCTATATTGTTTTTAACTAAATTTAAAAAAGAAGTGCATACTTTTTGTAGTGAAAAACTAACTGTAACAGTAGTCTGTTATAAGTTATAATTTAACAATGTTTAAAACTTAATTAGCACTAATTAACATATAAGTGTGGAAAAAGTGTGACGGAGCAGCTATGATACCTGACTTCGAACAGCAGCGTTCACAGTTCGATTCCCGGCTCCAGCGGCACGTTAGCCCACCACTATGTCACTGTGGGCAACACCTTGCTTAATCTTTCCGACACCCCCGAGCGCCGGCACACCTTTCCAGGGTTAGCTGTACGCTTTACAAATGCTCGCATTTTTTTAATTTAAAACCATTGTGATGAGAAATATTATCACGTTTTTTTTTTCTTCTATTCTGGTAGATCTTTTTTTTTATGTCTTCTATTTAGAATTACGGCAATTAATAAATGTATTTACTCATGAGAATGGAAATGACAGGTTTTCCGGGTAACAGTTTTTAAGCTCTCCAACGTATGTACATATTAAGGACCTTATACGTGTTAGGTTCGAAATCGAAACTTTTTCCGCTTCACATTTTGTAACTTTTCCCAACACGTGCACAAGTTAAACAGTTAAAACGTGAGCACGTGTCAACTGTAAAACGTGACATCTAAGTGGGCGGAGCCGCATCTTCCTTCCATAGACTACTCAATAACCAAAAAGTATATAAACCACACCCGTTGATTGATTAGTTTCGTTTTTGCGAGTTATGTACGCATCTCCATTCAGTGATGCAGGTGCTCTTTTCTAGAGTCGGATTCTTCTTTTGCGGCCACAAAACATAATCCTGAGTTGTAAGTTGTTTGATTATGGCATACTAGATATTTATAATACGTAGCTATTTGTCAATATTTAAACACTTGTATTTAGAAAAAAGTGTTATTGGTTGTTTTTGCCATTTATATGTAACATCAGCAGCTTGTTTTCAGAAACAGACAGAATACAGCAAACATTGTTCCTGTTCTGGCTCCTTTGAGCTCATATAGTGTGACTTTGTATATTATAATATTGACACTGTACTTGACCTCAGAAGTGTTGGTGACCCGTCGGCGCGAAGACTAAAGATTTATATATAACGTCAGCAGCTTCTAGTATGTAGTCTATTTCCCCCTTGACATCATATAGTGTGAGTATGTATATTATAATAACCACACATTATGATCTCAGAGGAGTTTGTGACCCGTTGGCGCGAAGACTAAAGATTTATATGTAACGTCAGCAGCTTCTGGTTTTTAGTCTATTTCTCCCTTGAGATCATATAGTGAGTATGTATATTGTAATATTAACATTTATACTGACCTCAGTGGAGTTTATGACCCGTCGACGCGAAGACAAAAGATTTATATTTAACGTCAGCACCTTCTCGTTCTTACTCTGTTTCTTTCTTGGGATCATATACTGTGAATATGTATATTATAATATTAACAGTCATTGTGATCTCAGAGCACTTTATGACCCGTTGGCGCGAAGATGAAAGATTTCGAAGTCCCGGAGAAAAGATGCTCTCAACATACTCATCGCTGGAAAGTATTTCGTTATTGATCTTGTTTTGTATTGATGACTTCATTTTCATTTTCCTTTTTGTGTGCCATCAGTGACACTGTGTATATTGTAAGAGTGTGATATTTCCACACAACAGGAATTGGAGATTTGTCGCCGCCAGGAGTAAACCATCTGAAATACAGTTTACTGACCTTTATAACTTACTTGATCAGATATTTTTACAGTGACAATATTTTTGGAAATTGCAGTTTAAAAAAAAATAGTTTCCATAGATACTTTCTTAGCGAATACCTTTGATAAACCTTACATTTCTGAATGTTTTTTTACTATTTCTATTTTTGTCTGTTGCGGTTCCTATTCACCTTCTCCCTACAGAATATATACGACCAGTAGTGTATATTAATATACTACTATCCTATATATTCTTAAAGGAGTACGTGATTTGTTAGCGGAGCAGTGAGCGACCTCTAAGCACTACGACCGAACTTTCCCCAATTCTACAGAATAGAAATTATAAAAAATGATAAAGCGTACATTTCTATGTAATATAAAGTGATTTGTGTCTAACTGTTTTTTACTTGTTATTGTTCTTGTGACCTGAGATGATGTAGTGCGGGAGTGTTTCTTGTAGCACTTCTTTTATACTTTATCTAAAAGTAACTCATGCCCTCTTATACTATCAAGAATATGGGGCAACACTTTTACAAACTATAGCAGGAAAAAAAAGGGAGGGTGTGCCCACGCTTAAGGGATATTTTATGAATTGCATTTTTATTTGTCACCCCTTTGATATATACAGCTTCAGTTTCCGAAGAAAGTATATTTGTAATTGCTTAATAAAAACTATTTCGAACCGAGACTGAAATTTTTGCTGCGCAACCACAGCTCCCCGTCAGAAAAGTAAACACCACATTATAACTAAACAGTGCTCCTGGGAAGTATCCCACCCGCAAACTTAATAAAAAGAAGACCGCAACACACTTTGTTATTTTCCCACCGTGATTTGTACACCCTACGCCAATTATATAAATGGCCCTTAAAATATATTAAAAAACTATTTTTACCTTCACAATCCCTCTCCACCACCTTGTGACCACTGTACAGAGTTAATAGTGTTCCTACCCTCCCTGCTACTACTTTCTTTTCCCGTACTCCATTGAAGTGCGTCACAAAATGGTTCACAACAGTGAACCGTTCCCAGCCAATAATGAGCAAACTTGTACTAGGAACACTTTAGCCAATAAAATGTCCATGGTGTTCCGCAGAGGGGGAGGGAATCGCTGCCAACACTTCTACTTTCAATGGTTTACAGCCAATGAACATTAAGCTTGGGAAGGTCCTGCTTGGAACACGTTACCCAATCAGATGTCCCTGATGCTCCGTGGAGGGGGAGAGAATGGCTGGCAACACTTCTACTTTCAATGGTTTACAGCCAATGAACATTAAGCTTGGGAACGTCCTGCTTGGAACACGTCAGCCAATAAGATGTTCCTGCTACTCCGCGAAGGGTGAGGAAATGGCTGGCAACACTTGTACTTTCAATGGTTCGCAGCCAATGAACATTAAGCTTGGGAAGGTCCTGCTTGGAACACGTCAGCCAATCAGATGTCCCTGCTACTCCGCGGACGGGGAGGAAATGGCTGGCAACACTTCCACTTTCAATGGTTCGCAGCCAATGAACATTAAGCTTGGGAAGGTCCTGCTTGGAACACGTCAGCCAATCAGATGTCCCTGCTACTCCGCGGACAGGGAGGAAATGGCTGGCAACACTTAGAGTTTCAATGGTTCGCAGCCAATGAACATTGAGCTCGTTGTTGGAACACCTCAGCCAATTAAACGTTAATTTTGTTCCAGACACACGAACTGAACACGCCCTCCCACATAATATTAATTTTCGTCTAAGAAAGTGACACTGTCCGTGATAAAAGTGAACACCGCATTATAAGTAGGGCTCCCGGTTTTATGGTATTTATTTTTTTAACATTTCCGTCTGTATTTATCCATATTTATTTTTTGATCATTTTATCTGTATTTATCCACATTTTATTTTGCCGCAAGCAAAACCAGAAGATGCAGCTAGTATTTTTCCACATTTATTTCAATAGGCAATGCGCGCTTGGTTGTTATACGTTTAGATAGATCTATGTAGATGGTAAATGGGTTACTGCTTTTAACAAAGATCCTTTTGTTACTTGCAGTTAGTAAATTACAGTCCTCCTAATGTAACCCTCACTGTCTTATGCAACACATCATATACATTGATTTACACACATATGATTTATTGTCAAGCTCTCTGACACCTTGCATTATGATGAGTAGGGCTATAGCGCTATAAAAGAAATAAATCCAATAGCAGAATTTAAATTGTCATTTGTGTAAATACTGGGATAAACCAACACATCTAACATTCCTACAGTGCGTTTATATCTCTTGGCTCCAGTGACTGAACTAAGTCAAATGCAGGCCTGTCTTAAGTACCTGTGAAGTGATAAGCTGTGCGCATTTGTTTTCCCTCAATTGCTTTTAGGGATGCGTCTTCCTCCTCACCGGCCCCCACCCCCCCATAGCTTCCAGCCAGGATACTTAACCAAAAGGGGGCCTGATGGCCCCTTAATGTCGACCTTTGTTATGGGCACAGCTGAAATTTGATAAGCCCTCTCCCCGTCCTGCACTGGGACAGGTTCGTCTTCTCCTGGCACACAGCAGCAAAGGTAAACATATTTATTGCCATTTTTCCGTTTCTATTTATAAATACAGAGGAAAGAAAAATATTTTTCAGTCTGTATTTATATGCAAAAATCCGTTTAAACGGAAAACCGGGAGCCTTAATTATAAGTAAACATTACTTCGCATTATATTAAAGGAAGGCTGCAATACGGCGCATTGTTATTTTCCCGATGGGATTCCCAGAGCCTACGCAACCTTGCCGCAATACCGCGCACCGATGTTCTGCGGATGTGATTTCCACGGCCTACGCAACTTTCAAACTCCCTGCCTCTACACCGTACAGACTGCTTAAACTAAGACCACAGTGTTCCTACTATACCCTCTTATACAATTTTTCTCTTTTGTTTCGCCCTACGCCTTTCAAGTCAGTCACAAAATGGCTGCTAACACTTCCTAGTTTCAACAGTTCGCAACCAATGAGCCGCACGCTCGTGCTCGTAACGCCTCAGCCAATCAGATGTCAGAATTCTCAAATATCGATATCTGTAAATTTTGATATTTCTCTAAAACTACTGAACGGATTTACCCCATTTAAACAAAAGCGTGCTTTCTGGACCAAGACCTTTCTCCCTGCCAAATTTGGCGTAATTCCGTTCAGCAGTTTGACCTGTAGCCTTGTCTAAAGTTTCCTAAGGAAATTGCATGGAGAAAACACGTTTTGGGACCCCCTTTTTCTCAGCCCCCTTCACGAATCACCCCCAAACTTTCAGGATAGAAGCTCACCTCAAAGAGGAAGTTTTTGGAAAATTTCATAAAGATTCGGCAAACTACGTCAAAGTTATAAGCAGATCAAAAAAGGCTTTTCCTATGGAAACTAGGTTCTAACTATAACTATCTACTGGCGACCGCCAGTAGATAATATATATCTCTATATCTCTCTCTCTCTATATATAGAGAGATATATATATATAAATATATATATGTATATAAATTACCTATAGGTAGTTATAGTTAGGACCTTGTTTCCATAGGTAAAGCGTTTTTTCTTTTGCCAATATCTTTGGCGTCGTTTGACGAATCGTCGCAAAACTTTCAAAACTAATGGCCCACTCGGCTTAGCTCCTGTCTTTAAAGTTTCGGGGTGATTCGTCAAGCGAGGGCTGAAAAAAAAGGGGGGGTCCCAAAACGCGTTTTGTCCATGTTAATTTCCATAGGAAACATTAGACACGGCTACAGCCCGAACTGCTGAACAGAATTACACCAAACTTGACAAAAAAGGTAGCTTTTGGTGCAGAAAGCACGTTTTTGTTTAAATGGTGTAAATCCGTTCAGTAGTTTTTGAGAAATTGAAACATTTACAGATATCGATATTTGAGAATTGTGAGATCTGATTGGCTGAACCCTCCCGAGCACGAGCTTGTTTCTGATTGGCTGCCAACACTTCAAACCAGGAAGTGTTGGCAGCCATCTTGTGACTCGGTTGAAATGAGTAGGACGAAAAAGGTTGTAAAATGAAGAAGAAAAGGGGCAGGGTAGAAACACCCTGACCCCCTAAGGTGCTCAGGGGATGCCACAGGGACTCCGAAGGTCAAACAAAATGTTTTTTTATATATTTTCGGCAGGATTCGCGTAGGGACCGCAAATCACGGTGAAAAAACAAACAAAAACGAAGCGAGGTGTCGCATGCTTTGTTTAATTAAGCCCCCAGGTGTGCCAGTTCCCGGGACCATTGTTTAGTTATGATACGGGGTTACTTCTGTCACGGTGACTGCCACCTCCCCGGGGGAAATATAATGATATGGGGGGGGGCATGCGTCCCCTCTCCCTCTCCGCCCCAAAAAGCAGCACATCCCCGGAGCTACACGTAAAATTTAAGTGTGGAGGGGTGAAGCCTCCCCCACTACTTCCCCGGGGCATTCATTAATTAAAATGCGGGGGTCCGTTGCGGACTGCCGGTCCCGGGGAGCACGATGTTTCTGGGCCTTTAAATTTGATGGAGGCGCATCGCGCAATATCCCTTGAGGATCTTTCCATGGTCCTGGGTATCGCCATCTCCAAGGGCCGGTTCCAACAATGACTCGTGGTGTCTACCGCCGGGACATTGCAGTTTGCTATGGCAGGGCGGGAGCTCTGCAGAGCTCCCGTCCTGCCATAGTAAACTTCTGCTTCACTTTATGGAAGTGAGAGGAGGAAATTTGCTCTCGCTTCTATGAAGCAAAGCAGATTTGCTTTTGGGCAAAGGGAGCTGCATGTGAGCAGCTGCACTTGCTCAAAAGCAATGCCGGCTCCCGCAGGAGGCGGTGAGCCGGCAGGGACCGCGGGGGCATTGGGGCTCCCCCCGCGGTCCCCAACATGAGGCCAGGCCCCAGGGGATGGGGTCCCCGGGGCCTAAAATGGCCCGGCTGAGTTCTGGGTTATAGGGTGGCTCTAAAAGGAGCCCTTGTTTTCATTATGAGTTTGTTGGAGCTACATGTAAGTGCAGATGCAGAGCTTGAGGTTGTTGAGAAAAACTCTGTTTCCTTGATCTGTGAGATGAACTCCATCACTTCTGTCGATGTCATCCATATCAAAACGTAGATTGTTGTTGTAGATGGACCCCATTCTATGATCTCTGAGGTAAGCAGAAACAGCTTTATTGACATTCTTCCTAGCTTTCTCAATCTGTGGACAGAATTGATTTGACCATTTCCATTTCTGTCTTTGGCATATATTACAGTATACAAAGACAGTGTGAGGGAAAAGCAACAACAACTGTGCAAAGGTATCCTTCATTAGCATTTCCAGCCCTACACCAGTCATTGTACCTAGGTCATTACCACCACAGTGCACAATCATGAGGTCAGGGGGTTGGAGATGCAAAAAGGTTTTAACCAAAGGCAACAATTGGTGCCACTTTAATCCTCTCTGTGCAAACCATTTAATGTCCACATTTTGCAAACCTAGGTCTTTGTCAATACGTCTGTGTTCAGCATACCTTTTGCACCAGAAAACATAGCTGTGCCCTATGATCCATACTGTAAGCATTTTGAAGGGATGGCTGGAAGGAATCAAGAGATGTCTGTAGCTGATGTAGTCCGTAGGTAGAATGAGAGATATGTCAAAAGGTAGAGTTAACCTTTTTTTCAGAAAATCAATAATTCATTCGGCTGATGAACAATATTGTGCACAGAAATATAGGGTGCATGTTACTTTCGTGAAAAAGCATGTTTGTGATTGGTTAATAAAAAATGTTTGAAAGGTACACTACATAGGCTACGATAACACGTGCAGAAGTCAACCACACCTGTATTTGGAAGCTACTGTTCTGAATTTAAAAATATGGTGAACTTTTGACCTGCACCTGCTGTTGAATGTTGCAGAAATTCTTGAAAAAAAACATGGTGAACTTGTGACCTGCACGTGCCGTTGAATGTTGCAGATACTGTTGGTATGAAACATGGCAAACTTGTGACCTGCACAGGCCGTTGAATGTTGCAGAAACTGTTGGTATGGAAACTGGCATTAAGGATAGTGGGGGGGGAGTTGAAACAACTGTGGTATTAAAATATGAAATGCAAATTTAATTACAACTGATAAGCTATTAAAGTTAGTTTCTAAAAATCAGTAGTATGTCTAGAAAAAGTGCGTTGTTCAAAATTTGCAGTAGTAATATTGGAAATAGGTTTCTGAACTGTCGTAAGGGTTCGGGGCTCCATGGCGATGCGGCAGTGTGGGGGAGTGTCCACTCCACAAAATTACAGAACCAGTTTGGAGAGTTTTAGAAAACAGTTAGAGAGGGTTAATATGAGTAACAAATAGAAATGTGTTTTGCAATTTGAAATAATGAAGGAACGATTTTGATTTGTTACTTACATCTATTTCTGTGCGGAAAGAGAGGGGAGGTTTGCCAATACTGGTTTTACCTTGATGAGAGTCCTGCATTACATTTATTGTGTGAGAAAGAAAATATTGCATGCGTTTATGAAATTTGAAAATCTGCAAAACTACTACAGAGATGAGTTACAAATTTATAAGGGTGTTATGTATTGTGTAGTAGTGGGTAAGTCTTTGCAGTGATATTTTTAAGTTTGAAAAGATTTTTTTTAACAAAATAGCATAATATCACAGAAGTGTGCTGTTTGACATTTGTTACGAAATGTACATAGACCGTGAGTAGTTGCTGAATAGCCGAGGTTGAAGACAAAAGTGAGGTTTAAGACATGCTGGTAGAGGTATTACTGATTGGGGTACTTTGTATGACTCTGTGGAAAGGTACGGTTGAAGTACCTCGTATACATTTAGGTGTCTTCGAGAAAGGAGTGTAGTTTGTCATGTTGAAAGGAGTGCACGCTCTTGTGAGTGAGATACAGGGTGGAATTGGGCAATGTAAAGAAAATGGCGCACGCTTGCAGATTGTGCCTTGTCGAAAAATACTGGGGGGAGGGGGTGTTTCTAAGAGACATGTTTTATTAACTTGAGGGAGGTGAAAAAGAAATGGAAATGTTGCCTGCAGACTTTGTGCATGGATTTTTCACCCTAGTGAGCTACACCTGAATAAAAGTGAAGGTAATTGTCAGACTCCCTGCCCGTGCAAAATCTGCATTCATTACAAGGCCGACAGATCGAGAGACTGGGAATGACACATCCCTTGACCCCCTGTCCTCCCCCCCCAATGCTTCCTCCCCCTTCCCGTTTGTAAAAGGAAGGTAACAGAGGCATATCTGCTTCGAAAAATGCCACTTAGAGCCTCACTGGGCTGCTGGTACCACCTGAACAGGGGAGAGAAAGTTCCAATCGCCTTCCATGCTACACAAATAAGTGGCACATAGTTGCAACTTACATACCGGCCCATTATACATTGTCCGAGTGTCCGTCTTAGCAGTTTGACTTTGCTGAGGTATGTCTATGCTTCTGAATGTATTTTCACACTTGTTATGCATCGGAAGATCTGATACCTATAAAACACAGGTATACATCTATTTGTATGTTTGTTTTAAGTATGATGCCACTAGCAAAAAGGCACAGATAGATGCATGCATGCTTTGAATAATATGGTGAGACTTACAACTGTGACATCTGAAGGGTTTCTGCTTTACATTTGGTAGACTAAACACTCTCAGTAGTTGCTGAGTAGTGAAGATGCAAAACAAAAGTGAAGTTAAAGATATGCTGGCAAAGGGATTAGTGATTATGGTACTTGGTATGAGTCTTTGGGAAGGTATAGTTGAAGTACGCCGTATATGTTTAACTGTCTTCGTGAAATGAGGAGTGTAGTCTCTCATGTTGAAAGTACTGCATGGTGTTGTGACTGAGGTACAGGGTTGAATTAAGATGCAAAATAGGGCCGGTCAACGTAAGAGAAATGGCCACAGTTGCAGATTGTGCCTCGTCGGAAAATACAGGGGAGGGGGGGGGGCTTTACAAGAGACATGTTTTATTAATGTCTGGGAGATACAAAAGAAATGCAAATGTCGCCTGCACACTTTGTACACGGTTTTGTTGACACTGGTGAACCACAACTCAATATAAGTGAAGGTAATTGTCAGTCTCCCTGCCCGTGCTGAATCTGTGTATATTAGCAGGCTGGCAGATGGAGAGAGTGGGAATGACACTTTCCTTCTTCCCCCCCTCCTCTCTCTGCAATGCTTTTTCCCCTCACGTTTGTAAAAGGAAGGTACGAGAGGCCCATCTGCGTAAACAAATACCACTTAGGGCCTCACTGGACTTCTGGTGCCATCTGAACAGCACATAGAAAGTCCCAATCAAATTGAATGCTACACAACAAAGTGGCACACAGTTGGAGCTTACATAGTGGCACATTGGACATTGCCCGAGTGTCCATCTTAGCAATCCGACTTTGTAGAGGTATGTCTATACTTCTACATCTATTTTTACACGTGTTATTTATCGGAGGATCCGATAACTATAAAAGACAGGTATACATCTATTTGTATGTTTCTTTTATCTATGATGGTAGAAGCAAGAGGCAGAGACACATGCATGCATGGTTTCAGTGAGATGGTGAGACTTACATCTGTAACATGTCAAGGGTTGCTGCTTTACATTTCGTAGGCCAAACAGTCTGAGTAGTCGCTGAAAAGTGAAGCTAGAAGAGAAAACTGAGGTTTAACACATGCTGGCAGAGGGATTACTGATTAGGCTAATTTGTATAAGTCTTTCAATCACCCAGGCTCTACCTTTGCACTCATACAATCACACAGTCACTATGTATGTGCTCATGCAATGAATAATGCACTAGTATTCCACTCAACTGTTCACTCAGGCAGTACTTATGCAGTTATCTATTCCCTCAGGCACTACTGTGGCACTCATCCAATAATCAGCCATTACTGTTACACTCATGATTTTACTGAGGCACTGTTCATGCACTGATCTAAGCATTGAGACAATACTCTTGCACTCATGGAGTTACTCAGGCACAATTTATGCATTTGTGCAATCACACAGGCATTACCCGTGCACTCATTTTATCACATAGGCACTAGCTATGGACTCATGCAATCAGTCAGGTACTACTCTTGCATTTAGCCATTCACTCAGGCAGTAAGTATGCAGTGATTTAGTCACTCATGAAGTACTCATGCAGTCATGCAATCAGAGAGGCACTATCTATACAGTCATCAAATTAATGAGGCATTATGTACACAGTCAAGCAGACTCCTAGCCAATACTTTTGCACTTAAGTATTTACTCAGGGACTGCTCATGTACTGATCCATTCACTCAGGCATTACGTATGCACTCATTCAATGACGCAGCCATTTCCCTTCCATGGATTGTTCCATTCAGCAGCACTGATACACTTATTGAATCATGCAGGCACTACTGCTCTACTCAAACAATCACACAGGCACTACTCATGCACTCATGCAATCAATGATGCACTACCTATGCACACATTGAATTAATAAGACATTACCTACACAATTGTGCAATGAATCAGGCAGTACACTTGCACTGATCTAGTCACTGAGGCACTAGCCATGCACTGATGTATTCTGTGAAGCACTATGCATGCACTCATCCAATGACACAGGCACTACAGTTGGATTAATGCATTCAGTCAGGTACTACTGATGTAGTGTTCTAAGTAGCCAAACATTACTCTTGGACTGATTAATTTACTGGCATACTAGAGATGTATTTTCATACATGTTATGCAAGTGAAGATTGTAGACCTATAAAACACAGGTATACATGTATTTGTATGCTATTTTATGTATGATGTTACAAAGAAAAAGCACAGATATATGTATGCATGTTTTCAGGAATATGATGACATTTACAACACTGGCATGTAAAGAATTTATGCTCTACATTTGGCTAGGCCCAACACTGTTAGTAGTTGCTCAATAGTAAAGGTGGTAGACAAAAGTGCAGTTTAGGACATGTTGAGAGAAGGATTAGTGATTAGTCTACTTTGGTGAATTGTTACTGACATCGTATATGAAAGAAAGATGCAAATAAATGTATAGATGTGTTTTATAGATGTACCATCTTTAGATGTATAACATGTGTGAAAATAGGTGTACAAGTACAGATATAACTGAGTCGCAAGAGCATGCAGTGTTTTCAGCTTGAGAGTCTGCACTTTCCATTTGAAGAACAAACAAAAATGTGAACAGTGTACTGGAAGTGTACCTATCCACAGACTCATAGAAACTAGCCTAATCATTAAATTCTCTGGCAGAATATTTTAAATCTCAGTTTTCTCTTGTAGCTTTAGTATTCATCAATTACTCAGACTGTTTGGACTAGGAAATATAAAGCAGCAACCCTTCACATATCACTGTTGTAACTCTGTGCATATATCTGAACGCATGCATGTATATGTCTGGGGTTTTTCCTAGTGGCATCATAGATAAATTAGCATTTGCAATGCAATAGGTCTCGCATTTGCAAGAGTTTAAGCTATTGGCATTGGAGATGCATTGTGGGAAATGCAGTGTCATGTACTGATAGTGAGACGGTCACGTAATGTGTAACAGCTTTTAGTCCGTTGTTGAATGCCAAGAGAGACGTGTAAGAAACAGATCAGCTGTGGGGAAGGGGAGGGGCATTCCATTACGGAGTAGGCTATTTATAGCGTATTCAGTTTGAGCTGCGGCACGTTATCGAGTAGGAAATGGAAGGACCTGTACCGCATTTCAGTTTTAAGAATGCGTGACGATAGATGTGAATCCGGGTCTTTAACGTTGATGAAAGTACTCATGTTACGGTAAGCCCACTGCCAGGAGAAGGGATATAAGAATATCTTCGGATATTGGGAGAACAATATGTTGACATGGGAGGTCCCAATGGGAGATATCTGTGAGCCCACTAAGGATCAGGAGCGCAATCTAAAGCTCTGGTGAAACAAACTATGAGAAATGTTTTAGGTTAGCTTAATGAAAAGCGCACGCAGCATTGATGAATTTCTTGTACAGGGAGTAGAGTAAATGAATGTTGACATATGGTTAATGTTTGAATGCAGCTTTTTTTGCTGATGGCAATCTTTATGAATTCATTTAATTTTGTATTGTAGATACCCCTGACGAAGGGAAGATGGCTTCCCGAAATGCATTGGGTCATTTTTAAAATAAAGACGTAACATGTGGAATCAATCGGTGTCCTTCCTGTGTATGCGCAAAGCTTGGCATGGTGATGGAATGTATCAAATGAACTGAAGATAATGTGATAAAAAGAAATATGGATAAACGAGTAATGGAGCAAGCATGGAGTGAAAACAAAGATAAAATGGAGAACTTAATTGATTTGATTTATTCAGTTTCTCAAATGGCTGTGCAGTTTGATTGGAACCTAAACTGGTTCCTTCGTGTTCGTTTATACTGCAGCGCAGTGGGGCGGAGCGCGGAGCAAACTTGCACGCCTCTATAGGTCTGAAGCAGTCAAGCGTGAGAAGCATTGAGTACACAGGTGTGCATTTCACAACCCATTGTTTACATTTTGCATGATATTTCCGCCCATCCCGGTGAATATGCACCCTTGAATAAAATGTGGAGTACGAACAGTTTAAATAAAGAAATGTGTTTGATAAACATGGAATTAAAGGACCATGCGTATGACATCTTACAGAAGGAGTAGAGCCGGTTGAACATCAAAGACTGCCATCAGTATTTTATCAGAAGAGACAAAGTATTTTGTGTTATGAAACTTGGTGACAATGGATTCATGATGCTAGTTATATTTATGTATCAGTCATGCTGTGAACCGCAAGTCGTTTCATGTATAGATTACGCTGTTTGTTGTCATTAGTCTTTCCAGTGAGTCGGGGTTTGAGGAAAGCAGTTGGAGATGCATTGTGGGAAATGCAGTGTCATGTACTGATAGTGAGACGGTCACGTAATGTGTAACAGCTTTTAGTCCGTTGTTCAATGCCAAGAGAGACGTGTAAGAAACAGATCAGCTGTGGGGAAGGGGAGGGGCATTCCATTACGGAGTAGGCTATTTATAGCGTATTCAGTTTGAGCTGCGGCACGTTATCGAGTAGGAAATGGAAGGACCTGTACCGCATTTCAGTTTTAAGAATGCGTGACGATAGATGTGAATCCGGGTCTTTAACGTTGATGAAAGTACTCATGTTACGGTAAGCCCACTGCCAGGAGAAGGGATATAAGAATATCTTCGGATATTGGGAGAACAATATGTTGACATGGGAGGTCCCAATGGGAGATATCTGTGAGCCCACTAAGGATCAGGGAGCGCAATCTAAAGCTCTGGTGAAACAAACTATGAGAAATGTTTTAGGTTAGCTTAATGAAAAGCGCACGCAGCATTGATGAATTTCTTGTACAGGGAGTAGAGTAAATGAATGTTGACATATGGTTAATGTTTGAATGCAGCTTTTTTTGCTGATGGCAATCTTTATGAATTCATTTAATTTTGTATTGTAGATACCCCTGACGAAGGGAAGATGGCTTCCCGAAATGCATTGGGTCATTTTTAAAATAAAGACGTAACATGTGGAATCAATCGGTGTCCTTCCTGTGTATGCGCAAAGCTTGGCATGGTGATGGAATGTATCAAATGAACTGAAGATAATGTGATAAAAAGAAATATGGATAAACGAGTAATGGAGCAAGCATGGAGTGAAAACAAAGATAAAATGGAGAACTTAATTGATTTGATTTATTCAGTTTCTCAAATGGCTGTGCAGTTTGATTGGAACCTAAACTGGTTCCTTCGTGTTCGTTTATACTGCAGCGCAGTGGGGCGGAGCGCGGAGCAAACTTGCACGCCTCTATAGGTCTGAAGCAGTCAAGCGTGAGAAGCATTGAGTACACAGGTGTGCATTTCACAACCCATTGTTTACATTTTGCATGATATTTCCGCCCATCCCGGTGAATATGCACCCTTGAATAAAATGTGGAGTACGAACAGTTTAAATAAAGAAATGTGTTTGATAAACATGGAATTAAAGGACCATGCGTATGACATCTTACAGAAGGAGTAGAGCCGGTTGAACATCAAAGACTGCCATCAGTATTTTATCAGAAGAGACAAAGTATTTTGTGTTATGAAACTTGGTGACAATGGATTCATGATGCTAGTTATATTTATGTATCAGTCATGCTGTGAACCGCAAGTCGTTTCATGTATAGATTACGCTGTTTGTTGTCATTAGTCTTTCCAGTGAGTCGGGGTTTGAGGAAAGCAGTTGGAGATGCATTGTGGGAAATGCAGTGTCATGTACTGATAGTGAGACGGTCACGTAATGTGTAACAGCTTTTAGTCCGTTGTTGAATGCCAAGAGAGACGTGTAAGAAACAGATCAGCTGTGGGGAAGGGGAGGGGCATTCCATTACGGAGTAGGCTATTTATAGCGTATTCAGTTTGAGCTGCGGCACGTTATCGAGTAGGAAATGGAAGGACCTGTACCGCATTTCAGTTTTAAGAATGCGTGACGATAGATGTGAATCCGGGTCTTTAACGTTGATGAAAGTACTCATGTTACGGTAAGCCCACTGCCAGGAGAAGGGATATAAGAATATCTTCGGATATTGGGAGAACAATATGTTGACATGGGAGGTCCCAATGGGAGATATCTGTGAGCCCACTAAGGATCAGGGAGCGCAATCTAAAGCTCTGGTGAAACAAACTATGAGAAATGTTTTAGGTTAGCTTAATGAAAAGCGCACGCAGCATTGATGAATTTCTTGTACAGGGAGTAGAGTAAATGAATGTTGACATATGGTTAATGTTTGAATGCAGCTTTTTTTGCTGATGGCAATCTTTATGAATTCATTTAATTTTGTATTGTAGATACCCCTGACGAAGGGAAGATGGCTTCCCGAAATGCATTGGGTCATTTTTAAAATAAAGACGTAACATGTGGAATCAATCGGTGTCCTTCCTGTGTATGCGCAAAGCTTGGCATGGTGATGGAATGTATCAAATGAACTGAAGATAATGTGATAAAAAGAAATATGGATAAACGAGTAATGGAGCAAGCATGGAGTGAAAACAAAGATAAAATGGAGAACTTAATTGATTTGATTTATTCAGTTTCTCAAATGGCTGTGCAGTTTGATTGGAACCTAAACTGGTTCCTTCGTGTTCGTTTATACTGCAGCGCAGTGGGGCGGAGCGCGGAGCAAACTTGCACGCCTCTATAGGTCTGAAGCAGTCAAGCGTGAGAAGCATTGAGTACACAGGTGTGCATTTCACAACCCATTGTTTACATTTTGCATGATATTTCCGCCCATCCCGGTGAATATGCACCCTTGAATAAAATGTGGAGTACGAACAGTTTAAATAAAGAAATGTGTTTGATAAACATGGAATTAAAGGACCATGCGTATGACATCTTACAGAAGGAGTAGAGCCGGTTGAACATCAAAGACTGCCATCAGTATTTTATCAGAAGAGACAAAGTATTTTGTGTTATGAAACTTGGTGACAATGGATTCATGATGCTAGTTATATTTATGTATCAGTCATGCTGTGAACCGCAAGTCGTTTCATGTATAGATTACGCTGTTTGTTGTCATTAGTCTTTCCAGTGAGTCGGGGTTTGAGGAAAGCAGTTGGAGATGCATTGTGGGAAATGCAGTGTCATGTACTGATAGTGAGACGGTCACGTAATGTGTAACAGCTTTTAGTCCGTTGTTGAATGCCAAGAGAGACGTGTAAGAAACAGATCAGCTGTGGGGAAGGGGAGGGGCATTCCATTACGGAGTAGGCTATTTATAGCGTATTCAGTTTGAGCTGCGGCACGTTATCGAGTAGGAAATGGAAGGACCTGTACCGCATTTCAGTTTTAAGAATGCGTGACGATAGATGTGAATCCGGGTCTTTAACGTTGATGAAAGTACTCATGTTACGGTAAGCCCACTGCCAGGAGAAGGGATATAAGAATATCTTCGGATATTGGGAGAACAATATGTTGACATGGGAGGTCCCAATGGGAGATATCTGTGAGCCCACTAAGGATCAGGGAGCGCAATCTAAAGCTCTGGTGAAACAAACTATGAGAAATGTTTTAGGTTAGCTTAATGAAAAGCGCACGCAGCATTGATGAATTTCTTGTACAGGGAGTAGAGTAAATGAATGTTGACATATGGTTAATGTTTGAATGCAGCTTTTTTTGCTGATGGCAATCTTTATGAATTCATTTAATTTTGTATTGTAGATACCCCTGACGAAGGGAAGATGGCTTCCCGAAATGCATTGGGTCATTTTTAAAATAAAGACGTAACATGTGGAATCAATCGGTGTCCTTCCTGTGTATGCGCAAAGCTTGGCATGGTGATGGAATGTATCAAATGAACTGAAGATAATGTGATAAAAAGAAATATGGATAAACGAGTAATGGAGCAAGCATGGAGTGAAAACAAAGATAAAATGGAGAACTTAATTGATTTGATTTATTCAGTTTCTCAAATGGCTGTGCAGTTTGATTGGAACCTAAACTGGTTCCTTCGTGTTCGTTTATACTGCAGCGCAGTGGGGCGGAGCGCGGAGCAAACTTGCACGCCTCTATAGGTCTGAAGCAGTCAAGCGTGAGAAGCATTGAGTACACAGGTGTGCATTTCACAACCCATTGTTTACATTTTGCATGATATTTCCGCCCATCCCGGTGAATATGCACCCTTGAATAAAATGTGGAGTACGAACAGTTTAAATAAAGAAATGTGTTTGATAAACATGGAATTAAAGGACCATGCGTATGACATCTTACAGAAGGAGTAGAGCCGGTTGAACATCAAAGACTGCCATCAGTATTTTATCAGAAGAGACAAAGTATTTTGTGTTATGAAACTTGGTGACAATGGATTCATGATGCTAGTTATATTTATGTATCAGTCATGCTGTGAACCGCAAGTCGTTTCATGTATAGATTACGCTGTTTGTTGTCATTAGTCTTTCCAGTGAGTCGGGGTTTGAGGAAAGCAGTTGGAGATGCATTGTGGGAAATGCAGTGTCATGTACTGATAGTGAGACGGTCACGTAATGTGTAACAGCTTTTAGTCCGTTGTTGAATGCCAAGAGAGACGTGTAAGAAACAGATCAGCTGTGGGGAAGGGGAGGGGCATTCCATTACGGAGTAGGCTATTTATAGCGTATTCAGTTTGAGCTGCGGCACGTTATCGAGTAGGAAATGGAAGGACCTGTACCGCATTTCAGTTTTAAGAATGCGTGACGATAGATGTGAATCCGGGTCTTTAACGTTGATGAAAGTACTCATGTTACGGTAAGCCCACTGCCAGGAGAAGGGATATAAGAATATCTTCGGATATTGGGAGAACAATATGTTGACATGGGAGGTCCCAATGGGAGATATCTGTGAGCCCACTAAGGATCAGGGAGCGCAATCTAAAGCTCTGGTGAAACAAACTATGAGAAATGTTTTAGGTTAGCTTAATGAAAAGCGCACGCAGCATTGATGAATTTCTTGTACAGGGAGTAGAGTAAATGAATGTTGACATATGGTTAATGTTTGAATGCAGCTTTTTTGCTGATGGCAATCTTTATGAATTCATTTAATTTTGTATTGTAGATACCCCTGACGAAGGGAAGATGGCTTCCCGAAATGCATTGGGTCATTTTTAAAATAAAGACGTAACATGTGGAATCAATCGGTGTCCTTCCTGTGTATGCGCAAAGCTTGGCATGGTGATGGAATGTATCAAATGAACTGAAGATAATGTGATAAAAAGAAATATGGATAAACGAGTAATGGAGCAAGCATGGAGTGAAAACAAAGATAAAATGGAGAACTTAATTGATTTGATTTATTCAGTTTCTCAAATGGCTGTGCAGTTTGATTGGAACCTAAACTGGTTCCTTCGTGTTCATTGTAAATGACAATGCCTTTTATTTATCTGTTTTGATAATTAACACATAAATAAAAGGCATTGTCATTTACAATGCCAATAGCTCAAACTCTTGTAAATGAGAGACGTATTTAATTTCAAAGAAGCTGCCGCCATTGTCCCGGGCTTCTTGGAAGGTGAAAGCACGCATGGCGCGCTGAATGTTGCAGGAAAGCATGTGGTCCCTGCAGGAGGAGAAACTCATTAAAGAAAATAGTGCTTACAGACTAAATAAGACATACAGTGTAACAACAGAAGTAAAAGGGCCAGTCCTCATGGGAGGTTACAAATGAAGACAAGGCGGTACTAAGGAGGGTCTAACAAACCTATTAACAAATCAGAAGCAGCATTTACAAAGGACAATGACACAAGCCAATAGAAAATATGGGCGGAGAGTGGGCGGAGCTTCAAGTCTATACTGAATACAGCATGCCTGCAGAACAGCGCATCGCTGCCAAGGGTCGACCTAAAAAAATACAACAGATGAGATCAAATGGTCACATGGACAGCCGGCTGAGGGATACTTGTTGCTGGGAAGGACAGTCTGTATAATAATGCATGCCATCACTGTGTGGGTGAAGGGATTGCGTCCTTTTAAAGAAGGTTCAATTGTGAGATAGAACTAATATTGAGAGGCAGGGTAAGAGCACCAGAATTAGGTATAGACAATTTTAAACTAATGAGCAAGCGTAAATACCCTGAGTGATAATGATTTGATTAGGATGAATATACCTCTTTCACACCTCTTCATTGCGCACACTGCAAGGGGACACACCACAAGACCAGAGTACGTTTCTGGTCACTAACGCACAACACCAAAATGCTTCAGCACAGGATCACAACAAAAAATACAATTTCAGTTACGCACTCCTCCGCGGTATAGGGTTTAGGCCTGTGACAGTGGACTTCGGTGCGGACATAGGGGCACCAAGGGCTATATAAGTACTACAATAAGATGTGTACATTCCTCTATGGCTGTAGTACATTCTCTACTGTTCATAGAAACGGTGTTAATTCGTAATCAGGGAAAGACTGCCAGCTAGTGACTCTTACTGGACATGATCCTGATTTAAACTGATCTGTGACCAAATGTCGTGTGGATCTGCCATACAAGCAAACAGGTGAGATATCTTTATGTCCACAATGTCTGAACTCTTGGTTTGGCAGCGTGGGTTAGAAGCGGGGGCCAGGGTAGTATTTTAGGAATAAGAGTAATTCAATTATAACAAGAGGTTCGTAAAATCATCCTTGGGCGCAGGGGTGTAAGGGGGATGGTAAAAACTCGGAGGTCTCTCAAAGTGGCAGAGTGGATGTAATTAAGGGCGTGGCTTGAAACCTTTAAGCTAAAAATCTGTGCTTAGCATAGTGTGCCGCCCGACTAGTATTTTGCCTCTTCTGTCATTGTATCCAGATATAAAATACAACATGTAACATTACACCTACAACAAGCCAGGACTATTGGCATTGTCAATTGTTGATAGCTGCATAAGATAAATAGGCAACAACTATGGCTTCGTTGTAAATATTATTGAAAATGCTTCAGTTCTGAAATTCTGAGACTGTGCAAGAACTTTTTAAAGTTACATCACAGGCAGTGGAGGGTGGTCACGCTGCAGAGTTACGATTTGTTTTCACCCTGATGGTGAGGGCAAAAACAGAGCCTGTTAGAGACCGTCTCGGCACCTGCATTTTAGAACTGCCGGTGCTGATGACCAGCAGGATCCGGCCCACTTAAAGCCCTGCTTGGGCGTATGGTGAGGAACAAAAGACTACAAAGCAGGAAATGAGCTGTGTTGGTTGTGCTGTTCTACTGCACTCTTGCTTGTCAAACACGGTGCCGTGCGTGCCCTTGACTGGAGCTGCAATGCTGTTCCTGTCCTCGGCGGTCCTCGTGTTGAGCAACCTGCAGTTGTTCTCTGCAGGAAGACCCCCCTTGGCGGGATGCTCCTATTTATCCTGCTTGGCTTTCCCACTCCTACTCTAAGCGGAAATGGGAGAAATTAAACTACAAGTCACATAATACTGCTGCAGTAACTATGTTCACTCCCCCATCCAGTACCTTCCGTGACCCGCACACTCACTAGATCTTCAAGGCACCATCCTGTGGGCAGGTGTAACAAAGGTACTGTTGTCGCCCGTGAGACAAAGGGCACAAGGGGCTAAAGGACGCCAACTGACTCATCCCGACCCTGACGATGTTCAAAAGAAGCTGATTTTGGGAGTCAGAAGTCGGAGACAAGGGAACTGTGGGCGCAGCCACAGGCAGAAGATGGCAAATGAAATTGGCATGGGGCGGGCTAGGGGCACGTCATAGCTCATGAGGGAGTGAGGCGCACGCTGTTCTCTGTGGGCGAAGAAAGCGGCCATCTTGAAAGTACATCCAATGTCATTGTTTTTAAAAAAAGGCTGTACCAGCAGAGAGAAAATCAAATCCGTGGGAATCCATGTAATGTTTAATCAAAAAGGCTTCAATTAGAAGCATACATGGCAACATTTCTAACTGAAAAATGGGATATTTTGAAAAAAGAAATCGGGAAACTGTAGTTTACCCTAATACGCTAATATTGAAACCGGGGCAACTTTAGACCGCAGACAACTCAAATAAAGCGGTTTTTGGTTTATAATACCAACTGCTAAAGGAAACAGTTCAGTGTACTGCTGCAGTAACTATGTGCACTCCCCCATCCAGTACCTTTCGTGACCCGCACACTCACTAGATCTTCAATGCACCATCATTCGGGCAGGTGTAACAAAGGTACTATTGTCGCCCGTGGGACAAAGGGCACAAGGGGCTAAAGGACGCCAACTGACTCATCCCGGCCCTGACGATGTTCAAAAGAAGCTGACTTTTGGGAGTCAGAAGGCGGAGACAAGGGGACTGTGGGCGCAGCCGCAGGCAGAAGATGGCAAATGAAATTGGCATGGGGCGGGCTAGGGGGCACGTCATAGGTCATGAGTGAGTGAGGCGCATGCTGTTCTCTGTGGGCGAAGAAAGCGGCCATCTTGAAAGTACATCCAATGTCATTGTTTTTAAAAAAGGCTGTACCAGCAGAGAGAAAATAAAATCCGTGGGAATCCATGTAATGTTTAATCAAAAAGGGTACAATTAGAAGCATACTTGCCAACATTTCTAACTGGAAAATGGGATATTTTGGAAAAAAAAATCGGGGAACTGTAGTTTACCCTAGTACACTAATATTGAAACCGGGGCAACTTTAGACCGGAGACAACTCAAATAAAGCGGTTTTTGGTTTCAGAAATCGCGAGTTTCCCGCCTGAATCCTGTGTATTGTAAGAAGGGGCACGTCACAAGTCTAAACAAGTGTGGGCAGGAGCGAGTTCCTGATCAGCATCAGCAAAGGGAGTTAGCTTGTGAAACAAGCCCAAACCCACCTTAAAAGGAAGCCCAAACCAAACTATCCTACCAAAAAAAGCCCAACTGACGGCGGACTTCTAAAAGTGCTAAAAGCCTAAATAAACCTAAATAAAATAGAAGCAACAGAGCGGGAGGCACGGCAGGGGAGGCAGCAATAAGGTATCTGTGGCATAAGAGGGGATGGGAGTAAGAATACTATATATAAATGTAAGCAGGTAGGGAGCTGAAGTTGAACACAGACAAACAGTAACAGGGCAGGGATCCAAGCAATAAAAGAGTCCCACAAAGAACACATGAAGAACCATAGTGGAATGAGACAGTACTAAGTCCCTGCTCTGTGGGAGGAACAGAAGAGAGAAAGGAGGGACAAAGAGGCAGGACTGGCCACTAGCAAGCAGGGATTTTTGAAGGACACTGACATAAACAAATGAGAAGCAATTTCAAGAAAAGGGATGGACTTGATGCCCACAGACTGATTACAGCAGGTCTCGAAGAGACAGCTGCGCTGTCTAGCTCGACCTAAAAAATATATAGAAATAGATGTATGATGGCACTAGCAAAAGGTACAGACACATGCATTTATGCTTTGAGGAGAATGGTGAGACTTACAATAGTAACATTGCAAATATTGGTGTTTTGAATTTTTGGAGTTCTCTTGCTTGCTTGTACACTTGTGTTTTGATATTTGAAATAAAGAGAATAGCAATTTAATTGTAAATAATTGCTTAGTAGTTAATATCAGTAATCATATGTAATTATTTTAAAATAGTGAATTGATGTAAGAAACTATTAAAACTGTTCTTTGTTTTTCAGAAAATTATTTTGTTTGGATCACAAATTCAAGATGGCAAGAGAAGATGAAAAGAGAATAAAACAAAAAAAACAGATCTACTCAAAGAAAAGTAAAAAGGCTGCGTTACAAACAGCTGACAATGCTACTAAGGATAAAGTTTGTTCTGGTAAGAGGACTAAACACTTTCTTAAAAGAGTTGTTGAGAAATTACACTAACAGAATAGGAATGAAAGGGAAAAAAGAGTTTTTCAACAAAAGAGAAGGAGAATGACATTTATAATGGTAAAAAAACATTAGTTTTTGGGAAAACAACAGATGTTACATGAAGACAAAAACAATTTCAACAGATTCGTCAACGACTCTTTCGAAGTAGAGTAATTCAAAATTTATTAAAAGATTGTAAAAAGTATACAAAAAGATCAGCAGCGTATAAGAAGAAGCAACATATTGAAACTGTAGTAGATACTGCTTTTGATTTGAAACGAAAATTATTTATTTTAATATTAAAGAGAATGAAAACATTGGATAAAATAATGAAGTTTATGAAAGATAAAAGCAAAAGAAAAAGACTTGTTAATAGAAGTAACTTTTGTAAAACTTTCACTGGTGAATGGAAGCACACTTCTACTAGTGAGCCTTTCTTTATTGAAGAAAGCTACTTTCAACAGACACATTAGCGTTTTCAGTTGATACTAGGGGTCGATGCTACCAAATGATAGATGGTTGTCCCATTGCAAAAAAGAAATGGTTGTTAGGAGTGCGGAAGAAGTAATAGCTGAAGAAGTGCAAGGGAAGCGTACACGAGCTCCTGTAGGGAAACAGCGTTTACAACGCTGTCATTACATTGTGCTACTATTACAACGCGGTCGTTACAATGACCACGTTGTTAGTACGCGATGCATTTACATCGCAAGTCATTACAACGACTTGCACTAGGGGTGCTGAGGTATTGGAAATTAATTCCAACACCTTCCCTACTGTTGCGCAAACTGGAGTAGGAATAGTAATTAATACTATTCCTAAGTCCAGCGCGCCCCCTAGTGCAAGTCGTTGTAATGACTTGCGATATAAATGCATCACGTACTAACAACGCGGTCGTTGTAACGACCGCGTTGTAAAAGCACGCGATGTAATACATCGCGATGTAATGAGCCATATTCGCTCCTGTATATAAGTGGGATTAGCAGTATTTGCAGTATTCGACAGGAATCTATTGACATATTGCGAAATTTTTTACGACAGTATGCAAAAAAAAGTGTGAAACTGAAGATTAGGTTGTTACAAGGACTAGATCCATGTAATGTAAGAGAATATACTAAGTTGCGCGGACATTCTCAGGCTTGTCTTTCAAGAAAAGTGTGTAAAAGTAGTTTTCATCACTTAAGAATGTTAGCAGTACACCACTCAGGAATGCGGACGTTAGTAAGGAAAGTGTACTATGTAAAATCTCCTGCATTATGTTTAAGTGAAATGAACACAGCGCTTTTACACAGTTGTTTATCAGATGTACAAAAAAATTGTGATGATACACAGTTTCGATTTTTTTGCTTCAGAACAGCAGTGTGTAGAAACTGAGAGTGTAGATGTTAAAGAACATGGCAAAGAGATTAGTATTGATGAGTTTTTAGAAGAAATTACAAGGTTTCAGTGAGTGTGTTCTGAAAAACCAAACTATGGGTCCTATTACGATGGCGGTCGGATGTCGACCGCCCGGCCGGCGGCGGTGCCCGCCGGACCGGCGGTGGAGATCCGCCCGCACCGCAAGCCAGGAAACCGCCGGTCCGATTAGGATGGCGGTGGCGACCGCGGCGGTGGGAAATTCCGACCACCGCTTTTCCGCCGCTCGCCATCCGCACTCCTGCCTGGCGGGCGGAAAAGGACCGGGTTAATGGTGGCGGTGCAGAGCAGGCTCCGCCGGCACGATTATGATGCCGGCGGTAGCCAGCCTTTCCGCAGCGGTCAGACCGCCATGGAAAGGCATGCAGAGATTGTCTGCCGGGGGCCCGTGGCGGGCCCCCGATGTTTGGGGGGAGTGAGGGTGCACTGGGGGGGTACCCATGGCCCCCCTGAAATTCCCCTGTACCTGGTGGCAGGCACTGTGCAGTGACTGCCACGTAGTGCAGGGAAATGCTGGACATGCCCATTTGGGCATCGCGGCGCTGCTGCGGGTAGCAGCAACCACCGCAATGTTAAGGCCCGCGATCCGACCGCCGCGGTCAGATTTCGAGCGCGGGTCATCGTAATTCGACCGGCGGTGATGCCGCGGACCATGCGGGCGGTCTTTTCCCGCTACCATGGCGGTCAGGGAGATTTTCCGACCGCCATCGTAATGACTCCCTATGTTTGTATTTGTTGTCGATGTACTCATTATAGAAGTCAAACTAGGAATGTTAATTTATATTTAAAAAGTGAAAAGGAGAACAATGATAAGTGGCAGCAATTTGGAGCTTACTTGTTGGTGGAAGGTCGATTTGAGTTGGGTACTGATCAACGTATTTGTAACTATTGTTACAACAAATTAGAAGAGAACAAAATGCCAGCTAGAGCAGTACATAACAACTTAGAGTTAGTAGCTATTCCAGAGGAACTGGCAGATTTGAATACATATGAGTCAGTTCTTATTCAGTCTGTTCACCCATTTCAAGCTATAACTCGTATGGAGCCTAAAACAGCGAGACTGCCACCAACAGATTTACAAAGAGGTCTGAAAGGAAGAGTTGTGTACTTCCCTTTAGATTTCAAGAAAAATATTGAAACTGTTGGTGGAGACAAAGAGGAAAATGAGCCAGTGGTTATTCTAGTAAACGGTGTGCCAACAAAGAGTCGCAAAATATGGCAAGAGTTTGTAGATGTTAATAAACTTCAAAAGGCTACCTTATATCTTGTAAAGAACAATATTTATTATAAAACTGTAAATGTTGATGAGCAGGTAATATGTTTAGAAGATGAATCAGAAATTTCAAGTGGTCAAATAGAAAAAGTGGACAAGTCGAGGAGTGAAGAGATTTATGAACATTACATGATACATCCTCTACATTCAAAAGAAGTGATAGGGAACAGCATTGAATTATTTGAAATGAAAAAAGCAAAGGGAACTCCAACGAGTGTATGGGAAAAAAGCTGTTCCCCACTGGAGAAGTTGGACGATTGATGAGCGACCTGTACGGATTCCAGCTTCAGAATACCGCTCAACAAGATTGAACTCTGAAGATCCTAGATTTCGACAGTGCATTCCATATATATTTCATCTTCTGTTTGAAAGTGATTTGTCTTCTCTTTCATATGCAGTGAACCACATACTTAAAACAGGAGTTCATCAATCACATGTTTCTGCAAAAGAATTCATGGACAAAGTTCAACAAAGATAAAAATTTAGAATCACTGTTAATTAATTTGATGGCATGTCAACGTGGAACCAATGAATATTAGTTTCGTTGTCACGGTGAACTTAAGTGTATGTTAAGGAACTTAGGTACACCAACATGGTTTGTAACACTTAGCTGTGCTGAATATGCATGGGAAGATTTACTTGAATTTCTACGAGAAGCAAATTCAAATATAAAAAATATTGAAATGAAGACACCTGGAGGACTGTGTTCATTGGATTCTATAAATGTGTGCAGGTATTTTAACCATAGGCTTCAAACTTTATCTGCAATAAAAATAATTGTCCTCTTGGAGAAGTTATTGATTTTTTTTGCGAAAAGAGTACCAAGCCAGAAGTGCTCCGCATATCTACATGTTATTATGGTTAAAGGATGCTCCAAAATTTGAAACGGATACTGATGAAACAGTATTGTCTTTCATCGAACAGTATGTTACCTGTGACATTCCAAGAGAAGGAGGAGAAAAGAGCTTGAGACAACAAGTTTTACGTTTCCAAAGTCACCGCTGTGGAAAGTATTGTCGACAAAAATACAAGTCTAAAGGAACATTTTATACCAAGTGTCGGTTTGGATTCCCACGTCCAGTAATTTCTAAAGGAAGAGTTAATTCTTTTATGTCAGCAGTAAGGCATACAATAACTCAGAAATCTCCCAAGAATACATACAACTTAAAAAGAACAGAACAGTCAAAGTATATTAATGACTACAATCCAGTTATTTTGAAAATGTGGAATGCAAACATGGACATTCAATATGTTGCAGATAACTCAATTGCCGTTGCAAGCAATGTTACATCACATATAACGAAATCAGAAAAGACAGAGATGAAAGAAATTTGGGAAGGAATTTCACAAGAGAAGAGCCTTATCAAAAAATTGTACAGCTTTAGCTTGAAAATGCTTTCCCACTGAGAAATTTGATCCTATGAATGTTCGTATCACTTGTGTTCTTCCAGTTTATATTCAAAGTCACGAAGAATCATTTGGGTAAGTTTAGGTCTTGCCTGCACACGAAAAAGAGTATTTAAAACATTCGAAGAAATCGAATATTTAGCACTGAATGAACCAGACAGTACAGAAATTCTTAAAACTAATATGTTGGATACATACTATCCCCAAAGGTGTCCACATCTGGAAGAGGTATGTCTGTACGAAATACTTCAACATTACAGCTTTAAAAGAAATGTTACACAAAATATAAAACAAGGAAAATATGCAGTAATTGGATGTGACTGATGTTTAGTAAAACATGCCAAAGGAAATCTTATTAACCACAGAAAACTCAGTTGCGAAACTCCAGATAAGAGAGAATTTTTCTATTTAGCACTTCTGCAACTGTTCAAGTCAGGGCGTAGCGAAACTGAATTACGACTGCTACGAAGATTCTTTTAATGCATGTAAAGATAGCTTTGAATGCACAATTTTCCCTACATATCTACAAATGTTGAATGATGAAATAGAACAAGAAAACACTATTGCAGCTAAAATAGCTAAAGACAGTTCTCAAGATAGTCAAAGTTCTGGTCCACTGAGTCAAGATCCACTGGGACAACCAATAATTGAAAATGAAGCAGCAATAGCCATGAATGAAGTAGAAATTGCAATGCAACAAGCACAACAGGATAATATTACGTTGGAAAACTTAGAAGAACAACTAAATATTGAACAACAAGTGACACAACAGATATAGCATGGTTTGGTGCATGGAATTTTTTTTTAAATGTTCATCATTTAAACCTATTCTTATGTAGATTGGTGGCCAAGCTGGAACAGGTACAAGTTTTTTAATTAAAGTTTTGACCACTTATCTACAGAAAACGACAGATTCACATTTATCTTGTGTTGTAACAGCTCCAACTCGATTACCAGCACACAATATTAAAGGGATTACTTTACATAGATTACTTATGCTACCAGTTGAACATGATAATAAATTGGAATATCAGAAGCTGTCTGGAGATGCTTGTTATGAAGTGTCAAGAGTGCTGAAGAAAATGAAACTTTTAATCATTGATGAGGTAAGCATGGTCTCAAACTTAATGCTTGCCTTTGTACACTTGAGAATGCAATAGGTTTTGAAAAAAGATTACAATGTTCTGTTTGGAGGGAAACATTTAATTGTATTTGGAGATCTACTACAACTAACTCCTGTAAAAGGACAACCAGTTTTTAAAACACTTGTGCATGAAGACACTAGGAAATCTTTATGAAGTATTGGAAATGTGAACATTTGGTTAAATTTTGAATATAAAGAACTTATAAAGAATATGCGACAAGCAAGTGATGAAGATTATGGAAATATTCTTAAAGATATAAGAATTGGTGTCCTGACGAAACATGGTAAACAAGCTTTAGAAAGTCGGCTACTAAGGAACTTGTTTATAACTGAAAACACAGCAGCTGAAGTAATGTACAAGAAGATTGGAGAAAAGAAGTCTATAGTTTGCCTAATGCCTACACTGCAAGAGTGTTCTACATTTAATCAAGAGCTTCTGAAACTGGAAAAAGAAGAAATAGTTCAATTTCAAGCTATTGATAAAACTGAGCACCAGGGAGTGACTATTCCTCTTTCAGAAAAACTACAGACTAAATTGGACTCTTTGGAAAAGTCTGTATCTAAAACTGCAGGCTTAGAAAAAACTTTAGATGTATGTATAAACTGTCGAGTACTTTTATGGCGTAATTTGAATGTAGAAAAAGGTTTAGTAAATGGAGCAATGGGAAAAGTTGTTGATTTTGTAAAATATCAGAACAGAGATGGAATAGAATTCTTGAAAATAAAATTTGATCAGATTACAGAGGTAAGACAGATTGGGCGTTGTGCTGTACGTTTTGCTCGTAAAAGACTTGTATGCTCGCAGAAAACAGTTTCCTCTGTCTTTAGCATATGCAGTAACTATACATAAATCTCAAGGTTTAAGTATAGACAGTGCTTTGGTAAATAATGGAAGTACCCTGTTCAAAGAGGGAATGGCATATGTTGCATTATCTCGAGTAAGAACATTGTCTGGTTTGTATTTGATTGATTTCGATGAGAAAAAGGTTAGTGCTGATGTAAATTGTGTAGGAAAGTATAACCATTTAAGAAGACTTTATGCACCAGATTTAGGTGAATATCCCATTTATGAGAAACATGTTATGTGTCCAAAACAAAAATATGTTAAAGATTCAAGTGAGGTTGAAAAAAATAAATAAATTGAAGAGAAAGTTAAAGGTGTAAAGAAACAGAAAATGGAAAGTGTTGATGACATTGTAGGATACCAGTTGGAAAATAGTTCAGGTATCAACTGTTATGCTAATGTGATTCTGAATATTGTATTTTATCTACAAGATCTTCATCATTAAATCATGGGAAATCGTGAAAAAAGATTCTGTTCAGCACTAGATTATGTATTTCAACATTTGACAACTGACAGAAGTAAAATCCATACTGCTTCTGGTATTCGCCATCTCTTGGATATATGTACTGGTTCTTTGACCGTCACTCCTAATGTACAACAAGATGCACGAGAATTTCTAATGCTTATGCTTGGAGTATTAGAAGATGAAGGAATACAGATTGAAAACTTATTTGGACTAAGTTACAAATGGGATCATAAATGTGAACAGTGTTCATTAACTTTCAGCACTGAAATCGACACAAAACGATTCATATACTTAACGGTACCAGACTGCAAATCAGTACCTTTTAACAAATTAGTAAAAGCGGCAAATCATGATACGAAATGTTTGCATTGTAAATCAGAGATGTTATCTACATTACACATAGAAAGATATCTGATTTTAATGCTACAACGTTGTAGAGCAAATGGAAGAAAACTGAAAGCAAAATAAAAAATTTCTGGAAGAACTTTTACAACAGTGGCTATTATTTTCCATGCTGGACCTACTGCAACTTCTGGACACTATACTGTGTATTTAAAGTGAAATAAAGGATGGACACATTGCAATGATGGCCACTTGGAATTAAAACCGAGCTTGCCTTACGAATTACCAAATTCATATTTGATATTTTTGAAGCCAAAGTTTTGAATACATCATTCTGCCTATTGGGAAGATGTGAACACGCATTAACGAATTCATATTGGATATTTTGGAACCCAAAGTTTTGAATACATTATTCGGCTTATTGGGAAGATGTGAACAGAAAGTAAAGAGCGCTGGAAACAATTACTAATTATAATTAGTGTTTGGACCATTATTGGTACTGATTGGTATTGCATTTGGAAACATTGCGTTGAAAAGCAAATAGTTTACATATTTGTTGTGTATATTGTAGGAGATGCAAATGAGTGTACTATTCGGAAATGTTCTTGAGATAAATAATAGAAGTACAGTACAAGAAGGATGTAATGAAAAAATGAGAAACACATATAGCTACACATATTGAAAATAATGTTGTACGCTGATTTTTTTTTCTCTCAACAATCTAGTTGATTGTTTTTTCTCCCGCAGTTTCATGATGATACTACATTGACATCACTGTGTATAGTGAAATTAAGTGGAATCTGAGAACAGCAAAAAAGGGAAAATGAAAATGTTATGTAAATCTTAAATTATGTTGTGGTCTTAAAAAAGTAATAGTATATTACATTACATAGCAGTTTTCTTTTTCTTCTTCATTGTACGTAGTGGTGAACTTTGAAAAGACTTATAATCATGAATAGCACAATAGTACTCTAAAATAGTTCAAGAGAGTCATGTTCCTAAATTACCTAAACATGTAAGATTACACAACATAATATCTATGATAACGTAAAAGAATGTTTGAAAAACATTTATATGTTATTTATTTGAAATTAAAATTATTTTTGATCCTTTATAGTATTGGGTAACTGTGGTCCTATAGCCGATGTAATCAGTTAGGTAGTTATTCTGTTACACAAACAGTACATATGCTCTCATGTAGTCTCTGTAGCACAACTTTAGCATTAAAAGCAATAACCCTGGCATTATCTTTTCGTTTTTCCATTTGCAGCGGC
Organism: Calotriton arnoldi; assembly: GCA_963921515.1. Classification (NCBI taxonomy): domain Eukaryota; kingdom Metazoa; phylum Chordata; class Amphibia; order Caudata; family Salamandridae; genus Calotriton; species Calotriton arnoldi. Next base: position 7,684,194 of record CAWUFW010000004.1, on the reverse strand, counting down.
ACAAGCTATGCACTCATGGTATCACCCAGACAGTATTCCTGCACTTATGCAATCACCAACAGAGTACATGTGTACTCCTACAATGAACCAGGTAGTAGTGTTGCATTCAGCCATTCACTCGAACACTACCCATGGAGTAATCCATTCACTGAAACTGTTGCAGGGATTCTGGCTAAGATGACAAGTATGTGTACAATTATGGGACCTTACTAGGTAGGGACTGAGTCATCGTATTACCTGAGTGCCCATAAGGCCCGGACCAACTTGTTATATTGTGTTATTTGCTGTCCTAATTCCTTACAGAGAAATAAATGATTAGACAACCCAGAACACAACATTCCCATATGTCTCAGGAATTTTGGTAACAAGTGTGAGAAGTTGGCCTGGTATATGCTGTTCACTAATTAAAGTGGACACCTTGCACCAGGGCAAATCGACTCTTATGGTAGATAGGTTTAAGACAACCTTTAAAGAAAGCTATCCTAGTGGTAGCTGTGGAGAGCAGCCTTCAGGCTAAGTCTCGGAGGAATGTAAAGCAGCTTGTTTTACCATATAATCTCTTGAATCACCAAATGAAAAGACACCACACAGGTATATATATCAAATATATATGTATTTATTTCTAAATAACTCTCTACTAATCTCTTTATGAGATTAGAAGACAAACATATGCACAAATCAACGTTTCACAATAAGTTAAGCACAAAATATGGCTGGGGCCCTAGGGGCGTACTCAGACCATATACTAAGTAAGAGACTTAGAAACAACGACTTGCAAGGAGACAAGGCCTAGGGCCTTCAGAAGTGCTGGGGCCTCACGAAACCACCCAAGGCAGGTAAGTAAAGGACCCACGGGGACGCGTGCAGTGTGGATACACAGGCGCGAATCGCCGTTAACTTCAATGGGGCAAGTCGCGGTTGGAAATAAAGAGTTTTAGGATACTTCGGGAGAACCTACAAGCAAGTCACTTACAGGGTAAGTAGTTCTAGGGCCCACACCCACAGGAGCACCGTAGTGCTGGAGTTACCTCACCCAGGGAAGCCGGGTGCACAGGTGTCCTTTGGTGTCGGGTCGCGGCGTCGTTTTCAATGGCGAACAAAGAAGACTTGCTGCTTGCGGGAGCTGAAGAAGTGTCCGGTGGAATCCAAGCCTGGATTCTGAAGAAGGATGACCTGAAAGCAGAGGGGACAGTGTTCAAAGTCACTTGGCAGTGACCCGGGGCAAGGAAGATGGATGCCCACCGTCGTCGGTCGCTTCAGGTCGGTTGCAGGTGCCTTGACTCTTCAGCCACGTGGTCCAGGAGGCGTCGACGACGACCAGGAGCTGGATTCGGTGTGTCCCTCGACGTCTGCAGCTGACTGCGGTGTCGGCAACTCGATCGGAGCCAACAAGCCTTGGCAGCCGCAAGTCTCGGGGAGATGAAGAAAAGTCGATGGCGCAGACCAGCAAGGTCTGAGGGACTCACCCAGCGAGGGTAAGTCAGGGCAGGCCTGGAGCAACCAGGGGAGCCCTTTGGTTTCTTTAAGAAGTCTTCTGGGGACCCACAAGCCAGCGGGCAAGGGATCGCGAAGACACCTCGGGCGGAATCACTCAACAGGGGCCCACGGTCACTCGGGACGGTGTAGGCCTCTGATCTTCGGAGGGATTCCTGTTGGAGGTCGGGACCACACGTGGTCCAAAGCACAAGTTCGTAGAACGTTGTGAAGGGGTTGCACTCGACAATAGTGCACGGTACCCAGGGGTCGCGGTTCCTCGTTACTCGTGGGGTCCACTTGCCTCAGCTTCGCTGGGGACTCACGATGGCCTGGGAGAGGTCAGGAAATCCACTTCTTGGGCTGCAGGGACTTCGGACTCCGGCGGGAGCGGCGTAGTTTGCGACCGTCGTTGTCGTTTTTGGTGCCTGCCAAGCAGGGGAGTCACTCCTTGACTCCAAGGGAGATTCTTCTGTCTTCCAAAGGTAGTGGAACGTCGAAGGGCCAGGATTCTTCTGTAGAGCGTCGTCCAGGGGTTATCTGCTTTGCAATGGCAAGGTTCCCCCTCTTATACTAAAAAGAGGGGATGGACTAGCTCTATGACCCCACCTATGGGAGGGTCAAGGGAGGGGGTGGCTACACCCACTTCCCTTTGTCCAGTTTCGCGCCAGAGCAGGGGCAGGTAGCCCCTGAGCTGGTTTGAACTGGCATATGCACAGAGGAGCCTTCTGCTCCCCCAGTGCAGGACTTCAAAGCACTCTAAGAGTGCACCCACCCAGCCCCAATACACTAAACCCTGTCTGGAAGGTGGTTACACCTTCCTGTGACAGGATGCCTATTGTTGGGCTTCCTCCACTGCGAGTTTCGGTCATCAGCAGGAGGGCAGCCCAGTGTCTGTGACTGGTGGCATCCATTTTGTGATGCCAGGGCTCTTTAGGATTCTACCGCGTTTCCACAGCAGGTACATGTCTTATCCCTCTAGAAGGGTGGAATGCTACCCCCGCCGCCAAGATTGGCGGGGGGTAGTATTCCAAGATGTTTGACACCAAACACGACATGTTTTGATGCAGCCATTCCAAAGTTAGCATTTACCGCGAGGATATAATGCACTTAAATAGTATATGGTTTAACCGCATCCACAAACAGCACCAGAGAATAGACTCTGAGAGCTGCAGAGGGGCCCTGCTCAGGCAGAGGCACCCCCTCACATAGAAGCCAAGCACCCTGCCCTCAGGATTGATAGGGCCTGCCTTAGGGGTGACTGATAGGTTTATATGTGTGTGCAGGAGAGATATAGGAAACCTATATCTCAGTGAGGGGTGCTAGCACCACCTCACCCAGGCTGCAGTAGCAGGCCTGTGGTGTCAGATTTAGACTGCTTCCCAGGGGTGGCATAACACATGCTGCAGCCCCTGGTAGGCCTGTGAAGTACCTATGCCCTTGGCACCTAAGGTACCATATACTAGGGACTCATAAGGCACCACAGTATCCAATCACTAGTGCACCTAGAGTGCACTCCATGTCGTTTAGAGAGAACAGAGAGGCTGGGGCCCTGATTGGCAGGGACCCAGCCAGACTATAGCCAGAAACCAGTGCTAACATCAGAAAAAAGTGGGGGCAACATAAGAGGCAGATCCTACTCTCCTACACAACCCCCCCAAACGTAGGGACACTAAACTAACCTTGACCAGTTGAGTCTTCGTGTTCAAAGTGGAAATACCTTGAGAGTCCATCTGCATTGGCATGTTGGGTCCCAGGCCTATGTTCCACTGTATAGTCCATCCCCTGTAGGGAAATGGACCACCTCAAAAGTTTTGGGTTTTCACCTTTCATCTGCTTTAGCCATAGGAGGGGCTTGTGGTCAGTCTGAACTATGAAGTGAGTACCAAACAAGTATGGCCTCAGCTTCTTCAGGGCCCAAACCACAGCAAAGGCCTCCTCTCTATAGCTGACCAACGTTTCTCTCTAGGGGTCAGCCTTCTGCTAATAAAAGCCACTGGCTGGTCTTGACCTTCATCATTCAGTTGAGACAGTACAGCTCCCACACCCAGCTCAGAAGCATCTGTTTGGACAATGAACTTTTTGGTGTAGTCTGGACTCTGTAAGATGGGGGCAGTGCACATGGCCTGCTTTAGGTCTTCAAATGCCTTTTGACAGCTAGCTGTCCACTGAACCTTTTTGGCATTTTCTTAGAGGTAAGATCATTCAAGGGGGTCACTATAGATCCATATCCCTTGACAAACCTCCTATAGTACCCAGTCAGGCCTAAGAAGGCTCTCACCTGTGTCTGGGTGGTTGGAGCAACCCATTCCAGTATGGTTTGGATTTTGCTCTGCAAAGGCTGAACCTGGCCTCCACCTACAAGGTGGCCCAGGTACACAACCTGACTCTGCCCTATCTGGCACTTGGTGGCCTTGATAGTGAGGCCTGCTTTCTGCAGGGCCTCCAAAACATTTCTGAGGTGGACCAGGTGATCCTGCCAGGAGGAACTAAAGACAGCAATATCATCTAGATAAGCTGAGCAATAAGTTTCCATCCCTGCCAGAACTTTATTCACCAACCTCTGAAAAGTGGCAGGTGCATTTTTCAATCCAAAGGGCATCACCACAAAGTGGTAGTGCCCACCAGGGGTTGAAAATGCTGTTTTGGCTTTTGCATCATCAGCTAATCTGATTTGCCAGTAGCCAGCTGTTAGGTCAAATGTGCTTAGATACTTGGCTGAGGCCAAAGTATCAATCAGCTCATCTGCCCTTGGTATGGGATAGGCATCAGTCCTAGTGACTGCATTGAGGCCTCTGTAGTCTACACAAAACCTCATTTCTTTCTTACCACCCTGGGTATGAGGCTTGGGTACCAGGACTACTGGGCTAGCCCAAGGGCTATCTGAAGGCTCAATCACGCCTAACTCCAACATTTTCTGGACTTCAGTCCTGATACAGTCCCTGACATGGTCAGGTTGCCTGTAGATTTTATTCTTGACAGGCAGACTGTCCCCAGTGTCCACCTCATGGGTGCACCAGGTAGTCTGACTAGGGGTCAGGCTAAACATATGTCTAAACTGTTGCAGAACTTGTCTGCACTCAGTTTGCTGATGGTCAGTGAGGCTGCTTGCCAAAGCAACACCATCTACTGACCCATCATCAGGGTTCTGAGAGAGCAGGTCAGGGAGAGGGTCACTCTCCTCCTCCTGGTCCTCATCAGTTGCCATGAGCAAGCCCATGTCAGCCCTGTCAACATATGGCTTTAATCTGTTGACATGAAGCACCCTTAGGGGGCTCCTGGGAGTTCCAAGATTCACCAGATAGGTGACTTCTCCCTTCTGTTCAACTATTGTATGGGGGCCACTCCACTTGTCCTGGAGGGCTGCTGGGGCCACAGGCTCCAACACCCACACTTTCTGTCCTGGCTGGTATACAGTCAGCACAGCCTTTGGTCATGCCAAGCTTTTTGCAATTCTTGGCTGGCCTCCAGGTTTTTGGTTGCCTTTTTCATGTACTCTGCCATCCGGGAGCGGAGACCAAGTACATAGTCCATCACATCTTGTTTGGGGGCTTGAGAGGTAACTCCCAGCCCTCTTTTACCAAACATAGTGGACCTCTCACAGGATGCCCAAACAGAAGCTCAAATGGGCTGTAACCAACCCCCTTCTGTGGAACCTCTCTGTAGGCAAACAACAGGCAAGGAAGAAGAAGGTCCCATTTCCGCCTAAGCTTCTCTGGGAGTCCTTTAATCATTCCTTTCAAGGTTTTGTTGAAGCGTTCAACTAAACCATTGCATTGTGGGTGATAGGGGTGGTGAACTTATAAGTTACACCACACTCCTTCCACATTGCTTTCAGATATCCTGACATGAAGTTGGTACCTCTGTCAGAAATGACCTCCTTTGGAAAACCCACTCTGGAGAAAACTCCAATGAGGGCTCTTGCCACCACAGGTGCTGTGGTGGTCCTCAGGGGAATTGCCTCTGGGTACCTGGTGGCATGATCCACTACCACCAGGATAAATCTGTGCCCAGATGCAGTCTGAGGGTCAAGGGGACCAACAATGTCAATCCCTACCCTTTCAAAGGGTACCCCCACCACAGGTAGTGGTATCAGGGGGCCTTTGTTGTGCCACCTGCCTTACCACTGGCTTGGCAAGTGACACAGGAGCGACAAAACTCCTTTGTGTCCTCTGACATATGTGGCCAATGAAAATGTGGAACAAGCCTGTCCCAGGTCTTGTTTTGGCCCAAGTGTCCTGCTAAAGGGATATCATGTGCTAAGGTCAAGAGGAACCCCTAAACTTCTGAGGTATTACCAACCTCCTGGTGGCTCCAGGGGCTGGGTCTCTACCCTCAGAATATAGGAGTCCCTCATCCCAATAAACTTTATGGGACCCACTAGCACTCCCAGCAGCCTCAGCAGCAGCCTGCTGTCTGAGGGGTTCAAGAGAGGGGCAGCACTGTTGCTCCTTGCTCAGATCTTCCCTGGAAGGGCCCCCTGCCCCCAAGAACTCAACCTGGTCAGGTTCAAGTCCCTCTGGGGCAGTTCCTTCTTCAGGTTCTGCTTCACCTCCCTCTGGAAGTGAATCCTTGATCTGAGACAGAGGGGAAGGCACTGCCTTAACCCTACTGCTCCTCCTCTTGGGAAGCATCTGGTCCATTGTTCCAGGATCCAGAGCTGGTTCAGTGTCATGCATTCTTGCTTGTGACCTGGTCACAGCAAATACCTCTGCAGGGATGCCCAACATCTCAGCATGAGTCCATAACTCTACTTCAGACCAGGCTGAAGTCTCTAGATCATTGCCCAATAGACATTCTACAGGGAGGTCTGCACTGACTACAACCTTCTTGAGGCCAGTTACCCCTCCCCAGGAGAAATTCACAACTGCCAGACTATGGTTGGTCTGGACATTGCTTGCATTGGTCACCTGGTACATTTCACCCAGGATGATCTGTCCAGGGTCCACTAGGTCCTCTGCCACCATGGTGACACTAGCACCTGTGTCCCTAAATGCCAAAGCCTGTTTGCCATTTATCAAAGGCTGCTGTTTGTACTTGCCCAGATTACTGGGGCTTACTAGGAAGGACATATCAATGTTTCCCTCACAAATCAGCATTGCCTGAGTGGTCACTCTGACTAGGTCAGAATCCACTTCAGAACCCAGGGTCAACCCTACTACACCCTTATTCTGCGTACCACCTCCACCAGTAGCTGAGCTAGGGGGCACAGTTGCCTTAGGGGCAGGAGTGGTGGTGGTTTGGTCTTTGGACTTGGTACAATCAGAAGTCCAGTGCCCTTTCTGTTTACAGAATTTGCACCAGGGCTTCTTTTGGCCTTTTCCCTTGTTGGACTGTGACTCCCCACCAGATGCAGATTTTTGGGGCCCTTGTGAAGACTTCTGGTCTTTTGACTTATCCCCACCTTTCTCAGAGCCTTTAGGATCTTGCTTCTTAGTGTCACCCCCTTGGTTCTGGGTTTTCTGCCTCACCCTGGTTCTGACCCATTTGTCTGCCTTCTTTCCCAATTCTTGGGGAGAGGTCAGATCAGAGTCCACCAGGTACTGATGCAACAACTGGTTCTGGCAATTATTTAGGATCTGTTCTCTCATCATCAGATTATACAATCCCTTGAAATCAGTAACCCTACTGCCAACCAGCCAACCCTCTAGAGCCTTGGTTGCACAATCAACAAAGTCAGTCCAGTCCTGAGTCTGTGCCTTCTGGGTATCTCTGAACTTTAACCTGTACTGCTCAGTGGTTAAGCCAAACCCATCTATCAGTGCACTCTTCAGGACCTCATAATCATCAGCATCCTCCTCTCTAACAGTGAGGAGCTTGTCTCTTCCTTTATCTGAAAAGGAGAGCCACAAGATTGCTGCCCACTGCTTTTGGGGGACCTGCTGTACTCTACAGGCCCTCTCCATAGCAGTTATCCACTTGTGGATATCATCCCCACTCTGGTAGGGAGGAACAACCTTGCTCAGGTTCCTATGGTCAGGACATATTCTCTGCCTCTAGGGACACTGTTGCTGCCACCAGGGGGTTCTAAACCCTCCCTTCTGGAAGCTCTCTGGATCTCCAGGGCTTCTCTATCCAGTGCCAACTGCTTGGTTCTGAGGGCCACTTTGGCTTCCTCATACTGGAGCAGTTTGCACCTTCTCTCAGAGGAGGTCTCTCTTAAGTTAAAGTATGAGCTCCTCTCTTGGACAAATTCTCTGCCAGAGTGATAAGAGTGCTCAGATTCCCTGGAAGGGGATCTGTGCCTCTCATCCACTCTGCCAGTTCTCTTAGGGAGAACTCCTCTGTCCTGTTCAGGCTCCTTGGAGCCTGGCCCTTCAATCACAGAGTCTTGGTCATTCTGATTTTCATCATCTGACCCAGATACTATGACTGACCCACCCACTGATTCAAACCCTTTAGCTCCTAGAGCCAATCTAAGGTCATCTGCTGTCAGCAGATCTATCAGGTGCAGGGTTGAGGGACTCTGTCCTGTCCTCAGGTGTCTGTCAACACACATGGCTCTCAAGTCAGAGAAAGCCATGTCCTTATACTGAGGCTGAGTGGATCCACTGGGTCCACCCTTCAAGGACATTCTAGTGTTGTGCAGTGTTGTACTACCTACACTAGTTTGTGGCCTACTGATCCTAGCTTGAGCTGTGGAAAGGGTGTGCTATCCCTTGGCACACAGCTCTAAGTTCAGTAGAACTTATTGATACTAAGCTTGACTTTATATGTACCTTGAGTACCTATAATGGTTTTCAGTTAGTAATTCAAATAGAGATTTTCTGGTAAAACAATGGCAAGCTGGAATCCCACACGCTGCCCACCAATGTGAGAAGTTGGCCTGGTATATGCTGTTCACTAATTAAAGTGGACACCTTGCACCAGGGCAAATCGACTCTTATGGTAGATAGGTTTAAGACAACCTTTTAAAGAAAGCTATCCTAGTGGTAGCTGTGGAGAGCAGCCTTCAGGCTAAGTCTCGGAGGAATGTAAAGCAGCTTGTTTTACCATATAATCTCTTGAATCACCAAATGAAAAGACACCACACAGGTATATATATCAAATATATATGTATTTATTTCTAAATAACTCTCTACTAATCTCTTTATGAGATTAGAAGACAAACATATGCACAAATCAACGTTTCACAATAAGTTAAGCACAAAATATGGCTGGGGCCCTAGGGGCGTACCAGACCATATACTAAGTAAGAGACTTAGAAACAACGACTTGCAAGGAGACAAGGCCTAGGGCCTTCAGAAGTGCTGGGGCCTCACGAAACCACCCAAGGCAGGTAAGTAAAGGACCCACGGGGGACGCGTGCAGTGTGGATACACAGGCGCGAATCGCCGTTAACTTCAATGGGGCAAGTCGCGGTTGGAAATAAAGAGTTTTAGGATACTTCGGGAGAACCTACAAGCAAGTCACTTACAGGGTAAGTAGTTCTAGGGCCCACACCCACAGGAGCACCGTAGTGCTGGAGTTACCTCACCCAGGGAAGCCGGGTGCACAGGTGTCCTTTGGTGTCGGGTCGCGGCGTCGTTTTCAATGGCGAACAAAGAAGACTTGCTGCTTGCGGGAGCTGAAGAAGTGTCCGGTGGAATCCAAGCCTGGATTCTGAAGAAGGATGACCTGAAAGCAGAGGGGACAGTGTTCAAAGTCACTTGGCAGTGACCCGGGCAAGGAAGATGGATGCCCACCGTCGTCGGTCGCTTCAGGTCGGTTGCAGGTGCCTTGACTCTTCAGCCACGTGGTCCAGGAGGCGTCGACGACGACCAGGAGCTGGATTCGGTGTGTCCCTCGACGTCTGCAGCTGACTGCGGTGTCGGCAACTCGATCGGAGCCAACAAGCCTTGGCAGCCGCAAGTCTCGGGGAGATGAAGAAAAGTCGATGGCGCAGACCAGCAAGGTCTGAGGGACTCACCCAGCGAGGGTAAGTCAGGGCAGGCCTGGAGCAACCAGGGAGCCCTTTGGTTTCTTTAAGAAGTCTTCTGGGGACCCACAAGCCAGCGGGCAAGGGATCGCGAAGACACCTCGGGCGGAATCACTCAACAGGGGCCCACGGTCACTCGGGACGGTGTAGGCCTCTGATCTTCGGAGGGATTCCTGTTGGAGGTCGGGACCACACGTGGTCCAAAGCACAAGTTCGTAGAACGTTGTGAAGGGGTTGCACTCGACAATAGTGCACGGTACCCAGGGGTCGCGGTTCCTCGTTACTCGTGGGGTCCACTTGCCTCAGCTTCGCTGGGGACTCACGATGGCCTGGGAGAGGTCAGGAAATCCACTTCTTGGGCTGCAGGGACTTCGGACTCCGGCGGGAGCGGCGTAGTTTGCGACCGTCGTTGTCGTTTTTGGTGCCTGCCAAGCAGGGGAGTCACTCCTTGACTCCAAGGGAGATTCTTCTGTCTTCCAAAGGTAGTGGAACGTCGAAGGGCCAGGATTCTTCTGTAGAGCGTCGTCCAGGGGTTATCTGCTTTGCAATGGCAAGGTTCCCCTCTTATACTAAAAAGAGGGGATGGACTAGCTCTATGACCCCACCTATGGGAGGGTCAAGGGAGGGGGTGGCTACACCCACTTCCCTTTGTCCAGTTTCGCGCCAGAGCAGGGGCAGGTAGCCCCTGAGCTGGTTTGAACTGGCATATGCACAGAGGAGCCTTCTGCTCCCCCAGTGCAGGACTTCAAAGCACTCTAAGAGTGCACCCACCCAGCCCCAATACACTAAACCCTGTCTGGAAGGTGGTTACACCTCCCTGTGACAGGATGCCTATTGTTGGGCTTCCTCCACTGCGAGTTTCGGTCATCAGCAGGAGGGCAGCCCAGTGTCTGTGACTGGTGGCATCCATTTTGTGATGCCAGGGCTCTTTAGGATTCTACCGCGTTTCCACAGCAGGTACATGTCTTATCCCTCTAGAAGGGTGGAATGCTACCCCCGCCGCCAAGATTGGCGGGGGGGTAGTATTCCAAGATGTTTGACACCAAACACGACATGTTTTGATGCAGCCATTCCAAAGTTAGCATTTACCGCGAGGATATAATGCACTTAAATAGTATATGGTTTAACCGCATCCACAAACAGCACCAGAGAATAGACTCTGAGAGCTGCAGAGGGGCCCTGCTCAGGCAGAGGCACCCCCTCACATAGAAGCCAAGCACCCTGCCCTCAGGATTGATAGGGCCTGCCTTAGGGGTGACTGATAGGTTTATATGTGTGTGCAGGAGAGATATAGGAAACCTATATCTCAGTGAGGGGTGCTAGCACCACCTCACCCAGGCTGCAGTAGCAGGCCTGTGGTGTCAGATTTAGACTGCTTCCCAGGGGTGGCATAACACATGCTGCAGCCCCTGGTAGGCCTGTGAAGTACCTATGCCCTTGGCACCTAAGGTACCATATACTAGGGACTCATAAGGCACCACAGTATCCAATCACTAGTGCACCTAGAGTGCACTCCATGTCGTTTAGAGAGAACAGAGAGGCTGGGGCCCTGATTGGCAGGGACCCAGCCAGACTATAGCCAGAAACCAGTGCTAACATCAGAAAAAAAGTGGGGGCAACATAAGAGGCAGATCCTACTCTCCTACAACAAGACACACCCTTTAACTGTCACACTTGTATTTGTAACATCTGACACAGACATGAAACTTAAAAAAATGTATTTTAAGTAACATGGCATAACGTGCAGTAAATGTGCCACAAGAAGAATAAAAGTGTATGATAGAAATATAATGAGTATAGCAGTGAGTCGATATCTGATAAAAGGAGATGTCATCATAAAAAGAAAATGGAGAAAAGACTATTCTGCGTAACCTCCCTCTCCCTGGTAAAAAGAAGTATTATTATATAATAGAACATCTCAGAGCTTTGTCTGCAGACTATATAACTTTAAATATAGATGGTAATTGTAAATTACAGAATCTGTTTTGCTGTTCTCCTTGGAAACATTTCTGTTCAAGTGTGTGTGCCACTTATTCGTTTATCCCAATTGTATCACATTACGGGTGTTCAACATCAATTTCATTTTTTTTTTTATACAAGTGCTAGGCCCTGACCACAACAACATAACAAGGGAGATTATTTATCGATTTTGCCCACAATGTTCTAATTTAAAGTTCCGAAAAATGCTCGACAGAAACATAGCAGATAGTTCTTATGTGAAAAGTACGAACGAGGTATTTAGTAAAATATACGTTTGTGTTATTGTGCCCAAAAGCTGGATAATGGCTGCACGGCTGATGTTAACTTAGTGAAGTCGATAATGTCCCCAATGGCCAGGTCACCCGTTTCGTTGGCCAGCTCTGTAACACTCAGGCAAACAGAGCGCAAATATAAGCAGAGCGAAACAGAGTCTGTAAGGGCGAACTCGTAGAGAAAGTCAATATCTGAAAGTCTGCAAGGAACGAAAAGCGTAATGAGAAAAAGTTTAAAAAAAACAGTGTTCATGAAGTGTAGAAATAACAGGCCATCAAATCGAGTTCCCATGCGTACTTATGGAGATCCATCAAAATTCAAGAACTCACAAGCACCGTGAAATGCAATCAGCTCCAAAAGGTCATCCGCACCTCTCCAAGCAAAGAGGGTCACCATCCAATTGAGCAAGTCGAAAGAACAGACATGGTCATTGTAATCTTGTGCAATCAGCAGCATGTCAGGGCAACCTGCGTGATATTCGATGATACTCCGCTGCAAGAGGCGCTGTGCATGAGCCCACGTACTCCAGTTACCCCTTATTGCTTGATTAAACACATCCATCAAGCGTGTGTCTCTGGAACAGTCGTGGTCCAGGTGAGGGCGTGAAGTAGTGGAGAGGCAGACATGCAGGTCGCATTCAAAGCGGCAGCGGAGACAGTAGAACACAGGTTGCACGCAGGTGAAATACACGTAGCGGAAATTCAGTATATAGCTGATGCCAAGAGTCGCCAATGGCAAGCATCCAAAAAGTTGTAGCATCCGTTCACGGTACAGCCGCAATTGGCCTGGATGGGGCTCTAGCACAGGACGGGCAGCCATTTCGTAGTAGGAGCTGAAGAACGAGCACTGCGCAAACCAGCAAGAGTACCAAGGAAATCCGTCAAATACGCTTGCAAAATTAGAATGAAAAAATCCAGTATTACTCTAAAAATAGTCTGAAAAGAGATAACGAGGCAGGAGTCGACTAGTTTAAAAAAATGTGGTAGGCCTTCGGTTTCAGACTCATTAAATATTTGGCATATTAATTCTGCAAAATGTAGTGGGAGATCGGTATTGAGCAGTGACTCAGGGTCACTTGGTGGTTTAGCCACCTGCTATTTGAAGGTCTCACGAGCTGATGTGAGAGCCACTTCTTGTTGAAACAATAGCGCTTTGAGTCAGTGTACGTTATTAAAATCTGTTTTCAAAGTAGGAATGGAAGGCCATACCAAACTATCTGCAATCGCATGTGGGGGAGGACAAAAGACATTGGTGCAACATGTAACAAGTTGTGAAAAAGTTGGTATGTACGGGACGCCTGCTCGTAAGCCACAGCACTTGTGGTTATTTTGGATAAGATAACTGCTGTTGAAAAGCACACTGAGCGTGGGAATAACAGCAGCCACTGGAGTTTGTTTAAAAAAACAGTTTAAATTACGGGCGGAAAGTTACAATGTCCTTATACTTTAACTTGATTACAAACTAAAGAATCTTCTACGGAACAATCACTGTGGTTCCGTGTTAGGAAAACTTACTTATCTTCATTCTGACAGCAAAATGCAAAAGCAACAAATCCAATTCATGAATAAAAGTACTTCCAAGAAAGTTAAATGTACAAACAGGGTAATGTTTTATGCAAGGAAGGAGGCAGTGCTATACACACATCCAATCAATCAGGCATTATCAATGCAATCATGCAATCACCCAGTTTCTATTCTTGCACTTAATTAATCACTCAGGCAGTACCAAAGCACTCATCGATTCCCCCAGGTACTACTCATACAATGACCCAGGAATTACTCTCGAAGTCATCTTCTACTCAGGCAGTTTCCATGCACTGTTCTAACAGCTAGATATTATCTTTGCACTCATATATTCACTTAGGCAGTAGCCATGCACTCATAGAATCAAGTAGACACTACTTCTACACACATTCAATCAATCACGCATTACTTATGCAGTCATGCAATGAGTGAGGCACTAGTCTTGCACTCAAGAATTCGCCCTGGCACTACGTATGCACTCATGAATTTTTTAAACTACAATCTATGCACTTATCTATTCACTGAGGTACTACGCAAACATTTCTCTAATTATTCTGGCAATACACTAGCACTCATAGAAACTTTGAGGAAGTACTGTTACAGTCATTCTTTCACTCCAGGATTATGTATGTGTTTATGTAATGTGCTACGCAAATCATTTATACTGGTAGAATGCTTTATACAGTACAGAAGAGTTTATGCAATCACTCAATAACGCCTCAACCCCCTTTCATACTATTAAAAATAATTATGGACAGTTGGATTTATCAAATAATAGTAAAAATAAAGTAAACATTTTTTCTAAAATTTGTTTTCTATTAAAAAAATTCTGTAATATAATATTAAACTGTACAAACATGCACACAAGAAAAAAATGTTAATTGACAGAAATAAGGATATAAATGTTATGTGAGGTATGTTATATATTTTTTAAAAACTGCTTATAAAAAGTTGTAATTTTTTTACGATATTTAAACAATGTTAAATGAAAAAAAAAAAAACTTTTAATAAATGTTTTTTTAAAAGGAACACTAACAAATCATAAATAAAACCAAAGGTTAGAGAGATGTTACAGTTAGGAATTTGTAGTAAAAAACCTTAGAAATTCACTGAAAAAACCATAGGTTTCAGGGACGCTATAGTTAGGAATTAGCATTTAAAAAACCTGAGAAATTCACTGAAAAAACCATATGTTTTAGGGACGTTATAGTTAGGAATTACCATTTAAAAACCTTTGAAATTCAGTGAAAAACCATAGGTTTCAGGGACGTTATAGTTAGGAAATAGCATTTAAATAACCTTTAAAATTCAGTGAAAAAACTACAGGTTTCAGGGACGTTATAGTTAGTTGGACATTTCACTCGTACAAAACCAGAGAAATTCTGCCATTATAGTTAGTTGAGCTAACTATAACTTGCGGCCCCGCAATGCACTGCTGATAACGTTACATATTGCATCACTCATGACATGGTCAGTGACATCACTGATGACATCACGGATGACATCTCAAATGACATCACTGATGACATCATCCACAAATTATCTGATGCACCTCCTCACACCCTAATATAACCTTTGATACACCCATTCTGAAATACAGACTACCATTCTTGAAACCATAGACACACCAATACCAGTTAATACATACCCGCTCACTGATTTATAGGTCTACACACACATCCACTCACCCATACAGTCACTCATACACAGTCACTGATCAATACAGGCACTGATAATGCACTCATACACCCATACAGACACTGACACACCGCCAGTCACCCACAGAGTTACTCAAACACCTAGTCAGTCACCCAAAGAATCAATAACACTGCCATTTACTCACCTATACAGTTATACACACACACCACCTCACCCATTCATATAGATAGTAACACATACTTACTCTCTTCTACAATCATTGACACAAGCACACACTCATCCATACAGCCACTCTCACAATCCTTCACCCTCACATTTAGTCACTTATATACTCCAACACTCACATATACTGCCTTTCCATATGTAGTTACTTACACATATACCACTGAGACATCCATTCACTCACGAAGACAGCCATATGCACACTCACTCACCTATAGAGCCCCTTGCAGACACACTCATAAACCCACACACCCAGTGAATCACCCACTCAAACATCCATGCAGGGACTCACACACACCCCCACCCACTCACACAGACACTCGGGCACCCATACAAGTACTCAGACAACCAATAATTAACCCATATAGACATTCATGTAGCTACTCACCAACCCATGCAGCCACTTACACACCAACTGACAGACTGGTACAGACATTCACACAGATTAGTCATTCTTCCATGCATTCACTAAGATATGTTTAATCACTCACTTATAGAGTCAGTCACGCACCCACTAAATTATCCATTCAGACACTCATACACCCACTCATTCTTCAATACACCTTGCTTTTATATATATATATAATTCTTAAACTTTTTAAAAACACTCAGTTACTGGATGATGTCATCAGTGAAGTCATTTGGGAGGTCATCAGTGATGTCATCAGTGATGTCACTGACCATGTCATGAGTGATGTAATATGTGACGTTATCAGCAGTGCATTGCGGGGGCGCGAGTTATAGTTAGCTCAACTAACTATAACGGCCAAATGTCTCTTGTTTTGTACGAGTGAAATGTCCAATTAACTATAACGTCCCTGAAACCTATGGTTTTTTCACTGATATATATGTATATATATATGTAACCAAAAACGCCCAGAAGCTTGAGGCCGCACATAGCTGCAGGTGAGTTACAAACTCCATTTGAACCAAGCAGGCAGCTTAACATCCCTTTGAAGTCCATGGCCTGACGCGCTTCGATGCCGCTGTTTGCATCTCCTCAGAGGCCGTGTCAGCGGAGGTGATTTATGGCTGCCGCATTTCCCTGCGTGTTTGTGGTTAGTGAGCTATCAGTGCTCCTCCCTTGGTGGAAGTTCATTTTCAAATGCACGCTGGGATATGAGGTCTCATTTTGCCAAATAACGCCTCTGGTGGGTTACCTCCGCTGCAGCTAATTATGGACGATTATTCTCGGCCCTCCATTGAGCCTTGGATGATACTCTGCCGGCTTCATTAAAGGTACCCTGCAGCTTCGGAAAGAGGAATCTTCCTCTCCCCTAGTCCCGTTGGTTGCGGGCAGTGCGATCCCTCTGCGGCCTGGAACCGCCGCATAATATGTAACCAAAAACGCCCAGAAGCTTGAGGCCGCACACAGCTGCAGGTGAGTTACAAACTCCATTTGAACCAAGCAGTGGAGGTGATTTATGGCTGCCGCATTTCCCCTGCGTGTTTGTGGTTAGTGAGCTAATCGTCCATAATTAGCTGCAGTGGAGGTAACCCACCAGAGGGCGTTATTTGGCAAAATGAGACCTCATATCCCAGCGTGCATTTGAAAATGAACTTCCACCAAGGGAGGAGCACTGATAGCTCACTAACCACAAACACGCAGGGGAAATGCGGCAGCCATAAATCACCTCCGCTGACACGGCCTCTGAGGAGATGCAAACAGCGGCATCGAAACGCGTCAGGCCATGGACTTCAAAGGGATGTTAAGCTGCCTGCTTGGTTCAAATGGAGTTTGTAACTCACCTGCAGCTGTGTGCGGCCTCAAGCTTCTGGGCGTTTTTGGTTACATATTATGCGGCGGTTCCAGGCCGCGGAGGGATCGCACTGCCCGCAACCAACGGGACTAGGGAGAGGAAGATTCCTCGTTCCGAAGCTGCAGGGTACCTTTAATGAAGCCGGCAGAGTATCATCCAAGGCTCAATGGAGGGCCGAGAATAATCGTCCATAATTAGCTGCAGTGGAGGTAACCCACCAGAGGGCGTTATTTGGCAAAATGAGACCTCATATCCCAGCGTGCATTTGAAAATGAACTTCCACCAAGGGAGGAGCACTGATAGCTCACTAACCACAAACACGCAGGGGAAATGCGGCAGCCATAAATCACCTCCGCTGACACGGCCTCTGAGGAGATGCAAACAGCGGCATCGAAACGCGTCAGGCCATGGACTTCAAAGGGATGTTAAGCTGCCTGCTTGGTTCAAATGGAGTTTGTAACTCACCTGCAGCTGTGTGCGGCCTCAAGCTTCTGGGCGTTTTGGTTACATATTATGCGGCGGTTCCAGGCCGCGGTGGGATCGCACTGCCCGCAACCAACGGGACTAGGGGAGAGGAAGATTCCTCGTTCCGAAGCTGCAGGGTACCTTTAATGAAGCCGGCAGAGTATCATCCAAGGCTCAATGGAGGGCCGAGAATAATCGTCCATAATTAGCTGCAGTGGAGGTAACCCACCAGAGGGCGTTATTTGGCAAAATGAGACTTCATATCCCAGCGTGCATTTGAAAATGAACTTCCACCAAGGGAGGAGCACTGATAGCTCACTAACCACAAACACGCAGGGGAAATGCGGCAGCCATAAATCACCTCCGCTGACACGGCCTGTGAGGAGATGCAAACAGCGGCATCGAAACGCGTCAGGCCATGGACTTCAAAGGGATGTTAAGCTGCCTGCTTGGTTCAAATGGAGTTTGTAACTCACCTGCAGCTGTGTGCGGCCTCAAGCTTCTGGGCGTTTTTGGTTACATATTATGCGGCGGTTCCAGGCCGCGGAGGGATCGCACTGCCCGCAACCAACGGGACTAGGGGAGAGGAAGATTCCTCGTTCTGAAGCTGCAGGGTACCTTTAATGAAGCCGGCAGAGTATCATCCAAGGCTCAATGGAGGGCCGAGAATAATCGTCCATAATTAGCTGCAGTGGAGGTAACCCACCAGAGGGCGTTATTTGGCAAAATGAGACCTCATATCCCAGCGTGCATTTGAAAATGAACTTCCACCAAGGGAGGAGCACTGATAGCTCACTAACCACAAACACGCAGGGGAAATGCGGCAGCCATAAATCACCTCCGCTGACACGGCCTCTGAGGAGATGCAAACAGCGGCATCGAAACGCGTCAGGCCATGGACTTCAAAGGGATGTTAAGCTGCCTGCTTGGTTCAAATGGAGTTTGTAACTCACCTGCAGCTGTGTGCGGCCTCAAGCTTCTGGGCGTTTTTGGTTATGTATATGTATATATATATAAATCCAACAAAAAAGGTACTCGCACGCCAGGAGATATGCTTTCAGGCTATTTTATTTCATTAAGTTTCAGCCATCACCATCACCAATTGTTAACCAACGTGTTTCGACCAGAACAGTCTTGATCATATATATATATGAACAAAAACAAACGTCCCGGTCTGGACAGTGGAACGGCACTCCACAAAGCTGGTGGTTTTCAATTTCAATATTTTATTGCTTATTCCTCACTTCATCATCTACCCGTTCCGGCTTTTAAAATCAGCCTTGCTCACGATGACGCCATATCCTCTTTACACTTCTTATAAGGGGGTTTGCAAAACAAAAAGTAACAACAGACTACACACTTTCATTGTCAGTGAGAGGCCCATTAGAACATATTGACACAGATCATCGGCGCCATCTTTGAATGTGCAAATTACGCAAACTTTAAACAACTGCTTTATTACTTGTGTAACAGCAGAAACCTCCAATATAAAAGTCTCTAGATTGAAGAAGTATAAATATAAATACAGATGGATAAAATTAGACAGGAGAACATGATATTAATTCATAATCCTTGCTTGGTTTCACATAAGTTTAAGGTGCTTTCACATTAAAATATACAGCACTCTCTTATTCCTAAAATAGGTCAAACCATTTAAAATCCATTTAAAACAACAAAGTGTTTTCCCATTCAAAATCCATCAGAGCTTCATATCAAATGGCAAGTGCCCGAATAATATATTGGATTTAATTTAAAGTTTAAAGTGCTGAAGTGTCATTTCCTATGGCCAGTGCCTTCATAATAAAGTGCTAATATTTTTGTTTTTATGTTCACTGTCTTCTAGTGTCCCCATCCTATCCTGGAGGGACATAAGTTCGATCAGAACAATGTGTGTGGTAAATTCTATCCTAAAGTGTCTCAGTGCTAATATCAAAGACTAATATAATGCTAACTCATCTACAGAGTGTGTTATATGGTTCTTAGGCACATTATCGGCATTGCTAAGTTAGCATGAGCTTCGCTGCCCTGATGCTGCTTTTGCGCACGCTACTATATGACTTTGTTTTTGCAAGACTTTGTTTGTGCCCTTCACATGAGAACGGGTTGCCTTTCGCGTTCCCTGCCTTTCCTGGAGTTTAGTCTGAACACGATATGCAAGGTCGATAAACAATGCCCCTTGTTATTCTGTTCTGGTCAGTCCCTAGCACCTAGACATAACATGCTACACAGCTGCTGTACTGAAGACTCGTGCTTTGATATTATATTGTTGCATGTTGTTTTAACACACTTGGAGAAAGCCGTTCCATGGAGAAGAGCTCTGCTGTTCCTATGATGTAAACCTTACATCCAGGCTTTAAGGTATGGGGTCTGCTGTCAAAGCCCAGAGATCGTGCTTTTTATAAAATAAACTTCTTCTAGTCAAGGGGAGGGTGGTTAGGACTATAGGCCCTTATTTCCACAGTCTTTATAAAATGACTTCTCCCTTTGTATTCTATGGAATAGTAACAATGCTAACTGTGCTGAGTTTATGCATTTTGCTGCTAGTAGTGGCACGTATACTGTATTGTAGAGCACGATAGTTAAAATAAACATTTTGAACTATTTCAGTGACTCTGCTTATCCTCATTGTGGACAGGTACGAGTGAGTGAGCGAAAGAGTACATCTTGCTCCCGCGATTCCTGAGAGAGTCGGGAGTGTTGTGTTCTGGGTTGTCTAATCATTTGTAGCTCCGTGATCTTTGGAGGAGAACAAATGTGACACTATAGCTAGTCGGTTTGGGATTTTGGGTAATGATGTGGTAGGTTGGTACACCCCTATTCACTGAGGTCCTGTTTTTCTGTGCATAGTTCTGCGTATGTGCAGAATCCCTGCAACATGGCGCCGCCAACGTTTGGTCTGGTTCTTATCTGCAAGACGCTTACAGCTTGGCAACACCAAATTTGGTTTAATGGCGCTCTTCCTCACCCAATAACGCCGGTCCGTTTAGGTCCTTTATCGATAGATGGGGCCACGTGACCCGTTTTGGCTGGGTATACCCCTCACCCGCGTCGTTTGACAACAGCAACGATTGCGGAACTGCGCGTGTTACATACGTCTTTAATACGCGTGCATAGAGCTGTTATACAGTTCATGTCACGCACCTTTTAGGTGGGACCACCTGGCGTTGCTGCGCAACCTGCGGGACCTGGTGGTGTGACCATCAGTCCCCTTATGGTTAATTCAGTAATGGGCAAGCGTCCGCAGAATAAGGATGAATTACCTTATTGGCTTGCTGAAAAATTTGGACAACTAGAGGCTGTCTTTCCAAATACCTCTCCTGTGGAAAAACACAGGATATTGACTATTAGTTTGCCTAAAGACTTGCTTCCCGAGTTGGCTGATTGTAACACCTGGGGCAAGGTGTTTGCAGCGGTATATTCGAAGTGTTTCGGCACTCCCTCCATGACCGTGCTCCCCTCAGTGATTAAACGTGTTCAGGATGAACATGGAGCCGAAGCGACAGTGAAGCTGGGGATGAGATTGGTGGGGGTGTTCGGCGTGGTTGCTGATATGATCCTTGCCAATGTCAAGGGAGATGCAGTAAGCTTTCAAGTGGCAAATCGCTTGGAGGCTGTCCCTGATGTGGATAAGCCACGTGAATTACCAAAAATTATTGCAAAGGCTTATAAGACCATAGGCCGCAATAGTTTGGGAGTTGAGCCTTTTACTCAAACGCAAACTCAATCTCAAACTCAACAAAAAGTCCAGACGGATAAAGATGGACGTCCGTTCTTTCCTAAAAAGAACTGGAAAAATAAAAAAACAAGGGCAGCAACAACAGAAGCAGGGTTCGCGTGCTGGTTCACCGACACCTGAGTCTTCTGAGCGTACTTATGACTTGCGTGGCCGCACTAAAATAAAGTCTCCTGATAGATTTCAGGTCCCTGATCAACGTTCTCCTCGTTCTTCACAGGACACTTCTGGCTCTCAAGTCGGAGGAGGGGAACGCCAAGATTGTGGCAAGAGTCAACCTGCGCCACAGGGACGAGATCAGCCTCGACAGTTTGAAGTCAAAGGAAAACAAGAGGATATACCTCGTTTTCGACCCCCGTTTCAGAAGAAAAAAGTTGCCGCACTAACAGCGAGGTATGCCTCAGACGGTGAGAACACGACTCCTGGATTGGACATGGGCAGTGACTCTGCTCGACACCGCAGCGGAAGTTACCATAGTGCGGGAGGCTCTGCGTCCCTGTCTGGAGGCGACAGCAACTGATACCTACGTTACAGTAGAGACTGCTGACACCCGGGTTGCCCCCCCGGATAGGCTCTATGAAATAATTTTCCAAATTGAAGGTGATATACCTTGTCCACTCAAAGCAGTGTTCTGGGAGAATTTAACGTCCTCATATGACATTCTGTTGGCAGAGGCGTATTGGCCTCCCCCCTTTGAATTGGCAGCTCCTAGGGGAGAAGAAGTGATACTTCCGAGTTTTTCGCGTTACGTCCCTCAAGAGCATGCCCAGACTTTGGCTGCAGGGTGGGCTTGTGCCCTGGCCCCAGCGGTGTATCATAATCAGGTGGGTTGGGATGTTGATTCACCGGCTCATGAAATACCTTTATGCTCTATGCCTCAGCCACAACCGCAATATCCAATCAGACGTGAAGCAAAAGCTTCCGTTTGTGATATTCTAATACAGTTGGAGTATCAAGGCATGATTAAATCATGTACATCACCGATGAATAATCCTCTCTTTACGGTATCAAAACCTGATGGTTCTTATCGGATTGTATTGTATTGCTCTCGAGTTTGCTGATCCAAATGTGAATACTCTTATTGTGTGCGATTCTTATTACTGTGTCCAGTCTTTTAATGACAACTTGTTCTTTTGGTCTCGGAATGACTATCGAGATGCCAAAGGCAGCGCAATTAAGCATAAAACGCTTTAGGTTCGAGTGGCAGATCTTAAACAACATCTGCCCCTCATTCATGTTATACAAACTCTTGGCCATCAGCGTGTGGGAGCACATGCTCTTGGTAATTCTTTGGCTGATGAAGCGGCCAAGTCTGCAGTAGCCACGTGTTCCGTAGCAGCAGTTACAAGATCCATGACTAAAATAGATAATGAGATTTTGGCCGCTGTAGCTGCAACGAGGGAGGGAACTGCTTATCCTCAGGATTTCCCTTCGAAATACTCTTATCATATAACTCCCGAAAAAGTTCCTTATGCTTTGATTCCTTCTGTTGGGGAGCGGATGATCCCCAACCTGGACCGCAGACCTATATTGATCAAAGCCGCACACAAAGGCATAGCATCTGCGCATGCCGGTGTGTCGGCGACAGTCTCTATTTTACAGCAATGTTACTGGTGGCGTGGTTTATATAAACAGACCCGTAATTATGTCCTTTCTTGTGACATTTGTCAGCAAATTAAGCCGTCTACAGTCACCCGCCCGCCAGAGACACAGCTGTGTATTTCTAATCAACCTTTTGGCTGTATCTATCTTGATCACTGCGGTCCTCTTTCTTCTGATACTGCATATAAATATATATTTGTTGCAGTTGATTCGTGCACTAGATTCATTTGGGTTTGGCCACAACGTAGTGCTGACGCTCGAAATGTCATCAGGGATTTGCGTGTCTTTGTAGGGATGTTTGCCTGTGGCACCTTCCATTCCGACCAAGGTCCAGCGTTCGCCTCTAAGGCGTACAAGGATGCGATGAAGTCAATGGGGGTGCCGGTGCAGTTTTCGTCTCCATACAGGCCTGAGGGCAATTCAATTGTGGAGCGAATGAACCGTGACTTAAAGCAATCCTTGACAGCTAGAGTCTTAGGTACTGGCAGGAACTGCCTGGCCCACTTGTATGGGGATCAACGTGCACGTGCACTTAATAACTTCCCTAGACGATCTCTGGGTGGGCGGACCCCATACGAAATGCTCTTTGGCATTAAAATGTTTGTGCCAGACCTTGATGGTCTAGACGTTGTGGCGGCTGCCACAACCTTTGACGTAGATAATCATTCTACTGTGTTACAGGATCTACAAAAGACCCGTGACAGCTATGCAACTGAACATTTACCCTCTTCCACTGATGCAGCACTACTGATTCCAGTTGCCGGTTGGCTTCCAAAAATCGGAGATCTGGTACTAGAAAAGCTGGAGAACAAAAAGAATTTGGTCCCTCTTATCGTGCACCGGTTCCAGTGCTTGGACTGAAGGGTACTCGTACAGTTATTTTACCTCCTTTACCTGGTCGCAAAGACAACAGATATATTTCAGTGGACAATGTCAAGCTACACCATGTGGCCGATTCTGATTAGTGTCACACCTGCAGTTTCGTGCAACGTAATTTCATTGGATCCACTGACTTCATCATCTTCCACCGCTCCTCGTAGGGCTAAAAATGTGATGGACACTATCATTGATTTTTCTCCTGTCCGACCTCTATCTTCTACCGTGGATGTCGAGTATATATATCATCCAGATGAGTCCGTCAGTGAAGTGCCGAACAGTCCTGGAGAACATCAGGCGGACCCGACACTTCCACCTCTGATAAATCAACCTGCGAGTGGCTACTATGGAGTTCATGCCAGCCTCTCTTCCGGCTCGTCTTCCTCGACATCCCGTTTGGCTGACACACCGACTAAATTAAGTATTTTTTTCTCTTGGTTCAAAAAGACTTACCTGGTCCCTCCTTGGACCTACATTTGGTTGCTGCTTATCCTGATTTTCCTTTTCATGTCAATTGGTTTTGTAACAGTGTTCTTTTTGCTCATCAATGGCCATTACTTGCCAGAACGCTCTGCTGTAAACTTGGTCGATGGAGTTCTGGCCCCTCACACATCGTACCATATCATGAAACGTGATCAGTCTCATGTTAACATTTCAGCATTCCCGATTCCAGATGGCATCGTTTGGAACAAAAGTGCCTACGAAGTCCACGGCCCGACCGAGGTGCTCCGCGTACCATACGTGTTTCACGTCTCTCTAGGAGATGTGGTGACACAGGACATACATTCGGATGATTGGGATGTGCAAGCAGTACATGCACTGTTTTCAGATTTAAAGTATTATGCTGCTTTTGATGCTGAAGATTTGTATTTAAATTCTGCCAATTATGGTGATTTATTTTGTTATCAGCATTATGGGCATCATTTTTTACACAAAACAAATACGTTAAGACCTGTTTTTAATTATACACAATGGGAACATTGTCCCACTCCCGTGGAGGGGAGTTCTAAAACTTTTAGGGATAAGTTCACTTATTTTACAGATTATGACATATCTAATCCGCAATCCTATTATTTTAAACTTCGATCATCTACTCAAACTAAATTTATGTTGACACACACAAAATTGATTTACGCCAACTTGTTTAGAAATCAATTGGCTACGCAGGGTTATGATCATTGGAAAGATACTGTTGATTTAAAATCAATCTGGGGCACAAAACCTTGGCAGGTTCAGGGAACTGAAGCTTTACATCGTGCCTGCCTGATCCCAGCTCAAATTCTGTTTTTAAATAATACAGTGTACTAAACAACTTGTTTTGGCCTGGCAACTGTCAAAAATTTAAATACGCCATCCATTCCGTCTTTAGCGGAATATGCTAATCGGCGCACACACACAAATTATACCATTGAGGCATTGCAAGCGTTGCTTCGCAATGACACCTTCAATGTCTCTGAAGTTGATTCTTCCGGGTGGTTGGTGTGGCAAACTAATACAAATGCATGTCAAATGCGCTATTAAAATGTAACACCTGGTTTCACACAGACTAGACCGGACCCACATTATCCAAGTTCCCATTCGGTTACCACATACTCGGTGGGTAAATTATGCCAACAATGGTTGGAACATTCTACGCTGACATCAGTGAAGCAACATCTTTCTCTGCTGTCGCATGACATTAATTTGGCTGATTTTCTTTTGGGACCCAGGGCTCCGAGAGCAAAAAGATTCATGTATGCCGCTTACAATGAAATTTGGAAACTTTCACAGATGGAAGCTTCTTTTCGTCTGCGCCAAATTGATCAGGCCAATTTAGAAAAAGTTCTTGCCGTAGTAGACAATAGTATAAACACACTTTCCTCACGCATTTATACATTGGATAATATTGGTTAATCTGTTATTGATATTGTTCAAAATGATGCATCTGTGTTATATCATGGTCAGAATCAGTTACGATCTGTTATGCAATTTGCTTGGACATTGCAAACTCTTAAAATGGGAAAAGTACCTTGGGATTATTTGAATGCCACTACTTTATTCTTGCCATTTAATCTGACTGATAAGCAAAGGTTTATGTCCATGAAAGATGCTACATACACACTATTGCATATTGAACAATTAGAGCCCTTGCCATTTTCTGAAGCGGAAACAGACTCTGCTGTTTGGTTAATTCATGTGGTTATCTCTCTCCCTTTTTCGCTATTTCAATTTAAATCATGCATGCAACATTTACCGATTGGCTGTTATGAACCACTGGGTAGTGCTTTTCTACATGAATTGTGGTCCCTACCTTTCACTTATAGATGTCAGAGGGAGGGTAAGGAAGTTTTCCTAACAGGGGAGGACTGCGATTCCACAGTAGGACATTCCCTTGTTTGTGAACACGTTAGGTTGCACGGCGCTTGTAACGTTTCCGCGCCTAATCTGGCCTGTTTTTTAAAAGGGACTCCAGTGCCATCAATAATTCCCGCTTTTTTATTGCTTACAAATGGCAGTTATCTTATTTTGAAGAACCAAGACTGCTGTGGTTTACGGGCAGGAGTCCCGTATTTAGTAACGGTTTCCCAGCGCGTAACTTGTTGCAGCAATGTGCTTTTTCCGCCCCCGCATGGGAGTCTAGATAGCTCAATTTGGCCTTCCATTCCAACTTTGAAAACAGATTTCAACAAGTTGAGCAGGCTCAAAGCGCTGTTATTCCAACAAGAGGTGGCCCTCAATTCAGCCCGCGAGACCTTCCAGTTACAGGTGGCTAGGACTTCTGGAGAGATACAGTCCCTTCTGAACACCGACCTCCCACTGCATTTTGGAGAAATGATACACCAAATATTTAATGCGTCTGACACCACAGGCCTTGCGCATTTTTTTAAATGTGTGGGATCTGGCCTTGTGTCTTCTTTTCAGACTATATTTGGAGTAATACCGGGTTTTATTCATTCTATTTTTTCCAGCGCCTTCGGAGGGTGCCCCTTGATTTTGACGTTAGGCGCTGGAATCCTGCTTCTCCTGCTCCTGTTGCGCAATGGCTGCTCAACTTGTGGTACTGCACAGACCAGGCCAGTTGCAGCTGTACCGTGATCGCATGCAACAGGTTTTCGGATGCTTGCCATTAGCCACACTTGGAGTCAGTTATGGATTGACTTTTCGCTTTGCATATTTCACTTGCGTGCAACCAGTCCTTTACTGTCAGCGATGTCCCTTCTATTGGGCACTGGATATATGCCTCTCCAATACGTCACGTCCAGTCCCGGATTTTAACCAGTTGACGGGTCCCTTAGAGGCCCATGACCAGGCTTGTTCTGGGGATGGCCGTATGGCGCGTGCGGCTGCACTTGGAGTTTTGGCGGAATGGGATGTCTGTGCGGCTGCTCAGACCGTCCTGCAACGAAGTTTAATCGAATATCACGCAAGTTGCCCACTCCTGCTTTTAGAGGCGTCTGATTATGAGGAGCACGTTTGTTCCTTCGACTTACTTAATTGGATGGCATCTCTCTTTTTTACCAACGATAGGGATGATCTTTTGGAGGGAATTGCATTCCTCGGTTCATACACCTTGATGGACTTACCACCTCCTTCATAATAACTTTGTTATCCCGGAGGAAGCTACCCTTCAATGAGCCCTATTAACGACTTTGAATTTTTTTTTTTGTGTAAAAAATTTCGATTTTTTCCCAATTTGGTTTTTTCACCCGTTTTGAACTCTGCTTGACTTGTGAACTCTGTTTTGATCCTTTTTCTATGTCCTATGGCCTTACCAGGGGGGGGTGGGGTGTTATATGGTTCTTAGGCACATTATCGACATTGCTAAGTTAGCATGAGCTTCGCTGCCATGATGCTGCTTTTGCGCACGCTACTATATGACTTTGTTTTTGCAAGGCTTTGCTTGTGCCCTTCACATGAGAACGGGTTGCCTTTGCGTTCTCTGCCTTTCCTGGAGTTTAGTCTGAACACGATAGGCAAGGCCGATAAACAATGCCCCTTGTTATTCTGTTCTGGTCAGTCCCTAGCACCTAGACATAACATGCTACACAGCTGCAGTACTGAAGACTCGTGCTTTTATATTACGTTGTTGCATGTTGTTTTAACACACTTGGAGAAAGCCGTTCCATGGAGAAGAGCTCTGCTGTTTCTATGATGTAAACCTTACATCCAGGCTTTAAGGTATGGGGTCTGCTGTCAAAGCCCAGAGATCGCCCTTTTTATAAAATAAACTTCTTCTAGTCAAGGGGAGGGTGGTCAGGACTATAGGCCCTTATTTCCAGTCTTTATAAAATGCTTTGATCGTCCTTTTTATAAAATAAACTTCTTCTAGTCAAGGGGAGGGTGGTCAGGACTATAGGCCCTTATTTCCACAGTCTTTATAAAATGACTTCTCCCTTTGTATTCTATGCAATTGTAACAATACTAACTGTGCTGAGTTTATGCATTTTGCTGCTAGTAGTGGCACGTATACTGTATTGTAGAGCACACTAGTTAAAATAAACATTTTGAACTATTTCAGTGACTCTGCTTATTCTCATTGTGGACAGGTACGAGTGAGTGAGCGAAAGAGTACGTCTTGCTCCTGCGATTCCTGAGAGAGTCGGGAGTGTTGTGTTCTGGGTTGTCTAATCATTTGTAGCTCCGTGATCTTTGGAGGAGAACGAATGAGACACTATAGCTAGTCGGTTTGGGATTTTGGGTACTGATGTGGTAGGTTGGTACACCCCTATTCACTGAGGTCCTGTTTTCCTGCGCATAGTTCTGTGTATGTGCACAATCCCTGCAACAAGTGTTTAATCGGAATTCATTTTAACAGGAGCTTTCTAACCTAGAAATGTGTAAAGTTCTTCATCAATATTGAACCCATTGGGTTCTTTACTATCCAATTCCAATAAATAATGGGATTCTAGTCTTCTTAAGTCCTTCTCTCTATCGCCCCCTCTTCTTTTCTTGGGGGTTTGTGCTATGCAACTATACTTCAAGAACACAGGATTGCTTTCATGGCATTTCTCAAAATGCCTGGCTATAGGATAGCTTCGATCTTTATTGGAAACTGCACGAATATGTTGCAAGATCCTTTTGTGAGCTGGTAGAGTGGTGCTCCCAACATACAATTTCTCACACAGTCATTTGAGGATGTATACTACAAAATTAGACTTACAGGTTAAATTGCCTCTGATCTTTATATTCTTTTGAAATGGCGTGACCAGTGATGTTAGATTTTCACCATTTCTACAGGCTTTACATTTAGAACACTTTCTAAATCCTTCATATGTGTTGAGCCACGTTCTACTTGCAGTCTTAGTGGTAAGGTCACTTTTGACCAGATAGTCCCTCATGGACCTAGATTTTCTGTAGGTTATCTGGGGTCTTGCGGTCACTATCATACCCAATACTTTATCTTGTTTAACTAGATGCCAATATTTATTCAAGATTTCTCTAACTTTCATGTGGTCTGGATTGTAGGTGGTTATCAACCTGTGTGTTCCTGTCTCACGGGATGCTCTCTTTTGCAGTATTCTTGGGTTCAAAGAGGGCATCTTCCCTTTTCAGGGCCCTTACTTTTTTTGATGCCCCTTCCAAAATAGCTCTCTGGATAAATCTAATTTTCATCTCATCTTCTATCTTGGTGAACTCGTCTAAAGTACTGCATGTTCTTCTCGCCCGATAGAATTCTCCAAAAGGTATGCTCCTAATGAGTGGTGCTGGGTGTGAACTCTGGGCATGCAGTCTGGTGTTCCCTGCTGTAGGCTTCCTGAAGACTGTAGTCTCCAAATTCTCTCCCTTGACCTGGATCAGAATGTCTAAAAATTCAATAGTTGTAGTACTCATTTTTCCTGTGAATTTCAAATTTAAATCATTTGCATTTAAATCACATATAAACTTTTTTGCCTCTGTCTCTGTGCCCTGCCACAGCACAAAGACATCATCAATATACCTTAGCCACAATACGGTTTGGGATGTCCACTGTTCCATACTTGTGCCTCCGAGCACCTGCTCCTCCCACAAGCCCATATGCAAGTTTGCATAGCTGGGGGCAAAGCAGGTGCCCATGGCAGTCCCCTGTTCTTGGCGGAACAGTTCATTATCAAACATAAGGATGTTTTCAGTTAGGCACCAATTTATCATTTCCAACATCTGATTATGCGTTGCAAAACCTATCGGTCTCATTCTTAGGAAATGTTGGCTGGCCCTAAGACCATCCTGGTGTCTAATGCTCGTGTATAATGTGGATACATCAAGCGTCATCAATAACATGTTTGGTTCCCATTTCACATCGTATATATGTCTAAGAAAGTCAGCAGAGTCCTTTATATGTGAAGGCAAGGTGGTTACAATTGGATTTAGAAAGAAGTCTATATATTTGGAAACATTTTCAAAGATACTATTCTGAGCAGCTATGATCGGTCTGCCAGGTGGTTTTAAAGGGTCCTTGTGGATCTTCGGTATCATGTAAAATACAGGTATCACAGGGTGATCTTTTTTAGAAATCTGTATTCATCCCAACTGATTAGTTTCTGCTCTCTCCATAATTTTAGTTGTTCAGTAAATTGTTCAGTTACAGTCAAGAATTCATTCATGCCAATTCTCTGGTAGCATTGTGGATTATTCAGTTGCTGTAATGCCTCTGTTTTGTATTGTTGTAAGTCCCACAGAACTATATTACCTCCCTTGTCTGAGGGTTTTATTACTACTTCAGTGCATTTCTTAATCCTTTTCACAGTATTAAATACAATTTTATCTCTCCAAGGGAGTTGGTTCTTTTTCTGTGAATTG
The DNA here is from genome assembly GCA_963921515.1 of Calotriton arnoldi. NCBI lineage: Eukaryota > Metazoa > Chordata > Amphibia > Caudata > Salamandridae > Calotriton > Calotriton arnoldi. Next base: position 7,653,954 of record CAWUFW010000004.1, on the reverse strand, counting down.
TTTGTCGTTGCATGATATAGAAGTCTTAGATCCCTTATTATTCTATCTGAAAAAATATCCAAGATATCCTTTGGTATCTGCAGGACATATTTAGATTTTGGTCTAAAAAGAGTGAATCCCTCCGTTTTGATAATCCCACTGTTCTGTTCTGCAGTACCACTGTCTTGAGTATCCAATATAGCAGAGGTTGAATTGCTTTCTTTCTCTAATGATTTCAAGGTTTCTAATATACTTAGACTTTCAGATATACTAGAAGTGATATTGCATTCTTCTTCTAGGGATTGTAGATCTTTCAATAGCGCTTGATCAGTCACAATAGGGTCTATGTTAGATGTTCCCCCTATAATATATATATTATTTTGTTAGCATATATCTTTCTATTATTTGTTTCTAGTATTATTTTTGCGTTTTACTGTTGTTTCTAGCTGCTTAATACCTGTTTTTGGTTTGTTTATCTATTTAGTATTGTTATCTATTTCTTTCTAATATGGCCCCTGCAGTATTGCCCCATTGCACATACTAGAGTTTCCGAGGACGTGGCTTTTCGTCTCCTCCCCCCACCAGCATGCCGGGATACCAGGATCACGTACTTCTGTGAGGCCAGGATTAGCATGTTTCTACTTTGATTGTGGCGGCTGCCACAATCTATTGCGGCAGGAGTACAGCATTGCTCCGTGTTTGAAAATATTGGCAGGTAAGGAGCCGTTTATGTGCCGGTACGTGGCTTCATGATTCGAACGTGTACCCTTTGGTTCTCCATATTGGTCGGCAGCAGCCTAGTACATCTTGCCCAACCTGTCTTACAACCCTCCAGTCCCGTATACCCTCACTGGTTGACGGAGTTTTCTGTAACTCTCCTCACCAGGAGGGAACTCTATTTTAGGCCGAGTTTATCGTCTGGTTCCCGCCTAACTTTAGGGTTACTTTATCTTTAGATCTGTATACATATTTCAATGGGTTTTTACCGAGTATGTCTATCTCTGTCTGTTGTCCCTACAGATGGTAATTTATTCCATTGTGGCCCCGGATACACCAAGATGAATCTAGATTCAATTCTTAAGAGCCTAGTATGAAACAGCGCCTTTTACCCTTCATGCAGCTCAATTGGAGTGCACAGTTTGCTGTGTTATCTAGGTATCTTTTATTTCTTAGCTCTATTTTTCATACTGACAAACCAGGCGTTGCTGTGACAGAATTATTATCCATTTGTTGTCTAACCCCTATTAGGATATATGCTGGAGCAGTGGACGGATTAGTGCTACTGATTTCTCCCTTTGTACATACATTTAAGGGAATCCTTACCCTGTACTAGCTAGCGGCACGCCAGAAGCCAGGTACTGGCCCTGTTTTGTGACAGGTCTTCACGCCCACAGCGGGATATGAGGCATTCAAGCGTTTTTTCACACCATGCTGGTATTGGCTCGGGCAATATCTAAAGCTCTTCTATTATTACTCACAAGGAGACACCGTCTGGTTCTGAATGTTTATTTGTTCATGGATTTTCTCTCTTTCCTTCTTGGATTCTTAGAATTTCCAAGGATGGGGATATAAGGGTAAATCTGTTTTTTTCTTTCTGTACATTTCACCTACATCTAAATTTTTTTATTGGATTGAGTTCTAATATTTATCGGAGTCTAAAAGTATATATATGTATATGTATATATATATATATATATATATATATATATATATATTCACTGAAAAAACCATAGGTTTCAGGCACGTTATAGTTAGAAATTAGCATTTAAAAAACCTTAGAAATTCACTGAAAAAACCATAGGTTTTAGGGAAAGTTATAGTTAGTTGGACATTGCACTCGTACAAAACCCGTGAAATTCCCCCGTTATAGTTAGTTCAGCTAACTATAACTCGCGCCTCACAATGCACTGCTGATGACGTCACATATTACATCACTCATGACATGGTCAGTGACATCACTGATGACATCTCAAATGACATCACTGATGACATCATCCATGTGATAATTTCATGCATCTTCTCACACCCTAACATAACTTTAGATAAACCCACTCTAAATTACAGACTGCCATTCTCAAAACCATAGACACTCCAAAACCAATAACTACATACCCACTCACTGATTCTTAGGTCTACACACACATCCACTCACTCACCCGTACAGTCACTCATACTTATGGTCACTCAGTACAGGACTATCATATGCACTCATACACCTATATAGACACTCACACACCGCCACTCATCCATAGAGGTACTCACACACCTAGTCAGTCATAGAAATAATTATTCAAACTACCCTTTACTCACCTATACAGTTATACACACACCAGCTCACTTAGTCATACAAATACTAGCACATTCTTACGTTCTTATACAATCACTGATACAAGCAAACACTCATCCATGCAGCCACTCTCACAATCACACACTCTCACTTATAGACATTTATATACTCTAACACACATATATATTGCCTTTTATATATGTAGTTACTTACACATGTACAAATAAGATATACATTCACTCACTAACACACCCATACACACACTCACCCACCCATACAGTCCATCACAGATGCACACTTCAAACTATGCACCCAGTGAATCACCCACTCACACATCTATGCACAGAGTCACACACACCCCACCCACAGAAACACTCAGGCACCCATACAGATACTCAGACAACCAATCAATAACTCATATAGACACTTATGTAGTTATTCACAAACCCATGCAGTCACGTACACACCAACAGACAGACGGATACAGAGATTCACACAGTTTAGTCACTAACCCATGCATTCACTAACATATGTTTAACCACTCACTTATAGAGTCAGTCACGCACCTAGTAAAACATCCATTCAGACACTTATACACCCACTCATTCTTCAATACGCCTTTCCCTATATATATTAAACTTTACAGAAACACACAGTCACTGGATGATGTCATCAGTGATGTCATTTCAGATGTCATCAGTGATGTCATCAGTGATGTCACTGACCATGTCATGAGTGATGTAATATGTGACGTCATCAGCAGTGCATTGCGGGGCGCGAGTTATAGTTAGCTGAACTAATTATAACGGGGGAATTTCACGGGTTTTGTACGAGTGCAATGTCCAACTAACTATAACTTTCCCTAAAACCTATGGTTTTTTCAGTGAATTTCTAAGGTTTTTTAAATGCTACTTTCTAACTATAACGTGCCTGAAACCTATGGTTTTTTCAGTGAATTTCAAAGGTTTTTTAAATGCTAATTTCTAACTATAACGTGCCTGAAACCTATGGTTTTTAAGTGAATTTCAAAGGTTTTTAAATGCTAGTTTCTAACTATGCCTACAGAGGTAGGACATGTGAAGAAAGAAGAAAAAACGCACAGAAAGAAGCAAAAGAAATGCAGAAAGAAGCAACAGAAGTCCACAAAGACGAAGAAAAGTGCAGGAAGAAGCAAAAGATGTGCAGAAAGAACCAACAGAGGAGCAGAAAGAGGCCTTGTTGCAAAATCATCCTGTGCCCACAACTTTTTCAGACGGGTACTGGTGGTAACTGACTCTGACTAACCAGAGTCAGTGCTATGCTAAAAGACACTTAGAATACAGTGAAAACACCTACATACACTAGGGAACACTATGCGTTGGGGTACCCCTGTGATTAGCATGACTTCCTCTGTAAGTCCCTCGTACATAATAGGGCAGGGGGATTAAAACTACCTCTTAAAACGCGCTACGGGGCGCGTTTGCACAGTGGTGAAGGGAGGGGGGGCCTGAGGTGACATGTGTGCAAACGCGCCCCGTGGCATGTTTTAAGTTGCGGGATTAAGTCCCCTTGAATCCTGAGGGTCCCTGGGGCCCAACTAGCCCACCAGGTACCTACAGTTAGCACCACAGAGCTGAGTTGCAGAGAGGCGTTCCGAGGCCACGCACCTTTTTTCACCTCTCTGCAACGCAAATCTGTTGTGCTTACTGAAGGTACTTGGTGGGCTAGTTGGCCCCCAGGGTCCCTCAGGATTCAAGGGGACTTAATTCCCCAACTTAAAACACGCCACAGGGCGTGTTTGCACACATGTCACCTCAGGCCCCGCCCCCTCCCTTCACCACTGTGCAAACGCGCCCCGTGGTGCGTTTTAAGTTGAGGGATTAGGTCACCTTGAATCCTGAGGGTCCCTGGGGCCCAACTAGCCCACCAGGTACTTCCAGTAAGCGCCACAGGCCTGCGTTGCAGAGAGGTGGTCCGAGGCCACGCCCCTTTTTACACCTCTCTGCAACCCTCAGGATTCAAGGGGACTTAATCCCCCAACTTAAAACACGCCACAGGGCGTGTTTGCACACATGTCACCTCAGGCCCCGCCCCCTCCCTGCACCACTGTGCAAACGATCCCGTGGCGCATTGTAAATTGCGGGATTAATTCCCCTTGAGTCCTGAGGGTCCCTGGGGGCCAACTAGCCCACCAGGTACCTCCAGTAAGCGCAACAGAGCTGCGTTGCAGAGAGGTGTAAAAAGGGGTGTGGCCTGGACCACCTCTCTGCAACTCAGCCCTGTGGCGCTTACTGGAGGTACCTGGTGGGCTAGTTGGCCCCCAGGGACCCCCAGTATTGAAGGGGAATTAATTCCCCAATTTAAAACGCGCCACAGGGCGCGTTTGCAGAGTGGTGAAGGGAGGGGGCGGGGCCTCAGGCACGATTGCGTCTTTTTAAAAACAATTTTTTTAGAAGGGGGGCTGTGTGGCCCCCCTTATTTTTCCTTTTTTGGGCCCTGGGGACCCCATCCCCCAGGGCCTGACCCCTTTTTAACAAAACAAAAAAAAAAATGTGAACGGGAAGGGGGCCGCGTGGGCCCCCCTCCCGTGGCCAATTCCGGCCCCGGGGACCCCATCCCCAGGGGCATGGCCACCTATTTTTATTATTTCTAAAGGAGGGGGGCTGCTTGGCCCCCCTCCTGAGGCCTCTATTGGCCCCGGGGACCCCATCCCCGGGGCCGGCCTTTATTTTTATTTATTTATTTATTTTAAATGTGGGGAGGGGGGCTACATGGCCCCCCTCCCGGGCCACTTCCAGCCCCGGGGACCCTATCCCCCGGGGCCTGGCCTCTCGTTGGGGACCGTGGGGGGGTCCCCAATCCCCCCACGGTCCCGCCGGCTCCCCGCGTCCTGCAGGAGCCGGCATTGCTTTTCCACATGGGGAGCTGCTGACATGCAGCTCCCCATGTGGAAAAGCAATCTGCTTTGCTTCATTGAAGCGAGAGCAGGTTTCCCTGCTCTCGCTTCAATGAAGCAAATCAGTTTGCAATGACAGGGCGGGAGCCGCGAGGCTCCCGCCCTGTCATTGCAAACAGCAGTGTCCCGGGGGTGGGCACCCCGGGACACTGTAAGAGTCCCTGGCCCTGGGGGGTGGCGGTCCCCAGGGCCATCACAGGTTCCAGGAGGGGGGCCGCACTGCCCCCCTCCCATCGTGTGCACAGCCCCGGGGAGGTGGTGGTCCCCGGGGCTCGGGGGTCCGTAACGGACCCCCAAATTTACATTTTTAGTGCCCCGGGGAGGTGGCAGTCCCCGGGGCGTGTGGGGGGGCTCGAGCCACCCCACACAGGTTTATTTATTTTTTTAAAAGAAGCCCCGGGGGTGGCGGTCCCCGGGGCTGCGGGGGGGCCGTGTGCCCCCCGCAAATAATTAATGAAAGCCCCGGGGGTGGTGGTCCCTGGGGCTTGGGGGGGCCTTGGAGGCCCCCCCACACATTTAAAAATTAGCAACATGGGGATTATTGTGTCACCACCAGTCCTGTAATGCATCAGTATTGCTCACATGAACATGCTTGATGGAAATAAAAGAAGGAAAATACTGGTGTTCTGACTTTGTCTGCTGTTTTTCTTGAAAGGCTATCCATGAAGAAGGGCGAAGCCCGAAACTCGTCGGATTAGCGAAAGATATCGGAAAAGGATGTATGTTGCCGTGGCTTCCTTTAAAGAGCAAAACCTACCTGAGAGGGCCATTCCACTTGGGGCAACCTTTTTGTTGGATTTGTGTGGTCAGCCCGGCCACGGAATGGCACCACTGCATAAACTGTAGCGGGTCCGCCTCTGTTCACTGGGACGGTAATTGACGGAACAGGAGGTGCCTGTTGGAAGGGGAAAGCAACTGTGGCAAACATTGTGAGTTTTCCTGGGATTTGTTAACTTGGTTTCGCAGCAGCGACCAACATAAGGATTATTGTGTCACCACCAGTCCCATAATGCATCAGTATTTCTCACATGAACATGCTTGATGGAAATAAAAGAAGGAAAATACTGGTGTTCTGACTTTGTCTGCTGTGTTTTCTTGAAAGGCTATCCATGAAGAAGGTCGAAGCCCGAAACGCGTCGGATTAGCGAAAGATATTGGAAAAGGATGTATATTGCAGTGGCTTTCTTTAAAGAGCAAAACCTACCTGAGAGGGCCATTCCACTTGGGGCAACCTTTTTGTTGGATATATATATATATATATATATTATCTACTGGCGGTCGCCAGTAGATAGTTATAGTTAGGACCACGTTTCCATAGGAAAAGCATTTTTTGATGTGCTTATAACTTTGGCGTTGTTTGACGAATCTTTACGAAATTTTCCAAAAAGTTCCTCTTTTCAGGTGACCTCCTGTCCTGAAAGTTTGGGGGTGATTCGTGAAGGGGGGGCTGAGATAAAAGGGGGGACCCAAAACATGTTTTCTCAATGCAATTTCCATAGGAAACTTTAGACAAGGCTACAGGTCAAACTGCTGAACGGAATTAGGCCAAATTTGGCAGGGAGAAAGGTCTTGGTCCAGAAAGCACGCTTTTGTTTAAATGGGGTAAGTCTGTTCAGTAGTTTTAGAGAAATATCAAAATTTACAGATATCGATATTTGAGAATTCTGATATCTGATTGGCTGAGGCGTTACGAGCACGAGCGTGCGGCTCATTGGTTGCGAACTGTTCAAACTAGGAAGTGTTGGCAGCCATTTTGTGACTGAGTTGAAAGGCGTAGGGGCGAAACAAAAGAGAAAAATTGTATAAGAGGGTATAGTAGGAACACTGTGGTCTTAGTTTAAGCAGTCTGTACGGCGAGCGTGCGGCTCATTGGTTGCAAACTGTTCAAACTAGGAAGTGTTGGCAGCCATTTTGTGACTGAGTTGAAAGGCGTAGGGCGAAACAAAAGAGAAAAATTGTATAAGAAGGTATAGTAGGAACACTGTGGTCTTAGTTTAAGCAGTCTGTACGGTGCAGAGGCAGGGAGTTTGAATGTTGCGTAGGCCGTGGAAATCACGTCCGCAGAACAACGGTGCGCGGTATTGCGGCAAGGTTGCGTAGGCTCTGGAAATCCCGTCGGGAAAATAACAATGTGCCGTATTGCAGCCTTCCTTTAATATAATGCGCAGTAATGTTTACTTATAATGCGGTGTTCACTTTTATCACGGACAGTGTCACTTTCTTACACGAAAATTAATATTATGTGGGAGGGCGTGTTCTGTTCGTGTGTCTGGAACAAAATTAACGACAGTGTCACTTTCTTACACGAAAATTAATATTATGTGGGAGGGCGTGTTCTGTTCGTGTGTCTGGAACAAAATTAACGTTTAATTGGCTGAGGTGTTCCACAAACGAGCTCAATGTTCATTGGCTGCGAACCATTGAAAGTAGAAGTGTTGCCAGCCATTTCCTCCCCGTGCGCGGAGTAGCAGGGACATCTGATTGGCTGACGCGTTCCAAGCAGGACCTTCCCAAGCTTAATGTTCATTGGCTGCGAACCATTGAAAGTAGAAGTGTTGCCAGCCATTTCCTCCCCGTCCGCGGAGTAGCAGGGACATCTGATTGGCTGACGTGTTCCAAGCAGGACCTTCCCAAGCTTAATGTTCATTGGCTGCGAACCATTGAAAGTACAAGTGTTGGCAGCTATTCCCTCCCCCTCTGTGGAACACCATGGACATTTTATTGGCTAAACTGTTCCTAGTACAAGTTTGCTCATTATTGGCTGGGAACGGTTCACTGTTGTGAACCATTTTGTGACGCACTTCAATGGAGTACGGGAAAAGAAAGTAGTAGCGGGGAAGGAGGTGGAGAGGGATTGTGAAGGTAAAAATAGTTTTTTATATATTTTAAGGGCCATTTATATAATTGGCGTGGGGTGTACAAATCACGGCGGGAAAATAACAAAGTGTGTTGCGTCTTCTTTTTATTAAGTTTGCGGGTGGGATACTTCCCAGGAGCACTGTTTAGTTATTATGTGGTGTTTACTTTTCTAACGGGGAGCTGTGGTTGCGCAGCAAAAATTTCAGTCTAGGTTTGAAATAGTTTTTATTAAGCAATTACAAATATACTTTGTTCGGAAACTGAAGCTGTATATATCAAAGGGGTGACAAATAAAAACGCAATTCATAAAATATCCCTTAAGCGTGGGCACACCCTCCCTTTTTTTCTGCTATAGTTTGTAAAAGTGTTGCCCCATATTCTTGATAATATAAGAGGGCATGAGTTACTTTTAGATAAAGTAGAAAAGAAGTGCTACAAGAAACACTCCCGCACTACATCATCTCAGGTCACAAGAACAATAACAAGTAAAAAACAGTTAAACACAAATCACTTTATATTACATAGAAATGTACGCTTTATCATTTTTTATAATTTCTATTATTGTAGAATTCGGGAAAGTTCGGTCGTAGTGCTTAGATCACGTACTCCTTTAAGAATATATAGGATAGTAGTATAATAATATACACTACTGGTCGTATATATTCTATAGGGAAGAAAGGTGAATAGGAACCGCAACAGTCAAAAATAGAAATAGTAAAAAAACATTCAGAAATGTAGGGTTTATCAAAGGTATTCACTAAGAAAGTATCTATGAAAACGATTTTTTTTTAAACTGCAATTTCCCAAAATATTGTCACTGTAAAAATATCTGATCAAGTAAGTTATAAAGGTCAGTAAACTGTATTTCAGATGGTTTACTCCTGGCGGCGAGAAATCTCCAATTCCTGTTGTGTGGAAATATCACACTCTTACAATATACACAGTGTCACTGATGGCACACAAAAAGGAAAATGAAAATGAAGTCATCAATACAAAACAAGATCAATAACGAAATACTTTCCAGCGATGAGTATGTTGAGAGCTTCTTTTCTCCGGGACTTCGAAATCTTTCATCTTCGCGCCAACGGGTCATAAAGTGCTCTGAGATCACAATGACTGTTAATATTATAATAAACATATTCACAGTATATGATCCCAAGAAAGAAACAGAGTAAGAACGAGAAGGTGCTGACGTTAAATATAAATCTTTAGTCTTCGCGTCGACGGGTCATAAACTCCACTGAGGTCAGTATAAATGTTCATATTACAATATACATACTCACACTATATGATCTCAAAGGGAGAAATAGACTAAAAACCAGAAGCTGCTGACGTTACATATAAATCTTTAGTCTTCGCGCCAACGGGTCACAAACTCCTCTGAGATCATAATGTGTGGTTATTATAATATACATACTCACACTATATGATGTCAAGGGGAAATAGACTACAAGCTAGAAGCTGCTGACGTTACATATACATCTTTAGTCTTCGCGCCGACGGGTCACCAACACTTCTGAGGTCAAGTACAGTGTCAATATTATAATATACAAAGTCACACTATATGAGCTCGAAGGAGCCAGAACAGGAACAATGTTTGCTGTATTCTGTCTGTTTCTGAAAACAAGCTGCTGACGTTACATATAAAAGGCAAAAACAACCAATAACACTTTTTTCTAAATACAAGTTTTTAAAGATTGACAAATAGCTACGTATTAAACATATCTAGTATTGCGTAATCAAACAACTTACAACTCAGGATTATGTTTTGTGGCCGCAAAAGAAGAATCCGACTGTAGAAAAGAGCACCTGCATCACTGAAAGGAGACGCGTAAATAACTCGCAAAAATGAAACTAATCTATCAACGGGTGTGGTTTATATACTTTTTGGTTATTCAGTAGTCTATGGAAGGAAGATGCAGCTCCGCCCATTCAGATGTGACGTTTTACAGTTGACACGTGCTCACGTTTTAACTGTTTCACTTGTGCACGTGTTGGGAAAAGTTACAAAATGTAAAGCGGAAAAAGTTTCGATTTCGAACCTAACACGTATAAGGTCCTTAATATGTACATACGTTGGAGAGCTTAAAAACTGTTACCCGGAAAACCGTGTCATTTCCATTCTCATGAGTAAATACATTTATTGATTGCCGTAATTCTAAATAGAAGACATAAAAAAAAAGATCAGAATAGAGGAAAAAAATAACGTGATAATATTTCTCATCACTATGGTTTTAAATTAAATAAATTCGAGCATTTGTAAAGCGTACAGCTAACCCTGGAAAGGTGTGCCGGCGCTCGGGGGCGTCGGAAAGATTAAGCAAGGTGTTGCCCACAGTGACATAGTGGTGGGCTAACGTGCCGCTGGAGCCGGGAATCGAACTGTGAACGCTGTTGTTCGAAGTCAGGTATCATAGCTGCTCCGTCACACTTTTTCCACACTTATATGTTAATTAGTGCTAATTAAGTTTTAAACATTGTTAAATTATAACTTATAACAGACTACTGTTACAGTTAGTTTTTCACTACAAAAAGTATGCACGTCTTTTTTAAATTTAGTTAAAAACAATATAGGTTTTAGGGACATTGTAGTTAGAAATTAGCATTTAAAAAACCTTTGAAATTTACTGAAAAAACCATAGGTTTCAGGGACGTTATAGTTAGAAATTAGCATTTAAAAAACCATTGAAATTCACTGGAAAAACCATAGGTTGTACAGACGTTATAGTTAGAAATTAGCATTTAAAAAACCTTTGAAATTCACTGAAAAAACCATAGGTTTCAGGGGCGTTATAGTTAGCTGGACATTTCACTCGTACAAAACCATAGAAATTCCACTGTTATAGTTAGTTCAACTAACTATAACTCGCGCCCCGCAATGCACTGCTCATGACGTCACATATTACATCATTCATGGCATGGTCAGTGACATCACTGATGACATCACTGATGACATCATCCACGTGAAAATCTGATGCACCTCCTCACAGTCTAATATAACCTTTAATACACCCACTGTAAAATACAGACTACCATTTTTGAAACCATCGACACACCAATACCAGTTACTACATACGCACTCTTTGATTCCTAGGTCTACACACACATCCACTCATTCACCCATACATTCACTTATACATGCAGTTACTCATCAATACAACACTATGATATGCACTCATACACCTATTCAGACACTCACACACCGCCACTCATCCATGGAGTTACTCACACACCTAGTCAGTCATGCAAAGAATCAATCACACTCCCATTTACTCACCTATACAGTTATACACACACCACCTCCCTAATTCATACAGATACTAACGCATAATTACTCTCTTATATAATCACTGATACAAGTACACACTCATCCATACAGCCACTCTCACAATCACTCACTGTCACATATACTCATTTATATACAGCATCACTCATATATACTGCCTTTTACATATGTAGTTACTCACACATGTACCACTGAGACATCCATTCACTCACCAACACACCCATACACACACTCACCCACCCATACAGCTGTTTCCACATGCACTCTTGAACCCATACACCCAGTGAATCAACCACTCACACATCAATGCACAGCGTCACACACCTCCAACCCACCCACACACACACTCAGTCTCCCATACAAATACTCAGGCAAACAATCAATAACCCATATAAACCCTCATGTAGCTACTGACCAACCCATGTAGCAGCTTACACAACAACAGACAGACTGATACACACATTCACACAGTTTAGTCACTAACCCATGCATTCAGTAAGACACGTTTAATCACTCACTTATACAATCAGTCACACACCTGTAAAATCCCCCATCCAGACACTTATACACCCACTCATTCTTCAATACACCTAAGAATATATGTAAAACATATTTAAAAATTACAGAAACACACAGTCACTGGATGATGTCAGCAGTGATGTCATTTCAGATGTCATCAGTGATGTCATCAGTGATGTCACTGACCATGCCATGAATGATGTAATATGTGACGTCCTGAGCAATGCATTGCGGGGGCGCGAGTTATAGTTAGCTGAACTAACTATAACAGTGGAATTTCTATGGTTTTGTACGAGTGAAATGTCCAGCTAACTATAACGCCCCTGAAACCTATGGTTTTTTCAGTGAATATATATATATATATATCTGTGAGCAAGGACATTTTGTCCGAAACGCGTCAGAGTGCAGCTCTGTAAATAAAAACATCACCAGTGCCATATACCTGGGATTCGTGTGGTCTCTGTTCGCCTGGTAGTGTGCGGAAGTGCGGAAGTGCAGAGACGACGTGTTTTTATCGATATATATATATATATATAATTGAATACATAGATTTATGATTGTATTGTGTAATTTCAGATTCCGCAGTGGATGCACCGCCCCCTATGTTTGATTATTTTAGGACCCTGAAGAAGGTGTGACCATACCTGTAGGTCTTCACCGAAAGGCGCGTCAGCGCATCTCCAGTTAACAAGACTTGATCATCAGACTGTTTAAAATGTTAAACAACTATTTATGTGAAGAAATCACTTTTTGACTATATGCATGCAAAGTAATTGAATCTTGAAGAAAAATTCTGAATGATTTTTAGCTTCATCTGTTTGTCCATTAGTACATTTTGTCTTGAGTTTTGGTTCTGTTCTTTCTTGTCTTGTTTATCGGCTGGTTGTTGGCGTGGTTGAGAATATGTGATGAATGAATATGTTGAGAGGTGTATGGGCATGTAAATCTGAGCATTAGTAGGGCCAGTGATCTGGAGCTAAATTGCATGAGATATCGTCCCATTTGTCTTTTGGGTTATTTCTAGTATTGTGTTATGTCATGCACTGTGATATGTATAGATACATGTATTTTTATATGATGATGTATAGAATAAATAATTTATATTTTTTGATCTAAAACATTACTTCTTCTGGAAGAAGGTATTGTTGATTTCCTTTATGTTTGATTAGAAAATATTCCTTTTGTGTGATAGATATATACACATTAAGACTCTGTTGATGACGTGGTAAGCATCCTTAAAGTATGACGAGACATCCCGCCAACTAATCTTCTACAGGCAGTTAGTTTGTTCTTTAGGTATATGTAACCTACAAGTTCACCACTCCTTACCACCCCAAAGGTAATGGATTGGTTGCAAGATTCAACCGAACTTTGAAAGTTATGATCAATGGTCTTGCAGAACCCAAGAGGCGTAAGTGAGACCTCCTCTTGCCTTGACTTCTCTTTCCTTACAGGGAAGTACTGCAGAAATCCTTTGTGTTCAGCTTCTTTGACTTGCTGTATGGGCATTCTGTAGGAGGACCTCCTAGTCTGGTGAAAGAAGGCTGGTAGAAAGCTCCCGGTAAACCTCACCAGGATGTATAAAGCCACATGCTGGCCTTCAGAAACCAGACTGCTCGCTTCAGAAAGCTCGCTCAGGAGAACCTGGAAGCAAGCCAGGAACAGATGAAACGCTGGTATGATCAGAATGCTACTCTGGTTGAGTTTCAGCCTGGCCAGAAAGTGTGGGTCATGGCCTCAGTAGAGCCTTGCGCTCTCCAGTACAAATGGACTGGGCCTTTTGAGGTGTTGGAGCGCAAGAGTGATGTCACCTATCTAGTGAACCTGCAGATTCCAAGTAACCCTTTGAGGGTCCTGCATGTGAACTGCCTCAAACCTCACTTTGAGAGGTCTGAAGGGCTCTTGGCAACAGACAATGGGCTAGAAGAGGAGAGCAAACCTCTTCCTGACCTCTTGTCTGCCAAGGAGCAAGATGGGTCAGTGGAAGGTGTGAACCTCTCCCCTACACTGACCCCAGACCAACGGAGTGACTGTCGCCAGCTGTTCAAACAGTTTGCCGCTCTGCTTTCTGTGGCCCCAGGTGTCAACCATTGGTGTACCCATGATGTGGATGCTGGGGACAGTCCTCCTGTAAAACACAAAATTTACAGGCTGACTGAGAGGGTTGAAGCAAGCATCAAAGATCAATTTTCTAAGATGTTGGCATTAGAGCCCTCCAGCAGTCCTTGATCCAGCCCAGTGGTCTTGGTCCCAAAGGCTGCTGCACCTGGTGCCACACCTAAATTTCAGTTCTGCGTTGACTACCGAGGGCTCAATGCCGTCACCAGGACTGATGCATACCCCATCCCCAGAGCTGATGAGCTTATAGATTGTCTGGGAGCTGCCAAGTTCCTCAGTAAGGTTCACTTAACGTCTGGGTACTGGCAGATTGCTTTGACTGATGGGGCCAAGGAGAGGTCTGCATTCTCAATGCCAGAGGGGCACTACCAGTTCTGGGTGCTCCCCTTTGTGTTGAAGAATGCCCCTGCCTTCTTTCAGAGGTTGGTCAACCAGGTGTTGGCTGGACTGGAGGATTTCAGTGCCACCTACTTGGATGGCATGGCAGTGTTCAGTTCCAGCTGGGAAGAGCACTTGCACCACCTATGGGAAGTGTTGAAGGCTCTGCAGAAGGCAGGCCTCCCTATCAAGGTCAGTAAGGGCCAGATAGGGCAGGGGTCTGTGGTGTACTCAGGGCACCAGGTAGGGAGCGGCCAGGTGGTGCCCCTACAACCTAAGATTGAGCCCCCCAAGACCCAGACTGAGGTGAGAGCCTTTGTAGGTCTCACCAGCTATTACAGGAGATTTGTTAAGGTATATGGTATCATTGTTACCCCCTTGACTGAGCTGACTTCCAGGAATCAGCCAAGGAAAGTTATCTGTACTGATGCTTGCAAGACCACTTTTGATGCCCTGAAATCTGTCATGTGCATGATGCCTGTGCTCAAGGCACCCAACTTCTCCCAAGAATTTGTTGTGCAGACAGATGCTTCAGAGAATGGTGTGGGGGGGGGGGGGGGTACTCTCACAACTGAACGATGAGGACTTGGACCAACCTGTAGCCTTCAATAGCCGGAGGTTACTTCCCAGGGAACAGAGGTGGAGTGCAATTGAGCAAGAAACTTTCACTGTAGTCTGGGCACTGAAGAAGCTAAAGCCCTACTTGTTTGGGACTCATTTCTGAGTTCAGACAGACCACAGGCCCATCAGATGATTAATGCAGATGACGGGTGAGAACCCAAAGCTGTTGAGGTGGTCCATTTCCCTACAGGGGATGGACTTTACGGTGGAACACCGCCCTGGTACAGAACACACCAATGCTGATGGTCTCTCCAGATTCTTCCACCTTAGTGATGATAGCTCCCAGGAGGGTGGGTAGTTCTCCCCACTTTTCAGCTGGAGGGGACACAAGTTAGACCTGGCATCTTTGGCGTCGTTTCCCCAGTCTTTTTGCCTCTATCTCCTGCATTTTTGACTGTGCGCTGGATTACGTTTTTGCTGGTCTAGGTACTCTGGGCACTTTGCCACTGCTGATCAGTGCCAAAGAGCAAGTGCTCCCTTTGTAAATTATGAACATGATTGGTTATCCATGAGTGGCATATTTGATGTACTGGTAAGTCCCTAGTAAAGTTCAATGTGTGTGTACAGGGCCTGTAAATCAAATGCTACTGATTGTGCCGCCCACACAAGTAGTCTTTCAAATGTGTCTTAGACCTGCCACTACAGTCTCTGCGCGCAATGTTTTTGACTGCCATGTCGACCTGGCAAGTGCATCCACTTGCCAGGTCCTAACCTTCTCTTTTCTTACAAGTAAGGCACCCTCTCTGAACTCAGAATTTAATAACACACCTACTAGTAAAGGTGGTGTTTAAAATGTGTGTTTGAAAATGCCACTCTTGGAAAGTGGCATTTTCTTATTTAACCATCCTGTGTGCCTCTGCCTGATTGTGGATTCACCGTCTGGATTTAGACTGACAGGGGCTGTTTGTGCATTCACTCCAGACACTCACACAAAGGGAGCTGAGGTGTGCCTGCATATGCTGATGAGGTTGGTATTGGTGTGGCCTATTCGGTATAACAATGCCCTTGAGGTGTATGATCTGTGTAGGATACGTAATTGTATAAGGTGAAACCGTGCCCAGACTGCAACCTCCCCAGGGGTCTGTATCGCCTCCGCCCAGTCGTCATCTTCAAGTACACCCAGCTTGGCCTCCCACGTCTCCCGGAGAGCCCTCAAAGGATCAGGCATATTGTTCATTATTTTCTTATATACCAGGGAGGTGGCATTATCAATCATAGGGTCTAGTAGGATCCTATCTTCTAGTGGTGTGTACTCTACCAATTGCTCACCTTCAGGGATGTGGCATCTTTAAGTGCATGTTTTAGTTGAATGTATCGGAACTGTTCGGAGTCAGTCATCTGGTACTCTTTCTTCAAATCTTCAAAGTCAATCATCTTATGCCCCCACCATACGTCCCCTAAGTAGTCAATCCCCATTACTTCCCACTTACGAAAACCTTGCAGTCCACCCACTTCTTGAAGTAGGTCGATATCCCACAGAGGAGTCCTTTCTGTTGGTTTCCATTCCCAGCTCAGGAATTTTGTAATCTCCCTCCATATACGTACTGTTGTTTGTGTTGGCAACTGATGTTCAACCCGCCTTCGATAGAGTGCCGCTGGATATCCCCTCTGTCCTATCGAGTAGCGATCGACTCTGAATGCTGGCTCCTTCCATCCCATAAACTCCCGCACATTAATTGTCACCAGTTGTGCCACCCAGTAGTATTTCCTAATGTCAGGGATCGCCAGTCCTCCTTCATACATCCCCTCTGCAGTTTAAGCAGGGCTATTCTAGAACTACCTCCGTCCTACAGAAGCAGTCGGATTTCGCTCTCGACTTTCCAGAAAAAGGCAGGTGGTATTTTACAGGGTTCTGTAAGATATATAGTAGTCTTCGGAGCGCCCTCATTAAACAGAGCAGCTCGCCCCATCAAGGACAGTGGCAACTGCCTCCAGTGCAGCACATCCCTGCACAATCGATCCAACTGAGGAAATAAATTATCCTCAAGGAACTTGCTGTCCGTCTTCGAGATTATTATGCCCAGATACTTGAATTTGTCTTTAATCACTAAGGTCCGAGTGGTGGACGGCATAGTCAGCTCATTTCCAGCCAGCACGTAGAGGAGGGATTTGTCCCAATTTATCCGGTAGCCAGAATATCCACAGAACAACTGGAATATATGTAGTACCCGAACTATTGAAGACTGTGGGTTTGTAGCATACAGCAGTATGTCATCGGCATACAGCAAAATTCTCTCCTCCCATCCGTCGCCTCCAGCAATTCCCCGTATTATTGGGTCACCCCTGGCCCACGCTCCAGTGCCATAGCGAAAAGCATAGGGGAAAGTGCGCACCCATGCCTCGTACCCTTATGTAACATCACTGGCCTTGACACCACACCATTCACTCTCACTTTAGCGAGCGGGTTCATATGCAGGAGTTGCAACCAGGCACAGAAGTTGCGCCAAATCCAAACCTCTCCAGCACCGCCATTCAATATTATCGAACGCCATACAGGCGTCCATAGATAATAGCACTGCATCTGCATCTTCGTGACATGCATCACTCCATATAGGCACCTTAAGTTAAACCGGGTGCTCTTGTGGTGCATGAAGCACGACTGGTCGGGGTGGATCATGGATGTAATGACACCACTGAGTTTGGTCGCTAATACTTTCGCAAGTACTTTAGCCTCTATGTTTAACAGTCAAATTGGGCAATATGACGCACAATCATCAGGAGGTTTGCCCTTTTTCAGAATGATTACAATAGTGGCCAACCTTTGATCCTCCGGGAGGCTACCCTGTTCTAATACCTACTGAAACATGTTAAGCATATGTGGGGCCACCACCGATGCTACTCCTTTGTATAGCTCAGCCGGTATGCCATTGGGTCCGGCCGCCTTGCCTGACTGTAGTTCCCTAAAGACCTTCCCGATGTCCTCATCTGTCAAAACCTTATCTAACTCCTCTCTCTCTTCCTGCGATAATCTAGTGAGGCAGACATCCCTAAGGAGCTCAACACAGTCTGACTCCTTTCTACTTGAGGTGGATGTACATAGTTTTTCGTATTGATCTGCGAATACTGCAGTTATTTCTTCTCCCATCTTGCTGATCTCCCCTTGCGGAGGCCGTACCTCTAACATCCAATTTCTTTCTCTAGCTCTCTTATCTAACCAGGCCATCAATTTATTGGCCTTGCCCCCTACCTCATACAATCTTCTCTAGATCGCCCCTGGCCTATGCTCTCACTGTCTCCTCCGCCATATCTTTAATTTCCTGCTGTTTAACCCGGATGTGATGTTGGACAAGGGCGTCCAATTCTCCAGTCTCCGCAGCTCTCTTCTCGAGCCTCGTGATTTCGTTCTCTAGGGTGTCGTATTGGAGTACTGTTTCTTCCTCTTCCCCCCAGTTATACCCTTGCATGACTTTCTTGTATGTTTCCCACAATACACATGCAGATTCCACAGTGCCAACATTATCTTGATAATACTGTTCTGTCCGTTCCCTCAATTTGTCTCTGACCTGTCTGTCCCTAAAAAGCCATGGGTCTAGTCTGGGTGGCAATGTAATGTCTCTAGTAGGCCCCTGCACGAGTACCTCCACGGGCGAGTGGTCCGATATCCCCCTTGCCATATGGGTCGTGCCCCTAAACCTATGCACATCAGTATAGTGCGTTACCTGGTAGTCCAGGTGGGAGCAGTCCCCGTGTGGTGCCAAATAGAACGTATACTGTCTGGCCCCTGGCTTATGTTCTCTCCATAGATCCACCAATCTGAGAGCTTACGCAAAGGCTCTCAGTGGTTCCACTCCTAGTCTCCTGTCCGAATTCAACCCCCAATCCCTTTCGGGGTCCATTGTGGCGTTCATGTCTCCCCCCATAATCAATGTACCCGTCGGAAGGTCTAGTAACAGTGCACTCAGCAGAGGCAGAGTGACTGTCTGTAGCCTTGGTGGTAAGTACACAGAGCATATGTTTAGGACCTCGTCCTCCCAACTCCCGGTTAAAGCCACATATCTGCCCATCTGGTCATGCCAAATCTCCCCAGGTACAAAGGGGAGTGCAGTCCGAAATAGTATACCTACTCCTCTGGATCCTGACGTGTACTCTGCATGTGCAAGGAGTTTATAGCTGTATCTTTTTAGTGCTTTGCAAGTATTGCCCTTAAGGGGTGTCTCCTGCAGTAAAACTATATCTGGGGCATGTCTGAGTAAGTATTGAAGCACCACTGTATGTTTTATCTTATGGCCTAGTCCATTAACGTTCCAAGTCATGACTTTCATAGTGATGTCTGTTCGTGCGTGCCTGAGTGGCACGTCTGCGGGGCCCGTCCCACTAAGTGGAGGTGACATGTTATATACTTGTGCGGTGCCCATTTGCCTTCAAATATTAATGCCCAGAAAGTGCCATAGGGGGATGATGCAGTCACTAGCCAATGGGCTACTAGGATCTATATTTCCCTGTGACAACCCTTTCTTGGATGTTAGGAGCTTGGTAGCCCACCCTAGAGGTGTGGCTACCTGTGGGCTATACACCCAAGGAAAAAAACGCTTTGGCCACTGATCTCCCCTCTCTGTTCCCACCGCCAGCTTCTCTACCTGAACAAAGGGGAAGCCCTACATGAGTGTGATCGCCATTTGCCCACCAAAGGCAGCTTCTCCTTTTAAGCTTGCCTTTTGAGCCAACACCCTTAGTGGCTTCCTGTGAGGGGGAGGTAACACCTCCCTTTGTAGCAGGCCTCTAGTGTCCCTGAGACTGGGAGTCATTCACACTACTCCCTAGGAGGGCAGAAAGCTGTCTGGTGGCCAGCACCTATGTGAGGCCACTGGGCAACAGTGTGGAAACTTTCTTAAAAGTGCTTTTCCTTAAAAGTGATATTAAATTCGACTTGGGCATCAAGTCAGGTTAAATGTCATGATTAATTTGATAACTTGAAGTACCCATTTTAGTAGTCGCATTCAGTAGTAATTACCAGTTCATCTGAGTAGTCTTTTGCGATTGCCATCAGGGTGTTTCTATTGCGATTGAAGCAGCAAGGTGCAGAGGCCAGACCACCTCCTCCCTCTACCTCTCCTGCCCCCGGCATCCAAGCTTGACTCCAGCCTCCGGCTATCTAACTCTGTACCTTTCCTCTTGGGACTGTCCAAGAGGCCGTGGTCTCCCAGTCCAGATTGTGGTAGGCTCGCCACTGTCCCCACACTTTATGAAATTTCCTCAAGCAGCCCCTCGCCTCATAAACCACTCTCTCCACCTCCATGCAGCGCATCATGACGGTCTCCACTGGCTTTTTGTGGGGGGACAAAGACATCCCCATTTACTGGCTATGTCACTTTTTGCTACACAGAAACCCAGGGCGCAGAATGTGAGTTGCTTTCTGGGGAGGTCTACTTCGCCCATAGTGTCATCAAGGACCTTCATGACATAGCCAGTGACCTTTTATTCTCCCAACTGCTGTGCTTCCCCCACCCTAGTTCTGTGGAGGTCGGCACCAATCTGTCTAAATTCTTTCCAATTAAAGTAGATGTGGTTGCATATCCTTCACTACGATCATGATGGATTGGTCCATCTGAGCTCCGTCCAGTGAAGGATGCTGTCTTAAATAGGCTTCCCTCAACTTTTCTGTCCCTATTACCCCAGAAGTGTTCAATGTATACTTCTTTCTATCAAGTGAAGTTCCCTCTTAAGCCCATGTACACAAGCAAAGTGGTCCCTGACATATTTGCAAGGTGTGTACTACTTCTGTTACTTATGGTTTAGTTCCTCTAGCCTGGAAAAAGATTGCAGTTTCCCCTCTTTTGAAAATGTCTAAAGCCTACGTTAATGTTATATCCAATTGCATGCCAATGTTGTCCTCCCTTTTAACCTCCTAAAATCTCTGAGCCTCTGCTCCATGACCAATTGTGTTCCTCTCTGGAGTCCAATAATATCCTGCAAGCTGGCTTCTGCCCCTGTCACAGGTCAGAGTCTGTCCTAGTTGCAACTCCTAATGATTTGCATCTTCCCTTGCATACTGGAGGTTCAGCCATTCTGAGCCTTTTAGACTTAACTGTCACATTTAATGTTATCTCTCGTCAAATCCTCCTAAATAAATTACATCCATCTTCCCTCAAGCACCCAGGTCAATTAATTAAACCCTCAATTGAAGTTGTATTCAGGATCTTCTTTATTAGACGTTCCAATCTTCACCTCTAACCAACACATGTTTTTCACAAACTGCTTCTTTTTTATTTTTTTTATTAACATTTTCAAAGACATATAATGTCCAACATGTAATTAACATACAGACCGTTGTACAACAACATCCATCACCCAGTTTTTGCAACTTTACATTATTACCTGTAAATACATTTTTCTACAGTGCAGCTGTTAAACACAATTAGTCAACTTGGTACTTTTGCAAATATTCAGTCAAATATTTCCAGTAATCTCTAGGTTTTGAACCCATGGGTAGCTCCTCCTCATATGTTTGCAAAGTGTCTTTACAATACGTCAAATCTTGGATCCATTGCCTAACCTTTGGGGTCCTTCTACTGCCCCAACATAACAATATTCTGCGTTTAGCCAAGAGCAACGCAATTACACAGAACTTGCGCTTAGTGGCACGTACATCAGGAACTAGACCCAGCAAGCATGTACGAACCATGCATTCAACATCAATGCCCACCATAGTGCCCAACATCTGTGTTACCTTTACCCAAAACTCTGCCACTTCTGCACAAGACCATGCAAGGTGTATGAAATCTGCTATTTCAGCATTGCAGCGTTGACATTTAGAATCTGTTCGGAATCCATACCTACAAAGCCTTGCAGGGGTATAATATGTCTGATGCAGGTACTTATAGTACAATATACGTAGGTTCCCAGTGGGTGTTAACAAACCAGTCAGTGAGCAGGTTATAGCCCATTCCTCCTCTGTCAATGGTACATCTAGCCTACCGTTCCACTTCTCCAATGCCCTGTGTGTAGTATCCGCTATGTCTTCCTGTAACTTAGCATATAGTCTAGACACCATGTGTTTAGCAGCGGGAGTTGTGATCAGTAGCTGTAACGTGGACAATTGTGGTGGCTCCTCAGGGTAGGATGGATATAATATCTTTATCGCTTCCTGTAATCTGTGATACGTAAATCTAAACAATAACGTCTGGTTGCTTATGAATGAAAGCTCATCAAGCGATTTAAAAACACCATTGTGGTATAAATCCCCCATGGTATCAATGCCCACTTGTCTCAGCAGACCCAAGCCCACTTCTTCCTGGGTAACCGATAGTTCTGGATGGTAATGCAATGGCAGTGCAGGGGCGTACAGCGGCAGCTTATGTGCTTTTTGACCCATTACACGCCAAGCATTATTTGTCGTATCTATAGTATTTATGTCTCGCTTATGAAGTGGAGGCCTGCAGTGCGTTATAATGGCATTTAACGGAGTTGGTAGGGCATCGCCTTCTTCAATAGCGACGTGAGTGAGGTAAGGGATCTGATGATACCAAAAATGTGCGTATTACGCTTGTGCGCATAAATAATAAAGTAAAAAATCCGGGACCTTAAACCCACCTTTCGAATAGGGCAATGTAAGAGCGCGTAGTTCGATCCGGGCCTGTTTACCTGCCCATATCAGGCGAAGTACCATGGTGGATATCCTACGAAATA